>CM028134.1:994297500-999097500 GCA_016271365.2 Neoceratodus forsteri
ACAACGTGATGCACCTGGGTAGGGCCAACCCCAAGGAAAAATACTGGCTAAACAGAGTCCAGCTGAGTTCCTCTACTAAGGAACGTGATCTGGCAGTCATCATTTGGGATGACATCAAGCAGCAAAGTCAGTGCAATAAGGCTCACAGCAGGGCTAGCAGGGTGTTAGGATGTATTGGCAGAGGGATAGACTGCAGAGACAGGGAGGTGATACTAACACTTCACCGGTCATTAGTGAGGCCTCATCTGGAGTATTGTGTACAAATCTGGAGGCCTCATCTAAGAAAAGACATTGATAGATTGGAAGTGGTCCAGAGAATGGCAACAAAAATGATACATGGCCTTCAGGAAATCACCTATGAAGAGAGGCTTGTGGCTCTGAAATTGTACTCACTAGAGACTAAGAGGGAGAGGGGGTATATGATTAAGACTGTCAGGTTCCTTAAAGGCATCAACAAGGTGCCAGAAGTGCAGCTTTTTACCAGGAACATCAATTCTACTACAAGAGGGCATGATTGGAAATTGAAGAGTGGAGTGTTCAAGAGGGACATCAGAAAGTATTACTTCTTACAGAGGTCGGTGGAACCTTGGAACTGATTTCCTCCCGAGGTGGTGGCTGCAAAGTCAGTATAGAGCTTTAAGCATGGGTGGGATAAGGATTGGGAACAAACACATGGCACTGGCAAGGGCTAGGATGGCTGTCTAGCAGGAGAGAACACTGGTGCACAATAGGTCCTGGGATACCTCACTTGGGCAGACTTGATGGACCACAGGTCCCCTTCTGCCATCATCTTCTATGTTTCTATTATGGAGACCTGACTGGGGCATGGCTCTAGCCCTGTGCTGGAGGTGTCTATCCCACTTGGTTATTATGTGGTGCATTGCCCTAGGCGGGAGTGAAGGAGGGGTGGGATAGTCATTTGCTTTAGATCTGCACTGGGACTGATGATGTACCCCATGAGAGTGACCAGGCCATTTGAATGTGTGGCAGTGAAAGGGTCCAGATTCATGTTGCAAGATCTTCTCATATACTGGCCCCAGGGATATGGCAACAATCTCTTGTAGGAGCTAGAGAGCTTCTCGCCCCAGGAATCCCTCAGTGTGCATGACAATGCAGTGATGCTAGCTGGGTTCTGCTGCCCCAGGAGGTGGAGTTTATGCTACTGATAGAAAGAATTAGCCAATCAGCTTGTAGTAAGAGAGTGCTGCCTCTAGCTGCTGCTGTAAGCCAGTCAGAATAATTTCTCTGCTGACTGGGCAACTGTGCCCTGGAGCTCTCTCCTCACACCTTCACTTGAATTAGTTTATTTCTTAGTATTTTATTCTTAGTAGTGCTGCTTTTAGTGCTTTTTCTGTTTTTTTTATATATATATTTTATTGTGGTTTTCACAGTTCCATTTGGTTCCCAGGAACCGCAGAATCTCTCCTCTTAGCGGTTCCTCCCATGGTCCCTGCGCTTTATTTTATGACTAAAAATACTAGTTCTGAGGTAAATTTACCATGGCTTTAATATTATTTTTCTGTGGTTCCCTATATTTTAGTGGAACTGCGTTTTCTCCTGCTTTTTACGGTATTTTTACTCAGTTGGGAACCATTTCTCATGGTTCCACAGCATTTGGGAACAATTTTTCAAGGTCGTCTGATGGACTGGCATGTCAGATAGACCCAAAAAGATGACTGGACCCACTGGTTTTAAAAATTGTATTAAAAGTTAAAAAATAGTGGCCAAGGTAGATGACTACGACCTTTGCTTAACTTGTTTGGGTCCCAGTCACACCGCTACTAACTGTGAATTTTGCACTAAATTTTGCTCAAAAACAATCAAAAAAAGAGCAAAATGGCCAGAAATTATGGCTCCTCATTCTGCCTCCCCTTCTAATAAAACTCCAGAGGAGGGATCTTCGTCTCATCAGAAATCTTAATACACAGCTGGCCCACTGGCACAGCAGTAGCATTACCGCGTGTGATGCCAGCGACCCAGGATTGGGAGTGATCTCGGGTTGGTGGAGGGCTGGCCGGGGGGAGATGGACTGAACATCTCACAGGCTGCTCTCCTTCTCCGTGGAGGGTGGTTTGCTTGTCCCTCTGCTTTACTACCACCTGGGTGACCACAGGTGGAGGTGCAGTGGGACGGCAGAATCGAGGGAGCGAGGGAGGATGTCAGCAGGGAGCCAGAACAGTAGCACGTCTCAGCGTTCTCCGCCTCTTGGCTCCCATTGCATGCTGATGTCTAGGGGTAGAATAGAAAAAGATTAACCCCCCGCATCTCGACTCCAGTAGATGGGGCCTGACAGTCCTAAGATTCCTTAACTGGCCCTTGGGCTGGCAGAACCACCCGACAGACTTACAGGACTGGGAGGGATAATGGAGTCCCTCCTCGCCCAGGGGAGGAAACCACGGCAGGATGGGTGGGGTGGATCCTCCCTGGGAGTTACCTGGGGGTGGAACTAAAGGAAGCGTGCACTGCCTAGGGATCCCTGAAGGGGGAGTCTGGTGGGGAGACAGAAGGGGCATAAACAGCAAAATATGAGAAAAATATATGTAAAGACAGGTCCTCCAAGGAATCCCTGAAAAATAAGTCTGATAAAAATAATAATGACCAAGCCAAACAAAAATGACATGTTGAGCAGGTTTCTGATTCAGTGCCTGATAAAAAGAAACAAAAAGAAAACATATCACTGCTACTCCAACTGAAAAGCAAAGGGAAACACCAGTGTCACAACAAGATATGCCCTCTGTGGAGGAAATGGCTAAGGCTGGGCAATTATATCAAACTTTTCAAGCTTTGAGCAGCCTCCTCAGTGTCCCCAGCTGGTCCTACCACACCTATCCCCTCTGACCCTGGTCTTGGCCAGGGCATTTTCTTTGAGGAAGGTGATGATGAAGAGGAGGGTGAACCCTTGGAATCAGATGTATGCTCCCCTGACTAGGAGTTTGGCTCTCCTTCCCATGACCATGAGGATTTTTCCTCTCATTACACCATTGTCCAACATATGGTGGACACCCTGGATCTCTCTCTCTATCCAAGACACCACCGAAGAGGATGAGGAGGCTGACATTTTTGATATGATGGGTCTCTCTCCCCCTTAAAAGCTACTCCTTCCAGTTCATAAGTCTCTTAGCAGGGCTACTTTCAAGTTACACTAGGATCCCACCTCTATCCCAGGGGTGGATAAGAAGTTAGAGAAAAAGTACCAACTAGATAAAACTATTGCTGAGAAGCTTTACACACATCCAGACCATGAAGGAGTGGCGCAGGCTGCAGCCTGTGATAAAGCTAAGGTGCCCCTTTCATCCCAGCCTCCAGGAAAAGAATCTAGGAGCTGGATACTATGGCTAAGAAATCTTATACCACAGCTTCTGTGCTGCTCCACCTCTCTACTTACATGACGTATATAGCTCAGTACCAGAAGGCTTTCTGGAACTCTGTCCTGGCTATTAGCCAGCAAGCTGCTGAAAACATGGCTCAGGACCTGGTGGAAACTGTTAAAATCGCCTTGTAAGCTACAACATATCAGTTTCACATGGCTGTAGATGCCAATGACACTGCCTCCAGAGCAATGGCCCACCTATGGCCCAGGCCATCTCTCTCAGGCTGTTTGCCTGGCTGAGAACTACTAATCTCTCCCAGGACACCCAGACTAAAGCTATGGACTTCCCCTGTGAAAACAGTTCTCTTTTTGGGGACAAAACAGAGGCATACAGTGAAGCCTGCCAGGATAAAGCACAGTGTCACAGTTTCCTGCATGACAAAACAAATGAACTCCCATTAAAATTGTATTGTTTGCTGCAGTAACTCTGCTGCAGAATGCTGCAGATGTGGGTTTCATCCTTGCAAGCTTCACTGTACATGAAAAAGGTGGAGGAATACAAGACCTCCTAACACAGCAATGCAGCTAGAGAGAAAGCCTCTACTTCCTACAAGCCCCAAGGTAGAAGAGGCAGAGGTAGGAGTTACTACCCCAGGACCTTCTACCCTGTTGCAATGTGGTCCCCGAGACAACGGCTTGGTTCAAGGACTACCTCTCAGGCCGGTCTCAGCAAGTTAGGTTAAATACTACCATCTCCACTCGTAAAGCGGTGAGCTCAGGGGTCCCACAGGGGTCTATCCTCGGCCCTCTTCTCTTTTCCCTCTTTCTAAACTCACTTCCCAAGGCTTGCAGTGGTCATTTGCTTCTCTATGCGGATGACGCGGTACTATTTTGGAAACACCCGCAACCCAGCGCCCTACAACAAGCCCTACAGGGTTTCTTTGGGGAGCTTGAATCATGGTTTGATGAGCACCGACTGATCATCAACTATAAAAAACGAATCCATGTTATTTGGCACCGACAAAGCCCATACAGCCATTCGGGTACTACTAATTAAAAACACACAAGGAACCCCCCTTGAACACGTCACTAAATTCAAATACCTGGGTGTCACGTTAGATACCTCCCTCTCTTACCATAGCCACATTCAACTGCTTTCCACCACTGTTAACGCTAGAGTGGGAATCCTGTATAGAGTTAAACACTGTTTACCCCCACAGGCCTTGCACCTAGCTGTCTCCGCCTCAGTCCTCTCCGTAATTGATTATGGGATTGCGATATGTGGATCAGTAGAACCTACCGCATTACACAGTATTAACACTGCCCTAAATAAAGTCTGCCGGCTAGTCACCGGCAGTGACCGTCTAACACATACATGTGACCTTTATGCCCTGACTGGTTGGCTAAATCTCCAACAAAGACTTCAGTACTACACCTGCATCCTGGCAAAAAAAATACAACTTCAGATAGCCCCACTTGGTCTTCTCCCCATAATCAGACCAGCCCCCCTCAGGTGCAACACTCGACTAAACTATCATTCCAGGTACCCCACTGTAGGACATCAGTGGGTCAAAGATCGCTTCGGTACCGTGCTCCCATGTGGCTTAATGCGCTACCTTCTCGGCTTACTCAGACTCTCAGCATCTCTCTGTTCAAAGCAGGCCTCAAAGCCCACCTAATTGAGTCTGCAACCTGTGACTGTGGCTAGCTCTGCCCTCCTAAATATGCTACCTAACCACATTAATTACAGACACAGGGTCTCCTTAGAACCTACGAATACTACTCCCCCCATCTCTAACAAATGATGCCCCGAACACTGCCTACCACTGCCTCTGCAAAACTAAGATAAAGCCTGGTATTAATTGCCAGTACTGTTTGTCTAAACTGAGTGTTTTTGTTTTTCTTGTATACTGCTTTACTACGTATGTATCCTTGTATTGCGTTCCCCCTCCACCCCTGTAACCAAAGTGGAGCCTTTGCAAACGAGTCTGTGACTCAAAGGGTTGTAATTCCAATTATACGTAATAAATAAAATAAATAAATAAAATGCTCCTGCCCTTTGATTACTCTCAGATGAGAGGATTCTTTGGGGGAAGAGGTAGAAGGGATCAGAAACATGCTGATCCTACCCCTTCAAGAAAAACTCAGAATAAACAAAACCCTTTACTCAAAGACCCTGGTCGCCTCCCCTCTGCCAGTAGGGGGAAGGCTGACCCACTACCTCCACCAGTGGCAACACATCACCACAGACAAGTGGGTGTTGGAGGTGGTGGGTCGAGGACTTACTTTGCAGTTCAAAAACTTTCCCACTCAGCAGGGCCACAGAAGTATAAAACCCTTGACAACCACAGAAAGAATTCTATTAGAGGTAAAGTCTTGTCAGCAAATGCAGTGGAAAGAGTTTATCTCTCCCAGTGAGGGAAAGGCCTCTGCTTGAAGTACTTTCTCACCCAATAGAAAAATAGGGACTGGCAGCCCATTCTAGATCTCAGATACCTGAACAAGAATCTGTTCAATCCCAAATTCCTGATGGTAAGCCTGTCAGTGGTGATCCCATCCTTGCAACAAGGAGACTGGCTAGCCTCCCTAGATCTCAGACACACCTATTTTCACATTCCAGTCAGGCCGTCTCACAGAAAGTATCTCAGATTCAGATTGCTCTCTGGCCATTACCAGTTTGCAGCTCTACCATTCGGCTTTTCTTCGGTTCCTAGAGTTTTCACAAAGTGCCTGGCAGTGGTGGCAGCCCATTTCAGAAGACAGGATGTTTCTCTTTCCCTATCTGAATGACTGGCTGATAGTGAACAAGTCTCCCCAAAAGGTCAGAGACTCTCTCAGCCTCACACAGTGCACCCTGCAGTCCCTGGGCTTCCTGATCAACACAGAAGTCCCACTTCAAGCCAGTCCAACTACTGGAGTTCATTGGAGCAGAGCTGGACACTCAGTAGGGGAAAGCTGTGCTCCCACTAGACAGAGTGCAGAATCTCCAAACCCTAGCACACTCATATGTCCTGGGCCAACCAAGGCCAGCCAGGTACTTCTTCAGGCCCCAAGGGTACATTGTATTTACTACAGTTGTAGTCCCAGGCACCAGGTGTCAAATAAGAGACATTCACTTTCACATGTGGGGAGTGGTGCAATGCACTGGCTGTGAAACAGCAGTCTTCCAGGAGACATTCTGGAGACTGCGTTGCTGCCCTATTTTCAGGCACCTCTCTGGTTTGAGGGAGGAGGTTGTTCATCTCCTGACCTGGCAAGGATTTGGGAAACCTGCTCCCCCACGCAGGGACCACCCAGGCCACCGCCACTACCTCAGAGGTTGCCAAGAAAGAGGAGTGGTTGGACCTCGGTGGGCTCAGGGAGGGTGAGGGTGGCGGAATAGAGGTGCATCCCTCCAGTTGTGCATCTCCACAATTCATTCGCCACTCTGGTGAAGCATGGTTTCTCTATGGAGGCACCTGCAGTGGAGACCAAGGAGGATGCTGGGAACCTCTACAATGGAGACCCAGGGGAGGGTGGTCCAGGACCCCACAGGGGAAGGAAACAGCTCCTGGTGGAGGACTCAATTGTTAGAGGGTAGAACTGGGAGGGGAAGGGAAAGGGAGGTAAGGTGCCTGCCCGGTGCCAAGGCTTGGAGGGACAGGAAATGAATCCTCAGGATCAAGGGAGCAGCGGCAAGGGGGAGGGAGCTGGATGTTATTATCCACCTAGGGACAAATTACCTGGCTGAGAATGGGATCAGAGCAGTGCAACAGGAGTTTGTGGAGTTGGGGAGGGGCCTTAGACAAGTAGCACACATGGTAACTTTCTCGGAAGTGCTACCTGTCTATGGCATGGATGAGGCTAGGGCATGCCACACTGTGGGATTCAATGACTGGTTGAAAAGCTGGTACAGTGCTCAGGGATTTGGCTTCATTGGGGACTGGGGCTCCACCTGGAGGGATGCAGGCCTATACAGGCGTGATGGTCTGCATCTATCCTGGAGAGGAACCAGGATCCTAGGTGATAGGTTTAAATGCTTCAATGGCAAGCATTTAAACTAGCCAGGGGGGAGGCACTGAAGAGGAGAAGGGAAATCCTAGCCCCCCCAAAAAAAATCAGGGTAATTAGTGAGGTAAACACCAATATAGAGCAGTCAACAGGGAGAAGGGCAGGGTTAAATGGAGAAAAAGACAAAGGTAGTAGGGACAGGGATGGGACAAAAAGAAATAAAGCCATAAAAAAAATGGAGAGTAATGAGTACCAATGCCCATAGTCAAGGTAAAAAGCTCCCTGAAATGGTGGCCTTGATAGAAGAGGGATGCTTGGATATTGTGGCAGTCACAGAAACATGGCACACAGAGAACCATGACTGGGATATCAACATACCAGGGTACACAATCTACAGGAGGGACAGGGAGGGAAGAAGAGGAGGAGGAGGAGTAGCTCTCTATGTAAGGGAAGGGATCAAAGCAACAGAACTAAAGGGTAAACAAGGAAGAGGGGAGACACTGTGGGTCACCCTGGAGACTGGAAATGGTTCCACAATCTGCACAGGGGTTGTATACAGACCCACGTCTTGGGGGAGGAAATGGACAAGAAAATGATAGAAGGCATCCTTGGGATGGCAGAGAAAGGGGAGATAATGCTGATGGGGGACCTGAATATGCCAGATGTTGACTGGAGCACCTTTGCTGCAGCCACATCCAAGAGCAGGTCCATTCTCGATGCCCTAAAGGGGGCATGCCTCAGACAGCTAGTTTTGTAACCCACTCGGGAGAGAGAGCAATCTTAGACCTGGTACTCTCAAATGGGGACGGAGAAAGGATCTTCGATCTTGAAGTGGGTAGCCATCTGGGAACAAGCAACTACCAAACAGTGTGGTTCACGATAAATTTAGCTGTAGAGTCAAGCCACACAAAAGCTACTGGACTTCAGGAGGGCTGATTTTGTCAAAATGGGAGAGTGCCTCAGAAAAGCACTAGCAAACAGGCAAGAAGGTGGGGTGGAGCAACAATGGGGAAACATCAAAACCGCCATCACAGAGGCAACAAGCCTTTATGTGAACCAAATAAATCAAAACATAAGAAAAAACCACTGTGGTTCTCAAAAGAGGTGGCCAAGAAGGAAAGGGAGAAAAAGATAGCATTCAGGAAGTATAAGGAAACACAGAAGGAGCAGGACAGAGAACTGTACCAGTTAAAGCAGAAGGAACCAGGTAAGGCAGTCAGAATAGAAAAGGCCCAAACCAAGGAAAAGATAGCCAACTTGATTAAGAAGGAGAATAAACCATTTTATAGGTACATTAGGGAGCAAAGAAAGACTAAGGCAGGAATACTGAGGCTGAACAAAGAGGAAGGGGGTTGGGCAGACAGCGACAGTGAAAAAGCAGGGATACTGAACGAATACTTCTGCTCAGTATTCACAATGGAAAAGCAGGGGGAATACCTAGTCAAGTCAATAGAAGCACTCTGGATTGGGGGGGGGTTGATAGTAGTCCTTTCACAGAAAAAAAGGTTCTGAAAGAACTTTTAAAACTAAAGCAATGGGGCCAGATGGGATTCACCCCAGAATTCTAAAAGAACTAAGGGAAGAACTAGTAATATGACTGACTACCCTTTTTAATAAATCATGGGAGGATGGTGTGGTACCTGAGGACTGGAGGAGGGCAGATGTGATTCCCCTTCACAAAAGTGGGAGCAAGACAGAGGCAGGAAATTACAGACCTGTCAGTTTGACCTCAGTGGTAGGGGAAATAATGGAATCACTTCTGAAGAAAATAATTTTTGAGTACCTAAAGGCCAGTGGGGTACAGGACCCAAGGCAGCATGGATTCACAGCGAGAAGGTTATGTCAGACAAATCTAATTGATTTCTTTGACTGGGTGACCATAGCAGTAGACCATGGAGGGGCTGTTGACATGGCCTACTTAGACTTTAGAAAGGCATTTGACACAGTCCCGCACAAAAGATTAATAAACAAATTAGCCAGCCTGGGAGTTGGTCCCAGGGTGGTAGCCTGGGTAATACACTGGTTGGACAACAGGACACAGCGGGTAATAGTAAATGGAGTCCACAGTGAAGAAAGGAGGGTTACTAGTGGGGTACCGCAGGGTTCAGTACTGGGGCCGGTCCTTTTTAATGTCTTTATAAGTGACATTGCAGAGGGACTGGAAGGTAAAGTATGTCTCTTTGCAGATGACACAAAGATCTGCAACAGGGTTGATACACAACGTGGGGTGGAAAGAATGAAAAGGAACTTGGCAAGGTTGGAGGAATGGTCAAATGTATGGCAGTTTAGATTCAATGCAAAGAAGTGCAAAGTAATGCACCTGGGAAACAAAAACCCAGGGAAAGAGTACACAATGGGGGGTGAGATACTGACAACAAAATGGAAAGGGACCTGGAGGTAGTCATATCAGACGACCTAAAGTAGGGCAAGCAATGTGAGAAGGCAGTAAGGAGGACTGGGGGGATACTGGGATGCATAGGGAGGGGCATCACCAGTAGAAAACAGGAAGTTGTTGGCCCTCTCTACAGACAGTTGGTAAGACCACATCTGGAGTACTGTGTACAGTTCTGGAGACCCCCATCTCCGCAAGCACATAGACAGGGTAGAGGCTGTCCAGAGGAGGGCAACCAAAATGATGCAGGGTCTGCATCAGAAGACATATGAAGAAAGACTAAAGGAACTAAAGATGTATAGCCTCAAGGAAAGGGGGGACATGATAGAAACTTTCAAATACGCTCAAGGGAATCAATGAAGTCCAAGAGGGTAGCATCTTTCAGAAAAGAGATGTGCAAAACAAGGGGGTACAATTTGAAGATAGAGGGGGGACGGCCCAAAGGTAATGGAGGAAGCATTTCTTCACAGAGAGGGTTGGGGATGCATGGAACTGCCTTCCTGAGGAGGTCGTAGAGTCAAAAACAGTGGGGAAATTCAAGAATGCATGGGACAGACATAAGGCAATTCTAGTGGGGGTAGGAGGAAGTAGGTTGTTGGTTAACTAGGATCTACAGCTTGTCTGTTAGGTAGGGAAATGAACAGACTAGGTGGGCCAAGCAGTCCTTTTCTGCCGTCAAATTCTGTGTTTCTATCTAAGGGCTCATGAGTCTCAAAAAAGAGACTCTCTCAAAGCTCATTTCTGTCACAAGGACATTTCTGCAAGCCCTGGACTGGTGGGAGGACAAGGAAAACCTCAGGGAAGGAATTCCTTTCAAGCAAAAGGAACCCTCCATAGGGCTCACTAAAGATGCTTCCCTCCTAGGGTGGGGTGCACACCTGGCAGACCAGTCAGTAAGTGGAGTGTGGTTCCCCTTGGGGTCCAGTTGTCACATAAATCTCGAGCTCAGAGCTGTGTACCTGGCCATAAAAGCCTTTGCCCCCCAACTAAGGGGTCAGTCTGTCCAAACCAGAAAAAACAACACCATAGCCATGTTCTGCATCAACAAACAAGGGGGCACAAGATCCACAAAGCTCTGCACAGAGGCCATGAAGATTTGTTATCTGGCCTACTCCCTAGACATACAGCTCACTGTCATCCACCTGCCAGGCAAGAACAATGTGCTAGCAGACTCCCTGGGCCACATCAGTCAGGGCCACTACGAGCGGACCCTAAACAAACAAGTACTGGCCACAGTCTTCAGGAGGTGTGGCACTCCAGAGATAGATCTCTTCACCTCCAATCTCAATCATCAGATCCCCCTGTGCTGCTTCAGGACTCCAGCTCTGGGTTCAGTGCCGGTGGACACTCTGTCTCTGGATTGGACAGGATGGTTTCTGTGTGCCTTCCCTCCATTTCCCCTGATTCTCCGGGTCCTACTAAAACTCAGAAGCCAGCCAGCAACAGTGATTCTGATGGCTCTTGACTGGGCAAGGCAGCCTTGTTACTTCCTGCTCCTTGCCCTCTAAGTCAATTGGCCCATTAGTCTGCCCTCGACCCACAGTCTTCTGACTCTGCCTCAGATGGGGAAAACATACCCCAGCATAGAGTCTCTCTGCCTCAAAGCCTGGTACTTGAGGAGCTAGAGTTCTCAGACTCTCAGTGTTCAGAACAAGTCCTGAGAATCTTTTGATTGGTCAAGAAGCCAAGTACGAAAAAGACATGCTTCCAAATGGAAGAGATTTTCTTTTTGGTGTAGAGACAGGCAGATTGACCTACTGCAAGCTAGCCTGTCTTCTATACTAGACTATTTGGTACACTTACAAACTTCAGGCCTTAGGGCCTCATCTCTGATGGTCCACTTGGCAGCCATTTTGGCTATATTTCTGCTGGTAAGGAGAAATCTGTAATTTCCCATTTCATCTTCAAGAAATTCTGTAAACGCTTGCTGCACTTCACATCCACTTAGGGAACCTGTTAGTATGTCACCTGGAAAACTGTTTTCCTAGTGGTAATCACTTCAGCCAGAAGGATCTCAGAGCTGCAAGCTCTCTGCACTGAACCAAACTACATTATTTGCCACAGAGATAAAGTAGTTCTCAGGACCAACAGGAAATTTTTTCCCAAGGTGGTGTCTGAATTCCACCTGAATCATTCTTTAACACTTCCTGTCTTTTTCACAGACAAATCCACTCCTGGGGAGCGCAGGCTTTATAGCCTGGATGTATAAAGGGCACTGACCTTCTATCTGGAACATACTAAGCAGCTCAGGACCTCTCATACCCAGTTGTTTTTCACCTATGGTGAGGTTAGCAAGGGCAGGCCAGCCTCTAAGAGAACTATCTCTCGCTGGATAGTCTGTTGCATCCAGTTCTGTTATAGTAAGGCTGGCAGACAGCCACCTCAAGGCCTCAGGGCCCACTCCACTAGGGGCAGCCACAGTGGCAGCAACAAGAGATATTCCCCTACTTGACATCTGCAAAGCAGCTGCATGGAAGGGATTTACTATGAAAGACTGACAGGCAGTTGCCTGATAGTCATAATCCCAACACCGCAAGCCCAACACAGAAAATCCCGACAGTGGTGGCAAATGTTTTTTTCATGTTTTGGGGGGCTTCACCCCCTACACCCATCTTAATTATTACAACAAACTCCGCCACAGGCAGAATCCCACTGTCTGGATTTTTGGTGTCGGGCTTGTGGCATTGGGATTTCAAGTGTCGGGCAACCAAGTTTCAGTCTTACAATAATAATAATAATAATAAATTTATTTATAAAGCGCCTTTCAACTTACCAAGGCACTGAACACAATAAAACCATAAGATGAAATATAAATCCAATAATACATATAAATAAAATCATAACACAATAACATCAAATATTAAAATCAGTTAATAAAATATGAAGTCACATCTCAACACTGTAAAAATTAACCTATGAATAACCATCCAAGAAGGCCATTCGCCACAGATGAGTTTTCAAATTATTCTTGAATTCCTCCATGGAGGTGCACTCTCGTAACCAGCGTGGTAGAGAATTCCAAAGAGTGGGTGCAGCATAAGAAAATGCTCTGCTGCTGGAAGATTTTAAACTCACTCTTGGAATCTCTAACAACCCCTCGTCGGCCGAGCGGAGCGATCGACCGAGGTAGTAAGGCACCAGGAGTTCTTTCAGATAGGCCGGACCCTGATCATGAAGGGCTTTAAAAGTCAATAAAATGACTTTAAAGGTGATCCGCCACAGTATAGGAAGCCAGTGCAGTTCGCGCAGCACCGGGGTGATATGACAGGACCTACTTGTCCCAGTCAGAACCCAGGCTGCAGCATTCTGCACCAGCTGTAGGCAACGGATTTCAACCCCAGAAAGCCCAAAGTATAGGGCGTTGCTGTAGTCCAAATGCGAGGACACAAAGGCATGGACCAACGTTGGCAGAGTCAGACGGAACAAGGTGCCTAACCCTGGTGATATTCCTAAGATGGTAAAAGGAAGTCCTGACAATGGCCGACACTTGAGACTGTAAGGTCAGCCTATCGTCTAAGACAATCCCAAGGCTATGCACCCGTTCAGAGGTTGGTAGTGACATGCCACCAAGAAAAATTCCAGAGGGCATGCCATCATGCGACCTCTCTGTCTGACCACCCGGGTCCATGACCAGAACCTCTGTCTTCTCTGAGTTCAACTTTAACCAACTAGAATCCATCCAACCCTGGATTTCTTCCAGACAGTTGTTAAACACCGCGAGAGCTCTATCCTGGTCGGGTGCAAAAGACAGGTATAGCTGGATGTCATCTGCATAGCAGTGAAACCTCAGCCCATACCGTCTTATAATGTCTCCGAGGGGCAGCACGTACACTGCAAATAACATGGGTGATAGCACGGACCCTGAGGCACCCCACACAACAAAGGAGTTGGGCCAGAAGAAAAGACTCCTGACACAACTCTTTGTGATCTCCCAGTGAGGAATGAGGTGAACCATTGTAAAACAGTTCCCGACATTCCACAAATTTGCCTCAGGCATGCTATCAACACCAGGTGATCCACAGTGTCAAAAGCTGACGAGAGATCAAGGAGAACCAGAATAGAACGTCTCTTCTGATCTCTTGCCCTCAGGAGATCATTAAGCACCCGAACCAGTGCAGTCTCGGTGCTATGTCTTTTACGAAAACTGGATTGGAAGGATTCATAGATATTATGGATGGTTAAATGGTCTTCCAATTGGGCTGCCACTAGCTTCTCAATAACCTTCCCAATAAAGGGAAGGTTAGAGATAGGTCTGTAGTTTAAGAAACAGTCTGGGTCCAAGGTAGCTTTCTTCAAGAGAGGTGTCACCTCCGCCTCGTTCAGGGAGGTAGGAAACTCACCTGACTCCAGGGAGCACCAGACTATTTGCACCAGGACTGGACCAATGATATCAGTACAACCCAAAATTAGGGGAGTCGGTCCAGGATCCAAACTACAGCTTGTGAGACGCACACTATGGATGATCCTCATAATATCCATGAGCTCAGGTCGACAAAAGGAACTCCAAGAGAATTAGGGTACTGTGAACTCACATTGTTCTACAACATCACCCTTAGAGACTGCTGGACACAAGTCTGCCCTGATGTCGGCCACTTTAGTTGCAAAGTAACGAGCTAGCTCCTCGCACTCTCATTATGTAAAGGCTTTTTCAACTTGCAGACAGGCTGGGTTGCACAGTCCGTCTACAGTTTGAAATAGCTGAGCCGGTCGATTCCGAGCAACTGCAATCTCCCTTGACAGGAATTCTGCCTTCTTATGGGTGATTGCAGTTTGATAGATAGAATAATATTCCATCAATCTAAGGCGGTCGACCTCAAGGGCGGACTTGCGCCAACATCGCTCTAACCTTCGCCCCTGTCTCCGCATCTCCCTCAATGTCCCATCGAACCAAGGGGACCTGGGGTGAAGGGATAAGGGGCACTCTCTAACAGAAGCAATAAGATCCAGGGCTGCCGTAATGGCCACATTATAGGCCGACACCAGCGTCTTTGGATTACTGCTCGCCAGATCACCACAAGGCCTTGGGAAGTAATATTCCATAATGGGCGGTGCCTGACCATCTCCACAAGGGAAGGCCTTCTCAGGGGGGGTGCAAAGATTGAACCTCATGGTGTAGTGGTCTGACCAGGTGACTGGTTCCACCCCCACGTCGGATGCATCAATCCCTAAGAGGAAGACTAAGTCCAGAGAGTGCCCAGATTTATGAGTAGCAGTGGAAATTACCTGTGTAAGGCCCAAAGAAGACATTAATTGGAGGAAGTGATTACCAAATTGCGAGAGTTCATCGTCGACCCAGGCGTTGAAGTCACCCAGAACCATCAATCTGGGTGACTCAAATGACATGTCGACGATGAAGTCTGCTACTCCCTGTAAGAAGTGTTTCCCATCTCCGGGTGGACGGTAGATGAGAACGATTCAAACGCTTACATTCGCTACAACTGTACACTCAAAGGACTCAGCCTCACCCACTACTACATTCATAAGGCCCAATTCAGTCTTGAAACAGACTGCAACCCCCCCCCCCCACGGTCCAATCTCGGGTGGTGTATCACCGAGTACCCGGCCGGAGTCATGGCCTCCAATATGGGGCCTGAATTTTCATCCAGCCAGGTCTCAGTGATGGAAGCCAAGTCAGCCGAGCCAACAAGATTGGCAATAATGACAGTCTTATTCCTGACGAACCTGGTATTGCATAACACTGCCTGAGTTGGACAAACCTCGGAGGCTGTCAGGCCTATCTGCCTACTAAATTCAGTAGTGCCCTTGCGTATGGGCACCAGACATGGTAAACCACGATCTGGGTTACATTTCACCCCAAGGCGCCTTCTGGACTTAATAACTCGATACGGTGGCCCCTCGTTGATCCTTCCTGTTCACTTTCACCCCTCCTCACTCTCCCATTAACAATCCCAATGCTGTACAGCACTGGTAAGTATCAAATTGTAGGGGATGAGTATAAAAAGGGGGGAGGGTGCGAAGAGAGGAGGAGGATGAATAGCGCACCACCGTGGGGACTGAAGGCCAGCACATGTCGCTGCTTAAACAAAATAAAACAAAACAATAAACCCAAAACATTAAAATAATCAATCTTAACAGCATAATATTAACCAAATAATCCCAAACGTAATCAACAAAAATAAACAAAATCAAATAAACAAAAACCCTCACCTCACAGAAAACCGAGTCTGGACTGAACTGAAGACTCACAAATAAAATAAAATAAAATAAAGTAAAAACAAACAAAAAAAATAAAAATATATAAATAAATATAAATATAAATGTAAATGTAAGGGTTCTCTCACCACCCCTACAACCAAAAAGAAATAAAATAAAATTATTTACCCCCCTTAGCTCTCTCACAGCCAGAGAGAGAAGGAAAAAGAATACCTTAGCACTCTCACTGTAAGATATAAAAATAATAACAGATAAAAAAACAGTTTAAACTTTAAACGAATAAATACCTTAGCACTCTCACTGCAAGATATGAAAATAATAACAGATCAAAAACAGTTTAAAATTTAAACAAATAAATAACGTGTCTCTCCCCCTCCCAGTCCTCTCACGACCCAGGGAAAGGGTACAGTCAAATAAAATTAATGGACACAAGGTCCTCTCACCACCTCGAATGTCCAAAATAAAAGTCTTCAAATTGCCAAGCACAGAAACGGAGTAATCCACGGGTTTAAGGTCGACAAAAACACATATAGATCATTCCAGAGGATATCCAAAATCCAAGTCCAAAAATCAAGCAGATCACGATTTGAATAAGGCCCTTTACCCCCAGCTGGGCAACCACACATGAAAAGTGGAAGCAATACAACACCCAAAATCAGGCCACAACAGTGGCCCAACTTGGGGGTCTAGGAGGCAGAGACCCCCAGTCAATTCCTTGACTAAAGGCTCCCAAATGCCCCCTTCGGACCACAAATCAGGTGAGGCCCAGCAGGAGGATACACCCCAGATTGATGTTAAGGAAAAGCCACTTCACCTCGAAATCCTCAACAAATTTAACAAGTTCCTCAGTCTTTCCCAAAGTCACAGGGCACAGGCTTCCTTAAATTTTCTTCATAAAATCACAGCCCTAGGAATCAACAAACAGTCTAATAATTCCCCGGCTCAAATCCAACGCAAAAACAGAGTACCTCGGTCCAGGGGAAAAGCAGCATCCTGGAGAAATCCTCAATACCACGAGCCCTCAGTCCACCCTGCATCCATCTCCATATCAGCCTCAACAATGGAGCACCAGCCACCAGGGCGCCCTCTCCCCCTGGAAGACTGTACGTACTTTCACAAAGCACTACTGCTTAGTTGTACAGTCCAGATCAGATGCCAAATTTGGCACTGCAGTCCTGCAGAATCTTTTCCCAAAGTAGGTTATGTTCCCTCCTCCCAGCTGCACTACTTTGTAATCTGCATCAGTCAAGCATACTGAGAGATTCCTGGGGTGAGAAGAAAAAATGACTTACCATAGTAATATTGTTTCTTCCAGGGGATCCCTCAGTATGCTTGACCTCCCACCCATCCTCCCCTCACATAACCTTGCTGAAAATAGTTCTGCAGTCCTTACCACAGGCTAGATTTCTTACTGAAAAGCCTTAACTGGTGTAATGTTCTACAGTTCAGCATGGTGTATATAGTTTGCCTATATGTGATTTTCTTTTTTCCTTGTTTTTTTGTCGTTTTTCAGTTCGTTGTGGCGTGCAGGTGCAGACAAACTTATTGACATGATAGGTGATATACAGTGGTGTGAGGGGGGAACGCCCAATGGAGAGCTCTGTAGCAATTGGCAGGCCAGTGAGTCGGCAGGCTGGGGATGAGTCATTTTTTGTTGTTGGGGCGGACTTGGCCAACATTTCAAAGGACAGAGCTGCATCAATGGTGGCGCGGCTTGGTCCTTTGATGTGTTATGTTGACTTCTGGGTTGCACGTTTACACTGCCGTAGCACTTACAGTGTGAATGCACTGAGCCTGCCCCCTGCTCCTGTCTTCCCATTCGAGCCCTCCCACCCCACCAGCAAATCACTCCCTCCCAGTTCCTCCCACTGCTGCTATCCTCCCCACACCTGAGTTCTGTTTAGATCCCGGAGCCGCCGTCAAAATTGTGGGCTGCAATTCAAGAGTTCTTATCCAGGCCTCCCCCTCCCCCCCCAATGGCACCAGTACACATGATGAATGTTCAGCATTGACAAATGCTTGTTTCTATAGTTTTAGGATAGAGTTAGGATTTGGGGCTTTTTGCCGCACAGGCTACAAAATGAATCTGACTGGCTTACAGCAGCACCTACAGGCAGAACTCTCTTACTACAAGCTGATTGGCTAATCCTTTCTATCTTTAGCATAAATTGCACCTCCAGAGCAGCTGAATCCAGCTGGCATCATTGCGTCAGTCAAGCATACTAAGGGATCCCCTTGAAGAAAAAATATGCTACGGTAAGTCATTTTTTATTCATGACTGACCTGGTCATGGCCTCACCTAAACTTCTTGTTTTGAGTGATTTCAATGCTTGGATCAATGAGGAAGCATCTTTTTTTGGAATGCAGTTCCTCCAGGGAATGTCTTCACTAGGCCTCCTACAGGCAGTTGCCACTGGTACTCATTAGCACAGTCACGCCTTGGAACTGATTTTCCTGTTGGGTCTTGACATTAGTGATGTCAAGGTTGATCCAGTCATTTGGTCCAGTCATCATGCTTTGCAGTTTCTTTTAGGGGCTCCCTGTTTAACCTCCTCAGTGGAGATGGTCAGTTACCCTCCTGTTTGAAATCTAGTGCCTCAGAATCTCCTAGCAGTACTGGATATCTCGGGCATAGAGAGAGCCTATGCAGTTTGAGTTGAGGGGGCCGTGGGGGGTTAAACTTTTGCTCTTACAGCCACCTTTGACTCCCTAGCACCTCTCCATGTTCACCCCTTGATTTCCTTCTATGGATCACCATGGTTTGATGGTGGCTTGAGTAGGTTGAAGACAAACATGTAGAAGTTGGAGCATTGTTGGCACAGGTTCAGGTCTGATGGGGTAGATTGGTGCTGGGGGCTCATTATGGTGAGTATTAGCATGCAGTCTCTCTGAAAATGTCAGTATTCCTGTCACGAGTGATTGCTGCTGGAAGGAATCAACCAGCTTAACTCTTCAACACTGTGGACAGTTTATTAAATCTGATCTGTCTAAAGCCCTGCAGATTTTTCCCCACAAAAATGTGTGATGAGTTTAATGTTTTATTTTTTCTGGACAAGGGATCTTCCATTCAGGCTTGGATATCCTCAGGCAACCTGTCATAAGCCGGCATTGACCAGTCAACAATGAGCAGTGGCACCCCATCTGTGTGGGATGAGTGTGAGCCAGTTCAAGTGGCTGATGTCTTCTGGTTAGTCTTAGGATTCCACCCTACCTCCAGTACCTTGGATCCCGGGCCTATCTGGCTTTATCTTGAGTGCTGGGGGACCCTGGGTCTGATGTGTGTAGAAACTGGTGGGTGTTTTTTTTTAGAGAGGGTTTTTCCTTCTTTGCTGAAGAGGAAGATAGTGAAGCCTCTCCTTAAGAAACCATATTTGATCCCAATGATCTTTGAAATTACAGGCCTCTCTTGAACCTTCCCATTTTGGGGAAGTTGATCAAGAAGATGATTGCTGTGCAGCTGGAGCGCCACCTAGAAAGATATTACATCTTTGAGCCTTTCCAGTCTGGTTTTGGACTTGCCATAGTACTGAGACAGCTCTAGTCAAGGTGTACCATAATTTCTTCCTGGCAAAGAATAGCTGGCATTGTTCCATCCTTGTCTCTATTTTTGATATGGTGGACCAAGGGGTGCTGTTGGCTTGCTTGGGCCATCACGTAGGGCTCACATGAATGGCATTACAGTGGTTTGAGTCCTCCTTATCCGACAGGGTGCAGTAGCTGGCATTAGGCTTTCTTTGGATTCAGTGTAGCACAGTGGGTTAAGGCTCTGAGCTGCAGATCTGGAGACCTGGGTTTGAATCCCACAGCCAGCTAGGTGCATACTGTGTGATCCTGAGTAAGTCACTGAAGTTCCTTGTGCTCCCAGGTCACATCTGGAAACAAGCTTTGGTTTAGTGTGCTACTCCTGGTTAAACAATGTTCCCTTTCCCTTTCATCTTGAACAGTACTGTGCTTTGTTGTGGAGTGCCACAGGGATAGATTTTAGTCCCTATGTTTTTTGTCACGTACATGTTGCCTTTGGGGACATCATTAGATGTTATGCCTTGGGTTTTCACTGGTATGCTGATGATACCCAGCTGTATGTGTCTTGTGCTTCTGGGGGTGCGGGTGCTGCAGTCTCAGGACTAAGTGAGTGCCTTAGGAAAGTTTGACTGGATGGTGACTAGCTGGCTTAGACTTCATCTGCAGACGATGGAGGTATTACTGGTGGAGCTGGGTCAGTATGGTTTGGTAGTGATGAGTGGCGATGCTGTCCTTCCATCTTTACGTAGCATCATGCTGAGTGCTGTGGCTAGGATAAGGAATCTGGGGAATCATTGTGGCTTCCAAGCTGACCCTAGAATATCAGATTTCAACTGTTGTTCGCAGTAGCTTTGATCATCTCCAGAACATCTCTTGGATCAAGCCCTTTCTGGAACCAGCTGATCTGGTGACCCTGGAGCATGCCCTGGTTACAGTTAGACTGGATTACTGTAACTGTCTGCACCTTGGGTTGTCTATGAGGCTGGTGCATTGCTTGTAGCTGGTTTAGAATGCAGCAGCCTAGCTGGTTGCTGGAGCCTCTTGGTCTGAGCATATCATGCTGGTTCTCCATAATCTGCACTGGTTGCCTGTACGGTGTTGCTTCAACTTCAAGATATGCTTCTTAACTTACAAGGCCCTGCATGGTCTGGGTCCAGGCTACCTGAAAGGCCTTGTGGCTCCATATGTTCCCGACTGCTCACTTCAGTCAGCAGAGGTGAGTCTCCTTATGGTTCCAAGATCAAGGCTTAAGTCTCGGGGATTGGGCATTTAGTGTGCCTGCCCCGATGCACCTTTTCTTGGCCTTTTAAAGTCTCAGTATAAAACTCATCTGTTTGCGATGAGTTTTGGGTCTGGTGCTGATTTTTATATCTTTTTAACTTTATTAGTATTTATTATTTATAATTTGACTGCTATCGAATGTTTTGTTATTTTGTATTGTACGGCACCTGGAGCCCCTAGGAATGGGTGCCATATAAACAAAATTGCCTTCCCTTTCACTTTGTCTAACGTTCCCTCAACATTCCAACATGTGGTGCATGCCTTAATGAAGATACTAAGTGTTAAGGACTTATGAACATATCTGAAATAGTTCATCCGTTTCTATCATACTTTCCAAGAGTGTCTGAAAGGTATATAAAATCTCATTCACCTATTCAGATATTTAGTGTTCCAGCTTGCTGGACATAAGTGCTGCTTTGCTCACAACAGGATTTGGTTTCTGGGGCATGCTATCAGAGAGCAAGGTGTGGAGTGGAATCCTATTCTGAAGAGATCCAAGTAGTTGAGAAGTAATCAACATACATAAGCACTGGAAATGTCCACCATTTCTTGTGCACGTGTGTTCTACAGGAGATGTTGCCATGATTTTTCAAAAATCACAGTCCCTCTATATTAATTATCAAAGTTCCAGTGGAGTAATGGGTGCCAGTTTTGAGAGGTTAAGGTCTGACATGGTTAACTACCTTATGCTCAAGCTCCTGGATCCAGGTATAGCTTTAATGGAACTTGTGGTACTTTTTTTAGTTATTGTAGTTACTGATTGGGAGTAACTTGACAAAGAGGGGAGATCTTGAGTTGACTGGTGGTCTTTGGAAGCTGCAAAAGAAAGTCAGCAGAATGGAATTGCTCAACAACTGAAAGGGCATGTTAAGCAATAGTTGGTGCATACATACAGTATGGTACTATCCTTTCCTGCCTGAGCAAAAATTCATATTTACCATGGATACAGATAACCACTCACTATTGTCTCTTTGCTCATTCTAACCTAGAGGACTGGCAGTGGGTGGCTTTATAAAATATCAGGCTGTACTTTTGTAATGTGCCATAATCCAAGGGAACAAACTGTCATTGCTGATGCCCTCGGCAGGCTGAGTGCATTGAGAATAGTGCCTGAATAGTTACAAGATGTGGTTGCATTAGAACAGAATAGAGATCCAGATATTAGGCAGTTGTGGGTGAACTCTTAAGTCAGGTCTGATCATCTTCGATGAAAAGAGAGTGGTTGTGCCTCTGCTTCTGCAGTGATCAGCCTTAGACTATCTCCATGCCAGTAAGCAGGCTGGTCCCTGTGCAGTTCAGTGGAATTTTTTTTATTTATTGATTGCATGAATCAGATTACCTTTGAGCACAGGGGTCATTTACAAAGGTTCCACATCAGACTGTACAGGCACAAAAAGACAGTTCATGTACTGTAGGCAATTCAAATGGATTGTAGTCAAATGAGGCACAAATTAAACAATACAGGAACAAGTTACATACAGCTATGTGCAAATAAAGGCAGAACATTGTGCAGCCAGGTGTCCTGATACGTGCAGAAAAAGCTGAATTTAAAAGATAGTGGTTGCAACTTCAATGGACTGCTAGGATGGACCTCTGAGATTTCTTAAACTGATAAATCTTGGACAGCTTCAACAGAATATCAGGCAGTTCATGTAGCCAATTTGCAGCCCTAACAGCAAAAGATCGCTTGCTCAGCTGAGTATGACGGATAGGAGATTCTAGGGCTGCCCTTGTCATGTTCCTGGTGTTGTAGCAGTTGGAAACAGTGTAGAAGCAGTTAGTCAAGGCAGGGGGTGTGTGAGACCCAGAAGCCTCTTTTTGGCTAGCAGACAGGTCTGTAGCTTTATCTGCTGGGTAGTGGAAGCCATTTAGTTAGGGGGTAGAGGGTGCAAGCGTGAGTGTGAGTATCTGCACCAAGTACAAAGTGTCATGCCTTATTGCAGATCAGCTGTACTCTGTTTAGCACCATGTCACAGGCAGCTGCATATACAGAGAGGCCTTAATCCACAAGTGAAAGGATGGAACTGGCCACTGTAAGGCATCTAGCTTCCACAGTTAGGTTATTCCTGTTTCATTACAGAGCACCCAGTCTTCTGTTGCTTACAGTTACTAGATTGTCAACATAGTGGGCAAAAGATAGGCTGTCATCCAGGGTTACACCGAGGTATTTAAAGGTTTCCACCTCTTCTAGATTTTGTCCTAGGCCATTCTGATAACAAAGGGAAGAGCTTTCCTTTTATGTGGGAGGCTAGAGAATAACATGACCTTCGTTTTTAAGTAGTTTAGAACCAGTTTATTGTTAGATAGCTAGCTTTCCAAAGTTTTTAAGTTGCTTTGGAGAGTGGTAGTGGTGCAATTAAGGTCCGGTTTCTTGACATAAATGACAGCATCATCAGCACAGAGGAAAGCATTGGTTGTCTGCATGCATCAGGCAATTTGCCTATGAAGAGACCAAATAGGAGTGGGCCTAGGATGGAGCCCTGGGGGACACCAACAACTACTCACCTAATGTCAAACAAGAAGCCTTCAGTCTCCACACACTGAAGTTTATCCTACTGTAATCAATGTGACGCTTATTCATTTTTTGATTAATTTTTGATTACTTGTATATACAGTTGTTTTTTCTTTGTATCTTTTTACAATGTATGACTGTACATTTTTTACATTGTAAATTAATGTTTTGTCTTGTGTGCTGTTTTACTCCGAAACTGATGCTAGCTGTTTTGATACTGGGACTTCATTGTAAATTAGCCTTCTCAAGTGAATGCTTCCCTTATTCATATGAATGAATAAAAAGATTTACTACTTACTACTACTACTACAGTTCATGAGGCAGCTGTGGAACCAGTCCACCATGTTTTGAGAAAGACCCAGGTCAATGAAGTTTGTTGAGTAGGAGCTTACGGCTGACCAGGTAAAAAGCTATAGTAAGGTCAATGTGTATACAGCTCTGACCAGGTCACCACTGTCAGGTGCCTCATACACATATAGTAGCTGGCATATTCCATCAGTGCCATATTGGTGCTGTGCAACTTCTGTAAGCTATGCTGCTGGACACTGTATTTTTTGAGATACATGACTGGTTGTTCAGAGACTATTTTCTCCAGAGCCTTGGATGGGGGAAATAGAATAGAAATTGGCCTGTAATTGGCTAGACTAGAGCGGTCACCACTTTTGAATACTGGTATAAGCAGAGCAGATTTCCACTTCTTGGGGAACTGTTAATAATGCAGTGAAAAGTTAAACATTCTAGAGATGGGATGTGAAAGTTTCTCTGCTGCCAGGGCAAGTAGTTTCATATCCAGCAAGTCACTCCCAATCCTAGTTTTTCCAAGCACCCTACTGACATATTTTGAGGTTTCTTGACTGACACAGTTTTAAAATTTCGGATAGCTTGGTTCAGGGCCCAGCATCTTAGAGGCTTCAGGATAGGTCCTCTGCCGGATATCTGAGCAGGCTCAGTGGGGATGAATGAATGTATGACAGTGAAGGTTGAACTGAATAAATTGATGATCTCAGAGCTATCAAGGACATCTCAACCTTCAACCAAGAGCACTTTAGGTGAAGATTTGTCACCCATACCAAGGAGCTTAGAGATGTCCCAGAATATTTTGCCATCGCTCCAGTTCTGGGTCTGCTGGTCCTTGTAGAAGTCCAATTTGGCCTTTGTAATCATACTGCTGCACTTGTTGTGGGCTTCTCTATTTTCAGAGTGGACTGGGGATCCAGATTACTTGGCCAGTGCCCACAGATTGTCCCTTTCTCTCATGCAAGCAAGAAGTTCCAGGATGACCCATCTGGATGTTTACCTCTTGCCTTCCATTTTTTGATGAGTGAAAATTAATCACAGGTGTGTGTGAACCTGGAGACAAAGACAGCAAGGATCAAATCAGTATCTGGAATTGCATCAAGGAACCACCAGTCAATTTGGGTTTGAGCTTTGAATTCAGGTGCCTTCTTTGTGTTTAGGATCTGCCTGAATATTATCTGGGGAGGGGGTGGCCTGGGCTGTTTAACTACCCATAGATATTGTATTGGAGAGTGGTCTCTTAGGGTATCTGGCAGAACTTTGACAACTTTAACCCTGTCTGGGTGTGTGACCAGTACCCAGTTCAGTAGTGTCATAATGCCTGTTTTATAATTGGTCCTGGTGTTCTCAGTGACCCTTCTGGGTGAAGAACAAACTGGACATCTTGTCCCTATGACCCATGCTTGAGTTAGCATTCCAATTGATGTTAAAGTCATCATCAGTAGCTATCCATTCCCAGTTCTGCTTGAAGTGTTGTAAGTAGTGAATGAGGGACTCTATGCTCTGATGCTGTTTACCAGGTAGGATACAAACTGACAGGATGACAAGAGATTCGTGCCCACTCCCTGTTAATAGCTTTATTGCTATGTATTTACAGTACCTGGTAAGATCCTTAAATGCAGTTTTGGAGGCTTGCTTGTCTGATCTGAGGTAAATAATGCAAACCCTGCCACACTTACCTATTCTATCCTTCCTGAAGGTATTGAAGCCTGGCAATATGACAGTGGCATCTGGTATGTGTGGGTTGACACAAGTTTCAGTTAGGCATACTGTACAATGTCTGGCTGCGCTAACACAACCCAGGCTTCAAAATGGGCAAATTTAGGAAGTAGACTACTAATATTTAGGGAGACTATGTTCAGTAGCCCTTGAATACATGTGCCAGGCCCAGGGCTACCAGCAGGGCCTGGGTTTGGGTGGCAGTGCCAGACATAGGGGTAGCCTTATTGTGAGATCCCTAGAGGCTCTGAGGTAATGCCTCAGTTTCCAGGTTTTCCTCCTGGGGAAGAGAGGCATGTTTGTGGCCCAGGAAATGCTGCTGTCTCAGGCAATCCTCTTTCACTCCTTGAGTACCACCAGGGTTAGATGTTCCATGTAAGGGGCATATGGCCGCGGGGGACTTGGGTACTACTAGGTTGTCCAGGAGGATCACTAGACTTTGGTATTACCATGGTACTAAGGGAAATAGCCTCCCTCACTACAGAGGGCTCCAAGGGTTCAGGTAACTGTACTGTAGTTAGGCAAGGAAGCAGCAGTATTATGGCAAGGTGTATGTTTGCCTAAAGAGAAAGTAAACTGGAGAGGGTTCTGGCCTGAATTAGAGCAATATGTAAAATATTGGGTATACACTTACATAATTAATATGCTAAGAGAAGATGTTTATGCCTCAACACCAAAACATTCTACCAGGTGAAATGGCTTTGTATTTTAAAATGGGTCCTAGATTGGTCCTCAGTAGTTGAGGTATAATCTACTATGACCACACTATTAATGATTTGGTATTATTTTTATATTTTATCCATCTGTGTTTTGTTCCCCTTATCTGTTCCCCAGCCCACTTCTACTGCCTCATCACCCTCCATCCCCAGACTTTATGTGAAGCCTTGCCCAGTTGGTTATGCAGAGCCTGCGGCAGGCTGGAGGGTCATCCCTCCTACTTTTCTCTCTGGAGCTTCAGTGTGTGCATCTGTGTCTCAGAGTTCTCCACTGCGTTGTCACCTGAGCTCCATCGGGTGGCAGCTATGAGTGAGAAGTCTGATCCCACCACAAGGGAGGGAAGCAGTTCTCTGGATGCTGTATTCTCTCTCTCTCTCCCCTGGCTGACTTCCAAAACTGAGGTCCCATTCCAGATCCTCAGTTGCTGGTGTGGTGGGCAGTAGTGCTACCTCCGAGAGACAGGGCCAGCTCTTATTTCCATATTTCTTTATAATTTGTTCTATTTTATAAGTGGGAATTTATGCTCGAAGATGTGCAGTTGTACTCCAATACACAGTATGTTTAACGATAAAAAGACAGTGCACACAGAAGGTTGCAGTGAGAACTGAATTTACCCACATAAAAGGTGCAGATTTATATCTGACCCAGTGACTAGTCTGCTGCCCAGATGGAAAACTGGCCGACTCCCCAGTGATTCCCATCACACTGTCTACAGAAACAGATACTGGTCCAGTACACTGCTACTTATATTTTCCCATTTAAAGATACAATGTGTAGTTAAGTGTCACAATAAAGTGCCTATGACAGCTCTAATGTCAACAAGGCAGCAAGCCTTCAATTGTATTTTATACTGAAAAGGCATGTGGGCAAGAATGCTCATTTACACAAGTGTCCAGTTGTACAGAATGTAACAGAGGAGGATATATACAAATTGTAACAACAAATTGTAGCAACTATACAGTTGGAAACTAATTTGTGAGGGAGAACAACAGGTACAGGCATAGGCAGAAAACATAATCAAACAGAAACAATATTAAATAGGCAGGAGAACATTAAACTGGATTATTTACAACAAAACACAATTTTATAGCAGGACTAAAAAATATGTACAGTACTAAGGTGAGCCTTATGCAGGAAGTGATGAAGGATAGTCCGGATAGAGCTGGAGGGGAAGAGGAGTAAGGGAAGAGAGTCACGAGGCAGGGGTAGAAGGAAGGGGAGCTAGGGGAGAAAGTCTGGCAAGTTGTGTGAGTCAATAGGTTAAACATGGCTGAGGTAATACTAAAGAATATTACGAAGGACAGTTACAGTAGGGTTTACTGAGCAGGTGCTCCTTAAGTTTGCCTTTGAAGGTGCAGAGAGAGGGGCTGGAAGAGAGGCTGGGAGGAAGGGTGTTAAAGAGCTTGGGACTTCTGAAAGTGAGCTATCTCTGCCCTAGAGTGGTGTTGCAGCAGGGGACGGAAAATGGGGAGATCGCAGCACTCCTAGTGAGCCGGGAGGGGCAAGCCTTTATGAACGGAGAGGAGATGCTGGGGGGAAGGTGGTTATGGAGGATTTTATAGAGGAACGTCGCGGCCTTCCAAAAGAATCTGTCCCCCAGGGAGAACCACTGAACCAATTCATAGAGGGCACAGCTGTGTGTACGATGGGGAAGTCCTGTGACAAATCTGATAATAGAATTATACGTGGTTTTCAGTTTCTGGAAGGTAACCGAATTACTTTGTGGCAAGTAGATGATGGAACCATAATCAAGGAGAGGTAAAAGCTATCTGGTAGCTAGCCTGTTTCTAATTTCAGGTAGGAAGAATTTCTTGATTCTATAAAGGAGTCCCAGTCTCTGGTGAATTTTATTTATGAGTTTAGTTACGTGCAGTCCGAAGGATAAGTGTTCGTCAAGCATAAGGCCAAGGTATTTGAATTCATGCACTCTCTCCATTACCGTGTCATCATTATCTGTGAGGGTTAGATCGAAATGTGTAGGTTTCCACAGGCTAGCAAAAGTCATGAATTTAGTTTTTTGGGAGTTTAGTACCATTCCCTGAGTGTTGAACCACGAATGAAGGCTGTGGAAATCTGACTGTAGTTTGGAGAGGAAGGATTTGCATCCTTGCAGTATAAAGCAGTGTCGTCTGCATAAAGGATGATGTTGGTCTGTGAACAGACTGATGGGATGTTGTTGATAAACAGTGAGAAGAAGAGTGGACTGAGAATAGACCCCTGTGGGACTCAACACTTAATAAGGCATCCAGATGAAGGATGACCCTGGATAACGGTTTTGTGGAACCTCAAATGCAGATAGTCTCTTAACCAGTTTACTACATTACAGGAGAAATTCAGGAGAGCAAGGGAAGATTGTAGAAGGTTGTGGTCCACCAAATCAAAAGCTTTGGTAAGGTCCATGAATACTGCACCTGTGAATTGGCAGTCATCCATGGCCTTGTAAGTGTCTTGAGGGAACCTAACAAGTGCCTTAAAGTTCTCTAGGAGTAACAAAGTGTGAAATTGTGTGTATTGTAGAAGACATGTTAAAAATAAATTGTGTTTAAAAGCAGTTACCATCAAGAGTACTGATACAGCTTAAATGAGGGACAGTGTAATCAGAAGTTTTTGGAAATGTGCATACTCTAATTTAGACAGACTTCTATAAAGGGGGGATCAGCAGTAAAAAATACACTGATAATTTGAATAATAAATGTAGGTCATAAAAAATGTTTCTAAGTCAATATTACAGCATTTAGACAATTGATAAGCAGTAGGGAGTCGGTACTGAGCTAAAAAAAGTACACATTTTTAAATTGTTTAACGATCAAGTACAAAAGGGACAGAGAAAAAACTAAGGATTTAGAACCAGGAAGAATAACATGAAAATTCAAAAAAGGATTATACAATAAGATCAAATGTCGTTGTCCAAGTGAATTGTATCATGCAATCACCACACGGACTCAGGACGGGTTCATATATTGTATATGCACAACGTATGCAAAACCAAGGGATTGATGTAACTTCTTCTACCTGCTAATATGACTTTGTCTCTGCTACTGTAAATCAAGACTACATGCACTGCTTTGCTGCATGTAATGTACCCTGTAGATAAACGGGGGAACTTGTAACTTCATTATTTGCACAACGCTCACTGTATCACTTTGTATTTGTATTTTATCTGAATTTAAGAACTACATGTGTGAGTGTAATCTTCCCTATGTACATCCTACCCCCCGTCACAATGGGAGACAAGTCTCCTGGGCTCTGCTTGTTCACCCTGTAAAATATATTTGAAATTAAATATAAGGATTTCATCCTAAAACAAGAAAAGGGAGATAGAACATTTATAGCACTATAATCATTACTGTACATTGCAAATAAGTGATTCAGTTTCAGTATTTCTAAAATGTTGTCTCAAAAAGCTAAAGTACTTGATGTCTAACATATCATTGAGGCCCTTTTGGGACCACCAGATTCAGATGGTAAATGCACTGTTTTTCTCTTTGCAGGAGTAGGTTAAGGCGGTCTCCTTTCCTTTCCTTTCTTTCTCTGCATTCCTCAGGCAACTAGTCAGTGAACCCACTCATGATGTGGCAATACTGGACCTGGTACTCACTAACAGGACAGTGTTGCAGATGTCAAGGTGGGAGGCCACTTGGGGACCAGCGATCACTATATGTTGTGGTTCAATATAAGGATGGCTGCGGAATCAAACCACACAAGGGTGAGGGTCCTGGACTTCAGAAGGGCAGATTTTAAAAAGATGGGTGAATGCCTAAGGGGATGACCTAGCAGGGGTGGGTGACCTGGATGGGGTGGAGAAATAGTGGGTGAGGATAAAACAGAACATAGTAAAGGCAACAAACCTCTACACCAAACAGGAGAGCAAAAGCAAGAGGAAAACAAGACCGCTATGGTTCTTGAAAGAGGTGGCTGAAAAGGTAAAAGCTAAAAGGGCAGCATTCAGAAGGTATAAAGAGATGCAGAGGGAGGCAGATAGGGAGATGAATCAGGGGCAACAGAGGGAAGCAGGGAACGCATTAAGAAGTGAAAAGGCACAAACTGAAGATAGAATAGTCCAGGAGGTAACGAAAGGGGACAAGACATTTTTTAGATATGTAAGTGAAAAGAGGAAGACTAGATTATAAGGTTAAAAAGGAAGGGGGGACTGTTCAGAGGGGCCAGGAAAGGCAGACATCCTGAACAAATACTTTTGTTCAGTGTTCACACAGGAAGGAGAAGGGGAGGGGCCACAAAAAAGTAAGGAAAGTTTTGGGGTAGGGGGGTGGACACTAGTCCTTTTTTTTTTGGAGGAGAGAGTGCTGAAGGGATTTGCTAATCTAATCTGAAGGTGGACAAAGCAATGGGGCCAGATGGGGTGCATCCAAGGGTATTGAAGGAGCTCAGGGAAATACTGGCTACACCTCTGACAGTTCTGTTTAACAGCTCACTGGAAACAGCAGTGGTTCTGGAGGACTGGAGGAGGGCAGATGTAGTCCCACTACACAAAGGTGGTATCAGGGAGGAGGCTGGCAATTATAGTCCAGTCAGCCTGACATTGGTGGGAGTGTTAATGGAATCACTGCTGAAGGAAAGGATTGTGGAATATCTTGAATCCAGTGAGTTACAAGACCTAAGGCAGCATGGTTTCACAATGCAGAGGTCATGTCAAACGTATCTAACAGATTTATTTGACTGGGTGACCAAGGAACTAGATGAGAGTGGATGTGGCCTACCTAGATTTCAGTAAGAGGTTCGACATTGTTCCACATAGAAGACTAGTAAGCAATCTAGGTAGCTTAGGTGTCGGTCCGAAGGTAGTAAACTGGATAAGAAATTGGTTGGAGGATAGGTGACAGAGGGTGATAGTAAATGAGTTCACTCTGAGGAAGGGAGGGTGACCAGTGGGGTGCCTCAGGGATCGGTGCGTAGACCAGTCCTCTCTAATATTTTTATAAGTGACATTGCAGAGGAGCTAGAAGGGAAGGTCTGCCTCTTTGTGGATGACACCGAAATCTGCAATGGGGTGGACACTCCGGGGTGGGGGAAAGATGAGCAGAGACTTGAGAAAACTAGAGGTGTTGCCACAGGTTGGCAGCTGGGTTTCAATGTGAAAAAATGCAAAATAATGCACTTAGGTTACAGAAATGCAGGAACAGAGTACAACATGAGTGGAGTGTTACTGATGACCACCAAGCAGGAAAGAAACCTGGGGTAATCATATCCGATGACCTAAAGGTGGTCAGGCCGTGTGACAAAGCAGTAGGGAGGGCAAATGGGATGCTGGGGTGCATAGGGAGGGGTATCACCGCAGAAAGATGGAGGTGGTGTTACCTCTGTATAGATGGCTGGTAAGACCCCATCTAGAGTACTGTGTCCAGTTCTAGGGACCACATCTCCAGAAGGACATAGATAGAGTGGAGGCAGTCCAGAGGAGGCAACAAAAATGTTGTAGGGTCTGCATGAAAAGCCCTATGAGAAAAGACTAAAGGACCTCAATATGTACACCCTGGAACAGCAGGGAGAGAGGAGATATGACAGAGACCTTTAAATACCTCACGGGGATAAATAAGGTACAGGAGGGAGTATTTTTCAGAAGAACGGTTGCTCAAGAAGAAGGGAGCATGCTATGAAGCTGGAGGGGGTTAGATTCAGGAGAGATGTGAGGAAGTACTTCTTTACAGAAAGAGTGGTGGATTCGTGAAACAGCCTTCTAGTGGAGGTGGTGGGGGGAAAAACAGTGGTGGGGTTCAAGAATGCATGGAACAAGCACAAAAGAATCATAGTGAGAAGGAATGGTGGAGGGAGAAAGAGCTATAGATCAGGCACAGTCTGATGTAATAGTGTAGATAGGGGAAAATGGGCAGACTGGATAGGCCAAGCGGTCCTTATCTGTCGTCAAATTCTGTGTTTCTCTGTCTCTGATAAATACATTCAGTACCTGTGAACTTGAACTCTGATGGACTGCAGTTAAACACTTGCATAAAAAAGGCCCAACTGCATCTTCACTCTGGCCATTGTGTATGGCCCAGACATGTTCCTGGATTCTAAGCTTAGCTGCCTGGTGGTCTGGCCCACATAGAGTTCCTGGCAAGGACACCAGGCAATGTAAATCACAAACTCAGTGTTGTACATTTTATGCTGTCTAATCTTTATTGTTATATCCCTGTTTGGCACTATCTGAAGCCTGCCAGTTTGTAAAAACTTGTAAATGTTACAGTGACATTTGTAAAACCCTCTAAATTTGTTTGCAGCCAACAGTTATATGGGATGTATGGTGGTGGCTATGGATTAAAATGTTATTCAAGTTTCTAACACGACTGAAAGCAATATGTGGTGAATTGCCTACCAGATTAGTGAAGGCAGTGTCACTAAATATGACATGCCAATTTTGTTTTACAGTTTTCTGAAGGCTATTGGCCTTTGTTTGAAATGTGTATCCAAAGAAATGGGGTGGGGGCCAGCTTTCTATTATGTTTTTGGGTTTAGTGACTAACAGGTTTTCCTGGGGCATCTCCCTAGCCTTCTTGTATACCTTGTTAATTACTGATGTAGAATACTCTCTATTTCTGAATCTGGACTGAAGGTTCGAAGTTTGTTTCTTAAAAGCCATGTTATCAAAACAGTTTCATCTAATGCATATTAACTGACCAAATGGAATGATATCTAGAAAACTCTTATGGTGTGCACTGTCTGCACATACTAGAGTGCTCTCTGCTGAGGGTTTTTCCTCAAGTTTCAGATTGTATTTTCCAACAGTCATCTATCTGGGAATGGACATCCAAAAAACTAGATGCAGTTGGATCAAAAGAATGGGTAAATGACAAGTTAGATTTTATTTCTACTTATCCATTGGACAAAGTTTTCAGCCTCCGGTTCTGTTCCTTGCCAAATGCAGAATCTATGGCCTATGATACCATCTGACTGTGCTTCCAGAGATGGAATTATGCCCATCTTTTTTTTACAATCACTTCCTGATCCTACTACTGTAGTTGAAAAATACATTTGTATATGAGGGGACACTACAAGCAATGAGAGACTGGCAGTGAAGTAACTGTAAATGTGTAGTGACATCCATTTTGCAGACCAGCACCCACACACAGCCTTGGACAATTGAAAAACCTGGTTTTATGGGAAGGGAAATGTTGTTCAAACTGTTTGTACCATTACTCATTGTTTTATGTTTTATGTTTCAATAAAGAATTCCCCCACTCCTGCAAAAAGTGCCTTGGGATCTTTTACTTCCACCTGGACACTCAATAGAACAGCACCGGCAATGGACAGAAGAGACCTGTGTTTAGCATCTTATCCAAAGGATGACACACCCAAACAGTACAGCCCCCCCGTACTGTACTTGTGTGCCAGCATTTATGGTATGACCCCAGTCCCAGTGTGGGGATATGTCTTTCATATCTTGCAGTTCGGCAAGAACTTTTTTGTCAAGGGCAGAAAGGTTGTGGTAGTAACTACATTCACTTTGTTTCAAATAGTCTGTTGATGTAGTTGTCAGCAAGTCTCTGAAAGGTAGGAATCATAAATTGGTTAATGTAGGTGGGCAAAACATAGATTTAGGTAGACATATATTTATTCCCATTTCCCCCTCTGGTTATGCCATGTATGCATCTACTGTAGAGTCTCCAATGGACATTCAAGCTGACTGTCATTGTTGGTCATATCATTCATGTGTTTCAGCAGAGTTTCCATATTTTTATCAACAGCTGAGGATATCAAAAATAAAGACTCAGTTCTGGTTTGTAATTTCTGTGCTTGGCCTCCTTCATAAAAAGGCAGTTTAGAATATTGCATGTGCCCTTCTTTGCTCAAGGCATTCCAACATATAGACCTCCTGAGTGGTTGAAGGCACTCAGCTATGAATCATGCCTCACTGCTTGCCTAAGGCTTGTGTATATTGTAATACAACTGCACACCACTTTGTGTTTTGTCCCATACTTATCAAGCTCTCACATATGTCTATACTGATTTGAAAGTACCTTTACTAGAGATACCACATATGCATTATCACTGGGAAGTTGATGGAACTTCTCTCAAAATTAGAGTCGTATGAACTTCCTATAGTTCGACCTTGCAGACATCAAACTTTAAAATAGACAAAGTCTGCCATAGTCTGCATAGGTATGGATTGCAAAGCCAGAAAACTACAAGGAAAAAAAAAATACTCCTAGCCCTCCTCAGATGGCCAAGGAAGTCCCTGGGTCCATCACCTCTCTCACCCCAGTTATTCCCCCCCAATCTCTTTCCGCTACCTCCCCATTCACAGTTAATCAAAAACTGAAATTGCCAAGGCAACCATTTAAAGAACCCACCAGTCCACTTCCCAGTCCCCCAAAATACAGATTTTTAGTATGTGTGTGCCTTTTTTTTAATTTTTTTTTTTTATTTAAGTCTAGGATTACAATTACCTTTGAGCCAAGGAAAGGTTCCGCGTCAGAAAATACAGATTGAGGAAACAACAAATCAAAGAACAACAACAATGTGGTGATTACAAACAGTATGCGTACTGAGACATTGGGAATAATCATAAGGGAGTGGGGAGGGGGGAAAGGGGGCAGGGAAAATGAAGCAGCCAGAGGCATTTGTCTGACAGAGAGATTGTTAGAAGTGCTGTTGTCAGGGGAGGGGTGAGAGGGTTGAGGCAAGGGGAAATAGGACAGAGTAGGATGCAGAGCAGGTAGGGGATAAGGTGGCGGGGGATGGGAAAGGTAAGAGAAGTGCTACAGGGGGTACACAGATGCTGAGGTATGGTTGGAATGGCTGGTGAGAGGCAAGGGCCACAAGAGCTGGCCGGGATAGTGATTCTAGGATTAGGTAAAGCAATCATAGGAGCTGGCGGCAGTGAGATGGTGTCGAAGTCTGGTTTTAAACATACCAAGTGTTGGAGCTGAGGAGATGGAGGGGCTGAGGCCATTTAGCCAAAGTGGAGCTTTGTAGGCAAAAGATCGTTGACCTTGGGAAGTGCGACAGCAGGGAACTTTCAGAAGCTGCCTATTGGATCTCCTAGAACTCCGACAATTGGAGCTTTGGTGTAACAGGGCTAAGACATCTGGGGGTGCAAGTTCAAGTTAATTTTTTTTTGCCAGAGTAAAGGTGAGATACTTGATGCGGTTTGATAGTTGGAGCCAACTGGTCAGAGCATGCAGGTCACAAGTGTGGGTGAGACGGTGGGCACCAGTAATAAGCCGACAGGCCTTATTTAAGGCAACTGATATTCGTCTGAGGGTTGTCATCATTGCAGAGCTGTAAATGATGAGTCCATAGTCGATGACCGAGACCACAGAACTCTGTACAGCAATCTTCAGTGCTTCCGGGGTAAGATGTTGTTTTTGTATGTAAAATTGACCAAGACATGTATTGGCAGCTCTAGCCACATTGTCAATATGAGCCCCATATGAAAGATTAGGGTCAAGCAGTATCCCTAGATAGTTGAAGGACTGAACCTGTTCGAGGGTATTCCCTTGAGCGGTGGAGATAGCCAAATGATGTTTTTTGCGTGGATTGCGAGAGCTGTGGAAAAGCAAAGACTTAGTTTTCTTGTGGTTAAGGACAGGTTTATGCTTATGGAACCATGACTCAACGGCGCTAAAACCAAGCTGGAGACTGTGTTGTAATAATGTAGGGTCTTTGTGTGAGGAAAATACAACTGCATCATTGGGATACAGTATGATTTGTTCGGAGCAGGATTGAGGTAGGGAGTTTAAGAAGAGGCTGAACAGGAGGGGGTCCAATATGGACCCCTGGGGGACACCAGAGCAAACAGGCAGGGTATCTGAAAAAGCATTGGCAATTTTTACTCTTTGCGACTGGTGTGCTAGGTAGCTTTTAAACCATAATGCAGAGTCAGGTGAAAGACTGGCATTCAGTTGTTGGTCAATAAGCAACCCATGGTGGACAGTATCAAATGCCTTGGAGAGGTCGATAAAGACAGCCCCAGTGAGTAGGCCATTGTCAAGGAAGCTATGTACTGAACCAGTAAACTCAAGGAGGGCTGTGGTGGTACTGTGTCCTTTCCAGAAGCCGTGTTGCTGAGCACGTAGTATATTGTATTTATCCAGATGGTCGGCGAGTTGGTCTGCCATTATGCGGTCTAGTGCCTTAGAGAGTGGGGGTAGTATGGAGATAGGGCGATAGTTTGAGTGACTGGTCTTGTCGCCACTTTTGTGGACAGGGGTCATGATCGCAGTTTTCCATCTATCTGGGAATTGACCACAGCTGAGAGAGAGGTTCAGGATTTTTGTTAATGGACGAAGTACATTATCAAGGCTAAGTGACAGTAGCTTAAGGTCCAAGGTGTCACCGCTAGTTCTGGATTTAGAGATGGCAGCAGCAATATAGCAGCATGCTTCATTCAACCTAACCTCCCTAAAGTAGAAAAGGGGGTGATTTGATGGAACAGGAGGGGGGCTAGAGGAGGTGGCATTTTCTTCGAAATAGTCATGAGGGAGGGCAGCACTGAGGTCTGCAAAAGCCGTGTTGAAGGTGTTTGCAATGACCACTGGGTCGAAGGTAGTTGATCCGTCAACTATTGGCATGGCCGGAGAGGTTTTTGGCTGCTTCCCCGTAATTTTCTTGATATTTTCCCAGAAAGTTCAACCATTTCCCCAGGTGTTAGTGAGGGCATCCTTGTAATAGGAGTTTTTCTAAGCTGGATGGCTTCAGTGCAGGCATTTCAGGCTTGTTTGTATTTTTGGATGTCAGATTGTTTTCCAGTAACTCCAGAGATGGTCCCTCTATTTCAGCTGAGAAAGAAGTCCCGCAGTGATCCAAGGGTTACATAGAGTTTTAGCTTTGTGTTTTTTAACAGGGGCAAAGAGGTCACAGGCCCTGTTGAAAGTAGTGATGAAGAAGTCAAGAGCCAAGTTAACATCTGTCGCCTTGTAAATAGGTAGCCAGTCTTGCAGTTTCAGGTAGTGTTTGAGATAGGTAGGTTGTCCTCGAGGGAGGACCCTGCTGGAGATGATTTTGGGAGGGGGTTTGAGGAATTTGTTTGACCATTCACAAATGACTGGAGAGTGGTCACTAAGAGAGTCCAGGAGAATGGTGGTATGAGAGATCCTGGTGGGGTGGCTGGTAAGTACCCAGTCCAGGAGGGTACTGGTGCCAATTTTGTAATTAGTCCTGGTAGGGGAGGTAACTATCTGTGTGAAGTTGGCAGCTGCAATGGAGTCTTTATGAGCACTTGCGTCAGACACTAGCCAGTTAATGTTGAAGTCTCCAAGTAGAATAAGTTCAGAGTCAGGAGGTTGAGAGTTGATGAAGTTAAGAACATCATTGAGGCTGTGTCTTTAGTCCCTGGGTGGAATGTATATGGAGACAATAGTAAGAGCTTTGTGGTTTGGTCCTAAGAGAATTTTTATTGGTAGGATCTGGGCCGAGTCAGCAGGTGAGGGAGTTGCTATGGGGTGCCATGTGAGAGTGCCTTGACCCCGATCAGTCAAGGGAGGGGGCCAGAATAGTCGCTCTCCTGGCTAACTCAGTTGCCTACCTTTCCTCACATCCCATACACTCTTTATCTTTAACTCTTGGCATTGCCATCGTGATTTTAATAATTCCTTTCCTTAGCCCAGCCAAGATCCCAACATACTTTGTAAGTTTCATGCTCCCTCCTCCCCCTGACCCACAATTTTGGTGAGGACTGTAGTTAAAATCTGGCTAGTTCCGTTGGATACCCCCTCCCTAACCTCTGGTGCTATCTCAAATCCAGCAGGCTACTGCAGTAAGCATGCACCCAGTAAGGAGGGAGGGAGGGAGGCAGCACAGAGTTGCCAGTGTCATAAATGATACTGTGCAGACTAGCTGCTTTGCTGCCTCCCTCAGTCTCAAGTGCGTCTTACTGCAGTATGCTAATGCATGGGAGACAGCATGCCTGGTGTTAGGGAAAGGAGACTCAACTGAGCTAGCATAATTTTTATTAAAGTTGCCATACCCAAAATCTTATATTGGGGATCTGGATGGGTGTACAAATCAAACAAGGTATGTTGGTGCCTTAAGAGTGGTCTGAGGGGATTATTAATGACATGGGTTGCTACGCTGGAAGTTAAGCACAAAGAGAGTATGGAAAGAGGGGGTAGGAGACTGAGCTAGCTTTGAGTATGACTGTCACCACCCTCACCCACTTATAGTGTGGATTGGGTTTGGGGCACCCACATAGTAACTAAAAATATTATTTTTGTAGATGGGGTTGGGCTTGAGAGGAGGGGTTTCTTTAATTGACAGTGCTGGTTCTTGGCAGAGAGCCAGAAGGCAGTTCTATCTTTAATTTGTGTTTTGTATGCATGTTGGAAACCAGGGAAGGGATAACGTGTGGGTTCATCATTGTAGCCAGTTTACTGGTTCACACGAGTCACAAACCAAAAGTTTGAATTCTGAACTGAAAGTTCACTAGAGTCTGAGAGAATCAAAAATCCAAAGTTTGAGGTGATTGTTTTTCAAGTAGAAATTAACTTGCAACTCTGTTGTACATAAACTACACTGTGTTAGAGTCTTTGACCAACAAAAGAACAGAAAAGGGTAGAAAGGGATCTAAGGGTGATTATATCTGAGGACTTCAAGGTGGCAGGGCAGTGTGACAAGTAATTTGATAAGGCTAGTGGAATGTTGGGTTGCATAGGTAGGGGAAGCACCAGTAGGAGAGGGAGATGATTCTGCCATTATATCTCTCATTTGTGCAGCCAGACCTGGAATACTGTGTTAAATGTTGAAGACCACACCTCAGAAACATAGAATTTGACGGGAGATAAGGACCGATTGCCCCACCTAGTCTGCCCATTTTCCTACCTGATGGATAAGCTGCAGGACATAGACAGAGTGCAGGTGGTCCAGAGGAGGGCAACTAAAATGATTCATGGTTTGCAGGAGAGGTCCTATGAAGAGAGATTGCGGGGATATGATAGCGACCTAAAAATACCTAAAAGGAGTGAACAGGGTACAGGTGGGGAGCCTCTTTCAGATGAGAGCAAGCAGAAGGTCCAGTGGGCATGCAATGAAGCTATAGGGGAGTAAATTGAAGAATGATGTGAGAAAATATTTTATTGTCGTTATATCGTTATATATCGTCTGTATTCATAATTTATAACTTTGTAATACTGTCACTATCAATGTCGCATGTTGTTTGTCCTTTGTATTTGTATATTGTGTAACATATTTAAAATCTTGTTCTATGAAATATTGACTACAAATGTGTACATGGGATCTCCTTGGAAATGAGCTTCAGCTCAATGGAGTATTGTTACATCTGTCCTGTTTGTAACAACTTTATGAATAAAATTTTATGAATGAATGAATGAATTGAAAGGGCAGCCGATGCCTGGAATAGATTGCCAGCAGAAGTGGTGGAAGCCAAAACAGTGGAGGGCTTCAAGCATGCATGGGATAGACATAGCGGTATGTTTATTTATTTTTTGTTGACCAGGTAAGTGCAGTAGACAAATTCTGCCTATTTTCAGGCACGACCCGGGGGAGGGGGATACAGATGAATGCCAACCGACCTTGAATCAGATTAAGCTGTTGGTGGCATTTTTGAGTGAATGAGGGAAATTTGGCCAGGACATGGGTGAAATTCCCCTACTCTTTTCAATAAGTGCCATGGGATCTTTAACATCCACCTGAACTACCACCAATCCAGGCAGATGGGACCTCGGTTTAACATCTCATCTGAAAGACGGCACCTCAGAAGTGCAGCACCCCTCTCATGCTGGACTACAATGTCAGTACTGGGATATTAACCCAAGTGCCAGATGTGGGAACTGAACCCACAGCCCTCTGATCTCCCGGCCTCAGAGGCGAGTGTGCTACCTACTGAGCCACTGACACTAAGGTTTAGATAGGATACGGGGGGGGGAGAAGGGTAAATGAAGACTACATAAGGTCTTTGAAAACAGAATAGGTAGGAAACATCTGGGCAGACTAGGTGGGCTAAGCAGTCCTTTTCTGCTATCAGATTTTATGTTTCTATGAGACAGCAGTGGAAGCTTTATTGTATGTAGGTAGGGGTATCACAATTTAAGCTAACAAGCTTTCGGTAGTCATCAAGAGAAAAAGTGTAAGGGCATGATGCTGTTCAAATATATAGTAGGCTAGGGATCATGAAGCCTGGGACCACTGTGACTCACCCTGACAGAAATGTAGATGTAGACTGAGCAAACAGGACAATTGAAAAACTCGTATGTAACAACTGTGACATGGATATAGATTTGGAACTGCAACATAGACATAGATTCGTGCATGAATATGGGACATAGTTGGGGAATATTGACAGGGCCAAGGTGGTCAGTAAGGGTTAACTGGTCTTATGAAAAAAAGGAAAAATATATCTGCACTCATAGAAAGGTAACAAGGTCTGTGTTCAAGGAGTGAGTCAGGGTAATGAGTTTGTAGGAAAGTCACAAGGGCCTGCGTTCATGGAGGGAATTGGGAAAATGATTTTGCAGGAAGGTCGCAGGAACTGACCTGCTTACAAGGAGTAACAACTTGGAGAGTGCTGAAACCCATAGTTCAATGTTTGGGTGAATAGAGTATGGGGTTAGTAGTGCTTATGTAACTGTAGTGTACTTTTGGCTTTTTTCTATTCCCACCCTTGGTAGGTAAGCTTGGTAGTGAGTAGGGAATAGGAAGCCCAGCACTAAAAGTGAGTAGAGTGCCGGAGAAGGAGGAGGCAAGGGTGGATGGTGGGTGTTTCACAATGAACTAAGTGGAGAACTGCCAAGGAAGGCTGGCCTTTGTAGGGGATGTGGGAGGAGCTATTCCCCCACATTGAACCTCGGGCTATAGCCCTCCCATTCAGTGTTTGGTGAATAGAGTATGGGGTTAGTAGTGCTTATGTAACTGTAATGTGCTTTTGGCTTTTCTCTATTCCTGCCCTTGGTAGGTAAGCTGGGTAGTGAGTAGAGAATAGAAAGCCCAAAGGAATGACCAATGAATGTTCAGAAGAATATGATTATCTCCTCCAACTCATGGAGAGTATGACCAGTAGCATGCAGGACAGGAAAAAACCCCAGGTGGAGGAAACGTCTGAGGACTGTTGGCTACTGACCCACCCATCCTCCAGGCAAACTAAGAGGAGATGAACCTAGGTTCTTGCAACCACAAGCTAATTTTCTGAGGAAGGTGAACTGCTTGGAGAGATGACGGTCCATCTTTGAATCCATGGATGATGCATTCTGGAAGGATGATTCTGAGGTTGAAGAAGTAGGTATATTCTGAAGGAGCATCTAAATCCTGAGAGTGGAGTAGGTCCAGTCAAAAAAGGGCAAATGTTGACCAGGTTTCCAAGATGATGATAGATGATGTCCAAAGGGATTACAGAGACTGATGAGCAGGAAGGGCATGATTTGATAAATATGCTACCAGACTTTGAACGGTGGGAAATATGATGGATTATGAAGTCATAAAGTAAACAATCTAACTTTGTAGAAGGTTTGACATTCAAGTTAGAGTCTGGAGGTGGGGAGCTAAGCGGTGAGTGATAAGTTACAATGTAAGCATCTATGAAGCAGTTGAAGGAGTCGGACAGAGTCTTTATGTGCCAGGTGGGAGTAGTGACTTGAATAATTTTAGGCCAATGAAGGAAGATTGGAATATGCAGTAGAGATAGTAACTGAATGTATGAGGAATAATTGGAAATTCAGTACGAGGAATTCAAGAGTTGATTTGGGTATTGATGTCGTAATTATATTTGTGTAGGTTCTTGCTGGTCCACCAGTAGAAAAGTAGATATGTTAATTTCTGTGGCGTAATTGCCCATGACATGCGCTGAGGTGGTCATGACTGTTTTGTCTTACAGGTAATCCAGTGTCTGAATACTGTGGGAAGTCCTGAAACGGGTCTAGAAAGAGTATATAGACTGATGCGGCAGTGGGAATTAGAGAGCGGTGTAGAATGCCTGGGGTGCCTAGCACTGTAGTCGAATATAGATCTGTTGAGGGGCAAGACTGGGATAGTGAGATGGCCAGATCAGTTGCGGACGTTCAGATTGAGAATCAGTGGAAGCCTGCTCTCAGTGAAAGTCTTCACTGGAGGGAGTATGGGATGTAAATCATGAGGGGTGAGCTAGAAGGACCACTGAATTGGCAGCTGATCTGATTGATGGTAATATGATGAAGGAATATAGAAACATAGAAACATAGACTTTGATGGCAGATAAGGACCGCTTGGCCCACCTAGTCTGCCCATTTCCCTACCTAGAGGATAAGCTGCAGATCCTATTTAACCAACAGCCTATTTCTTCCTACTCCCCACAAAAATTGCCTTATGTCTGTCCCATGCATTCTTGAATTCTCCCACAGTTTTAGACCCCACAACCTCCTCAGGAAGGCTGTTCCATGCGTCCACCACCCTCTCTGTGAAAAAATACTTCCTCACATTGCCCTGAGCTGTCCCCCCTCTATCTTCAAATTGTGTCCCCTTGTTCTTGCACATCTCTTTTTCTGAAAGATGCTACCCTCTTGGACTTTGTTGATTCCACTGAGGTACTTAAACGTTTCTATCATGTCCCCCCTCTCCCTCCTTTCCTCAAGGGTATACATGTTAAGCTCCTTTAGCCTCTCCTCGTATGGCTTCTCTTGCAGACCCTGCACCATTTTAGTTGTCCTCCTCTGAACTGTCTCCATCCTGTCTATGTCCTTGCGGAGATGGGGTCTCCAGAACTGGATGCAGTACTCCAGATGGGGTCTCACCAACTGTCTGTACAGAGGATAACAACTTCCTGCTTTCTGCTGGTGATGCCTCTCCCTATACATCCCAGTATCCCCAGCCCTCCCTACCGCCTTCTCACATTGCTTGCCAACCTTAAGGTCATCTGATATGATTACCCCCAGGTCCCTTTCCATTTTTGTTGTTGTTACTACCTCCCCCATTGTGTAATCTTCCCCTGGGTTTTTGTTTCCCAGGTGCATTACTTGCACTTCTTTGCATTGAATCCAAGCTGCCATACTTCTGACCATTCCTCCAACCTTGCCAAGTCCCTTCTCATCCTTTCCACGCCTCCTTGTGTATCAACCCTGTTGCAGATCTTTGTGTCATCTGCAAAGAGGCATGCTTTTCCTTCCAGTCTCTCTGCAATGTCACTTATAAAGACATTAAAAAGGACTGGACCCAGTACTGAACCCTGCGGTACCCCACTAGTAACTCATCTTTCTTCAGAGTGGACTCCATTTACAATTGCCTTCTGTGTCCTGTTGTTCAGCCAATATTTTACCCAGGCTACCACACTGGGACCCACTCCAAGGCTTGTTAATGTGACTACTAATCTTTTGTGTGGGACTGTGTCAAATGCCTTGCTAAAGTCTAGGTAGGCCATGTCCACAGCCCCTCCCTGGTCTACTACTTTGGTCATCCAGTCAAAGAAATCAATTAGATTCATCTGACATGATCTTCCCACTGTGAACCCATGCTGCCTTGGGTCCTGTGCCCCACTGGCCTCTAGGTACTCAACAATTCTTTCCTTCAGAAGTGATTCCATCACTTTCCCTACCACAGAGGTCAAACTGACAGGTCTGTAGTTTCCTGCCTCTGTCTTGCTCCCACTTTTGTGAAGGGGAATCACATCAGCCTTCTTCCAGTCCTCAGGTACCACACCATCCTCCCATGATTTGTTAAAAAGAGTAGTTAGTGGTGTCACTAGTTCTCTGCTTAATTCTTTTAGAATTCTGGGGTGAATTCCATCTGGCCCCATTGCTTTGTCCACCTTCAGTTTTAGGAGTTCTTTCAGAACCCTTTCTTCTGTGAAAGGACTGGGATCGCCCCTCCAGAGTGCTTCTGTTAATTGGATTAGGCACCTCCCCACTTCCTCTTTTGTGAATACTGAACAGAAGTATTCATTCAGTATCCCTGCTTTTCACTGTCACTCTCTGCCCACCCACCATCCATTCTATTCAGCCTCACTATCCCTCCCTCCCTTTGTCTTTCTACGCTCCCTGATATACCTATAAAAGGTTTTATCCCCCATCTTAACCGAGTGGGCTATCTTTTCCTCAGTTTGTGCCTTTGCTATTCTGACTACCCTCCCTGCTTCCTTCTGCCTTAACTGGTACAGTTCTCTATCCTGCTCCTTCTGTGTTTCCTTATACTTCCTAAATGCTATCTTTTTCTCCTTAACCTTCACCACCACTTCTTTTGAAAACCATCTTGGCTTTTTCTTTCATTTTGATTTGTTTATTTGCTTCACACAAAGGCTTGTTGCCTCTGTGATGGCAGTTTTGATATTTCCCCATTATTGCTCCACCCCTCCTTCTAGCCTGTTTGCTAGTGCTTTTCTAAGGCACTCTCCCATCTTGCCAAAGTCAGCCCTCCTGAAGCCCAGAACCCTCACTTTTGTATGGCTTGACCCTGTAGCTGAGTTTATCATGAACCACACTGTTTGGTGGTCACTTGTTCCCAAATGGCTACCCACTTCTAGATCTGAGATCCTCTCACTGTCCCCATTTGAGAGTACGAGGTCTAAGATTGCTCCCTCATGGGCAGGTTCCAAAACTAGCTGTCTGAGGCATGCCACCTGAAGGGCATCAAGAATGGCCCTGCTTTTGGATGAGGCTGCAGCAAAGGTGCTCCAGTTAACATCTGGCATATTAAGATCCCCCCATCAACAGTATCTTCCCTTTCTCTGCCATCCTAAGTATGCCTTCAATCATATCCTTGTCCGTTCCCTCCCCCTGACATGGGGGTCTGTATACAACCCCTGTGCGGATTGTGGTGCCATTTCCAGTCTCTAAGGTGACCCACAGTGCCTCCTCTCCTCCCTGTTTACTCTTTTGTTCAGTTGCTTTTATCCCCTTCCCTGTAGATGATTGTATGAAGTATGGTGACATCCAGGAACTGGAAAACAGTGGTTTGTATAGAATACCTTTAGTAAGGCTGCTAGGTATTGGAGATCCAACGATGGGAGTTCTGGGAAGGTAGATGTGAATACCTTAGGACATCTAGTGGCTATTGAGGAAGTAGGAGTCGAGTAATGTAATCATAGGAGAAGTGATGGAAAGGTAAAGCTGATGATGTCAGTACTGCTATGAGGTATCTTACAGTTCCCGTTATCCGTAATAGCGATGATGATTACAGAGTCATTGCATAATGGAAGGAATTAGGTCACTTTTCCATGTCAAAGATGTCCTATGAGACATGGTAGATAGGGAAGTCATAGTGTTTGAATTGACAGGATGCCTAGGGAGTATCCAGTAGAGTTGGATGAGGGATGAGATCTTTTTATAGTCCAGATGAAGGGGATTCTGGAACAGATCCTGGGGAGATGATTGGGAAGTATAGATACCTTTATGGTGACGTAAGAGTCTATGAAGCATGTTGTCCAAGGGATGTTTGCTAGAAGTAGTTCTCCTCAAGTGAAATGAACAAGTGCTCCGTCGAGTAGTGGATGGGAGCTATTGGAATGGCCAGTGTAGGAGTATGATCTAGATAAATGGGAGAAGTAGTTGACTGGGTAGGAACACTGTCCAAAGATAGGGTAAAATGCCCAGAAAGAGCCACAGCAGACAGAACAAAGCTCCAAGCCACTAGAGCAGTGAGGAGAAGGCAGCTCTCCAAGGATGGAGTGGAAAGTCCATAGGGGATGTTAGCGGACTGGAGAAAAAGTCCTAAAGGAAAACAGCAGAGGTCAAGCCATACTGACATAGCAGGTGTAGGAAGGGGCAGGACTGGGGTCAGTACCACAGCAAACAGAAGGAGGATGTAGCAAAGCCACTGCAGGCCAAAAGTGGCAGATCCAAGTAGACCAGAAGAGATTCCAGGTACGAAGTGCTACAGAGTTCACAGAAGATGGCGAATAGCAGGTTCAGAGAACAGAAGGTGCTACAGCGATGAGGCATGAGCTTCCCACTTCCGAAGGAGAAGGTGAACTCGCATGGTAGACAAGAAGGGGCAACCAGCAGCGTAGAAGTCCAGGAGGCAGTCGAATTGAATGGAGGTAGAGACTGAACAAGTAGGTGGCGTCCAAGTCCAAAGTGCAAGGAGGCCAAGGCAGGCACAAGTACGAGGAGTCCATGGAAGTGCAGGATGTAGACTGGTGAGGTAGAATGTGAAAGGCAAATTGGGTACAGTGGTTTCATTCCTGAAGGGAAATGGCAACCAGTTATCAGGTAGAGAATGCAGAAGGTTGAAACAGTTGAATGCAGACACAGGCTCCCAGCCCTGGTAGTCGAGGTGAGATGACCATTACTCAATGCCACCAGGCAGAGCTAGGATGGTGAAGGCAAATTGGGTAAAGTCCCGTTCCTGAAGGGAAGTGGCAACCAGATACTCTGGTAGAGAATGCATAAGGTTGAAACAGGGAATTGCAGATACAGGCTTCCATCCTTGGTAGGCTGTGCAAGACAACCTTCAGTCAATGCTGCCAGGCAGAGGTAGGATGTTGGATGCAAATCAGGTGTAGTGGTCCCATTTCTGAAGGGAAGCAGCAACTGGATAACAGGTAGAGAATGCATAAGGTTAAAACAGTTGAATGTAGACTCAGGCTTCCATCCCTGGTAGTCGAGACGAGACGACTATGACTCAAGGCCGCTAGGCATAGGTAGAAAGTTGAAGGCACATGGGTAAAGAGGTCTCATTTCCGAAGGGAAGCGGTATCAAGTAGAGCATGCAAAAGTATGACATGGTAGATTGCAGACATGGCTTCCATCCCTGGTAGTTGGGGTGAGCTAACCTTCACTCGATGCTGCCAGGCAGAGTTAGGGATGGAGGATGTCAGGTTTGTAACTAGTAGGTAGTAGTGAGTGTAATGGAATCCCATCCCCGGTAGACAGGGCAAGCTTACCTTCACTCAGTACCTCAGAAGGTACGAGTTAGGGATGGAGTCCAGACAAACTGCTGGTATGGGCTGAGCAAGGAAAGCCAGTAAGGCGAAGGTTAGAGTACTGGTAGTGATGGAAGGTAATGAATGACTGAAGCTGAGTAGGCTGCAAGGGCAACGATCCATGGGATGGCAGCAGAAGCCATGTAGGCAGGAAGGCAGGGTTAGGGTAGAGCATACAGCTGAATCTTAGAGAGGCTTCAGGACAGGCAGGGCCTAGGGAATGAGAAGTTGTGGGAAAAAGGGAGGACGGAAGCAGACATAGAAACATAGAAACATAGATTTTGACGGCAGATAAGGACCGCTTGGCCCACCCAGTCTGCCCATTTCCCTACCTATTGGATAAGCTGCAGATCCTAGTTAACCAGCAGCCTACTTCTTCCTACCCCCAACCTCTAGAATTGCCTTATGACTGTCCCATGCATGCTTGAATTCCACCACTGTTTTTGACTCCACAACCTCCTCTGGAAGGCCATTCCATGCATCCACAACCCTCTCTGTGAAAAAATACTTCCTTAAATTACCTCTGAGCTGCCCCCCTTCTAGTGGTAGTAACAGAGAATGGATAAAGCCTGAGGAGTAAATGCATGAGGAGAGCCAAAAATGCAGGCTTAGGGGGTGTTGCAAAGGGTGTGGAAGAGGGAGCAGGTGTGAACATTGCAGGTAACTGGCAAACTGGAATGTGAGGAGCACTGGGGTAGAACAAGGAAACAAATCCTGGGGTTAAGCAGGGTATAGGTGCCGGGAGCAAAATGGTAAGGGGTGCAATCGCCAGACTAGGGATAGAGGTAGTACAGGTCTGGACTGTAGAAGGGACGTAAATGGAGATGGAATGCTGGTGTGAGGAGCAAAGGGCCCAAAAGGAAAACAAGGGGAGCACGGGACAAGGGCAGGAAAAGGGGACGGGGGGACAGCAGGGAAGGGGGGGGAAGACAGCAGGGGCAAATGTGCAGCCAGGGGAGAAAGGAAGGGAGGGCAGTACAGAGAAGATTTTAATTTCCTTTATTTTGTTGTATCGTGCGTGCCTTATGGTCGTCTTGATGCACAATGGAATGGAATTGCGAGGGTGTCGGGAAGGGCCAGGGACAGATAAGAAAACATCAGTAGTGAATTTGGAGAGGAAAGCTGAGAAGGGGATATCCATAGAGTGGAGCACATTGCAGTGTGGTTGAGTAGGAAGCAGCAGTAGGCAGGGAAACGGGTTCCCAGGGGTACTGGCCCTGTTTCAAGGAATGCCAATGGTGCACATGAGTGATCCGAGTTGTCGAGCAATAGGCACAATAATACCTTGTACGGGTGATTCATGGTGCACTGATGATGAGATAGAGGTCAGCAGCAGTGCTAGGAATAAGCAAATAAGTGGGACAGAGCGGAAGAGCAGACAGGTACGTGGACCAGGAGCTCGGTAAAAGGTGCAAGTGCCTAATAATGAGTCACTGCCCCGCAGAAGTATAGACTGTGACCCCTGCAATGCAAAGAAGCAATGTACCTACGGGAAGTCCAAGGTGCAGTCCCCAAGAACAGGTAGCAGAGCCAGGGAGGAGGCAGCCAAACAGGCGCAGGGGGATGACATTGCAGGGAGTGGTGGCCCCGAATGGAGGAGGGTGAGAATGAGGGTCGGTTGAGCAATGCATGTCAAAAAAGATGGGAACGACCAGCAAAGGCAAAAATGCCAGGAAAAGGAGTCAAGGAATTTGGAGAGAACGCAGCTGCAAAGCAGAGCCCCACAGACAATTCTCCAGAGTAGGGACGTCAAGTATGGGAGCGAGTGAGTGGGGATGCGCTGTGGCAGAATCAGGAGAAACACCCCAGCAAGTAAGAGCAAAGGCAGACTTACCAGGGAACCACAAATGCAGTGCTGCTCCAACAGTGTTAAGGAGAGAGGGAGAGGAAAACGGGAGTCAAAGGGTGAGAGAGGTATGGGGAAGGGAACGGAGGCAAACGGGCAACACCGGACACCAGACAGGAGGATGAAGACAGCGAGAATGGGGGGGGACACAAATGGTAGTAAATGAGGGACAAAGTAGGGGGGAGCCAAGCCAAGAAGGGAAAATGAAGGAAGAGAGGACTAGGAGGGAGTGAAGGGGAAAAAACCAAGGAGCGAGGAGCAGGAGGGGAAAGGAAGGATGTTCAGCCCATGAGCCACACAGGAGCTGAGGGCACAGCAGTTTCACGTGTTAAGTGGAGAACTGCCAAGGGAAGCTGGCCTTTGTAGAAGATGTGGGAGGAGCTATTCCCCCACATTTATCCTCAGGCTATAGCCCTTCCAGTAGGGGCCAGCTTCCAGGATCAAAGGGACAATGGAAAATTGACTCTTTTGTCCGACTGAATGATGTACAGAAGGGGGACTCCTTGAGAGGGTTTAACTGATATCACAAGTCAGGCTCTGGCAGATTCAGCTGGGGAACAAAGTACAGTAGATGCCTCCAGCAGGCTTAAGGGAACTCACTGTGTCCTGAATATTGTGCCTCTGTTGAAACTTGAGTCCTAAGCAAGGAAACTACCAAGAGTAAGGGGTAGGATCTATTAGACTGCAGTCTAGAATCTAGAGTTTCTTCTTCCAAAAATCTTTAATGTTTAATTGTTTTTAATTTGCTTTTCCATAGTGTGTTTTATCTCTTTTGTGTTCTGCAGTATAGTCTGTGATTCATGGGTGGGGGTGGGGGGCACGTCAGACAGATCTGATAGACTTCTTTGATTGGGTAACCAGATGAATAGATCAAGGTGGGGGCAGAGGACATGACCTACTCAGATTTTAGTAAGGCATTCTACATCATACCGAGGAGACTTGTAAGGAAACTGGGTAGCTTAGGTGTGCAGGTCCTAAGGTAGTAAAAGGGAGGGTGACCACCGAGGTGTCTCAGGGCTCTGTACTGGAACCAATCTTCTTTAATGTCTTTATAATTGACATTGCCAATGGAAGGGAAGGTATGCCTCTTTGCAGATGACACTAAAATCTGCAATGGAGTAGACACCCGTGATGGGGTGGAAGGAATGTGCACAGACATGAGAAAACTTGAGGACTAGTCAAGGGCATGACAGCTAGGTTTCAATGTGAAAAAGTGCAAAATCATGCACCTTGGGCATAGAAACCCAGAGGCAGAGTAGAGTATGGAAGAAGGGGACAGTCACCAAACAGGAAAGGGACCTAGGGGTAATCATATCGTCTTTACTACGGGAGACCGACACCTGTTAGCCCAACACCGAAAATCCCAACATTGGGATTGTCCCATGGAGGACTGTTTTTTCATGTTATGGGGGACTTTGCCTCTGCACCCCCATAATTATTATAACCAACTCTGCTGTGGGAAAAATCCTGCTGTCGGGATTTTCCGTGTCGGGCAGTTGGTGTCAGGCTAATGGGTGTCAGGCAAATGAATGTCAGTATTATGAAGTGATACCATCATATTTGATCACCTCATGGTGACGAGACAGTGCAACAAGGCAATGGGTAGGGCCAGTGGGATGCTGGGGTGAATAGGGAAGGGTATCACCAGCAAAAAGGGGTGTGTGTGGTGTTACCACTGTAGAGATCACTGGTGAGACCCCACCTAGAGTACTGTGTCCAGTTCTGGGATCATATCTCAGAAAGGAGATAGACAGGGTGGAGGCTGTCCAGAGGAGGGCAACTAAAATTTTGCTGTGGCTGCATCAGAAGCCCTACAAGGAGAGAATAAAGGATCTGAATATATACACCCTGAAACAGAGAAGGGAGAGGGAGGACATAATAGGGACCTATAAATACCTCTCTTGGTTAAAAAAGTACAGGAGGGGGGTATTTGTCAGAGGAAAATATGCACAAAAACAAGGGGGAGTGCAATAAAGCTGGAAGGAGTTAAATGTAGTACATTTGTAAGGAAGTACCTTTTTAGCTGTAAGAGAGATGGATGCCTGGAACAGACTTCCAGTGGAGATGGTGGGGGTGAAAACAGTGGTGGCTTCAAGCATGTGTGGCATAGGCACAGGGGTATCTTAGTTGGGAATCAAGAGGGGGGAGGGAGCTGGAGATCAAATAGGGTCTGCAGTGACAGGATAAGATAAGCAAGGAAACATGGGCAGACTTGGTGGGCCATGCAGTCCTTATCTGCCGTCAAATTTTGTTTCTATGTTGCTGTTTCTATAATTATGTTAAATGATTCAAGTGGGGAAATAATGAGGAGCAATAAATAACCACTGCTTTGAACATGAACTTGATGAAACTACAGTTGCTTGTCACTCAGAAGAATCTGCAGGCAATGGGGTTCCAGTTGTGGTAGACTATGATGTAACTGGACTGATTGACAATCCTAATACTTTGTCTGAATCTCCACAGCAAACCCAGAACCAAAATAAGCATATCTAGGTAGCTGTATTGCTATAATGCAATTCTACCAAGACTACTTTGGTTATGTCAAAGACCAGCATGACAAATGACTGTCTACTGGGTGTGTCACTTTCACCCTTCTGAACAACATTACCCACCCTTCAAAATTCTTGAAGGTTATCCATGCCCTATTTGATACCCCCCCGCCTATCTTTCTGCCACAGTCCTCAGTCTTAGGAGTTCTGCTGTCTCTTATCCTGTCAATGCTGCTTATACATTTAAATTGCTGCTTATACATTTAAATTTTATCTTTCTTTAACACCTGTGCTCTCTCACTTCTTCCCTCCTCTTCCTCACCACCTCCCCCAACTCCTCTATCCATTCTCATTCTCTACCACCACTCCTACTGCTCCCCGGGTAGACTTGATCTCAGGCTTGCCTATCTGTCTGCTTGTGCTGTGGTATCTCCCCTCTCTTACACCCTGTGCCTTTATTTCTTCTTGATTGCAGTTTTAATCAGTTGGGGGATGGCCAACGTTCTCCTCCTTCATAATGGGGGGGAGGGACCTCTTGATCCTGAGAAACTTCTGCCATATCTCCCTCCTTCCTGCCCTGGCCAAACTTCAGCAACACCAATTCTTTCCCAATAGTTCTCTCTTCTCTCATCTGGGTTTCTCCTAATTCCACACACCATTCCCATCTGGCTTAGGAAATCCCTTTTCACCCTTTCTCCCTTCCTCAAGCTCACTGATACCATCCTGAAGGGGACTGATTAGGGCCTCATCACCTCTGCTATTTTGTTGACCTGGGCAAATCCTTCAGCATTATTACCTGCCTCATTCCCCTCAAGAAACCTATGACAGCTGGACTATCTGACCTTTATGTGAAATTGTTTAGTTCACACCTAGAAGGTAGGTCTGAAGCAGTCCAAATAGGAGAATCCCTCTCCCTGGTTCCAGGTCAGTTCAGACGTCCGCCAAGGCTCTGTCCTTGATCACATCCTGTTCTGAGTTTTCCTCTATGACCTCCCCAAAGCATGTCTCCTCAAACATACACATGGATAACATTGGCATTGTACTCTTTACCTCAGGCACCTCTGTCATTGATCTAGTTGCTTGGCTTCAGCTGGATATCACCATTCCCCAATTCTGGTTCCATTCAAATAAGCTTACACCAAGTGCAAAAAGAAAGTCACTATGACCTTTAACTCCAGACAGTGGCTAGTGAAAATTGACTCCCTGGACCTTGGGATGGATATTCACAAGAGGAGATTACCAACTTGAAGTGACTTGGGGTCTGGGGTATACCGTTGCCGCTGTGACTCCCAGATCGCGTAGACCACCACAGCGACATGAATTGGCAAAGTCTACCTGTCACTGTGGTGGTCTGTTTGGTGATCGGGACTGCCTCGTTGGGTGTTTGCCCCCCCCCAGTCCAACTCCGACTCGGAGTTAGAATCCTAGAGACCAGGGGATGTGGGGGGGTGGAGCCCCCCCGATGGATGCATGCAGGCATCCCTGACACTGCAATGCCGACAGTCGGCACTGCGGCTGTCACTGTCGGGCATGTCTCCATGCCGACTGTCGCTGCGGCATGGGTAAACCTGGGCCTGGCTAGACCAGCACCTTGCTTTCTCCTTTCATGTAAACTGCATCCATAGGAATCTCTATCTGAAACTTAGTGCACTATATAGGAATAAAGTCTGTATCCTACATCCTATCCCTCAAGAGACTGTTATTAAGATGATCCCCCTGGATTATAAAGATATTGTATATAGTGCTGTCTCAAAGCCTCCCTTGCAAGTCTAGACTCCCTTTTCACTCCTTTTGTTGTTTTGCTTTGACTGGCCTCCCCTTGCCCGAACACACGCTCACCATTGATCATTTTGTACCTCACTCTCTTTTCCTTCTGTTAAGGGCAGATGTCTAGCCCACTGTATTTCATACAACTCCAAATTCTGGTTTGGAATGCTTCCCTCATATCTTAGTACCCTACTCTCCAATTTGCGTACACATCCTACTCCCTTTGTAATGTTGATCCCCACCTCTTACTCCTTTGTAATGTTGATCCCTACCTCTTACTCCCTTTGTAATGTTGATCCCTACCCTCTTACTCCCTTTGTAATGTTGATCCCTACCCCTCTTACTCCCTTTGTAATGTTGATCCCCTACCTCTTACTCCCTTTGTAATGTTGATCCCTACCCTCTTACTCCCTTTGTAATGTTGATCCCTACCCTCTTACTCCCTTTGTAATGTTGATCCCTACCCTCTTACTCCCTTTGTAATGTTGATCCCTACCCTCTTACTCTTTGTAATGTTGATCCCCTACCCTCTTACTCCCTTTGTAATGTTGATCCCTACCCTCTTACTCCCTTTGTAATGTTGATCCCCTACCCTCTTACTCCCTTTGTAATGTTGATCCCTACCCTCTTACTCCCTTTGTAATGTTGATCCCCACCCTCTTACTCCCTTTGTAATGTTGATCCTCACCTCTTACTCCTTTGTAATGTTGATCCCTACCTCTTACTCCCTTTGTAATGTTGATCCCTACCCTCTTACTCCCTTTGTAATGTTGATCCCTACCCTCTTACTCCCTTTGTAATGTTGATCCCTCACCCTCTTACTCCTTTGTAATGTTGATCCCCACCCTCTTACTCCCTTTGTAATGTTGATCCCCACCCTCTTACTCCCTTTGTAATGTTGATCCCCTACCCTCTTACTCCCTTTGTAATGTTGATCCCCTACCCTCTTACTCCCTTTGTAATGTTGATCCCCTACCTCTTACTCCCTTTGTAATGTTGATCCCTACCCTCTTACTCCCTTTGTAATGTTGATCCCCACCCCTCTTACTCCCTTTGTAATGTTGATCCCTCACCTCTTACTCCTTTGTAATGTTGATCCCTACCCTCTTACTCCCTTTGTAATGTTGATCCCCACCCTCTTACTCCTTTGTAATGTTGATCCCTCACCTCTTACTCCCTTTGTAATGTTGATCCCTACCCTCTTACTCCCTTTGTAATGTTGATCCCCTACCCCTCTTACTCCCTTTGTAATGTTGATCCCCTACCCCTCTTACTCCCTTTGTAATGTTGATCCCCTACCCCTCTTACTCCCTTTGTAATGTTGATCCCCTACCCCTCTTACTCCCTTTGTAATGTTGATCCCCTACACCTCTTACTCCCTTTGTAATGTTGATCCCTACCCTCTTACTCCCTTTGTAATGTTGATCCCTACCCCTCTTACTCCCTTTGTAATGTTGATCCCCTAACCCTCTTACTCCCTTTGTAATGTTGATCCCCTACCCCTCTTACTCCCTTTGTAATGTTGATCCCCTAACCCTCTTACTCCCTTTGTAATGTTGATCCCCTACCCCTCTTACTCCCTTTGTAATGTTGATCCCCTACCCCTCTTACTCCCTTTGTAATGTTGATCCCCTACCCCTCTTACTCCCTTTGTAATGTTGATCCCCTACCCCTCTTACTCCCTTTGTAATGTTGATCCCTACCCTCTTACTCCCTTTGTAATGTTGATCCCCACCTCTTACTCCCTTTGTAATGTTGATCCCTACCCTCTTACTCCCTTTGTAATGTTGATCCCCACCCTCTTACTCCCTTTGTAATGTTGATCCCTACCCTCTTACTCCCTTTGTAATGTTGATCCCCTACCCTCTTACTCCCTTTGTAATGTTGATCCCCACCCTCTTACTCCCTTTGTAATGTTGATCCCTACCCTCTTACTCCCTTTTGTAATGTTGATCCCTACCCTCTTACTCCCTTTGTAATGTTGATCCCCTACCCCTCTTACTCCCTTTGTAATGTTGATCCCCTACCCCTCTTACTCCCTTTGTAATGTTGATCCCCTACCCCTCTTACTCCCTTTGTAATGTTGATCCCCTACCCCTCTTACTCCCTTTGTAATGTTGATCCCCTACCCCTCTTACTCCCTTTGTAATGTTGATCCCCTACCCCTCTTACTCCCTTTGTAATGTTGATCCCCTACCCCTCTTACTCCCTTTGTAATGTTGATCCCCTACCCCTCTTACTCCCTTTGTAATGTTGATCCCCTACCCCTCTTACTCCCTTTGTAATGTTGATCCCCTACCCCTCTTACTCCCTTTGTAATGTTGATCCCCTACCCCTCTTACTCCCTTTGTAATGTTGATCCCCACCCTCTTACCCTTTGTAATGTTGATCCCTACCCTCTTACTCCCTTTGTAATGTTGATCCCTCCCTCTTACTCCCTTTGTAATGTTGATCCCCTACCCTCTTACTCCCTTTGTAATGTTGATCCCTACCCCTCTTACTCCCTTTGTAATGTTGATCCCTACCCTCTTACTCCTTTGTAATGTTGATCCCCACCCCTCTTACTCCCTTTGTAATGTTGATCCCCTACCCTCTTACTCCCTTTGTAATGTTGATCCCTACCCTCTTACTCCCTTTGTAATGTTGATCCCTACCCTCTTACTCCCTTTGTAATGTTGATCCTACCCCTCTTACTCCCTTTGTAATGTTGATCCCTACCCTCTTACTCCCTTTGTAATGTTGATCCCTACCCTCTTACTCCCTTTGTAATGTTGATCCCCTACCCTCTTACTCCTTTGTAATGTTGATCCCTACCCCTCTTACTCCCTTTGTAATGTTGATCCCCTACCCTCTTACTCCCTTTGTAATGTTGATCCCTACCCTCTTACTCCCTTTGTAATGTTGATCCCCACCCTCTTACTCCCTTTGTAATGTTGATCCCTCACCCTCTTACTCCCTTTGTAATGTTGATCCCTACCCTCTTACTCCCTTTGTAATGTTGATCCCTACCCTCTTACTCCCTTTGTAATGTTGATCCCCACCCTCTTACTCCCTTTGTAATGTTGATCCCTACCCTCTTACTCCCTTTGTAATGTTGATCCCTACCCTCTTACTCCCTTTGTAATGTTGATCCCCTACCCTCTTACTCCCTTTGTAATGTTGATCCCTACCCTCTTACTCCCTTTGTAATGTTGATCCCTACCTCTTACTCCCTTTGTAATGTTGATCCCCACCCTCTTACTCCCTTTGTAATGTTGATCCCTACCCTCTTACTCCCTTTGTAATGTTGATCCCTACCCTCTTACTCCCTTGTAATGTTGATCCCTACCCTCTTACTCCTTTGTAATGTTGATCCCACCCTCTTACTCCCTTTGTAATGTTGATCCCCACCCTCTTACTCCCTTTGTAATGTTGATCCCTACCCCTCTTACTCCCTTTGTAATGTTGATCCCCTACCCTCTTACTCCCTTTGTAATGTTGATCCCCACCCTCTTACTCCCTTTGTAATGTTGATCCTACCTCTTACTCCTTTGTAATGTTGATCCCTACCTCTTACTCCCTTTGTAATGTTGATCCCCCCTCTTACTCCCTTTGTAATGTTGATCCCTACCCTCTTACTCCCTTTGTAATGTTGATCCCTACCCCTCTTACTCCCTTTGTAATGTTGATCCCCACCTCTACTCCCTTTGTAATGTTGATCCCTCACCTCTTACTCCCTTTGTAATGTTGATCCCTACCCTCTTACTCCCTTTGTAATGTTGATCCCCTACCCCTCTTACTCCCTTTGTAATGTTGATCCCCTACCCCTCTTACTCCCTTTGTAATGTTGATCCCCTACCCCTCTTACTCCCTTTGTAATGTTGACTGTGTCTCTCCCCCCCCCCAGCACTAAATAACAATCAGTCTTTACCTTTAGGTATTCTGTTTCTGGTCCAGCCTTTCACCTCTTACATGCTCTGCACCTTTCCTTTCAAGCTGAAAGATCTCCTCTATGCTGCTGTGTGACTGGATTTCTCTGCTGGGACTAAAGAAGAAGAACTTTTGTACTTGGACCTTTAATTTAGGGTAAAAAAAACTAACAAACAAAACAAAAAAGTGTGTTGTCTGAGTTAACTGAACTGAATGGGTATCTGAACAGTTATCTAGGTGTAAATCTCAGGTGATTGAAAGGACTAAATAGCTGTGAGGTTTAAATTACTTGTAGAAAGATCTAGTAAGTGGAGGTGGCAGCTAGAAGGAAGCTACATTTAAAGACTGCCTTAGAAAGATTCTGCTAATAGCTTGGCAGAAGACACCAGGAGAAAGGACTGCTGTGTGACTGGACTGCTTTGCTGGGACTATATTGCCCTCCTTCCCTCCCTTCCACCCCCCAACCAAAGCTAGTTCAATTTTTATAGGCACAGGATATGACTGACAACAGGAACTTCCTGTTTGGGAGCAGGAAGTGAGTGATCACAGAGCCACCAAAAACCCACCATCCTAGAAGGGCAAGAGTAGCTCTCTGGCCCCCTCTAGCTGCTGGAGGTCTGCCTCTGAGCAAGTAAGTGGTCTACTGAGAAATATAGGATATTCTGGTCTCAGAACAGGACAATCAGGAGCTTAAAGGGCACACAGGCAGAAAGTAAGGAGAGAGAAAAAAACAGAGGAAAGAGTAAGGATTGCAAACAGTTAAGGGGCCAGAAATAAGACATGATTGGAGTGGTGCAGTGCAGTGGCTGTGGAGCAGCAGTCTTCCGGGAGACGTTCTGGAGGATGCGGTGTTGTCCCATCTGCAAGCACCTCTCTGTGCTGAGGGAGGAGGTTGCTCATCTCCAGGCTGAGTTGGCTAGGATTTGTGGGACCTCCTCTTCCATCCAGGGACCACCAGTGCCACTGCCGTTGCCTCAGAGGTTGCCAAGAAAGAGGGCGGTTGGACCACAGTGGGCTCAGGGAGGGTGAGGGGTGGTGGAACAGAGGCGCATCCCTCCAGTTGTACCTCTCCAAAGTTCCTATGCCATTCTGGCAAAGTGTGGTTCCTCTATGGAGGCACCCGCAGTGGAGACCTAGGAGGATGCTGGGAACCTCCACAAAGGAGACCCACAGGAGGTGGCAGGGGACCCTGCAGGGGAAGGAAACAACTCCTGGTGGGGGACTCCATTGTTGGGAAGGTAGAACTGGGGAGGAAGGAGAGGAGGTAAGGTGCCTGCTCTCGCCAAGGCTTGAGGGACAGGGAGCGAATCTCAGGATTGCCAGAGCAGCTGCACAGGGGAGGGAGCTGGATGTCATTGTCCACCTAGGGACAAATGACCTGGCTAAGAAAGGGATTAGAGAAGTGCAGGAAGAGTTTGTGAAATTGGGAGGGCCTTGAGTCAAGTAGCACGTAACCTTCTCGGAGGTGCTGCCCATCTATGGCATAGGAGAGGCTAGGATGTTCTGCACCATGGGATTCAATCAGTGGTTGAAAAACTGGTGTGGAGCTCAGGGATTTGGCTTCATTGGGGACTGGGGGTCCACCTGGAGTGATACAAGCCTATACTGGCATGATGGGCTGCATCTGTCCGGGAGGGGAACCAGGATCCTAGGTAATAGGTTTAAATGCTTCATTGGCAAGCATTTAAACTAACCAAGGGGGGGAGGCACTGGAAAGGAGCAGGGAAATCCTAGCCCCCCCAAATAATCACGGTAGTAAGTGCGGCAAACACCGACATAGAGGTGTCGATAGGTAGAAGAGCTGGGGTAAATGGAGAAAGTGACAAAGGCAAGAAGGACAGGGATGGGGCAAAAGGGAGTAAGGCCATCAGGAAATGGAGGGTAATGAGTACCAATGCCCGTAGTCTGGACAACAAGTTCCCTGAGCTGGTGGCCTTGATGGAAGAGGGATGCCTGGATATCGTAGCAGTCACAGAAACATGGTACACAGAGAACCATGACTGGGATGTTAACATACCAGGGTACATAACCTACAGGAGAGACAGGCAGGGGAGAAGAGAGGGAGGAGTAGCTGTCTATGTAAAGGAAGGGATAAAAGCAACTGAGCAAAAGAGTAAACGGAGGAGAGGAGGCACTGTGGGTCACCTTGGAGACTGGAAAGGGCACCACAATCTGCACAGGGGTTGTGTACAGACCCCCATGTCAGGGGGAGGAAATGGACAAGGATATGATAGAAGGCATTCTTAGAATGGCAGAGAAAGGGGAGATACTGTTGATGGGAGACCTGAATATGCCAGATGTTAACTGGAGCACATTTGCTGCAGCCACATCCAAGAGCAGGGCCATTCTTGATGCCCTACAGGTGGCAGGCCTCAGACAGCTAGTTTCTGAACCCACTCGTGAGGGAGCAATCTTAGACCTTGTACTCTCAAATGGGGGCAGTGAGAGGATCTCAGATCTAGATGTGGGTTGCCATCTGGGGACAAGTGACCATCAAACAGTGTGGTTCACGTTAAACTCAGCTACAGAGTCAAGCCATACAAAAGTGAGGGTACTGGACTTTAGGAGGGCTGACTTTGGCAAGATGGGAGAGTGCCTCAGAAAAGCACCTAGCAAACAGGCTAGAAGGAGGTGTGGAGCAACAATGGGAATCATCAAAACTGCATCACAGAGGCAACAAGCCTTTGTGTGAAGCAAATAAACAAATCAAATGAAAGAAAAAGCCACTATGGGTCTCAAAAGAGGTGGCTGTGAAAGTCAGGAAGAAAAAGATAGCATTCCGGAAGTATAAGGAAACACAGAAGGAGCAGGACAGAGAGCTGTACCAGTTAAGGCAGAAGGAAGCAGGGAGGGTAGTCAGAATAGCAAAGGCACAAACTGAGGAAAAGATAGCCCACTTAGTTAAGAAGGGGGATAAAACCTTTTATAGGTACATCAGCGAGCGTAGAAAACAAAGGGAGGGATAGTGAGGCTGAATAGAATGAACGGTGGGTGGGCAGAGGGGGACAGTGAAAAGCAGAGATACTGAATGAATATTTCTGCTCAGTATTCACAAAAGAGGAGGGGAAGTGCCAATCCAGTTAACAGAAGCACTCTTGAAAGGGGGTCGATCCCAGTCCTTTCACAGAAGAAAGGGTTCTGCAAGAACTCCTAAAACTGAAGGTGGACAAAGCAATGGGTCCTGATGGAATTCACCCAGAATTCTAAAAGAATTAAGGAGGAACTAGTAAAACCACTGGCTACTTTTAATAAATCATGGGAGGATGGTGTGGTACCCGAGGACTGGAGGAAAGCGGATGTGATTTCCCTTCACAAAAGTGGGACCAAGACAGAGGCAGGAAACTACAGACCTGTCAGTCTGACCTCTGTGGTAGGGAAAGTGATGGAGTCACTTCTGAAGGAAAGAATAGTTGAGTACCTAGAGGCCAGGAGCACAGGACCCAAGGCAGCATGGGTTCACAGCGGAAGGTCATGTCAGGCAGATCTAATAGATTTCTTTGGCTGGGTGACCAAAGTAGTAGACCAGGGAGGGGCTGTGGACATGACCTACCTAGACTTTAGCAAGGCATTTGACACAGTCCCACACAAAGATTAATAGTCAAGTTAACCAGCCTGGGAGTGGGTCCCAGGGTGGTAGCCTGAAAACACTGGTGCACAACAGGACACAGAAGGTAATTGTAATGGAGTCCACTCTGAAGAAAGAGGGGTTACTAGTGGGGTACCGCAGAGGGTTCAGTATTGGGTCCAGTCCTTTTAATGTCTTCATCAGTGACATTGCAGAGGACTGAAGGAAATATGCCTTTGCAGATGACACAAAGATCTGCAACAGGGTTGATACACAAGGAGGCGTGAAAGGATGAGAAGGGGCTTGGCAAGGTTGGAGGAATGTTCAGAAGTATGGCAGCTAGGATTCAATGCAAAGAAGTGCAAAATAATGCACCTGGGAAACAAGAACCCAGGGAAGAATACACAATGGGTGGGGAGGTAGTAACAACAACAAAAAGGAAAGGGACCTGGGGTAATAATATCAGATGACCTTAAGGTTAGCAAGCAATGTGAGAAGGCAGTAGGGAGGGCTGGGGTATACTGGGATGTATAGGAGAGGCATCAGCAGTAGAAAACAGGAAGTTGTTATCCCTCTGTATAGACAGTTGGTGAGACCCCATCTGAGTACTGTGTCCAGTTCTGGAACCCCATCTCCAGCAGGACATAGACAGGATAGAGGTAGTCCAGAGGAGGGCAAATAAATGGTGTAGGGTCTGCAAGAGAAACCGATGAGGATAGACTAAAGGAGCTTAATATGTATACCCTTGAGGAAAGAAGGGGGACATGATAGAAACTTTTAAGTACCTCAGTGGAATCAACAAAGTTCAAGAGGGTAGCATCTTTCAGAAAAAGAGACGTGCAAGAACAAGGGGACACAATTTAAAGATAGAAGGAGGGCGGTTCAGGGGCAATGTGAGGAAGTATTATTTCACAGAGAGGGTGGTGGATGCATGGAACAGGCTTCCTGAGGAGGTTGTGGGGTCTAAAACTGTGGGAGAATTCAAGAATGCATGGGACAGACATAAGGCAATTCTTGTGGGGGGTAGGAAGAAATAGGCTGTTGGTTAACTAGGATCTGCAGCCTATCCTGTAGGTAGGGAAATGAGCAGACTAGATGGGCCAAGCGGTCCTTATCTGCCGACAAAGTCTATGTTTCTATGACAATATTACCTATGTTTGCAGTGGCCCATAACTATGTTTAATCTCAACCGTGTTCTCAAATATGTTTCGAACATATTCTAATGACAGACTTCCTTGAATTTATTTATTCAGTAGTTGTGTATGGTACTGTTTACCTATGGTCTGCTTGCCCAGTTTATATTTATCCATGTATTATATTTTATTTTTGTCTTGTTTTCCACCTGTATTATTCTATGGTCTACTTTATTGCCATTATGATCAGTTGCACTGTCTTGGGTGTTGTGTTGTGTTTTGTTGTGCTGTATTATATTGCATTGTATTGGCTTGCATTGTAGTGAATTGTGTTGTATAGTAGGACTCCTTTCCCCTTCCCACAGTACCCATCTTTAAGTGAGCTTGTGCTAGTTCAGTATGCTCTTCCTGGTAAAACTTTTACTTAAATAGAATGTGTCAAGCAGAAAACAGTTAATGTTTGGTGCTCATATTTTGTTATTAGTAGTGAAAGTTTCAAATAAAAATGCTTTAAAATGCAAATTAACCGTGGGTCTCGGTCACAGTAAGGGATCAGTTAGGGTTGCCAGGGCAACCAAGAAGTACTAGTGAATATAATTCAGGAAGCAGGGAGGGTAGCCACAGTTCAGCTTCTTGTTTAATGCTGTGAGCTGGGGAATGCACATTTGACACCAATAAATACAATGAATTGTTAGTTTTATTAAAAAGCTTTTGGATCTTAAAAGCTCTGTTGGGGTTATTCTCTCATGTATGGTACATATTTGGGTAACTCCTGTAGAGTACTGTAGGATTTGGATGCTGGCTGCCTTGTAGATTTCCTTTGAATTGCTTCTATAACTGTACACAAAAGAATTATCATTTTTTTCTTCAATGAAGTGTGTATGTTTTAACCAACAGTTACTCATCTGGATTATTTTCTCAATTTTCTATATTCACAGCCAATCCAAGCCTCTGTCTTACATTTTTGTAAAAAATGTGTTAATGCTGTTGGGTCCAGCATTTGGAACTCAGTAAATAGGTAGGAGCCCAGCAGGTTTATTTCTGGACCAGAAATGGTTCTTTATGGGGCTGCCTGTGGCTGAATGGTAAGCAGTATGGTTTGCCATGCTGATAACCAAGGTATGCTTCCAGAGCCTGGGGTGGCCCATTTGGGGCAATAGAGGCAGTGCTGAACATCTATTTCAGGTGCCTTCTGTCTTATGTAGTGTGAGTGTCTCCTGTTACTGTATCACTGTACGGACTTTGGTTACCTAAGAAGATGGAGCTGTATGGGCACAAACGCTGAGCCGTGGATAAGAAAGGTGAAATCCTGCCACTGGAATAACACATGCTGTTAATGTTCAGTGTAATGGGGTATGCTTCCAGTGGTGTGCTGGTGAATGCCATTCTGGGAGTGGTGAGCATACCTGGTCCCTGGGGTATTAGGTTAAAAAAAAAAAAAAACAGGAGGAAAACATCAGTGGTGCTCGGGTGGCTGATGCTGCTGTGCTGTCCTTGTCCAGAAGTGGTGCTCGGAACTGTTGGTTACCTGCTCTTTCCTGTCTGTAGTCGGGAAGGTTCCAGTTAACATAGCTCCTAGACAGTTGACCCCATCTGAAGAGGCAAGCCTGGTACATGGGTGGACTAGTGGTGGCTGCTCAAAGGGAAGTAGGACTAATGTCTTTTGGATGGGTCAAAGGAGAGTAAGGGTGAATCGATGCTGAATTGGAGTTTGGTGGAAGTGCCAAAAACGAACACTTGAACACTTCGGAAGAGAGTCCAAAGCATCTCATCTCACTTTCACATTCTAGCACTTTCACATAATGATGAGGGATTTTTTTTTTTACAGAGAGCACACGCTAGGTTTGTACACATTTTTGAAACCCACATGAACTGCAGCAGCCAATAAGCCCAGCTAGAGTTTGAGAACCCTTTATGTCACTCATACATCGATGCCATCTCCAGCTCTCTCTCTCTCAGAAAGGAAGGATGTGGCTCCTGGGATCTCTACATTTCTTTGGCAAAAGAGAGGTCTGCAATCAGAAAAAATGAAAAATCATCAGCGATTGATGCATTATTATTCTATTTTGCTACATATAGTAACAACAGTAAACTGTAGCTGCAAGCTGCCACGACAGTATAATCATGTACTGAAGAAAATTAGCAGAGATTACAATGTGTGTTCTTGCTGCGGCTGCAGCCCTGCAGTGGGGGCAGTGACTTTAGCAGACAGGAAAAGGGGAGGCAGGGGAGTTTTTAAAGATTTTATTTAACAAATATTTTTTTTATTTTACTGACTGTTTTAGGTGTAGGGCACAAAAACCCATCTTTGTTTTCCTGTGTGTGAGCTAGCTAGCCAGTCAGTCAGTGAGTAAAATCTGCACTACTGTATGCTGCTGTATGAGAGATTAGGTCTCTGTGTCTCTTAGTTGGGGTGGTGTGAGGGTGTGTTAGTGGGGTATGGCCAGCTGATGTTGCTCTTGCTTGTCTCCCCTGATTCACTCTTGCCTCATGATTCATGCAGTGGCCTGTGCAGATATTGTCAAGTATCTAAAAATAATTTCAAATCATGAAGAACAAAAAACCAAAGCAGCTCGGATCTTAGGAGGGTGCAAGTCATTAACAATAAACACTAAAATGCAACAAATGCTACACTTGCTCACCTGCACAAAAAATGGGCAACAGATTTCAGTTTTGCCAGTTGGAACCACATATTGTATGAGACTGTTTCCACACATATTTATGAAAGTTTCATGGAGACATTTAAAATATGCCTCCTGCTTTTTGTATAGGTGAGTGAGTGCAAATTTGTTGCTTCTTAAAATCACCGATGACCATTGTGAGTCATCATAATTAGTGTCCGGTGGCAGCTGCACCACTACAATGTCAACATCTGTCACACGGCATCTAAGTAGAAAATGCAAGGAAAAAACAATGGTGAAAGGGATGTGGGGGGGAGAAGTTTCACACTGCCAATTCCCAAAAGTACGAGTTCTGCAACCAGTGGTGGTGGAGAATGAAATGAACATGGTGGGATGTGGGCTTATATGGGTCTGTGAGGACTATGGGTGGGAGCACGATAGTATGACCAATGAAACTAACATACTAACATACTAAAATGCCAGCAGAATAGGCCTAACGGTCTTTCGTTTCTGCTCGTTTGGTCAGCCCCCACCCTGGGTGCTGACCTTGCTGTCCCCCTCGCCTTCTCTGGCTTCTCCCTTCCCAGTTCCGGATATTCTTGCTGCATTGGATTTTGCTTCCAGAACCCTTCCCCTGTACCTGTCCCACCCCCTCTTGAACCCCTCCACTGTCTCTGCCTCCACCAGCCCCCTAGGCAGTGCATTCCATGGCTCCACCACCCTCTCAGTGAAGTAGCACCTCCTCCTCCTTTCCCCTGAATCTTCCCTCCAGCTTCCACCCATGCCCTCTAGTGGCCCCTTCCTCCTTCCTTCGAAGCACCCTGACTGTTTCCTCCCTATTTACCCTCTTCATGTACCTGAAGACCTCTATCATGTCCCCCCGGTCCCTTCTCTCTTCCAAGGTGTACATATTTAGCTCTTCGAGCCTCTCTCATAGGTCCTGTCCCCAAGTCCCAAATCATTTTGGTTGCCCTCCTCTGGACCCTCTCCAGGAGGTTAATGTCCCTCTTTAAGTGTGGCCTCCAAAACTGCACGCAGTACTCAAGGTGCGCCTCACCAAGCAGTTATACAGAGGAGTATCACTCTTCCTTCTGGAGGTGATCCCCTAGTGATGCATCCCAGCATCCTGTTGGCCTTGGCTGCTGCCCTCCCACACGCCTCAGAGTTGTTCATCTTGACATCCACCACCACCCCAGGTCTCTCTCAGCCATCGAGACTTGTAGCATTCCCCCCAGGGTGTACACTTGGCCCGGGTTTCTGGCCCCAGGTGGAGTACCTTGCATTTCCCTGCATTGAACCTCAGCTTCCACTTTCTAGACCATCTTTCCAGAGCCTCCAGGTCCCCTGTGAGGGCCACCCTCCTCCTCCCATCCACCACCCCCAGTTTCGAGTCATCTGCAAAGAGACTCATCTCACTCCTGATTCCTGTCCTTATGTCAGATACGTAGGCGTTGAACAGAAGGGGCCCAAGGACTGATCCCTGTGGGACCCCACTAATGACCCTATTGAAACTATTGATACTCATGTTCCAGTGCAGGAGTGGAACAGGTTACTGGATTCTTAGGTGTCCACAGGTGACCACAGACAAGCAGTGGGCTCTGCCAAACTGACATGGGAAGGTAAGATACTCTTAAGATCTGAATACACTTACTGTTAAACTGCACAGGTAGCTACAGGTGGTGGGGTAGTGGGTAATTGCAGGGAAAAAGTAGGCAGATAAAAGCTACAGGTGGGTGTATAGGAGGCACCTCATCTGGAGTAGAGTGTAGTAATAGTTCAGGAAGGACAATAGGGGAACATCAGTAAAAGAGAGGAATAAAAAGGCAGGAAGGTACAGGGAGAGCTTAACCTTGAAATAGCAACCATTTAAGTGGGAAACAGGTAACATCTTATCTAGGGCAAGGTGTTAAAGTAGATTGAGATGGAGAGTATAGCTGGGAAAAGAGCAAGCAATTACAAGGGCAAGTTACATTTGGAAAACAGAAGGGAGTGACTGATATTAGCAGACATGTGAGTAGTCTAGTACAATGGTTGTGGAGCTACAGTTTTCTGGGAGACATTCTGGAGACTGAGGTGCTGCCCCATCTACACACATCTCTCTGCATTGAAGGCAGAAGTTGCTGGTCTCTATGCCAAGCTGACTGGGATCCAGAGGCAACCTTTTATCCCACCCAGGGGCCACCAAGTCTACCACCATTACCCCAGAGGTTGCCTAGACAGAGAGGGCCAGCTGAACCTTGGTGGGCTCTTGGAGGGTGCGAGTGGCAGGTCAGGGGCACATTCCTCAGCCTGTGGCACTACAGAATTCCTGCGCCATTTTGGTGAGACAGGACTGCTATGAGGAGGCACTCATAGTGGTGGCAAGGGAGGATGTTGGGGTCCCTTGAATAGGAGGCCTCAAGGTAGGAGGTGGAGGACCCCAGCAGAGGAGAAAACAGTTTCTGGTGTGGGACTCAGTTTTCAGGAGAATAGATTTGGGAGCAGGAAGGAGTGAAGAGAGTGAGATTAGGTGCCTACCTGGTGCCTTAATGCTGAGCTATGGGTAGCAGATCCTAAGGATAGCTAGGGCAGCAGGACAGGGTAGGGATTTGGATGTCAATGTCCATCAGGGAAGAAATGGTCTAGTGATGGGCTGAGGTAATACAGGGTGAGTTCAGGGAACTGCAAATGTTCCTAAGGCGGGTAGCATGCCCAGTGGCGTTTACCAAGGAGCTATCTGCCAATGACAAAAGGGGAGGATAGGGTACTTCACACCAGTAGCTTCAACACTTGGTTGTAAGCATGGTGCAGGGAAGAGGGGTTCAGCTTCATTGGGACTGGGGACCAACCTGGAAGGACAGATAGGATGGTCTTCATCTGTCTTGGAAGAGGACCACAATTCTCCATGGAAGGTTTAGATGTTACTTTGATGAACATTTGAAGTAGCCATGAGGGGAGGTGGTAATTGAAGCATAAACTACATGCACATGCATTGAAGCAACAGAAAGAGGGGTCCCAAAGGGAGGATACTCCCCTATGGCACATGTTAAGGGAAGCAGCAGGGAACAAAATGGACAAGAACAAAAGAGGTGGAAAGGGAGGCATTGAGGAGGCAAGGCATGAAGAGGGTAGTGAGAGGGGAGGGGCGAGAGGGAAGTTTCAAGTGACAGCAAAGGCAGGAAGGGACAGGGTTGTTGCAGGCAGAGTAGGAGCATGTCATGGAGCATGGAGAACCATACGTGTTTATGCAAGGAGTCTTGGAAATAAAATTCCAGAAAATGGAGGCCATCATGACTGAGGCAGACCTGGATCTGGTGGCCATTGCTGAGTTGTGGTGCATAGGGAGCCATGACTGGGATGTGGTCAAACCAGCCTATACTCAATTCAGGAAGGAAAGTGAGGGGATATGCTGCATGTGAGGGAGGGTATCAGAACAACAGAAATGCAAGGGAACCTAGGGGTAAAGGATGGGTTGGAGGTGGTGTGGGTCGCCCCGGAGACAGGAACCAGATCTACTGTTCACACTGGGTGATATACTGACCTCCAACACATTGGGAAGAATTGGATAAAGCACTGGGGGAAGTCATTAGCACAATGGCAAAAAAAGGATGAAGTGCTGATGGTTGGGGACTTCAGTCTGCCAGATGTAGATTGGAGTCTCCCAGCTATGGCCTTGGCTAGAGGCAGAGCCATCCTAGACTCCATGTAGGGGGCATTTCTAAGACAACTAGTTAGAAAGTCCTCTCGAGATGGGGCAATACTGGACCTAGTGCTCATAGGGACAGTATTGCAGATATTGGGGGGATGCCACCTGGGGACCAACGATCACTGTACAGCATGGTTTAACATAAGGACAGGGACAGAGACAAACCACACAAGGACGAGGGTCCTGACTTCAGGAGGGCAGATTAAAAAAAAAAATGGGTGAATGCCTCATAGATGCCCTAGTGGGGGGATTACCTAGATGGGGTAGAGGAACAGTGGGCCAAATTAAAGGATGGCATAGTGAAGGCAGCAAACCTCTGTGTGAAAGAAGTGAGCCAAAACAGGGGTGAAGAAGAGACCACTATGGTTCTCAAAGGAAGTGGTTGCGAAGGTTAAGGCTAAAGGGTTGGCATTCAGGAAGTAAAAAGAGCTACAGAGGGAAGAGGATAAGGAGGTGTACTAAGAAAGCAGAGGGAAGCAGGGAAGGCAGTGAGGGGCGGAACAAAACAGAGGAAAGGACAACCAAAGGAGTATTTAGCAGGGCAAGAAAGTTTTTCCAATACATAAGTGAAAAGAGGAAGACAAGGGGAGGGATTGTGAGGTTAAGAAAGACAGATGGAGACTGTACAGAGGGGATCAGGAAAAACAGATATCATGAACACAAGCCGGCCCAGTGGTGCTGAGGGTTAAGGCGCTGGATGCCAAACCTCACGCCACACCGGTGACCTGGGTTCGGGAACGAGCCCGGGCTGTCGGGGGTCGGCAGGGGAGAGAGAGAGAATCAAGTGTCCAGAAGACAGCCCTCCTCTCTCTGGAGAGGGATCCAGGGCATGCCTGGCACAGCAGTAACCTCCGGTGGCAGCCGGAGGCACTGCGTACACTAGGGCAGCAGTAGTGGGACAGAGCTGCGGCAGATGTTGGAATACGTCATTGCACGTCCGAGCTCTGGGAGGGTAGAAGGGCAACACCAAGCACAAGAAAATCCCCTGTCTCGGGGATAGGTAATGGCTCCCTCCAGGGCCGGAAGACCACAGTCCCACAGTTGGGTTCCTCGACCAGGATGCTGACCCTGACCGGCGGATTAGATTAAGATAGAGTGCCAGGGGGTTGGTCCCGCCTCGGGGGGCTCAGAGCCAGGGGATGTGCCGGTCGGGGTGGGCCTGGCGAGAGGCTTCAGACAGGGAGGCAGAGTCTCTCTGGTGAGCGAGGGCAGACAGAGAGAGTTCCCTGAGCACAGGTGCAGAAAAAAGAATTGGGATGGGGAAGATATCCTGAACAGATACTTTTACTTGAGTCTTCACAGTAAATGGAGAGGGGGAGGACCTCATAAAAGCAGCAGGAACACTGGGGGTAGGTAGGTAGGTAAATATCCCTTCACAGAGGAAAGAATCCTGAGAGGACTTATGAATCTGAAAGTGTATAGGACTATGGGGCTGGATGGGATACACCCAAAGGTGCAAAGGGGTCTCAGGGAGGTGCTGATTGCACCTGTGGCAGCCATATTCAACAACTCACTAGAAATAGAAGTGGTTCGAGAGGACTGGAGGAGGACAGATGTAGTCCTGCTTCATAAAAGAGACAGCAGGTAGGAGGCTGACAACTATAAGCCACTAATGTTAGTGGTGGGGAAATTAATGTAGACACTATTAAACAAAAGGCTAGTGGAGCATCTTGAATCTATCAGGTTGCAAGACCCAAGGCAGCATGGATTCACAGGGGCAGGGGGAAGTTATGTCAAACAAACCTGACTGAATTCTTCGAGTGAGTGACCTGAGAAATAGATCATGGTGGGGCAGTGGACGTGGCATACTGAGACATTAGCAAGGCCTTCAACACTGTACCACAAGGAAGGCAGTTTGGACGTAGGATCCAAGGTGGTAAACTGAGTATGGAACTGGATGATGGATAGGTGACAGAGAATGGTGGTAAACAGCACTCACTCTAGTGAGGGGAGAGTGACCAGCAGAGTACCTCAGGGCTCAGTACTGGGACCACTCCTCTTCAGTGTTTTTATAGGGGACATTGCAGAAGAGCTGGAAGAGAAGGTATGCCTCTTTGCATGTGACACCAAAACTTGTAATAGTGTAGATACTCCAGAGGGTTGGAGAGAATGAATAGAGGCTGGAGAAAATGCATGGAGTGGAGTGGTTGAGGGTATAGCAGTTGGGTTTGAATGCACAAAAAAAAAGAAAATTACATACCTAGGGCACAAAAACCCAGGGTGGTGTATAAAATGGGGGAAGAGGTATTGACAGTCACTGAACAGTAAAGGGACCTTGGGGTTATCATATCTGATGACTGCAAGGTGGCAGGCGGTGTGACAAGGCAGTTAGCAGGGTCGCAGGACACTAGGGTGCATAGGGAGGCGAATCACCAGCAGGAGGGGAGATGGTGTTACCACTGTATCAATCATTGGTGAGACTCCACCTGGAGTACTGTGTCCAGTTCTGGATACCACATCTCAGGAAGGACATAGACAGAGTAGAGGCTGTCCAGAGGAGGGCAACTAAAGAAATGCAGGGACTACACTGAAAGTCATATGAGGAGAGTCTGAGGTATCTCAGTATGTACACCCTGGAAGAAAGGAACGTGGGAACATGGTGGAGACTTTTAAGTACCTCATGGGGGGTGAATAAGGTATAGGATGGGTATATTTTTCAGAAGAGAAGGTGCACAGGAGCAAGAGGGCATGCAGAAAAGTTGGAAAGTTGGAATTTAGGAGGGATGTGAGGAAGTACGTCTTCACTGCAAGAATGGTGGACACCTGGAACAGTCTTCCAGCAGAAGTGGTAGAGGCAAAAACAGTGATGGGCTTTAACCATGCAGGGGATAGGCATAAAGGAATCTCAGTAGAAAAGCAGGGGGGTAACAGAGATCAGCTAGGGTTTGTAGAAACAGTATAGGCAGGGACAAAATGGGCAGACTGAGTGGGTCAAGTGGTCCTAACCTGCTGACAGATTACGTTTCTGTGGCACATTAGACCCCAGAAGTCTATTTTGTTTCTGTTCTTCTTCCTTCAAGTGCAGCCTGTTTCAGTTCCATTTTCCCTACGGAGTACACAAATGATCCACCCAGAAATGTAAAGACAAGCTCCCCCTCTTTCTGTCTTACATGAACAGCACAACAGTTACGTAAGCCACCTTTGTGTGGGTGTCATCCATTGAAATTCTACCTTGAACCACCATATGGTGCCCCGGCCTTCTAAATCATGCATTAGCAGCAGACAGTACAGCCCAGTGCTCTTGCTTGGTCATCTAGTGTCTGTGAAGAAGGTGATGCTGAGTTAGGCTCTGGTGCAGACACTGTTGTAGTCTTGTTACCAGAAGAAAAAGTACAGTTGTTGATGGGAGAAGGTGCAGAGAGAGGTACAGTACCTGTATACTGAGCCCACAATTCTACAAAAGCAAGTGAGCAGCACTGCCGTCAAACCAGGTTGTAGTGGAAAGTACCAGCGAGGCAGCTATAGACATGGACCTATCAGTGGGGCACGAGACTGAGGCAGCAGAAAAAGTAGAGTAGGGGGAAGCATGAGAGGAGGAGGAGGCAAAGAGGCAGGGATAAGCACATGATCCACATGGGATGGAGTAGGAGCATGGGATAGACATAAGGGTGTATGAAAAAACAGGCAGGGAGGAAGGAGGGTTGCTGGAGACCAGTTAGGGTCGGTGGAGGCAGATTAGGCAAGGAACATCTGGGTATACTGGGTGGGCCAAACAGTCCTTTTCTGCTGACAGATTCTGTGTTTCTGGTGGCAGTAGTCAAAGAAGCCACATTTTTCTAAGATTCTGTAGAAAGAAGAATAATCTTCTTTTTCTATCAAACTGGAGAGCATTCTGGGGCACAGAATGCCTGTGTGCTCAGTACATGCTATTGAAAAACCAAAAAGTGGTGCACACATCTGACTCATGCCCAAAAGTACAACTTTATTGCCACATATATAGTAGTAGTATCAAAGCAAAGGGCTAGCATCCGACGTATATGCTCAGGATGTGTTGAAGTTGTGCCAAGAGGAGGGGGTACTAGTTTTGTCAAGGGACATGAAATCTGAGGGATTCAAAATAAAGAATAGTGGTTGGAGAGGCAGCTAGTGGGGGGGTCACCAGTTGTACGAATCAGATGTATGGTTTCACCAAGAACAGACAGCTGAGCTGGGTAGTAGTTCAATAATAGTAGACACCCAGTTGGAGCAAGGAAGCACAGAGTGCCAACAGTTCCAACTTGAATGCAGGTTATACAGTGGTATGAAAAAGTATTTGCCCCCTTCCTGATTTTCTCTATTATTGCATATTTGTCACACTGGATGTTTTCAGGTCTTTAGACAAAATGTAATATTAGATAAAGGGAACCTGAGTGAACAAATAACACTTGTTTTTTTTTACTTATTTCAGTTATTTAATGAAAACAGTTAACCAACACCAACTGGCACTGTGTGAAACAGTAATTACCCCCTAGTTAAATCAACCCAATTAAAGGGATAATTAGAGTCAGCTGATTGAACACAGCCAGGCTTGATTACAGTCAGCCCTGCTCAATATAAACCTCACTTATTTTGACCCTTACCATCAGAGTCACATTGCCAGCACAAAGATTCAACAAGCACATTATGCCACGATCAAAGGAGATTCCTAAAAAGATCAGAAAAAAAGTTCCTGCTATCTATCAGTCTGGAAAGGGTTACAAAGCTATTTCTAAGGCTCTGCGACTCCATCGAACCACAGTGAGAGCCATAATCTCCAAATGGAGAACACTTGGAACAGTAGTGAATCTTCCCAGGAGTGGGCGGCCTGCCAAAATTACTCCAAGGGCGCAGCATAAAATCATCCAGGATGTCTCAAAGGATCCTAAAACAACATCCAAAGAACTGCAGGCTTCTCTTGCCTCAGCTAAAGTCAGTGTTCATGACTCCACAATCAGAAAGAGACTGGGCAAAAATGGGCTTCATGAGAGAGTAGCAAGGCGGAAACCACTGCTAACCAAGAAGAACATAAATGCTTGTCTCTCATTTGCCAAGAAGTACCTGGATGATCCACAAGCCTTTTGGGAAAATGTTCTAAGGACAGATGAGTCCAAAGTGGAACTTTTTGGATGGCATGGATCCCATTACATCTGGCGTAAAGCAAACACAGCATTCCACAGTAAGAACATCATACCAACAGTCAAACATGGTGGTGGTAGTGTGATGGTGTGGGGATGCTTTGCTGCCTCAGGACCTGGATGACTTGCCATAATTGAAGGAACCATGAATTCTGCTGTGTACCAGAAAAATTCTTAAGGAGAATGTCCGGTCATCCGTTCGTCAGCTGAAGCTGAACCGTAGTTGGGTCATGCAGCAAGACAATGATCCAAAACACAAAAGCAAGTCAACAGCAGAATGGCTGAAAAGAAGTAAAATTAAAGTTTTGGAGTGGCCTAGTCAAAGTCCAGACCTAAACCCAATAGAGATGCTGTGGCAGGACCTGAAACGAGCAGTTCATGCTCGAAAACCTACCAATGTTACTGAATTAAAGCAGTTCTGCGAGGAAGAGTGGGCTAAAATTCCTCCACAGCAATGTGAAAGGCTGATATTGAATTATAGGAAGTGTTTGGTTGCAGTCATTGTGACTAAAGGTGGCGTAACCAGTTATTAAGTGTAAAGGGGCAATTACTTTTTCACACAGTGCCAGTTGGTGTTGGTTAACTGTTTTCATTAAATAAATGAAATAAGTAAACAAAAACAAGTGTTATTTGTTCACTCAGGTTCCCTTTATCTAATATTACATTTTGTCTAAAGACCTGAAAACATCCAGTGTGACAAATATGCAATAATAGAGAAAATCAGGAAGGGGGCAAATACTTTTTCATGCCACTGTATAAGCTTATCACCCAGTAAACTGATTATCCTGAGACCCTGATGACGTGCTTGCAAGTCTCAGACAAAGAGGTACTCAGAATGATGTAGCGGGGGCAGAAAATGTCTGGCGCCCCGAGAAGCTGGAATGCTGCGTATTCCGATTGGATAGGTCTGACTGAAAAAGGAGTCGGTGTATCATTATAAAGATCAAGGAGGATATCAGTGGGAACAGCTGTTCCTCTGAGGCTATCTGGTTGAGCAAAGAGAGAAGGGGGTGACAAAAATACTCACCCAGGGGGAACCACAGGACTGCGAACAGCTCAACTTGGCTTATCGGATTAAGTAGTGATTAGAGATGCGAGAATTGGGCAAACTTTGTGAATTGATTTGCAGTGTTTGCCAACTTCATGAAGTGTGAAGTGCCGACACTGCAACATTTTCAAAAAGCGAAGAGGCACTTTTTCAAGCAAACTCATGAAAGTACACCTGCGAAGTTGCCACCTTGTGATGACTTTACCTGAAAATGTGCCAATTCACCAGTGAAACTCATTGTGAAGTGCGGTCTTACTTTGCAACATCTGTAGTAGTAATATGTATTTTGAAGGAATTCAGGTGGCATTTCCTATTATGCTACCATAAATATCTGAGCAAATGTTGCCAATAATAGTTCCTTGATTTTTTTAGTTTTCTTATATAGCAGAATACACTGACATTAGCAATACCTGGCACATGTTAGATATATACTGGCAAGAGCAGAGAAGTTACAAGCATTAACATTTTTGAAAGTTTCCACAAAAGTTCACAAATATCGAGATAGTGAAATTGTGAACTCCTGTAAGATAAATAATTTTAAACCAGTCTCTTCATATTTAGTCAAGATAATAACCCTTACAAAAAGGTTATATATGCTAATTTTCACACATCTAGCTCTAAAGGTGGCTGAGTTATAAGCAGATAAAAATGTTCATGAAATTTCCACCCACAATTAAGTATCGGACTTTGAGTCCCTATAATTTTGCAACTTTGCACATCATGCATGATATTTGGCATACCTTTAGGGCATAGTTCAATAAGTAATCATGCCAAAGTTTAGGTTTCTAGCTCAGCAGATGGCTAAGTTACCGCAAAATAAAGACATTTAAAAAAAATCCCTGCAATTCCTATGCAGTTCTGTGGAATTTTTAAATTCTACACAGCTCTAGACATCACTACATATTTCCATCATTACGTCAAACACACCGGGATCCCACATCATTACTAACAGAAGCCCATTGTTCCTCAGCACTGCTTGGTTGTAGATATTTCCACAATCTGCTCAGTGTAGGAAGGCGGCAGTGAAGGCCAACAAGATGCTGGGGTGCATAGTGAGGGGAATCTCCTCCAGAAGTAGGGAGGTAGTCCTCCCCCTGTACAGGTCACTGGTCAGACTGCATCTGGAGTACTGCATGCAGTTTTGGTGCCCGTACCTGAAGAAGGATGTCAGATTGTTGGAGGGTGTGCAGCATAGAGCAACAAAGGATGATCCAGGGATTGGAGGGCAAGCCCTAGAAGGAAAGGCAGAGTGAGCTAGATGTGTATTCCTTAGAGAAGAGGGGGGATGGGGGGCATGGTTGAGACCTTCAAGTACTTGAAAGGGATAACCAAGACTCGAATAGAGGGGATCTTCCAATTAAGAAGAGGAAGGGACATGAGAGGACACAGTCTCAGACTGGAGGGGGGAAGATTCAGGAGGGAGGTAAGGAGACAGTTCTTCACGAAAAAGGTGATGGGCAAGTGGAACACTCTAAAACAGGAGGTGGTGGCCTGCAAGATGGTGGGCAGTTTCAAGAGGGGATGGGACAGGGTGACGGGGAGGGTAAATCTAAGGTGGGGAGGAGTGGGAGGGGCAGCTGCGAGATGCAGGGCTAGCTGCACAATCGAGCTGACTTGAAAGACCATGAGGCCTATTTCTGCTGGCATTTTCATATGTTCGTACAGTGGAACTCCATCTTTCATGTGATAGAGAGACTTGTCAAACAGAAAGCTGTCTTCTGAGCTATGGAATTTGAGAATATGGAGTGTGAGGGATACCTGCCGTGGGTGCACCGATGTGTTATTTAGAAGTTTATTCCACTTCTGCAACCATATGAGCAGACCACTAAAGATTTCAGTGCAGAATCATCAACCCAGCATGGTCCTTCCCATGGTCAGTCTAGTTGAAAGGCACAAACTCCATTATTTACAGTCTTCTACAGCAACTCAACAAAACAAGGTTCTTGGTGGTGACACTGGTGGTGGTGTTTGCAATTACCACAAAGATGGTGGTGGAGGAGTTGGCACCACTAGTTCATCTGCATTGTTTCAGCAGCAGCAGTGGCAGCAGCTGGATGCATTACTCATTGACGGAGGGGCAGAGATGTTCCTTGCACCACCTGCAGACAGATTTCACAGCATTAGATCAGAGACACAGTTTGGTATGGCAACACTACTGAATCCCAGCTATAAAGAATTGCTTCTTCACCCTGGATGCAAAGACAAAGTTAGACAGAAATGGTTGCAAATCCTTAGGATGCAGCAACAAAAACAGCCTGAAGAACACACCAAGAATGTGTACCTATTAGTAGTACTGCTCCTACTTTTCCACTCTCTTCTCATGGCTTTAGTGCCAGGCATGAGCATGGCATTAAAAACTGGGATTGTGACGATCCTGAGGGAGGTCAGGAAGCACTTCTTCACAGAGAGAGTGGTGGACACTTGGAATGCGCTACCGGAAGAGGTCATCTCATTGAAGACAGTGGGCAGCTTGAAGAGAGGCTGGGATAGGCATAGGGGAAAAGTAAGGGCCATGGGTAGGGAGAGTGGGAGGAGTGGGGAGGGAAGGCAGGGACAGTAGCTCAAGCTGTGGACCCTGCAATATGATAGACTTGATAGAATCTACCAAATGGCCTTCTGCTGGCTTCTTCATATGTAAAGGAATTTGGAAGCTTATGGATACTGAACACTGGTGCTGATCAGACATATTTGAGCATGACATATAAAGATAGAAACTGTCAGCAAAAAAGAACTACTTGGTTCACCCAGTCTTCCTAGATGTTCCCTGCCTAATCTGCCTCCACAGACCCCAACTAGTCTCCAGTGATCCTCCCTTCTCTTTGCCTGTTTTCTAATACACCTCTACATCTGTCCCACGCATGCTTGAACTCCCCATTGTTTGTACCTCCACCACTTCTGCTGGGAGTCTGTTCCAGGAGTCTACTACCCTTTCAGTGAATAAATATTTCTTCGCATATCTCTTATCTTCCCCTTCCCAGCTTCACTGCATGCTGGCTGGTCTTGGTGATCTTTCTTATTTGAAAGAGACACCTCTCCTGCACCCTGTTCACCCCTGTGAGGTTCTGGTAGGCCTCTATCATGTAATCTCTCGCTCTCCTCTCTTCCATGGTGTACATGTTCAAGTCCCTGTTTCTTCTTGTAGGACATCTAGTACAACCTCAGCACATGGACATGTTACTAGCACACATGATGCAGGCTTATCTAGCACAGCCACTGTATAGCAGAAATATCAGTCCCATCCAGTTCTGGCAACACAGGAAAGTAATGTGGCCTCCACTAGCTAAAGTACATCTATATTTCCTCAGATGTGCTCCATCATTGGTCACATCTGAAAGATGTTTCAGTACAACTAGGGACATTGCTCACTCAGTTGCTCAAGGCTTGATGTAAATATTCTTAAAGCAGCAGTGCAACGAAACTAGGTATATATAAAAAAATTCCAGACATCTTCCAGTTACATTTAGTGGTAACATTTTCTAGTTCCACCAAAATATGAGTATTTTATAAATGTTTTAATTCATTTTTTTCTCAAGAAAAAAAGATGGCCACCACATTTGGCTTTGAAGTAGCATTTTAGACATGGCAGTGGTTAGGATTAAGAAAATAAGAACAAACCTTATGGTGTGCAACATAGGAAGTACCTAGAAAAGTAGATTTGACAGGTATGCCACTATTTTATTAACTGTAGCTAAAACAAACTTTAAAAAAATTACTTGCACTTTATTCTTTCGTTATTCCTTTGATTATTTATATGTTATCTAATGGTACTGTTCCTACTCCCTCCAAAAAAACTAGCAGCTAGTGTCTCAGGACCCCAACCAATGCTGACACTGCAGTCTGGGTCACTGCTCCTAGCAGGAGCAGTACAAGGACTACTCTGACAAACACATCACTGCAAGTCCTTCTGATGAGACTACAACTTTGGCAATGTCACCAGCTTTCATATTATCATGTGTGCCTCTCACACAGAGTCATCATCAGTTAAGTAAGACCCCCACTGTGAACAGGACTGGATGAATAACCATTCACAGGTACACACTTCTCATGTAGTCAGAGTTGACTATAGCTTTGACTGGTAGTGGAAAGTGGTTGTGTTCAATATAAAAAAAATGACAGAAAAATTTAAACATAAAAAAGAAGAAAAAAAGAAATTTCCATCAGATATGGCAAAATATTATGAAGGTCAATAAAATGCCTTTAATTTAATTTCTCTTCTTTCTCTTCTCTTGCTTGACACATGTCTTTCAGGAGGGGATATTTTTTTTAATATTTGAAATTTATGGGGCCAGAGCTAATGTAATAATTTTTATAGAGGTAACACAAAGACTACACAGGGTAAAAGCCTTGCGGTCAGCAAAGAATATTAACTATTTCTGTAGCTCAGTAATGGGCCATGGTGGTTTTAGTGGGTTGCAGACTCTGTCACAGCACCACAAACATAGCCACCTACAGCAGTGGCATGCCAGCACCACCTGCCACAAAGAAGCTAAAGTATACATATTTACTGCTGACCTCAAGACTGCATTACCCCCTATTTGTAATCTGCTTTACCCCATGCCAATTACTGTATTGGGACCCACAAGGGTTTGACTGAGTTATCAAAGCAGATCCAAATTCATAGGGCATGACGTGAAGCTGAACTAAATTTGCCAAAGGCCCACTTCTCTCACCCTTAAAGGAGAGCCTTACCCAACCAGTGATGTGGGAACATCAGTAATTAAAATGAAGAAAGTCTTTGCACTCTTCCTCCTCCATTCTCTTTCCTTGCTCTCCTGTCACTCTGAAGGCCTTGCTCTGTGACTTCACAGCTCGGTCTTACTCCTCTCCCTAGTCCCACTTCTTTCTCTTCTGCCACTTTCTCATATCCTCAACTCTGAATCTACCTTTATGCTCCCTGCCCTGACCCCTCCCACGCACACACACACACACACACCCTAGATACCGTATATGGTTCTGTTTTGCAACAGCAGAGATTACAGCTTTGTTTCTCTATTTTTATGTCATACTTTTCCTTGCACAGTGATTGGTTTGCTCCTACTTGTGTTTTATTATTTCTCTGTTCAGCGCCTCTGTATTTTTCATATAGAATGTTGCTATTTACTAACAGAAACATTACACTGGGCACATGCCACACAGAAAAATATTGCACAAGATGCAGCTGAAATATAGATAAAACTCCTTCATTGGCTTCCATGACGTCATTAGCCCAGTGAGCCACTTGTCTCATTTTTTTTACCCTGGGCCAATTTAAAACTTCTCAAATTGGGTATAAAACTGTCTCAAAAAGACCTAAATGGATGCCAAAAGTGACAGAGGGGGTGACTCATTCAAAGGCACAGCAGGTGCTCATGAAGACCAATGGAAGAGGATGCAACCCGACTGGTAGTTCACAGCCAGAGCACTTCTACAGCCAGCCATGCAGGCCTTGATGTAGACACTGAAGCAGAGGCCGAGCGTCTCTCTCAGTCCTGCTTTGAAACCTTGTTGGCAGAAATTAAGAGTTTTAGAACTGAAAACCAGCAGGAGTTTAAATGCTTAAATAAGGTATACACTTCCCGCAGCAACACCCCTACAGCGATATACTTTGCTGCCGACAACAGTGCCAAGTTACTGTAGGGGATGCGCTCGGGACCCGGCAACACTCTCCCCTGATCTGCACCCCCTCCCAGAACTAACTGTGACCTGGAGTTAGAATCCTTTAGTATGGGGGTGGCAAGACTTGCCTCGCGGTGGGGTCTGGGGCAAAGCCCAAGATGGAAAAAATGGTCCCTGCTGTGCGTGTCTCCTGCCGACTGCAACCCGCAGTCGACAAGGAGCCTGGCATTGCGATGCCGGTCAACGAGTTAGTTGTCGACTCGGCATTATAGAGCCCTTAAATAACAAGTTAACTGCAGTGGAAAAGCATATGGAGGAAGTGTAGGACAGAATTAGCCATGTGGAGAATGGCGCCCTGCAGCTCCACACAGCCGTCAAGTTTCTTCTTGATCTGTGGTTCTGTATGTGAACAGAGAACTGATGTTTTTCTTATAGAAACTGCATAAAAGTTGAATAAAAACAAAGTTATAAAAAAGTTCCTTCTTGATCAAAATTTGGAATTCAGGGAAAAATGTCAAGATGTAGAAGCTCGTTCTTGGAGGGGTAGTCTGCAGCTTTATGGTCTCCCTGAGGACTCTGAAGCAGGACTTATGTCTGATTTCTTAGAGGACGTACTGTGTGATATGCTGTCCCTCCCAGCTGCTCTCCACTTCAGAATTGAAAAAGTTCATAGGACCCTGACCCCAAAGCCCTCTCATTCAAACTTCAGGCTTTGTTTGGTTGTTATGACATTTTGCAGTTATTGAGACAAGCACAAGATCCCCCAGATAGCCTGGGGCCATAAGGATGTCACCTACAATGGCGCAAGACTATTTTTTGATCAGGGTTATCTCCCCGAGATTTTGCAGAAATGCATGGCGTATGCGGAGGTATTATGCATTCTGAAAGCTCATCAGATCCATTTCCAGACTCCATACCCAGTGAAGCCACATGTGTTTGGGACTCTGGGACCTTCCTCTATACCACTCCTGAAAAAGTGATTAAAACACTGGAACTGAAAAGCTGGTCAGTTCAACAGAGAGGAAAGGTAACCCCACAGCATCTGCCATCCTGACCAGGATGGCATTCAGGACAATTCCAAAAGTATAGAACTTCAGTCGAGAAAGTCCCCCAACTGCGATGGATATTAGTGCTATTTTGCATTCTTTCCAGAAGGATCGCATTCCAGGGGGCATCAGGACTGAATGCCTACCTGAACTGTATGGATGAGATTGTACTGTTCTTCCAACCTCAGGCAATAAGCATGAGTAGCCACTATTGGCCACTCATTCTGGGTGGACTAACTGATTCCTTTGGTGGCTGGTTGTGACTCTTGTGACGGATGGTTCCATGCTCCCGCGTTGATTTTTTAAAAAGTTTAATAGAGTTTGTATTATTTGCACGAGGGCAGTAGTTGCTCTTTAATTGGAAGTATGTTTTGCATTTCCTTGTTTATCATCGGTCTCAGTGGCTGAGGGGTGCCCATGGAGGAAGAGGGAATACTTGAGGCCTTTTCTCTCAGGGCTGAGATACTCCTTGGTGGCTGTGAGGGCCCTCGACCTCTTCACTTTGGGGGTACTCTCTGGACTCACCCGCAGTCCTCCAGCACCCGCAGATTAGGGGTCCTTACCATACTTGCTTTTGCCTAGCAGTGAGGATGAGGTTTCAAGCTCCTTCGCAGTATTTCCTCAAGGTGTGGTGAGCATCCTGGTTACCTTGTTTAAAAACAAAATTGAGGGGATGGTACACTGTGATGTTTAGTTTCTAACATGTTATGCAACCATTGTGCTTAGAGATTTTTATTGTAGCAATTCTGTTGGCGCTTAGGCATACCTTTATATTGTCTTATTAGTTCACAGTGGTCTTTAGCTGGTTAATCTGTTGGGGGGAATTGCCTTTTCTCAGGGATGACGGGATGTTTTATCATAATTAGCCTGGGTAGTGGACATTTTATGCCACTGTATGCCCACTTGATAGAACACTATAATGGCTATCAATCGGAAACCACCCGTAAGAAGGCAGAATTCCTGTCCAGGAAGATTTCTGCTGCCCAGAATCGACCGGTTCAGCTGTTCCGGACTGTTGACAAATTGTGCAATCCAGTTTGTGTCCAACCCAGAGGAGCCTTTCTCAGGCCAAGTGCGAGGAGTTTGCTCGATTCTTCACAGATAAGGTTGCCAGCATCAGGTCTTGCATCAGCCCGGCTCTCCCTAGGAGGGATTGTGGAGCTCGGCAGGAGGTGGTGAGCACTCGGTCTATCTGGATGGACTTCAGCCAGCTGGAATTCAAAGACATTGTGAGGATCGTCCAGACTCTGCACCCAACCAGCTGTAGTTTGGATCTGGGTCCTGCACCCCTATTAGTGGATTGTTTAGGTGTTATCTGCCCAATCCTAGTTAAAATTGTCTGGAGTTCCTTGGAGAGAGGGGTCTTTCCTGATCCCCTTAAGGAGGCGGTTGTACGACCACTCCTAAAAAAAAACTCCTTGGATCCAGACTGCCCAGACAACTATAGGACTGTCTCTAATCTGCCTTTTGTGGGTAAGGTTATTGAGAAGGTGGTTGCGTTGCAACTGGATGATCACCTTGTGACCCACAGTGTCTGTGATGCTCTCCAGTCTGGATTTAGGAAGAGACACAGCACCAAGACTACACTTGTCCAAGTATGGAATGACCTTCTAATAGCAAGAGATCGAAAGGCTTATACCATTCTGGTCCTTCTTGATCTCTCTGCAGCGTTCAACACTGTAGACCATGGTGTGCTTTTGGAGTGCCTGTGGCTTCTTTTTGGACTGTCGGGGACAGTCTTCAGATGGTTTTGATCTTTCCTTGCAGACAGGTCTCAGAGGGTGGTCACTGGAATTTATTCCTCTGATGCCCTTCCCCTGTCCTGCGGGGTGCCACATGGCTCCATATTGGCACCCATGTTGTTTGCAGTGGATATGCTGCTATTAGGAGATATCATCAGGCGATACGGTTTGAGTTTTCACTGCTATGCAGATGATTCTCAACTGTATATGTCCTTTCTACCTGGACAGGTTGATGTAGTCTCTGTGTTTAATAACTGTCTTGCTGAGATTAAGGATTGGATGAGCACCAGCTGGCTGAGACTGAACCCGTACAAGACTGAAATGTTGGTAGTGGACCCGGCTCATCCGGAGGCAGGTTTGGGAGCTGGGCAGGCGTCAGGCTTATGGCCTGATGGCATCCAGCTTACTATCTCAGACTGGGTGCATAACCTGGGCGTTATTTTTGATGACGGCCTGATCCTGAAATCTCAGGTGTCGGCCATTGTTAAATCCTCATTTTACCATCTGAGGAATATCGCCCGGGTGAAACACCTGGTTCCTCCGGATGATCTGCCAACATTGGTCCATGCCTTCATCACCACCCGCCTTGACTACTATGATGCCCTCTACCTAGGGCTTCCTGGGGTTGATATCCACCACTTGCAGCTAGTGCAGAACACAGTGGCCAGGTTTTTAACTGGTACATCTAGGGCCAGTCACATTACGCCTGTGCTGTGTGGACTGCACTGGCTGCCTGTTCAGTGGCGCATCACCTTTAAGGTTGGCTTGCTGACCTTCAAAGCCCTACATGAACAGGAGCCCAGATAGCTGCAAGATCTCCTGACTCCCTACTGCCCCCCTCCGCCCTCTCTGATCTGCTGATGAGGGATTGCTAGAGATTCCCAGGGTTCATTTAAAAACATTGGGTGCCCATGCCTTCTCTTTTGCAGCCCCTACTCTATGTAACAGTCTACCTCGTTGGTTAAGAGAATGCCTGACCGCCAAAAGATTAAAATCTGAGTTTAAAACATATCTTTTTAATCTAGCATTCCCAGTCAAATTTTAAGTTAAACTGATGTACTTTCTATGTTTTAGTGTAATATTAAATCATGTATGTTGTATTTTAACTGTAACGTGCCCCTGGTTTTGATAAGATGCTATATAAATAAAGATTTACTTACTTACTGTTAGGTTCTTGCCTTTTGGCTACTGATTCTGACACTGATGACACTTCATTTCCAACTACTCATCCCTTGGTCCCGAACTTTCTGTGACTCTGGAGGCCTGACTCAGTTATGGATGTCACACTCTCTCCATGCTTGCTGAGGGCTGATGGGGACCTCCCCAGGCCCTGGACAAGAGGATCTCTGTTCTGACACTCCTACCTTGGAAGCCTCATTGTTCCTCACAACTAGCTGTTCCAGTTCTATTTTCTTTTTTATTTGTTTCCTGTTTCTGGCTGTATAGGCAACTAGACATAACACCATTCCTCAATCATTGGTTTTATTACTCCCTTATGACTCTGAATTTGTCATGAATACTTCCTTACAGGGCTCCTTGGGGGACCAAGCACAGGCCCTTTTTTTGCTGATCAAATTTTCTGCACAGTGGTACTTGGCTCTTGTCCTACTTCCACCCTGGTCTGGCTATTCAGTGTGTGTCCTGTCCCTCTCTGACTTCATGCCCCCCCAGGCATTAACAGTTTGTTCCCATAATGCTAATGGTCTCAACAACCTTGGAAAGTGCACTAAAATGTTAACCTCCATTAGGAGACTGCGTCCCACTTTTGTGATTCTCCAGGAAAAGCATCTTAGTGAGGAGGAGCACTTCAAATTGGAGAAATTTGGATACTACCAGATAATAACCTCTACTTTTCAGCAGGGGGAAGAGAAGGGGCATAGCAGTTTTGGTACCTGAGCAAACCCCCTTTCAATCGACCACAAGTTATGTAGACCTCTTGGGCAAAACGGCTATAGTTGCAAGTTATTACTTCGACATAGAAGTAACATTGGTGAGTCTATATTTTCCTGTAGGTATGGATTCTGGTTCCCTTCAATCCCTCTTGTGAAAAATCATGGAACTGCAGAAGGGAATATTAGTAATGGGAGGGGATTATAATATGATTTCTTATAACAGAGACACCACCAACCTTAGAACCCCCCCCCCACCGGGATTTTGTTGCTCAGAAGGCGAGGCGGGCATTTTCCAAGGATGTTGGATGTGTAGATGCTTGGAAATATTTAAATCTCCACAGCAGAGCCTACTCTCATTTTTCTGCCCCCATCAAGTCTATACTCGTATAGATTTATGCAATGTCTATAAAGAACATCCACATTTACTATCTGATTGTGAGATGCCTCTCATATTGCTTTTAGATCATGCTCCCCTACTCCTGAAATTACACTGGGACACCTGCGCTTAAATGACTCTTTGTTGAACTTACTGACTTTTAAAGAGATGGTTAAAAAACACATAGACCAAATTATAAAAGAAAACCAAGGTGCAGGGTGTCACAGTATGTATTATGGGATACAGGTAAGACTGCCTTGAGGGGAAACATTAAATTTGCATCACATCATAAAAAAACTTAGTCTGCCTTGTTAGACTCCTTAAATCAACAACTGAAGTCCGTATAGGTACAACATATGAAGGGGGATTGCACTGTTGCCATCTTGCTTATAACAAACAGAGGATACACGATATCTTGGATGCTAAAATGGATATGGCCCTTTGATTTTTAAATCAGCAATATTATGAGTGTGGGAAATCTAGGGCCACCCGGATCCTGGCTTTTTGCCTTGGACAAAAAAGTTAATAAGATGACTGTGATTCAGATTACTTTTCCACTGTCTGGAAAAGTGGTGTCCAATTCCTTGCAAGTTTTGGCTACCTTCAGGACATATTATTAAAATTTGTATATTCCTACATCGCATCCTAGGGTGTAAGAAGTTAAAAAATGATTTGGCTTCTCTTAGACTCCCCAAACTGTATCCTCAGCAAGCAGAGTTTCTGGAATCCCCGGTGCAAATGGACAAATTAGAAGCGGAGGTTAGAAATAAGAAGAATGGGAAAAGACTGGGCCCAGATGGATACACTGGGGAGTTTTATAAAACTTTTAAGGAACAATTACTGCCCTCCCTTCTAGGAGTATGTGGTGAGGCAGTAGAGGGAGGAATGATCCTTCATACTTGGAAAATTACCACTATACAGTATCTGCAATTCCTAAACCAGGAAAGGATCTGAAATTCTCTGCCTCTTAGAGGCCAGATTCAGTCCCGAACTTGGATAATAAATTGTTTGCTGCAATTTTGGCTAAACCTCAGGGCAAAATTCTGCCCCCTCTCATTAACAGGGACCAAACAGGATTTGTGGCATCCCAGCAGACCCAAGACAACATTAAAAGGACGCTGCATGTGATCAACCATGCCACCCAGCTGAAAATGTATTTATTGTATTACTTAAGTTCAGATGCAGAAAATACTTTAAGCCAGTTGTCATGGCCATGTTTGAGGGCCACCCTGGGGAAATTGGCATTATAAAGCAATTTGGGACTATTGTTAAACATTTTTATGATATCCCAATTGCATGTGCCAAGGTTAATGGGTGAATTTCCTCTCATTTCCCCTTATTTTGGTGTACCAGAGAGGGATGCCCCCTTTCACCCTTTTTGTTTGCTATCTGTCTGGAGCCATTGGCACAGGCAGTCCAGCAGAATGTGGACATTCGGTGCCTGGCATTAGGGGGAAACAAGTAAAGGGTCTGTGCTTTTAGTGGTGGAGGGGTCATGATGTGGTAGCTGGTGTGTCAAACCCAAAAAGTATCCATTGCTCTGCACCCGAAAACTTCAACCATGGCTTTTGTGAGCAAAATAATTAACTTTATTTTTATCAAAATCAGTGCAAAAAAGGATGTGCTATTGGTGCCCTAAAATGGTGGATACAGCAGTTGCTCTGCACTTTGACTGTAGTATTTTTTGAAATTGACAAACCACATAGTACCTCTGCTGTTGTTCTACATATTTTTCCAAAGTAATGATGTTGTATATTAGGTTAAGTTCCTGGAATAATTGCTGCTCAAATTTATTGTAGAGCATTTTTATCTCACTTTCATTGTCAGTGGTAGGGGTAGTAAGATGTCTTACTGTCTCTTAAGTCTCTCTTTTATGCAGTGATGCAACTGTTATCCTCTTATTCTCTTATTATGTATGTTAATGCATATTTTGAAAATTTGTGAGAGAAAAGAAGATTTTTCTGTACATTTTTTTGTAAAGTTTTAAAATTATTTAACATTGTGTAAAATAGATTCAATTTGAAATGAAATATCTATTTACATAGGAGCATTAATAGAGGTTTGAATCCCATTCACCCCTACACATTAATCATTTGTAATGGTCCATGTCAACTGGCCTAGACCAGGATGTGAGGGTATTTAACAAGTGGGATAACACCATAATCCTGCCCCCTGATGAAGACTATGGTTGAAGCACTGGGGCACCTAGTGTATCAGCCATTTTAAGGCTCCAACACCACATCCTTTTTTGCACTGATTTTGATATAAAGTTAATTGTTTTGCTCACAAAAGCCATAGTTTATGTTTTTGAGTGTGGAACAGCTTGCTCTCCCTGGCATTAGGGGGATGGGCAAAAATAATTTGTGCTTTATGTGCATGACCTTTTGGTCTGTTTAGCATACCCTGAAACTTTCCTGCCTCCCTTATGGCAATTTCTGATGGAGTTTAGAGGATTCGGTGGATGCAAGTTGAATATTAATAAAACAGAAGTGCTCCATCCGAATTATTCCCCCATCCCTATCATTAAATTCCAGTTCAGGTTTCACTGGGATCTTCCTTCCTTAAAATATCTAGGGTTTCATTTTACAGTGGACTCCGAGCAGCTTGTCCCATTAAATTTTGGCCTAGTGCTTACACAGATTTGTGGCAGACATGTTGGTCTAAAAAAACCTGCGCCTCTCCTTAATGCAATGGATAGATACTATCTGCATGAATGTTCTGCTCAGGATGCTTTTATTTTTGCCCAAACTTTACTGGTGACTCCTCTCTCATTCCATTTTTGGGAGCTTAACAAACTTATATCACGTTATATCTGGGATAGGAAAAGGCCACAGATAAGGTTCACACTGCTGCAGCTGCCAAAACATGTAGGGGGACTGGCTCTTCCACATTTATCATTATATCACATGGCCACACTGGTGTGTAGGGTACTGTACTGGCTGTGCTCATTATACAAAGCCCATTGGAAATCTATAGAAATGAAAGAAGGTATCAAAGATCTGACTAAAATTCTTCTGACTTATCCCCCTTCCTCTCTGTCCATTATAACGACTAACCCAAATACTGTCTCAGTGCTAAAGGCATGGAGGATGATGTTAAGCACTCCTAAACTGGAGCAGTTCTGGTTTCTCTTATACTCTTTACTGTACTTAACTACATTTTCTCCTGCAACTATGGAGTATGCCTTCAGGCACTGGGAGAGTTTGAGGATTCATTTAGTGACTCAGTTCCTCCACAATGGTTTGATTCTCCTTTTTGTGGAGTTAAAAACCAAGCGCTGTCTTAGACCCCAAGACCAGTTTCAGTACTTACAAGTAGTCACTTTTATCAAAACGTCACTTGCTACCCTTCCAGAGTCAGAACTGACCCGAGCTTATTGACCCTTCTTATAAAAGAATTTGAGGGGTCCATCTCACACACACACATGATTTCCACATTGTACACTACCTTAGACCACTTGAATGCATATACAGTCTGAACAGTTAAAAGGGCTTGGGAATCTGACCTACCCATTGTTGTTATAGACAAGGAATGGCAGTGGCATCTTTCTAACTTCCATTCGATTACTGCATCCCACACATGGAAAGAATTATCTTGGAAAAATTTCATTTGGTATTTCAGGACTCCTGCAATCCAGTGTAAATACCTCCTGGGGAAGGGGGTATCCTGCTGGAGAAACTGTGGGACATAATGTTCCACCCATGGTCACATCTTTTGGAAATGTCCAGTGTTAGAGCCATTCTTTTTTGCTTTTAATAGGGAATTGTCTGAGTTTTTGGCCAACAGGTACAGCTGACAAACCATTTGTTTCTTTTCTTGGCATCTCCTCACCCACTGCACTACCCTCCAAGCTCATACATTGTGGCACATCTGTAACCTTTCAGCAGAAAAAGAAATCCCAAAGAACTGGTTAAGTCCTACTTTCCCTTCTACTTGTCTCTAGCAGAACATAGTGATTGAAATACGTAAACTGGAGAAAATGACCATGTATCTGAATCATGCTCTGGATAAGTTTGAAATTCTATCGAGAAGATGGGTACTATGTGTTGTGCCTTCATGCATGGATTTTGTCCCCTAATCTTGAGAATTCACTCAACAAATTTCTCCTAACCAGCTTCTCTGTTACCCCTACTTTATTTTACATCATACTCGCGACTGGCACCTGTTGGCCAAACAGCCTGTTTATATTTGCTCTTATTACAGTCATAAGTACTTGATTTATCTTGAACAAAGTATTATCATTATAGGCACAATGCATTCATATTGCTATGTAATTTGTTTGTCAGCATTGTTGGCTGACTGTTGTGGTTGTTTTGTTTATTTAAAACTTGAAGTCTTACTTTATAAATAAAAAGTAAAAAAAAAAAACTTAATTGTTGAGGGAGTAAAAAAAGCAGCAAAGCATAACATAGAGGATAATGTATAGGGATTCATCAGTAACCACACTGTAGTCGTTACGCGAGTTTACTGTGACAACATGAAAACCTCAAGAGCGAAGCTCGAGAGGTTTTACGTTGTCAAGGTAACCTCGAGAAGTGATTTCAGCGAGGTTACTGATGACTCCCCATACATTATATTTTATAGTGTCTGGGGATAAAAAAATCAAATGAGCACCTGCAATGGCCCTTATATTGCCATTTCCCCATTGGCGCCACTCTCCCTAAGGGCCAGCTCTCACTGCTGCGGCCATTCATTCTGAGACACTACTTAAAATACGCACATGTGCAGATCAGCTCAGGTTATAATCCCATCACTATGACATACTCAAGAGGGGTTAACAACCACTGATGTCATAGTGATGGGATTATAAGAAAATAATCTTTCTGCTTTTTAGCGGTAATAAGGGCTCCCCATACATTATATGGATTTAGAAGCACCCCCATCTCTCTTATCATGTTTTGCTACTTTGTTACTTCTTTCACAATGAAGTGTATATCTGTATTTCATGTACATCATGGGCAGTATTTCTCAATGTGACTTGTGTCTGGTTTGTTGTCTTTGTCAATTTATTTATCAGTAGCATCGTGTGCTACAGAACAGCCTTGTTCTATGTCATATACCTTGGTTACTATTTACTACTGAGTATAGTGTTGTATAGACCTCCTTCTCAGTGTCTGGAACTACCTTAACTTCTCCCTGGATGTTGCAAGATTTATGGCCGGTGATCTGCATGACAACCAGTTTCATACAGTCTCCCATTGTTGCCAGAGGAGAGGTACTGGGAAGGCAACGGCCTAGGATCTTCGCCCAGTCCTAGGGTAGGTAGTGGGACTGGTACATTAATCTGCACCACTGCAGTGGGTACCCCAGCTAATAGTGGCACTGGGCCATGCTCTGAGGGACCAATAATGTGCTTGCTACCTATGATGAGGGGCAGACAGTTCAACTGCACATATAAGCCCAATAAGAGATGTGACAATGGAAGCTGCCTGTGAGGGACTGGTAGCATGGCTGCCACTATGTTGGATTAGCACCCTGACCCATGATTGGCCAACATTAGGGTCAGGGGTCATGGAGCACATTGACATGGGGTAAAATCATCCTATGAATCTGTGGGGTACCCTGGGAAAAAGGCAGAGAAGCCAAAGAGGGCTTTTTGGACTTCAGGACAGGTGAAAAAACTTCTGAAATTGGGCCAGTGGCAGACTTGGAGCTGGAGGAGTGGCCTGCACCTCTAGGATTGAATAAGGGATTATGGCTAGCTTGCTGGGAGACTGCAGCCACAGCAGGTGGAGTCAGATTTGCCATGAGGGTGAAGGAGCTACAACCCCTCTTGGAGTGCATGTCAGCTGGCCATTGGCCTCTAGGAATCTGTGGGCAGCCACCCAGCAACAAGGATCCCCTGAATGGAGACAAGTGTCCAAGCAGCAGAGAGAGAGAGAGAGAGAGTGTTTACTAGGCACCTGACTGGGTACAGAGTCTTTTGTGGGTACCCAGTTGGAGCTCGACTATTTGTCCATTTCAGAGAGAGTGGGTCAAACCTGAAAGAGGGCAGAGCCACATGACCTTATGACCATAGCATTTCAGAGAGAGACACAGATCAAAAATGTTCCCATGTGGAGGTGACTTGCTTTGTGGTTGAGCAGCTGGCATCATAGAAACATAGAATTTGATGGCAGAAAAGGACTGCTTGGCCCACCCAGTCTGCCCATTTTTCCCTACCTGCAGTATTGCATGTTGTATTCCTGCCTGAGGAAGGAGGAGGAGAAGGATGGAGGACAGGAGTTGGGAGAAAAAGGAGGAATAAGTCAACAGCAGAGTGACTCTGAGGTGGTCAGCATTTGAGTGCCTGCAGGGTTAGGGAAACTTTGAGTATGGATCAGGGCTTATGCCCTGAAACACCTGTTATGGTAGTTAGTTAGTTACAGTCATGGCCAAAAATATTGGTGCCCTTGCACTTTTTCAAATGACTCACACTTCCTCTAAACATAAGTTGAAATTAACAACAGTACAGTATTTGGTCTCCACAATTCTTTATTTCTCTGTTAATATTACAGAACCTTGTTTTTGATTCAGAATTTAATGTACCCTTTTAAATCAGAAAATGAAAAGAAACGGCATTGACAAAATTATTGACACCCTAGACTTAATATTTGGTAGCACAGCCTTTGGTCAAAATAACTGCAATCAACCACTTCCTATAGCCATGGATGAGCTTCCTGCACCTCTCTACTGGCAGTTTGGCCTACTCTTCTTGTGCAAACTGCTCCAGTTCTCTCAGATTTGAAGGGTGCCTTCTCCCAACTGCTGTTTTCAGATCTCGCCACAGGTTTTCAATGGGATTTAGATCTGGACTCATTGCTGGCCACTTCAGAACAGTCCAGCATTTTGTCTTGAAACATTCCTGGGTGCTTTTTGAAGTGTGTTTGGGGTCATTGTCCTGCTGGAAGATCCATGACCTTCGACGGAGACCCAGCTTTCTGATACCGGGTTCAACATTGCACTCCAAAATGGCCTGGTAATCTCCAGATTTCATGATGCCATGCACACATTCAAGGCACCCAGTGCCAGAGGCAGCACAGCAACCCCAAAACATCACTGAACCTCCTCCATGTTTGACTGTAGGGTAGGTATTCTTTTCTTTAAAGGCTTCAATTTGTTTTCTGTAAACATAGAGATGATGTGCTTTACCAAACAGCTCTAATTTGTTCTCATCTGTCCACAGGACATTCTCCCAGAAGGATTTTGGCTTGTTCAGGTGTGTTTTGGCAAACCCTAGTTGGGCTTTCTTAGGTCTCTCTTTCAGCAGTGGGGTTCTCCTGGGCCTCCTACCATATAACCCCCTTTCATTGAGTTGGCAACAGATGGTGTGAGTTGAAACTGTTGTACCTTGTGTCTGAAGGTCAGCTTGAATCTGTTTGGCAGTTGATCGAGGTGCTTTCTCCACCATTCTAACAATCCTGCGCTGCAATCTTCGATCAAGTTTTCTGTTGTAGCCACATCCAGGGAGGTCGGCTACAGTGCCATGGGCCTTAAACATCCTGATAACATTACGTATGGTGGAAACAGGAACATCAAGGTCTCTGGAGATTGATTTTTAGCCTTGAGATTGTCCATGCTTGGCTACAATCTTCTGTCTGACCTCCTCAGACAATTCTCTGGCTGTCTTTCTTTTCTCCAATCTCATTGCGGTACTCACAGTGACACAAAACAGGAGAATGAGTCCTTTTCTCTATTCAAACTGGTTGAATGAGTGATTTTTATATTGCAGGCACCTGCAACTCACCACAGGTGAGTTTAATTCCAAAGTGAAGGAGAATCACCTGCTTGAAATCTAATTATTTCTAACTACTTCTAAAAGGTGCCAATAATTATGTCCTGGCCATTTACGGATTTCTGTGTGGAATAAGCTAAGGCTTAGTAAATATTTCTGCTTTTTGTGTTTTATTCCACTGCAAACCAAAGAAATACATTTGTGGATACCAAAATATTTTTTAATTTCAACAATTTTCTGGTGCATTATTAGAAAAAACTACAAGGGCGACGATATTTTTGGCCATGACTGTAGCTAGCTAGTTAGTGAGGGCTGATAGGGTATTGGAAACTCCAAGTTAGGACTAAATGTTTGAAGGTAACCTGGGTAGAGGACTAGTTGTTCAGTCATTTAGCCGAAATTACAAATGGTTTACTGTGATGTGCTTTGTTCTTGTTTAATGACTGTGCATGTGTGAGCCTTGTCTACATCCTGGCAGGCCTGCAATGATTCAATAACTGTGGTACCAGAGTAAGTGTTAATGGCGCTCTTTGTGACTGAGGGCAAAATGCCTGGTGCACTAATTAGGAGACATAGAGGGTCGGATGAGGTGAACATGTGTGGGGTTGACTTTCCATTGCCTTACCTGCTTAGCCTTTACCCCTTTTCTTTCTCTGTACCTTGTTTGCACCTCCCCTAATAAACCTTTACCAGGTTTTGCATTTTTTCATTTGTCTACCTTACCTTATTTATGCCGTGGTTACTTGGTTTGCATTGCAGGATAGAAATGCACGGGGCTATAAACATTCTGTTTACTTGGAGGTAGCTTCCTATGTACAGTACTAGTTTGTGCTACAAAGGGCTTCCACAGGTGGATGCAAAATGTCACTCATTAATTTGCCTAGCCATAACAGCAAAATACAAGGCCCTCTCTCTCCAGTAGTTAAAAGTCCCATGCCTCACACAGTTCATGGAAAGTGCAGCCATGTGCCTTTTGGGAGCAGATGGTGATGGCTTACAGTACTATTTCACATATTGCAGTTTTGTATATAGTGTATGGTAGAATGCTGTTGAGCATGGAAATCCATGCTCCCAACAGCGTTGTTATACTGCACTAACTACGTCATTGTAGCTGTTGTGCTGCACTAGCTATGTAGCTAGTGCAGCATAACACCTAGAAGGTGGGTACGCATGCGTGGAAGCTGGGTGTGCATGTGCGATCAGGCGACTGGCAATGTGCCAGGAAGGGCCACGGCAGTGAAACAACACAGATGAGGAGAAAACTGCACACAAAAGTGTAAAAAAAGTAAGTGCAGCTTTAGTATGAGCAACCATACACTATAAAAGACTGAGTATGATTGCTTATACACAACAAGGGTATTTTTCATTCTTGAGGTTTCCATGGTAATGAGACCTCTCAGGCTGTGCTCTTGAGGTCTCCAGTTACCATGTAAACCTCTTGAATGAAAAATACCCTTGTTGTGTATGAGTGATCATACACAATCCTCTATTTTTTCCCAGTGTGGCAGTGGCTTTGGCTTGGAAACTGGGTGTTGAAATGCACTTCCTGGATCCAACAGCCAATCTCTGTCTCTCTCTCTCTCTCTCTCTCTCTTTCTCTCTCACAGTGGAAATCTTTAAAGCAGCACCATTCGTTAGCCAAAAATGTCATCATATAGTTTTTTTTTAAGAATGTATTTTTGACATTCTTAGATTCATTATCTGTATATTTTTGTTCCCCCAGATATTTTTTAAATAGCTGTTCTCAGTAGTTTGGTAATTAATGACCCAAGTCAGTAACAATGGCTGCCACTTTTAATTTTTAAAAATCAATTCTGTTGAGGTCAAATGTTTCACTGTACAGATTCGATTCATATTGTAAATGTATTAAGATGGTGCTAGCATGTTTCTTATGGTAAATAGTACATCACACCAAGATATATACTTTATTCACGGTGAGTATGACAAGCAAGTTGGAACTTTTCCACATGCAAGTTCAGAAATGAAATGAAATCAAATGAAAAATATATATATATTCATGTTTTTACTAGAAATGCATTACTACTACAAAACCATATTTGATGACATTTTCTACAAATACTGTTGCTTGAAGTTCCTGATGAAAACCTGGTTTCTTATTATCTAAATTACTGAATGTAAGGTAATTATTGAGGATAATTTAGTAGAAGGATTATTAAATATCTTTATTTGCACATGTTTTATAAATTAGGTGCAGTACCATGAGGTCAGTAGAGGCACTGTATCTATCTATCTATCTATCTATCTATCTATCTATCTATCTATCTATGTATCTATCTATCTATCTATTTATCTATGTTGAAAATCAGATAGTCAGTATTTATTATTTTATTTATTTAAAATGTTGGTAAGTGGGAGAGAGGCACACTGAGCCAAAACTCATTTCCAGGTGTGACTGGGGGATAAGAGTAGGAGGGTAGCGCACATAAAAGACAGTTACTGCAATTTTTTTTTTTGTTAACTCTTTTTATTGCTGGCTTATCCAGGGAAACATCGGGTGAGACCCTCTTGAGTCGCCTGCTACTGCCCTGCCTGAATCCCCTGCCCAATGAGGAAATGGGGGCAGAGTCCCCAACCCTGGACTCAGGAGAGAGGGGAGGACCCAGGAGAGTCAACTGTGCGGGGACTGGTGGTGGGTGTGTGTGGCGCTCCCTGGGGACTGCCGTCTTCTTCCTGGAGGCTGGGTTTATTTCCTTGTGTGTTTTGCCCATAGGTGATGGACGTGCAATGACATCGATGCAGCGAGGGAACGGCCGCCACCCTCCTGCAGACATCCACTGTTGCCTCCCCATTCTTGTGTCTCCACCTAATGCACTGCACCCAGTCTCCACCAGGAGCTGCTGTAAGGTGGGGAGCCCCTTGGATCCCACCCCAGGAGAGGAGAGGAGAGGAGAGCTGTCCTCCGGACACTTGTTCCTCTCCTCCTCCCCTGATGACCCCCCGATGACCCGAGTCCTCTCCTGAACCCAGGCTGCTGGCTTGGCGTGAGGTGTGGCATCCAGCGCTTCAACACTCAATGCCACCAGGCCGGCTAGTTACTACAATTAAGTAAAAAAAAAAATAAGATGCTTGAAAATTCAATTATGTGAGCAGTAGGGTTGGAATAAATCATGAGTGTAACCCAGGAAAAATTGGTAGAAGCATAAGCTAATAAAAGTTGCAATAACAGGCAGGAGAGAAAGTTAAAAATGAGAAAAGAGAGCCAGGAAAGTAATCATATGCAAGAGGTGCTGGCGCATGACAGAAAACATTTGGGGTGCTGTACAGTACATAAGGGATCCATTAATGAGGTAGTGAAAGTCTCACCCTGAGATGTCAGGAGGAGAATGGACAGGTGCAAGAGAGAGAAGGGGTTAGGGACAGCATACATTTTAGGTTATGAAGAGATGGGGCTAGACAAAGGGAGATTGGTAGAGAGTTCCAGAGGGAGAGGAGGCAATTGGAGAAAGCCACATACCATGAACTGGATAGAGGATGGGGGGGGGAGAAGGCACGGGAGTCTGTGGAGCGTAGCAGGTAGGAAGAGAGGGATGGTATGACAGGGTGATCCCTGTCATAGTGGACACCCCTGGGATAAATTGAAATTCCTTCCCCCAATCAGTTTATATGTTTTATATTATGTCCAGCATGCTGGTTGGCTGGTTATAAATTAAGTGCTGAAGTGCTTATAAAGCTTTCTGTGCATATTAACCTAAAACAAAACTAAGAGGACTGTTGTGATATAAGAATAACAAAAGCTTGTGTTTGTTTCTTTAAGGTGTTAGCTGCCCCCTTCTAAGATATCTTTTACAGCAGACAGCATGCTCCTGCAGGAGAGTTTAGTAGAGCACAGAATGTCCTGACCTCGGGTGTGACCTTTAACAATGTTGTAAACAACTTATGTAATGTGCTCCAGGTGCCAAATAACTGTTCTCTGTGGTGCAACAGTGGTCTCTAGTGGCTAGTTTTATGTTATATTTGCTGTTAATCAAATAGCAGGGGAAATTAGTTTTCCAGCTTCTAATGAGCTTATAAAAAGCCCTACCTCAGTGCTGAGAGAAGAAAGATAGAGGTCAGTTGAATACTGACTGAGGAATGTGGAGGACCTCCCAGTAGTGTGTGCTTTCACACTGTTTGATTCATGTTAGACTGAAGAAAAGCCTTAGAAACTGTTGAAGCTAAGCAGTTGTCTAGCTTACCATTTTGCTTTCTGTATATTTTACATGGTGAACGCAACCATGCATTTTTTACGCACCTGACTTGTGATCTACCTGAAGTTGTGTAATCCTAATGCCAGGTGACATATGGTTTTAAATGTGGGATCTGACTGAATGTCCAAGGTAACAATAGGGGAGTTCAGTCAGTGGTACCAGACCTGGTACCTAGGATACACGACAGAGGTGCATGGCACCAGAGATGAGGAGAACAGTGCCCTCTTATGCAGGGGGATGTGAGACAGGGTGACCCCATCATAGTTGACACCCCTGGGATAAATTGAAACCCCTTCCCCCAAGCAGTTTATATGTTTTATATTATGTCCAACATGCTGGTTGGCTGGTTATAAATTAAGTGCTGAAGTGCTTATAAAACTTTCTGTGCATATTAACCTAAAACAAAACTAAGATGACTATTTTGATATAAGAATAGCAAAAGCTTGTGTCTGTTTCTTTAAGGTGTTAGCTGCCCCCTTCTAAGATATTTTTTACAGCAGACTGCATGTTCCTGCATGAGAGTTTAGGAGAGCACAGAATGTCCTGACCTTGGGTCTGACCTTTAACAAAGTTGTGAACAAGTTATGTAATGTGCCTCAGGTGCCAAATAACTGTTCTCTGTGGTGCAACAGTGGCCCCTACTGGCTAGTTTTATGTTATGTTTGCTGTTAATCAAAAGGCAAGGGAAACTGTTTTTCCAACTTCTAGTGAGATTATAAAAAGCCCTACCTCAGTGCTGAGAGAAGAAAGATAGAGGTCCGTTAAATACTGACTAAGGAAGGTGGAAGACCTCCTGGTAGTGTGTGCATTCTCACTGTTTGACTCATGCTAGGCTGAAAAAAAGCCTTAGAAACTGTTGAAGCTAAGTAGTTGTCAGACTTACCATTTTGCTTTCTGTGTATTTTACTTTATGAAAATAAAATGATAAACGCAACCATGCGTTTATTATGCACCTGACTTGTGAGCTGCCTGAAATTGTGTAATCCTAAACCCACACCCGGTGATAGATGGATGAAGAGGAGAGGAACAAGTAGAGGTAGGAGGGAAGGGAGTCAAACCAGAATTTGGATTTTGTATTGTGTCAGCTGTTTGTTAAATGTTTATTGTTGTTTGTCCTGGGTTGGACCTAAAGAAGGACCAGTCCAGTGTCCCTACTAGAAACATAGAAACATCGAATTTGACAGCAGATAAGGACCACTTGGCCCACCCAGTCTGCCCATTTCCCTAACTAATGGATAAGCTGCAGATTCTAGTTAACCAACAGCCAACTTCTTCCTACCCCACCCCCTAGAATTATCTTATGACTGTCCCATGCATTCTTGAAATCCACCACTGTTTTTGACTCCACAACCTCCTCAGGAAGGCTGTTTCATGCATCCACAACCCTGTCCATGAAAAAATGCTTCCTCACATTACCTCTGTGCCATCCCCCCTCTATCTTCAAATTCTGCCCCTTGTTCTTGCACATCTCTTTTTCTGAAAGATGCTACCCTCTTGGACTTTGTTGATTCCTTTGAAGTACTTGAAAGTTTCTATCATGTCTCCCCTCTCCCTCCTTTCCTCGAGGCTATACATATTAAGCTCCTTAAGTCTCTCTTCATATGTCTTCTGGTGCAGACCCTCCTGTCTATGTCTTTGCGTAGATTGGGTCTCCAGAACTGCACGCAGTACTCCAGATGGAGTATCACCAGCTGTCTGTACAGAGGGATAACAACTTCCTGTTTTCTGCTGGTGATGCCTCTCCCTATGCATCCCAGTATCCCCCCAGTCCTCCTTACTGCCTTCTCACATAGCTTGACCACCTTTAGGTCATCTGATATGACTACCCCCAGGTCCCTTTCCATGTTTATTGTTGTTGGTATCTCACCCCCCCATTGTGTACTCCTCCCCTGGGTTTTTATTTCCCAGGTGCATTACTTTGCACTTCTTAGCATTGCATCTAAGCTGCCATACATTTGACCATTCTTTCAGCCTTGCCAAGTCCCTTCTCATCCTTTTCACCCAACCTTGTGTATCAACTTTGTTGCAGATCTTTGTGTTGTCTGCAGAGAGACATACTTTTCCTTCCAGTTCCTCTGCAATGTCATTTATAAAGACATTAAGAGGACCAGTCCTAGTACTGAACCCTGCCGTACCCCACTAGTAACCCCCCTTTCTTCAGAGTGGACTCCGTTTACTATTACCCTCTGTGTCGTATTCTCCAGCCAATTGTTTACCCAGGCTGCCATCTTGGGATGCACTCCCAGGCTGGCCAGCTTGTATATTAATCTTTTGTGTGGGACTGTGTCAGATGCCTTGCTAAAGTCTAGGTAGGCCATGTCCACAGCCCCTCCTTGATCTACTACTTTGGCCACCCAGTCAAAGAAATCTATTAGATTCATCTGACATTACCTTCCCGCTGTGAATCCATGCTGCCTTGGGTTCTGTTCCCCTCTAGCCTCTAGGTGCTCAACAGTTCTTTCCTTCAGATGTGATTCCATCATTTTCCCAATCACTGAGGTTAAACTAACAGGTCTGTAGTTTCCTTCTTCTGCCCTGCTCCCATTTTTGTGAAGTGGAATAACATCTGTCCTCCTCCAGCCCTCAGGTACCGCCCCATCCTCCCATGATTTGTTAAAGAGGGTAGTCAGTGGTGTCACTAGTTCTTACTTGGTTAACATATAGATAAATAAAATAAATAAATAATTCAGAAAGATAGAGAAATGGATAGGGTCCAGAATGGAGCCTTGTGGGTCCCCTGCTAGGATTGGGGGGGGACAAGACACCTCCAACCTGAACAGATTGTGTATGGACTGTGAGGCATGACATTGTACAGTAGATGATACTCCCCATCTTTGACTACTGTGATGTAGTCTATGGTGCTGCTCCCAAATCTTCCCTGACCAAGTTGGACACTCTGTTTAACTCCTTCTGCCGCTTAGCTTTCAACTCCCCTTCCCACCACTGTGAACTCTGTCGCCCTCTAACCTTCCTTCCACTATCTCACAGACGCATCTCACACTGTGCCAAACTGACCTCCAAATTCTGGTTCAGAGTGCTCCCCTCCTATCTCTCATCCTCTCTCTCCATTCCACCTCCCCCCACACACTCTCTCAGATCTAATGACACCCGCATCTCGACGGTCCCTCACCGCTCCACCCTCATTGGTCTGACTGACTTCACCCATCGCTTCTCTAAAATCTGGAATTCCATCCCCCCGAAATACGACACTCTTCCTCCAACTACTCCCTTACCTCTGCCCTACATAATTACCTCTCCTTCAGCTGTTCCTGCTTTAACCCTCCTTAATACCTAGTACCAGTTTCTGCCTTCCTACCCTGACCCCCCCCAGCAGGGTTTTCAGCATCCTGAAAGGGGAATCAGGAAATGACTACCCCTTCTCCTCATATTCACTTCTTGCCTCTCCCGCTCTCTTCTCCACCTGCCCTTCTGAGTCACGCATGTGCACAACCTACCCCATCCTTTTTACTCCAACAGCACTTGCATACTACCTCGAGCCTACTCATGGTACACTCATACACTATAATGGTTCTGTTGCATTATTACTGTTTTGTACATTTATATGTTCTTTTATATGATTTTGGATATGTATTGTAATTTACCCAATGTTCCACTACTGTTTATTGTACAATACCTTGTGTTCCAGCTGTTGTATAATCTTACAATGTTGTATTGTTTGTGCTACCCACATACTATTGTAACTGATCATCCTTCACAACCCTATGTAACCCCTTCCCCCAGGTCACACCGTGAGACGAGCAACTTGTTGTTCAGTGTGCCCTCCTGGTGAAACATTTCAATAAATAAAATAAATAAATATAACTTAAACAATTCCTCAACCTGAGTTGATAGACTAGCACAGCGAAGTTTTGTTAAGAGTAGAGAATGAGACACTGAATCAAAAGATTTTGCAAGGTCAATGAAGATGGTTGCTGTGATGTGTCCCTGGTCTATGCCTGGGAGTACAGAGTTGATGACATGGAGGAGGAAAGAAATGGTAGAATGATTTTTTTCTAGAGCTGTACTGAAAAGGAGAGCGGAAGTCTGAGGAATCGGTAAGTCTAGTAAATATGAATGACACAGTTTTGCTAGGGAGGACAGGAGTGAGATAGGCCTGTAGTTGCCAGGAACAGAGGGGTCACCACCTTTATGAATGGAAAGCACCTTGGCAACTTTCCATGCCTGAAGAACTGTACCAAGTGTGAATGAGAGGTTCCATAGATGAGAGAGGTAGAGCAATGCCAGGGGCAGAGATCCAGAAATGTTTGAGGTCAGTACTGTCAGGACTGGATTTTAAGGGATTGAGCAAATTGAGGGCAAGGAGAACTTCTTGTACAGAAACGGAAGAGAAACAGAAGCCATTAGATGGAGAGGGGTACAGAGAGGCAGGGAGCTCAGGGTTCATGTTAGTAGTAAGGGCATAAGTAGTGAAAAAGAAGTTGAGTATACAAGCAACAGATGAGGGGTCCAAGACTGGTGAGCCAAAAGCCAGCAGGGGGGAAGGGTTTAGGAGGGGGATCAAAAAGGGAATGGAAAATCCTTCAGAAATTAAAGGGGTGTTTAAATTTTGTTGGAGAGTAGATTTGAAATATTGGGCTTTCTCTGCTCTAATTGCCTTGTACAAGAGTTTCTTAAGGACCTATAGAAGTGGAGAACAGAGAGGGAGAGGGAGGATGTGTAGCACACCTACATGAGATCTCGGGACTTAAATAGCTGGATGATGTTAGCTGATATCCGGTGGTGGTGGGAGCGTCTGACAGTACATCTTCGGGGGGTCATGTGTGTTCCAGACCTTGTTTATGATAGAGCAGAAGAGGGAGAGAGCATAATCAATATCAGGGGCAGAATAGATCAGAGACCAATCATAAGAGAAGAGGTCATGTAGGAGGGCATCTGTGTTCAGAGATCTGAGGGACCTGAGCCAGAGGTAGTTAGGCAGGGACTGTGAAGGATGCACCTTCGTGACACAATGTGTCATATAGTGGTCACTAAAGGCATCAGGGAGAGTGCTGGCAGCAACAGTGTGGTGGGAGTAAGTGGAAAGCACCCAGTCCAGGAGAGAGTGGTTGCCGGAGAGTGGGTTAGGCTGAGTGGGTTCCTTGATTAGTTGAGAGAGGTTTAGAGACTCTATCTTATCAATGGTGGGCCTGAGGACTGGAGAGAACCAGTTAAGGTTAAAGTACTTGAGAAGGAAGAGGCTAGAGAGACAATGTAAGAGATGGTGTCAACAAGAGAGGGAGGCGAGATTTTGGGAGATGCGTACGTCACATCAGAAAAGGTGGTGAGAGAGGGGGGAACTTGAGATTAACCAGGAGGAGCTCATGAGACTAGGGGAGAGATTCACAAAGAGATACTGAACAAGATAGGTTATGGTAAACTTAAATGGCTACCCTGCCACCCTGTTTGCCACAGTCCTGGTGAAAGAGGTGGAAGTTTGGGAGAGGTAATTGGGAGTCAAGAATTCTAGAGGAAAGCCAGGTTTTAGAAATGCAGAGTCGGTCAGGGGAGTGTTCAACGAACTGGACCTTAAGGAAGTCAAGCTTGGGGTGCAGGCTGCTTGCTTTGAGGTGGAAGAGTCTGAGGCCTTTAGGCACGAAGGGTGGAGGTGGGAGTGAAAGGGCCAGGGTTGGGTTGAACACCCCTGCCATGAGGAAGAGGAGAAAGAGGAGGAGGAGGAGGAGGAGATAGTGACAAGACCGTCACACTCTAAAATGATGAGCAGGTTTAGATCTGGATGGAGGAGGAAAGGGGAAACAAAACCAGTGCAGGAGCTCAAACCTGCGGGAGTGGGAAGACAGAAAATCAGGGTGGGGCATAAGGGTAATGTGGTGATAGGGGGAGAAAAGGTAGGTATGAGAAGAGTAGAGGGAGTGATAATGGGTGGCTTGAAGGGGACCAGCATAGCAGGACAAAGATTGAGGGTGTCTAGGAGGGCAAGGGGGTAGGGAAGGAGACCGGAGTGGGAGATAGATTATTAAGAAGAGGCAAGGGAGGATTGGGGCCATGTCAAGATGAAGAGGGCAAGGATGGTATGTGAGAGATTAGACAGAGGTGGAAAGGGGAAATAAACTTACCAGAAGGAGCACTGGTCTGTAGTTAAGGAAAGTGGAGGTGTCCCAACCATAACATGGGAGAGGGACAGTAGAGAAATTTACAGATAGAGAGAGAGAGAGACTAAGTAGTGACTTTGTACCAAAATGAGGAGAAAAGCAGACCAAGAGGTTTGGAAGGGGGAGTAGGGACAGTACAGATGGGGAGGGGGAGATCTAATAAAGGTTGTTTGCAACTCGACTAGAGGGTGGAGAAATGAAAACAAGGAGAGTGAAAGAGAGGGGGAATGAGGGTGGAGGGAACAGAAGGAAATGGGCAAATGAGTGGGAGAGGGGATAAGGAAGGGAATAAGAGTAGCCAATGGTATTAGGGAGGTAGAAGAGGGTAGTGTGGGGAGGAGGGTGAAGAAATTGAGCACAGGGTGGGGAAGGAGGGATACCAGGCAAGAGGCTGGGGTAGGCTCAAGAGTGTGATCAGTACAGTGAATAAATAAATAGTGGGACTCAATATAGGGAGTCCACACAGCAGCCAAGAAATATGAGGACAAGGAAGAATGAAAGCAGCACTGAAGGGGAAGAGGAAGAAGGATACATAGGCTAGAGGCTGGGGGAGGCTCAAACAGTTGGGGAGCCAAGTGTGAGCAGCTCAGTGAGAGAAAAATAGGAGGACCCAATATAGGGAGTCAGGTAACAGGTAGGAAAATAGACAGCAGCAAATCCACTTCACAAGTATCATAGTAAAACTAGAACAATACAGACTTTAGTGCAGAGCAGCATCAAATGAGCAAATTACAGCTGCTATGGGCAAGTAACTGAAGTAGAAAACAATGCAAAAACAACTTAAACAGCAGCAAAATAGCCCTTAACACATCTGTGGTGTCCTTACATTTACTGCAGTTTGTAGAGGGCACAATTTAAGTCCAGTGATGAGTGGTACAGGGTGGCCAGCAGATCAGCTGACTACCGTCAAACTCTAGCAGACTCAAGGCAGACAAATTACACGGTGCTTTGCACATGGTCTTTTGCACAGAGCACCGCAGCATGGAGGACCACTTGTGGACAACTTCCTTTTAAGAGTCCAACCTGACCAGCTAGTTCACTGATTGGCTGGGGAAGGGAGTGGTGTTGCAGCTGTAAGCTAGGTCTGCTGGGAGCTATAGTTTAAATCCTGGGTGCTGTGCAGGTGGCAATTGGCTGTGGGGGAGGGCTATGGAGTCAGAAAATGAGCCCTATATAACCCCTCTGTGGATCTAACTATGTCCAGCAGCAGAAGGAACTGGCAGTTGGCCAGGCATGAACAATGATACTTAGAACAAATGTCCTGGGTGTGCAGGCACCTCCCTCAACTCAACCAGCTGGTCACTGATTGGCTGGAGAGGAGAGCGGAGGCACGGCTGTATGCAGGGTTCACTGGGAGTTGTTGTCCAAGTCCCAGGTGGTGTGCAGGTGGCAATCGGCTGTGTGGGAGGGCTATGGAGTCAGGAAATAAACCCTTGGATCCAGTGGCGTCCAGCAGCAGAAGGAATTGGCCGTTGGCCAGGCACAAACAATGGTACTTAGAGCAAATGTCCTGGCCGTGCAGGCACCTCCCTTAACTCAACCAGCTGGCTCACTGATTGGCTGGGGAGGGGATTGGAGGCACAGCTGTAGGCAAGGTCTGCTGGGAGTTAGTCCAAGTCCCAGGTGGTGTGCAGGTGGTGATTTCTGTAGCTATACCTCCTGCACCCACACACACACATGTACAATTTGCTTTCAAGTACTGACAAATCCAGAACAAGAACAATGATAGGATAGGGACATATTAACATACAGAGTCCAGTGCAACCCCATAGTAGATCTTTAAAAGTTACAATTTTTTCTACCTAAATTGCTGTTTCTTTACTTTGTCTCCATGAAAAGGTGATCCCTTAGTTTTTATATCAGTGCTATAACTACAGTTACCAAACCAATATTCCTCCACTCCCAGTAGTCTCTAGATTTAAAAAAAGGTCACATTTTTTTAGTGTATTTCATCGGCAAAACAAAACATCTCTTTATAACATCTTATCAATGGTGCCTCCTGTGTTAGTCACAGAAATTAGGAGACCAGAGCCAGTAGCATTAGTTTTTACCGTTTGATACAGTTTGACTCTCTGGTTCAAAGACTGCTGAAATGACAATTGGATTTATTTAAGAGCACCTGATATGTGAGCTCAGTTCTCACCTCTTCACTAACAGCCACACCGGATATGTCATAGAATCATTTGGCTAGTGCTGTTCATTTAGCAGAGGGATGTTTTGAAATGAAACCTGGATATACAAATGAGCTTAGTAAAATGACCAGTATTTACTGGAATCTAGTCAAAGTTGCTGTCTGTTTTCCTATTTAAGTGCACAAAAGGAAGTAATGTTTTGCATTTCTAAATAAACGTCATTTGTTTACCTATACAGCAGGTAGCATTCAGTTCTTGTAACAGAGCAAACACAGCTAGCAAACATAAGCTGCTTATTGCATTGAATATTTGAATTAGTCTTTCTTTTTTAATGAGGCAGCAAATAGAAGCTTGTTGACCTTTTGGGTAGTAAATGACATTTACATATGTACACGGTATGCATATTCCTCTCAAATAGTCTGAGTTATTTAAGTAAAATGATACAAATATTAATAGTGCATAGCAAACTCAAACTACAAACAGGCACTTCCTGTTGACTCGGGCAGTCCAAAGTGTTCTGATGCCCAAATGGTTACTGCAGGATTACTACAGCTAGCAGAAGTATAGATAACCATTGTTTTTCTCCATAAAAGACTGCTGTATTGTCTGTTTCACAGTCTTACAGCACAATGTATTGTGCTTAGTTGTTATACATTTAATTTCTAGGTTGGTGTCCGTGGAGTCCTGGACTGGATCATTACTGAATGTTTTTAATTAATAAAAGTTGATTTTTTTATTTCATTAAAATGCCAATTTACACAGTGGAAAGTTGATATTTAGGGACTCAATTGTTAATGGCTTGAGTACTGTATGCATATAGCTTTATAACACAGATTACTGGCTTGTGTATACATATACCTTTGTAACCAGATGCAAGTCTTAGGTTGATAGCAGTCACTAATAATCTACAAAATTATATCTACCATTAATATGTTACCTTTTTTCATTAGGATTAGCTTTGTTTTTGTGGTTTACATGGCATCACACACCTTGGGTGTGTAAAACTAATTAGACTTTGCTGCCATACATAATTCTGTAACATGACTGATCATTTTGAACCTCATACTTTGCCTAAATGTCTACTTACATAGTCTTCTATAGTGATATCAGAACAGAAAGGTTTAGGACAGTATGCATAAAGGATGTAAGTGTAATTAGTTGGAAATCTCAGAGCACTTCTGAGTCAACAGAAAGGCTGGCCTCCTTACTGTACTGTGCCTTGTTTCAAACTGGGATGCCTCATACCTAATTTAATACATTTGGCATAACATTCTACCTGTTAGGCAGTAACCTGGGCACAAGCAACTCCTTGAACATGTGCTCAGCAGTCTTGTAAGATACTGAAGCATTTTCCAATATACTGTACCATTTAATTAAAGGATACCTAAAATCTTTTTTTCACACTTTATTTCCAAAACAAAATGACTCCATAAACTTACAAAGAAGAGGCTGTTGTTTACATTTATGCTGAAACTGCATTTATTAAGGAAGGATTAACGTAGTTTTGTAGCATTTGAAAATTGTAAACTAAGCCTCTCTTAATTCAAAAATCCTGCTCTGTAAACACCCTAAAATGGCTGTCGACATGCAGCGTGATGACATCAGTGAGGAGAGATTCCCAGTTCTGCAGTTATAGACACACATGTTTATTATACCACATATATTCATTTTAATGAAAAACCATAGAAGTCATCACTTAACTTGTGTATTATTACAAATACAGAAGCTGACATGCAGTGAAATGTAACAGTACCATAACTTCAGAGTTGCACTCCACTCTGCAGCAATGTGTAACACACACAGTTCATTCAAATGACACCCCCTTGGTGTCCCAAAACCAAAATATAAATACCTGCTGGTCCAGCGGGTAGTCTGTGCCTCAAAGAACTGAGCTGGCCCCGTAACATCAAGGTAAAGTAGCACCCCCCCCAATTCCGACTGCCTCGCCACTGTAAGTGTACTGGTTGCTGGCCACCCAATGAGTCCGACTTGACTCCGTAGTCCATTTGATCAATCCCCTTAGCAATACCTGGTGGTCCAGTGGGTGAAATCTGTCCTCCTGTCCTGTACAAGTAAATCACGATTGTGCCCTCCCCAATGCTGACAGCCCCTCTGAATTACCTGGAGTGCAATCTGGGTCCTGATGCCCACTAAAAGGATACATTCTCTGAGTCATGAGTTGGCATTTTGATGGTGTGCCTTCCTCAAAGATCCAGATCCTGGTCCTGGTCCCAGTCCCAAGGTAAATCTTTTAGATCCAGTGCCCTGAACTACCAAAATGCCCTTGTCACCCAAGCTGCAACTGCTTAGTGCCTACTGTATCACATGCGGGGCACAGCTTGTACAAGATTGAAGCTGTGCTCTACATGTGACCCAGCAATCAGTCGGCAGTTGCAGTTTGGGTGAGGAGGGTATTTCAGTAGTTCAGGGCACTCAGTCTAAAAGTGAGGTCGGAATCTGGATCTTTAAGAAAGGGATACCATTAAGCACCAACTCTAGACTCTGACGATGTATCCTTTTTTGTGGCATCAGGACCTGGGTTGTACTTGGGGTAATTCTGAGGGGCAGCTGGCATTCAGGCGGGCATGGTCATGATCTACTTGTGGCCAGGACAGGAGGACAGACTTCACCCACTGGACCACCAGGTATTCCTAAGCGGATCGATCAGCTGGACTATGGAGTCATGTCAGATTCATCAAGCGGCCAGCAACTGGTTCACTTACAGTGGAGAGGCAGTTGGCATTCGGAGGGGGCTACTTTATCATGATCTCGTGGGACCAGTTCAGTTCTTTGAGGGACAGACTACCGACTGGCCCACCAGGGATTTGTTTTTTGGTTTTGTGACACTTGGGGGAAGGTGTAATTTGAATGAAGTGTGTGTGTTGCTGGTTGCTGCAGAGCAGAGTGCAGCTCTGATATGTATGGTACTGTTACTGTTCACAGCTTGTCAACCTCCATATCTTCACTTAACTTGTGTATTAGTGCAAATAATACACAAGCTAAGTGATGATTTCTATGGTTTTGCATTAAAATGGGCATATGTGGTATATTAATATTGTGTGTGTATACAACTGCAGAGCTGGGACTCTCCTCATTGACATCATCTTTGCACATCAGCAGCCATTTTAGGGTTTTTGCAGAATGGGAATTCAGAATCAAGAAAGGCTTTGTTTGTAATTTTCAGAAGCTACAAAACTACATATAATGTATGGGAGAGCCTTATTACTGCTTAAAAGCAGTAAGATTATTTCCTTGTAATCCCATCGCTATGATGCCAGGGGTTGTTAACCCCTCTTGAGTACGTCATAGTAATGGAATTACAACTGGAGCTGATCTGCACATGCGTGCATCTTAAGTAGCAGCTCCCAATGGACAGCCGTGGTAGTGAGTGTTGGCCCCTATGGAGATTGGTGCCATGGCTGAAAAAGAAAAATAGGACTCATCAACTAAATCTTATACTGCTGCTGCACTGGGGGGGTGTTAGGTATGAAACTCACTGTTCCGCCATCCCCAACTTCCCTCATACTTTCAGGTTGAGCAGTCAGCGACGGAACCAATGAGCCCAGCTCACCAAGGCTCCACTTCCCTTTACATCAACTGCCCTTAATTAAAAAAAACCCAAAAAAACAGAAAGCAAAAGAAAATACCATTAGCTTTTATAGTGTATGGATCCCATATACTATAAAAGCTAATGTATGGTCAACAGACAATACCCTCACTGAAATCACATCTCGAGGTTTCCATCACAACTGTAAACCTCTTGAGCTGCGCTCTCAAGGTTTACCTTGTTATCATGGAAACCTCTTGATGCAATTACAACGTGATTATCGTCTGTCGGCCATCCACTATCCTCTATTTATCCTACTTTAATAAATGCACTTCTAGCATAATTGCAAACAGCAGGCTCTCCTTTACAAGACTACAAAGTAATTTCTTTTTAAGACATGATATGTCAAAAGTGAGGGTTTAGGTATCTTTAAGCAGGAGGTGCACGAAAGAGCCAGCATTATGAACTAGCCAAGGATTCCAGTGCTGAGTATACTGAGTACTGTACATCAGGGGGCCTTACTTATTTTGCCTAGCATTGTGATGCCCATTCACTTTGGCTAGGCATTGGGCTGCAGGGTATTAAATAATTGATTAGCAGTTTTTTTCTTGGGACAATGCCAACTGTACAGAAAGTATTTAATAGGTTTTCTAGAAGTGTTATGTTTGTTAAACAGAATGAGGCAAGTGCTATGCATTTTCACAATGTTTTAGCACTTTTATGAGCAAGACGCTAGTAAATTTTTGGAGTTAAATAAAACCCTGGGCTGAGAGAATACCATTTATTACATTTGTGTTTTGCGTCCATTGAAAATATTTTAGCTTTGATCGCCCCAGTCTGCTGTTAAAGAAGTCACTGAAGACAGAAATATTTGTATCCCATGCCTATACATACATCATCACCATGTTACTTTATGTTTTCCATTCCTGTGACGTTTTAGAGAAGATTTTAGTCCCTTGTTGATCATCATGGTCTTTGACACTGAGTATCTTTCAGACATTCTAAAGTAATGACAGAAACATGTCCTTAAAACAATGGGCTTGATTTCCAAACGCTGACGCAAGGCTTACATCGAGCCCTGTGTCAGCCACTGTCCTTGGAGCTTCTGTGCCAAACACCTTTGCCGCAACTACGCCCGATTTTGGTAGGGCGGGTGCAGTTATGACACTTTACCCAATATACGGCAGCTTGAGCCAAATATTTGGCACAAGTGCCATAAAAAGGGTACCCCGGATTGGCGCATGCTCAACCAGAGAAAGTTGGTCTAGCTTGTGGCAATTGGTGCACGGGATTGAAATTCCGTTTCCCAGCCAAGAGAATGCCACACGCCCAATGCGCCATATGTTCAGCACACCAGGGGCTTGCAGCATTCGAGGCCATTTGAAAATTGATCCCCAATGTCTTTTTTTTTTTTTTTTGCAAATCATGAAATGTGGCAATATTTCATCATTTTTGCATACCTATTTAATTGTAGTAGTTAAAACAATTATAAAATAGTAAACACCTGTGGTTTATATGACAATCGGTTCTTTGAGAATTGCAAATTCCACTTCCACTACAGAACAACATAAACTATTTTTTGAATTTGAAAACAGTGCTACAGTTCTTGATTTTACTCAGCTTGTTTCAGTCAAAACTATAAATTCTACAGATTTCTTTTACCATTATATATGCGTAAATGCTGCAGAGTATTCAACTATGACACTGTGCTCTTGGAATCCTTCAAAGAATAGCATATCATTTTAAAATGAAAATAACCATATTTTTCTAATTGCACTGTAGCACCTTTGTATAGTCACTGAATGTCAGCATGTTTCCATTCTCATTATATAAAAACACTGATGATAAAAGCGTTTATTCCCTTAAAGGGATCTTTCTTTCTTTCTTTCTTTCTTTCTTTCTTTCTTTCTTTCTTTCTTTCTTTCTTTCTTTCTTTCTTTCTTTCTTTCTTTCACCTCCTTACTCAGACTCTCCTTCACTCAACTGCATGCCCATTTTATTCCTTGGTAACTGCTCTGCCAGCCAAGGGCCTCAGTTGCTTTCTCTATGACTGAGACAAAGATATGGTATGAGGGTGAATGTCCCATGCTGGAAAGGAAAGGGTGACTTTCGGTGGATCTGGTGGGCATGGTGACACCATTCACTTAGCCTGTCCCTTTTTTGACCAAGTTCTTGGCTAATTTTTAAGATTATTTTTCTACCTTTTTTACCTAAAGGGCTGCTGACAGTGTCCCCATGGTTCCTTTGGGAAAGCATCATTATTATGTTCACGTGTGTTCTAATTGAACCTGTTGCTGTGACAGTGGGTCTGCAATGGGCTCGACAGTGTCAGACCAAACATCAACCAGGCTGATCATGACACTCTTCTGGGCTTGTTGGGCAGAAACTTTTATCAAGTTCAAAGAAAAGAGCCGCACGAATCACTGAGTGGCTGTTTCCTATGATTTGCATGATGCAATTCAGCAGCACAGCTGTTCGGCGTCATGTTCAGCCTGTGCCTTGTCCTCCCCCTCTGCAATGCAGCTGACAGAGTTTTTAATGGAGTGCCTAATTCTGAACAAAGAAACCCACCTGCTGTCAATCATCCCACCCCCTCCTGAAGGAATCCCCATCCCTGCTTCCCAAAAAAGAAACCCGCCCACTGCTAATCATCCCCCAAAGGAATCCCCGTCCCTGCTTTACAAAACAGACAAACTTGCCTGCTGTCAGTCATCCCACTTCCTGCCAAAGGAATCTTCATCCTCATTTCACAAAAATAAACTTGTTACATTGTCAGAGTATTTCCAACACATCCATTTTTAGTAAATAAATTTAAAGAAATACTATGTGAGACTAGAAGTGGGACTTGTTTATTTTCTTAAAACATGAAAAATAGGTCCTTTGATGTCAGTTGCTGCTGCCCCCCCCCCGGCTTTACCGTCCCCACAACTGACCCCCCCAAACACTCAGCACCCACCACCCTATACCCTCCTATCCCCATACTTACCTACTAGGGGTCCAATTCCATAATCCTCTCAGGACTGAAGATACGTTTTCACTCTTCAACTCCGGACCAGAAACTGAGAAAATTGGGTAATTACTTTTTGAACTTTTACTCATATTGCAGTAATGATGTTAATATTTTTCCCCAAAATTTTCAATATGGCCTTTTTTGGGACCTCACATTATGAACAAGGTAGGAGAATGTTTTCAAATCTGGCTTGAAAGGTGATTTTGTAGCCACTCCGCAAAATCCCATTTTGGGTGGGATTTAAAAATTTTCACCAATCAGGTTCATGAGGTGGAATCCTAAGAAGACTATGTTGAAATTTTGTGTCAGAATATTAAAAAACACTGAAGTTATGAAGGTACGCTGAACATTTGAATGGTTACTCATCATAACTTTGGTAATTTTTAGTATTTTGACTCCAAATTTTCAACATAGTCATTTTTTCACACCCCCTCATGAATGTGACAGGAGTAATTTCCCAAATTCTTGCCAAAATGTATTTTCGCACTCATAGTGCAAAATGACATTTTGAATAGTGTTTTATAAATGATACCTGTCATGTTCAGAAGGAGGGGTCATAAATCTGGAATCTGGCACATTGGCTTCAATGTCAAAAATCCCAGGACAGAGTACAACCTGGTGGAGTCCAGGTATCTCCATCAGAGGAGGAGTAGGACCTGGGAGTGATGATCGCTAGTGACCTGAAGCACCCCATGCAGTGCAAGAAGGCAGCAGCAAGAACAAACAATATGCTGGAATGCAAAGCTAGGGGGTCAGTACTAGGAGAGAGGAGGTTCTACTGCCCTTGTACTTGTCATTGGTGAAGCCACATCTAGAGTGTGGAGTTCACTACAAGTGCGCACACCTCAATAAGGATATTAACCTGTTGAAGAAGATCCAGAAGAGGGCTACAAAGATGATAATTGGTCAGCAGGATAAGGCATATGAGGAGAGGTTGAGGGCACTGAACATGGGTATACTGTTAGAACGGCAACTTAAAATTGTTGCTGCAGTTAGGGCACTGCAACAGGGTTTTAAATAATTGATTAGCTGTTTTTTTCTTGGGACAATACTAACTGTACAGAAAGTATTTATATAGGTTTTCTAGAAGTGTTACGTTTGTTAAACACAGTGAGGCAAGTGCTATGCATTTTCACAATGTTTTAGAACTTTTATTAGCAGAACGCTAATCAATTTTTAGAGTTAAATAAAACCCTGCGCAACAAGGGCGACAGTGAAAGGGGCAATCTTGATTTTAGATCACCCCTGTCTGATGCTGCCCTGTGTACCCACACTGTTACCCTCTCCAGGGCATGAATGCCCCGGGGAAAATTATATAGAGTTGTGGGGTGTATGGCGGGTGCGGAGGGCTAAGCCTCCCCTTAAAAGACAACTGTTTTCCAGGAGGGCGCTTTGTCTCTGTAACTCCTGGGAAACATGATGCCTGGCACTCTAATGCTGGGTGGCATTTGCCTGCACTGTAATCGGTGTCGGCAACATGTTTTTCGCTCCGACATGAATGAACCCTAAACATGTACTCCCTGGAGGACAAGAAAGAAGGGGGACATGACTGAGACCTTCAGGTATTGGAAAGGGATAAATAAGGTGGATAAGGAGAGTCTCTTTAAGCTAAGTGGCAACCATAACACGAGGGGGCACAGTCTTAAGCTGGAGGGGGAAGGTTTAGGAGGGAGGTCAGGAAGCACTTCTTCACAGGGAAGGTGATGGGCACTTGGAATCCACTGCTGAAAGAGGTGGTCTCGTTGAAGATGATGGGCAGCTTCAAGATAGGCTGGGATAAGCATAAGGGGAAGTAAGGATCATGGGTAGGGAGGATGGAAATGTTGAGAGGAATGGGGAGGGAGAGAGGGAAGGGTCAGTATTTCAAGCTGTGGGCTCTGCAATATGAGCAGACTAGCTTAACCGAATAGCCTTCTTCTGCTGACTTCTTCGTATGTTTATATAAAAAGACTATGTTGGAAATTTGGGGTCAAAATGTGAAAAAACAACTAAGTTATGACGAAATATAGATTTGTTCCAACAGTTACTCATAACTTTAGTTTTGCAGATTTGGGGCCTTAATATTCAACATATCCCCCCCAACTCATGAACATGACAGGTGTTATTTTTCAGATCCTTTCTGAAACATGTTTTTGCGGTCAAAATTGCCTTTTGGATGGGATTTAAAAAGTTCCACCTGTCTTGATCATAATGTCAGGTCATAAAAAGACTATATTGGAAATGTGGGGTCCAGATGCAGGACCCCACTGTAAATTAGATATTGCCTGTCAACTGGCCTGTCCTGGGTAAATACAATATAAAAATGTGTAAAAACAGGATACCACTGAAAATTAGACATTGCCTCTCAACTGGCCTGTCTTGGGTAAATACAATATAAAATGTGTAAAAACAGGATACCACTGAAAATGAGATATTGCATCTCATCTGGCCTATCCTAGATACGTATTTAGTGAAAAAATTGTAAACGCAGGACCCCAGTACAGTAGAGCCCCCACCGAACTGTGCATCTATTCTGCTCTATCCTGGAAAAAATACATTGTAAAAGCTAGACACCACGTGGGCTATCCTGCATAAATACATTATAAAAATGGGTAAAAGCAGGATCCCATTGAAAATGAGACATTGCGTCTTGGCTATGCTATCCTGGGTAAATACAGTGTCAAAATTGGGAGAAGAAGGATCCCACTTAAAATAGCATCTGAGCTGTGCTATCCTGGGTAAATACAGTTAAAAATGTGTCAAAGCAGGACCCCACTGAAAATGAGGTAATGCATCTCAGCTGGGATATCCAGAGTAAATATATTGCAAAACTGTATAAAAACAGGACCTTACAGCAGAACCCTCTGAAAAGATGTTGCATTCAAAATGATATGTCCTAGAAAAATACATTATAAAAGCAGGACCACACTAAGAATGAGATATCGCATCTCACTTCTGCTCCAGTGGTTCCAGAGGACTGGAGGAAGGCACATGTAGTCCCTCTCCACAAAAGCAGGAGCAGGGAGGAGGGTGTAATTACAGGCCAGTCAGCCTGACCTCGTTGGTGGGAAATTAATGAAAACACTGCTAAAGGAAAGGATTTATATCTTGAATCCAGTGGAGTGCAGGATCCAAGGCAGCATGGATTCACAGTGGGAAGGTCTTGTCAAACAAATCTGATAGGTTTCTTTGACTGGGTGACCAGGGAAGTAGATCAGAGAGTGGCAGTGGATGTGGCCTACCTGGATTTCAGCAAGGCCTTCAACACCGTCCCTCACAGGAGGCGGGTAAACAAATTGGACAGCCTGAGAGTGGGTCCCAGGGAGGTAAACTGGGTCAGAAATTGGTTTAGGGATAGGACACAGAGGGTAGTGGTGAATGGAGTTCAATCTGAAGAGGGGGGTATCCAGTGGGGATCCGTGCTGGGGCTAGTCCTCTTAAATGTCTTCATAAGCGACATTGCAGAGGGGCTAGTAGGGAAGGTATGCCTCTTTGCAGATGACACAGAGATCTGCAACAGGGTCGACAGTGTGGTGGTGGGGGGAATGAGAAGAGACCTAAGCAGGCTTGAGGAGTGGTCAAGAGTGTAGCAGCTAAGATTCAATGCAAAGAAGTGCAAAATCATGCATTTGGGGCACAAAAACAAAGAGGAGGAGTACATGATGGGGCGGTACTGACGGCCACTAAACAGGAAATGGTCCTGGGGTAATCATATCTGATGATTTCAAGGTAAGGAAACAATGTGAGAAGGCTGTGGGGAGAGCCAGTGGGATGCTAGGGTGCATAGGGAGAGATATCACCATCAGGAAAAAGGAGGTGATGATGCCGCTGTACAAATTTTTGGTGAGACTTCATCTGGAGTACTGTGTCTAGTTCTGGAGGCCACATCTCTGGAAGGACACAGACAGAGTAGAGGCAGTTCGGAGAAGGGCAACAAAAATGGTGCAAGGACTGCACCAGAAGTCATATGAAGAGAAACTAAAGGACCTCAATATGTATTCCATGGAAGTGAGGAGAGAGGGGGGAGATTTGATACAGACTTTTAAATAGAAACATAGACTTTGACGGCAGATAAGGACCGCTAGGCCCATCTAGTCTGCCCATTTCCCTACCTACAGGATAGGCCGCAGATCCTAGTTAACCAACAGCCTATTTCTTCCTACCCCCACAAGAATTGCCTTATGTCTGTCCCATGCATTCTTGAATTCTCCCACAGTTTTAGACCCCACAACCTCCTCAGGAAGGCTGTTCCATGCATCCACTACCCTCTCTGTGAAATAATACTTCCTCATTGCCCCTGAACCGCCTCTCCTTCTATCTTTAAATTGTGTCCCCTTGTTCTTGCAAGTCTCTTTTTCTGAAAGATGCTACCCTCTTGGACTTTGTTGATTCCACTGAGGTACTTAAAAGTTTCTATCATGTCCCCCCTCTCAACTCTTTCCTCAAGGGTATACATATTAAGCTCCTTTAGTCTCTCGTCTAAGTGACAAAGACAAGAAGGACAGGGATGGGGCAAAATGGAGTAAGGCCATCAGGAAATGGAGGGTAATGAGTACCAATGCCCGTAGTCTGGGCAACAAGCTTCCTGAGCTGATGGCCTTAATGGAAGAAGGATGCCTGGATATTGTAGCAGTCACAGAAACATGGTACACAGAGAACGATGACTGGGATGTTAACATACCAGGGTACATAACCTACAGGAGAGACAGGCAGGGGAGAAGAGGGGGAGGAGTAGCTCTCTATGTAAAGGAAGGGATAAAAGCAACTGAACAAAAGAGTAAACAGGGAGGAGAGGAGGCACTGTGGGTCACCTTGGAGACTGGAAAGGGCACCACAATCCGCACAGGGTTGTGTAAAGACCCCTATCAGGGGAAGGAATGGACAAGGATATGATAGAAGGCATTCTTAGAATGGCAGAGAAAGGGAGATACTGTTGATGGGAGACCTGAATATGCCAGATGTTAACTGGAGCACATTTGCTGCAGCCACATCCAAGAGCAGGGCCATTCTTGATGCCCTACAGGTGGCAGGCATTAGAAGCTAGTTTGGAACCCACTGTGAGGAGCAATCTTAGACCTCATACTCTCAAACAGGGGCAGTGAGAGGATCTCAGATCTAGAAGTGGGTTGCCATCTGGGGACAAGTGACCATCAAACAGTGTGGTTCACGTTAAACTCAGCTACAGAGTCAAGCCATACAAAAGTGAGGGTACTGGACTTTAGAGGGCTGACTTTGCAAGATGGGAGAGTGCCTCAGAAAAGCATTAGCAAACAGGCTAGAAGGAGGGTGGAGCAACAATGGGAATTATCAAACTGCAATCACAGAGGCAACAAGCCTTGTGTGAAGCAAATAAACAAATCAAAATGAAAGAAAAGCCACTATGGTTCTCAAAGAGGTGGCTGTGAAAGTCAGGAAGAAAAGATAGCATTCCGAAGTATAAGGAAACACAGAAGAAGCAGGACAGAGAGCTGTACCAGTTAAGGCAGAAGGAAGCAGGGAGGAAGTCAGAATAGCAAAGGCCCAAACTGAGGAAAAGATAGCCAACTCAGTTAAGAAGGGGATAAACCTTTATAGGTACATCAGCGTGAGAAAGACAAAGGGAGGGATAGTGAGGCTAAATAGAATGAACGGTGGGTGGGCAGAGGGGACAGTGAAAAGCAGGACTACTGAATGAATATTTCTGCTCAGTATTCACAAAAGAGGAGGGGGAAGTGCCTAATCCAATTAACAGAAGCACTCTTGATAGGGGGTCGATCCCAGTCCTTTCACAGAAGAAAGGGTTCTGCAAGAACTCCTAAAACTGAAGGTGGACAAAGCAATGGGTCCTGATGGAATTCACCCCAGAATTCTAAAGGAATTAAGGGAGGAACTAGTGAAACCACTGGCTACTCTTTTAATAAATCATGGGAGGATGGTGTGGTACCCGAGGACTGGAGGAAGGCGGATGATTCCCTTCACAAAAGTGGGTCCAAGACAGAGGCAGGAAACTAAGACCTGTCAGTCTGACCTCTGTGGTAGGGAAAGTGATGGAGTCACTTCTGAAGGAAAGAATAGTCGAGTACCTAGAGGCCAGTGGAGCACAGGACCCAAGGCAGCATGGGTTCACAGCGGGAAGGTCATGTCAGATGAATCTAATAGATTTCTTTGACTGGGTGACCAAAGTAGTAGACCAGGGAGAGGCTGTGGACATGGCCTACCTAGACTTTAGCAAGGCGTTTGACACAATCCCACACAAAAGATTAATAGTCAAATTAACCAGCCTGGGAGTGGGACCCAGGGTGGTAGTCTGGGTAAAACATTGGCTGGACAACAGGACACAGAAGGTAATTGTAAATGGAGTCCACTCTGAAGAAAGGAGGGTTACTAGTGGGGTACCGCAGGGTTCAGTATTGGGTCCAGTCCTTTTTAATGTCTTCATCAGTGACATTGCAGAGGGACTGGAAGGAAAAGTATGCCTTTTTGCAGATGACACAAAGATCTGCAACAGGGTTGATACACAAGGAGGCGTGGAAAGGATGAAAAGGGACTTGGCAAGGTTGGAGGAATGGTCAGAAGTATGGCAGCTAGGATTCAATGCAAAGAAGTGCAAAATAATGCATCTGGGAAACAAGAACCCAGGGAAGAATACACAATGGGTGGGCGGTAGTAACAACAAAAAGGAAAGGACCTGGGTAATCATATCCATGACCTTAAGGTTAGGCAAGCAATGTGAGAAGGCAGTAGGGAGGGCTGGGGGTATACTGGGATGTATAGGGAGAGGCATCATCAGCAGAAAGCAGGAAGTTGTTATCCCTCTGTACAGACAGTTGGTGAGACCCCATCTGGAATACTGTGTCCAGTTCTGGAGACCCCATCTCCGCAAGGACATAGACAGGATAGAGGCAGTCCAGAGGAGGGCAACTAAAATGGTGCCTCAAATACCTCAAGAGTACTGCTAAGGTAGAAGAAGGTAGCATCTTCCAGAAAAAAAGATTTTCAAGGACAAGAGGTCATGATATGAGGCTAGAGGGGGGTAGATACATAGATACATAGATACATAGACAGTGTCGGCAGATAAGGGCCTATGGCCCACCCAGTCTGCCCATTTGAGCTTGTAAGTTCAGTTTGTTTTCCTAGAAGTCTGTTTCCCCTTACCCCTGACCTCTAGAATTCCTTTATGTCTATCCCATGCATTCTTAAATCCCATGATTGTTTCAGCTCCCACCACTTCCTCTGGCAGGGTGTTCCACTTGTCCACCACCCGTCTCTGTGAAGAAATTCTTTCTCATGTTTCCTCTGAATCGCCCTCCTCCAACTTCATCCCATGCCTCTAGTCCTGGAACATCTTTTTTCGCTTAAAAATAGTGTTTTCCTGCACTCTGTTTCTCCCTGTAAGATACTTGTATGTCTCTATCATATCCCTCTCTCCTCCTCTCTTCCAGGGAGTACATGTTCAGTTCCTTCAACCTGTCTTCATAGGACTTGTGATGCAATCCATGCACCATCTTTGTTGCCCTCCTCTGAACCTTCTCTACCCTGTCTATGTCCTTACGTAGGTATGGTCTCCAGAACTGTATACTGTACTCCAGGTGGGGCCTCACTAGTGTCTTGTATGCGGAATTATGACCTCCCTTTTCCTGCTGGTGATGCCCTGCCTATACATCCCAGCATCCTATTTGCTTTACCTGATGCCACTGTTTCTACCTTGAGGTCATCAGAGATGACAACCCCAAGATCCTTTCCTGCTTGGTGCATGCTATATCCTCACCCCCAACTGATATATTGTGCCAGGGTTTTTGTGCCCCATATGCATTATCTTGCAACTCTTGGCATTGAATTTCAACTGCCAAACCCTTGACCATTCTTCAAGTTTCTGCAGGTCCCTTCTCATTCTGTCTACACCTTCTGGTGTGTCTACTCTGTTACAGAGCTTTGTGTCATCAGCGAACAGTGAAATTCTGCCTTCTAGATCCTCGCAATGTCACTGATGAAGATGTTGAATAGGACCGTCCCAGCACTGATCCCTGTGGTACCCCACTGGTCACTCTTCCCTCTGTGGAGTGACAGCCATTTACCACCACCCTCTGTGTCCTGCCACCCAGCCAGTTACCTACCCACCACACTACTGTCCTGCCCACACCCATATTCCCCAGTTTGTGTAATAGTCTTCTATGTGGCAGAGTGTCAGAGGCCTTGCTGAAGTCCAGATAGGCCATGTCCACTGCCCTCCCTGATCCACCTCCCTAGTCACCCAGTCAAAAAAATCAATGAGATTGGTCTGACATGACCTCCCCCTGGTGAAACCATGCTGCCTTGGGTCCTGTAGTCCATTGACAACCAGATGTTCCACCAATCTCTCCTTCAGAAGTGCTTCCATGATCTTTCCCACTACCGAGGTGAGGCTGACTGGTCTGTAGTTCCCTGCTTCCTCTTTGTTCCCGCTTTTGTATAAGGGGACTACATCTGCTGTCCTCCAGTCTTTGGGTACCTCCTGTTTCCAGTGATTGGCTAAACAGGATAGCCAGAGGTTCAGCCACCACCTCTCTTAGTTCTTTAAGGACCCTGGGGTGCACCCATCTGGCCCCATTGCTTTGTCAACTCTTATTACTTCCAGTTCCTTCAGGACCCTTTCTCGTGTAAAGGGACTTGTGTCCATTTCTGCACCATTCTCACCCTTGTACTCCCTTCAGATCCATTACCCCCATCCTCAGTAAGACTGAGCAGAAATACCTGTTCAATATGTCAGCTTTACTGTTGTCATCCTCCATGCGACTCCCATCCTCCCCCTTCAGTCTCACTATCCCTCCCTTTGTCTTTCTTTTTTCACTTATGTACCTGTAAAAGGTTTTGTCCCTTTAACCACTGATTTTGCAATGTGTTCTTCTGTCTGAGCTTTGGCTTCCTTACTGACTTCCCTGCCTCCCTTTGTTTCTCCTGGTACTTCTCCCTATCCCCTTCTGCCTGTGTCTTTTTGTATTGCCTGAATGCTATCTTTTGGCTTTCACTTTCTTTGCTACCTCTTTGGAAAACCATAATGGTCTCCTCTTCCTTTTCCTCTTGCTAACCTGCTTAATGCATAATTCTATTGTTCTTATAATCCCCATTTTAAATACTGCCCACTGTTCCTCAACCCCTGATTCCTGTCCCATTCCCCCTTAATGCCTCTTTCAAGTATTTCCCCATTTTCCCAAAGTCTGCCCCCCTAAAATCCAGGATACGTGTTTTTGTGTGGTTTGGTTCTGCTCTTTCTGTGATTTCAAACCATAATGACTGGTGGTCACTGCTACCCAGGTGCTCCCCCACTATTACCCCCATCACACTGTCCCTGTTTGTGAGCAGAAGGTCCAGTATTGCCTTCTGCCGAGTTGGTTCCAAGACCAGTTGCTTGAGGAAGGCACCCTGAAGGGAGTCCAGGATAAATCTGCTCCTAGTTGATGCTGCTGCTGGGATGCTCCAGTCCACATCTGGAATATTGAAGTCTCCAGCCAGTACTACCTCACCCTTGTCTGCCATCCTTTGGATGGCTAGCATCAGCTCCCTATCTGTTTCTTCCTCCTGGGCTGGTGGTCTACAGACCACACCTGTGCGGATGGCTGGCCCCATTTTCCTTTCTAGCTTAACCCACAGTATCTCTCCCCCATTTTGTTCTTCCTGGATCTCTGTGGCCCTTATGTCATTTTTCACATACAGTGCCACTCCTCCTCCCTTCCTGCCTGCTCTGTCTCTTCTGAATATGTTGTAGCCAGGTATGGCCATCTCCCAGTCATGGTTATCATTACACCAGGTTTCAGTGATGGCCACAATGTCCAGGTCTGACTGTACCATGACAGCCTCCAGATCTTCCATCTTGTTGCTAAGGCTCCTGGCATTTGCACACATGGCTTTCCATGATTTGACCTCCCTAGTCTGCTTCACTGTTCTACTCCAGCCCCTTCCTTGGTTGTCATTTATCCCTGGTTCTCCTTGCTTTCTGCCCTTCTGCTGAATTTTGCCCCTTTTCTGCTTATCCACCTTTTGGACACTAATCATCTTTTGCACACCGCTTTGCAGAGATAGCCACTCCTCTGGTTCATTGGTTCCACTGCTAGCTGTGGGGGGTGAGCAAGTAGGTACCCTCCTTGCTGGCCTGCCACCCCCCTTTGCTAGTTTAAATGCTTGTCAATGTAGCATTTAAACTTATCATTGAGTGCTTGGATTCCCCTCCAGGATGGATGCAGGCCGTCAGGCTAGAACAAACCTCCATCCCTCCAGGTGGGTCCCCAGTCACCAATGAATCCAAACCCTTCCTCACAGCACCAGTTCTTCAACCATGAGTTAAAGTTCCTGGTGCATGCACTCCATGTCTCTCCCTTGCTCTCACAGGTAGTACTTCTGAGAAAGTGACAGAAGTAGCTACTTGCTTGAGACCCCTCCCCAGTTTCCTAAACTCTTCCTGAACTTCCTTTGGCTCCCCATTTGCCAAGTCATTAGTACCTAGGTGGATAATGACATCCAGCTCACCCTCCCGTCTTGCCTTCCCAGTGATCCCCAGTATCTTCCTTCCATCCCTCCATGCCGTGGCACCTGGTAGGCACCTCACCTCCCTGTTCTCTCCCTCCTGTGTTCCTAGCTGGATCCCTCTTACGATGGAGTCCCCCACCAGGATTCACTTCCTCCTCCTCTGGGGTCCACTGCTTTCCCCACTGAGGTCACCTCCTTGGCTAACCTCCACATCCTTTCCTTCCACTTCTCTGGGTACCTCTATTTGGTTGTCCTCATTTGCCAGTGTGGCATATGAGTTCTTGAGAGGAATAGGATCTGGGATGTGCCTCTGCCTGACTGCTCTAACCCATCCTGAGCCCACTGTCATCCAAGTGCTCCTCGTTCTCGGCATCCTTTGAGGCAGCTGCATTGGACTGGGTGGTCCCTGGATAGGGGTGATGGTACTCCTGACCCAGTTTACTTCCGCTCTGAGTCTGGTTACCTCATCCCGCAGTCCAGAGAGATGCATGCAGATAGGGCAGCACCTCAGTGTCCAGAAGGTCTGCCTGAATATGGCTGCACCACAGCCACTGCATTGCACTACTCCCCACATTATACTGCAATTCCACAACTTGTCTGCTACTGAAACTCTCTTAGTTCTCTTTTTATTAATTTACAGTACTAAAAATCCTGTAACTGATCCTCAGATTTTTTTTTTTAAGGAAAAAGAAACCAATAAATGAGTCGAAACACTTGTCGTGCTGAGGGTGGGCTTCTTCCCCCTTAGGCCCCACCTACTTCACACCTCTTACTATACCCTGTGTTTAGCTCCTGTCAATCAGATTTATCAGGGCATATAATTAAGAGTTGGGGAAGGGAGGAGGGGCGAAATTTGCAGCAATTAAAGACAGCACAGAATTACACCACCACTATGTTTTAAATTTTCAACAGCCCAAAACAATTATAAGTAAAGACAACAAAGAAAGAAAGTATAGTGTCACTACAAGCCCACAATCTAAGTTTAAAAGAAAAATACCAATTACCAGTTACTCTAAAGCACTGAATTGAATATGTTTCCTTCCTTCTCCTTCTGGCTTCTTCTCAGACTCAGGGGTAACATAAGAAAGTATTTTTTCACAGAAAGGGTAGTGGATGCCTTGTGGAGGTGGTGGGGGCCAAAATGGTGGGGGAATTCAAGAATGCATGGGATAGACATAAGGGAGCACTAGCGATAGGAAAGAGAGGGTAAGCTGCAGATCAGTTAGGGTCTGCCGTATGTACAGTGGTAGGGAAAATGGGCAGACTAGGTGGGCCAAGTGGTTCTTACCTGCTATCATCTTCTATGTTTCCATGTTTCTGCTGTTCTGGGCAAATGCAGTATAAAACCATGTAAAATCAGGACCCCTTTGCAAATGACATATTACATCTTGTCTAGTCTGTCTTGGGTAAATATACAGTAAAAATGTGTATAAGCAGAACCAGCACAACAGCAATGCAAGCGGCAAACATTTAGCATTGACAAACTCTTGTTTGGAAACATTTCAGCTTATATTTCACACATTTTCAGTATTTAGCATTCCTTTTTCTTTTGTAATTCGGAACAAGAACACAAGAACAAGATTATTGTCCCCAGAATGTTATCTGCTCTTGCTGGTTGTTTAGACCAGGACATCGCAATCCTCTGCTTGTAACACATCACAGACATTTATAGAGCACTAATTGTGACATTGCAAGTGAAGGGTTATGCTGAAAGGTATCAACAGGTGGCCAGACCATTTGAATGCTAAGGGGCTGTAATTTTGCTTTCATGTTAATGTACATAGTTATAAAGAAAAACAGGAAGCTGAATGGGAAAAAAATGAACTACTGTATGCGTTGAAACGTGTCTAAAACCTATGTTTTTTCAATGATTCACCTGAGGCATCAGGAGCCCTTTAAAGGTGACTTTTTCAAGCTTTGACTTATTTAATAAAGATGCAGATTGGGGTCTGAGAAAAAATATTTTAATAAAAAAGGATTTATTTAGAAAGTTTGTACAGGACAGGCATACTGAGGTTTATAGGTGGGTTTTTGAAGCACAGGGAGGTTTTGTGACTTGCTGAGTGTCTCACGGTATGTAAGTGATGGTTGAGGGATTCAAACCTATGGTTGCTAAATTTCTAGGTTCATAGCTTGGTACCTAACCTCTAGGCTATACTACCTCCTTATCAACCCATTGAAATCAGTAGAGCCATCAAACAGTGGCGGAGAAGTGCAATAAAAAGTGAGAGGTCAGAATTGCATAGAACATCTTAGCCCCTAGAACTGCTCAATTCAATGTCTGACAGCTACAAAAGTGAGGGGTCACCTGACCCCCCTGGCTCCACCACCTAACAGGCCTCTTTGTCATGTATTTCTTTTAATTATTTAATATCCATTTGCTTTGTCCCAAACTATTTTAATAATGAAGAAACTTCATGCTGGTGGTGCAGTGAGTATGCAGGCTGGTAGTTATGTCCTTGGAGTAATTTCCTGCCCTGAAGGGAAATCCTCCCTCTGTTACTAAGTCTTGGCTGTTTAGTGTGTAACCCCCAGAGGGCGTTATCTCAAGGGCTACTAGTGACCCACACAATGCATTAGGAATATCTTCACAATGTACACTTATCCCCAGGACTGGCTCTGTCGACTGGACTGTGGGGACCCCCTGTAAAACAAGATGATACAGTGCAAAAACCACAGTACAATACTTTGGCATAAACAAATACCTCAGCCAGTGTAACTTTGCTGAAACCAACAGATCTGATTTATTTATTTATTTAAGGAGCTGTAACAAGGAAGGGGGAAATCAGGTTAATTGGGTTAAACACATAAATAATCACAGTACTGTGCGCATATTCAGAGTCCCAAATTGTCGCTTTCACTGGGTACCCAGGATGGGGGGGGGATACTAGCCAGAATCAGTGCAGCTGGTTGGGGCCCTGTGATGGAAAAAAACACTTGCACAATACCCAATTGTAATCCGGAGCCGGGTGGCTCAGTTTGTAAAGAAATGAAAAAGCAACAATTAGATGACACATTTGCAATTCGGTACACAGATGGCAGGGAGCTACCCTGCTTTGTACTCACAAACTCAATGCTGGGAACTGGATGGAAGGCAGATTGTCCTGGATTGCCAGGAGGAGCAGACCATGTGGACAAGGTCCTTGTGACTGGACCCCACTGCAGTTTAGAACAGATAGGTGTAGTCTGGATTAAGCAGGGGCTTACTTCCAGCTTCATGCACTCAGTTCACTGTACTGGGGATTTGAAACGCGATTCCCCACAAGCACTGCACACGTCTATATGCAAAAGGAAAGTACTATACCAGGCAGGCTGCTTCTCAATCCCGACGGCAATTACTGCACAATACCCGGGAGAACACACAGCAAATTCAGTTCCTGACAGACCGAGCGTGATTCAGCAATTTCTCCAGTCTTCTACAGGGTGAGCCTGGTTTCTACTCTTCATATCTCCTTTCTTCTCCTATAGGTCGGATTCAGTCCGAACGGGTGCTTGCACAGGCTGCAGACCGAAAACTCAGGGCCTTACATGCGCTTCCCGCGCTAAAACTCTACACCGAAGAAGCACAGGGCTCCTTGTCTCTTCACTGCCAAAACTGATCTGACCTTTCCAGTAGACAGAGCCGGGCATTTCCTTTGAGTTCCTCCCAGTTCAGTTGGCTGGTTTGGCTGTCACTCACAGTAAACTCCCCCTGTTGGTGGAAAAAGGCGCCAAGGTCAAAACTACATCTCCCAGAGTCACTGCCCTTACAATCCCCTTACAGCAGCCTCCAGAGGAGAGTCCAAGTTCTGATTTGCCCAGAGCAGGCTCCATTTTAAAGGATCCCCACCATGATTGGTCCAATTCAGCAGTTCAGTACCAACACGAGGGACTTACTCTGCACTGTCATTGCTACAAGAAAGCAGGTTAAATCAAACTGCATTTTCATTATTACTATAACAGGTTACAAGCAAACAATTACATCTTTGGAGAGTGCTCCTTCTGCCCACTTAGCGATGGCAGAAACGTAGTGATTTGGCAGTAGCTCGAGCGGGACTCAAGCAGGAAAACACACAGACCTCCATCCAAATTAATTATGTCTGCAGGCAGGCAGCTCTTAAAAAGACAGTACCAGAGGCTCTAAAAGGACTCACAGATAAACGGCTTTAATGCCAAACACCATTCAGGCTTGGAGCATTCAAGTAAGCTCCTGGAAGACTTCTGGGAACCCCCATTTGCAGGGGGGTTACAAGTGTATGCTTATCTAGGCAACTGAGACACCTATCCCTATGATTTCCAGTGCTTCATACTCTAAGTAGATATGCTTGTACTAGGGAACTTTTTAAAGACCCTCTAAATATACAACGTGTGGTCTCATTTGAAATGTTTTGCTTTAAATGTCAGGTCCTCGGTTTGATCCATTAACTTGTACACTCTGGACCCTAGTCAGTATTAACTTTGGCCCTATTCACCGTGATATGCAGCATGTAAGGCCAAAATACATTCATCCTGGGTAACATAGAAACATAGAATTTGACGGCAGATAAGGACTGCTTGGTCCACCCAGTCTGCTCATTTCCCTACCTATTGGATAAGCTGCAGATCCTAGTTAACCAGCAGCCTACTTCTTCCTACCCCCACCCCCTAGAATGGCCTTATGACTGTCCCATGCATGCTTGAATTCCACCACTGATTTTGACTCCACGACCTCCTCCGGAAGGCCATTCCATGCATCCACAACCCTCTCTGTGAAAAAATACTTCCTTAAATTACCTCTGAGCCGCCCCCCCCCATCTTCAAATTGTGCCCTCTTGTTCTTGCACACCTCTTTTTTTGAAAGATGCTACCCTCTCGGACTTTGTTGATTCCCTTGAACTACTTGAACGTTTCTATCATGTCCCCCCTCTCCCTCCCTTCCTTGAGACTATACATATTAAGCTCCTTTTGTCTCTCTTCATATGTTTTCCGGTGCAGACCCTGCACCATTTTAGTTGCCCTCCTCTGGACAGCTTCCATCCTTTAGACATCTGTTGATGCACTAAAACCCTACTCCTGCGGCTTGTCCATCCTAGGACTTGACTGCTCTTCTACTAACACATATGTGCAGTCAGTCAGAGTTGGGGGTGGGGAGGGGGCATGTCAGGGGCAGGGCTAGTTGAGCATGGCGTTCAGGATGTCTTTTATGCTCTACCAGCCCAGTGTCAAGGGGAGTTTGTCACACCAGCAAGAGGCCTGTTGTAGCAGGTGTGCTCCCCTACAGCCATCAAGCGTATGTGCTGTTGCCCTACATCCATGGTCACCAGCCCACCTCCTTAACACAGAGGACAGTTTAGGGGAATGTGGCTGCAGGGCACATTTTAAAAAACCTACAAAAAGGTAACTATGCAGAAGGAGACATGGCAGTCCTTAAGTGGACTGCATATCCCATGATCCCCTGCTCCCTCAGAAAGGAAATATACTGTGGGACTGGCTGCAACTTCCAATTGGCAATCCACAGTCCAGCTCAGGTCCATCCCCTTGTGCATACCTTAATGCCCATGCGTCAGGCCAGCCAGGGTTATGCATCGCAGCCCCACATGTTGTTTTGGAGTTGGGTGCATGCACAACCCTTTACACACCTGTTTTGGTGCATGCTTGGCCTGCTAGTGCGTGGAGCCCTGTAACAGTATAAGTTGGATGGTCAACTATCATAGCTATCATGTCTGTTGATATTTAAAAAAAAAAACAATGTGACTTAAATCCTTATTTGGAAGCATTTAAAAAAACATATGCCTCATTTGTAAAGTTCTGCTCCTTGTAGAAATATTTATGAGGTGGAAAACACTTGTAAAAACATAAAACGTAGGTTTTGTGCATAGCTCCAGATTGGCTTGTCTGTTTATTGGTTTTGTGAAATTAATTTCAAAATCCAGACTGAATGAATTGCAAGTTGCAACATGAAGTGTGTGTTGCGTGTGTGTGTGTGTGTGTGTGTGTGTGTGTGTGTGTGTGTGTGTGTGTTGTTTTGAGTCTCTGCTCTACATTAGGATGTGTATAGGCATAAGCTATCTGAGCTCATGAAAGCACATGGTTAAAATACCTTTATCTTTGCCTATATAATTATTCAGTCACTTCTTATTTCTATGCAGCAACCATCAGCATTTGCACAAGCACGTTCCATTGTTCGTTCCCAAGGCTTTGGACTTCGTGGATTAAACAAAGGACTGACAGCTACACTAGGACGACATGGCGTTTTTAACATGATTTATTTTGGATTCTACTTCAATGTCAAGAACATTATACCTGAATGCAAGGTACATGAATTTTCCCTAGGCTTTTAAAATACAACTGTTGTTAAAAAAGGATATTGCATTAGCCTCACCTATATATTCAGGGCACAGTTATTATTTGCATCTTTGGTATAGCATATTAGTATAGAGGTGGGTCCAGTACAGGTGTTGCAGTCTCAGAACCTTTTTATATTTAATTATATATAAACAAATACCAACATAATATATTTAATAATAATGATCCACTGCTTAGAAGGGTGAATTTTGTTTAATGCCTGGGCAGTTACGCAGTTTTGTAAAATTTGTACCATTATTTTGTCAGGTTTTAGTTTTGCTCACTTGTGCACTGAAAGTCTACATTTTGTATGCACTGCATCATAATAAAAATAGTTTACTGAAAGTTGCAATACAACTGCCCAAATTGCACAAAAAAAGTGTACTTGTTTATCTTGCAATTTCAAAATTTAATATTTAAGGCATACCAGATCTTATGGAAGATTTGTAATTTTACAAAAGGCGCACAAAAACAGCCAAAGTTAACTATATTTTGATTTTTGTACTGCACAGTTTTTTGAAGGTTCCCATTTTTTGCATAGTATGTCTTATTAAAATTCACAATTCTGCAAGGTATACCAGCGTACACAGTGCTTACGCTTCTACGTTGTGCAAATGTACAGTTTCAAAAGTGTGCATTTTTTCAGCTGAAAAAAAGTTGCACTTTTAAAATAATTTATTATGGTGTGTGAAATTGCAGAGATTTGGAGGATTTTGCAAAAACTGCATACAGCGAATTGGGCGCATTTCCCCAGCTCTAGTTACAGTACTGGGCCAGATTTTTTACAGGGTCCTGTCTGTCCTACGCCAAGGTGGATTTTTAATGGGACTGTTCCACTTCGATGCCCCAGGTTCAATATTCATCCAGAAATTAGGGGGCCATGGGATTAAGTGCTGCATTAGACCATGTTCTACTGTGAATAATCTAGCATGTGTATCCAAATCCGGATGCATACTTTGATAAACTGCATCTGAATGTCACAGTCTTGAAGCTTGAAGAGGCAAAATTACATGTGCAACTGGGCAGACTAGGTGGGCCAAAGGCCCTTATCTGCCATCAGTATCTATGTATCTTATGTCTAATGCAGTTCAGAAAACAACCCCAGCTGCAGTCAGATAGGAGCTGGCTAGTGTTGCTGGATACAATCATATCTCGTGTATGTCTGCATCTGGACTGCTGAAAATCATAGGAACATAGAAGTGGTCAGCAGATAAGGACCTCTTGGCCCACCTAGTCTGCCCTATTTTTCCTACCTACAGTGCCACTGCAGACCGTACTCGATCTTCGGTGTGCACACCCCGCTTTACTTCTAAGATCCCTTGCATCCATCCAGTGCTTTCTTGAATCTTGTAGCCATTTTAGCCCCCACCACCTCCACTGGGAGGCTGTTCCAAACATTCACGACCGTTTCTGTGAAGATGTACTTCCTCACATTTCCTCTCACTCACCCTGCCCCCCAGCATTGTAGTGTGACCCCCCCCAGCTTCATAATGTGACCCTTGTCCTCGAGCATCTTTTTCTCTGGAAAATGCTCCCTTCCTGTACATTATTTATACCTGTGAGGTATCAGAATGTTTCTGTCATATCCCCACTTTCCCTCCTTTCTTTTAGGGAATACATATTTAATTCATAATTGCAGTGTCAGTGGCTCAGTAGGTAGAACACTCACCTCTGAGGCCGGGAGATCAGAGGGCTGTGGATTCAGTTCCCACATCTGGCACTTGGGTTAATATCCCAGTACTTTTTATTTTATTTTAGTTTTTGTTGACCGGGTAAGTGCACTAGACAAATCCTGCCTATTTTCAGGCACGACCCGGGGGAGGGGGATACAGATAAATGCCAACTGACCTTGAACCAGATTGAGCTGTTGGTGGTATTTTCAGTGAATGAGGGAAATTTGGCCAGGACACCGGGGAAATCCCCCTGCTGTTTGCCAGTAGGGGGATCCCTTTGGCCATCGTAGGATGGCTGAGTCAGTTGCTGTGCTGCCGCTGGAGGGGATGGATGTGCAGCTGGGAGAAGAGCTTGGCTCCCCTGCAGCTTTACCGCTGTTACTAATGGACGTTTCTGCTGTAGCTGATGTGCCTACTGAAGCTATTGTGCCTCTAGGTTTTGTTGAGGCTGCCTGCTTGTCTGCATTGCCGGTTTTGGATCGCTCCTATTGGTCTGTATCGCCTAAAGTGGATTCCGGTTTGCCTCCTGTGGAATCTTCTAAAGAGGACTTGAATAAGTTACTGTTGGAAGAAGAGCAACTGTATTTGCAAAGGAAGAAAGACATTTTGCACCGTTTTGGACTGTCTAGTTCGCCGACTATGTTTGCGGCTTCCGGCCTTCTTGTTGACACTTCACTGCTGGTTGCTATGGTTACAGAATGTCCGGAGGTTCTGTCTGAGCCGAGTGTTGTTTTTCACCACTCCGGCCAAGATCAGGCAGCTGCCACAGTGTTTTCATTTACCGCGGAGTCGGAGAAACCTCATAAGGAATGTGTTACTTTGAAAGGCTGTCCTAGCACTCTTCGCTGGGCAGATGCCTCTGTTGAGAATGGTGGACCTTGGACTGTGGAAGACTCACTGCGTGCAGCAGGCTGGGTGTGCTCACCTGATACTGGCTCATGGATTTCCGGTTTTTCTCCTATTTCGATTCCAGGAATCCAGTCTTCTAAATCTCCTGGTGCTTTCGTAAAGACTGTGAGTACTGACTCTGTGTGTACTGACTCTGTCACACTGGCTGCTGACTCTGTCACACTGGCTGCTGAATTGCCTGGGGAGGGGGTTCTCCTTCGGATTCACTTAAGCCTGCTCCTGTGTTGGATCCCTCTCTGATTTTGGAAGCTTCCCCACGTTCTCCTCTTCACCTGCCCTCTGACTTGGAATTCTCTCAGACCCCGGTTTTTCAGCCACTTATTACTACACGGGCTGATTCTCCACACCATGAGGTGGAGACCGCTGCACTTAGTGATGTTTCTGACTTTTCGGATATACCGAAACATGTTCCTGCTCACATTAGAAACTTTCCACAGGGCTCTCCTGGTGGAAGAGTGCAGCCCCCCCCCCGCCCACCGTCCTGCTCCCCCTACCACTTCTCGACCTTTTTCCTCTCTTTTTCATCATTCAGCCACTTCAGCAAAACACCATAATGCAGTTCGTATCCTATATAAGGGGGGTTTGGAAGTTTTTCCTGACAGGGTTTATGTGGGTCGTACTTTAATGAAAAACAGTCTAAATTTTCAAGTCTCTGAACTGTATGCTTTGATTCATGTGTCTGGAGAAAATGTTTTTGATGTAAGCTTTAAACTAGGAGGAGGCCTTGACAAATTCTGGGCATGTTATCACCAGGTGAAGGCCTCTCCATTGTGGGCCCCTTTTTGAGGTTATTCATCTTAGTAGGCCGGCTCACAAAACTATTACTGTTCTGTTCCGTAATGAAGGGGTCAGTGTTACAGACTTGTTATTTTGGCTGAAACAACGTTGCATAGTTATGGGTCATCCCGAGGCTATCCTTGACTCTGAGGATATTTGGACTGGAGGCTGGAAAATTAGGGTCCTTTTACATTCTGAAGGTGGGGGTCCTTGCCATCTCCCTAATAGTTTTTTTTTGGGATGGGATAGGGGTGTTCTGTTTTGTCCAGGGGCAACCTAGGACTTGTTATAAATGTGGGCTTTCAGGGCATATTAGTAGTGCTTGTGATCAACTGAAATGTTCCCTTTGTCACAAAACTGGTCATCTTAGTGGTCAATGCTCCAACTTGGTTCGTTGTAACCTTTGTGGGGAAGAAGGTCATGTCTACATGTCTTGTCCTAAAGCTGTTCATACAACCTCCTCGTCTGCTGATGGGGAAGAGCAGCGTCTCTTGAGTTTCCTTAACCCAGAGGAAATTTTTCAAGGTTTCTACCACGGCTGAGGTTATTCCTTCTCCCACCATGCCTGCCCCCACTGCTTCAGGCTCTCCCCCTCCCAAGGTAGCAGTTGCTTGTCCAGTTGCTGTTTTACAGGAGACTCTTCCTCCTCTGAGTGTAGCTGCCCCTGCACACTCCCTTGTTCCACAAACAGCCATTGTGCCCACCAGTGTTTCTCACATTATTCCTAGCTCTATGCCCCCCCCCCCCGGAGGCTAAGGGCCCTCCGGAACGACGGATGTCGACCAGAAAATGGTCTACTGGTACCCTGCCTACCCCTAAAATGCCTAAGACTTCCCTTCATGATTCCTCTAATCGGTTTTCTGTTTTTTTGGATGCTGATCATTCAGATACTGATTCAGTCTGTTCTTCAGCAGATTCTGTTCTTCCCAGAGATACTGCTGATTTACTGATAACTGATGAAAGCGGCACTCCTTCCCAACCCTCGCCAAGGAAAGGGAAACCTAGGAAGAAAAAACGTTGATTTTGCCTCCCCCTCTCTCATTACACTATGCTTTTTTCCCCTCCTTTCTCAATTTTGACATCTAATGTCAATAGCATTAAGAATGCTGTTAAGCGATGTGCGGTGTTTTCCTTTTTACAGTCTTTACCTCCTGGGATCTTTCTTCTGCAGGATACTAGACTTCACACTACTTTTGAACTTGCTCTGGCTACTAAAGCATGGCTCTCAGGGATTACTTTCTGGTCAATTGGCCCAGAAAGATGTATGGGGGTTGGAATCCTTTTTCACCACATTCAACCTACTGTGCTAAGGGTGTTGGACCTCATCCCTGGTAGAGTTCTGTTGCTTGATTTACTTTTGGACATGGTTTTTTTTTGTGTTATTAATACTTATGCTCCCCAAACTAAAGCAGAGCGCACACTTCTTTTTCAACAAATTAGTCCCGTTTTGCATATTGCTCATTATGTAATTTGGGGAGGTGATTTCAATTGTGGCTTAAGTAAGTGGGATAGGGGTTCTGCTACCACCACGAGGAAAATATTTGGTGATATGGCTGCCCTCAATAAGGCTGTCTGTGACGCTCGTCTTAAGGATGCATTTTTTTCACACACTGGAGTGTGAGAGCGTACTTTTTTTTAAGGGGACATTATCCACCTGTATTGATTTTTTGTTCCTGTCTCTCTCATTGATACTTCAGACTGTCTCTGTAGAACCTACTCCTTATTCTGACCATAAGCTCTTGAACGCTACCTTGGGTCCAGCAGTGGCTCCTAGGGATCCTGGATACTGGAGGATTAATTCTGAGCTTTTATTGCAAGATGCCTTTCTACGACTGATCTCTACTTTTTTGGCCTGTAGAAAATCCTTATTTGCTTTATATGATGATCCTGTGGGTTGGTGGACAGAAACAAAATCGGATCTCCGTTCCTTACTTATTTCAAACAGTAGACGATTTCGGCAGGGTTCCAATTTTTTGTACTTAAAGGATAGGAAGCAGCTACAGCTTTTGTATTCCCTGTCACAGCTTACTCGACATGATTATTCGGCCCAGATTACTCATTTTCAGAAGAAGATGATACAATATCATTTATCTTTGTCTACAGATCTTCAGTCCTGACAACATCATAGTATGAAGGGTCCGTTTTTTACTACTTGTCCCCTGCTCAATCATCAAGAAAGGGTACAGACTAAATCAATTTCAGCTCTATATGACCAACACGGGGTGGTCCAGGATGACCAGAAAAGCATTTTACGTATTGCTTCTGACTACGCTGCTTCTTTATTTTCTGCTCACCCAGGGCAGGATTTAGATTTTAGTTCTTTTTTTAGTAAACTACAGGTTCCACAGGCTCCGAAGAACCAATTTTTAGGCTTACGGACTCCTTTTATAGCTCAGGAAGTTGCTACTGCCATTAAGTCTTTATCTAAGGGTAAGGCCCCTGGTCTAGATGGCCTCACTTCAGACATTTACCATCTTTTGCATGGTGAACTTTTGGAGGAACTAACTTCAGTTTATAACGCTATTTTACGGTCTCAGTCTGTCCCTTTTGACATGTCTACGGGAATTCTTATTTTTCTTTTTAAGAATAAGGGTGATAAATTGGATCTCTGTAATTGGTGGCCTATTAGCCTCTTGAATACTGATTTTAAAATTCTTTCCAAACTTTTGAACACGAGGTTATTATAAGTGGCAAAGTTATTGATTTCTCCAGCCCAGTCTAGTACTATGCCTGGGAACTCGATAACAGATCAACTGCTTCTCTTGAGAGATATATTTTTTTATGATTCTGTTTCACCGCTGAAGGGATATGTGCTTTCTCTAGACCAGAGGCAAGCCTTTGATAATGTGGCACATGTCTTTCTATGGAAAGTATTAAGTCATTATGGTATTCCGGCTACTTTTATTGCCTGGATCCAAGCCCTTTATCATACTGCTACAGTCCGTCCCTGTATTAATGGTTTTTTAGGCCCTCATGTTCCTATCAAAAAGGGTGTTCGTCAAGGGTGTCTGATCAGTCCCCTTTTATATGTCTTTAGTATAGACCCATTATTGAGGCTTCTCAATTCGGCTGGTATTGTCCCTATACAAATATCTAATTTTATTGTTCCTTATACTGCCTTGGCTTTTACGGATGATGTAGTCCTTTTAGTAGGGACTACCCAGTCTGCTGAACTGGTGCTGGCGGTTTATACCACTTATGGTGCATTCTCCGGAACCAGTTTGAACTTATTGAAGAGTACTGGGAAGCCTCTGGGTGGTCAGTTGCTTCCCGTAGATCGCATTGCTGGTCTCTCCTGTACTTTAGATCCTTTAAATATCTTAGGCATTGAGTATGGGTCTTCCCAAATGGATATTGCTAACTGGGACAAGAAATTATTATTAGGTTTGCAAATGGTACGGAATTGGAATAAGACAAGAATGAGTTATTGTAAATGTGTTTATTTGATATGAACTTATTTAGTACCTGTTTTTTTATTTCTTAGTTCAGTTTTTCCGGTTCCCAAGTCAAGGGAGGCTACTTTATATAGTTTATTTTTTCAGTCCTTTTGGGGTAGCCGTCTGAATCCCATCAAAAGAAATATTTTTTATTTACCTCTCAATCTAGGTGGTCAACGGATGCTTAACCCTGTCTTGTTTTTTTTCTGTCAGTTTTTGTATGCTAATTTGAAACCTTTGTTTACTACTCCTGACAAATACTGGTGTGGTCTTTTTATTCATAGCATATCTCCCTGGTTTACGGCTTGGGATTTGGGTCAATTACAATGTCTTAAACATGAAACCGCATCACCACTATGTTTGTGAGAAGTCTTTGTTAAACTTCTGTCATGGGGGCTCTCTAGTAGACCTGTGATCTCCAAATCAAAAAAGCAATTATATGCTATTGCTTTGGAAAACCATTTTAGTGAACCGGAGGTCTTTCCGAAATGTCCAGTGCCACATAGAGACGCTTTGTTACTTTCTCTGAATGAGAAGAGAATACCGCTAAAATATAAAGATCATCACTGGCTTAATTGTCAAGAGAAATTGAATGTTAAGGCTAATCAGAAACATAAACGGGTGGAGGAACGCATTTGTTCTAGACCTGGGTGCATTACTCAACCTGAAACCCTTATGCACTTATATTTCACTTGTACTTATATTGTTGATTTTTGGAAATTCTTATATGATAAATCTGGTTTGCCCTTTTTTTTTACAGCTTACATATCCTTCATTCATGTATGGTAGTTATCCTAGCAGTTGGGATACTTGGGACAAGAGTACTTTAACTGTCATTTTTACTGTTATCAAATGGTTTATTTGGCATTCTAGATGTTTGTTCACTCTTCAACAGCAAACCTTTTCTTATTATGATCTCTATGGTAATATTTTCAAATCTTTACAGGACGTATATTTTTCGGAAACTAAATGTCTCAATAAGATACATGTACAGGCTTTTTGGCGGAATTTGCCCTGGATTACTGATAATGACTTTCCAATGACTTGAAAACTCTGGTCTAGGCTTGTTTCTTTTTTTATTTTTATTTTCAGTTTATGTTGTTGAATTTTTCTGGGAATTGACTGTGATTCTGTTGATATGTATGATTATTTTCTGTTCTGTATTGTATGATTTCTTTAATAAAGTCTTCCCCTACTCTTTTTGAGAAGTGCCATGGGATCTTTAACATCCACCTGAACTACCACCAATCCAGGCAGATGGGACCTCGGTTTAACGTCTCATCCGAAAGATGGCACCTCAGCAGTGCAGCACCCCTCTCATGCTGCACTACAGTGCCAGTACTGGGATATTAACCCAAGTGCTAGTTGTGGGAACTGAACCCACAACCCTCTGGTCTCCTGGCCTCAGAGGCGAGTGTGCTACCTACTGAGCCACTGACACACCAACTGTAGTGACACTGTAGTGCAGCATGAGAGGGTGCTGCACTTCTGAGGTGCCATCTTTCGGATGAGGCGTTAAACTGAGGTCCCATCTGCCTGGATTGGTGGTAGTTCAGGTGGATGTTAAAGATCCCATGGCACTTATCGAAAAGAGTAGGGGAATTTCCCTGGTGTCCTGGCCAAATTTCCCACTTTCACTAAAAAAGTACCACCAACAGCTTAATCTGGTTCAAGGTCAGTTGGCATTCATCTGTATCCCCCTCCCCTGGGCCGTGCCTGAAAATAGGCAGGATTTGTCTAGTGCACTTACCCGGTCAACAAAAACTAAATAAATAAAATTCCTTCCTTAAGCTTTTCTTCATAGGGCTTCTGATGCTGGCCGTGCACCATTTCAGTTGCCCTTCTTTGTACCGCCTCTACGCTGTCTATGTCCTTTTGGAGGTGGGGTCTCCAGAAATGGACACAGTACTTGTGGTGGGGTCTCACTAGTGATCTATACAGGGGTATTATTACCTCCCTCTTTGTGGTGGTGATACCTCTGCCTATGCATCTGAGCATCCCGCTAGCCTTTCCCACTGCCTTGTCACACTGTTTAGCTACCTTCAAGTCAACAGAAATGATTACCCCCAGGTCCCTTTCCTGTTTTGTGTCTGCTAGTACTTCTCCCAGTTGATACATTGCCCCAGGTTTCTGTGCCCCAAGTGCATGATTTTGCACTTTTTTGCATTGAAGCCCAGCTGCCAAACCCATGACCATGCTTCCGTTGCAGATTTTTGCGTCAACCTCGAACAAGCATACTTTCCCTTCCAGTCCATCTGCATTGTCACTTATAAAGACATTGAAGAGGACTGGGCCTAGTACTGACCCTTGCGGCACCCCGCTGGTCACTTTGTTTTCTCTAGAGTGAATGCCATTTACGACCACCCTCTGACTCCTATCATCCAGCCAGCTCTCTACCCATCTTACTACTTTAGGACCCACTCCCAGGCTTCTCAGCTTGGTCACCAGTCTTCTATGTGGAACGGTGTTGAAGGCCTGACTGAAGTCCAGGTAGGCTACGTCAAACGCTCCTCCCTGATTCACTTCCTTTGTTACCCAGTCAAAGAACTCAATCGGGTTTGTCTAGCAAGACCTCCCTCCTGTGAACCCACGTTGCCTCAGATCCTGAAGACCACTGGAAACAAGGCATTCCCCAATGATTTCCTTTAGTAGTGATTCCATTACTTTGCCCACTATGGAAGTCAGGCTGACAGGCCTGTTACTTCCAGCCTCCTCTTTGTTTCCATTTTAGTGGAGAGGGACTACATCTGCCCTCCTCCAGTCTCCCGGGACCTCTCCTGTTTCTAGTAACAGGTTGATCAGGTCTGTCAGAGGTGCAGCCAACTGCTGCTTGAGCTCCCTCAGTAACCTGGGGTGCACCCCGTCTGGTCCCATTGCCTTGTCTACTTTTAACCGTGACAGTTCCCTTAGGACTCTTTCCACTGTAAAAGGACTAGTGTCCACCTCCCTCCCTTCCCTTAATGCCCTTGTTTTTTATCATTGGCCCGCTACCTAACCCCTCTGTAAATACGGAACAGAAGTACTTGTTCAATATGTCGGTTTTCAGTTGGTTCTCTTCCACGCACACCCCACCTCCCCCTTTCAGCCTTACTATTCATCCCATGGTCTCTCTCGTTTCGCTTATGTATCTAAAAAATCTTTTGTCCACTTTTTTTTACTGATTTGGCAATATTCTCCTCTGTTTGCCCTTTTGCACTCCTACCTGCCTTCCCTGCCTCCCTTTGTTTCTCCTGATAAGTCTCCCTATCCTCTTTTTTTCTGTGTTTTGTTATACTTTCTAAAAACCATTTTTTTGTTCTGACTTTTTCTGCTACCTCACTAGGGAACCACAGTGGTTTCTTTTTTCTCTTGCCCTTGCTAACCTGCCTCACACAGAGATTTGTAGCTTTTCAATGCCCTCCTTTATTTTTGTCCACTGGTCCTCGACTCCCCCTAGTTTCCCTATCCCTACCAGGGCGTCTCTGAGTCATTCTCCCATTTTCTAAAAATTGTCCCTCCTGAAGTCCATGACCCTCATCCTCATGCGGTTTGATTCAAACCTGGTTCTTATATTAAACCACACAGTACAATGGTCACTGGTCCCCAGGTGGTCCCCCACTGTGACATCAGCAATACTGTCCCTGTTTGTCAGGACCAGGTCCAACAACACCCCCTCACGAGTGGGTTCTATTACAAGATACCTGAGGAACACCCCCTGCAGTGAGTCCAGGATGTCCCTACTCCTGGTCGTTGCCACAGCTGGGAGGCTCCAATCCATATCTGGTGGATTGAAGTCCCCTACTTAGTATCACCTCTCCCTTGCAAGCCATCCTATGGATTGCTTTCATAATTTTCCCATCCACTTCTTCCCCCTGTGCTGGAGGTCTGTAGATCACTCCTGTGTGAATAACAGCCCCTTTCCCTTTCCTTTTCTGCAGGGTGACCCACAGTACCTCTGCTCCCCCCTGCTCCCCTTGTATTTCTGTAGCCTTTATGTTCTCCCTCACATAGAGACCTACTCCTCCCCCTTTTCCACCTACCCTGTCTCTTCTGAACAGAACATAACCTGGTATGGCCATATCTCAGTCCTGGTGTTCACTGCACCAGGTCTCTGTAATGGTGACTAAATCCAGGTCCACTTCCGTCATCTTGGCCTCGAGGTCCACAATCTTGTTGCCCAGACAATGAACATTCGCACACATGGCTTTCAAGAATGTGCTGCCACTACCCCTCCTTTTTTCCATTTGCCTTCTCTTACTTTGCTCACTCGTTATTTTAGCTTCATTTTTTTTATTCAACCCCTGGATGTCGTTATTTTTTGGGTTCTTTTGTGTTTTTTCTCCCTCTGGATTCCTGTAATTGACCTGTTTAGCTTGGTGGGGGGGTGAGGGGGACAGTTTATGTCTCCCTGCCTCATTCTGCCTCCCCCCTCAGCTAGTTTAAATGCTTGCCAATGTAGCCTTTAAATCACTCACTGAGGACTATGGTTCCCCTCCTGGATGGATGCAGGCCATCACCCCTGTAAAGGCCTGTATCCCTCCAGGCAGGGCCCCAGTTCCCAATGAAACCAAAACCATTCTCTCTGTGCCATTCCTTCGACCATGCATTGAAGTTTCTGGTGCAGAGAATCCTGTCAGCCCATCATAGACAGGTAGCATTTCTGAGAAGGTTACAGATCGTGCTACTTGCCTAAGATCCCTCCTCAACTCCCTGAACTCTTCCTGCACTATGACTGGCTCATCCCTAGCCAGGTCATTGGTCCCCAGATGGACAGTGACGTCTAGCTGTCCCTCCCTTCCTGCTGCCTCAGTGATCCCTTGGATCCTCTTTCCATCCCTACATGCCGTGGCACTGGGAAGGCACCAAACCTCCCTTTCCTCATCTCTGCATACTCCCAACTCTGTCCTCTTTACTATGGAGTCCCCCCACCAAGATTTGCTTCCTCCTCCTCTGGGGTCCTTTGTCGCCCCCCTTGGGGTCTCAGCTGTGGAGGACCCCACATCCACCCCAGTCACTACTGTGGGTGCCTTGGTGGTACATTCCCGCTCCACTAGGGCAGCATAGGAGTTTTGTAGTGGAACTGGATGTGGGATGTGCCTATGCTCCACCACCCTAACCCTCCCAGAGCCCACTGTCATTCAGCTGTTCCTCCTACTGGGCAACTGATGAAGTAACGGTGGTGGACTAGGTGGTCCCTGGGAGGGGGAGAAGGTCCTCCGTACCCAAGCCAACTCAGCCTTGAGTCTGGCCACCTCCTCTGGCCACCTCCTCTTTCAGCACTGTGAGGGGGTACACAGGTAGGACAGCAATGCAGCCTCCGGAAAGTCTCCCTGAAGACTGCCACCCTGCAACTACTGCACTGCACCACTCCCCTCATTCTAACTTATCTGCTTCCATTGTTGATTCACCCTTTTAAATTCCTTATATAGGGTTTTTCAAAGGCCCCTAGGTTTTTGTGTCTTCTCGATCTCTAGTGTAGTTTTAGCCCTGTACAAGGTGCTACACCACTTCCCTACCTGTTACCCTACCCCATATAGGGAGTTTCGCCTATCCCTAGTTTTCTGTGTCCCCTCACGCCAAACCACACTGAACAGTTTCCAGCTGGCCGCCCACCTGTTACCTGAAATGTCTATGTAGCAAGCCTTCCACACTCCCTCTTTCTCAACAACTCTTTCAAGCAAGCCTCCTTGCCCCTCTCACTGTTACCCGCAGCAATACAGTTCTTACCTGAGGTCCGATGGATAGGGTTCCTGGCTGTTGGCTGTCTCCTGGACTGACTCCAGGCAGACTTCACTCATCGCTGTCCGTGGTGCTGGTCCTTAGCATGGGAGCTGCAATCAGAAGACCACTTGGTAATCCCGTCCCTATGAAGCACCAGGAAGTGTGCTGCTTGCTCTTGATTGGTTGCTCAGCAGGGAGGGGGCATAGCCATTCCTCCAATTGGTTTCGATTTGAGCCTTCTTCAACCACCCAGCTCCACTCAGATTCTGTGGATCTGTGTTGCAGGGGGGGAGGGCTCCCTTGTCCTCACTACAAGAGTCCCTCACTGCCCTGAATTACGCTCTTTCAAATGCTGCCTACAGTATCATGTTGGGGTTTAACCCTTAGGCTACCAACAGAATTCGAACGTATAGGAATTCTGAACTGATGTATCAGTCCACAGCTTTGCAAGGTTTAAATCCCCTGTTCACTCCTCAGCCAAAACCAGGAAGTATGCTGCTCACCCTTGATTGGCTGCTGGGGAAGGAGAGGCACGACTGCTCCTCCAAGTGGCTCCAGTTCGAGCTCTCTTCAGCTGCCCAGCTCTGATTGTGTGGATCTGTGTTGCAGGAGGGCGGGCTCCTTTGTCCTCACTACAGGAGACCCTCGCTGCCCTGGATTCCACTCCTTCAAAAACCAGGCCTTAATATTTAGTGCAGAATACTAGATGAAGAAGCATTGTCTACTTTTTGCAACCCAACTCCTTTAGCTTGCTGTACTTCCATTATTGCCAGTGGACTCTTCAAAATGATTGCCACTGGACTCTTCAAAATCCTGGCTCCACCACTGTACTACATTTTATGTTGGAAGAAAGTAGTTAAATTTTTATAAACTATAAAAAATGTGTTCATCAAAACTTCAGATCAGTATTTGCTTACATTACAGTCACCTTCTGCCTCAACTCTGATAACAATGTTATGTTTGTGGTCTTCATATTTTGGCGCTTGGCAACATGCATGTAGCAACATGAACGTTTTAGGCTGCTGATATCCAAGTAGTAAAAACATGTTCACATACACTTCCTTTTTTTCTGTTTCGCTGGCACACCTCACTTCCCCATGCAAATATATAACACAAAGCATTAATACACAGAAGGTGAGATGAACACTCTGTTTCAGAAAGCACATTCCCTTGTTTCATTTCTGATTTCTGAAGCTATATTTTCAAAGAGCCCTATAAGATATGATTACATTTCAGTGGGGTAGTATATTCTTTGATGCTTATAGTACTGAAATCTATTTACGTACAAATCATGCTCTCAGTCTGCCCACCATGTCAATATTTCTGATACACATAGGGGTGTGGAGCTTAGACTCTCACACTAGGACTTGTAGTAAAAAGGGACAAAACAGACCACAGTATAGCACATTTCACAACCAATATTCTTAGTCCAGTAATGGGATAATACCGTATTTGTCTGTGCTTCTAAGCACTGCATAATTTTATTCTTTAGTGTTACTTTTAAGGCTTTTTTAGTTTCTATTATGAAGACTAATAAATACGCACGAATCATGTACCAGTCTAGTTTTTCTAGTTTTATTAGGCTTTATTTTCATAGTAGTCGAACCCATAAAATAAGACAATTTGTACAAATAACAGTGTAAATCGCAACACTTGATGGTATGCAATATAGTAGTCTGTTGATGTGTATAACATACATAAATAGGCATATCCTTGTTAATACTGCAAAGCATTACAATGCAGGCAGGCCCCATCCTGTTACATTAAAACATACCAAGAAATGTTAAAAAACTGAGAGAAGACAGTATTACTTTATTATTTGCATTGTTTTGTGTGCAAAAATTGCCACAGCATTAGTAACTTTTCCATTTTTCCAGAATGTAGGTAAGTAGACAGTAAAACAGGATTCAAATAGTTCTTAAGTAGTGGGCCCAAGGAAAGATCTCTATATTTTGTATAGAGGGCAAATAGGCAAAGTGTTTGATTGTTTCAGCTTCAAACTTAAAACAGAGCAGATTCATGACTGCATAGGGATTTTCTCAAATCGACCTTCACAAACAACAGCCAGAGGTTGGTAAAGTCTAAGTCTGATAAAGGCCTCACAGATCTATTTGTAACTTAAGGAAGAATAGATAACTTTACCAGGAATGCTTAAACTTCAACAGAGGGTGGTAAATAGCAACTTTTAAATTGTTATCATTGCTAGATCTTCATACCTAGGAAGATCTGTTGTTCTTTGGTTAATGTTATCAAATAGTAGCTTTAATTCACTTTAACCCTGTGCCATTCTGTATCAAAATAGACTGATTTAATAAAGATATGCTTATTACAAGGGAGCAGTCACCCCCCAAGGCCCCCACACTAAAGTGTGGAGATGGTCCTAATTTCCACTTTGCAAGCAAAAACATTTTGGTTTACTTACTGTTTACTGTAGTAAAGTAGATCGGATCAGACTAATTTTGCTTAATTGTAGGCTGACATCTTCTGTTACTACAAATCCCAGAATCCCCTTTTGATGACATCAGAGCAGTAGGTAGCAGTGAGAAGATCCAATAGCCTGCAGTGCATGTTAGAGTTTATATAAGCCCTGATCTTGTCTTTTTTTTTTAGTTTAATTTAGTTTAGTTTATTTAACACATTGCAGCCAACACCCAAAGGATGGTAGTAGCTTAAGTTATATACAACAAACAATCATATGAATACAAAAATAAAGAACTTATTAAAAATAATATGAACATACGAACATACGAAATTTGCCAGCAGATAAAGGCTTAGAGGTCTATCAAGTCTGCTCGAAAGTGAGGCTAGCACCCCTTATTCTGCAGCTGCCCCTTCCTTCCACCCTTCCCCTTCATTGACCCTCCCCCTTGTCCTGTCCCATCCCCTTTTGAAGCAGTCCACTGTTCTACCGGATACCACTTCTGCAGGTAATGCATTCCACCCAGCCACCACACTCTCTGTAAAAAAGTGTCTCCTTATCTCCCTCCTGAACTCTCCTCCGTCCAGTTTCATATCAGCCCCTGGTGTCCCTCCTCCTTACTTTGAACAGCCCCTCTGTACCTGTCTTGTTTATTCCTGTCATGTACTTAGGTTTCAGTCATGTCTCCCTGTCCCTCCTCTCCTCTCCTCTCCTCCAGCGAGTACATGTTCAACACCCTCAGCCTCCTCTCGTATGATAAGTCCCCCAGCCCCTTGATCATCTTTGTTTGCCCTGTGCCTTTCCCCCTCCAATAACCCAATGTCCCTCTTCAAGATCTAGGTGCCAATTACTGCCATAAGTACTCCAGGTGCGAGTCTCACTAATGACCTATACAGTGGCAGAATCACCTTCTCCCTCCTCGAAGATATACCGCTTGCAATACAGCCCAGCATTTTGTTGGCCTTCGCAGCTGCCTTCCTACATTGTGCCGAGTTGTTCATTGACCCTGTAATGAGCACCCCCAGATCCTTCTCCTCCTCTGTCTGGGCTAGCTACACTCCCCCCAGCTGGTAACTCCTCCATGGGTTCTTTATCCCAAAATGTAGTACCTTGCACTTTTGGGCATTAAACCCCAGTTGCCAGGTGTCTGACCAGGTTTCAAGCTTTGCCAGATCATCCTGCAACCCCTGCCATCCCCCTAGGTCATCCACCACTGCTCCTACCTTGGTATCATCAGCAAACAGACCGATCTTGCTCTTGATGGCCAATGATATGTCTACAATGAATATCCCAAACAACACTGGTCCCAACACTGAGCCCCTGTGAAACACCGCTTGTCTCTACCCTTGGGTGTGAGAGCTCCCACCCACCACCACCCTCTGTTGCCTTCCTGAGCAGTTCCCTACCATCTCACCAGCTGCACCCCCCGTGCCTACTAACTACTTCCAGCCTTCCATGTGGCACTGGAGTCGAATGCCTTACTGAAGTCCAGATACAGGACATCCACTGCATGGCCCTGTCCAGTTGCCTAGTTACCCAGTCATAGAACTCCACCAGGTTGGTTTGGCAGGATCTGCCCCATGGAAGCCCTGCTGTCTGCTGTCCTGTAGTCCTTTGGTCTCTAGGAGGGCCACCAGCCTCTCCTTCAGGATAGTCTCCATTAGCTTACCCACGATGGTTGTGAGGCTCACTGGTCTGTAGTTTCCCAGTTCATCCTTGGGGCCACTCATGTGAAGGGGCACCACATGAGCCATCCTCCAGTCCTGAGGCACACACCCAAATGTAGTGAGGCATTAAATAGGTCTGCCAAAGGCCCTGCAAGGACCTCTGCCAACTCCTTCAGTATTCTGGGGTGAATGCCATGTCGACCCGGTGCCTTGTTCACACTCAGTGCCTTCAAACCCTCCCGAACTCTGCCCTCCATGATTTCCCCATCTGTCACCCCCTCCTATCTGTTTCTGCCATTTCTGTCCTCTTGGGTGTCACCCCCCCCCTTCTCTGTAGTAAATACTGAGCAGAGGTACTCATTTAGTGCTTCTGCCTTATCGCACACTGCTTCCACCCAGCTCCCCTCCTTCCTAATCCTTACTATGTGGTCCTTACAGCTCCTTTTCTCCCTGATTTACCTAAGGAAGTCCTTCTCCCCCTTCTTAATGCCTTGTGCCAGCCTGAGTTCCATAGATGCCTTGGCTCCCCTTACTGCCCTTGTCACCTCCTTCAATTCCATCAAGAACTCCTCCCTGTCCTCCCCCCTCCCTGTTTTCTTGTACTTCCTAAAGTCAGCTCTTTTCCTCCTTACCTTTTCCATGCCCTCCTTGCTCAACCAGATTGGTTTCTTAGCCTTAGCCTTCGTGCTCTGGGCCTTGCAGCAGGTTTTGGTTGCTTCCACTATCCCCAGCTTTATGAGCTCCCACCTCTGGTTAGTGTCCATACTAGATTGAATTCTGGCCAGGTACACTTTTACCATTTCCCCCATCCTCCCAAAGTCAGCCCTCCTGAAGTCCAGCACTCTTGTACCAGATTCCAGTCCTTCCTTGCCCATTTCAATGTGAGCCATACTGAGTGGTGGTCACTCCCTGACAGCGGTTCCTCCACTGTAAGTTCTTTCACAAAGTCCCCATTTGCCAGCACAAGGTCAAGGGTATTCCCTAACCCGGTTGGTTCACTGACCATTTGCAGCAGGAAGCTGTCCTGGAAGGCATCCAGCAGTACCTGATCCCTTCTGTTCCTGGTTGTTGAGGTACTCCAGTCCACTCCTGGCATGTTGAAGTCCCCCACAATCACCACACTACCCTTCTCACAGGTTCTCCTGATCTGTCCCGCTAGTTCCCTGTCTAACTCCTCCGTCTCAGATGGCGGCCTGTACACCACTCCCATTCTAAGAATCCTATTCTTGGAATCCTGGATTTGCATCCAAAGTGACTCTGTACTACCCTTCTCCCCTTCCTCCCTTACACACTTCAGTCCTTCCTTCACATATAGTGCCACACCCCCTCTTTTCCCAATCACCCTGTCCCTACAAAATAACCTGTACCTTGGTATATACAGGTCCCAGTCATTGTATTGGGTGGCCCATGTTACTGTGATGGCTGCAATGCCCACCTCTTCCTCTGCTATGAGCACCTGTAACTCTGCAGGTTTCCTCCCAAGGCTTCTAGCATTAAGGGTAACCACCTTCCATCCTTCCCCCCCTCTCCCATCCTGCCCTCCTTTACTAGCATCACCAATAGTACTTGCCATTTGTCCTTTGTCACTGTTATGGGAGATAAGCTCATATGGTTTCCCAACCTGTGGTCTCTGCATGTCTCTTGTCCAACTGCCACCGCCCGTTCCGAGTTTAAATTCCCAACTTCCTCTATGTACTCCTCCATCCTCTGTTTCAACACTTTCTTTCCCTCCTCACTCAAGTGTAGTCTGTCCTTGGCATAGAGACTACTGTCCTCCCAGGTCCCTCACCACCCCGCCAACAGCCCATACCCTTTAGCACAACACCAGGTTCTTAGCCCTCCATTAAATTCCTCTATTCTCAGCTTTCTTGTTGTGCTTACCTTGGGCACTGGAAGTATCTCTGAAAAAGTTACTGATCTTCCTGCCCCTTACATAATTGTCCTAGTTCCTCAAACCTCCTCTGGACTATATCTGCTGTCTTGTCAGCCAGGTCATTCGTCCCAAGATGTATAATTAAATAAGGCTTGTCCCTACCCCTTCTAGCATATTTCAGAACAGAATGTCCCACCCTTTCCACTGTCATTCCTGGCATGGTCTCCACCCAACTGTGACTATGCCTCTCCCTCTTGCTGCCCCACCTGACTCCTCTTAGTATTGAGTCCCCCAGCACCAGGATTCCACCCCTCTTACTCCCTGCTTGCTTCCATCCATCTCCCTCTCTCATTTCCAGCTTCTCCTCTTCCTCCTGCACATTATTTCCCCCTTTTGCCCCTGTTGCAATTCTCCCAGCAGAACTTCCCCCCACTCTGGTTTGGTCTAGGCATTTATCAGCTACTCCTCTAATTTCATCATTTCCCTCCTCCACCTTCTTCCTCTCTAGCAGTGCAAAACTATTTTCTGAAGACCCTTCACAAATGCCCGCGCTCTCTCTCTTCATAGTAACCTGTTCTCTCCTTTCCACTCCATGACTTTTGACACTTCTTCGCCTCCCCTCACAAGTCCCTATCTCCTACTTCCATTTGTCTTTTGTCTCTTGACCTGGTTTCACCAGCAATCATTCTTCCTGGCCTAGGCCCCTTTGTCTCTGCTTCCCTTCTTCTGACCCTCTCCTCACCACCATTGGCTTTAATCGCCCTCCCTCATCTCCCCTTCTTCCTCCCTCCAGTATTGGGCTAAACCCACCCCCAATCTGCCTTCCCTGTCTTAGTTCCTCCTGCAGACCCTTGATCTCCCTTCTAAGTTTCTCTACGTGGTTGCACACTAAACATCCTCCCACACTCCAGGCAATTTTAAGAAAGACTGGTGCACCACAGTTGTTGCAGCCTACCACCCTACCCATTGTTGTCATTGCCCACCAGCAATCCCCCACCCTTCCAGATGCAGGATAGTCTCCCCTCTCCCTCCTTTATCAGTGGAAGCCATTCTTTTCTTAATTTCCCTTACCCCCTTTGTTGTACATGTTTAGATAGATTGAGCAACTGCTTTTTATATTCCTATCCTTTCTATCCACACTCAAAAAGAGACTTTAAGTAGCTATTGCACAACCTTCTTTAAACTCCTACTCCTCCTTTCCACAGTGCAAACAAGTAACAATGAAAGCTCCTAGATTTGCAGTTACTTCCCTTCCACTGAGATAGCAGTCACCTCTCACTCGCTGCAGTTCCTTTCCTGGATGTCTGCTTCTGCTATGACAGGTGCATATCCTTTGCCCATTTGAGGAAGTGATGTCAGAACCCCTGGTGTAAAGGAAATCATGGACCAGGGGCAGGTGGGGTGAGGGTTTAGGGGGGTGGCACCAGCCCAAGTCTTCCAGAAACAATCAGGTAGCTGAGACCCCTGGTCAGACCATTAGCACCCTTCTCCCACTATGCACTAAACTTTGCGGCTAGTGAAGCCAGCAAAAATGAATCACAATTCTACTCAAAGACCCCAAAATAGGTTTGCTACCAAAAGAAACAGGTCTCCAATTCAAACAGCTTCACCAACACGTCAAAATAGGCCTGGAATTAGAAAATATAGGTCTCCAATTCAAAGAAACAGCCCCAGTTAAATCACACCAAATAGGTTTTCAATCAGAAGAAATAGGCCTCTACAAATGCAGCCTGTTACACAGTGAAACATAAAACAAATGAGCCCACTTACAGCCACCAAAACAGGTTTCAAAATTCCAACAGCCCCAAAACAATACCCTACTAGCCTCTTAGAAGTAGTAAGAAAGAAAAGAAATAACCTTTTACCAAGTAAAATCCACAAGAAACAATGTAAAAACAACAAGAAGAAGCTTCTGTACTGTAACAGATCTGATCATTTCCCCTTCCAGTTCCTAATCCTAACAACCAAGAAGTAAAACATAAATTATACAAAACAAATTATACATAGTAAATAATTTTAACAATCATTTAAAAATCTCATAATAAATGATGGGCAGGATTCTCAAAAGGGATACGCCCAGTGCATCCGAGATGCACCAGCGCATCCCCAACTTGCGATGTGGCACAATTCTGGAAGGGGGCCAATGCGCCAGTGCATCTCTGATGCATCAACACATCGCAGATGCACTGCATACTGCCCATAATGACATGCGGCGCATCTGGAGGGGCTGTGAAGGGGGCGTGCCCATGTATATGTAGTGCAGCCCCATTCACAGCCCAACTTAGAGGCACATCCCCGGGGCAAGTCTGGAGATGCATCTCCCAAACTTAAGTCTACTTCAAGTAGACTTAAGTGGGTGGTCACCCACAGGCAGGCTGCTGTACTGCAGACAGTAGCAATGCAGCTTGCCCACCCTGGCAGTCCAGAGTGCCCCCTTCCCGCCTGCATCTCCGTTATTATGGTGCACATGCAATGGTGGGCACCATAAGTCTGAGACCCCCACTCCCCGCCCTCGTCTCCATTATAATGCCACTCTCTGTGGTGATACCGTGGTAAAATCGGAACCCACCCTCCGCACCCTGACCAAAATGCACCTGCACCAGCACTCTATAAGACCCCCCATAGCCCAGCAGACCTCCCACCCCTCACGGCACCCCCTACCCTCCACACTCCTCCCATCCCAGCATACTCCCACGATCGGCGGGCAGTACAACCCACCCTCATACTGCCACAGCTGCCCGCTGACAGAGCTGTCTGTGAATGACAACTACTGTACACTCTGCAGCCCATTGGTGGACCCTGTCGACCAATGGGCTAGCAGTATGTACTGTATACTGTCATTCACAAATAAATGACAGTGTACAGTACACTGTAAGCCCATTGATCCGACAGGGTCCACCAATGGGCTGCAGGAAATATGCAATGGCTATCGTGCCGAAATCTCTGTCAGTGGGCAGCCGTGGCAGTGTGAGAGTGGGTTGTGCTGCACCCGATGTGTGGAGTATGCTGGGACGAGGGGAGCAGGGAGGTAGAGGTGCCTTGAGTGGGTGAGAGGTGGGAGGTCTTCTGAGCTATGGGGGTCTTATAGAGTGCTGGCAGGTGCATGGGGAGAGGGTGGGTTCTGATTTTACCATGGTATCACCACAGGAGCGCATTATAACGGAGATTGTTTTACCACTGTATAAATCACTGGTGAGACCCACATGGAGTATTGTGTCCAGTTGTGGAGCCCTCTTCTCAGCAAGGACATAGAGAGGGTGGAGGCTGTTCAGAGAAAGGTAACTAAAATGGTGCAGTGACTGCATCAAAAGCCGTATGAGGAGAGACTGAGTGGCCTCAATATGTACACCCTGGAAAAGAGAAGGGAGAGGAGGGATATGATAGACACCTATAAATACCCTCACACTGGTAAATAAGATACAGGAGGGGAATATTCTTAAAAGGAAAAGATGCACGAGAACAAGGGGACATGCAGTGCTGCTGGAAGGGGGAACATTTAGGAGAGATGTGAGGAAGTAATTCTTGGGGGCACTGTGGAGCAGCAAGATGGTGGCTGCTTTTTTAAGGAACTCCAAGACAGCATCGAATAAAGTGCTGGAAACCTGAGATTACAGCATAAACAACTCTTAAAAAGTTATTGAGATGCTGTTGGAAGCTCTCCGGTACAGGTACAGAATGGGGCTAAAGAAAGATTCAAAGAAAGCAACACATAGCCTAGAACCCTTTCTGTCTCCTGTGAGCTGTGCTGCAGGTTCTGGGCCTATCACAGCTGGAGGAATACCTTTGCCAAAACTCCCGACCACACAGATCTTAGCAATGCTCTCCAAGATACAAAGCAGTGGTGAGGAGACAAACTTCTTGCAGCAGTTGAAACGAAGCTCATAGACAACAAGCATATTATCCAGGACTATGCAGCAGCAATAAAAAAAACCTTCAGGAGTCACAAGAGTGACAAGCAATCTGTAATGCGGCCTATACTAGGGACTTCTCCTACCTCAAGTCTAAAATGGAGTCCATTGAAAACATGCAGAGGCAAATAAATGTTCGTATAGTGGGCTTCCCCCCAGGTTTTCTGGAGCAATGGAGATCTTCTCACCCCAGGAATTCTTTAGTATCTATTGACAGATGCAGTATGCCAGCTGGGTTCAGCTGCCCCGGAGAGGAGGAGGAGTCAATGCAAATGAGGAAGGCATTAGCCAATCAGAATACAGTTAGAGTAGAGTGCTGCCTGCAGTCAGCCTGTGGGACCTAGGAACTTTTTCTCCGCTGAACTGGCAACACTGCCCCGGAGCTCTCCTCTTCATAGATCTTCCTGTGCCACTTTCTTTCTTTTTGAGTGCTGCTTTTAAGGTATTTTGTATATTTTCTTCATTTTATCTATTTTTACCGCATCTGCGTTGGGTTCCGCGCAGTTGCTGGATTTTTTCGTGTTTTACCCATCTTGGTTCTTTGAAGTAAATTCACCCGCATGTGATAGAAACATAGAAACATAGATTTTGACGCAGACAAGGACCGCTGGCCGACCCAGTCTGCCCATTTCCCTACCTAATGGATAAGCTGCAGATCCTAGTTAACCAGCAGCCTACTTCTTCCTACCCCACCCACTAGAATTGCCTTATGACTGTCCCATGCATGCAGATTCCACCACTGTTTTTGACTCCACAACCTCCTCCGGAGAGCTGTTCCATGCATCCACAACCCTCTCTGTGAAAAAATACTCCTTAAATTACCTCTGAGCCGCCCGCCCTTCAATCTTCATATTGTGCCCCCTTGTTCTTGCACACCTCTTTTTTTGAAAGATGCTACCCTCTTGGACTTTGTTGATTCCCTTGAGGTACTTGAAAGTTGCTATCATGTCCCCCCTCTCCGTCCTTTCCTCGAGGCTATACATATTCAGCTCCTTAGGTCTCACTTCATATGTCTTCCGGTGTAGACCCTGCACGATTTTAGTTGCCCTCCTCTGGACAGCCTCCATCTTGTCTATGTTTTTGTGGAGATTGGGTCTCCAGAACTGCACGCAGTACTCCAGATGGGGTCTCACCAACTGTCTGTACAGAGGGATAATAACTTCCTGTTTTCTACTGGTGATGCCTCTCCCTATGCATCCCAGTATCCCCCCAGCCCTCCTTGCTGCCCTCTCACATTGCTTGCCCACCTTTAGGACATCTGATATGACTACCCCCAGGTCCCTTTCCATTTTTGTTGTTGTTAGTATCTCACCCCCCATTGTGTACTCTACCCCTGGGTTTTTGTTTCCCAGGTGCATTACCTTGCACTTCTTAGCATTGCATCTAAGCTGCCATACATTTGACCATTCCTCTAACCTTGCCAAGTCCCTTCTCATCCTTTCCACCCCACCTTGTGCATCAACTCTGTTGCAGATCTTTGTGCCATCTGCAAAGAGACATACTTTCCTTCCAGTCCCTCTGCAATGTCGCTATAAAGACATTGGAAGAGGACCAGTCTAATACTGAACCCTGCGGTACCCCACTAGTAACCCCCCTCTTCAGAGTGGACTCCATTTACTATTACTTCTGTGTCCTATTCTCCAGCCAATTTTACCCAGGCTGTCATCTTGGGACCCACTCCAGGCTGGCTAACTTGTATATTAATCTTTTAGTGGGACTGTGTCAGATGTCTTGCTAAAGTCTAGGTAGGCCATGTCCACAGCCCTCCCTGATCTACTACTTGGTCACCCAGTCAAAGAAATCTATCAGATTTGTCTGGCATGACCTTCCGGCTGTGAATCCATGCTGCCTTGGGTCCTGAGCCCTCTGGCCTCTAGATACTCAACAATTCTTTCCTTCAGAAGTGATTCCATAATTTTCCCTACCACTGAGGTTAAACTAACAGGTCTGTAGCTTTCTGCTTCTGCCTTGCTCCCACTTTTGTGAAGGGAATCACATCTGCCCTTCTCCAGTCCCTCGGTACCACCCCATCCTCCCATGATTTGTTAAAGAGAGTAGTCAGTGGTGTCACTAGTTCTACCTCTTAGTTCTTTTAGAATTCTGGGATGAATTCATCAGGCCCCATTGCTTTGTCCACCTTCAGTTTTAAGAGTTCTTCAGAACCCTTCTTCTATAAATGGGCTGGTATCAACTTCTGTATCCAGAGTGTTTCTACTGTTTGTTTTAGGTACCTCCCCACTTCCTTTGTAAATAATGAGCAAAATATTTGTTTAGTATCTCTGCCTTTTCACAGTCACCCTCTGCCCACCCTCCTCCTCTTTATTAAGCCTCACTAACCCTCCTTGGTCTTCCTTCACTCCCTGATGTACCTATAAAAGGTTTTATCCCCTTCTTAACTGAGTTGGCTATCTTTTCCTGTTTGGGCTTTGCTGTTCTGACTGCCTTCCCAGCTTCCTTTTGCTTTAACTGATACAGTTCTCTGTCCTGCTCCTTCTGTGATTCCTTGTACTTCCTGGAATGCTTTCTTTTCTCTTGAACCTTCACTGCCACTTCCTTTGAGAACCATAGTGGTTTCTCACATCGCTTGCTTTGTTTATTTGCTTCACACAAAGGCTTGTTACCTCTGTGATGGCAGTTTTTATTATTCCCATTGTTCTTCCACCCTCCTTCCTGCCCATTTGCTAGTGCATTCCTTAGGCACTCACCCTATTTTGGCAAAGTCAGCCCTCCTAAAGTCCAGTACTTTTGCCTTTGTATGGCTTGACTCTATTGGTTGTGTTTATTGTGAACCATACTGTTCGATGGTCGCTAGTCTCAGATGGCTACCCACTTTCTATCTGTGATCCTCTTCATCCCATTTGAGAGAACCAGGTCTAAGATTGCTCCCTCTCGAGTGAGCTCCAGTATTAGTTGTCTAAGGCATGCCCCCTGTAGGGCATCTAGAATAACCCCACTCTTTGTAGTGGCTGCTGCAACTGCACTCCAGTTAACATCTGGCATATTCAGATCACCCATCAGCAATATCTCCCCTTTCAAACAACATGAAGTCTTGCTATATTATGACATATGCAGTGAGTCCCAACCTTCGAACTGCTTCAGAGGTGAAAGAGTTAACTTTCCATGACAGGCATGGAACGCTGAGCTTGAGCTCGGTTGAAAACTCTGTCTGTTGTTCTTCAAACTCAAACTGTCAGATTCTTTACTCCGCCTCACGGAACAGTTGCTCCGGAGATTTCTTCTTCTGCTCGGTTCATTTTGTCGGTTAAAGTATTGTTTTTCTCGGTTTTCTACTAAATGTAAACCGTGAATCGGCTCGGTTCAGACTCTGTCTGTGGTATTGTGAGTACTAGATAGGTTTTACATTAATTTATATTTCGTGTGGAACTTGTAAACGGTTTATCGGTTCGGTTTGAACCGATCAGGTTGTTTAAAATATATTAATCTGTCATTTAGAGTGGGTTACCGTTCTTATCGGTTCTAAAAAACGGATTTTATTACGTTTTTCCACGACTGATGACACGTGTTGGGAACCGATAGAGGGCCCTACTCATGGATTGCCATAAACGAGTAAGTTTGGTTAGGGCTGGCATTATGTCTGAGAAACCCAAAAGAAAACTGCCTCACTGGGTTTCAACACTGCAGTGTCTCGGGAAGTCTTGCTAAGGCTGACCCCACACCACCTGTGTTTATTGTCTGGGGTTTGACCACCTCAATGCAGACTTCCAGATTTGCAACATTTTCCTGCAGCTACCCTGGAAAAGAGAGTTGGTAGGCTCAGGGAAAGGGAGGCCAAAAAGTCAGCTGAACCAGATGGCCAGCCCGGTTTGGTTCCAACTGAACCGGAGGGAGTGCCCTCTGACCAGGGTAAGACTTCTTCGGGCAAAAAGAGAGCCGACTCTGAGGAGTCGGTTCCAGCAAAAAGGACTTGGAAATCAGCTGGTGTGGAGCCAAAACTTTCCTCTCCACCCGCTGAAGAAATAGCCAAAGCGATTAAAATTGTCCAGTCGCTTCTCGGTTCCGGACCGAACCCTGGCACCATCAGGTAAGCTGTGACGGTCTGGCCGGTTCCACTGTTTCAAGAGTACTATTTAGAGGAATTTTATGAACCGGAGGAGGGGGAAGAGGAGTATGAAGAGAGGAATGATTTGAAAGTCTGGATGTGCCCATTGAACCGACATCTCCCCAGACAGACCTTCAAGAGTGTCTCCTCCTAGGCTTTCTGAGTCCCCTTCTCATTTTATGTTTTATAAAAAAGTGGCTGAAACCCTCCAGCTCCCTATGGAGGAAGCTGTGGATGATCAAGAGGAGCCTGACTATGTGGAAATGATGGCTATCCCAGAGTCTAGGAGACTGTCTATTCCTTTGCATAAATCTTTTGGGAAACAGACAGTAAAAATTCTAAAAACTCCTCACACTATACCTCCTGTGGATAAGAGAATGGACAAGAGGTACACATTGTCAGGCTCTGATATGGAGTTCTCATACAACAATGCAGCCATGTTAGTAGTGCAGGCTGCAGCCTGTGAGAAGGCAAATATCTTCGATTGTCACACCCCCTGACAAGGACTCCAGGAGGACTGATGCCATGGCAAAGAAACAGTACATGGCAGCATCCTTGGGACTCAGACAGGCAAATTATGTGGCTTATGTTGCTAGATACCAGAAATCCAGATGGGATACTGTTATGGCTCTAGCAAACAGGTCCCTGGCCAGCTTGCCAAGGAGCTGGAGCAGGTGGCTGCTGATGGTATTGAGGCATCTAGGTGCAATTCCATGCTGCAGTGGACTCTAATGATGCATCATCAAGTCATGGCTACATCTGTGGCACTTCGGCAGAATGGCTTGGCCAGATGTACTAGCCTGTCAGCAGGATACCCAGACTAAGGCCATGGATTTTCCTGTTGTGGGTAATTCTCTTTTGGGAGCAGACAGATAATTACATGAAGAAAATGGATGAGTATAGGACCACCTATAGGAGTGCACAGGCTAAGAAAGGCAGGCCACTCCTCAAAGGCAGCCTTCCAGGGGCAGGGGCAGGCCTTTTCATAGGCCTTTTTACCAAGCCCAGGCCTCCTCTTCTGCTTACGCCCAGAGTGGGTTCTTTAGAGGGAGAGGCAGATGGGGTACAAGCAGGCCTGCTTCCACCCCTCAGCCAAAAGCCCATGCCAAGAAGGCACCCTGATGGGGTTGCCAGGGCCTATTCTCAACTACCTGTAGGGGGCAGGCTGGCTTACTTTGTCCAGGACTGGAAGTCTCTGACATCAGACAATGGGGGTCCTGGAAGTAGTAAGCCAGGGACTGGTTCTCAGCTTCAAAAAATTTCCAAAGGTGAGAACCAGATCCTTTCCACCTGCAAATCCACCAGAGGCACTTGCCCTAGAGGCAGAAGTCTCTTCTCTCCTGTCTCTCAGAGCCGTGGAAAGGGTTCCGCCCCTACACCAGGGCAAAGGATTGTACTCCATGTACTTCCTTACCCCAACAAAGACAGGAGGATGGCGGCCCATCCTGGATCTCAGATACTTAAACAAGCACCTTTTAAAACCAAAATTCAAAATGGTGACTCTGGGAATTATTCTACCCTCTCTAAGGCCAGGGGACTGGCTAGCATCCTGGACCTCAAGGATGCCTACTTCATATTCTCATCAGAAGCTCCCATCGAAATACTCAGGTTCGAGCTGTCCTCAGGCCATTACCAGTTCAGAGCAATGCCTTTGGCCTCACCTCTGCTCCAAGGGTTTTCACAAATGCCTGGCAGTAGCAGCTGCCTACCTAAGAGGCAAAAAATTGCCATCTTCCTTACCTGGACGACTGGCTCATAGTAGGCCAGTCTCCTGAGACCAAGTCAAGTTACATCTTCAGATAACTCAGCAACTGCTTACCTCTCCAAGGTTTCCTTCTGAATCTTTCAAAGTCAGTTCTAGAGCCTGTCCAGCTTCTCACCTTCATAGGCACAGAGCTGAACACAGAGGGCGCTAGAGCCTTCCTTCCTTTGGACAGGGCAAGGACCCTGGTCTCTCTGGCCTCCTCATTCACTCTGCAGGTCTCTCGACCAGCAAGGCATTTTCTACAGCTCCTGGGGCACATGGCTGCTTCTACAGCAGTAGTGCAGGAGCAAGATTTCAGATGAGGGACATCCAGTTCCATTTGAGAGCCTTTTGGTCTCAAAGAAAAGACCCTCTACCAAGTTGATCCCAGTAACTCGAACCCTGATCCAAGCCCTACAGTGGTGGCAGGATCAGAGCAATCTGAGACAAGGGGTTCCCTTTGTTACCCAGTCTCACTCTTTAATCCTTACTACAGATGCATCCCTCTTGGGGTTGGGAGCTCACGTGGGTGACCTCACTACCCAGGGATTGTGGTCCCTCAGGAATCTCTGCTCCACATCAATCTGTTGGAGCTCAGAGCAGTTTTCTAGCACTTCAAGTTTTTTCCAAATCTGTTCAGAACAAAGTTGTACAGGTCAGAACAGACAACACCACCACAATGTGGTACATCAACAAGCAAGGAGGCATTCGGTCTACGGCCTTGTGCACCGAAGCAATGAAGTTGTGGTCTCTGGCTTACTCCCTGAACACCTCCCTTACGGCAGTTCACCTCCCAGGCAAGGACAGTTTCCTGGCAGATGCTCTCAGCAGGATTTCCCAGGGCCATCATGAATGGTCACTGGATCCCCTGGTCCTGGAGGTAATATTTGCCAGATGGGGCACCCCGCAGATAGATCTTTTTGCAACCCCAGACAATCACCAACTTCCCCTTTTTTGCTGCAGGCCCCCAGTGTTGGGCTCAGTCCCTCTGGATGCCTTTGTTCTCAATTGGGAAGGGAAGTTTCTCTATGCTTTTCCCCCCTTCCCTCTCCTGTTCAAAGTGTTAGTCAAAATCAGATCTCAATCCTGCAGAGTGATTCTGATTGCTCCAGATTGGCCAGACAACCTGGTATCCACCCTACTGTCCTTAGCAGTCCATCTTCCCCTGTGTCTTCCCAGGAATCACAACCTGTTAACCTGTGCTCAGGGAAGGGTTTGGTACCAGACCTCAAATCTCTCAATCTCAAGCCTGGCTCTTGAAGAGTTAGAGTTTGCTGATCTACACCTCTCCCAGGTGTAATGGATATATTGAAGGGTTCTAGGAAACCTTCCACCAGGCTACTTTACAATTCCAAATGGAAGAGGTTTTCCATATGGTGCTCTGGGAAGCTATGTTGCCCCAGAATCTGCTGATTTACCCACAGTCCTGGATTATATGGTCCATTTAAATACTTTGGGGCTGAGACCAGCTACCCTAAAGGTACATTTGGCAGCTGTGTCTGCTTTTATTTCAGGAGGTAAACCCTCTTCTCTTTTCAGCTCATCCTGTATTCTCTAAGTTTTTGGTGATTGCTTCACACCAACCCTCCATTCAGGGACCCTGCCCTGCCTGGGATCTTAATGTTTGCATTGCTCAGCTTATGCAACCTCCCTTTGAGCCCTTGTCTTCAGCAGAGCTTAAGTACTTGACTTGGAAGACTGTTTCTGGTAGCCATCACTTCTGTCAGATGCATAAGTGAATTACAGGCTTTGTCAGTGGAGTCTGATTTTATCTCCTTTCATAGAGATAAGGTGGTCCTCAGGACTAACAGGAAGTTCTTGCCTAAGGTGGTTTCAGATTTCCACCTTAATCAATCTATATCTCTTCCAGTGTACTTCACTGACCTTCCTCCTCTGGCGAGAGGAGGCTGCACAGTTTAGATGTGAAGAGAGCCCTTAGTTACTACATAGAGCTTACCAAGGGTCACAGGTTTGACTCTTCCAACTGTTCCTCACTTATGGTGAGGTTGGTAAATGAAACCTGCCACTAAAGATCCATTGCCAGGTGGATTGTCTCTTGTATCCAATTCTGTTATGAAAGCTGGGTAGGGTTCCTCCCTCAGGCCTGAGGGCTCACTCTCCTAGAGGTACAGCTGCTTCCTGGCTGCTGCCAGGGACATCCCTATTTTAGAGATATGTCAAGCAGCTACCTGGAAAACAGTTCACACTTTTACCAAGCATTACTCCCTGGACATCCAGGCTAGGAGTGATGCTCGGTTTGGCACAGCTGTGCTTCAGAGCCTATTTCCTAAGTAGGTTCTGACCCTCCTCCATGGAGGTACTGTTGTGTAGTCTGCATATGTCATAATATAGCAAGACTTCATGTTGTTTGAAGAAAAAATTACTCACCTTAGTAATGTTGTTTCTTCTAATGGAGTCTTGCTATATTATGACCTCCCCTGCCTGCCCCTCTCAGAACCTCTGTTTTTGGGATGTGGGTGGGCAGTGCATTGTTGGCACTTAGTAGATGCCCACCTTGTTATTTCACCCCTCCTTTTTTGGGGTGACTTGGTGTTGTGTTTTTCATTTTTTGGGTCTCCTGACTTGAGTCTTTGTTTTGGGACCAACAAATGTGTTCTTATGTTTAGTAGCCAGTTGGCTAGTGTAGGTTTACAGCTTCCACACAGGACCTTAGTGAGTTTAGCTCGTAAAGATCTGACAGTTTGAGTTTGAAGAACAACAGACAGAGTTTTCAACCGAGCTCAAGCTCAGCGTTCCATGCCTGGCATGGAAAGTTAACTCTTTCACCTCTGGAGCAGTTCGAAGGTTGGGACTCACTGCATATGTCATAATATAGCAAGACTCCATTAGAAGAAACAACATTACTAAGGTGAGTAATTTTTTCTTTTCTGCCATTCTAAGTAGTCTTTCTATCATTTCCTTGTCTATTTCCTCCACCTGAGAAGGGGGTCTGTATACAACCCCTGTGCTGATTGTGGTGCCATTGCCGGTCTCCAAATTTACCCACAGTGCTTCTTCTCCTCCCTGTTTTCCCTTTTGTTCTGTTGTTTTGATTCCTTCCCTTATGTAAAGAGTTACTCTTCCTCCTCTTTTACCCTCCCTGTCCCTCCTGTAGAGAGTGTATCCTGGTATGTTAATGTCCCAGTCATGGTTTTGTGTGTACCATGTTTCTGTGACTTCCATGATATCTAAATGTTCCTCCTCCATCAAGGCCACTAATTCAGGAAGCTTGTTACTCAGACTATGGGCATTGGTACTCATTGCTCTCCATTTTTTGATGGCTTTACCTTCTTTTGCAGCTTCCCCCATTGACCTATCTACCTCAGTCTTTTTCTAATTTAGTACCCTGTTTTGTAGGGAGAGGCTGGGATTTTCCTGCTGCTTATCAGTGCCTCCCCCCTTGACTAGTTTAAAAGCTTGCCAATGAAGCATTTAAACCGATTGCTCAAAGACTTGTTCCTTCCTGGACAGATGCAGACCATCCTGCCAGTATAGGCTGGTGTCCTCCAGGTGGAACCCAGTCCCCAATGAAGCCAAACCCTTGTGCTCCACACCATTTTTCAGCCATTCATTAAACTGCATGGTGCAAAGTACCCTCGCCTCACTCATGCCATTGACAGGCAGCACCTCAGAGAAGGATATTGTGTGTGCTACTTGTCTTAGACCCCTCCCCAATTCTACAAAGTCCTTCTGCACTGCTGTAATCTCATGATTAGCCAAGTCATTTGTCCCTAGGTGGACAATGACGTCCAGCTCAGACTCCCGTGCAGCTGTTCTCGTGATCCTGAGGATGTGCTTCCTGTCTCTGCAAGCCATGGCACCAGGCAGGCACCTTACTTCAGTTTTCCCTGCTCCCCCCAGTTCTATCCCCCTAATAATTGAGTCCCCCACCAGGAGCTGCTTCCTTTCCTTGTGGTGTCCTCTGCCTCCTTCCTGTGGGCCTCCCTTGTGACAGTTGTCCTCAGCCTCCTTAGTCTCCTCTGCGGGTGCATCCATAGGGAAGCTATGCTCCCCCAGAATGGTGTATGGATTGTGGTGTGGAACAACTGACTGGGTGTGCCTCTGTTCCACCATCCTCACCCTCCCTGAGCCCACTGTGATAAATTGCATCGTTTTTATTTAATTTGTTTGTTTTTAGTATTTATCAGTGGTTTTTAATGCTTTTGCGCTAAAATCATTGATTTGTTTTTTTGTTGTGCACTTTTTTTTTTCCATTAGCGCATTTAATTCCTTTTGAACCCTTTTTCTATTTAATTTCAAAATGATTTATATTTGAAGGTAATCCTCTTTGGGGTGAGACTCTCTTGTTTACTGTGCAGTGGGCTTTGTTGACAAGAGGTGTGGAGGTGGTTCTGTTTTTTCCTATTTGTGAAAAAAAAAATCTCTAAGTTGATTGTGATTTGTTTAAGATTTGCCTAACTATTATTTTCTGGGGTTTCAGTCTACCTCTAAAAGTGCTGAGGAGGGTACTTCAAGTTAACACATAAGAAATGACAAGTCCTCTTGGGACTTGTATTATTACAAGTTTGGTTCTGTAGTAGTTGTTTTTGTGCCCAAGCCTTTAATTTGAAAATAGGCAGGGTGCCCTCTTCCCTGCACAAAGATTGAGATTAATCTCCTCTGACCCTCCCTCCTGAAGGATTTAGGGAATCATCAAGGGTTGATAAAATTATGCCCTCTGCAACTGAATTTCTGAGAGTTTGGCAATTATTCCAGACTTTATATTTCTAGGCGTGTTCTCGGCTCCTTCGGGTCCGAGTATTCCTCTCCATGTTATTCCTTATGCCCAAGGATATTATTGTTGTTGTTATTATTAGTAGTAGTAATTTGGGAGAGGATTTTCCTTCAGGAACTCCTTTCGGCGTTCACTATTTCCATTCGGTCACCCTGAGGTTGATTCAGGTTTTGGTATAATGAGGCAATTATATCCAACCGGTGGACTCCCTGGACTTTTCCCTTCAGGATGACACCGATAAAGAGGTGGAGGATGATGACTGCGTAGATCAGGTGGTTGCTCTCCTCCAAAGAAGTTGACAACACTCTGAAGACACCGACAGGTAGGTCCTGGAAACCACTCCATCTCTTTTGGGGTTGACAGAAGCATTCAGATGAAATACCAGCTCGGTAAGTGTTCTGCTGTTTTTATCTGTACACTTTCAGATTAAAGATAGTTACTGCAAACAGCAGCCTGCTTCTCAGCCTTGGGCTACTGTCTGCTTTCCCTCCAGAATTAGACTCTAGATAATCATATACCATGTGTAAGAAATGTTTACGTAATGCCGCCTACCTTTGTAGCATATGCTATCATATATTAAGAGTTTTTTTATGTATTCTATCCTTGCCATAGTGCTACAGCTCTGGAGCACTATTTACGAGGAGGTTTGCTGAAATACACAAGTGGCATATAGTAGCACTATGCTCTCATAGTCTTAAGTCATATTGTTACAGTTTCTAGAGTCTTGGCATAGGTCATTTCCCTCAGGCTTGCCTGTCTGAAAAGTTCCAGCCTTTTGGGTTATGCTTTGGTGCAAATTTTGATTTGTCTTTATGGCAAACTGCAGCTTACAGGCATGTATGGACAAGTTTAACTCTCCTAGTACTCAGTTAAAGTCAAGATAAGCGCCCCTTCCCCAGAAGTCTCAGGATATGGGGGGCATGGGGTAGGAATTATTCTCCCTTTAACCCTTTTTTCCCTATGCCAACACATTAGGAATTTTCCAAATGTAAAGTTTTCCAGGGGTTTAGGCAGGAATGCTCTTTTCATTCCTGGTAATCCCTTTTTTCTTCAGTTACTTTTCTTCTTGGTTCAATTTTTACCCCTTCTTTGGTTGGTGTAAAAAAAAAAAAGTAAATAAAGGGAGATATTGACATATAAATAAATAAATATATATATCTATGTACATGATAAGTAAATAAATAACTAAGGTTTTCCTCCATATGCTGCATTCTCTGTTTTCTTCAGTAGGATGTCAGCAGTGGGATCTAGAGCACTAAAAGGACAAAGTCGTGAAAGGGTTCCCTTCTCCTTGTGAGTTGGACCTTTTTTCCGGCTATTGCCTGAATTTTAAAGGAAAATAGGAACAGTAAATCAACTTTCATAGCCTGATGTCAGGATGCTTCCTTGACCCAGGTCTTTTCTTTTGCAAATGCAGGGTGTCTCCTTCGATACATTCTATATTCTCAGTTCCTTAGCCCGAGTCAGGTGGCTATCATTTTTCTTCCATGCTGTTTAGACTGCCTTCAGAGTGTTCTCAGATAAGGAGTAACAATCAGGCTGTTCTCCAGGTATCTGGGTAGGTTGGCATTTTTCTCCTAAAGACAGGGAATCTCTGGTTTCCTTTCTCAGAGGCTTGGCCAACCTTAGCCGATTCTCCTTGACTTTGGTTTTTCAAGCCCTAAGTCTGACATTTTATTTCCTACAGTCTTGGTTTTTTTTGTACCTACTAGAAAAAAGTTCCCTAACCATCTAAATCTTGACAACTCTTAGGGGGCAATGCTCTTCTCTTGCCAGGGGAAGTTTGTTCCCTGTGTATGGTGCATAATTTTGTCACTAGAGCTAGACCTATAGGTCAGATTCCAAATAAGAGAATTTTTCATGAAGCCTGAACTCTGTTACAAGCTGGACTGGTGTAAGCAAACAGTAAACTTCACACCTGTCCCCTTCAAATCTTCAGTACAGAGGCTTCCTTCTGGCAGGTGCTTCCCTTCGGGGGATTCCATCTTTGGGTCTTGGTTTCTGAGAGTTCTTTCATCAGTCCCTGGAATCTCAGAGCATCACTATCAGGTCTGCACTTTTTTCAGTCCAGAGATCATTTAGTACAGAGAGGACTGGATTATATTCCAGCCCTGTATCTCACCAATGAGCATTTGGGACACAAGGCTTTTAATCTCTCTGCAATAGCTATGAGTTTTGATCTCTAGCTGGCTTCTTTGGAGATGTCTTAGTCACTCATCCATCTGTCGGGCAAGGACAACACTTTGGCATGGTCAGGGCACCGCAAGTGGGCCCTTTGGCAGTTCCTCTAAGCCGCATTAGTCCGGGCCACTGCAAGTGAGCCCTCAGAATACAAGTCCTAGCCACATCATTCAGGGAGTAAGGTCAGGTCCAGATCTGAATTTTTCGCGTCCATCTCAAACCACCGGTTTTTCCTTTTTCCTGTTGCAGGCCCCAGCTCAGGGTTCCTTCCAACGGATTTTCTTATCTTAAGACTAGTCAGAGCAGTTTTCTCTCTCCCTTATATTCCTTATTTCCTAAGTATCTCTCTAGTTAAGGAATCAGCCACCACGATTCCGGTGCCTCTGGACAGTCTGGGTGCTTTCTGATAAATAAATGTTTCAGTTAAACAGCCTCTGGCTGCTTTCGTTTCATCAAGCTACTTCCTTTCTCACACAGGAGTAGCGTTTTCTCAGCTCCCAGTCTTTTCTCCTCAAGACCTGGTTCTTGAGAGGCTAGATCTCCTAGAGTCCCTGTATCCAAGCAAGGCCTGGAACGTGTAAAAGTTTTAATATCACGAAAACCTCAAGTTTCTTAGTGGAAGCAGTTTTTCCCCCTTGGTACAAGGACAGGAGCCTAGTGTTTTTTCAATCCTCTTTCCTCTCATGACTGGACTATTTAGTTCATATCCAGGCATTACTGTCTTGTTCCTGGAACGTTTGGTCTTTTTGACTTGTTTCCTGTAAAAATATAAAGGGTTTTATTTTCTTTCTGACAGTAGGCCTCTTTTTTGGGAGTACACCTAGCGGTTACTCAGATTCTTTCTGTGTCAGGCAAGAGAAATCTGTTGTTTCTCAGACCATTTCAAAGAATTCCACAAGGGACCGTTTCACTTCCAGACCCTTCTAGGGACCGGAGTTTTTTCCCATGGAACACAAACCTCTGTATATTCAAGTTCATGGGAGTTCCTTTGAACCTGTGGCAATTCTGTCCTGAAGGGAGTAACATCGAAGACAACCTTTCTGCTTGTATTTTTCCTCTGTCAGATGGGTTTCAGAATTTCAGGGTTTTCTTTTAGGCCTTATCCTCTTAGTGCCTTTAAGAACAATTTAGTCTTCTGGATGGATAGGAAGTCCTTTTCCCAAGTGTCTTCCATTTCCACCTTCATCAACCCCTTTTCTCTGCCTGTACTGCTCTTGGGCAAGTCCTGTCTAGGCCATCTCAAGCTCTCGGATGGGGCATGAATTAGTTCTGCCATCTGGTGTGTGCGAGTGGTCCTAGCAGTTCAGGTACTCTCATTATCATCCCTTCCTTTCCTGCATTTTCACAGTAAAGGAGAAACCAGTGACCAAGAGTATTTTCCCAGGGGACTGTTTTCCTGTATTTCAGGTCTGGTACAGCAAGGCTGACATTTAGCCCTTCTCATGCTTAGGACCTACTTCCTGGAGAACAGCTGCCTCCTGGGCAGTGTTCAAGGCTATATCCTTACTAGAAATGTGCAGACCATTTGTTGGAAAGTTGCTTCTCACATTCAATAAGATCTTTTCTTAGATGTGTAGTCTGATAGGATGCCAAATTTGGCAGGACGGTTCTTCAGAGCCTCTTCTTGAAATAGGTTTCTGTGCCCTCCTCCCAGCTACATTGCTTCGAAGTCTGCATCTTTCAACAGATGCTAAAGAATTCCTGGGGTGAGAAGAAACAATTACTCACCGAAGTAATATTAATTCTTCCAGGGTATTCTTTAGCATTATTGACACTCCCACCCTTCCTCCCCTTGAAACCTTGTCTAAAGGCTCTGTTAGGGGATTTAGCCAAATTTGACGACTGTCATTCTTTCCTGTGATGTAAAATAAATAGATAAATAAATATATAATGTTTTCTTTATAGTGGGTTAGAATATATGGTGGGTTATTGCTAACAGTTTTTTTGGCCCTAGTGGGCACAGTTTTTGCTCTTTTTCAGCTCCAAAATTCATTCTGAGGTCCCTCAGGCTGAATGCAGGCAGCGCTCTACTCTAACTGTATCCTGATGGGCCAATGCCTTCCTCATTTGCATTGACTCCTCCTCCTCTCCAGGGCAGCTGAACCCAGCTGGCATACTGCATCTGTCAATAATGCTAAGGAATACCCTGGAAGAAGTAATATTACTTCGGTGAGTAATTGTTTCTTACCAGCAGTTAAAAGGCTTATCTTCGATGATCTACAGCTTTTGCCCAGGGACTCGGGTCTGAAAATTGTGCATGTTTTCACCATTCCCCAGTGATCTAAGCAACAAGGGGACACACAGCAGGGACCACTCACGTCGATTGCCATGTTGTTGGTGCCAGGTGCTCAGATCAAGTTTCTGCAGGCTGCTAGATTGAGGGGCAAGATCATCTGGGAAGGCAGCTGCCTTGGGTTTTTCCCTGCTTTATCTGCTCACACACCGGCATGAAAAAAGGAGCTCCAAATAGTGAAAAAAGATCTGCTGAGCCATGGCATTGAAATAGTGAAAAAAGATCTGCTGAGCCATGGCCTTGAAATAGTGAAAAAAGATCTGCTGAGCCATGGCATTGAAATAGTGAAAAAAGATCTGCTGAGCCATGGCATTGAAATAGTGAAAAAAGATCTGCTGAGCCATGGCATTGAAGCCAGCATAAACTATCCTACACACCTTCATATTAGGCATGACTCTAAATCTTACACGTTTTTGGATCCTACTGCAGCAGCTCAGTTTACAGAAAAACTCTTGCAAAAGATTAATCTACTGGACTCCATGTCTGATGAAGACAAGTGAAGTGTTGTTTGCCTTTTAGGAACTCAAAATGTGCCCATTTAAGTACTGGCATAGTATTTATTGACCTTCAGGGTTATGAATACCTTTACCTAAAATACTCAGGTTGTTTACTAATCTTTTTTTCTCTATTGTTCTCAGGATGCAAGTTAAGTTCTGATTATTAATGCTTTAAATACTTAGCTGTTCAAGAAAGGATTATTGACCTTGGTTAGGTCGCCTAAATGGCTGTTCCTGTCAATATAACATGTATTAATCTACCTTTTGACTAGCACTGTAGTTGATATCATTATGGTGAATATGATCACCACTCAGTGTGTGAACTTTAGATACAGTATATCCTGAGCTGTATCCTGTACCCCTTAGGGCAGGTTGCCTTGCTCTGCCAAACACTAGGGGGTTTCTCAATCAACTTAACTGAGCCCAGGCTGTCGTGGTAAGTTTTTGTCTACAAGTGGATATGTCACTCAGCCCACCACAATACTCAGTTTCTATGAGAGAATTGCTATCCTGGCTACACAGACGTTTTGAGACTAGATGTGTGGTGAGAGTGTCATTGTCCTACACGGTAGCTAGTTCATACTATCCTCCTGTTAGCATATCTTTTTAGCAGTTTTCTGTCATACTGGAATTTATAAGCCCAGTAAAAATACATCATTTTGTACTAAATCTGTCCCTGTACTGTGGAGGTCTGTGCACCTCATTCTTTCTTTTTAGTATATCACAGCTGATCATTAATAGAAATGAAATTGAATCATTAAAAGAATACATAGCAGTTAATGGCTCTAGGTTAGATGAAGTTCTGGCAATTCTGAAAGAAATACATCCTCTAAGAGAATCATCTTCGATACCTATAGTTGATATCAAACTGATTACATTTCCAAATAAGAACATCAGAACTGATTTTACTTCTATTATTTTTCCATCCGATGTTTCTATACTTGATCAAACTGTTAACATCCCTAGTAACCACGTTCCAGTAGAGGGTCCAATTCAGACCCAAGCAAACTTTAAAAAAAACTAAGAACAAACTAAGGAAATATAAAAGTAAAAATAAGGAAACGGGGGAAAAAAGAAAAAAGTGAGAAAATGAGGAAAAAAGGAGTAAGACAGGTTAAAAATTGCACAGATAATTTAGATATTAACACTCCTGTAAACACTGAAATAAATAAAGACTTGCAGGTGGAAGATACCAAGCCTGCCATCCCACCAGAAAGGGAAGATGAACTCAATATAGGGCAGTTAGATAATGAACTAATTGAATGTGAATTATTGAACTTTCCTTATATCAGCATCTATGGCCTCAAAATAAACCTAGATGAAAGGCCTTATGATCTAGTAACTCATTTATTTAATAAAAAACTAAATTTGGATAGTTTAGCAGGAGACATCCATACAGTAAGGAGGTTTATAGATCCTGAAAATGAGATTCTGGCCAAAAGTGTCGATGTTTGTTTCACTACTGACAGGGTCTTACAGTTTGTATGGAGAAATTTACAGGAAATTCAATCCATGAATTTGACTGCAGCTCTATATGATAAAAATGCAAGAGTTCTGGATGTTATTAAATGTATTCCATGGTATAAAGAAGCGGATGGTATACAAGAGGGACCTCCAACAAGTGATGGGGGCACAGTCCCAGTTACCCTGACTCTATCTGGATATAAGAAAATTTATAACAAAACAAATTCAAAGTTAACTAAGATTCTATGTAATCTGTTTGCAAATTTCTTAAACGTCAGACTGGGAAGAAATGGGGTTCAGGGGGTGTATAGACATCTGAGCCTCAGAGGTGATGGACAAATTGATATAACATTCAAAAGTGCATCGGTGGCTTGCAGAATCTGGCAGAAAACAAAAGATCTGGATGCCATAGGCCTTTTTTTGGGCCGATCTTACTGGGTCGAATGGTTCCCCCTTGTATTTCCCCAAATATGTCTTGACTGCTCTCAGTCCTCTTTCTGAACAAATTCATAGCACAGAATGTTGCTTTACCATTCCAACTGCAAACAAATTTATGAATTTGGCTGGGTATATAAATTGACTGGTACAAAATGACATTGAACCATCAAGTGATAGGGAACCTGTTGAGTCAAGAAATGCTGTATGCCCTAGAGAGTTGTCTCTAAGTCTAAATGATACCCCCATAAGTATTTTTAAGGATAAAACCCCATTAGTGATCTCCTGGAATACTGCAGGATTTAAAACTAAATTACAGGATATAGATTGGTTCAACTACATTTCTAAATTTCATTTAGTATGCTTCCAAAAAACATGGCATGCTACTAATGAGGATATAGACATCAATGGGTTTACTATTATCCACAATCCTGGAATAAAAACAGGTAAAATGGGATGTAGATTGGGTGGATTGGTCATCTATATGAAAATAGGGACTTTTTCAAATATATCCCCCTCTTGATTTGGATGTGAATTTTCTAGGGATCAGCTTGATCTATTGTAGAACACAAATGCTGATATATAATTGTTATATTCCACCCAATAATAATAAAACTCACGCTAATTCTATATGGGAAAAACTTGCTAATTCAATTGATGAGGCCCAAACCAATCATCCAGCTGCCCATCTTATGCATACTGGTGACTTTAATACCAGAATTGGTGTTTTTGGTGGCCTTAATGATAATTCAATCCTTGGTCTTAAGTATTCACACTCTGATAGAGATATGAGAGTTCCGAGTGATCTTAAATATAACTCTAATGGCCATATATTAATCAAACTAATGAACAATAATTCACTTTTCCCTTTGAATGGTAGAACCCCAGGTGATAAAATAGGCTCCCCCACCTATTTTACTAACAAAGGAGCCTCTGTATTGAACCTCATTCTGTGGCAAGGCCATCCTGATTACTGGGATGATGTAATGATTGCATGTAGAGCAGAAAGTGATCACCTTCTGGTGATCTTATATAAAGATATAGATCATCTTGGACAAAAAATGAAGCAAATAATAGAACAAAATAATTTGGCATTTAGATAGTCTAGGAAGTTGGAGTGGAATACATCTTTAGAGGCACACATAGCAAGTCAGGCTATTGCTTTCATAAACTCTTGGAGCAATACAAATATGGATCCAATTTCAATGAATGAGAAATTAACAACCTTTTTCTTGGAGTTGAAGCAGCACTTATACAAAGCAATGGGTAGTGGTAAAAGTTACCAGAATAAAACTACCACATCATGGTTTGATAAGTATTGTAGAACTCTAAAGACCAAACTAAGGAAAGTGATAAGATAAGCAAATAAAAAGATGACTCAAGTTAACATCATAAAAGTGAGAGAGATCAAAAGACAATATAAGCTGCTTTTTAAACAAAAAAGGAGGTGATATCAGGAACTACTTTGGGGTAAAATGATAACAGCTATTGATAAGAATGATTCCAAGGCCTTTTGAATCTTGGTAGCTAAAGGCTGCAAAGGATGGTCAAATGACTTGGTGCACCACATTGATTTAAAAACATGGATGGATTATTATAACAATATCCTGTACGATCCAAGTCAGGTTTCCTCTTGGGAAAATCTGGGGATTAAAGAAAAAAACTCTAACTTCAGCCCTGTAATGAAACATAAAGTAGCATTTGCAATAAAAAGCTTGAAAAGAAATAAAGCACCTGACCCAGACAAGATTCCAGGAGAGGTTTATCTATGGTTAGTTGAGGAATGGGCAGATGTCTTGGTAAAATTTTTTAACCAATGTATGTTAAACAACTATGTTCTGCATTCCTGGTTAGGCTCAATAATTGTTCCAATTTATAAAAAAGGCCCGAAGGAGGATCCCTCTATGTACAGACCCATTAGTTTACTAGGTAACTGGGTAAAATCGATGCCAAAATTCTATTGGGCAGATTAGTTAAAGAAATTAATGTGCTTGGTGTACAGTGTACAGTTCTGGAGACCATACCTACGTAAGGACATAGACAGGGTAGAGAAGGTTCAGAGGAGGTCAACAAAGATGGTGCATGGATTGCATCACAAGTCCCATGAAGACAGGTTGAAGGAACTGAACATGTACTCCCTGGAGGAGAGGAGGGAAAGAGGGGATATGATAGAGACATACAAGTATCTTACAGGGAGGAACAGGGTGCAGGAAAACACTATTTTTAAGCGAAAAAGATGTTCCAGGACTAGAGGGCATGGGATGAAGTTGGAGGGAGGACAATTCAGAGGAAACATGAGAAAGAATTTCTTCACAGAACGGGTGGTGGACAAGTGGAACACCCTGCCAGAGGAAGTGGTGGGGGCTGAAACAATCACGGGATTTAAGAATGCATGGGATAGACATAAAGGAATTCTGGAGGTCAGGGGTAAGGGGCAACAGACTTCTAGGAAAACAAACTGAACTCACAAGCTCAAATGGGCAGACTGGGTGGGCCATAGGCCCTTATCTGCCAACACTGTCTATGTATCTATGTATCTATGGTGGCCTGGCTCCAGCCCAGGCAGGGTTTTGAGAAGACTACTCCACTATAGACAATTGCTACATAGTATCTCACTTAAAATGAGAAATATGTTAAAATTAGAAAACAGAAACTATATTTAGCATTCATTGATGACAGTTCCGCCTTTGACACAATAAACAGAACTACGTTATGGAGTATCATGCTGGAACGGGGTATTTCTCTGATTCTTGTTAACAGTATAAGAATGTTATACACTGATACCTGGGCCCAAATTTGTTCAGGAACTAACTTGTCAGACTGTATCTGTACCAACAAAGGGGTAAGACAAGGTTGCATCTTAGCACCTTTGCTATTTTGCATATATTTAGATAACCTTCTCAAAGAATTACGGCAATCAAACTCTGACTGTCCCAAAATTGGTCCCGATATTTGCTCTTCACTCTCATATGCCGATGACCTGGTTTTATGTGCTCTGACTGTTGCAGGTCTTCAGAAGAAATTGAATGTATTATCTAAAACCTCTGAGTCTTTATCCTTAATAATACATTTTGAAAAGTCTAAAATTTTAATTATGAGAGCCAGGAATTCTAAATATGTATGGGAAATAAAACAAAATAGATTGGAAGTGCTCAGTAAATACACGTACCTGGGCATCATTTATTCCAATAATGGCACTTGGAAAGCACACTTTGACCATACAATTTCTAAAACAAAAAAACAGTAGGTGCCCTAGCTAGGTTTAATAATCTTTGTGGTGGCCATTCTGTTAGGGCACTACTTTATTCACTCCAAACCAAATTTAATGCCCAGTCTCTATTTGGCATGAACATATGGGGACTGACACAAATAGGGCATTTGGAAAAGCCAGCAATAATATTGTTAAGGAAAGCTTTGGGTTGCCAAATGTCAACCCCAGCATATTTCATAAGAACAGAACTAGGAATAACAAGACTCCAAGCTTGGGCTGACACTAGATTTATCAATTATTGGATCAGATTATTGAGCCTCCCCAGCGATAGATGGACCAAACAATGCTACATAGAAAAGGAGTCTTGTGATTCAAGGACTATAAATAATGGCATTTGGTTCTTACACTTAAACAAACTCCTGGATAAACACTGTCTGACTTATCTTATGGAATACAGGCAGAATTATATAGGTATTAGTCCTCAGTATAGATCTTGTGTTAAAAACAAAATTGCACTATACTATAGAGATATTGATTTGGCTTGCATTGGAGCCTCAAGGTATGCAAAATGGTGTGCACAAAATTATAACAAACATGGATTCAGATGCTATCTTGATATTTTGGATGATCCAAATATTCAGAAATATTTCACTAGGTTCAGACTGGAACTTTTCGAATCTAGACCTAGGGATGCGCTGTATAAGAAAATTTATGATTTGGCCGACACCTTATATAACTGTAATTTAAATGAAAAAGAAGATCTAGTACATGTCTTAATAAGGTGCCCTTGGTATAACAAAATTAGGAAAAGATGGCTGCAACCTATTATAGTCTCTATAGTATTTAGCAACTCGACTGAGATAATTACAGTTTTACTAACTACTGAGGACCAATTCATAATACATGGAGTTGGGAAATATTTACTGCTTACCAGGAATATCAGAAAAAAAAAAGGAAAAGAAGCACCTGGAGGAGCCAGAAACCTGATTTCTAAATGATCCTTTATATGAAATTGTATTAAGACTAGGCAGTATTACTGTATATTGTATCTCTCACACTACAGTCTGTGTAATTTTCAAACTGTTTTCTCATATTTTATTACTGTCTGTTAAGTATATTTGTAACACGGCTCTCACTCGGACGGTGGAAAGGAGTGCGGCGATTGGCTGAATGGGCACAGCTGACTGAAACTGAGCGGGTATTAAGCCAGGCATAACGCCCGCTTGGTCAGTACCAGCTGTGGCCATGGAGGCTGCCGAGGGTAGCAGCCTGCTGGGGCAGTACCGAGATTGGCCAGGAGGCAGAGGGTGCAGCACTGAGAGGGCAAGTCACCTTGGAGATGCCACTGGGAGCGTGCGGGGGAGCAGCGGTACTAGGTGTTGTCATTTCAAACGGAGGGGAATTTGCACTGTACGACAGACAAGAAGGGGTTTAAACCCTTCGTGAGGCTGGCAGTGAGAATGTTCCTAACCCCGCCTTGTGTACCAGTTAGTGTCAAACCACGGCATTTTTCCTCCTAATGCTTACTTGTAAAACAATCGGGGGATGCATAAAAGTATAATATCTTCTGGACAGGCTGTACAGAATAACAGAGGGTTTAGCTTTATTCCTTTGAAACAGTGTTCCTGTTTTTATTCATTCTTTTCTGGCTTCCCTTCTTTAGTTCACACAGTCTCCTGTATTTAGCAGTAATACAAGACTTTACATGCTGGTTTTATTGTTAGGTCCTCCTAGTTTAACAGCCCTGGTACAGATTTTGAAGACTGAGGAGCTTTTAAGTCTTGCAGGAGTGGTGGCTGTAATGTCAAAGTCCTGTTTTACACTCAGCCATCGATTCTGCTTTACTTTCCTTATTTCTCCATTCGGAAACAAGCTGTCTTCAGTGGAGCATCAGGTCCACAGAGAGCAGTCTCCCTCAACTCCTAAGGAGGTACTTTAGGTCTTTTTCACGAGTCATCTGTGTGGACTCGCTGAAAGTGAAAGTTATTTTGCTCGCTCTTTTCAAGGGTGGTTGCAATTTCATTGCCGCTCTGCCTCTCTGGTTTCCTTTTCTTTCTACTGCTTTTAACAGAGCTTGTTAATACAAGCTGAAACTAAATACTAACTTCATTTGAAACAGCTTGGGCACCAGGTTGCATGCACCGAGAAACAAACGACATTTCTATATAGTTTTACTTGGACAGCTGCAAAAGCACAACACAATGCTTTGCCCCAAGTACATACAACAACTTCTTTAGTGGATGGCTTTTATTTATTTCCTACTTTCTTAGATTACCACTGGCAATATTTTCTCAACTCTAAAGATCCTGTTTTAGTAAACCTTTATTCTTTAGTCTGTTTTACCATATTACCAGATGACTCATGGCAGGAGGTGATGCAGTAACATGGGCTCGTTGTGGCCTTAATGAGCCCTGTCGGCCCTGCTTTGTCACCTCAGAGTGGACTCTACCGGTGATTAATGCCTGCTGGGAGGTGGGAACCCTCGGGCTTCGCCCTTGTGCACCAAACCCCCCCAGTGGGCATTAATCCACCGGTAGAGCCCTCCTCTGTCGGTGATTAATGCTTACATGCCATTGCTTGTCTTTTTTAAACTTTGTGATAATCATTTTTAAAAGACTGTACAGATAAATACTACTACTCTATCACACCTGGCTGTAATATCATAAAATCTTTTTATAAATAAAAAGTTTAAAAAAAAAAGAAGTACTTCTTCACTGAAAGCGTGGTAGATGTCTGGAACAGTTTTCCAGCAGAGGTGGTGGGCTTCAAGCATGCATGGAAGAGACACAATTCTTAGTTGGGAAGTGGTGGGGGGGGCAGGGAGTGAACTGGCTCAGAGATTAAGCAGGGTCTGCGGTGAAAGAATAAGATATACAGGAAAAATGAGTGGACTTTATAGGCAAGTGGTCCTTATCTGCCATCAAATTCTGTTTCTATGTTTCTTTGGAGGCTTATGACCCTTCTGAATACTGATCTGAAGATTTTGTCCAAAATTCTAGTATCTAGGCTTATAAAAATTTCATCAAAGGTGATTTATTTTTCTTAGGCTTGTTTCTTGCCAGGTAATCAAATACAAGCTAATTTGTTAGCAATGTGGAAATTGTTGAACATGGAAACTCCTGAACAGCTCATGGCTTTCTCCTACCGTTTGATCAGAAAAAGGCATTTGAAAGAGTGTCTCATACCATTCTATTTGCAGTATTATGTAGTTATGGCTTGCTGCCTTGCTCCTCTGCTTAATAGCCTTCCTTAACCAATAATGGTTAGCATGGCGTGGTATGCCAGGTCCATGGGGGTGTGTGCAACATGGCTGTCCACACAGTCCGGTACTGTACCTCTTTTTTCTGGACTTGGAGCTCTGTAAACTAAATTCTTATGAACTGGTAAGACCAATTTGTACACTGGAAAAAACAGCTGCGACTACTGTCCTGGCATATGCTGATAATGTATGTCTACTGGAACAAGATGTGGCCACTGGGGAAAGGGCCATCTTAGTCTTTCTGTCTTTTTTTTTAATATCTGGATCCAAACTAAATATCTTGAAAAGCCAAGGGCTACCTCTGCGGTCCCCAATTATTTCAACCTTGAATGTAGTTTCAAGCAGCCCTGTTTCTATGGCCCTTTTTCAAATTCTGGGTGGTGAATTTGGGGGAGGACATGTCATCCTTAAACTGGTCCAATAAGCTGGATTCAGCTGAAAATATGACAGTGTGCTGGAACAGATGGTCCATGTTCAAAAAGAAATGTGTCCATGATTACAACTTTCTAAGTACCTATTTTGCTATACATAAGTTAAGTTCCATCCCCTTGTGATATCTGAGACAAAACTTTATGGGATGTTTTTTAAATTGTTGTGGGGAAATTGTTTTCACCCGATCAACTGGGCACGTACATACACAGAAATCAAGGTCAGGGGGCTCCGAATGATAAATCCCCTGTTTAGTGTTTTTTCAGTATTTTCCTTTTCAATAATGTTAGACAAAGTGGCTTAAATGCTCCCATATTGTGGGTCCCTCTCTTGCATTCTACAAGTGGTCACCATCTTCCCTTATAGGCGGCTGGGCATCTGAAAATCATGAGATAAAGTTCAGCACCCATCCTTGCTTATATAATTGAAACTTTTAGAAAATTTGTTAAAATGGAACATTTCATTGCAGCAGATTTCTACAGGCACAAGGAAGCAATTGTATTGATCTGTCCTTCAGGCAAATTATTTTGTGGATCTAGTTGTTGAACCAGCAAGTCACAGCTTGGTGCAGATTATTACAAATCAACCACTGGACAGAAGCTTGCTTGCAAAAATGTGGGACGTTTTATGGTTGTGCGCTCATTGGAGACTACTGGTTAAGGGCAATCTAAAGTGTAAAGGCCTCGAAGAGAGAGTCTGCTCCCACCCAAACCATATATGTCTAGAAGAATTTGTGGCTCACATCTCCTTTTCCTGTGCTTACATTTCTGATTTCAGGGATTTGCTGGGGACTAGATGGGATGCGACATTTTTTAAATACATGACCTGTATAGCCTTAATCCTTGGACAAATCTAGAATATGGACTATAAATGGCATGAAAGTACACTATTTTTAATTTTACCAGTGTTGGTCCATCTGGCAGGTATGATGCCAGTATGTTCTGCAACAGAAAGAAACACCTCTGAACATGTTGTGTGTGAAAGTACTGTAGCTGCTGCATTAGACTTAGTTCTAGATAAGTAACACAAATCCTGGTTTAGAGGCCAATCTAAGACATATTGTTCTAGCATATCTTGGTTAAAATTGTATCTTGGAGCAAGCCTGAGAAACTGAGTGTTGGGGTTTTGTCTGATGTCGTACTATTCCCTGCTTTGGTGATGTTTTCTTGTGCATATGCCTTTTTGTTTATACTGTATGTATTTTTTACAGGGGGTTTGTTTTCAGGTTTTCTTGATTATAATGTTGTGAAATATCCCTTTGTTTTGATCTGTTTTAAAACAAGAATTTTCCTACTGTTCTGTACATTTAGAAACTGGCAGATTTGCCAATTTATAGATATCGGGGAAACATTTCAGTTTGCATGGATAAAGTGAAAAAAAATTAATTATGGCACATAATCTTAGATAGATAGATAGATAGATAGACAGGTGGACAGGTAGGTAGATAGATAGGTAGACAGATAGATTGATTGATAGATACTGTAGATAGATAGATAGACAGAGACAGACAGATAGATAGATAGATAGATAGATAGATAGATAGATAGATAGATAGATAGATAGATAGATGCTTTATTTATAGAGCGCTCCATTCCAGGGACTCAGAGCACTTCACATTTACAATTCAAACAACATGAAAGCACACAGCATAGTAATTAAAATAAACAGTCAAATTCAGGTGGAGGTTAACAACAATAAGTTAAAACTCTATCACTATAACTTAAAAATAAATCATTATATACATTTATAGCTTGAACGCCTGGTTAAACAAAAAGGTCTTTAAACCTTTTTAAAGGTTTCCACCGAGGGTGCCTCCCGAAGATAGTCAGGCAATGAGTTCCACAGGGTAGGTGCAGCAACAGAAAATGCACGGTCACCTGAATGACACAACCTAACCCTGGGAACTCTAAGGAGGCAACCCTCAGTGGAATGGTGAGCCTGGGATGGCCAGTGGGGCACAAGGAGATCTTGCAGGTAGACTGGTCTCCCCCTCATGTAGGACCATGTTGTTCAGAAGTCTTGACCTTGAAGACAGTCCTCCACCTAACTGGCAGCCAGTGCAGTTCATGGAGGACAGGCATAATATGATAATATCTTCACACGCCCATCAATAATCTTGCTGCCACATTCTGCACTAGCTGTAGCCGGCAGAGATTGCCTCCAGATAGCTCTAGGTCCAGGGCATTGCAGTAATCCAACCTGGACATGATGAAAGTATGTAGCAACGTGATCAGGTCCTCAGGTAGTATAAGTGCCCGGATCCGGGCGATATTCCTCAGATGGTAAAATCCACTTTTGACAATGGCCGACACCTGAGCATCATATGTGAAGCCATCATTGAGGATCATGCCCAGATCCTTCACTCATGTGGATGGGGTCAGTGCCCCCCCCCCAGTACTAGGCCAGGGGGATCTCTCAGCCTCCCCTCCCCACAATGATGACCTGGATCCACCACTAGCAATTCAGTCTTGTCGGAGTTGAGTCGTAGCCAGTTTTGAGTTATCCAAGTCTGGATCTCCTCCAGACAGTTGTTAAATACAGAGGTCACCACCTGGTTAGCAGGTCACATGACAAGTATAGCTGGATATCATCAGCATATCATTGAAATCTCGGCCCATGCCACCTGATAATGTCTCCCAGTGGCAGCACGTACACCGTGAACAAGAGCAACAAGACCGATCCCTGTGGAACTCCACAGAGCAGAGGCTTTGGGTTAGATGACGTTTACCTCATAATCACCCTCTGCAATCTGCCTGTCAAGTATGATCTGAAACAGTTGATGACATTACCAGACAGGCCACACCAGTACTGCAGTCGGTCATGCAGCATCTCATGGTCCATGGTATCAGATGCCACTGAGAGATCCAGGAAGACTAAGATGGTACACTCTCTGCTGTCCCTTGCCATCAGGAAATCATTAAGCACCTTCACCAGGGCATACTGTACCCAGCTCTAAACCCAGACTGGAAGGACTCATAAGTAGAAGAGGAGCTAAGATGCTTCTCAAGCTGGATGGCCACCACTTTTTCTATAACCTTCCCTAAAAATGGGAAGTTAGAGACTGGTCTGTAGTTGCTGAGACACTCCAGGTCCAATGAGGGTTTCTTCAATAGGGGTCTAACCTGGGCCTCTTTCAGTGGAAAGACCCCACTCCACAAGGCCCTTGTTAGTTGATCGGTGCCTTTGATTGATAGCCAGTTGACCATTACAATATATAAAATCGATTAGAAAGTAGCACCCCATAGGTTAGAATGGAGCACGTCCCCGCACTCTCCCTGGCCTTGCATCATAACGTGGCTGTGCGCGAGAGCAGCGCTATATATCAGGAAGTAACATGACCTGATGGCTGCAATTTTATGAGTGATTTTACGAGAAAAATACAGTCTTCTTTTTGGTACCATCTGCACCAAATGCTTATTGCAGTGGTAAGGTACCACTATATGTGGTGCAAGGTATAAACTTAGTGAATCTCTTTAAAGCTCATCTGCCATCTCACAGGAAGCCAGTGCAGAGAATGAAGTACAAGAGTAATATGTTTACTCCTCCTGGTAGAGGTAGCTAGTCTAGCTGTTGCATTCTGGACCATCTATAGATGGCAGATCTGACGTGCTGAAAGGCCCCAGAAGAGCGCATTATGTATTTCAAAAGTTTTACCAGAAAAGACATACTGAGCTGGTAAGAGTTTGTTTCTAAATGCATCCTATGGCAGAGGGGTGAGAGGGAAAAATCTGAGCAGAAAGGTAAAGATGTACAAAAATACAAACCATGCAAATACAAGGTAATAAGCAACAAAAATAATGTGCAAAGGTAAAAGATGCTTTGTAAGTAGGTACGCAACAATGCAAAAAGTGTTGAGGTCAAACAATAAACAATGTGCTAAATGCAATAAAGGGTTCACAGTGAAGTATTGCAGATGTGGAGGGTGAGTGAGGGAGCTGTATTAATGTGGGTGCAGGGTGAAGGGGGAGCAGAGAATGCAGGGTGGTGAGCGCAGCCAAGGCCTCAGTATCGAGGTCAGCTGTAGGAATGAGTTGAGAAGTCATGGAGGAGTTTTTTAAGAGTGTGAGGAGAGGAGGCAGAGTGGATATTAAGGGGGAGAGCACCATAGTCTGAAGAACCAGAAAGAGAAGGCAGCTTAACCAGCCAAGAATTTAACTGGGGGGAGTGTGAGAGAGTGAGAGCCAGCATGTAAGGGGAGTAAGAGGTAATAGTGGAAGTGAAGAGAGAAGCAAGACAGAAGGGGAAGGAGCAAAACCAGAATTTAGAGATAAAAAAGATGCAGTGGGTGAGACAACTGGCTTCTAGGTAGGAGGAGGAGGAGTACAGTGACCAGTGGTCAGTGCTGGGGGGGGACTCAATGGCAAAGTGGCAGAAGGAGTGAAAGAGGGGATCCAGTCTGGCCAGGGTGGACTGGAAAACAGCACTGTAAACAATGTTGCTATAGTCGAAGATGGGGAGTATTGTCTAAGGACTGTCTCTCGCTGGTCAGGAAGCCAATTGCAGTATTCACAGTAGTCAAGAAGAGAAATGACAGAAGTGTGCATCAGTGTTAAAAGATCATCTGTGTCCAGGCTGGGGTGCAATCCAGCTATGTTCTTCAGATAGCAAAAGACACTGCGGACCACAACTGACACCTGGGAAAGCAGTGGCAGCCCTGGATGAAGAATGATTCCTAGATTGCGCACTGCCTGACTAACCTGATGTGGACGCAGCCCTTACCCTTGATCACATGATGCAGTGACACTGACAGCAGAAGAGCTGTCTGAAATAGTTTTTTAGGGTGTCACTGCCATGCTAATAAGAACTGATGTTAAGGCGGAGAAAGCGTCTGATTGTGCACAGCACTGCCAGTCCTTTGAAAGGACATGGATAGGGGTAGAAAGTGGGGATCCACTAGACACCTGGGAAAGAATAGACATAACGGAGCATGCTTGGAGCTGCTAGACCCCTAGGGAGCAACAGCATTGGACCTTAAAATTCACAGTGGACATGACCATGAAGTGGTGTGAAAAGCACAGTGGAAGGGGGTGGGGAGGAGTGAACGGAGGTAGTGCTGGTAGGCCAGGATACTGCCCTGGGATGGCACTAGGTGAATGGTGCTATGACATAGAACCATCCCTGTGGCTGTCGCAATCTACCGTGTTAGAGGTCGTACACTCTGTATGTGACCATTAGCATCTGGATTAAGTATTTGCATAATGGGTCCATGTGACACCTTTGCAGGTGGGAATGCCACACTGCAGACAACATCAAGGATTTGTGCATTACAGTTTTCAGGGTGGCACAGCAGGGAGTCTTTGTACACCCCGAAGTTCAGCACCCCAAGTTGGACTGTATCATGTCCCAGATATCGGGTTCATGAAATTGTAGGAATCTGATATTAAATTTTAGCCTTGCAATCATCCTAGAAAGGAGCCCCATTTGCTTGTTTAATCAGCTTGCAATATCTTTAGTACTATTGAGTATTTCCCTGTTGTATTCAGGTTTGTATGGAACAGTAGTTTGGAAGGTTCAAACATAACCTCTGAGGGCAGCAAGTTTACCGTAAGTGAGAGGAAAGCTAGATGGGTTAGTGAATACACATTAGGGGCTGAATTTTCGCCCCTGTACCATGCAGTATTAAGTTATACCATCAAAATGGTGGTGTAACGTGTCTGTCACATCTTCTGGTAAAACAAGAGCCCTTTGATGATTCATGCCTCATTATTAAGCCTTAAAGTGGCAAAACATTTGAAAATAGCTGCCAAACGCTTTACTACATTTACTCTGCCTCAGGCACACCCCACAGTCAGGACTTGTGTGCCTGAAGTGGGCCTCTGAAAATCCATCCCAGCATCTCTGGCTACATTCACTGAAAGAGTATGTGTGGAGTGGGGGATGAACTTAGCCTATGGCTTCTTTCATGCCACTGTCCTATGTTCCTATGGTTTTATGTTCCTGTATTCCTAAAGGAGCTGGGCTGCATTTATTTCCACTGCCACATTCCACAAAAATCCTATCTTTTAGCATTTGTGGAATTTTGCAAAATGTGGCAAAACATTGTAAAATTATTTTACACAAACATATTTATTTGTGAAAAAAAGTGTTCTGATGTGGAATTTGTTTTTAAATTCCCAGTGAAAAATCTGGAAGAGGCAATGTAACCATCTCGTAGCTTTGGTCTGTCTTCTTCCATTTTTTATCTCCTCACAGATGACTGAAATGCATAATTTTTGTGAAAGTTTTCCATGCATTTTGTAAAGTTAGGCACATGTGATAAATGACAGTTTCAGCTAGCCCTTGTTCCTATGATGGTAGCTTCCATTGTTTCATTATTTTGTGAACAGAACAGGTTAGGATTTGCTGTTAAACCTTAGTGAGCCTGAATCTACAGTAAACAGAAACTTCAGCTCCTGCTTCCATGCAAAGATAAACAGTTAAGAGTAAGCAAAGACACACAGAACTAGTCTATTGTACTTGTTTGCTGCAGGGCCTAAGCTCCTGTATTTCTTTCTACTTACCATGGAACTAAATTTCTTCAAGTTATAAACAATACCATTTTTGTGATTTAGGTCTATAAACAAGGAAACTGGAAAAATGTGGATGCAAAATCGGCACCCCACCCCTCAAACTTACACTTCTGTTACAAAGTCCCACTAAAAGCTGGCATTTTAAAGAATGCTTGTATTTATGCTGGCTGTGTGATGTCTTCTGTTCATCCATGTTGCTTTTAGCCATTCATCTTTGTGTGGGCATTTCCTGTGGGTGTATATGCTGATGCCATGCATCACCATACTTCACCAGCTAGCAGCGTATAATTTGTGTCGGGCTTGCTTTGATAGTTATGAGTCTGTTCCAGGGTTTGAAAATCCAACCTATGTTATATGCTTTGGTCTCCCCTCAGGTCTGCTTAGGTAGTTAAAGATGGGCTGAAGGGAGAAGAAATCTGTACTGCATGGACAAGTCACTGCTGAGACCTGATGCCAGCAGCATACTCGCCCTTAGAATTGCTACCCTGACACACACAGGTAGAACAGACAGCTCTGCTTGACACCTGAGGGCTGCACCACATACCGGCAGATCAGACAGCTCTCCTTGACACCTGAGGATTGTGCCACATGCCAGCAGAACATACAGCTCCCCTTGACACCTGAGGACTGTGTCACATGCCAGCAGAACAGACAGCTCCCCTGGTCACCTGAGGACTGTGCCACATGCCAGCAGAACAGACAGCTCCCCTGAACACATGAGGACTGCTACATTAGGTCCTCCTGCTTTGGTGTCCCCACAGGCTAAAAACATATTGGATGTTACCCAGGCTGCCACCAGAAGAGAGCTCCAAGTGAATGCCAGAGGACTGCTACTTCATCTCCTTCGGCCTTAGCAACACCATGGGTAAAGAACATATCAGCCTTTTGGAGCACTACCAAGGCCACCGCACTCCCTGGTCATCAAGGACTACTACTACGGTGGTTGGATTACTGCCAGCTCCCCCTGCTGTAATACTGTTTTCATTGCTCAGAGTGAAGCCAGGGTTTGTCTTTTCTTTATTCCATAGTTGCATGAATTGAGCCCCTCTAGGCATACAGTGTACAGTGGCTCAGTAGGTAGCACACTTGCCTTTGAGGCCGGGAGATCAGAGGGCTGTGGGTTCAGTTCCCACATCTGGCACTTGGGTTAATATCCCAGTACTGACACTGTAATGCAGCATGAGAGGGGTGCTGCACTTCTGAGGTGCTGTCTTTCGGATGAGTTGTTAAACCGAAGTCCCATCTGCCTGGATTGGTGGTAGTTCGGGTGGATGTTAAAGATCCCATGGCACTAATCGAAAAGAGTAGGGGAATTTCCCCAGTGTCCTGGTCAAATTTCCCTCATTCACTAAAAATACCACCAACAGCTTAATCTGGTTCAAGGTCAGTTGGCATTCATCCGTATCCCCCTCCACCGGGTCATGCCTGAAAATAGGCAGGATTTGTCTAGTGCACTTACCCGTTCAACAAAAACTAAATAAATACATAAATAAATAAAATAACAGGGAACTCCTGCTGCCTCCAGGGAAAGTCTGTTTTTAAATGTATATGTTTAATTACAGTGGTGTTGAAATGCAGCCTGGTCTAGTGGCCAGAGTCACTTTTTAATTGTGTGACCTGAGCAAATCACATCACCTAACATTGTTTCAGTTCACCCAGCTGTAAAAAGAGCAGAATCCTCTCCTCTGCGTAAAGCTTTTTTTGTATTTTGTTTGATTGGTGCCTAGTTAGGAGTTTAAATGACACAGAGTGGTCTAAAGGCTAGAGCCACTTTTGATACTCTGTAACCTTAACAAGCCACTTGATTTCTGAGGTGTTAGTCAACCCATCTATAAGTAAGTCAAAAAGCAATGGTTTTAAAAAATATTTGCAGTTGGTATGGAACAGAGCAAGTAGGGGAGATGTATGGGTGTTGGACTGAGATCGATGGTGAGAGACTAAGTGAATTTTCTTTTATCAAAATGCGTGCTGGTCTGGGGATGGAGTGAGGGAGGAGGGGACGTAATGAGTGACGATGCATATTTTTTTTTTCCAAATGTGTGCCGGTGTATAAAAGACCAGGTGCTGTTTTCATCCCTCTTGTTTACTGGCATGTCTTGTCAGATACAATATTTAAGTACATTGTTTTGAAATCAGTTTACATTTCTTGTCCAGCTCCAATCAGATGCCCCTTTTATTATTTCTTTTTTATTTAAAGCATTATAATGAAAAAGGTCCAGTTCCAGAGGCTGCGTCTCACCCTTTAAGGCCCATAATCTTCTAAAAGGGACAGGATTGTACACTGTATGCCTGGTTTGCAGCACTGATTCCCATGAAACTTATAGTGCTTCATCCTTTTCAAGAAGGCATTCAAGGCCTCTTGTATTTAACTAAGACTCAAATGCAACTGTTTCCATTCAGAAATCATTTAGTTTCGAATGCAGTGCATACAACTTCTTCAGGCACAGAAAATCATTGTCCTTATTTTTACCTGACCACCAGGGATTGTTGGGAGTGGTGGACCTCTTGCCCTATCACCTTACAATTACATTTGTATTTTATTTTTATGTACAGTATTTGGCAGTGTCAGTGGCACAGTAGGTAGTATGTTTGCCTCTGGGTCAAGGTTGAAAGGGTATGGGTTTTAGACCCACATCCGGTACTTGGGCTAATACCCAGTACTGATCCTGTAGCACAGAACTTGAGGGATGCTGGACTGTTGAGGAGCCATCTTTCAGATGAGACATTAAAGGGATATCACTTTTTTTTTTTAAATATCTTTTTATTAAAAGAAAAACGTTTTTACAGACAGTCAATACATTCTATACAATGGTTTTGTTCCGGTTATTGTAAAAGCATATTACATACATTAGTTCAATGCCCAGCAGGGGCCATCAGCATAGTTTACATCATTAGTTCTGTTTACCTCCCAGAGTATTACTGTTCAGTTCATTTCTGACCCTTCCCCAATTTTGTCAGCGAATGGGGAACTGGGCTGGCTGTCTTGTGTTATTGAAAGTCATGGGGGTGTGTATTTGTTGGTGGTGTGTGCTATCCAGACCCCGCCTTGGTGGGAGGGGGTGGGAGTGGCCCACCTACTGGGGCACCATCCATTGCCTGGTTGCTTGACTCCTCAGTTACCATACCTCATGCCCTGTTACAGGTGCTGCCCTGACTGCCTAGGGCATGAGACATCCTCCTGCCCCCAGGGCACCCCATCTGTCCTCCCTTCCTGCACTCAGTGCCCTCCTGTTTATTGGTTTGTTGTCACTCTCTCGATTACCCACTACTCAGTGGGGTCAAGGTACAAAGGAGAGGTCTTCAAGCATGATGTTTATTATCCGTCTGGTCCATCTAGATGTGCATTTGTCTTTTTGATCATTTCTATTATGTGTAATTACTTCCATGTGATAAACTTGATTTATTACCTCTCTCCAGTCCAGTAGAGTGGGAATCATGGGCGTGAGCCAAACTTTGGTGAGTGCTTTTTTGATTCCCATAATCAGTATTCTCAGGAGGTACCTAGTATCCGGGGTCTTTAAAGCCCCTGGGGTACTGCAAAAGGAAGTATAATTTGTCTGTAAGAGCCAGACCCTTGCCCCCAGTATTTCCCTAAGCTCCCCCTGCACTTGTTTTAGAAATTCCCGTATAACAGGGCAAGACCACATCACATGTGTGTGGTGTGCCATCCCATTCCCACAGTTGTACCAGCATTTGGCATCCCTCTGGGGGCTATAGTGCTTAATTATTACTAGGGTGCAGAAGTAACGTGTCAGCTGCTTCCAAGCATAGTCCCTCCATTGGTGGGAACGGGTCACTTTGGCTGAGTTCTGACACGCCACACTCCAGCTGTCTTCATCAATTTCAAACCCCAGTTCCTCTTGCCACGCCTTCGTGATTGTCCCTGTGTGGCCTGCCAAGGTAGAGACGAGTGGCTGATACAGGTGGGATATCAGGTGCCCACCTCCCAGGTGGAGCACCATACTAGTCATGGATGTAAGGATTGGGGGATGGGTACTCTGATCTTGGACTCCTCTAGGGCATGAACTATAGTAGTGGTGGACCTGCATAAATCTGTAAAAGTCTTGCTGTGGGAGCCTAAATTGCCCCTGCACTTTCCCAAAAATATTGACGGTCCCCCCCTTTGCAGAGTTGGGGTAAGTATCGCAGTGAGTATAGTTCCCATTCTTTAAATTTGTGATCTGTGGTGGCTGGGTGGAACTCCGGGAGATACGCCATAGAGCATATAAGAGGCAGAAGGGGGGTAACATGTAATGCCCTCTTCATTGCTGCCCATCCTGTGATGAAACTTTTAAGCCATGTGTGCTTGGCAACCGAGTTAGTTAGGGGAGATGGTGTTTGGTATAAGGCCTTATAGTATTCATAGTCTGTGAGCAATGATTGCTCTGTGTCTAGCCAGTGGGAGTGGGTTATCCTGTTTTTCCTTGCCATAATGTGTGTGAGCATTGCTGCCCAATAATAATATTGGAGGTTAGGCAGTGCTAGACCTCCTAGTGCCCTTGTTAGGCATAATGTCTTAAATTTCACCCTAGGCCTCTGTCCTGCCCAGATAAATCTTGATATGGCCCTGTTCGAGCCTTGAAAGGTAGTTTGTGTTAATGGGATTGGGATGTTGGGGAGGAGGTACAGGGCCCTGGGTAATGTTACCATTTGTATCAGTTCTATTCACCTAGTTAAGCTCAGTGGGAATGCGTTCCACTGTGCTAGATCTGTGTTCAGCTGTGTTGTGAATGAGATGTAATTATTTTCAAATGCCTGGGTGGTGCTTTGGTCAGGAGCACCCCCAAATATTTTATCTTGTCCAATTCCCAGTGGCATGGAATGAGACTTTTGATTTTTTGCGAGGGTTTGTAATTAAAGGTCAGGGGCTCAGTTTTTGTCTTATTAAGGGAGTATCCCAACCCCTCCGAATTCCCCCAGAGTCTGCTTGATAGCTGGAAGAGTGATCTCTGGGTTCTTTAAAAAGAGAAGGACATCATCTGCATATAAAGCTATGTAATGTTCCATGCCTCCCAGCATTAACCCCTCAATGTCTCGGGATTTCCTAATCTTTTGGACCAAGGGCTCCATATATATTGAGAATAGGATCAGAGATGGGACATCCCTGATGTGTGCCCCTCTGCAATGGAAAGTATTGTGAATGATTACCACTGACATTGATGCACGCTTTGGGGGAGTTGCAGATGTTGTGGAGGATCTGGACAAATGCCACTGGTAAGCCCATCTTAGCCATGACAGAGTACAAGAAAGGCCAGTATACCCTGTCAAAGGCCTTTTCAGTGTCCAGTCTGATAATTGCCGTGGGCATTTTGCTGGACTCTAGTCTGCGGATGATATATAGTGCATGTTTAATGTTGTCAGCAGTGCTTCTGGATTGTACAAATCCAGTCTGGTCTATACCTATGAGGTGGGGGAGGAAGGTGTCCAGCCTGTGTGTAAGGATCCCCATGAATAATTTGTAATCTGCGTTGAGTACTGAGATGGGATGGTGTGATCCAGTCTGTTGTGGATTTTTTCCTGGCTTCAGGTGTACTGATATTGAGGCATATGACCACGACGGGGACACCTCCCCCCTCCACCACTGAATTGGAAACTCGGACTAGGTCTGGGATGAGACATGGCTGCATAGCTTTATAAAATTCTGCAACATATCCATCCGGTCCTGGGGATTTCATTGCTTTAGCTCTTGCCAAGGCAGCTGCTACCTCCATTGTGGTGATGGGTAGGGTTAGCTGTTCATCCTGTTCCTGTGTTAATTTAGGGAGTATAAGCATCCTCAGGTACTCATTATCATCTACTTGTGATGGGATTGAGTCTGGGATGTAAAGTTTAGAATAATATACTCTGAACCTTTTGTGATGTCTTGGAGTTTTGTAAGATGGGATCCATTGGTGGGGTGAAGTAAAGTAGTTATTGTCGAGTTTTTGTGTTGTTTCCACCTCAGGTATGCTAGTATCTCTACCTTAGATATGTAAGGGCTATTTCAGTATTTTGCTTTATTAGGTTGTCTATTTCTTTTTTTTGGTTTCTGGAGTTGAGGCAGAATCGAGTCATCCCCCTGTTTGTGTGCCATTTGTAGAAAGTGCACTGTGTCCTCTAGGTCCCTCTGCTTTTCCTTCCTAAGTCATGCTTGCTGTGTCATGTATTGGCTACTATGTCCCCGGAGGACTGTTTTCAAGGTATTCAGTTTATCCTCAGCGCGTCTTCGGGGCGGTTATCATGTTGTATTTCCTCTAGCCTATCTGCCAGGAAGTCTTTGAAGGGTTGTGATTTCAGATGGTAAGGATTTAGTCTCCAGAATGTGTTGCATTTTTGGAGTCCTAGGGCCCATTCGGTGATCACTGGGGTGTGATCTGAATGGATTATGTCACCTATCCGGGCATCCACCAGCCACTGTAAAGTTCCAAGTATTCTTGAATAGGTTTGGTGTACTGCCAAATAATGCGTATAGTTCCTTGAACCAGGCATCCACCCCGCCCACCTTCCTGACAAGCCTATTAAAGAATGTTTGGGCTACTGTCTGCCTTGGGGGCCTTGGGTTTGAGGAGTCCCGGCCAGGGTCTAGCATGGTATTGAAATCTCCAGCCAGCATCAGTGTCCCCCTGGACAACTGTAGCACTTTGTCTAATAGCATCTTCAGTTGTGGGTTGTCTAAGCCTGGGGGGAAGTTTGTGTTGGCCAAGGTCACCTCTCTATCTTGAATCCTGCCTCTGACCACCCCCAGTCATCCCTCAGAATCTGCCCACATATCTTGCACTTCAAAGGCGGCATGCTTAGGTATAAGGACTGTCACCCCTCTCTTCCTTCTATTTTTCCCTGAGGAAGCATATAAATGTCCCACGCCAAATCCAGGTAACTTCATATGTTCTTGTTTTGACACATGTGTCTCTTGTAGGAATATTATGCCGACTTTAGTCTTTCTGAGGTATGACAATATTCTTGACCTTTTTATGGCTCATGAGAGGCCATTTACCTTCAATGATAAAAGCTGCAGTGCCACGTCATACATCCATAGGTCACTAGGGGTGTATTCTGTGCCAAGTCACGGAGTGCTATTGTCTGAGGGTCCCCTGGTTCCCACCCCCTAACATCAGAACATGCATGTCTGTGTGAGCATATTGACTGTTATTAAGACAAAGTTGAACACAACAACATAATATCAAACACATAACAATTATTCTGTGATGAACTTTCTGTTATTAACTGGTAGTCTAATCCTAAAACATACAAATGTAACAGCCAAACTAGGTTGGCTACTATCGACCTAATAGTTTGGGTACCAATGTGGTCACCCATGAATCTAGCTGTCAACTTGTACTTCTACTCTTGGTTGGAACTCCTCTGGTCCTGCCAACAAGGCCTCGCCTTGTTTAGAGGGTAATCCTTAGTCGAGGGCCCTCTCTAGGTAACAAGTGCCTATAAAACATAGTCTGAAATCTTAGTCTCAATCTCCCCCTTAGGATCCATTCTGAATGAGTAGTTTTGTAGTGGTTCCTCAGGTTTGCTCTGGTTGTGGGTGCAATCCACCCCTCTCATTTATAATTGACCCACTGTGGGGATCCCTGAGTCCCTTCAGGCTGGTTCCCACCTTCCTCTAGGAGGGGGTCTGGGGGGTTCCCGGGTCCACCTCTTTCAACGGGACCTGGTCGCCCTTGACTGTAGATCAGTCCTGCCACCTCCCTCACCATAATCTGCATGCCATCTTTTGTTTTATCGGCTGCAGTTACTCGGTGAGGGTACTTCGGATTGTAATTATAATATCAGCCAAGCCTCCCCTCCACTGCTTCTTGTGGCCACTCATTTAACATTACCCTCAACCCTCCTGGGTTCTCCATCCTTTGGGTGTCCTCTACTTGCTTTTCCGTGGACTCGTATAGGGGTGGAGGCATGCACCCACCTGATAATGCCAGTCTCCAGAAGAGTTGATGGCTCATGTGCATGAGCCCAGGGATCTCCTCCCCCCTTCCCCCATAAACCTAGGCTGATAGGAAACCCCTTACCTGGATGCAACTCAAGTTTGATCTCCTCTGGGTACTTCTGGGTGCATCTCTTCACGAACTGCAGAAGTGCATCCCTTCAGAGTCAGGCTGTCATCACTTTTTGCTGCTCGTAAGGGAAGGACCACCTGCTGCCAGCATGGATTTTCTACAGCAGGTAAATAATCAATGCTTTAGTTTTATTTGAACACATTTCTTACATAGAAACATAGAAACATAGAATGTGACGGCAGATAAGGACCGCTTGGCCTACCTAGTCTGCCCATTTTCCTACCTAACAGATAAGCTGCATATCCTAGTTAACCAACAGCTTACTTCCTCCTACCCCCCAGTAGGACTGCCTTATGTCTGTCCCATGCATTCTTGAATTCCCCCACTGTTCTTGACTCCACAGCCCCCTCAGGAGCTGTTCCATGCATCCACAACCCTCTCTGTGAAAAATACTTCCTCCACATTACCTCTGAGCCATCCCCCTCTATCTTCAAATTGTGCCCCTTGTTCTTGCACATCTCTTTTCTGAAAGATGCTACCTCTTGGACTTTGTTGATTCCTTGAGGTACTTGAAAGTTTCTATCATGTCCCCTCTCTCCCTTCTTTCCTCAAGGGTATACATATTAAGCTCCTTTAGTCTTTCTTCGTATGTCTTCTGGTGCAGACTCTGCACCATTTTGGTTGCCCTCCTCTGGACAGCCTCCACTCTGTCTATGTCTTTGCTGAGATGGGGTCTCCAGAACTGCACACAGTACTCCAGATGGGGTCTCACCAACTGTCTGTACAGAGGGTTAACAACTTCCTGTTTTCTACTATTGATGCTTCTCCCTATGCATCCCAGTATCCCTCCAGCCTTCCTTACTGCCTTCTCACATTGCTTGCCCACCTTTAGGTCATCTGATATAATTACCCCCAGGTCCCTTTCCATTTTTACTGTTGTCAGTATCTCACCCCCCATTGTGTACTCTTCCCCTGGGTTTTTGTTTCTCAGGTGCATTACCTTGCACTTCTTTGCACTGAATCTGAGCTGCCGTACATCTGACCATTCCTCCAACCTTGCCAAGTCCCTTCTCATCCTTTCCACTCCATCTTGTGTATCAACCTTGTTGCAGATCTTTGTGTCGTCTGCAAAGAGACATACTTTTCCTTCCAGTTCCTCTGCAATGTCACTTATAAAGACATTAAAACGGACCGGTCCTAGTACTGAACCCTGCGGTACCCCGCTAGTAACCCTCCTTTCCTCACTGTAGACTCCATTTATTACTACCCTTTGCGTCCTGTTGTCTAGCCAATTTTTTATCCAGGCTACCACCTTGGAACCCACTCCAAGGCTGGCTAACTTGTGTATTAATCTTTTGTGTGGGACTGTATCAAATGCCTTGCTAAAATCTAGGTAGGCCATGTCCACAGCCCCTCTCTGGTCTACTACTTTGGTCACCCAGTCAAAAAAATCTATTAGATTCGTCTGACACGACCTTCCCATCGTGACTCCATGCTACCTTGGGTCCTGTGCTTCACTGGCCTCTAGGTACTCAACAGTTCTTTCCTTCAGAAGTGATTCCATCATTTTTCCTACCACTGAGGTCAAACTAACTGGTCTGTAGTTTCCTGCCTCTGTCCTGCTCCCACTTTTGTGAAGAGGAATCACATCCACCCTCCTCCAGTCCTCAGGTACCATGCCATCCTCCCCATGATTTGTTAAAGAGAGTAGTCAGTGGTGTCACTAGTTCTACCCTTAGTTCCTTTAGAATTCTTGGGTGAATCCCATTAGGCCCCATTGCTTTGTCCACCTTCAATTTTATTAGTTCTTTCAGAACCCTTTCTTTTGTAAATGGACTGGTATCGACCCCTGTCTTCAGAGTGTTTCTCTTGTTTGGTTTAGGTACCTCCCCCTCCTCTTCCTTCATGAATACTGAGCAGAAATATTCGTTCAATATCCCTGCTTTTTCACTGTCACCCTCAACCCACATTCCCTCCCCTTTATTAAGCCTCAGTATCCCTCCTTTGGTCTTTCTTTGCTCCCTAATGTACCTATAAAAGGTCTTATCCCCCCTTCTTAACAGAGTTGGCTATCCTTTCCTCGGTTTGGGCCTTTGCTATTCTGACTGCCTTCCCAGCCTCTTTCTGCTTTAACTGATAAAGTTCTCTGTCCTGCTCCTTCTGTGTTTCCTTATATTTCCTGAATGCTATCCTTTTCTCCTTAACCTTCCCTTCCACCTCTTTTGAGAACCATAGCGGTTTTTCCTTCGTTGTGTTTTGTTGATTTACTTCACACAAAGGCTTGTTGTCTCTGTGATGTCTGTTTTAATTACTCCCCATTGTTCCTCCACCCCTCTTTCTTGCCTGTTTACTAGAGCTTTTCTGAGGAACTCTCTCATTTTCCCAAAGTCAGCCCTCCTAAAGTCCAATACTCTTGGTTTTGTATGGCTTGATTGTATGGTTGTGTTTATCGTGGACCACACTGTTTGGTGGTCACTTGTTCCCAGATGGCTACCCACTTTTAAATCTGAGATTCTTTCTCCATCCCCATTTGAGAGTACCAGGTCTAAGATTGCTCCCTCCTGAGTGGGTTCCAATACTAGCTGTCTGAGGCATGCCCCCTGTGGGGCATCAGGAATGACCGATGCTCTTGGATGTGCCTGCAGCAAAAGGTGCTCCAGTTAACATCTGGCATATTCAGGTCCCCCATCAACAATATCTCCCCTTTTTCTGCCATTCTAAGGAAGCCTTCTATCATTTCCTTGTCCATTCCCTCCCCAGAGATGGGGGTCTGTATGCAACCCCATGCGGATTGTGGTGCCTTTTCCTGTCTCCAGGGTGACCTAGAGTGCCTCATCTGCTCCGTGTTTACTCTTTAGTTCTGTTGCTTTGATTCCTTCCTTTACAAAGAGAGCCACTGGGGTGGCAGGCCAGAAAGGATGGTACCTACTTGCTCACCCCCCACAGCTAGCAGTGGAACCAGTGAACCGGAGAAGTGGACATCTCAACAAAGCAGTGTGCAAAAGATGGAGATTAGCACCCAAGAGGTGGATAGGCAGAAAAGGGGCAAACATCAGCAGAAGGGCAGACAGCAAGGAGAACCAGGGATAAAGGACAACCAGGGAAGGGGCTGGAGTAGAACAACTAAACAGTCTAGGGAGGTCAAATCATGGAAAGCCATGTGTGCCAATGCCAGGAGCCTTAGCAACAAGATGGAAGATCTGGAGGCTGTCATGGTGCAGTCAGACCTGGACATTGTGGCCATCACAGAAACCTGGTGTAATGATAACCATGACTGGGAGATGGCCATTCCTGGCTACAACATATTCAGAAGAGACCGGGCAGGTAGGAAGGGAGGAGGAGTGGCACTGTATGTGAAAATTGACATAAGGGCCACAGAGATCCAGGAGGAACAAAATGGGGGAGAGATACTGTGGGTTAAGCTGGGAAGGAAAATGGGGCCAGCCATCCGCACAGGTGTGGTCTATAGACCACTAGCCCAGGAGGAAGAAACAGATAGGGAGCTGATGCTAGCCATCCAAAGGATGGCAGACAAGGGTGAGGTAGTACTGGTTGGAGACTTCAATATTCCAGACGTGGACTGGAGTATCCCAGGAGCAGCATCAACTAGGGGCTGATTTATCCTGGACTCCCTTCAGGGTGCCTTCCTCAAGCAACTGGTCATGGAACCAACTCAGCAGAAGGCAATACTGGACCTTGTGCTCACAAACAGGGACAGTGTGATGGGATAAAAGTGGGGGAGCACGTGGGGAACAGTGACCACTAGTCATTGTGGTTTGAAATCACAGAAGGAGCAGAACCAAACCACACAAAATCATGTATCCTGGATTTTAGGGGAGCAGACTTGGGGAAAATGGAGAGATACTTGAAAGAGGCATTAAGGGGAATGGGGCAGGAATCAGGGGTTGAGGAACAGTGGGCAGTATTTAAAACCGGGATTACAAGAGCAACAGAATTATGCATTAAGCAGGATAGCAAGAGGAAAAGGAAGAGGAGGCCATTATGGTTTTCCAAAGAGGTAGCAAAGAAAGTGAAAGCCAAAAAGATTGCAATCAGGCAATACAAAAAAGACACAGGCAGAAGGGGATCAGAAGAAGTACAAGGAGAAGCAAAGGGAGGCAGGGAGGTCAGTAAGGGAAGCCAAAGCTCAGACAGAACAGCACATTGCAAAATCAGTGGGTAGAGGGGACAAAACCTTTTACAGGTACATAAGTGAAAAAAGAAAGGCAAAGGGAGGGATAGTGAGACTGAAGGGGGAGGATGGGGGCCACGTGGAGGATGACAACAGTAAAGCTGTTGTGCTAAACAAGCACAAAGGAAATCCAAAAAACTTCTGATCATAGGAGACTCCATGATTCGGGGAGTTGATACCCATCTCCAGCCAGGGGTGATGGTCAGATGTCTCCCAGGTACATCAGCATGGAGAGACACTGACCGCATTGCTAAAATTGTTCACAAAGCAGGAGAAAACATTGATGTCCTAGTACACATAGGGACTAATGATCTCGCCAGCCGGTCAGTTGTGGAGACCAAGGAACACCTGACTAAGCTGGGTGACAAACTATCATCTATTTACGTCAGGCATCTCCTTCTCTGAGATCCTGCCAGTCTGGGAGAAGGGAACAGATGGACGGAAGGTCAGAAGGAGAGATAGGGAGCTAAACACGTGGCTCAAGGACTGGTGCCAGGAAAAGGACACAGATTTGTAGGAACAGCAGCAGTTCTGGGAGCGAAAGTTCTTTAAATTTGATGGACTGCATCTGACTAAAGAGGAGTCAGTGCATTGGGGCAGAAGTTTGACGTCTTTGCAGAATATTTAAACTAGCAAATGGGGAGAGGGTGCAGCACCCATACGTCGAATGGGAAGAACACCTCCCCTCAGCTAGTGGTCAAACAGGAATTCAGCGTGTTTGCCATTCATTTGCATCACCAGGTAAGAAAAAGGTTTGTCTCCCATACGATGCACAGGGGTAATGCCAAACTTCACCCAACAACTAACACACCAAAATCTGGCCAATGGAAAATCATGTACACAAATGCTCACAGCCTGGGAAATAAGATCCCAGACCTGCAGGCAATAATGTCAGAGCTAAACTGGACATAGTAGCAATTAGTGAGGCGTGGTTTACAAGTAACCACCTTAGGAGACTTCAGTACCTGGCTATGTATTGTTCAGAAGAGACCGAGGTGCAAAAGGGGAGGAGTGGCCCTGTATGTTAATGAAAATATCAAAGCTACAGAAATTCAGAATACACATAAGGAGCCAGAAGAACTGTGGGTCACCCTGGAAACAGGAAATGGGACAGCCATAAGAACTGGGGTTGTCTACAGGCCCCAGACCAGAGGAGGACATAGACACATTACTGTTAGAAGATATACAAAACATGACAGCTAAAGGGAGGTTCTGATAATGGGAGACTTCAACATGCCAGATATAGATTGGTCAATACCAGCAGGAACATCTGCCAGAACTAGACTCATAGTGGATTCCTGCAGGGGAGGCCTCAAACAACTGGTACAGCAACCCACAAGAGACAGGGCTATCCTAGATCTAGTACTGATTAACAAAGAAGGGATCACAGATCTCCAGGTAGAAGGTCACCTGGGGTCCAGTGACCATCACATGGTATGGTTCAATTTGGCTACTACATCTAAATCATCCCATTCCAAGGCAAAAATATGGGACTTCAGAGGAGCTGACTTTGATAAGATGGCCAACAGAGTTAAGCTAGCCCTGGCAAAAAGAAACACAGGTGAGGAGGTACAGGCAAAGTGGGCAAGCATTAAGGATACAATACTTGAAGCAACATCCCATTGTGTTAGACAGAAAAGGAAGTGCAAAGAAAAGGAAACCACTTTGGTTCTCAAATACAGTAGCAGAAAAGGTCAGAGCCAAAGGCTGGCCTTCAGAAAATATAAGGAACACAGCGGGATGAAGATAGGGGAGGCATACCAAACTGCCCTAAGGGAAGCAGGTGCAGTAAGGCAGGCAAAGTCCCAAACTGAGGAAACACTAGCACGAACAGTAAAGAAGGTGACAAGACTTTCTATAGATACATTAGTGAAAGGAGAAAGTCCAGAGGGGTATTGCTAAGCTTAATGGAGAAAAGGGAGCATGTGAGGAGGAGGACCCTGTAAAGGCATCTATCCTAAATAGATACTTTTGCTCAGTATTTACTGAAGAGAAGGTAGGGCAGGGCCCACAGCTCAGCATCATGGACACAGGGGGAGGGAGGTGAGCACTACTCCCTTCACAAAAGAAGGGTCCTACAAGAGCTTGCTAAGCTCAGGGTGGATAAGGCAATGGGACCTGATGGCATACATCCCAGGGTACTTAAGGAGCTAAAGGAGGAACTAGCAGAGCCATTAGCAGAATTGTTTAGTGAGTCTCTGAGCACAGGAGAGGTCCCAGAAGACTGGAGAAGGCTCTGTGATCCCGCTCCACAAGAGTGGTAGCAGGGAGGAGGCGGGAACTACAGACCAGTCAGTCTTACCTCCAGTAGTGGGCAAGATTATGGAGGCACTCCTTAGAAAGGATAGTGCAACACCTGGAATCCATAGGGCACAGGATCCAAGACAGCATGGGTTTACAAAGGAAGGTCCTGTCAAACTAATCTCATGGATTTCTTTGACTGGGTAACCAGAGTGGTGGACCAAGGGGGAGCAGTTGATGTCGCCTACCTTGACTTCAGCAAAGCTTTTGACACTGTTCCACATAGAAGATTGATAAATAAGCTAGGTAGGCTCGGGGTGGGTCAGAAGTTGGTCAACTGGGTGGCAAACTGGTTGACTGGCAGAAAACAGAGAGTGGTGGTAAATGGTATACAGTCAGAAGAGATGCAAGTCACAAGTGGGGTACCTCAGGGATCAGTCCTGGGGCCAGTCCTATTCAACATCTTCATTAGTGACCTCGTAGATGGACTAGAGGGTAAGGCTTGTCTGTTTGCAGATGACACCAAGATCTGCAACAGAGTAGATGATCCAGATGGGGTGGGCAGAATGAGAAGAGATCTGGATAAACTAGCAAAATGGTCAGAAGAGTGGCAACTGGGATTTAATGCAAAGTGCAAAATCATGCACATAGGAAGAGAAACCTGAAGCCACTTATAGGCTGGGAGGAGTTGCTAGCAGTCACAAAGGAAGAAAGAGACTTGGGCATCATCATCACTGATGACCTAAAATCATCAAGCAGACCTCTAAAGCAGTAGGTAAGGCTAGGGGGTGTTAGGGTGTATTAGTAGGGGTATCACAAGTCGTAAGAGGAGGTAATAATCCCTCTGTACAAGACATTGGTTGAGGCCCCATCTGGAGTACTGCGTGCAGTATTGGAGGCCACACCTTCACAAGGACATTAACCAAATTGAGGCAGTCCAGAGAAGGGCAACCAAAATGGTGCAGGGACTGCATCAGAAGACATATGAGGACAGATTAAGCGGAGCTCAATATGTATACCCTTGAGCAAAAGGAGGAGAGAGGTGATATGATCGAGACATTTAAACACCTTAAGGGCATAAACAAGGTGAAAGAGTCTAACATGTTTAAATATAAGAAAAATTGCAGGACAAGAGGACACAACATGAGATTAGAGGAGGCCGATTAAGGGGAATGTGAGGAAATTCTTTTTCACAGAAAGGGTGGTAGATGCATGGAATAGCTTACACAAGAAGTGAGTGGCTATGAATACAGTGCAGGGCTTCAAACAGGCATGGATAGGCATAAGGGAGCAATACAAATGACTATGAATAGATAGGTCACTGACAGAGCAAAGGCCGATGGCACATTTATAAGGTAGAAAAAAAATGGGCAGACTGGATGGGCCTTGCGGTCCTTATCTGCCGTCAACTTCTATGTTTCTATGTTTCTATGTAGCTGACATACTGAACAGGTATTTCTGCTCAGTCTTTACTGAGGAAGAGGAGGGTAATGGGTCTGAAGGGAGTACAAGGGGTGAGAATGGTGCAGAAATGGACACAAGTCTCTTTACACGAGAAAGGGTCCTGAAGGAACTGGAAATAATAAGAATTGATAAAGCAATGGGGCCAGATGGGGTGCACCCCAGGGTCCTTAAAGAACTCAGAGAGGTGGTGGCTGAACCTCTGGCTATCCTGTTTAGCCGATCACTGGAAACAGGGGAGGTACCCAAAGACTGGAGGACAGAAGATGTAGTCTCCTTATACAAAAGTGGGAACAAAGTGGAAGTGGGGAACTACAGACCAGTCAACCTCACCTCGGTAGTGGGGAAGATCATGGAAGCACTACTGAAGGAGAGATTGGTGGAACATCTGGTTGTCAATGGACTGCAGGATCCAAGGCAGCATGGTTTCACCAGGGGGAGGTCATGTCAGACCAACCTTGTTTAATTTTTTGACTGGGTGACTAGGGAGGTGGATCAGGGGAGGGCAGTGGACATGGCCTATCTGGACTTCAGCAAGGCCTTTGATACTATGCCGCATAGAAGACTATTACACAAACTAGGGAATATGGGTTTGGGCAGTACAGTAGTGTGGTGGGTAAGTAACTGGCTGGGCGGCAGGACACAGAGAGTGGTGGTAAATGACTGCCACTCCACAGAGGGAAGAGTGACCAGTGGGGTACCACAGGGATCAGTGCTGGGACCGGTCCTATTCAACATCTTCATCAGTGACATTGCGCAGGGCCTAGACGGCAGAATTTCACTGTTCGCTGATGACACAAAGCTATGTAACAGAGTAGACTCACCAGAGGGTGTAGACAGAATGAGAAGGGACCTGCAGAAACTTGAAGAATGGTTAGGGGTTTGGCAGTTGAAATTCAATGCAAAGAAGTGCAAGATAATGCATATGGGGCACAAAAACCCTGGCACAATATATCAGTTGGGGGGTGAGGATATAGCATACACCAAGCAGGAAAGGGATCTTGGGGTTATCATCTCTGATGACCTCAAGGTAGGGAAACCTACAGGTAAAGCAAATAGGATGCTGGGATGCATAGGCAGGGGCATCACCAGCAGGAAAAGGGAGGTCATGATTCCCACTATACAAGACACTAGTGAGGCCCCACCTGGAGTACAGTGTACAGTTCTGGAGACCTTACCTACATAAGGACATAGACAGGGTAGAGAAGGTTCAGAGGAGGGCAACAAAGATGGTACATGGATTGCATCACAAGTCCTGTGAGGACAGGTTGAAGGAATTCAATATGTACTCCCTGGAGGAGAGGAGGGAGAGAGGGGACATGATATAGACATACAAGTATCTTACAGGGAGGAACAGGGTGCAAGAATACGCTATTTTTAAGTGAAAAAGATGTTCCAGAACTAGAAGGCATGGGATGAAGTTGGAGGGAGGACGATTCAGAGGAAATGTGAGGAAGAATTTCTTCACAGAACGGGTGGTAGACAAGTGGAACACCCTGCCTGAGGAAGTGGTGGGAGCTGAAACAATCACAGGATTTAAGAATGCATGGGATAGACATAAAGGAATTCTGGAAGTCAGGGGTAAGGGGCAACAGAGTTCTAGGAAAACATAAACTGAAGTTACAGACTCAAATGGGCAGACTAGGTGGGCCATAGGCCCTTATCTGCTGACACTGTCTATGTATCTATGTACTCCTCCTCCTCTTTTACCCTCCCTGTCCCTCCTGTAGATTGTGTACCCTGGTATGTTGACATCCCAGTCATGGTTCTCTGTGTACCATGTTTCAGTGACTGCCACAATATCCAGGCAACCCTCTTCCATCAAGGCCACTAGTTCAGGGAGCTTTTTACCTAGACTACGGGCATTGGTACTCATTACCTTCCATTTTTTGATGGCCTTAGCCCTTTAAGACCCATTCCTGTCCTTACTGCCTTTGCCTTTTTTTACATTTACCCCTGTCCTTCTCCCTAATGACTTCTCTACCTTGGTGTTTACCTCACTAATTACCGTGTTTTGTGGGGGGAGGCTGGGATTTCCCTGCTCCTTTTCAGTGCCTCCCCCCTTGGCTAGTTTAAATGCTTGCTAATGAAGCATTTAAACCTCTCACCTAGGATCCTGGTTTCCCCCTGGACAGATGCAGACCATCGCACCAGTATAGGTCTGCATCCCTCCAGGTGGCTCCCCAGTCCCCAGTGAAGCCAAAACTCTGATCTCCACACCAGTTTTTCAACCATTTATTGAATTCCCCGGTGAGGAGTACCCTTGCATCACCCTTGCCATAGACAGGCAGCACCTCCGAGAAGGTTACTTGTCGCTACTTGTCTAAGCTCCTCCTAACTCTACAAACTCCTCTTGCACTGCTGTAGTCCCATTCCTAGCCAGGTCATTTGTCCCTAGGTGGACAATGACATCCAGCTCCCTCCCGTGCAGCTGCTCCTCGATCCTGAGGATTCGCTTCCTGTCCCTCAAGCTGTGGCGCCAGGCAGGCACCTTACCTCCCTCTCCCTTCCTCCCCCATTTCTACCCCCTAATGATTGAGTCCCCACCAGGAGTTGATTCCTTCCCCTGTGGGATCCCATGCTGCCCTCCTGTGGGTCTCCTTTGTGAAGGTTCCCAGCATTCTCCTTGGTCTCCACTGCAGGTGCCTCCATAGAGGAACCACTATCCACCAGAAGAGTGAATGAATTGTGGAGAGGTACAGCTGGAGGGATGCAACTCTGTTCCACCACCCTCTCCCTCCCTGAGCCCACCCTGGTCCAGCCTCTCCTCTTTCTTGGCAACCTCTGAGGTAGTGGCATTGGCCCTCGTGGTCCCTGGGTGGGGGAGGAGGTTTCACGAATCCAAGCCGGGTCAGCCTGGAGACAGGCAACCTCCTCCCTCAGACCAGAGAGGTGCCTGCAAATAGGGCAGCATCGCAGCCTCCAGGATGTCTCCCGGAACACGGCTGCCCCACAGCCATTGCACTGCACCACTTCTATCATGTCTTATTTTGTTTCCCCTCTCCTGTTTCTCTGTATGCTTACTTTCTCCTCTCCTTACAACTCACACCCTTCCTGTTCTGGGACAGCAACTTCCTATATTCTTCAGTAGCCTCCTTCTTCCTTGCTCAGTGTCAGACCACCACCAGCGGGGGGGAGGGGGAGAGTGAGCTACTTTTTTCCTTTAGGGTTGACAAAAGCAATGTTTCTCTATGATCCTTCCCTTCCTACTGCCAAACAGGAAGTTCCTGTTGACAGTCAACTCCAGTGGCTATAAAAGTAGAACTGGCTTAGGGTGGGTGGATGGATGGCAATTTGTAAGAAAAAAGGCTAGCAACAGGAAGTTGTAATTTGAGTCACCTGCTTTTTTAGTGTCTAAGCCACACCCCCAATTAAGCTCTCTCTCCTCCTACTGGTTTAGCAAAGTAAGTTGATACAGTACCCTTCCCAGCACAGAACACACACACTGACTTTCTTTCTTTTCTTTTTTTTTAACCCTAAATAAGACCCCTTCTACTTCTAATAAAGTATCTGTCTGCTTAATCTCAACAGACACTGACTCCTGCTGAGGTATAAGTGTTAAATTAATAAGAAAATGTAGCTTCTTTTAGTTAGCTGCTTTCTGCTCTACAAGCAAGGCTAGCAACAGGCAATACATTCACCTATTTCACCAGCCCTGGTGAGACTGCTTAGGTGTCTTTATGAGTCTCTTTCTCTGTTTTCTTTGTCTATGACTATGTGATATACTAATTATCGGGCTACTTATTCTCCATGCACCCCCCCTTCCTTCCCACCTTGGGAAGCGGATCCCTCCCAGAGACCTGCAGTATGATGTGTTCGAAGAAGAAAAAAAAGGGGGGGACTACATGTTTCTATGATGAATCTGTCCTGCTCCATGTCCCCCCTCACTTCACCAGATTCTGCTTCCACGCATTATTTACAATTTTACAAATACGATAATTCTTAGAGTCTTGACCCCATGACAAGCAAAACATAAAGGTGCTTATCTGATGCTGTCGCTCAGTTTTCTGCTGGGTGCCCAGTCGTTTGCCCCCGTGAAGTCCCCCTGAAGAGCTTATGTCCCTAGGTGCCTCGCTGCTTCATTTTCTCCAGATCACACAACACCAGTCTTTATTCAGCAGCTAAAGTTCTGGGGGATTTGTTCAGTTGTGTTGCATTGTCATTCAGAGGAGACCACGAAAGGGTGCAGTCAAGGCTCAGCTAAATTAATCTGAAACTCGAGCATCGAGGCTCCTTCAATGTGTATTCGGCCATACCGGACTGTTGGGAGTTACTAGCAGTTGCTGGTGTTTTAATGTCTCCAAAATATGCTGCAATGCATCAGATCCCTGGAGACATCTGGCTTCCTGCCATCCCTCATTCCAGATCCACTGTGAAAGCTTTCCAGCTAGGGTGGGCTTGAGGATCGGGGGCCTATCTGGGATCTAGATGTTCCTTCTCCCCAATTCTTCAGTCACCTATGCTACTACTGAACTGAAGGACATGGTGGCATCATCGGGAAAGAAGATTACCAGCCTGGCAGGGTAAGGGGTGTGAAATTTAAGCTGTGCCTGTTTTAATGCTCGCATTAGAGGGATTGTGCCCGGTGCTTGGACATGTTCTCAGGGGCATAATCATTTTTGAAATAAAGCCTGTGCATTTTGTAGACCACAACCCCTTTCTTCCACGCTGTATGCAGTATTGTTTCTTTTTCTTGGTAGCGCAGCATGCATACCAGGATTGTGCGTGGGCTAGCTCCAAGGGCTGGCTTTGGGCCCAGGGTTCTGTGGGCCAAGTCGATTTCCAATGTGGCAGTGTCTGGTAGCGTGATGACAGCTCTAAACAGGGTTTTCAAGAAGGTATTAATATTGGTGCTCTCCATTTCCTCTGGGACACTTGAGAGCCGTATATTATTTCTGTGATTGTGGCTCTCTGCATCCTCTGCTCATTCCTGAAGGGAGGTGACCATGTGGTGTAGTTGTACTATTGCTCTCTCAGTGAAGCCGACCCCATGGTCGGTGTCAATTAGTTTGCCCTCCATTGTTTCTTGTCTTCAGTCCAGTTTATTAACATTCATTCGCAGGGCTGTAGTTATGGAGCACATCTCCTTTCTAAAATCCTTAATCTCCTCCAGCATTCTGTCCATTTGTCGCTGTATAACTGTCATGTTAGTGGTGTCAGCTTTGGCGTGGCCACGCCTGGAGGAGTTTGAGGCCCGGGATCCCTTGCTCTCTGAATCTCTATCGGACAATCCTCCTTCATCGTCAGGTGTCTGGGTGAGATTTTTGAGAAACCTCTTCTGCTTGCCATATTCTTGCCTTTTGGTGTGGTTTGAAGATGAATTTCAATAAATTTGTTGTTATATAAGGCTAAATCATGGAATCCCTCAGGGAGCTGTTGCAACTAGCGGCTGGCTAGGCTCATGACATCACCGCTTTGGGATATTTCTTTTGCTGGCCTCTTGTAAATGTCCAGGTGGAAGTTAAAGATTCCACGGCACTTACTGTAGGAGTAGAACATTTTCCATAGTGTCCTGGCCAACATACCTCCATCAATAAAACAGGTCCAGTTACTCCCACACCCCCACCCCTGGGCACAACAGGAAACATGTTGCTGCAGCTCAATGTGCCTTTCCTGGTCAAACAGAAAAAAAAATACATAGAGAATGAAGGATGGGATGGTGTGTATAATGAGATTTTACACACGCCTGAGGTGTGGGATGCTATGGGGTTTATAAAAAGCATCCCACACCGAAGGCGTGTGTAAAATCAAGTTTTACACATGACCCCATCTTTTATTTTATGTAATTGCTGGTGAGTGCTTTTTCACCACAGAAATTATATAAAAGAAAAGTAAAAACAGAGATCATTGTTGAGGCAGCCACGGACCGGTCGGGATTCAGCACGGTCTGCAGTCTGCCAAGATTTTACATTTCTTTACTGTTTTAGGGTTGCAGAGTGGACCTTTACATTTTTGAATTAGTTCTTGGGGGGTTTTTGTTTTGTTTTTGAGGTTTTTTTTTACTTACCACTGAGTGGCAGTTGTGCCATCCGTTTAGTGAGAGAAGTGGAGAAAGATAGAAAGAGAGAGAGAGAGAGAGAGAGAGAGAGCTGGCTCATGCGCAGTGGCAGGGAAACCTGGAGCATGTTTGCCATTATAACCAGCTGGTTGTAACGCAAATTATAACCAGGTTTCCCTATGGGAAAAAGCGCACACCAGTAATTATAAGTGAATAATCAAAATGTCATATTATAGATACTTACAAGAAAGTAATTATTAGAAACCAGATGGGATGTGCTATTAAAAGCATAATCAGTTAGAGGGCATGGGACACATTTTAGACATAAAAACTAAACTACATGAGATCTGTAATAAATATATCCTGAAGTTTAAAAAAACAGCAGAGGGTATAGACCGAGGTGGCTGACTGGTAAAATCAAATGGCTAATAAACAGTAAAGGGAAAGCTTATCAAAGATTCAAGAAAAATAAAACACAATAGTTATGTCAAGAATATAAAAAGAAGTTAAAAACATGTATTTGAGGTCTAAAATAAAAAAAGAGAAGAAGAAATGGAATTAACTTTGGCAAAGATGGCAAGCAAAGTGAACTGTAAACAATTTTATAACTATATTAACTCTCTAAAAAATACAAATAATGGGGTGGGATCATTGGAATATAATACCGGACTAAGCAATCCCATTAAAATGATGGAAATATTTGACAAGTATTACTGTTCAGTATTTATTAATAGTTCAGTAGCATTAAAACAAATGGGTACTATAGATAATTCTGTAAATAGGAACTAAATAAAAATTGATATACTGTACATGAAAAACAGATTTCTGAGACAATCAGAACCCTAAAAAAACAGAAGGTCACCTGGCCCAGACAAACTCTTCCTACAGCTCTTGAAACTAATGGGCAATGAAATTCTGTCCCTATAGAAGACCATATTTAATAGATCTTTAAATGAATCCAGTATCAGAAGATTGGAAATTGGCTCATGTGGTTCTGACGCACAAAAATGGAAGCAAAGTGGAGGTCTCCAATTAGTGCCCCATTAGCCTGATTTTGATTACATGCAAGGTCATGGAGAGAACAATAAGATACCATATTATTACCCTCCTCTCTAAACTCCTTAAGTCTGACCCGAATCAACATGCTGTTGTTGAATTTTGATGACCCAGTAAGCCCACTGGGCCTAGAAGTCCCTTTTTCAGGGGCGACCGGGGAGTGGGGATACAGATGGTAAGCAACTGAAACTGGATCAGATTAAGCTGTTGGTGATATTTTTAGCGAATGAGGGAAATTTAGTCAGGACACCGGGAAAATTCCCCTACTCTTTTTTGATAAGTGCCATGGGATCTTTAACATCCACCTGAACTACCACCAATCCAGGCAGATGGGACCTTGGTTTAACGTCTCATCCGAAAGGCGGCACCTCAGAAGTGCAGCATCCCTCTCATTCTGCACTACAGTGTCAGTACTGGGATATTAACCCAAGTGCCAGATGTGGGAACTGAACTCACAGCCCTCTGATCTCCCGGCCAGAGAGGCAAGTGTGCTACCTACTGAGCCACTAACACTGACACGGAACATGGATTCAGAAAAGGCAGATCTTGTTTGACTTACCTCCTGACATTCTACAAAAAAATCAGCAAAGAATTATATAGAAACATAGAAGTTGATGACAGATAAGGACCGCAAGGCCCATCCAGTCTTCCCATTTCTTTTTCTATCTTATAAATGTGCCATCGGCCTTTGCTCTGTCAGTGGCCTATCTAGTCATTCTCATCTGTATTGCTCCCTTATGCCTATCCCATGCCTGTTTGAAGCCCTGCACTGTATTCAAAGCCACCACTTCCTGACGTAGGCCGTTCCATGCATCCACCACCCTTTCTGTGAAAAATAATTTCCTCACATTCCCCCTTAATCAGCCTCCCTCTAATCTCATGCTGTGTCCTCTTGTCCTGCTATTTTTCTTATATTTAAACATGTTAGACTCTTTCACCTTGTTAATGCCCTTAAGGTGTTTGAATGTCTCGATCATATCACCTCTCTCCCTCCTTTGCTCAAGGGTATACATATTGAGCTCTGTTAATCTGTCCTCATATGTCTTCTGATGCAGTCCCTGCACCATTTTAGTTGCCCTTCTCTGGACTGCCTCAGTTTGGTTAATGTCCTTGTGAAGGTGTGGCCTCCAGTACTGCCGCATGAGTACTCCAGATGGGGCCTAACCAGTGTCTTGTAAAGAGAGATTATTACCTCCCTCTTACAACTTATGATACCCCTTCTAATACACCCTAACATCCCCCTAGCCTTACCTATTGCTTTAGAGGTCTGCTTGGATGATTTCAGGTCATCGGTGATGATGATGCCCAAGTCTCTTTCTTCCTTTGTGACTGCCAGCAACTCCTCTCCTAGCCTATAGGTGGCTTCAGGGTTTCTCTTCCCTATGTGCACGATCTTGCACTTCTTTGCATTAAATCACAGTTGCCACTCTTCTGACCATTTTGCTAGTTTATCTAGATCTCTTCTCATTCTTCCCACCCCATCTGGATCATCTACTCTGTTGCAGATCTTGGTGTCATCTGCAAACAGACAAGCCTTACCCTCTAGTCCATCTGCAATGTCACTAATGAAGATATTGAAGAGGACTGGCCCCAGACTGATCCCTGAGGTACCCACTTGTGACTTGCATCTCTTCTGACTGTATACCATTTACCACCTCTCTGTTTTCTGCCCGTCAACCAGTTTGCCACCCAGTTGACCAACCTCTGACCCACCTGAGCCTACCCAGCTTATTTATCAATCTTCTATGTGGAACAGTGTTGAAAGCTTTGCTGAAGTCAAGGTAGGTGACATCAACTGCTCCCCTTGGTCCACCACTCTGGTTACCCAGTCAAAGAAATCTATGAGATTAGTTTGACAGGACCTTCCTTTGTAAACCCATGCTGTCTTGGATCCTGTGCCCTAGATTCCAGGTGTTGCACTATCCTTTCCTTAGGAGTGCCTCCATAATCTTGCCCACTACTGAGGTAAGACTGACTGGTCTGTAGTTCCCTGCCTCCTCCCTGCTACCACTCTTGTGGAGCGGGATCACATGAGCCCTTCTCCTGTCTTCTGGGACCTCTCCTGTGCTCAGAGACTCACTAAACAGTTCTGCTAATGGCTCTGCTAGTTCCACCCTTAGTTCCTTAAGTACCTAGGGATGTATGCCATCAGGTCCCATTGCCTTGTCCACCCGGAGCTTAGTGAGCTCTTGTAGGACCCTTTCTTTTGTGAAGGGAGTAGTGCTCACCTCCCTCCACCGTGTCCATGGTGCTGAGATGTGGGACCTGCCCTACCTTCTCTTCAGTAAATACTGAGCAAAATTATCTATTTAGGATAAATGCTTTTACAGGGTCCTCCTCCTCACATGCCCCCTTTTCTCCTTTGAGCTTAGCAATAGCCCCTCTGGACTTTCTCCTTTCACTAATGTATCTATAGAAAGTCTTGTCACCTTCTTTGACTGTTCGTGCTAGTGTTTCCTCAGTTTGGGACTTTGCCTGCCTTACTGCCTTCCCTGGTTCCCTTAGGGCAGTTTGGTATGCCTCCCTATCTTCATCCCGCTGTGTTCCCTTATATTTCCTGAAGGCCAGCCTTTTGGCTCTGACCTTTTCTGCTACTGTATTTGAGAACCAAAGTGGTTTCCTTCTTCTTTTGCACTTCCTTTTCTGTCTAACACAATGGGATGTTGCTTCAAGTATTGCATCCTTAATGCTTGCCCACTTTGCCTGTACCCCTCACCTGTGTTTCTTTTTGCCAGGGCTAGCTTAACTCTGTTGGCCATCTTATCAAAGTCAGCTCCTCTGAAGTCCCATATTTTTGCCTTGGAATGGGATGATTTAGATATAGGGGCCGTTAATTTCATACCATGTGATGGTCACCAGCCCCAGGTGGACCTTCTACCTGGAGATCTGTGATCCCTTCTCTGTTGGTCAGTACTAGATCTAGGATAGCCCTGTCTCTTGTGGGTTGTTATACCAGTTGTTTGAGGCCCTCCCCCTGCAGGGAATCCACCATGTGTCTAGTTCTGGCAGATGTTCCTGCTGGTATTGACCAATCTGTATCCAGCATGTTGAAGTCTCCCATTATCAGAACCTCCCCTTTAGCTGTCATGTTTTGTATATCTTCTAACAGTAATGTGTCTGTGTCCTCCCCCTGGTCTGGGGGCCTGTAGACAACCCCAGTTCTTATGGCTGTCCCATTTCCTGTTTCCAGGGTGACCCACAGTTCTTCTGGCTCCTTATGTGTATTCTGAATTTATGTAGCTTTGATATTTTCATTGACATACAGGGCCACTCCACCCCCCTTTTGCACCTCAGTCTCTTCTGAACAGTACATAGTCAGGTATTGAAGTCTCCCAAGTGTGGTTACTGGTTAACCACATCTCACTAATTGCTACTGTGTCCAGTTTAGCCTCTGACATTATTGCCTACAGGTCTGTGATCTTATTTCCCAGGCTGTGAGCATTTGTGTACATGATTTTCCATTGACCAGATTTTGGTGTGTTAGTTGTTGGGTGAGGTTTGGCATTTCCCCTGTGCGTCGTATGGGGAGATGGACCTTTTTTCTAACCTGGTGATGCAAATGAACTGCAAACATGCTGAATCCCTGTTTGACCACTAGCTGAGGGGGGAAGGGTGTTCTTCCCATTCGACGTATGGGGTGCTGCACCCCTCTCCCCATTTGCTAGTTTAAATATTCTGCAAAGACGTCAAACTTCTGCCCCAATGCACTGACTCCCTCCTTAGTCAGATGCAGTCCATCAAATTTAAAGAACTTTCCTTCTTGTTGATTTAGTGTATCTTGATTTTTGTAAAACATTTGACTTGGTTCCTTATTGGGCAATACTCTATAAACTGAAATATGTCAACTTACATCAACTTACCTATGTTGTTGTATCAATGGATTAATGAATGACTGAGTAATACATCTCAGAGATTGGTAATAAGAGGTCATTATTCGCACTGGGGACTAGTTACAAGAGAAGTACCACAGGGCTCAGCCCTTGGACCAGATCTGTTCCAAATATTTATTGATGACTTAGACCTTAAAGTAAATAACTGGTGCACAAAATATGCAGATGATTGCAGAATAGGTGTACCTAGTATAGACAGTACACAAAGGGAGTCAATACAGTCAGACCCAGATAAGACTGAGCAATGGGCACAGAGGTGGGGCATAACATTTAATATAACAAAGTGATCAGTTACTCACATGGGGAAGAATAACTCAAAACAATAATACCATTATCTGGGAAACATAATAAAATCATCTGTGGAAGAAGAAGGTCTTGTTATACTAATAGCAACAGATTAAGCTCATCGAATCATTGTTCACGAGTAGTTAGCAGGGCGAATAAGGTCTTATGGTCAATAAGATGCAACATAGGTAACAGGAATTCTAGAATCACAGCTGCATCATACAGAGCTTACATTAACCCGCATCTAGATTATGCATCTCCTTTTTTGGCCCCCTATATGGCTAAAGATATTAATAAGATTGAGTGAGTACAAAGAAGGGCAGCCACAATTATAGATGATTTAAAGGCTCGCACCTAGGATGATAGGCTGAAAATTCTTGTTCTCGGTGCACTTTACCAAAGAAAAATTGGAGGACACCTGCTCCTATTTTATGACATAGTTCATTCTCTTGACTTTATGGTGGATTTAAACTTAGAATTCAAACTCAGTGAAGAAATAACAAGGAATCACACATTGCAACTGAAAAGAAATGTATTTTGAACAAATAAAAGAAAGGTTTTTTTCACCCAAGGGATGATTGGAGTATGGAACATATTGCCCCTGGATAGAAAAATAAGCAAGCACGTGCCAGATCTCAAAGTATAGACAGATAAATGTATTGGAGATGATGGGCAACAAAACTGTTGTGGTGTTGCCTTATTATAGTGAACCTCACTATAACGAATTCCCCGTATATAATGAATATGGGTTGTGGTTCCCGACACTCACAACTGAAATTTGGCTGATCAGCTGATACATGTCAGTTGAGCTTGTCAGTTTCAGTCCTGAAATGTCCATGTCAGTTAGCTTAGTTACAGAATGTTTGTCAGCTGTGCTTTAGGTTCAAATAGGCTGTCACTGTCAGCTACCTTTAGTTAGCTGCAAACTACAGTACAACCACAGTAGAGAATGAAGTGGTCCAGTAACAGCGTGCAGATGAAGCTGTCTATTTTAGACAGACTGAAAACAGGCAAGAGTTTATCTATGATCTGTGCTGAAAGTAGGCATTCAAAATCCACTAGCTGTAAGTGGAAGAAGCAAGAGGATGGCTTGTGTGATTGTGCTGGTGAGTGCTCCGACCTCAAGGAATGACTCGAAAAAAACTAAGAAAGCCAGATGAAGGGGAGCTGACCAAGCTACACAGCTGTGGTTTTAGTAGCAATGCTCAATCAGAGTCTCAAGGCACTTTTACACACAGGTTAATGTAAGGGAATGACTGTTACGGAAACAGTATTCCGTTACATCCCTTGTGTGTAAAGCGCATCTGTTTCGTTCCCTTGGTGAACGTTCATCCAAACCGCAATCTCTGCTTCTCGCGGTTTGCACCGATGTGTTCCGTTTCATCTGGCTGTGTAAAACAGCCATTCTGAAACAGTGCACAAACAGCTATAGAGCAGCAAGCTCTGTGGGGGTTCCAAAACACAAATGGAGGCGGGAGCTGCTGGAAAACTCACGGAATGTAGAAGGGATCATAAGAACGCAACAGAGTACAACGGCGCCACAGGTAATGCTCATTTCATTTTAAAAACCTGTGTGTAAAAGCGCCTTCAGTGTCAGGGGCTGTCCATTAAACAGAAGGCTGAGCAGTTCTCTAAAGATAGCCATGGTGCAGATTCAAAGTTTGAAAGTTCCTCAGGATTGGCTGTGGTGTTTTCAACGTCCGCATGGAATCTGGCATGTCAGCATAACAAGTGGACAAAGATCTTGTAATGACAATGCTGCCATGGAGTTTTTACCCAAGTGGAGCAAAATCTTGTCTGCTGGGGTACCTGCCAGAGCAAGGTTAAAATGCCTGTGAAACTGGCTTGTTTTGTCGGTGCCACCCAGACCAATCACTGGTGAGCAGAAATGAGGAGAATGCCTCAAAAGGTTTCAGAAGTGTCCAAGGACAGAGCAACTTTCTTGTTTTGTACCAATGCCACAGGGTCACACAAGATTCAACCTCCTTGCATCAGGAAGTTTTCACGATGGTCTTATTCTTGGGGTGGTGTTCGTGGACCTGACCAAGGCCTTTAATCTTATTGACCATTCCCTGTTATGTTCCAGATTGTTTGATTTAGGTTTTTCCAACAATGTGGTCCCCTGGATTAATGATTATCTGTTGAATAGGACTCAATTTGTCACGGTCGGAAACCCCTGCCTCTTCTATCTACTGTATTGACTCGGGGGTGCCACAGGGTTCAATTTTGGGCTTGTTGTTGTTTTCGCTTTTGTAAATCAGTTCTCTTCATTATGTAGATCTTGTAATTGTCTGTTAAATGTAGGTGATTTACTTATTTTTTCTCAAGCAAAAACAGTCTCACAAATATCTCTCACTTTGGAACAGGAATTTGTGGACGTATGCAACTGGTTTGTAGCTAATTCATTAATTCTTAATACAAAAAAAAAACTAAAGTTATGTTGTTTGGACCCCCTCACTACTGAAAGATAATCCAAGCCTAATTATTCATGATGAAAAGGGATCTGTGATTGATCATGTTTACAAATGTAAATACTTAGGTGTATTGTTAGACCACAGTTTAACCTCCCTCCTCCCCCCCCAAGTTAAGGCTGTTTGTAGACAAATAAGTTGTAAATTGAGTGTCCTATATAAGTTTAAAAAAAATGTTTTTCTATGGAAATAACAAGATCAATTGCTACAGGAATTCGGCTACCTCACTTAGATTATTGCGCTGGATTGTACTTTAAATTAGCAGTAAAAGAACATAAGGCCTTATCTACTGTATATAACAACCCTTGTCAGTTCGTCTTGGGCCTCCTGATGCGAACCCATCATTGTTTTTTGTATTCAAAACTAGGGTGGTTATCGCCCAATGCAAGACTGTCATATTTCTTTGGAGGCTTAATTTATAAGTCCATGTTTTCTAAAAGCTTATTTCCTTTAAGCAAGCTGGTTCCAATTTGTGATACTTCCCTGAACTTGAGATCTTTTAAGGGAACTCTTTTGCAGACTATTCCTTATAAATCAAAACCAGGATCTCACTCATTTTCATTTGCTGCTCCCCATTTTTGGAATTCACTACCAGATAATGCAAGATCTGTCCCCTCATTACAAAGTTTTAAAGTGAGCTTAAAAATTCATTTACAAGAATTGGATGTTTGTAATTGGTTTTTTTTAGTGAGTTAATGTGAAATATCTGTATGTATTTGTATTTTATGTCAGGTCATACCTGAAAAAGGACTTGTTCCAGTGTCCTTACCCAGTAAACAAAATCAAAATTTAAAAAAAAAAAAAAAATTGAACATGGCATAGCTCCCCATAACATACAATCATAGCCGAAATGCTTAGATGACTTCAGAAATTTTCAAACATTACATCTGCTTTCTGGGAGATGCAGCTATCATTGCACACGACTGTCACTGGCTCTTTAGGGTCTTTTAGTTGAGGAAGCATTCCATATCACAATGTGATGCCATTCGTGTTCAATCACCAAACAGCTATGGAAAGGATTGCACAGAATGTTGATGTAAAAAGCATTCCTAATGCAGCAAAGAGTAAATTTTATATTTGCTTGTGCAAAGCGAACATATTGCTACAGTAGTGGGCTTGAAAGATGTGTCACTGTTGGGTTCGATGCAGGGCAGTCTGCAGTGGGCTCGTTAGTGTCAGGCCAATGATAAGCCTGGCTAATCATGGCACTGCTCTGTGCTTGTGGGGGGGGGGACCTTTGTGCAGTTCAAAGAAAAGAGGTGCACATAGCACAGGGCAGTTCTTTGCTTTCATCTGCATGATACTGCCCACTAAGTAGCTGAGTAGCATTATGATCAGCTCTGAGCTCCCCCTGCTGTAGATGGAGATGCGCAAAATCAACTCCCTCCCACTGCCAAGTATCCCACCCATCTTCTGATCTTTCTCCGAACCCCATCTGTGAAAAGAAAATACCCTCCTACTGCCAAGCATCCCACCCACCTCCTGATCCCTCCCTGTGCCCCATCAGTAAAAAGAAAATACCCTCTGACTGCCAAGTATCCTGCCCACTTCCCAGTCCTTCCCTGTGCCCTGTCCATGAAATGAAATACCCTTCCACTGCCAAGTATCCTGCCATCCTCCCATTCTGTCCCCATGCTCCATCAGTAAACTTGTAAAAGAAGAAAACGGTCCAGTGACAATTTCTGCCCCCACACTCTCAGCCCCATCCCAACCCTCCCCATGCTTTACTTATCCAGTCCAGTGCTGTTCCTTCTTGAATGTCCTACTTCTTCTGAGCTCCACCAGAGATTGAAAACAAGGTAAGTTTGGATAATTGCTTTTTAATGTGTTTTGAACTTTTACCCATAACTTTGTCATTTTTAATATTTTTACCCCAAATTTTCAACATGGTGCTTTTTTGGACCCCGCCTCATGAACAGGGTATGTGACATTTTTCAAATCCATCCTAGCATCTGATTTTGCATTTGCTCTACAAAATCACCTTTCAGGCAGGATTTGAAAAATGTCATCTACCAGGTTCAGAAAGTGGGATCATAAAATGACCGTTTTGGAAATTTCATAGATTTCATAGATTATCAGAGCATTAAAGACATTAGTCCATGAGCTCGCCAGTTTATAATTATGTATACCCTCTAATATCCCTACTTATCAAAAATCTATCAAGTTTGGTTTTAAATTCTGACATTGTTTTACTCTCCACCACCTCACTAGGCAATACATTCCAAATCTCAGTCACTCTGTTGTTCAACCAAAATCTCCTTTTGTTGGTTCTATTTCTGTCTTTTACCAGTTGGTAATGGTGAGCTCTGGTATCATATGATTGACCCCTGTGCATTAATCCCAAAAGATCCCATAAACTAGTGTCTGATACAGCCCTAAACATCAAACACATGTCCCCTCTCAAAGAGTAGAGATTCAAAAAATGCAACCACTGCTCATAGCTCATACCTTTGGTCCCCTTAATGCCTTTGGTTGCCCTTCTCTGTACCCTTTCCATTGAGCCTACATCGCCCCTTTTGTACGGCATCCAAAACTGGATACAATACTCCATATAGGGGCGCACAAGTGCAGTGTACAGGGGCAACACCACCTCCTTGTCCCTACATTTAATATGTTTCCGTATACAGTATGTTCTGCTGCTAGCCTTTTTTATAGCCTTATTATACTGTATATCAAAGCTAAGGTCCCCACTAATAGTAATCCCCAGATAACTTTCCTCTTTTACAGTTTTTAATACAGTGCCTCCCAGAGTATATTGAAGCTGTTTATTATTTTTCCCAAAATGCATCACTGTACACTTATCGATATTAAACACAGATTGTTTTTGGGTTGCCCATAATTCGAGGTTATGTAAAGCAGTTTGTAGAATACACTGATCTTCTTGATTGTTTATTGGGAGATCTATTCCGGTGTCATCTGCAAACTTTGATAGCCACACCCCTGTATCAGCCTGCATTGATGAAATATATAAATTAAAAAAGCATGGTCCCAGTACAGAGCCCTGTGGGATACCATTGGTCACTCTAACCTGGCCTGAGTATTCTCCCTGTATACAGACCCTCTGGGTTATATTATTCAACCAAGTCTTAACCCACTGATGGACCCAACAAGGTAGACCTGACTCCCTAAGGGCCTTCACAAGTTCTTCATGGGGGACTTTGTCAAAAGCCTTGGCAAAGTTGAGGAAGATCATATCCACAGACGGGGACTGGTGATGCGGCACCTCAAAGTGCATTTTGGAACTGCTAAGTCCCCTTGCCCTCACTGGACCACCCAGGTGATAACTGACCTCCCCATTCATTTTTTGACCAGTCACCCCTTCAACGTTCTTCCCATTGTCTTCCCCCCGTTCTTTCCCTCCCACTCCCCAAAGGTAAACGCGCTACCATTACTGCCTTTTCAGGGACTTCTAGAATAAACACCTTCTTACCTGCTTTTTAAGCTCGCCTGCTCCCACTTCTTAAGACCTCTACCAGCCAGTTATGCTATACTCAAATACCTATTACACCTCATACCTCAGCTTAGCTTCAGTAATATAGATACATAACGGGCCCCCAAATATGCCTTAGGGGTAGCTGGTCCATTCCACTGGGGTGTCAAACAGACGAGGCATACTGATGAGTCCTGGTAGGACGAAACACGTGTCTATGTCTTCTGTTAGCACCCTTTGCAAACTGTGTGAGAGGCCTTTTGGCACCATGCAATTCTGCTTAAAGTTGGACCAGCATAACATTCTGTGGTGATTTGCATATGCAGCCCATGGTGCTTTGCATTGTGGGGGCATGTGTGATTTTGTATTATCTTGTTTTAAAATACATATATATATTTTTTTGATCTATCAGTGTTTAAGCTTGCCCTTTGCACTGTTGCAGTATTTTTTTTTAGTTTAAGCCTCATATGACTATTCCTCTATTAATTAAAAAACTTGCCTTACCCATAAATCTTCCTGGAACTCTCCGACTGATGTGCTAAACAAAATCAGAATTTTGCCTAGCAAAAGTGAGAGAGCTCCCTTATGTAGCCCCTTATATCCCTCCTTTTGCACCCACCCCTTTGGTCTTTCTCTCTCTCTCCCGTCAACCTATCCCTGGCTCTCTTTTCTTTAATGCCTCACCCCATTTTGTGAGGTCATTCTCTCTGAAGCTGAGCTCCCCCCATCTTTCCCTGGCCCTCCCCCATGACCACCTTTCAAAACCCCGCCCCTTGGTTCCCAGTTCCCCCTACCCCCATTCCTTGTCCCTCCTTCTAGGCTTCCAGGCCTATAACAATGGGGCTTGTCTTTTTAGAGACAATCCTTCTTATTCCTTTGGAGCTATGACAATATGGCAGTGCTCTTAGAGTCTGAAACATTGATGCATTTTTATTACTGAGCGACAGTATTTGAGGTCAGTATTCTAACAACACAATGTAGGCCTGCAGTAAGGATGGGATAACTGTACAGTATGCTTTTGGGTGGCTTCAGAAGAGCCTCAGATCCATGTGACAACTACAGTCTTTAATGTAAGTAAGTCAAATTAAATTTTAAAGTACACTTAAAAGTAATAAAATTGTGATGTTTCAAACTGAACTCAACTGACGTCACAATCCACCCACATGACTGCTACTCTACATTCCTCCAGACACCCAGATCACTGGTCTACAACTGAAATTCTAATAATTTGTGCACAGTGTTAAATTAAAATGAGTCATAAAAGCACAGAAATATTGGAACATAGATTTTAATGCCAGATAAGGATCATTTGGTCTGCCCAGTCTGCCCATTTTTCCCTACCTACATTATCATCGCAGACAGTACCCAACCCACAGCTGTTTCTCCCTCCCTCTCTTCCTTTCCAGTATGATTCTCTTCTACCTATCCCGTGCATTCTTGAAAGCCACCATGGTTTTTGCCCCATCACCTCTATTTGAAGGCTGTTCCAGGAATCTGTCACTCTTTATGCGAAGGAGTACTTCCTCAGATCTCTCCTGAATCTACCCCCTCCAGCTTCATAGCATGTCCCCTTGTTCTTGAACACCGTTTCTGCTGATAAATACTTCCCTCATGTACCTTATTTATCCCATGAGGTGTTTAAAGGTTTCTGTCATATCCCCTTTCTCCCTCCTCTCATTCGGCATGTACATACTGAGGTCCTTTAGTCTCTCTTTGTAGGACTTTTGATGCAGACCCTGCACCATTTTAGTTGCCCTCCTCTGGACTGTATCCACTCTGTCTGTATCGTCCCAGAGATGTGGTCTCCAGAATGGGACACAGTACTCTAGGTAGGGTCTTACCAGTGATCTGTACAGGAGCAACACCACTTCCCTCTTTCTGCTGGTGGTACCCCTCCCTATGCACCCCAGCATCCCACTAGTCCTCCCGACTGCCTTGTTGCACTGCCTGACCACCTTTAGGTTATCTGATAAAATTACCTCCAGGTCTCTTTCCTGCTTGGTCATCAGCAATATCACTCCACCCATTTTATAGTCTGCCACTGGCTTTCTATGCACTAAGTGCAACATTTTTCACTTTTTCACATTGAAACCCAGCTGCCATACCCTTGACCACTCCTCTAGCTTTCTCAGGTCTCTGCTCATCCTTTCCACCCCCTGGGGCATCCACCCTATTACAGATTTTGGTATATCTGCAAAGAACCGGACCTTCCTTTCCAGCTCTTCTGGAATGTCAGTTAAAAGAGGATTTGCCCCAGCAGTGATCCCTGAGACACTCCGCTGGTAGCCCTCCCTTTCTCTGAGTGAACTCTGTTTACCACCACCCTCTGTTGCCTATCCCCTAACCAGTTTCTTATCCAGTTTACCACCTTTTGACCCACTGTTATGCTACCCAGCTTTCTCACTAGTCTCCTGTGTGGAACAATGTTGAACGCTCCACTGAAATCTACATAGGACATGTCCACCATTCTACCCTAATCTAGGTCCTGTGTCACCCAATCAGAGAAATCTATCAGATTCATTTGACATGACCTCCCCCCATGAAACCATGCTGCCTCGGATCTCGTAACCCACTGGATTCAAGATATTCCACAATCCTTTCCTTCAACAGTGATTCCATTAACTTTCCCACTGGCCACCACTAATGTCAGGCTGACTGGCCTGTAACTGTCAGCTGCCTCCCTACTACCACTTTTGCGTAGTGGCACTACATCCAACCCCTTCCAGTCCTCCAGAATCACTTCTGTTTGCAGTGAGCTGTAAAATAGGGCTCTAAGAGGTGCAGCCAGTACCTCCCTGATCTTTCTCAATAGCCCTGGATGCACCCCATCTGGTCCCATTGCTTTGTCCACCTTCAGATTAGCAAGTCACTTAAGGACTCCTCCAAAAAAAGAACTAGTGTCCACTTCCCTCCATCCAAAGCATCTGTTCCTTTTTGTGTGGCCCTTTCCTTTATCCTTCCTCTGTGAACACTGAATAAAAGTATTTATTTGGGATATCTGCCTTTTCTGGTCCCCCTCTGCACAGTCCTCCCCTTCCCCCCACTTCCCTATTAAACCTTACAGTCCCACTTCTGGCCTTTCTCTTTTCACTTCCATACCTGAAAAATGTCTTGTCCACTTTCTTTACCTCCTGGTCTATTCTCTCTTCAGTTCACACCTTTGTGCTCCTTACTGCTTTTCCTGCTTCTCTCTGTTTCACCTGATACACCTCCCTATCCTCTTCCCTCTGTGTCTCCTTATACCTTCTGAATGCTACCCTTTTATCCTTTAACTTTTCAGTCACCTCTTTTGAAAACCATAGTGCTCTCTTTTTCCCCTTGCTTTTGCTCACTTGTTTGACGCAGAGATTTGTTGCCTTTACTATGTTGCCTTTTAACTTTTGCCCACTGTTCCTCCACCCCACCCAGGCCATCCCCCGTGCCAGGTTATCCCAGAGGCATTTACCCATCTTTGTAAATTCTGCCCTCCTGAGGTCTAGAACTCTCTCTCTCATGTGGTTTGATCCTGTAACCATCCTTATATTGAACCACACTGTATGGTGATCACTGGTCCCCAGCTGGCCTCCCACGTCAACATTTACAATACTGTCTCTGTTAGTGAGTATCTGGTCCAGTATTGCCTCATCACGAGTGGGTTCTCTGACCAGTTGTCTGAGGAAGACCCACTGCAGAGAGTCAAGGACATCCCTGCTTCTAGCAGAAGCTGCTGCTGGAAAGCTTCAGTCTACATCTGGCAGGTTGAAGACCCCCACCAGCAGCACTTCCCCCTTTTCTGCTATCTTGCCAGTGGCTTCCACCAGTACCTTATCCAATTCCTCCCCCTGTGCTGGAGGTCTGTAAATCACCTCATTGAGAATATTGGCTCCATTTCCCATCTCCAGGGTGATCCACAGTACCTTTGCCTCCTCCTGTATTCCCTGTATCTCCATCGCTTTTGTGCTTTCCCTATCATAAAGCACCACACCCCCTCCTTTCCTTCCCACCAGTCTTTCTTGAACAGAATATAGCCTGATATGGCCATGTCCCAGTCATTGTTTTCAGTGTACTATGACTCAGTAATGGCCACAATATCCAGGTTGGCCTCTGCTATGATAGTCTGTAGGTCCAGAATCTTATTTCCTAGACTTCCATGATTCGCATACATGGCCTTCCAGATTTTGCTTCCGCTCTGTTTGTTGCCGCCCTTTTTTCCTTTTTGCCATCCCTCCTTCCCCCTTCTCTTTTTAATGCTCCCATTCCCTTCCCCCTTTATGTCTACCATCCTGCTTCCTTTATTAATTTGCACCCCGGTGGATTCCTCTCCCCTCAGTTCTCCTTACTCTGTACTTCCACCTGTGGGGGAAGGGGCAGTTTCTGCCTCTCCTATTCCTTCCACCACCGCCACCCTCGGCTAGTTTAAATGTTCATTGAAGTAACATTTAAACAGTCCACTGAGGACTGTGGTTCCCCGTTCTGGATGGAAGTAGCCATCACCACATATACACACACAGGCCCTTATCCTCCCAGGTGGGTCCTCAGTCCTCAATATAGCCAAATCCCTCCTCTCTGCACCATTCCTTCAGCTATGAGTTGAAGCTTCTGGTGCAGAGATCCCTCTCCTCCCCACCCCATCATAGGCTTGCAGCACCTTATCAAAAGCCATTGAGTGAGTTATCTGTCTTAAGACCCCCTCCCCAGCTGCCTAAACTCACACTGCACTATTCTGGCCCCATCCCTAGCCAGATCATTAGCCCCCAGGTGAACAATGAAATCCTGCTCTCGTTCCTATCCTGCTGCCCTAATGATCTTCAAGATCCGCTTCCCATCCCTCCAGGCCATTGCACAGCATAGGCACCTAACCTGCCTCTCCCTCTCTTTACCTGTTGTCAAAATGATACCCCTCATAATCAAGTACCTCACAAGAAGTTGCTTCCTCCTTCTCTGGGGTCCTCTACCACCCTCATAGTAACATAGAATGTGACAGCAGATAAGGACTGCTGTGCCCATCCAGTCTGCCCATTTTTGTCAACCTTCATTTTTGCTGCAGACCTTACTTGATCTCTGGCTGGCCCCTCCCCGATCCTAGTGTTCCCCTGTGCCTGTCACAGGCATTTCTCAGAATCTCACCTCTGTTTCACCCCCACCACTTCCATTGGAATGTCGTTCCAGGTATCCACCACCCTTTCTGTGAAGAAGTACTTCCTCACATCCCTCCTGAAATTATCCCCCTCCAGCTTTGTATCATGCCCCTTTGTTATGGAGCACCTTTTTCTCTGAAAAATACCCTCTTCCTTGGGGACTTCACTATGGAGGGCCCCTACATCTTCCCTGGTCACTACCTGGGGTGCCTCCTCCTAGCAGTCCTGCCCCTCCAGACCTGTGTAGAAATTACATAGTGGACATTTCTTTGGTAACTGGATAAGTCCCAGTAGGCAAGTGTCTGTTTTCAGGGGTAGCCCGGGAGCACAGGGGAGGTTAAGTTACTTGCTCACTGTCACTCTGTATGTAAGTGGAGTTTGTGGGAATCAAACCCAGGTCTGCTGTATGTACCAAGCTCATTCACAACTCGATATTCTAACCTCTAGGCTATACTGCCAACCCCTCAATCCTTTACAATGCCTGGATCACAGGAATTTTTTTTCTAGATAAATTAAGACAACTCTTAACTATCTATTCAGCTGAATGCAACCTCAACCCCCTTCCCAAAATGAAACTGTGACACAAGGCAGTTTTTTCCCCACCTGGTAAGCTGGGATGATGGATATTTCTGAATTAAACAATACCAGTATAAAACAATGTTTAAAATCCAATATTTATTTCTAGGGAAATCTGCAGTTCTGAGGTTTATATTTACTAGTCAGAGCTGTTCCCCAATAAACACCCATTTGATAATCATTCAGTATGCCCAATTTTCATGTGGTGCATTAAGTTAAACCAGTTAGCTGACCTCTCTGGTTGTAGCTTTAAATTAACTGAATCTTTTATTCTGTCAGTCTGTTATTTGCATGGGAGAGGGCTGCTTTTTGCAGTATAAGCACAAATGGAAAAATATATCTGAATGATAAGGTTAGTTGCAAATATAATTGTAACATATTTCCACCTTTAAATAAAGGAAGCGGACAGTATCCTGCTCCATTTGGCAACAAGCCCCCCATACAGTTATTTTATAGCACATCAATTGAAACAGTTGGGACAACAATCAGTGGCAGGAAGGGAAGAGAAAGTTTAGACATCCCAGATCTCATCTGAATACTGTAAAAATATTTTATTTTGTGTTTTTGCCATTTATGTACGAGAATAGATTGTACATTCACTGCGATAATGTGTCAAGAAAATGCAGCACCTCTCATCTCTCTTGCTACTGCTTACAGCTGCTCGGGCAAAGAACAGAGACAAAGTATTACTCACAATCTAGCTTCAGTTCTAGAATACAGATTCAGGATGATTTTCAGCACTATAGGGATATTTTGACTCATCCCAATCAAAATGTGGTACAATGAAACTTTTTAAGATACACTTTATACTGTTATCAAGTTCACCATGAAATTGTGCTAAAACTAACACAATGCACTGTAAATTCCTCAGTCAATTAACCTGGTGGGTTATAGCAATTTATATTGTACAAAAGGCTACAGACCATTTTGCAGCCACACCAACGTGGTTTGTTAATAACAGGAAGTTAGTACTTCTTAGTACAGTGGATCAACTACACGTGAAAATAAATTCAAAAAACCTGGAGGGGAATGGCATGAAACACAGCAGACTGAGATCAGCCTTTATTTAATTTAACGTTTGGGGGTCCTGCACACAAATGAGCATTTTAGTAGGCTTCATGGTGGAAGTTGCTGTCATTTGTAAAATATTCTGGCCAATTAGCTAATAGTGTGCTTGGATTTCTCCTGTTTTGATACAGTAATACTAAGTACATTGTGGAGCCCAATTATACAAATCATCCCCATATGCCATACCAGTCTTTCTTTATGAACTGTGTTTATAAATCCTGTGTGAGGAAATGTGTGCTTCAGCAATTTAGACCATGTGTAAAAACACAGCCAATGAGATTGTCAAGAAAACAAGTTCCAGCATAGGAAATCCTAATGTGTTCCGCTAAAAAAACAGGGCAGTATGTAATGCAAGTTTTTTGATTAAATGCATATTATTTTTTTGTGATTAAACAATTAAGGTGCTTCTGTTCTACTTTCTCTAGGACCCAACATTGGAATTTTTAAGAAAATTTGTGATTGGGCTAGTCTCAGGAACAATTTCTTCTGTTGTTAACATCCCGTTTGATGTTGCTAAAAGTAGGATCCAGGGTCCACAGCCGGTTCCAGGAGAGATCAAGTACAGAGCTTGCTTTAAAACCATGGCAACAGTCTATAAAGAGGAAGGGTAAAATATTTTCCATATTATTAAATGATGCTACATATGTATGTGTATTAAAGGCATCAAATGAGGTTTTAATCCACTTTGATCAGAAGAGGGTTTTTTTTTCTGTTAACCATTTCCCAAACATCACATATTCTCCTGCTTCCATACTCCCTTAATAGATACTGCAGGGAAAATTAAATGCGTTTTTTTCTGTATCCAGATAAGTTTCAAATGGTTTTGTTGGTTTTGGCTGCAATACTAGTTTCAGAAAGACATTTGTGTGCTACTGGTTGCAGACTGTCCTCAGAGGTGACCATTTGCAAATGTGACCACTGTGGTCCAGTAAACCAATGGAATTGTGCTCCTAAATATAACATGCACTTTACACCTCTGAAACTATTGTTTTACTTGCTTGGTGTAAAATATCTTTAAAATTTCACATTGTGATCATTTGTTACAAATGTTTGCTCCCCTTTTTTAAAAGCCTATGAAATGTAGACGCCAGATTATGCATATGGATGCAGTACATTATCCTTGACAGTGTTGCAAGAAAAAGCATTGTAGCAAAGAGTTTTGTAAATATCAGTTTACAAGTCTTAGAGAAATTCAGAATACATGTTTCATCTTAATTAAAAATTGAGGATTTGATTTTAGCTTCAGTACTTCCTTATGCCTGTCCTTTTCATGCAATGCAGCTGTTGTCAACATCCTTCTCTCTTGAAAATACAAACCATCTCGCTGATTAAAGTCATGTTTTTGATTGGATAGGATCACATCATGGCTTAGTAAACTAAAGGCATTTAACTGTTTGTTTCTGTTCAGCCTTAGAAAAGACAGAGTAAAGAAACTATGCATTTTCTTCTGCCAGTTTTTCAATAAAATTAGGTTGCTGCACACAGCTATTTTGTGAACTGGGACATCTTATCTTTATGGTGACTAATATTTCTTTTAGGACAATTGAGCAGCAAAGGAGTTTACATTTTTGTTTCTCTTGTAGGTTCTTTGCCTTGTATAAAGGATTGGTTCCCAAGATTATGAGGCTGGGCCCAGGTAATGTCATACAATTTTCTTTTTCTATATAGCTTTTTAGCCTGTCAGCTTCTGCCTGTTGCCCGCTCCTGACTTCGGGTCCCCTGCTGACCTCCAACTCTGATTGCCACTCCCCCTACCATTGTGACCAGTCGGAGATCCACACAGAGCGAGGCCCAAGGGGATCATTATATTTAACAGTTGAGACACATAGGATTTTGCAGTTTTTTTTCCTCTCTCTTTCCTGAGCTCCTCCCACCACCCTATGATATTAGGCATATGCCACTGGTGGCTTTGGACATCAACAGCACATGCTGGGTGGATGCCACTCCCCATGATGGAGCAAGCTCCCCTGTTCTCCATGAGGGGGCCACTGCCCTGCCGAGTCCTGGCCGTCTCCCCCCCAGGCTGGCTCATGCTCCCCTCAGGAGCACTCCCCAAGCTGGTGTCCCCGGGCTCACTTCTGAACCTAAGTTGCCAGCAGGGATGCGTGATGCATTTCCACTGAGCCATTGGGTGGCCCTAATGATATGCAGATTAATAGCTGAAGTAAACAGCACTGCTTTAAGGGAGGCAGTTTGACCTTGTTGTTAGTGTGCAAAGCTGTAAATCTGGAGACCCAGGTGGGGATTCTAAAAACACAGCCTACTTATTGTGTGATCCTAACCAAATCACTTAACCTCCCAGTTATTGACTACTCCATAATCTCTCTATAATTTACAGTACTTGCTATTTAAACCTCCCTACAGGACTGCAGCATTCTGTCCCCTTCCCTCCACTGGATTTTAAAACACTTCGGAATACAGTTTGTATGAAGGCATTGTTTAAAACCAAACTTCTTAACTTTTTCACTTAAAGAGCAACTCTCTATTATAATCAAAAGCTTAAAAACACTAGCTCTACACCAGTTATGTTTTGACTTTATTGTTTACTGGTTATTTGTATGTTTTTACTTTCCTTTGCTATTGGTCTACTAAATATTGTAGATAATGCAGCAAATAGTTCACTGAGTCTTTTAAAATGTATCTGACTCTCCCCTGCTAACCACACAATTGCTGTTTGTGGCATCAGTCTGTTGTCATGGTAGGCACTATGATGTCATAAACAAAAGCTATGTGAGGTTAACAGGGGAGAGGCAAATGCCTTCTATACAGACTTTTCAGGTGGACTACCAAGATGTGCCGTAAGTCTTGGAAAGGAACATTGAAAATAAAAAAAAAATAAAAATGCATTCTGTAGTAAACTGTAACAGCTGAAACATCTTATTTATGAATGCACGTGCTGAAGTGCTGAGCTGCTCTTTAACAACTTCCTCAATTCACTTTACTACAGGTGAATAATCATCATGATAATAAACTGAATATAGAGATATATTCATACAAAATGTATCCATATAATTATTATTGAATTTTAACATCTATTGTTTTTATTAATAGTAGTGTTGCAGTGTAACTCCATTGTGCATGTTTTGTAAGCAGCTTTTCCATTATAAGGGGTGTTTGCTGTATAACAAAATCTTAAAATATGAATTTCCTGCTGGTCCAGTGGCGTGGAGGGCTGAGGCATCACTGCCTTACCTCCTGCCACATCGGCAACCCATGTTCGCGGTGTGAGCGGGTCACCAGGGAGGGAGAGAATCAAGCGTCTGGAGGACAGCTCTACTCTCCTAGGGAGGGGTGGTGATGGAGTCCACTGTTTGCCTGGCCCCTAGCAGCAGCTGGGGGCTGGCACAGTGGACCTGCAGACAGGGGGGCAGATGTGGAGCAGATACCCAGCATGCAGCATGCGCTTGCGCCGCAGTTCGACCACTGGTGTCATTGTACGGGGGGGGGATCGGTGAAAATGGTGCCAGCCAGCAGGATGACACCAGTCCCCCACAAGCTCCACACCTAGCTAGTTGGGCACCTTGGGGGAAGAAGAAAGCATGAGAGGTGAGTCCCAGCAGACGCTGGGGTGATGGGGCTGGAGGGACCTGTCGGTGGATGTAGGCCGGCAGACCGGGGGGTAAATAGAAGGTAAAAATGAATCTCTTTCACCACAGCTTACACACTATAGTTAAAATCATAACTTATCCCATCCTCTGCTAACCATGTTCATGGGGAACTGCTGTTTGTGGCTGATTGGGGACAGAACAGTAAATGAGATTGGTAAGATTTTGCTGTACAGTACTGTACATGTCCAGGTCAGGAATCAGGTGCTTAGCAGAAACCATCAAGGAGGTGAGGGGGGAGGTTATGTGGAAAGGCAGTGTATGCTATGGAGCAGGGTTTCTCAAATGGAGAGACTGACCACTCTGGGGAGGCTCCAGCCTGTTCCAGAGGGGCTCAAGCAAGTCTGAAAAAGTGCTGCATTTCTAATTTGACTTGTAGATATTTCATCTGAAGGGATGATGTAAACTGAAAGAGGATAATAGCAGGTGAATTTATGGATTTATTTACAAATTGGTGACCGGGAAAGCACACTGAGCCAAGGCTCATCAGAGATGTACCCAAGGATGGGTAGGGAGTGAATACAATTCAAATGGTAACTGTAAAACATTCAAGCAATACAAAATGAACAACAGTGCAAACAGGAACAATGAACAAATAATGAGACTTGTGCACTAATGGGCAGGAAGTACACCAAAATGCGTGTAACCTGTCCGTGCAGCTCTGCACCTGCGTCCAGGTGTGTGCATGCCGGCATGCACGCCAGCATGCACGATTGCCAGCTGCTGCAACACCCCCCGCCACCCTGGCACTGCGTGGCAGAGGAACATGGCAGTGTGGGGCTGGTACACGAGCCACTGGTGGGCATCCAATGGGATGCCCATACCAGGTCTCATAGCGGATCCCCATCCGCACATGGGCAGGGGATCCTGGGATGGCACACAGACTACCAGTTTTAAACAAGGGATGTTTGCCCGAATGGCCACTCCCTAACCCTCCCAAGCAGCTCGGTGGACCAGAGTAGGTGTGTGCAAGGGGAGCCTGGCACTGCCATGCCCCCCCACAGTAACCTGTGGGGGAGGCATAATAACTCATACCAGTGCCCCCTCTCACATATATTTTTCTACACTGGCCCTGCACGCAAGTGCTGTCTTGCTCCCTGGCCGTCCCTGGTATGGAGCCATGCTGCCAGCCGAGGGATCCAGCACGCAAGGGGTACAAATTGTTTAGGAGAAATGAGACTGGGAAAAAGGGAGTGGGGGAGCTATTTATGTTACTATCATCAGTGCTACAGAAATGCAGCAGGCACTAGGAGAAACAGAGGATCTATGAGTCACAATAGGTACTGGAAGCCTGAAACCCATTCGGGTAGGAATAATCTACAGACCCCCAAATCAGGAGGAAGCCAGGGATAAGAAAATCCTGGAAACCATCCTCGAGATGTCAGGCAAAAGGGGACATGGTGCTGGTGGGGGATTTCAATCTGCCAGACATAAATTGGAATATCTGCACAGTGGCATCACAGAAGTGCAAGGAATTCCTAGTCACACTACAGGAAGCAGGCTTAAGTCAACTAGTGACATCACCCACAAGGGTAACGTGGTTCTAGATCTGATATTCACAAATAGCGATAGGGTTACGGGTGTCGAAGTAGGGAGCCACCTAGGCAACGGTGATCATAACACATTATGGTTCAGGGGGAAAAAGGACTGTAGACTCCACACGCTCCAAACTGAAGGTCCTTGACTTCAGGAGGGCAGACTTCACAAACATGAAGGCCTGCCTAAAAGGCAACCTTAGTAATTCAACAGAAGGGAGCGTTGAAGAATATTGGACAAGGCTGAAGTATGCAGTAACCATGGTCACATCACAGTATGCCCCTCAGGTTAGTAAGAATAAAAGGAGGAAAAACCCACCATGGTTTTCCAAGGAGGTGGCAACCATGGTGAGAGAAAAGTGCATAGCCTTCAGAAAGTACAAAGAGTCGGGGAACGAGGCAGACAAAACAGAATATAAACAGAAACTAAAAGAGACAGGGAAAGTGATAAGAAATGCAAAGGCTCAGACAAAGGTTAGGATAGCTCAGGAAGTAAAAAAGGATAACAAAACCTTCTACAGGTACATACATGAAAAAAAAGGAAGCCCAATGGGGGCATTGTTAGAATCACAAAAAAAGATGGACAAACCACAGAGCAAGACAGGGAGAAGGCAGAGGCACTCAATGAGTACTTCTGGTCAGTCTTCACACAGGAAGCAGATGGTAACAGACCAACAATAGGCATAAAGAAGTGTCCAACTGAAGGAATAGACACGGGTGCCTTCATAGAGGAAAGGGTCCTGGAGGAAATAGACAAGTTAAAGGTAGATAAAGCTATGAGGCCAGATGGAATACACCCAAGAATACTGAAAGAATTAGGGAGGGAACTGGCAGACCCCTTAGCAGTGCTCTTCAACAAATCACTAAGGAGCGGGGAGGTGCCAGGGGATTGGAAGAGTGCAACGGTAGTACCACTCCACAAGCGTGGAAACAAGGAACAGTCAGGTAACTACCATCTGGTTAGTCTAATGTTAGTCATGGGAAAACTGATGGAGTCCCTGCGAAAGGAAAGAATCATAGCTTTTTTGGAGCAAACTGGTCAGCTCAACAAACATTAACATGGTTTCATGGCAGGGTTGTCCTGCCAGACAAACCTGGTTGATTTTTTTCAATTGGGTCACCAAAACAGTGGATCAAGGTGGGGCAGTGGATGTGGTTTACCTGGACTTCAGCAAAGCTTTTGACTCCATTCCACACAGGAGGCTAGTCAAAAAAATGGAGAACATGGGAATTGGGCCCGAGGTTACAGACTGGGTTAGAAACTGGTTACATGGGAGAACTCAGAGAGTATTTGTAAATGGCACTCTGTCTGTGGCAGGGAGGGCGTCTAGTGGGATCCCGCAGGGCTCAGTTCTGGGGCCGATCCTCTTCAACATATTCATCAGCAACATTGCAGATGAACTGGAGGGGAAAGGTGTGCCTGTTTGCAGATGACACCAAAATCAGCAACAGGGTAGACACAACAGAGGGACAGCAAAGCATGGAAGCTGATCTATGAAAACTGGAGGAGTGGTCCAAGACCTGGCAATTGAAATTCAGTGCCAAAAAATGCAAGGTCATGCACCTGGGAAAGCGTAACCCAGGGAAACTGTACTCAGTGGGAGGGGAGCAGCTGGTGGCTACCAGGCTGGAGCGAGACCTAGGGGTGATCATATCAGATGACCTCAAGGTCAGTAGACAATGTGAAAAGGCAGCACTAAAGGCTAGTGGTATCCTGGGATGCATAGGGAGGGGCATCATGAGCAGAAGACATGAAGTAATCATGCACCTGTATCGGTTCCTGGTCAGGCCTCACCTGGGGTACTGTGTCCAATTCTGGAGGCTGCACCTCAGGAAGGACATAGGTAGGCTGGAGACAGTACAGAGAAGAGCAACAAAGATGGTGCAGGGCTTGCATCAGAAACCGTATGAGGCAAGACTGGATGACCTTAAGTTATACTCCCTAGAACAACGCAGGAATCATGGGTACATGATAGAAACATTCAAATACCTTAAAGGCAACAACAGGGTGCACGTGCAGAACCTCTTTCAGGTAAAGGACTACATCAGGACTAGAGAGCACAGCCTTCGACTTAAGGGAGGAAAGTTCAGAAGTAATATGAGGAAATTCTTCTTCACAGAACGTGTTGTGGAACCATGGAATAACCTGCCAGAGGTTTCAAAAAACATAAGATCAAGGGTGTCAATAACCCATGGATGACACTAGGCCTCCTTACACAAATGAAATCTCGAGACCAGTTCTGGTATCATGCTAAGGCTACTGGCACCCAGACTGATATCAAGGCCTACAAAACAGCAAGGAATGCATGTACCAGAGCAATCCGCCATGAGAAGGCTAACTATTACAGGAACTCCTTAGCCAACACCTGGAATGATGGCAGTAAATTCTGGCGTAACCTTGCTGAAGTGACTGGAAAGGATCCCAAAACAACATCCACAATGTTGAACATAGATGGTACCATCACTCTTGACCATGTAATTACTGCCAACACATTTAACACCACTTTTGCTGACCTTAGTCATGTGCTACCCCCTAACTTTTTTGATCCCACCACAGTCAACCCAGCTCCTGTTAGGTCAGGTTTGCCACCAGGGCACCCTCCTTTTCATTTCAAAGCAATCCCGGAAAGCCTAGCTAAAAAACACATTCTTAAAGTGCTTGGAAAGTCTAGGGTCAGTGCGATTCACCGGATATGAAACTTCTCGCCCTCGCCATTGACGAAGTCCTGCTCCCACTAACCAAAATCCTCAACCATAGAAACATAGAAACATAGAATTTGACGGCAGAAAGTATACTTAGAATGGCAGAAAAAGGGGAGATATTGCTGATGGGTGATCTGAATAGTCCAGATGTTAACTGGAGTGCAGTTGCAGCAGCCACTTCTAAGAGTGGGGTTATTCTAGATGCCCTACAGGGGGCATGCCCAGTCTGCCCATTTCCCTACCTGATGGATAAGCTGCAGATCCTAGTTAACCAGCAGCCTACTTCTTCCTACCCCCAACCCCTAGAATTGCCTTATGACTATCCCATGCATGCTTGAATTCCACCACTGTTTGTGACTCCACAACCTCCTCTGGAAGGCCGTTCCATACATCCACCACCCTCTCTGTGAAAAAATACTTCCTTAAATTATCTCTGAGCTACCCCCCTTCTATCTTCAAATTGTGCCCCCTTGTTCTTGCACACCTCTTTTTTTGAAAGATGCTACCCTCTTGGACTTTGTTGATTCCCTTGAGGTACTTGAAAGTTTCTATCATGTCCCCCCTCTCCCTCCTTTCCTCGAGGCTATACATATTAAGCTCCTTAAGTCTCTCTTCATATGTCTTCCAGTGCAGACCCTGCACCATTTTAGTTGCCCTCCTCTGGACAGCTTCCATCCTGTCTATGTCTTTGCGGAGATTGGGTCTCCAGAACTGCATGCAGTACTCCAGATGGGGTCTCACTAGATGTCTGTACAGAGGGTTAATAACTTCCTGTTTTCTACTGGTGATGCCTCTCCCTATGCATCCCAGTATTCCCCCAGCCCTCCTTGCTGCCCTCTCACATTGCTTGCCCACCTTTAGGTCATCTGATATGACTACCCCCAGGTCCCTTTCCATTTTTGTTGTTGTTAGTATCTCACCCCCCATTGTGTACTCTTCCCCTGGGTTTTTGTTTCCCAGGTGCATTGCCTTGCACTTCTTAGCATTGAATCTAAGCTGCCATACATTTGACCATTCCTCTAACCTTGCCAAGTCCCTTCTCATCCTTTCCACCCCACCCTGTGCATCAACTCTGTTGCAGATCTTTGTGTCATCTGCAAAGAGACATACTTTCCTTCAGTCCCTCTGCAATGTCACTTATAAAGACATTGAGAGGACTAGTCTAACTGAACCCTGGGGTACCCCACTACTAACCCCCCCTTTTTTCAGAGTGGACTCCATTTACTATTACTCTCTGTGTCCTATTCTCCAGCCAATTCTTTACCCAGGCTGTCATCTTGGGACCCACTCCCAGGCTGGCTAACTTGTATATTAATCTTTTGTGTGGGACTGTGTCAAATGCCTTGCTAAAGTCTAGGTAGGCCATGTCTACAGCCCCTCCTGATCAACTACTTTGGTCACCCAGTCAAAGAAATCTATCAGATTTGTCTGGCATGACCTTCCCGCTGTGAATCCATGCTGCCTTGGGTCCTGTGCCCCTCTGGCCTCTAGATATTTAACAGTTCTTTCCTTCAGAAGTGATTCCATCATTTTCCACTGAGGTTAAACTAACAGGTCTGTAGTTTCCTGCTTCTGCCTTGCTCCCACTTTTGTGAAGGGGAATCACATCTGCCCTCCTCCAGTCCTCGGGTACCACCCCATCCTCCCATGATTTGTTAAAGAGGGTAGTCAGTGGTGTCACTAGTTCTACCCTTAGTTCTTTTAAATTCTGGGATGAATCCCATCAGGCCCCATTGCTTTGTCCACCTTCAGTTTTAAGAGTTCTTTCAGAACCCTTTCTTCTGTAAATGGGCTGGTATCAACTTCTGTATCCAGAGTGTTTCTACTGTTTGTTTAGGTACCTCCCCTCTTCCTTTGTAAATACTGAGCAAAAATATTTGTTTAGTATCTCTGCCTTTTCACAGTCACCCTCTGCCCACCCTCCCTCCTCTTTATTAAGCCTCACTATCCCTCCCTTGGTCTTCCTTCGCTCCCTGATGTACCTATAAAAGGTTTTATCCCCCTTCTTAACTGAGTTGGCTATCTTTTCCTCAGTTTGGGCCTTTGCTGATCTGACTGCCTTCCCAGCTTCCTTCTGCTTTAACTGATATAGTTCTCTGTCCTGTTCCTTCTGTGATTCCTTGTACTTCCTGAATGGTTTCTTTTTCTCTTGAACCTTCACTGCCACTTCCTTTAAGAACCGTAGTGGTTTCTTACCTCGTTTCGTTTTGTTTATTTGCTTTACAAAAAAGGCTTGATACCTCTGTGATGGCAGTTTTTATTATTCCCCATTGTTCTTCCACCCCTCCTTCCTGCCCATTTGCTAGTGCATTCCTTAGGCACTCACCCATTTTGGCAAAGTCAGCCCTCCTAAAATCCAGTACCTTTGTCTTTGTATGGCTTGACTCTATTGCTGTGTTTATTGTGAACCATACTGTTCGATGATCGCTAGTTCCCAGATGGCTACCCACTTCTACATCTGTGATCCTCTCTTCATCTCCATTTGAGAGAACCAGGTCTAAGATTGCTCCCTCTCGAGTGGGCTCCAATACTAGTTGTCTAAGGCATGCCCCTGTAGGGCATCTAGAATAACCCCACTCTTAGAAGTGGCTGCTGCAACTGCACTCAGTTAACATCTGGACTATTCAGATCACCCATCAGCAATATCTCCCCTTTTTCTGCCATTCTAAGTATACTTTCTATCATTTCCTTGTCCATTTCACTCCCCTGAGAGGAATCTGTGTCTAACCCTATGCGTATTGTGGTGCCATTGCGGTCTCCAAATTTACCCACAGTGCTTCTTCTCCTCCCTGTTTACCCTTTTGTTCTGTTGCTTTGATTCCTTCCCTTATGTAAAGAGCTACTCCTCCTCCTCTTTTACCCTCCCTGTCCCTCCTGTAGATAGTGTATCCTGGTATGTTTACATCCCAGTCATGGTTTTGTGTGTACCATGTTTCTGTGACTGCCACAATATCCAGATGTTCCTCCTCCATCAAGGCCACTAATTCAGGAAGCTTGTTGCTCAGACTACGGGCATTGGTACTCATTGCTCTCCGTTTTTTGATGGCTTTACCTTCTGTTGCAGCATCCCCCACTGACCTTTCTACCTTGGTCTTTTTCTCATTTAGTACCCTGTTTTGTAGCGGGAAGTCGGGATTTTCCTGCTGCCTATCAGTGCCTCCCCCCTTGACTAGTTTAAAAGCTTGCCAGTGAAGCATTTAAACCGATTGCTCAAAAGACTTGTTCCCTTCCTGGACAGATGCAGACCATCCTGCCAGTATAGGCTGGTGTCCCTCCAGGTGGAACCCCAGTCCCCAATGAAGCCAAACCCCTGTGCTCCACTCCATTTTTTCAACCATTCATTAAACTGCATGGTGCAAAGTACCTCGCCTCACTCATGCTATTGACAGGCAGCACCTCTGGGGAAGGATACTGTGTGTGCTACTTGTCTTAGGCCCCTCCCAATTCTACAAAGTCCTTCTGCACTGCTCTAATCTCATGATGAGCCAAGTCATTTGTCCCTAGGTGGACAATGGCGTCCAGCTCGAACTCCCATGCAGCTGTTCCCATGATCCTGAGGATGCACTTCCTGTCCCTCAAGCCATGGCACCAGGCAGACACCTTACTTCAGTTTCCCTGCTCCCCAGTTCTATCCCCTAATAATGGAGTCCCCACCAGGAGCTGCTTCCTTTCCTTGTGGTGTCCTCTGTCTCCTTTCTGTGGGCCTCCCTTGAGACAGCTGTCCTCAGCCTCCTTAGTCTCCTCTGTGGGTGCATCCAGGGGAGCTATGCTCCCAGAAATGGTGTATGGATTGTGGAGTGGAACAACTGACTGGGTGTGCCTCTGTTCCACCATCCTCACCCTTCCTGAGCCCACTGTGGTCCAACTGCTGTGTTTTCTTCGCAACCTCTGAGGTAGTGGTGGTAGCTCTGGTGCTCCCTGGATGGGGGAGGTTCCCTTCCTACCATCCAGTGTGGCCTGGGGGAAGGTTCCCTTACTACTGTCCATCATGGCCTGAAGATGGGCAACTTCCTCCCTCAGGGCAGAGAGTTGTCTGCAAATAGGGCAGCATCTCAGCCTCCAGAAAGACTCCTGGAAGACTGCTGCCCCACAGCCATTACATTGTACTACTCCCACATGTTTATCTACTTTTTCTGTGTGTGTGTGTGATTGGTTTGTTATATAGAAATATATATATTATACAATGTGTATGCTTATATTGTCAGTGCAGTGTGCTAGAGAGGATATGACAGTGATATGCACCTTGCACTCTTGAGAAATGATGTCAGAACCCCAGGTATAAAGGAACTATTGCCAGGGGTGGGTGGGGTGAGGGTGGGAAGGGTTGGGCCTAAACTGTGCCCTCGCAAAACAATCAGCTAAAAGCTCTGACCCAGCACTGCGATGAGTGCCTTCCTGTCAGCTAGATGCCCTACACAACAATTTGACAGAGAAAATAACCTGCTAATCAAACAGAGAAAAATCCAGACATCCAACTCAGACACAGGTAACCCTCCCTATCCCCAAAACCATTCCCTCATGCTCTACCAGTTCCCCCAAAAGTGGAAACTGGCAGTGGTGACTCCAGTCCACAAAAGTGGTGACAAGACTCTCATGAACAACTACAGGCCTATATCCATCCTCCCTCCTCTATACAAAGCATTGAAACCGAGAGTGGCTGATCAGCTCATGGAGTACCTTGTAAAATACAGCCTGCTATGTACCCAGCAGCATGGCTTCCATAAAGGGCACAGCACTACCACGGCACTCCTCGAATTCACCACACATATCCATCATGCACTTGATCAGGGCCAGTTGGTCGGTGCCTCTTTTATTGACCTGACTAAGGCATTTGACACTGTCAGTCAATCCATTCTCCTTAAACAATTATCCCTTCTTGGTCTTTCAAGTGAAACTACCCTCTGGTTTCAAAGCTACCTCAGTAACCAGACCCAACAGGTCAGGATTGGTGAATTCCTCTCGTCATCACTACCAATCCACTCTGGAGTACCCCAAGGTTCTATCCTGGGTCCCTTGTTATTCTGCATATTCCTGAACAATCTCCCTGCCTCCTGCCATGACAGAATGTTACTGTATGCAGATGATGCAGTAATCTTCACTTGCACACCGACCCCACCTCCCTTCAGTCTCAACTACAGAAAAGTTTCACAGAAGTGAAAGACTGGTTTTGCTCACAAAAATCTTCCTTAACCACAAAAAAACTAAAACAATGTTGTTCCATGGAACCCACAACGAGTACAAGGACCATGAGCTCATAATTAACAACCATGAAGGTGTCGCTCTTGAGCAGGTGGATATGTTTAAATATCTGGGCCTGACCCTTGACTTCTCCCTCTCGTATACCAAACACATTGGCAATATCGCTAAAACTGTGAACTCCCGTATACGGCTACTATACAAGCATAAACATTGCCTAATGGCTGAAGCCTTGAACCTCGCTATCCAGAGCTCTGTTATCTCAACTATTGACTACGGGCTCGTTATCTATGGTTCCGCTACTGATACTGCACTCCAGCGCATAGCTGTAGCCCTTAATAAGGCATGCAATGGGTGGGCAGTCCTGCCGATCGTCTCTCCGATCATCACACCTGCAATTCAGTCGATCGAGATGTGGGTTGAGCCCGATTTTAAACAGCAAAGGCTATTTTTAATAGTTTTACAGTGCTTTTTAATCACTGCGACGCTCCTCCACCAAGCCAGTACACACACTCCACTCACACTCCCTCTCAAATGCTGGGCAGTCACTGTAGAGCTGGCTGAGGGACGGTACTGATTGCAGCCTCACCAATCACACGACGCCATGCAAATGAGCCTCTTCTTCCTCGCGAGTGCTCTTCTCCTCATGGCGATCATCGAGCAGGCAAATTTAAACTGCAGAAACCACTTTTTTTTTTTTCTTCAGCTGACTCCATGGCGGGAGCCCATTTCAGCCATTTAGCATGGCCATTCACACGCAAGTTTCTCAGTTCACTCAAAAGCATTTCCAACGTCCAGGGCACAATTTTCCTGTTGCTACCCCTAGTCTTCCACACTTTTCTTTATCACCACAGTTCTTTTAAAAAGCATTTCCAACATCCAGGGCACAATTTTCCTGTTGCAACCCCTAGTCTTCCACACTTTTCTTTATCACACACAGTTCTTTAAAAAGCAGGCAAAAACACTGTAAACATTTGATGCAGGACAAGGGCACACTCTTTCAGCTTTACTGCTCCTTGGTAAACAGTTGGCATTTTAACAGCAGCATAAGATCAACAGCACACAGCGACACACTAGTTAGCCTTGCTTCAGCTTTTTGGGCTACCCACTGCCAGATAGCCAAAATGCTAGCCCCTTGCCTGAGCACCTTCCTCCCAAAATTAAAATCCAAAGTGGTGCCTCCATTTTGTAAGGCCCTCACCCCTGCCTTTTTGCAAAACGATAGGTGGCATGCTGTTGAAGCTGACAGCAGTACCTGGTGGGGACTGGGTTCGGGGAGGATGAGGTTACTCGGCACAGGGGAGCCTAGGTTTGGCTACTCTGCACAGGGGCACCCAAGTAAATCCGAACACAGGAAGCAATAACTGTAATGTCTAATACCAGGAATGGGATTCTAAAGTGTGGCTTCTATTCACATCCAAACTAAACAAACAAAGCATAGACGGACCCACATGGGGCTACATTCCTGGTAATGCAGATTAGAGATAATAAAACACTTCTTCACTATTCCAGCCCTCAGGCTCTGAACCCACCAGGCCCACAGCCCAGACTTGCACGCAGCTTTGGGTACACAGTCCGACTTGTACACTACTTGGGGTTTTCCCATAGCCCGGCTCCCCTGCCGGCCACTTGATTGCGGTCCATATGGGAATGAACCAGTTTTCCTTTTGGTGGCTCCCCAAACCTCCTTAGAGCCTTCGACTCCTAAAGGGAAATTTCCTTCCATCCCACATCTGGGTACTAACCTCATCACTGGCCAAGTGCACGAGGCAAAGTAGAAATCCACAGAGCAAATCCGTAGAGGTAGACCTGGTTACTAAAGATGGGGGGTCTCCCACCTCCAGCTCCCACAATCCATACCCAGCCATTTCTCTGGATACTGAACAACTCTTTTGAAAGCTTGGCAATGTAGATTACTGAGTAGACGTATATCACATCTCCTCTACATGTCTTGACTTTCCCTTTGTGCTGGACTTGAACATACTTTTACTTTTGGCTAAGCCTATTACTCTAGGCCTCCCACTACTTCAGTAGTCCAATCCCCACTTTAACACAGTTCAGAATGAAACATGGGCCCTTTAGAAAGAGCAGAACTCACCCTTTGGTTGCAGGTGCCCCACAGGTGAATCTGAAATCTTCTTGTACCCCACACACTTGGGAAAAATAAGGCAGCTTCTTCTCTAGCAGTAGCCAGGGGGTTGCCCCTGGAATAGCAGGCAAACCTTCCTGCCCCATCCCCTGAGGGATGGGGCACAGAGACCCTTATCAGCGGTCTCCACCACTTTAAAGAACAGCTTACTGTGTCCCTCTTTAGGTGGAAATACACGCCTTTCCCTAAATGTAGCTCTATTTCAGAGCTGAGGCTCCAAGAGCCTGTGCACAGAAATGCTGTGCTCCTCTCACAACACTCTCCAACTACAGACTGAACACTGACTATTCAAAACTCCCAACATTCTAATCTAACTCCCTTCTGCAGATTCCAATGTGGCTCATGAAGCTGCGATAGTTCTATGGTGATGTCATCCCTCAGTCTCAGCTGAGACTGAGAACAGAGTAAGACAGTGTGAAATGCATTTGACTGGAGTTTCACAAGCTGCCTTCCCTGCCTACCACTAGGTCTTACTGGGATTCTAGTAACCCTGGGTAACAGGGGGTTACACACATACCCAACGCAATGCCCTTCCCATTTCTCCCCTCCTCCCTCTCTCTCTCTCTCGCTCTCCCATACCACCACTCTTCTTTTTCTTTTCCCACTAACCCACTCCTAACAAAGCTTCACTGAGCCACCTATGACTTGTACTGTATAATTAACTCGCAACACAATTCCTTGACAATGCCTTTGGCTGCCTTTGTACCTTATTCTCCTTATTGCCCTGACGTGGAACCTTTGTAAAAGAGCCCTCGGCTCGAAGGTGTCATCCGAAATACAAATAAATAAATAAAAATAAATAAATAAATAAAGAAGGGGTGGTGGGAGCCAAGACAGTGGGGGAATTCAAGCGGGCATGGGACAGACACTGTGGGATACACAAGCAGGCAGCTAAGTAGGGGGGTAGAAAGCCAAGGGCAGACTTATGGATCATATGGTCCCCATCTGCCGACAGCTTCTATGTTTCTATGTTTAAGGCACTATCATGCCTGTGATAAATGCCACCGGGGGTACATGGGACCCTGCTGTGCAGCATTCAGGCATAGGACTGCAGATGTGCCTCAGATACGCAGTGCATAGTCAATCGAACCCTTTTATGAATAGACCCCAATGAGAGGTAACAACTGACCAGTCAGACTGGTGGCAGAACAGCCCAAATACAAGGGTTAGGCAGAGAGGTACTAGGAGCAAGTGAAGAAGGTAGGAAAAGGATTCCTGAGAAGTTGCTTAAAAGCAGGATTACAGATGGAGAATCAGAGGTGGGTAGGAGGGTTATTTAGATAGAGAGAAAACAGAAAACACAGTCTGACCCATAAAGATATTGCAACAATGGGTAACAATGGTTTGAGAGTCAAAATAGTGGAGCAAGTAGACTGGCCTGAGGAGGGGGGTTACAAAAAGCTGAATAAAATGAGAGCCAACTACTCAAAGGAGTTTCACTTTATACCTGATGTACTGTGCAAGCTTTGCTATGTTATTATGATGAGGCCACAGATTATTTCAGTATTTGGGGGAGGCTCAAGATCTTTTCCATGGCTTGAGGGAAGCTTACTGTGACAAAGTCTGAGAAGTACTGCTATGGAGTAATCTCTGGAGTAAGGTGTCATATATCAGGTAAAGAATGTGATGTCTTTATAGTGCCAGACAAGTCATCAGAGTAATCTGGTGACAGCAGGCAGTTAATAGCAAGTAACATGCACACAGAGGAGGTCATAGTGTCTGCTGTACAGGGGTCACAGAGTTTGGTAAAAGTGGGATTTTTAACATTACAGCATAGCTTTTGGCAACGTGGATCCATCAATTACGTGCGGGTGTCCCCATCATAGTGTCCGCTATGAATAGGTTGGCCTGTACTACTACTACTACTAGTACTACTGCTACTACTACTAATAATAATAATCCAAATCTGCATTTAGGTAGAAATATATAGTTAACATTAGGGAAACCGGGGCTGCACCATAACTCATAAGTGGCAAGTAGCAAGTAAGTTAGTAAGTTCTGTGCCTCTCAGAAATGATAAGAAATCTCATATTCTGAGGCTCACCATTGTGTGTATGGATTATGCTAAACATTTTAAAATGTAAACTCAGTACATGGCATGTATCTTTATAAGTGGGGGGCAGCACCATAACTCATGAGTTGAAGGCCACAAGTGAGTTATGAAGTTCCGGGCCTCTCAGAAATGGTAAGAAATCTCATATTCTGAGTCACACCATTGGGTGTCTGAATTATACCACACATTTTCAAATGTAAGCCTTTAAACCAGCTCTTTTTTGGACTTCATTACTCTGGTTAGTGTGCTGCATAGCTCCACTGTGACGTTAGCAGACATTTTAACTGCTCTTGCATTGGTTAAGTACAGCGTTATGGCATATCTTACGTATTGTATTTTTTTGTTGTGACATGTCTAATATCAAAATAATATTATTTTAATAATACAATAACAGTGTTTTGATAATAGCCATGTAATAAAAATAACAACATATAGCTGGTGAAACTTAGTCTCACTAATGTGGTATAAATGTATTGCTGTACTGCAATCCATTATTTATTTGATATATGCCACACCATTTGTAGTGTTTTTACTGGTGTTTTAATTGTTTTAGCTTAAAACTGCCTTTCTTTCCATTGTAAGTTCCCTATCTGGCCCATTGTTCTCTGCGTTCCATTTCCAGATTCTAAGTGGAAATAACATGTTCTAAGTTATATAAATTGTGTTCTAATTTATATAAATGGTGTTCTAAGTAAAAATAAATATTTATACCAAAATAACATGATTTATTTACCCAATTTATTCACCTCTGGTGATGTATATATAGGTGATATGCTTTCAAAAATGATTTTTTTTCTCTTTGGAATGTTGTTGTCTTTACTGCCTAGCAATGAGTGGCTGAACGAAGCAAAGTGAAGCCAAAAAGGCTGGATAACAAATACATCAGCTTTCCACACAGAATAAAATCATATTTATAAGCAACTTATAGAACATCATATGTATGTAACCCCTAGGTAGCGCTATCCCAAGGGCTACTACCCCTGCCTGCTTGGCTAGTAGCAGGTTAAGGCCTGAGCAGGTCTGAGTTTTGAAACGGGTACCTGCACCCAGAGGTCAGGGTTAGTAGTGGTCAAGCTAACCTGGGCACAGCCCTCTGGGACACTGTAACCCCCCTCGTTCCCCTCTAGTGGCCTGAACACTGTACGATAATCACTTTCACAATACCCCTGGTACACCACACAAGTACCCACACTGTTTGCACTTACTACCAGGGCTGGTTCCTCTGGCTCGACCCTGGGGACCCCCTGTAAAACAAGGTTATGCACAGCAAATAGCAACAGTACAGTACTTTGAGCACAAACTAGAACCACAGTCAGATTACATGCAGAAAAAGTTAGATCTAATTTATTCAGGGGATGTGAATAAGGGAGGGGCAAAATCAGGTTAATTAGCTTAAAGGTTATATCAATCAAGCAGTTATGCATGCGCTCTGAGTCCCCCCACACAGTCTACCTCTGGGTACCCAGGTGGAGAAGAGATGGGCTAGCCAGGACTGTTGTCCGGGGTTGCAGCTGGTTGGGGCCCTGTGATGGAAAACACCACATGCACAGTACGCAATATTTGTAATCTGGAGCCGGAGGGCTCAGTTCATAAAGGAAATGAAACAACAAGACAATCAGATGACACACTCAGATTAAGCTGTTGTTGCAGGGATTTACCCCGGTATTTACTCACGATAGACTGGACACAGGCTGGATGAAAATCGAGACTACTGGTAGTTGATCTGGAATGCCAGGAGAAGCAGGGCCCACACAAGTCGCAGAGGCGTTGTTCCTGTTCAAGCGTGGAGCAGAGGGGCTGATCCCCAGGCAGATCTCTCGTCGATGGCTTCTCTGTGCAGTGGGTAGTCTGGCTGGGTCAGTCTGGCAAGGCCCAGACCACATGGAGACAGATTCGGATGCAGTCCATTTTGGGCTGGATACAGCTTCCAGCAAGCAGAACACAGTTCACACAGTGGGGAACCAACTCACAACCCACTAGCAGCTCATAGCACATTTTACATGTCATGAGAATTCTACTGTACCAGGCAAAGCGCTCCCGGTCTATCCGCAAACCTCTGCACACACGGAGAGCTTAGGGGTAGCTGGAACTCCTGACAGGCCGATTGCATTCAGCAAAATCTTCGTTCTTCTTCAGGTTGAGCCTGGCCCACTTCAGTAGCTTACTTTAGTCACACAAACTTGGATTTAGTCCAAAATAATTCTCTTCTCTCCCTCTCAGGAGCAGTAGGCAGACATGGAGGCCAAACTCTCAGCCTTTTCATAGTTCTCCCATGTGAATCCACTCAGGATTGCTCTCAGAATCACTTCAGAATCACTTCAGCTCCTCTCCTTTCACTTCCCAGCTCAGAACTAAACTGAAAACTGCAAGCAGCCTGGGACTTCCCCAAGATCCAAAAGATTTGGTTGGCTGATTTGGCTGTCAGTCAAAGCAAGAGCTCCCCCTTCAGTTGCAAAAAAGGTGCAAAAACTCAAACCACAGTTCCTATAGATTTTGAATTCAAACAGCTCCTGTAGTCCAGCTACATTTTAGGTCCTACCAGAACTGATTGGTCCAATTTGCAGTCCAGGACCAAGATAGTGGAGACAAACAAAACAGTCCTTGCTACAAAGAAAGCAGGTTAGACAAACTACATTATCATTCTAAATGGTTTTCTGCAAATAGTTACATCTTTCAACAGAGCTTCATCTCAGATTACTTATGCTACAATCAAGCAGCTCTTAAAGAGACAGTACACAGAAGCTATACAGACTCTGATAAACTGCTAAAATGCAGGACACCAGCATGGCAGTGAGCATTTAGGCAAGCTCAAGGAAGACTTTTTGGGAACCCTCATTTGTAGGGAGGTTACATGTATACCATGTAAAATAGCTATCAGTTCTATAATTCTGTTCATCAGTGAGAGCAAGCAAGATAGATAGATCGATAGACAGATAGATATGATAGATAAATACTGTAGATAGATACAGACATACATACATTAAGGTCACTTGGAATAATGGGATCAGATTTATAGGATTCTGAGCTTTTTTCAGAATTCGGAATTTCGGTATTCGATGCCAAAAATCCAAAAAAAAACCTTGTCAGATGTGAAATCAGAATCTTACCCCAATTCCACATTCTGACACCTTCCATCACCAGCTACAGTGGTTGTCCCTCCCCTTACCTAAATGCCAAATGGCTGCTGGTCTGCCAGGGTCCTTTGAGGCTCAAATGGCTGAAGGTAGAGGTACTAGTTAGGGTTCATTACAATCTGGTGGTCCAGTAATTGTGAAGATGCTACCAAATGTTCCATTGTCAGTTGCTGTTATCCACTTGTGCACAAAGCAAATGAGTTGACCAGGTAACCCACCCCTCTTCCCCAGCAAGCCTCCATACCTTAATGAGCATGATGCCAGTATGGGGCACTATCTCTGTTTCCCATCCAACTCCCCCAGACCCTGATGGGCAAAGTCCAAATAAGTACGGCAACCAAGAATTCAAGTCCCCACCAATCCTCCTGCTGGCTGGTGGTAGCAAGATGAAGGAACACTGCTGTAACTTTAACACTATGAAAATAGCACTAGCCATCTTGCAGTCCCAGTTTCTTCTCTCCCAACCCTTTTAGTTTATAACAAAATACCCAGAAGCCCTGGCCAGTTCTCCCTGAGTGACATGGGAGATGGTAACTGTCGTAAAAAAAAACCCGAGTTTAGCCACCACTAGACACCTTAGTAAGGCATCTGGTGGTGTCTATACCCAGACTGTGTTTAAGTCCACTACATTCACTCAGGTCACTCAGGGAAAACCAGCATGGGCTTCTGGGTATTTTGTTATGAAAATACAAACTAGGAGGTGGAGAAGTATACTGAGACTCAGTGGTGCACAGAGTAACATTACATACAGTGTTTCTTATACTTGCCACCACCAACCAGCTGCAGGACCAGGGAGACAGAATCCTCAGTTGGGGTACAGGGAGTACTAATTTGGATTTCGCCTGTCTATGCCATGGGGAGTCAGACAGTGGCTTGGGGGGGGGGAGAGTGCTGCATAATGACATCATGCATAAAGATTGGAAGCTTGCTGGGGGTAGAGGGTTCACTTGGTTGCCTGGCCTACTCATTTGCTTTGTGTACTACTTGATGATGGTGATGGACAATGGAGAATTTAGCAGCATTTTTACAACAACTGGACTGCCAGACAGGACCCTAACTGCTGCCTCTCCAACTACAGCTGCCTGAGCTACCAGAGGCCACTGGCCAGCCCAGGCACTTGGCATTAAGGTAACTGGAGAGAGGCAAGGCTGGGGAAGGGATTTTTTTTCTCATGTCATTGCTTACTGGGTGGGAGGAGGATTGGCATGATATGGAAGTGGAATCAGATGCAATATTTCCACTCCAGTACCTTAATTGGAGGCAGAACAGAATTAGACTCAGAGTCTCTGAAATTCCAACCTGGTGCTGATGGAACGGGTTCCAGAGAATTCAAGCACTCCTATTACCTACCTACCTACCTATCTATGTATCTATCTATCTATCTACATGTATAACTGCTACCATTGAAAGTGTCCTACCCAAGACCTTGTATCACGTGCTAAAATATCCATCATCATATTAGCCCCTACTGTTAGTAGCTTGAGTACCTATTGTGTTACCAGTCTATGATACTTTCAAAACTATAAAAATATTTAATAAGTTCAGTCCCATCTTATACTGTATTTTTTCATCCTGTTATTGTCTCCCCTGTATTATTACCCTGCCAAGTTAGAAGCATGTTTTGTTCCTGTACTTGCTATGCACCACCACTTTTGTATGCTGTACTGGATGTAAAACTGTGTTCCCTTCTTTGTAACTAATCCTGGGTTGCCCCTGAAAAGGGGACTCCGAGGGGCCCAGTGGGCTTACCTGGTCAACAAAATTCAGTAAGTAAATGAATAAATAAATTTGCCTGGCAAATAACTTTGCAAATTGCAGTCATCAGCTTAGCAAATTTGCCAAAATTCAGATTTTTTTCACGGAGCGAATTTCATCAACTTCCCATGCATGACACAGTGCATGGACCCATCAGGCCTTGACATGCACATCAACCCCTTGTGAGGTAAGGCTGTCCGGCCTGCCACAGGGTGCCATCTGTGCAGCAGAACACTGCTGTGTCCCTCCCCAGGCTGAGACTGGTACCACACTCAGCAGGGCCTTCCTCCCAGCCTTGCCTGATTTAACTGGCTCACTGAACTCACACCCAAACTCAGATCTCTGGCCTGTGTATGCAGTGTGGTTCACACATCCAGCAGCTGTCCCTGCAAACAATTTACAGCATAAATTTTTTGTGACATTTTGACCCCAAGTTTCAACATAGTCTTTTTATGACCCCCCAACATGACAGATGTCATTTATAAAATACTGCCTGAAATGTTATTTCACGCACCACAAGTGTGAAAACACATTTTGGCCAGGATTTGAAAAATGACACCTGTCATGTTCATGAGGTGTGGTGAAAAAATGACTATGTTGAAAATTTTGTGTCAAAATACTGAAAAATACCAAAGTTATGAACAAGCATAAAAAAATTTCAATGTACCGTCATAACTTTTTTTTTAATATTTTAACCCCAAAATGTCAACATAGTCTTCTTAGGACCCCACCTCATGAAGCCAGTAGATGAAAATGTTCAAATCCCGGCCAAAAGGTGATTTCATAAAGCAACTGTAAAATCAACTTTTGGGGAGAATTTGAACATTTTTACCTGCCTTGTTCCTGAAGTGGGGTGTGGAAAATTTTGGGGGAAAATATTTAATAAATAGCCAAGTTATGAGTAAAAGTACAAAATACATTGAAAATATATTAACTGCACTTAGCTTATTTCCTTAATTTGCAGTCGCAGTTCCAGGAGGAGGATGTCTTTTGGCTCGGAGACTACAACAGTGGACAGATTTTAGGTGAGTGTGGGAAGTGGGTGTGAGGGGTAGTGGGTTCTGAGTGGGGGTTATGGTGTGGACAGGGAAGCAGCAACAGACATAGATGGATGTTTTTCATTATTTTGGGTTACAGAAAAAGACAAAAAGAAACATTTTTTTTTATTCACAGGTACTAACACTACGGATTGGATACTCAGTGTCAATTGTCTATATGACAGCACTGGGGTGGGTACCCTGCTGTCACACACTTGCAGTGGATGGGGGTGAGAGGTTATATAGCCAGTGCTGGGTATTGGACACCCAAGTGTTGGCATTTTAATCCAGCAGGTGGGAGGACTTAACCAGCACCTGGGATTGGGTACCCTGGTATCAGGAAGGGTAGAAACAGAAAATAGAGGGACCAGGGACATAACCAGCACTTAGGGATGGGCACGCTGGTGTAAGAAACTTGAATTCTTTAACTGGCACCAGTGATTGAGCACCCTGGTGTCCAGTTTACATTAAAGAGGCCATGAATGGGACTAATGACGGCCAAGGGGGCCATATACAAACAAAACCACGCACGGCTCTGTTCAGTGGGGTGGGGCAATGCACTGACATGTAGCTTTGCTCCTGCTGGACAAACACTGTTAAAACATAATACGGATGCTGTTTGTAGTGACAGGATAGCCCTGCCTCCTCAGGCATGCACACATTTTTGTCAGATGACCACATTTCTTTATGCAGTTGTAAAAACAAGTTATTTTTAGAATGTTCAGTTTTTAAACTGAGCATGTGTGCAGTTTTTCTTAAATGTCTCAAAAACAGGGCATGTTAGGGACTTACAACTACAAAAGCACACACATTGGGGCATACTCTATAAAACCTGCAAGTTTCAGGTTTGAAATCCACCACGTTTTTTAGTTGTAGGTGAGCAAAAAAAGGTCTTCATTTTGGCCACTGTTATGTTTTCTTTACATTTCTGTAGCATTGCCACCATTATACTGATTGCCATGAAATTTTCAGGATCAAGAAATCCTGGGGCCAACTCTGTGCCTGACAAATGTCAAGTCAATTGGTTGAGCAGGAGGGGGGAAAATTATTAAGGTGCAAAGATTGTAACATAAAGTGCTTACTCAACTATACAGGTGCTACTGTGCCTGTGGTTTATATACAGTAGATACAGATATTATAGTGGCATGGTAGCGCCTCGGTAGTTAGGGTTGAGCAGGGGTTTCTATGTTTAAACCTCAAATTTTGCACTATAATATCTTTGCAACCATTCAATGGATTGGCACTAAATTTTGCATTCTTGGTCTCATGTGGTAGATCTCTTGATGTGCCAAGTTTTGTTCTGGTCAGATGTGCAGATGCTGAGCTGCATATAGTGAAAAAACATAAAAAAGCACAACGTTTTGCATTTTTTTCTATCGTCACACTGCGCCCAGACAGTTTGGAATTTTTATCTGAAATTTTCAGAGAAGAAAGAGCTTGTCCCACAGATGTATCTTCTGCTGGTTTGGTGAAAAAATATTAATCTGTTACAAAGTTATAAATTTTAAAATTTCAGGTTCTGAGCCTGCACAGTCAGCCTAAAGAAAAGTAGCTGTAAAATGTTTTATTCATGAATGCCTAGAGTCACCTCATTGCTCATGAATAATAATAAGTAGCTTATTTGCATACCTGTTTTTTAAAATTGAAGGAACTATAAAAATTGGGTGAAAACTACAAGCTATCCTTCCTTGGGAAGCTTGGTCTGTTCAGAATCACTGTTTACAACAATTTCCTTTTAGTTTCACTTGTTCACATTGCAAGAAGAACACTTCCTTATGTGCCCCACATTTTCAAAAATGTCATTTTAAACACAGGTCATGAATAATCATGAGCTTATTTGCTTACCCATTCCTTAAAGTTGAGGGAATTAGAAAAACTGGCTAGGTATTTCTGTACTTACTACAGAAATGGGATTTACTCACCTGGTAAAGGTGATTATCTGAGTACCCTTTATAGTACTCCGCAGTCAATACAAATGGGTATACCTCGTCCATCCTATAGGTTGTTGCACGATCCAGTCAGATCAATGAGGGGTGAGGACATACCCCCACCCTCATCAGGATTTCTCCAGTGTGATTCTTCTGTAGCTACCTAATGAGAGAGAACAGAAGAAAAAAACATACATGCCAGAATGGAGGACCCGCTCAAGGTCTAGCCACTGAACAGCGGCCACCCCGTGAGGTTTGGGTCTTCTGCCCATCGCCTGGTAGCGATCTTATGTAACAACCTTAAACAGACAAAACTTAGACAGGTGTTGTTTTGGCACCCAGAAGATTTATTGTGGGACAATCTGTTATGTACAACTTAGGGAGGAAATAGATGTATTGAATATATATTGGTCCTGAGAAGTTATTTCTAACCCTACATAGAAGGGATCACCCAGTATGCCTCCAATGGAGAGAATTGGATTATCCCTGCAAAACTTAATATGTAACCTGGTGCTAGCGCCTGTAGTTAATCCGGCCTGAGGAGTAATCTGCCATCCTGGGTGGGTCTGCAGAGTACTATAAAGGGTACTCAGATAATCACCGTTACCAGGAGAGTAAATACTATTATATTTCATACCCTTTATAGTACTCCATAGTCAATACAAATGGGATCCTTCAATGTGGAGGGTTGTGGGGGTTGGTGTGACATCTTTAGTGCCTTTCCAACCATTGTAATGAGTTTGTCTATGTTGTCCCCATGGTACATATGATTCAACTTGTCGGGTTTGGTCTCCTCGTGGTCTCCAGGGGCTTCAGATGTGGTGCTGTCTGAGTCCAGCCTCTGACGTATTTTGGTGGGTGCTTGCGCTGGGGCCTTATGGGCTCCTGTGGATCCTGTTTTCAGGGATTCGAGGAGTTGGAATAGGATCTGAGCCTGGCTGGCATCTAAGCAGTCAGTGCTGTTTGGGGGGGTGAGGATGCGACCATGGATTCTTCCCCCTCCCCATCGGCCGAGGCTTCATGCATTGTGAGTGTGCACACTGCACACATTAAGTCGTTGTCATCTGGTGCGGGGAAGGCTGCTCCGCATTCCCTGCAATTCCTCATGATGTGCACAGGTCTGTGGGGACCAAGAGAGAACTGTATCAGTTAAGGTCCCCCTAATGCTGCAGGCCACATTTTGCATCACATTTGCCACCCCTCAATGCTGCCTACCAATCTGCAGTGTTCTTATATATGAGGCACAGGGCTTTGTATGGGGACGATGGAACGTATACCCAGGCAAGATGGCGTCCGCGAAATCTCGCTGGAGGAAACATGGTTTGGGACCACTGTATGGGATTCCTGACTCCTCAAAATGGTGCTGAAGTCTCGCGAGACTTTGCGTGAGATTCAGAGCTCCCAGAGTGTTTGCTGTACGCTCCCGTGAGATTCGCGGAACATCATGGGACTTGTCTTCCTCGGAAGCAGAGGAGAGAGAGCCTGGTTGCATGCTGGCTTGTGGGGGAAAAGGGGGATCTGATTTATGGCCCCCAGACAAAGGAGATTGCAGTTGTCTGCTGTGGAGAAGTGCGAATCAGGAGGCCTCCACCTGAATGTGGCTGGCCCTGGACTGCTCAATAAACTGGTGGAGTCGTGGTGATCCTGCATCAGGGAATGTTCCCCTGAGATAATAAGGTACGTGCCAGCGTACTTGTTGCTGGGGACAACGATGTAGTGGCTTGCCTTTCCTTCCTATTTTGTGTTTGGGGGGGCAGCAGCCATTAGCGTGGGGTGCCCTGGTTGTTGGCTCTGCTGCGAAATCCCTGCTTGTGAGGGCGTTTTAGCTGGGAGGTCGCTGCTGGAGGGACCTCAGTGCTAGTCATGCTGTGGTGTTTGTGACAGGCAGGAAGCATTGCCTGTGTTTCTGCCTGGAGTGTGGGTCACTGCTGGAAGGAGCCCATGTCCAGTACAGCCGGAATTGAGGACAATTTTGATACTTTCCTTTGCCTGGGTTGGGAACCGCTACTGGAGGGGTTGCCCTTCCCTGATAAATGTTCTGTTGTTGTAGTACCTGTGCCATTATTTAGAGTCCAGTGCCTGCTCGGGCGTGGGATCACTGACCCTTGTCGACCCCCAGTAACTAACTCACTAAATAACTGAGCTGTAATAAACTTGCAATTAACTGAAGCACAGTTTAGACGCATCAAGAATTTAATAATACCACATGCAGTTAGTGCTGTCTGGCTACCAGGGTGTTAGTGCATACAAAAGAGAAAAAATTAGTCTGTATCTGTAACTTTAAACGTTTGGGAGCAGTCAGGATGTGACCAACCTATTTCAATGCACGAAGAGAACTGGAGAAATCATGATGAGGGTGGGGGTATGTCCTTGCCCCTATTGATTTGATTGGATTGTGCATCAACCTATAGGATGGATGAGGAATACCCACTTATATTGACTGCGGAGTACTATAAAGGGTATGAAATATAATAGACCACTTCTCTCAGTAAAGAAATCGTATCAGCTATATGCTATATGCACAATGCCTCATTTTGAACATAAACATCTGAGATCTTATATTGTTGTAACCACTACAAAAATAGGAGACCGCCCTTTCCAGTAAGGACAATAGAAGATAAATTCATAATGTCCCCAAAATGCCTTGTTATGCATATCTACAGATTAGTTACTAAACTGCAGTCACCACTACTAAAATAGACTGCACCTCTGAGTAAGAACATTTTTAGTAAACTTTATAATCTACTAAGAATTCCTCATTGCAATTTGTAAATTGGCTAATTAGCTGGTAGCTGTTAGCTTATTAGTGTCAGTGGCTCAGCAGATTACGTACTCGCCTCTAAGGCCAGAAGATCAGAAGGTTGTGGGTTCAACTCACATACCAGGCACTTGGAGTAAAATCCCAATACTGACACTGTATTGCATCATGAGGGGGATGCTGCACTTCTGAGGTGCTGTATTTCAGATGAGACATTGAACCGAGGTCCCATCTGTTTATTCTAGTGGTTGTTCAGGTGGATGTTAAGGATCTCATGGCACTTCTCAAAAAAGTAGGTGAATTTCCTCAGTGTCCTGTTAAAATTTCCCCCATTCACTAAAAATACCACTAACAATGTAATCTTGTTCAATTTCAGTTAGTTGCCATCTGTATCTCCTCCCCCGACGAAGCTGAAAATAGGCAGAATAGCCTAGTCCTCCTTTCCCAGTCAACACTAACTAACTAAACTAAACATACTGCTGTAACCATTACCAAAATAAGAGCTGTTTTAACAAAAAGGGACTACTTTATGTCCAAATGCAGTTACAATAATAAAATATAATGTTTTTGAAAGCAGTTTTATTATGCTTTTTAATTTTACAGCTTTTTTTTTAAATAATTGTTTTTTTTTCTGTTAGTCAACATTACAGAAGAATAGAAGAAAAAGTGATGTGACATTAATACATTTTCACACCTCAGAACTACGTCTGTTACAACAGGCAGTATGACAGCTATCGTAACATATACATACATTAATGTTGGAGTGCCTGGAATAAGGAGGGGGCCCTATTGTGATTATCAGTCCTGCTGCAGGGAGTATGCAGGTAATTCTGGGTCAGCTTTTGCTGGCAGCTCAACATAGTGGCTGTCATATTCTCTTCTATCTCCTAACGAGGCTACTCTATTCTTCAATTCTGAAAAAGGAAACATGGAACCACAAAGCGACATGGCTACAACAGCGTGATGCACATGCACAGATTGGCAAACATATAATGACTTAAGTAAGGTTATCTGAGGCTTATTCCAGGTTACAGTCAGGGTCATGAGTTAGCATATGAGTATAGCAAAGGAGGATTGGATGGCAATTCAGCCAACACCTTTCCTGGGGTCACTATAAACCATTTAAGGGTTCCAACACTTATAATATTTGTCTGGGGTACTGCTTAGTGACTGGGTAATCTTATCCAGGGAGGCCAAGGCCGTTAGGGAGTTCAGCAGTTCTGGGACAGGGGGTATAACTGTGGTTCTCCATTTTGACAGGATAAGTCTTTTGGCCTATATCCCTAACAGAGTCAGCCACCTCATCTCAGCCGGGGAGTACACACCTGTTGGGGCGTGAGGGCATCCCTAAAAGCCAAAAGGCTACAGTATGGGGGTAGGTTTGTGCAGAACATCCATTGTCAGTGATAACACCTGTGACCAGAAGGGGGATATTAGAGGGCAAGATCATAGAATATGGACATGGTCAGCTCTGTCAGCTAAGCATATCCGGCACAAATCTGTGGGTAAGAGTTTCGCTCTGTACAGCCACTCTGGGGTCCTACCAACATACGAAATTGCCAGCAGATACAGGCCATTTGGTCTATGTAGTCTACTCGAGTGTGCAGCACTTCAGTCCATTAGACTGCAGCTGCCCTCCCTCATATCCCCTCCCCCATCTCATGCCCCCTTCCGGTTTGTACCCTCTCCTTGAATCTGTCCCACCCTCTTGAAGCCCCCAACACTCTGCAGTGATACGACTTCTCTGGCAGAGCGCTCCACCCTGCCACCCCCCCTTTCTGTGAAATAGTGCCTCCTCAGTTCCCTCTTGAACCTGCCCCCTTCCAACTTCATAGAGTGTCCCCTTGTTTCCCTTCCGCCCTTCAGATTGAACACATACCTGGTGTCTACTCTGTTCAAACCCTTCAGGTACTTGAAGGTCTCAATCATATCTCCTCTCTCCCTTCTTTCCTCAAGGGTATACATATGGAGCTCTCTGTCTCTCCTCATATGGTCTGTCCCTCAACTCCAAGATCATTTTTGTTGCCCTGCGCTGTATTCCTCCAGTAGTTTGATGTCCCTTTTCAAGTAGGGGTGCCACAGTTGCATGCAGTACTCTAGGTGCGATCTCACCAGGGACCTGTACAGGGGCAAGATGACCTCCCCACTCCTAGAAGTAATCCCCCTTGCTATGCACCCTAGCATCTTGTTTGCCTTTGGTGCTGCCTTCCTGCACTGAGCAGAGTGGTTCATCTCCCTAGTTACCAGCACTCCCAGATCCTTCTCCTCCTTGAATTTTGTTAATGGGACAACCTCCAGCCAGTAATTGTGTCCTGGGTTCTTGCCTCCTACATGCATCACTTTGCACTTCTTGGCATTGAAACCAAGCTGCCAAGTGTGAGATCATTCCTCCAGTTTTGCCAAATCCCCCTGAAGTACTTTTGCTCCCTCCGCCCCCCATCTACTTCAGCACAAATCTTTGTGTCATCTGCAAAGAGACTGATCTTTCTCTTAATCCCTACTGCAGTGTCAGCTATGTAAATGTTAAACAGAACCAGTCTCAGCACCGAGCCCTGTGGTGCACCACTTGTTACTGCCCTGGGTTCAGATGCCTCCCTTCCGCCACTACCACCTTCTGCTGTCTACCCTGCAGCCAGTGCTCAACCCATCTGACCAGTTTCCTCCCTGCTCCCAGACTCTTCAACTTGCAGGTCAGCCAACTGTGTGGCACCGAGTCAAAGGCCTTGCTGAAATCCAGGTAGAGGACATCCACTGCATGTTCCCTGTCTAGTGCCCTTGTAACCCAGTCATAGAAATCAACCAAGTTCGGGGGGGTGCTGTGGAGCCCGAGCAGGACGGCAGCAATCTGCAACAGCTCCTCGACTGAACAATAAAATCATTAAAAATCCCTTATAATTATCAGAAACTGAGGTTAACAAATTGTACTATCCGAAAGAGGATCCCTCTAAACATAAAAATGGGTAATCCTCGTAAGGACAGAGGTGGAGGCACAATTCGCTAAAGCAGCCAACTCTTCTCAGCATCCGAGACAGACCAACGAGTTACAGACCATGCCGCAACAGGAGTCTGAAGAAACGATAGCATCAATTGGCCTTAAATTGAATAGGCTGATTGCATCAGTAGCAGACATGAATGGCAAAATAGACTCCTTTGGTACGAGAGTCGCAATTATCGAAAAGACGGTAGAGGAGTTGCAAACTGAGGCTCGGGAAGTTAAAAAGCAGGAAGAATCAGCATCGGCTGCAACAACTTTGCTTGTCAGGGAAAACATGCACTTGAAGGCCAGACTTGAGACTTTGGAGAACCAGGCCCATTCTGCTCATGTCAGAGTACTGGGCTTGCCGGAGGGCATTGAGGGGGACCACCCAGTGATGTTTTTGAAAGAGTGGCTGGTGGAACAATTGGTCCCAGAGGGGCCAGAAACTTCTTTTGACTTACAAAAAGCCTACAGGATTACCCCCCGAGGTTACCGTGAAGACGTGAAACACCTCGCACATTGCTAATTATAACAGATGGTATAGGCACCAGGGATAAGATTCTTCAGTATGCCCGCCAGGCTGGCCCTATCCTTCAGGATGATCGAACTGTCTATTTATTTCCGGATATCAGTTATGCCACCCGAATTAAACGGAAAAGATTCGACGGAGTCAGAAAGAGGCTTAAAAAAGCGAATATCTCCCACTCGATGGTATTTCCAGCCCGATTAAGAATAACCCATAGTGGGAAAGTGTGGGTTTTCTCAGACCCTACTGAGGCCGGCAAATGGGCTGCACGCTTCGCCGAATCCAGCCAGAATCGACAACGAGACCGTGGTGAGGAGAGTAGTGAGGCAGAAGACCTTGAAGACGACTGAGGAAAATATAAACTGGCCAGAAAACGAGTTTATTCTCCAAAAGACTTACTAAATCTTAGAATGCCTGTTTGAATAAATAACTCTTCTAATGACACATTTTGGTGCAGCCATAGATTGTTTTCTAGGCAAACTAGGCTTTAGATTGCCTGTATAATAATTTTATTTTATTATGCAATTATTTATTCTGTATGTTGCCTATTACAGTATTGCTGAGCTGCCATATCTACCTGTCACAGTATAATAAATAATCATAAGAGATAATGTTCCCCCACCTGTTGTGAGGGGTGGAACTAGTTAATAGTTCAGTTGGGGCTGGGGTAATTGCTGCCTATGTTGTTTTTATTTTAGCAATAGACTTGTAGGTATATAGTGTGACACCAAGTAATCCCAGCACAGGGGGACTTTATTGGAAGGACTTTAAAAATTCTCACCTTCAGTGTTCGAAATAGTCACACTGCTCATGGGCTTATCAAGGCAGCATTAATAACGCTATTATACTTTATAGCAAAATGTTTAGATTACCCCTCTATGTGGTATCAAAATATTTGGGAATCACTAATCCTATGATTAAGATGGAGGCTTTTTACCTCTCTCCGATATGTACCAATGTAACTGGTATGTCCTAAATATGGTAATATTGTCTGTATGATGATATATTATAAAATAAAAAATAAAGTATCAAAAAAGAAATCAACCAAGTTCGTCTGGCAGGATCTGCCTGAGACAAACCCATGCTGCCTACTGTCGTGGAGGTTGTTATCCTCAAGAAATTGCACCGGCCTTTCCTTGAGGATTGTCTACATCAGTTTTCCCACAATTGCAGTAAAGTTCACTGATCTGTAGTTCCCTGGTTCATCCTTGGACCCACTCTTATGGAGAGGTACCACATGTGCTTTCCTTCAGTCCGTGGGCATGCACCCCGAGCTCAGAGAGGTATTGAACAGATCTGCCAATGGCCCTGCCAGGACCTCTGCCAACTCTCTCAGCACCCTGGGGTGGCCTCCATCTGGGCCAGGTGCCTTGTCCACCTTCAGGGACTTAAGGCCCTCCCTCACCCTTTCCACTGTGATTTCCCCATCCGTGGTTGCTTCTCCCCCACCATCTCCCACCTTGCCCTTCCTCTCAGGTATGGGCCCATCCCTCTCCTTGCTAAAGACTGAACAGAAGTATTCATTAAGTACTTCTGCCTGTTCAGCCCCCTTTTCTACCTACCCACTTCCCCTCCTGATCCTAACAATTTGATCCTTGGTCTTCCTCTTCTCTCTGATATATCTGAAGAAATCCTTTTGTCCTCCTTTGATCCCCTGTGCTAACCTCTGTTTCCTAGCCACCTTTGCTGCCCTTACCACTCTGCTCACTTCTCTGGATTTCTTCACATATTCTTCTTGGTCTTCTGCCCTGTTGGATCGCTTGTAGGTCCAAAATGCATTCCTCTTTTCCCTCACCTTCTCCACTACCTCTCTACTCATCCAACTAGATTTCTGTTTCTGTACCAGGAATGTAGAATCTTATTCTGTATGAGCTGACTCCTAGGGTCTGGGTATATCTTATGTGCCACTATCCAGCAGGTCAGCCACTGCTGGTCTGTAATCTCAACATGCAGAGTGTGCTCTTACTTAGATTTGGACTCGGACATTTGGTTACAGATTTTATTTGTAAGATCAAAATATATGCGCCTGGCCATCCCTCTCTGAAGGGCTGCCTATTCGTGTATGCTACTAGGGAGGTGCGTTTGGATGCGTTTCCACAGATATGTCTGGACAGCATATCTCAGTTGTAAATAGCTCTAGAAGTCTGCCTGCGGTAACTTAAACTTGGCCTTCAAGGATACGAAAGTGGCCATCTGACCAGTGGAGGGGTCTAGCACATACTGGAGGAGCATAATTCCCTGTTCACTCCAGTGAGACTGAAAGAGGGGCTTACTGTCAATCTGGATGAGATGGTTGTCCCAAAAGGGAGTATAACTCAGGGAATTTGGATTTGACTTAAGGAGCCGGTGCACTTTGGCCCAGTAGCTGACAGATGGACCTATGGTTGGGTGTGTTTTTAAGGCCATTAAGGGGAGGCCATAAAGAAGCGGTGATAAACTGTGCAGTTCTGCCTGTGCCTCTTCCATATGGAGCCATTGTGGAGAGGAGTTGGAGTGAGGGTGGAACCAGCAGATGGTTTGGGTGACCCGGCATGCCATGGTGTACCCCTCAAACCATGGGAGGCACCAGACTCCTACCTTCCAGTGCATCCTCAGTTTGTTCCAGCTATATCGGGGTTTGCTACCTTCCCACATAAAATCCCCAATGATACTGTCAATTTGTGTGTACCAGTGAGGCGGAAGGTATAGGGCTAGGTGTGAAATGACATACAGTAACTTTGGGGAAATTACCATTTTAATGGCAGCTATTTTACCCACCATAGTGAGATGTAGTAGCTTTCACCTGGAGAGTTCAGTGCATAGCTCGCTTAGTAGAGGTTTAAGATTCAAGTCCCAGAGCCGAGATTCATCACCTGATATTCTTATGCTCAGGTATGTGATGCCTTGAGGCGTCCATCTCAAATTGTATGGCGTAACCATGTCTTTGGTGCTAAGCTGATTTAAGGGCATCACTTCTGTCTTGCTATGGTTAACTTTAAGGCCGGATAAGAGGGCAAAGTGGGTAAGCATGTCCAGTAATGGGCTGATAGATACTGTTATGTCAGCAAGAGGGACCAGCAGGTCATTTGCATACATGAGCATAGAATATCTGATTGGGCCAATGGAGACTCTGAACATGTGTGGATGCTGCCTAATAGCCACTGCTAAGGGCTCTACTGCCAATGCAAAAAGGAGCGGGGATAGGGGGCATCCCTGTCTTGTGCCCCTGCCCAGAGGAAAGGGGTCTGATAAGATGGAATTAGTCAGTATCCTTGCTGTGGGGGCAGCATATAAAGCACTGATCCATTTTAAGAATGTCATGCCAAACCCCATGTGTGCCAGCACTGACTGTAGATAGTTCCGTTCTAAGGAGTTAAAAGCTTTTTCAAAAGGTACAGCCAGTGCTGCTGCCAGGGAGGGACTTGGTAACTGCAGAGATGTTAATCAGGGATCTAATATGGTCCGTGCTGTATCTACTAGGGATAAAACCTACCAGCGAGGGATGTATCAGGTGGGATAACATAGGACTAAGGCAAGCAGCCAGAATCTTTGCAAAGACTTTGCTTTCTCTGTTAATTAAGCATATAGGCCTGTGATTGACAGGTTATACAGGGTCTTTCCCTTTTTTAGGGAGGATGGTTATCACTGCTTCATTAAGAGTGGGTGGGAAGTGGCCTTTGTCCAAGGCCTCAGCATAAACTTTACCTAGTGGGGAAGATATCTCAGCAGACAGTGATTTCAACTAGTCTGTACTGAACCCACTGCCGCCAGGGGCCTTTCCTGCTTTAAGTGCATGAAAGACCTCCAAGACTTCTGTATCAGATATAGGGGCATCCAATGGGATCCTCTGCTGACTAAATAATCTTGGGATGTCCAGTGGGGCTAGAACCTCCTTTACACCAGCAGGGTTAGGTATGCGGGAGGTTGAGTATAAAGTACTGTAAAATTGTTGCATTACAACATTAATGTCTTTGGCTTGGGTATGCATGCTCCCACCGGGGTCTAGCAGGCCTGAGATAAACCTGTTGGCCTGCTGCTTTCGAAGTCTATATGCCAGGACCTTCCCACCCTTCTCCCTCCCAGTATTTATGTTTCAGTCACAGAATGGAGCTCTCTGCCTTCCGGGTAAGGATGTCATTAATGTCCATTTGGGCACTCAAGATTTTCTGTCCCAGGGAGAGTTCAGGGTTGCCTATGGGGCCGCTTTAAAAGTGGCTTCTGCAGTCTGAAGCTCATTTTACAGGGCTACCAGACATTTCTCCCTGGCACACCATTTTGCGCCTGCATATCCTATGGTTCCACCCTGGAGGGTGGCTTTGAAAGCCTCCCAGATGTTACTGGGAGTGGTTTCCCCCATCAGGTGCTCCTTGAAAAAGAGGGAGGCCGGATTTCTAGCCCACTTGATGAACTTTGGGTCTTTGTGAAGGAGGGGGTCCAGCCTTCAGGAGGCAGAGGTCTGGGGGGGCCCAAACGAGATGTAGCTGTACTGGTGCATGGTCAGATATCACCTTGGGGGCTATGTGGGAATCAAGGGATGCCTGGGTCATCTGGGGGATGTCAGCCAAAGGTCCAGATGGCTGTGTGACCCATGAACCAGCGAGTAGAAGGAATAGTCTCTGTCTCAGGAGTAGAAGACCCGCCATATGTCTGCCAGGCCCATGTCCTTCATCCACTGGGAGAGTGCTGCTATCACTCTACTACATGGGTTGGCCCATCTAGTACTTCTATCCATCACTGGGTTGAGAGTAAGATTAAAATCTCCACCCAGAAAGACTGGAGTGAGAGCTAGGGATTCTGTCCTCTGGGCAACATTATTAAAATATCTGGGGTCATCCTGATTGGGCCCATATATATATTGCCCAGTAATAGGGGGCCTTGTGGTGTATCCAACAACACTAACAACCATCTCCCTAGCTGGTCTTGATCAGTGGCAATAGGGGTCCATCGCAACTTTTTATGGACCAGAATGGTTACAGGCTCAATCTTGGTGCCCTTGGCCCAAGTCAGGGGCTTTGGCAGCCCATACACCCAGAGGGAAGGGTCCCAGCGGTCCTTCGACCGGATCCTCCTCCTCCAAGCCTGCACAGTGACTTAATTTTACAGCTTTAACAATCTTTCTACACATTATGATTTATAATGGAACTCATGTGTAATTCAGCAACTACCATACAGATGGCAGTAGTGAGCGTTAAAGAACAGATGGCAGTAGTACGCATTAAATTTTGCACTTTAATATCTTTGCAACCATTCAACAGATTTGCACAAACTTTTGCATTCACGGTCTAATGCGGAAGTTATGTGCCAAGATTTTTTCCGGTTGGATGTTTGGATTCTGAGATACAGATAATGAAACTAAATGTAAAATCAAATCAAATCATACTTTATTTATAAAAAGCGCCTTTCTTACAACCAAGGTGCTTGTACATAATGAAAATATACAATAAATAATCATAACAAACAATAATCAATAAAATCCTCAAATTTAAAATGCTGAAATTTATAATAATACCTAAAAATCTGAATATGCCAGATCAAATAAATAGGCCTTTAGTGCAGTTTTAAGATCCTGGACGGTCAGACAATCTCACACCCGACGAGGTAGATTATTCCATAGGGTTGGGGCCACAAAACCAAAAGACCGGGCCCCAGATGTCTTTAAACAGACCCTGGGAATCTCTTGCAATCCTTTGTCGGCGGATCAGAGAGGGTGGAGGGGACAGTAAGGGCAAATGAGATCTTGCAAGTAACTACGTCCCTGATCATGTAGGGCTTTATAGGTCAGCAAACTGACCTTGAAGGTTATCCACCACTGCACTGGCAGCCAGTGCAATCCACGGAGCACAGGCATTATATGACTGGTTCTAGATGAACCAGTCAATAGCCTGGCTGCTGCATTCTGTACTAGCTGAAGGCAGCGGATACCAACCCCTGGTAGTCCTAGGTAAAGGGCGTTGCAGTAGTCAAGGTGAGAGGTAATGAAGGCGTGGACCAATGTTTGAAGCTTTTCGGAAGGAACCAGGTGTTTCATCCGGGCGATATTCCTCAGGTGGTAAAAAGAGGTCTTGACGACTGCCAACACCTGCAATTTCAAATTACTGTTTTTGCTGGTGGTTTTTGTCATCGCATTGCACCCAGATGGTTTGGATTTTGGTCTGAAATTTTCAGGGTAGAAAGGGCTTGACCCACAGATGTGCCTTACGCTGGTTTTAATCCATTCCAAAGTTATTATTAGGAATTTGTAAATCTTACTGTAACCCCCCCCAAAAATGGGGGTTCCCAAAAAGTCTTCCTTGAGCTTGCCTAAATGCTCACTGCCAGGCTGGTGTCCTGCATTTTAGCAGTTTAAATGTGATTACCAGAGGCTGTATAGCCCCTGTGTACTGTCTCTTTAAGAGCTGCCTGATTGCAGCATAAGTAATCTGAGAGGGAGCTCTGTTGAAAGATGTAACTATTTGCTGAAAATCATTTAGCGTGATAATGATAATTTTTCTAACCTGCCTTCTTTGTAGCAAGGACTGTTTTGTTTGTCTCCACTATCTTGGTCCTGGACTGCAAATTGGACCAAACAGTACTGGTGGGACCTAAAATGTAGCCAGACTACAGGAGCTGTCTGAAGTCAAAATCTATAGGAATTGTAGTTTTGGTCTTTTTGCGCCTCTTTTGCAACTGAAGGGGGAGCTCTTGCTTTGACTGACAGCCAAATCAGCCAACCAAACCTTTTGGATCTGAGGGAATTCCTCAAGCTGCCTGTTGTTTAGGGCAGATCTAAGCTGGAAGCTGAAGAAGAAAGAGCTGAAGTGATTTTGAGCAGCAATCCTGAGTGGATTCGCATGTGAGAACTGTGAAAAGGCTGAGTTTTTTGGCCTGCATGTCTGCCTGCTGCTCCTGAGAGGGAGAGAAGAGAATTATTTTGGACTAACTCCAAGTTTGTGTGACTAAAGTAAGCTACTGAAGTGGGCCAGGCTCAACCTGAAGAAGACCGAAGATTTTGCTGAATGCTATCGGCCTGTCAGGAGTTCCAGCTACCCCTAAGCTCCCGGTGTGTGCAGAGAGTTTACGATTGTGACCGGGGAGCGCTTTGCCTGGTACAGTAGAATTCCCTTATGTGTAAATGTGCTATGAGCTGCTAGTGGGTCGTGAGTTAGTTCCCCACTGTGTGAACTGTGTTCTGCTTGCTGGAAGCTGTATCCAGCCCAAAATGGACTGCATCTGAATTTGTTTCCATGCGGTCTGGGCCTTGCCAGACTAGCCCAACCAGACTACCCACTGCACAGAGAAGCCATCGACGAGAGACCTGCCTGGGGATCAGCCCCCTGCTCCACACTTGAACAGGAATGATGCCTCTATGACTCATGTGGGCCCTGCTTCTCCTGGCATTCCAGATCAACCACCTGTAGTCTTGATTTTTGTCTAGCCTGTATCCGGTCTTGGGCATCGTGAGTAAATACCAGGGTAGCTCCCTGCAACAACAGCTTAATCTGAGTGTGTCATCTGATTATCTTGTTTCATTTCCTTTACGAACTGAGCCCTCTGGCTCCGGATTACAAATATTGTGTACTGTGCATGTTGTGTTTTCCATCACAGGGCCCCAACCAGCTGCGACACCGGCCAACCCCAGGCAACAGTCCTGGCTAGCCCATCTCTTCTCCACCTGGGTATCCAGAGGTGTGACTGTGTGGGGGGGACTCAAAGCGCATGCATAACTGCTTGATTGATATAACCTTTAAGCTAATTAACCTGATTTCACCCCTCCCTTGTTCAAGTCCACTGAATAAATCAGATCTAACTTTTTCTGCATGTAATCTGACTGTGGTTCCAGTTCGTGCTCAAAGTACTGTACTGTTGCTATTTGCTGTGCATAACCTTATTTTACAGTGGGTCCCCAGGGTCGAGCCAGAGGAACCAGCCCTGGTGGTAAGTGCAAACAGTGTGGGTACTTTTGTGGTGTACCAGGGGTATTATGAAAGTGATTATTGTACAGTGTTCAGGTCACTAGCGGGGAAAGAGGGGAGTTACAGTGTCCCAGAGGGCTGTGCCCAGGTTAGCTTGACCACTACCAACCCTGACCTTCAGGTACAGGCACCCGTTTCAGAACTCAGGCCCCTTAACCTGCTACTAGCCAAGCAGGCAGGGGTAGTAGCCTTTGAGATAGCGCCACCTAGGGGTTACATTACAACAACACACCACCTGTCGTGCATTATTGCTGAAACGGAATTCATGTGTAGTTCAGTGACTGCCATACAGCTGGGAGGAGGGATCAGTTCTAGCTGCGTAAGTGTATAATTTATAATGGACCTCATGTGTACTTTAGCTACTGCCCTACAGATGGCAGGAGGGATCAGTTCTAGCCAGGTAAGTGTATAATTTATAATAGAACTCATGTGTAATTTAGTGGCTGCCCTACAGATGGCAGGAGGAATCAGTTCTGGCCAAGGTAAGTGTATAATCTACAGTGGAACTCGTGTGTAATTCAGCGACTTCCCTATAGATGACAGTAGTGAGCATTAACGTTTATACTTTCATATCTTTGCAACCTTTCAACAGATTTGCATGAAATTTTGCATGAACGGTCTCATTGGGTAGATCTCTTGAAGTGTCAAGTTCTGTTCTAGTCGGATATGCAGATTCTGAGACGTGGATAGCAAAAAAAGTAAAAAACAAAATGTTTAAAAAAATCACTTTTTTGATTTTTGTTGTCATCACCTTGCACCCAGACAGTTTAGAATGTTGGTCTGAAATTTTCAGGGTATGAAAGGCTTGACCCACAGATGTGTCTTTTGCTGGATTGGTGAACAATATTAATACATTCCAAAGTTATTATTAGGTGTGTGTAAATCTCACAACAACATACCACCTGTCATACATTATTGCTTAAATGGAACTCATGTAATTCAGTATCTGCCCTACAGATGGTAGGAGAGATCAGTTCTAGCCAGGTTAGTGTATCTTTTATAATGGAACTCGTGTAATTTAGCAGCTGCCCTACAGATCGCAGGAGGGATCAGTTCTAGCCATGGTAAATTTATAATGGAACTCATGTGTAATTCAGTGACTGCCCTACAGATGTCAGTAGTGAGCATTAAATGCTGCACTTTAATATTTATTTAATTTTATTTTATTTGCTTTTGGTAACTGGGTGAGTGCACTAGGCATAAGGATGCCTATTTTCAGGCACGACCTGGGAGGATGCAAGTTGAATACAGTTAACAACAACAATATGACACAGCACATAACACAGGTGAATGCAAAGTGAAGGAGTCAGAAATACGATAGTGATTCAGTGAAGTACATAAGGAGTCAGAAATACAATAGTGATTCAGTGAAGTACATAGTTGGAACAGGTCTATATTTAAACATTACATTAGGATTTTAGAGAAAAACAAGTGCAGGAAATTCTTAACTGTAAGTGATGTTGCAAGGACTATACACCTAGAGAGAGTAGAGAGGAGGGGGAGGAAGGGGAGAGGGAGGGGAGAGGGGAAGAGGTTACAAGATGGGAGGGGGAAGATGAGAGCAGGAGGAGGAAGGGTAGAAGGTGGAAAGTAGTATAGCGAGGATAAGAGCTAGGGGAGATACAAAAACTAAGGTGGCTGGAAGCACACACAGGGATTTGATGCTTGTATATGTTTACGGTGGAGGTTCTTAAAACCCACATGGGTAGAAGCTGAGCGTATGGCTTGAGGGATAGAATTCCAGTACCTGGAGGCGGCGTAAGAAAAAGCACAAGCACCCATAGCAGTTTTACATCGAGGGATCTATCTTTGCAACCTTTCAATAGATTTGCACACACTTTTGCATGTGTAGTTTCGGGGGGTAGATCTCTTGGAGTGCCAAGTTTTATTCTGGCAGTATGTACGGATTCTAAGATACGGAGAGTGAAAAAACATTTAAGAAATTGCTGTTTGTTGCTGTCTTTTTTGCCATCACCTTGTGCCCAGAGAGTTTGGAATTTGGTCTAAAATTTTCAGGGTAGAAAGGACTTGACCCACAGATGGTCCTTTCGCTGGTTTTGTGAAAAGTATTAATTCGTTCCAAAGTTATTACTAGGTGTGTGTAAATCTCACAACACACCATTGTCATGCATTATTGCTTAAACAAAACTCATGTGTAATTCACTGACTGTCTACAGATAGCAGGATGGATCAGTTCTAGCTGGGTAAGTGTATAATTTAAAATGGAACTCATGTGTAATTTAGCAACTGCCCTACAGATGGCAGAAGAAATCAGTTCTAGCCAGGGTAAGTGTATAATTTATAATGGAACTCATGTGTAATTCAGTGACAGCCCTAAAGATGGCAGTAATGCACATTAAATTATACACTTTAATCAAAGCCCCTTGAATTCAGTGATTCTGCGGTTGCAGAATTTTCCGCAGAATTTGCATCATGCTGCAGAATTTATATAGTGCCACAGATTTAATTGTTTTTGGTGAATTTACATTCAGATATACAGTTTTCCATAATGCCAGGCTCCTGCACCCATCCTGAACCCCCTCCTCTATGCTTGGTAGGTGATGTCATCAATTACATCACTTCATATTTTAGCCAATGGCAGAGCTGCATTCTGCTACAGAAATGAATAAATCATGCCGTAGAAAACAGAAAATACTGCCATAGAAGCCTAGGAGCCCTGTCGCAGAAATCAGAAAATTCTGCCGCAGAGCACTAGGGGCCCTGACTTTAATATCTTTGCAACTGTTCAATGGATTTGCATGAAATTTTGCATGCATGGTCTTGTGGGGTACAGTAGATCTCTTGATGTGACCAGTTTTGTTCTACTTGGATGTGCAGATTCCAAGACATGGATAGTGAAAAAAACATAAAAAATTGCTGTTTTTTTGTCATCGCTTTGCACCCAGACAGTGTGGAATTTTGGTCTGAAATTTTCAGGGTGGAAAAGGTTTGGCCCACAGAGGGGCCTTTTATTGGTTTGGTGAAAAAATACTAATCCGTTCCAAAGTTATTAAATTTAAATGTTTCGGGTTCTGAGCATGCTCAGTAAGCACTTCAAAATAGCTGTTTAAAGGGGTGTGGCTTGGATACAGAGTCGGCTCATAGCTCATCAATAACCATGAGCTTATTTGCATACCCATTTTTTTTAAATTGAGAGAATTAGAAAAATCAGGTGAAAACTACATGATATACCTCTTTGGGAAGCTTGGTCTGTTCAGAATCAAAAACCAGAGGGTCCAGCTCCCTGAAAGCCCCGAGGGTCATGAGGGCTGGTGAACGCACGGCCCTCCCCCACAGCAAAATATTGCCTCCTTCCTCCAGTGGGTCCAGCTCCCCGAGAGCCCCGAGGGTCATGAGGGCTGGTGAATGCATGACCCTCCCCCACAGCAAAAGGTACGAATTTCCAGTGGTTTGCTACAACACAGCATGCCCAGCTGGGTCAGCAAGAAGGATTGGTGCCATTTTCAAAAGCCAAGAACTTTATTGCCTCCTTCCTCCAGAGGGTCCAGCTCCCCGAGAGCCCCAGTGGTCGTGAGGGCTGGTGAAAGCACAGCCCTCTCCCACAGCAAAAGATTGCCTCCTTCCTCCAGAGGGTCCGGCTCCACGAGAGCCCCGAGGGTCATGAGGGCTAGTGAACGCATGGCCCTTCCCCACAGCAAAAGATTGCCTCCTTCCTCCAGAGGGTCCGGCTCCCCAAGAGCCCCGAGGGTCATGAGGACTGGTGAATGCATGTCCCTCTCCCACAGCAAAAGATTGCCTCATTCCTCCAGAGGGTCTAGCTCCCCGAGAGTCCCGAGGGTCATGAGGACTGGTGAATGCACAGCCCTCCCCCACAGCAAAAGATTGCCTCCTTCCTCCAGAGGGTCCAGCTCCCTGAGAGCCCTGAGGGCTGGTGAATGCATGGCTCTCCCCCACAGCAAAAGGTACGAATTCCTAGAGGAATACAGTGCAACGTGCTCAGCTGAGTCGGCGAGAAGGACTGATGCCATTTTCAAAAGCCAGAACTTTGTGTGCATTTTTTGCCACTAAATCTTTAGTTGAAAAGTACTGCTTTGTGCTATGTTTTAGCTGTGCACCTTAATTTGTAAACTCCGACTGCTCTTAACCTAGTTGTTTTAGCTAGAAGTGTTATTTACTGTGCACCTAAGTGGAACTCCGACTGCATTGTTAATGTTTATAGTTGCCTACATGTAATGTTTTACCTCGGACTACCCGAAGCACCTTAACTGTATTTCAGGCAGCAGGTTTAAATTCAGTTTGTCTGCCTCAGATCTGCATCAAGCCACAGCTTAGCTGAGTACCAACTTTTGCAGAGAAAATATTGTTTTATTGCACTACAGCTTAGCTCCTCAATTTATTCTTCTTAAGTCTGTTTTTAAACAATCTAGAAAATATTCTTTATTGCACTGCAGCTTAACTCCTTAAATTATTCTGCTCAAGCCTGCTTTTAAACAATTTTAACAACCCTCATCCTTAGATTAACTGAACATTTAGCCTAGCAATACTGCCTTTACGCCAGTGCAATTTAGACCTTTAAATCCAGCAATTTCTCAACTGCCTTAAAGCTTTAAAAGTAGCTAAACCACAAGCAGGCAGTGTTTTCCACAAGCAGGGATTTAGAGGCTAATCGTTGCTGTCACGACACCCTCCTCCCCCTTGTGTTGCAGTGGCACACCTATATCCCTTATGTTGCAGTGGCACACCCATATCCCTTATCGGAATTTAAAAACTCTTTCCTTTTCCCTGTCTCCTGCAGATTGCCTCCTTCCTCCAGAGGGTCCAGCTCCCTGAGAGCCCTGAGGGTCGTGAGGGCTGGTGAACGCACAGCCCTCCTCCACAATAAAAGGTACAAATTCCCAGCGGTTTGCTACAGTGCAACACGCTCAGCTGAGTCACAGAAGGACTGGCACCATATTCAAAAAGCCAAGGACTTTGTGTCGCCATACGAGGGACCCTGCCACCACCCCTACTCACCACACCTTGGTCGACTCAGATATTTATATTGTCAGTCACGTGACGGCTGAAAACCTATCAGGCTACTCTCCCATCTGCAGGTTACCTGCTGTTACCTCTAGTGGCCTCCTGTCTTTCTAATCCTAGCAATGACAGTAGAGCTCCAATCCAGCTACAAACTCGGTCTCTCTCTTCTAGTGGCCAATACCCGCATTACTGCTTTTCTTTCACACAGTCCCTCTCTAGCAACCCCAATCCAAAATGCAGAAGCTTTTGCTGTGCTGTTTTCTCCTTCTAGTTGTCTTTTTCTCACTCCCATCTCCCCATCTCAATTACCCTCACTTTAGTGTGCAACCCCACACCCCCCAAACAACCCTCCACTCGCCTCTTCCTACAGGGCCCACTCACTCCTATCCCCATACACCCCACCTCGACTCTTAATATGCATCTCTCTCCCCTCCCTTTTGCCCCTGCTCTCCTCCCCCCAATCCACCCTTCTTTGCTACACTCCTACCTCCTCAACCTGGAGGCACTAAACCGATGCCTGAACCTCCATGTGCCACGCTCTAACCACTGTTCAGGCACGTATAAACGCTCCGCGCTTCACATGTACTCTGCTGTCCTCTTACTTCTAGCCGGTGACATACATCCCAACCCTGGTCCTTCTGTGCCCAGGCTTTCCTCCACCGCATCCTCCACCCCTATTGGACCTCCCCCTTCCCTAGCCCATAACTCACTACCCAAGGGCCTCCGCATTTTCCATCTCAATGCCAGGAGTCTTCTCCCCAAAATGGATGCCCTAGCAGTCTGGGTCACCCAGTACAACCCTGACATACTCTGCATTACAGAATCCTGGCTAACCTCTAAAATCCCTAACTCCTCTCTCGCCATTCCTGACTACAACTTATTCCATCAGGACCAAGGCAAGCGAGGTGGGGGCATGACACTATACGTTAGGCATTCCTTCTCATGTTCCATCATCTTCAATGAATCCTGCCCGTCTTCCCACGAATCAATTGTGGTGCACCTCTCCTTCCCCTCCTCCACCCCCTCTACATTGGAGCCCCATATGCCCCACTAAAGTCCTCGCCCAACTCTGTTGTCAAGGCCATCTCTTCAATCTCCTCCAAGACATCCAACGGCGAACTCATGCTACTTGGCAATTTCAATCTCGACTGGCTCTCCCCCTCTGCTACACCTGAGGCTTGAATCCCTAAATCTCTCCCAGCTAATTCAAGAACCCACTTGCCTAAACCACTGGTCCCAAAACCACACCCTTCTGGATTGGATTCTATCTTCCCATCCCCACCATATCTCTGCCTCAGGTGTTTTCTCCGATGCCCTCAGTGACCACTGTATCACTTATTGCATCCGCAAAATCCACTCACCAGTCTCCTCTCTAAAATTCATCTGGCCCCCCTGCCTTCACAACCTCAACGTCCCTACCTTACTCCAAGACCATACCCATGCAGACTGGCTACCCGTCCTGTCTGCGTCCAATGTGGATGTTGCCCTATCTCATTTCTGCAGTATATTCCAGAGAATCTGGGACATGCATGATCCCCTAAGGGAAGTAAGGGTAAAACGCCTCCACCACCCCTGGATCACAGCCAACCTTATCGCCTTGTGTCATTCCAGGGACAAAGCGTAGTGACATTATAAAGCCTCCCACACAGCAAGCAATCTTCAATCTGATAAGTACCTCAGAAATAAATGCACTAAGGCCACCCGGCAATCAAAATCTTCCTATTTTAAAGCGCAGTTCTCTCAAGCCCAGAACACCAATGCATTCTTCTGGAAGTTGATCAACTACCTCCTTGATCCCCCCACCAAACAGGCTTGCTTGACCCTTACTATAGATGGCAAAACTGTCTCGGATCCTGCCTCCATGGCCAAGCTATTCAACAAGTCTTTTATCTCCTGTGCCTTACCCAACTGCACTCCTCCCTCCCCCAACCTGGGTTATCAATCCTCCCCTGACCTCGGCTTCCTCTTTCCTCCCATCACACCTCTGGAGGTTTGCAATGTACTCTATTCCCTTAACTCATCCAAATCTAGCTCCGACGGAATCCACCCCCAAATGCGCCGCATCTCTGCTGCAGCCATTGTTGCTCCCCTGACTCACATTCTGAACCTTTTCATAAACGCAGCTACAGTTCCTAAAGCTTGGAAATCTGCCAAAATCACCCCTCTTCACAAAGGTGGTGACCCCTCCCAGCCAGGAAACTATAGGCCTGTCTCGCTCCTTCCCTCCTTTGCCAAAGTCCAGGAGTCCCTCATACTGGCCAAACTATCTGACTTTCTCTCTTCCAACAACTACCTATCACCAATTCAGTCTGGCTTGCAAAAACACCACTCCACCATCACCACCCTTCTAAGTGTAGCCGATTCACAACCATGGACAATAGCCGAGTCACTGCTGCCATATTCATTGACCTGGCTAAAGTGTTCGACTCTGTCTCTCACCCGTTTCTACTCAGCAAACGTAGCTCTTTCGGCATTGTCCAACCTGCCATCGCCTGATTCTACTTGTACCTCCATAATAGGTAGCAATCAGTTCAAGTGGGCAACACTCTCTCCTCTCCTCTTCACATGTTATCTGGCATTCCCCAAGGCTCCATTCTTGTCCCTCTCCTCCTCTCTCTCTTCATAAACGACCTTCCCTCTTCCTGCCTCGCCTCAAACATGCATCTTTACGCAGATGACACTATCATCTTTGCCTTGGGCCCCCCTACGACAGAGTCCTCCCCACTCTCCAAAATGATTTCAATAGAGTCCAATCCTGGTTCCTTGAGAACCTACTCACACTAAATGCAAAAAAAAATGGTCACAATGGTCTTTGGCTCCAGACAGAAGCTGGCCACCCTCCTAGCTCCCTCTGTTATCACCATCATGGATGACTCTCCCCTTGAGCAAGTCTCAGCCTTCAAATACTTGGGAGTTTGGCTGGACAGCCACCTCAGTGTCTCCACTCACATCGAGGTGATCTGCACCAAACTCTGGCCTAAACTCACCATCCTCTATCGTCACAAAGTGAGCCTACCAATCCCCACCCTATGTGAGCTGGTTCGGAAAACTATCTTGCCAGTTATTGACTGTGCCAACATAGTCTATGGTATGGCCCCATCCTCCTCTTTCTCAAGACTTGACATCCTTCTCAATTCCTGCTGTTTCTTCACCACTGCCTAGCCCCCACTCACTCACCACTGCCGAATCTACACTCCCCTCTCCCTGGCTCCGCTCTCCCATAGGCAAACCATTCATGGTGCCTCCTTCCTAGCTAAATACTGGTATGAGTCCCTCCGCTCCACCTCACCTCCCTTCTCACCCCAACCTCCTCCCTGAGCTACCCTCTCCGCCACAAGGACCCCCGCACTTTCCACCTCCCTTGCCCTCACTCTCTTACTGGCCAAGCTGCCTTCTCGTACTGTCTCCCCCTTTTCTGGAATAACCTCTCCCACCAACCTTCACCTGGTCCCTTATTGTTCTACCTTTACTCAACTCAACAGGCTCCAACCCGCCCCACACTGCTCTAAATGTTCAAATGGTCCCAGCACACAGCCGATGCACCACACAGTCCTCACCCACCTAAGCCAGCCACCTAATCCTAGCTGACCTCATCTCCCTTCTCCCACTCCACATGCAATTTTTTTCTGTTTTACCACCGAATCAGTGTATTTTAATTATTTGTAAAAATGTGCAAGCTGTCTGTATTCTTTAATCTATTGTACAAACTGTACACTGGTCACACTTGGAAACAAGCCTTGGCCCAGTGTGCCTTTCCCGGTCATCAAATTTTAAATAAAAATAAAATGAAAAATCACTGTTTACAGCAATTTGGTTTCACCCGTTTACATTGCAAGAAGAACAGTTCCTTATGTGACCCACATTTTCAAAAATGTCACTGTAACTGTAGTTTTTTCCCTCTTTGGGAAGTGTTAAGTGTTTTGAAACATGGGCTACAAATCAGTATGTTAAACATTAGGTCTGTACAAGGAAAGTAGTCATTTTTTAACTTATGTTAAAATATACATTAGAATATTGATTTTGTGTTCATGTGAACTCAGGGCCGGATTAAGGGGGGGACAAATGGGGCCAATGCCCCAGGCCCCCCGCCACAGACTGGCCCCCCCAGTAGTCAGAAGTGAGAGACACTTTTAGTAGGTGGACTGGTGGTTTGTAAATCATGCCACCTCCCCCTCGCCTAAGCACGAGTCAACCTCCCCCATAGGCCCCGCAGTTGTTCTCAAAATGCTGTGAAAGCAGCCTGACTTCAGAAGAAGCACATTTGTTAAATAAATAAAAAACACACAAGCCCCTGCCACAGATAGGCCCCCGCAAGCCTACATTGCAGATTTCTCTTGTTCCCTTCCCTCAGGTGGTACAGTACTGGTAAGGATTTGTAATAAATCATGCCTCCCTCCCCACATGAGTCAAGCGTGATCAACCCCCGAGCTTGCTCCATAAAACAAAACAAACAAAAATGGCTTTGGGAGGCTTTCAATTAAAAGAAAACAAAACACAAGCCCCCAGACCTCCTGCTACAGATAGGTCTCCGGCAAGCCAACATTGCAGAAGATTTCTCTCGCTCCCCCACCCTCCTCCTCCATTATATTCAGCCTGCAGCTAGGGTCGGTGACTTGCTAGAAAACAAACTGGCACTGTGTGGCACAAGAAGTGAAGAAGGCTAACTATGCAAGCACCGTGATCTCACCTCCTTAGGATACTGACAGGTTTTCCACTTTTTTGAGTCTGGGACTGGACCTGGACCGGTGCAAGTTGCGACCAGACCTGGGCTGCTGCTGCATAATACGAGGAGCGGCGCCAGGACCAGGAGCTTTGCATACAATCCATCTGGGCAGCATTTTTTAAACCACTCTTTCTTGGTGGTTTTTGAGGCTCAGCATGCACTTTGCCAGCGGCAGCACCTGCACTCGCTATCTGTACGCCATGGCCACTCTATTGCTAGCAGCATGATTAATCGATGCACTGTTCTAAACTGCCTGCTGCTGCTAAACTAAGGAGTTTCAAAGGGAGCGCCAAGCAACAGCAGACAGCTTGAGTTCAGTAAGTGGCTTAGAAAGTTGATATCTGTATTTTATTTTTATGCTGAGATAATTGATCTGAGCTTGTTCAAAGAAGAGATAAAGGGACGTGGGTGTGTGTGTGTGTATACATGCATGGATCCTCTAACTCTGAAATAAAGGAATTAATCATTCCTTTGATATCCCATGAGCAGATAAAGGTATGACATCAGTCTGTTTATTTGGAGTCATAGCATTTGTACATTGGAACTGCACACTTCTGTACAATGGGTACATACAGTAACTTACTGTTGTTTGGAGCAGGATGCATACCTCTTAGTAAAGCACTGTTTATTTTTGTTTAATTTATTTCTTAAAATAAACTTGTGATTAAAGAGGTTACTAGAGATTACTTTGCTTTTCTGAACAGGGTCTAGAGGAGAGCGACTTCAATAAAGCCCCAAACTCACCACAGAGCATCTAGACCCCAGAGCATCTGGAGCCTGGCTGCCTTAATGTCTTGTACAGTACAATAAATATAACATTACAGACTATGACAACGTGACAGGGTGTTGTACTTCAAGTTCCTTTTTTCTCCTGTGAATAATGGGGGTAGTCTCCCCATATGGTGGTTGTTATGGTTAATAAACAACGTGCTCAGTAAATGTTGAGCAAAATAAAACATTTTGGTATGGAAAGTTGGGCGTTTTACATGGTCACCCAAGTTGTGAGTGTCCCAGGCCCCCCATGACTTGATCTGGCCCTGTGTGAACTGAAGAATTTTCAGACATTTCAACAGCTTAGAAATATGCAAAGTAAAAAAAAGACTTTTGGTAATACAGAGAAACAGAAAAGTATTATTGTCTGTTTTAATTTGGATCTATCTTGACTTAGGACAACAGGACATTGACACAATAATATCAGAGGAGGCAATGTAGTGTAGTGGCTAAGGCTCTGGGCTGTGATCCTGGAGACCTGCGTTTGAATCCCACAGCCCCCAATGAATATGCTCAAAAGATTTTTTTGTGTAGTAACTCATGCATTTATAAAAACTAATTACAGAAAAAGTAGTATCTCAAAAAGTAAGGAAATCTATTGCAAAAAACTTTGTTAATGCACTAGTTAGGGATAAAGAAATAATAGTAGGAAAATGTGGCATTAGGGTTTTCAACCCTAACGGCCTACCCCCACCCTGCAGGCAGCAACAGACATGGGGTGTGCCTTGATGTTGTCAACCCTAACGCTCACCTCATTCTCATATACTGTACCCATCTCAACTTTCTTACTCATGGAATGGGTTGAGCCTTAGGTTTGATAACCCCAAGGAACACCCCCACGTCTATTGCTGGCTGCAGGGTAGGGTTGGGGTGTTACAGTTAGAAAACCTAACACCACATTTCCCTACTTGTGTTGCATTACTCCAAACTAGTGCATTAACAGTGTTTTTTTTGCATATATATATATATATATATGTGTGTGTGTGTGTGCGTGTGTGTGAACTCTCCTCCTGCTACTAAATGATTTACTTATTTTTTTTTATTGTTCCTGTCCTTATCTTGTTGTCTTAGCGAGATATTTTTATTATATTTCTTTATCTTAAAGGATTTGTATACTGTTGTATTTTCAATAATTGTACAAACTGTATTATCATGTGTTTACCCCATGTCGCACCTGGAAATGAGCCCTGGCTCAGTGTGCCTTTCCCGGTTACCAAATTTTAAATAAATAAAACTATAAATATAGTATATTCATTGCAAAAAATACATTATTGCAGACATTAGGGTTGAAGAACACAGAACGCACAAAGTAGGTGAATAAAAAAAATTGGGGTTTTGGATCTCCAGAGTCTTGGAGAATCCGTGGTAGGGGAACGGCGCAACAGACATCAATGCATGGCTTTTTTCACAGGTTTTAAAAAAAATAAAGATGATGAGGGACTTTTTTATTTTGCAGGTACCAACACTGGGGATTGGGTACCCGAGTGTTGACCTGATGTTTCGTGACACCGGGGGTGGAAACCTCCATGTCACACACTGTTGGGTCAGAAGAAGGGGGGGTGGTCAGAGCCAGCACCTGGGACTGGGCACCCCAGTGTCAGAATCTTGGTGTGGTGGGTGGACTTGGGGGAATGCAACAATAATGGATGGTAAAAACTTTACTGGCAGTGGGGTGGGCAACCTGGTGTTGGAATATGTTATCACTTAGTTGTCACTGGGGACTGGGCACCCCCATGTCCAGTAAAGAAATTTGGCCACAGATGTGGCTAATTTCTACCAAAAGCCATTTTCCAACATTATTTATTTAAAATTTGATAACCGGGAATGGCACACTGGGCTAAGACTTGTTTCCAAGTGCAACCCAAACATAGGCACACACAGCAATGTTCAACAAGGGTGGGGCTACATACTGATGAGTAGCCCCACTCCTGCAGAATGAAAATAATTGAAACTTATAAATACAGCATGTACAGCGTAGGGCTAGCTCTGCCCCCACAGACACGTATGGATTTTTGTCAAACGACTGCATTTAGAAATGCAGTCATAAAAAATCTGTTATCCTTACAGTGCTCTGTTTTTAAACTGAGCATGCACATGTTTTTCCTTAATTTTTCAAAAATGGAGCAAATTAGGGAGTTAAAAGCACACGTGTGCACACCCTAGGGAAAACTCTATCAAACCTGCAAGATTCTGGCTTGAAATCCTCCTAGTTTTTTAGCTATAGGTGAACAAACAAACAGGTCTTAATTTTGGCCAATTGAATGGTTTTTTTTGGACCTCTATAACTTTGCTCCTACTGACCCGGTTACCATAGAATTTTCAGAGTCCAGATATCCCGGCACCCACACAGAGTCTGCCAAATTGTAGGTAAATTGGTTGAACAAGAGTAGCGTTATCAAGGTGCAAAATTTGGGGGTTAAAATTAAAGAGCTTACTAAACCCTAATATGCAGGTGCTACCATGCCTGCATAATTTGACAGACATGTATAATATAGACACCTGTATATTAGGGTTGAGTAAACACTTTAGTGTTAAACCCTGATTTGTGCACTGTAATAACTCTGTCCCCGTTTAACTGATTTAACTGAAATGTGGTAGGTGTGGACCCTGGGCAAGAGTTCTCTGGATCCAGAAAATTTTGCGTAACTACTGAAAGTTCGGGGGTGGGGGGAAGTTACAGAGGTGAAAAACACTAAAACTCACCCGATGCATGAGGTTTTGTGGGTACACCTATAACTAAAAAAACTCTTTTTTACCTGGTCTTACAGGTTTGATAGAGTCTGGCTCAAGGTATGCATATTCACAAGCTTTAGGTTTTCAACTTATATAGTTTTTAAAATATATATGTAAAAAACTGTGCCGTTTTCTGAGCCTGCTCAGTTAAAAAAAATGAACGTTCTAAGGATTTTTTTTGTGTGTGTGTTAACAGTTTGAGTGAAAGTGATTTCCTTCAAATTGCTTTTGTTACCTCATGTGATGTGGCCATGCTGCAAAAACACTGCCGTGAAGCTCCACTGGGGTTGGCTTAAATCCACCATGATCCTCTACAGGCATCCAGAAAAGATCAAAGTACCTTAAAAAGTGCATCACAACAAAGAGAACATGGATGTTGAATCACCAATGGAAAATCTACCTCTGAAAAAGCACAGATTGGTTCTAGCCCCAGTTAGCGAAACCTCACTAGAAAAAAAGATGGCCATCACCTGCCCAGAGTCAGAGATGGAACAGATCCTTCATGAACTCTGGGAAATAAAACATTTCATGAGCAACAGCATGGCTGAACTCAGCAACTCAGCAGACTTGGAAATGGATATACCACAGATAAACAGTCGGTGAATGATTCGGACTTCAGGGTAACTGAGACTGAGGATCAGGTCAACCCTCTGGACATCTGGTCTGGACCCACAGAATACTGCATAGGAGCAACAGAGGCAGAGATCAGAGCCATGGGTGAAAACCTTAAGGACCTATAGATGCACAACTGGCACAATAATAATAATATTCGGCCTGCCAGAACTAGTTGAGGGATCAGACAGCGTAGATATTTTGCAGAGAATAATCCCCAAAGCAATTTACTACTAGTAAGACACTCCAGTAAAAATTAACTATGCTCATCAAATCCCATTGCACATGGCACTGAACCAGCAAAATGCAAAACTGAGGCAATTAATCCTGTGGCTTCTAAGGTACCAAGATTGGGAGCTGATTCTTAATAAAGCCCAGGCCATAACGGACTTGAGCTTGGAAGGGGTGAGAATTTCAGTACAACCAGACTTCCACTGTAGCATGATAGAGTGAAAAAAATCCTTTGAGTCCATTACCTAATCAAAGAGAAAGGATTGAAATGCTAACTAGGCCCTCCAGCAGTACTGCAAGTCACCATGCATGGTGGCTTGCACATATTCTCTGACCCAAAGAAGGCCAGTGAGTTTAACCTGCAGAAGGCCACACCTAGAAGCCCAAAGGTACAGCACCCAGCACCAGACACCAGAAGACAAAGACCGCTTCCCAAAAGAACAGTGACAGAAGTAGCAGACGGCTGCCAGAGGCAAAGGGATTGAATTCACAAGGTTCGAGAGCTGGGCATCATTTATGAGATAGACAGAGCTGAGAATGCAGGTAACAGGGAAAGAAGAGCAGTAGAGCCCACAGGGCTGAAGGGACATTTTCTCTAAACTGGAATCCTTTCTTGCAGCTATATGTAATAGGATAACTGAAGTTGTTAGTAGGTTAACTAGATCCATTGGCTCTAGCTATCATTGCTGCTCCTCAAAACCTGATCACCAAGTTGAAGTTTATAAGAAATGTTTACTTATTATTGATCTCTCTCACAAGGTACATCATTTTTCCTCACAGGTTAGAGGGTATGGAAATTGAATGCAGTGCATGGTTTATGATAGGAACTAGCACTTGACTGTTGGGGTGGCTGCCTGTGAATCAGTAGGCAGGTACAGAAAGGACCAGAGACCATATGGGGCCAGCAGCTAGCCCTCCTCATTTTCCAGTCCCAACCAGAAGCCCCTTACTGGGGGAAAGTTAGTCAGACTGAGGGTCGGTAAATATAAAGGTGGGACTTTAGAATTTGGACTGGAGCTGAATACCTGTGTGCCCCTTCTAGTGTCGTTATAAATTTGGGCTTTACACCCCCCCCATGGGTAACACACGTAGGATGAATGAGTCTCTAAAAAAAAAAAAAAACCTTCAGAAAGGTTGATGTCTCTTCTCCCACTGTCACCACGTTATGACTGCCAAGTTCAAGGCTGGAAAACTGGGAGACTGGCAGAAGGGCGAAATGCCAAACACCAGACGATGTATACTGCGTTGTATACAACTTGTAGGAAGAAATACATTTTTGATAATGATGAGGAGCAGTGAAGTGACTATCAGGTCACAACTTTATTACTGGATGCCAGCGAGTATTTGAATCAGTTTTGGCAGGAATGGGACCCTTGGTAGCTAGCAGTATGAGACTTCAAGCATCTTAATGGTGTGCTACTGGCCAGGCCTTGAGAACACAGTCAACCACAAGATCTCTACTGTATGAACAAAAAGGAAAAATGTTAATCTTGCTAACTGTTCTCATCTGTTGTTTGCTTAATGTTTCACCTTATGGTAGTTATTTGCTCAGGCAGGCTCAGGAGGAGAGGTATTGTGGGGAGGGCAGGAGGTTGAGGGAGGGTGAATGATTATTCAAGCACTCACCTGGAATGTCATAGGCTTGAATAGCCCTGTGAAATGTTAACATGTGTTAAACCATGTCAAAAAGCTGGGAAGCAATGTTATTTTCATGCAGGAGACTCATTTGCTGAATGGGGAAGCAGAAAAATTCGGGGAAATATGGAGAGGGCAAGTTTTTGAAAGTACCCATACTACAAAGAAGAGGAAGTAGTTATGTGTAAGAACAACCTAAATTGAATCCCAGAAGAAATGAATAGGGACAAAAGGGGGAGGTAGGTGCTGGTCAAGGGAAAATAGAGGGGAAGGAAGACCATAATTCTGAGGTGCTTATGTGGACCAAATGAGGATGACCCAGATTTTTATTGTGCCCTGTTACATGTGACCCTTGATCTGGGGGACAGTGAGATCCTCCTGGGGCAGGGTAAGCATCCTGCTGGATCCACTACTAGACAAGCCAAGGCAGGGGGAACTGGGATTCCAAAGGGACAAAGGCCCTGGGAATCCTCATTACAAAATGTGGACTGCAGGATGTGTGAAGACTGGGGAATCCATCCTGCAGAGGCTATGCTTACTATTCTCAGGTCCTCAAAACCTACAGCAGGCTTTACCTGATCCTGCCAACAGTAGGTTTGGTGAGGGAATCTCTGGGGGTCACCATCCACCCTCTGACTGTCTCAGACCAAGTGCCTTTAACCTACATGTGCCAAATAGGGGAACCAGTCAAGGATCAGAAAAGATGGAGCTTGTGTGTATCATTATTAGAAGAGCCACCCTTTAAGACATAGTAACGAGATGAAACTTAAAAGTATATGGCAGACAATAGGGCTTCTGGCACAGAGGGGAAAAGATATGGGAAGGACTTATTGATCATAAATTGCTCATTGAACAACATATTAATGATTTGGTTAAAAAAGTAAATATTAGATTAGGGGCTTTAAGAAGAGTTTCAAATTGCCTTACAAAGAAAGCCAGCCTATCAGTAGTAAACCAATTAATCATCCCCATAATAGACTATGGTAGTCATATCTATGCTCACGCAAATAATGATATACTACATAAGCATGTCACCTGTTATAATAGACTAGTGAGATTTGTCCTCAAATGTGTCTACAGAACACATCATTGCCGATTGTAGCAAAGACTAGACTGGAAATCATTAAAAATGAAAAGACACAAGATCTGGACAACATCTGTATATAGAATATTTAAAAGTAATAAACCATCTGAACTTTTGGATAAAATGGTCAAGCCGAAAGATTCCTATCAGTTAAGAAGCAAAGGAGCTAGGAAACTGGTTGTGCCCAAAGTACATAATAAATATGGGAAAATTACCTTCCAATATAAGGCTGCCACCACTTGGAATAATTTGCCCTTAAATTTGAGGACACATGAAATGTCTGCTAGTGCATTTAAAGATGCAATGAAACAAGAGTTACAATTTCAATGTACATGTAACAGAGGAACACTGTGTTAGGTTGATGAGCTGTATTTAAAATTAGTTATGTGTATGTGATTGATGCTTTCAGCGTCACGTATTTAGTGTTTGTACTTGTTTTTACTTTTATGTGTAACATTTTAACCCATGTGTATAACAACTAACAGGAACACCTTGTAAACAGGATATATATATATAGCCCTAATGGTGTGAAATTTTCCATTCCTGTATAAATATTTGTACTACTACTTAAGTTTTTTGAGAGGAAGATTATAGTATGTTCCTAGATAAGGAAAAAAAAAACAGAGGAAGGCAAAACTGACTTTCTGAAAACTCTAGTGGAACTAGAAAAGAAACACAGAAAGAGGAACACTAGCCCAAACCTCCTGCATAACATGAAGTTTACCAAGTTTAAGATTGACTTGCTGAACACCCAGCAGGTTACATTTGGTCTGTATTGAATCAGGCAGGCATACTGGGAGGGGGGAGAAGGTGGTACATCTACTGGCACACCCACCTAAAGCAAATGTCAGCAGATACAAAGATACGAGGCAGTGAAAGTAGGGGGCACGCTCTTCTTACAGGCCAAGAGAAAGTCCATGAGGAGTTGCAGAAATAGTATATGGAGCTCTACTAATCAAGTATTGTAGGGGGAAAGAAGGAGCATAAAAATCAGAAAGATTAGTTCCTGAACAAACTCAGCCTACCACAGATCAGTACAAAAGAGAGAACAATGGTAGTCCAACCCATATCTGAAGACGAAGTTGGAGAGGCAATGGCACGGATGCAAGTGGGGAAGCACCAGGCCCAGATGAGTTTCCTGTTAAGATATATAGATCAGTAGGTAATGTAATACATATCATTTAGTACCTCTCAGGGAAGTACTAAAGGATGCTTGGGAAAGGGGACACTCCAACAGACCATGCAGGAAGCCACCATATCCATCCTAGCAAACAAAGGAAAGGACCCCTATAGGTGTGCTAGCTACCGCCCAGCTCTCTTCTTAATGCAGACTATAACATTTTGGCAAATTGGCTAAACCAAACATTGCCACAGCTAGTCCACCTAGACCAAGTTGGACAAGTACACCCAGACCAAGTCTGGACAGGGAAATAGAGGAGAGAACACTGATGACAAGGGATTCATAGTAGAGCAAAACAGGGGGCAGTGCAGGAGATGGGGGATAGAGTAGTTATACTAGGGGATTCTATGCTCAGGGGGGTGAGATGGGGAGGTAAGGAAGCAAGGAAGAGCTGAGCCTGTGTGGAGTGTGTGCCAGGTATGACAGCAGCGAGGGTAGGGCAGTTCATTGAGAAATATTGGAGTGAAGCCTCATGTCATAGTGCATCTAGACATAAATGACCAAGATGGCAGTATAGTGGATGAAGTGCAGGAGAAGTTCAGGGAGGTGGAGAGAATCTGCAGTCAGGTGGGAAGTTCAGTGGCATTCTCTGAGGTACTCCCAGTACCTAGGGAAAGCACCACTAGGAAGCTAAGAATAGAGGAGTTCAATAGGTGGCCGGGGGGGGGGTAGTGTGCAAAAATGGGGTATAGAGTCATAGGGGAGTGGGATGAGAGATGGAAGAATAAGGGGCTTTGTGCCAAGGATAGGCTGCATCTCAGCATCGATGGTACAAAGATGTTAAAACAGGGGCTGGAGAATTACATTAAAACTAAAATAGATTTAAACTGAGGAGGGGGTCAGAGTGGGACTGCAAGAGGGAGTCACCTAGCAGGGTAGACCGGGAGGACTAAACCCCCAGAAAGGGAAGAAGAGAGTGAGGCAAATCTACCAAGGAAGAAGGGTAGGGGGTAAGGATGGGGAGAGAAGGGGCAAGGCACAAGGTGGACTGTAGTATCCTTCAGTGCGAGGAGCTTGGCAACCAAGGTAGCAGAGTTCCAGGCAATGATGGCGGAAGGGGAGTTAGATATTGCTGCTATCTCAGAAACCTGGGCCACCCAATACCATGACTGGGATCTCACAATCCCAGGATACAAGGTGTACTCCAGGGACTGGGAGGTGGGAAGAGGTGGAGGGGTGCCTATTTACATTAAGGAGGGGATACTGTATACCAGGGAGGAGGGGGAAGAGGGAAGGCCAGAAGCCGTATGGGTACTGCTCCAAAGCTTCAAAGGTAAGAAGATCAGGATGGGGGTGGTGTACAGGCCACCCTCACAAAGCAAAAAAATGGACAGGGAGCTGGGGGAGCAAGTTAGAAAGGTCAGTGGCAAAGGGAGTACGGTTCTAGTGGGGGACTTCAACCTACCTGGGGTTGACTGGTGGACTGTAACTATCACAAACGCCAAGGAACAGGTACTACTGGAGGCTGTCCAGGACAGCTACCTAGTGCAGGGAGTGATGGAGCCTACCAGGGAGGGGAACATACTGGATGTTGTGCTAACAAATGGAGACCATGTCCAGAATGTGGCCATACAGGACCCACTAGCAGGAAGCGACCACTGCTCAGTGTGGTTCCTCCTCAACACAGGGAAGGAGTTGGCTAAGACCTGGACAAGATTGGTAGACTTCAAAAAGGTGGATTTTGTCAGGATGGGCAGCATCCTAGAGGGGTATTTAGCTGGAATTAGCCCAAGGATGGATTCTGAAGAGAAGTGGGCAGTCATTAAGAAGGGTCTGAATGAGGCCACAAACAAATGTGCCAAGTCCCAGAGTAAGCAGTCTAGGTCAAAAAATATAGCTTGCTCAGCAAGGAAGTCTAGGGAAAGGTGAGGGAAAAGAGATTGGCCTTCACCAGGTTAAAAAAGTTGGGATGGGAGGAAGACAGGGAGGTGCTCACAAAGGCATCTAGAGAAGTAAGTAGGGCAGCCAAGACAACTGAAATTGGCTCAGAGGATCAGGGCGGGGGAGGGAGAGAAGAAGTTCTTCAAATACATAAGGGACGAGATTGTTAGAATCAAGGAGGGGGGCAATGAGCAGAAAAAGGGGAAGACCAGGCAGAGGCACTGAACGAGTACTTCTACTCGGTGTTCACGAAAGAAAAGAATGGCAAAGTACCACAAGAGAAAGGGGGGGGAAGGTGAATGAGGGGGCAGAGATAACAGATTGGGTCATCCAAGAGGATAGAGTTCTGAAAGGCCTCAAAGCTTGCGGGTGGACAAGGCACCAGGACCGGATGGTGTACATCCAAGGGTTCTGAAGGAATTGGCAGAGGTGTTGGCAGACCCTCTGGCAGACCTGTTTAACACCTCCTTGGAGGCAGAGAATGTGCCCATGGACTGGAGGATGGCTCACGTGGTGCCCCTCCACAACAGTGGGCCCAAAGATGAACCAGGCAATTACAGACCGCTGAGCTTGACTTCTATAGTGGAGAAGTTGATGGAGACCATTCTGAAGGAGAGGTTGATAACCTTTCTCAATAATAATGGACTACTGAATGAGACAGCTTGGGTTTGTCTTGGGAAGATCTTGCCAGACTAACCTCATCGACTTCTTCGACTGGGTCACTAGGGCATTTGACAAAGGCCATGCTGTGGATGTCCTGTATCTGGACTTCAGCAAGGCTTTCACTCGGTGCCACATGGGAGGTTACTGAGCAAGCTGAGGGACCAGGGGGTGGGGGAGAAACTGGTGGGATGGGTTGAGAGCTGACTTCAGTGCAGACAGCAGAGGGTAGTTGTAAAGGAGGAGACATCCAAATCAAGGTCAGTGACTAGTGGGGTACTTCAGGGTTCAGTGCTGGGTCCTGTTTTGTTCAATGTCTTCATCGGAGACATTACAGAGAGGATCAAGAGTAAGATCAGCCTATTCGCCGATGACACAAAGATTTGTGCAAAAGTGAGCAGTGAGGAAGGAAGGCAGGCACTCAGGGAGGATCTAGCTAAGCTTGAACACTGGCCAGAGGAGTGGCAGTTGGGGTTTAATGCTAAGAAGTGCAAGGTCATGCACCTCAGAGTCAGATGTTCCAGGACCAGCTGCTGGCTAGAGGGAATGCAGGTAACCACTTCAGAGGAGGAGGAGGAAAGGGACCTGGGGGTATACTAGTCACAGGGGACATAAAGGTATCAGCACAGTGTAGGAGGGTGGCAGCAAGGGCAGATCAGATGCTGGGTGCATTAACATGGGGATCACTTCCAGAAAAGAGAAGGTCATCCTGCTCTTGTATAGATCACTGGTGAGGCTGCACTTGGAGTACTGTGTGCAGTACTGGTGCCATTACCTCAAGAAGGATGTGGGACTGCTGGAGGGGGTAGAGCATAGGGTGACAAAAATGATCATGGGGCTAGGGAAGATGCATTATGAGGAAAGATTGAGGGAGCTTAACGTACTCGCTGGAGGAGAGAAGGGAAAGGGGGGCATGATGAAGACCTTTAAATACTTGAAAGGCATAAACAAAGTCAGAGCGGGAGGATTGTTCTGTTTAAAGGGTGGGAAGTGTTACTAGGGTGCACAGTCTGAAGTTGGAAGGGGGGAGGTTCAGGAGGGAGATGAAGAGGCACTACTTCACAGAGAGAGTATGGCGGGATGGAACACACTGCCAGAGGAGTTCATTGAACTGAGGACAGTGGATAGCTTTAATCGGGGAGAATATAGAGTCAGGGGCAGGGTAAGTACAGACAAGAACATAATGGGGGATAGGACAAGGAGAGGGGATAGAGGGAGGGGATTGGGTGGGGGGCAGCTGCAGTGGCATTAAACTGAGAGCTGCACACTCGGGCAGACTTGATAGACCTGTGAGCCTTTTCTGCCAGCTATTTTGTATGTTCGTATGTCTTATAGCAGGGAAGTATGGGGCAGACCACATCAGGAGACTGGTCAGCCTGGTGAGGGAAGCAGATTCCTTTCCAAACACCGCTGCAGCTATCATCCTAGACACAGAGAAAGCATTCATTTCATTTTCATTTTTTTATACTTATTAGCTGATGAGCATATTTGCCCATTTTCACAAGCAACAAGTACATGAATAAAACAGACTTCAATAAAATACCATAGCATTAGTAAAAATGTCTACAAGTATACACTGAATAGACAAACAGTGACAGGATCATCAAGTACATGTGCACCTTAGAAACAAAACAGAAGGAAGGCACTCACTCCTTACTGTAGAGAGCATACCAACAAAACTGATTCAAAAGTCCATCCTTTATTATTCCATAGCCGGTGGATAAAGTGAAAATAGCATACAAGGTGGGCAGTGTACGAGGCGCCGAGGCATCCGTTTGCCTAACGTTTCGCCCCAGCCTATCAGGGGCTTTGTCAGAGGATATGTCAACCTTGGACATCACATTTATTTAAATGTCCACCTCATTCAAATTCATGGTCTAACATCCAGTCAGATAACCCAAATGTGACATACATTACTTCATACTTGTGCAAATGAGAACTTTTTACATAAAGGCTGATGGAGTACAGTATATACAACAAAGGTATACAATCCAGTACATTCACAAGTTGATAATAAACACCTTGAAACATAATTTTCATTTCAGTCCATTCATTTAAATACATTTTCTCCTTTGTCCGTCATTTCCCTTGATTTCCATTTCTGTAAACTGGTTCCTCCAGATAATGTCACATGTAATCTAGAAAATGGACAAAAGCACAGATATACACAATTGCCTCTAAAGTGTGTAACATTTCTGTTGCACTAAAAGTCTTTTTACTTAATTCTATGACAATCATAAATGGACAGTGCACCATTATGACTGGGAAAAAAGGGAAGGGGTAATTAGGGAAGGTTTCATATTCCAAAGTTACAGAAAAAGCAGGAGTAAATAACAATGACATAAATACTAGTGTGATTATAAAGTAATGAATATAATAATGTGCATTGTTACAGCTGTAGTTGGTAACTGTAAATTATCTCTGTTCAAAAAAAATGTTTTAACAAAACGCGTGAAACTATATACAGGTTTCTACTGAGCCGCTTCTGTCAACACCTCCATGTTGTAAAAATTGTGGCACTGTATAGCTCTCATTCATTACAGATTTTGTTTCATAAACAGTAACCTCTCTCAGTTGTCCAATATTGTAAAATTCACAGCCTTATTTGGGCCCTGATTTTAACAATTATTTAATCAAAAATGGAGTTCTCAGTTCTTAAAATTACCTTCTACCAAACATACCTTCTAATACATTCATGTGGCAGCTACAGTACTATACTGGACGTACAAAGAGACCGCTGAGAATGAGGATAAATGAACATCTTTTGGCAATAAAAAACAAGATTTAGAATATGCCATGGCTGCACATGTATATAGTATACCAGATTGAGCCAGGCATATTGTAAGAGCCATGGACATTGAACATGTTGCAAAAGATGTAGGAGGTAGTAACTTTGAGTATTTACTCAATAGAAAAGAACAGGAATGGATTTATAGGATGGGAGGGTGAAAGAAACCTGGATTAAATGGGAAATGTGAAATAACTCAATTTTTTGATTAAATAATTGTTAAAATCGGGGACCAAACAAGACCACAAGTTTTTTGATATTGGGCGACTGATAAAGATGATTGTTTATGAAAAAGTATGTAATTAATGAGTTGCTATACAGTGCCATGGTTTTTACACCACAGAGGTGTAGACTGAAGTGACTTAGTGGAAACCTGTATATATTTTCGTGTGCATTGTTAAAACATTTTTTTTTTTTGAACACAGATAATTTGCAGTCATCAGCCGCATCTGTAACAATGCATAGAGAATAATGTATGGGCAGCTGTCATCAGCGAGCATGTGTAGACATCAAGAGGTTGCCATGGAGACCATTTAGGTTTTGGTTGACATAGCTACCTTGAGATAGCTACAAATGCTTTGTTACTGATAGCGGACCATACATTGTCTTTTATAGTGTATGGTCCACATAATAACAAAAACAAGTAAATTATATGTAAAATAATGCTACAGGGTCCTTATGTTTGCGGGGTTTTTTCACCTTCACTCTTTTCTGGGTCCATCTTCACCAATACGGCTGGTTCAGAAAGAGCTGAGGTTTGCCTAACGCGAATGCCCAAATGCGTTCCATGTTATTGTACCATTGATGTGATGTGCTCAAGATGGTACAACAACATCGTGACATCACATCAATGGTACAACAACCCTGGGAAATTATGAAATTTGGTTAATAATAACGTTCCATCATACACTATACTTTATTATATTCATTATTTTATAATCACACTGGTATTTGTGCCTTTGTTATTTATGCCTGTTTTTTTGTATAACTTCCGAATATGAAACCTTTCCTAAATACCCCCCTTTTTTTTCCCAGTCACTATGGTGTACTGTCCATTTATGACTGTCATACAATTAAGTAAAATGACATTCATTGCTAGAGGCAATTGTGTGTATCTGTACTTTTGTCCATTTTCTAGGTTACATGTGACGTCATCTGGAAGAACCAGTTTACAGAAATGAAAATCAAGGGACATGATGGACAAAGGAGAAAATGTATTTAAATTAATGGGCTGGAATGAAAATTATGTTTCAAATTGTTTATTAACGATTTGTGAATGTATTGGATCACATACTTTTGTTGTATATGCTCCGTCAGCCTTTATGTAAGAAGCTCACATTTGCACACGTATGCAGTAACGTATGTCACATTTCGGTTATCTAATTGGATGTTAGATCATGAATATGATTTAGGTGGACATTTAAATAAATGTGATGTCCAAGGCTAACATATCCTCTGACGAAGCCCCTGATTAGCTCGGGTGAAACGTCAGGCAGAAGGATACCTTGGCACCCTGTACACTGCTCACCTATATGCCTTTTTTTACTTAATCCACCGGCTATGAAATAATAAAGGATGGACTTTTGAATCAGTTTTGTTGATGTGCTCTCTATAGTAAGGGGTGAGTGTCTTCCTTCGGTTTGATTTCTAAGATTACTTGTTTCGGTTGGAGTTGGCACCACCGCCCCAGTGCTCACCTTACCTGTGTGCTCTAGTTACATGTGTATCTTTTTCAAAAAGCCATTTTTATTAGTCTGATTTTAGAAGTTTTCAGCTTAGGACAGGTCACAATCTCATTGGAAGAGAATTATAGAATGTAGGTGCTTTAAACAGCAGTGGTTTTTGACCAATAGATTTTTTTTAAATGTGGAATTTTGAAAATGATTTTACTTCGTGATCTAGTATATTGTGTATTGATAGTCATATTAAATAATAATGAAACTGTTTCTGGAAGCTGTTCAAGAAGTAATTTATGGAGCACAACACCTATTTTTAGATTACATCAGTTTTCCAAACATAGCCTGAGGATTTATAAAAGGTACAGTGATGAATTCTCCTCGGAAGATTGGCAACATAGCAACATATACTATTATAGGTTACCCTCAATTTTGAAATGATTCTGTCATTTGTTGCAGTATAGACTGTTGGCCAGTAAGTAGTAAGCTATGGGCCAATAGTCTACGGGGCTCCAGAACCAAAACATGAAGTATTCTGAAAAGCAGATTTTATTAATTATGCATCAACTCTGTCAAACGGCCCTACATGCAGAAGGTCCTCAAAGTATTTGGGTTGGGGGAGAGGTTTATAAATGAGGTCTAAGTAATTTACTTGGGCCCCCAGACAGTGGTGCTTACTAATGGTAGATTATCCCAACCATTTGTGTTGGGAAGGGGTACTTGGTGTTCCCTTTCTCCCTAGGCATCTGTGTATTGGCCATAGAGCCACTGGCCCAAACACTAAGGGATGCTGCAGACATCCTAGGTATAGAAGTGGGAGGATGACGGTACAGACCGATGTTCACAGATGACATAGTGATAACAGTTACCAAAGTCCAGAAAGCTTTACCAGCACTCACAGAGTTGCTAGAAAATTTCTCACTGCTATCTGACCTATATAACAACTGGAGGAAAACCGAGGCAACTGCCATGAATAAACAGAGTGGGGATAGGCCTTACATAGGATCACAGCTGTTGAGGGCAAGGGAAGGTATCAAATACTTCAGAATTAACATTTCATCCAAGTGGAGTACCTGACTACAGGGCAATTTGGGGCATTCCAGAGATAATATACCAAGATAGAAAATACTCATGGTATCCCTATGGGGTAAAGTCCAAACAATAACTATGATGGTCCTGCCCAAGGTGCCACATATACTCAGATACATCCCTCTCAGAACCCCTGGAGTATGCTGGGAACAGCTGGGAAAATCAGTGAACCAATTTCTATGGGAAGGAAGAAGGTCTAGGTTTTCAGCAATCTGTATGGTAGCATCCTGGGCAAAGGGAGGTTTCAAGGCCCCATGGTTCAGAGGATATTACATAGCCTGTGGCCTATGACAGTTGTATACATCACTAAAAGAGGTGGCGGCTACTGATACAACTGCTCGGTAACACGTTGAACATTACCTGGTGGGTGGGAAGCCCCTAGAGAGAATATTCCTGTCCCTCAAAAAGGGCACAGAAGACAACCCAGTAAATTTCTACTTGTGGGACACCTGGAAAGAAACAAACTGACATCTGAAAGGAACCATGCATGTACTGGTTGCCTGGCAGTCCCTGTGGAAAAACCCTGTACTAAAAATAGGAGAGCAAGTGGTAGTCTAAAAGAATGGGAACAATCAGGTATCTATAGGGTCAGGGATGTATGTGATACAAAAACAGGAATCCTACTTAGTTTTGAACAAATTCAGACAGAAGTGGGCAACACCCATCTCCAGTCAAGGAGATATTACCAACTAAGACATCTGCTGTGGACCCACCTTGGGCATCAGTTCAAATTAACAGCAAAGGAATGTGGGATAATTTAGTTGGACAGGTGGTGGTGAGGGCAACGCATGCAAGGGAGGGTACGTAGGCTAGGGAAGATATATAGAATCTTTTTGCATAAAAGCATGCCGGGGTGGAAAAGTTCAACAGAGATGAGAAAGATCTTAGACCATGGGATGTTTCAGTAGGAAAGGCAGACCTGCTGGAAAAATGTTTGAGGAGCTTGCAGGAACACTGCCAGCAGGCTAATGCAGCTCAAAACACCACTTGTGGTACAGCACACCAACAGTGCTTAAGAGCATGAATTTTAATGTAGACATCCAAATGTTGGAGGTGTGGCAGTAATGGGGGAGGAACCTACTGTACCTACTGTGGTTATGCCCCAGAATCATAGCCTGGTGGGACAAAGTAATTTCCATTGTGCTCGCTGGTAGAGAGACTATCTAGGGATGTTTCTCTGTTTGTATTGACAAAAACAAGAAAGATGCCTACCATGACTCACTAGAATTCTGTTGGCTAATGGCAACAACCATAGTGGCCAAAAGACTGCTATTCAGATGGTGGAGCTCACCAAATATCCCCACACTAAAGGTGTGGGAGGATGGTATGCATCGATTAGCAAGCTATCAAAGGTTATCTTTCCTAGCGAACAACAAACTGTCCACATTCAGAGATATATGGGAATGATTCTTGAACAAAACCATCCTAATACCCATACCCCCACATACAGCACCACACTCTCTCTATTCTCAACTTCTAGAGGTACATCTAAATGAGGAGCTCCCTAATCTACTCCTTTAGTGAGGAGGAGGGGTCATTAGCAAGCACCCATTCACCCAACCCAAACCTCTCACCAGAACATCAGAAGGCTCCCCAAGTCCATTAGCAGGACTCAGCACAGTATATCCAGAGCAGCCAATTTGTTTTCTTTTAATACAGTATGTTATTAATCATACATTCCTGAAGATTGTTCTTTTTTTATGAATTTCTATGGAATCTGATTGTAATGAGGATTTTCAAAATGCCTTGTTTAATGATATCCTGGCAAGGATTTGTGGAGAAGGCATAGATCAGCAGTGGGGTTCACCAGGGACCCAGTGATAGCAGGAGATACAGTAAGCTAGTCTGTAATCCAAGGAGTAAGTTTTGTGTTGCTCTAGCCAGGTATACAGAGTAACAGCCATGGCTCCACTCTGACACTTGTGCCTGGAAAAAAAACAGACTAGCAACCACGAACAGAACCAGCAATGAGCAGCAAGTTAAAAAGCATACACTTTATTAAATACAAAAGCAAAATCACACTTACTAGTGCATAACTAAAGCAGAGCTGATGCAAAACATAAAGTGCAGCAATAGCCTCCAGTAACCCGACCAGTTTTGCTTCAAGCTTTTTCTTTGTGATGGCTGCTCCAGCCAGGTATGTTGCAATGCACTGTATCTATGTGATGAATCCTACAACCTGTACTTTATCCTACAAAAGTTAATAAAACATTTATTTTAAACAGACTGCTTTCATCAGGTGGCTCACGAAAGCAGTTTGAAGGAAATCAAAAGTGGTTTTATTGAACCTGCTTTCATCAGCTGACTGATGAAAGCAGTGTGTAAGAAATCACTCTCATTCACACTGCTAATGCCACCCACAGTTATCTGTAAAGGGCTTCTCCCAACCTCTTATACAAAATGGCTGGTGGATATCCAGTCCTACAGGGTGTTACCCTCCTCCTTCCCAACCTGTGCATTTCGAAAACAGCCGGCAGGTGCCCTGTCATGCTGGCCGGTACCCCTCTTTTTTCGAACCATATCTTTGGTTTAAGAAATGTCTGGTGGCTGTCAGTCCCACTGGCCAGTATCTACCCCCTCTCCCAACCCATGTTTCTTCTGAAACAGCCAAAGGGTGCTCAATCCCATTGGCGGGCATAATAATCCTGACACTGGGATGCCCTCAGTGTCACTGAAGATAAAAATGACCACCCCACTACATTTGTGATCTCTGCCCCCTCCCATATCTGACAACATCAGGGTGCCTAACCCCTGTGAGATACCAAACAGCCCATCAACACCAGGGTGCCCGGTCCCCAGTGTCAGATAACATGATACAAAGAAAACTGTCCCTCAAAAATCATTTATTTCTATTTTGTACCTGCAAAGAGGAAAGTGATCCCTTGACAAAGTTTGAGCCTCCTGACCCACCCCACCCCACACACCCTCACTCACCTCCAGAACATCCAGTGCTGAAGATGCACACTCAGGGAAAATAATGTCCTCCTGAAACCTTGACCAGGAACTAAAATAAACAAGGTAAGTACAGTTAGTGTATTTTTATGTGTTTTGAACTTTTACTCATAACTGTCATTTTTTCATATTTGTTCAGATTTTTAACATGGCCTTTTTGGGGCCCCACCTCATAAACAAGGTAAGTGAAATATTTCAAATCTGGGCTGAAAAGAGATTTTGCCATTGCTCTGTAAAAATTACCTTTCAGGTAGGATTTAAACATTTTCACCTACCAGGTTCATGAGATGAGGTCATAAAAGACTATGGGCTGGATATTCAAATTGCGTTATTCTGTATGAAGCCCTAGGCTGCACACAGAATATTTGGCAGGGTGTGGCCGGAGTGATATTCACCTGAGTTGTGCTATTGAGCAACTCATTTGAATATCACCCCGGCCACAACCGCTGTAAAGGGTCGCAGTGGAACTTGCACCACCGCAAGTGGTCAGAGGAGCATCTGTTGCGGTGGCGCAAGTGCACCATTGCGCTCATGTGCAAATTTCCCATATTCAAAAGGTGACATGCAAATGGGGCAATAATTCATGCAAGGCGCAGGGGGGGCTATTTGCATCTATTTATGGCCCCATTTGCATGCCATTAGCATGCAGGTGCGCCGATCCCCAAGGACTTGCGCCTGGCACCCTGCCAGGCAGCAGCCGTCAGGGACTGACGCCCCCTGCAGCCCGATCGCGGGCATAAGTGTAAAAATCCCCCCTTCCCCGACTGGCCCGATCGCGGGCATAAGTTTAAATAAACCCCCACCCCCCACTAGCCCGATCGCGGGCAAAGTGATAACATCACCCCCCCACCAGCCCGATCGGGCATTGATTCAAACAAAACCCACCCCCACCAGCCCGATCGTGGGCAGCAAAAGTCCAACCCCCAGAACATATCCCTGGTGGTGCAGTGGACCTCGAAGCCCAATCGCAGGCTGCAAAGTGTTCAAATCCCCCAGAACATATCCCTGGTGGTCCAGTGGACCTCGAAGCCCGATCGCGGGCTGCAGCGTGTTCAAACCCCCAAGGACCACCTACCCTGGTGATCTAGTGGTCCCCACCCCACCCACCACGGCCCCACCACCCCTCCCCCCTGTCAGCGGCGGGCAGCAGCATCCAGCATCCAATGAATTCATTCATTCACATATCTGGACTGCCTTGTATGGTATGGGCTGTCGCCCATTGGCTCTTGCTCTGCACCAATGGGCGTGCAGCCCCTACAAACGATCAATCGTGGTAGTAGGCGGCAGGCAGGCGGGTGGGATGCTGCTGCCTGCCGGCTGACAGGGGGAGCAGGGTGGTGGGGCTTCATGGTGGGTGGGTGGGAGCCACTAGATCACCAGGGTAGGTGGTCCTTGGGGGTTTGAACACTTTGCAGCCCACGATCGGGCTTCGAGATCCACTGGCCACCAGGGATATGTTCTTGGGGGTTTGAATACTTTGCAGCCAGCGATGGGGCTTAGAGGTCCACTGAACCACCAGGGATATGTTCTGGGGGTTGGACTCTTTGCTACCCGTGATCGGGCTGGTGGGGTGGGGTTTATTTACATTTTGCCCGCGATCGGGCTGGTGGGGGGTTTATTTACACTTTTGCCCGCGATCGGGCTAGTAGGAGGTGGAGGTTTATTTAAACTTATGCCCGCTGATTGGGCCAGTTGGGGATGGGATTTTTACACCTTTGCCCGTGACCGGGCCAGTCGGGGAGGGGTTTACATGCCCGCCGATTGGGCCATGGGGGGCATACAGGAGTAGATATAGGGCCACCCACAGGTGGCAGCTGCTGTGTTGCACCTGCAATGCGGCAGCTCACCTGTGGGTGGCCCTCGACTTACTCCTTTTTTTTTTTGGCTCAAAGTTGTGTAGGCGCAGGTTGGGGTTGTGCTCAGACACTTCTGCACAGCCCGTTGAATACCGGTCATGTAGTTTATGCATGGTTCTCCTCCAGTTCAGCATGCCTTTATTAGCATTGTGCTGTTGCTCAGTTTGACTTGGGGGGGCACAACTGCCTCCTGCTGAATATGGCAGAATGGCGCAATATCGGACTTGCGTAGGTGCAACCCTATTGTGCATTGCGCAACCCTTTTGAATATCCAGCCCCATGTTGAAAATATGGGGTCAGCATATTGAAAACCAAAAGAGTTATGAAAAAACATTGAATTTGTTCAATGTTCACTCATTACTTTGCTCGTTTTTAATAATATTTTGACCCCAGATTTTCAACAAAGCCTTTTATTTTTACTCAACCTGAGGAACATGACAAGTTGCTTTTGAAATCTTGCCCAAAATGTATTTTTGCACTTGTAGTGCAAAGTGATGTTTTGGCCAGTATTTAATAAATGACACCTGTCATGTTCTGAAGAGGAGATCATACAAAGTCTATGTTGAAAATTTGGGATCAAAATGTCTAAAAAAAATTTATGAAGAAACATTTGGAAGACCAGCCGTTGGCCCAACTGCAAGCTAATTTTGTGGGCGAGCTCAATGACCCAGCTGGCTGGGATGCAGCTGAGCATATGGGCAACATGTAACCAGCCTCTGCATCCATAGCTGTGTGGAAGTGTAGGGCCCAGAGGGCACTGTGCTTCTCAGCCAGATAGACTCCTGGCCCTGCATATCCCCATCTGTAGCCACATGGAAGCGTAGGGTCCAGAGGGCCCTGTGTGTCTGCATCTGCTCATGCAGGTCCCGAAGTGACCTACATGAATCAGGCTACAATTTTGCTCAGTGAACACCCCCTCAAAGGATTGTAGCCGAGGTGCTAGGGGCTCTCACCTTGGTGGAAAATAAAGCAGCAATTTTTTTTTTTCAATTGTTTAACCAGGAGTAGCACACTAAGCTGAAAGCTTGTTTACAGGTGCGACCTGGGAGCACAGGAAAGTTAAGTGACTTCCTCAGGATCACACAGTACGCAAGTGGGGGATGTGGGATTCAAACCCAGGTCTCCAGATTTGCAGTTCAGAGCCTTAAACCACTGTGCTATACTGCCTCCCCAATTTAGTTGAGAATGCTGGCTCCATGTGTTTCTTTGGAGTGCTTCTTTCTGGAATTTGTGTAATTCTGGGCTGGTCACCCTGCTGCAGCGAACCACCTCACTATTGAGTGCAGGAACTTACTTTTTGAATTTTTTAATATAGATGTTAGGGTTGAATGCAAAGCAGACAAAGTATGAAAATGAAAAACATTAGGCTTTGTAGTCTCAGGAGTCTTGGTAAATTGGTGATGTGGTGTTCCTTGAGGTTGTCAACCCTAATGCTCACCCCCTCCCATGAGCAAAACATAAAAACACAGAAACATAGACTTTGGCGGCAGATAAGGACCGCTAGGCCCACCTAGTCTGCCCATTTCCCTACCTATTGGATAAGCTGCAGATCATAGTTAACCAACAGCCTACTTCTTCCTGCCCCCCACAAGAATTGTCTTATGTCTGTCCTATGCATTCATGAATCCCCCCACTGTTTTTGACCCCATGACCACCCAGGAAGGCCATTCCATGTATCCACAACTCTCTCTATGAAAAAATACTTCCTCACATTGCCCCTGAGGCGTCGCCCCCCATCTTCAGATTGTGTCCTCTTGTTCTTGCACATCTCTTTTTCTGAAAGATGCTACCCTGTTGAACTTTGTTGATTCCCTTGAGGTACCTAAAAGTTTCTATCATGTCCCCCCTCTCCCTCCTTTCCTCAAGGGTATACATATTAAGCTTCTTTAGCCTCGCTCTCTCTCTGTATGGCTTCTGTTGCAGACCCTGCACCATTTTAGTTGGACTGCCTCCATCCTGTCTATGTCCTTGTGGAGATGGGGTCTCCAGAACTGCACACAGTACTCCAGATGGGGTCTCACTAACTGTCTGTACAGAGGGATAACAACTTCCTGTTTTTCACTGGTAATGCCTCTCCCTATACATCCTGGTATCCTCCCAGCCATACCTACTGCCTTTTCACATTGCTTGCTTACCTGTAGGTCATCTGATATGACTACCCCCAGGTCCCTTTCCATTTTTGTTGTTGTTACCACCCCCCCCATTGTGTACTCTTCCCCTGGGTTTTTGTTTCCCAGGTGCATTACTTTGCACTTCTTTGCATTGAATCTAAGCTGCCATACTTTTAACCACTCCTCCAATCTTGCCAAGTTCTTCTCATCATTTCCACCCCCCAGTGTAGCAACCATGTTGCAGATCTTTGTGTCATCTGCAAAGAGGCATACTTTTCCTTCCAGTCCCTCGGTAATGTCACTTATAAAGACATTAGAAAGGACCGGACCCAATACTGAACCCTGTGGTACCCCACTAGTAACTCCCCTTTCTTCAGAGTGGACTCCATTTACTATTACCCTCTGTGTCCTGTTGTCCAGCCAATGTTTTACTCAGGCTACCATCCTGGGACCCACCTCCATGCTGACTAATTTGTTTATTAATCTTTTGTGTGGGACTGTGTCAAATGCCTTGCTAAAGTCTAGGTAGGCCATGTCCACAGCCCCTCCCTGGTCTACTACTTTGGTCACTCAGTCAAAGAAATCTATTAGATTCATCTGACATGACCTTCCTGCTGTGAATCTGTGCTGCCTTGTGTCCTGTGCCCCACTGGTAGTCAACAATTCTTTCTTTCAGAAGTGATTCCATTATTTTTCCTACCACTGAGGTCAAGTTAACAGGTCTGTAGTTTTCTGCCTCTGCTTTGCTCCCACTTTTGTGAAGGGGAATCACATCCGCTCTCCTCCAGTCCTTAGGTACTACACCATCCTCCCATGATTTGTTAAAAAGGGTAGTCAGTGGTGTCACTAGCTCTCCCCTTAGTTTTTTTTTTAATTCTGAGGTGAATCCCATCAGGCCCCATTGCTTTGTCCACCTTCAGTTTTAGGAGTTCTTTCAGAACCCTTTCTTCTGTGAAAGGACTGGTATCAACCTCCTATCCAGAGTGCTTCTATTGATTGAATTAGGAATGTGTACAAACTAACACAATCCCTAATGTTCTGTACTCAAAAGAGCTAGTGCACTGCCTGGAATTAATAGTAATTTCCAGATGCAGTCAGCTATCACTTTCTATATCTGAAATATTTTTTTATTTTCTCTGTTCTACTTCAGTTTTCCACCTGGCAGTACTGGGCTGATGTGTGGAGCAGCACTCGGGAGGAAAAAAAAAACTAAGTTCTGTTCAAGAGAAATGTGACCAAATACCTTGAGGCACCACAATCCTTGCAGTCTGTGCAGTGACTTTCACAAGTTACCAATCAAAATGCAGGAAATTGTGACATCACTAGTAACCAAGAAGAGACGGTCCCTGCTGCTTCAGTTGAAAGAGAATAATCTGGCAGTGAGAAATGGTTCTCCTTGGTTACTAGTGATGTCACAGTCAGTGTGGTCTCTGTGTTGATGTAGTGGGAGGAACAGAACTGACTTCTTTTTAGCCTTCAGAGTGCTGCTCCATACATCACCCTAGTACTGCAGGTGGAAAATCTTCTAATTAGCAAACAGAAAAGAAAAAAATACTTGCGATATACGAAATGATAGCTGACTACATCTGAAAGTTACAATTAATTGCAGGCAGTTTCCAGGCAGTACACTAGCTCTTTAAACAACACTCTCATAACTACTGTGCACTTGCAAGCAACCTCAGATAGTTACACAGTCAAATCGTGTAACCAGGCTTACTGCTATACTATCAAAATATACCCCAGTCACCCTGTTCATAGTAGTAATGGATTCCACTGTCATGTAAATTCGCAACAATAAACAACTATCGTAGTTCTGCCTGCTCCTATAGCCCTCACTATTTATATTATTCAGGCTGGTCTGAGCAACACTAACATGGCCCTATTACAAATGATATTACCACTTCTAGTATTTGTGTTCTTACAGGCCTGTACAATGCTTACTGTAGAAGTACCCATTCTCGTATCCCTAGACCACAATCAGGGCAACAGCACAAAATTTTGCATGCCTAACTAACTTGTACACACCAAAGAAACACGACTGCATAATGTATCCCCCTATAATCTGATTACTACCAACTGCAACAAGGGCATTAGAAAGAATGAAATGGAGGATATTCCCCAGTCTAAAGTGCCGAATGCTATGTTGCTTTATCTTCATGGCCATATTGCTACTGCATAACTCAGGTGACATCGAATTAAACCCAGGCCCCACCTCATGTCTTCCTCCTAACCTTTGCCCACCTCCTTGGGCAAGGATCAAAGGACTCAGACTTGCCCACCTTAATATTAGAGGTCTGCTCCCCAACCTCAATGAACTAATGACCTGGGTACACCACTACCAGCCTGATGTACTGGCACTCTCTAAAACCTGGCTTAAACCCACCATTCTAGACAATGTGTGCACCCTGCCTGGCTACACCTGTATTCAGCAAGATAGATCTACATCTAAATGGGGGGAGGGGCACATTATTTTACATCAAGAACCATCTAAATGTCACCTTAGTGCCTTCTTTTCCATCCAACAAGGATGTTAAATTAAAATACTGTCATATTGAGCTGCTACTAGGTGAGGCAAATAAATTGCATTTGCCATGTGTATACATAACTCCCACTGGTGGCATTAGCGCTATTGACAACCTAGCCAATATAGTCAATACCCAGGTCAAGGATAAGAAATTCATCCTTCTAGGCAATTTTAATATAGACAGGCTTGGTAAAAATAGGACACATGTGGAGCAACATCTGAGTAAACTAAACACTACACAAAGTATTGAGGAACTCACCAGGATGGCAAATAGCGGCACTACAGCTACCTTAATAGACTGGATTATCACACCCAAAATGGAGAGAATCCTCCACTCTGGCATTCTTCCCAACACAATCAGTGACCATTCTCCCACCTAATGTGTCTGGAAGGCTAAGCTCCTCACCCCCCCCCCAAAAAAAAAAGATTAAGCTTCCGTGACTACTCTATATTTGACCACCTGGCCTTTAAATCAGATATTGTAAACACAAACTGGTCCTATTTTTGGCTCACTGGCAACGTCATGGATATTGTCACATATTTCGATGCAGTTTTTAGGGGACTTCAAGACAAATGTGTTCCATTTACCACAAGGAGAATTAGGAGGTTCGCCAACAAGTGGATTAACCATAATCTGTTGGCACTGATAAAGAATAGAGATAAACAGTAGGGAGCATATAATTTTATTTTTTCTTTATTTATTTTATTTAAAATTGGTGACTGGGAAAGGCACACTGAGCCGAGGCTTGTTTCCAGGTGCAACCTGGGTACAAGGTGTACACTGAGAAATGCAGAGAGGTACAATGATAGCTGGTTTCTGACATTAAGTACAGCATCAAGACATTACAATTACTAACACTGGTATTTACAGTATGTTACAAGCGTTAATATTTACAGAAATTTATAAGCAGAAATATTATGGTATTGTATAAGCTAGCACCGAGGCTGTACAGTAGATAAGCAGAAGTACAAATTGGGGCTGACGTGTGCAAATTTGACCGAAGGAGGGATCCAAGAATAGGCTAGGCCCAAGTTGGGGTGGGTCCCGTGGAGCATGTTGGGCAGGGAGGGGAGAGGAGGAGCCTGAGGGGTTGTTTAACAGCTGAAAGGGAGGAGGCCTGGCGAAGGATGGGGTGAGATTGTTCTATAGGAGGGGGGAGACAGTAGGAAAAGGCAGCTTGACCGGTAACAGAGAGGGAGCAAGTGAGGTAGAAGATACGTGTGTCCCTATGGCAGAGGGAGTAGCCAAGGTAATTGGCTGGAGAAAGGCAGGAGGAGAGGTAGAGGGTAGGGAGCCCAATCAGTATTTAGCTATGAGGCAGGTGCTGTGGAACGTTCTCCTGTGTGAGAGTGGGGTCAAGGATAGAGTTAAGTAGAGGAGGTAGTGATGAGTAAGTGGGGGGGAGGCAGAGGAAAAATGACAGAATGAGTTGAGTAAGATGTCAAGTTTAGACAGGGATGAGGTTGGGGCCATACCATAGATGATGTCCACATAGTCCAGCACTGGCAAGATGGTTTTTACGTATGAGTTCACTACGGGTGGGGAGAGGAAGGCTGGTTTTGTGCCGGTAGAGGATGGCCAGTTTGGGCCGGAGTTTGGTGCAGATGGCCTCGATGTGGGTGGAGAAGTTGAGGTGACTGTCCAGGTAGACTCCCAGGTACTTGAAGGTGGGGACCAACTCGAGGGGAAAGCTGTCTGTGTGGAGCTTGCTGGGAGGGGGGCAGGTAGGGAGGCAAGCTTTTATCTAGAACCGAATGCCATGGTGACTGTTTCTTTAGCAGTAAGTTTATGCTGGTTTTTCAGGAACCAGGTTTGGACATGGTTGAAGTTGCTTTGAAGGTTTGAGAGCACGCTGTTGTGGGAGGGCCTGAGGCATAGATGATAGTGTCATCGGCGTACAGGTGCATGCTTGGAGAGAGACAGGCAGAGGGGAGGTAGTTTATGAAAAGGGAGAAAAGGATGGGGCCAAGGATGGAGCCTTGGGAATGCCTGAGGGGATGGGTGGGGGGGGAGCGAGTCACTTATTTGTACTGATTGCTGCCTATTCTGGAGGTAAGAGTGGAATCAGTTGATGGCAGGTTGGGCAAGGCCGAAGGAGCTAAGTTTGCGTAGTAGCAGAGGGTGGGAGACAGAGTCGAAGGCTTTCGCTAGGTTGATAAAAATTGTGGTGGTGGTTTGGCTGTTGTTCATGGCAGAGAGAACCGAATTGGTTACACGTAGCAAGGTGGTAATAGTGGAATAGTGTTTCCTAAATCCTGATTGAAAGGGTGAGAGGGAGCTGTTTGTGGAGAGAAACGTTGACAGTTTGGACAGCATGAGGGATTGTTGGAGTTTGGCGAGGGAGGGGAGGAGTGAGATGGGCCTGTAGTTTCCCAGGATGGAGGAGCCTCCACCTTTGTGCAGAGGGAGGACTATGTCCAGTTTCCAAGCAGAGGGGCTGTGGCTGTGGTGAGAGAGAGGTTGAGTATGTGTGTCAGGGGAGTGACTATGGCTGATGCAGAGATGAGGAGCAGTCTGGGTGCAAGCCAAAAGGACTGGATTTAGACTGGTTTAGAGAGCTGAGTGCATTGTAGACTTTCAGGGGCATGAAAGGAGGAAAGAGGAAGCCAGGGTAGGAAGGGGAAGGTTTAGTGGAGTTGGGTGAGGGAGGGGGGGTGAGTCGGGCAGGGCAGAAGAGACGAAGAACGAGTTGAAAAGTTTGGCTACAGTAGCAGGATGTGAGACAGTTCTGCCATCAATGTTGAGGACTGGGCTGGCTTGCTTGGAGGGAGGGTCGATAAGGGAGTTGATCACCTTTCAGAAAGATGCAGGGGTAGCTTGATTCTAGATAAGTTGTGCTTTAAAGTAGGAGGCTTTAGATTGCTGAATAGCTTTGGTTCATTTGTTCCTGAGATGTTTATAAGATTGGAGGTCGTGAGTGGCAAGGGAGGCTTTGTATATCCTCCCTGCCTTGTCCCTAGCTCAGCACAAGGCGATGAGATTAGGTGTGATCCAGGGGTGATGGTACCGTTTAACTCTGGTTTTCCTGAGGGGTGCATGGTGGTCCCATATAAGGCAACTGGCAGTGCTGCAGAGTGGAAAAAAATACAGGCAGCTCCACACCCAGTGCGAAAAAGCCATAAAACAAACTAAAAGCAGCTACTATACAAATCTTCTCTCTGCCACTGTGGGATCCCCACAGCAATACTGGAAACAAATGAAGCATATTCCAGGTCAGAATAATACCCCTGCACCCCCTGGCATGAACATCAATGAAATAAACTGCAACAATCCCACCACTATTGCTAGCACATTCAACATACAGTTCAGTAATCTGCCATGTATACTGAACTTTTCTGCCATACTAACTCCTTCCCTGGGAATGATAATCCTCCAATCAACAAATTGACCACCCTCCCTTTTTACATAGGGTTGTCACAGTGTCTGAGGTCCGCAAATTACTTAAGTGCATCTCCACATCCAAGTCTGCTGGTTCTGATGGACTCAAACCTAAACTTCTCTGGATTGCTGCACCTGAAGTCGCTCCTGCTGTTACCAGACTGTTCAATGTATCCCTTATAAATGGTGTTGTACCTACTGCCTGGAATTCGTCACACATCGTCCCAGTCTTCAAGAAAGAAGATCCAAAAAAATGCAAGAGCTATAGGCCCATTTCCATTCTACATGTGCTGAACAAAATATTAAAAAAGCTGGTAGCCACCCAGATGACTGAATATCTGGTCAACCATAAACTACTGTCTCCACACCAGCATGGCTTTAGGAGTGAACACAGCACCCCAACCACTTTGCTTACACTAACCAACCATATGGCAACTGCAGTAGATAGTGAGGAGTACTCAGGTGCTGTTTTCATGAACCTCGCCAAGGCCTTTGACCTTGTGGATAATACCGTACTCTCCTCCAAGCTTAAAGATCTTGGACTGTCACCAGATGCCCTAAATTGGTTTATAAACTATCTTCAACACAGACAACAATTAGTAAAACTTGTTTCATCTCACTCAGAACCTTTATCATCTGAAATTGGGGTTCCTCAAGGTTCTATACTAGGGCGGCTCCTATTCTCTGTACATCTCAACAGCCTGCAAGAGTGCCTAAAATACAGCACACCCATATTATATGCAGATGACTTAGTACTTATTGCCAGCTCCAGAAGTATATGTAATACAAATTACATGCTTTCCCATGATGTGCAGGCTGTACAAAAATGGTAACAAATCAGTAAGCTACTCTTAAATGTGTCAAAGACACAAGCCATGCTCTTTAGCTCCCCCCCCCCAAAAAAAACTCAGAAACTGTCAAACACCACTTCAGATCACATGTCTAGTGGTGCCCTGCTGGACCAGACACATTCCTTCAGTTACCTAGGAGTCATGTTGGATTCCTCTCTTGATTTTCAGTTGCATATATCTAAGACCTGTAAAGCAATAAATGCTAGGCTTGGACTAGCCTATAGAATTAGGTACAACCTCAGCCAACATGCATGCCTGTCTGTTGCATGAGGCATACTACAACTTAAACGTACATATAGTGTCACAGTGTATGCATCCTCAACATCTAAGCTAGCACTCAGAAAGTGGGATATTACCTCCAACAGCATCTGCCGTTTTGCACTTTCCTCCTACAGATTTATTCACCACTGTGAAATATATGCCAATTTAGAATGGCTCCCCCCAGTGCTTTGCATGACTTAGTTCTAAGAGGTATTATTTACAAAGTTGTCAATAACCAACAACCTGCAGACTGGATTAAACCATACTATAATCCATATCCCCTAAGATCCTCAGACCTTGGTTTACTTGCTGTCCCTAAGATAAGGACCAATCTGGGGACAGAAGCTTTTCAAAACTTTGCCCCAGACTGTGGAATAATATACCACCTGCCATCCATGCTACTGCTAGATATGTGGGTTTCAATAAAACGTTTTGCAAGCACCTCTTAGTTACCACTAAGTGTAAATGCTTGCAAAACAGGTAACTGGGTTAACCATGATGTGGGTACTATGCTAATAATGCTTTGAACTTCATTACCTGACATAATGTTGTATTGCTGTACTTGCTGCTACGTGTGAGTAAGATATCATTTATATATATTGATTGTATATCCATTCCCCTTCACTATCTTACTTTTGACTGTTAGACTCCTATACATGTTGTTTCTGTTTGTACATTGTATTAATACATGTATTGCATTCCTATTGTTACTTACTTGGTATTACTTGGTATGAAAGAACAGAAGAAGGCCAGAGCCCGAGACTGTTCCCCACACTATGTGGGACATTATTTATCTATTATCCCTCAACCAAACATCTAACTTGTTTTTAAAGACAGTGGCACTAGTTGCCTCTACCAATTCTTGTGGCAAGGTGTTCCATACAATGGATGCTGTTATTGGAAAAAAGTTTCCCCTTTTGCTGGTTTTATAAGTTTTTACTTCAAGCTGTTTATTATGAAGTCTCGGAACATGTCTCCTTTTGGAGAGTGTTAGGCCACATTTTTCCATTAGATCTGGTGAATTTATTAAATTAAAAACCATAAGCATATCACCTCTTAATCTTCTAGTTTGAAGAGAGAAGAGACCAGTAGCTTTTAATCTGTTCTTATAATCCAAGTTTGTTAATCTTGGAATCATTCTAGTTACTCTCCTTTGAACCTGTTCAAGAATTGCTAAGTCTTTTTTGGTTTGGATTCCAGAAAGGGGAGCCATAGTCTAGATACGGTCTAATGTATGCCCTATACAATGGAATAAGGCATTGTTCAGTGCGATTAACAAAAGTCGCTTTTATTTGCCTCAAAAGTCTGTTGGTCATGCAAGCAGTTCTAACACAGTGATCATTTGATGTAAGTTTATTATTAACATATATCCCTAAATCTTTTTCACAATTTGATGAGTGAAGTGGTAGTCCGTTTATATAATATATCGTTTTTGGATTATTTACACCGAAATGCACTACTAAACATTTGTCTTGATTAAACTGCATGTAATTTTCATTTGCCCAAAGTGTTAATTTTTCCAAATCCTTCTTTAATGCAGAAATATTTTCTTGATTATTAACCTTGCCCCCCAATTTAGTATCGTACTCTCCCATGTCGTACCTGAAAACAGGCAGTTTATGTCCAGTGTACCTACCCGGTTAACAAAAACGAAATAAATAAATAAATAAAATCATGTTCTTATCGCTGTCTACTCTAACTTAGAACACAGGCTTGGGAACTGAAAGATTGCAGGCTTAGACTGTGCTAGTGCCTAAATACTGACTGTGTGACCTTGGGTATGTCCTGTAACTTTCCAGTCTTCCAGTTCACCCAGTTGCTGAAATGGTAGGTGCAGGACTCCCTTGAAATGAGATGTTGTTTCTCAGCTGGACTATCCCGTGTAAATAAATTGTAAAAAATAGTAATATTAATTGTCTTCATGCTCTTTGATTTTCCATGTGCACTAAAAATGGTAGCAACATTCTCTTGATTTAGGATACACTTTGAATGAAAAGTGCTGTAGAAAACAAAAATTAATTTCCTTTATTTTCTCATGCATTTTGCTAGGTCTTTTGGGTGCTAGATAGTGCTGTGCAGAATCTGTTTTTTGTTGCGTGCAAAATTTTAGGAATTCTTTATATTCTACAAACAGTTTCTAAAAGGAACAGCACACACTAACAGCCCCAAAGGGGCTGCCATCTAGCCAGCTAGCACAAACACAGTTAAGCAGGAAAAGATGGTGCACTCACAGAAGGCCAATTAAAACAGTGTTTAACATAAAGTCAGGTATGAGGAATAACTGGAAACATCCCTACTTAGTGCCTTCTACCACAGGCTTCATCAGGGTGATTTTTCTGCTTTCTGTGGTGTTTGTTTACTTTTTCAAGGAGAATATCAGTTCTGGCATTCCATAGTTCATTCATTTTTCTGTTTTCCATGCACTTCAAAAAAATGTATGGTGTTGAAAAAAGTTTCCAAAGTGTGAAAATCCTGTAAACAGTTTTTTTCATTGTGTGACATTATGATATTGAGAAGTGCAAAAATTCTGCACAGCTCTACTGATAGAATAAATTTATCTGTCTGGTGATCTGCTTGATTCCTTATTCTGGGCCCTGCCTCTAATCTGAATTATCTCATCATTGTGTCATATAATTTTAGTATTTCCAATGTACACTAGATGATGTATACAGATTGGTAAGCATATGGTGTAAACTATAGTCTGCTGAAAAAAAGGCAAGAAAGCATGCTCTGACACTAGTGGAAAGGACTAAGAACAGAGGCCAGAATAGTTTGAAAACCCATGAAAAGCTCTTTTAAGTGAAGTATTGAGCCTGCCTGACTCTAGCAGCAGTTCAGAGATATCAATAACTATGTTGTCCCTATATTAATACAGTGCTACTGGGTCCATGTAGGTTTTGGAGCACCAGATGGAAATATTTTCCATTTGTCTGTGTATGTCTTCCTCATGGAAGGCTTATTTGTGGCCAGAAGTATTTCATAGCCCCTCTGAGATACCTTGTACCTGTTCACTTCTATCTCTTCAGGGTCTTCACTTCTTTATGCTTGTTTTGGGCTGTGAAGACACTGTGTTACTGGATTTGGTGGCCCTTCTTACACTGGCTAACTGGGCTATTTTATGCCCTTAGGTTAAGTGCATAAGTTACTTGTTAGGTTATGATGCTCACCTCCTCAGTAGAAAAGGTACTTAAGTGATTGTGGGATGATGCCAAGGTAAACTAGCAGCTGTGTGCACTGCGTGCATGCTGCTTACCATGATGCCAGCCCTGTGAAAAGTTCTGGCTCCTGCTGCAAACTAGCTCTTCTGACTCAGACCCACTAGTGTGAATCAATGGTGAAGATATTCTAAGAAGATTAGGAATTACAGTGAGTATGTAATTTTAATTTTACTCACCTGGTAAACGTGATTGCGTGAACATCTCTTTATGGCACACCTCAAACCTTACATACTGGGTTATGCTCACCTAATAGGTGGCTAATGCACATGTGACCTTAAAGTCTTGCGATACAATCCTGCCTAGGCTCCTTCTCCTCCCAGAAACCTCAGAGTTTTGCACAGCTAAAGATGTATGTGTGGAATGTATCTATGGAGTAAATCTTGTTATTGGGGAAAAACATCAAGAGAAATTGACAGGCAGGACAAAACAATCTGGAGGCAAATGTCTGGGACTGATATTTATTGGTTATGCCATACACATTAGAAACCAGCCTGTATGGCATACTGGGTACCTCGTTGATTCACCTGTGTAGCTCTGGTGGCATTGGTCTCCGAGCCTGCTTAGGCACGGGGGTGTTGTAAAGAGATGCTCAAACATTCACCTTTACCAGGTGAGTAAATTAACATTGTAAATCACCAAACCATACAGACTGGGTGTTTCAAAAGCAGTAGACCACAGTAGGGAAGGGAGACCATGTGCAGCCGTTGCTAAGAGGCAGGTGCCTAGTGGAGGATTTTCTTTCTAAAGTTCAAGTTGTTAGAGTTTAGTATATCCAACCTATAGTTTTGGTAAATGTATGGATGGATGACCATGTGAGTGCAGTGTATATTTCTGCTGCTGATGCCTCATTTCTTTCTACCCAGGGTGCAGCTATTACTCTGGTGGAATGCGGCCTTGTTTCTTTGTGATGGTATTCTGTTGAAGGACCTGTGTGCCTCCTGAATTGTTCATTTTACCCAGTTGGCAGTCGTCACCTTTGAGGCTACCATCAACTTTTTGTGCCCCTTTGTGAGATAATCTTTCAGTCTTTCTAAACCATTCTGTCCTTTTTAATATGTTGAGAGGGCTCTCTTGCTGTCGAGGGTGTACAGATTTCCCTCTTTGTCATCAGAAGTGTCTGTGTAGAAAGTTGGAAGTTCTATGGATCAGGGAATGGTGATGAAACATTGGGTATGGATGAGAGTACTGTTCTTGGGGTGTCCCTGTCAGGACATATCATGAGAAAGGGCTCTCCAGAGAATAGGGCACTGAACTTGCTGAGCAGACTGCTACCATGAATGCTGTTTTTAGAGTGAACCATGATATGTAGGTACACAAAAGGGGTGACTCATTAAGTGTTGAGGTCCAGATTTCTGTTACCTGACTAGGCTTAGGTCTGATGTTAGAGGCGGCTCTCAAGAAATCTGGTCATGTCCTTGTGGGCACCCAGGGCCATGTGTCCGATTTGCTCTGTTGCTGCTCCAGTTGGCTGACACCTGTACTCTGAGTGAAGCTACAGAGAGTCCTTTGTCCAACCCATGTTGTAGGAACAAGAGAACTTGTAGTATTGAGGCCTCAGTGGGGAAGCACCCATTGCTCCAAGTGCCATCTGACTAATGTGTTCCATTGGCAACAGTACATACTCATTGTTGAGATTCTGTGTGACTGCAGTAGGGTATCTGCCATCCTGTAGTGGTATCCTGCTTTCAGCAGTCTCTCCCTTTTGGGAGTCATGTCAAGAGTCTTAGATTGTGCAAACTGGAATGTCGTGCAGGCCATTGGGAGAGGATGTCCATTCTGTTGGGTAGGTGCCATAGGTGGTCCAGTGAAATCGCTACCGCTGTCAAGAATCATGACCTTCTGAGCCAGTAGGGTGCTACCAGTGGTACAGTTGCTAGAGTTTGTTGTATTTTCCTGAGGACCTGTAGAAGCAGAGGGAAAGGAAGGAATATTAAAATGCATTTTAACATCCACTGCAGAGACAGTGCACTGATGGTGCTTGGCCAGGATTTTCTGAAGCAAAAATAGAATACTTGGAGTTTAACATTGCTCTAAATGGCCCTCAAGTCTACATGTAGAGGTCCTCATTTTTTGTTTATCATTTGGCATAACTTGGGATAAAGAGGCCATTTCCCTGTGTTCACTCCTGATGACGGAGCCACTCTGTTGTGGTATTTTGATGTTCACTGTTAACTAGCGACAGGGGTCATTCTGGAGTCCTTGAAGAAGGTGGTTGTTAAACCACTTCTGAAAAAACTTCACTAGATATGGACTGCCTGGCAAACTACAGACCAGTCTCTAACCTGCCCTTTGTGGGCAAGGTTATTGAAAAGGTGGTGGCTGCTAAACTGGACCACCATTTAACAGCGCATAACATATATGATCCTCACCAGTCTGGATTCATAAAGAGACATAGTACTGAGTCTGCCATTGTTCAGGTACTGAGTGATCTCCTGATGGCAAGGGATTGAGGGAGTCATTCCAGCTTGGTTCTTCTTGATCTCTTTGTGGCATTTGACACTGTGGACCATGGGGTGTTGATGAAGCACCTGCAGGTTTGCTGTGGACTGGCTGGAATGGTCCTCAGCTGGTTTAAATCTTTTCTTATGGGAAGGATGCAGAGATTAGTATTGGGGATTTATTCCTTGACTTCCCTGCCCCTGTCCTGTGGTGTTCCGCAGGGCTCTGTCTTATCCCCCATGTCATTTGCAGTGTATATGCTGCCATTAGGAGATATCATTAGATGGTATGGGATGGGATGAGTTTTCACTGTTATACAGATGATACTCAAGATCTATGTGTCTTTTATGCCTGAGCAGAGGGATACGGTCTCAGTATTTAACAACTGCCTGGCTGAGATCCGAGGCTGGATGAGTGCCAACTGGTTGAAGTTGAATCTGGACAAAACCGAAGTGTTGATGCTCGAACCTGGTCACCAGGGTGTGAGGGAGCAAGCTGGTCAGATCTCTGGAATTCAGCTTGGAGACTTCCAGCTGCTCACCTCAGATCAGGCGAGAAATCTGGGCATTGTTTTTGACTGCAGTCTGACACTGAAAGCTCAAGTGTTGGCCGTGGTCAAGACTTCATTTTATCATCTAAGAAACATCACCTGTATTAAACACCTGATTCCCACTGGTGCTCTACCAACATTGGTTCATGCCTTTGTAACCTTGCAACTTGATTACTGCAGTGCCCTATACCTAGGGATACTGGGGGTTGATCTTCGCTGACTGAAGCAAGTGCAGAGTGTGGCGGCAAGGTTGTTGACTGGCTTGTCGAGATCTTGCCTTATCACACCTATGCTCCACTCTCAGCACTGGCTGCCAGTAAAGTGGCGGATTTCCTTCAATGTCAGGATACTGACCTATAAAGCCATACTTGGCCAGGGGCCTAGCTACCTGCAAGATCTTCTGTGCCCCTACCACTCCGTCTGCCCTCTCAGCTCCCCTGATGAGGGATTGCTAGAGATTCCCAAGATCAGATTAAAGACATCTGGGGCCCAAACATTTGCATTTGCAGCCCCATCCCTGTGAAATTGTCTACCTCATCAGATTAGAGAGAGCCAGACCACCTACCAGTTCAAAGTAAAGTTGAAAACATTTTTATTTAGCCAGGCTTTCTTTGAGATAAGTTAAAATAATGACCATAATATAGTAAACTTGTATTTTTTCTGGGGTTGATATATATTTTATGGTTTTATCTTTGTCACTGTATGTAAAGCGCTTTGAATCTTTTTGAGAATTGTGCTCTATAAATAAATACTAATTGATTGGTTGATGATTTAGTTTGCCTATCAGATGTATAGCTGTGATGTAGGTTACATTCTTATGTGCCCAATTCAGAACTTTGGCAGCCTCTTGCATGAGTCTTTGGCTTTTTGTGCCACTCTGTTTCACAATGTAAGCCACTGTAACTATGTTGTCTGATCTGACCAGCATTGAATTGCCCTTGATGGCTGCTCTGAATTGAAGGAATGCATTGTAGACTGCTGGCATCACCAGTACTTTTATGGGGGCTTGGGTCTTTGACCTGGACCAGTTTTTCTGTGTTACTTTCTGGCCCAGTGTGACTACTCGGTCAGTTATGCTAGCATCCATATCGATGATGAGGTCATGTTGAGGCTCAAGTGTTGCACCCTTTGTTCGGTTATGTGGTTGTCTCTACCAATGAAGGGACACTTGGGTACTCTTGCTTTGTGTGACTGGTTTGGAGAGGTTGTGGTCCAGTATGACTCCATATTGTATGGCAAAGATCTGTAGAGGTCTCCGTTCCACCTAGTCAATGGTATAAAGTGGATGCAAGGTGCCATCAATCCCAGGATCTGAAGTACCTATGCTAATGGTGGTGTCTGTTTTTGGGGTAGTCCTCTGGCTTGGGAGATGGCTTTGCTTAGCCTTTTGGTGGATGGTTTGATGATGCCTATGTATCTATGGCCACTCCGAGGTGCTCCTTTTGTTGACTTAGTTAGAGGATGCTTTCCCCCTGTTTAGCACTCAGCCATGCATGGTGAGTGTACTGTCCTTTTTTCCATTTGCTGCTTGGATCTGGTTCTGATTAGACAATTGTCTAAGTAGGGTATCTAGTATCCCTTCTTGCCTGAGAGTTACCACTAGTACAGCCGACACTTTGGTGAACAATGTTAGAGCTGATGCCAGAGTGAAGGGTAGCACCTGGTATGAAAATGTTTTCTTGGAATGTGGAATTGCAGGACTTTGTAATGTGCTGGTCTGAATGGTACATGTAGGTAGAAGGAGTGTGTGAGTAATGAAGAATATTTCCTGAATACCACAAATAGTTCACTATTCGGATCTGAATAACAAATATTAGCACTATTTGTGCCCTATTCCTATTACTACCCAGGAAATACTTTTTTAGAAAAAAAAAAGGAAAAAGAAACGGCCTCCACCTTCCTTCTCAGCCCAGTCTTTAAAATGCACAACTCCCTCCCCCACCCTCTGCTAGAATCCCAGTCCCACCCACCTCCCATTTAGCACCCTCAATTTCACATTTGTTTTCCATGGCAGTACCCTCCTCTCACCCTCTTCCCTCATGTGATCAGCCAGTTTTACTATGCGAGAGGGAGCACTTTTATTAGGTTGAAGGCTGCCAGACAGGGAGGAGGGCATATTGTGTTGGTCGCCTTCTTCATCACTTGTCTTAAGAATAATTGGGTGTTGAGGGGAGGAGGGTGAGAGTAGGGCCCTGCAAGGGTATGGGCGTTAGGGGAAATATTTATTTTACAAAAAATGAGTGCTAAATATGGCATCTGGCTGTGGAAGTGGGTGGGTTGTGCCAGTTTTCCATTGTGGGAGCTTTTTTTATACTCAAAAAACATGAAATTAGGGGTGCTAGAAGAGGGGGATTGAGATTCTAGCAGAGAGTGGGGGATAGTGGGTTGTATATTTTAAGGATTGGGCTGGGGGAGGAGGGTGGGGTCTGTTTCTCTTTTTTTTAGCAAGCACATGAATAATGAATATAAATGCCATGCACCCAAATATTTGGGGTCCCAAATATAATATTCAGCCTGGATTATCCAAAATGGTATTTTCCCATCCCAAGTAGGTAGGCATTCTTCAAATCAGTAGAGGTTAGGAAACCTCACTTCTTGAGTGTCCATAGTGTAGAGCAAGCTTATTGCCTCCATCTTGAATCTTTTCAGCTGTACAAATTGATTCAGTTATTTGAGGTCTAGGACCAGTCATAGGCCCCCTGTTTTCTTGGTGACCATGAAGACAATGTTGAAGTTTCTTTGGCCCTGTTGTTCCTTGTGTACTGGTGCTATGGCCTTGTTTGCTAGTAGTTTTGTTGAGGCTGGATCTCGCTTTGTCTATTCTCATTCTTTGTTTTGAGACTGGAGACAGTACCCGTCAGTGTCTGCATGATGTCTGAGAATTCTGTTGCATATCCTTTTGATATGACTTCTTAGACCCATTTATCCACTATAGTGTTGCAGCACATGGGACTGAGCTGGAGAAGATGGCCTCCTATTGGTGGATCTGGCCGGCAGTCATTGTGAATTTTGCTTGTTGGATTTGAAGTTGCCAGAGTGAACTTCCCGCAGTCGGAATTATTCTTATTTCAGACTCTGTTGTTTTGTGAGAAGTATGAGTATTTGAAAGTATAGCTTCTGCTCTGTTGGTTGTAAATTTCATTTTCTTTCATGCCAGATCCTGTTGCTATGAAATTTGCTTCTAAAGGATGGCAGGTAAGATAGCCATCCTGACTTGTCTTTGAAGAGATTCTTCCCATCTCCCCTGAATTTATAATTCCTTCATGAAGTGCTGGTTACCTTTGAATGGTAACTTTTGCAGTAGAACCTTGGAGTCAGTCCGCGTCCCATAGCTTTAGCGAGAGTGGTCTGCAAGCTCTGTTTGCTAAAGTCATGCCTGGGCATTACATTTGCACATTTTGACTGCCGTGTCCTCTATGTACTTGGCTTCTTAAAGAATGTATTCTACTAGATCATCTTGGGCTGACATGGGAGTGAGTGTCTTGGCACATTCTTCAGCCACCTGACTTGTGTTCTAGTGGTGTAAATGGCCACTGTGGCTGCTCTGCTCGTCAGTCTGACCAGTTCAGAATTTTATTTTTCACATTTCATCCAGCTTTTTATTCACTTGATCTTTCAGGGGTGCACAACTCTCTGCCAGGACTTTTGTTGATTAACACTGTGATCTGGGGTTTCTAACACCTGCACATGGTCTCAGACTTTTGATCTGTCTTTTTGTACAGGGCATCTAGAGCCCTCCTCTCTGGGAGTGAGGCCAGAACAGAAGCCTCTTTCTCCTTGGCTTTGATCTTATCTATAGAAGGACAGATGGGGAAGAAATCCTGTGACTTTTGTTTTGGTTGAAGCATAGGGTCCAACTTGTCTCAGGAGGGGGAGGTGGTTGCTTGACTCTTACTGTGGTTTTGACTGATTGTATGAGTTCTGGGATTAAGTTAGATTAGCAAAGCTTGCATGTTAGGGCTCCTGTTCAACATCACTGCAGTCATCACCCACCCTGTTGTTGTCCTTCCTGTTATTGGGGTCAGGCTCATCATTCCATCTGGATTTGGGTCAGTCGGCTGTGGTTCTGGCTGTGGTTGGGGTTGTGGCTGGGACTGAGACACCAGTTGTGGTATGGCCTTTGGCTCATGATTAGGAGTAACTGGCTTGTTGCCATTATTGGGCCTCCAGAGGAAGGTCATGAGGACCGAAGTGCCAGGATTTTTTAACAGTGTTAATACAGTGTTGTACTGTATTAATGTAGCCTAACACAGCAGACATGTTGTACAAAGGCATAGACTTTGATGGTGAATTTGAACATTGTTAATCTGTAGTGACATAGTCGCATAGCCTGCTCTTTTCTGTGCAATATATAGGGCTTTTGTGCAATCTGATGTTTATCTGCACTATTATAGCAATACAATAACTTTTTGACTATGATCTAATCAAGCTCATGTCTGCGCTTATACAGTTTTTTTTGGAGCTACGTTATTTTTACTGCTGCTATGTTTGGATACTCATTTTAATCCCATATGAGTGCACAGTACAAACATTTAGAGTTCATTGTTAGATAAGGCCTCAATTTGTTCAAGCATCATCATAATCAGGGCTGTGCATGAATGCTGCCAAGGAAGGGTCCATCTTCCAGATTTGCAGGGATGTGGCCCTGGATGTGTTTACAGAGTTTTCTATGCCTGAGATGCTTACTTCCTCATTACTGATCTCATCCTTAGAGTGATCCATATCTTCCATGGCACACATACTACAGCAGCGACCTGTCTGAGTGGGAAGAAAGGGAAAGCCACATGTTTTGCATTTTCTTGCCTTTACCGTGGTGAGATCTGTGGGCAACAAGAATGGAATAGGACTTACTTCAGAAGTACGTGTGCCCCAGTGGCCCAGGTCATGACTTACTTGTGCCTTGGATCTAGAAACTTTCTCTTCCATTGGAGAGGGGTCTATGTGATAACGGCGAATGCCTAAAGGCGATCACCGTTGTTGCACAGTCAGAGTGCCAAAAAGATTTTCGGCACTCTGACAACCCCGCGACAGACAACAGCGCAGGAAAGTTTTTTAATGCTTTCTTGTGGAGGGCTGTGCCACCCCCCACACACCGCAGGGCTTCGCCAGCCACACACCCCTACTTAAGGATTCTCAACTCTGGGGTGTGAGCATTAAAAAATAGTTGTTCGGGCCAGGTGCAATAAAACTGCACCAGCGCCTGACCGAACCCAGTACCTCACCCACCCCAACCACTAGCCAACCCCTGATGCCACGATGCAGCTCGGCCATCCACCGCAATGCCACCCCTACAGCCCCTCCCAGACCACGCGCTGCGTGGTCGCTCCCCCACGTGCATACACATACCCACATCCTGTCGCCCAGTTCGCCCATCCCCCATCTGGTCGCTCTACCCTCCCATCGCCGTGAGGGATTGCACTGGGAAGGAGTCGCTGTTATGGACAGCACCCTTCCTCATGCGCCCACCTCACGGGTTACCATCGGAGGGGCTGGAAGAAAGCATTATGAGAGTCCTGACTCACTTGTAGTTTCTAGTTGTAGGGAAGCTGGCACCAGCAGCTGTCTGTGGCCTGCTGTTGGCCGGTGGCCTTGGGAGGTCAGTTGCATATAGAGCAGTGAGGAGAAATGAGTTACATGACTTACTTGCACCTTTAATCCAAAAACCTTCTCCTCCACTGGAGAGGCATGGATGACAGCATTATGAGAGTCTTGACTCACGTGCAGTGCCCGGTTGTGGGGGAGCTGGCACCCACAGCTGTCTGTGGCCTGCTGCTGGCTGGCTGCTTTGAGAGGTCAATTGCATATAGAGCAGTGAGGAGAAAGGAGTTCCCATATCCCCATTGTCTTCTTATACCAGCATGGTATCTATCATTGCTGGTCATGGAGAAGCAGTCAGTTCACCTGACTGACCCTAGGTCAAACATCTTGCTGCTGAATGGGTCTAGTATGATGTATAGTCCACTGTGATAGGATGTGTACCATCTTGGCCTTTGCTGTGCTTGCTGGAGATAGAGTGAACTTGCCCATTATGTCTTAGTGTGCAAGATGGTCACAAGTTGTCTGCACCCTGAATGGCCGTACCCAAAATGGCTTCTGGGGTGGGTGGGTCAGGACTATCTTTACCTAAATGCCTGCCAGAAGTGATATGAGTAGAGCCACACACAAAATAGCTTCTGGAAGCAGTTGAGCTTGGATAGACGTCCCCAAGATGGCAACCAGAAATAACGCAAGCTGGAGGGGACTGTGCATCTGTGCGAGTTCTGCAGGGCATGGAGTATGAAAAGGTGGCCACTGTTATGCACATGCATTGAGAACAGCAAGGGAGACAATGGCCAAAATAGCACCTGGGCATTGGCTGCCATGACCAACACAGCACCTGAATAGTGTTTGTGTGTGCCATGAGAGGGAGTGGAGGAGGTAGACTGGTTGCCATATGCAGGTCGGTACTTGATTCTGGATGTCAGCCATTCTCCAAAGTCCATCTGTGTATCAGTAGGGGTTGCCCGTCCATCACTGATCACTTTTGCAGCTCATCTGCTGGCAGAGGATGCTGAGTATTATGACATTCTCATGGGCACAGCTAGCACTAGTTAGACATTGAGCAGGCATTGTTCTACTGTGACTGCTCATAAGGGGTCCCAGGAGAAAGCTACACACTGTAGTAAGTCTGTGTCACTGTCTTCCATCCCACTCATGAGAGATCCAGAGGAGAGGAGATAGCGGGCACTTGCTTCATTGTAGCCACTCATAAGGGGGCTACAGGAGTTACAGATTTGGGCTGAGGTCACCAACCTCACTTTTGAGGAGGACAGTGTGGTGCATAGGTTACTTAGATTGGCAGGTTCTTGGCTGCTTGAGGAGGGAAAGGCAAGGCAACAGTTGATCCCTGACTATGGAGAGGGTGGAGCTAAATTGGTGTCATATTTGACTTCATATTGGGCATGCTGCAAAGTAGAATGAGATTATGCCTGACTGAACTGAGTAAATGATGAAGGATTGGGATCTCACTGTTGGCAAAAAGGTTACACCCAATGCCATTAATAACGAGATTGTCTCCGGAAGGCAGGTAGGCTAGAAGCCTCAGAGTTAGTTAGAAAATGGTAGAAAACATGATAAAATGGACAAGCAATCCTCTCTATGCTGTCTGAGTAGAGAACATAAGGTTCCACAGGGTTCATAATGGGAGATTTGGGGAGAGTTGTTACTTTACAGATAGTAGCTCTAGTGCAGGAGATGAGTAGATGTTCTGCAGCATGCTATAAGTGACATACATGAAACAACTGAGGTTTCTGGGAGAACAGAGAGCCTAAGTAAGATCGAATTTTAAGGATTTGAAGTCACATGTGCATTTTCAGCTTGTCATGTGAGCATAACCCAGCCTGTAAGGTTTGGGGAGTGCTATAAAGAGATGCAATTTACAATGGTTTTATAAAAGTGCTGCAGTTTTCAGCACACATCCACACAAGCAGGCATGTTACAAATAGTAGATGTGGCCCATATATTTCTGCTAACACTAAAGTGTTGCATCTGTGGTCATCTGGCAGAATATCTAAGACAGCCACAAGCTAGATCTTGTGGCACTTTCTGGAGGCTTGCACATTGCATTTGCCATGATATTTGGGGCACTAAAACTTTGTTTCTTCTACTTTCTGTGGAAAACATGAAACATCACACTAGGGTTGGGGCCTAAGACAGACTAGGGAGAAAATGGTCACACTGAGAAAGGACATCCTTTTGCCCAGAGTTTCAATTTTCCATAGGAACCAGCATGATCATAATTATGGTTCCCTATTATTTCTACGGGCAAGATGAGACCAGAAAGTGATTCATGAAGGCTGAAAAACCAACGGCAAAGGACACACACTTAAAATGGAAAAATCTGTTCAGATAGAGATGCTGGTAACAAACATTACAAATGCCAATCAAAGTAACTCCTGCACTCTTGATAACATTTAAAACTTGAATATAGTGAAAGTTGAATAAGATATATTATATATGAGAATAATCACTTCACTGGAAGTTGAATAAGATATACTATAATTGAGAATAATCACTTCACTGGACAGTGTAGTAGGGTGGCCCCCTGCCATTGTTTTTTTTTTTTTTACTATTTTTATTAAATGTTTCATAAACATATACAGTCAGTTATAGGATTGCAATGAAATTAAACAGGTTATCATATTATATAGTGTATTTATTTATTTTGTTCACCAGGTAACTACACTGAGCAATAGTCCTTTTTCAGGAATGACCTGGAGACACTCATACTGCAGCTGGAGATGGCACAGCAACAACATGTTTATCACATTTAACAACAAGTATTAGCAATCACAATAACAATACTTTCATATAAATAAAATCTGTTCGGATAGAGATGCTGGTAACAAACATTACAAATGCCAATCAAAGTAACTCCTGTACTCTTGATAATATTTAAGACTTGAATATAGTGAAAGTTGAATAAGATATATTATATTTGAGAATAATCACGTCACTGGAAGTTGAATAAAATATATTATAATTGAGAATAATCACTTCACTGGACAGTGTAGCAGGGTGGCCCCCTGTCATTGTTTTTTTTATTATTATTATTTTTATTAAATTTTCATAAGCATATACAGTCGTTACAGGATTACAATGAAATTAAACAGGTTATCATATTATATAGTTTATTTACTTACTTTGGTCTGGTGACACTACAAACTTGTCCAACTACAGGCCAGTATCGATCCTCCCACCGCTATCCAAGGTCCTGGAGTGAGTGGTACCTATCCAAGCACAACTCACTCTGTGCCCAACAACATGGGTTCAGAAGAGAACACTCCACCCTCACCACCCTTATTGGTTTCACCTCTGATCTATATGATGCCTTCGAGGACGGTCTAGCAGTGGGGTCTATCTTCATAGACCTTAGGAAGGCATTCAACACCATTGACCATCAACTTCTGCTACAGAACCTCTTCTCATTGGGCCTGTCCAAGGACACGGTGGCTTAGTTTAACAGCTACCTCTCTTGTAGGACTCAACGCGTTAAAATAAATGGTAATCTCTCTGAGCCCAGGGAGGTGTGCCTGGGAGACCCCAAGGGTCAATACTTGGGCCACTACTCTTCAGTCCCTTTATGAACTCACTGCCCACTTTATGCCATGGGCACATCATGCTTTATGCAGATGATGCTGTCCTATCGATTGAAGGTAAGAGCCAGGCTGAGATCTCGGCTGGACTCCTAGACAACCTACTTGAAATAGGGTTCTCATGTAATAGATTCCTGCTCAACTATAAAAAAACGAAGCGCATGCTCTTCTGCATCCCACAGAACAGGAAGAAGTTTGGACCTCTACAGATCCAGTGTCTCAAAGGTGACCTGCTCAAACAAGTTCACACTTTCAAATACTTAGGGGTTCACCTTGATGATGCCCTTATGTTTGGAACTTACATTGACCAAGTGGTGAAGACTGCTAATGTGAAGCTTGGCATCCTTTACCACCACCGACACTCTATAATGCCAGAGGCCCTGAAGTTGGTTACTGGATGCTTAGTCCTATCCACCATAGACTTGGTCTTGTTATCTATGGTGTGGGACCCGACACTGCCATCAATAGGGTTCAAACCCTTCTTAACAAAGCTTGTCGTCTGGTACTAGGGGTGGATCATCAGACACATACCTGTGACCTCTGTCAAGACACAGGTTGACTGCCTCTGCGCCTTAGGATAAAATACCAAACATACCTGCTTGTGAAGACATTCTTGCTGGGACATACCCCTAGCTCAGTCGCCTGTCTATTCCAAAATGCTCAACCCATGATTAAGACCCGAAATGCTGATAAGAGGGGACTGGTTATACCTTTCAAGCGAACAACCCTAGCCCTGAGATCCTTCACCAACTATGGCCCCAAATGGCTCAAAGAACTCTCTAAGGCCTTGAGCAAGTGTAATAAGGTCAGCCAATTCAAACGGGGACTTAAAGCCCAGTTCGCCAGAGAGAATGTCTGCAAATGCCCTGGGAAATCATAGCTTTTGTTTCCGGCGCCACCTTTTCAGTACCCTCTAGACTCCGTTCCCTCCCTCCTTCCACCCTTTCCTTCCTTTCTTCCTTCCCTCCCTACTTTCTTACTTCCCCACAATCAACTAGTACTAGTTTCTGCACTCCTTTCCCCCACCAAAGCTGTCAAAACGTCTCCGTCAAACCGCCCCCCAAAACCACCCATATTCTACTCCTCCCCCTGACTACCACCTTGTGCCATCACTTCTCCCTACCCCCTAGGCCCTGCACTCCTATTTTTTCCCTTTTCCTCCTCCCTTTCTCCTTCTCCCCACCACCTCTATGCTCCCTCTTCTCTTACCACACATATCTCCTCACTCCCCTCGCCTCCCTCCTCCCATTTTACATACGCTGACAAATCCTACTCTGGCTGCATTCCTCTCCTCCCCCTTCCCCTCCTCCTCCTCCTCACCTCTCCTACTCCCCCTTCTGTCATCCCTCTCCTATTCCCCACATTCCTCCTCATCACTCTACTCCTCACGCCATGCTTGGACAAAGCCTATACTGGCTGCTTATCATGCTCGCCTGTATACTCATGCCTCCCGGAGTTCCCCCCTTCTATGCGGGGCTGATCCTACATCACCTGAGTAACTGAATCATTGCTGCTGTCCCAATTTAGCTTGTATCCTAAACACTTGACATGCTGTTGACTGGTTTTATTAGTGTGTCAATACCCTAAGCACTTATGTAACTCTGTTACTCTATGCAACTGCCTTGTAACTACCACTGAATCATGTAACCCATTTCTAATTATTGTACTGTTTCTAAACTATGTGTTGTCTGTATTGTTGTTGTACCTATCAACCTGGAGCCTTTATAAATGAGTCTTTGACTCAGAGATATTAATCCTAATCTCAAATAAATAAATAGAAAAAAAAAATACTATCTGCCATGGTTATATCCAGGGTTGACCGCAGAAAGAGCAGGACAGGTGATTCTCAAATGCACAAGGAGGGGGAGGAAGAAACCTCATGAAGTGGTGCACGTTGGTACAAATGACCTGGCGAGGGAGAGGGTAGAGGTGGTAAAGGGGTGGTTTGAGGAATTGGGAAAGCAGAGTGAGGGGGTTGGGGTGTCAGTTGCATTCTCAGAGGTGCTCCCAGTCCCCTGTGTGAGTACAGCAAGGAAAGCTAGGATACAGGAGTTTAACGAGTGGCTGAGTGAGTGGTGCCACACCAGGAAGTATGGACTGGTGGCAGGCTGGGGTAATGTATGTGGCAATAGTGACCTGTACGCAGGAGACAGGCTACACCTGAGTACAAGAGGAAAGGGAATACTGAAACAGGGGTTGGAGGGGTATATATTAACTAAACTAGATTTAAACTATGAAGGGGGTGGCAGAGAGGGACCCACTTGTAGGGAGTGGGTCCGAAAAGGTGAGCGTGGGATGCTCACCCCCCTAGTTACAAATGAAGTTAGTGAGGAGGGTGCACAGGGAGAAAACAGGGGAGGGAAGAATAGTGTCAAGGAGGGAAGGGAGCTGGGCTGGAAGATGGTGTCATTGAATGCAAGAAGCTTAGGAAATAAGGCAGAAGACATGCAGGCTCTGTTGGCAGTGGAGAGGGTAGACATAGAAACATAGAATTTGATGGCAGATAAGGACCGCTTGGCCCACCCAGTCTGCCCATTTCCCTACCTAATGGATAAGCTGCAGATCCTAGTTAACCAGCAGCCTACTTCTTTCTACCCCCACCCCCTAGAATTGCCTTATGGCTGTCCCATGCATGCTTGTGTTCAACCACTGTTTTTGACTCCACAACCTTCTCCGGAAGTCCGTTCTATGCATCCACAACCCTCTCTGTGAAAAAATACTTCCTTACATTACCTCCGAGCCGCCCCCTCTCTATCTTCAAATTGTGCCCCCTTGTTCTTGCACACTTTTTTTGAAAGATGCTACCTCTTGGACTTTATTGATTCCCTTGAGGTACCTGAAAGTTTGTATCATGCCCCCCTTCCTCGAGGCTATACATATTAAGCTCCTTTAGTCTCTTTCATATGTCTTCTGCAGACCCTGCACCATTTTAGTTGCCTCCTCTGGACAGCTTCCATCTTGTCTATGTCCTTATGGAGATTGGGTCTCCAGAACTGCACACAGTACTCCAGATGGGGTCTCACCAGCTGTCTGTACAGAGGGATAACAACTTCCTGTTTTCTACTGGTGATGCCTCTCCCTATGCATCCCAGTATCCCCCCAGCCTTCCTTATTGCCCTCTCACATTGCTTGCCCACCTTTAAGTCATGTGATATGACTACCCCCAGGTCCCTTTCCATTTTTGTTGTTGTTAGTATCTCACCCCCCATTGTGTACTCTTCCCCTGGGTTTTTGTTTCCCAGGTGCATTACCTTGCACTTCTTAGCATTAAATCTAAGCTGCCATACATTTGACCATTACTCTAACCTTGCCAAGTCCCTTCTCATCCTTTCCACCCCTCCTTGTGCATCAACTCTGTTGCAGATCTTTGTGTCATCTGCAAAGAGACATACTTTTCCTTCCAGTCCCTCTGCAATGTCGCTTATAAAGACATTGAAGAGGACCGGTCCTAATACTGAATCCTGCGGCCCCCTACTAGTAACCCCCCTTTCTTCAGAGTGGACTCCATTTACTATTACTCTCTGTGTCCTATTCTCCAGCCAATTCTTTACCCAGGCTATCATCTTGGGACCCACTCCCAGGCTGGCTAACTTGTATATTAATCTTTGTGTGGGACTGAGTCAAATGCCTTGCTAAAGTCTAGGGTAGGCTATGTCCACAGCCCCTCCCTGATCTACTACTTTGGTCACCCAGTCAAAGAAATCTATTAGATTCTGTCTGGCATGACCTTACCACTGTGAATCCATGCTGCCTTGGGTCCTGTACCTCTGGCCTCTAGGTACTCAACAATTCTTTCCTTCAGAAGTGATTCCATCATTTTCCTACCACTGAGGTTAAACTAACAGGTCTGTAGTTTCCTGCTTCTGCCCTGCTCCCACTTTTGTGAAGGGGAATCACATCTGCCCTCCTCCAGTCCTCAGGTACCACCCCATCCTCCCATGATTTGTTAAAGAGGGTAGTCAGTGGTGTCACTAGTTCTACCCTTAGTTCTTTTAGAATTCTGGGATGAATCCCATCAGGCCCCATTGCTTTGTCCACCTTCAGTTTTAGGAGTTCTTTCAGAACCCTTTCTTCTGTATATGGACTGGTATCAACTTCTGTATCCAGAGTGTTTCTATTGTTTGTTTTAGGTACCTCCCCCTTCTCATTTGTAAATACTGAGCAAAAATATTTGTTTAGTATCTCTGCCTTTTCACAGTCACCCTCTGCCCACCCTCCCTTTATTAAGCCTCACTATCCTCCTTTAGTCTTCCTTCGCTCCCTGATGTACCTAAAAAAGGTTTTATCCCCCTTCTTAACTGAGTTGGCTATCTTTTCCTCAGTTCGGGCCTTTGCTGTTCTGACTGCCTTCCCAGCTTCCTTTTGCTTTAACTGATACAATTCTCTGTCCTGCTCCTTCTGTGATTTCTTGTACTTTCTGAATGCTTTCTTTTTCTCTTGAACCTTCACTGCCACCTCCTTTGAGAACCATAGTGGTTTCTTACATCATTTTGTTTTGTTTATTTGCTTCACACAAAGGCTTGTTACCTCTGTGATGGCAGTTTTTATTATTCCCCATTGTTCTTCCACCCCTCCTTCCTGCCCATTTGCTAGTGCATTCCTTAGGCACTCACCCATTTTAGCAAAGTCAGCCCTCCTGAAGTCCAGTACTTTTGCCTTTGTATGGCTTGACTCTATTGCTGTGTTTATTGTGAACCATACTGTTCGATGGTCACTAGTTCCAGTGATCACAGAAACCTGGGCCACCCAGTACCAGGATTGGGATATGATGATGCCTGGGTTTATGATATACAGAAAGGACAGAACTAGGGCAAGGGGGGGTGGCGATTTATGTAAGGGAAGGGATAAAGTGCGTAAGCGAGGAAGGGAGGACAGAGGCCCTGTGGATACAGTTTTGGGATGCAAAAAACAGGGCAGTGAGGCTGGGGGTGGTGTACAGGCCACCCGACCAGGGGAGTGACCTGGATAGGGAATTGGCTGACAAATCAAGAGGGTCTGCCGGGGGGGAGCATGGTGTTGGTTGGGGATTTTAGCCTACCAGGGGTGGAGTGGGGAACATCATCCACCACGAATACAAGGGAACTGGTCCTGTTGGAGGCTTTCCAGGAAAGCTTCCTTAAACAGCTGGTATGGGAACTGACTCAGCTAGGGTGGACCCTGGACCTTGTACTGGATAATATGGAGTCAGTTAGAGACCTGGTGGTGGGAGAATCACTGGCTGGGAGCGACCACTATTTGGTGCCGTTCAAGCTCAACATGGGGAGGGATACAGGGCAAACAGACACAAGGGTGATTGATTTTAGGGGGGCGGACTTTGGGAAAATGGTGGTAATTCTGGGAAGGTACCTGGCAGGTATGCAGCTGAACATGGACTTAGACCAGAAATGAGGGATTATAAAGAATGGGTTGGTAGAGGCTATGATAGCATGCACGAGGAAGAAAAGTAAGAAAGGGAGGGCAAAGAAACCAAGTTGGCTGATGCAGGAGGTCATGGAAATGGTGAGGGCCAAGAGGGCAGCAATTAGACAGTATAAGAAATCAGGGAGGGAGGAAAATAAGGATAAGTATGCAGAGAAGTCCAGGGAGGTTACAAGATTGGTCAGGGCAGCTAAGGCAGCCAGGGAGCTGCGGCTGGCAAAAGGTATCAAGACTGGAGAGAAAGACTTCTTCTGGTACATTGGAAAGAGAGAAGAAGGAATAAGGACCAACTGGTGAGGATAAAAAAGGGTGGAGGGTGGGTGGAAAGGGGGGAAGAGAAGGTAGAAGCACTCAACGAGTACTTCTGCCACCCAGGAGAAGGGGGGGGAAGATTCCTAGGATGAGGGGGTTATGGGGGGAATTGATAACAGATGTAGTGATTACAGAGGGCAGGGTACTGGAAGGGCTAAGGGCTCTAAGAGTGGACAAAGCACCAGGACCAGATGGCATTCATCCAAGAGTGCAATGAGAGCTAGTGGAGGTCCTGGCAAGGCCTCTGGCTGACCTGTTCAACACCTCTCTGGATATGGGATGTGTACTGCAGGACTGGAGGGTGGCACATGTGGTACCCATGCACAAAAGCGGCCCAAAGGATGAACCAGCAAACTATAGGCCTGTGGGCATCACATCTATCATGAGGAAGCTCATGGAGACCATCCTCAAGGAGAGACTGGTGAGCTTTCTGGGAAAACAGTGGTCTCCAGGATCAGAAGCAGCATGGGTCTGTAGTGGAAAGATCATGCCAAACCAACCTCGCAGAATACTATGACTGGGTGACATGGGAACTGGACAAAGGCCATGCAGTGGCTGTCCTGTATTTGGACTTCAGCAAGGCCTTTGATTCAGTACCGCATGGGAGTTTGAGGGGGAAGCTGGAATATGTGGGGACAGGACCAAAATTAGCAAAGTGGCTCACAAACCGGCTGAGGGAGAGGCAGCAAAGGGTGGTAGTTGGGGGGGGGGACACTCGTCACCGAGAGCAGTGACAAGCGGGGTGCCGCAGGGATCTGTACTGAGACCGGTGCTGTTTGGGATATATATAGCCAATATTTCACACAGGATCAGGAGCAAGATCAACCCGTTCACGGACGATACCAAAATGGGAGCTGTGGTTGATGACAGTGAGGGGTGGAAGGGGCTGCAGGAGGACCTGACTAAACTGCAGGAGTGGGTAGAAACATGGCAGCTTGGTTTCAATGCCAAGAAGTGCAAGGTGTTGCACTTTAGAGCAAAGAACCAGGGGAGGGACTAACACTTGAATGGAGTGCAGTTGGGGAGTGCCACAAAGGAAAAGGACCTAGAAGTAATCATAACCAGGAGCATGAACAACTCAGCCCAGTGCTGGAAGGTGGCAGCATAGGCCAACAAAATGCTGGTGTGTATAGCAAGAGGGATCTCTTCCAGAAGGAGTGAAGTTATACTGCCCCTGTACAGATCATTGCTCAGGCCCCACCTGAAGTATTGCTTGTAGTTCTGGTGCCCGTTCCTGAAAAGGGACATAAGGTTATTGGAGGGGGTGCAACGCAGGGCCAAGAAGATGATGTAGGGTTTGGGGGACATGCCTTATGAGGACAGATTGAGAGAGTTGCAAATGTACTCACTGGAAGAAAGGAAGGACAGGGGAGATATGATAGAAACCTTTAAGTATCTGAAAGGGATTAACAAGACAAACACAGAAGGGATCTTTCAGCTGAGGAGAGGGAGGGACACAAGAGTGCATGGACTGAGATTAGCAGGGGGAAGGTTTAGGAGGGAGGTAAGGAGACACTTTTTCACAGAAAGGGTAGTGGACAAATGGAATACCCCTACCGGAAGATCTGATGTCCTGTAAGACAGTGGGCAGTTTCAAAGGGGTGGGACAGAGTAAGGGGAAGGGATACAGTGATGGGGGGTGGGAGGGGCAGCTGCAAGATGAAGTGCTAGGCTGCACACTAGGGCAGACTTGACTGACCATGTGGCCTGTTTCTGCTAGCGATTTGGTATGTCTGTATCCAGATCTTTCCTCCAATTGTTTTTGGCATTAAGAGTCAGTATGGTATCACTGTCAGAAATTAAATTATTTATCAAATTCATGCCTTTCTTCAAGGAGATCATTTTAAAAAATTTTTTACATTCTTTATTCTGTGTTATTTGATAGTCTAATGTTAGGATATTTCCTTTGAGAGCAGTTTTCAGTTTCAGATAATTATAGAATTGAAATCTGTGTGAACCCCTATATATGGGAATGAAGTTTAAGGGTGATAATGAAAAATGTACGTATCTGATGAGCTTGATAGGTAAACGAATAATTTATGGGATGGCAAAGTTCTTTAGCTTAGTCTTGTATGAATTTAGATGTACCTAAATATTTTAAGATAAAAAATAATATCACGTGTTCCATATTTGCAGTGTATACCTTTTAGATATTGTATAAATTTGTTTTGTTAATTAATGTATTGTTTATAATGTATTTGCATGCACAGTGTCATAATATGACTTTAAAGGATTGAAATTAACTTTGAATGTTGAAATCTGTGTAACTTTCAACAGTCAGTTGGACACATAAGGATGCATCTGCAATGTCCATCAAATTCAATATTTTAGCTTTTTTCTATGCCTCTGGGTTCATAACACATTTTTCTAGTTGCAAACCTGGATTCTTCCACAAAGGCATGAGATTAGAGGGAAAAGAGGTTCCATTTGAGAGCATCCTCTAAGAATTGTAGAACTTGTAGTGTAGCTGAAATATAAGGGTGTGAGTAAACATTTCTAGAAGGATTAATGAACAAGAAATCAGATTATGAGGGGATACACTATTACATTCCATCAGTACCCATGATGGTATATTTTGAATTTCTGTGGGAAGATAGGAAGAAACCAAAATCTCACCTGCTTAACTAAAAAGGATATGTGGTAATTATTCCACCAGAGCACCCTGAGCCCACCCTTTTTGTATATGGCTCTAAGTTTGTTTAGTACTTAGTCTTAAGATTGAAAAATCTTATCAGCTTTTCAGTTTTGTTTAACCATGTCTTACCTACGTAAATGAGAAGGTTGATCAATGGGTAATACATTTTTGGGGCAAGTACCGTTTCGATTTATTGAAGTCTACCCCAAAGGAATAAATTTATTTTTTCCATTTAGAAAAAGCGGGTTTTAATGTCTTGTAATAATGGATTCATATTTAAACTAGTCAGCTTATTTAGATGAGGAGAGAGGTTGATGCTTAAGTATCTGGTGTATTCAGATGTCCTTTTAACTTTAGTACTATATGTTGTGATTGCAAGATCATGAGTGGGTGAGTTTAACATTATGGCCTCTTATTTGTTCCAGTAGGCCAGATATTTTCCCAAATTCCATCAGAATATATTTAAGGGCTGAGAAGGAGGATTGAAGAAAAGTTTTGTGTCTAGAAAAAAAAACAAAAAAAACCTTGGGACACACACTAAATGATAAATGGTACTGCTATGATGAGGCCTTTCCCAAGGCACTAGTAAAAGTATTGGAACCTTTGCTTCAGTAAAGAGGCCTAAGTTATAAGGAAAATAATAACAGTCAGACACATCTTTTCTTATCTGTTTATCTGTGCAGCTTCTGTCCTGACTGTATCTCTGTTTCTTGCTGACTCTTCTTTACTGATCACCCAGGAGGGCTCTGATGCCCCTTCTGTCTATCCCCCACCCCCAATTATGGATGTGAGAACAGATTTAGTCCAAGTTAATTCTGACTTTGTAAAAATCCTGGGGCCAGATATTTAGTACTCTGCCCAGGTGCAAATCCTAGTTTGCCTGTGCAAGACGGGTTTTGCATGGATTTCCTATATTCAAAAGCCTGGTTTGTGTGGGCAGACAGGGTTGGTGTGTGGGCAAACTGTGGAAGGGGACACAATGCAAATGGAAGGGTGGGGACCTGTATATTATCACAGTCCAATATTCAGAGTATTTGCACTGCACAAGGGCATTTTGTGTGGTCCTCTTGCTGTGTGGTCCCCTTGCTTGCAGATACCACTGACCTAAACTAAGACTTACTCCCATGCAACCCTAGCAATTTGCGGAGGAAATGCAGCAGCCCCCCTGCACTGATTCCGAGCCACTAAAACAGTGTCCCTGGTGTCCAGTGGTCCCTCCCCCACCCGCACCCATGCCCAATGTACAAACAATGGGCCCTATTCATGATCAGGCAGGAAATACATGCTGGAGGTGCATATCCCACCATGTAGGTCCACACCTGTGGACTGTTGCACACCTGCCAGTATTCATTACTGGTGACCACCTGTCCACGGCTCCACCCCCATGGTGCACAGGACTCCAGGGAAGTCAGGAACAGAGTTGTGGACCCAGGTGGGCATCCAGTGAGATGCCCATCCTGGGTCCCACAGTAGATCCCTTCCGTGGACAGGTGCGGGTCCGGGTGTGTGAATGCCTACTGCAGGCACCCAGACCTGCATGGTAGGGACCCATCATTTGGTGTACCCCCTGGCCCAGCCCTTGCTACACTGTGCCCTCCTGGCACACTGCAGGACTCCCAGCAGAAGGACCCTGCCCCTGTCCCACAGTCGGCCCCCCTGCCACACATCCATACCTGCCCCGATGTGGCCACACACCCCGAGTCACCCGTGCCCCATCCCAATGGAGTACCCTCCCATGTGCCCCGCATGAATGCCCTGCCAAGGACAGATCTGAAGGCACACCCTGACCCCCGATCCTGGTGCCCCAGTGGTAGCATTGTCACCCCCCCCGGCATTGACTGCACACCCCCTGTCCCCATACCCACCAGATCAGCTGCCCCAGTCATCACCTGCTGCCTACTGGACAGGGGCAGCTCAGAGGTTCTTCACCTGGTCCCGCCGTGACTGGCAGGGTACGTCCATTGGTGTGAGCAGTGGGTTATGGCAGGGTTCCCACTGCCATAACCTGTGCTATTTTTCACACCCATGTGGGCTGCACTACACACCATTGTGAATATCGCATAGTGCTGCCACACCCTCGGCCTGCCTCCAGCGCATTACTCTCTGTACGGCTTGGGGATCGGGCAGGTAATTGTTGCACTCATTTTTCATGAGTGCCATGAAGACACCGCTCCTTGGCAGTCATGCATAACAATGCCAATGCACCCAGTTTGCACAGCACATTGGCATCATGCATAGGGCCCTGGTGTCCAGTGGTGCCTCCCTGGTCCTGATCCCCAGCCCTATACACATAGCCATTTTCCCTGGTGTCCAGTGGTGCTTCCCTGGTCCTGATCCCCAGCCCCATACCTATAACCATTTACGCTGGTGTCCAGTGGTCCCTTCATGGTCCCAATACCATCCCCATAACCATTTTCCCCAGTGTCCAGAGGTCTCTCCCTGGTCCCAGTCCTGATCCCAAGCCCCATACACATAACTATTTTCCTTGGTATTCAGTGGTCCCTCCCCCATCTCTGTACCGGTGAAAGCCCACCCTGTTTGACAGTCCATATTCTGAAGCCCCCAGCCTGTGTCTTGTTGGTGTCTAGTGGCCCCCCACCCTTCCGTGGCACTGAGAACCCACCCCCCTGGGCACCCTTACCTGACTCTCAGTGCTGCGGTGAAGCAACGGTGAGCAATACAGCCCTCCACACATTACCTTGGCCATCCACCATCTAACAGTAGCTGGGAGCATGGCTTAATTATATGGCACAAGTAATGCTCCTTGCCCTATACATTGTGTGTACATCTGGCATGGGTGCGGATGGGGGAAGGGGAGGGACCACTAGCACCAGGGAACTGTTTGCACTTTACACGTGTGGGATCAGAGGGAGGGGTGGCAGCACTAGACACCAGGGACATGATATTTTCTATGGGGGAGTGGGATCAGAGGGAGGATGAAACCACTAGCACCAGGGATAGCTGTCTGGGACTAGGCAATTGGGAGGGTGGTGCCCCATAAACCAGCCTTGCTGCCAGTGCAAATGAGACCATAATGGGCATGTAAATGGCCCCTTAGTGCCTTGCATGCCCAGTGGGCTCATTTGTATGGGTTCATTTGAATGTTGGAAATGTAGCGCGGGTGTAAGCCATTGTGACACTCTATTTTGGGAGCCATGTCGGCACAGTGCTAAGTGGTTTAGCACTGCGCCGATGTGGCCCAATATTCAGTTGAATAGCGCTGGTGCACTATGCCACTGAATATAGCATCCTCGGGCAGGTGGGCTATCACAAAGTGCAGCGCATATATTTCGGAGGCACTTGGAACAGAGGGACATAAGTGAAGGGTTTTGGGTAAGCCTGCCAAAAGCTCTGAGGTGAGTGCCACCTAGCCATAAGGGAGCTGAGGGCGGACTCCTACAGACTGGAGCTATTTGCTTCTGGCTAAGCTGAACCAATGGAGAACTGCAAAGACAGGTGAGACACCTCCTTAGAAAATGTCCTTCCTAGTGCAACCTTGGTAAGTGGGGGCCAGGACTTAGTACTTACGCTTCCATGGCGGAGACAAAAAGCCATCCTCTGAAGCACCCAGACCTGAAACAACTGTTTTTATTGTTTTGTATCTGTTTAATTGACTAATGTTTGCCAAAAAGCAAATAAATTGTGCCATCCTGGTGATCTTTTACCTGACTTCTTACCTGTAGTGTCCTTCATTAACACCCACACTTCCACCGATAGTACTTAAACTATATCTGAAAATCCCAAACTCACTGGATAGAACATGCATTGCATCTTCCTGAGAAAAGCTTTTAGAACTAGAATTTACCCCACAAATGAAGGCACGTAAACAATAGCAACCACACATATATATACACCATATGTAGCAGGCTCAGTGAACCATGGAAAAGAATCTTCAAAGAATATAAAAGCAAAACAACTCACAAGAGAAGAACACTCTTAGTAAGCCATGGGCAAAACAACACTTCTTGTGGGTAACTGTGTGTATAAGTTACCATGTAATGACTGCAATGCCAAATGCACTGATGAAACAAAAAAAGGATTTACTGTATGCACAGGAAGAGAAAAACATATTATGGTAATCAGAAGTGGGAATAAAGTAGGGAAGCATGTACCAACAATAGGGCATGTCATTAACACACAAGAGACAAAAGCAAAAGAACAAAGAAAATTTGAAAGACACAGCTAAGAGTCTTTTCAAACTTGAACAACAGAACAGTTACATTAATTGAGAAGGCATTCTGTTTAATACAGCAGCTGAAAATATTGAAGAATGTTCATACCAGAATGTGCACCAGCATCTGAAAATAAATAAATTAATGTTGACCAGAAATAGTCAAACATAGAACTGAGCTTTACCAGTATATTGAACACTATTAGTTCTGCTTGGTAACATTCTAAAGTCATCAGTATATTAAGCTTTCTTTTTTATACTCCAATTTTAGTAGTTTCGCATTCAGTGGAATACATCATCATAAAAGCATTCTCTCCAGATACATAAATATTGGTTTGTCACGTCTAAACTAGACAAAGGTTTTCCTGACTCAGATTTTTATAATTGGAAAAACCAAGGTCCGCATTTCTGTATTTCTTAATTAATCCTAGAGTAACATTTCTGGTTCAACTATATTGTATTCATCTATTACCTTTAAAACAATGTATTCACACCTACATTCATAGCCATCAAGTTATCCAGATATTTCTAGATATTTCACAGTATTTATTAAGACATTTTCTCTTGTGAATCTATAGCAGTACTGCAGGCAGGCAGGAAATTGCACTAGAGATATTACAGAAATTTCTTAAAAAATACAGACATGTCATTGACCGCAGTTGTACTGTAATCTGCATAGAATATAGAGCAGTGAAGCAAAGCAAGTGTTGATCACTATCCAGCGATCATAATCAGAGCTGGCAGATTGATTCAAGCAAATAGGAGAACAACATAATTAATTCTAGCAGTCTGGAGCAGTAGAAGAAAAGCTGAGGATAGACCGAAGCCACCATCCAAAATGCCCAGGAAGCAATACCCCCCATTTTTTTTTTTTTATAGATGCGGAAAGTAGTTGCGCGTGATATCTTAAATTTTATATTAGAACATGTGATGAATCAGGGTACAGTCATGCCATTTTTATCTTGACTTTTGTAGGATGTAGAGGAATATATAATTTTCCTATGAGGAGAGCATGACTTCACCTTGAGTGAGTTATGAAAGCCCATTTCCTTACAAGAACTGATGCACTGCATAATTTCTCCTTATACATAGCATAGTAAATCCATACCACTTTTGTTTTCTGAAAATGTATTTAATTTTTTAGGAATATACTTTCTAGTTATCTTCATAGTTAGTATGGTACACAGCTGGACTACACCTTTTGTTATTTAATGACTAATACTTCCTAATTGGGACACTGCCTAACTAGTATGCCCTGAGAGTACAAATACAACACTTGGCCCCTGCAGTAAAGACACAATACAGGAAGTCACTTTCGTGGGATTGGGAGGAGTGCTGTGTTGTGGGACAGTGGGGAACAGCTATGGGTAGAGTGTAGGGGTTGTGGGACAGTGGAGAACAACAGAGTGCTCTGGCAGTTTGGACTTTGTCTCAGCTGTAGGTGGTTCCAGACTGTGAGGGTGGAGCTGGAAGCTGCAAGGGCTGGAATATGCCACTTGAGAGTTGAAGCCACGAGGCCACATACAGCACTGCTGAAACAGCTACCTCATAAGCCATCTCTGGCTCAGGAAGAAGGTGGCTGGACAGTAAGGGTTTAGTAAGGGAGGAAGGGGAGAAGGAAGCCCAAACCTGAGAAACCAGGTTTATGCTCCAACCACAGGTTCACCCTGTTGCAACAGGAGGTCCCCCAACCTCCCACCAGAAGTGATGAGAGAACAAGCATACTCAGTAGGCAGGCTCTGCTGGAGAGCAGACGGGGGGTGGGGTCAAGCCCCAAAGGGGGCAAGAGGAAGGAACACATAGTGGGGGACTCAGTAGTAAGGGGCACTGGAAGAGAAATGGGTCTCACCTATGATGGTAAAGATGTGGTCTGGTATTATTCTGGGGCAACAGCGGACAGACTTATTGCCGGGGTAGTAGAACTCATCAGTGACGGGATGGTAAGGTCAGATCTGACTGTGCATGTGGGCATGTATGATCTGAGCAAGCAGAGCATGGAACAGGTGAAGGTAGACTTCTGTGTTCTGGGAAAGGTAGCATTGGAGAGAGCAGGAGTGGTAACCTTCTTTGAGGTACTACCAGAGCCATACCTGAACCAGAGGGAACAGTTCCATGTGTTCTAGTTCAATGCATTCCTAAAGGATTGGTGTAGGGAGGAGGGATTACGGTTCCTCAGGTACTGGGGCCCAACTTGGAGGGGTTAAGGGTTGTTCAAAAATGATGGCTTATACCCCAACAAAGAGGGCAGGAGTGTTCTGGGAGAAAGGTGGGCACAGCACATAACTAGTTTAAGCTAGTAAGGCAGGAGTCGAAGTGGCAAGGCACACACAAAATGACACAGACAAAGGAACCCTTGCTGGCTCCCCACACTGATTTCAGCAGTGTCAAGCAAACTTGTAGAAGTCAAAAGGGGGGAGGTTAGGGGGACAGTTTGAAAATTATATGTGCCTGGGTTAGGAGTCTGGGGAACAAAATGCTGGAACTTCAGGCACTGGTCATGGAGGGGGGTCATCTCCCTGGTGGCAGTAACAAAGATGTGAGCAACCTCAAACCATGACTGTTACATTACCATACCAAGTTACATGCTATTCCAAAAAGATAGGGCAAAGGGCAGGGGAGTAGAAATAGATAACCTAGAGGTCAGGTGAATTGGAAACCCTGTGGGTACTAGCAGTAACAGGGACAGGGAAACAAATCCAGATCAGGGTGATGTACAGACCACAGTTAAGGGGCAGAAAAGGAATTGAGAGAGACTTAAGAAGGCAGTCTGTGTAGGGGAAGTGATGGTAGCTGGGGATTTCAGCATCCTGGATATGGACTGAAAAGTCCCTATCATGGTTAATACTAGGAACCAGATTCTGGTGGATGCTTGCCAGGTGCGTTCCTAGAACAGTTAGTTCAGGGCCCAATCAAGGAGGAGGCCCTGATGGGTCTGGTCCTCATCAACAGTGAGAGGATTCAGAACATAGCAGTCCTAGAACCACTCTGTTCCAGTGACCATAGGACAGTAGTACTGGATGTCTAGGTCAGGACAGGCATGAGGACAAAATGAATAAAAGTATGGGACTTCAGAAAAGCAGACTTCAGCAAAATGAAGGACAAACTAGAATCACAGAATCATAGAATGTGGCAGCAGATAAAGACCAAGGGTCCATCCTGTCTGCCCATTTTTTTTATACTACCTTGATGGTACTACGCAGCTGTACCTGAACCAAAGGGAACAGTTCCATGTGTTCCAGTTCAATGCATTTCTAAAGGACTGGTGTTGGAGTTTGTTCAGAAGTGATGGCTTGCACCCCAAGAAGGAGAGCTGGAGAGTTTTTTGAGAAAGAGGGGCACAGCACATATCTAGTTTAAACTTGTAAAGGGGAGTCAGAGTGGTAAGGCTCACAGAAAAGGACATAAACGAGGGGAGCCTTGCTGGCCTTCCATGCAGGATATAGTGATGGAGAAGAAGAAGAATCAGCATTTATATAGCGCTTTTCATACACAGTATCCCAAAGCACTTTACAAGCAATGCTAGACTGGTAGTGAAGTGACTGAATGTGTGGTGGCGGCCATATCGCACATCATCACCCACACACAGCCTAGATAATTGCATGAACCGGTTTATGGGAAGGGGAATGTTGGCCAGGACACCGGGAATGTTCCCTGCTCTTTGTGAAGAGTGCCCTGGGTTCTTTTACTTCCACCTGGACACCCACCAGGACAACACCAGGATGGGCAGAAGGGACCTCGGTTTAACGTCTCATCCGAAGGATGGCACACCCCAGCAGTACAGCACCCCTCAATACTGCACTCGGATGCCAGTGATTTTTAGGTGCAAGTCCAATCCCGGTGTGGGATGAGAACCCATGACCTTCTGGTCCAGAGGCGGATGTGCTACCAACTGAGCCATGGACCCTCCCTTTCCCTAATAAAAACTGAGCAGAAATACTCATTGAGTATTTCTGCCTGCTCTACTGTTCCTTCAGCGCAACCCCCTTCCTTCTTTAACCTGTTTATCTGGCCCCCCTCCTTCCCTCCCTAACATATCTATAAAATTCCTTCTCCCCTTCCCTGATCCCCTGCACTAGCCTAAGCTCCTTATCAGCTTTAGCCGCTCTTACCTGTCTACTGACTTCATTTGAGATCCTGCGGTACTCTTCCCTGTCTCTCTGCAGGAACGTTTGTACTGTTTGAAGGCCAGCCCTTTCTTCCTCTCCCCTGCTTAACTTCTCTGGACCACCAACAGGGTTTTCTGGCCCTAGAAGAGCATTATAACCTCCTCTCTCCTACTACTGATCCCCCTAGATATGCATCCCAGCATCTTGTTTGCCTTTGCTGCTGCTTTCTTGCACTGCGTGGAGTGCTTCAGGTCACTAGTGATCATCACTCCCAGGTCCTTCTCCTCCTCTGATGCAGATACTTGGACTCCACCCAGGTAGTACTCTGTCCTGGGATTCTTGGCTCCAATATGCATAACTTTGCATTTCTTGGCATTGAATTATTATATGGAATTATTAAATTCCTCCCTCCAATCAGGATGTTTACCCCTAGACTGGAGGACAGCACATGTTGTGCCACTCCACAAGAGTGGACTGAGGGATGAACCGAGAAACTACAGACTGGCAAGTCTGATGTCCATTGTAGGGAAACTGATGGAGGCCATCCTGAAGGAAAGGATGGTGGAGTTCCTGGAGGCAAATGGCTTTCAAAATGAAAGCCAGCATGGGTTCATCCGGGGAAATCATTTCAGACCAACCTAGTTGAATTATTCGACTGGGTGACAAGATCCCTGGATAGTGGAAAGCCGATTGATGTCCTGTACTTGGACTTCAGCAAGGCTTTCAATTCAATCCAACATGGAAGGCTGATATGTCAACTGAGGAACCTGGGAGTGGGGGATAAAATGGTGGTATGGATAACAAATTGGCTCAGCAATTGGCAGCAGAGGGTGGTGGTAGGAGGAGAGGCATCGACTGTTAGGAGAGGGTCATCAGTGGGGGAACCTCAAGGAACAGTATCAGGCCCCATCCTGTTCAATGCATTCATTGTGGACATTGGGGAGGTAGTCAGGAGTAAGATGAATCTATTTGCAGATTATTCTAAGCTGGGTGTGGTGGTAGACAGTGAGGAGGGTAGAAAGACACCGCAGGAGGACTTGGTCAGGTTGGAAAAGTACGAACATATGAACATACGAACATACGGAATTGCCAGCAGATACAGGTCATTCGGTCTATCTAGTCTGCTTGAGTGTGCAGCACTTCAGTCCATTAGACGGCAGCTGCCCCTCCCTCATATGCCTCCCCAGCTCGTGCCCCTCCCGGTTTGTACCCTCCTTGAATCTGTCCCACCCCTTGAAGCCCCCAACACTCTGCAGTGATACAACTTCCTCTGGCAGAGCATTCCACCCTTACAAACAGAGGTGAGAAAGAATAAGTGCCTCAGCTGGGACTTGAACCCAGGCCACCCGGAATACCGTTCTGATTACGCTAACCAGCTGCGCCACTGAGGCAACTGGAACCTGGGCCATCCCCGAGCACATTACTGTTTCTCAAATGCAGAACCCAATAGCAACACAAATATTTACTTATAACAATCACACACTAGTGTGGTGTGCATATTTTATGGAACACATACAAACAGAGGTGAGAAAGAATAAGTGCCTCAGCTGGGACTTGAACCCAGGCTGCCCGTAATACCGTTCCAATTACACTAACCAGCTGCGCAACTGGACAACTGGAACCTGGGCCGTCCCTGAGCACATTACTCTTTCTCAAATGCAGAACCCAAAGGCAGTGGTGTTCCTTCCTACAAACCACCCTTTCTGTGAAATTGTGGCTCCTCCATTCCCTGTTGAACCTGCCCCCTTCCAACTTCATAGAGTGTCTCCTGGTTGCCCTTCAGACTCAACATACACCTGGTGTCTACTCTGTTCAAATCCTTCAGGTACTTGAAGGTCTCAATAATGTCCCCTCTCTCCCTTCTTTCCTCCAGGGTATACATATTGAGCTCTCTCTCAGTCTCTCCTCATATGGTCTGTCCTCCAACCCCAGGGTAATTTTTGTTATTCTGCACTGTATCCCCTCCAGTACTTTGATGTCTCTTTTCAAGTAGGGGTGTCAGAATTGCATGCAGTACTCTAGGTGCAGTCTCACCAGGGACCTGTACAGGGGCAAGATGACCTCCCCACTCCTGGAAGTAATCCCCCTTGCTATGCAACCTAGCATCCTGTTTGCCTTCCTGCACTGAGCAGAGTTGTTCATCTCCCCGGTTACCAGCACTCCCAGATCCTTCTCCTCCTTGGATTTTGTTAATGGGACACCCTCCAGCCAGTATTTGTGTCCTGGGGTCTTGCCTCCTAAATGCATCACTTTGCACTTCTTGGCATTGAAACCAAGCTGCAAAGTGTGAGACCATTCCTCCAGTTTTTCCAAATCCTCCTGAAGTACTTTTGCTCCCCCAACCCCATCTACTTCGGCACAGATCTTTGTGTCGTCTGCGAAGAGACTGATCTTGCTCTTAATCCCTACTGCAGTGTCAGCTATGAAAATGTTAAACAAAACCGATCCCAGCAATGAGCCCTGTGGTACACCACTTGTTACTGCCCTGGGTTCAGATGCCCCCCACTACCACCTTCTGCTGTCTACCCTGCAGCCAGTTCTCAACCCATCTGACCAGTTTCTTCCCTGCTCCCAGACTCCTCAACTTTGCAGGTCAGCCTACCGTGTGGCACCGAGTCAAAGGCCTTGCTGAAATCCAGGTAGAGGACATCCACCGCATGTCCCCTATCATGTGCCCTCATAACCCAGTCATAAAAATCAACAAAGTTTGTCTAGCAGGATCTGCTGAGACAAACCCATGCTGCCTGCTGTCTTGGAGATTGTTATCCTCAAGAAATTACACCAGCCTTTCCTTGAGGATTGTCTCCATCAGTTTTCCTACAATTGCAGTATGGCTCACTGGTCTGTAGTTCCCTAGTTCGTCCTTGGACCCACTCTTATGGAGAGGTACCACATGTGCTTCCCTCCAGTCTCTGGACATACACCCTGAGTTCAGAGAGGTATTGAACAGGTCTGCCAGTGGCTCTGCCAGCACCTCTGGCCAATTCTCTCTGCACCCTGGGGTGGATTCGTCTGAACCGGGTGCCTTGTCCACCTTCAGGGACTTAAGGCCCTCCCGCACCCTTTCCACCATGAGTTCCCTATCCATGGTTGCTTCTCCCCCACCCTCTCCCACCTCGTCCTTCCTCTCAGGTATGGGCCCATCCTTCTCTTTGGTGAAGACTGAACAGAAGTATTCATTAAGTACTTCTGCCTGCTCGCCCCTTTTCTACTCACCCACATCCCCTCCTGATCCTAACAATCTGATCCTTGCTCTTCCTCTTCTCTCTGATATATCTGAATAAATCCTTTTCCCCTCCTTTGATCCCCTGTGCTAACCTCCATTCTCTAGCCACCTTTGCTGCCCTTACCACTCTACTCACTTCTCTGGATTTCTTCACATATTCTTCATCTTCTGCCCTGTTGGATCGCTTGTAGGTCCAAAATGCATTCCTCTTTTCCCTCACCTTCTCCACTACCTCTCTACACATCCAGCTGGGTTTCTTGGTCCTGGCTTTCTTGCTCTGGCTCTTGACACAGGTTTTAGTGGCTTCAGCCAGTCCTGTCTTGATGACTGCCCATTTTTGTTCCATGTCCATTTGTGGGTGGATGCTTGCCATGTGACTTTCCAGTATGTTTCTCATCCTGCCAAAGTCTGCCATTTTGAGGTCCAGGACCCTAGTTTTTGTAATGGCTACTTCCCTATCCAGGTCGATTGAAAACCACACTGTGCGGTGGTCACTGCTTGCCAGAGGTTCCTCCACCCTTATATCCCTGACCTGTTCCCCATCTTCCAGTACCAGGTCTAATATATTCCTCTCCCTCATTGGCTCCATTGCCCTCTGTGTAAAGAAGCCATCCTGCAATGCTTCCAGGAGGATCTGCTCCCTGGCACAATTGGTTGCTGGGATGCTCCAGTCCACCCCTGGTAGATTAAAGTCCCCCACCGCCACTGTGCTCCCTTTGCCACTATGCCTCTGTATCTGCTCCTCCTGTTCCCTGTCAGTGTCCTCCTTCTGGTATGGAGGTCTGTAAACAACCCCCAGACAGATCTTGGTCCCTTTCTGGCTGTGTAGTTGCAGCCAGATTACTTCTGACCTGCCCTCCTCCTCTTCCTCTTCCTCCCTATTACATCTGATCCCTTCCCTTACATAAATTGCAACCCCCCCAGCCTTCCCTTTATCTCTATCCCTCCGGAAAAGTTTGTACCCTGGGATGGTTAGGTCCCAGTCATGGTGCTTGGTTGCCCACATCTCAGTAATGGCAGCTATGTCCACCTCTCCCTCTGCCATCAATGCCTGCAACTCTGCCAACTTGTTCCCCAGGCTCCTAGCATTTAGTGAAACCATTCTTCATGCTGCACCTATCCTTCCTGCTTCCTTACCCTTCACTCCAACCCTTATTTCACCTAAGGTCATATCTACCCCTGTGGTGGGGGGGGTCCACGGGAACCCCTCCCTGGTGATTTCCAGCTCCAATGCCTACCCTCCTACCTAGTTTAAATTATACCTGTCATTGATGACATCCCCCAGCTTCTGCTTCAACACCTGTGAACCTGCCCTGCTGAGGTGTAACCTTTCCCCTGCATAAAGATCTGTGTTATCCCATGTGCTACCCCAGTCCCCCACCAATACATAACCCTTGGTCCCACACCGTCCCTTCAGCCACTTGTTGAAGTCGCTGATTCTTCTCTTCCTGTCTGTACTGGCCCTTTGCACTAACAGATCTTCTGAGAGGGCTACCATTGTTCCCTCTTTGCTGCATAGTTTTCCCACTTCCCTGAAGCTGCCTTGTACCTCCTCTATCCTTCTCCCTTCCAGATCATTTGTTCCCAGGCACACCACAATGTGCGGCTCCCCCCCCCCGCCTTCCCCACATATCTGCCCATATGCTGCCCCACTCTACTCACTGTCATGCCTGGCATGCACTCTACCCAGATGTTACTTTTTCTGGCACCCCTTCCCCTCCACCTTATACTCTTAAGTATAGACTCCCCTAGCATTATGACTCTGACGCTTTTCCTTCTCACCCTCTTGTTGCCCTCCACTCCCCCACCCCCCAACTTGCGAGGCCCTTTCACACCCATCACAGCTCCCCTTTGCCGCTCCTAAACTTTGCCCTGTCCTCTCCCCCTCACCTCGCAACTATGACCAGTCTTCTGACCTCCTCCGATGAACTATTTTCCATCTGTGGAACCTTCCCTTTACATTGACTGTCCATCATGCTACCATCTCCTCTACTATTACATCCCCGTGTCTTCCCTGAAATGTGTCCCTCCCACACTTGGACTCCCCTTCTTTCAATATCCTTAGCCTTCCCCGGGCTGCCTGCCACTTCCCCCTTCCTCCTGTCTCCTTGCTCCTTCTTTCCTTCTAGAGAGGCTGCATCACCATCACCTTGCTGCCCCCCTTGCCAATATGTCTTCTTGGTGTACTGCCTACTGCATCACCATCACCTCACTGCCCCCCCTAGCCAATGTGTCTTCTTGGTGTACTGCCTACTGCCTCCCGGCTGTAAACCTTTTCCCCTGTAGAGTCCTCTCCCTGCTCCTTCACTGTAGCTCCCCTCCTCCCTGCTACCTGGTCTTCTGGACTAGCCAACAATGAGAACTTGTTTGCAGTGCAAATCTCCTTTCCTTAAATGTCCAGTCCCCCTTCCCACAGGCTGATATCTTTGCTCTGACCCAGTCTTAGTCATGCTCCTGTGCCTGACCCTCCTTCAGTCATCACTTCCTTCTCTTGGCTGCACCCGCTAGTGTGGCCCTTCTGCTGTCCCACCAAGTCCCCCCTTATTTTTGTCTGTTTTGAGCTCTTTTGGATACCTCATTAGTTTCCCTTCCTGGCCGTGTTCCCCCTAATTCTGTCTCTTCCATGCCTCCAGTTCCCTCCTCAACCACCCTGTTTCCTGCCTGAGCTGGCCCACCTGCCAACACACCCTACAACCCCCTGCCCTCCAAGCCACTCCCAGGAATATGGCTGCTCCACATCCTTGGCAACATACAATTCTTCCTATCTCCCACCCTATTTGGCTGCCCCGCACATCCTTTCCTCCCTTATCCTGGTCCTACACCACTCCATGGAACCCTTCCCCCACCTTGGACTTCCCATGTATGTACAGGAAATATGTGGCCCTCCCAGTTAGGCTCTTCTCTGTCTACCAGCGTGGCCTGCTGCCTTCTGTTCTTCCTGCAGATGCTACTCAAGATGCTACACTCCTGCTTTCTGAACCTCAAGCATTGGGGTCGTTCACACTTCGGGGTCACTTGGTCCCCTTTGAAATATAAATGGATCCCAGCCTCGCTATTGGCTGGTCCAAGTCACATGACCACCCCTCCTGTGTATTTCCCAACCTTCCCCTCACTCAGTTAAATGCCCCCCCATCCAAGACAAAATCATTTGGTTTGTAGTTACACTGTTTAAATCACACAGCACACATTGCAATCTCATTAAATGCTACCTGAATCCTAAAAGAACAGAAACAGCACAGAGAGCCGGCCCGGTGGCGCTGAGGGTTGAGGCGCTGGGAGTCACACTGCTATGCTGGTGACCCGGGTTCGGGAATGGACTCGGGTTGGCGGAGGTCAGCCGGGAAAGGGAGGATTGAGCATCCCAATGGATGTTCTCCTCCCTCTGGGGTGGAATACCAGGGGTGCTCTATGCACCCGACGTCCTGAGAGAGCCGGTGGGAACATGGGCTCTCGAGGGCCTGGTGGCTCTGTTCAACGAGGTCGGGGAAGGGAGACGCTGTTAGGTGCTTGAGAGTGATATGTGCCAGCATGTTGCCTATCTGGACATATGTCCTTGCGCCAGCATCTCAAGGGGCTGGGAATGGGAACGTAGAAAAACGGGAAAAAACCCTCGGTGGTCCTAGATGACGAACGTTCCGTGCCACCCAGATCATCAATTCTGGGACAGACCCTGCTGTGCAGAAGGGAGAAGTAGGAAGAGGCAATCTAGGGGCAGATCCTGAGTTCGGGGGCTGGATTGGGATGAATGGCCTGAAGGAGTGGACACCGAGGGTAGGTAGGAAGGGATAAAAAGAAATTGGGGGGAAAAAAAGAAACAGCACAGAGAAAATACTTATCTTCTAACTCCAGCTGCCTTAGCCTGCCTCCCTCTGCAGAGTTTCACTTCCAGCTCAAAGCAAACAAGGTAACTTGCTCTATAACAATCACACAATCCCAGCCCTGCTATTGGCTGGTCCATGTCACATGACCACCACCCAGCCTGTGTATTTCCTAACCTTTCACTTACTCAGTTAAATGCCCCCTCCTCCCAGCCAAGACATAATCATTTGGTTTGTAGTTACACTGTTTAAATCACACAGCACACATTGCAATCTCATTAAATGCTATCTGAACCCTAAAAGAACAGAAACAGCACAGAGAAAATACTGAACATTAATACTTGGCAGTTGGGGTTCAGTGTTTTGAAGTGCAGTGTACTGCATCTGGATTTCAGAAACCCTGGATATAACTATCATCTAGGGGGGGAAACAGCTGTTGTCATCTAGGGAGAAAAGGACCCGGGGGTGGTCATAGATGCCAGGATGAATAATTCAGAACAGTGCCAGAGAGCAGCTGCTAAGGTAAATAAAATACGTGGGTGTATCTCTAGGGGAATAACATACAGGAGAAGGGAGGTCATTCTGCCCCTGTGTAGAATTTTGGAGGCCTTACTTAAAGAGGGATGTCACCCTTTTGGAGTGAGTACAGAGGCAGGCCACAAGGATGATCCATGGCCTGGGCAAATGTCCTTTGAGGAACAACTTGGGGGAGTTGAACATGTACTCCCTGGAGGACAGATGGGACAAAGGGGATATGATAGAAGTTTTCAGATCTATGAAGGGATAAGCAGGGTGGACACAGACAGCCTCATTATGCTGAAGTGGGAGGGAAATACAAGGGGACATAACCTTAAGCTAGTAGGTGGGAGGTACGGGGGAGGTGAAGAGACACTATTTCATAGAGAGGGCGGTTGCACCTTGGAAGGCATTACCAGGAGAGCTGTTGGAAATGAAAACTATGGAGGGCTTTAAGGTGGATTGGGACAGGTACATGGGAAAGGTGCAGGTTAGGGGGGGTGCAAAACAGGGTGCTGGGGGGGTGCCAGATAAAGCAGAGCACTCTAAGCGAGGGGGTGCAGCAGCTGAGTTTTAATCAGGAGCTGCATCTCAGGCAGACAAGATAGACTGATAGGCCTAATCTGCTGGCAACTTTGTATGTGTGTGTGTATACAGAGACAAGGGTGCTGGAAAAGCTAACTGGTATAAAAGTAAATAAAGCTATGGGATCAGATAGCTTACACCCAATGATGTTATGTGAGGTAGCAGAGTTATAGCAGGGTTACTAGTGGACATTTTCAGTTCCTCTCTAAACATGGGGGGGGGAGTCCCTAGGGACCGAAGGACGGCGGATGTTGTTCTGCTGCACAAGAGTGGGAAGAAGGATGAGACAGGGAACTATAGGTCAGTTAACCTTGATGTCTGTAGTGAGGGAAATGATGGTGTCTCTGCTGAGGAAGGACCTGGTGGACTTCCTAGAAGGGAATGAGCTAAAGAACCCCAGACAGCATGGGTTTCTGAGGGTAAGGTCTTCCCAAATTAATCCGGTCAAGTTTTTTAACTGGGTGACTACAGCAGCAGACAAGGGGCAGGCAATTCACAGTATATAGTATACCTTGAATAGGTATTCGACTTAGTCCCCCATAGGAGGATAGTCAAAAAGGTCAGGGACCTGGGGTAGAGGATAAAATGGCAAATTGGGTAGAATGCTGGTTGGGGGTTAGAACATAGAGGGTTGTAGTCAATGGGGAGTTTTCTGAGGTGAGGGAAGTGACTAGTGGGGAATCACACTGGTCGGTTCTCGGACCGGTCCTCTTCAGTATTTTTGTCTGTGACATTAGTAATGGTTTCAATGGTAAGATCTGCAACTTTGCGGATGCTACAAAGATCTGTACAAGGGTTGACATGGAGGAAGGGAGAATGGAGCTGAAGGTGGATCTGGGCAGGTTGGAGAGCTGGTCCAAGATTTGGTGGCTAAACTTTAATGCTAAAAAAATTTAAAGTAATGCACTCTGGGAGAAGGACCTCAAGGGTGCAATAAGAGATGTGGAGTGGTTCTAAATAGTACTACCAAAGAAAAGGATTTGGGGTGATGTTATCCAGATCCTAAAAAGTCTGCACACTGCAACAAGGGAGTGAGCAAAGCAAACAGAATGCTGGGTTATATATGGTGGGAGATAAACAGTAGATGGCAAGAGGTAATTCTGCCACAGTACAGGTCACTAGTGCAGCCACACCTGGAATACTGTGCAAGCTACTGGAGCCCACCTTAGGAAGGACTGCAGTAAGGTGGAGGCAGTACAGCACTGGGGAACTAAGATGATCCATTGCCTTGAGGATAACAAGTATGAGAAAAGGCTACAGGAATTAAACATACTGCCTACTCCCTTGAGAAAGGGGTGACATGACTGAGACATACAAATACCTGCATGAGATAAATAGCGTGGATACAAAGGAACTATTTTCCTTGAGTTTAAACAGAGTGACAAGAGACAGTTCACTGAAGCTGCCAGGAGGAGATTCATTCATGGAAAGGGTGGTGGCTGTGTGGAGCAGGCCAAATCAGTTAGCAGCTTCAGGCAAAGATGGGACAGGCTGGTGGGTTTAGTAAAAAAAATAAAGAAATGAAGAAGAAGGATTGCCACAAGGGCAAGGCACAGTAGTTAGGTAGAGTGGGTAGACTGGATGGCCCAAGAGCCCATTGCTGTGATAACTTCTATGCATCTGTGTATCTATACAGTATGAATTCAGTCATGAACTTGAATGTCTTTGCATAGGTATTTGAACTATGATTAAAGCATATGTTAAATATTCCCTTTTTTTTTTTGCAGGAGGTGCTATCATGCTGCTGGTTTATGAATATTCATATGAATGGCTCCAGAAACACTTCTGATGGGAAATACTTCAGTTATTCTGCCATAGTGCTGGAACATGGATTCTGTTTCAACCTAAGATGTATGCTGAGCTACAATATGTAGTATAAAAAGTTGATAGAAATGAGGTGGCTGTGTTTAAGTGAAAAATAAAGATACGTAGACACTGTCAGCAGATAAGGCCCTATGGCTCACCCAGTCTTCCCATTTGAGCTTGTAAGTTCCCTTCACATTTTTCTAGAAGTCTGTTGCCCCTTGCCCCTGACCTCCAGAATTCCCTTATGTCTATCCCATGCATTCTTAAATCCTGTGATTGTTTCAGCCTCCACCACTTCCTCTGGCAGGGTATGTTCCACTTGTCCACCACCCTTTCTGTGAAGAAATTCGTCCTCACATTTCCTCTGAATCGCCCTCCCTCCAACTTCATCCCATGCCTTCCAGTCCTAGAACATCTTTTTCATTGGAAAATTGTGTATTCCTGCACCCTGTTCCTTCCTGTATGGTACTTGTATGTCTCTATCATATCCCGTCTCTCCTTCCTCTCCTCCAGGGAAATAAAAACATAATAAAGGGAGAGGAAGTCTTAGACTTAAAAGTGAAAATGGAAACATAGAATTTGTTGGCAGATAAGGACCACTTGGCCCACTCAGCCAACCTATTTGAAAGAAAGGATACTTCACCGTTAATATTTCATATTAACTTTCAAAAATTGGTATCTTAAAGCAGCAGTACTAGTTAGTAAAAATGTTCTGTTTAGCATTCATTATGTCAGATAAACCCCACAACCAATAAAACTTTCATCCTTTGTTTTCATTTCTTGAGAGTTTATTTCATTCTTTACTTTTTTCTGCCAGTATAGCACAAAACCTTGCCAGGTGCACTATACTGGATTATAAGAGAAAAGGGGTGGTGCCATTCTCTGATTGGTGATTTTGTCTGATGTAACAAGAATGCTGAGTGTTCATAGGAACAAACAATGTTAAGAAAGGGTGAGAAACAGGAAATGGTAAGGGAGCTACCATATGTCCTGTTGATCCACATAACATTATATTTGTATTAAATATCAATGATATCAATATAAAAACAATTATCAGAAAATAGGAGGGGAAAAAAAGAAAAAAACAGCAAAAGTAATATCAAAATGTTTATACTGCCAGGCAATGCAAAAATCTGAGCAGTGATGAACACTTGCTGTTAACTAGTACTGCTGCTTTAACAACTCTGGGTTCTAGAATTTGGTACCAATGCACAATCCTGTGTTCTAAAAACTAGAAAAACCTCTAAGGTTGGACCAATGGAATGGAATTTCTTAACTTCCACAAAACAAAAACTGACCTTTGTCTGAGAGTATACTTTTTATGCCTGATGTAGAGCCACCCCCTTAAAACATGGAATTAAAATGCTTTTAATTAAAACAAACCATCTTGTCTCTTTTTGCCCAGCTCAAGCAATTAAAGGGGAATATAACTGCAGGTATACAGGGTCCTTAGTATCTGAAATACTGTACCATGTAAAACTCTTTTAAACAAGGTGCTGGGCTGTCATGTTGGTGTCAGAAGCCAAGCATATACAGTACATGTCTAAGTTATCTCTATATGAAATCAGAGAATCAGCAGTTTTGGGGAATGCTAAGACAGAATGTGATGCCACTGTGGGAATGATTTGCTTATAAAAACACAGTTGTGACAGTATTTTCTGTCTCAAGATTTCGTGCTATGTCTGCTTCCTTGGAGCAATGTAGGGATAACGTAGATACCTGTGGACTGTTGACACTTACAGGTACGCCCAATACCTTATCTGAAAGAGCTTTATACAGTTTTCAGGTAATGGGAGGACAGGTGCACTTATGGTTCTCTTTAAGTTAGATATGGAAAACCCAAGTCTACCTCTTATGACCAAAAGAGCCTTAAACAAAAGTTCTCAGTCTCAAAATCTACTTACTGAAACATGAAACAATCTTCAGTATACAGTATGTATGAACCCCACCCCAAAAAAAAGTGTTTTCAATGGGTTGTTACATGAAATGAGCATTTGAACCTACAGTCTCTTGAAATACCAATGCAAGGTGGCTATAATATGTAGTTTATGTAATTGGAGCCAAAAGTCAGGGACCATCCCTTTAACAAGAACCTTTCATATTTTTCCTAAAAGCAAAATGTGAGTTTGTAAAAATCAGAGTATGTAGAACATGGGGAAAGCCTATAAACGATTGTGATTTATACTAGAGACAGGCATAGATGTATAAGAAAAACACAAGGGCCTGACTTAAAATATGCAATTTATCTCCTGTAGTGAGGAAGAAAGATAACAAAGCTGGAGTGGAAAGGCCACAAGTGCATTATGAAAGTCCTGCCCCCTTACAACTGACCTGGATAGTAGAGTGGATGTGTTGACCTATAAATTACTACATATTTGCACAGAAAACAATTACTGCTTTTGAAGTGGAGGGTTGGGGTAGGCCTGATGGACCGAGAGTCCCTACCAACCTTAAGATGCTAAGTTACTTTGTTACTACAGTGATAAAATGTGTATTTTAGGACAGTACTTTGCATTGTGTATTTATGCTACACCAGTTTATGTGAAAACAGAACTATTTTTCTTTAAGTTCAACTGATGCCCTGGTTTTCGAAAAGGACAGTTAAAATGTCGTATGTATTGTAAAAGCTGTTCTCTGATTGGTTAAGTATTCCATTGGGATATACCCAATCTTTAATATGTCAGTATTGACATCCCCATTAGTAAAACAACTGCTGATCTCAATGTTGGTGATATTATCAACATAAAAATAAATACAACTTTCTTCTCATCTGTCTGTCCACTAGTGTTGTGTAATTGTAGATAAGACTGCTAAACATCATCAGATGTAAGAAAATGGCACTTACCACCCAGGAATAAAAAGGCACCAGTTAATTGCAGAGACTGTTCAGCTGAAATAAACTCTTCTTTTTTTAGTGCAGTCAGTTTCAGTAATACAATCTGTGCATTTCATGGTGATGTCAGAGTCCAACTAGGCACTGCCAAAATCCCAATATATTTTGCATCAAAGGGTCTTGTATACAGCGGTCATGCGGTCCTAAATAATACTTCCCATGCTTTGTTATGGACTGGTCTCCATTGCACATGCCCCAAAATCCTGTCTAACAAAATGGGATGTTACATACAATAATGTATGTCACTTTGCTCTGTCTGCCCCCCCTCTCACTCATTACTGTGAGCTATACAACAAGCTTGAGTGGCTCTCCCCTGACAACCATCGCACCTTTGTTATGGGCAGTTTCATTGACAGTATCATCAGAACTGCCACTGCCCCTGCACTAGCTGAGCTATTCAAGCCTGCAAACCTCTCCTACCTGATAAGATCTAGCGGCTTGCAAGTATTCCTAGTTCCCAAAACCTGTTCCCTAATGGGTTATCAGGCTTTCGCCATCTATGCACCCACATTTTGGTACTCCCTCCCTGCCCATGTTCGTTCCTCCCCCTCCCATTCCTGCTTCAGAAACTCCCTCTGGGGCTTCCTGAAACTTGCCTCATCTTGTCATTGTACCTAAGGTTTTATCCCCCTCCTTTTCTGCACAGTGTTGCACTTTATGGTCTGGTCACTGAGATCAGTGTGTTTATGAGATTATAGTTCATGTTATGTTAAATGTTATCTTGTTATGTGATGTTCACACCCACCTGTCAATTGTTACCTTGTCATGTAATACTTTTCAGAGTGCCCTCCTATCAAGTCAAGCTGTGTCTGACTATTTCCTTTCGTTGATATCCTGTTATGCCTGTTTTTTTCCTCTACCCTGTAATCTCCCGGGTCACTCCTGAAAATAGGCACTTGGACTGTCTAGTGTGCTTACCTGGTTAACAAAAGCTAAATGAATAAATAAAATAAATAAAATGTCTCTTAAAGAAACATTACCAATAAAATCCCATCAGTCAACATTGACATACCACATATGTGGAAAAAGAGCTTCAGTGCATAAATAACTATTTAAAATGGTATCAATTAAGAACATCATTAAAAAGGTTCCCAATCAGATTCTTACAAATTAACCATTTTCATTTAATTTCAGTTTAATATGGCAATAATATTTTTGCATAATAAGAAATGAAATTCCACTGCAGTGGGTGCTGCTTTTTCACTCCTGGATTGTGAGTGGCATTTTCTTGCATCTCTTTGTATCAGGTTTGAACTGAAAACCTCCAACCATGCATACAGCCTGCCTTTTCCTTTTTTTCTTAAACATCAATAATGGGCAGAAAAGGAAATGAATGTGTTTTTTTTTTCAAACATATTCATAGAAATAATTCATATGAAATCACCAGGCATCTAAACTACAGATTCTGTAATACTTTATGAGGCACATTTAAACTAGAAGGGATATGTATCCAACTGGACTGGCAGAGATACTTGTAATCACTTACTTCTTGATGAACAATAGAAATGGATTTGGAATAATGTTCACCATATCGCAAATTCAGAAACTAAGAGTGACCTTGCTTGAAAGGTTGCTACTAAATGTTTTTTAAAAAAAACTGGTTCTATGAAAAAGGTATAGTGAAAGGTATTCAGGGAAATGCTGGAAATATTTTGGTGTTAGGAAAATTGCCAATACTCACATAGAGGCACTAAGGGATGCAGGGTATGTGCTACAGAGGCATACCCTGGTCATAGCCCACACCTGCAGACACTACCCAACAGGCATGTTGGAGTATGGCAAGGACTGGGTAGAACATGGGCAGTGTGGTGGACACAGATGGACATCCTAGCAGATGCCCACTCCACCTGTGAACTACATCCCCTGCTCCATGTGTACCAGTATAAAGCCTCTGAGTGAAGCAAGTGAGCAAAAGCTGGAGGAAAAAACAGGCCACTATAGTACTCTAGAGAGGTGTCCACGAAAGTGAAGGATGGAAGGGTGGCACTCAAGAGATACAAAGAAACACAGAGGGAGGACGATTGGAGAAGTACCAGGTAAAACTGAGGGAAACAGGAAGGACACCTAGGCAAGTGAAAGCACAGAGAAAATGATTGCCAAACGCGTGGCAGAAGGAAACAAGTCTTTCTTCATGTACGTAAGCAAGAAGAGGAAGGCAAGGGGAAGGACAGTGAGGATAAGGAGGATGGTACAGTGGATGGTGACTGAGCAGAAGAGGATCAGGAAAAAAAATGACATTCTGAACAGGTACTTCTGCTCAGTCTTCACAATGGAGAGAGAGGGAAATGGACCAACAAGGAGTAGCAGGAACACAGGAGATGGGGGTTAGCACAAGTCCATTTACAGTGGAAAGAGTCTTGAAGGGACTTGCAAACTGGAAAGTATACAAGGCCATTCAGCTGGTTGGGATACATCCAAGGGTGCTAAGGGAATTTGGGGAGGAGCTTGTTGCACCACTGACAGTCTTATTCAGCATATCACTGGAAACAGGAGTGGTTCCAAAGGACTAGCGGAGAGTTGGTGTCCCACTTCATATGAGCGACAACAGGGAGGTAGCCAGGAACTATAGACAGGTGAGTCTTGCATTAGTGGTGGCAAAACTAATGGAAACCATGTTAAAAGAAAGGCTAGTGGAGTATATTGAATGCAGTGGGTGGCAAGACTAAAGGCAACATGGATTCATGAGGAGGAGGTCATGCCAGATGAATCTCATTAACTTCTTCAGTTGGGTTGGTGGCAGGAAAGGTCAGTGGATATCACCTACTTTGACTTCAGCAAGGCCTTTGACGTTGTGCCAGATAGGAGACTAATAAAAAAAAAATGGAACAGTCTAGTTGTAGGAGCCAAAGTAGTAAATTTGGTACAAAAAATGATTAATGGATAGGCAACAGAAAGTGGTGATAAATGGCACTAACTGTAATGAGGGGAGAGTGACCAGTGAGGTGCTGCAGGGCTCAGTATTGGGATAGATCATGCTCAGTGTCTTCATAAGTGACATCCCAGATGAGATGGAAGGGAAGGTATGCCATTTTGTACATGACATCAAGATCTGCAATAGACTAGATAGATACTCAGGAGGGGATCGAGAGAATGAGTAAGGACCCTAGAAAACTTGAGGAGTGGTCAAGGGTATGGCATCTGGGGTTCAATGTCAAAAAGTGAAAAATCATGCATCTGTGGTATAGTAACCATGGAGCTGAGTACAATATGGGTGGGGGGGGTACTGCTGGTCACTACTCAAGAAAGACACCTTGGAGTTATGTCTGATTACCTCAAAGTCTCAGAGCAGTGGGACAAGGCAGTGGGCAGTGCCAGAGGGATACTGTGTTGCAAGGCAACAGTGTCACCAGCAGGAGGAGAGAGGTGGTGTTACCACTGTATAGGTCATTGGTGAGACCACACCTGGAATACTGTGTCCAGTTCTGTAGGCTACATTTCAGAAAGGACATAGGGTAGATGCAGTCCAGAGGAGATCAACTAAAATGGTGCAGGGGTTGCACAAGAAACCATATGAAGAGAAACTAAGGGATCTCAACATGTACACCCTGGAGGAAAAAAGGGAAGAGGGGGACATGATAGAGACCTACAAGTACCACACAGGGTGAGTTTGGTACAGGTGGGGAGCCTGTTTCAAATTAGGAAGTGAACCAGAAACTGGACCAGTCAGAACTTTAGTGAAGCATAAAATTGTATCTGTACACAAAAATGGGGACCTGGCCTCAACCCCTAACACTAATTTGAGCTACTCAAACATAACCTTAACCATGAATGCTTGCATCTGCTTATCTTACTCTAAGAATCTGCATGTAGTTGTGTAGCAAAACTGCAAATAAAAACTAAGTTTTTTTTGTTTTGTTTTTTGAAAAGGAAGTGCATCAGAAGAAGAGGGCATGCAACAAAGTTAGAAGAGGGGAACTTTAGGGGGATGTGAGGAAGTACTACTTCAGTGGAAGAGTTAAGGATGTCTGGAACATCCTGCCACCGAGATAGTTGGGGTGAAAACAATGAGGGGTTTCAAACATGCATGGGATTGGCAAAGGGGAATAATGGTAAATAAGCGGGGGTCACCGGAGATCAGTTGTGGTCTGCAGATACAGAATAGGCAGGGAACTTCTGGGCAGACTAGGTGGGCCAAGCAGTCCCTTACTGCTGACAGATTTTGTGGTTCTATGTTTCTGTACCCTGGTACTGGCTGGGGCCTGTGCACAACCAGCAGGTGCCAACCAGTAGCTCCCAGCCCCCACAGCATGTCAGAAGGGCTGTAGGCTGTAGTATGGGGGTTGCCTCTTTTCCTATTGGGTTGCCAGCCATGGGCTGGAGGGGACATGTATTATCTATGGCAGTGTGCCTGCAGGCATAGCCTGTGCCCCCCCCCCACTGGCACTCCACATCTCTGAATGGCCTGAAGTCCAGACCCACCCCCAGTTACCCCCCCATGGGCAGGCACATAGTGCTAAACACAGGTGGGCTATTGTGCACATAAGAGGTGCATGTCCCTTTTGTGCATGTTGCTGGGTTCCATCCAGACACCTGCTGCATGGCTTTGTCACTTAGGGATGCCTACACACTGCATATCCATGGCATTGAGGCATAGTGCATAGACCCCATAGTGGGGCATGTAGTCAGCTGGGAAAATATTAGTAGAAGAAGGAGATGGGTATAGAGGTGATTTTACAAAGAGAAATACCCAATGCTGCAGACAGTCTTTTTGCTGTGAGCCTTTCCACCAGAGGGACTACTAAAGTACATAAACATCTATTTTTCCACTGTGATCATTTAAGTAATGATATCACCAGAACTCAATTACAGAAAACCCCAAATTGTGTTAGCTTATTGTTCTGCATTTGTAATTAATTGTGGAAATATATGAAAAGTAAAAAAAAAAATGTCAAACATGGAGGAATGGTGGGACATTGTGAATGAGACTTACCAGATGGAAAAGTTGATACACATTTTGAGAGTGGCTAAGAATGGTTTTGACAAAAAAGGATACTATGTGTGGCATTTCACACTCCAAGAGGAGGGAATGTTGTTCCATAAGAAAATGTCTTTGAAAACAAAAGAATTTGTAGAAGATATGAAGAGCTGGAAAAGGAATGGACATAGAAAAAAGGTAAAACGAGATCACACAAGGGTTGCTACAGAGATTTCATTGATGTTCTGAAATGTATATGTAAGAAATGCAGATTGGTTTAAAACAGTGAATATAAATATTGACTTGATGATACATATATTAAAAAATGTTAGACATAAACTGTGAAATATATTGCCTACAAAAATATGTGTTTTATTTTATAATATATGAAAGGATCCTAAGATATGTAGCATAGAATCATACATTATCTGATTATGTTGTGCAGAGACCATGCCTGTTTACAGCTGCTAACGTGCCTGTTCCCTTCAGAAAGGGATATCACTGTTGCATCGTGAGTGCTGAATACTCTAGTTTAAAAAGCGTACACACTGGCATCAGTGGGGACTACTTCAGCTCTCACCATACTACGGTGACATAATCTTTCTAGGGGAAATAAACATGTTGGCAGTTGTAACTGGTCCCATTCTCTGTTCTCCCGAGACAGAAATTTATCAGTTGCCATAATTTGCAGACAATTTCAATAATTAAAAATAAATAAATAAATAAAGGTAATTAATCTGGGGTAATAGATGTATAATTTATAATATTTAATTTGGTGATTAACAAGGAAGTGCACCTTCCTTGGTAATCACCAACCTAATTATAAATAATAAATCTACTATCCCCTGATTGCATTCTTTTATTTTAAAAGTGCTTATCCTAATGCTCAGATCCTTCCAAAAAGGAACAGTTATTGTTGCCAAAGAATGCACATATCTCCTTGAGACCAGTATCCTAGCCATTCTGTGTCCCCAAAACAGTACCTGGAACAAATATATATTTGCCGGCAGAGGGACTTTTTTTTATTTTGTACTGCTAGTCCACTGCAAGATGGGTTCAAGGTAATCTTTTGTTTTACACAGTGCTTGTACCATTAATTATTCCATATAGGAAACTGCAGAGCACCTACCTAGTACCATTGTTTCTGGAAATAAAAAACAGATGTCTTCATAGTTCTTACTTTTATTAATTTAGAGCATTCAAGATATAAAAATAAAAGGCTTTTTACATATATACAAATACAGCCTTACGATGTACATTTTTTCAAACATGATCTCATTCTGTGTTATAGATCCCCAGTCTTTAATTAAAACCAAGGACATTGAAATTGAAAAAAAAAATCAGTTTTAGACAAATTGTGAATGTGCCTTATTAAAACCCCTCCAATAAAAGAACTGAAGAAAAGATGCCAATAATGAAGTCATTACCCTTAAAAAATGCAACATTCTAAACTTCTGGAAACTAAATTTGTATTTAATGTCTGACTAGCAGCAAACAGTTTAACATCTAGCACTACTTGTAAGTGTTGAATTACTTTGTATGAGATAGGTTTCTGATTTTGCAATTTTTTTTACTATTATAAATAGATATTGTGTATAGAGGATACTAGCTAGCAAATATGAATTACAAGGTTGTAATTCCTTCAAGAGACCTTTTATAATCACCGTTTATAATGTCACCATAACCCCATGCTGGAATTACCAGCCTTGTTTGCAGCTGCTCTATAGGTTTTAGTTCTTTTAATACATGTATCCAAAAAACAACTAATAAGAAAAGGAAAATGTTTTAAATTAGAATTTAAAAAATGTAAAATTGGAATAATTTGGAAAAGTGTTAAATGTTTTACAAAATAATAAATCTCTTTAAAATCTGATCATTTTTAAAATTGTCTAATGATTTCAGAAATCAAAATTCACATTTGTGAAGTCAAAACAGTGCACCATAATTGTTGTGATGTCAAAACTGTTTAATACAAAAAAAAATAATTAGGCAGTAAGGCACATTGGGGTTGATTACAACCAGATATTTCTCCTTCTTTACACAATAAACAGCAAAAAGCAAAGCCGAGAGCTATTCGTTCTGGGAGGGTACTACTACATAAGTGGCAGGGTGTGTTGGGGAGTCAGAATTAAAGGGTCACTGTCAGCTTTTGCTGAATGTTTTGTGAAATGCTGAAAGTTGGTGTTTTTTTACCAGCTAACTGTGCACCAATAGCATATATGGGCATTCTGAGCACTAATAATAACAGAATGAAAGTATTTTGTATAAACCAAGCATATCAAGCATTCCAACCTTAATTCGCTCATCTGTGCCTCCTGCAAGTCTGAGTACTAATAATAATAGGAAAAAAGCATGTTTTAAGAACCAAGCATTTTGAGTGTCCCAACCTTAATTCACTTGTCCGTGTCTCCTGTGCATCCCCAAATAATTATGGTGCCGGAGCACAACAAAACTTCTTCATGAGTAAGCTAGGACTTTTGCAAGGTATACTTATTTAATGCAAATATACACACTAGGACGAACATTGAGCTAGCCAGTGTAAGTCATTTTTAAAAACGAGCGCTATTTCATATTAAAACTCTTGTATGAAAGTGAAAGCCATGATTGCACATGCTTGAAGTCATGGCTTTCACTTTCAGAGAAGAATTTTAATATAAAACAACACTTATTTTTAAAATATAACCTACACTGGCCAGTTCAATGTCCATCCTCGTGTGTATATGTGCACTAAAAAAGTATACCTTGCAAACATCCTAGCTCATTCATGAACAAGTTTTGTTGTGCTCCAGCACCATAGTCACTTGGGGATGCGTAGGAGGCATGGACAAGTGAATTAAGGTCGGGACGCTCGATATGCTTGGTTTATAAAACCATTATTATTAGTGTTCAGACTGCCCATATACGCTATCAGTGCACAGTTAAGTGGCAAAAGACACCAACTTTCAGCACATCACAAAATAGTCAGCAAAAGCTGACAATGTCTTAATCATAACCCATGTTGAGGGGCTTTAGTGATGGGGGTAGGATTAGCTGCTGTAACCTTCCCCTGGAGTGTACTGTATCTCTGTGCATCCCGTTCTTTTTTATGTGTTATATTTGTAGAAGATAGATCCCTGAAGATAGTTTCATATGGAGTTGGGGAAAAGAAGCATCATCAGCAGTTGCTTAGGAACAGAATCTTTTAACTGTGCTCAGTAGTTATACAATTTATTTGACATTGGTGTGATAATATAGCAACACTGTAATGCCACAACCGTGCAGACCAATAATTTGATTTCATTATTTCTCTATGGAAAAAAATGTGACCATTCTTATATTATGGCTTTTTAATATATTGATGTTCATCTTCTCCACAGTGTCATAATGACATCCAGATGTCTTGTACTACTGAGCTGATGTCAGATCTGCCTGTTTGGTACTTAGAAGATTATGTCCTCCTAGCAACTGTCAATGCTGCATGTTTTGTACAGAGTCCTGAGTTGAACTGCTTCCAATGATCAATACATGATAAAAGAACAGAAATCTGATAAGCCTGTGATTCCATCTACAGGCTTATGTGAATTTGTAAACCCAGAGATATCAAAATAATTCCTTTATGGAATCAGCCCCTTAATATATGTGGTTTCCATTGTCCTTGTTTTGTTAAAATTCATGACAGCAAATTACAGATTCATCAAGAGTGCATGTTTAACTGTCTAAAGAGCAGGTATCCACTTTAGCATATACTTTTATGAATGTAGTCTTTCAGCTACTATGACTGACAGATTTTTTTTTAATTTACCTAGCTAAAATGTCTGTATCAAAACATTTGACTTTTCCTTAACTGAACACATATGGTAGTACCCATTTATGGCAATATAATGCTTACCATGGCAATAGTCTGTCATGTCAGAGATAGCAATTTTGAAGCCACTTGGGGACAATAAGATACTTTTTGAAAGAAATAGTGAAATAAGTGCTGCATCATGTTAAATATTTAGAAGACTGATAACAGGAGAGAGTAAAAACCATGAAACATCAAACCAAAACAAAATTGTTGTAAATACATTATAACAGCTTAAAGTCATTTCTTTTAGTAGATACCCACTCTTTAGGCCAGAAGAAAAATTGAAACATTAGCCATAATAGTATAATGCATCTTATCGTGTAGACAACAAAGATTTAAGGCACTACTAGTAATAAGGTATCAATACTAAAAGGTTTTAAAGCTTGCACCCAGTGATGCAGGTACCTCATAGTTATTGCACAAGCACAAGCCGTTAAATTACTGCCATGGAATCCCAATGTTCATTTACAATGTGCCATTTGATGATAATGTATTCATTTATGTGTACACTGCTAGGAGAAATTTAAACTTCTGTGGATTTCCAAAGTTTTAAAACATTGACATTTTGTTACAGCCCAAAGAATACCTCTATCTGTGAGCAGAGTATAAATGTAGTTCTCAGTGGGTTATGGCCAAAGTGAATCAGTAAGCAACTTTATTGCAGCAAAGTTCAGATTGCAGTGGGACTGCTTGTCTATATGTACAGAGGTGATAAAGGAAACTAGTAATTTAATAAAGTTTGTATTGCATACTCATACTAAGTACCACCACCAGCATACCTGTGATTGAGAAATGCTTATGTAGAACAGTGTAAATGTCACAAAAAGCTGTTATTACATTCATTAAAGCAAATAATCTGATCCAAACAAAACATTTGAACATGTTTGGATAGAAATTGCTGAATGTTCTTTTCTCAGCATTAACGGTACAGTTCTTGTTCACAGTGATTTCACTATTTTAAGTCCATTGTAAGTTTTTATGAGCATTTCACATTAAATTTAAGCTTTGGAGTGGCTTCCTTTAAAGCTTTTGTCTTTTTAATGTGTATTCCAACAGTTTAAATTTATATGCTCAAAGAGTGTGTGGTTTTGTCATGACCTGGAAGTTTGGGTAAGATTCATGAGATTTATGTGTCTGGTTGTTTGCCTTTGGACCCTCAGCTAAAGAAAAAATGTATGTCCTTCATGAGATGTTCAAGCTTCCACTGTATGTACACAAACAAGGAGTATGGGAAGTGTTTGTACTTTCAAGTTTCTGAACAGCCCACCACCATTGCAAAGATAAAGAAATAACCAGAGATATACCTTTAAAAGTGAAGAAAAGCAGAGACTTATAGTACTTTAGAAAAATAGAATATACTATCAATGACCCATATTTACAAATTAATAAAAAAGTACAATTTCGAGTGTACACTATAACATCAACTTCAGTGGTGCACAGGCTAAAGTCAAATCAGTCTGTTTTCTGTTTTTGGCAAGTCAGTGAAATCCATTTCTTTACAACAAAAGTGAGCAGGTAAGCTTTTCATTCAAGGTTCTGTTTACCTGACAAATCCACACAGAAAATGCTGCTATTTTAATATTATTGTATCAGAGGGTGTAGCGCATGTTTGTTTGTGTTTTGTCTTTGTCATTTCACAATTTCAATGCCTACAATTGCACTTTTCAAATATCCATGTTGACCTACAATAAATATATGCATGGTTTCAACAGATTTATTAACTGTTTAGGGACTAAATGTTTTTTTCTGCTACAAAAGTGCACATATAATACAGACCAGCTGTAGTCCACATTGGAAAAGTAAGAGCTGTTGCAAATGTTCAGACATGCTGGTCTTAATATATTTGGGTTACGGTGTCTTTCTGTTGCTTCAGGTCTTAAAGAGGAGGGGTTGAAGTTAGTAAAGTATTAAATTCCGTTGTTGAAAAATGTGTGTCGTTCCACACTTGAAAAATAAGAGATTGGTCTAAAATTGTTCAAATGTTAGCTCTGTATCACAGTGCAGATGCTGTGACAGGATGGCTACCTTCTCTGGCTGCCTGCATGCCCTTGAATGCCAGTGGTGTAGGAATGTCACAGCTGTGAGGGGAAAGAGTAGAACTTCCTGCATGCTGCCATCCATGGCCTGCCACATAATTTGAAGGAGTAGCGCCATATGCCATGTAAGGTGCCACCTGTGGAGTCGGATGGTAGGAACCAATGCCTGATGCTGAGACAAAACTGCCCACTGCTGGTAGTCCATTTGGTGCCTGGAACAAAAGACACCAGTTATTAGAATATTTTAATGCATTTTTCTCAAGTAGTCTGAAGATCACAAGTTACACAACTCTGTTCCCAAGAGCAGCCTTATAATGAGGTTGGCCAGTGCTTCCAATAAAGCCACTTGTATTGGATTTGGTGAGCCTTTTAAAAGAGTACATGGAGATGATTTGGATTAGATTTAAAAAAAAAAACTAAATATGATAAATCCATGCAACGATAGCGTAATATTTAATGGCCAAGACTGTGATTAGTTAAATATCTTTGCTTAGAAAACTGACTACTAATTCATTTATACCTAAACTTTCCAGTAATGTGCCTTGACATGCATGTACTTTTTAAAATAACATGCTTTTTTGATTCCAACATTTACATGCACATGGCCCAATGGGTGGCCATGTTGTTGTTAAGGGATTATTCACCTATGCTGGAGGTAGGGCTTGCATGCACTCACTGAGATTTCTGTGTACATTTTGCATGCAGACCTATGAGGAAATCCCTCCTAATTTAAATCAGTCTCAAAGACCCCAAATTGCATTCTGTTCAAACAAAAATACAGTGATTTTTTTTTTAAGTTCAGTTAAAGCATATGTACACCTATTCAGGTGCAGGCCTGCTCTTGTGCATGGGTTTTATGTTTGCAGCATCCTCAGGTTTAATAAATTATAGTCAACATTTGGAGTGCCTTGTTTCAGTGTAGCTCACTTTTTAGTACTCTTGTCTCTTTGTCATCAGTTTGTGGGTTCATATCCTATACCTGGATCTCGGCTCATATCTAAAGCTGACACAGCAGTAGAACAATAGTAGGGTACTGCACTGTAGTGAGTGCTTTATTTTGCTTGGTGGTCCATTATGATGGCTCCTAACCGCTGTCCCATGACACTAATGCTGGTGTTTTTGTCATCATGTAGTCTCTCAATGAAACAAATTATAATGCATCTGCCATTGGCTGTGTGGTAGATATTGCTGAGTGCATAATTTCAGCTGCATCAGCCCAGAGTCCATGCACTACTTCATATACAGTAAATGCAAATCCAGTTATTACTCAATTGTAAGCCTATTGCTGGCTTGTTTCTATGTTATATCTTTAATGGTTAGGATTTAGTTTATAGGTGGTATTTTTAAATAAGATTAGATTTATTTGGGTGTGTTCTTGGGATTAGGATTCCATTTCTGCCAAAAATGTTCTATATTTGCCAATGTATTTGTCAGAGGTGCAGCTAAACCAACATTGCATGTCTCTTTGATATTTATGTTTGACATTGCTATGTATAAATGTAACTGCTCAAAATAAATTGTAACTCGAAAAACAGGTACAGCCTTTTCACTAAGTGTGTGTCACTAATAAAAAATTTGATATCCCTTGAACTTTGTTTGTATTCCCTGTGCAAATTTATGTTCTGCAAGGGTGACCTTAATGGCAAACTGTAATGTATCAGCAGATGGCAAAGGTTATTTTTCCAAACTGTCTGTACACAGTAACTTAAATGAATTTATCTGTTTCATTTTGTTGGCCAGGTACAGATGTGTCAAGCCAGGATGAAGTGCAGAAATGCTGCAGAATATCACAGAATGCTGCGATTTACTGCAGGGGCCATTGTAAGTCAATGGCACTTAAGCCATTTTGTCATGCAGGATTTTGTGACATGTTATTACTGCAAGTTACTGCGCTTCATCATGGCTGACACACTAGGCAGTTGACTATCTAGTTTCGGCATGACCTGGATAATTTTACAACACTGTACAATCAGTGGCAAAGTTATAATCCAGAATAAGGTATGGACAGATTCAATAAAATATTATATGAGAAATAGGAGCATATACATTTTTTAACAGGTGAATCCTCTGAGCAATTCTCAATTGGTAATGGACAGAAAAGTTTAGGACACATAATGACAATAGGTTTCAGAGTTTAGGAGTGTGGTGGGCAAAGGAGAGTGGACTCATAATGGTGGAATGTCTTGGAATATGCTGACGTGACATATCGTTAGACCTCAATTTTAAGTCCCTGGGGGATACTGGAGCAGTTTAAACAGTAGAGTGGGAGCATGAGCTCTGAAGAAGTGAATGATTGACAGAAAAGGATAACAATTTTAGGTCTGAATAAAGTCATACTGGTCGAGGTTATCTAGAGGTTATGTAACATGGAATAGCAGTATTTTAATTCTGAGTTGGTATTTATTTTTCTAATACAGTGAATGTTTTTAACTGATGTTAGTTTCATAATAACTGGATTTTTACCAACAAGACTGAAGATACAGTATGCATTTGGTAAATCAAGAAAGTTATTTTAATACAGGGTGAAGGGCAGCAGTAGACATCAGGGTGTGAGAGTTTAGTATTCTGCATATTTTGTTAGTGTGCATACATTTTATAAGACCAATATAAATATTGTACATAAATGTTATATGCAGCTTCAAGGCTATATAGGTCATTTGTGAGGCACCTAGCAAAGAGGTCTGTGCAGTTCCAGTGTCTTGTATACAATAATATCAACGTACAATGTCTTTTTGGTCAAATAAAAGGCAGAATTCTATTTTATGTCATAGATACAAATGCCTTCAATGTTTAAAATATAATTTTGGGAAACTACCTTAATGAACAAATTTAGATAATATCATATTTTACTTTGAAAATCTCACAACATCATTTGAGGGTTTTTAACAGAATTATCATTCTGGGAACTAGCCTGTATCTTTTTTTTATTCTTGCAATGCTATGGGGACTTGCTTTTACAAAACTTCCAACTGTGTATCTTAAATGTAATAGGACAGAAATAAAGCCAATATTACTGTACAAATTTGATACATGAAATAATATATTTCAACACATAGAGGTACTATACTACAATCATCTAATGTAGTCAGTTCTTAATTCATCTAGTGGTAGCATCATGGCCAGAAGCCTAAGACTCTCAGGAAAAGTGTTTGCTGGCCAACTGGAGAAGCCTGTTAATAAAACAATGTTATCACACACAAATTAATCTGTCTATCTGTCAGTCAGTCCATCTACCTGCCTAGCTATCTGTCTGTCTGTCTACCTACCTACCTACATCTATCTACATTTATACAACATACTGTATGTTTTGGGATAACATGCAAGATAAAAAGTGATGTCTCAGGCATCCTGGAAAGATATTAATATATTTTCATGCTTCAACTTGTCATCATGATATCTTTTGGAGATGCATTATGTCATAGTGCATTTTTTCAGCAACAGAGCCAAACTGACACTTTATTTTTCGAGCTGCATAGCCTTTAGCACTACCACACACCTCTGCGCCTAGCTGCATGGCTCTAAAAATGACCTATGCAGGTGTACCTATTTAACGGCGGCTGTTTCAACTGCCACACAATCTGGAGAGGCACTTTCACTTGTCATCCACATAAGGAGTTCCATAACAGCTGTGGTTCCATGATAACATTTAAAATAAAAGAAAAAAAGCAAACAGTAGCTTTCTTTCCTCACTGAAAGCATTGCTACCACTACTTGTCCCTTTCTCCTTGCTCTGGCATACTCAACCTCCAAAAGTCAACTGCCAACTAATGGCATGCATGTGCACTGCACCCTGGAAATGGTGATAACCAATCAGAGAGTAACAAAAAGCAGAACTAGCTAGTCATAATGATGTACAAATGGAATGCTGTGATTGGTTACCTTCTGAATCCCACCTCTCAGCACAAAGCCAGCAGCCACTACAAAAGTATCTAAAATTATGTGAAAGCATTTAAACAGGCATATATAACTACACTTTTTAAATGTTTTATCCCAAAACATATATCTCTATAAACATAACATGACATGGCCTGACTGAAGATATTGGGCAGGATTCTCAAAAGGTTGCGCATGGCGCAAAGTGGCTTATACCAACAGGAATAATGCAAGTAGCACTTTGTGCCATTAGTTGCACCATGCAGGATTCACAAAAGCAGCCTGCAACATGACGCAGGCTGCTTGCACCAAAGTGGACTTATGCCATGGTTGCGCCAAAACCTCTGCTGCAACATGGCGCGGGGGTGTTACGGCAGCTGCCGCACCCTATTTTGAAAGGGTGGCTGCCACATCCCCTAATTTGGGATTCTAAAACAACCCCGGAGGACATCTGTCAAAGTACATTTACACCAGCTATGAACTGGTGTAAGTGTACTTTGCTGTCCACTGGGGGCTGTGCCAATGTGCCAAGTGACCCCTACAGCCCCCCCACATGATCACACATAAGCCCCCCATTCCCAATCCCCAATTGTTGCAATAAAAATGCCCTTGTGAGCTACCGGCCCCCCATTCCTGATCCCTGAGTGGTTTAATAAAAATGCCCTTGTGGACTACTGGCCTCCCCATTCCTGATCCCGAGTGGTTCAATAAAAAAGCCCTTGTGGGCTACTGGCTCCCCCAAGCCCCAATCCTGATTGTGGTAATAAAGAAGCCCTCATGGGCTAGTGGTCCCCCAGCCCCAACCTCCACAATATACATACATAGCCCCCTCTAAGCCCCAATCCCTCAAAACATTAATAAACAGCCTCCCTCCCAGCCCCGATCCCTGAAAATATTCATTTTTCAACAAACCTATTACTTCTATGTTCTGTTGTGTAAAATAGCCCTGTTGGTCTAGTGGGCCCTGGCCCCCACCCCTCCACCTGACCGTGTGAGACCACCCCACTCCTCCTGACCCATATCAAGCCGGCGACTGGCACTGCCCACCTCTCACCACCATGACCAGCTGCCAACTGAGCTCTGTAGGAGTGTGTACTGTGAATAGTATGTGCTCAGTGAATGACAGCAGCTATCATTCTCTGAGCGCATACTGTTTACTGTATGCACTTATACAGAGTTCAGTCAGCAGCTGGCTGCAGTGGTGAGAGGTGGGCTGTGCCAGTCACCAGCTGGGTATGGGTCAGGGGAGTAGGGTGGTCTTGCACTGTCGGGTTGGGGGATGGGGGCCACTAGACCACCAGGGCTATTTTACACGACATAAAAGAGAAGTAATACATTTGTCAAAAATGAATATTTTCAGGGATCAGGGCTGGGAGGGAGGCAGTTTATTACTGCTTTGAGGGCTCGGGGCTGGGAGGGGGCTATATATGTATATTATGTGGATCAGGGCTGGGGGGGCACTAGCCTACAAGGGCATTTTTATTATTACAGTCAGGATCGGGGCTTGGGGGGGCCAGAAGACTACAAGGGCTTTTTATTGAACCACTCAGGGATTGGGCATGGGGGGCCAGTAGCCCACAAGGGCATTTTTATTGCAACAATCGGGGATCAGGGCATGGGGGGTTGGATAGCCCTGCAGGGCTTTTCCATATTTATCATTGGGGCTTGAGGGGATCAGATAGCCCTGTGGGTTTTTTTATTCTTAAATTCAGGGATCGGGCTGGGGGGCCACTAGCCCAATAGAGCTGTTTATTTCCTATTGTCAGGGATTGGGGCTGGGGTCCTTGGCCCATCTACTGCCAGTGCGACGCCCAGCCTGGTTGAGTGCGCCTCTGTTTGGTGTGCCTTTTGGGTTGGCACAAGTCACGGACTTTAGCCATAGGGACCCTGCCCAATACAGAATCAGGTGCAGGGTCCCTGACACAAGCTGCCATTGTTGAAGCTTGTGTCCAAGCTTTGAAAATCCAGTCCATCATATTTATCTTTACTTGAAGCCAGTGCTATTAAGGTATCTTACTTGTGACGTTACCACTCATGAAATATCATAATATCATTGGCCTCTAATGGTGATAAATATGATATCTTCAATCAGGCCATGTTTTATATATATATATATATATATATATATATATATATATATGTGTGTATGTGTAGTGGATACATATTGGGCAGGCGTGTGATATGGATAATATTCTCACTCCTGCAGAGTGAGCTCTGAATACTCACGAGTGCCAAAGGCATAAGTTAGAGTCTCTGGAGACTCATGATGCAGGAGTGAGACTATTTTCCATAGCACACAATCTGCACATTACATGTGCTATTTATACAATGGGGGTGAGAGCTTCAGAAATATAGTTATGTTCTCCTGTTTGCTCTTTTATTTTATTGTAACTGGGAAAGTTTTTAGAGGTGACTTGGGAGCACTAGGCAGTTAAGTGACTTGTTCAGAGTCACACGGTGTGAAAGTGGAGGTTGTGAGACTCAAACCCAGGTCTGGTGTGCTGGATGTACCAAGCTTGTTCAAAGCTCATTACTCTAACCTCTAGGCTATAGTGAGAGCACTGTTTGTGTGTGTTCTGAGTGGGTGTAAGTGTTACTGAATGGGCTGGGAGTGTTAGAAACACTATGGAAAACAGGAGAAATGTGTTTGGCAATGCTAACTGAGTTAGTTTCAGCTAGCAGTGAGAAACAGAAACTGTGAGGCACTGTCATTTAGAATGCAGGTTTTCTTGAAAATGCAAGTAGCATAGTAATGGGCAGGGAGTTTTACAAACACTATGGGAAACAGCTGAATGTCCTTTGCAATGTTAATTGAGTTACTTGCAAGTAGCAGTGAGAAACAGATTTGTGAAGCAGTTCATTTTAAAATGCAGGCTGTAGTGAGTGAGTGGTGACATCAGCAGAGTATGTATATTTGTCATATATTTTAACTCCGGTGATGTCATCATCAGATATCACACTCCAGTGAAAATAACCTAGTTTATCATGCTGATATTGCTCTCACCCCCATTGCGTATATATGTATGTGTGTGTGTGTATACACATATACACACATACATACACACACACACACACACATATATATATCTTCTTTATAAAAAAAAAAGAAAACTGCATTAATGCACCAGTTAGGGTTCAACTTAATGCCACAAAAGTAGGGAATTGTGGCATTAGAGTTTCAAACCCTAATGCCCCACTCCCCCAAGCAGCAAAAGGACAGAACCACAGAAGCAACCACAGACTGCCACCATCAGGTAGGACAAACATACAACTGTTTCTAGATGACACAAATGCAGCACCACTGATGTGCTACCTTTGTGGATTTGTATCTGTGGTACACACACCGCAAGGCATATACACTTACTTCTGGTTGCAGATAAAAATTGATACTAAAATCACAACACTGCTTCTGTGTGCAGAAGCACAGGCCAATACAAATCCACATCTCCACAGATACACATCAGCAGTAGTCAAATTACAACAGTTATTTTGTCTGCAGACGTGCAGGATCCTATGGGGCCAGCGATTCTGTAGCCACAGGTATTCATCCACACTGTAAGACATGCACAGAGTTCTGCAGCCCCAGGTGTGACACATACACATTGACCTCTGGCTGCAGAAGTGCAGGCACCACAAAATTCATGATACCAAAATTGCAACAGTACTTCTGTCTACAGAAGCACCACAGGCGTAAGACATATGCATCAGCCTGCACATACACAGCTGCATATAGAAAAACATACAGTTGCAGATCCAGCTATGTAGTGAAATATCATCCACTATGCCTTAGGCCAGCAAAAAGTAGCTGTTTTAACCTAATCTGAACTTTAAAGGTAACATTTTACTTTTTGGGGGAAGTGCTACCCCTATACAAAACTGTTACCCCACTGAAAATTTTTAGATCTGCCACTGAAACCATGATACCCACATTGCAACAGTGCATGGGTCCTGTTCTTCTGCAACCACAGGTACAAATCCATGGTGGTGGTACATCAATGCTACTGCATTTGTGTAATCTGGTAACAGTTGCATGTTATTTGTCTTACCTGATGATGGTGGGCTGTGGTTACTTTGTGGTCTTGTCCTTTTGCTGTTTGGGGGAGAGTTGGCACTGGAAACCCTAACACTGCATTTTCCTACTTTTGTGGCATTAAGTTGAACCCTAACTGGTGCATTAATGCAGTTTTGGGTTTTTTTTGCAAAGAATTTCTTTTCTTTCTGAGATGGTGGAATTGTATCATCATTCATGAAGATCACTTTGGGACCTGTGTTAACAGATACAGATGCACAGGGCCCTCTGGACTCTGTACCAAGGGAAGAGTTTGTTTACCAGAAACTCTCCTGCTTCCGTGCAGCAATGGATGTCAAGAAATTGTGGGTCTGTCTGGTGGGCTGTGGAAGTGGAAGTGCAAGGCCCTGTGCGCCATGAACCTCAGTGTGGATACAGATGCAAAGGGCAAAGAGACTATCTGTTAGCCATGGATGTGACCTGGAAATTTGGTTTCTCATATGAACCAACATTTTCGGTACAATATAAAAATTCACTTTACCAAACTGTGATTTTTGGTTCAAACCAAAAATTACATTTTCAATGCAACCCAAATTTTCAGGTGCAAACAGAAAACAAGTCTGATGGACCATAAAGATATCTGACAAACCAAAAACTGGACGATGCCTACTGCAAAGTTACAAAATACTATTTCAGGCTCATTTAGCAAACAAAAAAACAGAATCTTGTTTTGGAGGTCCCACTTAGCAAGATTCATGTTTGTGTTTCAAAATGTTCATTTTTATGGTTTTTGAACTGTTTTTTGTTACCCAAGATGAAATAATTAGCATCATTGCAAACCAGAAAAACAAATTTCAGTTCATGAGAACTGCTTTTTTTGGGGTGGGAGTTGGATAGTTGGGATTCCACTGTATAGGGTATGACATGGCCTTCATCATATTTACCTCTTGTGAGGTTAATGATATTATGATATCTCATTAGTGGTGAAATGATGACCCCCGCTGGCCTTGACAGATATGGTTGCTCAGTAGAATTTACTTTCAGTAAGAAAACTAGAGGTTCTGCCCTCTGAATGGACTTACTGACACAAGGACACAAAATACTGCAGTAAGAAAGAGCTTTATTGCCATTGAATTACACTGTTCCTGCAGCATACTGAAGTATTTTTGTGATATACTGCAGCATTACTGTGTTGCATCCTGGCTGGTGCCACTGTACCTTTGACTGCAGAGATGCAGGCAGGCTGCATGGGCCCTTCTGTCTACAGAAGGGCAGGCCCTCATGGGGCCTGTGCTTCTGCAGTCACACACACTCAGGCATGCAGTATGACATACACACAGGTGTGGCTGCATAAGCATAGGCATCTGCAGAGTCTGTGCTTATGCAGTTGCAGATACAAATCAAAGACAGCACATCAGTGCCACTGCATTTGTGTCATCTGAAAACAGTAGTATGTTATTTGCCTTACCTGATGGTTGGTTGTGTTTGCCTGCATGGTATTATCCTTGTGCTGCTTGGGGGTGGGGGGAGAGTTAGGGTTGGGAACCCTGATGACACATTTCCCTACTTTTGTTGCATTAAGTTGAACCCTAACTGGTGTATTAATGCTATTTTTTGTGAACAATTTCCTTTTTTTTTGAGATAGTGGAATCATATTCTCATTCTCACAGGTCTCAAATAGATGCAAATATGCAGGACCCTCTGAGCCCTGTTCCAAGGGAAGATTCCATCCACCTATGAAAGTGCAGAGCTTCCTGGTGCCCTTCACTTCCATGTGGCCACAGACACAGATGCACAGGGTAAAGAGCCCATATGTCAGCAATGAACAGGGCTCTCTACCATCCAAGGGTGCAGAAGTGAAGGGGCCTTTGCCAAGAGAATAGTTATCTTTACTATATGGTACTTGGGCCTATGTGGGCAATGCTGCACCTTTCCTTCCCTGGCTGGGGGATGTCACATAACAGTGCCATCACCCCCATTCAGCTGGCTCACTGAGCTCACCCCTGAATTCAGCTCACCAGCACGGGATCACAAAGCACTACCCAATGGTGTAAACTCTGGCATTACATACAATGTTTCTTATTAATTATTTTTTAATTTTGTCCCCAAATTTCAACATAGTCATTTTATGACTCCCCTTATAATCATTACATGCGGCATTTATAGTATATTGGCCAAAACATCATTTTGCACCATGAGTGTGAAAACATGTCTTGTCTAGGATTTAAAACAAATAACACCTGTCACATTTATAGGTGGTGTGAAAAAAATGGCTATGTTGAAAGTTTAGTGTCAACATATTGAAAATTTGCAAAGTTATGAGTGAACATTAAAATATTTAAATGTTCCCTCATAACTTTTTATTTTCATTTTAGTCCTTGGTAACTGGGTAGGGCCCACTAGGCACATGTGCCTGTTTTCAAGGGTCACCTTGGAGCACTGGGTGGTTAAGTGACTTGCTCAGAGTCACATAGTATGCAAGTGGAGATTGTCAGAATCAAACCAAGGTCTGGTCTGCTGGATGTGCTAAACTCATTTACAGCTCGTTGCTCTAACCTCTAGGCTATCCTACCATATTTTTAAATCACATTTTCAACATAGCTTTCATATAGCCCTACCTCATGAACCTGATTGGTGAAAATTTTCAAATCCCTGCCAAAATTTAATTTCATACCACAGTTGTGAAAGCATATTTTGGCAAGGATTTGAGAAATGTCAGCTGCCACATCTATGAAGTGGTGTGAAAAAAATGGCTATGTTAAAAATCTGGGATCAAAATATTGAAATTCATAATTTTGTTGTTTTTTAAAAATATGTTGATCCCACATTTTTAACATATGCTTCTTATGACCCCCACCTCATCAGCCCGGTAGGTTTGAATTTTCAAATCCCACCCAAAAGCTGATTTTGCATGGCAACCATGACATTTTCTTTCTGGATGGATTTGAAAAAATTCCACTGTCCTTGTTCATAAGGTGGGGTCCCAAAAAAGGACATGTTGAAAGTGTGGTGTGTAAATATAAAAAAATGATAAGAGTTATGAAAAAAAGCTCAAACCCCATTGAAATATATAAAGTCAGACCTACCTTATTTTCTCATATTCCAGCAGCAAGATGTGTCTTTGGAGAGTGAATCTATGTCAGTGGACATGTTGAGGTGAGTGAGTGTGTGTATTGGAGATGTGGAGCAGTGGGTGGTGAGTGGGGGGGTGGTTGGGGGTCTGAGGGGGTCAGATCAGCAATAGACCATTTTCTTTATTTTCAGCTTCAGAAAAAAAACAGATCAATGTGGGATGATTTTCTTTATTTCAGGGGGACCCAAGCTAGCATTGTGGATGGGGCACCCCACTGTCAGGATGATCTGTGGCAGCACTGGGGATTGTCTTCTAATTAAATCACATAAACATTGGGAATGGTGGGTGGACAACCTGGGTGGAAGAAAAAATCATTACGGGGGGACACTCCAGTCCGCTTAAGAAATATTTCATTAGTAAGATAGATAGATAGACTGATTAATTGATTTATTTAGTTTTTGTTGAGTGGGTAAGTGCACTAGACAAATCCTGCCTATTTTCAGGCACAACCCGGGGGAAGGAGATACAGGTGAATGCCAACTGACCTTGAACCAGATTAAACTGTTGGTGGTATTTTTAGTGAATGAGGGAAATTTGGCCAAGACACCGGGGAAATTCCCCTACTCTTTTTGAAAAAAAGTGCCATGGGATCTTTAACATCCACCTGAACTACCACCAATCCAGGCAGATGGGACCTCGGTTTAGCATCTCATCCGAAAGATGGCACCTCAGAAGTGCAGCACCCCTCTCATGCTGCACTAAGAGTCAGAACTGGGATATTAACCCAAGTGCCAGATGGAACTGAATCCACAGCCCTCTGATCTCCCGGCCTCAGAGGTGAGTGTGCTACCTACTGAGCCACTGACACTGCGAAGATTAGAGGAGACAGAGAGAGAGAGAGAGAGAGATCCAGCAATCACTGGCTCATTGCTTTCAATTATGCTAACAGCAGCACTCCACCTGCAGCAACAAAAAACAAGAAACTCCTGCTGTTGAGCTCACAAAAGAACCATATGTATATTGTTTGATCTCACAAAAGAACTATAGTTCTTTCATATGATTCAGTAATTACTGGCTCACTGCTGTCATTCAAGCTGGCAGCAGCATTCTAGCTGTGGCTACAAAAATCGAGAATGTCCAGTTGTTGACCTCACGCTGTTCAAAAGATTCATAAGATGTATACAGGTCTAGCAGGGTTAGCCTTATTGACCTGGGCCAAATTAAAATCATACTTGAAAACACTTGGTAGTACAATGTTTATCCAATGCAGTTTTAAATTTAATCATAGTACTACTAGAGACTATAGACATAGGCAGTGAATTCCAAGGTGACACAACTCTCTGGGAGAACCAGCTACCTCTATGATCTTTATTATAATGCTCACCTTTTAGTTGCAAATGATATCCCCTGGTATTAGTTACAGTTGGTCTTAAATTCAAACCAATACATTCCTAGAGGTTGTTATTAGACAGAGCCCTGTATACAAGGCACATATCCCTCCTATATCTCCTATACTGGAGTGAATACATCCCCAGACTCTGGAGTCTCTCCTCATATGTCTTTTCCTGGCACTTCACCACCATTCTGGTGGCCTGTCTCTAGACCCCTTCAACTCTCATCTGATCTTTTTTCAGATGTGGCACCCAAAACTGCCCACAATACTCCAGATAAGGGCAAACCAGAGAGACATAGAAAGGTACAACCACCTCCCTAGCCCTGCTTTTGATGTTCCTATTAATTGCAGCAAGAGCTCCATATGCCTTCCTTGTAATTTCAGAACAGTGGTTTGAGAATTTTAGATCGCTAGTTATTTGGACTCTCAGGTCTCTGTCAGAATTAGTACTTGACTGACAAATTAGTTCCATTAATGTGGTAATTAAATTTACCATTCTTTCCCCCCAAGTGCATAATTTTGCATTTGTTCAAATAAACCTTAATTTCTATGCTCCTGCAATGTCTGCCAATTTATTTATATTTTCTTGGAACATTCTGGCATCATCTGCGTTTGTCACTAGGGTCCCTAGCTTGATGTCATCAGTAAATTTTTGACATCCAAGCATTATTGTTACAAGTAAGGGATGCCACAAGGATATTGAACAAGGTGGGTCCAAGCACAGATCCCTGAGGGACCCCACTGGACACCCTTGCCCAGCTAGATAAGTGTCCTCTAACACACACCTGCTGTCTCCTGTTCGTCAGCCATGACTTATTCCAGTGTATTATTCAAGTATCTAATCCTATCTCCATTAAAGCCTTTATCAACTAAGAATGAGAGACACTATCAAATGCCTTTTCAAAATTGACATATAATATGTCTACTGGGATGTCATTATCCAGAGCTGCTCTCACTGGGTCAAAGAAGTTTACCAAATTCGTGAAGCAAGATCTTCCCCTCTTAAACCGATGCTGGCTTGGGTCTATTTTGCCCTCATCTTGTAAATGTCTATCGCTTTTTTTATTAGTGACTCAAGTATTTTGCCTGGAATACTGGTGAGGCTGATAGGTCTATAATTAGTACATAATGATTTGGGGCCTTTTTTGTAAATAGGGATTACATGGGCTATTGTCCAGCTCAAGAAAGAACCATAGTTCTTTCATATGAACCCACATTAAGCCCTTTGTAAGCCTCCCACCAAGGTGTTAAGGGATGTCTTAAAACCATATTTTGGGGTCATTTTTCCAAAACAAACTCCAGAATCAAGCTAAATGGATTCCCTTTAGCTGGACTCATGTGTTTGTTTTTCTTCAGAGCATCATTTTTATTTGTTTTAAAATGTAAAAAAAAAAAGTCAGAAACAGATGGTACCCACACAAAAAAAAATGTCTCACAAAAGAAAAATTTTGGCTCACTAAAGAAGAATCCTATTTCATGAGCCAGAAATTCTTCTTTTGCATTGGACATATAAATGAAAAAACCTACTGAGCATGCTTACAACTGAAATTTAAAATCCTTATAACTCAGGAACCAATTTATATTTTTCACCAAACCCAAAAAAAAGACCTCTTTCTAGGGCAAGCCCCTTCTACCCTGAAAATTTCAGAGCAAAATCCTAAAACATCCAGGCTGAAGATAAGGGCAAAAAATAGCCAAAAAAACAGATTTTTTCACTTTTTGCACTATCTAGATCTCTGAATCCAGAAATCTAACCATCATGAAACTTGCCAAATCAAGAGACCTTGCCTCCCCCAGTCCATGCATGCAAAATTTCATGTAATTCCATTGAATGGGAGCACAGTTAAGGTGCAAAGTTAAGGGTTTAACATTAAACACCCTACTCAACCCTAACTGTAGGGGTGCTTCCACACCTTTTACCCTGACAATTTCAGAACAAAATCCTAACTCTGGGCTGGAGATGAAAGCAAAAAAACAGCCACAAACCCTGATTTTTCCACATTTTGTGCTACCCAGATCTTGGATTCCAGACATCCAACCATAGCAAAACCTGCCAAATCGAGAGACCTTGCCCCCCCCCGAGTCCATGCATACCGAATTTCATGCAATTCCATTGAATGGGAAGAAAGTTATTCAGGTGCAAAGTTAGGGCTTTAACATTAAACACCCTACTCAACCCTAACTACAGGGGTGCTTACATGCCCCTATGATATCTAGCTCTTCACTGCAAAAAAAAAAAAAACGTCAGTATATTTATCTGTCTGTCTACCTACCTATCTGTACAGTGGGATCCCAGTTATCTGAATTGTATCTGAACCACATGGGAGACATCAGAAAAGTTCAGATAATTGGGAGTCTGGATAGCTGTGATTTTGTGTATCAAAGCTATGATCTGTGCAGAGCAACAAGGCACAGTATTATATATACCGTACATGTGCCACTGTGGTTCATGGCTGCAGTCAGGCTGAGCAATTGTACTGCTGACTAGTGTTCAGGTCCTGTTCTCTGTACATGAATCATGGCTGCAGTTGGATTCTCTCTCTCCTTGTCTGTGCCTGCTGAGGCTGAAGCAATTGAAAAAATTCTGGCAACATGATGGGAATCTGATGTGCTTTCTAATAGGCTTGTTTAGAATGCAGCTCTGCTACTTGGCACACTCGGTGGTTTCAAAGAAGCTGGAGCTTCAGTGCTCGGATGCTGTGTTCATGATTTTTTTTTTCCAATGGCACCCTGCAACAGAACAGGGAAAATGGTCCAGTGGCACAATAATGAGCTGGAGCCATATAGCTGCCCCTGATCTACAAGACTACATGGTTACTGTTCCAGGACACCATACCCCATAGCCCACTGCTCAATCTTTTCCTCCAAAATCAGAGTGCAAAACAAGGTCAGTGCAAAACTGAAGTGGAATTTTTTTATATGCCCAAAAATGAAATGGGGATGTGGGGGCAGCTGGATGAATAAGACCATGAGGCTTTCTACTCAGACTGAAGTGGAATCATTGTTTTTTATAAGCCCTTGCCCTTTTTGTAATTCATCAGTTCAATGGGGGGAGAAACTTTGTCCTCAAATGAACTGATTTCTGCACAGCTGCAGGATAGAAGAGGAGAAGGGAGGCCTCCTATCAACAGCCTGCTAATCAGCAGCAATCTGCTGCAATCGATCCCCATTCATCTGATGTAAGTACTGCACTTAGTTTGGGATTTCACACCTGCTGAAAAACCTATCACCTCATGGGGGGTTGGATAGTTGTGATTCCACTGTATATGGGATTTGATATGGCCTGACTGAAGATATAATATTTACCTTCATGAGAGGTCAGTGATATTATAGCTCACAAGCGGTGACGTGATGATCCTTGTGGCCTCCCTGCTGGCCTTGGTCGATATGGTTGCTCAGTAGAATTGGCTTTCAGTCAGCAAACTACAGGTTCTGCTCTCTGAGTGGACTTATTGACTCCAGGTCAGCTAGTCCTTCCCAACCTGCACTCCCTTCACCTTCAAGGCCTGGCTCCTGAAGAGACAGAAGTGAACAGGTTCAAGGTATCTCATAGGGTCTCTGAAATAGTTTTGGCTGTGCATAAACCGTCCACCAGGAAGATACACACAGCCAAGTGGAAAAGATTTTCCATCTGATGCACCAAACCTTCCATGAACCCTTTCAGGTGTATACGTGAAAAGGTTTTTGGGTACTTACTGGATCTTTCCGATCCTGGCCTGCAGTATTCCACAGTTAAGGTCCATCTATATGCCATGTCAGCATACCAAGTACCTGTTGGTACCCTCTCTTTGGCACAGCCTCCAATGTTTCAGAGGTTCTTCAAGGGTATTCTGCTCACAAGTCCTCCCATCGGGAAGCTGGTGACTCCCTGGGATATCATCCTTGTGCTGGATATACTCACTTGCAAGCCCTTCAAGCCTATTGTGGCTTGACGTTTTTAACCTGGAAAGCAGCATTTCTGGTAGCTGTCACCTCTGAATGTGGAGTATCAGAAATCCATGCTTTGGGCACAGTTTCTCCATATACTGTTTTCCATAAAGATTAGGTAGTTCTACATACCCACCCAAGTTTCTACCTATGGTGCTGTTGGAGTTCCATCTTAATCCTGCCTCCTACTTTAGCAAATTCTAGAATGTGGGAGAAAGGAGTCTCCACTCACTGGATGTTGTGAGGGTCCTTAGGTTTTACCTGAATAGATCTAAGGACTACAGACAGTCAAAACAGCTCTTTGTCTCTTTTAAACCCCAATTGAAAGGGACAGCCTGTTGCAATCAAGTGCATTTCAGCCTGGATTGTAAACTGACCTCATCACTGCCATGCTATGGCTCAGGCTAAACTGGAGGGCAAGGTACAAGCCTACTCCACCAGAGCAGTTGCCACTTGCCTCGCAGTGGTACATTCTGTGCCTGTTAGAGAAATTTACAGAGTTGAAACTTGGAGCACAGTGCATAATTTTCTATGCAGTCATGACCTAGATGTCCATACCAGGCAGCATGCCATCTTTGGCAGGACAGTTCTGAATAAATTTCTGTCCTGGGTGAGCCCTGAGCTGCAGCCTCTCTAGTCCAGGGGACTTTATCTAAGCTTGGTACTCTGACCCATTAGTGGAATCTATGAACAAGACTGATTCCTGGAAGATATGAAAAGTTGCATGCTTACTATAACTGTGGATCTTTCTGAATATCTTTCTCCATAGATTACCATGTCTCCCCACAATCCCCCAGACTCACTCCAGTACTGTTTGGACTTTACCCCATTGTACTTGGTTTGGGCTGTGAAGACACTTGTGTTACTGGTTTTGGTGGCCCTTCTTGCACAGGTCACTTTAGGTTAAGTTCATAGGTTACTAGTTAGGTTCATGCTGCTCACCTCCTCAGTAAACAAATGTACTGAGGTGTTTGGGGGCTGGCACAGCAGTATACCAGTAATCACATGTGGTGACACATGTGGGGTCTACTCTCACCACCAACTCTCCACAAACGTTTTGGTCCCCATGGTGTCCTAGCACCTCTGGCACAGACCGATTAATGGTACTCTATGTGGAAGATATTCAAGAAGATCAAGTTACAGTAAGTACGTGACTTTCATTTTTTGACAGATTATATCTTGGCAGTCTTAGCCCTATGCCTGCAAAATTTAGTGTGCACAATCTCACTACTAGGGGATAATGGTTTGACAAGTTTGGCAAAAATTGGTATGGTTCAGAAATTATAAATTAGTGAAAATGTGTAAAATCCTCACAATTCAAGTGTTTTTTTGTTTGTTTGCTGTCAGCAACATACTACACTAATTTAACTTGTGAAACTTAAAAGTTCATAAGATCTTTTCCCAGAATAGGATATTTGTGTGGCTTGGAAAAAACCTTTTTCCCCATTTTTAAGTTATAAAGCTTTAAATTATTGTGCATGTGCAGACCACTTGAAAAAAATAACTTACAAAGCACAAACCTTTTTTCTGAGTTAAGCACAAATAAAAATTTTAAAAGCTAAAAATTACAAAAAATACTTAACTCTGTAGGCTGAGACCTGGATGGTTCATCCGAAGACTTAAATATTCACAATTAGTATTTTAATTAGATTTTTGTGATTCACTGGGAAAACCATTGAGATAGGCATTGACAAACTCAGAGTATGCACATACTGCAGTAAGATGTAACCAAAAAAAAAACATAGAGATACAAATAGTCATGAACATGACAAAAAAATTACAAAAATGTGTATTTTCCCATTCTATTTATCAGCTAGTTAAGGAATTATGAAAACTGACATGAAAAATGAACCAAATTCTATAAGAACAATGTGTATAAAACCATAAAAGATGGAAACTGTTCTACAAAATGACCCAAAAACCATTGCATTCATGTTATATTATAATTAGTCATGCACAAGCAAAATATTAAGAAATGTATGACTCATGTCTTGCTTCCCACAGGACCCAAAATAAGTTAGAACTCACCTCTTGCTTTGCACAGGGCATGCAGTGCCCTGCATGAAGTAACTTAGGACTCAGCTCCTACAGAAAATTAAGACTCTATGTTCTCAACTTACAGAAAATGAATTACTATGTTACTGCATTGTTAGAGTTCCAAAGCCACACAAGGAGGGAAATATGGTGTTAGGGTTTTTATCAGCCCTAACATCCACCCCTCCTCCAACCCCTAGCTTTATGACCCAAGGCCATGCTGCGGGTCTAGGACCCATGTCCCTTGAGTCTTCCATTTGAAACTGCATGCCTGAGGCCGTATGCAAAGAACATTAAGGTTCATCACTTGCTTTGGGCAGCCCTGTAGGGTACTACATGAAGAAAGTTATGACTGGTCTCCCTGGTTATGCTGGGCTCACAGTGCCCTTTGCAAAGAAAGTTATGACTGATACTGAAGGCCCTAAAGTAAGCAGCAGACTTGAGGAGCACATCTCCAAATCTGTAGCTTGAAGCAGTAAACTGGTGGGACATGGTTCCAACCTTTAGCTTGGCCTTGCATCATGAGGCTTTGGTCTGGAGAAGAGGGTGGGTATTATAGGTGCAAAAAACCCTAATGCCACATTTCCCTCTTTTTGCTGATACATATATATATATATATATATATATACACACACACACACATATGGATGACTTAAAATATGCAATTTATTTTCACATGTGAGTTGTGGGGATCATTACTCATTAGTGGTGGAGCTATGAGTAGGGATGTATGTTTGTCATGGCAGTCATACACGTCATTGATTCCATGACATTTGATCTTTATTCAGGACTTCCATGACTTTCACTAGTGTTATCAGAATGTAGCAATGATGACAGTGCCACAACATTTACTACTGTTTACTAATGATTTCATGAACAAACAATGAGTCATTAAAACCTCATCCATGACAAACTTACATCCCCAGCTATCAGTGAGTTATGAAAATCATGCCCTCTCACGAGCAATGAGATGACAAATTGCATATTTAACATGCTACCAATATAAATGGTGAGAGGAACCTATAGATTGGGAGTAGTTGGCTGATAAGCTAAATATGTTTTGTGTAAAGTCTATAAATTTCTTTGCTGATAGTTCCCCTAACAAATGGAGTAAGTGACAGGAAACAAACCTGCTACCCAGAGACCTTCAAATTCTTTGAAACTGTACCATGTTAGGTTCTTGAGTTACTACTAAAATTGAAAGAATGTAAAGGTGAGGGACCAGATGACCTCTTACCCAGGCTCTTAAAGATGTCAGCATGTCAGATTGCAGAACCATTAACATAGTTAATCAAATGGTCCCTGTAATTTGGTTATTTTTCAGAGGGCCGGGAACTGGCAAAAGTGGTCCCTATTTTCAAGGGGGGCAGTCCACACCAGCTGCTCAACTACTGACCAATGTCTTTACTGCCAAAAATCTTAAAATTGCTAGACAGTCTAGTTGCAAACCAGTTGCAGGGTTGTATCAAAAACTGTTACCTTAAAGACCCATTCCAATCACCCTTTAAAAAAACTCACAGCACCATATCATCTCTGATGAGGGTCTTGGGAAGGTGCAGGCAGAGCTATGGACTCCAGACACCATACTGGGGCCATATTTGTTGACCTATTCAAGGCCTTTGACGAATTAGAAGTGATAGGACTTGGAAGTATTGCTATTGACTGGTTTCCTTCAAATCTGCACAAAACAAAACAGTATATAGTCATGAATGGTATTATGTCAGGAAATCTGTACATCTTGAGAGGGGGTTCCCCAGGGATCGGTACTAAGTCCTTTGTTATTTACTGTGTACATGAGGAGCCTAGGAGAAGACATCAGCAACTTGAACTACCACCTCTAAGCTGATTACATTGTTATTTATGCCTCTGGGGAGTCTCTCTCATATGTGCAGATGGCCCTTCAAGATGGGTTCTCTGTGTTACAGACTTTCTTTAGAGATCCCAAACTAAAGCTAAACTCAGATAAAACAAAGCTAATGTTTGCAGCCCTGGTCAAGTTGAGAAATGCTTCAAATGCTTAGTTTGCCAGTCATGCTTCAGATGGTTAGTCACTCAAGATGGTAAATAAATACAAATGGCTAGGCTTCTGGATGGAGTCAGCTAGCTCCAGAAACACCCATGTTGATTGCTTGACAAAAAAAAAATTGGGACTAGAATAGAGTTGCATCATAGATATAAAAATTGTTTACCCACTGAGTCGAGGCAAAAAAAAAAAAACACAGCTGATACCCCTTTTTTGACTATGCAGATGTAGTCTGTGATCACTCTTCCCTCAACAGACTGCATTGATTGGACATGCTATACAACTGTTTAGCAAGGTGTATCCTGGACTGTCCTAAAACAGCTCTCCACTGTGAGCTGTATAAAATGGAATAGGTGTCTCTCCAAAATTGAAATTTACATAAAACTATTTTTGCTGTCAAAAGTGTCTAAGGGCTAGTCCCAATCTACTTAAAAGAATGCTAAGCATCAGACCTAAAAGAAGCAACTCTGAGGAATGCAGGATTCTCTGAGTTGGAGACTGTGAGAGTCAGAACCCCATGAACAACCTTATCATACAGTTACTTCATTCCCCAGCTATGGAACTCCTTGATGGTAAAGTTCCAGGTGATTTGGGGCAAGGGACCCACCTGTTGCCCTAGAGTAAGAGGGATCACATAAAGATCTGAATGTTATATAGGGTAAGTTATAACACGCTTGATGCATGTACACTAAGAAACCAATATTCAAAGGTTAGCATCCATGTTAACATGGTTAGTATGGGCACTAACCTGGGTTTGCAGTAGTGCTCTGGGCAGAGCCATATTGAGAGGTCCTGAAAGCACCCTCAAACCTGGCAGCACCAAGATGCTAAAATACCACTGCACCTATGCAAACGAGGGGTCCTCCCATGCATACTGGTACAACAGTATATTCAAAGGTTTGTAGCTATAGAAAACAACTCTCCAAGCAGCACTGTTTAATGCTACCGCAGACCACCTCTTACCTGGATGCTAAGCACATGCCCCCACCCTCAATGGCTGAGCAGCTGTACTGCAGCCCCCTGCCCTACCCTCCCATTCCTAGTCTTTGCTGTGTCCCTGGTGGCATAATGGTGCCCCATCCCCTGATTTTCTGTTTATGTTAATGTGATAATTCCTTATTGCTCCAGTGCTTCTTCCCTGTTCACCTGTTCCCTATAGTATAATGATTCCCTGGTGGTCCAGTGTGTCCCTCCATAGTCACCTGTTCCCTATAGTATAATGATTCCCTGGTGTCCCAGTGGTTCCTCACACCCCTCAATCTCCTGTTCCTTTTAATGTTATACTTCCCTGGTGGTCCACTGGTGTCCCTGTACAAGATCAAGTTCCATGACTGACAGACTGTGATCAGCCAAGGAGGTGAGAGGAGGGCTGTGCCAGCTGCAGTTTTCACTGGACCAGCTTCCAGGGTGGGAGTATGGTTGGAAGGTAGGGGGCACCACTGGATGACCAGGGAAGTATAAAATTAATGGGAATGGAAGATCAGAGGTGGTAGGAACCACTGGACTACATGGGAATCATTATACTGTAGGAAACGGGTGATTGGGGGCCACTAGACCACTAGGGTATCATTGTACTATAATGAATGGGTGATCAGGAGGCCACTAGACATGGAATGGGTGATTAAGGAGCCACTGGACCACCAGGGTATCATTGTACTATAGGGAACAAGTGATCAGTGGGAATCACTGGATCACCAGGGTATCATTATACTATAGGGAATAGGTGATTGGGGGGGACACTGGACCAGAAGGGTTCTGATTCCTATTGTGTAAGGGGTGCTAAGGGGCTGCTGCATCACATGCAAATGAGCTGATAATGGACATGCAGATAGCCCATTAGCACCTTGTATGCCCAATGGGCTCATTTGCATACTTTGGATGAATATGGCCCACAGAAGACTTGGTACTATCCTGTTTTGGGCAACGCTATTCCCTATGGGCCATATTCAGCCCTGGTCCATATTGGGGTAATGCAGTTTCACTGAATGCTGCCTTGACATGGACCAATATTTAGTCAGATAGCGCCACTCCATTTTTTTTTATTTTACCAGGAGAGACGCACTAAGCTGAGAACTTGTTTACAGGTGTGACCTAGGAGCACAAGGAAGTTAAATGACTTTCTCAGGGTCACACAGTATGCAAGTGGGGGCTGTGGGATTCTAACCCATGTCTCCAGGCTTGCAGGCCAGAGCCTTAAAACACTGCGCTATAATGCCTCCATCAATTGGTGGCAATTGGTGAACACTATCTGTCTGAATATCGCAGGTGCCAGTGGGTAAGCAAGGGCAAGAACAGCACAAATGGCTGCACTGTTTTGCCCGGTTCTTTGAATATCAAGCCCAAAATGTTCCACAAGAACTGTATTTAGTAAGTAGCAATGTGTGTGTGTGTGTGTATATATATATATATATATATATATATATATATATATATATAGTAATCCTACTTCTACTTTTGTAACTGCAATTTTTGCACTGTAACTCCTGTACTTGAAGGTGTGCCATTGCAAGTGAGCTTGCCTCAGTGGTTAATCTCCATAATAAAATTGAATTGCAATGAATATTTTTGGCCAGACTACTGCATATTTGATTTATCAAACATCATTTTACTAGTTATAACTTTTAAATGTGCTGTTTTTTTTATTTTTTTCTGATTTCAGTTGCTGACTTCAGTAATACAGATGCCTTGTGTAATGTCAACAGCATTGTAGTTGCCACATTTTTACCAGCAAAAGACTTCTGTTTCTAAATTAAAAAAAATAACACTGGTACTTGAAATGTTTAATACTAGATTTGCATTTTTTGCAAAGCTGTTTGTGGGCTGTAAGTAAAAGTATCCTTGAGACTGTGATAAACCTTTGCAAATTTGTCCCATTTTCTGAATAAGTGAAGAGCTCTGAAGTCAGCCAGTCCTCCTTGTTGCTGATTTGCAACTGTCTGGGAGGGGCAGATTTGTTGCAGATGTCATTAAAACTGCACAGAAGATGGATAGTACCTCATCCACATTGATTATATGATCCAAAAAAAAAGAACATTTCACAGACGGCAGTGCCTCACGAAACTAGTACATTAAGGTTTCTAAGATTCTGCCAAGGCAGAAGGAACAGTCTTTCTTTTTGCACTCCAATATACTGAACTGTAGACACTAGTTCATCAGGTAATATACCAGACTGAATGATCTTAGTGGAATCAGAGATGTTTCTCTGTCAGCATAGCATACGTTTAGATTTTTTGTCTGGTTTCCAGCCTAGGGATTTGACACAGACAACCTTGGTTGATTTTCAAGTTTTTCCATTTTTATTGATCTTTCCAAAGTGTTTGGTTTAAGAAATCATTCTATTCTTTTGGCTCATGTTTTGTATTATGTTTTTTTTCTAATGATGTTACTACTTGGTTTTGCTCATCTGTCCTGATAGCCACACAGTCCGTTTCTTGATATGGTTCAGTCTCTTGCTCTTTTCCTGTTTCACTTGGTGTTTTTTAGGGTTCGGTGCCTAATTCTATTATTTTTTTTTTTATTTGTTAACCTTTTCCCACTATTATCCAATGCTGTTCCCTTGGGTTATATGCTGATGACACTGTTTAATTTTTTCTAGTGAGTCAATGGGCTGCATCAATTTTCAACTGCAATCTGATTTTAATCATCTTTCTTTATTCCTAAATAATGATCTGAAATAAGTGCAAAGAAAATTCAAAGTATTCTTTCTGGTACCCAAGTTTGTTTTTTTTTAAATATGTATCTGTTCCCTTTCAGTTTCAGTTGGGACTAACCCCTTAGTCAAAACATTTAAATTTAAGTATCTTGGCTTAATTTTTTATTCTTTTTTAGCATTTAATGATAAAGTAATTTATGTTTCCTCGAATGTTTATGACTGCCTTGGTAAACTGAGATGAACCAGACAGTACCTATCTTAATTTGATTTGCAGAGTATTGTTACACAAGCTATCATGTCAGTCCTAGAGTATGGTGATACCATATATAGACCTACATCTGATTCTGTCTTAACCCCACTGTCTACATTATATTACAAGTTGTTACATGTTATTTTAAATGCCAGCTGGGATATTCATCACTGTAATTTTCTGTTTACATTTAATTAACTTTCATTACCATTTATGAGAGAGCTATGTTAGGGTAAACTCATTTTAAGTTCAGTCATAATCTCTCTGCCCCTTACCTTATTTTTATTGTTCACAGTTTATGGGATAAGAGATATTCAAAATCATACACTGATTATTCCCCAAGTTTTATGGGTTAAGAGATGTTCAAAATCACACACTGATTATTCCCAAAGTTTGAACTCATTTCAGTAAGTCAATTTTTTTTATTTGGTGCTTCTTTTTGGAACTAATTAAAAAAAAATCTCCCCACCATAGTGTCCTTTCATTCCTCTTGTAAAGCTCATTTGTTAAACTGTGTACCAATTATGTTTGTGTTTCGGATTATTTTATTTCCTTTTTAATACCCACAGTTTCCTTCAATTTGTACTTTAATAATTTAAGGGACATTCTATTCAATGAGCCTTTGTACCTCACAGAACATATCCTTTCATAAAAAAAAAAGTTGAATAAATAAAGCAACCAACAAATAAATAAGCCTTTTACACGTTGGTTGGCTGCTAGATGGACTACTGCCTCCAACCACTCCTACATGCTACATCCTAGGTAATCTGATGTATCAACCTTTTTTGCCAGTCACTTCACTCTAGAGTACTTGCACTCCAACATGAAGTCATAATCTAGAGGCCAAAGCTGGGTGATAGAACAAGGCAAATAAGTTGTAATGTAAGCTATGGAAACTGTCTCAGTGCTTTAGGGACTATTTTTTAGAAAGTGTAGTGTAGTGTTTATCTCCACTAAATCACTTTTATTCAGCAGCCACAGTTTTACTTCCTTTTTTTTTTGCAAAAGGAATTTATTTGCAGCTGCAAAGGCTTTTGATTCAAACTGAAAGATTGCATTTTGCTGTCTTTTATGAAAGTCACAATAGAAGGATGCACTGTGCAACGTTGTCCAGTGTACAGTAGCTGTGGCCTTAGCAGTTTGCTTTTAACTCTTTGTTTTCAAAGTCTGAAATATTAATGATGTTGATACCTTGTGACAGAAAGAAGGGGAGGGGGAAGTTTAATAATCAAAGAAAAAACATTTACTGGAATCAAAAACTATACTTTGCTCGTCTGTGTCTACCATTTGTAGCCACAGAAACTCCTGTCTATGGAGTGCACATTCTGAAAAGACCTATGTTAACCACAAATGCTACAGCCAGGAGAAACATATTGATATAAATGTCCTTTCTATTCATATTACCTTTACTCACAAAACTGAAAAATGGACTAGCTGCCACAAGAAACAAAAAACAAAAAAAAAGAAAGAGAAATACAGGCCACAACCCCTTTGAATTCAGACACATCATATCCATGTGAACAATTTGGGGATTCTGTAATTCAATATTTTTTGTGAAGGCTAAATTTCAAGTTAATTACCCCACAAGTAGATAACATGGCTGTAACAAGCTAACTGTAAGCAGAACAAGGAGCACACTGTAAAGGCAACAGAAAGGAATTTTATAAATAGTGCTATTTAATTGTGAGTCAAAATGTAATTTACAAATCAAAGCAGTATGTCTAGCCTCCAGGGAAGAGTAATCTGAATCTCTGACATCAGTAGACATGTAGCGGAAACTTTCATTATGGATGGCAACATAGACTTGGCAGGAAGTAAAGAAACTGGTGTATGTTCTTATAAGACTTAAAAAAGAGAAATGTTGACTTTGAACAAAGTGGTGTTTACAGATAAAGTTGTGTTTTCTATTATGTGAGAAATTTTTAGGATCATAATCAGTATGAAATCATTACTTACCTTCTGACTTGCCCAAGGTATATATATTTTTTTGTTATTGTTCTTGTTTAGAGTTTCTGTAAAATGGGATATTCACATTTAGGCTACCAGAGAAATTTTCAAGAGGGTCCCGGGGAGGACAGTTACAGCATCAGGTCATTTATAACAGTTGCACAGTAACCAACATGAGTCATTACTGACATATATACACACTCATTGAATTTAGTTCTTGCAGAAGTACAGATGCTTTCATGTGGATACAAACTTACTTTACTGCTCACGCTTGGTCAATGAACTTATGATCACTTATAATTAAAGTGTTTTCCTTGTTGTAGCTGTGTTATGTCAAGAGGGTATCTCCTCCCCATGTGCAAATTAACCAGAATTCTTTTTTGTGGTGACCGTTAGTGCTTATGAAAGGTAGTAGGGGTTGGCAGAACTGTTGACTCCAATGTCTTGTTTAGTAACATGTCAGGTGTAGTACAGACAGTTACATCACAGACACTACTTCTCACAGTATTCTGTTATGAAATCTTAACCATGACATGGAGAGGCCACATCTAGAGACAGCATAGTAAAAAAATGTTTTAAAATTCTTCTTTCTCCACCATCTACCCAGCCCACCCCCATCCTCAGATGACCCTCCCAGACCCATCACCCACCATTTCTGGGATTTCAGCTCTTACTTCCATTCCTTAGCAATTTATTTGTTACAAGACTGGAAGGGATCCCCAAGCCACTGTGGAAGGTCATGATCAGTTCAAGGCATAGTACTCAGTAGGTGGTGTGCGGTCTGCTGGTGGTTGTCAGGTTATCTTGCTTGTTCTGGGTGACAATTCTATTTCCTGGTGTCCCTAAACACCCTGGATGCATGAGGGGCTTGACAACAATAGTGCATGCACACACACCACGCTCACCATGCATCAGGGGATGTCTGCCAATCTATTGTCTCTGGTATGCACTGCCGCCTGTGGTCCCCTAGGTGGCATTAGCATAGCAGAGCTCACAAACCTTCCTCCCTAGGGGAGGAGAGCATTCTGTGGGATGCTCAATCCTCTTCCCTCCTGCCAGCCCCAGACAACCCAGGCTTGATCCCGAACCTGGCTTGCCAGTCCTGTTAGCAGTAGTGCTACTGCTCTGCCATTGGGACGGCTTTACTAACACAGTATTGTGATGACAGAAGGGACTTAGGGTTCATCTTTTCTTCCCTCTTGCTGCATGGCTGTGACTATATTCAATGTGACTGTGGACACACATCTAAACTGGAATGCTACCCCTACTCGGGCCATGAGATAATCAGTGCAGTTCACCCTCAAGAATCAGTCTAGTCCTAAGCTGGCCCAGTGGCATTGAGGGTTGGGTCACTGGGTACCACAACTTGCTCCATGATGGTGGCCCATGTTTGGGAATGAATATAGGTTGCTCGGGGTTGGCCGGGGGAGAGGATCAAGTTTCCAAGGGACTGCTCTCCTCTCCTGAGGAGGGAGGACTGCTGGCTTGCCAAATGACTGCCACCAGCTGGAGGCCTGGTGGCAATGTGGGTGGGACAGGTGTGGCAGTAGAAGAGTAGGTGCTGCAGGATTCTGTGGTGTGCTTGAACCTCCATACATACATACATGCATGCTGACATGCGTGCCCCAGCAGGGAATCTGGTGGAAAATGGTGGCAAGGCAGGCATTCTTAATGCCCTGTGTGCCAGTCCACCACCCACCCCAACACCAAGGACCTGGATGGCTGAGACTGCATTGTGCCTCATGGGGGAGTACAGTCCTCCCCCTCTTGACCCTGCCATGGGGGTAATCCATGGGGGTAATTGGGCTGCTCACATACGCCCTAGGGATGTGTTGATGGTGGTGTCAGCATGGACAGGGCTGAAAAAAGGGGAGGCCAAGTTTGCCTCAGCCAAGTGCCCTGTCTGTCCCCCTCAATTTAAATGCATGTCCTCTGGTTTTGTTTGCAATCACCAGTTCAAACTTTATTGTGTATTCCACCCCATCTTCCCCCTTAGTATTCAAAACACTGTTGTCATATCGTAAGATATGTTGTTACATAGATGTTGATGACATCAGCCCATCCAGCCTGCCTATCCTACCTTACTACTCTGTACTTGCCCTAGTGTCACTCCTTACCTTCAGTTACCACCCCCCTTTTTTTAAATCCCACATTCCTGGTCCACCCCAGAGTGAAGCTGCTAACTAATTTAGCACGCATCACTTCTTCTGGTAGCTTATTCCACTTGTTCTCCACTCTTTCTTCAAAGAAGCACTTACAGACATCCTTTTTGAACCCCTCCTCTCACAAGTCTGAGTGAACTCCCTGTCTTCCCTGTATTTGAATTAAATCAGAAGAGTTCATTGGCATCACCACGATTTAAGCCATGTAAGTACTTGTAAGTCTCTGTCATGTAGCCCCTTTCCCTCATTTTTTGGGGGTGTACATGTTTAAGCCCTGCAGCCTCTCCTCATACGTCTGATTCTCAAAGCCATGGATCATCTTGGTTGCCCTGCGCTGTACTGCCTCCACCGTGTTTTGCAGTATATCCTCAGGTGTGGACTCTAGCACCTTGCATGGTGTAGTCATACCCAAGACCTGTACAATGGGAGGATCCCCATCTCCCTTCTACTGCTTATCCCCTTTTTGTACCCCAACATCCTGTTTGCTTTACCCATCACCATGTTGCAGTGTGCAGCCATTTTACACTCTCTGATATCATTATCCCTAGGTCTTGTTCTTCATGCTGCTATCCAGCACTACCCCATACTTCTTATTACACTCATGGGTTCTTCTTCTCAATGTGTATTACTTATGTTCTTAGCATTGAAGCCCAGCTTCCAGATCTTTGACCAGGTCTTCAACTTGCCCAGATCCTCTGTGAGTTCCCTTCTCCCTTTTTCCATGTCTACCATTGTGCAGATCTTTGTGTCATCTGCAAAGTATCAGAGCTTACCATTATTGCCCTCACCTATGTCACAAATAAATACATGGTGGAGGACGAGGCCCAGCACTGACCCCCGTCCTGCTTATTACTTCATTTAACTCTGAAACTCCCCATTAACTACCACTCTTTCTGTTCTTCCCTTCAGCCAGCTCTCCACCCAAATTTGTGACTTTTTCCTCCACCCGGGGTCTCTTATCTTTTTGACCATCCTCCAGTGGGATCTGACTCAAAGGCCTTGCTGATGTACCCACTCAACCTCATTGTTTTAGACTAAATAATATGAGTATGTCCTATCTCACCTTGTAGCTCTTGCCTCCTAAGTCATTATTTCTTTTATTTGTTCAGGACATATTAATTAAATCCAGATTACTTCTTTTCAATGATGCACTGATTGGTAGTACATAGTGGATAGCAGGTATAAGTTGTACAGCTATTAATCATCTTGCAGGCCGTGTACTGGATCCCCTTGGTCTCTTCAGTGCCCTTAGTGTGCTATTGCTGCCAGAACTGAATACAGTTCTTCAAGTGTGGTCTAAACATTTTGCACAGGGGGCAGGATCACTTCCCCTAACCTACTCCTCTCCCCATCATAATACATCCCAATGCATATTTGCTCTTTTGACTACAACAGCACGTTGCTTGCCTGGCTTCAGATTACTGTTCACAGTTATCCATACATAATTTTCATTGTTGTGTTGTCAACTGTTTCATCATACAGGGTATGTGTGACCCATGGTCCTCATTCCTGTGTGAGAACCATGCACTTTCCTTCTTTAAACATAAGCCCCCATTTATTGGTCCACACTCCTAATGTGTATGGGTCCATCTGTAGTGCACCAACTCCTCTTCTGTGTTCTCTCTTCTTGCCAATTTAGTGTTATTAGCAAACTTCAGCAGCCTGCTGTTGACTCTCCCCTTATGTCAATAATAAATATATTATAGAGCAACTGACTCAGCACTGACACCAGGTGTACTCAGTTCAGAAAACAACTCTCTATTCTAAATGGTGGCCATCCCCCAATACTCTTTTGCTTCCTACCTATGGGCCAATTTGCTATCCAACTCCTGTACACTTTGTGGAGTCCATATTGGGCTTCTTTTTTCATGAGGTTTCCATATACTACAGAACCAAAGGTTTTTCTGGTGTCCTGATATACTATATCCACCACTGGCCTTAATAAATCTCACTTACTTGCTGGAAGAAGGCAATCAGGTTGGTGTGACAGGCTCTATCTTTCATGAAACCATCTTGTATGTTAGAGAATGACCAGCTATCTTCTATGTGCTGAACCACCACATCTTCTTATATGATTGACACAAACCACTGAGGTAAGACTCAGAAGCCTGTAGCTGCCAGGGTCCAACACTGCTCTGTCCTTGACTAGATAGGTGGCAAAATTGACTGTTTTCTTGTTCTCTGTTACTATCCCTGCCTGTAAGGAGCCTTGAAAGATATCAGAGGGTCCAAGCCAGAACCCCCTTTTACTCCACTATTGCCACTTAGTGGATATAGTATGGATTGTGTGATTTTCTAAGATTTGCACTTTCTAAATACAGTACTTGCCTGCTAATTCTGGTATAATCTGCACTGGCAACTGGTTGAGCTGCACCTCTTCCAAAACATTTACCATCAGCTGCCCATGCCCTAAAGTAATTATTCAGTGTCTACTATTACCCTTTTCTTGTTCAGGGCCCCTCTACTGAGCAGGGGCCCTTGCCTTTCCTTTACTGTCCCTTTTCCCTATACAGTAAAGCCTGTTGAATTGACATGACAAAATGGATTAACATTGAAATTCTACTGTTTCCTGCAGTGACTCTGAAGAATTCCATGGTATTCTGTGTTGCATTCTGTCAAGCCCCACTGTATATTGAAAAATGGTTTATTATTTCCCTTGATCCCCTTCGAGGCCAGCATTGGTCTATGCAGTCATGTCCCTTTATTTCTTCTGTAATGATGTATAATACACTTGTCTGATATATAGTATGCAGCTTCACAGCCCCTTATTTGGCATTACCACTACCATTCAGTAGTGGTGTTGTCAGTTTAGCCACATCCTTTTTCCTCAGTTTCTCAAAATCTGTATTTCTGAAGTTTAGCATCCTGACCTTTGTTGAAGTAGCTTCTTCAATCCCCTCCAATGCAGTCCTCTTACAATCACTGTTACCATAGATTTTCCAACCCTTACTGCTTTGATCTTGTAGTTATCTCTTTTTAGCAGCAGATCAATAACTGTATCTCCCTTTGTTCCGGGCTTAATATGCCAAAGAAGAAAACAATCCATCATGATTGATATGAAATCCCTCCCTGCTTTCTCTTGCACACTTTCCACCTCTCAGTGTCAGGTAGGTTAAAATCCCTCATGTTAATAAAGGGCCCTATAGTTGTCACTCTTAAAAGAGCTAGTGTAATGTCTGGAATTAATTATAACTTTCAGATGTTGTCAGCTATCACTTCTTATATCTGAAGTATTTTTTTTATTTTCTTTTTGCTAATTAGAAGATTTTCCACCTGGCAGTATTGGGGTGATGTGTGGAACAGCTCTCTGGAGGCTAAAGCAAAGTCAGTTGTGTTCCTCCCACCACATCGTCAACATTGAGACCACACTGACCGTGACATCACTAGTAACCAAGGAGAACCATTTCTCACTGCCAGATTATTCTCTTTCTTGTGAAGCAGCAGGGATTGACTCTTCTTGGTTACTAGTGATGTCACAGTTTCCTGCATTTTGACTGGTACTTGTGAAAGTCACTGCTCAGACTGCAAACATTGTGGTGCCTCGATGTGTTTGGTCACATTCCTGATGTTGTAGTGGGAGGAACAGAACTGATTTTTTTTAGCATCCAAATAGACACTGCTACACACATCAGCCTAGTACTACCCAGTAGAAAATCTTCTAATTAGCAAACAGAAAAGAAAAAAATCCTTCAGCTATAAGAAGTTATAGCTGACTGCATCTGAAAATTACTATTAATTTCAGGCAGTACACCAGCTCTTTAAATTCACAAGTCAGTTTCTAGTCATGCTGGGCTATACTGCCTGGCAGTCTATAACATAATCCCAGAACGGCCCTTCTGGCTGCTGTAGGTAAAATTTCCAGACACAAGTTTACTGTAGAGCACACGTTCCTCCACATTCATTGTTTCTTGCTTACTGCAACCCATTCTTTGACATATAAAGCAACCCCTCCACAGCTCTGACCCTCCCTGTCCCTTTTTATGGGACTGTACCCCCTACCCTTGAATGCCAGCTTTTTTCCTTCATTCCACCAGGTGTGCGATCTACCACACATCATTGCTGACTTCAGGAACATCACCCACCAGTGTATCAATCATTTTAGCTAGATACAGTCCACACTAGCCAATATAAAAGAAGTGCTTGTTAGGCACCACTCATTCTCTAAATCAGGCAGGAAGACAGCCATTAGTGAAGAGCTGCACTCCAGGTAAACAATTCCTTAAAATACAAAATGTGACAGAGCTTTCACATTTAAATAAGTAACTATATTCACTTCTTTGCAGCATTCATAGAGAGAAGTCTCTCTTTATGGGATATTAAAGAAAAAGATAACTGTAAGGTAGGAAACACATCACAAATATGGGAATTTATTGTTATGTTCATATTTTAATTTCAAACTGAATAAGGAGCTTCCCTTTAATCTAAATGGGAACTGAAGTACATTTTGCCTGATACATTTTTTCCCTGCTGGGAAAATGATAAGCCTATTAAAAGTAATATATTTGTATACTTTATTATAGAATAACCAATTCTAATATGACATGGTAGATATCCCTTGGTAACGCAGTAACAAATACAAGTGCTACTGTGCAATGTAGGCTTTAGCAGAGTGACAGCGAATTAAAGGATGTAAGCTAACATACTATAACTATAAACAGTTTATTGGTAATGTGATGATATGCATCAAAATTGAGGGGAATTACAAAGTAATTTTCTTTACATAGAAACATAGACAATGATGACAGAAATGGGCCTATGGTCCATCCAGTCTTCCCAAGTTCCCTGTTTAGCCCTGGGATCTACTGTCCCCTTCAGGGTCCTAGCTCTCCCTAGCCACTCACCCATTCTTCTCCCAGTCTGCCATCTTGAGCAAGCACTATGCCATTCTTTCTGTCCCAAACATACATGAAACCAGTAATGGTTTTTGCACCTACCACTTTGGCTGGTAGGCTATTCCACGACTCTGCCACCCTCTCAGTAAAATAATACATCCCCATGTCCTCCTGTTAGTTTTCACTCATGTCCACATGGTCATGAGCTAATATTCAAGCTAAATAGTTCCCTGCAGTTCACTTTAATTCCTTTTAGGAACCTGAAGGTCTGTATCATATCTTGCCTCTCCCTTCTGATCTCCAATGAATACATATTCAGTGCCTTGAGGCACTCCTCATTGGCTCTGAATCATTTTTGTCACAATGTCTTGCATGGTCTCTAGCATGTCTCTATCTTAACTGAGGTGAGGACTCCAGAACTGGGTGCAGTACTCCAGGTGTGTCCTCACTAAGGATCTGTATGGGGAAGTACTGTATAGCAGTTAGTATTAGTGCCTGATATATGTAGCATGATGACTCCAGTTGTACATATTAGTGCCTGATATAATTAATGTGCAGTGCTTACTGCTGGAGTACAGTTAGTATGGCAGATTATATTAGTGGTCTGCTTATATTAGTGGTTCTTTGCTTTCAGCTAATATAGCCAATATAAACAGAAAGCTAATATAATCTGCTACACAGTATTACTTCTTCCCTTCTGCTATCAATACCCCACCAGATACAACCCAGCATACTACTCACTTTGCTATATGCCTTTATGCCCTGACTCAATTGTTTTAGGGAGTCACTGATGATAACTCCAAAGTCCCATTCCTCAGCCATATTGCTATGTCTTACTCCACCCATCCACTACTCTATCATGGCATTCTTGCACTTGTTGGCACTGAATTTCAACTGCAAAACCTTAGCCCACCCCTCTAGCTTTTTAAAGTTCCCTATGCATTTCCCTGATTCCCTTGTCACTCTCCACCCTCCCACAGAGCTTGGTGTCATTCACAAAGAGACACAACCTGCCCCAGATTCCTTCACCAATGTCATTGATAAACATGCCAAAGAGGACCAGACCCAGGACAAAGCCCTAAGGTACCCCACTCATGACCTCCCTCCCCATAGACCACAACCTTCTGCTGCCTCCCCTTTAGCCAGACACTTATCCAGTTTACTATGACTTTTGCTGCATCCAGATCCTCCATCTTTTTCAACAGGCACCTGTGAGGCACCTAGTTAAAAGTCTTGCTAAAGGTGAAGTAGAGCAAATCCACAGCATGGCCCTATCAAATTCCCTCATCACCCAGTCAAAGAAAACTATCAGTTTAGTCTGACGAGATCTTCCTGCCATGAATCCATGCTGTTTACTATCCTGGAGCCCATTGCTCTCCAAGTAGTCCATGAGGTCCTCTTTGACAAGTGAATCCATCAACTCCCCCCCAATACTTTATAGCTAGGAAATATAAAAATGTGTCAATGTGTAGTTCAGGCTTGTAGTTTTTAATTTGGATTGATCGTCCATTTGAAATTATTAATTTATGTAGTAAAAGCACATTTGATGTAATCTACTTTAGACTGTGCTGTGTTGAGGATGCCAGTTAGAGATGTGCGAAATTGACAAATTTCATTACGCAAAAGTTTTTGTGAAATTCACCTGTTTCTCAAAATTTTTTGCAGAGGTGAAATTCAGAATTTCACCTGTGTAATGTGAAATTTTGCCTGCAGAAGACAACATTTTACCAGTGGAATGCATAATTTCACCTGTGGAAGGTGAAATTTTGCCTGCAGAAGGCAAAATTTCACCTGTGGAATGCGAAAATTTGCATTACACAGGCAAAATTCTGAATTTTGCATCTGCCAAAATAATTTGTGTAATGGGTGAATTTTATATTTTTGCAATATCTCTAATGCCAGTACACTGGCAAATCATTGGCACAGTAGGCAGGTCTGACACATTGAACTCTAATAAACAATTTTTCATTTATTTCATGTTGTGTCTGTCTCCTTACATTTGTTGTTCTGCAGGAAAAGATTGTATTCTTCCCATTCTATTCTTTGGCCCCTTCTGAGCAGTCTTTTATTATTTTTAACCCATACCTGGCTGAGGCATGGGTCTTTGTCAGTATATATTCCTTCCCCCATGCTCTTATTTTAATCCCCCCTGTCATTTTACCTGCCCTGTATGGAAGCATTCCCCACTTATGATGGTTTCTCAGACTTCATTTCTATTTAATATGTAGCACTAATGTGAGAATGCATACACATCTGTCAGTAGTAATGGCATTTTGTGATATAGACAGTTTATCAACTAAGAAGTGATCTGAGACCACCATGTCTCATTTTACATTGGTTACCAAACACCCATCAGATTATGGTAATATTTAGCCACTGCAGACCTGTGTGGGATTTTAACCAATGGACTGGAGCTAAAAGACTTTATAGGACCCAATGTCAATTGCCTGTGTCATTCAGTCTCTCTGTACTTGTGTTTAAAATGTATTTTTTTTTTCTTTTGAGTAAACATTTTCTATAAAAAAAAAACACTACAGACTTCAGAAGGTATGTCTCCATTTGCCCATGAATTACCAAACAGAAAATATTCTGGTCTAAATACAATCTTGCATGAATAATTCACCCTAACCTAAGAACCCAAATGGAAGACAAATAAAGTTGGCATAAAGTCAGCATGGTCTTTAGAGTTCAGTAAACAATAAATTACAAATCTTGTTGCCCAGCAATGCAAACAGATTCAAAACAGGAACAATCTCTGCAGAGAACAATCATGTTTTACATAACTTAAAAAAAAAAAAAACTAACAGAAACATTAACATTCCCAAATCATCCTTGGCAGTTTCCTGCAGTCATAATGTTTACATAAAACAAAACATGTTGTAGATTGCAGATTGTTTGTTCACTAGAACAGTAAGGCCATTGTGGTGTTATCCCTCAACATTAATTTGCTTTATGTAGATTTTTCAGTATAGCAGTTTCTAGAAAAAATTCAGTTTTCTGAAAAATTGACTGATCAAATGCTGTCCCCTTAATACATAAAACTTGGAATCACAGTGGTAGAACTTGGAATCACAGTGGTAGTCAGAGGGTGTTAGACTGTAAGTGTATAATAAGTGCCCTTTCTGTATGCCATTCTAACTCATTTTACAGTAGCACTGTTTTCCAGGATTAGCTACCTGCATTATGTTGCAAATACTCTGATAACTCTATTTTAAAATCGGAGCTATAATTCTTCAATTTTTCACAAAATCAGCAGATGTGAATACATACAATCTGATTCTCAAAAAATATTTACAAAAGCCTTTCTGCAAGATTTATTTACCTCTTAATTCTGTTCACATAAAGGAATTACAATGAATATTTTTAAGGAAAAATAGGTACAAAGGTCAAATAAATGCCTTCACAAGCTTGGGAATATGACTAGAAATGCTATTTCTTTCCTTGTGCATAGTAATACAAATTAATAGTGAGAGATGTATTTGTTTTGGCTGTAATTTGTGTTGCAGTGTTGAACAGTGGCTAATACACAAAAGAAACTGTCAGTGCCAAATATGTTTCAATTACTTTGTGCTAGAAAAAAGGCAGTGAGCAAAATCTTGGCCTTAGTAATCTAATGCAGTAACCTTGCTTATATTCCTTATTATTGGCATTCTGCAATAGAAAAAGATGTAATGTATGCAGCTGTATGTTACATGGAGTGTTTTGCACACTCCAAAATGTTTGCAATAAAAATGAAACATAGCTTTTATATATATATATATATATATATATATATATATATATATATATATATATAAATTAGTATTGAATCATATTGTAATATGTTATTAATTTTGTTATCAATTCAAGTATGGCTGAAAATTGGACAATTTTTCCCAGTTCTACTCTTGGTATGGTACTCACCTCGACTATCAATTGCTCCTACTTTCACTAATACAGTCACCCAACCAGCACTGTAGCACTGTTTATCATTATTGTAATTATAAATTCAATTTTTGTAGCTGGCATCTTGTTGATTGTACTGACTATATTCCTCTTGAATTACCTGCTGTGACTATTTGTAATGCATTGGCTGGCTGTGTGTAACTTATTGTCCTAATTAGACATAGAACCTTTGTAAATCAGCACCTGTGCTCAAAGGTATATTCCACATGAATAAATAAAATAAAAATAGATGCAAGAGTGTGAATGAGTATGTGGTATTCTTAGGTTTTCTTTAGTAATTCAAAATGTCCTTACTCCTGCCAGTCCAGGATGAAAATTGCTCACTCCTGAACAGCACCAACTCTAGAAATGCTGGGGACATCTGCAAACATTCTTATTGGGGGCCCCATTACAAGGGTATTACAAGAATGAAGAGCCCAAGAAAGAACTACATACCTTCAGATGCCTTCTCATCGATCTCTTTTCAGTTAATGTGTTTATTTCTACCTTTTGCACATTTCCTGGATTAAAATGGCATTATTACCGATAAAGAGATACATAGAAATATTAAGTAATTCTGCAGAAAAATGGACCAAGGTGAAGAGAACAAACAAACAGTGAGGTCAACTGGGCATCTAAATGTTTGCAGGGACATTTGTGCCTTAGGGGCCTGGTGTGCCTGCATCCTATAGTTCACACTATGCTTAAAATGTCTTTGCCACTTAAAGACTACACCTCTTTACATAGGTTTGGTACAGAGAACTGAGTGCATGAGATTCTTATTCAACACTCCTTAGCACCCTCAATATTAGATTTTAAAAATATTTATTCTGTAAAACTAACATGTTTAATTGCGATGTGTAATTTATACATTAATAAAAAATGTTTGAAGTTTGTACTTTTATTTCAGAATAAAAAAATGTAATACAAATATACAAATCCCATAGTTGCACTAGAAGAAGGGTTAAAAAAACACTGGAGATCTGCTAGCCCTATACCTCTTAATTTGTGGAGCCGTTTTTTCCTCTTCTCTTCTGCTCCACTATATTCTTTGAGAAATGTCTGCAAGGAAAAATCATTTGCAATAGGAAAACATCTTCTGTATTTCATTATATAGAAATTGCTATAATTTTCAATAATCCTATGGATAGATTGGATCCTGTTATTTGGGCATTTATTCTAATACTGCTTTTGTTCCAAGTATTATGTTCACTTTAAGTAACACAAAATGAACATTTTATATGAGATCTTTTTTTTTCTAGCTGGCTTTCAAAATAGTCCCAGTAGTGCAAAGTGTCCATTATTTAAAGGGAATACATTCCTCACAGTCACTACAGTAACGGAAAATGCAACTTTGTTTTTAAAATAAAACATATCAATTTATTTAAAAAAATAATACACACACACACACACTAAATCCTACTAAGTATGCTACATTCAGGTTGTTCCTAGTACAGTGCAGGTTGAGTGACTGTATTATTGAAGCAGAATTGGTAGTCAAGGTGAGTACCATACCAAGAGATGGACTGGGCAAAGTTTTCCCATTTTTCAGCCATGCCTGAATTGACAACAAAATTAATCTTCTTGCCTTTTTCCATTCCCCTCTGTACCTATTTAGAGTGCATGATGTTTTCATGCAAACCCCATTTAATCAGTTTGCCTTATAGCCCTCAACTGGTAGTCTACTCCCAGTTACTACCTTATGTTTAGAGGCCTCCAGCAATGTGAGTCCTGGGGTCCTTATGTAATCTGTCATCATGCTCCTCATTTAGTGGGCTATACCATAGAAGGAATCTTACAAATTTTACAATACTGTTTTTGGAAGTTTATGTTCTTTATGGTGATAACACTTGTGTGCTGTTTTAACAGGGCAAGTGAGTGAAATAAATATAACAATATTTAAATTTCCCAGACCAACGTCTTGCATTAGATTTAGCTCCCCAACCCCATGATGAATAGAGGTCTCCTGCAGCCTCAGGGACTGCTAATGCCTATTGCCAGCACTGCTTCTTACTTATTAATTAATTATAAATAAGAACATCAAAAGACTTTAGTCTTGTATCTTTATTTATCATGTGAATGTAACCAGAATATATTTATATCATATGACTACTGTATTTCAGGAAATCATTTTAAGTGAGCTTTAGCTCATATGGTTGTGAACCATTTTTTATCCTGTTTAAATAAAAATCTTGACTCACTTTACTCTGCAGGTGATTTGCAAATACATTACCTTAACATGTGCATTTCCCTCTATGAAATAATTAACCTGTGGTGTTGAATCTTACAGTGTTTTTTCTCAAAAGAAGATTTGGAAGTCTATAAGATGTGCAACAAGCCATTGGTACTTTTATTTCATATTTTGATTATCCATTCCATACAATATAGAAAATGTAATCCTCATTTTACCTGGCAAAGCACATTATGTGATCATACTGGTTCTACTTGGTTCTATTTTGTATATGTATTGTATTCATAGATACATAGATACATAGACAGTGTCGGCAGATAAGGGCCTATGGCCCACCCAGTCTGCCCATTTGAGCTTGTAAGTTCAGTTTGTTTTCCTAGAAGTCTGTTGCACCTTGCCCCTGACTTCCAGAATTCCTTTATGTCTATCCCATGCATTCTTAAATCCTGTGATTGTTCCAGCCCCACCTCCTCTGGCAGGGTGTTCCACTTGTCCACCACCCGTTCTGTGAAGAAATTCTTTCTCATGTTTCCTCTGAATCGTCCTCTCTCCAACTTCATCCCATGCCCTCTAGTCCTGGAACATCTTTTTCGCTTAAAAATAGTGTTTTCCTGCACCCTGTTCCTCCCTGTAAGATACTTATATGTCTCTATCATATCCCCTCTCTCCCTCCTCTCCTCCAGGGAGTACATGTTCAGTTCCTTCAACCTGTCTTCATAGGACTTGTGATTCAATGCATGCACCATCTTTGTTGCCCTCCTCTGAACCTTCTCTACCCTGTCTATGTCCTTATGTAGGTATGGTCTCCAGAACTGTACACTGTACTCCAGGTGGGGCCTCACTAGTGTCTTGTATAGCGGAATTATGACCTCCCTTTTCCTGCTGGTAATGCCTGCCTATACATCCCAGCATCCTATTTGCTTTACCTGCTGCCTTGTCACACTGTTTCCTCCTGAGATCATCAGAGATGATAACCCCAAGATCCCTTTCCTGCTTGGTGCATGCTATATCCTCACCCCCCAACTGATATATTGTGACAGGGTTTTTGTGCCCAATATGCATTATCTTGCACTTATTTGCATTGAATTTCAACTGCCAAACCCCTGACCATTCTTCAAGATTCTGCAGGTAGCTTCTCATTCTGTCTACACCCTCTGGTGTGTCTACTCTGTTACAGAGCTTTGTGTCATCAGTGAACAGTGAAATTCTGCCTTCTAGGTCCTGCGCCATGTCACTGATGAAGATGTTGAATAGGACCGGTCCCAGCACTGATCCCTGTGGTACCCCACTGGTCACTCTTCCCTCTGTGGAGTGACAGCCATTTACCACCACCATCTGTGTCCTGCCACCCAGCCAGTTACCTACCCACCACACTACTGTCCTGCCCACACCCATATTCCCAGTTTGTGTAATAGTCTTCTATGTGGCACAGTGTCAAAGGCCTTGCTGAAGTCCAGATAGGCCATGTCCACTGCCCTCCTGATCCACCTCCTAGTCACCCAGTCAAAGAATTCAATGAGGTTGGTCTGACATGACCTCCCCTGGAAACCATGCTGCCTTGGGTCCCTGTAGTCCATTGACAACCAGATGTTCCACCAATCTCTCCTTCAGTAGTGCTTCCATGATCTTCCCACTACCGAGGTGAGGCTGACTGGTCTGTAGTTCCCTGCTTCCTCTTTGTTCCCACTTTTGTATAAGGGGACTACATCTGCTGTCCTCCAGTCTTTGGGTACCTCCCCTGTTTCCAGTGATCGGCTAAACAGGATAGCCAGAGGTTCAGCCACCACCTCTCTTAGTTCTTTAAGGACCCTGGGGTGCACCCCATCTGGCTCCATTGCTTTATCAACTCTTATTACTTCCAGTTCCTTCAGGACCCTTTCTGTGTAAAGGGACTTGTGTCCATTTCTGCACCATTCTCACCCCTTGTACTCCCTTCAGACCCATTACCCTCCTCAGTAAAGATTGAGCAGAAATACCTGTTCGGTATGTCAGCTTTACTGTTGTCATCCTCCCATGATCCCCATCCTCCCCTTCAGTCTCACTATCCCTCCCTTTGTCTTTCTTTTTTCACTTATGTACCTGTAAAGGTTTTGTCCTTCTACCCACTGATTTTGCAATGTGTTCTTCTGTCTGAGCTTTGGCTTCCCTTACTGACCTCCTGCCTCCTTTGCTTCTCCTTGTACTTCTCCCTATCCCCTTCTGCCTGTGTCTTTTTGTATTGCCTGAATGCAATCTTTTTGGCTTTAACTTTCTTTGCTACCTCTTTGGAAAACCATAATGGTCTCCTCTTCCTTTTCCTCTTGCCCTCCTGCTTAATACATAATTCTGTTGTTCTTGTAATCCCCATTTTAAATACTGCCCACTGTTCCTCAACCCCTGATTCCTGTCCCATTCCCCTTAATGCCTCTTTCAAGTATCTCCCCATTTTCCCAAAGTCTGCCCCCCTAAAATCCAGGATACGTGTTTTTGTGTGGTTTGGTTCTGCTCTTTCTGCGATTTCAAACCACAATGACTGATTCATGTTGACTGCTTTTTGTTTATTGTACCTGTGTTCTGTCTCTGAAGAGAAGCCTTTGTAAAAGAGTCACTGACTCAAAGGATTGTAATTCTGACACCATTCATAAATAAATAAATAAATACAATTCCATTTATCTTACCTGGTTCTATGAGGATAAAGTTATAAAACGTATGTGTGTCATAGAATTTTGGTGTAAGGGTGAGCAGATGTGGGAAATTGGTAACTTCAGTCTTCGAACAGGAGCCCCTGGTTTTGAAATTTTGACCAAAGGCACTTTGTGTCCTTGGTATTGGGCTTTACTATGCAACAAACAGGGGAAAGGGGCACCCCTCCACTTCATCTCTCTCACCTCAGTCAATCCCAGCCACTTCCATCCTTCCCATGTACCCTGTCAGGTAAAAAAACTCAGTACTTGACACAATGCGAGGGGACAGAATTTATTTATTTTTTTGGTAATACAAATGTCAGTGAAGGGGAGGAAGAGGGTTAGAAATGACCAGGGTGGGTGAATGGGTGGCCATGAGAAAACCTTTGCTCACCCCTAAGGGATATAGTTTTTTTAAATTAACTAGCCAATGGTCAAAGTTATACTGAAGTGGTCAAAAAAATTTGACAGGGCCAAGTCAAACATAAAAGTACCAAATTTCAACACATTCACTAAATTCTAAATTTGGCATCAGCTCATCCTTACATCTGCGTTCATTTTAAAGCTCCTGTCACTTCATGGTATTCAACTCTCTTGCCATATGTTTAAATATCTGTGGCCTTGGAATGGATCTTAAACGTAATCCAGTGCTCTCCCACACCTTGTTGTAAAACTGCCTGCAGTTCTTAAAATGTATTCCCTATCTTACTTGTTTTTCTAATTTGAGGTTAAGCACCAAGAACACAAGAAGATAGAGTCAAGAAATGAGACCACAGTAAGCAAGACAGACATCAGAAACTGAGAACACAGAAAGTAAGATAGATGTCAAGAATTGAGAACACAGTAAGTAAGACAGGTCAAGAACTGAGAACACAGTAAGACAGGAAATATATTTTAAGAATTGCAGGCAGTTTGAGCAGAAAGGTGTGGGGTAGCACTGGATCCTGTTTAATTTGCTTGAATTGGTCACACATTGGAAATGTCACTTGAAAAAGAGTTAATCTATAAGAAATATAATCACAACTTTGCTGTTGAGCAGAGCAGGACTTGCTACAGTATATCCTGCATCTACTTTGGCATAGGTCTTAAAATCCTTTCTGAAATTTTACGTCTCAAACAGCAAAATAGAGCCCTTGTATTTCCTTAAAAACACATTAGCAGGCAGTGCCCCCTACTAATATGATGAGGGTTACACTGACATTTTGCCCTTTATTTTATACTATTTTACACATAATTGTGCTTTATTCTGAATATACTCATTGTACAGTATATACATACAGTCATTGTAAATGGTCTTTGTTTAATTTGTTTTGCCACATCTGCCTAGTTCATTTCATTTTCATTTGTCTGATTCTCTGAGCATTTTGCAATCTGGAGGCATCTTGTAAGCAGTTTTTGAATTCTTTCCATTTTGCATACTTTATCAATAAATAAAAATGTGTAACAGCAAATAAAGAAAATCCCTGTGATTGTCAGATAATAAATACATATCTACAAAAATGTACTATGTGGACATAATCCAGTGGTGCATACAAACTAGTACCTTAAATAGACTGCAAATTCAAACAAACAAAAAGCAGCATGCCTCTAGGATGAGTCAGTCAGCTTTTTATAAACTGAGGATTATTTCATCATCTTCAGGCAGCAAATAAATCAAGTATTTAAAGTGAAAGTTTTATCAAGCTCTTATCTATCTCTCTGCCTGTCTATCCCCCCCCCATAGACATATGCTTTAATTGCAAAAAAAAAAAAAAAAATCATTAAAGCAGATAAGGGTTGCTACTGCAGAACATTCAAACCCCACAAAGTTTGGAAATATGCTTTTATTTGTTTTTATTATATTCAGTAGTTTATTCTAGTTTCAAGGAACAGAAAAACTGAATGGGTAAAATCAATACAAGGTCTTTCAAACAGAACAGAGAGGACGTAGTATAGCACAGTGGTTTAAGCCTCTGAACTGGAAACTTAGAGACCTGAGTTTGAATCCCACAGCCCCCACTTGCACACTGTGTGACCCTGAGCAAGTCACTTAACTTCCTTGTGCTCCCAGGTCGCACCTGTAAACAAGCTTTCAGCTTAGTGTGTTCCTCCTGGTTAAAAAAAAATTGTCTCTGGTCAGGTCTGGTGTGTCAGATCCCATGGATATATAACTCCAGATAGGCAATAAATATTGAATCAAATACAATGGATGCTATGCAGTGAATTTGTATCTAAGGTAGTGCCATTGTAGAAAGGATAGTAGATTCATATTTTATGACAATAAAGGTCAAGGCAGGACAGTTCTAGTTATAGTCATGCTGTATCAGGTTCTCTGGGGCACACCTAGTGAAGCCATACTGTGTGTGTGGGGGGGGGCGCTATTCCAGGACTGTTTCTGAAAGGAAGAAAAAAAATTGGTAAGGCAAGAATCTATATCTGCAGTGTAGACATTAGCCAGAGCTCGGGGGGGGGGTGGATAATGGTAAATTAGGCATATGGGGTAAAAATAAGGCCTGTGGGTCTGGCTGGCGGGTAGGCTATGGCTGGGGCAGGTATCATGGCATGTAATACCCTTCTGGTATCTTGCAGAATACTGAGGAAAGGAGTGCCCCCCATTTAGCCTTGTATTGCTCCATCCTGTCTGCATCTACGTAGTGTACTCTTTCAAAGTTAGCTGCTTACCAAGCTCAGTAAGCCACTTTGTGACTTCTGACAGTTGTTGCTTCCATTAGTGTTGCAAGATCATTCATTTGGCAATCTCCAGTGTGCCCTGGAGTCAGTTATTATGCATGGGGGGAGTTTGTTACTACTTAGAGCAGGGTCATGGTAGCCCGGCATCACACTTACTGCTTTTAACTCAATGTTCACAAATTTTGGAAATGTGCTACTTGGCTTCTAAGGCCTATCTCCCACCATTCCCCCTATCCTGCCCTAATTACTTATGTCTGGTCTACAGGTATTGAGCCAAGCATCAACAGTCTGGTGCTCATACAGGCCATAGTGTTCCAAATATGTACATAGCAACCCTAATCCCCATTCACTCTCTCATCCATCCCCCTACCCTCAGTACCAAAGCCAAGCTGCAGGTCTGGCTCCATGATACAAGGTTGTAGTGGTTCATTCAAGTCTCTGTTGACCCAATGGTAAGTTGCACAATTATTGCATGTTAAATAGTGTATGGTATTGTGAACACTGCATATAGCATAACATCCACTTAATGGTGATATTATTTTTGCATATAGCCTAGTAGGATTTATACTGTATCATGTGTATAGAGCAGTCTGCTGCCTCATGACAGGCTGATCAGCAAGCTGAGGGACCTGGGTATAGGAGACAAACTGTTAGGGTCAATCAAGAGCTGGCTGCAGGACAGGAACCTGAGAGTGGTGGCGGTGGGGAACTTTCCAAACCCATGACTGTAACCAGCAGGGTCCCACAGGGCTCAGTACACAGATCGGTACTGTTCAACATCTTTATTGGGGACATAGCAGAGGGCATCAAATGTAAGATCTACCTTTTTGAAGATGATACCAAGCTCTGTGTGAGGGTGGACACAGCTGAGGGGAGACAATTAAAGGAAGATCTAGCTAGACCAGAGAAATGGTTGGGCATCTGGCAGTTAGGGTTCAATACCAAGAAATGCAAGGTCATGCACCTGGGAGTCTGGAACCCAGGAGCCAGCTATTGGTTGGGGGGGTCAGGTGACCATCTCAGAGGAGCAAAAGGACTTTGGAGTGTTGGTCAGAGTTGACATGAAGCACTCTGCACAATGCCGTAAGGCAGCAGCCAAAGCTAATAAAATGCTGTGCTGCATCACCAGAGGAATCACCTCTAGGAGGGAAGAAGTTATTCTGCCACTGTACAGGTCTCTGGTGAGACCACACCTAGAGTACTGTGTTCAGTTCTGGTGTCTTTATCAAAAGAAAGATGTCAGTCTACAGGAGGGGGTCCCGAAAAGGGCAAACAAGATGATCCAGGGCATGGGGGGGCAAAACATATGAGGAGAGGCTGAGGGAGCTCAACATTACTTCCTTGGAGGACAGAAGAGGGAGGGGCGACATGATAGAGACCTTAAAATACCTCAAAGGCATAAACAGGGTTCAATCAGAGGGTATATTCAATCTGAGAAAGGAGGGTACTACAGGAGGGCATAGCCTGAAGCTGGTGGGGAGTAGATTTAAGAAGAAAATGAGGAGACACCTTTTTTTAACTTCATAGACTTTTATTGAACATCTCATCAGTTCACACTACATCCAATTTTATATCATTAGCACAATCACAATATTCATCTTTTAGGTATTAATACAGTCTCACAGTTGACTAAAGTTAGTGTCCAATAGTGTCACTTCTGTGAGGTAGTTACATCTCTAAAGGGGTTTCTTCATAATACTCTTCTGTATCTTATTTCACAAACATAAAACTCAAAACATAAACAGTAATTTTGCACATTTTCCATTTCATTTTCTCCAGATTACTACTTAAATGGTCTTATTATGTTAAGGTGTAGAGTTAATTTGAAGTTGATGCCATGGGCGCCAGATCTCAAGAAATTTATCCTGGTGTAGTCTAAGTTTATTAGTAATATTCTCCATCCTCTCTAACTCTGTCACCCTTGCCTGCCAGTCTTACAAGGTGGGTAGAAGGGGAGAAAGCCATCTGGAAGTTATGCACTTCAGAGCTGCGTATCTGAGCATCTGACCCAGAGTCCCCCTTTGTTTATTTCCTGTGAGTAGGGTAGGAAATCCCAGCACCAACTCAGGACCCATGTAGAGAATGTGGAAGCCTGTTAAATTTCAGATTTGTGTGTGTATTGTCTTCCAGAATCCCTGGATTTTGGGACAGGCCCAAAAAATGTGTGCATGCGTCCCAGTGTTTCCACAGTTCCTCCAACAAAGGTCGGAGTGGGTGGTTCCAAAATGTTTTGTGAGAGTTGGAGTTAAGAAAAAACATACTAATATCTTCCAGGTGTATTCTCTCCAAGTGGGTGAAGTGGTTACCTGCCAGCCTCTTACAAGCCTTCTGGTCCAATGGGCCAGATCTATTTGGATACTGAATTCTGTCTCCCATTTATCCTTAACTTTATATAGTGGTGGAATCTCTTGCTGGTTTAGTATAGAGTATAGTTGTGAGAGGTAGTGTATGTTATCTCTCAGTGTGATAGCACAGTAGAAGAATGATTCCAGACTTGTACGACCTCTTTGAATTTGGGATCGGATCTCAGGGGTAAGCAGAAAGTGCCGCACCTGAAGGAATCTAAAATGATCCTCCTTTTGCAGGGAATACTTTGCTATCAGTTGGGCAAATGATAAACATCCAACCATGGTTAGACATTGTGAAAAGGATAACTTATTCACTGACCAAAAGTGGTAGACTCAATCTAGACTTGGGGGGTGCAAATGTGACCTCGTGTCTAATGAGGGACAATGGGCCTAGTCCTTCGGGACCATGGGTGAGTTTGTGGAGTTTGAGGAGTACTGAAAAGAGTGTTTAACCCAAGGGCTGTCAGTAGCTGTCCAGATAGTTGGGGGAATACTATTAGTAGGTAACGTCCAAAATGCCCAGTCTTTCACCATCTCCTCCTCTACGAGATACCATCCTGAATCTGTTCTGTGCTTGGCCCAGGTGCACAGTTGTGCTCTTCCAGCTGCCAGAAAACAATGGGAAAAATTAGGGAGAGCCAACCCTCCTTCTCCCCAAGAAGCCTGAAGCAATGTCTTTGAAAGTTGTGGGTGACAGCCCAACCAGATAAACTGTTGGGTGTCTCTCTGCAGCTGATTCCAGAAGAAACCTGGTATGGGAATTGGTGGGGTCTGAAACAAAAATAGAAGATGTGGTAGGGCATTCATTTTTAGGGTTTGGATTCTGCCATACAATGTAAGTGGTAAGAGGTTCCACCTCGCTATATCAGCCTGTAGGTCTTGGAGAAGTGAACGGTAATTATTCCTGAATAATTGGGAGACATCCATAGAAATCCTGATACCTAAATATTTAAAAGTGTTCTCAGGAGCCCATGCAAATGGAAAGGATCTTTTAAACCCTGGTGTTGGGTTGCCACTTAGAATTATAGCTTCTGACTTTCATGGGTTTTGTTCGTAGCCTGCTAGGGAGCCATAGTCTGAAAGAGCTAGCAAGAGGGGGTACAGACTATTTCTGGTCTGCCAAGAAGAAAAGTGAATCATCTGCATAAAGAGTAAGTTTCTGTTCCAGTCCTCCCACTCCCACCCCTTGATTGTCTGTGTTTGCTCTGATTGCAATTGCCAATAGCTCCAGTGGGAGAGCAAAAAGTAGGGGGGGACAGGGGGCAGCCCTGCTGCATGACCCATGTAGTAGAAACCTGTCAGACAGAAATCCATTAACATTTACTCTGGCTTCAGGGGTAGCATATAGGGCTTTTATTATTTTGGTGAATTTATCTCCCTAAGCCAAATTGTTGTGAAACCAGAGATAGAAATGACCAGTCTACACTATCAAAAGTTTTTTCAGCATCCATACTTATGGCCATTTGGAAATATTTGTTACCTTTTTGAGCTGAGATGATGTTAAGAAGTCTTCTGATATTATTTTGTAAATATCTACCAGAGATAAATCATGTTTGCTTTCTATGGATTAGTGGTGAGATAATCTGTTGAAGTCTGTTGACCAGAATCCCTGTGAATATTTTAAGGTCAACCAGAAGAAGGGAGATAGGATGGTATCATTTACACTCCTCTGGGTCCTTCCCTGGTTTAGGTATGGCTGAGATTAGGGCCTGGTTCCAGGAGGCTGGGGCTGCCCCCTCCCCTCCACCAGTTCATTAAACGTTTCCAGGAGGGGATTTTTTTAATTAATTAACAAATTGTTTATAAAATTGTGACTAGTATCCATCGGTACCTGGATATTTCCCATTCTTTTAATTGTTTGATTTTTTGATAAAGTTCTTGTTCTGTGATCTGAGCTTCTAATAGTTGTTTTCCATCTTCCTGTCATTTTGGAAGCTTTGGTGCATTTAGGTAGTTGAGGGCTCACTCTGCATGCCCTGGTCCTCTCTTAGCCTCATATAGTGATTTATAATATTGTTGGAAGGTTGCAGCGATCATGGGAGGGGAAGTAGTAGGTTGTCCACCCAGTGGGTTTCCTATTTTCAGTACTGCCCTGTTAGCCACTTCCTTTCCTAGTTGCCACACCAGAAATTTACTGGCTCTGTTCCTATGCTCATAATATTTCTGTTTGGAATATCTAAGTTGGGCTTCTATTTGTATGTCTAAACACTGGTTTAGTTTCTGTCTGGTTTGGTCTAATCGGAGTTTTATACCTTCATCAAGGGTTGATCTGTGTTGTTCTTCTAGTTATGTAATTTGTTTGTCTAGCTTTATACATTGTTTCAGGTGGGGTTTTTTAACTTGTGAGGAATATTTAATGATCTCCCCCTTAAGTAGCATTTTAAGGTGTCCCATCTCACCCCTGTACTAGTATCCTCTTCTGGGTTTTGCAGGAACGTTTCTGTGGATTTCTGTATTAGGTCCTTAAAATCTGAATTTGTTAAGTGGCTGACATTAAGGCGCCATAGCGTTTCAGTAGGTTTTGGTACCAGGTCAAGCTGTATATCTGTCAGGGCATGGTCTGAGAGCGTAATGTTCCCTATGGTGGCTGAGGTTAGGTTCGAGATCCAGTTCGCTGAAATAAGAAAGAAATCTATCCTAGAATGCATTCTATATTTCAGTGAATAGTATGTGTAATCTTGGTCCTTTGGGTGTAGGACTTGCCAACCGTTGATTAAGGCCAACTCTGTACACAATCTGGCTAGTGTCTTTCCTGACCTGGAGGGACCAGTTGTTTCAGAACCCACTGTATCTAGGTTAAGGAGGTCTAAGACAGAGTTGAAGTCTCCTCCTATTATGACTAGGCTTTTTGCATCAACTACGGTATCTTTGATTATCTTAGTTACGAAAGGTATTCTTTCAGACTCCTCATTTGGGGCATATAGGTTTAGCAGGGTACACTTCTGACCCCGTATTACCTGAGGAGACACTTTTTCATGGAAAGGGTGGTAAAGGGGTAGAACGAGTTGCTGGAAGAGGTGGTAGCAGCGAATACAGTAGACAGCTACAAGGAGGTTGGGATAGGGTGAAAAAGAGAATCAGAACAGGAGGAATCAGTTCTGGGAAGGGGAAGGGAGACTGTATGGGGGAGGTGGATGACTTTAGGAGGAGTGGGGGGCAGCTCCAGGGATCTAAACTGAGCTGCACACTTGAGCAGACTAGATAGACCATATGGCCTGTTTCTGCTGACAATTTCATATGTTTGTATGTGCATGTAACTTGCTTTGAGTAGTTCAAAGTATGCATCCTAAAAAAAAGAAAAACATGTTATTAATGTGCAGTGTCTATACTGCTTAACAATATGCATCAAGTGTGCTGCTTTGCACAGGGTCCAGAATACTATGTGAAAAGTAAGCCACACCTCATAAATGCAAATATAAACTTTCATAGCTGTGCCCCACTAGTATTCTAATTATGGATCTAGACTGGATAGAATGCATATAAAACTCCACACCTGTGTGGCATGACTCCAGACATGTAGCTTGGGCTTGGGACATGATGGTAGGGGATGCAGGAGGGGTGGGGATTAGGGTTGCTATTTACAAATGTTTTAATATGTTGGCCCTGAATAAGGTACCAGCTCTCTGGTGCACAGCCCCATAGCACATTTCCAATCATTGTGGGGTGAGAGCTTTGTGTGGCAGCAACCTTAATCTGCTTTTAAATAAATTTTTGCAATGAATTTCCTTAGTTTTTGAGAAAGTAGAGCGGTAATGTCCTTAATGCAGGGCCCATAAGGTCCTCCACAAAGCAAGAGGAGACTCCTACCTTACATTGTGCAGGGTCCTTTGAACCCTGTGAGAAACAAGATATGCAGGGTCCTTTGGTTATGTGTGTGAGTCCTATCTTTCTGTGCAGAGAACCCTGCAGGCCTGGCAAAAAGCATGAGATGAGAAAACTCTTCTTACTATTTTGTTTATGAATCACTTAATTGTAGTACAAAATGCACACAAAGGCATATTTTAGTCATTCATATTCTCAACTGTTACCTTGTCTTTCAGCTTTAAAAACTGTGTTCATATATGGCTTAAAAAAACATTTTATGTTTGCTGTCTCAAACATTTGCTACAGCATAAAGAACTTCCAACCCTTTGAAAAGGATTTCTTTACAAAGGTGTTTTGTTTAGTTAAATATATCTAATTGCTAATTACATTAAAAAAATTCTCAATATACCCTTCTTTTACAAATACTAAATTGCCACCTGTAATATTCAAGTATTTAATATTATCTTACAATAATGATTTTGTTCATGTAGAACATAAACACTAACTAAAAACTTTTGCACAGTGTACATCTTGAAAACTGCCATGCAGCCCATAGATTTTGAAAACCATGACATGGCACATAGATTTTCAAAGCCTTCTTGAATGATTTCAGTGTAAATGTTTTGTGTCCACACCCATGAAGCACGTGAATTTTGAAAACCATCATGAAGATGTCCAAAGTATTTGTGCAGTACATAAATTTTCAATAAATTAATGAAGGATTCCTGTTCAACCAGTTTGTTGTTAATTAAAGACATTTAATTTCTAATTAATTTAGAAAACACACTGTGTGTCAATCTACCCCTTCCTCATAAATACTATAGTGCCATCCTTAGCATTAAAGTATTTAATACATTATATTACCTTTAAGTTTTGTGCGTAGAACTTTAACATAAATGTAACACTTCAGTTTTTTTTCCAGAAAACTGGACATGTGAGAACAAGTAATCCAGACCACCAAAAGGACCTGTTCCTCCATAATATCCAATATACCTAGCAAACCATTCTCTGATGCTGCTCAATGACCCATTACATGTGTGAGGGAGAAAAGGTATTTGAAGTGCTTAATAGCAGGGAATTACAATCTCAAAAGTGTTCTACAGGAGAACGAGTCTATTAGCACTCTGCACAAACAAACTGCAAAATCTTCGTTACTCTAACCTTTTTTCTCTTTTTATTTTTTTAGGCAGTATATACAGACCTCCACTTTCATACACAAAACACAGTGCTTACGTTTAGTGGTAATAATTCACGGCATAGCAAAATGTCACTTTACCAGTATTTGGACATTTCATCTGGTTCCCATAAGGTTTTTTTTTTTTGAGGCTCAATTGCCTAATCCAAAACAGCCGGGTAAACCTTAGGTCTCAGTATTAATTGTGCTACATGAACCACACCTCCGTGTACTTCTGAAAAGTGTGCTCTGATGATGGAGCCTACAAGTTCCGAAACATAAGCACATTGATGGACATTGGCCAGCAAGTTTGAATGTGATACTAGCCACTGTGCAGCAAGAAGTGATACCAAACAACCTAAGAGCTGCTGGCAAACTTTTCAGAAGTACATGGAGGTGTGGTTCGCTTAGTGCAATTAATACTGAGACTGGCACAAATGTTTAAAATAAAGAACCATGTTCATTGAAAGCTGGTAACGCAGTGGAAGGTGCCTACGCCTTAAGCCAAGGTTTACTGAACTGTTCTGGATTAGACAATTGAGCCTTGAAAAAATAACCTTATGGGAACGGGATGAAATGTACAAATACTGGTAAAGTGAAATTTTGCTGCGTCATAGTGATTACCACTAAATAAGCTCTGTGTTTGTGTGTGAGTAGTCTGTATATACTGCCTAAAAATAAAAGAAAGGTTAAAGTATGCTTAAGTTTTGCAGTTAGTCAATATACCTGCAAGATTCATAACTGAATTCATTAAAGCTTTTTCTCTGTCCATTGGCAAAAATACTGGCTCAAAATGGACAAAAAATGCCACATAAATTAAGCACTTTATAACTTGAAAATGGACAGATTTCTATAAAGCATTCTATGTTCTTAGACTCTAGGACTGACATGATATGTGCCAGCTTTCACAGTCATAGAGTCTAAGACAGCCAGGTAGTAAGAATTTGAAAATGGGTTTAAACAGAAAAACTCACTGCAACCCTAATATAGGGGCGCAAGTGTACCCCCTATCTATCTATCTATCTATCTATCTATCTATCTATCTATCTATCTATCTATCTAGCTATCTATCTGTCTGTCTCTCTCTCTCTCTCTCTCTGTTTGTATATTTATCCACATACTGTAAATAGACAGACATACAGATATATTTGGATGAGACATTCAGTTTTAGTCACATCTGCCTGATCTGGTGGTTTTTCAGGTGAACATTTAAGATCCCAAGACACTTCTTGACAAGAGCAGGGAAATTTACCTGGGGTCCTGGCCAAATTTTCCCAATTCACTAAAAACACCAGCAGCTTAAAGCAGCAGTGTAACGAAAAAAAGTTATTCCAAAAAGTTAATTTTCTGCTATGGTTATGAAAAATATTGGCAGAACTGTTGAGTTGGGTTTTCTGGATGCTTCCTACACTGTGTATTCTACATGTGCATTTTTGTCTGGATTTTTACTGTCCTCAGTATTTATTATCTCTATGCAAAAATGCGGCAGCCATCTTTTTTGCTGAGAAATAATTATTTTAAAACTTGCATAAAATTCTTAAATGATAACAGAAACTGAAAATTTTACCAACAACATAAACTGGAAGACATCTGGTGTCAATTAGGAAGAAAAAAGGTGGAGTTAAATTTTAGCCCAATGTTGTTGCACTGTTGCTTTAGCATGGTTCAGTATCAGCAGATACATACATGAAAAGAAATGCATTTATTTGCAATATATTCTTCTCATATTCTGTGTGTGTGTGTGTATCTGTATGCGAGTGTGACTTCCAAGTCAATCACAAATGAAAAAAATACTTTGTGTTTTCCACTGCCCTGCTGCCAGTACCCCCACCCACCACAAACATGAACACATATATATATACCACACCAGTGGTGAATAAAGTGGGTAAATAAATCATGTTATTTTAGGATAAATATTTATTTCCACTTAGAACACCATTTATTTCATTTAGAACACAATTTAGTTAACTTAGAACATGTTATTTCCACTTAGAATCTGAAAATAGAACACAGAGAACAATAGGCCAGAAAGCGAGTTTACAATGGAAAGAAAAGGCAGTTTTAAGATAAAACAAGCTAAAACACAAGTAAAATGGTATAGTATATCAAATACATAATGGATTGAAGTGGAATAACACATTTATCTTCACTCATGAGAGGTAATACCTTTATAACTAACTGGTGGCTTCAACACTCGTGAGTTATGGGTCTTACCTCACACTATTGGAGATAAATGTGTTATTCCACTGCAATCCATCATGTATTCCTTATATATAATTTTTCATTCATGAATTGCTTCTAAGACAATCAGGAGGAAAAAGCAAAACTTTCCCTATACCCTTCTTTTCTGATACTGGGTGCCCAATCCAGCTGTGAGATACCCCACCACCACCACCACCTGTTTCAGATACCTGGTGGCCAATCCCAGTGTCAGGTGCATCTCATTACAAAAGAAAATTTTAAACAGGCAATATAGCCTAGAGGTTAGGGTACTGAACTGTGAATAAACTTGGTACATCTAGCAGATCCAGGCTTGAATCCCACAACCTCCACTAGCATATTGTGTGATCCTGAGCAAGTCACTTAACCACCCCAGTGCTCTTGGGTCACTCCTGAACACAGGCACTTCTGCCTAGTGGGCCTTACCCAGTTACCAAAGAATAAATAAATAAATCATAAACTATACTGGCCATCATGTGCCCAACCTCAGTAACTCAGTTACACTACACTCCTCCAAGATGTTTAACAAAACCTCCACCTTCACACACCCTTTGCCCTCCTCCTTCTCCTCACTAGCAAAGAAAACTCTTCCCCAACCTATTGAGCAAAACTCCCACCACTCTGTTCTCCCACCCAGTCCACACCTAAAGGGGTACCCCACCACCCTCTGGCACCTGTACCACTCTCCTCCTTCCACAGCCGCACTAATAATACTTTATGGATCCATGGGTGACCAGTACATCCATCTTCTCACCTTGGCCAGTCACTGTCTTCTGCTTGGCCACCATTTGTTAATAAGAACAAACTGCACAAAAAATTCCTGAAAAAAAAACTACTGCTTATTTCAGAGACTTGTTTTTTTTAAAACAAAGGTTAAATTAATGTTTCTAAAAATATGTGTTTGGGCCAATTCAACCCTAAAATTATGCACTTGTTGGGGGGGGGTGCAAATTTAAAAAAAGCTAAAAATGAAAAAGTTATTGGTGATTGTAAAAAACACTATGAAAAAAGAAAAAAAAAACTAAGTCCCAAAGAAGCATGAACTGCATATGCACAGTGCCTTGGGATTTTTTTCAGGGTTTTTTTTGTACCCATAACTTTTACTTTTTTTTTTAAATTAAGCCCATAATTTGGGGATGGACTACTTACCCCTCCCCCATGACCACTCAAGTGGCAGCTTTCAGAACTTCCTGCTATGTCTTGATGCAATATCTGATGGATCTGCTACTTCATGTAGGGCGTGCATGGCCATGCATGAAGCAAGCTTTGGGTCTACTGCCATGCCCAGTGAGTCTGCTCCTCTACAAAGGGCCCACAGGGCCCTGCATGGAGCAACCAACAGGTTTGGTGCTGTGTCCAACAGGTCTGCTGCAACTCAATGCAGCATTGATGTTACCCTAACTTTGGCACTGTCTTGTACAACAAAGTAGAATATTGATGCATTAAGGCTTAACTAGAGCATGCTAAAGTTTGGAAAACATCGGCGATGCATCATATAATCTTTCAGATCTCAAGGAATAGCACACCATAGATTCACCAAAGCTCTAGGGACTTTTTCCCCTTAATATGCATTTTCCTGCCTTTATGTTTTGTGCTTTAACCCTAACAGATGCATATGTATACACACACACACTTATCTATATATGTTATATATTTATATATACTGTATTTATTATATATAATATACAGACAGACAGTTGTCAGATAGATAGATAGAGTAGGGTCAACCCTAATACACACACACCCACACCCATACAACTTATTTACAAAAATAAATGCCCTATCCAAATCATGGAATTTCCACTAGCTATATCTTGTTTTCTCACACTAGGGTACATCACCACTTCTGTCTCATTTGAGGGTACAATCACAAACTGTATCTTTACTTAGAAGTTGTGGCTTGGGCTGTGAACTACTGCAAGCTGCTGCTACTCACTAATGACACAGCAGCTGTCACAATGTAAAAAAGCTGAACCAGCAGTTCATTTTATTTAAAACTGCTGAACTCACTAATGGATGTAGTATAAGCCACACATGTGATAGATCAGATGTAATTTTTATCTTCATTCATGGTCAGTGATCACCCATCACTTGTGGCTTTATCACTTTTGAGGGTCAAGAGGTCACTGACCACTCATGAAACAGAAAATATCTGATAATTGCACATCACATAACTATATATATATATATATATATATATATATATATATATATATTTATATTATGTATATATACATGGGGTTCAACTTAGCACCACAAAAGTTACGGTTTCCAACCTTAACTCCCCCAACTCCCCAAGCAGCAGAAGGATAAGACCGCACAAGAAACCACAGGCAACCATCATCCAGAAAGACAAACAACATACAACTGTTTCCAGATTACACAAAAGCAGTAGCACTGAAGTGCTGCCTTCATGGATTTGTATTTCTGGCTGTAAATAGAAATCAGCAATACTAAAATCACAACACTGCTCCTGTGTGCAAAAGCACAAGCCCCTGCAGTCACAGATACAAATCCATGATCTCCTAATTACAAGAACTATTTTGTCTGCAGATATGCAGGCCCCTGTTGGGCCAGTGCTTCTGTATCCACAGGTAGTCACCCACACTGTAAGACACACACATAGTTCTGATTGCAAACATGCGGGTGGGCCTGCACTTCTGCAGCTGCAGGTATAAGACTTACAGCTCAACCATGGGTTGCTGAAACACAATTGCCATGAAATCCATAATACCAAAATTACAACAACACTTCTGTCTACAGAAGCACAGGCGGCCCATCTTCAGCTACAGATGTAAGACATGCACACCAACTTCAAGCTATAGATGGGTAGGCCCCAGTGGGCCAGGAAGTTCTGAAGGCACTCTCAAATCTGAAAGTGGACAAGGCAATGGGGCCTGATGGGATATACCCAAGGATATTGAGGGAGCTCAGAGAGGAGCTGGCTGCACCTCTGACAGTCCTGTCCAACCAGTCACTGGGGATAGCGGTGGTTCCAGAGGACTGGAGGAGGGCACATGTAGTCCCACTTCACAAAAGTGGGAGCAGGGAGGAGGCTGGCAATTACAGGCCAGTCAGACTGACTTTAGTGGTGGGGGAACTAATGGAATCACTACTGAAGGAAAGGATAGTAGAATATGTTGAATCCCATTACTTACAAGACCCAAGGCAACAAGGATTCACTGGGGGGATGTCATGCCAATCAAATCTGATAGATTTCTTTGACTGAGTGACCAAGGAATTAGATTAGGGTGGAGCAGTGGATGTTGCCTACCTTGATTTCAGTAAGACCTTCAACACTGTTCAACAAAAGAGACTCATGAACAAGCTGGGCAGCCTGGGAGTGGGTCCAAAGGTGGTAAACTGGGTAAGAAATTGGTTGGGAGATATGTGACAGAGAGTGGTGCTAAACAGAGTTTACTCTGAGAAAGGAAGGGTGGCCAGTGGGGTGCCTCAAGGATCAGTACTGGGACCAGTCCTCTTTTAATGTCTTTATTATCAACATTGCAGAGGGGCTAAAATGGCAAGGCAAGGCAAATTTTATTTCTGTGGTGCCCAATCCCAGAGGCTCTGGGTGCCATACAATTAAAACATAACAAACACATAAATTCCAGCAGCAATATAAAAACGGACCCCCAAATAGGTGCCTGGACTAAAATAGGTACTAAGACCTTCACGAGCCACTTATCTTAAAACTGTGAGTCCAGGAAAGCCTGGCTGAACAATAAAATCTTGAGGCGGGTCTCAAAAACCTCAACTGAAGGGGCCTCCCAAACAGCTGGTGGAAGCGAATTCCACAGGATAGTGCCGGCGACATTGAATGCTCTGTCACCAGCAGTTTTTAATCTGATCCTGGGAATCATGAGGAGGCCCCTTGAGGAGGATCAGAGTGAGCAGAGCAAGGCAGCAGGTGTGAGAAGGTCCAACAGGTAGCCAGGGCCCAGTCCATGTAGAGCCTTAAAGGTGAGCAAGCCCACCTTAAAGAGGATCCCCACCTGACCGGCAGCCAGCACAGTTCATGCAGCACCAGGGTGATGTGACAGTGTTTTGACATGAAATGAAAATTAAAGGTATGCCTTTTTACAAATGACAGTAAGATCTGCAATAGGGTAGACACTCCTGGGGGTGAAAAAAATGAAAAGGGATCTAGGAAAGCTTGAGGAGTGTTCAGGAGTGTGGCATCTAAGTTTCAATGTGAAGAAGTGCAGGATCATACACTTGGGGCAGAGAAACCCGGGGTAGAGTACACAATTGGAGGAATGGTACTGGTGACCACCAAACAGGAAAGGGATCTTGGGGTAATCATATCTGATGACCTAAAGGTGGCCAAGCAGTGTGAGAAGGCAGTGGGGAGAGACAGTGGGATGCTATGGTGCATAGGAAGGGGTATCATCAGCAGGAAGAGGGATGTGGCGATTCCGCTGTGTAGATCACTGTTGAGACTGCACCTAGAGTACTGTGTCCAGTTCTGGAGACCACATCTCTGGAAGGACATAGACAGAGTAGAGGTGATCCAGAGGAGGGCAACTAAAATGGTGAAGGATCTGCATCAAAAGCCCTGTGAGGAGATACTGAAGGACCTCAATATGTACACCCTGGGGAAATAACGGAAAGGGGGGATATGATAGAGACTTTCAAATACCTCATAGGTATAAAGCAGGTTCAAAAGGAAAGCATTTTTCAGAGAAAAAGATGCTCAAGAGCAAGAGGTCATGCTATAAAGTTGGAGGGGATAGGCTCAGGGGAGATGTAAGGAAGTACTTCTTCATAGAAAGAGTGATGGATGCCTGGAACATCCTTCCAGTGGAGGTGGTGGGTGCAAAAATAGTAGTGGGATTTAAGAAGGCATGGGATAGGCAAAAAAGATCCTAATTTATGGTTCGTATCAGAGTCCTATCCAAAACCCCTACTGAGCATGTTCAGAAAAACTTTAAATCTTCATAACTCTGGAACTGATTAATATTTTTTTACAAAACTTTTAAAAGGCACTACCGTGGAATAGGCTGCTTCTACTCTAAACATTTCAGGAATAAAATTCTATACTGTCTAGGCTATATTTGAGAGCAAATAAAATGTGTATTAAGTATAAGAAAAAAATAACATACTTTATCAAAAATTGATGTTCTGTATCTTGAAAACTGCAACAGATGCCATCACTAAACTTTTCATGTCCTAAGATCCTGACAGCCAGATGATGTGTGCCAAATTATGGGCTGTTTTGGCATGCCCTGTCAAAGTTATTAAGTTGCAAATATAGGGATTTAACACTAAACACCTTACTCAAACAATACTGGTACTATGGCACCAGTATAAGGACATACTGTATACATATATATCTTCATTGCAAAAAACTGTGTTAGTGCACCAGGTTTGGTTCAAGTTAACACAACAAAAGTAGGTAAAATGTGGCGTTAGGGTTTTTAACCTTAACTCCCCCACCCCCAAAGCAGCAAAAGGACAACACCACATAAACAACCACAGACAGCCATCATCAGATAAGACAAACATCATATAACTGTTTCCAGATGATACAAATGCAGTAGCACTGATATGCTACTTTCATAAGATTTGTGTGTGTGGCATGGACTTTGCAAGACACACACATTCACTTGCTGCAGATACAAATCCACAGTACTCAAATCACAACACTGTATGCAGAAGCACAGGACCATGCAGGCACAAATATAAATCCACAATACCCAAATTACAAGAGTTCTTTTGTCTGTCGAAGCACAGGCCCCTATGGGGGTAGTGCTTCTGTAGCCTCAGGTACTCATGGATATTTTAGGACATACACACACTTGATGGGCCTGTGTTTCTGCAGCCACAGGTGTAAGATATACTCATTGACCTCTGGCTGTAGAAGCACAGGTGCCATAAAATCCATGATACCAAAATTGCATACTACTTCTGTCTGCAGAAGCGCAGGCCCCTGAGGAGTCAGTGCCTCTTCAGCCACAGGTATAAGACATACACACCAACTTCTGGCTTCAGAAAGGCAGTCCCCTGTGAGGTCTGCATTTATACAGCCAGAAGTAGTCTTGCAATGTGGGTATAAAGGTTCAGCAGTGGATACAGAAATTGTTCAAGGAGGTAGGAGTTCTTCAGTTATGTAGATTCATATAGAAAAGCATGTTCTAATGGATCATGCTATCTAGCGAGGTACAGTACAAGTCACATTAAGCTGTTCCACCAATGAGTTGGTTTAGCATTGTTTTCAACAGTGGGTAATGCACTGGCAACTCAATTTGCATTGTTTTTCAGTGTTTCACCAGCTCAAGAGCAATGATTATAAAACATTTTTGCCACTCAATTGGAATGCTTCAGCAGTCCAGTCATAATGGAATGCAAAACTGAGTTTTAAATCTAAAGAAACAGTTTGTGCAGGGCTTTGTGCTGGATCCAGCAACACTTAAGCAACTCAGACAGAAATGCTAAAATAACTCATTGGAGGAACAGTTTAATGTGACTTGTACTGTATCTCATATAGCGCATATGAGTAAGGTGGAGCCAGCCACAATGCAATGCAGTAACTTGCAGTAAATGATATGTCACAAAATATTGCAGTAAAAAAAGGTCTACTTTTCATTGAATTACCCTGTTCCCTGAAGCATACTACAGCATATATATTTGTGATATATTGCATCATTACTGCACTGTAACCTGGCTGATGTCACTGTACCTCTGGCTGCAGAGGAGCAGGCCGCATGGGGCCTTCTGTCTACAGAAGGGCAGGCCCTGATAAGGACTGCACTTCTGCAACCACACATACTCATGCACACAGTATGACATATACACACAGACATGGCTGCATTAGCACACGCCCCGATGGGCCTGTACTTATGCAGCCACAGATACAAATCCACAAAGGTAGCACATCAGCGCTACTGCATTTTTGTCATCTAGAACAGTTGTCTGGTGTTTGTCTTACCTGATGATGGCTGTTTGTGGTTGCTTGTGTGGTGTTGTCCATTTGCTTCTTTGGAGGGGTGGGAAGTCAGGGTTGAAAACCCTAATGCCACATTTTCCTGCATTTGTAGCATTATGTTGAGTCATAACTGGTGCATTAACACAAGTTTTTTGCAATTAATTTATTTTCTTTTTGTGATAGTGGTATTGTCTCTTTATTCACGTAAGTCCCAGGGCCCGCTGGACCCTGTGATTCCATGTGGCTGCAGATGCAGGTGCACAAGGACCTTTGGCTCCTGCACTAAATGCGGATTCCATAATACTGAGAAAGTGCAAGGCCCTCCAGGCCCTGGACTTCCATGCAGGCAGCTTGAAGGAGTGAAGTGCTGGAGTGTTTATATCATGGCCAGAAGTTGGTTGAGCCTGCTGAAACAGTGTTTTGGATTTTGGAATTTTGTCTCTTCTTTTGCTAATTAAAGCACCTGGGAAAGCAACAGTGAGTGTATGTCATCATTTTCTCAGGCATACACTGTTTCCTACTGTTCTGGAGTATAGTTCACTTGTTAAGTGGTGTAGCTACAGCTGCAGATGTGCAGAACCCTCTGGGCCTTATGCCAAGTGAGGAGTCCATCTAGCTGTGAGCCCTGCACTTCTGTTCAGCTACAGATACAAACATGCAAGGCCCTTCCCTTATAATCTTGTTGTTTTTTAAAATTTTGACCCCACTTTTCAACATAGCATTTTTATGGCCCTATCTCATGATCCAATCAGGTGAAATGTTTCAAATCCTGCCTAAATGGTAATTTTTCAGAATGACTGAAATCACCTTCCAGACTGGATTTGAAAAAAATAATCTTCCTGGTTGATGCAGTATGGTCAAAAGAAGGCCATGTGTCTGGAGATGTAAGATGAAACTAGTTGTGTTACTGTATGGAAACTGAAAGAATGCTGGACCCCATCGTAAATGAGTTTGCTCAATTGGGTTATCCATTTCTCGGAAATTTCAAGAATAAACTTTTACAAACAAACATATTAAAAATTAGGAGTAAAAATCTTTTAAACCTGCCTTGTTATAAACAAAAGTTGTTCTATACAAAGACAACGTTCTTTCATGAATAGATGTTCTTCTTACATAAGGTCTCATTAAAGAAGATCATGAAAGAAGTATCCACCCCACAAAAGAAAAAATTCTTCTTTCATGAGCTTTTTGTATATGAAAGAAGATTACGATACAAGAAATCTTACAAAAGATCATGAAATAAGATTATGAAAGAAGTCTCTCAAAAGATCACAAAACAAGAAGTTTACGAAGGTAGATCACAAAACAAGAAATTTCTTCTTTTGTGAGATTCAATTATTTTGTGAGTTGAGATTCTTCTTTTCTGAGATTCACGAAAGAGGAATTTTGGCTTACAGAAGAAGAATCGAGAGCTCTCATTAAGCCTTCCACCTAGGAATTTAGGGATGTCCCAAAACCATATTTAGGGTCATTTTTCAAAAGACAGACTCCAGAATCATGCTAAACAGTCCTGTTTAACTAAATTAATGTGTTTGTTTTTCTCCAGGGCATCTTTTTAATGGGTTTTCAACTTTTTATTGAAAATAAAAAATGAAAAACAAGATGGCAACTATACAAAAGAAGAATTTTTCTTACAGAAAAAAGAATGTTGGCTCAGGAAAGAAGAATCTTCCACCGTGAGCTGAAAATTCTTCCACAACCGACATATAAATGAAAGACAGCACTGATCGTGCTGAGAACCAAAATGTCAAATCCTTCTAACTTGGGAACCAATTAATATTTTTTTCACCAAACCAAAAGAGACCTCTTTCTAGGGCAAGCCACTTCTACCCTGAATATTTTAGAACACAATTCCAAACCAGCAGAGATGTCATTAGGGTAACAAAACATCCTGGACCCAAGCCTTCAAAGGCTGGGAGTAGACAATAGATATATTTTTTTAAGATTTATTTCAGCAGTTCTGAGTAGTTTTGGGCCCATATGAAATCATCTGGGGCTTAAGCCCATTAGGCCTGGGTCTAGTAATGCCCCTATGTAGATGGTGGCACTAAAACATCCCAACTCCCCAATTTTTCTACTTGTCACACTATCTGGATCTCAGAATCTGGACATCTGACTATCACAAAACTTGCAAGTCAAGAGACCTTGTGTCCCCCCCCCCCCCGGTCGTGCATGCAAACTTTCATGCAATTCCATTGAACAGGGATGAAACTATTACAGTGTAAAGTTGAAATTTAATATTAATCATCTTACTCAACCCTAAATATAGGGGTGCTACTGCACCCAATATGTGTGTGTGTGTGTGTGTGTGTGTGTATAGATAAACTGGAGACCTAGGAGTGAACAGGACCCATCACATCCTATGGCAATATTGCTTAATGCAAGGCTCAGGGCATCTACATGGCAGCTGTCAGCAGCACTACCCCCAAACTCTTCATCACTGCTCCTCCAAGATATTAGCCTACCTGTTCCACATCAGCAGACAGTTTATCTGCCAAAAGTTACATTAGCACCTAGCCTCAGTAGCTCTTTGCAGGTCATCAATTGGAAACTACTTTTTTGGCTCTTACTATAGTGCTATGTAACAAAAAAAAACAGGAGTCTTTGTTTCCATGAGTTAAAATGAATCTGTGGTTAAGCTCAACAGCCTATTGAAGAAACTTTAGTAGTTTAGTCTCTGTGTCTAAAAGATTAATACAAGGTTTTGAGCAATGCATTTCCTTAGACTAGCCAAAACTGGGCTTGAATCTCGGGAAAAAGTTAATTTAAATCTACCAAAAAATGTATTGCTCTATTGTTACTATGGTGTAGGTACATGATAAACAAATGTAACTTAAACCATAAAACATTATTTAGTAAATCCCATTTCACATGCATAAAGCCATCTCTGAATGGGAAGAGCATGGGTATATGGTATAACTACGTGTCTCCCAACAGACCACATTGCCTCCCCACATTTGTGTCTCTGACTTTGACAGAGTTCCAGGTTTTGCCTTCTTTTGTGTGTTTTATTTGTTAAAAATCTCTTTTGTAAGTGCAATAGCACACTCCAGTATTTGCAGTAAGCTATATTCCCTGCGTGCCCTGAATAATTCAAACTGGGGCATACAGTGATATAGGTTTAGCTTAATGTACACCCTGTGGGGTATTAAAACCCAACCCAGGGGTGAAGTCTTCTTTGGGGTTGTCAACCCTAAGGCTCACCCCATTGTATACACTCCAGAAACATACGCACCTATGTCCATCACATCTGTGCTTTCTTGCTGCTACAGCGGGGAGAACTTTAGGGTTGACAATCCTAAGGAAGACTCCACCTGTGATTTGCTTCAGGTGTGGTGTGGGGGTTCTAGGGTTGGAAACCCTAAAATCATGTTTCCCCTACTTTTGTCACTGTAGTCATAACCCTAAATGGTACATTAATTGATTTTTTTGCCAAAGAATTTCCTTACTTTTTGAGATATTATAATTGCATCCTCATTTGCCTGTTGGAGCACCCCTCTGGGCCCTGGGCCCCCATCCCTCAATAGATGTGGGCATGTACTGCATGTTGCTGTGGAAGTGCTTGTATTTGTAGCAAAACAGCAACCAAATTGTCAGCATAGACTTCTTATTACCCCGGCCGGTACTGAAAATGTTCAAATCCCCACCGGAAGGTTATTCTGCATGACCAGAACATCATTACATGCCACAGGTGTGAAAACACAGTTTCAGCAGGATTTGAAAAATGACAGCTGTCATGTTCATGAGGTGGTTTAAAAAAATGCCTATTTTGAAAACTTGAGGTCAAAATATTTAGAATTACAAACGTTACAAGTGAACATAGCAAAATTTCAATGAATGCCCATAACTCTGCCATTTTTACATATTTTGACCCCAAATTTTCAACACACTGTAGCCTTCTTATGAGCCCATCTCATGAACAAGGCAGGGTTTGAAATAATTGATTAGCAGTTTTTTCTTGGGACAATGCTAACTGTACAGAAAGTATTCATATAGGTTTTCTAGAAGTGTTATGTTTGTTAAACACAGTGAGACAAGTGCTATGCATTTTCACAATGTTTTAGCACTTTTATGAGCAAAGCGCTAATCAATTTTTGGAGTTAAATAAAACCCTGCAAGGGCAGTGAAAAGTTTCAAATCCTGACTGAAAGGTGACTTTGCCAACTGACCACGAAATCACCTTTTGGGCCAGATTTCCATAATTCCACTGACATTGTTCATGAGGTGGGATCTCAAAACAGCCATGATGAAAATGTGATGTAAAAATATGCAAAAATGGCAAAGTTATGCAGCAAAGTTGAAAACCCCATTGAACTGCACTTACCTTAGTTTCTCATATTGGGGTTGGCAGTTCCAGCAGCAAGACATGTTTTTAATTAGAGAGTTGATCTTCACCCTGGGATCTGTTCACATGAGTGAGGGTGTGTGTGGGGGGAGGTGCAAGTGGTGGGTGTACAGTGGGAAGTCAGGGTGGGGGGGCTAGATCAGTGAGGGACCATTTTCTTTTTTACAGGTTTAAAAAAAGACATTGAAGAACTGTTTTCTTTATTTCAGAGAGGACAACAATCAGAGGGTGGGGGTGCCACTAGACACCAGGGAAATAAAAATGATCAACAGGGACAACAATCAGAGGGTTGAGGGGTACCACTAGACACCAGGGAAATATATATTGTTAATGGAGACAGCGATGGGAGGGTGGGGGTGTCACTAGACATCAGGGATAGAAAAACTATTAAGGAGGATGGTGACTGGAGGGTGGGGGTACCACTAGACACCAGAACAATGCAAATTATCAATGGGATGGCCTTCGGAGGGTGAGGGTACCACTGGATACCAGGAAAATACATATTATGAATGGGGATGGTGATTGGAGGGTGGGGGTGCCACTAGACACCAGGGAAATACATATTACTAATGGGGATGATGATCATAGAGTGGTGGGTGCCACTAGACACAGGGATAGAAAAACTATTAAGGGGGATGGCAGTCAGAGAGTGAGGGTACCACTAGACACCAGGGAAATATAAATTATCAATGGAATGGCCATCGGAGAGTGGGAGTGCACTAGACACCAGGGAAATACATATTATGAATGGGAACAACAGAGAGTGAAGGTGCCACTAGACCAGGGAAATACATGCTTTTGATTTGACTAATTCTCATATGAAAATGTTGGTACTAAGTCCAAATGAAAAAAGTGAAATCAAGTCATGAAAAAGGATTGAAAATGTAACAAAAACACATTTGGGGGCCATTTTTCAAACAGTTAAGTGCAGAATCCACCTAACGAGGTCCTAATGAGCTACATAGATGTGTTGGTCTTTCTCCAGCATGTCATTTTTGTGACTTTTGAAATTCTTTTTTTTTTTTAAGAAAAAATTTAAACAAGGTGGTGGCAAACCAAAAAGGATTTTTTTCCTCTTGAAAAAGGATTTGCCCCATTTGAAAAAGGATTCCTTTTCTCATGTCATACAATAATCTTGAAGTGCTTACTGAGCATGCTCAGAACTGAAATATTAAAATGTAATAACTTTTGAATGGATTAATATTTTTTCACCAAACCAGCAAAAGGAACATCTGTGGGCCAGCCCCTTTCTACCCTGAGAACTTCAGACCAAACTTCCAAACAATCTGTGTGTTAGGCAAGTTACAAAAAAAAACACAAAGAGAACAAGGCCCCCCATGGCTGGGTGTGCTACAAAGAAAAGTAGCAATACAACAAACAGTTGAGCACCACCCACTGCCAAAAAACTCCACTGATGCAAATATGAGTCAAAATATTGGATGTTGAATTCATAATAAGTATGCAGACCTCTTACCAAAAAAACAGATGGACACCAGCAGGATGCCACCAACTCCGACTGGTTTTGCTCAACGAGTTATCCTTGAGTTGGTGGGGTCCTGCTGGTATCCATCTGTTTTTTTGGGTTCCACGGGATAATGGTGACTGCATAATAGTGATCACCGTTTGGGTGAGTCTGCATCACCGAAAATGAATTTTGGTGATGTAGACTACAAGCAAGACAGCAAAGGGCACCAGACACTTGATTTTTCTTTTATGCAGGAGGCTTCTCTCCTGCACCCCCCTATGAAAGACTTTTGAACTCCAGGGGTACATGTCAGGGGGTGTGCAAAAAGACAGAAAAATAAAATTTCCTGGACTGGTGCATAAAATGAGCATGTGCCCAGAACCAAACCTGCCACCCTCCCAACCCTAGCCTGCCACCAGCCCATCATGCCACACGGCCAGCTTGGCAGTCCACCACCACACTATGCCCCACAAATCCTCCCTCCCCTTCCGCCTGTCACACGGCATGGTCCCTCCCCCGTGCGCGTGTACATATAGGCCCGGATATTCAAACTGCGCCATTCTGAGGCGCAAGCCCTTGCACTGCTCAAAATAGTTGCGATGGGGTGTGGCTGGGGCGATATTCAAAGGAGTTGCGCTATTGAGCAACTCCTTTGAATATCACCCCCTAGCCACAGCCACTGTGCATGGCGCAGTGGAACTTGCGCCACCGCAAGTTATCAGAGTTGAGCATTAAACTTGCGGTGGCGCAAGTACCATTGCGCCATGCGCAAATTTCTGATATTCAAAAGGTGACATGCAAATGGGGCCATAATTCATGCAAGGCACAGGGGGGGCCATTTGCATCTGATTATGGCCCCATTTGCATGCCATTAGCATGTAGGTGCACCGATCCCTGAGGACTTGTGCCTGGCCACCCTGCCAGGCAGCAGCCGTCGGGGACCGATGTACCCTGCAGCCTGATCGTGGGCAGAACGTGAAAACAACGCCCCCGTCCAAACATCTCCCAATGCCCGATCACGGGCAGAATGTATACTGACAACCCCCCGTCCAAACATCTCCCAATGCCCGATCACGGGCAGAGCGATATCATGACAACCCCGCCCCAAACATCTCCCAATGCCCGATCGCGGCAGAGCGATATCACGACAACTCCCTGCCCAAACATCTCCCAATGTCCGATCATTGGGCAGTATGTATAATAACAACCCCCAAACATCTCCCAATGTCTGATCATGGGCAGTATGTATAATGACAACCCCCAACATCTCCCAACGCCCGATCATGGGCAGAACATGAAACAATCCCCAGTGCCCGATGTGGGCAGAATGTAAAGACCCCCAACCGAATATCTCCTGGTGGTCCAGTGGACGTAATGCCTAATCACGGGCAGAATGTCCAGTGACAACCCCAAACATCTCCCTGGTGTCTAGTCACCCACACACCCACCCACGCGACCCCACCCCGCTCCCCAGCAGCTGGCGAGCGGCAGCATCCCACCAGCCTGCTGCCCCGCCCACTGACTGACTGTCCGGTGGGCTGCACGCCCGATGGTGCAGAGCTAGAGCCAATGAAGTACAGCTACCGCTACATGACGATCCAGATTTGTGAATGATGTTCATTCACAAATCTGAACTATCATGTCTGTATAACCTACGTGGCTCTAAGCTACCAATAGCCTCTACACCAGTGATCAGTCGATGAGTAGGCGGAGTAACAGGAGATGGGATACTGCTACCCGCCGGCTGCCAGGGGCGGGGGTGGTGGGGCCGTGAGTGGTGGGGTGGGGGGACACTAGACACCAGGGAGATGTGTTTGGGAGGGTGTCAATGGACATTCTGCCTGCGATCGGGCATTACGATCCACTGGACCACCAGGAGATAGTCGGGTTGGGGGTCTTTACATTCTGCGTGATCTGGGCACTGGGGGTTGTTTCACGCTCTGCCCACGATCGGGCATTGGGAGATGTTGGGGGTTGTCATTATACATACTGCCCGTGATCGGGCATTGGGAGATGTTGGGGGTTGTCATTATACATACTGCCCGTGATTGGGCATTGGGAGATGTTGGGGAGGGTTGTCATTATACATACTGCCCGCAATCGGGCATTGGGAGATGTTTGGGCAGGGGGAGTTGTCATGATACGTTCTGCCCATGATCGGGCATTGGGAGATGTTTGGGGGGGTTGTCATTATACATACTGCCCGCGATCGGGCATTGGGAGATGTTGGGAGGGGTTGTCATGATACGTACTGCCCGCGATCGGGCATTGGGAGATGTTTGGGTGGGGGTTGTCAGTATACATTCTGCCCGTGATCAGGCATTGGGAGATGTTGGGGGTTGTCATTATACATACTGCCCGTGATCGGGCATTGGGAGATGTTGGGGGTTGTCATTATACATACTGCCCACGATCGGGCATTGGGAGATGTTTGGGGGGTTGTCAGTATACATACTGACTGCGATCAGGCATTGGGAGATGTTTGGGCGGGGGTTGTCATGATACGTTCTGCCCATGATCGGGCATTGCGAGATGTTGGGGGGGTTGTCATGATACGTACTGCCCGCGATCGGGCATTGGGAGATGTTTGGGTGGGGGGGTTGTCAGTATACATTCTGCCCATGATCAGGCATGGGGGTTGTCAGTATACATTCTGGCCCGCAATCGGGCTGGAGGGTGGCATTAGGATTGAGTTGGGGGCCAGCCACGGTGGCAGCTGCTGTGTTGCGCCCCTGCAATACAGCAGCTCACCTGAGGGTGGCCCTCAACTTGATCCTTTTTTTTTGGCTCAAAGTTGTGCAGGTGCAGGTTGGGGTTTGCGCCTGCACAACTCTGCACAACCCGACTGAATATCGGGTTGTGCAGTTTATGCATGGTTCCTCCCCCTCCTGTTGAGCATGCATTCATTTGCATCGTGCTGTTGCTCAACCTGTTTTCAGTGGCGCAACTGCCTCCTGCTGAATATTGCAGAATGGCACAATGTAGGACTTGCGCATGCGCAACCCTGTTGCACATGGCGCAACCCTTTTGAATATCTGGGCCATAGTCTGTTGCTATAATCGCTGAGCCCCCTATCCTGTCACCCTCCCTGCCCAGTAGCCCTGTGTAAAAGTGCTGTGACTGAGTTGCCCTTTTTGAAAGTGCTCAATTGCAGTCACTGAATACATGGGCTACTGTTTTTTTTATAAGAGGTCTGCACACTTATTTTGACTCATATTGGCATTCTGTTGAGTTTTTTGAGAGTGGGTTGTTCTAAAGTAAAAAAAAAAAATAGCTTACAAACAGCACCCCCCCCTCCGAAAATTCACTTTTTTGCACTATCTGAGTCTCAAAATCCACATATCTGACCAGAACAAAACTTGGCACATCCAGAGATCTACCTCCACAAGACCACACATGCAAAATTCCATGCAAATCTGTTGAGTGGTTGCAAAGTTATTAAAGTGCAAAAATTGGGGTTTAACATTGAACTGCCTACTCAACCCTAAATATAGTGGTGCTATCCCACCACTATATAGATTATATTTTTATATATATATATATATATATATATATAATCTATATATATATTTGTTTACAGCTGTAGAGTAGATATAGTTATAAAATGAGTCAATATGACCACCGCAAATACTGCTCACCAACTGAACAAGCCAGCTTACCTGCCACACCCATATATACTCACAGCCACATGGTGCTGCATTTCCTAAGCCATAGCATTTAGTATCATGCCATTTTATAAATGCAAAAACATAGTCCAGGGTGCTACATTTATTAGCAGATACAGGCACTTATCCAGTGTGTATGTAAAGGAGCACTTGACCTATGGCCCCATGCCCCAGCATACTCCAGAGGAGTGTGTGTATCTCCTAACAAATGCACACCCTCTTGTGCATTATTGTCCACATATATAGAAAAATGAACAATAACATGCAACAGGGTGTGTGTTCATTGGAAAACATATACGCTCCTCATGTGTGATGTGGCATAACGATGCAGGCAAAGTGCACCTTAGTACACAGTGCAGGAGTGCCTTTACCTCCCAGCAAATGAAGTGCTCTGGATTGGATTATTGCACTTATAAAGTGGCCTTTTATTAAATCTTTTGGCTTAGAAAATCCTGCACCATATATGAATACATGTAGGTACAACAGGTGACCTTGTTCTCCCAATCAGAGAGCAACATTTTAGGTGGCCACACTGATCCATGACAGAGAGAGAGAGATGTTTGCTATGAAAGTGTTCAGTTACAAACATCCAGATTATTTTTACTTCTCAGGCACCTACAGCAAGTACGTCACAATATTCTTGTTCTAGGTGGTCGACAAAGCACTTAACAGGGAACAATTAGCACTAAGAGCCCCACACCCAAGTGTGGTACTGCAAAAACACTTTTTTTTCACTTCTTGTTTACTGCGGAATTGTAGATTGTATCAGACTGTTTCTGTTAACTTGCAAGCAGACATTTTCTGCAACTACAAATCCCAGAATCCCCTGCAGAAGACATCAAAAGAGTGCTGCAGCTGTGGGAGATTCAATATCCTGCAGTGCATATTAGAGTTGTTATAAACTCTGATCATTTATTTTCTGGTCCTACTGTCCTCCCTGTGCTATGTACAGTCCCAAAGGACTGTACTTAACTCAGGAGAACAGCAAAACTGGCACACATCTAAATGGAGCTTATAAAAAAAAAATGTTTTTGCAAACAAAGTGCAAATTGTGACCAGCCCCATACTTGGCTGTAGAGATCTTAGTGCTGACTGCTCGGTATGTAGGTAGGTAAATAAATAGACAGACAGAGAGACAGACAGACAGACAGACAGATAGATAGATAGATCCCTATCATCTGAAGTTCTGTCATTCAGTAATTCAAGCAAAACTGAGTTACAACTCTTAGAGAACACTGATTACAATACTTTGTGCTGGATACAGCAACACTTATGCAACTCATCAAGAAATGCTAAAACAACTATTTGGTGAGACAGTTTAATGAGACTATTAAAATATATATAGTTATATATGAGTGTGGTGCTATAAAAAGAACAACAGAATTAGAAAAGGGTATGGTTTTGCTTGACAAATAACCACAAGTATCTTATGATAATATTTCATTGCATTTATGAAACTGTTAGACCCTGGTTAGCATAAGGAATATTTTTTTACAAACATATTATTATTATTATTATTGTTTCCATTAAAATATGAGTATTTGCTTTATTTAAATTTGAATTACATAGTTTCATTCTAAGATATACTTGTTTCAAATTAAAAACTATGTCTTTGCTCGAAATCTTTTTATAATTTTCTTAGCAATATGATTGCAATATAGTTTAAAGAACTGCTGATGCCTCTGAGAAAACTTTGGAAGGTAACAGGCTGAGTGCTCCTTACCAGACACCAGAGGAGTGTGTATATATCCTAACAAACTTTGCACTCTGGCCTGGTGCACTTATAAAAAGGTCTGGTATTAAAAATTATAGTTTAGGAAATGTAGCACTGGGCATAGTGAGTATATATAGGCATGGCAGGTGACCTAGACCATCCAATCAGACAGCAGTATTTGTTCCATCCACCTTGACCCAAAAGAAAGATAGATAAATACTGTAGATAGACAGACAGATAGATAGCATTGTATACTATGTGTTTGATGCACTGTATAACGTAAATGTTTTGTTCATTTCTTGCTGTTGACTATCCTTTTGTATTAATGCCTATTATGTCCTTATCCCCTGCCCCGGGTCACACCTGTAAATGAGCCTTGGCTCTGAGTGCCTTTCCCAGTTATCAACAGATAGATAGATAGATAGATAGATAGATAGATAGATAGATAGATAGAGAATAAGCCATGGGCTCACTAAAAATATCAGATTTGTTTTGATTTTCAGGTTTTGACCTCTATTACCTCACAAGTGGCAGACCCATGAATGAGGTCTATGAAGATCAAATGGTGAGATAAAAATAAATATGTTGTGTTTTAGTCAGCCCATGACATAGATCATGTATGCAATGACAATGCCTCTTTGGCAAGGTTATTTTTTTTTCAATAAGGAGTTAACTGTTTTTGTTTGATCTCTCTGCTCTGTTTTTACTTGCAGCAGAGGTGATTGTGATAGCAACAGGCATTGTGCAAGCTGTTCTCCCACTGGTTAAGAGCTCCTTTGTTACCAACCTAAAGTGGAAATAAATGTCAATGACCCACCTAACATTGAATAAATAGTTCCATGTCAGGTCTGTCATATATGAAAAGAAATGCATTTATTTACAAAACGTTATTTTTATAGTCAGTATATACATACAGTATGTATATGCTCTCTCTCTCTCCCTCTCTCTCTCTCTCTCTCCTCTATATATATATATATATATATATATATATATATGTGTGTTATTTATTGAAATGTTTTACCAGGAAATGGCACACTGAGCAACAAGTTACTTGTCTCACAATGCATCGGGGGGGGGGGGGAGTGAAAGAAGAGCAACAATTACAATTCAGTACAGAACACAATACACTGTAGTAGAACAATCATACATACAGAAAATGAAATAAGTACAGTTAACTCCTAAATAGGTCAAGTCCAAAAGAACTGATAAGTGCGCAACAGTACAAGGTAAGCCTAGTTCAGTAATGCAACGGTAACAGCTATGGAAGGTGAATTAAGCAGTAAATAGAGCTATGTTTATATATACATACATATATATATATATATATATATATATATACAGTATATACAGAGAGAGAGGGAGATGGTTGGACCCTTTTCCAATAGAAAAATCCATCACATCTTTCCCTATATTTGATGGTAATCAATTAGGATATTATGACAGCAATAAGCTAATTACACTGTATTAATTTGTAATTAATACTGTTATAACACATTAACACATAACAAGCACACTCACTCTCCCTCTCTCTCTCTATATATATATATGTATTTATATTTATATATACTACCTATATTTATTCTACCACTATATTATTGTGTTAATAACACATTACTATATTATGCACTACAAATCACCCCCATGAAACAAGCCCCTTAACACATATAACAAACCGTTTAGTAACACATGTAACAGCCACCCTATGCCCCCATGATAAAACATAGGACACAGCAAGAAGTGTCCAGCCTAATGCATTATATAAAATAAAAACATGCAAAGTCTTATTTACTAGTGAAATAATATCTATGGGTCAAACAAGCTCATAAAGGCCATTCACTCTTTGGGTTTGTGGCTTTGTGGCGCATCTGCTGGCACAACCCACAGATGCTCTGCATACCTGGGTGCAGAGTTGAGCCAGGAAAATCCTGAAACAAATGCTGGCCACCCACAGGTGGGTGGCTGTAGTGCAAGGTACAACACACCAGCCGCCAGCCATGGGTGGCCACATGCCCAGCAGGAACACCAGCCACAGGCACCAAAACACACCCTGGTGGGCTAGTGTACCCCCCTCCTGTATGCCTGAATGCGGCTTCCGGATATGCATATTGACCCGACCTGGTGGTCTAGTAGTTCCCCTCTCCACCCACAGAGGACCCCTGGCCACCCAGCTACCTCCCTCCACCATCACTAGCCTGATGGCAGCACCCCACCAAGACAGCCCGCCACCTGCTGAATAACAGACATAGAGTCGATCTGTATGCTCATTGGTCCACAGTGTGGACCACTGGGCTTGCAGACTATACTGGGACCACACAGGGTACAACATGTGAATAAACACGTGTTTATTCACATAATCGTGTTTTGTGTAGTACAGTATGGTCTGTAAGCCCATTAGTCCACACTGTGGGACTAAATGGGCATACAGATCATACTGTATGCTGTCATTTAGCAGGTGCCCAGGTGGTATGTGGATGGGGTGCTGCTGCCTGCCAATGATGGAGGGGGAGCTTGCGGCTGGGGGCCTCTGTGGGTGGGTTGGGAGGGGGAACCGCTAGGCCACCAGGTCATTCAATTTACATGTCAGAAGCCTGCGATCGGGCATATGGGGGCGGATCCACTGGACCCCCAGGGTAGTTGTTGTCATAAGAAAAGCCTGCGATCAGGCATAAAGAAGAGAGGGGGGGTACGCTAGCCTGCTGGGGTGTCACTGCATGGTGACAGTGGCAGCGCAGAGCGCCAGACGAATTTCGCTGGGCTGCCCTGCACAACACATGCAAATGGGGCCATAATGACATGCAAATGGCCCCATTTGCATGCCTATGTCTGATTATTGCGGATGATGCACACAGCACAACCACATTTGAGCTGCAGCATTCCCAGTCCCCCCATCTGGGGTATGCGCTGGCGCATTCTTCTTGTGCTATGCACATTCTCTGCCATATTCAATGGTGATGCACTATGGTGCATCTCCTTTGAATATCACCCTGTCCTGGCCCCAGTGTAGCTCAGTTGCGCTGCGCCCCCACTTGTGCCATGGCCCATGCAGTCTGAATATCTGAGCCACTGTATAAGCAACAAGGTTGCACTGATCACTAGCAAGATAACAAGTGTAAAAGCATCATCTTTACCCAACACTGCAATATAATATCATGCAAAGCTGGGTATATCACAATCTATACTAAACTAATCAGAGAGCAGCTTTTAAAGTGCTGAGGACATCACAATAGCCATGTGTGGCATTGAAACCAGCAGTTGAAATAAAAGAAAAACAACAATTTTTATACAAACAGCAGATTCAAAAGCTATAACTAGTAAAGTGACATTGTATAAATCAATATGCAGTGGTCTAGTTCAAAATATACAGTTTACCCAAGGCCAGCTTTAGAGTTATATGGTGGCCCCCAGCGAGGTAAGTCATGGGGCCTTTATCCAATTCATCTTGACCATGTCTTATACTCTGTCCTACATGCACAACATTTTATTTGAAATACAGCCAGTTCCATATTTTGTTTGGGGGGGGGGAGCAGCAATGTAAGTCCTTTGGACTCATCTGCCCATCCAATCTATGACCATTCATCAGCTTCTGATTGGCTGGGTCCTACCTTGGTGAGTAATTTTGTGATGTTATGATACCACATCAGAAGACCTACAGAGCCCTGTGATGCACTCTGTTGCTATTTTATTTTAAACAAGACATAAATTAAAACACATTTTAAAGTAAAATGGTACTCCTGCTCTGGGTGGGAGACTCCATGAGCAGGGGCCCCCAGCAACTGCAGGGTTCACTGGTGCCTAAAACCGGCTATGAGTTTATCATTGCTTGTGAAAGGACAGGATTTTCATATCTTACTTGTTATGCTGCCAATAGCTGTCTGCCTGTATATCTATCTGTCTTTGAAATTGTGATTACAGTATGTATCCACTCATGGAGGAGACTTATATATCATTCTTGACATGCCCACTCCCAAGTCATTTACCTTACTTGTAGATAAATGCCATATTCAAAAGGTGGCCATATGACGTTCACTCTCTAGATAGATAAATGCATACTTAGCTGGTTTAAATCAGGTGACCCTTCAATCAAAGATAAGCATTTAATTCATTTTCTGCCATCAGTGAATGAAAGATGTTGCTTGCTTTTTTACAGTACATACCCAATTGAAATGGTTTTGTCCCCAAATCACACATTATTAACAACAAATTCAAAACAACCTACAATCAATTCTTCAAATATCCATACCCCTTGCACCAGAACTCTTCTTATTGGGAACAAAACTCAACACACCATACCTACAAACATCAGTACAATTTAATGATCCTGGTTAGTATAGAAGTGAATTGCCTGTTACTGCGCAAATGGTGCACAGAGGAGGTTCCATACACACAGGAATTTCTTAATATGGTCAAATTGGCCCAGTGCGAGAGATTGTCGCACATGGCCATGAACTGTGTAGACAATTACAACAAAACCTGAAACAACTTTCATCAATGACTAAAACAAACTCCTATCCCTATCCCTACCAGGCCACTGCCTATCATTGACATACAGCTCCTTCATACCGGGATAGGATAAGAAATGTAAGAGGAGATCTCCAGTGCTTTCATCACAAAGACCCCCGAAACCCCCCAAACCTCATACATAAATACCCCCTTCCCAAGTTAGAGCCACTATGGAGTAGACTATGAGACTGGAATAGGCATTACTCACCCTAGCATGACTACCCTCGAAGGAATATGTTAACATGGACCAAGAGGATACATACTTAAAACTCTCTGTTTCCCTCTCCGAGTTAGATTTTTTCTTTTGGGATAGTTCTAGTTCTTATTTAGTAGATAGTTTAATTCTCATTATATTGAAAAATTAAATATAGTCACAGCTTTCAAGATAGAAATTATTTTATTTTATTTATTTAGTTTTTGTTGACCGGGTAAGCACACTAGACAAATCCTGCCTATTTTCAGGCATGACCCGGGGGAAGGGGATACAGATGAATGCCAACTGACCTTGAACCAGATGAAACTGTTGCTGGTATTTTTAGTAAATGAGGGAAGTTTGGCCAGGACACCAGGGAAATTCCCCTTCTCTTTGCGATAAGTGCCATGGGATCTTTAACATCCACCTGAACTACCACCAGTCCAGGCAGATGGGACCTCGGTTTAACGTCTCATCTGAAAGACGGCACCTCAGAAGTGCAGCACCCCTCTCATGCTGCACTACAGTGTCAGTACTGGGATTTTAACCCAAGTGCTAGATGTGGGGACTGAACCCACCGCCCTCTGATCTCTCAGCCTCAGAGGCGAGTGTGCTACCTACTGAGCCACTGACACTGCAGCTGAACCATCATAATTCTAATAGACATCAGGTTTATCCAAAACTTCATCTGAAATGTCAAACAGATTGTCTTGCACTACATGTATTGATACCTCGTTTAATGAACACTGGTTCATATTATTTATTAGCTTGCTACATAGGTATCTAATAAAATACCTATGTAGCAAGCTAAGTAAATGTGAATTATGGCCAGACAGTTAATTAACCTGAGGTAACAATGCATGTAGTGCAAGACAATCTGTTGGGCATTTCAGATGAAGTTTTGGATAAATCTGATGTCTATTAGAATTATGATGGTTCAGCTGCTAGATTTCCTGATGAGCCCATAATGTGATATGTAACATTACTACTATCTACTGTTGTGTTATATTATTATACAAAATGTAAAATCTTCAAAATAGCCTGGTGCATACTATCCACTGTACTAACTGTTCTGGAATAATGTTATGTACTCACAAAAACCCTAAAGCTGTAACAGTGTGATTTAAATGTTGTCAATAAAAAAAATATTAACTGCAAAAGAAATGATGTCTGATAGTGTCTCCTGAATGTAGGAGTTTGGGTATGTTACTAGTGCCATTTACATTGGGCAGTGGGCTGTCTGCTCTTATTATCTTTCATTATGAAATACAATATTTAGTCTTGAGGTTTCTTATTTGTTTGGGAAAAATATAAAGTTGATTTCTTCACTTTGGGATTAAATTAATTTCAGTCAGTATCATGTCCAAGCAACAATATAATGTATTTATTAATCAAAAAACAAAAGACCGTGCTAAGGCTGACCCATTTAAAAATAACCATAATCTCGGTTGTCTGATTCAAGCACTTTATAAAGCTGTCATTAGCAGCACTCACCCACCACGCCAAACGTTTTCTAGCAAAACGCCACGCTCGTTCTCAAGACGTCATTTTCAGAATTGTATCTAAGAATACTTATTACAATCGAGAGATCCAAAGCCATGTGGCAAATTAAATTAGCTGTATTTTAACAAGCCCCAATAATTGTGTCATTTCCCAGTGTAGTCCCCACCCACCACTAAACATTCAAAGTGTTTTTAAATGACTGATGAGAAGAAAACAGAAAAAAAAAATAAGGAAATGCGTTTTCTGTGTCAGCCATTAGCAGTGGTATTTGTACAGAAAAATGTGTTTTCCAAATTCTTATGAAAATGGCGCACTAATAAACCTTATATGGGATCGTATGGACTGATCCAGGTTTAAAATACATATGTTGCATAGCTCCAAGAAAGAAAACAGCAAACCATTAGCTTAAGAAAATACTGTAGATGTACATACTAATTTTACAGTACTATACTGCCTTCAAAAAAAGATCACACTGACTGTTAAACTTGAAAATAAAATACTCCAGAGTCATAGAATCATGACTGTAGGCTTGATACATAAATTAACTCCAGCCACCATTTTAAAATTGGTTGGTTTACTAAGGCAGTCCAACAATCTTCAATGTTATTTGCAATTTGGACTTTTGTATATGATTAAGGTCATTCAGCTATTTCTGATTTTATTTGTATCTTGGATTTTGCAAACGATAATTGTTGTGCTTTATGTAAGGAATAAGCCACCCCCGTGTGTGCAGAAATATTGTAATAAGGGAATAACCTGGCTGTGTTGTTCAGCCACTCAGAAAGTGAGGTTATTACAGCACTGGGGATTACTACACTTATAACATTGGCAAAATGGTCAAAAGTGTTGTAATGTCACTTATTATACTTTTTACCTTGTTGTGCTCTCCCAGGTCCTGACTGAAAATAGACACAATACTTTGTCTAGTGCACCTACCTGATAAATAAAACCTAAATAAATAAACAAAAATGGAACACTGCTGTAATAACTTTAGAAAAACAATGTAAAATAGAATTTCTGTGGGGAGGGGTCTCTCAACAAAGGGCGCAGGAAAGCAATTGCAGAAAACAACCGAGTTCAAAACAGCATTTTGGCAGCTAGTGTGATATTAAAATTATTTTATCTGTATTAGGAAAGATTCGTTTCTTAATTCCAACAATTGAAGCTGACATTTGCAGTGTTACATATAATCTTTATATATGTATCATATATTAATGCAGTAGCATGTATTTGCAATTAAAGGCGTGTCCCGCTGTAAGAAAAGTATGATGCCGTTTTGTCCGAATAGAGAAGACCCAAGATGCAGATTGTTCACCCTCAGACCCTACACAGATGGAATTATGATTTCTTGTACAGAACAAGATGTGGTTGATGGTGCTCTTTTGATATTTCTTTACATAGGTGTCTGTCTCTCTGAGTGTCTATCTTATCTATCTACATATTAAATAAAAATGTAAACATGCGATGAAAAACAAAATAATTCTAACTCTCGTCTTCGTTTTGTTGTATTTAAAGGGAAAGCGGAAGGAACATAACAGTTTCTAAACATATTAAAATGCATCAATTGCTTTCTAAATATATATGCCACATTATTTGAAAACAGCCTAGATTAAAATATGCTGATGTCAATAAACAACTATTATAGGATTATTTTCCCCGCAGCAGCAATTTAAGATAACAATTGTTTTTGTGTAATACAAAATTATTTCCCAAACCTCGCCATTAAGATAAGCAGAATTATTTCAAGACTAAACCTATACACTCATCACCTTAAGAAAGCAATATTTTGTAGCTAATATCCTCTAGTGTCCCTTGCATACATTGTGTAGAGCTTTAAATTGGATGCATGAAAGGAATGTAATGCCTATACAGGGACTGATTTAATTCCCCACACTTCATCAGCGCACTGATAAGGTATAAAATTAGAAGTGTGTTGCTCTTTTTCGAAAGTAAAAGTTGCAAATATTTTTTTTTAATTCTACAAACAATATTAATTGATTCCACTCTCTCGATAGTCTTGATATTGAAAGAAGTTAATGTTATTTCTGTGTTATATCGGCAAACAGACGTTTTTATTCAGGTGAGTTAATGAAGGTTAATATTAGGACCTTTTCCTTTCTCTCGCTTTCCATTCAAAGCAAAAAAACGCAAGACCTCAAATCACTATATTACCTTGCATATTAAAGGGAACTATGTATCCTTAAACCTCAGTAATCCCAAAATTTCACAGAATGTTTAGAAACAATATGGTCCTTAAAACTGCACTCTTTTAAGGAAAGCATGCACGTGTATATCCTTCACTCCATTTTACCCAGATAAATGCTTAAACACTATGAGAACAGCCATCGAGAACCAGTTGACAAAATGTAATGAAAAAAGTCCATCAGTTTTCACATCTCTCCGAATCTGCAAGGTAAAAACTAAAACAACTAATGCAACAATCCCAGTTACTACACTGGGAAAAGCTCAGGCAGGGCAGTCCTACAAATGTCTGATCCTCCTGACTAGCGCATTCCAGTCATCTATCTAAATCATCTTTTCATGTGAACTTATCAAACCTATCTGTTCCAGTTTACTATTAACATGTTGTGCCAGCACATTAAGAAAACTTTATTTTCATCCCAGCCGCTATGGGACAGGATATGTACAGTACCTGGTTGTACTTGGCCTCTTGCTCCAGAGATGTTTTCTCAATTCCATTCACTGCAGGGTGTGTGGAGGCCTGGAATGTACCTCGGGTCAGGTTGCCCCACTCCTCGATTTTGGCACTAGTGTAAGCGGAGGGACTGTCTCCAACTGCATGGGACAACAAAATAAAACAATCAGTATCCATGAGCAGCTTCCCCTCCGATCCCCAGCTTGTCAACACCCACGTATTCATGCTTTAATATGAAAAAAGCCATGCATTAATAATATCTCAAACATATATAAAACGTTCTAAATAAAGCATCAGAAACAATATAACTGCAAGAGCAACGCACCAATAAAAATGGGGTGGATTTTAGTTTTTAATGATATTAAAGTGCATTCCATTTTAAATGTGTTCCCCAGATATAGCTGTTTGTATTGTTATTCTATAGATTGTGTCAAACATTATATTAACTAATTAGTGGTGAAGTACAGAGTTCAAGAAACAACCTGAAATGGAACAATGAATATAAAACATTCTTGATAATACACATTAGGTGTATATTGCGTTTCAACAAACCTTTAAAGCAATGGGTAAATATGAAAAATTGTCTTGCAAACTAATATTGTGATATGTTTGTATAGAAGTAAATTCATTTTCTAAAAGGTAATATGCTTGTATAAGGTTATCAAGTCATAAAATGCATCAGGAATTTACTAGCTCTTTAAAAAATGAAATAATTCACATATATGAAAAAAACAAAGTCGCAAGAGGCTGCTTACGGTTCTAGACGTAACCTTCACTGACCAGAGTTCTAATGTGTACACGTGGGAGGGTAGTGGCTAACATTTGAAAATGAAAAACATCGACACTGTGATCTCTGATTTATCTTGTTCCCTAATCTTCCTTTATGCAACAGAAAGGTCAGACTTATAAATCAAATGTAAATGTGTGTCTGGTTTGTATTTGTATTTCTTTGCACACTGATGTTTTTTTTTATATAATTTATTATAATTCAGACTTGTTTCTGTTGTTAATGGTAGCACAAGAGCAATGGCTTGAGAGTTAATATCATCCTTTCACACTCTATATTACAGAATCAAAGAAGGTGACGGCAAAAAAGAACCTCTCGGCCTATTTGGTCTGCCTCTTGCCCCCCTAGTCCAAACTACCTTATCGTGAGACCCCTCTTCCCCTTAGCCCCATGTGTCTGTCCCAAGCGACTTGAATCCCTCAACGTTCTTAAGGCAGTCTCTTCCCAGAACTTCACTCCCTTAATGAGGCAAAGGACACAATACTTACAGTCCATATAATTTATTCAGAGAATAAATTATATGGAGTGTAAGTATAGTGTCCTTTGCAAAGAGTAAATCATATGAACTGTAAGTATTGTGTCCTTTGCCTCATTAAAGGAACGAAGTTCTGAGAAGAGAATGTCTTAATACAGAATGTGAAAGGATGTGAAGGGATGATATACTAGAAGTGGGCGCACTTATTAGCTGCTGGTTTTTGATCTAAATGATGTTGGAGGGGCACCATTTCAAATATTTATAGTTAATAGTTTAGCGCCTAGTTTGCAATTCTATTAATAAAATATGCAGAGCTATCAAAATGTATTTATGTTATGAGCAGTAGTAGTCGTCTGTGTGTCACATTAGCTTCTCCCACTGTGTTTTACAAATAAAAATAGTCAAGAGCGATATTTGTAAAAATTGCAGTATTTCCGTGTCTTTTTCCGAATAATATTTGTTTTGCACAGCTATAATTGTCTTGTGAAACTTAAGATTCTCGGATAAAATATACTATTTCAACTATACTTCTGATATCGGTTTAACACTGCATTGGCCCTACTTTATCCGCTCAAAATATGCTATTTGAAATCAGTAAAAAAGTATGAAAACAGATTAATAAGATGTTCGGTTTCAGTACGACCTTCAGAGTGTTGAGTGTTGTGCATCTGCGAGCTGCTGAACATTGTTACATGTTACTGTGAGTTTTGTCGAGGGCTGTACAGTGTTTTGCATAATTTAAATGTGACTGATTAAGAGGCAGCTTGAATGGTATAACTTAAAAGTTAGGCAGGGCCACGTCCATACCTTCCAAGGCTGCCTATTTTCAGGGAGCTTCTCTGATTTTGCATTTGTTTAGTAATCACTGTTTCTTATCCTGTAATATGAACTGTATAAACATTACTAAAATAAAAAATAAAAAAAACTTCATCTCGCCTTTTACTATATCTAGCACTGCTTTTCTTTCTCTAACTCAGTCTGGCTCAGAAATTGGCGTTTTGGGAAAATCCCCCTGATTTTAAGGGTGAAATCAGGAGGTCTCGCCCATTTGAGGGGTGCAGACCTGAAGGCTCTGCATGTTAAAAGGAATACAGTTGTTTTATTTCGTAAGACAAATTATTGTTGCCCGACGGCACACTTCATTACCTTATCTTCAGTAACAACTGTCAAAAATTTTAGCTGACCAAAATACTAACTGTATTTTAATGCTCCGTTGTTGTTATATAAGTCTGAGCTTTCTGTTTCATCGGAAGGTGTAAGAAGGCACATATCCTGATAAAACGTAGTCATTTCATTTCGGATATGCTTCCTCTCCCCCCCCCCCCCAAAAAAAAAAAATAACACGCGGTGTCTTTCCAATATAAAAACATGCGGGGACCGACACCAAAAGAATTCGGTTTCCTCTTTTAAACCCAGCGAATTAACCCTGAAACTGATCGGTCAACACAGGACAATTTGAAAAAATATATATATATATATATATATATATGAAAATGGTCGAAAGGACTAGCTGTTGCAGATATTTCATTTTATCTTCCTGACTGAAAAAATGTCTCTTAAGGTCCCCAGTGCGGTATTTGGTTAAAACTTCCCTTGACTGATATTTCCCAGAAATCAAGCTGACAAAATGTTAAACTAATGGTGTTCGATACCCCCAAAAAAAAAATAAAGGCTGACTAAAATTACTTTGATTTAGCAAGATAAGACCAGTAAGTGAGATCCAGATACAGTTGTGTCTTTCAGCGGAAAACACTGCAGACAGAGCCCAAGGCTAACAAGCAGCAGTCCAATATACAGTAACCAAAATACAGTAATCGGACAGGGTTGCTTCAGACCCATTTGAAAGGCAACAAATGTCTGGAGACCCGATCAACAGTTTTCTTTTCTGAGAGGGGAACAATGATCCCTGCTGAGCTGATGTATTTACATTTAGACCTCTGCCCACCATCCCAAAATAAAACAAACACACACACACACGCCATAACAACTGCCCTTCATGCCTGCCACTTACCCTGTTCGGTAATGTGCCGGATGCCCAAAATATCCGTGACCGAGTGAGATGAGGGCCATGTCCGTGTAGCCATGATCATGGAGTTAGCGAGGGCGGCTGGAACTCCTGGTGGACTCGCCACTTTGGTCGCGCCAGGCGGTGGGTGCGCCCCCATGGGACTGGGATAAGAGTAGATAGGGCTATAGGTGAGAGCGGGCTGTGGTGGAGGAGCGCCATGTAGCGACGCGGGATGCTTGCTGCTGTTGCCGCCACTGCTGCTATCATAGTGGCCCTGCTGGCCCAGACTCAGGCTGCCGATCTTGTTGCGCAGGATGCGACTGATGGAGCTCACAGAGGGCACGTTGTACTTGTCGCACACCCCGTCTGCCAGCAGCCGGTCTCGGATTTCCCATGCAAAGATGCCCGGGTCCCTCTGCTTGTAGGTGCGGATATGCTTGACAACAGTCGGGGTGGTAACCCGCGGTTTGCTGCCCCCGATGGCACCGGGCAGGATGGAGCCCGTCTCGTTGTAGCGGGCCAGGATCTTGCTAACGCAGCCGTGGGAAACTCTGAGCTGGCGGCTGATGTCGCAGGGCCGAATGCCGAGTTGGGCCAACTCCACTATTCGCAGCCTGATAGCGTTGGGTAGCGGCCGCCCGTTCACGAACACCCCGCCAAGCTGGTTCACCTCACCGAAGGCTGGCTCTGCAACAACAGAGAGGGATAAGCATCAGTACACCACCAGATAAAAAGAGCAGATACGTGTTCTCCCTCAACATAGTACAAATATGGGTCTGTCTGTCTATCTTTCTATCTATCTCTCTATCTATCTCAAACACACAGCTGCAAGATTATAGCGTGCAATCACATCAAGAAAAAAATCGAAAACTTCATCTACAAGGGTGAACAGAATATCATGCAGAAGACTGTCATATAGAATGGTAGAATTCCAGTAATTTGAAACACATAGATTATGCTATCACAGCTAATAAAGCATGGCATGTTATCACTAGCTCTAATAGCAGTTTGAATTTACTACGTATCAGCATTAAAACAAAGCAGTAACAAAAAGTCCATATCTCGAAAAAGTGCCCAGATCCTCCAGTCCTGCCTACCTCTGCACCGCTGCAGTCCCAAATAGAGCATATGAGTCGACATAGTATAAAACAAGTTGGACTGAGAAAGGGAGCGACTTGTCAAGTCTCTGGGTGTATTCGGCGCCGCTGACCCTGAACGGGAACTCTGCCTCAACTAGCGGGGAGGAGTAATGAAGGAAGAAAGCCCTCCTCACTCAGTGACTGTGTGGTGGAAGAGGGGCAACCGGAGGCGAGCAGTTCGGGGTGACAGTGGCCATAACTGGGGCTAGTTCCCGCTGCTGCTGCTGACTGGGCTGCTGCCGGGGATGCTGCTCCAGCACTTACCCATCATTGCCGTGCTGCTCCGCCAAGGTTCCCCGCGCGCGCCGCCCTGCCTGACCTGATTGAATCCTTCAAAGTACCTGCGGCCTGGAACCGCACTCGCCTGCAGTCACTGAGGCTCCTCTTGCCTCGTCCGATGGCTAAGCCCACACAAAGGCAACATGAACGGGGCCAATGCAAATTGGGCTCACTGTCCTCCGGCACACACAATGACTTCTGCATTTCAAGCGAATCGCACAGAGGGGCCGAGTTGGGCTAACCAATTCCTCCTGTCACTCCGGACGGCCGCGCCCCAGTGGTGGGAAGGCACGGAGGTGAGGCCGGCGACCATTGGCCCTTAAGCGTGAGTGACAGTGCGGCTATGGAAGAGACTCGAGCTCGTCTCTTGCTGGCATAATGATGTTCTCGGCACCTGGATTACTAAAAAGCATGGAAATAAGTATGGCATTTAACTGGGTTACATTGTGGTAAGCTTTACTTCTTTATTGCTATGGCATGGCATTCCACTACAGCATTCTCCATTTACTGACAGGTTGTAGTTTGTGCTTGACAAAGTATATATATATATATATATATATATATATAAAACTAGAAGAAAGGTTTAGCATCCCATGTGATATTTCAACATGTTATGAACCAGTATGGGTCTATATTTTGGTTACAGTGCACAAAAAACGATGCAAACAAAACGAATTAATATCCGCTTTGCATATATTGTGGAAATATTTTCCGTTGATGTGAGAAGGTTGTTTTTTATGTATGATTGTGAACTGCAATGTACTATATATATGAATATATATTGACTTTTTTTATCATGCATGGCACTTTGCAAATTATTGCAATTTCCGCTACTCAACCTAGCAAATGATGGTTCTTTTATTGGAAAGTGTGCAGAGTGTGCTTAAATGTATGAATATTAGTTCATGGAAAGATGCATTTGCAATGTCGCTTTCTGCTTAAAAAAGAGATGCAGAAAGCGTCTAACTAGAATGCACTGCAACGTTTTCTTTCACTTTGCTTATAAAACGGAACCGAAATCTAGCCTTTTTTATAATGATATTGGATTTCTCAAATGTGTGGTTTTAGTGTAAAATTCCATTTAATTTCCCCTGTAAATATAAATTGTGGGTTGGCAGTTAATCTGCACTAAGGATGCTTTTGTTTACATTATAAATTCATCCAAAGGAAAACGAGCATTTAGGAAGGTCAACAGGTGAAAGCAATCATACATTTTCACAGAGAGGGTGGTGGACGCATGGAACAGCCTTCCTGAGGAGGTTGTGGGGTCTAAAACTGTGGGAGTATTCAAGAATGCATGGGACAGACATAAGGCAATTTTTGTGGGGGGTAGGAAGAAATAGGCTGTTGGTTAAATAGGATCTGCAGCTTATCCTCTAGGTAGGGAAATGGGCAGACTAGGTGGGCCAAGCGGTCCTTATCTGCCGTCAAAGTCTATGTTTCTATGTTTCAGTTCGAACTGCCACTAAGGGGTTAAATGTTTTTTTTTTTTAAGTTTAATATAGGGATACGGTGCATTTAATTAATATATAAAAATGGCGAGCATTCCTGGAGACACTTTGGATGTTTTCATCAACTGAACTGTGACTGAATGATTGTCTTTACACCGCAAACCTGTAAATTCCAAATACTGTAACAGGCTGCACGGGGGTTGGAGCGATGACTGGTGAATGAAGGCAACAGACTAGTTACAGTACAATCGAAGGAAGGACCTCAGATATACTATTCTAAAATGTAAAACATCTTATTCGCTTAATCTTTTCTTGCGCCTGTAACGTCAAGACTGACAGAGGCCTGTTATAGTAGTAAAAGGGAAATAATACAGAACTATGGGAACTGAAAATCTAGTGCACATTTTTCAGATTCTCCCTTGCCTCAAAATGCATAAACTATTATATAATTGTATTATGCTCTGTTATATTATCATTTGTTTAGCACATCCAATATAAGTCGTATTTATTGTATGAACAGTATACTTTTATTATGTCTTTGAAAATACTTTTTTCCATAAAGATCTTTATTGAATTTTAACAACCACTTGCATGCAGTACAAGAGTAAGGGGAAAACCCCATCTCATAGTCAAAGCGGTTGGTTAACAAATCGCCATATAGGAATGATTGTAGGAATGCTGTTAATGTAAAAAAGGGCTAACCTAACAAGATGGTCACCATTATTAGCACACACTGTTTTTGCACAAGGTTATAAGTAGTCCCAGCAAACTTCCTATTCAACTTTTAATAAACCTACACAAGAAGACAACTGCACCTTTCAACGAAAATAGTTAGCTAGCACTATTTATTTGTTTAGAAATTGATAATGGGGAGAAACAACTGAGCACAGGCTCGTTTCCCGGAGCAAAGGGAATGGGAAAAGTGGGTAGAATGTATACAGACCGGGCAGTATAACAATGTAACCCAGCAGTAGATTGGTGCAATGCAAATGAGGAGAGTCAATGTGTTTATGTGCCTTTTTGGAACAGTATAAACTGACCTCAGCTTCTTTCTTGAATATAATGCAGCAAGGCAAGCTAAAACTCAAGATATCTAATATATCAAGCTATGATGTATGATGCAGATGGGTATACCATTCAAACTTCCCTGTTAGTCTCTACATCATGGTCAATATTACCTATTAATTTATATCTACCATATATAACAAGGTTTATGATACCTTTACAATGATAGATATGTTTTATTTATCAGCGTTCCTTTCCCTTCCCATTTTATATAGACTGTAAAATGTTTCACCTCAGGATGGGATGATGTCCTTAGAACCTCTGTGTTTAAACCGTAATCCTGTCCTTTGATGCATTATTCTGAAGCTGCAATATTTGTTTTTTTTTTGCATATAAATACAATAAATAAACACGATTAACTTAAAAAATGAACACTATATAAGTGGCATATTATGATTAACTTCAAAAATGAACGACATAGAAGTGGCATATCATGGAGCAGAAGCAGTTTTGAGTAACCGATGGCTAATGGCTTTTACACCTAGGGACAGTGTAAATTTGCCTAAATTAAGCGGCCACCGTGTTTATTTCACATTTTCCCTATTGTCTTCTTTTTACTGTTGGTTCTTTCCTCTCCTTTTTATTTCTCATGGAAGTGCGTGGTTTATATGGATGGCAACAACATGTAAATGGCAGATTTTGTTTTCCATCTCCTGCAGTTGATGCAGAAAAAATTCAGGCAATTGATGGGCTGTCTTTCTACAGATCCAAATCCTTAGAGTTTAAACCTATGGGTTTTATGGACACTTAAGAAATGAACCAAATTGTATTTTTTTTTTGTTATAAAGGTTAAATCACATAGTCTCTTATATGAGTATTTGGAATGGGATGTTCTGTTTATATATTGTTTGCGAAACTAACTTCACAGGTCCTGCCTGTAAATGTACAATTTCTTGTCTGGTGCGTCTGGTCAACAAAAGCTAAATAAATAAATAGCATCGTGGACTACTCTTTTGTTCTTTATGGAACGGTTGCATCAACATGTCTTGACTTCATACTGTGGGTTCTCAATGTGTGTTCCCCATGTGCTGCTGCAGGAAGGCGTCCTTTACCCTGTCTCTGTCTCTGGTGGGTTAAGGATAACGTTGATCAGCAGTGAACGTGCTCAACTTGTTTCCATTGAGCTGCTGAGTGTGGTCTTAAATAGCAAAGGTCGCATCCACACGGAGTCGGTAGGAGGCAGGGAGTTCCAACCGAAATAGCGAAAAATTAGGGGAGCCAGAAAGAGCTGTTGAGAACTATTATGTAAGCTCTTTGCCAAGCCGATTAATTCTACGAATAAATCATTTAAATACCTCAGTGAGCTTCCCAGTATAAGCGGACAATAAAGGCATTCATGTTAAGCACTCGGTATAGTAGTGCAGCACACAAATGCTTTTTCACTTCTGATAAGCATACCTGCTGTTTTCATTTTCCTTTTATATACAGGATGTGTTGGTTTAATCCCTTTAAAATGTTTTATTCCTTACAGTATATTATTAGTGTTATGTGCCCCTATTAAAGAAAAATAACTAAATACATGCACGTCAATTACAAGGTAGAATCAGCAGAGAATAAAATCAGTATTATAATGAGGGACGCCAAATACATTTTAATCTGAACATAATGGGTGTCTAAATAAGCTCTGTTTGTGAGGAATGAGAGCATCAATGTCTGAAAAAGTATTATGAAAGTATAATAAACCAACATTACATTTAATAGCATTAGGATACACACATAATTTAGTTTGTGAGTTTTTGTCGGCTTACCCAGTGTGAGCAACCCTCTCAAACAGTAGCTATGAACATATTTTTTTTTAATGGGATATAGATATTATCTATATGACTAGCCATCTATATTATGATGCTCAGGCTCACGTTGATTCTTAGGAAAACATTCATTGTTTTAGTCAGTGGGTTGTAGAAATACTAACGCCATCGGGGACAAACAACACTTAGTCCCAGCAAAGAACACTCCAATGCCGGTGTCAAGCAAAATCAGTTCACCAATTTGTAGTGGGAATTGATTTTGCAGGGCACCGGCCAATATTTCCCCTAGCAAATATCTGCACAAAAATAACGTTTGCATGAATTGAAACTAAAAGATTTACGGCCTAATACTAGGGTGCTTTGTTTTAGATCATACTTTATCACGGGTTGTCTCTTCCACTACACATTAATTTCTGTTTTTACATTAATATCTGCAAAATATAGCTAACTCTCGGGATTTGCTGGTATCAGTCTTGCAATATTTAGGTATGTTTTATATATATATATATATATATATATATATATATATATATATATATATATATACACATACACACACACACACACACACACACACACACACACATATGTATATATACGCGCAATGGTTTGATAAAAAGGTTGTAAAGACATGGGGGAGTCAGGTTATAACTCAAAGAGTTCATTGTATGAAACTAGATCGTGGATGGATGATCTTGTTGGGCACGAGTTTTTAACCACAGTGTCACATCATTGAACTTTTTCCTGCAGGGGATATGAAAACGTTCATTAAAAGTTGTCCCATCTTCAAGTAAATGAAACCGCTTCTATTTCTCATTTTATATTGACAAATGTTTGCGAGATTGCTATTCCAAACGTGAACGTTCTGTTATACTCGATTTAAAGCAGGCGCCTTTTTTAAAATTCCCACTATCCAAATATAAGAAAAAACAAATGGTAAAAACTGCATCATGTTTTCTTTTGTTGTTTGTTTGTTTACAAACCCTGTTTATTGGCAGGAAACGCATACCGAAAAAGTGCAGTACTTATAATTTCTGAGATGACCCTCGAGTTGGTGACAGGTTAGGACAGTATGGGACCCAGCAGTCGCTGGATCTGCCTTTTCTAATACAAATTCCACTCTTGGGTCATCTGAAAACCGATAATGCCAAAACAACATCTCACCCGTTTAATATTTATGCTGTGCTCTCTCTTTCTCTGTTATATACTCCCTTTTGATTTTCTTTCGGGACTGCAACTCAGAAATTGTCATAAATCGCTGAAGTTTGCTTTCTCCTTAAATAAATCAATTTTCACTCTTGTTTGCTTTCTGTTTCTGGAAATAAACTTTTGCGATTCAATTGTAACTTTCATGAAGGGGCTCTGTGTTAGAGAATTTCAAATAATTTCTGATAATGGCATACCTATTTAAAGCCTGGCCTACATTAAAGCTTTCTGCACTTTATTTTCTTGTTAATTTTGGAGTGCATGTGACATATTTGTGTGTCTATGTGTGTGTGTGTGTGTGTGTGTGTGTGTGTGTGTGTGTGTGTGTGTGTGGTTACAACTAATTTTGCAAATGTTACATTTAGGAACATACCAACATATGAAATTTGCCAGCAAATAAAGGCCTAGAGGTCTATCAAGTCTGCTCGAATGTGCAGCTAGCACCCCTTATTCTGCAGCTGCCCCTTCCTTCCACCCTTCCCCTTCATTAACCCTCCCCCTTGTCCTGTCCCATCCCCTTTTGAAGCAGTCCACTGTTCTACTGGATACCACTTCTGCAGGTAATGCATTCCACCCAGCCACCACCCTCTCTGTAAAAAAGTGTCTCCTCATCTCCCTCCTGAACCTTCCTCCCTCCAGTCTCATTTCATGGCCCCTGGTGTCCTGCCCCTCCCTTACTTTGAACAGCCCCTCTGTACCTGTCTTGTTTATTCCTTTCATGTACTTAAAGGTTTCAATCATGTCCCCGTCCCTCCTCTCCTCCAGTGAGTACATGTTCAACTCCCTCAGCCTCCTCTCATATGATAAGTCCCCCAGCCCCTTGATCATCTTTGTCACCCTGTGCTGCACCCACTCCAGTAACTTAATGTCCCTCTTCATATACGGGTGCCAGTACTGCATGCAGTACTCCAGGTGCAGTCTAACTAATGACCTATACAGTGACAGAATCACCTCCTCCCTCCTTGAGGATATACCCCTTGCAATACAACCCAACATTTTGTTGGCCTTTGCAGCTGCCTTCCTACATTGTGCCGAGTTGTTCATTGACCCTGTAATGAGCACCCCCAGATCCTTCTCCTCCTCCATCTGGGCTAGCTGTACCCCCCCCAGCTGGTAGTTCCTCATTGGGTTCTTCATCCCAAAATGCAGCATCTTGCACTTTTTGGCATTAAACCCCAGTTGTCAGGTGTCTGACCAGGTTTCAAGCTTTGTCAGATTGTTCTGCAACCCCTGTCATCCCCCTAGGTCATCCACCACTGCTCCTACCTTGGTATCATCAGCAAACAGACTGATCTTGCTCCTGATGTCCCATGATATGTCTGCAATGAATATCCCAAACAACACTGGTCCTAACACTGAGCCCTGTGGAACACCGCTTGTCACTACCCTTGGGTGTGAGAGCTCCCCACCCACCACCATCACCACCCTCTGTTGCCTTCCCTGAAGCCAGTTTCCTACCCATCTCACCAGCTTTGCACCCACCCCTGTGCCTACTAACTTACTTCCCAGCCTTCCATGTGGCACCGAGTCTAATGCCTTACTGAAGTTCAGATACAGGACATCCACTGCATGGCCCCTGTCCAGTTGCCTAGTTACCCAGTCATAGAACTCCACCAGGTTGGTATGGCAGGATCTGCCCCATATGAAGCCATGCTGTCTGCTGTTCTGTAGTCCTTTGGCCTCTAGGAGGGCCACCAGCCTCTCCTTCAGGATAGTCTCCATTAATTTACCCATGATGGATGTGAGGCTTACTGGTCTGTAGTTTCCCGGTTCATCCTTGGGGTCACTCTTGTGGAGGGGCACCACATGAGCCATCCTCCAGTCCTGAGGCACACACCCCGAATGTAGTGAGGCATTAAATAGATCTGCCAAAGGTACTGCAAAGGACCTCTGCCAGCTCCTTCAGTACCCTGGGGTGGATGCCATCTGGGCCTGGTGCCTTGTCCACCATCAGTGCCTTCAAACCCTCCCAAACTCTGCCCTCCATGATTTCCCCATCTGTCACTCCTTTCCCCCCTGTTTCTGCCATTTCTCCCCCCTTGGGTGTCACTCCCCTCTTCTCTTTAGTAAATACTGAGCAGAAGTACTCATTTAGTGCTTCTGCCTTATTGCACCCTGCTTCCACCCAACCCCCCTCATATTACTGTGTTAAGTCATTTAGTAAGATAAGATTTCTAAAATAAGTACACAAGATATAGAACCTCAACACTAAAGCACTGAAAGGAGAGTTTAGACAGTTATCATAATAATGACTTTACAAATGCACATTTCATTACATTGCACTCAAACCACAATAGTGGCTGCCATCTTTTTGTCTTCCTTTGCACATGCTGAGTCTGTGAGCCTAAATCTTGCATTGATTTGGGGTTTCCAACATTTCCACAGATGATTTGTATGGTAATTCATTTGTCCTCCATATGCAGTGTTTTGCCATGTTGTCTGTACTGCACTCAACTTATACTCTTTGTGTCATCCTCACTGTAACCAACTCATCTGACTAGCTGTAGTTTGTTTGTGATTGAGCTTCTCCTCTTCCCCTTCCCCCCTGGATCACACCTGGAAATGGGCCTTGGCTCAGTGTGCCTCTCCTGGTTACCAATTCTAACTAACTATAGTCTATAAATAAATACATAAACAAATATACTGCCACTATATTAATTAATGTGTTGTCAACACCTTAATAACACATTAATACCCAACATATACAAACCACCCCAATAACACATGCACCAAGTCCCTTAATAACACAAGTAGCAAACCCCTTAATAGAACATGATGTAACAGCCATCCTACACCCACCCAACACTGTGGTAAAGCATAGGCCTCAGCAAAAAGTGTTCAACCTAATGCATTATATAACATAAAAGATGGCAAAGTCCAGAATACTCACGAAATAATAACATCTCAGAGTTGAACAAGCTCATAAAGGTCACTTGCCCTTCACACTTGTGACTTTGTGGCTTCTTTAACCCCTCAGTGGTATTATTTCTTTGTGTTCACACTGCTGTCATTTATTCTCGATATAGTTAGCATTGGGTTTGCTAGAGGAAATTTGCAGTGCTTTCCAGTTTGTGAAACAACATTGCACAAACAAAGATAATCAATTAAAAAGAGAGACATTAACTTCCTGTAATGCTTGTTTTTTGTAAGGCATCACATGTACAGTAGGCATATGTTTTTGCCAATATCAGTTAGTAGCTGAAAACCTGCAACATTTCTCCTATTGTAAGGCATCATATTTGGTTTTCATGGGTATGCTTTAGTCAGTATTTGTTGATGTGTGTGTGTGTGTGTGTGTGTGTGTGTGTGTGTGTGTGTGTGGTAAATATCATATTGCAATGCATGAATAATGCAAGAAAAAGAATTTGTTTTTATGATTTCATTTACACCATTTTCCAAAGCTAATTACAATCCAGGGCAGTGAGGGTGTCCACATTATTAGATCTGCACTATAACCTTGACTAAACACTGCATTGCCATGTGCAACATAATCAAGATTCTTTTTGCTGATTATTATGACATGTCTTTCAGATGAGATGTTAAACCGAGGTCCCATCTGCCTATTCTGGTGGTAGTTCAGGTGGATGTTAAAGATCCCATGACACTTCTAAAAAAAAAAAAGAGTAGGGGGATTTCCCCGGTGCCCTGGCCAAATTTTCCCCCCAGTCACTAAAAATATTACCAATAGCTTAATTTAGTTCAAAGTCAGTTGGCATTCATCTGTATCCCCCTTCCCACTTCGTGCCTGAAAATAGGCAGAATTTTTCTAGTGCACTTACCCGATCAACAAAAACTAAACAAATAAATAAATAAATAAAAATGTAAACTGCCAACATGAAACACAAAATGCCTGGTGGTTATGTAATGCAATTAAACTAATGGCTAGTGGTTAATGCTCTATTAATCCACAGCAATAAAAAATGCAAAGTTATAATTTTTTTAAACTTAACTTCACCCACCCCTTACAACCACCAGGTAAACCTCCTGGAAAAGAATACCAAAACACAATCCAGGTTTCAAGCAGATGTTTTATCAAATAAATAAAATTGTAGGAGGAATATATTTGCACCCCACAATGAACACTGCACTCATATGTTGTGAGACACAAAGCCTCTAGATACCAGGCTGGGGCAAGGTGTGTGTGTCTGTGCCAGTCACAAAGCAGTTACTGTACATCATCTCACACATTGCTCTAAATCTGTAGGGAAAGAATAGTTACTTACCAGTAACAGCAGATCTTCCAGAGAATGTCCTCCATTGGACCATACCTTTGAAATTGTAAACTGTTGGCATCATGATCACTCAGAAACTTTTGTTAGCTGGTTGTTACCCACGATGAAGTGCAATGTTGGTGCTTATAAAACATGGGTGGCCCCATTGCTCCTCAGTTTTCTGCCAGACACAAGCTCAGAAGGCCACTTGCCATGAGGAACCAGGAGACCAGACCAGTATCAGGCACACAAGGAGAGGAATTGGACTGGGCAATATAAAACATAAGGAACTTATGAATACCCTCCGACAAGGCAGTGGACAAACTGCTAGCAAATACCTCTGGAAGCTCTACCGTTACTGGTACACAACTGCTCTATCTTCATCGAGGGCATCTCCTCCATTGGGCCATACCTTTAGAACGATTCCCAAGCACTGCACAAGGTACTTAGGGAGGATGGCAAAGTCTGATATGCAATCAGGATAGCAGGGCTTGCAGAACAGTGAGACCAAAGCTAGCACGTCTCCAGGAGACAATGTCTAGACTCTAGGGCTTAGTGAAACTATGCAAAGTGCTACATGTGGCAGCAGCACATATGTCAGCTACAGAAACCTTCTGAAAGTAGGCAACATAAGTGGCTATACCTGTATAGAGTGGTCATGCACAGCACCAGGGATTTCTTTAGCAAACTTCTGATAACAGAATTCAGTACAGTCAGACAGCAATTTGAACAAGCACTGTTTAGTCACAGGGGGACCTTTTTTTCCAGGGAGAATGAGAAAAAGATCTGGGAGGACTTTCTGATTAATGCAAAAAGTTTGCTTGGCTTTTGCTTGTTTTTTCTCTGTCAATGTGTTCTCGATTTGGTCAGGGATCTCTGCATTGAGATCACCCTGATCCAGCAGTACTGAGCTGGTGAGGGGGGATGAGGTCTACCACGCTGGAGTGAGTTTAGACCAGATCTGATGGAAGAGGTTTGTGGGATGGTCTCAGAGCTGCAGCCCACCTACCGTGAGCTGGACCTAGGCCTGACTCGCTTAATAATTGGGTATATGGGGTTTCTGGGCCTGGTGTTTGCCAAACTGATTTGGTGTTCCCTTTTGGAAAGGAGTCTTTCTGGGGGCACTGAAAATGACTTTGATGAGACCTTTTCTGGAACAGCCATCTTTGGAACTGGACTGTTTGGCAAATTGCAGACCTATCTGTACCCTCCCCTTTTTGGGTAAGGTTATAGAAAACGGGGTGGCTCTGCAGCTTGAGGAACACCTCACAGCCTTTAATATCTATGAACCTCTCTATTCTGGATTTAGGTTGAGGCACAGTATGGAGATGGCATTAGTTAAGGTGCAGAATGATATCAGGGCTAGAGATTGAGGAGAGCAGTCAGTTCTCTTGCTCCTTCCTTTCTCTTTAGCATTCAACATTGTGGACCATTGGTTGTTGTTGGATCACCTCAGGGAGTAATGTGGATTCACCAGCACTGTCATCCACTGGTTTGAGTCCTACCTTGGAGACAGGATGCAGAGGGTGGTGATGGGGAACTTCTCCTCACTCCCAATGCCCCTGCTCTGTGGAGTGCCCCAGGGGTTGCTCCTCTCTCCCATATTTTCGCAGTGTATATGCTGCCCCTGGGAAGGATCATTAGATGATACAGTCTGGCTTTTCATTGTTATGCTAATGATAACCTGCCATATTTGCCTTTTATGCTTGGGTTACCTAGTGCCAATGAGGTAATATATTCGTGCCTGAGATCCAGGCCTGGATGTCATCAATGAAGTCCAACGAGTGAGTTGCTGCACTCAAAGCTACAAGAGGGTCGCATACATTGGGTGATAAACCCTTAACATAAATCACAAATCCAGACCTGTATGCACTCTTAAGGACAAGAAATAATTGAAAGCTTCATGTTTCAACCAATTAGTCGATTTGTTAAACACCAAAGTGGAAGCCCCTAGCGCCTGGGCAATGTGCCTTCAAAGGGAGCTTGTTACAATCTAGCATGAACATTCCATTATTTAAATAGCAATCAAAAATTGACATCATACATCTATTCAGCAATCCAAAAAGTCTTTAAGAAGATTCAAGTTTAAATGATAAGACCACTTCAACCAGTCAGAATTCAAAAACAATTAAACAATGAATCACTTTTAGAAAATGATTATAAAAAAAATCCATATATGACCAGTACACATTACAACTTTGAAATAGACAAGGAGCTGTGTGCAGAGCACTGTTGTTTTAGCTGAGACCCTAGGTTCTAATTAAGTACAAGCATAACTGAAATATTTACTTTGGTAAATTTTGCTACAGGGTTCACCTACAATTTTAGGGATACACCAGTAAATGCTTTTTATCCAAATAACATCAATTATGCATCATTAGCCAGTACTTTTTTATCATACATGGTCTTTTATAGTGCTGGATAGGGAGGAGAAGCACACCAAGCTGCTGCTTCATGGCCCATTTGTACCAGAAACAGTATGTCCATAGGAAACCCTATAGAATCCAGCAAAAGGAAAAAAGGAAACCGAGAGAACACACATTATCTTACAGTTTTAAGTACAAAAACATTTTCAACATTATATAATAACTATCACTTGCAGTGAGACACTGAAGGAGTATAGTCAGAAAGAAGGGGGGAGGGGGATGAAAGAAGACCCTATAGAGTCCAACAAAAGTAGAAAGGGAACACAGAGAACACACATTATCTTACAGTTTTAAGTGTTTCCAACATTATAGCATAACTATTGCTAGTACTGAGACACTGAAGAAGTATAGGCAGAATAAAGGGGAATGATTTGGGGAGGGTTTTTTGGGGAGGAGGAAGGAGGAAAGGGAAAAAGGGAAGGGAAGAAGGGGAAAGAATGGGAAATGGGGTGGGGAAGGGAAGAAAAAAGAGAAGAAAGAGAGAGAAAGAAATAGGCATTTAGAGAGTGATGAAAGGGGAGGGGGAGGGGAGAAAGGGGGAACTAAAGATGAAAGGGCAGCAGGTGCTAAGATCTTGGGAGAAAGGCATAATATGTAAAAGATATTCTAGGTTTCTTAGAATCCTCTAGATATTTACGACATTTTAGACATTATACACACACAGATTATATTAATTCATTAATTCATTACTTTGTTTGAAGGAAAAAAGAAGGGTTCCTTTTACTCATGGTAGACCAAGTTATTTATCTCTCAAAAAAGGTTTGAGATCCCACCTGTCATTTAAGCCTTTGGGACAAACCGTGTCAGCTTTAAATATCCATGTACTTTCTGTCTGTAACAGTTTATTCAGTCCGTCACCACTGCTTTGTTCACATTTAACATGTTCAATGCCCATAAATTTAAAATGGGACACATCCCCATCATGCATACAAATAAAGTGCCTTGGGAAGACCTTTGTTTAGCATGCATAAATAATGTCTATAAAAGTACATGGATATCGCCAAGCAGGAAGTAAGGCAGAGTGAGAGCAGGGTTTCATTCCGGGAAAGAAGCGAATAGAAACGAAGAGTCGGGAGTGCAGTGCGAGAACCGAGCCTCCGGCTGCAATGAAAAAGACTCCTGGTGAGGCCCAGGATGTTGTGACATTTTAAGCTTGATGGGGGAGTGATGTTGTTGCTGCGCCCATCAAACCTCAGCTTAAAGCCCTCCCATTGCAAAAAAAACCACACAAAAAAAACACCTCCTTTTCCAGGAGAGAGATAATGTGTCTCACCAAAAAATTTCAGGTCACGGAGTGAGCAAGCAGAAATGTGGCAGTTTTGCTTTGTGTGGGGACACAAAAAGGTCCAACTCCGGATGACTCTAGCTTGCGAAGAGGTTATTTACCACAGAGATCAGCAGTTACCACTTATGTACCCATAACTGGGACTGGCTTAGCATGTCTGCTAAACTGTTTGGGCCATGAGATATTGCCTGGTACAACACTCTGATCGTGCATAGGGGGTAATAGTGATTTTCTGTTTGTTTGACGCTGTAATGCTTTACACTGATTTTGTCTGTCCTTATCAATAAGGGACAGGGACTGAGGTGTTCTGTAAAGGCTTGGAGACCAAGCAGAACATCCCTCATCTCGAGAACATTGATGTGGAGATCTGAATCCAGGTCATTCCACAACACCTGAGTCTGGAGAGAACCCAGATGGGCACCCCATCTTGGCCCTGAAGCACCTGTTTGAGGATCTGGACTGGAGTTGTTGAGAAGAGTAGGGAACCCTTCAACAGGTGCAGGCAGTCTATTCATGATATCAGAGCATTGCAGAGAGAGTGGATAATTAGGATAATTTGTTCTAGCTCATACATCAGTTGACCCCACTGCTCCAGAAGGATCCGCTGTGGTATGCATATATGGAGGAGGGCAGAGAAGACTGTCACTAGGGCAGCAGCCATAAGTCCCAGTAGATGAAGCATTGTCTGGGTAGACACATGCTGATTGCTGTGTACTAGCAGGGACTGGGCAACCAGGGCCACTGCTCTGTCTTCAGGCAGAAATGCACTGCCCACTGTAGAGTCCAACACTGTGCCAATGTACTGGAGGTACTGACAGGGAACTAGTATGGATTTCGGTTCATTGACCATAACACCCAGTTCCTCTAACAATAGTTAGTTGTGGACAATGTGTACTGAACTGCATCTCCGGACAGGCCTTTCAGGAGCCAGTCATCCAGATATGGAAAGACATAAAGTTGTTTCCTCTGGAAGACTGCTGCCACAACTGTGAAGCATAGGGTAAATACCCACGGCTCCAAGGATAAGACAAAAGGCAAAACTCAGAACTTATAATGGTTGTCCTCCAACACAAAGCAGAGGTACTGCATGTGGCATTTTTGAATCTTGATATGAAGGTAAGCATCCTTTATATCCAGGGCACAGAGCCAATCTCCCTTTTGCCACAGGGGGATGATAGCAGGAAGAGACACCATTCAAAACTTCTTGTATTTGATGAATTTGTATAGGTTTCTGAGTTCCAGTACAGAACGTTGATCTCCTGTCCATTTGATCCAGAGAAAAGATGATTTGATACCTTTTATTGGACCAACATAGATGTTACAAAAGAAAATAGGTGCTTAAGCTTTCGGACTATACACAGTCCTTCATTGGAAGCTAAAGCCAGTTGTTTTGGAAGAATACATTCTATAAAAGATCAAATCATACATTGGTTTTACCCTGGGGTGAGTGAAGGCATGGTGGCGGGTGGTAGATTCCCTCATTTTTTGTTTCAGATGTCTAGAACTGTTATTGTATATACAGAAGATTTGATATATACTGACACATTTTGATACAGAGACATATTAGCATACAGTATCTCACTTACTAGGGAGTCTTTGTTAGGTTTGATTTTTAATTGGCCACAGACACTTGCCATTTGGTACAAAGCTGCAGTTGGATCATGTTTGAGTAGTATAGGTTCTAATATGTATGATTAATATTGATTTGTTGAGCATAGGGCTGAGGATATGCATCTCCTAATAGGGCTAACACTGTATGAAAGTGTGAAACAGCTTAACATAGAAACATAGAAACATAGATGTTGACAGCAGATAAGGACCACAAGGTCCATCCAGTCTGCCCATTTTTTCTACCTTATGAATGTGCCATAGGGCTTTACTCTGTCAATGGCCTATCTATTCATACTCGTCTGTATTGCTCCCTTATGCCTATCCCATGCCTGTCTGAAGGCCTGCACTGTATTCATATCCACCACTTCCTGAGGTAGGCTGTTCCATGCATCCACCACCCTTTCTGTGAAAAAGAACTTCCTCACATTACCCACTAACTGGCCTCCCTCTAATCTCATGCTGTGTCCTCTTGTCCCGCTATTTTTCTTACATTGAAAAATGTTAGACTCTTTCACCTTGTTAATGCCCTTAAGATTTATTATTATTTATTAAATTTTGGTGACCGGGTAGGCCCACTGAGCCCCGAAGGTCCCTTTTTCAGGGGCGACCTGGGATAACAATACATTTATGATACAGTGGATAAACATTTGGTTACAGGATTATACAGGCTTACTTTTGCTGTTGCATACATGGTTATCATCATGACACAGTCTTAACTAGAATGCTGCTTGGCTTAGTATTAAGCATGGCAAATTGATGTGAAGTTTTCGGAAGGAGAGCAACCTCCCATGCAAGAGATAGTATATAGGGTTGAGGTACCAGGGTGCCCTGGATATTGGGAGGGGTTCCTCGGTAGGCTCGCATTTTGAGAGGGTTGGTGTGGGAGAGGGAGGGAGGCAAGCTGTGAGCAATTGCAGAGGCATGTGCTTATGTCAATCATATGGGCCTTAAGTCTGGTGCACAAGTTCATAAGTGAGGAGGCCTCCTGCACCAGAGGAGGGAGGTTGTTTCACAGGTTGGGGGCTAGGGAGGAGAAAGATCTGCTGCCTGCATTTGTTCTTACTCTGGGGACTTTCAGTAGCATTCATTCTGACGTCCATAGTCTCCTGGGGTTTTGTTTTATTGCTATAGTTCCTACTATGCAGGGAGGGATGGGCAGTTTTAGTAGCTTGTAGGCCTGGACAAGCAGGGGATATTGCAGGCGAGTGGTCAAGGAAGGCCAATGTAGCTGGGCCAGTGTATCACAGTGGTGGCGTCGTGGATGGTCCTGGATAGCGAACTGAGCCACCTTGTTGTACAGGATTTGCATCCTGGAGACCTCTTGTTTAGCCATGCCCTGTATAATAGGTGCGGCATAGGTCAAGGTAGGGAGCAGGACACTTGTGGCAATGAACAGCCTAGCCTCGGGGATTAGCTGGTCCTTGAGTCAGTACAAGGTTCCAAGTTTACAGTGTAAGGTCTTGGTGACCTGGTCCACATGGTCCTTGAGTGTGATAGTTTGGTCAAGCGTCAGGGCTAAGTATTTAAGGGAGGGCACTACATTGATGCTTTTTCCAGCGAGCGTGGTAAGATGCAAGGATGCAGTCTTATCATGACCCAATGATCTGGGCCCGAGTAGCATCACCTTGGTTTTGTATGCATTTAGCACCATTCTGTTCTCTCTCAGCCATGCCTCGATGGATGAGAGGTCCTTTTGGAGGAGAGGACCCAGAGCAGCTACGTCCCCCAGGGATCGGTAGATGACTGTGTCATCAGTGTACTGGATGACCGAGCTTTCAACACAGTAGGTACTCAGGTCATTGGTGAATAAGGAGAATAGGAGGGGACCCAGGATTGAGCCCTGCGGTACACCCTGTTTTAGGGGTAGTGGTCCAGACATGGCTCCTTTCCAGGAGACTCTTTGTGTCCAGCCTGTTAAGTAGCTCTCAAACCACTTGAGAGAGTTGGGGTCTAGGCCCACATTGTTCAGTTTCTGAAGCAGGAGATTGTGGTCGACAAGGTCAAATGACGTGGACAGGTCTATGAAGACTGCATCTGTGGGTATCCCTTTGTCCATTGCTCTGAGTACTTCATCCAAGAAGTTAATGAGGGCAGTATCAGTCCTGTGGTTAGCTCTGAATCCGTGCTGAGAGGGAGCTAGAAGCTGATGAACCTCCAGGTAATCACACAGCTGGTTGTAGACAAGCCTTTCTTGTAGCTTAGCAAGTGTGCAGAGCAGGGAGATAGGGCGGTAATTAGTTAGGTTTTCCCTGGGGCCAGCTTTGTGGATTGGGACCACATTGGCCTGTTTCCACTGGTTAGGAATGATTCCTTCCCTTAGTGATCTATTTAATAGCCAGGTCAAGGGCCTGGATAAGGAGGTGGGCCCTGCCTTGAGTAGTCTAGGGTTTATCCCATCGGGTTCCCCTGAGCCTTTTGCTTTCAATGCCTTTAGGAGGGCTAGGACCTCTTTTTGCTTTACTAGTCTCAGGTGGAAAGAGGGTCATTCGTAGTGAGTTGGCTCACCTACGTTCGGCGCAGAAGTCTGGGAGGTCTGCCCAACCTTGTAGGCCTCAAGGTCTGTGAAGTGGTTGTTAAGGGCAGCTGCTATTTGTACGGGGTCACTCACAAGCTGACCGTTGACCACTATGGGGCAAGGTTCAGTCTTTTTGTTACCCTTGATTAGGTCGTTGACATGATTCCAGAATTTCTTAGGGTTACCTAAGTTGGTTTTCTGGAGGTTTGTGAGATAATCCCTTTTAGCAAGTTTAATGGCACTCTTGGTTTTGTTTCTTAGTGCTTTGTATGCCACAAGGTCTGCCAAAAGGGAAGAGAGCTTGTACTTCTTCCAGGCCTTGTCCCGATTAATCATGAGGGATTTAAGGGATGGGGTTATCCATTTATAGCAGCTGCCCTTAGCTCATAGTCTTTTCAGAGGAGCAAAGAGGTTGGCCACTGTACATAGTAAGTCCTGGAAGTATTCGAGGGCCTCGGTCAGAGTAGGCAGGAGTGTTATTGGGCTCCAGTCCCGACTGCTTAGGTAATCATTGAATTGCCCTTCCGAGAAGTTGGTGTAGCTCTGGGCTGTGAGGATTCTGGGCTGAATCCTAGGTGCCCTGTTCTTCCAGATACAGAAGATTGGGGAATGGTAACTCAAGGAGTCTGCCATGGTACCAGCAAGCTGGGTGTTGGCAGGGTTGGACACCAGAGCCCAGTCGAGAGTGGTGTGATTCCCAGTTTTGTAGTTTGGTCTGGTCGGTTCAGAGATGACCTGCGTCAGACCTGCCTCTTGGGTCAGTGACAACAGGGCATGACCAGGGTCCTGGGCCCAGTTGAGGTTGAAGTCTCCTACAATGAGAAGCTCAGTTGAGACTTCTGAGGCCAAGGCATTTGCAATGGCCTCGAGGGATTCGAGGGCCATCTTTGGAGGATTGTAGACACACCCTATAGTAATTTGCTTAGTACATCCAAGGGTAATGCGGATGAATACAGATTCTCCGTCGGAGAGGGGGCTATGCTGCAGGCTTAGAGGTGATACAGTAAGGTCTTGTTTGGTATAGATTAGTACACCTCCCCCTTTTTTGGACTCCCTGTCCTTACTGTAGGAACTATAGCCCAGTGCCTGAATCTCATGGTTGAGGATGTGGGCTTTTAGCCAGGTTTCTGAGATTGCTAGGACATCGGGCTTGCAAAGGTCAAGCCAGGCTTGGGCTTCATGTATTTTGGGTCTGATGCGACATACATTCATATGTGCTATCTTAAGACCCTTTGCAGACATCAAGCGAGGGTCCTGAGGGGATGTCACTGAGATATTGGTGGTGCTAGGGCCAAGGTTGGGTTGAATATCTCCTGCCAGGAGAAGCAGCGCAGCTATCAGGCAGAGAAGCTTAGGGCTAGGTAACGTGAGTGGGTTTCGTCGACTCAACCTGCCCGCAAAGTAGAACAGGTCATAACATATGCCCTTTCTTACCATCTCATGAGCTGACCATAGAGCAAGCATGCTTGAACTGAGCGTTCCATTATGGAAATTAAGGGGGGGTCATTACGCTGATGGCCCCATGCTTCGGGATGACCTGGGTCGATGATCTTGTCCACCCAAAGTAGAGATAGTGAGTAGATTAATGCAAGAAGTACCCCCCTTGTGTGGAAGGGGGTGCTTAGGTCTTGTGCACCTCAGGGTGCTGGGGCTGGGGCAGGTGTTTGGTGAGGCGTCATTGTGTTGTCATGATGGGGGCAGCAGTAGAAGGGTACCACCGGTCAAGTTGGTGTTAGGTTTAGCTAGGGTCAGCTCCCTCCTTTTGGTCTAGCTTTGTCCATGGGGGGGCAGCCCCAGCTCAAGTTGAGCTTCTAGAAGCAATTAATGTTAGTGTTCTTGGGTAATGAGCCACCGACTCGCCTGTTATAGGATTTAGGCTACTTGGCTAGACTATGGGCATGGCAAGGCAATCTGGGGAAAAAAAAGGAAGAATTCACTACCCTTACCCTGGGCTAGTTATGTTTGGCAGAAAACAGTTTCAGTCCCAACCCTTAGATCTAGTAGTTTTAGCTTATGTCAGACAGGTTTGCCCTGTCTAGTATACAGTTTATAAGAAGCAGCTAGCTATTCCTTTGCTTTGGCAATATAAACACACTTTCAAGGGAGGCACAGCTTAGCAACAGATTATTAGGTCTATTTCAAGTAGTTAGTAGGTCTTGCATGTGTACATTAACAGTAAACCAGGAGGCGTTTAAAAAAAACTAAATAACATTACATAGCTTGAAGGTACGTTAGTATAGAGTACTGGTGCAGACCTCATTCAGGAGGGTCACAAATGAAATTACAGTGCTGAGGACCAGGGCTCTTAGTCTGCATACAAGTCCGATGCAGTAGTTAGGTCCAGAGCGTAGGAGGGGCAGGTTTGCGGTGCCAAGCATTCCCTGCCTTGCCCTCAGATGAGTGGTTCAGCAGACCAAGTGGGCATGGCAAACATGCATTTAATGGGAGGAGGGAACGGGGCTGGTGGGTGGGAGAAAACAAAAGTCCACAGAGTCGGTCATCCGCCTGCTACGGTGCAGGGGAGGTGGGGGTCTTGTGCGAGCGTGGGAGGTCCGCCTGGCCCGACTATTCAGAGTTGGGGCCTCTGCTCCACACGCCGTGAGTGTTCAGGTTGGGGGGGTCCCTCTTGCAGCGAGGTCTCCCTCGCCACCCCAGCAAGGTTTGGCAGCAGTCTGTTCTGGCTTCCATGAGGCTCCGCTCAGGCTTTTAAGGATGGCCTGAGGTGGTGCGTCACTGCAGCCTGAGGTCCAATTGGGCACTGTTGCTTGGATTCAAATTTGGCGCCCAATTCATGTGTCCTCTTTGTCTCTATGCTACTGGCACAGTAGCAACTGAGGGGGGCTCAGCCAACTCTTTACCCCCTGCTTACAGTCCCCAAGTGGTGTTAGCTCCAGTGTGAGGAAGATCCATCATTGGAGAGGAATGAGCCCCATGAGTAGAGAATGGTTACAAATAAAGCAAGCAAAAAGTCCACAGAGTCAGTCATCCGCCTGATCCGGTGCCGGGGAGGTGGGGGCTTGTGCGAGTGTTGGAGGTCCGCCTGGCTCGACTATTCAGAGTCGGGGCCTCTGCTCCACACACCACGAGTGTTCAGGTTGGAGGGGTCCCTCTTGCAGCGAGGTCTCCCTCGCCACCCCAGCAAGGTTTGGCAGCAGTCTGTTCTGATGTTTGAATGTTTCGATCATATCACCTCTCTCTCCCTCCTTTGCTCTAGGGTATACATATTGAGCTCCGTTAATCTGTCCTCATATGTTTTCTGATGCAGTCCATGCACCATTTTGGTTGCCTTTCTCTGGACTGCCTCCATTTTGTTAATGTCCTTGTGCAGGTGCAGCCTCTAGTACTGCATGCAGTACTCCAGATGGGGCCTAACCAGTGTCTTGTAAAGTGGATTATTACCTCCCTCGTATGACTTTTGATACCCCTACTAATACACCCCAGCATCCCTCTAGCCTTACCTACTGCTTTAGTGGTCTGCTTGGATGATTTTAAGTCATCTGTGATGATGATGCTCAAGTCTCTTTCTTCCTTTGTGATTGCCAGCAACTCCCCCTCTCAACCTATAGGTGGCTTCAAGGTTTCTCTTCCCTATGTGCATGATCTTACATTTCTTTGCGTTAAACCCCAGTTGCCACTCTTCTGATCATTTTGACAGTTTATACAGATCTCTTCTCATTCTGCCCACCCCATCTGGATCATCTATTGTGTTGCAGATCTTGGTGTCATCTGCAAACAGACAAACCTTACCCTCCAGTCCATCTGCAATGTCGCTGATGAAGATATTGAAGAGGACTGGCCCCATGACTGATCCCTGAGGTACCCCACTTGTGACTTGCATCTCTTCTGACTGTATAACATTTACCACCACTCTCTGTTTTCTGCCCTCTAACCAGTTTGCCACCCAGTTGACCAACTTCTGACCCATCCTGAGCCTAACCAGCTTATTAATCAATCTTCTGCGTGGAACAGTATCAAACGCTTTGCTGCAGTCAAGGTAGGAGACATCAACTGCACCCCCTTGGTCCACCACTCAGGTTACCCAGTCAAAGAAATCTATGAGATTAGTTTGACAGGACCTTCCTGTTGTAAACCCATGCTGTCTTGGATCCTGTGCTCCTATGGATTCTAGGTGTTGCACTGTCATTTTCTTAAGGAGTGCCTCCATAATCTTGCCCACTACTGAGGTAAGACTGACTGATCTGTAGTTCCCTGTCTCCTCCCTGCTGCTATTCTTGTGGAGCGGGATCACATGAGCCCTTCTCCAGTCTTCTGGGACCTCTCTTGCATTCAGAGACTCACTGAACAGTTCTGATAATGGCTCTGCTAGTTCTACCCTTAGCTCCTTTAGTACCCTGGGCTGTATGCCATCAGGTCCCAGTGCCTTGTCTACCCTGAGCTTACCAAGCTCTTGTAGGACCCTTTCTTTTGTGAAGGGACTAATGCACACCTCCCTCCCCCCTGTGTCCATAGCGCTGAGCTGTGGGCCCTTCCCTACCTTCTCCTCCCATCTGGAGCCTGTGAATATTTATTGTTCACACTAGGGCAGCTCATCTTTAAACCCACTAATTGCCATAAACAAAGGTAAATTCTTATTTAGAAGACTTTTTAACATTATATACTGTGATTTCTTAGCCTATTCTAACTTGGGGTTTAAAATCACAGTTATTTTCAAAAGTATGCACTAACACACACAGACAAGATCTTTTTCCTTTTTTATACTTTCTCTTTATGCCCCCTTCTCGCAGTACTGGATTCCTTTCTTCGGGGATCCCTAGGCTGTTTAATCCCGTAGTCCCACCCCCAGGTACCTCCCTCCGGGTGCTGGTTAGCCTTTCCCCATCCTACCTTGGTTTACCCCAGGCGGGGAGAGGACCCCCTTTGTCCCCTCTCACACCTCAAGTATGTGTGGGCGTCACTAGCCCCATCTATGGAGCCTGGTTAAGGGTTATCTCGGGACAGCCGGGTCCTGTCTACAGGAGCCCAGCACAGGGTTTTTTCCATTTTCCTGGTCCCAGCCCACAGGACGTCTGCACGCAAAGGGGTGCCATGGAGTGATGCACGTCGCGACGTGCTAATGCTCCGGCTCCCAGCAGACGTCCTCCCTCCCCTTATATGCTGCCTCGCTACACCTCCAACCGTGGTCACCCAGGTGGCGGTATAGCAGCGGGACCTGCATCCCACCCCACCCAGAGGAGGAGAAGTGCAGCCCGTGGGCACTCAATCCTCCTCCCCACAGCTGTCCCTCCAGCCACTCGAGTCCGTTCCCGAACCCAGGTCGCTGGCGCCACAAGCGGTAGCCCTACTGCTGTTCTGTAGTTTCTCGCAGATTAAGGGTTATTCATTCTGCAACTTTGACTTTGAAATGCTTTCCCTTTGGCTGGGACTCTGCCTGTTTTATGAGTTCTTTCAAGAAGTGAGTTATCTAGTCTGTGACATTTGACCTTGAAATGCCTTTCCTTGATAGTAGTCAGCCTGTGTTCTCTATATGGTTTTAAGTTGACTGTTAAATGAAAGGTTTTGGCCAATGGGATTTTTATAGCTTTTTTATCTGCTTTTTTATGTATGATCTGGTCTTCCAAAACAACTGGCATTAGCCTCTGATGAAGGCCTGTGAGTAGTCCAAAAGCTTAAGCACCTGTTTTCTTTTGTAACATCTATGTAGGTCCAATAAAAGGTATGAAATCATCTTTTTTTCTGGATCTTTGGTTACAAGGACTAATACGACAACAAAAATATTTCTCTGTGTCCTGTTCATTTGGGAATCCAGAAGTATCAATGAAACCCACTCTTCCTTTCTTTGGAAGGGATGGGTTTGACAGCTCTCTTGTGAATTAGTGATTGCACATCTTCTCTCAGAAGGGACAGGACCCCCACCACAAAATATCATCACAGGCAACACTGTCTCCTTACCAGACCTAACCATAACCAGATGCAACCCCCAACCCCATCATTTTGCAAATGACAGGCGGTACGCTGTTTGAATCTGACAGCAGTACCAGGTGGGGACTGGGTTCGGGGAGGAATAGGTCACTCAGTACAAAGCCTAGGTTTGGCTATTCTGCACAGGGGCACCCAAGTAACTCCGAACACAGGAAGCAACAACTGTAACGTCCAATACCAGAAATGGGATTCTAAAGTGTGGCTTTTATTCACGTCCAAACAGAATAAACAAAGCATTGATGGACTGCCACGGGGCTACACTCCTGGTAATGCTGATTAAAAGAATCAAGAACACTTCTTCAACACTTCAGCCCTCAGGCTCTGAACCCACCAGGCATACAGTCCGGACTTGCACGCTGCTTTGGGTACACAGCCCGAACTTGTACACTTGTCTGGGTTTTCCCTGGCTCGGCTCCCTTGCCGGCCACTCAGACACCTTCCATATGTCATGGAAACATTTACTGGTGGCTCCCTAAACCACCTAAGAGCACCTCAGCTCTATCAGGGAGTTCTCCTTTTAATCCCACATCTGGGTACTTTCCTCAGTCACTGGCCAAGTACCTGAGAGAAAGTAGAGCTGCCACAGAGCAAATCCGTAGAGGTGAATTTGGTTACTACTGATGGGGGGGTCTCCAACCTCTCCCTTCCACAATTCATACCCGGCCATTTCTCTAGACAGTAAACACCTCATACTGTAAAGCTTGGCAATGTAGATTAAGGCTAAATGTATGTCACATTTCCTCTACTTGTCTTGCTTTCCCTTTGTGCTGGACTTGCACATACTTTTACTTGGCTTAGCCCATTGCTCTAGGCCCCTCACTGATTAAGCAGTCCAGTCCCCACTTTACTTCACTCTTTGTGCTGGACTTGAACCTACTTGAGTTAACCGGCAATGTCTATTACACTAGACTTCCTACATATTAAGTAGTCCAATCCCCACATTTCAACAGTTCAGGTGAAAAACATTGGCGCTCTGTCAGAGCGAACTCACCCTTTGGTTGCAGGTGCCCCACAGGCGATTCCTGCACAGGAATTTCTCTCTCAGAGCTTCTGGTGCCACAGCACAACTTGAAATAGGCAGCTTCTTCCCTTAGCAGGAACCAGGAGAGTTGCCCCTGGAAGACAGGCAAACCTTTTCCCCCCATCCCATCAGGGAAGGGGCACTTGGACCAGTGACAGCAGTCTCCACCACTTCAGCAATAAGTTTCTGTGTCCCTCTTACGGTGGAAACACACACCTTCTTAACAGTGGCTCTAAAACAGAGCCTAAGGCTCTGAGAGCCTGCACACAGACTGCTGTGCTGCTGTCTCTCTCCAAGACTGCACACAGACTCTGTTCAAAATCCCCAACATTCTATCCTAACTTACAACTGCAGCACTACAGTGTGGCTCATGCAGCTGCGAGAGTTCTATGGTGATGTCATCCCTCAGTCTCAGCTGAGACTGAGAACAGAGTGAGACAGTGTGAAATCCATTTAACTGGAGTTTCACAAGCTGCCTTCCCTGCCTACCACTAGGTTTTACTGGGATTCTAGTAACCCTGGGTAACAGGGGGGTTACACTCACCCTGGGCCAGGAAAATGACTGTCCGCAGTCATTATTTAGCCGGCTTACGCCATCTCACCCTATGTGCTACCAGTGGAGTGGGGTGATTAGGCCACCTCCTACCATGTGCTAGCACAGGCAGACAACACTAAAGACCTAGAGGCCTTTGGCTGACATATCAGCCTCTACTCTGCCCGCTAACTATGGGTACCAAGTGGCTCTGGTAGAACTATCCAGAGCTTAGCCCTAATAGATCAGCAGTGCAGTCCCTATGGCCATTAAGTACCACAGCCTGTCTATCCCCCCTAGCCCTCTAGGGAAAATCTGTCTGCCACCAACTCAAATCCCAAAACAAAACAAACAGCGGACCTCCCCGACCTTGGGCACCATGCAACCACACACCAGGAGCTGATACCATACCATTACATTACTCCATAACTCCCCACACCCATACCTGTGGAAGAAAAAGGGTTACACACAGTAACAACAACAACAACAGTATTTTAAAAACTACACACTAAAGTACTAGTGAGGAACTCCGATGAGTCCTTCCTCCTATTCTTGTCTTCTCTTCTCTTCTCTTCTCTTCTCTTCTCTTCTCTTCTCTTCTCTTCTCTTCTGTTCTCTTCTCTTCTCTTCTCTTCTATCTTCTTCAGGAACACCTGCAAGAAAAAGAAAGACAACACACACTCCTAATCTGCATACACAGTCTATCTAAACCCCTACCATCAAAACACTGGAGAATCCCAAAAAGATTTTTTTTTTTTTAGAAAAGTAGAAAAACAGTATAAACATTAGAAAACAGTAGAAAACAATGAAATTATTTACAATACACATATTTGGGGGATGGAGTGCCCTAAAAGTCCCATCTAGTGACCACAGTGCCCGAAGACTAGTCCATTAAAGAGCCTCTTCTGGGCCAGAGACCGAAGAAGCACAGTTCTAGCAGACCAAAGTCTGAAGGGGAGAGTCTTTGAGGACAGTTCACACATCTGGATTCTGCTAGTGTAGGGTGTGTACTGCAATGTCATAAGAATAGAAAAGTTTGGACTTACCAGCCCCTTGTAGAATGAACAAAACACCGACCTGGTCCTCAGCCGAAGGCTGTCCCTGGCAGCACTCTTCTGATACAGCTGGGAGGACATCTTCCGGGAACGACAGGAAGGCACATCTGGAAATTGCTGGGGTGATGTCATCTCTGGAGATGGAACCTTGGAACAGGAACAAAAGGAAAACAGCTGGTCTGACGTCATCCAGTTACCAGGCGATGAATCCGGATACAGCTGGGCTGGTGTCCTTTCTGGTTCTGAAATCATCTGGTGGGCCAGTCGATGGATTCTGGAAAGTCAGTACACTGTAGAACTGATGAATGTGGGGCATCTGATCCCTGGGCGTCCATACTGGCGGAACAACAAAGGCACTGCAATGGCTGGAGTGGCAGCACTGACTACCACTGCTCTGCTTTCCATTTGGTAGGCATGGGCACATTTGCAGGGAGGTCTTTGCATTGTGGCCAATAGCACAATGGGTCAGGCGCTTGAATTGTTACCCCATCTGGGCGCACATAATTCACACTGTGAAAGGTTTCACATCCCTCTCCATCCTCTATTCGAACAGTGTCCATTAACAGTGTCCTGCCTCTTTTCCACTGGCTGTATTTTTCATGAAACATTCTGTTCCTGACATGCTTGTTTGCACCAGGATGCACACATTTCATTGCTTCAGCCCAAATCCAAGATTTCCTGCTGTTCTCAATCTCCTCCCAGACTCTCTGAGGAAAAGTAGGAAAGGACATCCCATAGATTTAATTCATCTTCCTACAAACTAGTCTGTCCTCTTTACTAGCTTTGCTCAACTTGAGACCTCTGGCCTGGCTTGGGGGCAGCCAGTCCTGGTTCTGCCAGCTACGCATTCTCAACGACACAATAAATGGATCCCTGACTACTTCTTCTTGCACAGGCAGGGCAGTGGCATCACCCCTCTCTTCCATGCATTCCTCTGAGGCAAGAGCTTGATGCTGTGTACCAGTTCCTTTTTCACAAGGCCACATAGGTTCCCTCTCTTCTTCTTCCTCTCTGAGAATCTGTGCCCAGGAATGAGCAGTCGTCCTCACTCCTGAGACTATCCACTCTTCGCTGGGCGCGGAGGTCGAAACCTCCCATTCAAAGGCCACCCTCATCTCGTCTTCTCCTATGAGACTTGGGCTAGGCCCCCCTCTCCAAGGGTCTACTGATGCTCTACCTGAATTGTCTCTCAGTGATTCAGAATCCGAAACATCAGCACATTGTTCTGTCTGTAAATCTGCACCCTCTATCTTTGTGCCACACTCCCCCGAGGGGCCCCCTCCAACAGGCCCTGCCTGGTGCTGTGTGTTGCCAACTACAGATTCTTGAACTTTTGTCCATGTGGGAGCCAAATGAAACTTGGGCACTTTAAATAAACCGTATTTCTCTAGGCACCCAGAAGAGTGAGGTACCATGAAGATGTCCCTTCCAGCATTTAAGCATAATTAGCACACTTGCACTGGATATCCAGGAATCACCACGTGAGGAGGCAGTTGTCCTCTGTAGTAACACCTCTCAATGTCCATTAACTTGTTTACTTCTGCTGTTACCACAGCCCAGGCATGATCTGGGTAGCGGGCTGGTCCTGAGGCCATGACTGCAGAGAAAAACAAACAAACACTGTCTGTTATTGAAAGTCCCACATCACTAAACACTTTCTTTCACTTTCAAAATGGCTCCTCTGCTGCTGTGTTTACATTACTACCCCACCCTGTAATGGCGGCGGCAGTGCTTCTGTGCATCAACATTCTGAAATTGGGTCAAGCCACTGTGCATCCGATTTACACACTCTACTGATAACTTTGCTCAAAACTGCACAAACTTGCACTGTTCTTTTTCCTAGCACATTTATATGATTTACCATGGACTTTTCACTTGCTGAAAGCATTGCTCTAGCTCACAGTCCCTTAAAGCCTCAGTATTTCAAGCACAGGATTGCCTGTAACTCTTGCTACATATCTTGCTACAACTCACAGTCTGTCTCATGGCTTTGAAACTTTACTCTTACACTGAACCCATAACTATGCTCACAATTGATGGCTTAAGAAGCTTGTTTTTGCTGGTAAACTTAACACAGTCTTTGATTGCAAAGTGATTACACTGCTGCACACAGATTCAGCTGGCTTTTGGCAAAAATCACTGGTTTGAGCAATTATTTCTGTTGTTACTCACTGTTATCAGTAGCTGTTTGCTGCAATGGAACATGGCCTGCAGCCAGTCTTGGAGGCCTCTGGACAGAAGCGGGTTGGCAGTCCTGCCGATCATCCCTCCCGAACATCACACTCACAAGCCAGTTGATCGAGATGTGGGTTGAGCCTGAATTTAGACAGAAAAGTCTGATATTTTAAACTTTTACAGCGCTTTCAGACACCGCGACACTCCTCCAGTAAGCCAGTACACGCACTCCACTCACAATCCCTCTCGAATGCTGGGCAGTCGCTGTAAAGCTGACTTGGGGGCGAGACTGATTGCATTCTCACCAATCACACAACGCCATACAAATGAGCCTCTTTCCCTTGCGAGTGCTCTTCTCCTCATGGCAATTGTCGAGCAGGCAAATTTAAACTGCAAAACCACTTTTTTTTTTTCCGAACTGACTCCACGGCGGGAGCCCATTTCAATCATTTGTCATGGCCATTAACACAGCAAGTCTCTCCATTCACTAGAAAGCATTTCCAACGTCCAGGGCACAATCTTCCTTTTGCTACCCCTAGTCTTCCACACTTTTCTTTGTCACAACAATTTTTGAAAGCTGGCAAAATGCTATAATTTTTGATGCGGGAGAATGGCATACTCTCTCAAGCTTTACTGCTCCTTGGTAAACAGTTGGCATTGTAACAGCAGCATATGGACAACAGCACACAGTGACACACTAGTTAACCTTGCTTCAGCTTTTTTTGGGCTACCCACTGCCAGATAACCAAAATGCTAGCCCTTTGCCCCAGCACCTTTCCTCCCTAAATTTCAAATCCAAAGCGGTGCCTCCATTTTGCAACCCCAACCCCCATCATTTTGCAAATGACAGGCGGTACGCTGTTTGAATCTGACAGCAGTACCAGGTGGGGACTGGGTATATGGAGGAATAGGTCACTCGGCACAAAGGCTAGGTTTGGCTACTCTGCACAGAAGCACCCATGTCCAACACCAGAAATAGGATCCTAAAGTGTGGCTTTTATTCACATCCAAACAGAATAAACAAAGCATAGATGGACTCCCACAGGACTAAACTCCTGGTAATACAGATTAAAAGAATCAAGAACACTTCTTCAACACTTCAGCCCTCAGGCTCTGAACCTACCTGGCACACAGCCCAGACTTGCACACTGCTTTGGGTACACAGCCCAAACTTGTACACTGTTCTGGGTTTTCCCCTGGCTCAGCTCCCTTGCCAGCCACTTGGACACCTTCCATATGTCATAGAAACATTTACTGGTGGCTCCCTAAACCACCTAAGAGCACCTCAGCTCTATCAGGGAGTTCTCCTTTTAATCCCACGTCTGGGTACTTTCCTCAGGCACTGGCCAAGTACCCGAGAGAAAGTAAAGGTGCCACAGATCAAATCCGTAGAGGTGAATTTGGTTACTACTGATGGGGGGGGGTCTCCCATCTCTTGCTTCCACAATTCATACCCGGCCATTTCTCTGGACAGTAAACACCTCATACTGTAAAGCTTGGCAATGTAGATTAAGGCTAAATGTATGTGACATTTCCTCTACTTGTCTTGCTTTCCCATTGTGCTGGACTTGAACATACTTTTACTTGGCTTAGCCCATTGATCTAGGCCCCTCACTGATTAAGCAGTCCAGTCCCCACTTTACTTCACTCTTGGTGCTGCACTTGAACCTACTTGAGTTAACCAACAATGTCTATTACACTAGACCTCCTACAGATTAAGTAGTCCAATCCCCATGTTTCAACAGTTCAGGTGAAAAACATTGGCCCTCTGTCAGAGTGAACTCACCCTTTGGTTGCAGGTGCCCCACAGGTGATTCCTCCACAGGAATTTCTCTCTCAGAGCTTCTGGTGCCACAGCACAACTTGAAATAGACAGCTTCTTCCCTTAGCTGGAACCAGGAGGGTTGCCCCTGGAAGACAGGCAAACCTTTTGCCCCCATCCCCTCAGGGAGGGGGCACTTGGACCAGTGACAGCAGTCTCCACCACTTCAGCAATAAGTTTCTGTGTCCCTCTTACGGTGGAACACACACCTTCTTAACAGTAGCTCTAAAACAGAGCTTAAGGCTCTGAGAGCCTGCACACAGACTGCTGTGCTGCTGTCTCTCTCCAAGACTGCACACAGACTCTGTTCAAAATCCCCAACATTCTATCCTAACTTCCAACTGCAGCACCCCAGTGTGGCTCATGCAGCTGTGAGAGTTCTATGGTGATGTCATCCCTCAGTCTCAGCTGAGACTGAGAACAGAGTGAGACAGTGTGAAATCCATTTAACTGGAGTTTCACAAGCTGCCTTCCCTGCCTACCACTAGGTTTTACTGGGATTCTAGTAACCCCGGGTAACAGGGGGGTTACACTCACCCTGGGCCAGGAAAATGACTGTCCACAGTCATTTAGCCGGCTTAGGCCATCTCACCCTATGTGCTACCTGCAGAGGCGGGTGATTAGGCCCCCTCCTACCAAGTGCTAGTGCAGGCAACACTAAGGGCCTAGAGGCCTTCGGCTGACATATCAGCCTCTACTCTACCCGCTAACTATGGGTACCTAGTGGCTCTGGTAGAACTGTCCAGAGCATAGCCCTAATAGATCAGCACTGCAGTCCCTATGGCCATTCAGTACCACAGCCTGTCTATCCCCCCTAGCCCTCTAGGGAAAATCTGTCTGCCTCTAACTCAAATCCCAAAACAAAACAAACAGGGGACCTCCCCGACCTTGGGCACCATGCAACCACACACCAGGAGCTGATACCATACCATTACATTACTCCCTAACTCCCCACAAACATACCTGTGGAAGAAAAAGGGTTACACACAGTAACAACAACAACAACAGTATTTTAAATACTACACACTAAAGTACTAGTGAGGAACTCCGATGAGTCCCTCCTCCTCTTCTGGTATTCTCTTCTATCTTCTTCAGGAACACCTGCAAGAAAAAGAAAGACAACACACACTCCTAATCTGCATACACAGTCTATCTAAACCCCTACCATCAAAACACTGAAGAATCCCAAAAATATTTTTTTTTTTTAAGAAAAGTAGAAAAACAGTATTAACATTAGAAAACAGTAGAAAACAATGACATTATGTACAATACAGATATTTGGGGGATGGAGTACCCTAAAAGTCCCCTCTAGTGACCACAGTGCCCGAAGGCTAGTCCATTAAAGAGTCTCTCCTGGGCCGGAGCCCGGTGAAGCACAGTTCTAGCAGGCCAAAGTCTGAAGGGGAGAGTCTTTGAGGACAGTTCACACATCTGGATTCTGCTAGTGTAGGGTGTGTACTGCAATGCCATAAGAATAGAAAAGTTTGGACTTACCAGCCCCTTGTAGAATGAACAAAACACCGACCTGGTCCTCAGCCGAAGGCTCTCCCTAGCAGCACTCTTCCGATACAGCTGGGTGGACATCTTCTGGGAATGACAGGAAGGCACATCTGGAAACTGCTGGGCTGATGTCATCTTTGGAGATGGAACCTTGGAACAGGAACAAAAGGAAAACAGCTGGTCTGACGTCATCCGGTTACCAGGCGATGAATCAGGATACAGCTGGGCTGGTGTCCTTTCTGGATCTGAAGTCATCTGGTGGGCCAGTCGATGGATTCTGGAAAGTCAGTACACTGTAGAACTGATGAAAGTGGGGCACCTGAGTCCTGGACGTCCATACTGGCGGAACAACAAAGGTACTGCAATGGCTGGAGTGGCAGCACTGGCTACCACTGCTCTGCTTTCCATTTGGTAGGCATGGGCACATTTGCAGGCAGGTCTTTGCATTGTGGCCAATAGTACAATGGGTCAGGCGCTTGAATTATTACCCTGTTTGGGTGCACATAATTCACACTGTGAAAGGTTTCACGTCCCTCTCCATCCACTATTCGAACAGTGTCCATTAATAGTGTCCTGCCTCTTTTCCACTGGCTATATTTTTCATGAAACATTCTGTTCCTGACATGCTTGTCTGCACCAGGATGCACACATTTCATTGCTTCAGCCCAAATCCAAGATTTTCTGCTGTTCTCAATCTCCTCCCAGACTCTCCGAGGAAAGGTAGGAAAGGACATCCTATAGATTTCATTCGCCTTCCTACAAACCAGTCTCTCCTCTTTACTAGCTTTGGTCAACTTGAGACCTCTGGCCTGGTTTGGGGGTGGCCAGTCCTGGTTCTGCCAGCTACACATTTTCAATGACACAATAAACGGATCCCTGACTACTTCTTCTTGCACAGCCAGGGCAGTGGCATCACCCCTCTCTTCCATGCATTTCTCTGAGGCAAGAGCTTGACGCTGTGTACCAGTTCCTTTTTCACATGGCCACATAGGTTCCTCCTCTTCTTCTTCCTCACTGAGAATCTGTGCCCAGAAGTGAGCAGTCGTCCTCACTCCTGAGACTATCCACTCTTCGCTGGGCGCAGAGGTCGAAACCTCCCATTCAAAGGCCTCCCTCATCTCGTCTTCTCCTATGAGACTTGGGCTAGGCCCCCCCCTCTCCAAGGGTCTACTGATGCTCTACCTGAATTGTCTCTCAGCGATTCAGAATCTGAAACATCAGCACATTGTTCTGTCAATAAATCTGCACCCTCTATCTTTGTGCCACACTCCCCCGAGGAGCCTCCTCCAACAGGCCCCACCTGGTGCTGTGTGTTGCCAACTGCAGATTCTTGAACTTTTGTCCATGTGGGAGCCAAATGAATCTTGGGCGCTTTAAATAAATCGTATTTCTATAGGCACCCAGAACAGTGAGGTACCATGATGACGTCCCTTCCAGCATTTAAGCATATTAAGCACACTTGCACTGGATATCCAGGAATCACCACTTGAGGAGGCAGTTGTCCTCTGTAGTAACACCTCTCAATGTCCATTAACTTGTTTACTTCTGCTGCTGCCACAGCCTGGGCATGATCTGGGTAGCAGGCTGGTCCTGAGGCCATGACTGCAGAGAAAAACAAACAAACGCTCTCTGTTATTGAAAGCCCCACATCACTAAACACTTTCTTTCACTTTCAAAATGGCTCCTCTGCTGCTGTGTTTACATTACTACCCCACCCTGTAATGGCGGCGGCAGCACTCCTGTGCATCAACATTCTGAAATTGGGTCAAGCCACTGCGCATCCGATTTACACACTCTACTGATAACTTTGCTCAAAACTGCACAAACTTGCACTGTTCTTTTTCTTAGCACATTTATATGATTTACCACAGACTTTTCACTTGCTGAAAACATTGCTCTAGCTCACCGTCCCTTAAAGCCTCAGTATTTCAAGCACAGGATTGCCTGTAACTCTTGCTACATATCTTGCTACAACTCACAGTCTGTCTCATGGCTTTGAAACTTTACTCTGTCACTGAACCCATAACTATGCTCACAGTTGATGGCTTAACAAGCTTGTTTTTGCTGGTAAACTTAACACAGTCTTTGATTGCAAAGCGATTACACTGCTGCACACAGATTCAGCTGGCTTTTGGCAAAAATCAGTGGTTTGAGCAATTATTTCTGTTGGTACTCACTGTTATCGGTAGCTGTTTGCTGCGATGGAAAATGGCCTGCAGCCAGTCTTGGAGGCCTCTGGACAGAAGTGGGTTGGCAGTCCTGCTGATTGTCCCTCCGAACACCACACTCACAAGCAAGTCGATCGAGATGTGGGTTGAGCCCGAATTTAGACAGAAAACTCCGATATTTTAAACTTTTACAGCGCTTTCAGTCACCGCGACACTCCTCCGGTTAGCCAGTACACACACTCTCCACTCACAATCCCTCTCGAATGCTGGGCAGTCGCTGTAAAGCTGGCTTGGGGGCGGGACTGATTGCAGTCTCACCAATCACACGACACCATGCAAATGAGCCTCTTTCCCTCACGAGTGCTCTTCTCCTCACGGCGATTGTCGAGCAGGCAAATTTAAACTGCAAAACCACTTTTTTTTTTGTTTCCAAACTGACTCCACGGTGGGAGCCCATTTCAACCATTTGTCATGGCCATTAACACTGCAAGTCTCTCCATTCACTAGAAAGCATTTCCAACGTCCAGGGCACAATTTTCCTTTTGCTACCCCTAGTCTTCCACACTTTTCTTTGTCACAACAATTTTTGAAAGCTGGCAAAATGCTGTAATTTTTGATGCAGAACAATGGCATACTCTCTCAAGCTTTACTGCTCCTTGGTAAACAGTTGGCATTTTAACAGCAGCATATGGACAACTGCACACAGCGACACACTAGTTAACCTTGCTTCAGCTTTTTTTGGGCTACCCACTGCCAGATAACCAAAATGCTAGCCCTTTGCCCGAGCACCTTTCCTCCCTAAATTTCAAATCCAAAGTGGTTCCTCCATTTTGCAACCCCCACCCTCATCATTTTGCAAACGACAGGCGGTACGCTGTTTGAATCTGACAGCAGTACCAGGTGGGGACTGGGTTCGTGGAGGAATGGGTCACTCGGCACAAAGGCTAGGTTTGGCTACTCTGCACAGGAGCACCCATGTCCAATACCAGAAATGGGATTCTAAAGTGTGGCTTTTATTCACATCCAAACAGAATAAACAAAGCATAGATGGACCCCCACGGGGCTACACTCCTGGTAATGCAGATTAAAAGAATCAAGAACACTTCTTCAACACTTCAGCCCCCAGGCTGTGAACCCACCGGGCACACAGCCCAGACTTGCACACTGCTTTGGGTACACAGCCGAAACTTGTACACTGTTCTGGGTTTTCCCTGGCTCAGCTCCCTTGCCGGCCAGTTGGACACCTTCCATATGTCATAGAAACATTTACTGGTGGCTCCCTAAACCACCTAAGAGCACCTCAGCTCTATCAGGGAGTTCTCCTTTTAATCCCACATCTGGGTACTTTCCTCAGGCACTGGCCAAGTACCAGAGAGAAAGTAAAGGTGCCACAGAGCAAATCCGTAGAGGTGAATTTGGTTACTACTGATGGGGGGTCTCCCACCTCTCCCTTCCACAATTCATACCCGGCCATTTATCTAGACAGTAAACACCTCATACTGTAAAGCTTGGCAATGTAGATTAAGGCTAAATGTATGTCACATTTCCTCTACTTGTCTTGCTTTCCCTTTGTGCTGGACTTGAACATACTTTTACTTGGCTTTGCCCATTGCTCTAGGCCCCTCACTGATTAAGCAGTCCAGTCCCCACTTTACTTCACTCTTTGTGCTGGACTTGAACCTACTTGAGTTAACCAACAAGGTCTATTACACTAGACCTCCTACAGATTAAGTAGTCCAATCCCCACATTTCAACAGTTCAGGTGAAAAACAGTGGCTCTCTGCCAGAGCGAACTCACCCTTTGGTTGCAGGTGCCCCACAGGCGATTCCTCCACAGGAATTTCTCTCTCAGAGCTTCTGGTGCCGCACCACAACTTGAAATAGGCAGCTTCTTCCCTTAGCTGGAACCAAAAGGGTTGCCCCTGGAAGACAGGCAAACCTTTTTCCCCATCCCCTCAGGGAGGGGGCACTTGGACCAGTGACAGCAGTCTTCACCACTTCAGCAATAAGTTTCTGTGTCCCTCTTACGGTGGAAACACACACCTTCTTAACAGTGGCTCTAAAACAGAGCTTAAGGCTCTGAGAGCCTGCACACAGACTGCTGTGCTGCTGTCTCTCTCTCCAAGACTGCACACAGACTCTGTTCAAAATCCCCAACATTCTATCCTAACTTCCAACTGCAGCACTTCAGTGTGGCTCATGCAGCTGCGAGAGTTCTATGGTGATATCATCCCTCAGTCTCAGCTGAGACTGAGAACAGAGTGAGACAGTGTGAAATCCATTTAACTGGAGTTTCACAAGCTGCCTTCCCTGCCTACCGCTAGATTTTACTGGGATTCTAGTAACCCAGGGTAATGGGGGGTTACACAGATATTACTGGAAAATATCTGCTTATGCAGACCAAGGGGATACATACATACATGCCTACATACACATATACTGTATATACATATGCACACACTTACATGTGCACAATGTACGTACTGAAGAAGACACATTGAAGAATATTCAATGCAGAGCTAGTCCACCCTATGACAAACTTAGGACAAAAAAATGACAAGCACATGACAAGAAAGCAGACAAACATTAATGGATTAATGGATTATTGTATGGCACTGTCTCAGTTTAACTGTCTGGTTTAACTATTAGGTTTAAATATTAGTTTAGTACTAGTAGATAGGTAATGTAGGTAGTTAGAATTATTGTATATGAAGCCAGAACACATTTAATGACCCCATGATAGAAATAATTTCAGACTCAATGATTTTAAGTAACAGATAGGTAACAGAGTAGTACAGTCAGAAGGCAATACAGCTAACCATACAGAACTGAAATGTGTACAATAACTTTGCAGGACAATCTTGAAAGGTGGTCAGTTAAGGTGTAACACACTATGTATGTAATACCACAAGGCACCTCTTGTTCACAATGAGACAATGTCAATTCTGTGAAGCAGAGAGCGTTATTGAACAAGCTTGATACATATAGTACAAAATGTTAACTTAATTTATCTTTGAAATTCTGATATGACCTCATACTTACATGATGTCAGTCTGATGAACCTGTTTAAAACTCATTATAATGTTACACCGATATGTGTATGTAATTACCCTAATCTGTAGCCATCCTAAAAATGTATTGTTGTGATGTAAACTGAAAACTTAATAAAAACTGTTAACTGCGAAAAAAAAAAAAAAGAAGGGACAAGTGACACAGAGGATAATGTGAAAGAGGTGGAGTATGAACCGGAGGGTTGGACATCAACTCCAGAGCATGCCCCTTTTCCACTCTTTCCAGAACCCACTTGCCTGTGGTGATTTCCCTCCATTTTGATAGATGAAGGCAGATCATGTCCCCCCCCTTGTACCCTTGGTGGCAATAGTAGAGGGGAGGAAGGTGGAGTCAGAATGTATTTGGGTGGTTGGACCTCCTTGACCGGTACCCCTTTATGCCTTAGAATGAGCACCAAGGGTCGGGGACCCAGAAGGGGACCTCCTTCATGACCATGGGACATCTAACAGTGGTTACCATGGGCTGCTGGTCTATAAAATGAGCATCTGCCACACCCCTTTGCTGGTTTAGGGGGTTTCAGGGATTTAATTAGGCAATAATGCAGGACAGGGTGTGTGTTGTGCTGGGATAACATCATGCCTAGGGTGATTAGACATGAGGCCACGGGCTGAGTGCTACTAATCACCCCAGAAGTGACATTATCCCAGCACAACACACACCCTGGAGTGCATTATTGCTATTATACAATGGCTCGTTTGTAAAACAAACATAAAAAATATGAAAAAATACATTTACAGTAATTTATTTGTCATGTTTTTGAATGTATAGGTATACTTTATAAAAAAATAGTGCAGATTTATTCTTTGAGCCAGTAGACGAAGCTGCTGTTTTTTGCTGTGGCTTTGGTCTCTCTGCAGCAACCTTTGTTGCAAACAGGTTTTGTTAATATGCCTCTGCGTGGGTGTTTGGGATTTGTTTTATATTGTGGAGGAAAAAAAAAACATTTTTCTTGAGAGAGCGAGTGTTATAAAATAAGCTGCGTAGTGACTGTTTAAATGTGCGGTTGCTCGCTCACTCTCTGACTCACTCTAGAGCCGATGTCCGAGCCGATATCAGTGTTCGTTTGAAACTAGTGAGGGAAGGAGGGCTTTGTGAAAAGAAAGCAAGATAGTTAACGAGGATGCCAGCTCATTCAGACACAAAAATACTTTGCCATGCCAGCTTTTTATCAGAAGGCAGCAAGCTGCGTCAGTGAACCACGTGACCGGCAGTTGGTCTCCGCAGTTCACTAAAGCTGCTTTGCTCCGTTTGGTGGAGAAAAAAAAAACTGCTATCAATATTAACTTTTATTTATATGGAAATTGTGCCTTAATTTAGTTTGCTGACAGAAGTGGTATTTTTCAGGGGTGGGGGCGGGCGCTGAATTTCTCTGACACAGCAGCTGGGAGTGGCGGTAACCTTCTGGAGTTTAGGCATGATTTGTGTCATTGTCATGCTTGTTTGCCATGGGGAGCAGGGAGAAATAATTTTTGGAAAACGCTTGTGGTTTAGGAGCCGCTGATGCTGAAAACGGCTTGCAAGCAGGAATTACTGCAGCATGTGTCGAGCCGGAATCATTGAAATGCGTGGAGTAAATCCGTTAATGTTGCTGCATTCTTCTGAGTGCCGGGACTAGATCCGTGATGTTGTACTGGGATAACATCACGGGTCCAGTCCAACACTGACCAGTCAGTGTCCAGGATTCTTTCATGCCATTGTATAATAGACTTTAAAGTCATCTTAGATGATTGAAGCCCCATGAGAGTACATTAAACATTAGTTCCAAATAGCTTGGAGCCTCTAAAGGGGGCATTCAGCACAGCTTGTTGAATGTCAGTAGCAAAACCAGTTACCCTGAGCCAGGAATATATATCGAGACAGATGACAGAGGCAGCAGCCTCTATAAGAAGCATTAGAAGCATCACATGCAGAGCATAACAGATGCTTTCCAGCATCAGTATCTGCTAAAGCAGCCTTAAGCAGTTCGTTCTTGGAAGGACTATTGTGCAAAGCCCCAAAAAATAGACATTTCAAAATTCCACAGGCTATTCTTATATTTTGTCACATACTTATCGTAGTTTGCAATTCTTAGGCCCAAGTATGCAGAGGTATAAGTTCTTTTGCACATAACATCCAGCTTCCTGAATTCCCCATCAGGAGGCAAAGTACTCACATGTCTAGGGGCTCTAGAGAAATCATGAGCAGCCATGATAACTACTGAATCAGTTTCAGGCTGAGATGTATAATAATGATTAACAGACAGAGCAAGGTACTGTTTATCAGCCTTTCTAGGTACTGCTGGCAAGGTATTAGGCCTATGCAGGCAGCAAATGTACCATCCCCAATGCAGAATATACAGGAGGCACTACAGCAGACTTTGCAGCTGTAGCCTCCAAAAACGTAATTAAACTGCATTTGCTGGAGTCTTCTTCTTCATTCCCACTGCCCATAACATCCTGGATTTGTCTGAGCAAAGCCTGGAATGAGGGATTCTCTATAGGAGAGCCAGGGGTATACACCACGGAGTCCTCACTGCAGAGCAGAGGGTTGAACTGGAAGGTAGATCCCTTTATGCAGGAAGAGAGGGTGGAACTGGAAGGTAGATCCCTTTATAAGGCTCTTCATCTCTCTCTCTCCTGATCCTCCAAATCCTCCTGCATGTTAAGGACATGAGGACTATACAGTATTTTACTTTGTCTTCATCTGGAATGATGATGGGGGTAATCGATGGAGCCAGTGATGGAGGTGGTGGCTACAATGGAGGAATAATCAGTGTACTTTTATGTCCCATCCATGATGATGGTACCTGTTGTGGCCCTGTTGATGGGACTGTAGTTATCACCACTGGAAGCAATGGTAACCGGTTATGTATCAGTTCAGAAAAATGATGTCAACATAACCTGGGAGTTGATGGTACCCATTAATGGGTCCCTGACTACTGGCATCATGGGGACAGAATATGAAGAAAGAGGTTACATACCATCCATAGTAGGTATGGGTGCACCAGAGCCAGGCCCTGACCTTGGTGTCTCCACAGTGGGGTGGGAGAGGGGTTGTAGTCGATGCTGCTGGAGCAGTCGATGATGAGGACTTACCCTCCTTTGATGGAGACCACAGTTTCACCGACAAAACAGTTTTGTCTCTGTGCTTGTGGTGATGGCCAGAGGAGGAGGGTTTCAATGACAATTTGTCCTTTTCTTTTACCTTCTCTGAAGTCCTTGCTGACTGTAGCGGTGACAGCATCGCTGAACACTTGGGAGTATCCTTCCCTGCAATGGCCGGACGTGAGGGAGACACCAGTTTGGAGCCTGTGGCCTTAGCGTGAGCTTCCATGGACCTTATGGCAATGAAGGCATCTAGAGCCTTCTTACAATGTATTCTTGTAGTCTGGTTGAATCCCAGGCAGATTTTGTAGGCCCTGATGTTGTAGGACAGTCGCAGACAGCAAACACAAATTGTGTGAGCATCTTCCTTGTAGATCTTGTAACCACAGGTACAAAATCTAAATAAAGGTTCTTTCAAAAGTGGCATACTGGGACAAGCCCGACAAGTTAATTAAATTGAAAATAATGAAGTAAACTAAAGAAAGAGTAGAGTTGTTTCTCTGTGGGTCCAGTGAGTGTTCGATGGTGGAAGAAAGAACTGAGGATCAGTGGGGCTTCCCAAATTTTATAGGCATTGCACATTTCTGTGGGTGGCCCCCAGCTAGCAAATGTTTCTGAGTGGTCCTGGCACAGATGGCTTACAGTTCCAAAGGTATGGCCCAGTGGAGGAGGTGTCCTCAATGAAGACCTTGTGGGCCACTGGTAAAGCTGCTATATCAACACAAACATTACCCTAGACCTGTAGTGGATTTCAGGAATGGTCCTGCAATGGAAGTAGCTATGTAAGGTAGCTGTGTTATTACACACATTGTCCTAGACCTGAAGTGGACTTCAAGAGTGGCCCTGTGCGGGCCACTGGTGAAGCAGATATATTATCATAGACTTTGCCCCAGACATGTAGTGGACTTTATGTGTGATCCCATGAGCCACTTGCGAAACAGCACTGTCACATACAACACTGTCACACACAGCGTCGCAGGCTCATATTTTGCAGCCTTGTCTCACTATGTATAAGTGCAATGTTCCTCATGGGGTGTAACTGTATTCCTCATACTATGTTACTTCTTTATGATGATAAAACATACATCCAAAACCTGAGTTGAGCTTGGCATTTGATTTGGTGTGGTTCATGGAGTGGTGGATGGGGGTGGACAGAGTTAGGGTTCAAAAACCTTAATATTGCATTTCCTAACTCTTGTGGCTTTAATAATATACCCTCACATTGTACATTAACATAGCTTTTTGCAATTAATTTTCTTTATTTTGGGGATAGATAATCATAATAGCTTTCTTTGTATATGGCACTGTGGGCCATACACAAAGCTGCAGCTGGATCATCACAGACATTGCATCAGATCTGTAGTAGACTTGTGTGGCCTGCAACTGCATCATTACAAAATGGTATGGGTGTGATGATCTCTGCCCTAGTAAAAACTCTGATATAGTTTCAAAATCACTTTTTCTTTTCTCTTCAGCTGCATCATCACACAAATTGGGCTGGACCTGTCACAGATTTGGTGAGTGACTGCAACAGGGGTATCATCACACACATTGTTCCTCACCTGCAGTAGACTTCGTAAGTGGTCCTGTGGCCCACTTGTGAAGCAGTTGCATAGTCCTACAAAGCCATTTCAATTTTTCCAATTTTGAGTATGCCAAAAATGATGTATTCCATGGAAAAGGGATGGACAGTAATGACACCAGGTTTGCGTGTGACAAAACTAGGGCTTGTTTTCATGACACAACCTAATTTCGTTAAAATTTTAAAAACTATGGACTCCATATTCAAAAGGTTTGCACTACCCAAAGTGGGTTTGCACTAGTGCAAATGTCTGATTGCACATGAATGCAGTATTCTACCAATAGCGCTATACTGGCCTGTGGCAATAGCACATGTGTACTAAAATAATGTAGTCAGCACAGAAAAAGGGGGCGGTGATGTAAATGTTTGGTGCAGTGCAATATTCAATGAATTAGCACTGCACTAATAGCATTTAGCGTGACTTAGTGCTGCATATTTTAAGGATCATAAAAGCAGGTCTTAACCAGAGCAAACCCGGAGGCAGAACCCAGAACTACAACAACAATAGCCCACATCACCTACCTAAAGGAGGCTGTCCTGGAGGATGAGGAGCAGGAGAATGCCCCCTCTGGGCCACGTCACAGGCCCCTGATGCACTATGCTGCCAACAGACAGTACCGTCCACGAGTCACATTACAGATGAAGAAATCATGGGCTGGTACAGGCTCAACAAACCTGTGCTCATCTAGCTGTGTGAGATGCTGCATGAGCAGCTCCAGACAGACACTCACTGCACCATACGAAGTCCATTGAGCTCAAGGTGACTGCAGTATTGTGCTTCCTGGCCACCGGATTATTACAGATACTGGTCAGTGACACCATTGGTATCATACAGTCTGCCACCTTGTGCCTGTTGGTCCATTCCCTAGATGCTCTCCTGTCCCATGCTGGGGAGTTCATTGTATTCTCCAAGACACAAGCAGAACAAACAACAATCATGCAGCAATTCTATTTGGTTGTGCACCTCACAGCTGTACTGGGTACTATTGAAAGCACCCATGTTGCCATCCATGTACCCCCAGGGGATGGGAGGAGGCCTATGTAAATAGAAAAGATTTCCACTCCATCAACTGTCAGATGGTGTAGGATAAAACCTTGGCTGCACTGCCAGAACTGAAAACTGAAAAAAAATTCCAGTACTAGGGCACACAACATTTATTTCTCTATTGAAAGATATCGTTATTACAATCCTTTGAGTCAACGACTCCTTTGCAAAGGCTCCACGTCAGTAAGAACATACACCAAGTGTCACAAACTTGAACATTTAGGTACAATTATTATTCAATTGGCATCAGTACAAACTTACAACATATGGCACGGTATTAAACTTAAAACATTGATAGAGGATTTAAACATTTGGTGGCACATAAGATGTGGGGTTACATCATCTGGGATCTTTATAATGGTCCTTGGTCAACACTTTTGATTCACATGACAGTACTTCAGTTTCGGAGGATCTTACGAAGTAGGCCCTGTGTCAAGATATGCTTAAAGTGAGATTGAGGATCCTGGCTTAGGAAAAGCATAGAAGTCATGGGGGGGGCCCAATATTTGAGGTACTGGAACCCGAATAGAGTTATCTTCATTCATAGGTTGCTGAGTTGAGGAGTGTCTTAAGATCAGCTTTAAACTGCCCCAAACTTGATGTAAGGGAGATTGTGGATGATATGTTGTTTAGCCACAGAGGGGCATGATAACAGAAAGACCATTGCCCAAGGGAGGTTCTACGGTGAGGGACAAGTATGGGGGTATTTGCCGAGTGTCGAGGGGCCCTCCTGATCAAGGCTGTTTGAATAAGAGAGTGGAGGCCTGTCGGAGCTTGTTTGTGCAGTATCTTCCTTGCTAGAAGTCAGATGTGATACTTCACCCTATTTTGGAAGTTTAACCAGCCAGTAAGTTTATAAAGCTCACAGGTGTGGGTTAGCCTGTCACAGTTCAAGACCAGGCGGCAGGCTTTGTTGAGGGCAAGAGTGATGCTGCGCAGGGCAGTATGATCAGCAGACCCATAAATTACTATGCCATAGTCCACCAGGGGGTAGTATTGAGGAGGATACTGCTAGATGCATTGCAAGCGGGGGAATGCAGTGCCTATGCCTGTATAGGATCCCTAACCTGGCATTGACAGAGGAAGATACTTGCTGGATGTGAGCGTGATAGGTAAGGGAGGAGTCCAACATGATGCCCAGGTATTTGAAACTGTAGACCTGTTCCAGAGTGATGCCACGGGAGTTTGTGATGATTAGCGGCGTATTACAGAGTGGGTTTTGGTGGTGAGAGAAGATCATAGCTTTTGTCTTCTTATAGTTAAGTATTAGGCGGTGTTCAGAGAACCAAGTTTCGAGCTCACCAAAGAAGGTCTGCAGGGCTGTCTGTAGTGCGTTGAGATGATGATGTTTCCAAAAGACTACAGCATCATCAGCATAAAACAGAAGCTTCCCACTACAGGATTTGGGGAGGGAGTTCAAAAAGAGGGTGAAAAGCAATGGGCCTAATATAGACCCTTGTGGGACCCCGTGCAGACTGTTTTCCTGGGGGATGTGGTTTCATTAGTTTTTACCTGCTGTGTCCTGCCTATGAGATAGTCCTTGAGCCAGGGTGGAAGGGTGTGGAGAAGAAGCTCATGACTGACCGTGTCAAAAGCTTTGGACAGATCGATAAAGAGAGCCCCCGCTGCTGAGCCATGGTCAAGGGCCTCATGTATATAGGAAGTGAATTCAACAAGGGTGGTGGAGGTGTTGTGACCCCTCTGGAACCCATGTTGTTCTTGACAGAGGAGATTGTATTTGGTCAGGTAGTCCGTGAGCTGGTCTGCCACTATTTTCTCAAGGGCCTTTGAGAGAGGGGGCAGTATGGATATTGGCCTATAGTTGCTGGCAGAAGTGGGGTCCCCACTCTTTAATATGGGGGTTATAACTGCTCTTTTCCAAGAAGTGAGGAACTGGCTGTGACATAAGGATAGGTTAAATGTTTTGGTGAGATGGGGCAAGGTCACATCCAATGTTAGGCGGACGAGCTTGAGGTCCAGGCCATCACTACTATAACGTGAATTTGCCAAAGCTTTGCTTAGGTAGTGTTTTGCCTCATTGCAGGAGATGATTCGTAGTTGGAAAGGAGGATGGTTGAAATAGGTAGGAGAGTTTATGGGGTGGGTACTGATTGGGTCAAAGAAGTTAGGGGGAGAATGTGACTGAGGTCTGTAAAGGCAGTATTGAGGGCTTCGGTAATAGAATTTGGGTCCTGGGAGGTGATCCTATCAATTAGAAGCTGCATTGGGGTCGGGGGTATATTTTTCCCAGTTAGTTCCTTTATGTTTCTCCAGAATTTGCTACCTGAGCCCCAGGAGGAGGTAAGGGCTTGGTTGTAATACTCGGCTTTGGCTTGATGGATAGCCCATGTGCAGCTGTTTCGAGCCTCCCTGTAATTCTGTCTGTCTTGGGGGAGTTGTGAGGCAAGGGCCTTATGCCATAGGTTATCCCTCTTTCTCATGCTGTCTAGTAGTGACTGGAAAATCCAGGGGGTGTCCAGGTTTTTACTATCTGTCTTGAAAAGGGGGCAAAGATGCTGCAAGCAGAGTTAAATAATGAAATAAAATAGGTGAGGGCATCATCAACTGTTTGGGCAGTGTGGATAGGAGACCAGTCGAAAGAGGCAAGGTAGGATTTCAGGCGTGGAGGGCACCTTTCCATAAGTGTCTTTGCACTGTGGTTTTAGGGGGGTTTGGGAGAATTTTATTAGACCACCAACAGGTAACTGGAGAGTGGTCACTTATCGAGTCAGGAAGCACCTTGATATGGGAGAGGTTATTTGGCGGTTTGTGAGGATAAGGTCGATAAGGGTTTATGTACCAGATTTGGGGTACAACCTGGTTGGGGATAGGACCACTTGAGTGAGGTCATGAGCGAGCACTGCTTCTTTGTATGTGGAAGACGTAGTAGATAACCAGTTTACTACATGATAGTTTATTGAAAAGTCGCACCCCTGAAGCTGTGCGTCAACATTTTATGTCACCCTGATGCTTTTTCAAAGATGTCATGGTAATTACAAGGACACCATAAACACCCTCAGACAGTCCCCAAAAGCACATGTGATCACTAGTCAGTACATTCAAAATTTTCAAATAACAATATTCAGCAATGTATTACAACAACTATATAAAATACATTTATAAAACACTACTACATTACTTTCTCTTTTTTTCAAAAGGAGCAAGTTGAAAATGTGCACTCAAGTGTGGAAGCTTTCCTGCATGCAATTTGTATTGCCAGTACATTTCTGTGCACATTAATCTATTGTTCAACCCCCCCCCCCCAAGAAATTGGCACTTGTTCCAAACCACAAAATTGAAAAGAATGTCCAGGTCCAATGTTTTAATGTGTACTGCCAAGGCATTTTCAGTAGTGCCTAATCTGATGTGTCTAATATTTTCTAAAATCCTAGTTTTAAATTTCCTCACAGTTTTCCCAATATAAAAACAATCACAATTGCATGTCGCTAGATAGACCAAAGATTCAGTTCCACATGAAGTGAAGGATTGCACATGAAACTGTTCATCAATATGTGGTAAAGAAATGTTTTGTCCTACCTTGATGTAACTGCAGGCTATGCAATTACCACATATACAATTCCCAAATGAGAATTTTTGTCCATCTTGAGGGCTTTTTTTTTTCTAATCCAGCTGTGCACAAGAAGGTCTTTTAATTTTTTTCCTTTTCTGTACGTGAACCTTGGTGCCATATCTGCAACCTGTTTCAGGCATGGTTCTAGTTGTAAAATATGCCAATTCCTCCTTACAATTGTTTCAACTTCTTTTGCCTGTGTATTAAACCTTGTTACAAAATTAGGCCCCTGGTAGTATACATTGTTTACTTTTTCTTTTGGTCTCAACAAATCATCCCTTGCAATGTTGTCTACCTTGTTCTTAGCATTCGGAAGGCAAGACTTATTTTATCTTCTTTTAAGGAATCTATCAGTAAGGATCTCACTGCTAACATTGTATCCCTCAGGACTACTGCAGTTTTGTTTAGCTCGCATGTATTGCCCCATTGGAATGTTTTTTGCTATATGCTGCGGATGACAGCTATTGTAATGCAATATAATATTCCGTATGAACTAAAAAAACATTGTACATTATTTGGAATCTTCTAATAATAACTTAAAAATCACTTTGACTGCTAGTTTCACACAGGTTACCTTTCTGGATTTGATAACTATATTATAATGTATGGGTAGCCCTTATTACCCACCGAAAATAAGCTGTTAATAACCTTGTAATCCCACAGTTGTGATGTCAGAACCTTATAAACCTGTCTCATCTGTGTCATAGCAGTGGGTTTACAAAATGGAATGCTATTGTTATTCAGTATTCTACACACAAGTAAAGCATATATATTTTTGCAGCAAACACTATATCTGTGCAATTTACTGCAACTCATTACATCTTCACTAGAGGGCGAGATATTCTCCTGGCTCTGGAGTGCATGGAGACTTTAATATTCCCCTGGATGGAGTCTTGGACCAATCCATGCCTTCACTTAGTCCCCCTCCCCAGTGCACTGGGCCTTGATAGCCTTGCAGGAAGAATTCACTCCTTTAGACAGTTGGTGTCTGCTTCACTCCAGTGCCAGAGACTTAATCTTCTTTGTGGCAGTGCCTATATAAGATAGTAGGACAGACTACTGGCTACTATCCCCTAGTATCATCCAGCCCTCTCAGGGGCAAATATTTTTAACATATTCATGTCAGATCATGCCCTGGTGCAGGCTATGGTTATCCTCCCCCAAAACTAAATCTCTTATGCGGAGGCTTGACTCATTGCTGCTTAAAGATGATACTTTTCACATCCCGATATTGCAGGAAACCACGTCCTTTTTTCAAGTTTAACTTGTCACTAGAGGTTCCTCCATAATCTATATGAGAGGCATACAAAGCATATATCAGAGAAATCATTTTTGGATGTGCTTCCTGCAGATGTAAAGCATGGGAAAAGAGGAAAGCAAGTTGCTAAAGGAGCTAGCATCAAAAGAGGCCACTTTAAAAAAAAAATAGAACTGACACCTCAGAAGAAAATCTGGTGTCTTTTGTCAGCCAGAAGTACAGGCTTGATATGTTTCTATCCAGGAAGGCTGAATTAGCTTTGATATCGATATTTGGAGGGAGGGCAAGCCAGAAAGTTTCTCATCCACTGGCTTAGAGTTTTTCAGGCCACATGGCACATTACTGCACTCAAAGATACCTAGGGCCATGTGCTGCAGTCCCAGTGGGATATCAACTCCAGAATGTGGGAGATTTATGCAGATCTATACTCATCCCCATATCCCCCATCTGACTCTGTAATATGGGTCTCTCTCTCTCCTGGCTCAAACTGCCATGCCTGGATCCAGCCCACCAACAGGCTTTGGAGAAGCCAATTACTGAGTAGGAAATACTGACAGTAGTTAAAGCCCTTTCCTCATTCAAAGCCCCAGGGACAATGGTATACAGTACCAGTGGATCTATATCAAATCATGCCTGATGTGGTAACATTGCATCTTAGGCAAATATTCAAGTGGGCCTTTGCAAATAACTTCCTGATGCCTACCTTGAGGGGTGCAGTTATTATTGTCTTGCCCAAAAAAGATAAGAACAGTATACTCTGCTCCAGCTATCGCCCCATCTCTCTTATAAATGTGGACTGCTAGCTCCTAGCTAAAGTTCTTGTTACAAGATTAGCAGGCTTCCTACCATGACTAATCTATCTGGCACAGGCAGGTATTATAAAAGGCCTGCTCAGGTCTGACCACATGTGCTCCCTGCTTACACTTATGAATACTCCACTGGAGTCCCAAGTAGAGGTTGCAGCAGTATCTATCAACTTCAAAAGGGCCTTTGACTCAGACAATTGGGCTTTTCTAACACTGCCCTGCAGCATATTGGATGTGGGCCAGACTTAATCAAATTGGTTCAGGTTCAATACACTAATCCAGTAGCAACAGTGGCCACTAATGGCCTGTCTCCCCCATTTCCATTGCAAAAAGGCACAAGGCAGGTATGCCCCTTTCTTACCACTTCTGTTTGTGTTGGCCATGGAAACATTGACAATAGCTATCAGATTACATGCTGATATCACAAGTGTCAGGGTGGGCCAGGACTCACATTCCACACTGATACATGCTGGCGTCCTTCACGTGTTGCTTACTTCCCCTGACTCCTTGGTACCAGCCCTTTTGCAGGTACTCCAACAATTTGTCAAATTTTTAGGCCCTAAGGTGAACAGGAGTAAGACTCAAGAACCCCCTATCACTGCCCAGTGCAGCCCTTCCCCCTTATCCATTATCCATCCTTCAGATGAGATGTTAAACCGAGGTCCCTTCTACCCATCTCTGGTGCTGCCCAGGTGGAAGTAAAAGAACCCAAGGTACTTTTTGCAAGAGTAGGGGGATTTTTCCAAGTGTTCTGGCTAATATTTCCTTTCCCATAAAACAGGTTCATGCAGTTGTCCAAGGTTGTGTATGGGTATCAGTGTGCGAAATGGTTGCCACAACACATTCAGTCACTTCACTACCAGTCTAGCACTGCTTCTAAAATCTCTTTGGAATAGAATGTGTATGAAATGTGCTATATAAATGTTTCTTCTTCTTCTTCTTCTTCCTTATTCTCTTCCTCCTCCCAGCAAGGAATAAAATGGTCACAGCATGTTATCACTTACTTATGGATTAAAATCAGTGTGGACATCAACTCTCTCCCTGAACTAAATTTTACCCCAGTACGGTAAGCCCTTCACATGGAATGTGACTGGTGGAAAGCACTGCATTTACAGTTGTTCATTAAGATAGAGTCCCTCAAGATGGTCACTTCAGCTAAGCTGCTTTATCTACTCAATCATCTCCCTATGTTAATCCCTAACTGTAGGTTTGCTAAACTAAACAGACGCATTGGGGCCTTTTTATGGGAGTGCAAGCCACCGAGGTATAGTAGGGGAAAATTACTGAACCATTCAAATCAAAGAGGGTGGGGCCTCCCATGGTTAAAAGGGTATCACGTTGCATTCATGGGTGCCCATACCATACACTGGTTTGAGGACAACTTGGTCTGCTCTCCCCTATGGCTACTTATAGAACAACAGCTTATGAACAATTATTTTCTGAGTATCTCTTTGTATGGATCCCTCCCACAAAGGGTCAGCTCACACCCCACCAGTGAAACCTCCTTTCAAGGGTGGAAGACGCTGGGTAAGATGGCCTTCGACACCATTCCACACAGGAGACTCGTAAACAAATTGGACAGCCTGAGAGTGGGTCCTAAGGTGATAACCTGGGTAAGAAATTGGTTGGAGAATAGGCAATGGAGGGTAGTGGTAAACAGAGTTCACTCCAAGGAAGGGAGGGTGACCACTAGGGTGTGACAAAGATAGTACTAGGACCAGTCCTCTTTAATATTTTTATTAGTGGCATTGCAGAGGGGTTAGAAGGGAAGGTATGCTTTTTTGAAGATGACACAAAGATCTGCAACAGGGTAGACACTCCGGGGGTTGGAAGAAATGAAGAGGGATATAAGAAAGCTTGAGGAGTGGTCAAGAGTGTGTCAACTAGGTTTCTATGCAAAGAAGTGCAAAATCATGGGCGTACAAGATGGTGGAAGTGGTACTGGTAACCACCAAACAGGAAAGAGACCTGGGGGTAGTCATATCTGATTACTTAAAAGTGACCAAACAGTGTGACAAGGCAGTGGGGAGAGCCAGTGGGATGCTAAGGTGCATAGTGAGGGGTATCACCAGCAGAAAGAAAGAGGTGGCGATACCGCTCTATCAATCTTTGGTGAGACCTCATCTGGAGTACTGTGTCCGGTTCTGGAGACCACATCTCCAGGATGACGTAGACAGCGTAGAGGGCATCAAGAAGAGGGAAAATAAAATGGTACAGGATCACCATCAAAAGCCCTATGAGGACAGACTAAAGGACATCAATATGTACACCCTGAAGGAAAGGAGAGAGAGGAGGATATGCCAGAGATTTTCAAATACCTCATAGGTATAAATAAGGTACAAGAGGGAAGCCTTTTTCACAGAAAAAGATGTTCAAGAACAAGGGTTCATGCTATGAAGCAGTAGGGGAATAGACTCAGGGGAAACACAAGAAAGTATTTCTTCACAAAAAGAGTGGTGGATGCATGGACAGCCTCCCAGTGGAGGTGGTGGGGGCCAAAAATTGTAATGGGATTCACGAATGCTTGGGAAAGGCATAAGGGAACCTTAGTGGTTTGGAAAAGGAGGGCAAAGTCGGAGATCAAGTAGAGTCTGCAGTATTACAGTAGATAGGGAAAGTGGGCAGACTAGGTGGACCAAACGGTCCTTATCTGCCATCAGATTCTATGTTTCTGTGTTTCAAAGCAGACCTAATGCCTGCCGAACTTATGCCCTTGTGGGGTAGCCACAGAGCCCTGTTTGACAAGAAACCCTTATTGTGAAAGGCTTGGAAGGAAAAAGGGATTCACCATATCTGGGATGTTTTAATTGCTCACTACCAACAGTTTCAGTCTTCTGAGTATCTGTGTGCTAACTATAATATCCCCAGGACTGATAAATGGAAATGTTTGCAAATCCATAGTGCACTGCAAGGGGTATTGCACCAGCTGCACCCTCTATAAACACTTCTCATGCCTCTTCCCCCCTTGGTTGGCTTAGACTGTGTAGAGATGGGGCTGGTGACATATATAAATGTCTCTGGGATGCCCAGCCACTGCAGTCCTGGAGGCAAAAGGCCACTAGGAAAGGGAGTTGATCACTGATCTGTCACTGGAGCAATGGACAAGGTGTTGATCTATGCCTCATACAGCTTGTACAGGTGCTAGAAGACATTTGATCCAAAATAAGATATTTCATTATTAGTACAGGCTTCCTCAGTTTCTACATAAAATAGGCTTGCTTCTGTTAAATCAGTGTTGGCAAAGTCACGCTCTGGGGGGATCAGTGTTGCACATCCTATGGAATTGTCTAACTCTAACTGTTTTTTTGGAAGCATGTGCATAGCTCCTGCCATTCCATCCTTGGACTCCCCTTACCCCTTGGTCTACATCATTGGACTGCCTCACATAGTGCCTCACCTGGATCCTTACTAAAGGTGATAGTTAGAGGCTCTGACCATTAAGGCTAAACTTCTCATCTCACAGAGGTGGAGAACTACGGACTGTCCCTCATTAATTAATTGGAAACAGGCCTTTGGTACTCTGGCTCACTATGAGCTCCTCAGCCAACTTGCAACCAGTAAACAACAGGGTTACACCTGTATATGGAACCACATCTACAATACCTTACTGAGTCTGTAATGTGATGGGGCTTCTGAGGGTGTAAGTGATGATAATTTGTGATTGTCCCTTTACATTTCCATGGATGAACTGATAGTGCTGATTCCTCTGCAGTCCCTTGTGAATGCAATATTCTGACTTGTATTATCTATGTGTACTTTTTTAAGATGTTTTGTTGTTTATGTCAGCTCACTGTTTTATATTATATTGTTTGAAATTAGTTTCTTAGGACAATGTACATCCTACTAAACTTTGTATTATAGGGAATGTAAACAAAGTTGCTTTTTATTACATTGTGGACAACAGATTGTCTGGAAGTACCATAATGCTGTCACTGTTGGTAGTAATCTGTCATTCTTGGATTTTGTACTACATCTACTGTATGCTTGATTTTTATTAAGAGAAAACTCAATAAAACTTTTAAATACAAAAAGTATTACAAAATAAAACTTTTATATACAAAACGTATTAGCCATCCAGGCAAGAGAAGTGGAGACTGAAGTAAAAGTATAGCCATCCAATCAAGGGTGAAGGAGGACTAAAACAAATATATCCATCCGAGTGGGAGGAGGTAAAAAGTGGGACTGAAACAAAAGTATAGCCATGCAGGTGGGGGGATGGAGAGACTGGGAAACAAGTATTTGCCATCAAGAGGGTACGAAGAGGGATTAGAAAAAGGGTCTGAGAAATGGAGTTTTCTGATTGGCTGCAAACATACTAACAGCCTTATGTCAATCTTTTATTAACATACATGTAGTGCTTAGCCATATGCTGAACAGGGTTTAACACTGTTTAAAAACATGGTTTATTATAATAGCAATAAGACACTCCCAGGGATTATGTTAATGGTCAGATAATCACCCTTTAGGGGCACGTGGCACTCTGCTACACCTCGTGCCACAGTACATCCCTAGAAGGTGATTAACAGACCATTAACATAATCCTTGGTCATGCCTTATTGCTTAATTGAAACAAGAGTATAGTCATCTAGGCAGGAGGGCAAAAAGGGGGGCAGATACAAAAGTATAGCCATCCAGAAGGGAGGGTAGAGAGGCTAGGAGATGGAAAAAATGGTTTGTGACAATTGGCGGCAGAAGGTAGTAAACCTAGAATAGGACAAACAAGTCACATGCACCTCTATGTGTGGCTCATACCCCCACTATGGTCATGGGGCTGCCGAGTGTGATATCTCCTATTGGGCAGCAGGTAGACATCATCCAATAAATGGGGGATGGGTGTCGAGATTGTGTGAGCCATCTGCAGTCACAGGCCCCTGGGTATTGATCTCACCATGAAGTAGGCCATGACCAGAGGTATACATGAGCTAGCCCCCATGGGCCACTGTGTGGGGTGTTCTGGGTGTTCTTGGCATACATCTGCCTGCACAATGGGGGTGGACAGATACCAAGGTGTCTGCTGTGGGTTGGTCACACTCTGGTGTGTCTGCCATTAAGTGATTCTCCCCCAAATTAGAACAACCAGCACTGCGGGCAGCCCCTGCAGTGCCTGATACCAGGGTTGTGGTCTCCAGCATCCTGGCAGCCACCCCACCAAAGCCAGCTACCATGAACTGCTCCAGTCTTGTGAAACCCACATCCAAGGCTGCCATGTGTTCTGCATGGAAAACCTTGGCATGCTGCTCATGGGCCTGCAGCATGGCCCACATGTAGCCAATCTCAGCCTTCAGGCCCTCGTGAGCCCCATAGTGGCCTGCAGCAGATGCTTGCTGGCTGCTGGCTGTTGCCGGTGTGCTCTGTCCCAGGAGACAGGGTCAGGCTGCTCCCTGGCCATTATGTGGGCCAGGGTGGTGCCACAATCGATGCTGCTCCTGGAGGAGTTGGCTGGAGCAACCCAGTAGTGGCAGTGCCTGGGAGATTGGCCTGAGGTGGCAGGATGCTGGCTATGCTGGGGAGATTCACTTGGAGTAGCACAGTGGTGGCCGGGCTGGGAGCATTAGCCTAGGGCAGCAGAGCACTGGCTGTGCTGGGGAAGGGGGTGGCTGGAGCCCTTTGACAGAGGTGCCAGCAAGGATAGTGCTCACAGGCAGCGCTGCTGTGGTGGAGGCCAGTGGATGGCTCCTGCTGCCATCCTGTCCCTCAGCGGTGTCCAAAATCAATGTAGATTTAACTGGCCACCTACAGTCCTCTACAGATGTTTCTCTGTTGCTGTCTGTCTCAATGTCCTCAGGTGCTCCATCAAGAGTTGGCCACAGGGACAGCAGCCATCTTGATTGGTCTGGTGCACCTCCACTACTGTGCCCAACACAATTAACTGGTTTGTGAGAAAGGAGAGGGACAGTGCTTAGTAATGGAGTTACCATTGACTGGAGAATGCAAACACGTAGGCTCAGTGTACTGTGTATAGCCACACACACGTACTGTCTATGTAGTGCAGTGCCTATACCCTCCCACTGCTGTATACAGAACACATATCTCCCATTACAAGTGATAACACTGTAGGGGATATCCCTGCAGACATCCACACCACCAGGATACAACACCATTACAGAGAGAGTGCAAGTAGTAGTGAGGGCCCGCATACATGGTGTACCATGGCCCATGCTGCATGCATGCATAGGGCTAAAGTATATAGTGTCTGCAGAACACTGATGTGTGCAGTACATCCTGTGTTTGTCCTCTGTGCTTGGCCAGTTGTGGCCCCATGTCAACATAGCATGTGCCCCCTCGAACTATGACAAACATGCAACACATAACACCACTGGTACAAGCACCCCCCCTTCAATGTGCTGGGGCTACTTCAGTCACTCACATGGATGTGTTGGTCCCATCAAGCTTTCATAACCCCCACCAGGGTACTCTGTGTTGGTCACAGTCTGCATTGTGTCAGACATGTGAACCTCTGCAGGGGCTGGGGCTCTGCAGTGTGTGGGCTACACCTTATGGCCAGTGGATTGGACTGTACCCTAGCCATGAGATCTTTCATACAGAGCTTCAGGTCTCCTGATCACTTTGTAGCCTCCTCCACCATCTGGCCCCTGCCACCTACGGCATTTATAGACTCCACCACCTCTACCTGTGCCTTGGCAAGTTCATCACTCGACCCCCTGAGCCGTCTCACCAGTTCCACTCTGGCCACATAGGCATGGGCCATGGTCATGACTTCTTCCTCCTCAGCAGGGATGCCATGTCAGATTTCAACGGGGGGGGCAACAACCACCAGTCAAAGGGGCTGGGGGGTGGGGCCAGGGGCTGAGTAGGGGTGGGGCCTGCAGTGGAGTGGACAGTGTGTGCCTTGCTTATCTTCACATATCAATATTATTATGATATCTTTTCACATATTAGACATAGCTCACCAAACATCCAAACCACAAAAATACTCTACAAGCACTATTACCCTTTTGGGGTGCCAGACCTCTCAAGGTAAAGACAAGGTTACCTTAGGGCAAATAAATGGCATGTCCTTTAGTGAGGAAGGCCCAAAAGAGCAAAGAATGAGGCTTAACACTCACGTCCCTAACAGGAAAAGACAAAGCCTGAACAAGGGGATGCCAGAAAAAGATAGAAACACAGTCCAGCACAGCACCAACTCAATAGATTATAGAAATCAGTATTTATTATTAGAACCATCATTACAGAGGTGGGGGTCCAGGCAAGGAGGGAAAAAAAAACAGTGGAGGCTTCGGTCCTCATTCTTGAGCTTGGGCTCTTTTATGATGGCTGGTTCCTTCCTCATAATCTAAGTTCATAAAAGTAAATCTTTTGGGATGTGAACCAAATAGGATCATTTTGCCACAGTCCCTCAGTCCTGTGTTTTGCATCTTATTGTATTTCCCTGCTTGACATGCTATCTCCTACCTAATCTTATCTTAAGTACCTCTCATATCGTCCCATAGATCTAAAGCTTGTTAAGGATAAGTGGTGTTATCTGCTCTGTCCATGAGCTTTGAAGATGCAGACAAACTAAGTTAATTGAAAAACTGAATTATATTTAAAAAGTGCAACATGCTTTGCAACTCCTCCATACAGTAATTTGGAATTCAGACAGTTCGGAGGGAGGGCATTTGAATGTGAAGAGGCTGTACTGACTGTAGTGTAAAATTAATATTAATTATGTGAGAACGAACTTAGCATCTGCAGCAGATCTTCCTTTTTCCTCCATTTTACCCCAAAAAGAAAACATGGTAACCATAACAGACACTAACCCCATCACCAGTCACCCTGCCTTGGCTTTTCTGCTGCTCCTCCAGCTGCTGCTGCTATAGTCAGTGTCTGATTGATTCACCAGATAATCCTTCCTCTCTGGTCTTCTGTTGCCTTCACCTGCTGAAAATATTGCTGGGCCCCAGCTCCCCGTGACTGTCACAGTCCAACTGACCAGACCGACCGTCGACTAACCGACTTGGTGGACTGCCACTGTAACACTCCGCTGTGTTCTACCATCTAACTGGCTGCCACACGACTCCATTCCAGACAGTGAGAGAGCTCTGAGCTTGAGCTGATGAGCTCACAGACATAATATTTCATAGGTTTCATAGGATTATCAAGCATACATAGATTAACGTCCTTAAGTTGCTTGCCTTAAATTAGGATGTCCCATGTTTATTTAGATAGAAGGTAACTAATATTATTTTAAACTGTTCCATTGTACTGCTTGTAACCACCTCATGTGGTAATCTATTCCATTGTTTAATCACTCTTTGACTGTACTAGAATTTTCTCTTTAGTAATTTCCATCTGTTAGTTTCCAATTGAAATGGATGTCCCCTAATGTTATGTGATGGTTCCTTTTGATTTAGACCATATTCTGACCATAATACTTTGTCCTGTAGGGCTCTAAAAGTCATGCACATATCCTCCCTCAGACTCCTATACTTTAGGGAGAACATGTACAGGTGTGTAAGTCTCTCAGGGTAACTCATATTGTAACATCCCTTTATCATCCTTGTTGCTCTTCTCTGCACATTCTCCAATTTGGCAACATCTCTCTTTTTATAAGGTGCCCAAACTTGAGCACCATACTTTAAATGGGGCCTAACCAGGGCCTGATATAAGGGAACAATAACTTTTTTGTCTCTACTCTTAATGTGTCTTAATATACAGTTGAGTATTTGATTGCCTTTCTTTGTAATTATACTACAATGGGTACTAAAATGGAGATCAGAAGTTATTGTAATCCCTAAGTCACGTTCTTCCCTAGTGATGGGTAATATTTTGTCCAGCATACCATAAGATAAAATTTTGATTTTTAACTCCCAAGTGCATTGTGGTACACTTATTCACATTCAGCTCCAACTTATGTTGAGTTGTCCAATTCCCTATATCCTTAAGGTCTTTTTGCATATTAATACCACCTTCGGTATTGTTGACAATTGCCCCAATTCTACAATCATCAGCAAACTTAGCTAGCCAAATATTATCATGATCACATTTAAGTGAGGATATATAAATATTAAAGAGACAGGGTCCCCAAACAGAACCCTGAGGGACCCCGCTCATCACCTCTACCCAATCTGACAGGATTCCATTTATGGTTACCCTCTGCCTCCTCTCTTCCAACCATGATGTAATCCAGTTTAGCAGGTTGACATCTAAATACATTTTTTCCAATGTACTTATCAACTCATCATGTGGCAGTTTGTCAGATGCCTTAGTAAAATCAAGAAAAAACACATCCACCACCTCCCCTTTATCCAAAGCCTTACTTACTTTTTCATAAAAAGACAACATATTGGTCTGACATGAGCGGGACTTCATGAAACCATATTGCATATAGTCTATCAAATTCAGGCTATCTAGATATTTCAGAATCATCTTTTTAATTAGGCCTTCTAAAATCTTACATATAATAGAGGTTAGGCTTATAGGACAAAAAATTTTCTTTAGCCGACTTGGGGTCTTTTTTAAGAATTGCTACAACTACTGCATCCTTCCAACTTTGGACAACTTGTCCTCAATCTAGGGACTTTTGGAAAATATATGTTAATGGTGGTGCCAAAGTTTCTGATAATTCTGTTAATATTCTAGGGTGAATATTGTCTGGACCAGGAGATTTATTGATATTTAGTTTGTTCAGACATCCCTGTACATCTTTAACACTCAATTTGATTTTTTCCGGTACTGAAGGTGAGTTTTTTTTGAGGATTAATATTATTAGTAGTATTAAATATCGAACAAAAGTATTTATTTTGGATATCTGCTATTTCCTTGTCATTTGCTATATCTCCATCTGACTTTCTAAAAGGGCCTATGATATGCAATGGTATTTTCATTCTATTTATATGTGCGTAGAACAATTTATAATTGTCCTTAGTTTTAGAAGCAAGTGTCAATTCATAATTGGCCTTAGCTTTCCTAATAGTTGATTTAATTTCCTTAACCAAGGCCCTGTATACTTTCATACCCTCAGGATCATTGTTTTTTCTTAATGTTCTATACAATACATTTTTTTTATTAATTCATTTTTTTATAGAATTATTAAACCATCCATTGATGTTTTTAGCTTTATTATATATTTGTTTGTTTGGTATATGAATTCTAGTTTCTAGTGTAAGTTTATTTAGAAAAATAGTCCACATATCATCTATAGTTTGGTTTTGAAAATGTTTATACCAGTCCCTAGTGTAAGTTTATTTAGAAAAATAGTCCACATATCATCTATAGTTTGGTTTTGAAAAATTTTATACCAGTCCCATTCTTTCATAGATTGATTAAATGTCCAGAAATCAGTTTTAGCAACGTTTAATTTTTGTGTAGACCTAATAGAACTTACTGTGGGGCATCTTCTTTAACCTGAAACAATATCATTTGATGGTCACTATTACCAAGGGGATTTATGACTTCAATATTATCTTTATTTTCTCTGTTAGACAATATAAGGTCAAGAATATTATCTCCTCTAGTACCGACATTTACTTTTTGATTAAACTCAGCCAGATCCATTGCTTGTAAGTATCTGGATTCTGTACTATTATTTCATTTTAGATTAATCCAGTTTATTCCTGGCAGGAATAATTTAACTTCTCCTTCTGTGCTCTGATACTCTCCCTCTGTCCTCGTCAATGACTAGAATGTGACACACTATAAGACCAAAAAACATGGGCCAACTCACTTATAATCACCACTCCACATCTTCCAGTCTAGAGACTCGAGAACAGGCTTCTCCCGCTTAGATGTGATGTCATGTTGGCTGTTCCCCTGTGCTGTGGTGCAGCTAGTGCTTAAGCACTATGGACACTGGGACTTTGAGGTCAGCACTCAGCAGGAGCCAGGAGTACTCAGGAGAATGGATGGTCAGTGCTGCACTGTTAAGGGGTATGGTTGCTGCTGTGGGGGATGTTGGTGGTGAGCGCCGCTGGTGCTAAGCTGGGAGAAAAAACAGACTGGTTGGCTCTGGCTACAGTGGTGAGTGGGTGCTGGGTGCATTTTTTCCTCCAATTACAAAAGAAAACCAAACAACACCCTGATTGCAATACAGGAGGGGGCAACTGCCCCCCCCAAATGGTGCCCATGCTCCTCAGAGAACCTCCTCTTCCTCTCTCTCCTTCTGCATCATAATACTTGCTGGAAAGTGGAGGACAGACAGCACTGAGCACTGTATGCATACAGCAGAGAGCACAGGTACAGTGACATGACAGACCCATGCCCCCTTGGCCAGAACACATACATGTCCCAGAAGGGCAGAGTGGAACACACAATGAGCTGTCGGCCTATTACATGGACATGTGCAGATACAGCTATAGGCAATTCTGGATGCAGCATAAACTGACTGTTATGACACCCCTGTCCCTGTTTTCAGGTAATTCAGTATACACTTACATTTAGCCACCTGAAGTACCGCTACCGAAGTGGTGTGATGCTGTCTACTCCTGGTATATGCCCCAGGCACAATCCAGCATGCACAGGAATGAATACATTTCAATAATAACATTCAAATTTGGATGTAGGGCATGGGCTGCATAATTAGGTCATTTGCATGCCTGTTTTAATATTGCATCTTAGTGCAGAGTGCTATTGCACTAGCACTATGGGTTGCATGGCAAAGGCAGCTGACATTATAATGCTGTACATGCATTCACACTATGACATTGATCTGTGCCACTGGGCATGAGTAGCACAGTGCCATGCATGTGCACCAAGTGCCCAGGATGCACATTGCCATCCATGTGTAGTCACACATCCCCCACCTGGAACCACATTTAGCACTGCACAAATTGATGTTAGTACTGTGCAAACATCCAACATACAGCACTAACACTAGGCTTACTCAGTAGAGCCTTGGCTGTCCAGGAAGCAGCATTTGAATGTGAGAGTGAGTTGCCAAAGAAAACTACATGTCTGACAAGTGCAGAATGTTCAGGGGGCAGACAGAGGGATACAAGGTGGCCAGCTGTTGAGCCGTTGCTGAACATGGATAAGCTGCTGCTGGGGGAGGGGGGGCATCTGACAGGTCCAAGTGTGAGGTATGGGCATCTGTGGGGCAGTGCCAGTACAACAGAAATTGCCAGGACAGACATCCAGTGCTGTCACAGATATAGTGACCTGAACCAGAGGGAGCCACAGTGACTTCAACAGCTGTGGGCATTGGTGGACAGTGCACTCTGTAAAGGCCAGGTGAGTACAGCCAGCTGTATGTATGGGTGCTGTGGTGTCTCAGGTGCGGTACTGTTTCCTTGCTACAGGACTTCATTGTTACTTTCTCTGAGAGAAAGGAAAACATACCTGTGTTTACCTGTTGATTACACTGTTTCCTGTAAACACAGATTTGCTGTATTGTCCTGTATAACCAATGCAGGTCTATGAAACCACAGTCCCTGTAGATGCCTCCATTTCCCGTACAATACAGGAATCATTATGTGTCTGGGAGCTATGCTACTTGCCATACCACTAGGGTTGTACAGCACCAACAAGTCATGTGATCTCTGAATGTAACTATGTGCTCTGTCATGTTGGGTTCTACCAAGCCACATCGACAGGAAATTTTTCGATTGGCATTACAGTGATGGCACAATGCTGACAGTTGGCATTGTGCCATCAGTAGAAGAGACAGTGTTTTTTCTGGGGGGCTTCACCCCCTGCAACCCCCACCCCCCGCATTTTTAGATTATCAACTCCAAGTTGGAGTTGTTTCGTGCGCGCGTGTGTGTGTGTGTGTGTGTGTGTGTGTGTGAAATAACTGGAGTAAGCAGTGCCAGAAATACTGCGGACCATTACAGTGAACTGCCGATTTTGTTGCTGTAATGGTCTTTGCGGTATTTCCGTTGCTGTTTCAATGGTATATGATCTGGTTGGATGACTATGTCCTGTACCTCTCGGTGTGTATGTTTAGCCAGGGTGTTAGGTGTATTGAACAGCATGCTGCCCTATCTCATGTGTTTTATGTATACTGTCTGTGGTATATAGCATGGATGTAGGTATGCATACACCACATACTCCATGGTTTACAATTGTATTGGAGTTGGTGTTCCAATTTAGGACCTGCCATTGTGTTTGATTACTCCTACTGTATGATATCCATCCCTACTATTGTGATGGTATGATGATTGTGCTCAGTTTGTATAAGACCTCATGCTACATGCATCCAACTAAGTAATATGAGATATACAAGGGGCTTGATTGACATGAATGGGTATGTTGGAAAGGGGTGGCGAGAAACGTGACACAGAGGCACCAAATGAGTCTTGTCTGCATGGTGCTACTTTCTAGTTATAGCACTGAAATGTAGTGTTGATTCTGTGCCCAGTTCCTGGTCTTACCTGTCGGTGTACCATGGCATGGCTGCTTATTCCCATCTGATGGGTCTGTGCATGGTCCTCTCCATCTACACCCTGCACACGTGGCTGCAGTGGCACAGTACTGGTGCACATGCGTGTGTAGTGTGGATATTGAATGGTAATGTGCCATGTTATCTGCTGCCTGCTGTTGCTCACATGTCACCTTTGTCTCCCTCCACAGACAACAGGACCCAACCAGGGCTGGACAGGCTGCGTAGGAGTGACAGGACAGAAGACAAGGTGAGGTCAGCCATGATGGCAGGAGGCAGCCATCGAGGGAGGGTGAGCGGTCCTTTGACAGTTGTCCATATAAGTACCCTGGATTGTATGGTTCGCAGTCTGTGTTACATGTCTACACTATGCTGCATGTTTTTAGTCGGGGAGGGAGAGAATTTCCATGTGTGTGGCTCAGCAGGTTGCACCATGCCTGTGAGGACCACACCTCAGTGGTTTTAGTTCTGGCCATTCACCCTGCCCTTGGGGCACTGTCTCACCACTGACACTGTGGTGTGGCAGGGTCTGTGCCATCTACTGGTTAGATCATTATTTTGACATCTCTGCTGCCTTGTGTGGGTAATGTGCCTTGGCATGCATTACACTATTCGGGGGCCTGTACTCTGTGCTGCAGCCCTTGGTACAGCAGGGTGGTGACAGTACTGCTCACTGCCCCAGATGGTATGCCTGTCATGGTTTGGCAGGTCTGTCTTGATGCATGCTTAGGCCTAGGTATGCATACTTGTCTGGTGGTGGTAGTCTCTGTTGCACCAGAATACCCCTGTGACATGCCATGTGCAGCATACAGCATGCATGTGCATTTTGTGGCACCTTGCCTGCATCTATGCCATCTTAAGTTCTGTCTGCACTGGGTGCAGTGCCACTGTATCTCAACAGAGCTGGCCTTATGTGGCATGGGGTCCACAGCAGGGATGGTTATTGATGGGCCTTGAATGTACCTTACTATGTATTCATTTAGCATTACAATGCATAGTTGAAAGGATTTGCCCAACCTAGTGATGTCCATTGTGTGCTCATTCCACAGTACACAGGGAGAGTGATATGCATATATTACAGCACACATTGATGTCACTGAACTAATGACATATACAGCCTCTGTATTTGGAGCCCCTATTGGTAGGGTGGGCCTGGTATCTGCTGGGATGGAGAGTGCCTACTTGTGGCTTTGCATCTCACACTGGTGTTATGGTGACTGCAGTATGGTGTGTTTGTCACTCACTCACCTGCCACGCCATTCCACTCACTTGTTACCCTGCTGTACACGGTGCTACATGATGGTTCCATCCATAGACAGCTGTGCTGTGTGTGTACCACTGGTGTGCATGCCTGTGCCCCACCACTGCTGTTACTGGCCAGGGTGGCTGTTGCATGCCTGTTGTCCTTTACACCTGTATGCGCCTGTGTGCTGTATGCCTAGTCTGCAGAACACTGGGTGTGTGATCGCAACTTTGTCCACTGGGGCAAAGACACTGCCTATTGCAGTCTGCCTTTGCTTTTTTTTGGCATGTAATACATTCTCACATGTGGCTATTCTGCTGGTGTCCTGTGTCTCTTGCATGGTTGTGTTTGACTGTTTTGCAGCCTGGTACATTCATTCTATGTGCAGTCTTCCACTGTTTGAGTACACAATGTTGTCTCTGCCTTACACATGCCATTGCAGCTGCATGACTCTGTCCGCCTGTGTGTGGCATGTCACCCCATGTGTCCCTCATCCTGTGCACACACCCCACCCTCCTGTGTCCCTCATCCTGTGTGCACAGCTTGCTGAGTACAGCATCTTTCCTTCCATAGGTGGCTGGAGTGCTGCAGGAAGGCACAGATACATCATTGAGACAGAGGGCAGTGATGAGCTCCTGTGATGCCAGAACCACCTACTAGGATGGTGGTGTGGAGGCTAGAGGAAAACACCTTTGCAATCAGGGATCTGACAGCAGTCATCTGGCTGGATGGGCAGCAGCTATCACCTGCTGGACTATAGGGGTTGCATAAAAGGTTGATCAGGAAGTTGGTGGATCTTGGGGTTGGGGAAAAGATGGCCAGATGGGTAGAAAACTGACTGAGGGACAGAACCCTGAGGGTGGTTGTGGGGGTAGAGTTATCTGGCACCAGAGAGGTAACCAGTGGGGTCCCACAGGGCTCAGTGCTGGGGCCGCGGTGCTGTTCAGTGTCTTTATCAATGATATTGGGGATGGCATTAAGAGCAAAATGTGCTTATTCATGGATGACACCAAGCTCTGCGGGAGAGTGGACATTGCTGAAGGGATACAGGACCTACAATATGATCTGGAAAAGCTGGGGAGGTGGTCCAGGATCTGGCAGCTTAGCTTCAATGCCAAGAAATGCAAAGTTATGCATATAGGCATAATGAATACCTGACTACAGCATATTCAGAAGGGGCAGGGCAGGTAGGAAGGGAGGAGGAGTGGCACTTTATGTGAAAGAGGGCATAAAGGCCACAGAGATCCAGGAGGAACAAAATGGGGGAAGAGATACTGTGGGTTAAGCTGGTAAGGAAAATGAGGCCAGCCATCTGCACAGGAGTAGTCTATAGACTACCAGCCCAGAAGGAAGAAACAGATAGGGAGCTGATGCTAGCCATCCAAAGGATGGCAGACAAGAGTGAGGTGGTGCTGGTTGGAGATCTCAGTATTCCAGATGTGGATTGGAGCCTCCAAGCAACAGCATCAACCAGGGGCAGATTCGTCCTGGACTCCCTTCAAGGTGCCTTCCTCAAGCAACTGGTCATGGAACCAATGCAGCAGAAGGCAATACTGGACCTTGTGCTCACAAACAGGGACAGTGTGATGGAGGTAACAGTGGGGGAGCACCTGGGGAACAGTGACCACCAGTCACTGTAGTTTGACATCACAGAAGGAGCAGAACCAAATTGCACAAAAACACGTATCCTGGATTTTAGGGGGTCAGACTTTGGGAAAATGGGGAGATGCTTGAAAGAGGTATTAATGGGAATGGGGCAGGAGTCAGTGATTGAAGAACAGTGGGCAGTATTTAAAACAGGGATTACAAGAGCAACAGAATTATGCATTAAGCAGGTTAGCAAGGGGAAAAAGAAGAGGAGGCCATTATGGTTTTCTAAGGAGGTAGTGGAAAAAGTGAAAGCCCAAAAGATTGCATTCAGGCAATACAAAAAGATGCAGGCAGAAGAGGATAGGGAGAAATACCAGGAGAAGCAAAGGGAGGTCAGTAAGGGAAGCCAAAGCTCAGACAGAAGAGTGCATTGCAAAATCAGTGGGTAGAAGGGACAAAACCTTTTACACGTACATAAGTGAAAAAAGAAAGACAAAGGGAGGGATAGTGAGACTGAAGGGATGATGATGCCAGTAAAGCTAACATACTGAACAGGTATTTCAGCTCAGTCTTTACTGAGGAAGATGAGGGTAATGAGCCTGAAGGGAGTAGAAGGGGTGGGAATGGTGCAGAAATGGATACAAGTCCCTTTACATGAGAACGGGCCCTGAAGGAACTGGAAGTAATAAGAGTTGATAAAGCAATGGGGCCAGATGGAGTGCACCCCAGGATCCTAAAAGAACTAAGAGAGATGGTGGCTGAGCCTCTGGCAATCCTGCTTAGCCGATCACTCAAAACAGGGGAGGCACCCAAGGACTGGAGGACAGCACATGTAGTTCCCTTATACAGAAGTGGGAACAAAGAGGAAGCAGGGAACTACAGACCAGTCAGCCTCACCTCAGTAGTAGGGAAGATCATGGAAGCACTAATGAAGGAGAGATTGGTGGAATATCTGGTTGCCAACGGACTACAGGACCCAAGGCAGCATGGTTTCACCAGGGAGTGGTCATATCAGACCAACCTCATTGAATTTTATGACTGGGTGACAAGGGAGGTGGATCAGGGAAGGGCAGTGGATGTGGCCTTTCTGGACTTTAGCTAGGTCTTTGACATTGTGTCACGCAGAAGGCTATTAAACAAACTAGAGAATATGGGAGTGGGAAAGACAGTAGTGCGGTGGGTAGGTAACTGGCTGGGTGGCAGGACACAGAGGGTGGTGGAAAATGGCTGTCACTCCACAGAGGGAAGGGTGACCAGTGGGGTACTACAGAGATTAGTGCTGGGACCGGTCCTATTCAACGTCTTCATCAGTGACATTGCGCAAGACCTAGAAGGCAGAATTTCCCTGTTCACTGATGACACAAAGCTCTGTAACAGAGTGGACACGCTGAGGGTGTAGACAGAATGAGGAGGGACCTGCAAAACTTGAAGAATGGTCAGGGGTTTGGCAGTTGAAATTCAATGCAAAGAAGTGCAAGATAATGCATATGGGGCACAAAAACCATTTAACAACATATCAGTTGGGGGGTGAGGATATAGCATGCACCAAGCAGGAAAGGGATCTTGGGGTTATCATCTCTGATGACCTCATGGTAGGGAAACAGTGCGACAAGACAGCAGGTATAGCAAATAGGATGCTGGGATGCATAGGCAGGGGCATCACCAGCAGGAAAAGGGAGGTCATAATTCCACTATACAAGACACTAGTGAGGCCCCACCTGGAGTACAGTGTACAGTTCTGGAGACCGTACCCCTGTAAGGACATAGACAGGGTAGAAAAGGTTCAGAGGAGGCCAACAAAGATGGTACATGGATTGCATCACAAGTCCTATGAGGACAGGTTGAGGGACTTGAATATGTATTCCCTGGAAGAGAGGAGGGAGAGATAGGATATGATGGAGACATACAAGTATCTTACAGGGAGGAACAGAGTGCAGAAATACACTATTTTTCAGTGAAAAAGATGTTCCAGGACTACAGGGCATGGGATGAAGTTGGAGGGAGGGCGATTCAGAGGAAACATGAGGAAGAATTTCTTCACAGAACGGGTGGTGGACAAGTGGAACACTCTGCCAGTGGAAGTAGCGGGGGCTGAAACAATCACAGGATTTAAGAATGCATGGGATAGACATAAGGGAATTCTGGAGGTCAGGGTAAGAGGCAACATACTTCTAGGAAAACATAAAGTGAACTTACAAGCTCAAATCATCAGACTGGGTGGGCTGTAGGCCCTTATCTTCTGGCAATGTCTATATATCTATGTATATTGGAGCACAGAATCTTAGGACAGAGTACTACCTGGGTGGAGTCCTAATATCTGCATCAGAGGAGGAGAAGGACCTGGGAGTGATGATCACTAGTGACCTGAAGCACTCCATACAGTGCAAGAAAGCAGCAGCAAAGGCAAACAAGATGCTGGGATGCATACCTAGGGGGATCAGTAGTAGGAGAGAGGAGGCTATACTGCCCTTGTACAGGTTTCTGGTAAGGTCTCATCTAGAGTATGGGATTCGGTACTTGTGCCTACACCTCAAAAAATACATTAACCTGCTTAAGAAGGTCCAGAGGAGGGCTACAAAGATGATAGCGGGGCAGCAGGGTAAGGCATATGAGGAGAGGTTGAAGGCACTGAACATGCACTCCCTGGAAGAGGGGAGAGAGAGAGAGAGAGAGGACATGATTGGGACCTTAAAGTACTTGAAAGGGATACATAAGGTGGATAAGGAGAGTCTCTTTAAGCTGAGTGGCAACCATAACACAAGGGGGCACAGTTTTAAGCTGGAGGGTGGGAGGTTTAGGAGGGAGGTCAGGAAGCACTTCTTCACAGAGAGGTTGGTGGACAATTGGAATGCGCTGTCAGAAGTGGTAATCTCATTGAAGACAGTGGGCAGCTTTAAGAGAGATTGGGATAGGCATGGGGGAAGGTAAGGATCATGGGTAGGGAGGATGGGAGGTGTTGAGAGGGAGGGCAGGGACAGTAGCTCAAGCTGTGTACCCTGCAATATGAGCAGACTAGATAGACCAAATGGCTTTCTGCTGGCTTCTTCATATGTTCGTATCACCCACTGTAATGGGCTGATCCTCATTGATTTTACCTTTGTGTGTTCCTTTTAATGTCTTCATTATTTTATTTTTTCTTTCTCCCCTCTCATTACCACTTTCCCACCCCTTCTCTGTCTGCTATGTCCTCATCTGTTTGTTGTTTTAGTTCTTAGTCATTTTCTCTAGATTCTTTTAGTGACCATAACAGGTTTCCTGGGCACCTGCCAGTGAAATGTAGTGCTTGTCAATGAAATGAAATACAGTAGAATTTGAAACAGCTTCTAGTAGAACACTGAATGAAATGTTAAGAAGTTTGTCAACATACTGTACTGCTTTGGTATTCTAATACAGGACCCCATGCAAGAAAGTGCAGGTTACCTAGTCAGAGGTGCGGAGGCAATCCTAAGTTTGAATGCAGTGCAGCGGGGGTCCACTGGATCCCCGGTGGCATTCACAATAGGTGCACAAACAAACACTTGATACCCTGGACGCCTGCACAGCAATGCACCACAGGTGGTCTGGGGAGTGTCGAGGATGTGCCTATATTACACGCTATGCACAAAGGTGCATAGTGCAATGAATGGGGTGTGCAGGTTATGGCAGCTGGAACCCTGCCATAACTCATGTGCTCCCCCTCCAAAGATACCTGCCAACACTAGTGAGACATGGATTCCTCCACCGTGATGCCCAATAATGTAACACACATCCTAAGGGCAGCTGCCCACTGGTAATCAAAGGGGTAGGTACTGCAGTATCTGCATACCATGGTGCTAGGGGATCAATACTAATTGCACGGTGGCAGGTGACATGTTGCCATACTACACTTGACACAGCTTACCTGTAGTGGCAAAGGCATATGGAAGATGTTGCCACTTGTATGTCCTATACGTAGCATGAGGTTGCATGTAATGCCCACATAAAGGTATGACTGGATGTATACCATGCTGGGGGTGACCCTTCGGGCAGTCACCCATACTGTACAATACCCAGGACTCATGCTTTCCCTGGATCCCCTGCATGCACACAGCAGGGGATCAACTTCGGGACCTGGATCAGGCATCTAATTGGATGCCCACCTGCATCCTGTCCACCACATTCATGTACCACCTACAGTCCTGTACACCGAGGGAGCGGGGCCACAGACAGGCAGCTGAGGTTAGTAAATGCTGGCCAATCCATGCCTGTTCATGTGTGCAGAGCTGCTTGGGCTGGGTACGTGCCTCTCGCACACACCTGGACCTGGTTACTGCATAGAACCCAATGAGAGTGTTTATTCCATTTATACATTTGATATTGTCTGTCACAGCACTGCTGTTGCACTTTCACACAATGGTGTTTGGTATGTATGCAGTAAACTGTATATTTATTTATTACCAGTACTTTATGTTGTGCCACATTTGCACTGTTGTTTCCGTCCCTGATGAAGCCTTGTATATAGGATGATATATAGAGGAGACTGCACTGCACTACATCTTTTTCTTGCTGCAATTAAACTTTATTAACTACCTCTGGTGAGTGCATTGCTTTCTGTTTTGTTTGCTCAACCAAGGTTCTACCTGTGCAGCTGCATGGCCAGTCAGGACAGGGGTGGGAAATGGGTGTGCCAGTGAATTGCCAGCGAAGTACGGCCTGCACAATGCCATTTATAGTCCTTCAGCCAGGTGACCAGAAGGTGTTTGTTGCATCCACCTGAATGCTGCTGTAATGGATGTGCACTTCCCTGTCAGGCATACTGATGACCCAATGCCACCCTGTAGCTGTGGACTTAGCCCTCATCCATGCCTCCTATGGTTGGGAGAAGGAGGATGGCTAAAGGGCAGTGTTCTAGAACCATAAAGAAACAATTAAGCAATGGGGGACACAGCAGTCCATACACATCCTATAATCCAATTCCAAAAGTTGAAACATACAGTGGGAGCCAGGAGAAGTGCTCTGTATGGGGCAGCCTACCACAAAAACCCACAGACAGAAGCAGAGTTTGCCCACCCACTCCAGCTGAAGGATATTCAAATTAAGTCCTGGAAAAAAGGTGTTTTACACTTTTAAAATGCATTCACCTTTTTTATCAGTTTTTAGATACAGATTCTGACACAACTTACAGTACAGCACAGGCAAACAAAAACACTCACATTAGTTCAGCTACACCACCCCAGCACTTTGCTGTTAATGAACTTCCTCAGGGGTGTGGGATGCTGGCAAAACTCCACCATCAAGCCCTCATTAAATGCTGCAGTAAACTTAAATACATTAGGTGCAGCTGGTTGTGCAGTGGCATCAAATCATGGGCGTAGCTAGAGTGGTGCAGGGGATGCAGTTGCACCCAGGCCCAGAGTGTTTAGGGGGCCTAGGTCGGAATTTGTTTGCTCGTGATAGTGTGGCCATTTTTTGTTGTTTGCCTTTTTTCCATCAACCCAGGAGCCTTGTCTTCCTCTTCAGCGGGGGTTAGGGGAGCATAGTTGCTAGGTGACGTAAAGGTAGCAGGTACTACTGTACCACATGACTCTGTAGCACGGAGAGAGCGGAGTCATGTGGTACAAGAAGGAGGAGGAAGCAAGTGTGCGCATGCCTGAGAATGAAATTGCGCATCTTGCACACAGCAGCAGTTGTAGAGAGTAGTGTGTGGAGAGACATCGCGGATGGTGTAGTGTCGGGAGAAAGTCAAAGAACAAAGTCTTAGTCAAAATAAAAATAAAATAGATAATACAGTAGTTTTTAAACCACTTACTGTAGATGAAAGAGAGACAGAGAGTTAGTGGAGATGGGAGTTGTTGGGAGCTTGCTTAAGGTCGAGGATCTTAGAGACTCAGAGTGAGAGTAGCAGCCTGGCCTGCAGTGAGTGAGATAGGTGAGCAGAAAGAGAGAGAGAGAGAGAGAGACAAGTGGTGGCGGATGGTTGTAGGCCGCAGCAGGGCAGTGACTAGATAGGGTTAAGGGTTATGTACAGTCCTGGGTTAGGGGTAATAATGAATGAATTGAAAAAATAAAAATTCAATCAATCATCTGGCGCTCCTCGGCTCCTTCTTTGACCTGTCCTGTGTGGAGGAGGACCGAGCCATGACACTGACAGGCACCCACCGAGGAGCCAACCGATCCTGCAGCCTGCTTAACCAGGGAGAGCAGTACTCTGACTGAGAGTCCAGGGAGGATAATTTTAGGGGGGGAACAACTCTGTGGATGATGATCATCTGCCCTGTGTGCCTCATTTTTCTTTTGTTTCTGAATCTAAGCAAGGCACGAGGGGAGGTGGGGACAACTCTGGAATATCTGCCCTGTGTGTGCCTCACTTTTCTTTTGTTTTCTGAATCTAAGCAAGGTATGAGGGAGGGGGTAAACAAGTCTGTGGATGATACCCTGTTGTGCGTCGTTTTTCTTTCCTTTTCTAAGCAAGGCATGAGGGCAGGACTCGCTCACTAAAAGTAAACGGTGGTCTTCTTGGTATTGTATGTGACAGATCTCTCCATCCCTGATCAGTAGTCAGAACATTTTACACCATTCCTGTTTTTTGGAAGGGCAGTGGGCACAGTTCTCCAAACCAGGATTACCCTGACAAAATCTGGGCAGGAGGTGACCCTAGAGTGCAACTGTAGTTTGTGCAGTGTTCCTCTCCTCGTCAGAAGTTGCAATTTTAATTAACTAATTAATTAAATAGATACATAAAATATTCCATGCTAAAGTAAAGTTCTCATGAGCTGAGCCTTCAGAGAATGGATGTCCTTTTTTTAGCCATGCATCCCATTTCCATGATCCTGCTAGACTGGTTCTGGCTTGAAGATTTTTGTCTAACCATAAGGCCAGCAGTCATTCCTTTTCCTCAAATATGGGTTTAAAGCTTGACTGTTTTGTGTAGTGTCCCAGCCACTTACACCATTGATATGTGCAACCATCCGTCCCCCAGTACTGGTCTAGGGCAAGTGGTGGGGGTAAATCCCAGAGAATCAAGGTGGTGGCCATATATATGTACTTTGGAAGGCACAGCACAGGGACACCTTTAAACAGAGCCTGTGGGGGCTCAAATCTCTGCCCTCTTACTTCTCAACAGTTACAGACTCAGGTAGTCGACCGCTATGGCTCACTGACTGACCGATCATCATCTGATCTTCTGTGTTAAATTTGGCAGCCTGAGCAAGCCTGCCAGCCTGGATTGATCATCTGGGTGGCCTCGGCAGTGCTGGGCCCGTCTGCTGGTGGATTCTCCTCCTGACCTACCCTACCCATTAGTCTTCTTGTCAGTCAAGTCAAGAAGTCTGTCTCTGATACTAGTGAAAGTGAACACCAGAAAGAGACGAGTGCCTGTGTGTTGCTTTTGCTTGCCTGACCTCCTCCTCCCTCCTCTTGTTCCAAATCCAGCCAGTTAATCTTATTATTTAATTGATTGAATATTTTATTTTTGGAGGTGGTGAGGGCTGGGGTGGTGGGGGGCTCTCTTCTCCTCTCCTCTTTTAATTTTTTTTTTTATTTAGTTTAGAGTAGTACACTAAGCTGAAAGCTTTTTTACAGGAGCGACCTGGGAGCACAGGGAAGTTAAGTGACTTGCTCAGGGTCACACAGTATGCAAGTGGAAGCTGTGGGATTCAAACCCCGGTCTGGTCTGCTGGATGTCACCAGTGTAATGCCCCAAAGTTGGTCATTCCAGAAAGTTAAAATAAAAATAAATAAACCCAGAGTACACAGGTGCTCAGAGTACCTGCTGCAGGTGTAGGTGGCAGGGTACAATGCTAAAGGGCCCCTAGAAATAAAGATTCAACCTCGTGGTACAGGAAAACACTGTAAATAATTAAAAATGCCTTGTGCACTTAACTCCTGGTCAAAAGATAGATCTTGCAAGCATGCCATGTCATAATGGCTGGATGGAACGCTGTGCTGAGTGGCTCATGCACAGCATTCCAATCCAGCCATTCAAAATCAGACAGTTTTAACTTTTAAATATAAGTCCACAAGTGTTCAGTTGATCCTGGGCAGTGGTTGAGGAGACAGGACACAGAAGTCCAGGGACAGTTTAGGGCTTATCTTGTGTTGAAGCCGTCCCTTGGGGCTTGCTGTGGTCCTGTGCTGCCTCCCCTGCCTGAAGACTCCATGCCCAGCGTTAGTCCTGTGGTCCGCGGTGCCATCGGGGCACCAGAAGAAAATAAACCGTCCGTTTGCCACATTTTATGGGCTTAAAAGCCCTTTGTTTATTTATTTTGGCCCCGAGAGTATTTTAGTTTAATTCCGGTCCCACGTTGGCGGCAGAGAAGCGCCGCATCATTGTCGGTCATCGGAGGCCCCCCTAGTCGTCCCCCAGCTTCCTGTTGCGTTCCCTCCCTCTGCCAGCATCCCTCCCGCCTCCCTACAGCCCAGCAGCTCGTCAGAGTGGTGAATCGGCGGCAGTGCATTGTGCTGTCCGCCCGCATTGAAAGGGGAACTGGATTTTGTTGAAATAGCATCGGGTCATTAGGACCCACAAATTTTAATATTAAGGAGGGAGGCTGGGCTAGCGACGCCCCGGGGAAGGGCAGAAAAGCAATGCCAGCATAGCAGCCTAATAAATATTCATTAGGGGGCGGTGCAGAGGCGGAGATTTGCCGCACTAAATGACAGCAGGCATTGGGAGCCTGCAGAATTTAAAGGGGCAATGCCATTTAAAAGGGCAATTCTGGCCCAAAGTTTAAAGTAGGGCACCAGGCCCATTGGGAAGTGGGGCACCAGGACCAAAGTGTCGAGGGGCACCAGGCCCAATCTAAGGTGGGGCACCAGGCCCAAAGCAATGAGGGGCACCAGGCCCATTGTAAAGTGGGGCACCAGGCCCAGTATAAAGTGGGGCACCAGGCTCAAGCTAACGTAGGGCTTCAGGCCCGAGGTAAATGTAGGGCATTAGGCCCAAGGTAAAGCCTGGTCTAAGAGGAGGCCCTGGCCTAGCGGAATAGGGCAAGCCAGCCTAGTGGTACTATAGGGAGGCCCCGGCCTAGCAGAATAGGGCAAGCCAGCCTAGTGGTACTATAGGGAGGCCCCGGCCTAGCAGAATAGGGCAAGCCAGCCTAGTGGTACTAAAGGGAGGCCCCAGCCTAGTGGAATAAGGCAGGCTCAAGCTGACGTAGGGCTTCAGGCCCGAGGTAATGGTAGGGCATTAGGCCCGAGGTAAAGCCTGGTCTAAAGGGAGGCCCCAACCACAACGGACAGTAAGGGATCCTATCCCAGAAGTACCCTACCTATAGAAACAGGGGTTCATTTGATAGTGTTTGATTTGCCTATACTGTGAAACTACTGTGATTACAGTACTGCTTCTGCTGAACTATTGCTGTAAGTACCTGAACTATTGCCCTAAGTACCTGAACTATTGCTCTAAGTACCTGAACTATTGCCCTAAGTACCTGAACTGTTGTCCTAAGTACCTAAGTCTCATAGTGTGGTCTGTAACACCACGTACTCAGAATCAGTCTCTACTCAGAAGAAGACGTCCTCTCAGCATTCTTCACATTTGGGAGATCATCCATCAGCTCATCCCGTCTGTTCGTGTTGTCCGCCGGAGTTGAAGTCCATCGTCAGTTGTACCAGTCGTACCCGCCATTTTCTTGTTTTCACAGCTTGAAAGTACGTCCGCCGAAACGCATCACGACGGCCGTGCCAGTGTCGTTCCGATTGGTTCCTGTTCCAGATGTCCCAAAGTTGGTTGCCCTCTACAGAAGAGAGAGAGCTCATCTTGGAGAACCTGTTCTGCGCTCCACCCGGTCGTTCGCCGAAAGTCGAGTCCATCGAAGCCCAGTCCGGGACGCGTCCGCTGTTTCTTTGTTTTGTGTTAGTTCCTGACCTGAGGATTGCAGATTCAACCATCATCTCTTCAGATTCTTATGGTTCCTGGTACTGTCAAAGTTCCTTCCGAGTCCAGCTGGCCCTTGGAGTGCTGCAGCATCAGTCGGATTGTGGTATTCCTCCTTTGGATTCATCGCCACGCAGATCTTGGTCTTTCTTTATCCTTGGCAACCCTAGAAGTGGGTTTTGGCCGAAGAACCTCTTGCTTCAGTGTGTGTTATTTCAGGAACCAGTTGCTTTGGTTCTACATTCCGGCAGCCTTGGAGAGAGTGGGCTTTTGCCGAAGATATATGGTCTGTTTACCAAACCTCTCACCACCCCAGTGGCCTTATCTAGGTCCTTGCTGGGAATTGAGATTAGGGTTCCACAGTTCTGTTTTATTTCCCTTGTAGCTACCAATGAAGAACGACAGTGTACATGAAGACGGCAGACATTTGGACTTTGTGAGAATTGGATGGTCATTGTAAAACCAAATATTGTATTGTGGGTAGTGAAGAACACCTGATTTCCGTCTATGTACTAGTTGCTCTTACAGGATACTGCTAAGGAATTTTAGGAGTATAGTGGCAATAGGCCATAGTGCACCCATAGAGAATAATAGTCTAGAGTTTAGACATTTTAGAGTTTAGTTGTTACTGTTTAGATATCCATAATGCTGTCCATACTCCCTACTGTTTTGTGGTTGGTATGTTTCTGTTCGACCATGTCCTCCGTCCCTTCTGTCTAATAAACGTCTTTGCTTCATCCAGTCTCTGTGTACGACTCCTGCCTCTCCTTGTCGGGTGTTTCCACCAGCCCAAACCCATTCGGACCTCAAGCGGCCACCCGCCATCCCACCTGCTGAGGGTGTCGCTGGCGCTGCTGGTAGTGAGACAGTTCCCTTCACCACTCCGAGTGAAGAACCCGAGGTCTACCAGTGCAGCGTCCATCACACCAGATTTGCAGCTCAGAGCCTTAATCCACTGCGCTATACTGCCTCCCAATTTCTGTGTGTATTGTCTCTGAATTGTTTTAACCAAGTGGGTGAAATTCTGAAAAGGTACAACACACAGTCTGGAGACTGGAGGAGTTAAAAAAAACAAACACAGCAAAAAAAACCCAAAAAACTGTTTTGTTTCCACTAATCCACTCCACTGATGGTGTGTCAGACTTGACTGTAACTGTAAAAGAAATTAGGTGAAGAATTCTCGGGGGGGGCATGGGGGTCATCTCATGATCACAGTTGGGGGGGTGGAGGAGATAGAAGAATTCAGTTGTTATTATAGTATATACAGTGAAGCCCACCAGGATGAAGCACAGCACTGCAGAATTGTGCAGTACAGTAAGAGTTACTGCAGCAAACAATGCAGTTTCAATAGAAGTTAATTCCTTTTGTCGTGCAGTAAACCTGTGACACTGCACTTCATCCTAGTGGGCTTCACTGTATGACTGTTGTTATAGGAAGAACTAAAGCAAAGAAGCTGTAGTATCTTCATGCAGCAATGGAAAAGATAGACAACAGTCATGATGAGTAAAGAGAAAAGAAAAGCAAAAAAATGAACAGACAAATAAAAATACAAAGAGGAAAGAGCATTATTTATCCAGAACCAGATTAGAACTTTTTAGGGTCATTGTGTAATGTGCCACATGAAAGGTCAAGGTTGCAAGAATGATTATACAGAGAGTCTGATGACTGGAGATATGAGATTCTAGACTAGAACCAGTGTGGTAGGGTTCATAATAATCATCTGAGTGAGTACCCTAGCTAGTGGGTTCATGCCGAAAGACCAAAAAAAGAGGTATGGAGGAAACTGCCCTGCAAATATATGAAACAAGTGCAGTCCAGGCCCTTAGGGTCAGAGAGCTGGGGTTGGGGAGAATTTTTCCCGGGGTCCAGCGCCAAAGAGGGGCCCAGGCTGTCTGGCATGCTACTGTACGCAGCTACATAGGGGCCCGGCCGGTGGGCACAGGGCTCCAGAATCTAAACTTTTTCCAGGGCCCAGAATTCCTCTCAAAGGGAATGAGTCTGAGTGCAGTTGTTGTGGTTATATTTATAGAGATCTGTTTCTTTAGGGAATTGGCCATGGCATGCAGCTGCTTGGCAGAATGCTGCACTCCACAAGTACCTTGGCTTGGCACTGGCAGGAGGTTTTTTTTGTCAGCGGTTTTTGGGATTATTTCAGTTTTTATCTGTAGGCAAGGGTGTACTTAGGTTGCTGAACCCACAATGTAATGTTTTTAAGTCATACTGCAATAAGGAGGTTTGGTTAATGGCTTGATCAAGAACACACTTTGGGGGGGGGACCTTCTGCCAAGAGCCAATTATAATACCCTGTAGAAATAGATCTTCTGTATACCCACAACTACACTTATTGCTATCCATATTTGCAGGACAGTTTCCTCTTTACCTTTTTTTAGTTTTATTTCGTAAACTACTGCAGTACTCAGATGGTTATTCTGAACCACTGGTTCTAGAATCTCTGCTCCATCCAGTCCGTATAATCTAGCTTGCAGCCTTCCATGTGGCAGTGGCACTGGCACAGTGACGGTGAAACATAGAGAAACATAGACTCTGTCGACAGATAAAAGGACCAGATATGGCCCACCTAGTAGTCTGTCCATTTCTTTTTTGAACTTAAAAGACCATTTTATTGAAAACACTGTTGTAGTTGTTACAGAACATGTAGAACTGGATAGCCTTCACACAATCAATTGCTCAGTTTATACAAGGAATTTAACTGGATATAAACTCTATGTCCAATTGACTTTACTGATTGTTTTTCAGATCTAATGTCCCAGACAATGTCCCAGTTATATTTAATATGGAAAAACCGGAGATATCCTGAAAGAAAGATCGTGGATCTGTGGTTCACTTTTCCCGGTGATCATCAACTGGTTGGAGGTCTCCAGGGACATCCATGTAGAACTTCTGAAGGCTTTCAAATAAAGTGGCCTTAATTAATAAACTGTGTCACTTTATAACATTTTGCTGGGTATTTGTCTTATTCCTTATAACTTATATGTTTCGTAAACCATAAGGAAAAGTGCCAACAGACAATACATAAAAAAAAGAAACTATGTACATGAATAGCCAGTTTTAGGTATGTGAGAAGAAGGGAAAGAAGGAAAAAAAAACAGAAAACAATTCTGGTGGTTCAGATACGAGACCAGGATCACAGGCCGGGAGTGAGTCCACGTGGGTGAATCTGCTCTGAGGCCTAGGATTGAAGCAGTTGGTCCAAGACTGATATACCCTCCCTTCTTTCTATATAGTCAAAGAAGGGTAGCCACCTGGTATTGAATTTGTCTGTAGTCAGTCCTAGACAGGCTGTGACAGCCTCCATCTCCTTGATTTGTTAAATGTTCCCTTACCAGGTGCTAAGAGGGGGGAGGTATCTGTCATCCAATTTTGGGTAAGAGCTTCAAGTGCTTCCGCAATTAGGATGTAGAAAAGATACTTCCCTGATGAGGTCCTGACCTCTTTTGGGGGGAACCTAGGACCATGTTATCAAATTCTAATGGGGTAGAAAGGGACAGTATCTGAGAAATCTCTTGTGCTATATTGTTCCAGAAGAGGGTAATTTTAGGACATTCCCCACAAAAATGGTAGTGCGTTCCAATGTGCCCGCACTTTCTCCAGCATTTGTTGGAGATGTGTGCAGCATAGTGGAATGAAATAGTTGGGGTTCTGAAAAAAATGAATATTGATTTTCCATTGGAATTCTCTCCAAGAGGGAGAGTTGGTGGTCTTGTGTATTCCTAACCTTACAGTAATGGCAATGTTTATCCATGATATTCAGACTTGCCTCAGATACCCACTTGTGTTCCACTCTCTGCACTGCCAGTGCTCCTCTATTCTCCATTAATATTCTGTATATTTGTGCTATATAGGATCTAATGTCTCCCATAACACTTCTTTGGTAGGTTAACCAAATAGGAGCTGCTGGTCCTTGGGTTAAGTCTGTAAGACCTATATTAGTGGTGATGTAGTGCACACACTGGTAGTATCTAAAAGAGTCTCCTCTATTCAGTCTGAATTCTATCTGCATCTGTGCAAATGATTTTAGATGGTTCCCCTCTAAAAACTGCCGTGGGTACTTAAGCCCGTTGTTTACCCATCTAAAGAAACAGTAATCTCCTGTGTGGGCTGGGAATCCAGGGAGCGATGAAAGTGGTAAATACTCCCATACTGGATGGACTATTTCCTAATTTTGCCTAGCTTCCAGCCACTGTGACATCATGTGCCATGTAAAACAATTTTCTATATTTTTTAAATCATTCAGCTGGACTTTCCAGGGTAAAATGTGCAGTGGGGATAGGCCACACTCCTGCTCCTCAATCTCCAACCAGCCATGTTTCCTCCCAGGCATCAACATTTTGAGGACTGGCAATAATTGGGCTGCAATACAGTATTTTGGAAAGTCTGTTAATCCCATCCCACCCTTGTTTTTCTCCTCAGTCAATATTTCCCACCTAACTCTCGGACGCTTACCTAACCGGATAAAATCGGAGAGGTTTTTTTAAGGTCTTTCCAGTCTTTTTTAGGGATTTGAAGGGGGAGATTTGTAAATAAAAAAAGTATATTGGTAAGATGTTCATTTTTATTGTTTCCAATCTATTTGTGAATGTTAGGGGGGGCTTTGTCCATCTATATAGGTCTACTTTTATTTGCTGCCCCAGTGCTTCATAGTTATGTTTATACATTATAGCTGACTTTATAGGAATCTGTATTCCTAGATATTGCAGGTCCCTCTGCATCTCCCTTACTCCCTCCTTTGGGAGTGTATGCATCTTGAAGATGGCAGGCACGCTGGGCTAGCCGTTGGACTGCTGCTTACTGTGTTTATGTTTTACTTTCTGTCGTTTGTTTTAAAGCATTTTCTTTTTTGTTTTATATTTAAGATTTGAAGTTTTGGCCTCATTCGGCTTCATCCCGTGTGTAGAGCACTTTTGTATTTTGAACTTAAACCCGGGTCGTGGAGAAGCTACTGAGCGCCGGGTGTTTAAACCTTGTTTGCCTTTCATTTTTTGGCATTTACTTGTCTGTTGCCGTATCTTATCCACGTTTTTAGTGTTCGTGGTTGGATATTTCTGGTCCGGACTTCAGGATTCTGGGACACTGCGTGGCTTGACGCCCTAGTCTGCCTTGGGAATTTGGCTGCTTTCTGGTACTTCGGTGGCTTGGTGGCCACTTTTCAACATCGAGCTTCACGCGGTGCTCGCCTGTTTAGCGCAGTCTTTTTCTGGTACTCTTCGAGGAGGAGTTCACCTTTATGGGACTTGGAAGAGACAGGATTCACTGGGATTAAACTTATTAAGGATTTTGGGCGCCCTTTTGAACTGTCAAGTTTACGGAGATTATTTAGGATTTTATAGTCTATTCATTTGGAGTGCTGTGTTATATGTTTATACTTCAGTGACCTGTTCTAATTCTGGCTTTGATTTGCCTAGCCTGACTCGTTGGCTTTTTTTGAGGTGCTTGAGGGTTGGTGACCTACACAGGGGTTGGGATCAGGGCCTGTTGGAGGGCTGGCCTTTTGACCCTATTCCCCTAGACTCCTGGTGGAGTCGGCCGGAGGGCTGATTTGGCCTGGAGTCGTGGTGCTGGGTCACCATTATAGCCCGGTAGTTGCCTCTTAAAATGGCTGGCTTGATGTGTGGCTCTCCTTGGAAATCTGGAACTTTTGAATCTCGAATCCTGTTTGGAATTTTTTTTTGGCTTACTGGACGTATTAAGGACCTGGGGTCAATATTGTTGGATCTTTCAGTGTGCTAAGAAGTGGCCTGAAGAGTGCCTGCAAGATAAGTGACTGTGGAAATATCTACTGTTTATATAAACATTTTTGAGAAACTGACTTCATTTATTAGTTGGCTTGCATTGGTCCGGTGGTCCTGGGTTGGTGTCTCACACAGTGGAGGGGAGTGGGGTTGGCTGGAAGGCCGGTCCTTAATTTTCCCTCCTCTATACTCCTGGGGCGGCTGGCTGGGGGGTTGTCCTCCCCTGGAGTAGAAGTAGTGGGCCACCGATCCTTTTGGACTGGCCGGTTCCTGCGGCCTGCTGGCGGTTTTTATTTTCCGTCCAGCCTAGGTGGATGATGAATGATGGTCTATTGTATTTTGAATTTTATTTGCTGATGTTATTTTATTTAGTATTTTATAGGTTATGTGCTGTTTAGTTATTTTTGAGGGATAATTTAGCAGTGAGAGTGCTTGTTTCCATCTTATATTCCACCTTCTCCAGTTCAGTGAGAGAGTCCCGGAGGGTGGTCTTTAAATTATTCCTTTTATTTATTTATTTATTATTTTATTATTTTGTTATTAGTTTTGTGTTATTATTTTATTGTCCCCTGGCCGTGAGAGGGCCTGTGGATATAAAATAGTTTAATTGAGTTTAATGGTTGTTGTATTAGAAAATCGGTTTATTTTTCATTTTTGTTTTAGTGGTGGATGGTGGTGTTGTTTATTTATTTTATTTGTGGTTTTAATTTTTGAGCAGCCTGATATGCTGGCCAGCTCCACCTGTTGTTCGTTACTCGGCCTCTGCTCTACATGCTCTCCGCCCCTTTTTCTTGTCCCCCTTGCCAGCCCATGTTTACCATCATTGTCGGGCATTAGGGATTGTGCGAAGGGGGAGGAGGAATTGGGAGGGGCGTGGGAGTTTGTGGACAGCAGAGTGAGCGGTGCTCTCCCATAGGGGTGGTTAGGCCTCGAAGACGCCCTGGGGCGAAATGGCCTCTGGAGCGTGGTAGTCCTGTTCTAGTTCCCATACCCAAGGGCACTTCCTGTTCCTGAGGGCAAGTGGTTGGGACAACTCGACAACCTCGTCCAACCCGGGCGCTGTTGTGCAATGCCAGATCTGTCTGCAATAAGACCAGTCTTATTGCGGACTTTGTCGCAAGGGCAGATCTGGCTTGCATTACTGAGACCTGATTGGACGGGAATGCGGCCCCGTTTTTAGAGGCCGCTGTTCCTGCTGGGTTCTCAGTTATGCACCGCCCGAGATTGATCTCGGGTGTGGGATCTGTTTTAAGACTGAATTGGGCCTAACTGGTGTTCCAGTTGAGGAGGCTAGATCATTTGAGTGTACTGTGGTAGCTGGTGTGGGGTGCAGGATTGCTCTCATTTACCGTCCACCAGGGGATGAGAAGCTTTTCCTGCAGGAAATAGCAGATTTTGCCGCCGACATGACCTTGGAATCGCCCAGATTGATGGTGCTGGGTGATTTCAATGCGTGGGTCAACAATGAATCTTCTCTTTTTGGTCAACATTTCCTCCAGGTGATGACATCACTGGGCTTCACACAGGTTGTTTCCACAGCTACCCACAAAGGAGGTCACTCTCTTGATCTGGTTTTCCTCCTGGGGATTGAGGCATCCGATTTGGTGGTGGAACCAGTCAGTTGGTCTGATCATTACTCAGTTGGGTTCAATTTTGAGGCCCCCCTGGGTAGGTCGGCCCCTGTGGAGTTGGTCAAGTACCGCCCATTGCGGGACATTGTCCCTGAAGACCTGATGGCGGTTATTGACCTCTCGTTGTTTGACGATTTGTGCTCTGATCTTGAGCAGCTGGTGGTGGCCTATAATGAGGCCATCTTGGCTGCTCTTGATCAGATTGCACCAACCCGTGTTCGCCCCCTCCTGCTCCGTCCCGTTGCCCCTTGGTTTGATGGGGCACTGAGAGGGTTGCGGAGATTGGGGCATAGGTTGGAGCATCGTTGGAGGAAGACTGCCTCTGAGGCTGACCATCTTATTTTGTTAGAGCATTATAAGCTCTACCAAACAGAAATTTCCCATAAGAAGGCAGAATTCCTGTCCAGGGAAATTTCTGTCGCTCGAAATCGACTGGCTCAGCTCTTCAGAACTGTCAACAGACTGTGCAACCCAGTCTGTCGGCAGATCCATCGAGTTTTTACATAGAATGACTGCGAGGAGATCGCTCGATTCTTTGCGAATAAGGTGGAAGACATTTGGAGGCAGTGTCCCCGACCCCACTCTAAGGTTGTTGTAGTCGATCGATGTTTTGTCGCGGAGCCCGGAGTTTCCTGGAGTTCCTTTAATCTACCGGATTTCGTAGACACTATGAGGATTGTCCGTGAGATGCGCCCAACATGTTGTAGCTTGGATCCGGGTCCTACTTCCCTGATTATGGGCTGTAGTGAGTCTATCGGCCCGGTCCTTGCTCAGATTATGCAGTGCTCTTTAGAGACGGGAGTTTTCCCTAGCTCTCTGAAGGAAGGGGTGGTGACTCCCCTCCTGAAGAAAGCTTCCTTAGACCCGGGTGACCTAGCAAACTACCGCCTGATCTCTAACCTCCCTTTTGTGGGGAAGGTTATGGAAAAAGTTGTGGCGGCTCAATTGCATAACTATTTGACCATCCATAGTTTATACGAACCTCTCCAGTCTGGTTTTTGTAAGAGGCATAGCACCGACACTGCTCTGGTTCGGGTGCTCAGTGATCTCCTGATGGCGAGAGATCGGAGATACCGCTCTATTTTGGTTCTCCTCGATCTGTCATCAGCTTTTGATACTGTGGATCATGGGGTTTTGCTCGAACGTCTGAGGTCCATTTGTGGACTTTCAGGTGTGGTCCTCAGGTGGTTTTCGTCTTACCTTGAGGGGAGAACGCAGAGAGTGGTCTCAGGATTACATTCCTCCAGGGCTTTCTCTCTGCCTCGCGTACAGCAGGTTCGGTACTTTCCCCCTTGTTATTCGCAGTATACATGCTACCCCTCGGAGACATTGTAAGATGGTATGAGCTGAGGTTTCACTGCTATGCTGATGATACCCAGCTCTACCTGTCTTTTGCACCTGACCAGGTTAGTGCTGTCTCGGTGCTGAATAACTGCCTCGCAGATATCCAAGACTGGATGACTACTAGTGGTTTAAAGTTGAATCCGGGAAAGACTGAGATTATGGTGGTGGACCCCGGTTGCAGGGTTGAGGGTCTAGGGGCGGGGTCCCCCTCTGGATTAATTCTAGGGGGGACCAGATCCCTACCTCTGAATGGGTGCGTAACCTGGGTGTGGAGCTTGACACTGGCCTGAACCTCCATTATCAGGTGTCTGCAGTTGTCAAGACTGCATTTTTTCATCTTAGAAACATCGCCAGGATTAGGCACCTGGTTCCACCTGGTGATTTGCTGGTTTTGATCCACGCCTTCGTGACATCTCGTCTTGATTACTGTAACTCCCTGTACCTAGGGCTTGCCGGGGTTGATATCGGCCGCTTGCAGCTAGTGCAGAATGCAGCAGCACGTTTGTTGACTGGGGCCTCAAGAAGATCTCATATTACCCCAGTGCTGTGCACTCTGCACTGGCTGCCAATACAGTGGCAGATCACCTTTAAAGTGGGTCTTTTGACCTACAAAGTCCTACACGGGTTTGGTCCTGACTACTTGAAAGAGCCTCTGGTGCCCTACACCCCTTTGAGACAGCTTCGATTGGCTGACGAGGGGTTGCTCGAGATTCCAAGGGTAAATTTGAAGTCCTCTGGAGCCCATGCCTTTGGTTTCACGGCTCCTTCCCTCTGGAATTCTCTGCCCCGTCAGCTCCGAGAGAGTACAACGGTGGACAGTTTTAAAAGGGCCTTATAGTCCTTTCTATGGGATAAGGCTTTCCCTGTTATATCGTAATTGGCTTTTTATCTGTTATATTTGTTGTTCTGTTTTATTGTATTCATTGATGTTGGTGTTTTTATGCTTTTTGTACAGCGCCTTGAAAATTTGAAAGGCGCTTAACTAAATAAATTTTATTATTATTATTATTATATCTTAATTTGTGTTTGACCCACTTGAAGGGGACCCTTGCCCTTTGGTCCAAATTAGGGTCTTCCCCTATCTGTAAGACCTCAGACTTTGTTGTGTTAACTTTAAAGCCGGAGATATCGCCAAAGTTTTTTAGGAGTGTTAACAGATGCAGAAGGGCTGAGTTTGGATTATCTAAATATATCAGGGTATCATCCACGTAAAGGGAGATTTAAGGGTGGTATTCTGAGTTTCTATTCCCTCGATTTTGTCATGTTGCCTTATGGCTTGGGCCAAGAGCTCCATACTAATTGCAAAAAGCAGTGGAGATTGGGGGCATCCTTGCCTTGTCCCTCTGGTAATGTAAAAGGAAGATGAGATAGTGCCATTCATTCTCACCCTAGCCTAGGGATTTTGATAACACAGTTTTATCCAATTTAGGAAATTTCCCTTAAATTCCATCCTGTGCAATACCTCAAAGAGGTATGCCCAGTTGAGCCTATCAAAGACTTTTTCCACATCCAAGAAGATGGCTAGGGCTGGGTTCAGAGTGGATTTGTTCATTTGTAAAATGTTCAGAAGTCTTCTAATATTGTCGCTCATGTGACAATGTAGGATAAATCCGTTTGTTCTGGGTGAATTAGCAACTTAATATGTTTTTGCAGGCAGATTGCTAGAATTTTTGTAAAAAAATTTTGATCCTGGTTAAGGAGGGCTATAGGTCTAAAAGATTCACACTTTGATATGTCTTTTCCGGGTTTAGGTATAACCGTAATTATAGAGTGGGACCAGTTTTCTGGGGCCCTACCATCCTCTAAACATCGGTTGAATACTTCTGGTAGAAGCGGGGCCAGTGGGGCAGCTAGCTCTTTATAAACCTCCCCTCTAAACCCATCCATGCCAGGAGTCTTCCCAGATGGTAACTGATGAATGAGCTCTAAAGTCTCCTCCACTGTGATGGGGTGGCTTAATTCCATTTTCACCGCTTCCGATGTTTTGAATAATTTAAGGGCATCTAAGAATGCTTGGGTTTTTTCTTGTGTGTTCACTACATCCTTATCTTCTGAGTATAGTTTCTGGTAATAGTTTGGAATTGAAGGGCTATTTCCTTATGGAAAGTCCATTTTTTCCCCTTGTGGTCCTCCTTCCTGAATATATGGGACATGCCTGTCTGCCTGAGCCTTTCACAAGCAAAATGCCAGTAATTCTGATGCCTTATCCCCACCTCACGATATTTTTGGTTTGTAAATCTCAACAGACCCTTAGCCCTTTTGTTATCAAAGTCATGCAAATCCCTTTTAATCTTGTTCAGCTCTCCGTGGAGCTGTTTGTCATGAGGATTAACTTTGTGGCGCTTTTCTAGATTGGCTAAATCCTGTAACAGCCTGTTATATGTTAACTGCGATAGCTGTTTTTGGGCGGCTGCAAAACTAATAACCTCACCCCGGAGGACTGCTTTAAGCTCCCCTCATGGGTGAAGGTCAAGAGGGCATGGCACATCTCTCACCAGGTAAAAACGACTGTCCAAAGCGTGCAGTAATATAAGGAAACACAGCAGGAATTTTTGCCTCCAACTTCGCAGTAGGAACCCCACTGATGGTGCGCGTCAGCTCCCCACCGCCACCACCACCACCCTTGGTCAACTCGATGACTTATACTGCATATCACGTGATGTAAAAAAAACAATCAGGCCATTTCTCCATCTGCAGGTTATCTGTACCTACCACTAGTGGTTGCTATATCTACTTAAACGCTCCTCTCACACCACCTGGTGTGAAAACCACTGAATGCTGTATGTTGCCTAGAATTTTACCCTAATTTATCCCACTCTCTTTTCTCTGCCAACTGGTTAACCTCTCTTTCCCTTCAAATCACACCCATAGACTGCCTGTAATTATAGCTCTGTTCACCTCTACACCCTGCATTATATATACTCACGCCTACTGCTTAGGATACCTCTTTCTCTATCTCAAAATAATGTCATTACTCCTTATCCTCTCCATTATGCCCTCCCCTCAGTGTTCTACCCCCCGTTCTATGCCTGTAAAACACCTCACCACCACCTCTGTCCCATTTATACCTCCCCCTGTGCTCACTCCTCCCTCTGTAACCACGTCTTTCCCACCTCATCCCCCACTTGCTCCTAGCCGTCCACCCCCAGAAACCGTAGCCAACTCTATGCTCTATAGTCAGGAATTTCTGTGTTTTATCTGCTCCCTTCTTATCAACAAACTACCCCATCATACTGGCCATACACTGCGTAATTACAAACCGACCCTGAAAAGTGCCCTATCCAGGACCTTCATCATCTTACTGCTATTGATGGGCAACATACACCCCAATCCTGGCCCTTGCCTTTCAACGCAACCAAAAGGGCTATGACTGGCTGCCATAAATATACGCAGTCTCCAAAAAAATCTCACCCCTCTTCTAGCATAGGTCTGCCTCTACTCCCCTGATGCACTCGCAGTGTCTGAAACATGGCTCTCCCCTAAAATCCCTGATTTGGCTGTTTTCATATCAGGCTACACACTATTCAGATCAGATAGATTGAATAAACGGGGTGGTGGTTGTGCGCTGCACCTTCAGGATCACCTGCAAGGTGTCCAAATTCCTGCTCTAAACCCTGTTGCAGATGGCCAATCCCTCACCCTTAGGATACCAGTTGGAAAATCAGGTAAATCTCTCTACCTGATGTCAGTCTACATACCCCCTGCCACCAAAAGGAGGCTTTCTCCTCCATTCTGAACCTCATTGCACAACTTCCAAAAAAGTCAGTGGTCATTGCCCTAGGAGACTTGAACACAAACTGGCTCGCCTCCCACACATCCCCTATCAGAGATGCAGCCACAGCCCAAAGTCTCTCACAAATGGTCCTTAGCCCCACTCGATTAGACTGCCACAGGAGCACTAGTTCCCTGATTGATCTCATCCTTACAAACCACCCTGAGCACCTCCATGACATCCAGGTCCTCCCTGATGCATTCAGCGATCACTCCCCTGTCACCTGCCGTTGGTCAAATAGTTGGAAGCCCCCCCACAGGATCTCCCTGCATCGCCAGCTAAAGAAGGGGTCACTGACACATCTCCAAAACCATCTTCTCAACCTAGACTGGTCCCCTCTTGACCACCAGATGTCAGTGGATGCTGCCCTGTCCTTCTTCATCAACTCCTACCAAGCTGCCTGTGACATCCTTGCCCCTTTGTTAAGCAACTAGAAAAAACAAAATCCTCCCCTTAGGTAAACTTCTCCCTACTTGACCAAATGAAGGCTCGAGATAACCTATGGTACTGTGCCATCGAGTCTGGTCACCCCTCTGACCGTCAACTGTACCATGCTGCCCGAAACTCATGCACCTGGGCAGTCTGCAAAGCTAAGGCAGCTTACTATCAATCCAACCTCACTGCCACATGGGGCGATGGGAAGAGGTTCTGGGACAATATGAAGGAACTAAGTGGAATATCTCCCTTCCCTCCTCCTTCCATGATTATCATTGACGGTGTCACCACCCAAAACCCTGACAAGATAGCTAATGCCTTAAATGTCTCTTTCTCAGACCTCAGCTCTGTTCTCCCGCCTGACTTCTTTAGCGCCTCCTCTGGACACTCTCTACTGCCCCCCAGTACTCCACCTTTTTATTTCAAAACAATCTCCCCGAGTGTTGCTCGATCATATCTCACCAAGTTCCTTGGAAAGTCAAGACATAGTGGAGATTCGCTGGATGCCAAGCTGCTGTCCTTAACCCTTGATGCAGTCCTTACCCCCGTAACAAAAATACTGAACATGTCCCTATTCCTTGGACAGTTCCCTACCTTATGGAAAAAAGTGATCATCACTCCGGGTCACAAAAATGGTGACTGCACCTCCCCCAATAACTATAGGCCCATCTCAATACTTCTCCCTCTCTCAAAAGCCCTGGAAAAAATAACTGCAGATCAACTTATAGACTATTTGGACACACACTGCCTACTGTGCAACCAACAGCATGGTTTCCTAAAAGGGCACAATACTACCACTGCCCTGCTCGAATTTACCTCCTTCCTCCATGAAGCACTCAACCAGGGAGACCTAGCTGGATCTGTCTAAATTGATCTGTCCAAGGCCTTCGATACTGTAAACCACTGCCTGCTAATAAACACCATCCTGTCTGTTGGAGTCTCCCCAGAAACTGCAGTCTGGTTCACCAGCTGTCTCAATGGCCGTACCCAGTAAGTAAAAATAAATAGCACCCTCTCTGCCAGCCTCTCTGTCCATTCAGGTGTCCCTCAAGGGTCCATCCTCAGCCCTCTTCTTTTCTCTCTATACTTAAACTCCCTCCCTTTAGCCTCCACTGCACGCCTGCTCCTTTACGCTGATGATGCTGTAATTTTCAGCCGGCACCCTGACCCTACCCAGCTTCAAAACTCCTTACAGGGCTCCTTCACTGCGATAGAATCATGGTTCACTTCCCACAAACTTGTCCTCAACTACAATAAAACAAAGGTCATGCTTTTCACCCACCCTCAACATAAAAACAGCATGACCAAATTATCCATACTTAACTCACAGGGTGCCATGTTGGATGCAGTCTCCACTTTTAAATACCTAGGGGTCACTCTTGACTCTGCCCTCACTTTCCGTGAGCATATTGCATTGACCTGCTCTGCCATTAACACTAGAATTGGCCTCCTCTACAAATATAGGCCCTATTTCCCCCCTATTGTCCTTCAATTAGCCATCTCTAGCTCCATCCTTCCCCTAGTAGACTATGGCATAATTATATATGGTGCCGCCTCCGAAACTGCCCTGTCCAGCATAAAATGTACTCTCAACAAAGCCTGCCAGCTGGCCACAGGCTATGATCACCTTACACATACCTGTGACCTCTACCTACAGTCATCCTGGCTAAATTTCCTGGGGCGATTTCTCTATCAGTCCTGCCTAATGGCCAAAAAAATACAACTAGGGTTAGCTCCCCTGGGCTGTCTATCGCTCCTTCAAGAGTGCATGCTGACAAGGGCCACTAGAAGCTCTAGCACTACTACTTTTCACATCCCCTTCACAAGGACCACTGCTGGCCAAAGATCCTTTTGCTACAGGGCACCCAACTGGATGAACTCCCTCCCGGATGCTGCCCTCAAATTCCCTAGGATAGGGCCATTTAAGCCAGTGCTGTGCACCCATATCCTGTTAAACAGTAACTGTGACTGCTAATCTAAACTACTCTTTATAGCTTTGGTTTCTCTGTTACTATCAAAACTCTGTAATATTGTAATAGATCATTTTGCTCTACCGATGGTGCCCTGAATTTTGTTTTAGCCGATGGTTGCCTTTGTACAGTATTCTTACTCTGTGATTGTCCTAACTAATATCATTGATGCAGAGCCTTTGTAAATGAGTTCCTGACTCAAAGGGTTGTAATTCCTAGACTGAATGCAAATTAAAATAAAAAAGCGTGTACCATTTAAGTAAAGGCTAGTGGTCCATGGATTGGTGAATTGTGGAGAAGTCTGAGATTTGTTGTTTGAGTTTGTTGACAAAAGCCTTTTTATTTAAAAGGGCGACATTAAGTCTCCACAAAGTCTGTCTGTCCCTTGGTGGAAGGGCAAGGTGGATCGAAATTGAAGAATGAGCGGACAGGGTTATATTATGTATGTAGGAGTTAGTGATCGTGTGGAGGGTGCTTGCATGGGTGAAAAATAAATCTTTGCTGGAGTATGAGTGCTGACCATTGGAATAGAACGTAAAATCCTTTTCTTTTGAATGCTGAGCTCACCAAATGTCAAGCCCATTTCTCTCATCAGAGCAACTAGAGATCTGGAGGCTGTTCTGTTTGTAGCAGTTGCTCCAGAGGAATGGTCTATCTGGGGATGTGGTGCAGCATTGAAGTCACCCCCGAGTAAGAGGAGTCCCGGCAGAAGATCTGCTATTTTTTTTAAAAGTACTTCAAAGAAAGTTTCCTGCTGAGAATTTGGTGTATAGACATTGATAAAGTGGAGCAGTCTGCTTTGGAAATGTGCAGAAACCCTGACATACCTGCCTTGCAGCCCCCCTCTATAGACTCTATGGTTTAATTTAATCCTTTTTGCCATAAGATGGCTACTCCTGCCCTTTTAGGTTTAGGGTGGGATGCTGCCACAACTTGATCCACCCACACCCTTCATAATTTTGAATGCTCTTGCTGGATAGCTGTGTCTCTTGAAGTAGAATCACATCGTCCCGCAATTTTTTAAGCTCTTGCAGCAATCTTTTTCACTTAATAGGGGTGTTAATTCCTTTCACATTATAGGAATAAACTTTTGAAGTGGCCATTTTTGTGTTTTTGGGAAGGGAAAGGGTTTATTCGGAGTCTCGCTACACTGTGGGCGAGTGTGTAGTGTAGTACCCAACTGTCCATCTGCTGGTCTGGTTAATGGTCTGTGAATCTCTGGTCAACACCCTCCTGGCTGTACCGAACATTGTCCAAAAAAACTTTTGATATAAAACCAATACCCTCAACATCGGGCAGTGATAATAACAGTAGTAAACCTTAACAAGCAATAACTTTTAAAACACTTAATAAACAGTTGAAAGATTCAAAGTGTAGAACAGATCTTGTGGAAATCCACGAAAGATTTACTTTGGTTGCTTCCTAGGTGTTGGTCCTTGCTCCTCCCAAGAGGGGAGCCCGGGTCCACTTGTAGTGGAAAGTGTCTGAAAACAAACACTAATAGTCTCTCCAGGAGACTAAGATCAGAGGTGTAATAATAATAATAATAATAACTTTATTTTTATGGCGCCTTTCAAAACCAAGGCACCTAACAGGAATAAAATCACATAATTAAAAATTCCACAGCAACATAATCAATAACACATCTCAAAACCAAAAATGCAGTCATTCAATCTTAAACTCTTTCCATCCATTTAAATGCCATACCCTTGGCTCCACAACCAAGTTTTCAATGCTTTATTAAAACCCTCCACAGTCGTGTGCTCATGTAACCAACGGTGTAGAGAATTCCAGAGGGTTGGGGCCACATACATACAGTAGTAGCCACAGACATTGCCAGCTATTTCCAGATATTTCGCGAAATTTCTAAAGAGTTTCTCTCTGCTGCCCCTACTACGGAAATGGAGAAAGCATTAGATATATCTGGAAATATCACAGAAATTTCGGGAAATAGCTGGCAGTGTCTGTGGCTGCTACTGTAAATGTTCTAGCCTCAGAAGATTTCAAACATACCCTCAGAATCTCTAGCAACCCCTCATTGGCTGAGCGGAGTGATCGCTTGGGGCAGTGAGGAACCAGGAACTCTTTCAGGTAGTCCGGGCCAAGTTCGTGTAGGGCTTTAAAAGTCAGCAAACTGACTTTAAAGGTGATACCTAAAACTGCTCTAAAAAATAAGAAATGTCACCAAGAAGTGAGATATTCCCTATCTCTCCCTCCCCTGTCTCAATCAATTAGTTAGATCATAGTATTCAGGAATTCCTTTCCTCCCCACCACCATTTCTGATCCTAGGGGACTAGCTGCCTTGTGGTCCCCGAGAGGATCCCACTGACTAAGTGGGGATTCCTTATTAGGGCAGGCCCTGGTGACCCTCTGCCAGACCCCACGCAAGCCCAGTCATCTTCACCCTCTATCCAATAGGGTATATCCCTCTTTCCTCTCAAGTGGGGAATCTTAAGCCTGGCAGAATGTGTCAGTAGCTTAAGGATGAAACCCCCAAACAATGGCCCCCATTTTAGTGAGATCTGGGATATGAATTAAATGGGAGGGGTCCCCACTATCATTAACTGTACAAGTAATTATATTTGTAGTGAATGTTTTTATCCACAGGTCTCTTTTATAAGAAGATTATCCCCCCCTCCCAAGGCATATCAAAGGGCTAACCCCTAACTGTTTTTGTTTTCAAAGGAGAATCTGTTCACTTCTAGGGCAGTGCTCCACCCAGTGATCAAGCTGAGTAATAACTCATAGAGATCTCCCAAGGGGAAAAAGGCACCCATCCCAGCTCTCTCCCTTTGGTAGTATTTGTGGGGTAGTAGCCCTTCAGTGGTAGGTTAATGGCTCCCTCGTACACTGCTGAGATGATACCCTAGGGAATCTAGAAGCAGTCTACAGGTAACACATGGGAGAGAAAATAAAAAAAAAGGAGCATGCCCCCCACGGGGGAAGACTCTCGTCGCACCCTTAGTTACTTCCAACAGTTAGGTGAAGAGTTAATTACACAGTGAGGTGTGAGAGAATTACAAAACTTATCTGAGTATTTGGCAGTCCCACTTATAAAAGTCCAGCAAGCATTAAAGCCTACTCATTCTGTGAATCCTTCCAATTGTGAGTGTTGATTTACCCACTTAATGAAAGAGTTCAGCATGGTGGAAGGGATTTTGAAGAAAACGCTTGACTGGGGTTGGTCTTCTTACAGTCAGCGCGTTGCAGTATCCGTGTGGCGTCTTTCAATAGAGTGTGTGATAAAGATCCATAGTGCGAGCCTCTTGTGCCTCTATTTGCAACCTGCCAGACATTCTTCAAAAGCTGCTTCTCTAAAATCTCTAGCTTCAGATCCGGCAATGTGTTTCCCCAGTCTTTCAAGAGTGGCGCCGCTTCCAGGAGGTTAGTAAATGTTTTGGGGCCCCGAGTCCAAATGTAACTCCAGCTTCGAGGGGAAAAGAAGTTGTGCTTTTTTAATTTTCTTTTCCTTGACTCCTCTGATTATTGTACGCACTATTATGCACTCACCTTGCAAGGCAGAAGAAAAGTCCTGCTTGAAGAAAATGGGTGTATTTTGGTATTTTGTGTCCCTAAGCCTCCACGTCTCTTTTAACACCCATTCTTTTGCTTGGAAGAGCACTATTCGCACAACTCACAATCGTGGTCTGGCAGTGGGATTGGTAGGCCTCGGGAGCTCTGTCTATAGTTAGATCCATGTCAGAGGGCACAGAGAGGACTGAGCTCAATAGGAGCTGCATGGAATCTATTGGGATGGCGAATACTTCCTCCGCCCCCTCTGGCACCCCATGCACTCAAAAATTATTTTGGCGTGATCTGTTCTCAATATCTTCGAGCCTAGTGTGACTTTCTCGGTCCCATTGCAACAGGTACAGGAGGACCTTCTCCCCTGAGATATGGGCCTCAGATAGCTCGTTAAGTTTACGGGAATTATCTGCCACCTTGGAATCAATCTTCCGAACATCTTGCCTTAGATATGTGATAGATAACTCTGTTTTCCGGACAGAAGATAGTATTTTTTGTAAGTTGTGCTCTGATTTTCTTGCGAGGCCAAGGTCATCATCCATATCCAGGGATGAGTCGGAGAGGGCTGGGTCTCTATGTGAGTGGGCTATGAAGGCCTCCATCTCCTCGTCTAAGGTGAGCTGCTTAAGTTTCGCATGTGAGGCATTGTTCCTGGTGCTTTTCGGTTTATGGCTTTTGGCTACCATATCTTAATGATCTGTATGTCCTTTGTGGGTTGAATTTTTAGATTTGTACTGAGGATTCCACCAGATTATTCAGATGGGTTTGGGAGATCGTTAGCTTAGGCTCTCATTAGCTCCGTGACTTTATTACTCACTTCACTGTTGCAGGCCCAGATCCTATTTGATCTGCGGCTGTCCTGCTCTGCACATCTCCAGGGTGCCCGTATGTTTATTCCATGCACTCTTGAAATTCCATATCGTTTTCACACCCACCACTTCTGCTAGAAGGCTGTTCCATGGCTCTACCACCCTTTCAGTAAATAAGTACTTCTTAACATTACTCCTGAGCCTTCCAGCAGAATTTTCTCTGATGAAGTGTGCTTTCCACCTGTACCCTGTTTAATTCCCTAAGGTACTTGAAAGTCTATATAGAGAATACTGGAAGGGCGACTATGCCGAACTAGTGTATTCTGCCACAGAGGGGTTCTGATTCCCTCTGACCTCGAGAGCGAAGCTCGAGAGGTCCATGGGAATCAGAATCCCAAGATTACAAAACACACTGGTCGTGCATAGAGTTGCTCATCCTGTATTTTTTATAGTGTATAGTACTGTGTGAAATATGTGTTTTGTGAGTCCTTTTGCTTTCAAAATGAAACTGACTCATGCAGTCTCTAGAATGCTGTTCTGCTACAGTAGGGTAGAACAGCATTTTGAAAGGGATAGAATTCTATGCAGAACAACACTCCACTATGCACTATGTATCGTATCTCTCCTATCTCAAGTTCTTTCCTACACACTTGAATAAATGTTAAGGTCCTTATATCTTTCCTCGTAGGTCTTCTTATGGCACTGTGCAGTTCATGTACTATTTTTGTTGCCCTTCTCGGGACTGCCTCTATTCTGTCAATGTCCTTCCAGAGATGTCTGCGGTCTCCAGAACTGGACACAGTACTCCAGCTGAGGTCTTCTGGCAATGTGCTGTGTATTTTTTTATCTTTTTGTTTTTTGTTTCTCTTTTCAATTATGATCTGCATCATGATTTAGATTTGCTCTGTCAATGGCCTATCTATTCATACTCATCTGTATTGCTCCCTTATGCCTAACCCATGCATGTTTGAAGCCCTGCACTGTATTCATATCCACCACTTCCTGAGGTAGACCGTTCCATGCATCCACCACCCTTTCTGTGAAAAAGAACTTCCTCACATTACCCCTTAATCGGCTTCCCTCTAATCTCATGCTGTGTCCTCTTGTCCTGCTATTTTTCTTATATTGAAACATGTTAGACTCTTTCACCTTGTTAATGCCCTTAATGTGTTTGAATGTTTCGATCATATCACCTCTCTCCCTCCTTTGCTCTAGGGTATACATATTGAGCTCTGTTAATCTGTCCTCATTGTTTTCTGATGCAGTCCCTGCACAATTTTGTTCCCTTCTCTGGACTGCCTTAATTTGGCTAATTTCTTTGTGAAGGTGTGGCCTCCAGTACTGCATGCAGTACACCAGATGGGGCCTAACCAGTGTCTTGTAAAGAGGGATTATTACCTCCCTGTTATGACTTGTGATACCCCTGCTAATACACTTTGACATCCCCTAGCCTTACCTACTGCTTTAGTGGTCTGCTTGGATGATTACAGGTCATCGGTGATGATGATGCCCAAGTCTCTTTCTTCCCTTGTAACTGCCAGCAACTCCCCTCCTAGCCTATAGGTGGCTTCAGGGTTTCTCTTCCCTATGTGCATGATCTTGCACTTCTTTGCATTAAACCCCAGTTGCCACTCTTCTGACCATTTTGCTAGTTTATCCAGATCTCTTCTCATTCTGCCCACCCCACCTGGATCATCTACTGTGTTACAGATCTTGGTGTCATCTGCAAACAGATCAACCTTACCCTCCAGTCCATCTGTAATGTCACTGAAGAAAATATTGAAGAGGACTGGCCCCAGGACTGATCCCTGAGGTACCCCAATTGCGACTTGCATCTCTTCTGACTGTATACCATCTACCACCAGTCTCTGCTTTCTGCCCACCAAACAGTTTGCCACCAAGTTGACCAACTTCTGACCCACCCCGAGCCTACTCAGCTTATTAATCAATCTTCTATGTGCAACAGTATCAAAAGCTTTGCTGAAGTCAAGGTAGGCGACATCAACTGCTCCCCCTTGGTCCTCCGCTCTGGTTACCCAGTTAAAGAAATCTATGAGACTAGTTTGACAGGGCCTTCCTTTTGTAAACCCATGCTGTCTTGGATCCTATGCATTCCAGGTGTTGCACTATCCTTTCCTTAAAGAGTGCCTCCATAATCTTGCCCACTACTGAGGTAAGACTGACTGGTCTGTAGTTCCCTGCCTCCTCCCTGCTACCACTCTTGTGGAGTGGGAATCAGAATCCCTCTGTGGCAGACCACACTGGTTCTGCATAGTTGCCCATCCAGTATTCTTTATATTTCATTCTAGCATCTTTTCTAAATTCTAGCCTGGTAAATACTGTGCTCTACCGATTCTAAAGGTGAGATGGAAAAAAAATTGTAACTGGCAGCTGTTTATAAAGTTCTTACTCTCATAAATGATATGCATAATGATTCACCTAAATGATGATCCACATTTATTTAACTTTACCTGTCCAGAATAAAAGTGATATAAAACAACTGTATTTTGCATTGCCTTTTTTATGGTCAGCATTCTATTATAGTTTTCTTCATGGAACTAAAATAATTAGGACTTTTAACTATGTCATGGTTGGCGGCTGGTGCACAGAACTCTAAACAGGGTTCTGATAGGTCAGCAGCTCATAATTGGCATTCTGTACACAAATTGTGACATAGTAAGTAAAAACTCCACTTAAGTGATTCCATCCATTCCATAAAGTAAACTATAACAGAATGCTGCCCATAAAAACACAACAATGAGAAAGTACTGTTTTACCTACAATTTTTTATTCAGGTACAGTCAAATATGGATACTTTGGGAGAATGCATATATAGTGTCTGAGAATAAGAACTTTATAAACAGCTACGAATTAGCACTAATATCCTATCCCCTTTTTGCACATTGCAGCTAGCAGTTACATTTCTTTCCTGTACGTGGTTGACATAGGAGACAATAGTCTTCCCCCCTCCCTGTCCCCATGCAGTTATTCTGGGTGGGTACTGCTTCGTAGAAGAACCCAGTTGTTATGACTACCCTTTGACAATGTGCAGTGATACAGAAAGAAGACATTTAGTGATAGTTACTGTAATTTACTTTTCTGTCAGGTGCAACACTGTCAGTGGGGCCCAGGTGCCTACTTCCCGTGGGAGAATATTGTCTGCACTGGACCAGTATGCCAGCTAGGGGAGACTTTTGTTCTGTTATAACCCTCACACTGGCCTGTTTCATAAGCTTATCTGGGCATCCCTCAAAAGTTTACCTGCTGCACTGTACTATGTGAATGTGTAAAAAAAAAAAATTGCTTGTCTGTGTGTACATGCCTCAGGAGACAGGAGATCAGTCCAACTGCAGTACTTGCTTGTTTACATAATATGTTTTTCTTTCCAGTTATTGCTGGCCTTTCAGAGCAGCTTAGAAGCTATACATTTTCCTTAAGAACCTTCTAGAAGAGAAAATGTAATTGTTCACCTTCATTAATTGACAAGGCAAGTACGTCTTTCTTTGTATGCAGACAGTATGTGCTATACTTTATTCTGGCTACTAGAGTTGTCCTATATGGTTAATTAACTGGTGACCATACACCATAAAACACAAAATGGATCATGGGCACCAGTTAATAACAATGCTGTGTTGTTCCCATCTGGATGTCATAATGCTTTGCTCTTGAGGTTTACTATGCTGTCATACAAACAACCTCTCAATGGGAACACATTGTTGTTATTAACCGTTTTTCATTCATTAACCTCTATGTGTGCGCCTCAGATCAAGTAGCAGAGTAGTAGTATGACATTAAAGAGAGTTCCCAAAATATAAAATTGCACCACATATTGTGGTGCCTTACCTCACCGAAACCAAAATGCCATCTGTGTATACCTTATGAAATTTTCATTGTTATTTTAAAAGTGGAAGGGAGTGCAAGTTTGTCCTCTCTCTGGAGCTGCTGCTGCAGTGCTGCTGCCCAAGGACCAACCCTGTGCTCAAGCAGGTTATGACATTTGCCCAGGGAGGAGAGTGCGGGGTCACATTTGTTGATTATCACCAATGGCACAAAGAAAATTTCTTAAGGTGCACACAGATGACATTTCAGGAAGGTAAGGCACCACAATATGTAGTGTAGTTCACATTTTAAAAAAGCTTGGTAAAACACTTTAATTTTCATGTTTAGATGCACTGTCTGCAAAGATGATGATTGTGACTGTGTTTCTAATAGACTATTCTCCACATGCTTTTCATAAAGTCCTGTACTGTTTTCACGTCAAGTGTGTCAACTGGTTGGCTGTTCTACAGCTTCACCACTCTCTGAGGACAGGAAACAGTCCAGAGTGACTGCTAATGCTGTCCCAGACCCTGCCTGACCCTGAATTCTGGCACCTCTGAGCCTCAGGGTGTGTCCCCAACCCAGTGCCACCACTTCCCTTTGTGACAAGAAGATGGGGGTAGCACATGATGGTGGAGGAGTAGTAGGTTAGGTCTACAGTTCCTTACACTGCAGTTACTTACACTGCACATGACAAAGCAGATGCAAGCACAAATAGCATACTATCATATGAACATACAAAGAAGTCAGCAGAAGAAGGCCATTTGGTCTATCAAGTCTGCTCGTATTGCAGGGTCCACAGCTTGAGCTACTGTCCCTGCCCTCCCCTCCTCCCTACTCCTCCCATCCTCCCTACCTATGATCCTTACCTTCTCCCTATGCCTATCCCATTCTCTTAAAGCTGCCCACTGTCTTCAATGAGATGACCTCTTCCAGCAGTGCATACCAAGTGTCCACCACCCTCTCTATGAAAAAGCACTCACTGACCTCTCTCCTAAACCTCCCACCCTCCAGCTTAAGACTGTGCCCCTTCATGTTATTGTTGCCACTCAGCTTAAAGAGACTTTCCTTATCAACTTTATTTATCCCTTTCAAGTACATGAAGGTCCCAATCATGTCCCCTCTCTCTCTCCTGTCTTCCAGGGAGTACATGTTCAGTGCCCTCAACCTCTCCTCATATGCCTTACTCTGCTGACTGGCTATCATCTTTGTTGCCCTCCTCTGGACTTTGTCTAGCAGGTTAATGTCATTTTTTGAGGTGTGGACATCGGTACTGAACTCCATACTCTAGATGCGGCCTTACCAGTGACCTGTACAAAGTCAGTATAACCTCCTCTCTCCTACTACTGATCCCCCTAGATATGCATCCCAGCATCTTGTTTGCCTTTGCTGCTGCTTTCTTCCACTGTGTGGAGTGCTTCAGGTTGCCAGTGATCATCATTCCCAGGTCCTTCTCCTACTCTAATGCAGATACCCAAACTCCAACCAGGTGGTACTCTGTCCTGGGATTCCTGGCTCCAATATGCATAACTTTGCATTTCTTGGCATTGAAGCCAAGCTGCCAGAACATGGACAACCTCCCTAGCTTTTCCAGATCTTCCTGTAGGTCCTATATCCCTTCAGTTGTGTCCACTCTCCCACAGAGCTTGGTGTCATCTGTGAATAGGCACATTTTGCCCTTAATGCCATCTCCACTGTCATCTTTTCACGTACAGTCTAGTCACCATTACACTTAAATTCTGTCGGTCAGCATTCCATTCTGTGGCAGTAACACTGCTGAATGACTGGAATAATGCATTCAGATTATGAACCAGCATTCTTAAACTGTTGGTGGAACGTGGAAGAGCTATTTTATTAGATGAATCTCCCTGTCAATGAGGGAAAACATTAAAAAATGGTAATGTCAAATGCACGCTGAAAATAGAAAATAAAGTTAAAAATCTACATTTCGACCTTAAGTCTTCTTCAGGAAATATTTCAAAGAGAAAAAAACTAAGTTAGTACACTTTGAACACTGTACACTTATTACTCTCTGAACGCTTTTCTTTTTGAACAGTTTTTATAATAGCAGAATAAAGCACTACCAGGAGTTATATTAACAATTAGTTAATCATTCCACAGCTGTCCGATAGGGGTAATATTGTACTCTGTGCCTAGTGTCACATTACACCCCTGGGTGGGTGATTAACAGACTGTTACTCTAACCCCTCACCCATGGTCATGACTTACTGCTTATTTTTATTTTTTATTTTCTCCAGCTAAACAAGACATGACATATACTACCAGCAAAGGGGGGCAGGGGCCAAATAACACCTCTCTTGTCTTAATTTGGCTAGATTATGCAGAGCTCAAAAATCATCTCATGTGTGGCAAGACCAAGTCCTCCTCCTACAAAAAAGGTGGGTTGCAGTGTTCATTATGCACCTGAACTTACCTAGGTTGCTTTGACTCTTTACAATTATCTATGTGGTTGTTCTGTGGAAACTTGGACTTTGCTAACTGATTATTGCTTGTGCAAGGCAAAAAGTCTGTGGTGAAGAAAGACAAATCCAACACATCACGACTTGGGACAGAATACAGAATAGAAAGAAAAATGCATTTCAGTGGTTCAACAAGCAATGCAAAGTTTGAGTACAGTTCTAACTGGAGCAACATTTGTCCACACAGAATTGGTCAAGTAGTTTGGACATGTTGAGGACTGAAATTGTGATAGAAATAGTTCACAATGTCCATGTCTAAGTCACTGAGTGGAGCTGCAAAGTAGAAGAAGCAAAAGGAGGCTACTGAGAGAATCACAAAATTGCCCCAAATTAATGAGTTTTTCAAGACTGCTACTACTACTTTAGAGGTGCCAACTACCAATGACGACACAGCAGTGGATAGCATTAGTAGTAGTGACCCTGTTGGACATTTTAATGAACAACCATCCAGCTCTAAGAAGACCATCACAACTGACCCAAACAACAACAAAGCACAAGCAGAAGACTGTTTTCAGAATCAAAACACTAATAGCTCTTCAACTACCATGAGCGATTCTGAAGAAGTTCAAACTGAACTTCTTGAAGAAAATCAAACTGACAATGCAAACTTCGACACAGAAATGTTAACTTCAGATCAAAAAAGTTTTATTGTTATTTATCACCCTTGTCAACCTGAGGGACCATTCCCACATGATTGTGTGAGTAATTGTTGCTTTTCAGCATCATGCTGTCAAACAGTCATGAAGGCAGGATTTAAACTTAAATGGACATGGCTGTGCTAGTCTTCTGTGCTAGATAAATGCTACTGTCAACCACGTTGGCTGTTTGGGGATCAGAAAAACATCCCTGAAGACTCAACATGGATAAGTGGAACTAAAGACTGGCACTACATTTCTTGAGACATAGCAAGACACGAAACCTCTAACTGCCATTTGGAAGCTTACTTTTTTATATCACAATATTATTTTTCCACTGCCACAGATCTGGTAGAGGCTATGACCCCCCCTCAGAGGGGGTTCATCCTCTGGCCCTGATGGGGCCATCCTGGATCCTGCTGGGCCCAGGTATTTTCCTCCATTTTTCTCTCCTTGCACCTGCACACCTTGCAATGGGTACAGCAGCTGTCTCCACCTCTGTGGAGGCAGCCAAACACCATGGGCATGGGCAAACCCCTTTAGCTGTGCTGCCACTCACAGCACAAACCACCCACCCACCCTGAGGAAGGAGAACTGTGATGCTCAGTCCTTATCTCCCCTGCCTGCCCCTGAATGACCCAAATCTATTCCTGAACCCAGGTCACCGGTGTGGCGTGAGGTGTGGCATCCAGCACCTCAACCCTCAGCACCACTGGGCTGGCTATTTGAAAGCTTCCTTAATATATGATCAGTGGCACTTGCACAGTGCCATCAATGAGGAAATGGAGTCAAAAATAAGAAGAGAGGCTAGCTTTTGGAGACAGATCCTTCATTGTATTGTGAATGTTACTCTTACTTTAGCTGTGTCTAATCTTCTGATTTGAGGGCACAGAGAGATTATTGGCAAAGGAAACTGTGGCAACATTTTGTCTATTATTCAACTGTTGGCAAAATGCAATCCCATTCTTGAAGAACTCTTAAGGAAGACCAAAGCCTCCACAACATACCTGAGCCCACAAGTTCAAAATGAAATCACTCAGTTACTGGCAGACCAGGTTAAAGAAAGTATTGTTAATGACATTAAGAAAGCTCCATTTTATTCAATAATAATGGACACAACACAGGACTTATCCGAAGTCAACCAGCTAAGTCAAGTTTTTCACTACATTAGTATAGAAAATGACGAAAAAGGCAATCTCGCCAAAATAAATATCAACGAGAGTTTCCTGGGCTTTTATGAAGTAACAGATCGATCAAGTGCTCAGCTGGAACAGGATATTATTTACTGCATTGAAGATAAAGGTGTAGAACTATCTGTACTACGAGGTCAGGGATATGATGGTGCTTCGAATATGAGCGGAATCTACTCTGGAGTGCAAGCAAGACTTGCTGAGAAACAACCCAATGCTAGATATGTGCATTGTGCCGCTCATGCTCTGAATCTATTGTGAAATGATTCTGTACGTATGATCAATGAACTTTGGAACTTCTATGACTTAGTTGAGTGGCTATATACTGTTTTGGACACAGCATTTGTCGATTGGCTTTTGCTGAAATCATTTGTTAACAAGTCAGACTTAACTTTAAAAAGATTTTGTGCAACTCATTGGTCTTCACGCTATGACTCTTTGATTGCTTTAAGATACAGATACAGAGATATACTCAATGCTTTATCTGAAATCATTCTCAAGACAGATAAGCCTGATGAGAGAGAGATGAAGGATCATCTTTATGAAAACAGTTGGAAAGCTTCAATGTGGTTTTGATGATGGTGTTTCAGACTAAAGTTCTTGAAACAATAAATGCTGTTTCAAAATTATTGCAATGTGAAACACAAGACCTAGGCAAAGCTGCAGAGATGTTAGAAAATACATACAAAGTGATGAAAGATCTCAGGAATAATTTTGCCAATATCAGACAGTCAGTGGTCACAGTTGCTCAAACATGGGGAGTGACAGATAAGTTTGAGTCTAAGCAAGCACCAAAAGGAAAATGTCATTTTGACGAGTTATCAGCTGATCAATGATTAACAGTTCCAGAAAGTCATTTCAAAGTACATGTTTTTTATGCCAGAGTTGATATAATAAAAACACAGCTTGATTGTCAGTTCTGAAGCCTGAAAGAAATTGTGCATGACTTCCATTGTGCCACTCCCCAGTTTATTATACATTCTTCCTATGGAGAGCTTCATTCTCCTGGAGTGGCTTTGGCTGAAAGATACTCTGCAGACTTGTCCCTTAATTTTGCAGCTCAACTGATTTCATTACAATCATGCTTGATCTCCGAAATAAAGAAAATGTCCCCTGTGAAAGAGCTAGCAACTCTGCTGATTGTCAGAAACAATGCTCTTTTATCCAGATTTCATGATGTTTGCATTGCATGTCTGCCATTTCTAATGATTCCTGTAACTGTTTCTACTCTTGAATGGTCTTTTTCGAAGTTAACTTATAAAAAATTATCTCTGTATTACAATGAGGCAGAATCGACTATCTTGCTTGGCAATTCTTTCAATACAGAATGAAAGAGCAAGAAAAATTGATGTATCCAACACAATTGATGTGTTTGCTAATAAAAAGGCTCGGAAACATAAATTTTAGTTCATTTATGATTTGTCCAAATTGGTTAACATAAACTTAGCAAGCTTTTATATCTCAAAATGGGGAGGGGGGCCACGGGGGTTGGGGACCCTATAACATACCCTTGAACCTAAGCCCTATGGGAATTTGTTGCACCACTGCATCAAATGACATAAATACACCAAACTGAACAATGTTGCAGTCACAGTACCAACTGGGGATCTTAAAGTGGACTAACAAGTACAAGTGAAAACATCACTCTCATTTAGTAAATAGAACAATGAGTTGATGAAAATGGTTCTCATTAACTTATACCCACAAACATGAAATAGCTAACTTTCACCAAATTTTGTTTAATAAAATCTATTTTCACTCATGTGACTTTTATTAGAGCTACTGATTCTGTTGGATAATTTTGAAGCACCATGATAGTGCAGCCAAACTAATGAGATTGTTTTCCATTTTTTTTCCATGATCAAATCTGAACACTGCCATACTGAAAACATGGCAAATACAGTAGATATTGTACTTGAGTATAAAACATCTTTGTGTCCAGCACTTCATTCTGTAGAAGCTTCCCTGAGCTGGAGTAGGTGCACAAGCTGTGCCTGAATCCTATGATCCCATCCTCCAATGCAGAGACTATCTGGGGCTTCTGCTTGGAAGCCCATGGTCCAAACAGATCTGTCCTCCTAGATGGCCCTGTCCCTTGCCTATGACTACATGGCCATGCATCGCATCAGTTAGGGGTTGTGCATCTGGCCCCTTACATCAGGCAGGGGCATGGCACACAGTTCTGCAGCCCATTAGACTCCTTTTCCAGTGCATATTGGCTCTGTCATGCATAGAGTCCTTTATTTGTAAACATAGTATTATAACAAAAACAAAATATAAAATCCATTTATATAAAAAGAGAACTACATCACATTACATGTATCTTACAGCTTCTAGATTAAAAACTTTCCCTTCTGGCTCCATGGCACTGAGTGATGGGTGTTTGCTTGGCATACATGCAATGTGGGTTTGTGCCCTGAGCCCAGACATTAGGAGTGGATTCCAGCAGGGAAGGAATTTAAAGAGTCCTTTGGATGTTTCCCTCCAAGGGGGGTGGGAACGTCTCAGACTGCTGTTTGTCGGCTCTTGGACTGCTGTTTGTCGGCTCTTGGTGGTGGCTAGTGGTTGGCATTCTTGGCAGAGTGTGTGGCCTCAATGCACTACTGAATGCCTCCATCCTGTGGATGCTGCCATGGCTGGATCACTTCAATGATGGTGTGAGGGTCAGGAGAAAACAGGAAAATTAGCCACTCAGTCAACTGGATGACGGTGGCTGGTTCCCATTCACCACAAAGCCTGGAGATGTCCATGCTGATCCCTGCCATGCCCAATATACGTGGAATGCCTATGGGTGACTCTCCTCTCCTGGCTGTCCCCCATGGGGAAGGGGCCCTCCTGACAAAGGAATACGTTGGGTTACCCAGTCACAGCACTTACGAGGGCAGTGGATAATGAAGACACGTGGCATAGGTAGGTCTAGGAGTGGCCGACCATGGGCTCAGGGGGAGCATAAATAAATAAATAAGACAAAAAAAACTTTCTCTGTTCAGCAAGTACGTTATTTTCTGTGCACCTGTAGTTTCTTCATACTTACCATAATTTCCTTTTCTGTTGGATCCAACATTGTCAAGGAGATTCATTACAGGGAAGGGAAGGGGAAATTGTTTAACCAGGAAAGGCACACTAAACCAGAGCTTGTTTCCAGGTGTGACCTGGGAGCATAAGGAAGTTAAATGACTTGCTCAGGGTCACACAGTATGCAAGTGGAAGCTGTAGAATTCAAACCCAGGTCTGGTCTGCTGGATGTCACCAGATTTGCAGCTCAGAGCCTTAGACCACTGCGCTATACTGCCTCCATTATGAATGGATGCTGTGCACCCCTACTAGGGGAAATGGCACAGCCCAAGGCTGTAATCAGCATAGAATCCTGGGCACTTGAAAATTTTAGACAGCAGAAACTCTCCAGTGACTTTTGTCCATGCAGTGCATCCAAATATGAAAATTAGATCCAAATAGATCATACCATCCATCTTGTCATGAAATAACACATGTAAGCTTCACCAACTTCCTACCTAACTGTGTTCATAGACCTATCCAAGGCCTTCAACATGGTCTGCCACCCTCTCCTTCTCGACTCTCTCCACCAACTTGGTTTCTCCACAGGCCCCCTAGCCTTGTGTTCCAGTTACCTTTCTGCCCAGTCCCAATGCATCAAAATTAACGGAACCCTTTCTGACATACTACCTGTCTGCTCTGGGGTGCCCCAGGGCTCTATCCTGGGGCCACTTCTTTTCTCCCTCTACCTAAACTCCTTACCAAAGGCCTGCTCCACAAAAATCTTACTATATGCAGATGATGCAGTGCTCTTTGCATCATAAACCTATGCCCCTTCAGGACTACCTCCAACATGCCTTCTCCCAGGCTGAAACATGGTTTAAGGACCGTAGACTGGTCATAAACCTAAAAAAGACTAAATCAATGATTTTCTTTCACCGCCAAAACAAAGCAAAAAGTGCACCTCTGTGCATCCTTCCCAGCACCCAGCACCCCCTTGAACAGGTATCCAACTACAAATATCTTGGATTTACCCTCGACTTGGCCCTTACTTTCCATGACCACATAAACACCCTTGCTGCTGCAACAAACACCCAGATTGGACTCCTTTACCGACACAGGGAATGCCCCCCCCACGCCCTTAAGCTAGCCATCACCTCATCAATACTGTCCCTAGTGGACTATGGGCTCCCTGTATATGGGGCAGCAGATAACTCCACACTCCAGAAAATCCAGGTCTCCCTAAACAAGGCCTGCAGGCTCCTAACTGGTGCACCGAGGCTCACTCACACCTGCTCCCTCTATACCTCTGTCAGTCTTCTCAACCTTGATGAAAGGCTGTGCTACCAGACCTGCATACTGTCCAAGAAAATACTGCTTGGACTCTCTCCCTCTGAGGTCTCCACCTCTCTTCATCCAGCCACCCCCACTATCTCTACCCGCAACTCAGAGAAAGCACCCCTGGTTGTGCCCAGGGTTAAAACCTCCCTTGCCCTGAGATCTTTCCACTCCAGGGCCCCCACATGGTTTAATGCACTCCCAAACACCACCACTAGTGCACCCAAGACGCCCCACTTCAAAACCACTCTTCATGAACCACTTTCAATATCAACCCTGTAACTGCAAACTAACATTTCACTCTCTCACCCTCTCTGATTCTCTAATTCTCTGACAAAGTCCATTATGGATTGCAACCTATGTCAAGAATTACCAAACCTATGAATAGGACTGACTACTCTGTTTAGATGCTTTCTCAAGCTAATAATGTCTCTCTGGTGTGATGATGTCATTATAATCATCCAAATATTGTAAATAAAGTCTGTATTTACTGTAAATACTGTAAATAATGTCTGTGACAAATGTCTGTAGCACATGCTCTATGTAACTGTTGTTATACCCTGTCTGTATTACTTTCTGTCTTACATGTGATGAGGTACCTTTGGAAATGAGCCTCTGGCTCAAAGGTTGCAAATCGATATATCAAATAAATAAATAAACTGCCTACATGGATAAAACGTTAACCAGACTAAGATACAGTAAAAAGTTACCTATCTCATCAGGTGAGTAGGGGTTAGGAAACAAGGTTCATCTTCCAGTTCTCTAATGGTGTGGAAATTCTTTGCGGTACTGAGCCAACTAGAAAAGACTTGTCAAAGGAATTAATGTAAACAGATAACACTGGGACAAAAACAACTGCAAACAGAGCACGCATTCACCTGTAACAAAGGAGGCACCTTTCTCTATCATCAAATTCAAACCTGTTAAATCTGCATGCTAGGAACCATCATTTAAATCAATCAATCAATCACTTTTTATTTGTTAACTGCCTTTCAAAACCAAGGCCCTGTACAATCATATAAAACATCTAGCATACATTTATAAATTAATCATGGTAAGCCTGAGAAAATAAATATGTTTTTAGCATAGTTTTAAAACTATTGATGGTCGGGCATTCCCTTAACTGGTGAGGTAGAGAGTTCCACAGGGTCAGTGCTGCAAATGAAAAAGCGTGAGCCCCAGACGTTTTCAAACAAACCATGGGAACCTCTAGCAATCCCTCATCGGCGGATCGGAGAGGATGACTGGGGGAGCAGGGAGTCAGGAGATCTTTCAGGTAGTTGGGTCCCTGTTCATGTAGGGTCTTAAAGGTAAGCAAGCCTACCTTATAGGTGATCGCGCACAAATTCACAAATCTGGACTGTCATGTACGGTATGGGCTGCATGCCCATTGGCTCTTGCTCTGCACCAATGGGAGTGCAGCCCTACCGGGCTGTCAGTTGGTGGGCGGCGGGCGCGGCAGGGTGGATTCTGCTACCGCCGCCGGGGAGCGGGTGGTGGGCCAGGGTGGGTGGGTGTGGGACACTAGTCACCAGGGCTATGTTCGGGGGGTTATCACACATACCACCCGTGATCGGGCATTTAGGTCCACTGGACCACCAGGGATGTGAACAGGAGGGGGTGGGAGTTATTAAACATACCCCACAGATCGGGCATTTCGGGTCCACTGGACCACCAGGATGAACGGGAGAGGGATGGGAGTTTTATACATACCACGATGGGCATTTCGGGTCCACTGGACCACCAGGGATATGAATGGGAGGAGGGGGAGCCACATTGATGCCAGCGATTGAGCTAGTGGGGAAGTACACTATGCCCACGGTCGGGCTGCGGGGGCACAGGGGACTGGGTTGGGGGCCAGCCACAGGTGGCAGCTGCTGTGTTGCACCTGCAATGCAGCAGCTCACCTATGGGTGGCCCTCACTTAAGCCTTTTTTGGCTCAAAGTCCTGCTGCAGTACAGGTTGGGGCTGCGCCAGTATAACTCTGCACAGCCCGGCTGAATATCGGGCTGTGCAGTTTATGCATGGTTCCTCCCCCTCCAGTTCAGCATGCATTCATTTGCATTGTGCTGTTGCTCAGCATGTTTTCTGTGGCACAACTGCCTCCTGCTGAATATGGCAGAATGGAGCAAGTTTGGACTTGCGCAGGCGCAACCCTATTGCGCATGGCGCAACCCTTTTGAATATCTGGCCCACTGTTTATAAGCATGCATGCCCCATTACAGAAGCACTCAGGCTGATATTTTAAATTTGATCATCTATCTGAAGCCACACGGTTTGTTAGCATGCTTTACATACTAACTTGGAAAGATTGAAGATGGTGGTAAAAGAGCAAAACCTCCACACATTATATTCTAACTGAGCAAATAAAAAGTAAAAAAAAAAGATGATATATATATATATATATATATATATATATATATATCAGAGCATAGTAAGCTAACTACTGTCCTAAATTACAAAATTACTGTAGTTACAGAAGGTTTTCCTAAGATTAAAAAAAGTGTAGAAATAAGAAAGCTGCTCCTAAAATTCAAAAAATATGTGCCAGTGTTGGAATAACTATATTTTGTACACCAGCTAAACAAGACAGAAGAAAAGAAGAAAATGGGCAAAACATAACACAGATAAAAAGGGAAAGTGTGGGAGGGAAACACATATTCTCTACTAACAAACAAGGTAGTAAACTAGAGGAAAAAAGAAGAAAAAGGGCAAAATATAATACAAATAACAAATGGGGAGGAGTGGGAGGAAACAGCATCTTCTCTATTAACAAATGAGGTAGTAAACTAAGGAAAAACCTCAGAAATCAATTTCTTGCACTTGGCTAAAAATTCCTATACAGTATTTCCAAATTTGGTGAGACCAATATAAAAAAACAAAGCTAATGGTTACTAACAATTAGTTGGCACTGCTAATAATGTTACAAGCAAAATTATACCATGCAGAGAATTTGTAGGGCTAAAGAAGGAAAGGATACAAATTGAAAGTCAAACTTTTCTTAGTACATCATTTGCAAAAAGAGTTTGTAGTCAGTTTTCTGGTTTAGGTCAAACAGTGCAAGTGCACCCAATTTTGAAATCCAATATGTCTTCCATTGTATGGATAGCCAAGTATACATAATTAATACATAATTTTACAAAAACAGTTTGTAGTCAGTTTTCTGGTTTATCTTAAACAGTGCAAGTGCACCCAATTTTGAAATCCAACATGTCTTCCATTGTATGGGGAGCCAAGTATGGTCACCTCGTCTATGAAGCACTGGTATGTGTTCCTGGTCTTGAAATTGGAACTCTTTCATGTTACTGTAGTGTGCCTGCTTAAAATGCTATTCCAAAGCATATACCATTGTGGCAGTGAAATTTCGACATCAGAATCTTTTACAGCAACAGCTTCGAGGTTGTCGCTGTAAAGGACCCGATGTCAAAATGTTGCCTTTTCACCAATGTTTTGCCCCCTACAAACAAACTGTGACTCAAAGTTTATTTAAAAGTGGGAGGGTGGGGAAGCTCTCACAAAAAACACTCAGTGTCGACAGGCAAAATTTTGCCTGTTGACATTGTTTATGTCACTGTGCCACATGTCGACAACTTTGTTGTCACTGCGGCTTGGTGGAACCGTCCCAAAGCATATACTTCTTTCCCTGCAAATATTACTCTCATGTGTTCTTGAACCCTTTCTTTAAGGGGTCAAATGGTCCATCCCACATAGATTTGCCCACATGGGTACCACCTCACATACACTACAAATGGAACTTTCCAGTTAATGTAATGCTTGCTTTTATACTCTTGACCTGTAACATGATGCTTAAAAGTTGGGACAACATCTGCATATTTGCACATGCTATAGCATCTGCAGGCAAATTGTCCTGGTCTACTGACAATTTTTTTCTGCTGGATTCAAAGAGAGACTACTGGATTGACAGTCAATGAGATTTCCCTTTACGAAAGGTAATGCATGGTGTTTGTCCCAATGTACAGCCAAGTTCTGGATTTGAGGTTAAAATACCCCATCTTTCCTTGATGATTTTACTGATTGCCAAGGTCTGATGGCTATAGTCCACAACAATGGTGATCTTGTTATCTCTGGTACAGTACCTTCCTTTTCTGGATTTTCAAAAATCTCCTTAATAGGGAATTGCACCTTGGGGTAGGCTCTGTTCAGTACCTTTGCAGAGTAACCACAGTCATTGAACCTGGCCAATAGCATCACCACTTCTTTTTCAAAGGTTTCATTATGTAGAATTCCTTTTTATTCTGAGAAACTGCCCATAGGGGATGTTGTCAGCCAGGGCCCTCAGGCATGCATTTGTTACCCTCAGCAAAGTGTTTTCAGCAATTTCCTTTCTATAAGGTAAACATATTATAGCTTTGTTCTCCCCTACTCCCATTTGTACATTCAAGTATTCAACTGATTTTACATTCACACTGTAAGTACACTTCAGGACTAGGTTATAGTTATTCAATCATCTGTGCATTCTGGGACCCTACTCTCACCCCTACTCCAGACACATATTATGTAATCAATAAACCTGTACCACTGGATGATGTATCTGAACTGGGGTTGTCGTAAGTGAAAATCCTGTCTTTCATCCACCAAGAGAGGAACAGGTTGAGATAATATGGTAATAAAGATGCACCCATTTTTGTTTCCCTTATTTGAAGAATGTTACCTACGATCAAATGTGAAATGGGTATGGTATAGGATGAAACACAGGAAATTGTGTGGGGGCATTAATGAGTTCTGGATCAGTTTTCAGAACCTCCTCTGCTGCCTGTATTCCCTGAGAAGGGTGTGTGTATGTATGTATGTGTATGGGGAATGGGTATGAATAGCAACCCAACAATAATATGGCAACCAAATCTAGCCTTCAGGTCTGCCAATGAGATCCATTGCATCCTTGACATAAGTGGGGCATTTGGGAATCATAACTTTAAGGAAATAGTTCACAAATCTGGAAGGAACCTTACTGAGGGACCAAATGCCAGATACAATAGGTCACCCAGGAGGGTCCCTCACAGACTTGTGGATCTAGGGCAAAGTGTAAAAGGTGCGGCAGGCAATGAAGTCTATCCTAAGAAAGGCTGCCTCCTCCATACTAATCTAGTGATTCTCCATAGCCTGATCAAAAAGCAGTACTATAAGGTGGAAATTGATACTGTTGCACAAAATTGGAAGATATGCTTTATTAACATCTAATAATGTACATCATTGTACTATACTGGAAAATCTTGGATGGCTTTCAGTTGAATATTACCATAAGTTTGTTATGTCTAAATCTATTTATAAAACACAACAAATGGGTACCTTTAAAACTAAAAAATGTACTTGGGATTTCTAGTTCTAAAGTACATACTAGATTATCAAGGGACCTAACTATGTTAAGAATCCCATTTATGCATACTTCATGAGGACAGCGATCATTTGCATACTATGCACCAACAATATGTAACAATATTTCAGTACATATTAGAGGCATGGGTAGTTATGGGTTGTTTACAGCAGCTTTGGAAACACACTTTATGAATTTGTCTAAGTATAGCTGTTTTTTAGATTGATACTTGCTGAATGTATATATTAGTTATGGAGCCACGGCCTTTGTGAAACAGATTTGTATAACAGCTCAAATTGTATTAGGACTTTTAAATTTACATTTAAATGTGATTTTACATAGATGTGGAATTTGTATTCCTATTAATATGTTTTGCATTAAGTATAACCTTGTCTTATGTTGTCTTTGTATGTATTTGATTGACCACAGGCCACACCTGTAAAAGGGATTGTATTCCAGTGTGCCTACCCATTTACAAATAAAAATCTAATCAAATCAAATCAAAAGGTGATCCAGAATATTTTAAAGGCTCTGGTGTGATCAAAGTTTTGTTGTTGTTGTTGTTTAATAACACTCTATATCAATTGGTTGTTTTTGTATTTCTTGCATATTTTATTCAGCATCCTGCTCAACCATCATTCCCCCCTTATCAGCTGGTTTAATGATGACCTGCTTCATTTCTCTAAGTTCACTGAGAGTTTTCCTAGCTTGTGCTAAAATGTTAGAAAAGTGCGGCTGTGCAGGTGCCAAAACAGTATTGCCAATTTCTTTTTTAGCAATATATTGAAAAACCTTTACTGTCTGATACCTGGCCTCATCAGGACAAAAAAAGCTTTTGGCTCTGAAGCCTGTTCAAAATTCCCTGGAGACAGGAGACAAGAGGCTGATTTGCCTGAGCTATTGAGAGCAAGTCACTAGCATCAAACAGCATAAACATTTGCGGTATCTTCTAATGAAAGTGAAAGATTAACATGATCATCTCTGACAGGCCAGATGCCCTGTGAGGTATTTTCTGGCCAGCTACAAGATTCAGATTTATTGTCATTTTCATTAAATAGTAAAACTGAGAGTCCTTATGCGTAATTGTCGTATAGGTATAGGTGTAGGTCAGGAAGCATAGGCAAACCAGGAGAAGTTATAAAATTCGCAAGTGACATTTATTAATTATCAGTAACAATAATAGCTCTTCACAAAGGCAGTACAAAGAAACAAAGTCCTTCATCTGAGAGTCTCTTTTCAATTTAAATCTCCATCTCTCTCTAACTCCCCAAAGAAAACATTGCTCTCTTTCTCATAAGTTTTTTTCCCAGGCAATTAAATTCTGCATCCTGTTCTTGTTAAGCCATAGCTCCTGTTTTCACACAATGTAACAAAACTTTGTTATTGCCCTTCTTGTGATCAGCCTGAAACATAGAAAACATAGAAAATGATGGCAGAAGGGGACCTTAAGATCGATCTAGTCTGCCCAAGACCTTACCCCACTCCCTTAACTGCAAGTCAGTGTTATGTTGCCTTTGTATTTATTCCAAGCATTTTTGAAAGCTCCAACTGTTTTTACCTCCACCACACCCTGGGGGAGGCTGTTGCAAACATCGACCACCATCTCTGTGAAAAATAATTTCCATGTGTTGCTTCTGAACTTGCCCCCCCACTTCATATCATGACCTCGAGTTCTTGTACAACTCTTGATCTGAGATAAGTCCTGAACCTGTACCCTAATTATACCCTTCATGTATTTGAAGGTTTCACTCATGCCTCCCCTTTCCCCCCACTGCTACAAGGAATACATGTTGAGCTCCCTTAACCTTTCATCATGTGGTTTCTGATGCAGTCCCTCCACCGTCTTTGTGGCTCTCCTTTGCACCATTTTCAATCTCTCTATGTCTTTTCTAGGATGTGGTTGCCAGAACTGCATGCAGTACTCCAGGTGTGGTCTCACCAGTGACCTATACAGTGGCATTATGACTTCCCTTCTTCTACTGGTAATACCCATTCCTATGCATCCCAGCATACCATTTGCCTTTGATGCACCTTTCTCACATCGCTTGATCTTTTTTAGATCATCTGTTATAATCACCCCTAGATCTCTCCCTTGCTTTGTACATCTAGGCTTCTTAACAGGTGCCACCAATTAATACATTCTGTCCAGATCTGGATTCCTGCTGACAGCTCTGTCAACAAGCTTTTGAAGGTCAAAAGTTTTCTCAAGGTGAACCACCATGTTCCAAATTGCTAAATTTCGTAACAAACTCAAATAGCTTTCTGCAATCATTACAACCATATAATTATATACATTTGCAAACCAAGGGATCCCAGTTTAAGATAAAGATTCACATATAGTTTTTTAACCACAGAGATGCAAGGGGAGAAAGAAAGAATAGAAATAGCAAGTGAAGAAATGGAGATAACAAGGGGAAATTGTGGGGCAATCTGAGTGGCCAGTTTCTAGGTGCCACAAGGAAAATTGATTGCATACTCAAACAAGCAAGAGATACACATGTGACAGAATAAGAAAGGACAGAATAGATCCTTGCTTTTAACTCTCTCTCTTTAACAAATGAAGCAGAGTCTTACCCAGCCCTGTCACAGTAATTACATCACTTACTGAAATCTTCAGCAGAGCTTACCCTGACAGATGTACAATATATCCGAAATCCAGGTCAAGGCACTCAGACCCCCCCCACAAGTCCACAACACACTAATCTTTAGAAGAATAAGTATTTTATTTTATTTCATATCCTAACATTTTGCCCATAAAGGCTTCTTTAGGGAACACTGAAATAATTAAAAGATTTTTTGAGCATACTTAAAATAAAATTTCAATGAACAAAAAACATTTTGCTTATGTACATCAGTACTGTATCTAGAACATTTACCTTTTTCATATTTCAAATAATCTCTAACTATAGCCTATTGCATATTTTTTCATCAAATGGTGATGACTGTCTTTGCAGTAATAATAATGGTTTTGGTTGTTATTCTATATTATAACATCACACAATTCTCATTCCCTTAATCAGAAATTGTGCCACACTAACATTTCTTGCCACCAGTGTATACTGTTATTTTATTCAAAAAGTGCATGAGCCCATGCTTCCACAAAATATAGAATGTGGTCTGTTTTTTTGGGGGGACTATGAGCAACTTGACCTGTATTTTTGTTAAAAATAATTTCAAATGCTAAGGTCAAATTTCTGTCTATTACTGCATTCATGTTCTGTAATTGTGGTAATGACAAGAAGTCCATATTAACTTCTTCTGTATTCTCAGTGTCTTTGAAGTGGATTTTGAGGTCTAGTTTTCATAGTAATTTGAAACTGTCTATCTCAAACTGGAAACAATCTAAACAGTCTGAGGGAACAACTGAGAGACCTTTTGATAACAATATGAAGATAGCTATATTGAGGAATAATTTGGGAATAATTATCATTTGGCTGGTTTGTGATCTGATTTCCTGGTGCCTGTTGACCTCTACTTCTTCTGCTTTCCCTGACTTATCCTCAAGGCCCCTACTTTTCTGCGGCACAGTGGGACCAAGTTCTGCAGCAAGACTACTATTTGCCACAGAACTTCTGCGGTGGTGGTTTGTAATTTCTGCTGAAGTTCTGTGGCACTAACAAATTACCACATCACAGTGTCAGCTTGTCATCTTGACTTCACTTTCATGGCAGTGGTTATAGCAGTCAGGATGGTGGCAAGCACAATAACACTATTTCAAAAAATAACAGACATGTAGAAATGATTTTATGCCTAAAAAAGCAAAACAAATGTCTCTTCCTTCAGGTCCTAGCCTATTGCATAAATGACATATGCAGAGGGGACCTTATGTGGTAAATAAGGTATTTCTAAACGCATGCTATCTATCCCACTAATAAGGTCTGCACTGTCTATCACTTACATATCTGTATGTGCTTTCTACACCACTCATGAGGTTCCGACTGTGTATCACTTATATATTTATATGCAGTCTGTAACATACATTAAAATATGTGTGCGTGTAAGTGTGTGCATGTGGTGAGAGAGAGACAGAAATACTGTATGTGCATATATCTATATATATATATATTTTTTTTTAATTTCCATGAAATTACATCCTCATTCATACAGGTCCCATTGGAAATGGAATAAATGGAATAGAGGAGTTATTGCAAAACTAATTTTTCATGTCAACCTTTCATGTCAGGCCATGACATGCATGTGAACTGATTATAAGATAGAGCTCTCTAGCCCATCACAATATCTCCACTGTGTGACAAAACACTGCACCATACCTTCCTAGGTGCCGAGCAGTAATGTGTTCCACCAATCCTTGTGCTGCCCAGCCAGCTCCCAGAGCTAATCTCTGAACTTGAGTTGCCGGCATGGAAACACAGCATGCTACCCTGTGGCCCAACAGCTGGCCCTGTACACAACATTTCTACATAACTTTTAGGTGATTCTATCAACCAATGACAATATGTAATCAATAACCCTGGCAAAAATGTATACAGTATTTTCAACCTGGTCTACACATTATTATATTCCACTTTTCAGGGCATAATTACTTTATTTTTCTTAAAAATGACAGTTAAATTCATTTTACCAGTTATTCATTTCAGATGGCATCTATATACCTTAAATGCACAAATAGGTTTGTACAAAAGTGAGGTATGGACTTAACAGGTCTGTGCTATTGATGAAGTTTTGCTCAAGTTGGCCCTAGTGCGATAATGTAAGACTTAAAATTGTATTAGGCTATAGCACAGGTTGAGCAAATATCATCATGACTGATGTACTGAGCCACCATCTCTGGTAGTGGGAGCTGTGGTAGATAAAAGACTTTTCATTGCTGTTGCATAATGCAGCCATTTCATTAGCTAATGTATGATGTTATAGCAATGATAACATCACATTCTGAGCATATAGGGGGGTTTGGATATAAAAAGAGGCGAAGGGAACCAGATTCTATGGATAAACATAAATATTAATAAAAAATCACCAAGAAGAGTGAATTCTGTGGCACCGAAGAAGTTCTGCGGTAGAGTACAAGTTCTGTGCAAAATTCTGTGGCCGCAGAATTCTAGGGGCCTTGCTTATCTTCCTCTTCCTTTTCCTTTCCCTGTCCCTCCTGCTTCATTGTTTTGGTTGTTTCTAAGAAATTTAGTTGCTTGTGCTCACTGTCCGATAGATCTTCATTCTCACTTTGATTGTTATTAGCCATTCTCTTTAACACTATTCAAGGATTTACCCCTGCTCCGGGACCTATGATTTTTGTTACAGGAGAAGATCCCCCTCACTGTGACTGTCTGTTTCTCTCTCCCTCAGATGCTGACCCCTAATCTGCTTCCATCCATTGATTATTCAACTACCAACTATCTTCAGCATTACACGGCTCAATAAAGAAAGGTTTTGTGGAATGATCAGTCAGATTTTGAAGAACCCTATACTCCCAGAAATAGAAAAAGAGCATCTTAACTTCTTCTCTGGCTCCACATTTCCCAGCAGCCAAGATGGTGACCTCAGAGCCTTGGAACACATCAACAGCACCTAAAGTCCAGGTTGCCCTCCTTGAGAGGACTGCAGCGCCTGTGGAGACTATCAGAGTGGTAATTCTGGACATCTAGTCAGGAACCAGTGCACTAACCAGCAGGTTGACAGTCACATAAATGCAGTTTGACTCACTCATTGATGCAGCTACATTATAACAACAGAGACTAGTGACAGCTAAACAACAGATCAAGTGCTTTCCTGAAAATTTGAGGAGCTGGAGAGATGGGGGAGGCATAGGAATCTCTGCATACTGGGACTGCAGGAAGGGATCAAAGGTAAAGACACTATAATTCCTTCCCCTGAACCTACCAATGTGACTGCATCTAAACCCCCTCTGAATATGACTTAAATTAGAGAGGAAACATAGGATCAGGAGAGAGTGAGGATCCGCTAACAACACTAGATGTAGACCTTTAATATTCACTCCTGTGTTTCCTAGACAAGAAGATCATTTTGAAGGCCAGCAGGGATCTTAATTTTGGTAATTTAGTTGTTTAACCAGGTATAGCACACTAAGCTGAAAGCTTTTTTACAGGAGCAACCTGGGAGCACAAGAAGGTTAAGTGACTTGCACAGTAACAAGTGGAAGCTGTGGGATTTAAACCCAGGTCTGGTCTGCTGGATGTCACCAGAGTTGCAGTTCAGAGCCTTAGACCACTGCACTATACTGCCTCCTAACAGGATCTGAAAAACATTGAAGTCATGGGACAAAAACTTTTTGTTTATCTGGACTATTCCTGGTCCATTTGTGAGAAAAGGCAGTCCTTTAACTAGGTCAAACAGGGATATCATAATAAAGGCATACCTTACTTTTTGCTGTATGTCTCTAAGCTTACTGCTACATTTCAGGGCAAGACACTGCATTTCCAGACTTCTGATGAGGCAGACAGTTTTTTCAAGTGCACTTGGGACCTGCTTCAGCCACAACCTTGCCCTTCTACTCCCCAAAGCATGCCTTCTCTCCAGCAGTAGAATAAATGCAAACAGCTTCTTAATGTCACTAAAATGACAATCTGTGAGTACCTAAGGTCCTGTCCACACTGGAGTTCTTGTAATGTTACTGGCAGTCAGTAACATTACAAGAACGGCAAACACGGTTGCGACCACACTGTAGCATGATAAACCGTGCTACAAACCGTGTTCAATAACCATGCTCGAAACCTGATCAGAGCAGGTTTTGAGCATGGTTTCAGAGCACAACAGTTGCCTTAAACCATGTTAACAGTAGTGTGGATGCAAACAGTGCTGTAACATGGTTTAAGGCAACCTCTGTTGACTTCAGTGACTTATTTTGCTGCCTCAAAAAAGGGCATAAGGTACTTACATCCCCAACCTCACAATGACTTCCAGCATCCAATGATGTAATTTGTATCCCAATCCATTTTCATGCCCGTTCACAAGTATCCCGGCATGCATTGCAGTGCCCCGTATTGCTGCAAGCATGCCTGGGAACTCAGAATGGCAAGCACGGAGTCAGATCACAGTGTGGATGCAACGACAGCCGTGCTCCAGCATGGAACACAAAACATTTCAAAAAAACATTTTTAGAAAGCAACAATGTAGACAGGGCCTAAATGGTTGCAGGATGGTGGGATGGGGCAAGGAGTGGAGGTCATGTGAGGGAGGCATTGAAACTGGTGAAATGTAAGACATACATTAATTGTTTATATTTTCCCACAATCATGTATGGTGTTGTTACTCTTTCATGTCAAGCTCATAATTCCAGGAGAGTGCAGCAGGGTATGGCATAGACCAGGATGTTTTCCTCCTGCTTACATAAGGGTATCTGTGTAAATGACTGCATAAGTGTTTTGCATTAAGTGGGACACTCTGTATCCCTTGCAAAACTACCTGGATGTTGGCTGCCTCCCCCCCATTATGCCTCAGCTTATAGCTCATTTGACCCTTTAGCCAACATCAAGACATCATGCATGGAGGGGCACAACATTATATTTTAGATACCAGGCTGAGGTAATGAGTCTAGTACAGACTGCTGTACCCTTGAGTTCACATTTGCATTGTATCCTTAGATGTTCCTGGTTAACAGTTGGTCATTAAATATTTGATGCTTTAACTCCTTCATGCCCTTGTTCTAGAGCATAGCTGTGATTATGCAGTTTCATACATGAGGGATGTGGCACTGCCTTCACATTAATACCAGGTTATACACAAGCTGATTATCAGGTGTGGGTGAACTTCTAGTACAGGGCATAACAATTAATCTCCTCCACCTTGTGGAGTGGTGAATCAGGTGCAGTGGTGGTGTTGGACCCCTGCCTTGCCCCCCTCAGGTGCAGGTATCCTGCCTCCCCTGGCTTTTCTGACTACCTGCTCCATAGAGTGCATCCCTCATACCCCTCTTTTTTTTCTAATACCTCATCCTGTCCTCCCCCACCAGAGGGAACTGCAACACTCAGTAACTTGGATGGGCTTTCCAGTCATCATCTGAGCTATGCATAATTTCTCCAATGTGAAAGCTGCTTTTCACAAGAAAAGGGAGACCTGGGCTGGCTAGCAAGTGACTTTGCTGGTCTCTGGTCCTAGGTTCAGTGTGAGCAACAGCATAATAGCCTTCTGAGCCACTTATTAGATGCGACTACTAGCTGCCTCTGCTAGTGGGAATCACTCCTTCTGACTTGTTTTCATTTTTATTGGTTCTGTTCTTTACCTGCCTATTGTCCTTACAGACCCACCTTTGGCTCTACTGGGATATTTGTTCTTGATACGTTTTGCCATACCAGTGGGGTTGGAGCACTTAAAAATGTATTTACCACAGTTTATCTGGATACTGTTTTTTTTTCTGGTTGGGTCTGGTGGAGGGTGGGTGGCGGTGGTGGTGTGACCTATTTCAAGGGCTGGGATTGGTTTTATTACAATATTAGATTTTTAAGATGGCTTCATTTGATAGCCTAAAAATAATTACCTGGAATGCATGAGGGCTTAACTGTCCCACCCCCCCCCAAAAAAAAACATAGGCAAGTGCTTATTAAAGGGACACGGTCAGGTTTTGACATCAAAATGTCACAAGTAAATATATTGGCTGCCCAGCAATATTCCTGGAAGCACTATTCAATACTGCCAATATCTGGAATGTTTATATGTTATAGTTGCACGGTCGTACCGCTATAGTTAGGGTTGAGTAGGCGGTTTAATATTAAACCCCAATTTATGCACTTTAATACCTTCACATCTGTTCAAGGTATTTGCATGAAATTTTGCATGTGCCATTGGAAATACAAGGACTCTTGCTATGCCAAGTTTCATTCTGATCGGACGTATAGATTCTGAGATTCAGAAAGTGCAAAAATGTGTACAAATTGGGCAGTTTTACTGATTTTTATGTCAGCCACTAGTGCCTAGATGGTTTAGAATTGTGGTCTGATATTTCCTGAGTAGAAAGGACTTGGCCCAGAGTAGTGCCGTTCACTGGTTTGGTGAAAAAAAAAAAATAATCCATTCTAGAGTTATAAAGATTTAAAATTGTGGTTCTGAGCATGCTTAGTAGGCACTTTAAGATGGATGTTTGAAACAGAAAAATAATTTGGCCTCACAAAAAAGGATCCTTTTTATATGGGGGCAATCCTTTTTCATGAGGGAAAAAAAACTTTTTTGCATAGCCACCATTTTCTTTTGACTGTTTAAATTTACAAACATTTAAAATACATAAAAATAATGCCTTTAAAAACAAACACCTGAACATAGCTAAACAGTACCAGTTTAGCTAGATTCTGCTGATTTTTTAAAGTCTCCGTATGAGAATAGTGGGACTTTCTTGACTTCTGCAGTTGCAGCTGGAACTTGTGCTGAGGCCTGCAGTGAGAGCAGTGAGCCATCATTTCTTTGGTGTCTAGTGGCACCCCCCCAATGCCGTTATTTTATTACATGCTGTTGCCCTGGTGTCTAGTGGCACACCCCACACTCTGCTTGCTGTCCCGGTAGACATATTTTTCTTTTCCTGGTATCTAGTGGCACCCCCCCTCCAATTGCAGTCCCTGTTCCCTGTAATATATTTGTCTTTCTCTTGTGTCTAGTGGCACCTCTCCACCCTCTGATCACCATCCCCATAATGTGTTTGTCTTTCCTTGTTGTCTAGTGGCACCTCTCCACCCTCTGATCGCCATCCCCATAATGTGTTTGTCTTTCCCTGTTGTCTAGTGGCACCCCCACCCTCTGACGTCATTCTCCTTAATGTGTTTGTCTTTCCCTGTTGTCTAGTGGCACCCCCACCCTCTGACTTCATTCCCCTTAATATGTATGCCTTTCCCTGGTGTCTAGTGGCACCCCCACCCTCTGATGTCATTCCCCGGAATATGTATGCCTTTCCCTGTTGTCTAGTGGCACCCCCACCCTCTGACGTCATTCCCCTTAATATGTATGCCTTTCCCTGGTGTCTAGTGGTGCCCCCGCCCTCTGATCACCATCCCCATAATGTGTTTGTCTTTCCCTGTTGTCTAGTGGCACCTCTCCACCCTCTGATTGCCATCCCCATAATGTGTTTGTCTTTCCCTGTTGTCTAGTGGCACCTCTCCACCCTCTGATCACCATCCCCATAATGTGTTTGTCTTTCCCTGTTGCCTAGTGGCACCCCCCCACCCTCTGACATCATTCCCCTTAATATGTATGCCTTTCCCTGGTGTCTAGTGGTGCCCCTCCACCCTCTGATCGCCATCCCCATAATATGTTTTTCCTTCCCTGGTGTCTAGTGGCATCCCTGTAACCTACAGTCACTGTCCTCATAATGTTTTTGTCTTTCCCTGGTGTCTAGTGGCACCCCCTACCCTCCAATCATCGTCCCAGTCTGAAGAAAGAAAACCATCCTTCGATGTTCTTTTTTAAACCTGCAAAAAAGAATATGATCCCTCATCAATCTGGCCCTCCATCCCTGCCTCCCACTCATCACCCACTACCCCACACCCCCAGTACACCCTCACACACCCTCACTCATCTGAACAGGTCTCAGGGTAAAGATCCACTCTCCAATCAAAGACATGTCTTGCTGCTGGAACTGTCAGCTGCAATATGAGAAACTAAGGTAAGTGGACTTCAATGTATTTCAATGAGTTTTGAACTTTGATGCATAACTTCATCATTTTTGCATGATTTGATCCCATATTTTCAACATGGCCTTTTTGAGACCCCACCTCATGATCAGTTGCAGTGGAAGTCTGCAAATCAAGTCTGAAAAGTGATTTTGCAGTCACTTGGTGAAATCTCCTATTTGTTTATTTAACTCCATTAGACATAACCTTTGAGCAAGTCTGCTCTTTTACAAAGGTTCCTTGTCAGTGAAAAACAGACAAAATAGACAACATAAAAGGAAAATGATCATAAAATGTTTCAATAACATAAACTGATAGGCAAGTTAGCATCCTAAATTCCTAATGGTACATGTTCTACTGAGGAACTGAAGTAGTGAGCAGCCTTGAAAATGGGCCTTGTCCATAAGAAGCTTACATTTGTTCATGTGTAAGACAGGGTGAGAAAAAATAAGGGGCTGGGGGAGGCATTGCATAGGGAAATAGTGGGCTAGAGAGCAACAAGTGGAAATAGGTGGATAAATAGAGCAAGAGTTACAGCAGGTAGGGAGCAGCAGGATATAGAGGGAAACGGGTCCAAGCAGAGAAAATTGGAGGAATTGGGGGAGCAGGACATAGGGGATGCCAGGAAGGTGTGTGGGGGTGAGAAAGCAAGTGCTAGGGTTGGTTAAGGTGGAGTCAAAAATTAGGAAGAGGATTCTCAGTGGGGTATCAAGACATGGATAAAAAAAGGTTGTGTGGAGAAGATAAGGAAGCAGCAGAAAGGAAGTCAGGTATCTACAAAGCATGCACACGCACTGTTGCTGGTGAGATGCTGACTCAGTTCACACTTAAAAAGCCCTTAGATTAGCAATATTCTGAAGACTGGCTGGAACCTCATTGAGCCACAGGGATGCCCTATAGGAGAAGGAGCGTTGTCCTAGTGCAGTTCTTCAGAAAGGAACGTTGAGCATACATTGGTCTTTACCTCTGGTTGTGTAGGGGTAGCGAGCTGTAAGGAACATCTCTGAGATGCAGGTTGGAGTCTGGCCTAGTAGAGCTTTTTTCCTAAGAAGGCAAGTTTGGAACTTAATTCTGTTTGCCAGGTTTAGCCACCAATTGGTTCTTTTTATACAGCACGCATGGATGAGTGTACTTATCCACCCCCAACGTGAGTCTACAAGCCTTATTAAGGGCTAACCCTACCCATTTCAGTGCCTAGTTAGTGGCTGCACCATAGACTACCAGACCATAATTGATAACTGACAGGATAGAGCTGGAGACTGAGAGGCATAAGGTGGCAGGTATTAGGAATTGCCTGTGTCTGCATAGGACACTAAACTTGATGTTAATTGCCTTCACCACCATGTCTATGTGCTGAGTAAAGCAGAGGGTATCATCAATTAAAACACCAAGTTATTTGAAGTAGTGTACCTGCTCAAGTGGTATAGCCATGTTACTGATAATATTCAGTGATGGGTTGTTCTTTTTTTAGTTGCGGGCTAGAGAGGAGCATCGTTTGAGTTTTTATAATTGAGAAGCAGCTTATGTGAGCTAAACCAATCCTCTAACAGGTGGAAGGTTGACTAGAGATTATTCTGTAGCGACTCTATGCGAGAGTTATAGTTGAGGATGACAGTATCATCTGCATATAGGATACTTTTGCTCTTACAGGCCCTAGGAAGATTGTTCAGGAACAAACTGAAAAGTAGCAGGCCAGAATTGACCCTTGGGGGAATGCCTAGCATAGCCTCTTTAGATTCTGAGACAGCCGACCCTGTTTTGACTCTCTGAGTTCTGTGAGTTAGGTAGTCCTGGAACCAGCTAACTGGATTTGTGGCCTTATCCAGGGATTGTAGCTGTTCCAAGAGGAGGGGGTGGTTGATCATGTCAAAGGCCTTTGTGAGGTCAATGAAAATTGACCCCACCAAGTTACCCCCATCCATTGCCTTGTGTACGTAGTCAGTGAAATCCACCAAGGCTGTTGCTGTGCTATGATTCTTCCTGAATCCATGCTGTTGGGGACATTGCATTTTGTATTTCAGAAGGTAATCAGTGACTTGATTGGCTACTATCTTCTCCAGAGCTTTGGACAGTGGTGAGAGGATAGAGATAGGCCTGTAGTTGGTAATGTGGGACCTGTCTCCAGTTTTTTGAGAACTGGGGTCACTCGGGCTTGCTTCCAAACTGAGGGAAATCAGCCATGGTGAGAAACTTGTTGAAGATGTTAGAGATGGGGACTATAAGTTCATAAAGGGTGAGGGCAATCAGTTTCTTATTGATATTGTCACTTCCAATCCTGGTCTTGCCAAGGACCCTAGTTACGTACATCTGAGCTTCTTTGACTGTAACACATTTAAAGTAGAAATCTGAATGACTATCATAGGTTTATGAGAATTCCAGTGTGGTTCAATGACCTTGAGATAGTCGGTTGGAAGGACAGAGCTAAGGTCTGTAAAGGCTGCATTGAAGTTATCGGCTATGGAGTAGGTTTCCATGATATTGGTTCCATTGATGCTAATCAATGCAGGGTGCTTCTTATCTGCTTTCCCTAGGAGACCCTTAATGTTCTCCCAGAATCTCCTACCATCTCCCCAGTTCTTTTCTAGCTTTTTCTTGTAGAAGTTAGCCTTGGCAAGCCTGATGAGCTGTGTGCATCTATTTCTGACTGCCCTGTAGTTCTGGTAGTCATGTTTACTACCCGAGGTCCTAGCCCTATTCCAGAGATTGTCTCTGGCCTTCATTTTTTCAAGTAGGTCACCAGTAACCGACCCATTTGTATAGCCTCACACTTTCCTTTTTCTGATGGGGGCAAACTTGTCTCAGATAATATTGAAGTTGTCGATAAAGTAATTAACTACAAGGTCAATATCATGCTGCTTGTCCATGGGGGTCCAACAAATCCAGGATAATGCTGCTTTAAAAGAACTTAGCAGGTTTTTCTTTAGTACTCTGCTTTCAATGATAGAGGGATGAGCTTTCTTAAACTTGTTGGACCATTGGCATATGATAGGAAAATGGTTACTCAAGGTGTCAGTCAGGATAGATACCACAGAGATCCTACTGGGGGAGCTGGGCAGAAGCCTTTCAATCAGTGTGCTTTTATCTGTTTTGTAGTTCATTCTAGTGGGTACAGTTATTAACTGTGTAAGATAGGAACTTGCCACCAGGTCCTTTAGTGGTGTTGAGTCATTACTGAGTCAATTGATATTAAAATCACCTGTGACAATTATTTCACTGTTCCTATTAATGCCAGTGAGTGCTTCCAGGGCTTTACCTAATCCCTCCTTGGCATTCCTTGATGGAAGGTAGACTGAAGCAATAACAAGTAATTTATTATGTTTGCCATAAAGTAGTTTGACCGCAAGCAGCTCATGGACCTCCGAGCTGCTATTTATAGGTAATAAGCTAACTTTTAGGAAATCCCTGACATAGATAAGACAGCCCTCACCTCTCTTTCCTTCCCTATCACATCTGAAGGTTTCATACCCATGCAGAGCAATAGTGTTGTTCTTTGTCCTAGAATTTAACCATGTCTTGGATAGACAGATAATGTCGAGACAGTGTAGGGTCATCCAGGCTTGAAAATGCACCATGTTAAGTAGCAGGCTACCAATGTTCATTGCAGCTATTGTTAGGCTGTTGCCCTTACTCCCTGCTGTATTGTGTGAAATAGGCAGTCCAGGATTGGGGTGCACATTACCGGACAGAAGTAGCAGCATAAGTATAGCCTTTTTAGCATTTTGCACAGGATTTAAACATTTTCACCTCCCTTGTTCATAAGTCATAAGAAGGCTATGTTGAAAATTTGGTGGCAGAATATGTAAAAATGGTAAAGTTATGCACACATGTTCAAATTTTCACTATGGTCGATCTCAACTTTGGTAATTTTAAATATTTTGACCCCAAATTTTCAACATAGCCATTTTGTTAACACCAACTCATGAATGTGACAGCTGCCATTTTTCTAATCATGGTTAAAATGTGTTTCACACCTGTGGTGAGGAATGACGTTTTGGTGGGGATTTGAACATTTTCACCACGGGTTCATCAGATAGGGTAAAAAGAAGGCTATGCTGACAATTTGGTATGCAAATATGGAAAAATGCCCAGTTTATAAGTGAATGTTACAGTATTTCAGCATTCACTCATAACTTCACTAATTTTCACTATATGGACTCCAAACTTTCAACATAGTCATTTTTCCATACCACCTCATAAATGTGGCATGTGTCATTTTTAAATCCTAGATGAGATGTGTTTTCTCACTTCTGGTATGAAATGACATTTTGGCCAGTTTATTACAAATGGTACATATTGTGTTCATAAGGTGAATCATAAAATGAGTATCTTGAAAATCTGGGGTAAAAATTGAAAAAAAAAATGTATAATTGGTAACAAACTTTGTGTGTAATGCCACTCTTGACCCCAATGGGTGTGCTTTGTGATCCCATGCTGGTGAGCTGAGTTTGGGGGTGAGCTCAGTGTCCCAGCTGGATGAGGTGAGGGTGGGTAAATGATACTGGTATGCAACACCTCCCCCAGCCAGTGAATGAAAGGTGCAGGGTTGCCTGGGTACCATGTAGTGAAGACAACTGTTCTCTTGGCATAGGGCCCTGCACTTCTTCCCCTTTGGGTGGCAGAAGGCCCTGTGCATTGGCTGACAGATACACTCTTTTACCTGTGCATCTGCAGCTGTGGCCACATAGAAGTGCAAGGACCACAGGGCCTTGTACTTCCACAGCTCACCAGACAGCCCCATAAATTTTTCACATCTCTCATTGCACTAAACTGCAGGGCCCACAATTTGTGGGCCCTGCACTTCTGTAGAGGGATGGAGTCTTCTCTTCATGGAGCTGCAATTCCACTATCTCAAAAAGAAAGGCAGTATTTGCAAAAAACTTCATTAATGCACCAGTTAGGGTAACTTATGTAGGGGAATGTGGCTTTAGGGTTTCCAATCCTAATGCCCCAACCGCACCCCCCCAAGCAGCAAAAGGAAAATAATTAAGGTTTTTGGTCTCCAGAGTCTTGGAAAATCAGTTGTAGGGTCTTCCTTGGTGGTTGTCAACCATAATGCTCACCGCTTCCCTATCCTGTAGCCTCCAATCTGAAGCAGAAGATATAGTTCCAAAGCACTGCCTCATAATGACACACTCTTCAAAGGCAGGGAAGTATGTCTCACCACAGGTTGCCAACACAGTTTGTTGTACCTTTCTTCATACAGGGCCCCTGTGAGCCCTACATGAAGAAAGAAACTCATGTGTGATGTTGTTTGCTCACAGAATGAGGTGGGCATAAGGGCTGACAACCCAGAAGGAAGACTCTACCACTGATTTGCCAAGACTCCGGAGACCCAAAACCCTAATGTTTTTTCCTTTTGCTGCTTTTGGGCTGAGGTGGGGTGTTAGAGTTGGAAACCTTAACAAAACATTTCCCTACTTTTTTGGGATTAAGTTATACTAACTGATGCATTAACAAAGTTTTTTGCAAAGAAGATAGATAGATTATGGTAGCACGGTAGTGCTACCATAGTTAGGGTTGAGGAGCCATTTACATGTTAAACCCAAAATATTGCACCTTAATAACTTTGCAACTGTTTGATGGATTTACCTGAAATTTGGAATACATAATCAAGACCCATATGCCTTGGGATCTGCTAGGTTTTGTACTGGTCGGATACACGGCTGTGGAGTTATTAAGTGTGATCTGCGCGTGCATTTACGCTTTTTCTGGAATTCTACGGTCGCACCTACAGATCGCACGGTTTGTGCGACTGGCCTGAAATCTTCAGAGAACATGCGGACAGGGTCCCTGATGTGCCTTTCAAAGATTTCGTGAAAAAATATTAAACGGTTCAAAAGTTATTCAAAAAACAATTTCCCATTATAAGTCAATGGGAAAAGTTAACAAAAAGTTCGACAGTGTCGCAAATGCATTTTTACTTTCGCAAATGGCCCTCTTACTTTTGCAAATCCACCATTTTTTTTTCAGTTAGTGATCAGAAAAATGCTTGGCATTTAAAATTGAGACCTTCTAGCAATCTAATTCTTTTTGTATTCACCTAGTCAGAGCCTGAGGATGCTAGCCATGTCTTTATTTTGGGGTAAAACACCCCAGAAATATGTTTTTCAAATTTCTGGAAAAAGTACTTTCGCAAAGTGCTTTTGTGCTCATGAAAGTGTCACAAATTTTTGCGAAAGCTTTCGCAAATTGCGACAGTACTTTTCTAGGCTGTGGGGAAATGACAGCAATTCTTTGGCACCCCACTGCAAAAGAACGGTCTGGAGTTTTGGGTTGAAATTTGGAGGGAACACAGCTGACATCTCACAGATGTGCCTTTCAATGTTGTGTTGAAAAAATATTACATGGTGGCAAAATTACGGCACTCCAAAGTTGATGTTTTCCCCATAGGATAACATTACGGCAGCTGATGCATTGCAGCAATCGTTTGGCGCCCTGCTGCAAAATAACGGTTTTGTCTTTTGGGCTGAAATTTGCAGGGGATACAGCCAACATCCCACAGATGTGCCTTTAAGTAGTTTGGTGAAAAAATATTATAGGGAGGCAAAGTTATGGCACTCTGAACTTCTGTTTTTTTCCCATAGGATAACATTACGGCGTTCCCCGCGCCTTTGAGGGCCCGTATATAGAAACATAGAAACATAGAATTTGATGGCAGATAAGGACCGCTTGGCCCACCCAGTCTGCCCATTTCTCTACCTACTGGATAAGCTGCAGATCCTAGTTAACCAGCAGCCTACTTCTTCCTACCCCCACCCCCTAGAATGGCCTTATGACTGTCCCTTGCATGCTTGAATTCCACCACTGATTTTGACTCCACAACCTCCTCCGGAAGGCCATTCCATGCATCCACAACCCTCTCTGTGAAAAAATACTTCCTTAAATTACCTCTGAGCTGCCCTCTATCTTCAAATTGTGCCGTCTTGTTCTTGCACACCTCTTTTTTTGAAAGATGCTACCCTCTTGGACTTTGTTGATTCCCTTGAGGTACTTGAACATTTCTATCATGTCCCCCCTCTCCCTCCTTTCCTCGAGGCTATACATATTAAGCTCCTTTTGTCTCTCTTCATATGTCTTCTGGTGCAGACCCTGCACCATTTTAGTTGCCCTCCTCTGGACAGCTTCCATCCTGTCTATGTCTTTATGGAGATTGGGTCTCCAGAACTGCACACAGTACTCCAGATGGGGTCTCACCAGCTGTCTGTACAGAGGATAATAACTTCCTGTTTTCTACTGGTGATGCCTCTCCTTATGCATCCCAGTATCCCCAGCCCTCCTTGCTGCCCTCTCACATTGCTTGCCCACCTTAGGTCATCTGATATGACTACTCTCAGGTCCCTTTCCATTTTTGTTGTTGTTAGTATCTCACCCCCATTGTGTACTCATCCCTGGGTTTTGTTTCCCAGGTGCACTACCTTGCACTTTTAGCATTAAATCTAAGCTGCCATACATTTGACCATTCCTCTAACCTTGCCAAGTCCCTTCTCATCCGTTCCACCCCACCCTGTGCATCAACTCTGTTGCAGATCTTTGTGTCATCTGCAAAGAGACATACTTTTTCTTCCAGTCCCTCTGCAATGTCGCTTATAAAGACATTGAAGAGGACTGGTCCTAATACTGAACCCTGTGAGATACGGAGTTTTTGTCAAAAAATTCTTAGCCCAATCATGGGGGCTAGCACAAGACTAGCCAGGAAAGTGATAATACATATGACTTTTAAAATTTTTTCTGTGTCATACGGTTACTGAGATATAAGCAATTTACTATTCCAACTCCTGATTTTTGTGTTCCGAGAGTCATTATTTTGCATACATTCTTTCTACTCACTGTCTTTCTCTATACAGCTTTTGAGGAAACCCAGCCTGTGCGCTTACATTAGTGTTACCATTACCGTTTCTGCTTGCGGTTCCATACCCATTTCACTTACCGTTCACGTTTACACCACCATGTGCGTTACCCTTTGCGTTTTCATTTATGGTTTGCTTTCTGTTGTTTTAACATTTCTGTCTACAGTACTGTTTCTCTTTCTGTTTCGCTTATGGCATTATGATTTGCGCTGTGGGCACAATGTTACTATGTGACAAGACATCACATGTGGAGCGCAGCGCCTCCGCCGCTGCATTACGTGGCCCCGCTTCTCCCACCACCGCATTACATTCACTATTTCTCATTATCATTCTCAAAAGAAGGAAAATTAGAGGCAAAAACTCTGTTTAATGCATCAGTTAGGGTTGTTCCTGGCGACAAAAGTGAGGAGGAATTCGATGTTAGGGGTTGAAACCCCCTTTGCACCCCTCCAGCCCACCCCCAACTGGAATCGGGGTGCGCACTGGGGTCATCGGTCCTAACTGTCACCCCATTCTCCTATTCCTCAGCTTCTTTCCACATGTGATGGGGTGACAGGGCTGATGACCCCAATGCGCACCCCAATTCCAGTTGGGGTGGGCTGGAGGGGTGCAAAGGGGGTTTCAACTCTAACATCGAATTTCCTCACTTTTGTCACTGTGGAACAATCCTAACTGATGCATTAAACAGAGTTTTTTGCCTCTAATATATAAGATAGATAGATAGATAGATAGATAGATAGATAGATAGATACCCAGACAGACAGACAGTTATGTAAATGTACATTTTTATCAAAATCTAAATCATGAGCGGGTTGCTCCTACCTCTGTTAGTGTCAGTAACTCCATGACTGGCTGATTATGTGAATTCTGGAAGTGTGCACTTATGTTCATGACAGCTAAAAAGGCACCTGTCACACTCATTATGTGTTATACAGATTACTGTTGAATAGAGATAGTCGAAATTTCATTCTGCAAAATATTTGGCAAAATGTGTGCATTTTTCGGTTGAGAAATGGGAAATTCTGCTGGCAAAATGCAAACATTTGCCCGTAAAATGCAGAATTTCACCACCCATGCCTATTTTTGGTGGAAAAAACATTTTTATGGATCCTATTTCAAAACCACAACATCACATCACATTGCATCACATTATGAGTTGGTCTGGCCAGAGTATGAATATGCTGTATAAAAAACAGGAGACTGGCATTGCTGCACCATCTCAAGTTGGTCAGCCAGGTTAAGTATCAGCCAGGTGACAGGTTGTTCAATGCCCCCAAGTCCTCATAGTCCTGTGAGCGAACTGGTAGATCAGCCTCTGGATTGTCACTCTGTGTGACTCTGATGCTGTCAGAATGAATGCTTTCGATGTAGGGGTGACTCTTATCAGGTCAGTCTCTGCACCTCTAATGTGGGAAATAAAATCCAGTGCATGTAGAGCTGACAACACTGGTAACCCCTGTAACTTTCTGCCATCAATTTGACTGCATTGGCACCTGAGTCTTGAATAGTCAGATTTAAGGAGTTAGGTACAGGAGTATAACTCAATTCAGTGGTGAGAGGATTGATTGGGAGGACTCACTCACTGATACTGGTGCTGGGGGAGAGGGCTCCTGGTGTGGAGGTCATTGCAGTGGTGAAGGCATCCCTGGAGGAGACCAGTGAGGGTGGAGGGAAGATGCCTCCCATTAATGTGTCACTCAATCCCTGCAATCTGCTGCAGTATACAGGGATAGAAAGTCAAGCTGGACACAGTGCACTAAGGTAATGTTATTAGGAATGAAAAAAAAAAGTTTGAAAGAAATTAAGCAGACTGGAATGAGGTGGGGTGGAAAGTGTACAGTACTGTATATGGGGCTAAAAACAGAGATGCTGCAGCCAATCATGAGGTTGAGGGGTGGGGGGTTCAAACCTTAGGCTAACCTGTAGTGATGAGAACAGGATGAAGTGGGTTGGATGGAAAGAAACTGAAGAAATACTATAACTTATAATGAGACCCTGCACAAAAAAATTGGTGCAGACCTAGGTTCTTGAATCTTTTTTTATGTAATCCATATTAATGTGTCTCTCTTCAACCCCACTATCTACAGCAGTACAATAGGGCTGCACATTTTGGTAGAATGCTTTTATGAATGAGCCTGACTGAGCCCATGCACGCGCTTATTCATTGAAAGGGCTCAGTTGGGTTCATTCATAAAAGCACTCAGTAGGGCTGCCAGCTGTGGAGGTGAGTGTAGGGCTGTGCCGGTGGCCTGCTGGGGCCCTGGATGAGGGAGTGTGAGGTGTGGGTCAATACCAGACAGGGTGGGGGGTCCACTAGACACCAGTTAAAGTTTTTTTTTAATTAAATGGTTGATGTTGGTGGGCCTGGCAGCAGTAATAGATGGTGGGGGATGCTGGGGTGTGACTCTCAGGGGGGAGGGGGATCATTCTTCATATTGGCCTGGCGATTGGCCGGGGGGGTGTGACCACTAGACATTAGGGACATTTATTTTTAATTAAAATTCAGGAGGGGATGTGGGTGAATCTCAGCAGGGGTGGAAACCAGGCTATAGAATTCCTAATATTGGGCCCACGATTATCCGGGGGGGGGTGGGACCACTAGATCCTAGGGATTGTGAGGATAAACATTTATTTTAATGTTGGCCAGGAAGGGGGGGGACACTTAAATGCTGCTTTCCCAACCACAAAATATTCCACAAAATGCTCGAATTTCACGAGGTGAAATTCCCAATTTCGCCAGAATTTCACTGGTGAAATAAAATTTTCACTGCATCCCTACTGTTGAAAGTAAACATATTCAGCTAGATATATATGCCACAAGAGAGCATTTAGACTCAACTGTTGAACTGTATCTCTTGACAAAATGAGGACTAGAATAGCATAAACAACCCATGCAAAAATTCAAACCGGCCCTGTGAACTCCCTACCTCACCCTCCCAACACACACACACACACACACACACACACACACACACCCCCAAATGACTATTCAAATAACTAATAACACTAAAATGGCTATGTTCATCGCTGTCACTGTCACTGCACTAGGATGAAAAGCTTAAGAAAAATATATTAATACAGCCATCACCAGTTTCAATGTTACATTGACACAAGTGATATCGTTTATATTGTCATGGTATCAGAACTGCTCATCTTTGTTTATCAGCTGTTATTCTATATGACTATGCATTAGACCAACCTTATCACTGTTAGAGTGGTCCCATCAGATGTATTAACACACAGTGTTGGTAATATGGTACATATACTATGTAATGTAATTTCCTTGAAAATTCAAGTAAGTAATAAACCAAGTATAGCTTTACATCATTACCAAGCAGTGATTTGCATTCACATAGGCATGTTTTCCTGAGTTTCATTCTGTGAACTACTAGTGGAAGAGTCAGCATTCAGCCTTGCTGGGGGGCTCAGACCTATATGGGGTGATGCCTAGATGCTCAATATCATTACGCAGATCATCTTTGCTATCTATTTCTTTATTGTCTTCTTCAGACTGTCTTGAATAAAACTTGTCATATTCATCATTATAATACAAATTTGTAGTGCCACGCCAGTGGTGGAGTACCAACTTTTTACATAAACTGTCAATGTTATTAAGGCCATGAAATATCTACGCTCCTTAACATCAATAGTGGAGTAATCACCAACTATAGGTATCTCAGGGGAGAAGAACCCAGCGATCCCAAGTAAAGGATTCACCTTATGCCTGATGGACGGCCATAATGTGGTGACTTTGGGACAGTCACAAAAAATATGATAGGAAGACCCCTCCAGCTGCTCACATCTCAAGCATATCAGAGAGCTAGCTCTACCCATCTTTGCCAATTTAATGGGAGTAAAGTATAGGTTATTTAGAACATGTAACTGGGTAAGTCGCAACTGGTCCTATGTGACATACTGTAAGTGAAGGTATCGTCCCAAATTTTGCACCAGTTAAAGGTGTGCTGCAGGATCTGGGAATATTCATCATTACTATTGCCAGAAATGACTGTTAAATTATTCTCACTCTCAATGTGTATGTTATCAGACATTCTATCACATAAACACATAAAAAGCATAACATTTATATATTACATTCATATGACCTGATTTTCAAAGGGCCACTCGACTGGTGCAACTTAATCTAAACCTCTGCCTGTGGCAAACTCTGGGTGTGCCAGGGACTCTGCACTAGATATTCATACAGTAGGGGTCCCTGCACCATCGTCCTCAGATGTGCCACAGGCAGAGTGTTGCACCAAACAGGTGATAAACCGGAGGGGTTTGACAGAGGGTGCCATCATCTTCCCCACCTGGCACACAGCCAGCACCTGAATGGCAATTGAGGGAGTAATCCTGCAACCAACATTGGACAGTGACAAGGATCCTGTGGAAGTGCCCTACTGGGCACTGTGTAATTTCACAGATCATCTTAACTATCTATTTCTTCAGTCTCTTCTTTAGACTGATTTGAATAAAACTCATCATATTCATCATTACTATTGTCAGAAATGACTGTTAAATCACTCTCACTCTCAATGTGTATGTTATCAGACATTTTACCATATAAACACATAAAAAGCATAGCATTTATATATTACATTTGTGGGGCCCAATTTTCAAATGGCCACTAGACTGGCACAAGTTGTGCCAAACACCCACCTGCAGAAAACTCCAGGTGCACCAGGACCCTGCATCAGATTTTTGTACAATAGCAGTCCCTGCATTGAAGTTCCCAAATGTGATGCATGCCAAACAGATGTGCACCGGAGGGGTTTGACAGAGGGTGCAGTCATCTTCCCTGCTTAGCGTACAGCTGGAACCTGGATGGCAATGGGGGGAGTAACCCTGCAACTGGCCTTGGACAGTGACAAGGGTCATGTGGGAGTGCCTATTGGGAGCTGTGTGACATAGCATGCTGTGGCAGAGAGAATTGTGGCACCAGGCAAGTGTGCCCGCAGCAGTCACACAGATGCATAGACAGGGTTATGCCTTCATGTGCAGGCACTGATCCTTGTCCCAGACCCCCTCGTATTATCAGCCCTGCCAGCTGTCCCATAGCTGTCAAAGTCCCTGACAAGTTTTCCATGCTTGTCAGAGACTTTGACAGTTAAGGGGCAGCCAACAGGGCTGGTAACACCATGGAGTCTGGAACAGAGTTGGTGCCTGCACTTGAAGACATGCTCAATCTACAGTATGGCTCTGTGGGACTGCTGTGGACATGCCTGCCCAGTACCACCATTCTCCCTGCCACAGTATGCTGTGTCACACAGCACCAAATAGGGCACTCCCACAAGACCCTCATCACTGTCCAAGACCAGTTGCAGGGTTACTCCCCCTCTCCCCCACTCAGCACAGCCTTGACTTTTTCGCAAGGGCTGTTAGATCAGCACATGGCTGGTCTAACTACTACCATGATTTTCAACCATGGCAAGGCTTTCAAAATCCCAAATTAGGGGATTCTGTAGCCTCACCATGGCACAAGCCCCTTTACATCCTGGCGCACCACCACTTCTAACACAGGGGTGGCACAGGGCTGGTTTGATGCACAGCTTCTTTTTTTTTTAATTCTATTCATCTCCACTCCTGGAGAACTCCTTCTGGCATCCTCAGATACCCAGCCTCTACCTTCCCCCGTGACTAGTCCTACTCCCTCGTGCCACCGAGCACCACCTCTGGGTCTGAACCCTCCAAAGGTAGGGCTGCCCTATCTGACCAGGGTGCTCTATCTTATAGGGCAAAGTGCCTGGCACATGAGTGGCCCTGTGGAGAGGAGATAACACAGTGTTGGAAGTGTGGGCTGTTAGACAGACGAGGAGCCTTCATCTATCCCCAGGAATGGGATTTTTCTCTTCTTTATTCATGTTTCCTGACCCCTGTGGAGTGTGGCTTATCAAGGCAATGTAACGCCACAACTCCACCCCCCAGTGTTTGCAGCCAGCTTATATTCGGGTGCCGCGACAGCCACCAGAGGCTGCTCCACGAGCGATCGCATCCCAAACCCTCCCCCAGAAAGAGAGAGCAGTCCTGTGGATGCTCAATCTCTTCTCCCCCTGCCGACCCCCAGTGGCCCGGGCTCATTCCCAAACCCAGGTCACCAGTGCGACAGGTGTGGCATCCAGTGCCTCAACCCTCAGTGCCACCAGGCTGGCTTGGCACACAGCTTCTTGATTTGGACACAGCCTATGTTTAAAAATTGGGATTGCTGCAAGATTTGGCAGAAGGTGCCCCTTGTATCAATTCCTTTTGGCACAGACACCTTGCATCAAATTAGGCTCTTTGAAAATTGGGCCCACGTACTGTATGATTATAGAATGATTTGTATAAAAGTTTTATTTTATTTATTTGTTACATTCTAGGATTACAACCTTTGAGATGAAAGCTCATTTATAGAGGTTCTACATCAAAATTAAACAAGAAACAGTTAAGACATCATTTAAAAACATCACAATAATTGGCAGGTGTAGCATAATGTAATTGAACAATAAGCTAACAGGGTAGGTTAGCAGGGAGGAAGATACAGGGTTAGGTAGAGAGGACTCAGGGTGTAGGTAACCAAGAGAACTTGAGGTAGATAGGTAACCAGGGGAGAGATTGCAGTCTAAAAATATTTCAAGCAGGGCAGGCACCTGTTGTCGAAGTAGAGGTGGAGACGGAGTGGAATGGAGACAAGGAGGAGGAGTAGCATTAAGGGAGGGAGGGAGGGAGAGCAAGTATAGGAGGAGGGCTGTGGCCAGTTATTTAGAAAGGGTGGGACTTAGAGCTTAGGACCAAGGGATTAGGGAGAAAGGATGAGCTAGAGGGGTGGAGTAGGTGGGGTGGAGGACAGTATGCTAGTAGAGAAGGGTAGGAAATTTGTCGAACTCAGTATTAAGGGAAGGGTGGAGTAAGAGCTTAAATGTTTGAGTGGGCAGGTAGGGAGAGTGCTAAGCATGGGACAATGGGGATTGTCAGGTGTTGCAGGTGCATGTCTTTTGGCCATGAAGGTGGGCATGGAGATTAGCTTTGAAGGGTCCTAACTTGGGCACAGTCAGGAGGTTATTTATAATAATAATAATAATAATAATAATAATCCTTATTTATTATGCGCCTTTCAAAGTTGTCAAGGTGCATTACAACAAATTAAAGATTGTTGAGCAGGTTAGGGGCATGGAATCCAAATGATTTCTGACCTTGTGCTATATGGTGGAAGGGAACCTTGAGAGGATTTTTGCATGATCCTCTAGTTGGACATGCAGGAGCAATGGAGGAGAGCATGGACTGTACACCGATTGGGGTCAGGTCCAGAGTAGCCTTTTTAGCCAGAAGGCAGATCTGATAGCTGATTCTGAGATTGAGGTCAAGCCAGCCCATGAGAGAGTATAGGTTGCAGGTGTGGGTGAGGCAAGGAGCTCCTAGGAGAAGTCTGAAGGCTTTGTTGAGGGTTAGCACTACTCTTTTTAGAGCCATGTCGGAGGCAGCTCTATAAACGACGAGGCCATAGTCAATAATAGAGAAGACTGAACTATTTATGGCCAGTTTGAGGGCAGCTTCTGAGAGGCAATGCCTGTGTTTGTACAACTGTCCTATCTTCCTATTAGCTGACCTACAGACCTGGTCTAAGTTGATATTAAAAACTCATGTAATAAACTGTTCTTGTTTGCCAGGTGCAAAAGTATCAACAAGATATGATGTTGTGTTGGTTGTGCTGCTTTAACCAAAACAAACAGAGACATAGTAATATTCAAAGCTGCAGGCTAAGTGTAGTCAGCCACTGGAAATGTAATACAACTTTTACAATCAACTCATTGTAGTGTCTTTTTAAGCAATAGGGCATTCTAAGCAGACATGTTAATGCTATGTTAATCACCTTATTGGTGTGTTGTGTTGCACAAGGCATGGCTGAGTGACACATGTCCATAGCGGCTGATCCACTGAACATTAACATAACCCTTGAGAGTGCCCGATATTACAATACAAAAATGTATTCTATAGTTTTATACTGTATTCATCATGTGACCAGGCTATAGGTGTTTGTTAATAAAAGATTAACGATTCGTCTTCACATTTCATCTCTACATTAATTTCTATCCTCCCCCATTTTCTTACAATTAATACATAAAACTGATGACCATTCCATCGCTCTTCTTCCGAGTTAAGCTTACATTGACCATGTTGCCAGAGGACTGCTCGCCTCCTCTGGGGAGGAAGGGTTTCAAATCCCAGAGATATTCTGACCCTTACTGGTGGATAGGGTGGGTAATCCAGGGCCAGATGCAATTGCAGGGATTTGGTGAAAGTGGCTCACATTGGGGCATGTCCAATACTGTATACCAGGCTGCCATTGCACTTCCCCTCTGCCAGTGTGGAAATTTTAATGAAAAAGTCATGGTCTTCTTGCAGTGTTACGCTAAGTGAAACCTCCATCCATCCACCAAATGACACCCCAAGCACCCTGAAAGAGAATCAAAATAGATCTTGGTCTCCTCTTTTAGCCCCAGTAAAAACCCTGTCTTGGGGGAAGAGTATGGCAAGCTATGGCAGCCTTTTCAAGTAGGAATGCTGGGAGGAATGTCAATTGGGGTACTGGGGTATGCATACTTGGTTGATATTGAGTGCATCCCACAGGGTAACCACTGAATAAACAGAGTTAAAGCAAACAACAACAACAACAAAAAATTTAATGTTCTATAATAACTGGTCAGCAATTTTTGCCATGGTCTGACCAAGTTATAATTTGCCATTATAACTTGTGGGTTATAATGGTGAGCACGAGCCAAGTCACTCACACACAGCCACTCCCTCATTGGCTGTTCACATCCTCTGGGCAGGCTAAACACTTTTTCAAACATGGCGGCTCCTCACTCGCCTAGCGAGGAGCTGATAGACTTTTTCTTTTTTTTAAAAAAAACAAAAACACGCACATTAGCCTTAAAAACAATCTATCTGGTTGATCCTACCATTCGGAAACCACAGCGCAGAACATCTCTGAGTCTCACTCACTATCTGGTTGATCCTGCTGTTCAGCAGCTGCACAGAACAGGAAGTGGCAGCGGGAAGGTCTCTGACATCCTTAATTGTGGTAAGATCGCAACCGCAAAATAAATGTAAATGAAAAAATTGCTGACCAGCAATTATAAATAATAAGGGATGGGGAAATGTACACAACTTAGATTTAATGATTGCCCTTGGTGTGGGATGCTGTAACAACCCCCTTAGGCTTCGTTCTCGGGGTTTATGTAGCATCCCACATCTCGGACGATCATTAAATCCTCATTAAGAACACTTCCCCATCCATTATTGTATATATATATATCATCTTGTCTATCCGATACATTTTGCTTGTCTAGCCTTGAATATTCTACCTAAAAATTGTGACTACACAGTGGAATTTGTTTTATTGTACTTTATTTTTGCTAATTGTGTAAAGTACCTTATGTACATTCAGTTGCATATCATGTACTGAATGCTCCCATTTCCATGTCCTAACATAAGGAATCTTGGAAAAAAAAATCTTATAATATCATTGTATCTTTCCTGTTGTGGTCTGAGTTCCCCATCATTGTCATCAAACCAATCTTCATTGTTACATTTAATGAAGCCAAGAACTTCTGTGGAGGTACCATATATGACTTTCTTGAAGTTTGTCCACATACTTTCAACCTCACTCATTTGTTGCTCAGATGTGTCACTCGATAGCTCGCTTGATTCAAGTACTTTCTTGAGCTTGCTAGTGAGCTCGACATGGTGTGGTGATCCTTGAGTGCATGGATGTTGAGTGGTCTGACTGGAGGCAATTGGTGAGGCTGGAATTGCTTTGGAAGAATTGTCATTCTCATAGTGCACATTACCATCTAGTGGTCAGACCAGCAGCTAGCACTGTGCATTGCATGGGTGGTCATAACATCTTGAATGTTGTGCTGACACACAATAACATAATCAGGTGCCAATGACCAGAATGAGGATGCATCCAGGTGGTCTTGTACTTGTTGTCTTGCTGAAATATGGGGTTGGTGATGACTAGCTGGTGTTCCATGCAAATGACCAGGAGGAGAGTATCACTGGAGTTTTTGCTGCTGACTCTGTGACATCCAGTGACCTGTTTACATGAGGTGTGATGCTGCGGACATGAGCTTTGAAATCACTAAGGAGTATTAGTTTGTCATTTCTTGGTGTTCGTCTGATGATGGTGAGATCTACATAGAATTGGTTTTTGACATCATCGTTGTTGGTCATGGTTGGTGTGTAGGCACTAACTATGGTGGCATAGCACTGTAGCCTGAGAGGGATGCAAAGAACCATCATCCTATCATTGATGCCTTTGGGTAAGGTTTGTAGCTTGAATGCTAAGTTCATGTGGATGGCAAAGCCTAAGATGGAGAGGTGGCGTTCAACTTCCAGCTTGCAGATGAAATAAAAGGTGTATCAGACACTGACCTCCTCAAACTGAGAGTCATCAGGGAGCTGAGACTCACTGAGAGCAGCTATGATGATGTTATATCTGGCTAGCTGTCTACCCAGTATAGCCATGTGTCTGTTGAGGCCTTTGACATTGTCAAGTAGAGTACGAACAGTCCAGGATGCAAAGCTTATAGAGCATCTTTGCAAGCACTGACGTTGTTTTGTTCTTTGACTGCATGATTGGATGGCCAGGTGGCCATTGCAGGCCAGTAGGCTGAAGAAGGAGCAAATTATTTTTAGGGATCCTTTTCTCTCCCTTCCCTGGCTGGGAAGAACAGTACTGTCCCTGAAAAGGGCTGCTCTGTCATTCGAAGAGGATACTTACAATGCTGCCGCTCCAAGGTTAATGTCAAATGACCATCACCCTTGAATCATCTGTATGCAGGTTTGTGGCTAGGTATTCCCAGAACATCCTCCACCTGTACTCATCACCACTTGGCCATCACCACAGGTCTTCATGATGCCGTACGATGTCCAGGTTGTGATGCCGTATGATTTCCAGGTGGTGACCGCTTCTGGCATCTATGCATACTGCTCACTTTCCTGGATTAATGACAAAGGCTGCTCAGTGAAGAAGACTGCATACAAGCAGTTAAAGCAGCAAGTTCAATTTAGGCTTCCCTCTGTGAAGGAAAAATGGTGGAAGATGAAGGCTGAGCAACTGCAAGGAGCCGTTGGCCAAAAGAACATTAATCACTTCTATGACAAGTTAAAGACTGTGTATGAACTGAAAACAAGTGGCACTGTCCCTGTTCTGAGTGGGGATAGCACAAAGCTGCTAACTGACCAATCTGAAATCTTGGCATGCTGGGACAGCCACTTTAACCAAGTCCTCAACTGTCCCTCTGCAGTATCTGCTGATGTGTTAAACAACATACTGCAACTACCTGTGCAAGGTCAGCTTTTCATCTCGCCTAACATGGCTAAAATCCAAATTGTAATCAAGCAAATGTCAAGTGGAAAACCAGTCAGTTTGGATGGTATTCCTGCTGAGATCTACAAGCATGAAGCCACAAGCTTAGGAAGAGACTCCTTGACCTCTACAATAAAATCTGGGATGACAAAACTGTACCACAAGATTTTAAAGATGCCAACACTGTGCACCTCTACAAGTGCAAAAGTGGTCACTCATGCTGCGGTAGTCACCATGGAATTTCACTTCTATTGGTATCAAGTAAACTTTTCACCTGCATTATGCTCCATCAACTAAACAAATAACTAGCAGAAATAATTCTCCCAGAAAGCCAGTGCAAATTTCAGGCTGGTTGTGGAACATCCATCATGATTTTCTCAGCCTGTTAGATCCAGGAAAGAGTAGAATAGAGCACCAGAACCTCTGAGTGGTATTTGGTGACTTGACAAAGGCATTCAACCCAGTTAATCATGATGCACTGTAGGTGATTCTGCTAAAGTTTGAATGCCCTGGCAAATTTGTGAACATCATTTGTCAATTACACATTGGTATGATGGCCTGAGTAATAGATCGAGGCCATGTGTCATCACCATTTGCAGTCACTAACAGTGTTAAACAAGGTAGTGTCCTTGCCCCAACCCTATTCAGCATACTGTTTCCTACAGTACTGCTCGATGCATTCAAGAACTGTGATGGGAATCTACGTTCAGTACTGCACAGATGGTGGCATCTTCAACCTTTAACAGATATGAGCTAAAACAAAAGTTTTGCAGATAACCATTCATGACATGTTTTTTGCTGATGACTGCACTTTACGCACCCACACTCTTGAGGACATCCAGCTGCTATCTGACTGTTTTGCTCGATCGCCAAAGGGTTTTGGCCTTATAAGTTGCAGGCAATGATGGCAGAAGGAGGGATAGACATAGCGGCCATCAGTGAAATGTGGGCCATCCAGTACGATGACCAGGACCTGGTAGTCCCAGCATGCAAATTGTACTGAAAGGATAGGGAAAGGGGAAAAGGGGGAGGAGTGGCATTATATGTAAAGTAGGAAATATCTTGTAGCAGGTATGAGGGAGAGGAGGGCAGAACAGAGGTCTTATGGGTGCAGATACAGGACCCAAAAGGAAGGAAGGTGAGAATGGGGGTGGTGTATAGTTCACCAGCTCAAAGCGGAGATACTGATAGCAAGCTGGGGGAGCAGGCAAGGAGGGTCTGTGCAAAGGGTCACACATAGGGGACTTCAATCTGTCTTGGGTGGAGTGAAATACACCTTCTACCTCAAACAACAGGGAACATGTCCTCCTGGAAGCTTTCCAGGATAGCTTCTCTTTGCAGTTGGTAAGGGGACCAACCAGGGAAATAAATATACTGGACCTTTTGCTGACAAAAAGGGAGAAGATACAGGGGTTGGAGTAGAGAGATCCCCTAGCAGAGAATGACCACAACACAGTGTGGTTTTGACTTGGTATGAGTAAGGGAGAAGTGGAAGAACAAACAGATACATAAACAAGCAAATAGGGAGTGTGGATGTCAATAGGATACAAACCACACAGATACCAATTTTTAACCTCAGCAGTAGACAACTAACACTGGTTGAACTACACGTCCTCAGCTTGGGTCTCTCATTTACCCCTTCCAAAGAACTTAATAAATTTGAACTGGAAGTGGATCTCCAGAGATTTTTTAGAACTTTACGTCTTAAGACAATATTTAGCACTGAATAATAGCAAACATACCAACAGCAAGTAAAAGGAATACTTAATGTTAGGTCTTGCTTTAACCTACTGGTTGGTAAGAATTATGCAGTTGAAATTTTTTGTACAGCAGTACACAAGGATATGTAGAAACTAAGTAATAGCTCAACACATATTAAAAAGGGCAACCTGAGTAGGGTGCAGCGTACAGCAGTTAACAACCTTGCAAAGGATGAAAAACTTGTAATAAAACAGGCAGATAAAGGTGGAGGTATTGTGCTAATGAATAGGGGACATTATAAAAGAATGTGTCTTGCTTTATTAAACAATAGAACTAATTATAACCTATTGCCAAATGACCTTACAGAGAGACTGAAACATCAGGTGATATATACTCTGGAGGAATTTCAAAATAATGGATGGGTAGAAAGCTGGGAGGCTGACATTTTATTGCAGAAAAATCCAGGAAAACCCACTTTCTACGCAATCTCTAAAATTCACAAGAATGAGAAAGAGCCACCAGGAAGGCCAATAGTGTCAGCGAATGAGTCACTTTTTGAACCTATATCACAGTACATTAACTTCCACCTACAGCCTATGATTGAATTAACAGAGGCATATGTTAAAGACACAGGACACATGATACAGAAATTACAAGCTTTATCTGAACAAGGGGTGTCAGATGAGGAATTTTTAGTTACTGCAGATCTAGCTGATCTATATACATCTATCCCTCATGAGCAGGGGATACGCACAACGTTGAAAAATACTAGACAAGAGACCTTTAAATTCTAGTCCAAAAACAGTGTTGCTACAGGAACTTGCTGAGATTATTTTAGCCAACAATTATTTTGAATTTGACTCACAATACTATATTCAAAAAAGAGGAACTGCCGTGGGTAGTAGCACCATGTCACCAGCCTATGCGAACGCGTTCATGTACAAAATATTCTAAGTGGGTATTTAAATCCACATTTCCACAATATAAGGGCCTGGAGCTGTTATATTGATGACATATTTTTTATGTGGAAGGGAGGAGAGGCAAAGCTTAAGACCTTTGTACAGTACATCAATAGAATAAATGACAATATTAAATGTGTTGTACCATATAAAAAATCAGTCACATATTTAAATCTTGGGATCATTAAAGAACATGGCACTATCAGAACAGTTATTTACAGAAAGGAGACTGATTGTAACACTATCTTATATGGGACAAGTTTTCATGAACCTAAATTGATCAAAAGCATACCATATTCTCAGCTTGTTAGGGTAAAATGGAATTGTACAAGAGAGCAGAATTTTCAACAGCAAAAATCAGAAGTACTAAGTAGATTTAAAGAATGTGGTTACACGGAAACAACATTGAACATAGCAGATAAGAGAATTAGTGATGCTGTGGCAGGAGATTTTGGGGAAGGGGGTTCAAAAGAAAAAATAGATCAGAACAGCAAGGAAAATAGGCTGGTGTTTTCAATTAAATTTAACCAACGGTTCTCAGAAATGAGAATGGTCATTAATAGACACTGGCATCTGCTATCTGTTGCAGAAAACCATCCAAAATGTTTTGACCAAAAACCTATAATAGCAGCTAAAAAGGTTGCCACCATGAAAGATAAACTAGTTCAATTACAGTTTGGGAAACAAGATAAAACAGAGACACAGCTCCTGTTAGGCCCCCTCAGACCAGGAATGATAGCGTGTGGGCACTGTTCAGTGTGTGGACATACCCACAAAGAAGGATACATTTCGACATCCCTTCACGGGAGAGAGATTTCCAATTAGACAACACATTAGCTGTTCATCAGAACAGATAATATACATATTACAATGCCCTTGTGATAGGCTATATGTGGGACAGACCACTAGGCCTCTTAGGAGCAGAATCCAGGAATGTAAAAGTGATATATGATTAAAAAAGATACGTCCCAGGTTGCCTTGTACTGTACTGAAGCTCTCCGTACGGGGGGCATCTATAAGGTTTTGGGGTGTGGAACTGATACCAGAATTTGAGAGAGGGGGAAATAGACAGAAAGCACTTGACAAAGCAGAAATGCAATGGATTTTTAAATTCAAAACCTTAGATTCATGGATTGGTATGAACATGGCCACCAATTGACAGGCATGTTGGTAAATGTCTAATTTTGCCAAGAACAATACTGTATATAGCACATATGATTTCCTTATGGAAAAGAAAAAAAGAAAAAAAAACATAAAAAAAAACAAAATGTTTGTTTAACCCCCCCCCCGTCGATTACTCTGCTCTTACATCATACTAGATTTCTATTTGTTTACATTCTTATTTAATTGCAGAATATTTTTGGTTCACTACATGTTAAATTAGGGCAGTTTTTAAATATCAGAATGTTGCATAACCAAAGGAAATTAACCTCTACCCCCCCATATACCTCTACTATCTTCAGGCAAGTTTCTAAGTCTGTACAAGTTAATCAACACAATTCTTGTAGGTTAGGAATTGCTATATGCTTACTAATAGAATTAGAAAAGACTGAAGCGTGGATTTCCCCAAGTATTTTTTTTTTTAGTTTTTGGTAACCAGGTAAGGCCCACTAGGCACAAGTGCCTGTTTTCAGGGGCAACCTGGGAGCAGTGGGTGGTTAAATGACTTGCTCAGAGTCACACAATATGCAAGTGGAGGTTGTGAGAATCAAATCAAATCAAAATCTTTATTTATTCAGGCGAACATCATTGAGCAAAGCTCATTTACAAGATGGACCTGAGTGGTCATACAAATGAGGATACAAGTATTATTACATAGACAAGAATAGCATAAACAGCAATACAATGACATGAAATGATTATATACAACAATTTACATATATACAAGGAACAGTAGAACCATTTAGCCTGAAAGAAAAAGGGACAAAGGGTATAGCAGGCATAAAATATAAATTATAGGGTCTAACTAGTTTTATGAGAATATAATAGGTGATTTGGAAGATAGAAATTGAATTAATATAATGGACGGAAAAGGAAGGTGGGTCAGGTAGGGTAGGGGATTAGGCTGTATAAAAGCAATTGCAGAGCTCTGGAAAAAGGGCGGAGAACAATCTTTTGAAAGATGCCAGAGGTAGTGGGCTATCTAGCTTCATGGATTTTTGGAGAGAGTTCCATGCAACTGCTAAGGTATAGCTGAAAGCAGCCCTTATCAAACCCAGGTTTGGTCTGCTGGATGTATCAAGCTCATTCACAGCTTGTTACTCTAACCTCTATGCTATACTGCCAGCCCTGATGGTCAGTAAGTGCTAAAAGATAAAGTCAGTGGTATTTTTCCTTTTTTAAAGAATACCATTCAGTGCACTTAACATTTTCTCGGACCTGACTGCAGCAGCTGAGCTTGTTTAAGCACAGCTTCATGTTGCTTAACAATGGATTTCCCACATTTAAATGTGGGAGTGTCATGTAGCAAGATCACATGATGAGCAGTCAGGCTCAAGAGGAACCACTGTTATGGCCAGACACCACAGGAACACTTGGTAGTAACAGCATGACAGAGCAAAAAGGCAGCGAGTGAAGTAAGTTAACTAACATATTAGACTGATATTGAAATTTGCTAGCTCTAGATAATAGGGTATCCAAATATGTTAAAATGTTGTGATATCATTTACAGAAGCTGGAAAACACAGAAGTTTATTTTCTTTTTTTTCTAATTCTTTTTATCACCTCCTGTAATCTAGAGAACTCTCTCTGGTGACCTCCTATGCCTCCCTTGTCTCTATCTCCCATCGTGGCCATGTCTCTCCTGCACCCCCGGCCCGGCACATCCCCCAAGTCTGAACCCTCTAGTGATGGGCTGCCCTGTCCACCCAGGGCACTCTATCTAGAGTGCTGAGCTCTGGACCAGATTGGGGGGGGAGGCCTGCAGGGAGGCAAGCCCAACATTGGGAGTGTGGATGGTGCAGGGTAGGAGGCACCATTGCCTATTGCTGGAGGAGTATTTTTTTGTGTCATTACACCCTCTCCCTCCCTCCCCTCTGAGCCCAGACTTGCAATGATGTCTTGACGACATCCGCCGTGGGCCAGCCCAACCTCTCTTTCAAGCCTTGTAGTGTGGCAGTGCCTCTGATGTCTGCCAGAGGCCACTGTGGTGCCTGGCTATCCCTGGATCCCTCCCCTGAGAGAGGAGAGCTGTCCTCCAGATGTTCACTCCTCTCTCTCCCCTGCTGACCCTCAGTGGCCTGGGCTCATTCCTGAACCTGGGTCACCAGCATGGCACAAAATGTGGCATCTAGCACCTCAACCCCCCAGTGCCACCTGGCCGGCCACAGAAGTTTATTTTCAGCCTGTGATTTAAAGCAGGAAGGATAAAGAAACCTCATTGTGCTCTTCTATGAGTAGAAATAAGATTTACAAGGTAAAGAAACATGACACAAATGAAACTAAAAAGCAGAACCCCCCTTTTTCAAAAAAAACATGAAAATAGGAAATGGGGGTGGATTACTCCATGTGTTTGAAAATGCTTTTATCATATTTGCTTGTACCTTGCAACTTGTAGCACAGTAAGTGCAAGAAAATAAAGTCCAGATGTTTGGTTTCAACCTGTGATTTAAAACAGGAAGGACAGATGAATTTTAATTGGTTCTTATACAGTATGTGGAGAAATATGATTTATAAGGTAAAGAAACATTGTACAAAAGGAATTAAAAAGTAGAAAACCCCTACTTCTAAAAAACAGGAGCAGAAGTAATGGGGAAGGGTTACTGTTGGGGGCTGAAAATGCACTGATTATATTTCCTTCTGCCTTTCAGCTTGTGGTGCTGTAAAGCGCATGAAAATGAAGTGCATGTGAATGCAGAACAAGCCACAAAAGAGACCAAATATGAGAAATATAAAACGTTTTCTGAAGGCTAGTTACTATATTATAATTGACGATTTAAAAAAGAGCAGGAATGTGTGGAGTCTGGTGTTTCAGTGATTAGAGTAAAATGTGGTAGCAATCCCTAAAGGGGCAGCGTAAGATAGGACAATGTATATTGATGCTGTATGGTAATAAACTGCAATGTACTATAATTATTTAAGTGTATAATAAATGATTCTTTGTTAATGGATGTATATTTGTTTAAAATACTTAAAGGTTGAGCAGTTTGGTTTACATATTGGTCAAATATCCACTATATAAATAAATAAAATGTCAGTGTTAAACACATGAATGAAACAGAATTTGAAATTGATTTATTTTATTTTATTTCTTAATATTATAGGATGCCTTTTGAAAAAGCACACTCTAGTGCAAACCATTAGGGATTGGAAAAAGAAAGATAATAAAAAAGAATGAGAAAATAAGCCACATAACAAGGACTATTGACAGGGGCTATGGGGTGGATGTCCTGTACTTGGACTTCAGCAAGGCCTTTGATTCAGTGCCACATGGGAGGCTGGTTAGCAAACTGGTTCCTCTGGGAGTAGGGGAGAGAATGGTGGAGTGGGTCAAAAACTGGCTGCAGGATAAGCAGCAGAGGGTTGTTGTAAGGAGGGGAACTTTCATCCTCAAGGGCTGTAACAAGTTGGGTTACAGAGGGATCAGTGCTGGGTCCAATGCTGTTTGGCATCTTCATTGCTGACCTTGCAGATGGAGTTAGTAGCATGATCGGCCTGTTTGCAGATGACACAAATATTAGAGCAGTGGTGGACAGCACAGAAGGGTGGCTAGGACTGCAGGAGGAGTTGGATAAACTAGAATGCTAGTTCAACACATGGCAGCTGGGTTTCAATGCAAAGAAGTGCATGGTTTTGCACATGGGAGCCAGAAACCACAAGCTCAGCTACAGACTGGGGGAGGGGGAACAGTTATCTGACACGGAGGAGGAGGAGAAAGATCTAGGGATGATAATCACAGGGCAAATGAACCACTCAGCACAGTGCAGGAAGGCAGTGGCTAAGATCAACAGGATGCTGGGGTGTATTACTAGTGGTATCACCTCATGGAGGAGGGAGGTCACCCTGCCTCTGTATAGGTCACTGCTCAGTCCAAACCTAGAGTACTTTGTGCAGTTCCAGTGGCCCTACTTAAAGAAAGATGTCAGGTCACTGGAGGGGTCCAGCAGAGAGCCACCAGTTTGACCATGGGAATGGAGAACAAACCTTATGATGACAGACTGAGGGAGCTCAACATGTACTGCCTGGAGGAGAGAAGGGATAGCGGGGATATGATCAAAACCTTCAAATATATGAGGGGCATAAACAAGGTTAGTACAGAGGGGAATTTTTGATTAATGGGAAGGAGAAACACTAGGGGCACAGTTTGAAATTGGATGGGAGACAGTTCAAGAGGGAAATGAGAAGACACTACTTCATGGAAAGAGTGGTGGATGGGTGTAATGCATTCCCAGAGGAGGTGTTAATGTTAAAGTCGGTGACCAGTTTAAAGAATGGGTGGGACAGAGTCAAGGGGAGGGTCAAGGGAAAGGTCACTACTGGAAGGGAGGGTGGGCAGCTGCAGAGTAACACACTGCTAGCTGCACAATCGAGCAGACTCAATAGACCTTGAAGCCTGTATCTGCTGGCATTTTTCATTTGTTCATATGTATAATCAACTTAAAAAAGACTGAAGTCATGGTCCAGCCCATACCTGTTCATCAAGTTACACCCCCTGTGGTTATGATCAATAACATATACTTAAAGCCAAGGACAAATTCTTTTATCTCAGTAGCATTCTTTCACAGAGCACCATGATCAACAATGACATCACTCACCAGATTGTTAGAGCCAGCTCCACCTTTGGCAAACTTGAGCAGAGACTCTGAGAGGAATGAGGGGTTAGTCTGCAAACATGAGTCACTAGATACCAGGCTGTTGTCCTCACCACCCTTCTATATGGATCGGAGTCGTGGACCTGCAACCACTGTTATATTAAGCAGCTTGAGCATTTCCACTTGCATGGTCCATGACATATCACTGGCATCAAGTGGCAAGACAAGATGCCTAAGATAGATGTCCTTAAGTGCTGCAATATAACCAGAAAAAAGGCCATGATCAAAAAGGTCCAGTTGTGCTGGTCTGGATACATCATTTACATGCCTGACTGCAGAATTCCAAAGCTGTCTTCTATGGAGAACTGCAGTCCTGGTATTGTAACAGAGGTGGGCAGATGAAATGCTATAAAGACACATTAAAAAACACCTTAAAATCTTGCAATAATAACCCCAAAACTTGGGAAAACACAGCCACCAACAGGCCACAATGGCATCACATCTACCAGGTTGGTTTGAATGAATCTGAGGCTGCGAGGTTGCAAGATCTGGCTGAGAAGTGCCTGGCATGCAAAGTGCTTCATCTACCCACCTCACCTGGCTTCCAGTGCTACATATGTGATCATATATGTATGTCCAGGATTGGGCTCTTCTCCCATGAATGGACCCACAGCAACTGAGACTCGTATGTCGATGTGACGGGAGACTCCATTATCTTTCCTGTTGAAACACTGGAAAATCCAGACTACTTCCCCTTCTATCGGGGGACCAGGCAAAGCTGTCCCTTCTCGCCATTGTTATTAGCAATCTATATAGAGCCACTAGCCCAGGCCATTTGCGAATCCCCCCAAATTAAAGGGATTTTCTTGGGTGGTGAAGACCACCACATAGGCCTGTATGCAGATGATGTGCTCCTATACCTAGATGTCCCTGAGAATTTATTCCTGGTGATATCTCAAATCCCAAATAACTACTGGACTGTATCCGGGTACAGGCTAAACACCACAAAATTGGTGACCTTAAGAGTCCACTACTAACCATCACAGAGAATTATGTCAATGTATCAGTTCTGCTGGGACCTGGAAAAATTAAAATATTAGTGGGTGTACCTTTGTAGGATCCCAGCAACAACATACTTCAAAAATAATGCCCTAGTTTTTGCCAAAAATGGCGCAGGACCTGGCTGCATGGAATCTGCTTCCCTTGAAACTTATCAGAAGAACTGAAGTTGTGCAGATGGTAATACTACCTAGAGCATTATACTTGTTCCAAATTGCCCCTAATGGTGTTTAGACAATGGAACAAGGTAATAACAAGAGTCAACCGGGCTGGACAACATGCCTGAGTAAAGCTTCAGACCTTGTTTCTGCCCAAAGGGAAAGGTGGCCTAGCACTCCCCAATTTAAAGCATTATTACTGGGCCTCTCACCCCAAATTCATGGCACTCAGACATACTGGTACACCCTGTATGATTTGGCAATGGCTCAAATTAGCTATTTTCCTTAACTACGAATATGTAACGACTATGTACCTCACAGATACACAGCTGTGTATGTTAAGAGACCTGAACCCATAGATTACATTCCAGATGTCAACATGGTTAGTAATTCAAGGAACACTCTGTCTAGTACCCTTCCTTAGTCTTATTTGCCCTATAACATTATTGAAGGGTTTCCACCCCGCCGCACAGACCATGCTTTTCGACAGTGGGAACACCTTTCCTTAGAATACCTGTGTCAGATCCTATCTGGTGCTGACTTTAAATGGTTCATTGAGGACTGAAGGGAGTTCAGTTTGTGGCAAGCAGACTTCTGTAGGTTCTTACAATTGTGACATTACTGTGGTACCCTCCCATTGGAGGTTTGCACCCTGGATTCTCCCCTGGCTTTTGTCACTTCATTTGTCACCATCATGCAAGCTAGGAATACTGAGCATTTGATATCATCAGTATATGGGGTGCTAATTACCACAGAGTGTAACTCCCCCAGAGTACATTATGCAGAGATGGCATGGGGAACTAGGTGTTCCCATTTCCATACCACGGTGGCAAACATCCCGTCAGACAATTTTGAAAACCATCAGTGGTGTGAGTATGCTTAGATACACCAAGTGTGATTTTTTCCAGACCCCTGTCATAACAGCTCATTACCATAGCATGATGCCAGATGCTTCCTGCTGGAGAAACTGGGGGGAATTGCAAGCCCACCATACACATGTGATGTGGTCTTGTCCAGCCCTATGCCCATTCTTCCACACCCTGCAGGATGAGCTAGATGAGCTTTACAGTAATTCCCCTTAATGCAGAACTATTTCTATTGATACAGCTTCCCTTTGGCATGCATAACCCCCTTACTCGATATCTAATGAGCATCTTAATAGTTGCTGCAAAAAAAAGTCATTTCTTGGGCATGGCTCACAACCCAAATCCCAATTGCTGCTTGGTGGGTGATGGTCAACCAAATATACAAAATGGAAATGATCACACATGCACAGAATGAAAGAGTAGAGCTGTGCTTCTCCTGATGGACTGGGTGGCTCCGGCACATGATAGCTAAGGACAGAGAGTTTGTTCCATGATCAATTGCTGGCTAACCCATGCCCCCCTCCAACTCATTAGAGACCACTACAGTGGTGCATATTTTGGTTAAAGATGCCTAACAAAGTAATACCACCTTGAGGAACCGGTCTGGATTGCCTCCCTCTTTTTGCTCCACCCCCCCTTGGGGGCCTGGGAATTGTCAACTTTCCCCTCCCTACACACCTGAATAGGGTCAATGAGACAATTAGGGTTGGTGAAGTGACCCACTTTGCTGAATACTGATATGGTCTATCTTAATACTAATCCATCCTCCCTCCTGTGCTGGAACTTGGGTAGTGGAGAAGACAATTTCACTTGACATTTAACAATGTATTGATACACTGCCTAATAATTGACTCAAGACCATGTATCATTTTGTAACGTAACTGTTTATTGGATGACACAGAGGTTATGTAGATATGAAAAAATCTCATCAAGATTATATTTACAAAAAAAAGAAACATTGGAAAATCATAAACAAACACAAAATAAATACGTAGAAAGAATGAGGACATGCTGCTACCACCCATATTAGAGGCATCATGTTCAGTGCACCACTTGACTACAGACATCAGGGCAGGTCACAACACTGTTCTAAGTCAAGAGGCATCAGGATTACTAATATACATATTACAGAGTGACTTATTACTCGCACCTCCCCCCAACTAGACTAGAGACATGTTAATCACATTATAGAAGATCCTCACCATAGGGTGTGTAATTAAAGAGCAGTTGGTATTGTAAACACATAATGATGCATGACTGTAATGAAGTATCACCAGTCAACATTAAGTAGGCGTATGCCATAATAATGTTGGATGAACTAATCAGAATTAATTTACAGTATAAAAACATTTATAGTGAGATGGTATGGTATGCTGGAAAATGAGCAAACATTTGACTATGGAGAGTAAGATATTATTCATACAATATAGTGTAAACAGTAACGAGCATTCTAGTGAACAAGAAGAAGAATATTTAGAATCACCAGTAATAATACACAAAATAACAGAAGACCCAAATTTTCCCTTCCTATCATCATGCGCAAACAAACCTTATCCATACTTCATAACACATATATACAGTTACTCAGTGTTTTTTGCAGCACTTTGGAACAAGATGGGGTTTAATTAGATGAGCATGAACATGAGTCAGGTAGTGTGATAATTTTCCAAGAATGCTCTTTACTCAGGAAGGGAGGTTTTTTTAAATAAACACAACACATACATGTTCAGTTTTGCACATAGGTACCTAGAGTTTGTGAGGAACCACTGACATGCAAGACATTATTGTGTTTGAATAATTATAATTTTTTTACTAGAACTCTTATTCTGTAAATTAATGTCACTATCATGTAACATTTAACATATACATAACTGAGCAGAGGACAGTGATACTAATGAACACGTTAGTAAAATGTTGCTGATATTCATGCAGTGTCTAAACAACTGACAATTTTGAAACATGCAGCAAAAACAATGATTGGGGTGGCAGATATAGTGGGCAATAATTGGGGTAAAAAATGAGAAGGATAGGCACAAAACATAAAAAAGTGCCAAAAGCAACTGCAGATAACTGTTTACTTATTTCAAAAGTTGAGCGGAATTAGTGAGCCTAACATTAACCTCAAGACTTCAACATATCCTCAATCCTGACCAGTAAAACCATGGAAATTTCACTTTCTCATATCCCTATTTGAATGTCTAACTAAGTAACATGTATCAGTACCTTTATACCATGGAAATCTCACTTTCCCATATCCCTATTTGAATATCTAACTAAATAGCATGTAGCTGTACCTTTATACCAAGGAAATGTCACTTCCCCATATCCCTATTTGACTATCTAACTAAATAGCATGTAGCTGTACCTTTATATCATGGAAATTTCACTTTCCCATATCCCTATTTGAATATCTAACTAAATAGCATATAGCAGTACCTTTATAAATCAGATATGAAAAAAAAATCACTGCATAAAAACTTTCTCATTCAACAAGTTTATGTGGTCTGTAATAATGCCAAAACAGCATATTTGTTTCCTCAGTAGAAAACCGCTATTAATACCTTTAAACTTGCAGCCTGTTCCTGATGTATAATTTTTTTAAATTTTACATTGACTCTATGACAACACCAGGTCACGATGACATGCTGCCCTAAAGAACCATCCGTCCATTTTCACAAAAACAGTGTTACTGCATGATTCTGGTCAAAAGTGGAGGTGCTGTCACAATGTTGATACTATGTATGATTTTGCATTCTGTGATATATAGAAAACCATGAAAGTAAACTCGGACAAAGGATGACAGGTGACAGAACACTTTTTGTTTACATCAGCTGATCATACTAGCCTGTCATCATTATCAAAGTCCCTTGTCTCAACTATTATACTTCACTTTTGTAATAATACAGGCAGTAAACTGATAAATTGCCTCATTAACAAACTCTGTATTTATGATTTATCAGTGCACATATACAGTACCAGATCCTACTAAACTGACAGAAATTAACTGTCCTTTTAGGGCTGCAGGTAGATGGAGCATGCAGCTCTCTTGCATTAGCTCTAAAAATGGCTTACCATGGAACTTCCTTTTTGGACTTTTGGAAGTATCCATCCACAACTGCAAAATAGTGTGCTCCCCCCTCTGATTTTCGATATTTGCTGCTCTGTGTTAAAGGCATCTTAAGGGAGGGGGGATGCTACTGTACCTCCCAACTTCTCAGGATATAAACAAACCAAAAAATTTTTTTGAAACTGCTTTTATGTAGCCCCTCAATTTAACCCTTGCATGGCTGCAGACTGAGCATCTGTCCAGCTCAGTCAAATAGATTCATTCTAGTTTTTTCAGCAGCCTGGGGTTAATTCATTATCTTGAAGTATACTGGAATTTCCCTTATTGAAGCACTGAAGCAGTCAATACCCCCGAGAATGGGAAGACCGAGTTCATGTCCCATCTCAGTCTGCTGTTCTACATGGCTAAGATGGTAACAACTACTAATAAACATAAATGTGGATATTATCTATTAGATCCTTTTAGGTATTCCTTTTGAAAATGTAACTTCTCCTTAACAGTGATATTTAAACAGAAAGCCCACCAGCAAATGTGTTTTTATTTTTAGTGCTGAACACATTCTCTTTACTGCTGCAGTAAATGTAAACACTGGAAGAAATATGAAGAAACTGATATAGGGAAGCTTACAAAGGTTGTCAATAGGCATTTTATGTGACTGCATAGATATGCAGAATTAAAAAAAATGCTACATAAATTCACTGCCACGAAGCAAAAGGGGGGGGGGATTTGTCAACACAAAAAGGGGGCTTGGTCTGCACTCAGAGAGGAGTGAGAAGGTCAGTTTTCCTATGTTGGACAGTGACCCACAGGGTGTAAAAAGTTGAGGTTATTGAAAATATGATTGATCATAATGGTGTACAGAGCCCATTTTCTTACAGCAGCAGTTTTGTCATCAAGGAAGAAAAAAGGTGGGTCAGAATTGACAATCATCTGACATTTTTCACAAATCCCCCACTCAAAAATGAGTAATCTTGCTGCAGTATAAGACCGCACCAAAGAATTCAGAGTCTATGTCAAGCTAGTGTTTCTCTGCTTGACATATGTGTTGCATTCTTTCGGCAGGGTCTTTATAGAGTACAGTACCACAATAAATTTTCTTGACCTTATCCTCACTTACGTTCCAGCTGAGTGCACTCTAACCCCCTTTCTGCCCTGATATCATGATATTTAGGGCTTGATTAAGTAAAGCTGTATCCAAATTTCCTCCCCATTGACCAAGTGAAACATTTTCAATGCCAAAAAAAGACTAGCAATGCATTCCTGGCCTTGAATAAATTTAATATGGGGTGGTATTATACTTTGCACATTCTTGTGTTCTATGATTCTGGGCCTAGATATTCAAAGCAGATGCACCGTGCAAAGTGGAGATGCACCGCATATCCCAGAAGATGGGCTGAACCATGATATGAGAGTTAAGCTAGCCCTGGCAAAAAGAAACACAGGTGAGGAGGTACAGGCAAAGTGGGCAAGCATTAAGGATGCAATACTTGAAGCAACATCCCATTGTGTTAGACAGAAAAGGAAGTGCAAAAGAAGAAGGAAACCACTTTGGTTCTCAAATACAGTAGCAGAAAAGGTCAGAGCCAAAAGGCTGGCCTTCAGGAAATATAAGGGAACACAGCGGATGAAGATAGGAGGCATACCAAACTGCCCTAAGGGAAGCAGGTAAGGCAGTAAGGCAGGCAAAGTCCCAAACTGAGGAAACACTAGCACTAACAGTAAAAGAAGGTGACAAGACTTTCTATAGATACATTAGTGAAAGGAGAAAGTCCAGAGGGGTATTGCTAAGCTTAATGGAGAAAAGGGAGCAAGTGAGGAGGAGGACCTGTAAAGGTATCTATCCTAAATAGATACTTTTGCTCAGTATTTACTGAAGAGAAGGTAGGGCAGGGCCCACAGCTCAGCATCATGGACACAGGGGAGGGAGGTGAGCACTACCCCTTCACAAAAGAAAGGGTCCTACAAGAGCTTGCTAAGCTCAGGGTGGATAAGGCAATGGGACCTGATGGCATACATCCCAGGGTACTTAAGGAGCTAAAGGAGGAACTAGCAGAGCCATTAGCAGAATTGTTTAGTGAGTCTCTGAGCACAGGAGAGGTCCCAGAAGACTGGAGAAAGGTTTATGTGATCCCGCCCCACAAGAGTGGTAGCAGGGAGGAGGCGGGGAACTACAGACCGGTCAGTCTTACCTCAGTAGTGGGCAAGATTATGGAGGCACTTTAAGGAAAGGATAGTGCAACACCTGGAATCCATAGGGCACAGGATCCAAGACAGCATGGGTTTACAAAGGAAGGTCCTGTCAAACTAATCTCATAGATTTCTTTGACTGGGTAACCAGAGTGGTGGACCAAGGGGGAGCAGTTGATGTCGCCTACCTTGACTTCAGCAAAGCTTTTGACACTGTTCCACATAGAAGATTGATAAATAAGCTAGGTAGGCTCAGGGTGGGTCAGAAGTTGGTCAACTGGGTGGCAAATTGGTTGACTGGCAGAAAGCAGAGAGTGGTGGTAAATGGTATACAGTCAGAAGAGATGCAAGTCACAAGTGGGGTACCTCAGGATCAGTCCTGGGGCCAGTCCTATTCAACATCTTCATTAGTGACCCTCAGATGGACTAGAGGGTAAGGCTTGTCTGTTTGCAGATGACACCAAGATCTGCAACAGAGTAGATGATCCAGATGGGGTGGGCAGAATGAGAAGAGATCTGGATAAACTAGCAGAATGGTCAGAACAGTGGCAACTGGGATTTAATGCAAAGAAGTGCAAAATCATGCACATAGGGAAGAGAAACCCTGAAGCCACTTATAGGCTGGGAGGGGAGTTGCTAGCAGTCACAAAGGAAGAAAGAGACTTGGGCATCATCATCACTGATGACCTGAAATCATCCAAGCAGACCCCAAAGCAGTAGGTAAGGCTAGGGGGTGTTGGGGTGTATTAGTAGGGTATCACAAGTCGAAGAGGGAGGTAATAATCCCTCTGTACAAGACATTGGTTAGGCTCCCATCTGGAGTACTCATGACAGTATTGGAGGCCACACCTTCAAAAGGACATTAACCAAAATTGAGGCAGTCCAGAGAAGGGCAACCAAAATGGTGCAGGGACTGCATCAGAAGACATATGAGGACAGATTAACGGAGCTCAATATGTATACCCTTGAGCAAAGGAGGAGAGAGGTGATATGATCGAGGCATTCAAACACCTTAAGGGCATAAACAAGTGAAAGAGTCTAACATGTTTAAATATAAGAAAAATAGCAGGACAAGAGGACACAGCATGAGATTAGAGGGAGGCCGATTAAGGGGGAATGTGAGGAAATTCTTTTTCACAGAAAGGGTGGTAGATGCATGGAATGGCTTACCACAAGAAGTGGTGGCTATGAATACAGTGCAGGGCTTCAAACAGGCATGGGATAGGCATAAGGGAGCAATACAAATGACTATGAATAGATAGGTCACTGACAGAGCAAAGGCCAATGGCACATTTATAAGGTAGAAAAAGAAATGGGCAGACTGGATGGGCCTTGCGGTCCTTATCTGCCGACAACTTCTATGTTTCTATGTTTCTATATTCAAAAGGGAGAGATGCATTGTGCATCGCCAGATGCGCCATCACACATCTATAATATATGCAGCGCTCATAGAGTGGACATTCCCATGAATGTGCTGCGCATCCCTATATTCAGCCAAAATGTGTGGCGCATCTGCAGTGCATCTTAGAGGTGAGTTGCCGAAAGTTAGGCATGGAAGAAGCATGCCTATATGGCCAGCCACCCATAGGCAGTCCACAGAACTGCAGGCAGGCTGTCTGAATATAGCCCTTGGAGGTGCAGTAGGATATGCTCCAGGCATCCACACATAGCAGTCATGCCAGGATGGATGAACCCTGAGCCACCGGCACCATCCAGGGAGCAACACCCACACCACTCCCTAGATGTAGGTGGGGTGTGTGGGGCACTGCAGGTAATGGTATGCAGCATATGGAGTTGGTGTTTCACATGCATGTGGTATCCATAGCAGCCTATGTCACCCTGTACCCACCAATGTTGCATGTACAGGTAGCCCCTGTGGCCATTGTCCAGGTGGGCCCCCTGTACCTCTTTCTGACCCTGTGCATGGCTATGGGGAGCTAGTTGACCAGGTGTGAGTATCCCTCCACATGTAGCTGTGCTGTGCTGTGTTGCTGGGTTTTGGTGACATACAATATTACAAGAGGAGTATACTACAGTTGGAGAAAGACCCACTACATCCCCTATCATGTGTCATGTAATCCTGATGTCTTCTGGTGCTCCTCCTTCTTCTCTTCCCACCCTGTCCCAAGTACTCCCTGATGTCTAATGCCGTGTTCCATGTCAAGATTTCCTGGCATCTAGTGGAAACCTCAAACCCTGTTTCAGCTCCAGTCTTGAAATGGTGACTGACACAACCTTAATCTTACATCCTTGGTCAGTTACCATCTGATTGAAAATACTGCAAATTGCTATCCTTGTTTATTTTTTATTCTTTGGTAACTGGGTAAGTCCCATGTTGTATTATGTTGAATCACACTTCAGCTGGCAAGGAAGGTTAGATGAAGGCTTTGTTGGTCATTGACTGTAGAATATGGAGGGGGAGAAAAGGGGGAAGGAGGTGCCACTAGACATCAGGGTGTCTAGTGGGATAGGGTAGGATCACTGGACACTGAGGAGTGATACTGAGGATCAGGAATGGTATGTGGAAAAGGGGTATTTACCAGTGCAGGGGATGTGCTTTCAGTACCAGACAACATGGAGTGCTTTCTGACAATGGGAGAAGTTGCTTTTCTGGGCAAGAGTTTAGGGGGGAGTTATTGCAGATGCTTGGAATGGGCTCTTGGCACTGGTCAGCACTGTTGTGGACCTGTGAGCCACTCATAAAACAGCTGCATAATGCTGTACCTTGGGACAGCCCTATAGCTTGCTTTGCAAGTGGCCCATAGGGCCACTCAGGAAACAGCTGCTTAATGGTGCTCATAGTACCAGACATGTAATGTGCCTCATGCAGGACCCTGTGGGTCATATGTAAAGCAGTTGTCCAACTGGGTGAAGGGACGGACCTGTAGCTTGCATCATGCAGGGTTCTGTGAACCCTATGCAAAATAGCACACCTGTCAGACATGTGTTTGCACCTGTTGCTTGTGTTGAACAGGGCTCAATGGGCCTACATGAAACAGTACACCCATCAAGCAGGCATGACACTTGCCAAATGGATGATCACTAGGAGGGATACTAAGTACCTCACCCCTTAAATGTGGTAAACAACTATTAGAAAATTAAAAAAAAGTTATGTGCTAGAAAAAACCCTGGTAAAAAACTAAGTTAAAAAAAAACTAAGTTGGTCAAACAGGGTGCTATTATTTACTATTTTATGGCATTGTATTTGGTATTTTATTTTTATGTTTATATCCATGCATGTGCAGAGCAAACATATTGCTACTGTAGTATAGGGGGCTGTGTAGATGTGTACTATATAAGCCAATGTATGTAGAAATGCAGGAGGCTTGCCTCTCAAAAGCCAGTGCTGAGAAGGCTGATGATAACAGGCTGATGGGTGTAAACTTTTTGTAGTTCAAAGGAGAAAGCCACACCACCTACTGCTTTTCTGCACATTAGCCAGCTAGTAGAAATCATAAGATTTTGAAGATAAACATCAAGCCTCACATTGTGTATATGTGTGTGTTTGTTTTTCTCCTTAGTTACAGACATGAAGTCCCTATTTGAAAGCACTAAACAAAGTAGGTAGAAAAGCTGCATGCAGAATGCAAATAGAATGCAAATTTGGGAGGCAGTATAGCGCAGTGGTTTAAGGCTCTGAGCTGCAAATGTAGAGAGCTGGGTTTGAATCCCACAGCCCCCACTTGCATATACTGTGTGACCCAGAGCAAGTCACTTAACTTCTTAACACTTTTAAGGCCACAGGTGATCAAACAGCCCAGCTACACTACCGGTCACTAAGAAACGCCTGTACAAGACACATACGACTGGCTAAATCTAATTACTTTAAAACTGCTTTCAACAACAACTTCTCCCACCCCACTCATTTCTGGAAGTCTATTAAATCCCTCCTCTCCCCACCTGCCCAACCCCCTACTCCCACTCTAAACATTGCGGGTAATTCCATTACTGATCCTAGCCTGGTGCCTCTGAGTTTAACTCCTACTTTTCCTCCCTGTTTTCTTCCATCCGCCTCCTCTCATCCCTATCCCTTGTCCACTCCCCTTCTGTACCTACCCCAGCCACCTTCTGCCTCCGCCCAGTCTCATCTAGCCAGGTACTAAAAATACTGCAGGCTTGACCCAACAAAGGGAAAATGCCCATCGGGCTCGATTCCAAGATGCTTCTGCTCTCTGCACCTGCCATAGCATACCCACTAGCACTGCTCTTTAACTTGTCCTTCAAACTCGGGGCAGTCCCCAACTTATGGAAACAAGCCACTGTCGCTCCACTACCTAAAGGAGGGACCCTCCTCCATCCAACTATCATCCCATATCCCTGCTCCTGCCCTAGCAAAGAGTCAAGAGCGACTTGATTCTCTCTCAGCTCTATCATTATCTCGATTCTATATCCTTTTTACCCCTTCCAGGCCGGTTTCAGGAGAAATCACTCCACCACCACCTCCCTTCTTCGCCTTACTAATGCAATCCTCACGGAATGGATAAAGGAGAATTAACAGCTGCCATTTTCATTGACCTAGCGAAGGCTTTTGACACACTCTCCCATCCCTTGCTGCTGACTAAACTTACCCAAGCAGGACTGTCAAAAAACGCAGTAGACTGGTTCTACTCCTACCTGGCTGACAGGTCCCAATCAGTCCGCATTGGCTCGGCCAGATCCACCTCACTTCCTGTCACCAGTGGTGTCTCCCAAGGGTCTGTACTTGGCCCGCTGCTGTTCTCTATCTTTCTTAATGACCTGCCTGCTGCCTGCCTACAAACATCTATCCACATGTATGCTGATGACACGGTGCTGTTTGCCTCTGGCGATCCTCTAGTGCAGTACAGCCTGCCTACAGAAGGATTTTGATTCCGCTCAACGTTGGTTCACCTTAAACCAGCTGCACCTAAACCCTAAAAACAGTCTCCCCCACCTTCGGCTCCCGGTCCAAATTAGCACGACTCTCTGCACCTCCTACGTTCTACACTTTGAATAGCTCCCCACTAGAGGCCTGCACCTCCTATCGTTATCTTGGGGTCTGGCTAGACCAGCATCTTGACTTTTCAGTGCATATCGATGCACTACACAAAAAATTGCAACCTATGTTGGGAGCCCTCTACCGGAATAAAAACTGCATCCCTCTACGCACTAGACAAGCAATAGTGCAAAAAATGATCCTTCCTGTCTTTGATTACGGGCGATGTCGCCTACTGCACCGCACCCCAAACTTCCCTAGCTAGGCTGGATCCCTTTAACTCTTTTGCTGCTTCTCGCTAAACCTCCCTCCAATACCCACCACTGTGTCCTCTACCAATCCCTGGACCTCCCGCCTCTTCATAACAGAAGACTGCTCCACTGCGTTAAACCTCTGGCAAGTTCTGGTCACATACCCTCCCTCCTACCTGTCTTCCTCCTTAGCCACCCTCCTCCTCCTACTTATGCTCTTCGAATATCGATGCTAGGCTCCTACATATCCCCCACAGATCCACCCAGTCAGGCCAGGCTGCTTTCAGCTTCAGGTTGCCCAAACTATGGAACTCCCTGACAGCCGACATCAGACATTCCTCAAGCACTCCTCAACTGAATGCTCTTCTCAGACTGCACTTCGCTACCGACTGCAACTGTAACCTCCCCCCTTAGTCCTCCCCCTCATCTCCATAATCCTCCCAGTTGCGCAGCAACTTATTCTGTTACTAACTTGTATTTCTGCTCCCTACGCATGTCTGGTAGCACATTTTAGTGATTAAGTATCTATAACTGTACCTGTAACTGTACTGAACTATCTCACCTACCGCTGTACTCTGCCAATGTATGTTCTTGTTCTGCTGTAACCTCCCTACCCCCAGGACGCATCTGGAATCGAGCAGTACTCTGCTCAGCATGCCTTCCTGGTGAATCTCTTAAATAAATAAATAAATAAATAAATAAACTTCCCTGTGCTCCCAGGTTGCACCTGTAAAAAAGCTAGTGTGTCTCACCTGGTTAAACAATTGGGAAAAAATATATATATAACTACTGGTGACCCTATTTATCAACTGGATTATTAGTACTGTCAAATGCCGTAATAACCAGATTTTGGGTTATTACGGCTCAAACGCTGCAATAAACTGAAATCCCGTTATTACGGTGCTTGACAAAGTGAGACTAACAGCCAGACTACTTGCGCGGCAGTGCCAGTGTGAGACTGTAATGACTCACCTTTCTCCCTCTGTAACATGACCATGTTCATCATGATACAGAACATGACACAGAATGTAAAGAAAGAGTTATGTTTTGTAAAAAAATCATTTCATCTGTAGGTTTTAAGGTCCGTATTTTCTTTTTCAATAACAGAAGCCACCAAGTGTGGATCGAGAAGAACGAGTGACTCAGTGGCTTCAGAAGACTACGTACAAGTTTGAGTGATTGTTGCTATAGCAACACTCATTCACATTTGTATCTAGTCTTCTGACACTGCCGAGTCACTGGCTCTCCTCGAGCTACGCTCGACGGCCTCTGTTATAAAAAACTGAAACAAATGGACGTTAAAACCTACAGATTAAATTATTTTTATAAAAAACATAAGTGTTTTCTTACATTCTGAGACATATTCTGTATCTGGATGAACACCACTCGGTCACCCTTCACTGGCTGACCCACGGAGTCACTCCCTTTACTCCCTCTACACTCTGTGGCTTCTCTCAGTTAAAAGTAAAGACATTTACCACAGCTGACATCATTTTGATAAGAAACATTGCTTTTTCTTACAGTGCAATCTGTATACCACTTGAGAAAAATTAAATAGCATTACTTCAACTGCAAGCACTTTTTTCCCTCTCTCTTGTAGTTCTACATAGCAAGTACATGCACCAGCAATTATAAAAAATAAAGGATAGGAAAGTGTGTGTATATGCATTTTTTTACACACCTCTCACAAACATCCAATCAGCAAGTTTTCAACGTGCCCCCAAGTTAATTTTTGGACACATCTATTTTACCCCAAAACAAGTTTCCATTTCAGGATATAGTTTTGTTTTCCTTTTTTGCATACCTGCAGGAAAACAAGCATGTTGGGGAATGCTGAGGATTGGACCAAAAGGCACTGAGGAATAATGCCAGTGGACATTGAGGAATCATGATGTGGCACAGTGAGAAATCATGACAAGGGATATTGAGGAATCAAGATGTGGGACTAGCATGGTGAGCACTGGTAGGCTGGAATACTTGGCAAGGGTAGGCAAAGTGGTAGGTTTATTATATGGGATGGGTGGGAGAAGAGGGTGGGGAATGTAACTTGGCCAGTAGATGGGGAAATGTATTTTCCACTAGGCAGTGGCTGAGGTATACCAGTGTTGGGGTTGAGTACCCACCACTGGCATTTTTCATAGTTGGATGTATGTATGGGATGTGGGTACCAGAGGTAGGGTTGGGCAGTTGCCACTGGTTCTATTACAGTTTGGTTGGGCAAGTGGGGAGAGGGTACCAGTAGCAGGGTTGGGCATTTGATGCCAGTTCTGTTACAGTTTGGGTGGGCAGACAAGAAGGGGTACTTGTGGTAGGGTTGGGCACTAGTACTATTATAGTTCATGTGGGCAGGAGGGTGTTATTGGTGACAGGGTTTGGCATCTGTCCTGGGTTCTATTACAGTAGAGGCAGGCAGGAGGGGGTACCAGCAGTGAGACTGGGCACCCATGGCTGGTTCTGTTACAGTTCAGACAGGTGGATGGAGATACCATTTGTAGGGTTGGGCTCCCAACTGCTGGAATAGCTTGGGAGGTTGCCATATTGGTTCTATACTGCCTGTAATCTAAAGAAAATGGGGGCCATTTTTGTATCTCAAAACTACATAAAAATGGCAGTTTTGAGTTGCACAATTGGAGACCCCCTCACAAAACTGATGTACATCCAGTTATCTGCAGAACATTGAAAAAATAGCCTGCACATGCAAGAAAAATGGCCTTTATTTTTCTTAATATAATAACAATTTTTTTCAGTAAAACCAAGTATTAAAGAATCATCCTTTTTCCAGACTCCAATGAACTTAAAAGTTTCAGGTGTCAGTTTTCAGCCGATTTTAGGCTGTAAGCAAACACGACTTAATTCCAAAGTTTTTAAGGGTCTTCAACCTTCCAGAACTTTTAAACTGCAAAACTGACTATTATCAAATGTTTAGAACCAGAGATCCTTGCGCCAGTTCCACACATGACACATTTCAGGCTATTCTGTCCAAGGATAACTGAGCTATTACGGGACAAAAATCATGGTTTTACATTAAACTGCCTACACTGCCCTCATGTAAAACGTATATATATTTATACAACATACACTTTGAGATAACTGGGAAGATAAGTAAGCAATAAGACATGACAGGGTATGCATGGAACAGATTTTACCACATGGCCAGGGGCATAGTAAGTGGTCGAGTGCCTTCAGCCACTGGCCGTTTGGTAAAATCTGTTCCATGCACACCCTGGAGTGTCTTATTGTACTTATAAAATGGGCTCCTTTTTTTTTACTTTTTCAAGTCTGAAAAATCATGTTTTTATGTAGAACAAACAGACTTGCTTATGGGAATTTATAATAAAATAGTCCTTCCGCCTAATAGATAATGACATCATTGTGAATGTGTGTGAATGTGCTGTGTAAAGTTTGTGCTTTTTTGGCATCAATGGTTATCGTAGCATTTCTTTTTGTTTTATGTTTTCATCTTGTTGCCCCTAAGAGAGAGAAAGAGGACTGTGACTTATATAGGTATCTATTTTATTTGATCCATGACCGATAGCAGCAAATTTGGCAGCACAGCAGGAGCATGTAGGATCTGGAACAGAAGCGTTCATTGACTTGGAGAAGCAACAATTATAATACAGGATAAACAGGTTTACCAAAGTTTTGTTTTTTAACGAGTGATTTACAAGCACTGCTAGGAGATGTATAGGAAGGAAGCAGACCCTTTTTTTCCGGTGACCCCAAGAACTGGGTCACTGACTGAGAGGAAGTACTTCTTTCCCACAGACCATGACTTGCCCATAAATCGGCCTGTCAGCTTCGAAACTGAAGAAATAAGGAAAATGCCTAAGCAGTGCAAGAGAGCCATCGATTTTTCATTTGGAAATGTGGTGAAACAGGAGAACAATTGGCAGCCGAGACAGTGGGAGCAGACATGCTGCAGTACAGTACTAAGATTGTTACCTCGGATCAGACAGTATTTTTTTTTATTTAAATGTAACGGTTTATGTATTGTGATACTGAAAAAGATTAAAAAATATACACATGGTCAGCAAACATCACTAGAGTTTTCCCTGATTGGCCACAAGTTTTCTAGGATGAGCCCCATTAGTGAGGGGAAAAAATGGCAGTGTTTTAAAAATCAACATTCTAAAAGCACACTGACTTCAGTTTGCAATGCAGTCCTGCTCTTGAGTGCTTATTAATACCTGTGCATAGAAACATAGAAACATAGAAACATAGAAACATAGAATGTGACGGCAGATAAGGACCGCTTGGCCCACCCAGTCTGCCCATTTCCCTACCTACTGGATAAGCTGCAGATCCTAGTTAACCAGCAGCCTACTTCTTCCTACCCCCACCCCCCAGAATTGCCTTATGACTATCCCATGCATGCTTGAATTCTACCACTGATTTTGACTCCACAACCTCCTCCGGAAGGCCATTCCATGCATCCACAACCTCTCTGTGAAAAAATACTTCCTTAAATTACCTCTGAGCCGCCCTCTATCTTCAAATTGTGCCTCTTGTTCTTGCACACCTCTTTTTTGAAAGATGCTACCCTCTTGGACTTTGTTGATTCCTTGAGGTACTTGAACATTTCTATCATGTCCCCCTCTCCCTCCTTTCCTCGAGGCTATACATATTAAGCTCCTTAAGTCTCTCTTCATATGTCCTCCAGTGCAGACCCTGCACCATTTTAGTTCCCTCCTCTGGACAGCTTCCATCCTGTCTATGTCTTTATGGAGATTGGGTCTCCAGAACTGCACACAGTACTCAGATGGGGTCTCACCAGCTGTCTGTACAGAGGGATAATAACTTCCTGTTTTTCTACTGGTGATGCCTCTCCCTATGCATCCCAGTATCCCCCCAGCCCTCCTTGCTGCCTTCTCACATTGCTTGCCCACCTTTAGGTCATCTGATATGACTACCCCCAGGTCCCTTTCCATTTTTGTTGTTGTTAGTATCTCACCTCCCATTGTGTACTCTTCCCCTGGGTTTTTGTTTCCCAGGTGCATTACCTTGCACTTCTTAGCATTGAATCTAAGCTGCCATACATTTGACCATTCCTCTAACCTTGCCAAGTCCCTTCTCATCCTTTCCACCCCACCCTGTGCATCAACTCTGTTGCAGATCTTAGTGTCATCTGCAAAGAGACATATTTTTCTTCCAGTCCTTCTGCAATGTCGCTATAAAGACATTGAAGAGGACTGGTCCTAATATTGAACCTCATGCGGACCCTGCTAGTAACCCTCCTTTCTTCTGAGTGGACTCCATTTACTATTACTCTCTGTGTCCTATTCTCCAGCCAATTCTTTACCCAGGCTGTCATCTTGGGACCCACTCCCAGGCTGGCTAACTTATATATTAATCTTTTGTGTGGGACTGTGTCAAATGCCTTGCTAAAGTCTAGGTAGGCCATGTCCACAGCCCTCCCTGATCTACTACTTTGGTCACCCAGTCAAAGAAATCTATCAGATTCGTCTGGCATGACCTTCCCGCTGTGAATCCATGCTGCCTAGGGTCCTGTGCCCTTCTGGCCTCCAGATACGCGACAATTCTTTCCTTTAGAAGTGATTCCATCATTTTCCCTATCACTGAGGTTAAACTAACAGGTCTATAGTTTCCTGCTTCTGCCTTGCTCCCACAGATTTCATGCACAGGTAATAACCAATCAGAAAGTGGTTTTTCCTCTACCCATTTTATAAAAGCTGTTATCTCAGGCATCGTGAAAACATATTAATATCTTTCTATGATGCATTATGTCATCCTGATAGCTTTCCTTGTTGCACAATATCATAGTGCAGTCTTAAAAAGTAGTAGTAGTAGATCTCAAAATTAGCCAAATCCAAATGAATGAACATATGAAATTGCAGGCAGAAAAAGGCCCACAGGTATATCAACTCTGCCTGATTGTGCAGCTCTTAGTTTCATATTACTATAACTGCCCCAGCCCCAACCAAACCCCTTCCTCCCCTTTCCTGGTCTTCCCCCCCCTTTGTGTTCTTGTCTGTACTAATCCTGCCCTTGACTCTATCCCAACCCCACTTAGAACTATCCACTGTCCTCAGTTCGATTAACTCCTCTGGCAGTGCATTCCATCTCACCACCACTCTTTCTGTAAAATAGTGCTTCTTCATCTCCCTCCTGAACCTTCCCCCTTTCAACTTCAGACTGTGCCCCCTAGTGACCCTTCCCCCCTTTAAGTGGAATAATCCTCCCTCTCTGACTTTGTTTATGCCTTTCAAGTACTTATAGGTCACTATCATGTCCCCTCTTTCCCTTCTGTCTTCCAGCAAATTCATATTGAACTCCCTCAGTCTTTCTTCATACGGCAACTCCCCCACTACCATGATCATTTTCGTAGCCCTGCGCTGCACCCCCTCCAATAATCTCACATCCTTTTTGAGGTATGGGCACCAGTACTGTACACAATACTCCAAGTATGGCCTCACCAGTGATCTATACAAGGGCAGGATGACCTCCTCCTTTCTAGAAGTGATCCCCTCTAGCAATGCACCCCAGCATCCTATTTGCCCTTGCTGCTACCCTCCTACACTGTGCTGATACCTTCATGTCCCCTGTGACTATTACCCCAAGGTCCCTTTCCTTCTCAGAAGCTGTTACCTGCACTCCCCCAAGCCATTAGCTGGTCCTGGGATTTCTTGCTCTGAGGTGCATGACTTTGTACTTCTTAATGTTAAACCCCAACTGCCACTCCCTAGACCAGTGTTTGAGTTTAGCTAGAAACAAGCAGAAGTAGAAAACTGAAGTTGGCTTGCTTCTGAATTCTACTCCCCAGCTTCAAACTTTGCAACAACTGTAAATGAAGTCAAACGTTATTCACACATTGCAAAGTCACAAGGGAGTTTGCACATTTCAATCATGTTTATCTGAAAACATATACCTGTATAAACGGAGACTGAATATTTATATATTATTTGCAAAAAACTATGTTACTGCATTAGTTAGGGTTCATGATAAAGTGTAAAAAGTAGGGAAATATGATGTTAGGGTTTCCAATCCTAAAACCCCTGCACCACCCCTGAAGTGAATGAGAGGTGGAGTCTTTCTAGGGGTTGTCAACCTTAATACTCACCCCATTGTATGTACTCATGAAACATACACACCTGTCTCCATCACATCTTAGCTTTTATGTTACTTCAGTGGGGTGAGCGTTAGGGTTGACAACCCTTAGGAAGACTCCACTCCTCATTTGCTTCAGGGGTGGGGGTAGGGGTTTTAGGGTTGGAAACCCTAACATCATATTTCCCTACTTTTGTCACTTTATCATCAACTCTAACCAATGCATTAACATAGTTTTGTGCAAAGAATTTCGGTGACACTTTATTTTAAGTGTCCTTAAGTACATTGTAATTACTGTATAACTACAATGTACCTACTCTGTAAGTACTGCCTAGTTACATGTAACTACAATGTAGTTAGTAATTAGTTTCACATTTGTGTATTACGTAGTTAGGCACACATTTCTATAATGTAACTACACTGTTATTGCACTGTAAATACTATGTAGTTATTAATTACTTTCTCATTTGGCTGGTGTGTAGTTATACAATTTGCATGAAGTGGCAATTACACGTGCAACCACAACCGTTTCTCTTTTGGCATAAATTGATTTATGCTGGAAGTGTAACTACATATGTAACAGCTGTTGCAAAGTGCAACATACAGTACACAGTTACATTTGCTAGAAAGAACTGATTTGAGGCAGAAGGGAGGCAACAGTAATTGCAGTAACTACCACTTCATGCAAATTGTGTAACTACAGTACAGTACTACCCATCTTCCCTGTGTCAGTCTTCATCATTCATCACTGTCTGGGTGACAGCTGGAATACATCACCCCACCGGAGTTTTTGTTTTGTAGGGGAGGAGCTGGTGCCAGAGGTGGCACCGCCCTTTGAGCCAGTGCATTACATGGTGCTTGTGGGTCATCCAGCAACGGTCACCGGCTCCTCCTTCTCCACTCCAGTTCTGCTTCTCCCACCATTGAGAGTGCAGCACCTCACCCCTGCTTAAGAAATTTAATCTGCGACATTGTGGCCTAGTTAATTGTTTTAATGCCATTATCGACACTGTTTTCGCTCTGTTCCAGTTCTGCCATCCACTAGTAACTCGGCACAGTTTTCTGCAGGAATCTGGTCAGATCTTTCCTTTTTCTTTCTTGAAGTGGCACCAAGTCTGTTTCTTATCATTATTTTAGTTACCTCAGTCATATCAGGTTCGTTCAGGTACAAAAAGTGCTCTTTCAAGGTGGTCTGGCCTACCTATGTGTCTGTGTCCCTGCGCCTGCAGATGTCCATCATGGACCGGCATGACCGATGCCTCACCTACCTGGATCTGTTTCACTATATGGATAGTTACAATGCTTGCTTCTCCATGGACCATGGAGTACTAGAGCACCACGCATGGAAATTCAGCCTTGATCCACCAACTTTTGGAGTGCACAAGGGACTCCAAGTGCAGGTCTCTCTGCCCTTCTTCGGGGTCCCCTTCCAGTTTTATATGGACTGGTGAGGAGGGGGGCCTCCTCCCCTTCTGGCCTTGCCAAGGAGGAGGTCACTTCAGAGGTGCTGGAGTAATGGTCCAGCCCTCTCAAGAGCCAGGTCAGGAGCACTGCACAGGCAGTTACCTCCTCTGAGGTGCAGGCACTCCCGGTGTCATGGCCCATGCCTGCTGGGCCCAGCATGGGTGGCTCCGAAGCGCTGCCTGCCAGTGGTATTCTGGATCCCTTGGCTGCTCACTGCTCCAGTGATTGGCATGGCACCATGAGCAGTACTGGGCCCTTCTGCAGCACCATGAATGGTAGGCATGGGTGGGAGAACCTCCGGGGCCACTCATCTGGAGGTCTTCTGGATCTCCTCCTCTCCAGAGCCAGATGGTCGGGAGACATATCCGGACTGGCTGCCTGACTCCTTTGAGTTGGAGGGTTTTCCGGTGCCCAGTTCTTCTGTACCCTCCCAAGCATCCCTTTCCTTGGCACTGATGATTATGGTCAGTGCCAGCTTCCACACCAGTGGCAAGGTCGGGAGTTGGCCTGCCAATTTTGGCCCTCAGTCTGAGGGGATGGTGGTTTGCATCTCGGGGATCAGACAGCTACCAGTCTCAGTGTCGGTGCTGTTCGCTCCCTCCCAGGGCTAGAACAGGGACTCCCTCTTCTGCGGCCTCCTTTGGGGGGCCTGCAGTATTGGAGCAGTCCTTAGCTTCAGGAGTGAGGAAGAGGTTGACCTCTAGTCGACAGGGTTGAGGGGGCAGAGTGTGGGGCAGCGACCTTCTCCGGGGACCCTTCAGGGTTTGGGGAGGAGTCATAATGCTGAACCCTTATTTTCTCCCTCATCCCCTTCGAGGGAGGCCTTATTGGGTAGGGTTGGGATCCACCCTTGTGGCTCTATGCTGCCCTGGTCTCCTCACAGGGGAATTTCCTCTTTAGGACTCAGTCCTGACCGCTTCAAGTGAGTTGACTGGGCAGTAACTTCACAGACCAGTGGATCCACAGGAGGTCTGAGTTCGCCAGCGAGGTCCCCTAGCCCTGGCAGAGATCTCTCACATAAGGTGAAGTGTGTCTCCCCATTGCCTCTGCAGCTCATTTCCCAGGCCATGTGGGTCCTTTGGGGCCCTTGACCTGGGAGCAGGTCAGAGCCACTGCTGCCACCTTCCCCAGGTATGTCAGGGCTATGGACTAGCAGGTCTTTCACCTGTCTCCCCACAGCAGCCAGACTCAAACTCTTCTGATTCATCAGCCTCCTCATCTTCCTCCTTCAAGGAAGAGGATATCTCTGTCCATATGACCTCAGACTCTGATCAGACAGAGTATCAGCACTTCCTATCAAGGCTGGTCAGTGATCTGCACCTATCCCACATCGCAAGATGGAATACTGAGCAGAAGAGGCATGTCTTTCTTAGCGAATTCAGTGCGGACCACCTGGTGGTCCCTCCTTGGCAGATTCCCTTTCAGGAGGAACTGTCCCACACCTGTCCATCTGCCCCAACTCCAGCCCCTATTGACTGCCTGTGTAGGTATTGCTCACCCCAGAGGGACCTTGCCTCATCCATTTTCAGGAGTAAGGGGACTGGATACCCCTTTCTTCAGGGCATAGACACCTGGTGCATGACCAAGCCCCGGTTGAGGACTCTACGGAGTTTGACTGCTGGGAATGGAGAGTGTTCTCCTCAGCATGTATCATGCTCAGCATTGCCATTCATCAAGCACACCACGCTGCCTACAACAGGCATCTGTGGGCAATGCTAGACCAGGTGTTGGCATTGCTGTCTGATACAGAGGCAACCAGACAGGTCATTGCCCTCTCTGCACAAGTTCTAGAGCTTGCAAGGCACCAGGCAAGGGCATCTTATGATGCCAATGAGGTAGCTTCAAGGCTAGTGGTGAGAGCGATCTGCATTAGGCTGATGGAGTGGCTTCATCTATTAAGATTGTCACCCTTGGCTCGGAGTAGGGTGCTTGCCTCTGCTTTCTGGGGGACAACCTTTTCTTCTGCATGGTGAGGTGGGAACTACAGTGGAGACTTCCGTTTCCCAGGCAATGGGAGATCCCACCTCGCCCTGACCAATCGCAGGCCTAACTGGCCTGTAATAGGTCTCCTCATTTTGTGGTCCACCCCCATGAGAGGCTGGGAGACTCATGTCCCTGAGGGAAGTGCTGGGCCCCCCTTCAGGATGGCTCAGTACTCACCCAGACAGTGATGAATGGTGAAGATTGATACAGGGAAGATATGAAAATTATGTACCTATCATAATTCTTGATCTTCCTTTGTATCTTCACCATTCATCTCTGGCACCCGCCCACCTTCCCCTCTGGGTCTTAGTCCCTGGGTGATACCCTCTCCGTGCTTGTCCTCCCTCTCCTTGAGGCCAATTGTGGGCCGGTCCTACCGGTACTTCTGAGTCCTCTGTTACCTTCCTAAGTGACAGATGGCCCACCCTAGGAGGGAGGGAAAGTAGGGCTTCTTGCCCTGGCCTTAGGGACTCCCTATGGGTCCTTCCCTTCTCAACTGGGGGGGTCTTCTGGGACTTGGTTAAGTCCTGTGGGCCATGACTGATTCCTAGTCATGGGTGATATCCCCTATGTGAGGAGGGGAGGAGAGGGCCCATGGGGGCTCTCCTTCTCCCTCCTTATATAATTTTTCCTCCTCCCCCCTTTATTGGGGAGGTAGGACTTGTCTTGGGCAGGACTCCCCCTAAACCATGTGGGTTTGTCCTCTCAGGACAACAGTAACTGGAGGGGTCCTGTCCTGAGATGGCTGTCAAGACCCCGTACTGCAGTGGGGGAGGGGGGGACCTTCTTCACACCTGCTGTTTGGGAGGAATTGATATCTGAGACTGTCCATCTAATACGCTGCTCTCACCTTTTCAGGCAGGGAGGTACTCAGTTCTGAGTCTCCATCTGAATTGCTGTTCATCTCCTCCAGCTGGAGGTTCTGGCACCTGGCCTAGCTTTGGTTCAGCCAAATTCTGTAGTCCCCATGGGACAGCAACAGGTTCAGTGACCTCCCGGATGTCAAACAACATCTTTTTCCCAGAATTCTTTCTGGGTATAGGATATGGTGGGGTTTCTTTCTTCCTCCTCCATCTTTATTTCTCTTTACTTTTCTCTCTTCTCTCTCTGTTTGATTGGCCACTCAGGGGCTAGGGCCAAAGCCCGCACTTTCAGGTTCCCCTCCTCTGTCCTCTGGCCAGCTTAATCCTTTTTCAGTTTTACATTCTTTCCTTTAGCTATCCCTTGGGCTCCCTTGCCTCGCCCTTGTCTTTTCTCTAACCATCTATTTTCCTCTGTTTCTGGCAAGCAGAACTGGGGCAGAGGATGAGCTGGCGATCATTGCTGGCTGACCCGCAAGTGCCACACAAAATGCTTCGGCCTCAAGGGTGGCACTGATTCAATGGACTATTTTCAGGCATGACCCAGGCCATAAAGATGGTACATAGGAAGTATAGACAATACACTTACATTAACTGAGAAAGGCACAGGAAATAGATTACATTGAATATACTGGTCTAGATATTCAAAGGGGATGCCCCTGGTGCAACTGAGTTGCACAGGTGCATCCCCAAAATGTGCCCCTGGGCCATATTCAAAAGACGGGGATGAGCCGCACAATTCTGGATGCATCGCAGTGCAAAGATAATGTATTCGGCACATCTGGAGGGGCATTCCCCTGCATATGAGGCACATCGTAATATTCAGCTGAGATGTGCGGCACAGCTGCCCGCACATCTCAGAGTTATGCCTCACAAAGTTTCACCTGGAAAACCAGGCATAAGTCATAGCCACCCACAGCTGGGCTGCTGTACTGCACAGTGCAACACAGCAGCCGCTAGCTGCTGTGTGGCAACCCCCCAGCCCCGATCATTAAAACAGTAATATACCCCTTCTATTCCCAGTAGTCTAGTGTTACCCCCCTCCTGTTCCTGAACATGATCATAGTGGAACAGAAAAAATCCCAGTCTACCTGGTAGTGTAGCTGCCCCCCTCCCACCCCCAACATCACTCAGTAAACAAAACCCATCCCCGATACTTCCTGGTAGTCCAGTGGTGACCCCCTCCCTTCCCTGATACCTGATTGTGCTGACATAATAAAATTCTACATCCCTGGAAGTCTAGTGGCACCCCCTTTCCCAAACATGATCGTAGTGTTATTATTGTTAGATAACCCTCCCTGGTAGACTAGTGGCCCCCTCCCATCTCCGAGCATATAACACAATAAATCAGACCCTATGTCTCTGGTAGTCCAGTGGATCCCTCCCCATCCCCAATGTAACAGGAATCATCCCCATCTGTCATTCCCTGGTAGTCCAGTGGACCCCCCAACCCCATCCACTGAGGCACCCACACCCCACCCCGCTCCCCTATCCCAGCATGGCCATTGCAGCCAGCAAGCAGCAAAACCCACCCACACACTGCCATGGCTTTTTGTTAACTAAGCTGTCACTGAATGACAGCTTACAGTAAGCAATGCAATACCATTGGTCAACAGTGTCCTTGAATGATGGACGGGGATGATTCCTGTTACATCGGGGATTGGGATGGGTGGGGGGTCCACTGGCACAGCCTGCTGCATAAATGAAAAAAAAAAAAACAAGTCCCCAGCTCCCTTTTGCCTTGCACCAGGAGTGTACATCGCCAAAACTGATTTTCGGAGATTTACACTCACCCTAATAGCGATCACCTTTCTGTGATTGTCGCTATCACATAGAACTGTCCCAGACATGCAAATGGGGCCATAATGACATGCAAATGTTGCCTGGTTACATCTTCTGCAGGACGAGCTACAGTGCTCCTTCCATCGCCTGGAGGACTGGTTCAGCTCCCAGAAACTGTTACTTAATTACAAAAAGTTGAAGAAGATGCTGTTATCTAGTTGTCACTTAAAGAAATCCATCCTGGACTTGACTATCACCAATAAAATGGGTGACATGCTAGAGCAGGTTCAATCATTTAAGTACATTGGGGTCATCATTGATGACACCCTCTCCTTTGTGCATCATATTGACCAGGTCATAAAGGCAGTTCACACTATGCTGGGAGTCCTTTATAGACATAGGTATTATCTCATACCTTCTGCCCTACGACTCTCTGTTTCCTCCTCCATCCTGTCAGTTATAGACTATGGCCTTGTAGTGTATGGAGCGGCCTTGGACACGGCACTCAAACGTGTGGTCACAGCCCTCAATAAGGCCTGTTGGCTGTCACTTAGAGCTGACTGACTCACCCACTCCTGTTCTCTTTATGAGCAAATCAACTGGCTCACGCTCACTAATAGGATTACATTCCATACATCCCTGTTAGGCATGAAATCACTAATAGGCAAAGCTCCTCCTTGTCTCAGCAAATTGCTCCATACCTATTCTTCAGGATGCCAGACTAGGGGTCAGACTCAGGGCTGATTGGCTGTCCCATTTACGGAAACATCTCTTGGACAGCGGTCCTTTGCCTATAGGGCTCCCTTGTGGCTAAACGAGATCCGTGCTCACCTATTATTTACTGACAGCCACCCCACATTTAAGTCAGAGTTGAAATGGCACCTTAATGCACCCGGGGCCTGTTATTGCTATAGATGGTGTACTACCAGTCCCTCTCTACCCATCTCCTATTATGTGTGAGTGTTGATATCCTTGCTGCCTCCCTCACCTGCCCCACATCGCAACTGTCATAGCTGGCCTTAGCAGTGGGCAGAGTTTCCTCACCTGCCCTCCACACTAACTGTCCCTGCAATTAGGTGGGCCTAACTTGGCTCTCTCCTCTACAGGCTTGCACTCTGCTCTGTTTTAGCACTTACTGTCCTACTGGGATCTACGATGGGTCATTGACAAAATGTTTGTTGAACAACCTGACAGTGAAACCGGCAGGTTGACTGCATTTTGCAGTTGGCTGCCGGTTTTGGAGAACAACAAGTGTTTTCTTCGGGGGGGCTTCACCCCACGAACTCCCCACAAGGGGGGCTGCGCCCCCGCACCCCCCACTTAAGATTCTTAACTCCAAGTTGGAGCTGATTTAGGGAGGTGCAGGACTCCTGACAGACAGTGCCAGGTTCCAGCGGGTTTCCTACAGTGATGTAGCACTGTAGTTGCTGTAGGGGACCCCGGCGTCAGAATATCACTGTCGGGGTGTATACCTCCTACTGGAGGACATGCCTGGTACTAGCTGACTCCCCCCCATAGCCATCCCCCTCCCCTACCAAGTCAGCTATTTTCAGTCCCCATCCCTGTTACCAGGACAAAGCCTGTACTATGGACTGCTGAGGTCCCTGTCTTTGTGTTCCATCATAAGCTCATAGTTGTACTCTGTTTAAGGTTTTTAGCAGTAGCTTCTGTAGCTGGTTACTTGTTATTCTGTACTTATATTCTGCATTATGTCTCTCTGTTGGCATTACCATTGCACTGTTTGTTTAAATGTTCCCTGAGTTGTTCTTATTGTGTACACTCCTTCCCATAAAGTGTGAATGACAGAGAGGGCAGTTCCCCTTCTGTTGTACTGTATATGCCATTTACTTGATGCGGAACCTTTGTAAAAGAGCTTTCACGCAAAGGTTTTTTCCAAAGAATGAAATAAATAAATATATAAAATGGCCCCATTTGCACCCTGCATGGCTAATGACTCCATTTGCATGTTTTGGTCTGCACATCCCCATTCCAGGTATTCAGAATGGGCAGGGGGATGTACTAGAGCATCAGCGGTGGCCCCCATTTGTGCCGCAGACATTTTGTACCATATTCAGAGGAAATGCGTGGTAGCACATCTCATTTGAATATAGCACTTTTGCTCTCTGGAGCAACTCAGTTACACCGCGTAACCACATGTGCCCTTTCTTGGTGCAGTTTGACTATCTAGACCCTTGAGTACAGCTAGATACAATTAAGTGCAAGAACACAGTTGAAGCACAATAGAGTAGCAGCTAAAGTGTGGCTGCAATATACATGATGTACAATCAGTCAGTCTTATGACTGTTTAGCATTGTACAACGGAACAGTTTAGTCTTAGGTACAGAAAAATTAGGACACTCATCGAAGGGTAGCCATGACCCACCCCTAGCCACCCACCTGGTCAGCAGCAGGACAGGGGTGTGAATGCAGTAGAGGTGTGGGTCAGTCTCACAGAAGTAGCACAATTAAGGTTATGTAAGTACACAAGACACATTGTGAAACTAGTGAACAACTATGTAGTGATGCAGTTACAGTGTAATTATACAGCAGTTACAGTGTAATGAGTGACACTTAAAATTATCCTTTAGAAATCATTCCCTCATGAAGCTACTACAGTACAGTGCAGTGGTTAAAAGCACTGACCTGCAAACTTGGAGAAATGGATTAGAATCCTAGAGCTACCACTTGTATACTGTGCGACCAAAAAAAAAAAAAGAACTAAAAATAAACATGCAATCTAACATTGTAAATTGCTATACAATAAAAAAATCATTAATTTACATACTTATGTGTTGACTTTTAATGGTGCTGTAGTTACTAAGGAACATGTTGCTTCTGTGGCATTGTTTCCACAGTTAATGCCTAACTAACATGTACTTTCAAAGTAAGTACGCAGAAACTGACACTTAAAATAAAATGTAAGAAGAAGGGTGTAACAGTGCTCTCATTACTATGGAAAGTGCTGCTTCTGTGGCATTGTTTCCACAGTTAATGACTAACTAATATGTATTTGCAAAGTAAGTACACAGAAGCTGGCATTTAAAAAAAAAGTGTAAGAGACAGGGTGCAACAATGCTGTAGTTACTAAGGAATGTGCTGCTTCTGTGGCATAGATTCCACAGTTAATTCCTAACTAGCATGTATTTGTAAAGTAAGTATGCAGAAACAGACACGTAAAATAAAGCATATAAAGAAGGGGGTAACTACTATACACTTACATTGAATGTCGATGCTGTTGTTCTGATGCATACTTTCCTTCACAAATCATTACCTCATGCACTTACTGCTTAATAAACATGCAATCTAATATTTTTCTTGCTATATAACTACATTGTTTACTTATACAATAAAAATCATTTACATAATTACTTATTGGCTTGTAACAGTTCTGTAGTTACTAAAAAATGTGCTGTTTCTATGGCATTGACCCATACCTTTTCTGCACCCACACTTCTGGCCTGCTGTGGCTCAGGTGGGTGGCTGGGGTGGGACATGGCTACATACCATGCTTTACTACCAATCTGCTGTCTGGAGTGGTGGTGGATGGTAAAGGATACACAGGTAGGGACCCTTCCTGGTGTGTAGTTATACAAATTGCATTAAGTGGTAGTTACACATGCAGCTACAACCATCTCTCTTTTGGCACAAATTGATTTATGATGGAAGTGTAACTACACATGTAACAGCTGTTGCAAAGTGCAACATACATAGTTACATTTGCCAGACAGAATTGATTTGAGGCAGAAGGGAGGAAACAGTAATTGCAGCAACTACCATTTCATGCAAATTGTGTAACTACACCAAACCGCAAATGTGAAACTAGTTAACTACTACATTGTAGTTACATGTAACTACACAGAAGTTATATAGTAGTTACATTGTAGTTATACAGTAGTTTCAATGTAGTTAAAGTGTTACCAGAATTTCCTTACTTTTTGAGATAGTGTAATCATAGCCTTATATGCATGTGAGAGCGCAGGGCTCTCTGGCCCCTGCACTCCCACCCATCTATAGTTTTTGAGACAAAGTGATCATATCCTTATTTGTCTGTGAGAGCACAGGGCTCATCCTTCCATTGATACGTATATGTATGTAACTGTGAAAGGGCCCTATGCCTCTATTTGTAGGACAACAGTGAACAAATTGTCAGTATGGCCATCTTCAAGTTTCAAGTTTTCAAGTTTATTGTTCTTCCATAAAAATTTCATAACAAAACTTTTTGGACATTACAATGACAACAAATTACAGAGGAAAAAATGCAATAATTAAAAGTGGTAATAATAAAAGAGTAGCAGTCTAAAATACATTTCTTAATAGAAGTGTAATTATTTTGTATAGAAAGGATGATGTCACTACCAAGGCTCTATAGTAAACCTATAATGTAATTAGAGCAAGAGGTGTGTTTTGTTTCCTTCTAGATCTCTTTAAATTAGCCTTTTTTTGTAGCTTATTATAGACATTATAAACATTCCAATCCTAGTAGCTTCTTCAGCTGCCCCGGGTGCATTAAGATAAAAATTGGATCATAAGCTAAATTGATATATTTCACCAGAAAATCCTTTAGGTATTTATTTTGTGCATGATTGTATAAGGGGCATTGTATAATAACATGTGAAAGGGTCTCAACTAAACCTTTATTACATAAACATTTTTTCTCATTTATAACATTTTGTGTTAGTAATGAATTATAATACATGTATTTTGATGTAATTAGTCCAAATCTTGCCCAGGTAATTGCTTTCTGATATTTAGGGGCTAGAGGAATTTGGAGATAAACCTCTAGATGTGAATCTATTTTATTATGGCTAAGCCATAGGGCTTGTCTTTGAGTATGAACTAAAGTCATCTGACTAACAAACACCAAGTGAAATATTTTCTTTTTTACTGTGTCCTTATAAGATTCATGAATCTTTATGTTAAGATAGTTATCACATCATACGTGTGAGTAGTCAGAGTTGTCTAGGTTATGCAAAAGTGCTTTTAATCATGGAGAGTAAAAATCCTCATTATACCATGCTTCTTTTTCCTTAACTCATATTATGTATTAATTATTATTATTTACAATTCTAAGTCAATAAGCAGTTAACTTTGATTTAATAAGTTCTTCCAAAGGGAGTCTACCTAATTCAGCCCTTACTATGGAACCAGTCGTTGAAAACGGATCTTGTAAAATGGCTTTGTAATAGTATAGCAGAGGCAATTCTAATTGTGGTATCTGTTTTATTCCCCATATTTCAGCCCCATATAAAAAAAGAGGAGTGATTTTTGCTTCTCCTGCTGTAATGGCAGGGATTACTGAAGATCCTCCATATTTATGATTAAACCTTAATAATGCTTTAACTGCATGAATTGCTTTAGCAATTTGTTCTTTTATATGCAAGTTCCAAATGTTTTTAGCATAAAGCGTTATATCTAAATATTTATATGATGGGGCTATTTCGATACATTTGTTTTTGTAATAAATCCTTGGGTTGATTATTTGATTCCCAAATGACATTCATTTTGTTTTTTCCAGATTTATTCCCAGATGTAAATTATTGCATTTGGTTATCGATTGGTTAAATTTATTTTGTAAACCTTTGGAAGACAGAGACAGAAGTGTTAAGTCATCTGCATATGTGAGGGAATGGACATGTAAATTCATTATATTTGGGGAGTCCAGATGACTATTCAGATCAAAACTTAGAATGGAATCTATATATAAGTTAAATAATAATGGCACCAGTAGACAACCCTGCTTAACCCCTTTATTAGAAGGAAAATAATCAGACATGTTTCCCATCTGATCAAATCTCACTGCTGTCACTGTATCAGTGTACAGGAGGAAAATGGGGAGTAACAAGGAATAGGGGAGACCACGTTTCTCAAGGATTTCCCAGAGAGTCCTCCTGTCCACTAAGTCGAATGCGGCAGAGAAATCGATGAATAAAGCATGCAGATTCATTTTTCTAAATTGAACATGTTTCTCCAGCAAATGAGCCAAAATGAGCACGTTATCAATAGTTGAGAACCCCTTTCAAAATCCAACTTGAAAGCTGGAAAGGGAACTTTTTGTTTCCACCCAGTGTTGTAGTTTGATTAGAATAATACTTGCAAAAATTTTACCTACAATGTCCAAAAGACTTATTGGTTGATAATTGCTTGGTAAGTAATATGAACCTTTTTTATGAATGGGGATAATTATGTTTTTTTTTCCAAGAGGTAGGAATAAATTTTTCTCTTAAACAGACATTAAACAGTTTTACTAAGAAAGGTATCCACAAGTTTTTATTATCTTTATAAACTTCTCCTGGAACCTTGTCCAGCTCAGGGGCTTTATTATTTACCAGTTTAGAAATAGCCAATGCTACATCACTAATTGTGATAACCAGAGGAGTGTACATTGATGAATAAACCCCAGCAGGCGTAGTCCTTTCCAAAGTGTTGATGGAATCATTATTACAAATTTGAGTACTAAATTACCCAGGTTTCCTTAGGAATATAGGTTGTTAGGGTAGTTTGATATAATTTAACTGCCCTTGCAACCATGCTCCAAAATTCTTTGGCATCATTCGTTGTTATAATTTGGTGCATGGATGCCCATCCTTTTTGAGTAAACTCAAATTTTTTAAGGTTCAGGAATTTTTTATATGCTCTACACGCCTGAGTTAGGTTTACATTACCTGAACTAGAAGGATTTTTAATTTTATCTCTAATCAATTTCCCCAACTTCTGTTTTTCTTTCAAGCATTGAAAGTCAAACCAGGTCAATGGAGAAGATTTTTGAACAGTGTTAACATAGATTTCGGATGTAGTAATGGAAAGTAACTCCTCAAATTTTCTTATAATAACCTGATTGGAGGTGTTTAAGTACGGAGAGTTAGCTAATAAGGTTGAATCAAAGGCATAAAGAATATGTTCCACCTTCTTCATGTTCTTATCGTTTATACAAAATCAATCTTTCCTTATCGGGACTAAAGGAACAGGATAATTTTCACCTGTTGTTATTATTTTTTTTTATCTTTTAAGGTGTCAAAACTAACCATCAACATAGCATGATCACTTTCAGGTCTTACTGTTATCTGAAAGTTCTTTACATATTCATAACTTTCTGGTGAAATTAAAACAAAATCAATAAAACTGTTCCCTTTTGGGGAATAGTATGTATGTATGTGCCCCATCTGGGTCTCCCAGTTCTTTTCCATTCAAGATCAGCAAATTATTGTTAGTGATAAAGTCTTTTAGCTTACACCCAGCCTTATTTAAACAGGTGTCTGCAGATATTCTTAATTTTAAATCACCTGTGTACATCAAAGATTGGAGAGATGGAAGGTTATCAAAATTTGAGATTCGGGCATTAAAGTCTCCGCCAACTAAAATAATATCAATGTTATGATTTAAATATATGGAGTCAATAATCTGCGTTAACTCAGCCCATTGATTTTCCAAAACATTTACTGGGGGGCTGGGGGGGGCATACACATTCACAACCAAAAAAGTGAATAGATCTCATTTAATTACATTTAGCAGGGAAATATTTCTGAAAACAACTTGGTGAAGGACTTGGATACCATTTCTAATTTTAATAAAGGTAGTTAGACCTTCCTTTAATCTGCCATATTGTTTTTCCCTTAATGCTGATAAACTGAATGCCTCATAACCATTGAGGAATAACATTATTTCAAATTGCATAACAAATTCCTTCCAATGGCTATTGTTCAGTTTAGTCCCCAAGCCAGCTATGTTCCATGTCAGGAGACTAACAAAATCTGTTGAGAGTAAGTCTTTATAGACTATACTCTCTCTCCTGTAATGCATGGGTGAAGGGGCACATTGTAAGGGAAATCATCACAAAACTTCATCCTTCTACAAATTAGACTTATTAGTAATTGCCAAAGAGAGAGAGGCTCAATCAAGTTTATGTTTACTCTGTCCAATATAAGAGCCTTGAACAGTAAGTCCCTAAATAGAAGTAGAGATTTTATTTCTATATCTATTTGAGTATCTGTAACTTCTATATGAACTCTTCTAATAATCCCTAACTCCAAAGGGGAAATTTCTATGTCTGTGCAAACTTTAAAAAGAGACCTAATAAAAGGAGAAAGTGAATGATTATCTTCCCCTTCAAATCTTTGACACCAAACAAGAGAGGTAGTTTGTTTGAATCCTTCTGTCAAAATTCCAATTTAATGTTGATAAGGTTGAGATTATAAGTTCCAGTGTAAAAGATAAAGGAGATAAGTTATCAGTCCCATACACATATTTCCAAATGGTCGACCAATTGACAGGAGAAGAAATCAATATATCTAATCCATTTAAAAGGTGTTGTTTGGCCCAGATTTTTTTTTTATCTAAATCCATATTTGTTAAAAGTACATACACTGGGAAGTTAGACACTGTTTTGTCTCGATAGACACACCTGATATTGTTCACAGCCTCTGGAAGTTCTATCTCTGATTGGAACAAATAAGCCATTAGAGAAAACAGCATAAAATTTGTTTCATAAGATTTTAAATATATGTTTTCAAATTTAAAAACCACCTCGTTTCTTGTAGAAACAAACTGATTAGAATTAGAGGAAATAGGTGTAAGTAGATGCTTAATGGAATCTTGTTGTAGAAGTGGGTTCTAGTCTGGTCCCGAGTTTAAGTTTTCCTTTTTGCTTACTGCCTCTTGACCATGTAATTGCTCAAGTTAATTAGTTCTTTTGATGAAGGAGTTGTTGGTAAATCACCAAGATCATTCCCAGTCAGTATGCCCCCTAAGATCTTATCATCTGAGTTTAAGTTAGTCTTATTAAAAGATTTTCCAGTTTTTTTTCCATTTAAATTTTCCTTTTTATTTTGTTTAGAGAGCTTCTTTTTGAGTTTGTTAGGTTTTCCATCTTTATTAGCTGTTGGTCCCTTTTTATTCTTATTGGCTCTCTTTTTTTTTTACTTTTTGATGAAGAGGGAATTAAGATAGAGGAGAAAGAGGGTCTTCTCGTTGACTTATCAAGTTTATTTTTCCCCAAACTTTCAAATGTTTCATTCAATTCTGATGTGAAGTGAATTATAAAATCAGATAATCTTTCAATATGATGTTTCAGGCCATTATAGGCCTCTAAAAGGACTATGTTGGCCATTATTGGGTGTGTTAGTGCTTTAATCTTGTATTTTGAAAGCGTATCGGGACAAAGTTTTAAGAATTCAGGATCTATTTCTATAGCTTCAACTTCCTTATCTAGCTTAGTAAACACTCTTTCTGGAGATCCAGCCAGTGTAAGTGAATCTATTGAGTGATTCAAGTATTTATCTATACTACTATCGGTTTTCCCTGGACTGAAAAAATCAATCTGTGTTGGATACAATGAGATTTCAAGCTCTTGAATAAGAGAATGAGTTACTTGATCTTTCACGAGTTGCATAGAAGTCAGACAGTTTTGTGGAGAATCCAGCAGTTTTTTCTTAAGGTTATGTGAAAAGAAATCAGTTATTTTCCCTTGTCGAGTTTGTTTAGGTATTGGGCATATTCCTTTTATAGCTTTTCTCTCCCCTTTAGTTTTAGTTCCAATGTTAGAAGTAGCTGAATTTATATATCTATCATTATTTTCTTCTACATTTAGGTCAGATTTCAGGGTTTCATTCAGAGCCAGTGAATCTGAGGTATCCAGAGTTATGGGCTTTATGCACAAATATTTCCTGTGTTCCACCCATAATTCACTGCGTTCCATGTTGGAATAGGGATTTTCTAGTTTGGGGTTATACACCAACTCCCCCCTAAGCTGATACAGGGAAGTTTGGAAGGAGGTAGATCCCGAATGGTCTTTGGGAGTAGAAGCTGAGATAACTAAGTCCTGAGTAAATACACAACCATTTTTCTTTTCCTTTTGTAAACCATTATAATTTTGTAGTTCCTTGTTGCCTTTAGCACTATTACCGTCGTTATTTTCAGTATGGGTAATAAACATTCTTCCCTTTCCCCTTCCCCTTCCCTTAATATCTTTATCTACTACCTTTCCACTATGAGTATACATGTTTGAATATTGTTATGATCTGTACCCCCAGATAAGGTTTAGGACTTAAAAAAAAATAGTAACACACCAATCAAATACCAAAAGGTCCCAAAAATGTCTAAAACTGGTCAAAAAGTCACTTTAAGTTCACTTCCTTTGTTCATTTGCTAGGTAATCCTTCTCAAGAAAAATCAACAAAGTCCTTAAGATCAATCACAGCAGTCCCACCTTGGTGCAGTCAGTACATATAACAATCACTATTTTTACCATTTGGCTGAAGCTGCCTCTAGATGTTTCCGCTGAAAGCTGAAGGTTCATGAAAAAAATTAAGTTCTTTCAAAGAAACGCCCACCAAAAGTAGCTTGTTCATAAGACCAAGTTCTGCTTTTGTCTGTATTTTAATACAGCTAGCCCTTTGAAGAGTTTGAATGTCCAGGCCTCTCCTCGAATCTTTTGGCTGTTTTGGTTCCATGGGTCTCTGTGAAAAATTCACTATATGTATAAATATAAAAGATGTACGGTAATGAAAGAAAGAAATGAGGGCTCCTATACATACAGGACAAAGATAAATTTAAAAATACAAATTAAAAAGATAAATGAAGACCTAGAGTCTTGATATTAAGTAAAAATACATCAAAATTTGTAAAGCAATGGGACCAAGTAAGTGTAACTATGACTATCGTGCAGTTTGTAGTTTAAATAAAGTGCATAATAAAAAAAAAGGAATTCTGAAGTAAAAATCAGCGAAGCTCAAAAACGTACTTTTTCGATGTTGAACTATACAGCTCTTGACCTGGCACTGATTTAATTTTATTTTCCCATCCCCTAGTTGTAAGTTTTAAGTAATTTAAGGGAAGAGTTTGTTAATAGGCAGGGCGCTAAAAATCGGGCCAAGTTTTAGCTTTGTCGTTAAGAGAGCCTTCACCTTCGCAGTGGCAAACCAAATGTCTGCTTGTCAGCTTAGGCAATGTTACTTATTACAGGAAAGGCAAATGCAAATGAAATACAAACAAGATACTCAGCGATCTAAAATAAAATCCAAACAGAAGCAAACTGCTTGGTACAAACAGCAGACCACAAGCCGTAAGATGCCCAGCTGAAGTGTAGGTCGAATAGAACTGATGTAACAGGTTGCGTATACACACACAGGTAAAGGTGTGCTTTTGTGCAGTATGCTCATGTGACAAAAATTTAAATATGGTGCGAAAACTTGAAAGTTTTATAAAAACAAAGAAATGTATTTAAAGAAGTAGTATCTAGTGAAAAATAGATCTAAAAAAACCCCTAAAATATATCACCCAGGTTTTAGTTTAGAAGAAAACTTTGTGAAGATAAAAAAGAAGGTAAAACAAAACAATCATCCCTTGTAATTTCCTTTGTAGTGCAGTTTAAGTTTTCTCTCAAAAGGTTTTGCTAAACAGCACAAACTGGACTCTGGTGGGATACTTCACTTCATAATCGGTGTGTTGTCTCCCACTCCTGCAGCGGTTTCGAGAGCTTTCTCCTTTTCCACTCACACTCCAGCTCCATGTCGGGAGCTCTCGACCCCCGGTCCACCCACACAGGCCTTCATCCTGTGGGTAGAAAGAGAACAGGGAGGGAACAGCACATGACTGGAGCCAACAATAAGATCGTCTGGAAAGGATACTAACTAGTAAGATAATGGTGGCATATCTTTTATAAAATTTTGTCAGGCAAAGTTTCCCTACTTCCCTATTCTTCTCCTCAAAATAGGGAGCATGTAGTTGAATGTCCATCTCTCTCACCACCCCAAATCCAGTCCATCAACATGCAGTCACTTCCTGGGTTTGATTCCTACAACTTCCACTTGCATACTGTGTGACTCTGAGCAAGTCACTTAACCTTTCCATTGTTCCTGGGTCTCCCCCAAACACAATCACTTCTGCCAAGTGGGCTTTACCTTCTGATACTCTCCTCAAGTGGACTCCGCAGGTTTAGAAGTTATTTGTGATGAAAAACACTACTCAGGCAGCCATTGCCATGCACTTGTAAGCTTCTTTCTTTCAGTGCTGCTGCTGCTGCTGCCTTCCTGACCACACCTTCCCTCTGGTGCAGAGTGTGTCACAAGGTGTGCTGATATTTTTGGAGTTCAAACCAACTCCATCTACAGAGCACTATAGCCATCTTATTACCCCACCTCATGCATCCAGTACAGAACATTTTTGAATCCCCTCCAAAACATAATTCCACATAACGGCAATGCCATTCCACACCACAGGCGTGAAAACACATTTTGACCAGGATTTGACAAATGACAGCTGTGACATACATGAGGTGGCATAATAACATGTCTATGTTGAAAATTTTGGGACGAAATATTTAAAATTTTCAAAGTAACAAGAGTATGTAGGGTAATTGCAACAAATTGTCATAACTTTGCCATTTCAACATATTTGGACCCCAAATTTTCTACATAGCCTTCTTATGAGCTCACCTCATGAACAAGGGCAGGAACATTTTTCAAATCCTGCCTAAAATGTGAATTTGCCAAGCAAACCCAAAATCACCTTTCAAGTGGGAGTTGTGTAATGACAGTCATATTATTCATAAGGTGAGGTCCCCAAAAGGCCATGTTGAAAATTTGGTGTCAGAATGTCAGAAAATGACTAAGTAATGCATATAAGTTGAAACCCTCATTGAAATACATAGAACCACATTTACCTTACTTTCTCATATTGCAGTCACTGGTTCCATCAACAAGACTTGTCTTCAATCAGAGAATGGATCTCAAACCTGGGACCCGTTCAGTTGAGTGAAGGTGTGTGGGGGTGTACTGGGGGGTGTGGGGTGATGTGTGCTGAGTGGGAGGTGGCAGTTGGGGGCTGATTAGTGAGGCAATATTTTTTTTATTTGCAGGCTTAAAAAAACATCAGGAGGGTGATTGGAGTACAGGGAAGGGGGGAGGGACCACTGCACTACCAGGGAATATTATTTTTACTTGGGGATGGTGATTGGAGAATGGGGGAGGGGAAGGGACACATTTTATGCTGTAAGCAAAAAAGTCTTAATTCCAAAGTTTTTGTGGGTCTTCAACCTTCCAGAACTTTTAAACTGCTAAACTGACTGTTACCAAATGATTAGGACCAGAGATCCTTGCACCAGTTCCATACATGACACAGGCTGTTCTATCCAAGGATAGCTGTGCTATTAAGGGACAAAAATCAGGGTTTTACATTAAACTGCTTACTCAGCCCTCACTTAAGGGGATTACTACCCTCATGTAAAAAAGTATGTAAAGTATATTTATGCAACATATGCTTTGAGATAACTGGGAAGATAAAAACTGTTATCTCAGGCATCGTGAAAAGATATTAATATCTTTTCATGATGCATTATGTCATCCTGATAGCTTTCCTTGTTGCATAATATCGTAGTGCAGTCTCAAAAAGAAATAGTAGTAGATCTCAAAACTAGCCAAACCCAAACAAGCACAAGTACAACACTGCAGTTGGCTAGCTTCTGAATTATACTCCCCAACTCCAAGCTTTGCAACAACAGTAAATTAAATCAAAGGTTAGTCACACATTGCAAAGTCACAAGGGTTTTTTTTGCATTTCCAATCATGTTTATCTGAAAACATATACCTGTATAAACAGAGCCTGAATATTTGTATAATATTTGCAAAAAAACTATTTTAATGCATCAGTTAGGGTTGATGATAAAGTGTCAAAAGTAGAGAAATATGATGTTAGGGTTTCCAGTCCTAAAACCCCTGCACCACCCCTGAAGTGAATGAGGAGTGGAGTCTTTCTAGGTGTTATCAACATTAATGCTCACCCCATTGTATGCACTCTTGAAACATGCACACCTGTCTCCATCACATTTTAGCTTTTCTGTTACTGCAATAGGGTGAGGGTTAGGACTGACAACCCCTAGGAAGACTTTACCCCTCATTCACTTCAGGAGTGGGGCAGGGGTTTTAGGGTTGGAAACCCTAACATCATATTTCCCTACTTTTGTCACTTTATCATCAACCCTAACTGATGCATTAACATAGTTTTGTGCAAAGAATGTCAATACTTTTTGAGATAGTGTAATCATAGCCTTATTTGCATATGAGAGCACAGGGCTCTCTGGGCCCTACACTCCCACCCATCTATAGTTTTTGAGATAGAGTAATCATATCCTTATTTGTCTGTGGGAGTGCAGGGCTCATCGCTCCATTGATGCATATATGTATGTAACTGGGCTGATAGTATTGCCTAGAGGTTAGAGTAACAAGCTGTGAATGAGTTTGATATATCCTGCTGACTGGGGTTTGATTCCCACAACCTCCACTTGCATACTGTGTGACTCTGAGCAAGTTACTTAACCTCCTCAGTGCTCCCAGGTTGCCCCTGGAAACAGGCACTTGTGCCTAGTGGGCCTTACCCAGTTACCAAAGACTAAAATAAAAATAAAACAATAAATAAAACCTGTGGAAGGGCCCTGTGCTTCTATTTATTGGACAACAGTCAACAAATTGTCAGTATAGCCATCTTATTACCCCACCTCATGCATCTGGTATAGACAATGTTCAAATCCCCTCCAAAACATAATTCCACACAACTGCAATGCCATTCCACACCACGTGTGTGAAAACACATTTTGACCAGGATTTGACAAATGACAGCTGTGACATACATGAGGTGGTATAATAAGATGTCTATGTTGAAACATTTGGGACAAAATATTTCAAATTTCTAAAGTTATGGGAGTGCATAGTGAAAATGCAACAAATGGTCATAACTTTGCCACTTCTACACATTTGGACCCCAAATTTTCAACATAACCTTCTCATGACCCCACCTCATGAACAAGGGCAGGAAAACATTTTCAAATTCTTCCCGAAAGGTGAATTCACCAAGCAAACCTGAAATTACCTTTAAGGCAGGAATTGTGTAATGACAGTCATATTATTCATGAGGTGGGGTCCTCAAAGCTATGTTGAAAATTTGGTGTCAAAATGTCCAATAATGGCTGAGTAATGCATATAAGTTGAAACCCTCATTGAAATACATAGAACTGTATTTACCTTAGTTTCTCATATTGCAGTCGCAGGTTCCATCAACAAGACGTGTCTTTGATCAGAGAAAAGATCTCAAATCTCGGACCTGTTCAGGTGAGTGAGGGTGTGTGGGGGTGTACTGGGAGGTGTGGGGTGGTGGGTGCTGAGTGGGAGGTTGCAGTTGGGGGCTGATAGGTGAAGGAATTTTTTTTTATTTGTGGCTTTAGAAAAACATCAGGACAGTGACTGGAGTACAGGGAAGGGGAACGGACCACTGAACTACCAGGGAATATTATTTTTACTTGGTGATGGTGATCAGAGATTGGGTGAGGGACCATTGGACTGCCAGGGAATATAATTTTGACATGGGGACGGCAATTGGAGAATGGGGGGGGGGAACCACTGGACTACCAGGACATACAATTCACTGCAGCTGTCTTCAGCTGCAGTGGAACTATCATTTCAGGAATGGAACACACAAATCTCAGAACATGAAACATCATTTTAATCATCCTGGTGACAACTAACATGACAGATTGTTTGAAAAATACAAGCCGATATGGAAGCAGGATCAATGGATTATTTAAGTCCTAAACATAGATACATAGACAGTGTCGGCAGATAAGGGCCTATGGCCCACCCAGTCTGCCCATTTGAGCTTGTAAGTTCAGTTTGTTTTCCTAGAAGTCTGTTGCCCCTTACCCCTGACCTCCAGAATTCCTTTATGTCTATCCCATGCATTCTTAAATCCCGTGATTGTTTCAGCCCCCACCACTTCCTCTGGCAGGGTGTTCCACTTGTCCACCACCCGTTCTGTGAAGAAATTCTTTCTCATGTTTCATCTGAATCGTCCTCCTTCCAACTTCATCCCATGCCCTCTAGTCCTGGAACATCTTTTTCGCTTAAAAATAGTGTTTTCCTGCACCCTGTTCCTCCCTGTAAGATACTTGTATGTCTCTATCATATCCCTTCTCTCCCTCCTCTCCTCCAGGGAGTACATGTTCAGTTCCTTCAACTTGTCTTCATAGGACTTGTGATGCAAACCATGCACCATCTTTGTTGCCTCCTCTGAACCTTCTCTACCCTGTCTATGTCCTTACATAGGTATGGTCTCAGAACTGTACACTGTACTCCAGGTGGGGGCCTCACTAGTGTCTTGTATAGCGGATTATGACCTCCTTTTCCTGCTGGTGATGCCCCTGCCTATACATCCCAGCATCCTATTTGCTTTACCTGCTGCCTTGTCACACTGTCCTTACCTTGAGGTCATCAGAGATGATAACCCCAAGATCCCTTTCCTGCTTGGGTGCATGCTATATCCTCACCCCCAACTGATATATTGTGCCAGGGTTTTGTGCCCCATATGCATTATCTTGCACTTCTTTGCATTGAATTTCAACTGCCAAACCCTGCCATTCTTCAAGTTTCTGCAGGTCCCTTCTCATTCTGTCTACACCCTCTGGTGTGTCTACTCTGTTACAGAGCTTTGTGTCATCAGCGAACAGTGAAATTCTGCCTTCTAGGTCCTGCGCAATGTCGCTGATGAAGATGTTGAATAGGACCGGTCCCAGCACTGATCCCTGTGGTACCCCACTGGTCACTCTTCCCTCTGTGGAGTGACAGCCATTTACCACCACCCTCTGTGTCCTGCCACCCAGCCAGTTACCTACCCACCACACTACTGTCCTGCCCACACCCATATCCAACATCTTCTTGTGGGCCCATTAAGTTTGCATAGCTTATGGCAGATCCACTCCCATCTGACAGGCAGTGAAGTTGAGAGAGAGAGAGAGACATTGACATGAAGGAACTCAGGGATGTCACGGCAGTTGTGAGTGATATATATATACAGTGCAAATCAACTCGAGCATGTCCCTGGATAGTGGGCGGCTTACAGCTTCTCTGAGCAGAGCTTACACTCTCTGTGTCTTTCTTGCTCTCTCTTTTAAGGGCCCTGAGGTGTTTTGGGGGTGACTGAGGTGAGGTTGCAACATTTTGAAAGGAAAGACATTCTGTAGTGAGGAGACAGTGGCTAGTCAATTTATTTAAGCTTTTGTTGTGTGACTGTGATTCATGACCACTTATATTTAGTGAACAACATTAACATTTTGTTTAGAGAACTTTGCAAAGATGCCAGCTTCCCTTTGTATATTACCTGGATGGACGAAGGCATTGCTATGCATTTGTTTGCTGAGTGTTTTACTCTGTGGAGTTCACTTAAATAAAATTGAATGCATTACTTTTGATTTAGGTTGCAGGCTTGAAGCACTAGGATAAGTTACAATTAGTTTAACTTGATGGTGGACTGGACTGTGGGCTGGACAGAATTTAGTGTATGAATAAGCTAGCACATATGGGGGGCACAGACAAGATATATTATTACAGTGGAAGGAGTTTAGATATACTCACTCTGCGTGTCCTCTCTTGTTTTGAGTATTTTATTCAGACACTGCACTGTCTGGAGCAAGATAAGCCTGGGCTCCGACCGGGACTGCAACACCCAACCCATGATGTGAGTGACCCAGCAGAACTGTCAAACTTTACTTTGCTGGCCTTGCTCCCCTCTTTTGTGATTAGATCCTCAAATCAAACGCCATCTGTCCCTGGGACTGGGACTGTGACACAACACAAGAACTGAGCTGTGCCGTGATCTACAGCAAAACCGTCCAACTTGTTGGCTCGCCTGGCTCTTTCCCAACTCCCTCCTCACATGCCATCTGCCTTGATACTGCTCTGCCGGACAATGCTGACTTGCTGTCTGTGTCTCAATCTTTTGCTGTCCAACAAAAGTCATTAATGGCTCCTGTGTCTATCTTCGCATGCACCCACTGCCACTTCTGGCTCCAAAAGGAATGAAACGATTGATGGCTGTTAAGCATGGGGGGGTGCACACAGCTGTGGCTGGTGATGCTGTTGCCATGGACAAGTCTTCACCCCCCCCAAAAAAGACATTACATTTGGCAAAGTAAATTTCTTGGTTCTCCTGGTTACTGTAAAAAAAAACAACATAAAAATACATAATTAACACAGCTCTTTCATGGTGCCCACTATTACATGACTCCCTAGGTGGCCACCTAGTTTGCCTATCCTTAAGGCTGTTCCTGCAGGGGATAAAAATCAGTGCATAGGGGGATCTTTACTGTTCACAGTCTTTTCAGTTTGAACAGTAAAGATTGAACTGTAAAAAACTGTGAATGGTTATTTTCCGATCGATAGATCCTTAAGTAAGTGAGTGATGGGCAAAATGATTTTTGCCACAAAAAGAAAATAATAATACAATAATGTAACTAAGTATGTGACTGAGATCTAAATACAGGTCTTGGTCATTCCTTACCAAGTAGCATTTCTTTAGAAATCAAATTTTTAAATGAAAAAAAAAAAAACAAGACGGTGGATGGCACAAACAGTATTTCTCTGAGCACGAACAGTAAATCCCAGTGGCCCACTTGTGAGCTACACTAGGATTGCAAAACCCCAAAACAGACCATTGCAGTGATAGTCACTGTAATGGTCTGTTTTCAGTGACACCTTTCTCCCAGTGTTCTGCCCCCTCCCCAAAACAACTCTGATCTGGAGTTGATTCTAAATAAAATGCAGTGGGCAGAGCCCCCAAACACTTTATTTTGTGATGGCACAATACCAGTGTTAGTATTGTGCCATTGCTGTATGGGACATCAGGGAATTTGCTGATGAGCACAAGTGACGCTTCCCAGTAAATCCTTGACAAATAGTTTAAATAATTTTCATTCGCCTGCCTGTCTAGCGGCTATCACAAAAACCATTATAATTCAAAAATGGTAAGATATCTTCTCACTACACTATCCAATGGCACACTCTTGGCACAGACACCATCATGCCTGAAAATTTCAAGAAAAAATTTAATTCTGTCTGGGCTGTAGATGAGAGCAAAAAATCAAAAGTTAACCAATGGAAAAAAGTTTTTTTTCTTTTTTTTTACTACTCCATATCTCAAAAACTATACAAGATGCCCTCACAAAATGTTCCACATCTTGAGACACTGGCAGAATGACCGCACATGCCGACCTTTGTGCTATTTCATCAAAAAATGACAAAGTTATCATGGTACAAATGTTTGAATTTAACATAGAAATGCTGGCACAACCCTAACCCCTAGGGCTACTGTAGTTAGAGTTGGGCAATTGGTTTCTATGTTATACCTAAAATTTTGCATTTTAATGTCTTTCTAACTGTTCAATGGATTTTCACAAAAGTTTGAATGGGTGGTCTAAGGAGTTAGATCTCTTGATGTGCCAGGTTTTGTTCCAGTCAGATATGCAGATTACTAGATGTGGATAGCAAAAATCATAAAATAAAATCACTGTCTTTGGCTGTTTTATTTTCATTACCTTACGCCCAGAGGGTTTGGAATTTTGGCCTCACATTTTCAGGGTGGAAAGAGGTTGGCTCACAGATGTGTCTTTCACTGGTTTGGAGAAAAATTTGAATCCAGTCTAAAGTTATCATATTTTAAAATTTCAGTTTTGAGCATGCTCAGTTAAGTCTCATGGGCAGCTGCTTGGAATGAAAAAGAATGTGGTCCATATGAAACAGGATCCTTTTTTGTATGGGGCCAATCCTTTTTCATGAGGAAAAAAATCATTTTTCTTATGGCTGCCATTTTCCTTTTACTGTTTAAACTTACAAGCATTTAAAATACATAAAAATACTGTCTTTAAAAAAAAAACACCTGAATCTAGCTAAACAGGACTTGTTTAGCTAGATTGTGGTGTTTGGCTTCTTTTAAAGTTGGCACAAATATATTTTCTGGGCACCCACAATCCAGGGTGCCCAGCTTAACAGGAGCAGTCATTCACTCTCATTCTCTGTATGAGAACAGTGTGACTTTCTTGACTTCTGCAGCCACAGCTGGAACTTGTGCTGAGGGCTGCAGTGAGAGCAGGATTAATAGCATTTGTGGTGTAAATGGCCTGTTGTTCTCCAGGAGAAGATCAAGAATATTGTGTGTGCTATACACTATCTATGAAGTGATCTTCTGATTTTTCTGAACAATGGTAAACAATCAAAAACTGAAGAAAACCACTGAACCATGCTTAATGAAAAAGATTACAGTTTCAGTAGAGCTGGTGGTTTCTGGAAAAAAACATTTGGTTTAAAATGGGAAAGAAAAAGTTATGAACAGATCATTCTTGAACAAGCAGATCAAAGAATGTTCAAACTAGGCATAGATATATTTGTCATTTTATACCTACTCACAACTCATAAATGCCCTCAAATGTATCAGCTTTATATACCCCTAGCTCTGATGAGAGCCTTCATAAGATACACGACTTGCAGTAATTTCAAGTGCAGCTGTGGTGCATAACAGCAGGATTCTGGACCCTTGTCCTGGTGTTCATTACTATATCAAATTCAGGGCTGCATGGCTCAAACACATTAAGTATGGATTCTTGCACTCATCACATTCATTTTAAAATGCAGGACAATCTCCCAGATTTTAAGAGATGAGCTCCATTTTGATCTCAAAGGCATGTTTGTTGCACTTATTTTTCATTTAATTTTTTTTTTTACTTTACACATAGCTGTCCATTCCCCACTGCCTTACTCTCTATTAGGGTCCCAGCTGGCATGGACTGAGTTCTCCAGCTTTGGATCTTTGTTGCAAAGGAGCCTGTATTTGTTTTCACATTTATTTACCCTGGCTAGCCAGGTTGACATGCAATATATTGTTTTCAGTGGGCCCTACTTGTAGTCATTTCAGCAGGTGGGGGAACTGGAGCACTAACAGTTACTTGCCTTGCTCAAAGTCACAAAGTATTCAGCTATGGTGAGATTTGAATCTGTAATTTCATGGTTCCCTTCCCAAGACAGTGATCTTATCAGTAGACCACATTGCTTCCTAACACCTAAGAATATCTACCTCTGCTCAAAAACAGCCAAGAACATGAAGACATGAAGAATGAAACATGACGTTCATGGGGGAGAGTGCAGAGAGAGAGAGAAAGAGAGAGAGGAGAGAGAGAGAGAGAGAGAGAGAAAGATTAAATTAAATTAGGTCTATGGAACTGCCATTATCACTGAGTCAGTTGACCTGCCACAACTATATCTGATGGAGAGCAGAATGGGTTGATTCCATTAAGGACAAAATGTGATGGTCCTTCTAGTTCCTCAAGACACCTGGTTGCATAGTCTTTGGCTATGTTATTCCTTACCTATGCTTTCCATTCATTCTGTTTTACTTCTGGGAGCTCATTTGGTTTATTAAGAGTTATTCAAATGCTGTTTCTGCTTATAATGTAAGCTACACACATGTTGCATTTGTTGTGTGGCAAGGTAACCAAATATCCCCTAAGCTTTTATAAAGTCACTCAAAACAAACAAAGGTAATGCTTTAAAAATACATACAAACATACAGTACATATGAAGAAGCCAGCAGAAGAAGGCCATTTGGTCTATCAAGTCTGCTCGTGTTGCAGGGTCCACAGCTTGAGCTACTGTCCCTGCCCCCTCTCCCCACTCCTCCCATCCTCCCTACCCATGACCCTTACCCTCCCCCATACCTGTCCCAGCCTCTCTTAAAGCTGCTCACTGTCTTCAATGAGATTACCTCTTCTGGCAGTGGAGAATACCACTTCATAAATTCCAGGTAGTACGTACTCCATATCATTTTTTAAATTCTGGTTAGAAAGATCATTTAACTGTTCCACATATTATAATACATCATATCTTTTACTGTTAAACTTTTTTTAGCATGGAATACAAGGGAGAATTGAAAGAGCTGAACAGTTCTGGCCACATAGAGGTGGTGAACGCTTAAGTAGAAAACTTTTCAGTATTAGTCTAAAGCTATTCTTAAGTGTCCAATCCCATCTTTGGCATATATAAAGGATGACTGAATTATGGGATAAAACCAGGAACCCTCAAAGACAACTTGTGTTCTTGAAGTAGTTTTTCAGGACATTTGGTGGATCACCCCCGCCTCTGCTATTATGATGCATTTTTATTAATTTTGTTTTTGTTTAATTTGTACTCTGTGGCTGTACTCCACTTCTGATTCAGTTTTTCCCTTTAGGAATGTAGCAAAACAAGAACAAAGATAAAATACAAAAAAGTGAAAGAAATACTATACAAGTGCTTAAAGACAGTAGGGTAACTAAAGCTACAAACATATAAGCCACCATGTCAACAAAAGGGAAACCAAAGAATGGGCATGGCAAGTTTGTGAAGGGTCAATAAAATACATACAAACATACCACATTTTTGGTACAATAATGAATGGAAAAGAGCACCCCCCCCCCACATACACAGACACAGGAATAAGAAACAACAATTACTCAAGGTCTAAACTGATGGCAGAAGAGGAGAAACAAAATGTTGACATGTGAAGTATAAAACAAAAATCAGAAATACCCCCACATAAATATTAAATACATGCTCAGCAGTTGAAAACTCCATGTATAATTGAGACCCATTACACAATGGAATCTAAATGTGTAACTTTAGGTTAGTGTACAACACAAGTAGTGAACAGAAAAGACTGAGTGATGTGACTCACCCCATGAGCATGATATCCATGCTAGAATAAGAGGTAGATGCAGCCAACAACAGGGGGTCTGGGATGGGGCAGCAATAACTGTGCTTTTAGGCACAACCAGGCAATTTGTGAGAGAAGGGATCAGATCAGGACTCAAGAATACAAAGAAGGAGCTTACCATTAAAGTGCTTATCTAAAATACCCCTGTGTATTTGGATTTGATATGAATGCAGCCATGTGCCTTGTGTACCTTCCTCTGAGTTCTTAAATAAAGAATATAAAAAAAAGAAGGAGCTTACAGAATCCTCCCAGAATACAGTGAAAACTCAGCACTAACACTGGTGGTGGTGGTGGTGGTGGTGGGGGGGGGTAGCATCCCATCCCATGGCATCAGTAGCACACGCAGGAGGAATTTTTTGTTGAGGGAGGCAAGATGAACAAAAAAATCCTGTAACTGCCACTCCTTCAGAATTAATTGCTTCCAATATATTTTTTAATTTTTCTAAAGATGGGGGAGGGGTGGCATGATGCGATCCCCTGTGCCAAATCATCACATCAGGATGTAAAGAACTGATCTACTGACTGACATTCTCCTTGCACAAAGCAAACAACTCTCTGATCTCTGCCCTTCCTCTAAAGATTCTTTTTAACTTTCCATAAGCTTTTTTCTGAAATCCAACTTCATTCCTTTCAAATCCTGAGTTTTTGTGTTTTGTAGTTGACTTGTTAATTCTCAGAAAGTAGCATGCCCTCATCAGGATTTTGTGCATGCTGTCCTTTTATTGTGGCAGTGAAAGTATTATATAGATACTTTTGCTCTGTGTTTCTGCACAAAGGTATAAGAAAAATAAATTGTATTTCACAATCTAGGGTTTATGTGTGCATGTGTGCTGTTACTTAGATTATTCCTTGTTTGGTGCCAATGAGTTCATTTTCACTCTACTGTCAAGGTACCCAGTTTGGTAGACCCAGAGTGATGCATGCTGTGGTGACAGGGAAGAAGGAACAGGTGGCAAAAAAGTAATGGGAGGCTGTATGGGAACCCAGGGCTAGCTAGCCGCTACAATGCTGACTCCCTGCATTGATGGTGGAGGAATGCTGAAATAAATGAATCCTTGGCCAACTGCACTGTTGGCTGCATAGACTGATGCTGGAGGAGGAGCATTATATATCAAACCAGAGCCAGTTACAGTGCATGCATTGATGTCTGCATGCATTGATGACATGAGAGGAAGAAGAGCAGAATGAAAAAATATCAAACCGGGGGTGGCAGCACTGGCCAAATGCATTGATGCCAGGGGAGGAGAAAAAATATTGAAGCAGGAACTCATGGGTGGCTGCAGTGGTGGCTGCATGCACTGGGGCTGTAGAAGTAGAAAACCAATAGGTGACTGCAGTGCTGGCTTTGTACCCTGGAGTTAGAGGTGGAGTACTAAAGTAGGAAACCATGGGTAACTACAGTGCTGGTCTCATGCATTTGTTGCCAGAGAAGGAGAAAATGCTGAAGTAGGAACTTAGAGGAAACTGCAGTGCTGGCTGCATGCACTGGGGCCAGAGAGAGGAGGATCTGAAGTAGGAGGAATTAATGGACAACTACAGTGCTAGCTACTGGTGCTGAAGGAGGAGTACTGAAGAATTTAATGGTAGTTACAGTGCCTAGTGCATGCATTGGCATAGAAGTGGGAAACCAGAGAGGCTGCACTGCTGGTTGCCATTGAAACTTGGGAGAGGGGTTGTGTCATTATCCTGCTGCTAATGCTCACCCCCAGTGCGAGGAGATCAGCTGCAGCAGGTGGCATTTTGTTGTGAAGGGGTTACAAGTCCTCAGTCGTGATGCATTAAGCATGAGTGGGCTTGCTACAGGAACACCAGTATTAAAATAATTTTATGTTGGATTACTACTACAATATACCTATCTCCCAGGTCATCACTAAATGGCATATCACTGAATTGTATTAGTAAACTAAGGAACAACTGTGGACATTGTAGTTACTGTTCATCTATTGAGTACCTCTAATTGCCCCATTTTCAGCCTTTAATTTCTTTTTAGAATGATTTGCAAGGAGGGGGGATTGTCAACTGCCTGTGAAACCCTTTGTATTTTTTTACATTTTTTTAAATCAAAGCACATCCTTTAAATACATACTGTTAAGTACGTTAAACTCAGTGGCCCAGATATTCAGACTGCACCCAAAAAGTGCTCAACAGCAGAAGCAAGTGCAAGTCCACTGCACCCATGTGCAAGAAGTGCGATATTAAAAAACTGCACAGGCCAAGATGCGCCTACGTCCGATGACTGAATATTGCACCACCTGCACCATAGTGCAACTAGGGAGGTGAAGCTGAGCATATCTGATGCGCCATAGCACAACAAGGGATCTGCAGCTGAGCAGTCCAAATGCACCATAGCACAACCAGGGATGCCTCCAGCAGCAGGGCAGCAATGGAACAGCACAACCAAGGATACAGGGGCCCACCACCCATGCCACAGATGGGCAGAGGAACACACAGCAGAACAGACATCATCCCCCCACACCCCATGCACTGCACAACTAGGGGAGAGCTGGAATAACCACCGGCCCGTGGATACCAGCAACCAACCCACACCTGGGCCATAGTGCCCCATCACACCCCCTGGCAAACTGTGACCGGCACACAAAGATGGCCGACCACTCTGTACCACACCATCCCACCAATGCAGAGCACACCCTGCACCATGATCCCCATACACCCTGCCCTGGAGTAGCACCCAACAGTGCAGGACACCCCATGCATGCCACCACCCCCACTGTGACAATGCAACCCTGTGCACCATGGAGCCATGCAAGGCAGCCCCGCCATGGACACCCTGCAGTGGTCGGCAGCAGACAGTGATGCAACAGATGCATACACAGTGCCACTCTGCATGTCCCCCCATGGTACAGCTGAGAGACTGACCATGCATCAGCACACGAGGTACCCCACATGCGACAGGGCATGCCCCGGACCCCACCTCCAGCGGTACAGCACCCTGCACACCCTCCCAAGGACACATCCCATCCCAGCACTGGCCACAACAGCCACCACTGGCACACCAGCAGATCGTGCATATCACAGACATGCAAGGGTGTCAGCTGCACAGGCCATGGACGGTCTGACAGGGGTACCGTGCACACAGTGTAGGCCCCATGGACCATTGCACACAGGCATCCAGTGCACAGAGTACAACACACAAACCACAGACAGTGACTGATCCCCCTGCCCACACCATAGGCGGTTCACCTCTGCACACACACACACACACACACACACACATATATACCCATGAGTGAACCACCCCTGACACCATGCACACTACTGCAGCTGAGCACCTGTAACCCGCTGCAAATCAGAGACCACCACAGTTGTCATAACAAAATGCTTATATTTAAAAGAAGTAACAAAACATATATGCAAATATTTACAAGGGGGGGAAGAGACACATAACAGGTGGGGGCGGGTAAGGGGCAGGGGTGAAGATATGGGAGAGGGAAGAAGGTGTGTGAGGGTGGGTCAAAGGGGGGAAGGTGGTAGTAGGGGCATGGAGTGTTCAGTGTGTGCCCCAGTCCTCCTCCACGTGGCGCCTATGTCTGCCGCTCCTCCTCACCCCATGGCGGCAGATGCACTCCAAAAGCTTGAGTGTTGCCCTCGCCACCTGGAGCAGCTCCCTCAGATTTTGTTCTAGTGCCTGGAATTGCCGTACACCTAGGACAAGGGAGCAGAGTCAATAAGTGTGACTGTCCAGCCCCCTGCAGCCCACCCATTGTGCATGGCATACATCCATGTGCCACACCCCTGTGATGGTGTGCGACCACCCACAGTGACCGTGTCCACAAGACCTGCCTACCCAGGCAGCCACAGCCATGTGGACCACTGCACACACCCACTGCCCATGTCCTGCACAGCACCACCATGGCCGTACAGTGACTTGGTTATGCAGTGTGAAGGTAGTGCCACAGCCATGTGCCCGGTGCTTGCATGGACCACCATTGATGCACTCCCAGACATGCAGTGCCACTGGACAGTACTGACTGTAACAAGTTGCGCGCATGGCAGTGGTGTCAATGGATGGTGGCTATGCCCCGCTGCCCACCCAGTTATACAGTATGCAATAGTAATAATGGATGTAAGGCACTCACCATCATCAGGGTGGTCCATGTGCTGCTGACCACCATTACCCCTCCTGGCTTGCTGCTCCTCCAGGCGGTGCCTCCAGTCTCTGGCCTGCTGGCATTCTGTGGGCCCTAAGGTGCAAAACATGGAGAGAGGAACATCAGTACAATCCTGTAGCAATTTCCCCCCACCCCCATGTGTGTGCAATCCCACACAGCCAGACCCACCCATCTCACACCCCGATAACACCACCACAGCCAACACTGGATGACCCCCCCATGTGCTGGACACATGCAACTGTAATACCTGTATGGACGATAAAAGTGTATGGATGTTGCACCTACCTGGCCGTGGCACCGTGCCCCTCCTGGCATGTGCCCGCAGGTGGGAAAGCAGGTCTGGGTCCCTCCGCCTCAGGTCCCCATATCGGTGGCAGCACTGCTCTGCCATCTGCCCTATACCGGTGGCCTCCTCCAGGGCATTGGCCACCTCCTGCCACACCTGACTCCTGGCCCTGTCCAGGGGTGCCTCCTCAAATAAAGGCCCAACATGTGGCTCCACAATGGCAACAAGGTTTGCCAGCTCCACCTGGCTCCACTGCACAGCACGACTCTGTGCCATCTCTGCTGCTCAGTTCAGTCAAAATGGTGCTCTGCAGTGCGGTCCTGCCACATGCAGATGCTGCATGGTACAGCGCTGCCATTCCCTATCGCACTGTCACTGAACAGCGCAATAGTGGTGCACTCATGCCTGATGCATGGTGCCTAGGGAGCAAAGGTCGGGCACAGGGTCAAGGGTCTCTGGCACACGGACAGCCACAGCGTGATTGGAACCCAATGTGTGTAGCGCAATTGGGTGCCTGTGTGCCACCTCCTGTAGCGGCCTACCGCGCTGTTGCCCCAGTGCACCTACGACGCCCCAGTGCTACAGCGCCATATAGGTGAACAGCACTGTAGCACCACTGGCACAATGGTGGCCGTGCCCTGCATTGCCTCCTGTGCACAGCACATCAGCAGAGCAGCAGGCGCCTGTGTCATCAACCCGGGCATGCGCATTTAGGTGTGTACTGCACATGTCACAGAACTGTGCCCTTGGCTCAGCATGTTCAACACAATTGCGCAACAGCGCGATATTCAGCCGGCATATGCAAATCAGCTAATCAGCCATTCAATGGTGCAGTCACTGTATTTGCATCCACTTAAAGATGTGCCTCACCTCATTTGCATGGGTTGAGCTATAAAAGTGCGACATTGGGCTGCACTGGCCATAGTCGGTTACTGCAGTCTACTGCGGTGAGTTGCATGCTGTTTTGGAGTGTGGACTGTGGATTTTGGGACATGCATGGGACTGCACAGTCACAGGTAACACCTGTCATTCTCACAGGCTGAATCATGACTGAGCATATTGTGGAGGAAGAGGAACAGAGTCGTCAGAGGAAGAGGAGGCCGAATTGCACTAAGGCCAAGACAGATGCCCTGTTCGAGGCCTACCTAGACCAGGAGCCGCTTCTCAGTGGATGTCAGGGAACACCACAGGCCCATGCTGCTGCATGGAACGAGGTGGCACATGCTGTAAACATGCATGGCAGCCACCAGTGCTCCGTGCAGGAGTGCAAGAAGAAAATGGGCGCAGACAGGTGGAGGATTAAGGAGAAGGTGGCTTCCATCAGGGCAGCACGGTCTGCGACAGGTGGGGGACAGCCGGAGGTGCTACACCTGACCCCACAGGAGGAGCGGGTTGCTGGCAACATGCAGCTTTGTGCCATTGAGGGTGTTCTGGGTGGTGGATTCCAGATGGGTGGTAGCCTGTCACTGCATGGTAGGTCATGGTCTGTCTATTGTGGGGGACAGGGTAGGTCACATGCAGTAACTCGACTTTATTTTCCCTTACAGTTCCTGAGCGTCTGCATGGGTCAGCAGTGGTGGGCTTCTCCATTGAGGCTGGTCACATGGAGATGGAGGAGGGCCCATCCACCTCCACAGGAATATGCGGGTCAGGGTGACAGTGGTTCCACCTGGACGTCCTGACTGATGCTGGTGGAGCAGGTGCAGAGGAGGCCCTGCCCATGTCCCAGCATGCCAGCGTCCATGGATGCCAGCATACTGAGACTTGGGCTGGTGCCAGATCCGTCACCGATGATGATGTCACTAATGTCATGGGCAGTGACACGTGTGTGCCACAGGATGGCCACACAGCAGGTTACATCGCGGCCATGGCTGTGGGTGGTGCCGCCGTGGAGGCCTGTGTGTCATCACAGTCCCAGCCTGTGCCTGTCAGCACCAGTGGGGCAGCACTGGTGTGTGTACAGGACAGTGGGACTGTTGCGGCCACTGAGGCGGCACCATTGAGCCCTGGGGAGCGGCAGCCAGAGGGGCAGCATCAGCAGTCGGCCAATGGGCATGGGGGTACAGTGTCAGGGGGCGGCATCAGTGCACCGCCTGTGGATATGCCCAGGCATGGCCCTGGTGTGCAGTGCCCACCCTCAAGGGGTGATGAGCACCAGCGCCATGAACACCCTAAAGGACAGCATGCCGATCAGGCAGATGACCTCTTGGATGAGCACACCTGCATACTGCAAGCATCAGTCAAGTGACAGTGGTAGATGCACTGAGTGCAGCTCTGCGCCAGGCAGAGGAGCATCGCAGCAGAGACACTGCTCTGCTCCTGGCAGGGATGGACCAGTTGTGGGAGGATGTGACCACTGCCATTGACAGGCAGACACAGGCATTCACTGCTGTCATGGCCACAATGGGCACACAGTTATGTGCCCATGCGTCGCAGACACCATGCAGTGCACTGTCCATCCCCTGTTTCTGGTGTCGTGCGACACCATCCTGTTAACACCGGGTTCAGCTGTGGGCATCCCGAGCACGCCTGGCGCAGGCATGTTTGGTGTGCTGCAGACCCCTGTGCAAGCATGGTTGTGTTCACACAGCAGAACCCCTTGGGGACCATCGGTGCCACCCCATGAGGCCAGTGGTCAGCCTGTCACTGCTGGCGGGTCTCGGTGGGGCCACCCATGCATCCGTGGTGGCCATGGTACTGTGGCGCATGACTGACCTGTCTCCCTGCTTGGCTACTGTCTGATGCTGCCCTGTGTGCATTGTGCCATTCAGCGGACAATGCACAGGTGGGTAACCGGCCATGCACACACACACACACACAGTCCATCTGCACACCCTCGCAGCTGCTGTCCGCAGTTGCGTGTGCATGATGATGCCTGCATTGCACTGTACACTACTGTGCAATGGTGCCCAGTGTCTGACACATGCACAATGGCAAGCAGTGGGCATGGTGGTTTGTGGACATGTGTGTGGCTAGGGATGGCATTCTGGGTTGGCGTGCCTCCTACCCTTTGTGCATGTCTGGTGAGGTGTGTGTGTGTGTGTGTGTGTGTGTGTCTGACCACGTGCCATGTTAGACCTCGCCCATCCCTGGCGGTGTGTGTGATTCCATGCCCGGCCACTTCCCTTGATGGCAGGCACCCCTGGTGTGTGTCCATGCATGTTTGTGGATTGTGCCTTTGCCACTGGTGGTGGCACATGGCCCCATGACTTACCTGGGTTGGATGAAGTGCTCCTCTGTGATGGTGTCCCGGTGCAGCTGTGCCAGCCGGAGCAGTTGGGGGGGTTCCCACTGCCCAAGAGGGGGCTGCCCATCCCCATTGTCACCGGCATCCTCATTATCCCCATCACTGTCCCCCTCTTTGACCTGTATGGCTATCCCACATTCATTGGCCATGTTGTGCAGGATGCAACAGGCCAGGAATAGCCCGCAGGCCTTTGAGAGGCTGTACTGTAGGGCACCGCCGGAGGTGTCCAGGCAATAGAAACATGCCTTCAGCATACCAAACACCCGCTCGATGACATTACATGTGGTGGCATGTGCCTCATTGTAACGTTGCTGCGATGGGGTCGCGGGCCGCCGGTATGGTGTGAGCAGTCAAGGACGGAGTGGGTATCCACTGTCACCTGTGTGTAGAGGGTGGAGGTTAGTTTGGTGATCAGCATCACCCTGCCCCAGGCCAAGTAGACCACTATCCATGTCACCTCTGACCATGCCCCTCCCAAGCCCTAAGTTTGTCTGTGTGGTTTGCATACTCACCCACTAAGTGGCCAGTGGGGATGTCCCCACTCTCAAATCTGTGGCACAGTGCTGACTGGTGCCAGAAGAAGGCATCATGTGCTCTCCCAGGGTGCGTGGCACAGACATTGATTATGCGCCCCCTGGCATCGCACACCACCTGGTAGTTGATGCTAGCATAGCCCTTCCGATCAATATATGCGGCCCCTCGGGGCCAGATGGTGTGCGAATGGCCACATGGGTGTAGTCTATTGCCCCTAGCATGCCAGGCATACATGCTACCCTGTGGAACTCCTGTATGTTTGCTGTGCACTCCGCCAGTGTGCTGGGGAAATGGATGTACTCTGCAGCATGTGGCAGCAGTGCGCTGAGGAATTGGGTGAGGTGGCATGACACGGCCGACTGGGTTATGCCTGTGGTGTCCCCTGTTGGTCTCTGGAAGGTACCCGTGGTGAGAAAGCACATGCAAGCTGTCACTTTAGTCTCCACTGACAGAGCATGGCTCCGTCATGTGGGTGCCTGCATCATATCACTGCACAGCTCACAGAGCCACCTCAGAATTGCCTGATTCAGGTGGTACCGGGCCCACGATCTCAGTATCACTGTACAGCTCGAAGCTGGTGCGGGCTTGCTACTGTCTGTAGGGGGCATACCGCTGATGGGCCCTTCCACGGCTGCGCCTCCCTGCTGCCCACCTTCTTACCCCCCTCATTACTGCCTCCATCTGGATGGTGGCACTGGCCATGTCCCTGGCTTGTGTTCACCCCCCTGGCAGCTGTTTCTGTGTTCCCTCTGCTGTCCTGGCTGCTACTTCCCCTGCACCGGGAACACCTAAATGTGGTGGCCTCTGTGCTGTGTGGCACTTCCCCCCTTCTGCACTGGCTGTGTCTCCCCACACCTTCCCTGTGCATCTCTGTTCAGGGTGCCCTTTCTCTGGCCTGCCCTGTGTGTTCCTTCTGCCCACTTTGTGCAGCTATGGTTCAGCCTCATGTGCCTTCCCTGTAGAGTTCTTGCGCCTCTCCCTTGTTCCTTTTTATTTTGGCTCATTTCCGCTATCGTGCAACTTCCTCTTGCTCCCCTATTGTGCATGGTGCATGTTGTCGAATATCGCACTGCACCATTTATGCATGGTTCCTCCCCCTTCAGTTGTGCATACATTCATTATCATTGCGCTATTGCTCAGAGTGATTTGGGGGGGCGCATCTGCCTCCCGCTGAATATCGCAGAATGGCGCATTTTTGGACTTGCGCTGGAGCAACCCTATTGCACATGGCACAACCCTTTTGAATATCTGGGCCAGCATTTCCAGATGGAGCCCTCAGACTGATTATTGCAATAGTGCCACTACAAAGGATGATCTTTATAAGTAAATGTATGCATACAATAACCTACTGTGTTTCCACTGTCTTGTGTGCCTCTAGTCTAACATGCCCAGATGTTAGGCAGTCCTCAGAATTCTATGATCTATTGCTCTAATTATAATTGTATACTAATAGTATCAAATGTGGCTTTTGTTTTTTAAAAGTTAACCCTTAAAAGGCAATGGCTAGGATCACATATATAGCAAATGTGTAGGTCTCCATTCAGTCACATCTGAAGTTTTCTGAAATACAAATTAGAAAGTGTAGACCTCCGCCACTGAGGAAAACCTGAATGATGTAAAAAACAACAGCTATCAAGTAATAAATATTGTTTATGTGGTCCATCAAAAGGAAGAATATTCCTGAAATGCTTTCGCATTTATAATGGAGCAACTTGGTGTATTAATTTTTCATTTATAATGGAGCGACATAGTGTATTATCTTTGCATTTATAATGGAGTGACTTGGTGTATTAATTTTTATAAACCGACCTCCTTCTTAAGTGGCATTTTATACCACTCTTTTATAATTTATTATACAATGGCAAGAAATAATCAAGAAAGCTGATTGGCTAATAAGCCCCAGACACAGTGATGTTATTTCAAGATAACATCACCATATCTAGGGCAGGCAGCAAAATGACCACATGATCATATGAAGAAAGACTGCCCCCTTTATGGCCACACAAGCAAAGGTGATACTGTTAACCCTCACGGCTTCACCCCTCCGAAGATCTCAGCACCCCAAAATACAGATTCATCAGACAACTGAGGTGTTCACAGGAAACACAGCAGTGGACCATACAAAAGTAATGACATTTTCATTTCCATTTCTTTTTTTTTGTTTCTTTTTTTCTCCCCCGAAGTGAGTGGCTTCACTGAACCATGCAGACCATAACTGCCAGTTGCATGGTTCACTGAAGCCACTTCCTTCAAATGCCCCTACCCTTTCCTACAGTTAAAAATCAGTGCCAGAACAACAGCAAATGGTAACAAAACAGTAAATTCACATTCTGTCCTACACAGAGGAATGGGACACTCAGTGACCCAGCCTTCATACTTTTTACTGCTGTCCACTGTGGTGCTGGAGAAAGCACATACTGGGGCTGGCCCAGTGGTGCTGAGGGTTGAGGCACTGGATGCCACACCTTGCACCACTCCAGTGACCTGGGTTCGGGAACAAGCCAGGGACGCTGGGGGTCAGCTGGGGAGGAGAAGGATAGAGTGCTCAACAGCTGCGCTTCTTCTCCGGGGGGGGGTCTCTGCAGTCTTCCGCTGCAATACTGACATCTAGGGGAGCCTGGTGGTAGGTGCAGTATGTTGGGACAGCAGTAGGGGCATTGGGTGGATGTCAGCAGGAGGCGGAGTGGGAGGAGTGTCTCAGCGCGCCTCCTAGTTCATTGGCTCCATTGCATGCTGACGTCTAGGGAGAAAACCAGGAAACACCCCTTGATCTCTGTTAGGCGACGACACCACCTTGTGGTTCTCTGGCCTGCAACGGCAGACCCTACTGTAGGAGAATCCATGACACAGAGTGCTGGTTCTGAGGAGGTAAGCACTGGGGGTTCCTCCTTACCCCGCCCAGGGGGTTATCCAGGATACCTAGGCTGGTGGCTCAGGTACTCTAGCAGCAGACTGCAGAGGGACCAGAGGGGAGCAGTTAGTGTGGATGTCTGAGAGAGTGGAGAGAGGAGGTAGTTGGGGGATAAACATAAGGTTAAAAAAAAAAGAGGAAAGCGCACACTCACTCAGTCCTCACCGCTCGTTCATTCCCCACAGATCCTCATTCAAAAGCCATTAAAAAAATGCAATAAAACCATGGGCAAAACTGGCTGAACTAAAGTACATTGCCACCAAGAATCGTGTATGTCTACGTGTGTCTGGGACAGGGGGAGTGGGGTTGAAATGGAACACAAACTGACATATAAAGACTGGGGGAAGGAGGGAAGCAGGAAGCTTAAGCACCACCTACTGGACTACTTTTTCTCCATACTTGCAACATATGCCTTCCACACAAAAAAAGAATAAAAGTCTCATTCAAAAAAATCTATTTTTTAAAACATTATAGTATTATTTTAAAATGAGCCATTGTATAATAGCAATAATACACTCTAGGGTATGTCTAATTGTGTAAAAATGTCACTCCTTGGGTGGTGGAAGCACTCGACTTTGCCTCGTGCTTCAACCCACCCAAGGAGTGATGTTATTATACAATAACACACACCCTGTCATGCCATATTGTTTAATTATTTAATACACCATTATTAACTATATATAGCACCAGATTCTGAGGCGAAATACTACTGGAAATGTAAAACAACAAAGGAAACCATATAAATGTTACGTTAGCTTTTTAACTTGCTGACCTTTGCAGGGCTGCCATGAATTTGCCCTTTTAAGAAGGGATAACCCCCACCACACACACCCCATGACTAGGAATTGGGAAATAATGGGATGGAATTGTTTCAACTGCATCACCATCCCTATCATCATCTAAACTACAATCTTCATCAAGCATGACTAGAAAGCATTTGCCACTTCTATCTGATTAATGGCATCGGGAAAGTGCAGGATCAGCACTTTTAAGTCTGGTGAATACAGCCAATACTGTACGTGGCTGTTTTTTTTCTATGTTAAGATTATTCCTCCAGAGGTCCCTCTGATCATAGAATTCACTTGAAGACAGACATCAGTAGTTAAACTTTTAATAGCTATTTTAGTGATGGTTGTGTTTTATATGAAAAGTTTTTTTTTCATGTTTAGAAAACTACACATTTAACTTTGTATTGTATGTTATAATCATTATTTCATATTTCTTTCTCTTTCTAGAAGAAGTATACTGGGGACTTAGCAAACATCAGTAAAATATTGCATATGCAGCCCATGATGCTTTGCATTGTGTGGGCATGTGTGATTTTGTATTTTATTGTAATATTAGTTCGAAAGGCAATACTATCACTGCCACCAACATTGATTGGGGGGGGTAGAGTTAATTTCTGTAATGTTATGGGGCATGAAGATATATGCTGGAGAGGTGTACAGCATTAAAGGGGAATGTCACTGAATGCTCTGAACTGGAAATTAGAAACAGCACCCCAAAAAAACATTACACCAACACTCGGGTATCTAAGTTACATCACCTGTAAGTTAAATGCTGTTTTACAACCCTTATTTAGAAAAGCTAAACTCAGTGAAGGGAGGCTATATGGCTGCCTTGTGATGTCAGTTTAGAATATTCACAGCCTTATATATGCAGCAAGTCTATATGTGAATCAACCCATTTTGTAAGTGTGTAGCAAGCCAGATTTTGGGTGCAAATTTCAAGACAGGTGCTTGGCCCAAAATTTGTGAGGGATACGGGGCATAGAGTTTGGGAAAGGAGTGGGACATATTCTGGGAGGGCTGAAGACAGGTACAAATTCTTAAAGACTGACCCAGTGGCATGGAGGGCTGAGGCACTGGGCAGTTCACCTCCTACCATGCTGGTGTCCAAGGTTTGGAAATGGATGTAGATTGCTTGGGGGCTGGGCAAGTGAGGGAGGGTTGATCATCTAATGACCTAGGACAGCTCTCCTTCCTTGGGGAGGGGGATGACAGTATCCCACTGCTTGACTGCCACCTAGAGGAATTTTGGTGGCAGTGCAGTAAGAGCATGAAGGAAAGGGATCCTACATTCAGGATGACAGGGGTATCTCAACAGAGGTGGAGCATACGCATTATGTGACAAGCATCCATTGCACATGCGGTGGGCGCTGGTGAGGAAATGGTGGAAAACAAACCTAAGCATGACATTCCACAGGCTCCACACCAGAGACTTGGCACATCCATAGGAGGTACTCTGGCAGAGAACAAGTGAAGCAAATTTTGGAGTAGCCAGGCCATAGCCTGATGACCTAAGTCTTCATTTGGATTCAAACATTTTGACCAAATATGCCTTAACGTAGCTGGTCATGGATAGCTATGTTCTCTAAACAGCATGTACCTATACCTACCAAATATGCCTTAATGTAGCTGGTCATGGATAGCTATGTTCTCTAAACAGCATGTACCTGTACCTACAGTATGCTTGGGCCTTTAGTTTTTGAAATCCTGGTTACTTCCCTGAGTGAAGTAAGCCTCGGTGAAGCAGGGTGATGCGGCTGGGGGGAGGGCAGTCAGATGGTGGCAGCTGGGCAGAATAAAAAGACATAAAAAACTATAAATAAATAATTGCAAAAATCTGAAAGACAAGCGAGGTGTAACTTTTGAGGATATATGACATAAGTTTCAAGGGGGCAGGGGACACAGCCTTCAGGAAGAGTGTGGGATTCTAAACTTGGAGAATTGCAGTGAGTAAATTTTGGGAGTGGTGCAATGTTTTTTTTTTTTTTCATTAAAAACAAGTTACCAGGAGAGGCACACTGAACCACATCTTGTTTATAGGTGTGTGTGGTGGTGGTGGTGGTGTTGTTACAGAGGGAAGAAACAAGTAGTAAACAATATATAGAATAATGTATGGGCTGTTATTGTATATACAACAAGGCTGCATTTCTGTTGTGGTGTTTAGATGACAGCATATAATCTTGGGCAGTGAAGCTCAGGAGTGCCATGCTGTCCTCTTAACCCTGACATGGAAGCACATGCCAAGTTGTCTGTGGTTGTCCATATTTTATTTCGTATTGTATATGGTTATTTTTATGCTGCAGTAAGAGAAGTACCTCCCACATTTTTATACTGATGTAACAGTAGGCGTCAGTGTGGCTCAGTTGGTAGCACATACGCCTCTGGATCAGAAGATCATGGTTTCTCATCCCACACCGGGGTTGGATTTACACCTAAAAGTCTGGCATCCGAGTGTAGTATTAGGTGGGTGCTGAACTGCTGGGGTGTGCTGTCCTTTGGATGAGATGTTAAACAAAGGTCCCTTTTACCCATCCTGATGCTGTCCTGATGGGTGTCCAGGTGGACGTAAAAGAACCTAGGGCACTCTTCGCAAAAAGAGTAGGGGACATTCCTGGTGTCCTGGCCAACATTCCCCTTCCCATAGACTGGTTCAATGCAATTGTCCAGGTTGTGTGTGCATGTTGATGTGTGATATGGCTGCCACTAGACATTCAGTCACTTCACTACCAGTCTAGCATTGTTTGTAAAGTGCTTTGGATTACACTGTGTATGAAAAGTGGTATAAAAATGCTGATTCTTCTTCTAAAGCAAAAAGAATAAGAGTTCATGACCAATTTACAGGGACAAAGGTTTGAAGGTGGTTTTTATATGAATAAATGGTGCTAAAAAGATGGGCTTGGGGGACCCTCTGAAAAATTTGGACAATTGCGCAAGCCCACCAGCGCAGCAGCAAGGCATCTGCTTTTGGTGCCGACATCCTGGGTTCGGGAACAGACTCAGGAGTTGGAGGCCCAGATGGGGGAGAAGGATTTAATATCTTGGGGACAGCTCTTCTTCTCCGGAGGGATGGGGTAGAGTGTCTAGCAACATACGGACCCCAGTGGAAGCTGGGGGTACCACCGTGATCGGTGTCTTCAACTAGTAGGGCAGGAGATCACGTGATGCTTGCAGCCTTCCTGCATAGCTTTCACCTTCCTCCCTTCTCTCACCTGAAATCCCTGCAAGACCACTGATTTTTACCACAATTTTCTACTCTACAGCTACTGGCCTGTCTGCAGCTACATCATCTGGAGTCCTTGCATCACAATAGGCATTCTACCACCATGATGGAAGCAGATATGCGGCAAGCCCCACTGCATCATACTCCTCCAACCTCTCCTGTAAAGGCACCGAAAAAGTCTAAGGTGCAGGGGTACCAGGCTGTACCTCCCACAACCCAATCGATGGCATCTGGGCTGTTAACAGAGGATTGTTTCCTGCAAGAGATGCTCCCTTTTTGGGAAATCCTGACTGACATCTCCTCCGAACTTAAATCCATCCGGTCTGACATGGGAGACAAAAATCAGAGTTGGGGACATGGAAGCCTGCACGGTTTCCCTAGAATCTTGGAAACACGGATCCTGAGCTAGTCAAACTCCACCAGCTTGTTTTGAAACTTCAGGCCTGAACTGGAGGAGGGCCCTAACACAGTCAGTTTCATCCAGAAGTTGCTAGCTAAAATAGTCGGGCCTTCCCCTTTCAACGCGAGTTACCAGATCAAAAGAGCCCACAGGTCTCTCCACCCAAGGCCCCCTGACAATGCTTCCCCTAGGCCTATCATCTTAAAATGTCTGAGCTATCAGAAAAAGAAACATGATCTGTTAAAGGCCTGAGAACTGCAGTTGATTTTCTAGGAAGGGAAACCTGTATGTTTTATTCAAGATCTTCCCAGTGAAACCTGTCTGAAATGCACGGCTTTCCATCCTACGGTTTCAAGGCTGATTGCTGACGGTATTGCATTTCAGATGTCTTACCCGGCCCTGTCTGCAAGTCCTAATTAATGACTCCTGGATTGCCTTTGACACCCCTGAGTTGGCTAAAAAAGAATTGAGACGTCGCCTTCCTGACCTTTTCTCAGACACATGAACTGTGATGCCCATCTTTCGGTTATACTTTTATTGCTGAAGTGTTACCTGTTGTTGTTGTTGTGTTCTTTGTTCTGTCCTGGGGGTTTTTGGGGTAAAATGGGAAGAGAGTCCTCCACCTACTTGCTGTAGCCTCAGGCCACCCTCTCAATTCTTCCAGTTGGGCTCCTCAGATCGTTGACCCGGCGACCTGTTTTATCCCCTACTGCTGGATTTTTGAGCTAGCTGGCAGCACTATTCCTCCCTCCTCTTAACTCAGCCTTATTCTACGTGGACTGTTTTCCAGGGGGGTCAGGAAGATGGTTCACCAGTCCTGGTCCCACCCTATTTTGTTTTCCCGGAGCAGCACCAACCATCTTGGGGAATGACTACCCCATGGGGGGGAGGGCCCTCCTTTTCGATTCATCTAGATATCTAACTTAAGTTCTGAGAATGGGGCCCCTCTTCACCCTCTGACACAATCTTCCAGCTATTAAGAGGTCCTCTCAGTATATTGGTCGCTCCCCAAGTTAAGACAATTTGTCTTATCTTACCCAAGGCCCTTATACCTGACCTATGAGTGGTCTAACCCATGGAGCAGCTTCATCTAATGGCCATGCCAGCCAACAGACTGGCTGACCTGCGATTGGTGGATGCCTTAGTTCGGCATCATCATGCCTACAGGAATCGTGGAGTCTTACTCATTTCACCAGTCCCAGAGGGTAAGCTCTATGTATGTTTTTCTTGGTCCTTGCTTTCAACAATATCTTGTGTCTGGAATTTTTATCAAAAGGGGGGCAAGGGGTCACCCTGCTCGTGGGTTGCCTCATGCTGGATAGCGCCATGTACTGGAGGGTTGGGAGGTTGAGCCTGCTTCTCCTTGCCCTGGGTCTCATCCTGTTTCCTGGTCTGAAGGTCCAGGGTGCGACTCCAGACAGCTCCATTTACTCTGAGGTTATGCCACTGCCTTACTTCTCCCTCTTCAGAGCTACCTGGTACCCACTCGCTATACCTCATCTCCCAGAGCAGACACCGGGTCGAGTCAGAACCAGGCTCATGGGGTTTGGTTCCCTCCTAATGAATTTTGCTAAAAAATACCCACTAGTTTTATGATGGGGAAGGGGCCTCTGTAAACAGTTATAATATTTTTGGGATGCTGGGTTGTGGGGGTCACTCTCGGCAAGTACCGTCCTGTTGAGTTGCATCTCAAAGGGGTGTCATAGAGGTGTTACCTAATGTTCAGTGGGGTCATGGGGGAGTTGGATAGGGTGGGTGGGGTTTCCTCAATTTTCTCTTAACAGTCATTCTATTGCTCATTACAGTATCTTGTTCAGCTTGTTTAATTTCTTATTGTTGATGTTCAGTGTTGTACTGTTCCTGTCAAGTTCAAAGGTTTTGCAAGCTGGGGATAGGGATGGGGGTGGGCTGGAGTGTGCTAGTTCATGATGGTTTCTGGTCTCTTTACTACTGGTCAATTTGGTTATGGCTAATACTGCTATGAAAATAGTCACCTGGAATGTCAGAGGTATGAGAGAGAAACTTAAAAGATACCAAACACTCAAGCATCTCACCCTGTTACAAGCTCAAATCATTTTTCTACAAGAGACTCTTCTCCTCCTGCAAAAGGCAACCTGGTTGCATTGACAAGGTGTCATTCAGGTGTTTGTGTCCAGAGATTGTACTTCAAGCCAGGGGATGGCAATCTTAATTATGCAAAATACTCCCTTTCAGGTATTCTAAGTTATTGTGGACCCACAAGGGTGGTTTGTCCTGGCCAAAGGTCTCCTAGACCGTAGCGAGGTGATATTAGGTAGCATCTATGGCCCAGTAGGAGGGACGCTGCCTTCTTCATGGGTCTGGCCAATAACATTGCCCCTGTCCTGCCAACTTCCTTAATCCTGGGGGGAGATTGGAATATTCCTCCCTCACAAGATCTGGATCACTGTAACCAGCCCTTCAGACCTCTGTCTCCTGCCCAAAGTGCTTTAGGAGAATTTATGGACCTCCTGGGACTCTGTGACCCCTGGTGAATCCTCAATCCAGCCGGTCCTGCCTACTCTTTCTTCTCCACAGTACACCATTCATCCTCAAGATTAGACTATGTTCTTATCAGTTTAGCTCTTTTAACAGGGCTGTGTCAGGCTGGCCTCAAGCCCATTCTCCTTTCTAATCATGCAACAGCCTGGCTCCTTCTTTCTCCCAATGCTGACTTACAATGGGACACCAACTGGAAGATAAATACCCAGCTCCTCAAGGATAGTCACACTGTCTTAAAAATAAAGTCTCCCAGTCAACTATATATTGAATCCAATCAGGGCTGTGTTACCGGGGCAACCATGAGTGGTGTGCCTTAAAGTGTTTCCTGAGGGGAGAATTTATTTGTCTTGCCTCTAAGAGGAAGAAGCACCTTGAAGCTGAAGCCTTATCTCTTTTGAATCAAATACGATCTCTCAAAAAATCTCTATCCCCCTCTTCTCCATCTACTGCCTTAAACACCTCACTTTTGCTGAGGGGTAAATATGCTGACATTTTCAGGGAGAAAGCTTAATTCACTATTTTAAAAACACAGTCCAAATACATTGAGCAAGGGGAGAAAGTAGGTCATCTGTTGGCTTTTCGCCTAAGGAAGTTAGAGAGTTTCAGGATCATTCCCTCTATCTCAGACTCAAATGGCTCCATCAAAACCCTTCCCAGAGACATTGCACTAGTTTTCAAGAACTTTTACAGAATGCTTTATGGCCAGCATACCTCCCCACCCAACTCCGAGGAGACTAAAGCCTAGTTGGACTCAATCCCACTTCCCTGTCTCCAGGATCACCAAAGAGACTCCCTGTCTTCTCCCACCTCTCTATTCAAAATAGAATCTGCCATTAATAGCTTAACACTGGATAAAACACCTGGACTGGATGGCTTCCCTTCCAATTTTTACTAAACCTTTGTCAAAGAAATCTTCCCCCCCTTTGCTTCACCTCTTTCAGTTCATGTTATCTGCTGACTCGTTGGACCCCTCTCTCTTGGAAGCCACTATAGTGCTCCTTCTCAAACCTGATAAGCCTCCTTCCCAACTTGCCAGTTATCGGTCTATCTCCCTGTTGAATTGTGGTATCAAAATCCTCACCAAAATCCTGGCCACATGAATTCGGAAAGTCTGGTCCCATCTCCTTAGTCCAGAACAGGTTGGATTTGTCCCCGGTAGATCCTGTGCTGATTACCTCCATAAACTACATCATATTTTCCAAGCTGCTAAGTTTTCCCCTAACCCCATGGCCCTAGTTTCACTAGATGCTGAAAAGGCTTCTGATAGAGTCGACTGGAATTTTCTATGGTCCACCCGACAGAAATTGGCCTTTCCCCCTGTACTCTTGCAATGGTTACAGGTGATTTACTCTTCCCCATCCACCAGGAAATACTGTAATGGTGTATTCTCCTCTCATTTCTTCCTTCATTCTGGTACATGTCAGGGCTGTCCTTTATCCCCTTTTCTTTTCAATCTATACCTCAAACCTTTGATTAGGCAACATACGGTCTCTCCTGTCATCTCGGGTGTAATGGTTTCAATCTTAACTGTAACCCTTTCCATCTATGCTGATGATATACTTTTGCACCTTTCACATCCTGTCATTTCTCTTACTACAACTTTACACGTGATAGATCAATTTAGCCTCTACTCCAATAATAAGTTAAACCGCTCTAAGACAGAAATATTCTGCCTGAATCATTCTACTTACAAAGCCAACTTTACCCATTTTAGTATGAGTTGGTCCCCCCAGATCTATCAAGTATCTAGGGATCAAGTTTTCTACCGACTCTTCCCTTACTAAAAAGTTAAGCTTAGATGACCTGGTCACCATATTACAGCAGGATCTTCTAAGATGGGAAGCTCTTCCAATCTTCCTATGGGGAAGGATCAATATAGTTAAAATGAATGTCTTACCCAGGCTATTCTACCCCTTAAACATGTTAACTCTCTGGCTCCTTTTTCAGATGCATTCACTCACTTATTTCCAAATTTATCTGGGTGAACAAGACTCCCAGATGCTCTTATCTTAAACTTAGTCTTCCTAAAGATTCTGGTGGTCTTAGGCTTCCAAAGTTTCTGTTTTACTACTGGGCCAGTCATCTTTACAAATGTGGCAAATGGCTTTCCACTTCTTAGGATGGGGACTATACCCCCTCTCTGGCTTCAAATAGAGTCTCAGTTACTTCATGCTTTCAATCTTTCTGCCTCCTTGATCTTCTCTTCATGGAAAACACTACCTTCTTCCCTTTGAGACTCGGCTATTGGCACATCCATTAAAGTCTTCTCACAAATATGTGCTTCCCTCAAATGTTCCCCTTCTAAAGATGTTTCTCAACCTATTCTATCTAATCCCAACAGCAAAATTGGAGAGGATCTTCTTCATCCCAATTGGCTGCCCCAGTTACAAGGGACATCTGTCTCGGATATCTACTCCTCAGACTCTCTTCTCTCATCCCTTGAGATTCTAATGAAATTCCACCTGGGACAGGCTCACCTTTATAAGATCTTCCAGTTGAGACACCTATTACTGCAGCAATTTGGAGCTGCTCCAGGTGTGTCTAGGTTACACACCTTGTTGGCTCAGATGCAGGAACTGGCAGCTAAACCACATAGGATTTCCCTATTATATTTATCCCTCCTTACCTCGCACTACCCCCCCCAGGTCCTCAGATTTGGGACAATCTGCTACCTGATCACACAATTAACTGGTCATGCATCTGAACAGACCTGTACCAATACCTTACCCAAGACAGGCTGAAGCTCACTCAGTATCGCATCTTGAATAATATGTACTATACGCCTGTCAAACTGGCCAAGATGGGCTGCCTTCCTTCTTCTGTCTGCTCCAGAAGTGGTAAAGAGGAAGAACGATATTTCACATCTTGTGGACATGTGAGAAAGTATCACCCTTATGGGATCGTTTTGAACATCAAATTAACCCCCTTCTGGGCCTAAATGGCCTATTCACCCCAGAAATCTGTATTATGGGTGATTATGCCCCGATTACCATCAAAGAAAGGGGACATCACATGGCTCTTGTCTCCATGGTGGTTAAGAAATGAGTTCTCAAACTTTGGCTAGACCAGTTCCCAATCTCATACCAGGAATGGCTACCTGAACTTTCCTTTAGTATCCAGATGGAGCGCTTGATTGCCAGCTCCCAGCATAGAATGCCTCTTTTTAATAAGAAATGGGGCAGACTTTATGCCCTATACCTGAGCTAACTTTCTTTAAGCTCTCTCAATCCTTTGTGTTTGCACCATTCTACTAGGTCAATGCTTCTCCAAATCCTTAAAGTTGGATTACCGAGCACACTCCAGGAAGAGGGGGCAGGGGGATAGTTAGGAGGAAGGGGTTGGGATAGGGAGGAGGGAGGGGAGGAGTATATTGTTCTGTCATTCACCTGTCTCTGTTGTTCTCACTGTGTGTTATATTGGAAACGTAATACAATTTCTTTAATTAAAAAAAACAGGAGGGCAGGGCAGATGTCTCATGTCATTGCATGCTCCACCCTCAGGGAGCTTCTACTACAAAACTACTGCCACCACTCTCTATGAAGCCCAGTGCTCTGGCCTGACTATTCCCCTTGGCTCTGCTTGGTGATGGGTAGTCATGTGTCTGCCATCCATCCGGTACCATGGCCCCACCCTGGGGGTAAGCCAGGGGGTTCCTCCATGCGGATGCCTGCCAGGAATCCCAACTTCAAGTCTGTGGGTCTCAAGCTGGCCGGTGACCCCTCCCAGTGGAGGTAAGCCTGGGATCATTGTCGACTATAGCAGGCAGATCCTGGGGGTATTGATCTGAGCTGGGGGTGGCTGGGGCCAAGATCTAGGTCTGTGCAGTCAAAAAAAGCATAATAAATTGCAAACAAATAAAAATTGAGCAATTGCCGCTAGGTGGCCAAATTCAAGATTGCCACCAAAAATCTCTAAAACATCATATCTCAGCTCATAGTTGTCGTATAAAGCTGTATTCGGTGTCTAAATGGGGGTTTGAGGGTCAAGGAATTAATTTCTTATAATATAAATGTTCCTTCTTGAAGCCAAAGACACCATGACAACATGTTCTCAAATTACCACAATAATGGCTGCTTAATTCTAAGTTCCCCCACCCCCAAAACTTGAAATGTGTGTTTTTAAACTTAAGTATCTAACGCATGTAATTTTTCAGTGTCAGAAAAATAGCCAACTTTTATTTTTACAAAATCTGATTTTGCACAGTTAGCAACATTTTTAATTGAAAAGTTATGATTTGGTAACATTAATCGGATTGTACAATGATCTAATATCCATAATGTTCGAAGACATATTGCTGTCATAACATTCTCCAATTAATGTTTGAAGTACTGTCTTCATTTTAGCATGCCCAAAATTTCCTACTCATTTTCTACTTCCATGTTATTCTCAGAGTCATTATCAGAATCATAGTATGTATCAGATTCTGAATCAGATTCTGCATCAGATCCTGCATCATCTTTCCAGCTGTTGAGACATTCTCTTGTGTTACTATATCTGTAGAAGGTTTGTGGGAAATACAGTAGATAACATCAACACAGGAATAGGCGTTAAAACACACTGGTGTGTACATTTTATTTTAACTCAGAATAAAAATAATAAACTAAAATAAAGAAAATAGCTCATCCAGAGCTTCAGTGCTAATACCTTATAACACTGACCACAGAGTGGATTTCTTTCAATGCTGAGATCCAACTTCTTCTCTGAATATCTTTGAGACCATGCAAAGCCTGACACAGGTCCTCCTGGTTCCTCTCCCAAGGCTGATCTGAGGAACTCTGTACAGGATGGGCTCTTTATATTCTGTGTATAGGTCACATGATCTGCCCCTATTCTAATGCAAGGGAATTCCCTATCTAACACAAGTAGTACAGATCAGGTTGACACACTCCCCACAAACATAACATCTGAGGAATACAATATCAGAAACATTTTCTTCATATGTGAGTTTATTCCATTGAGTTTTTGCCTTGCATATTTAAGTGGTAGTTAATGATGTTAAGTTCCTCCCATGTTGTTGAAATTGACAGTAGTAGTGTCATAGAAATATACCTCATAATGAGGCCACTGGCTCCTAAAGGAGGATGCATTCTTGGCCTTGCTTCATTCAGGTAAGAGTGGGAGTAATTCCAGCCTTATTTATTTTAACTAGCCACCTAATGCTGGGCAGACAGTATTTTATTATGAAAACCCCCTCAACATTTATGTTGCAGTGGGCTGTAATGTTTATGAAAGGCACCTCAGCAACATTCATGCACCTCTATACCTCTAAACATTTACTTTCCTGTGTGTAATAATGTTTTATTTTTGTAAATGGCACCAGGAGTATAATCCTCCTTTATTTCAGTTACACAGACTCTTTTCTCTACTCTGAATGGCAGTATTTACAGGTAGGGTGGCTTCTGCAATGTTTATTTGCTGAAAGGAAAGCCACTCCATTGCTGCTGTGTCAGCGCTATTTACAGTGTACAGCATGGGGGGGGGGAGAGAGAGAGTGTGCAAGGGCATGGAGTGCTCCTATATTCTGTTTATAGCTCTCCAAATCTCTTTTTATTTTATCTAAAGAAAAGGAACAGCATTTCCTCTGAAGAGCTAGTGTCCTTTTAACTTCAACAAGAGAACCTCGCCTACAAGAGGTAATGTCACCGGCATTTCTTATTCTTCCTTTGCTATTTTTGGCAGTTTCATTTTAAAGCAGGACACTTTTTAGACTGGGGTGGCTTCTGAACAACACCAGGAGAAAGTGAAGCCACTCCCCATCTCTGGCAGTATGTTGCTTATTTATTCAAATCTACTGCAACCTTCTATATAAAATAGAGACATTCCTTCCCATTTCTGAAGTTGCTCATGATAGATGCAGCTCAGGAACATATCCCTTTCATAGAGCAGCTGTCTTTTAAAGAAAGTGAAAGTGTAAGGCAAGGAGCTCCATGTAATAGCGCTTCTTTTCAACTTAAGGAACGGGTGCTATTATCTCAGCTAACAATTAAAACTTTAAGGCGTTCTTTTTCTTTTCTGCCCATTTGTTTCACAACATGTCAACCTAAATTTAAGGGCAGAGCAGTTTATAACAACAAAGAACAAGTACTCGCTGACCTGGATATTCAGATGGCACCAGGCTGTGGCGCAAGCCTGGGCGCAGCGCAACTTGGCTGTGCAGGGGCGTTGACAGGGTGATATTCAACGGAGCTGCACCATGGCACAGCATCACTGAATATCACACCCTGGCCACCTGCAGTGCACATGGCGCAATAGCACTGCACCAGCGCAAGTGGCCAGAGTGGAGCAGGGGGATGCGCTAACGCAAGTTCTGTTGCGCTAGGCACAACAACCATGATATTCAAAAGTGCACATGCAAATGGGGCCATAATGCATGCAAGGCACAAATGGGGCCATTGCATCATTATAACATCTTACGATGCAGGTCACCGATCCCGTGATTCTGTACCTGGCGCCCCTGCCAGGCTGCAGCCATCTGGGACTGATGCCCCTGCACATCGTGGAAAAGTGCCCCAATGCCCGAACGTGGGCATATGTGGAATAAAATAATCATTCAATATCCCTGGTGGTCCAGTGGACTGCTCGCAGCCCGATCGCAGGCATATGTAGATGTCAATAAACGTCCTATATCCCTGGTTACCGCTCGCAGCCCGATCGGGGGCATAAGTTGAATAAAATGAACGTCCTATATCCCTGGTGGTCCAGTGGACCACTTGCAACCCGATCACGGGCATAAATTGAATAAAATGAATGTCCTATATCCCTGGTGGTCCAGTGGACCGCTCACAGCCCGATCGTGGGCATAAGTTGAATAAAATGAATGTTCTATATCCCTGGTGGTCCAGTGGACTGCTCATAGCCCGATCACGGGCATAAGTAATAAACAGGAGAGGTCCAATATCCCTGGTGGTCCAACGGTACCCCCTCCCCACCTGCCCACTGAGCCCCACTGCCCCGCTCCCCACTGGTCAGTGGCAGGCGGCAGCACCCCACCCGCCTGCCGCCCCGCCGACTGACACTGTACGGTAGGGCTGTATGCCCATTGGTCTACAGCGTGAGCCAATGGGCGTGCAGTCCATACCGCACTACACAGTCCAGATAAAACTCTTCAGAAATTTTGTGAAATATCTGGAAATAGCTGGCAATATCTGTGGCTACCACTGCAATACTGACTTGTGGGGTATCTTGGGCAATGTGAGATAGTAGTATGCCTTGCTCTTTGTAGCCAACTTCTGGATATTGGCTTGAAATCCAGCAGATGCTCCAATCTCCTGGCTTTTTGATGAAACCTCTTTCCCATTGCTATCAAAATAAGCCAAAGAATGGACCATTTCTTGAATCTTTTGGTCCCAAGTGCTTTGTGTTGAGATATCAGCTTCAGCTCGAACTGATGATAGGCCATGTTTGACCGTCTTGTAAAGTTGAACTCTGTGTTGTTCTGCACTGATATATTTACTCTCAAGAGGCTTTGCCATGGTCAGCTTACAATGATTCTCAGTAGAAACTTTAGCTGCAGCATCCTCTGGTTAAACAAACATCATGTGTGTGCGGTAAGATGTATCTGCTTCAGTCAACGTGTCATCCTGAAAGTCGTCATTGTCTAGAATGGCAGTTCCAAGAAAATCATTGCTCTTTCGGACAGCTGTAATTTTTCTCAAGCTCAAACTTGGCCCATGTAGCATAAAGATTAAGAACATTCTGGTAACTTATTCTGAGTAATAAATTTTTTCATCAAATCTATAATCGCACAACTTCTTGTCAGGCTATGAATCGTCATTGATCACTTGACCTTTAAGGAGGTGTGTTTCCCCATGATTAATAAAAATAACAGTGATGGCAAGGTTGCAATCTCTGGATCTTGGTATGCATCACTGAAGTCACTAGCAACAAGGTTCTTTTACCAGGTGAGAAACTTTTGTAACTCTGGATTAGGATCTTCAGTGTTCTCAAGCTCATCAATATGTGGAGGCCAGCTCATGCCTATATCATGCGATAACTTATCTTTTAAGTACCTGGCAATGGTATTCAGTAATTGCTTGTCGCTCATTCCCCATGAGTAGATTGCTGCTTCCACATAGCTTCCACCTGCAGATGTGCCATACACTATGGCACTGTTATTTTTGTGGAAATGATCATGAAATCCAATCCTGTTTCTAAACTCCTTTTGAATCACCTGCTTAATTGTGCTTGATTTTGTTGTGCTTGTACCATAACCAAATTTCCTCAACAGGTTATTGTAGTCCATCAGTAGTTCTTGTAATGTTCTTGGCTAATTTATATCCAATACAACTGTCTGTATCTGTTTGAAGTACATTTCCCAAACTTCTGCAAGATGAACCTGTTGTAAGTGGAGATCTGAATTAATGTTTTTGGCCCGGTGGTTTATTGGAGATACATATTTTTTCCAACAGGAGTGATGATACCAAATGTTAGTGACAAAAGGATCTGTTGTACAATTAATTACAGCTAAGATACAGTCATGCATTGTAGGATCTTCGAGGTACACTCTGTGAGCCTTGAACATGTGCCATGCATCCATTTGTTGGAGAAGACATCACTTGTCTCAGCCAGGATGTTATTTGTCTTCTGGCATCATGCACCAGATGCAGACATCCTTGTCCTGTAGAGGACCACTCAGTGAAAGTCTAGCAGAAGGGCCAGGAGCATTTTCAGGAAAACTGTCATGCTCAGATTGGGATATGAGGATTTCTTGCATCTGTTGTTTCCCTTTCCTAGTCTTGGTTTGCTGAAGCTTCCTTTTTCTCGTGAATCCAGTCTTACAAAATTTGTGAAAAAACATGCCAGTTAGACCATCATGCAAAAACAAGGAAGCAGGCTTCACTCGCCGATGTGCTCCTCAAACAACCATAATATTGGAAACGAGAAATGAGGGCACCATCCACCGATGTAAATATACAAACACTGCATTTATTGCCAAATAAAACCAAGCAAAATAGAAACAGCAGCAAGATACCATGTGGGTGCTACAAACTCCACAACACCCAACCAGTTTTGCGCATGCACACTTACTCAGGGACAATCCCACACCTCACTGAGACAGTGGGAAAGAAATGTAATCTATGATGTTAATAGAAATATTGCATATTTACATCGGTGGATGGTGACCTCATTTCTAGTTAGACCATCATCCCAGTTTACTTTCTAAAAAAAACACTTCCATATTTATCCAAACCCCTCCATTCCGGTGCAGACTCTTCAGTTTGTTCCATGAATCAATTGGATAGTCACTTTTGTCTTCATCACACTCATTGTCACATAATATGCACAGTTCTTAAATCATCTCAACTCGACTCCTCTTCTTTCCTCTCATCTGTTGCACTGGTATTATCAAGGGTGTCGACATCTTTCCAATCACCAATCACAGAACTTTATTTGGACACACCTGTGAAAAGATAAAGTATATCTAGCTATATATGTGTGTGTTTGTGTATATATATATATATATATATATATATATATATACACATATAGATATATATTATGGTAGCATGGTAGTGCTACCATAATTAGGGTTGAGTAGCCCTTTTTAAGGTTAAAGGGTGAAACTTTGCACCTTAATAACTTTGCCACCATTCAATAGATTTGCCTGAACCCCTGGCAGGCATGGGGCATAATCATAGAGCTTGGGATCTGCCAACTTTCATACCAGTCGGATATATGGCTGCAGAGTTATTAAGTAGCATTCATGTGCACAATTATGTTTTTTTGCGCATTCTTTGCTCACACCTACAGGTAGCACGGTTTGCGTGACTGGTCCAAAAACATCAGGGAACATGCAGCCAGGGTCCCCAGTGTGTCTTTTGAAGATTTCATGCAAAAATATTAAATGGTTCAAAAGTTATTCAAAAAACAAGTTCCCATTATAAGTCAATGGGAAAAGTTAACAAAAAGTTCAACACTTTCGCAAATGCACTTTTTAGTGTCGCAAATGGCCATAGTAGTGTTGCAAATCTGCCATTTTTTTTCAGTTGGTGATCAGAAAAATGCTTGGCATTTAAAATTGGAACCATCTAGGGACACAATTCTTTTTGTGTTTACCTAGTAGAGCCCTGCGGATGCTAGGCATGTCTTTATTTCGGGGTTATACACCCCAGAAATATGTTTTTCAAATTTCTGGAAAAAGTAGTGTTGCAAAGTAGTGTCGCACGTGTGACACTTTCACAAATTTCGACACTACTTTTCCAGACTAGACAAAATGACCAGAGTTCTTTGCCGCCCTGCTGCAAAAGAACGGTTTGGTCTTTTGAGCTGAAATTTGGAGGGAAGGCAGCCAACATCTCACAGATGTGCTTGTTGGTGGTTTGGTGACAAAATATTGCATGGATGCCAAGTTACAGTACTCTGAAGTTGACTTTTTCCCTCATGGACTAACATGGTGGCGTCCGTTGTGCCTTTCAGGGCTCGTAATCTTGGAAACAGTGCGAGATACGGAATTTTCATTGTGACAATGAGTGACATTTAATAAAAGCCTAGCCAGGAAACTCATGAATCATGTGAAATTTAAATTTTGTTTCTACATCGCACGGTTCCTGAGATATAAGCAATTTACTACTCCAACAGCTCATTTTCTGCTCCGAGGCCCATTATTATACATACATTCTTTATACACAGAGGGCAGAATATTCAGAGCAGTTGTACATGTGCAATAGGGATGCACCTGCGCAACAGCAGATATGCATCAAAATGCGATATTCAGCGGCATCAGATGCGCAGTACAAAACCCATTGTGCCGTATCGCAATGGTAATGAATGCATGCTAAAGTGCAGGGGGCGTAACCAGGAATATGTTGTGGAGTGTGATATTAAACAGAAGGTGAAGTGCACAATAGTGGAGCAAGCAGAAGTTGCGCGATAGCGGATATGAGTGAACATAAAAGGGAACAAGTGAGGGGCAGGATGATTGTGCTAGAGAGGAGCCATAGCAGGGGGCAGTGGTGACAGAGTGGCAGGGAGCCAGGGCAAGGAACAGGTGGTCAGGGGTGGCCAAGAGGTGGACGGGGGCCACTGTAAGTGTGTATGTGTGTGAGTGTGCATGTGTGTGTGAGGGTCTGTGCATGCCACAGAGGAAGGAGAGCAGTGGGGCAGAGGCAGGGCATGCAGTGGTGCAGTGCCAGAGGTGTACCAGGTGCAGGGGCAGCACCAGCAGCACACAGCCTGGGGGGACCAGGCAGTCAGCCACCCAGGGGGGACACCAACCCAGGACATGGCCAGTGCCACCTTCCAGATAGAGGCGGTAATGAGGGGTGTGAGGAGGTAGGCTGCAGGGAGGCACTGCCATGGAAGGGCCTGTCAACTGAATGCCCAGAACCGGCTGTACCGTGCCCATGTCAGCTTCGAGCTGTACAGTGACATTGAGATCGTGGGCTGGTACTGCCTGAACCAGGTCATTCTGAGGCAGCTCTGTGAGCTGTGCAGTGAGGAGATGCAGGCACCCACAAGACGGAGCCATGCTCTGTCCGTGGAGACAAAGATCACAGCTGTCATGTGCCTGCTCACCACAGGCACCTTCCAGAGACCAACAGGGGACATGACAGGCATAACCCAGTGGGCAGTGTCATGTCTACTCACACAATTCCTCAGCACACTGCTGCCACATGCTGCGGAGCACATCTGTTTCCCCAGCACACAGGCGGAGTGCACAGCAAACATGCAGGAGTTCCACAGTGTAGCACAGTTGCCTGGCATGCTTGGGGCCATCGACTGCACCCATGTTGGCATCCACATGCCACCTGGCCCAGAGGGGGTGGCATATATAAACCACAATTGGTACCCAAGTGTCAACTGCCAGGCGGTGTGTGATGCCAGGGGGCACATAATCAAAGTCTCTGCCATGCGCCCTGGGGGAGCACACAATGCCTTCATCAGGCACCAGTCAGCACTGTGTCATAGGTTCACGAGTGGGGATATCCCCACTGGCCATCTGGTAGGTAAGTATGCAGTGCATGCCAGATGCTGGGAGCAGCTGGGGGTATGTGTAGGGCAAGGGCAGTGGTGCCATGGGGAGCAGCCTGGAAGGCCAGGGGCACAGTGTCACAGACCACCATGCTAATGATACCTCTCTACTCACAGGTGACAGTGGGTACCCGCTGCAGCCCTGGCTGCTCGCACCATACCGGCGCCCCATGACCCCAGCACAGCAACAGTACAATGAGGCACACGCCACCACACAGAATATCATCAAGTGGGTGTTTGGGCTGCTGAAGGCACGGTTCCATTGCCTGCACAGTTCTGGTGGTGCCCTACAGTACAGCCCCTCAAAAGCCTGTGGGCTATTTCTGGCCTGCTGTATCCTGCACAACATGGCCACCAACTGTGGGATAGCTGTTGAGGTTGAAGAGGGGGACAGCAGTGGAGATGAAGAGGACACTGGTCCAGCTGGTGCTTGGCAGCGACCCCCTAGGTGAAGGGATCCCCGGCTGGCCCAGATGGCCCAGCAGTACTGGGACACCATTTCAGAGGAGCACTAACCACACAGGTAGGTGAACAGGGCCATGAGCAAGCACCAGGGGCAATGGCACAGCTGACAGACAGGTGGGGTGGACACCTGGGTAGGCTCTGAGGCAGGGGTGCAGGCATGGGTGGGGGCCTGCACACAAAGGCAGAGCACAGCAGGGCTGCACACAGCATGCACACACAGGCACACACACCCCATCCCATGCCCACATGCACACCCACCCCCCTATGCCCCCCCACACCCACACAGGACCCAACAGAACCACACCCAGTGGCAGGCACTGTGCGTGTCACAGACACTGAGCCCCATTGCACAATGGTGGACAGCGCTATGCTGGCATCATCATGCACACATCACAGTGGCCAGCATCTGGGCGGGTGTGCACATGGCCTGTGTGAGTGCAGAACAGGGTACCACACCCATGTGTCTCACACGGAACACCACAGTGCATACTGGGCAGCAGCAGACAGCTATCATGGAGGGGGAAGGGTCAGTCATGCTGCACAGTAGCACAGCCACCATGGATGCATGGGCAGCCCCGCTGAGACCTGCTAGCTGTAACAGGCTGATCAGTGACCTCATGGGGTGGCACCAATGGTCCCCCAAGGGTGACACTGCATGAATGCGATCGTGTCCATGCAGGTGTCTGCAGACCAGCAAACATGCCCGCACTGGGCATGCTTGGTATACCCACAGCCGATCCTGGCATTGACACGGCAGGGGTCGCACGATGCTGAGAATGAAGGGTGGACATTGCACTCTACAGGGTGTGCAGTGGCTGGGCACATAGCCAGTCGGCCATTGTAGCCATGACTGTCGCCATTGCAGTGGCATGCCTATCGATGGCTGTGGTCACATCTGCCCGCTGTTGAGCTAACTCTACCTGGCGCAGCTCCGTACAGAGTGCATCTACCACTACTACGAGCCATACCTGCTGATTCACAGAGGCTTGGAACAGACAGCTGTGGGCATCCAAGGGATCATCTGCATGGCCACGATGCTGACCCCTGTGTGGTTCCTGACCCTGCGGCACAGCACCCCACAATGGTGGGTACCACACAGCGGTGTCTTCCTGGGCTACATCCTTCACGCAGTGCACTGTTGCTACCCCCTGCCCCATTCCCCATCATCACTGTCCAGCTGCTGCTGCTGCCCCTCCAGCTGCTGAGCGCCGGGCACCACCAGCATGGCTGCATTGGCACCACCAACACCACTACCACATCTGCACACCAGTGCTGCCCCGCTGAATGCCTCAGACATGACAGGAACAAGGGCTGGTGGGCAGGCAACCATGCCAGTGCTGCCTGCACTGCCGCCTAGGTGGATACCAGTCGTGGGATCCCTCTGTGAACCACCAACATCACTATCCGGGATGTGCGACACATCATCATCGGTACTGGAGTTGGCTCTGATCTGTGTCTCAACACACAGGACACCATGCCTGGCGTCCTGCTGGAACACAGCCAGGGTCTCATCTGCACCCCGCACCACAGGCAGCAGTCTGGACAGCTGTGCAAGGCTGCAGGTGGTCGGTCCCTCGGACACCAATGGAGGTAGATGGGCACTCCACTGGTTCCAAGGCCTCTCCCTTAGTGGACACACTCACCACCGCTGCCCCATGCAGGTGCTCAGGAGCTGTAAAGGAACACAGTACCATTAGTGGTGCCACCTGAACCCTGGACCCTGCCCCCCTGCCACCCACACACTGCCAGCATTGGTTCTACCATGTAGTGATGGACTGCCGCCCGTATGGGAGACTGTGCCAGACACACCCCTCAATGGCACAATGCCGCATGCTGCCAGACACCTGCTCCTCCAGCGGTGTCAGGTGAGTCACATCTTGCTGGCCCCCACCAGTGGCTGCACGTGCTGCCCGGATGGCAGACACCTTGTCCTTTATCCTCCTTCTGTCCATGCCAACCTTCTTTTCGCACTCCTGCATGGAACGCTGGTGGCTACCCTGCTGGTTGACTGCACGTTCCACCTAACCCCACGCTACCACACAGGCCTGTAGTGTGCCTTTCTGTCCACAGAGGAGTGGCTCCCTGTTGAGGTAGGCCTCAAACAGGGCATCCGATTCTGCCCTGGTGAAATTGGGCCTCCGCTTCTGCACCCTCCCCTGCTCATCATCCTCCTCAATTTTGGTCATGCTTGTATCTGGGGACATAGACAGGTGTTACCATGGACTATTCAGTCCCATACAGCCCTCCAAGACCACTGTCCTGATGTCTCCACAGCATGGCATGAACCTCCAAAGGCTGCAATACCGATCCATGGCCTGTGCACTTCCATGGCACCTTTATAGCGCATCACATGCAAATGAGGGTAAGCGCAACTGTGATGGGATGCAAATTCAGTGGATGCACTGTGGAATGGATCATGAGCTGAATTGCATAACCTGGCTGAATATCGCATGGCTGCACCTTGCACAATGGTGTTGTGCATGCTCAAGTCATGGCACACCACTGTGATGTGCACAATCAGACCCACACCATGCATGCGTGCGGTGCTGACATGTACACTAGCAGTGCAGCATACGCACATAGCGTGGGAGGCAGTACAGCACACAGCCACTACCGTGCCTGTGGCACTCATGCACTGTACAACCTATGGGGCACACGTGCCATAGTGTGGATGGTGCAGTGCCATCATGCCCCATATAGTGCCACTGCACTGTAGGTGCCATGGTGCTCTACGTGGTAGGCCACTGCATGGCATCACACACATGCACCCTACCGCATACTATATAGGGGCCTCCCAATAGTGCAGTGGTGCTCCGTGCATGGCCAGACCCTTGACCCTGTGGCTGCTCTTTGCCCTCTAGGCACCATGCAGCCACATGGCTGCCCCCCATTGCGCAGTCCGGTGACAGCACAATTGCGACTTGTGTGCTACCAAGCACCATTTTGAACTGTGGACAGCTTGGATTATGCCACGCACCAGAGCTCCTATGTGGAGTGCGACTGAGCTAGCCAACCTGGTGGCCCTTGTAGAGCCACATGCAGGTGCCCTGTTTAGGCAGGTGCCCCTTCAGAGGCCTCACACCACAGTGTGGCAAGAGGTCACAGATGGGCTGGAAGAGACCACTGGGAGCTGTCATTCCAGGAAGCAGTGTTGCTACTGCTATGGTGACCTCCAGCGGCATGACCCTGACTGCTTGAGGTGCCTGCAGGTGTGTGCCCAGTGGGGAGCCATGCCATTGCCAGGTAGGTGCTCCATGACCATCACTAGTCATCTCTGACTGTCCTCGGGGCACAGAGGTCGGCAGACCAGGCCACCGGGGGGGCCTGTACCTGTGTTGTCTGGTGTGGGGGAGCATCATGTCCACCCTACGCCACCATGCCACAGACAGGCTGTGTGGGCTGATACACTGGGGGGGCCTATGGGTCGGATGTGTACTGATGTGCCTCTCTCCATGTTTCCCCCCAGGCCCTGAGCACTGCCGTAGAGCACTGATGGCAGAGAAGCATCAGGGTCAGAACTAAGCTGGGGGAGTGGGCATGCAGGCAGGCCACAGTGGTGGTGCTGCAGGTCGGCAGCACCTTGCTGATCAGGAAGCAGGTGAGTACTGTGATTCCCTTTACACCTGTGCAGGGTGGGTTGCAGGGGTGGTGGTGTGGCATGCCCTCTGCACTGTCCTGTGGGCCTGCACATGTGGGTGGGTGTCACAGTTGGGCTGTGGGTGCACTCGGTGCCTGGCTGTGCCACTGCAATCCCACTGCATTCCCATGATGCTGGATGGCCAGAATGGTGCTGTGCAGTGCATGAGCAGTGATGGTGTGCAGCAGTTTGTGTGGCTATGGTAGCCTGGGTGGGTGGCTCATGTGGGCGCATTCACTGTGGGTGGTTGCATGCCATCCCAGGGGCGCCGGTCACTGATGCACGCCATGCATTTTGGGTGGGCTGCATTAGTCTGGCCAGTCACTCATACTGCTTCTGCTCCCTTGTCCTAGGTGGACGTCATTGGGAGGCTATGGAGCAGACCCTCTGGGAGATCCTTCATGTCACCCGGGCGACACTTGAGCTGCTCAACAGGATGGACTGAGGGGACCGGCAGTGGCACCACAGGCACCACAGGGTGGCAGGAGAGGACCAGGGCTAGCAGTAGGGCCTGCAGCTTGTGGAGTCACTCAGTCCCTCCCTGGACTGTACCCCACACCCCCAGATCTCCCACCTTTGCCTTACCCAGTGCTCCTGACCCTTTACCCTCCTCCACCCCTTGTAGCATCCCCACCCATCCCCCCTCTGTTGTACATAACTGTATATAGGTATTGTTGCTGTTGTTGATGTTGTTCATTGTAATACATTCGTTTATATCTACATCCATGTCAGTCTCTGATTTGCAGCAGGTGCATGGAGCCTTGCTGCAGTGGTGTGCATGGCTACTGTGGGGTGGGGCTGGCTTGGGCATGGGTGTGCCTGGCAGGGCTCCTCCACTGTTGTGGGCCATGGGCTCTGTCTAGGGGCATGTGTGGTGTGCCCTGTGCACTGTTCACCTGTGTGCAGCAGGCTGTGGTGCATGTTTCATATCCCAGCCACCCCTGTCAGTGTGTGCTTTGCCTGTGCAGCTGTGGCCATTGCTGCTACACCACCACCATGTGTGACTGTGGTACACACAATTGTGTGGCCCCCTCCACCACATGCTCGGCTGCCGGCATGCCTTCAGGGGCAGGCCATACCTGTCACCTTGCAGGCACAGTGCCCTTGCTGCTGGCATTATAGCCCATGTACTATTGCACATCTGTCCCTGTTGCCACTGTAGGTGGTGCTATTGGTTGCTCTCTCCATGCAGTCCATGGTGACTGGGGTGGTGCCTGTGGTCTGGTGGCTGTTACATGGATCCTGCTGCATGCGGGTGGTGGTCTGATCACAGGCCCCTGCACCTGCCATCAGGCTGGCCAGGATCATGGGGTGACCACCACATGGCAGGCTCACCAGCACCCTGGAGGAGGGCAGGCCACAGGTTACGCAGCACCATGGGCCTCACAATGGCAGAGCCTATCACACTGTTTTGTGTGGCTGTTTGCCGGACTAGCCATGGGACTAGGATGGAGGGGGCATTATGTGTGCCCTGTGTTGCCTCCTGTGTGGTGCATGCCTCCATTTACCACAGGAGGGTGCTGTGTTGCCTGGTGGGGCTGGTGCTGTGGCAAGATGGGTGCATGGGTGGCGGACCTTGTTCTGGCCCTGTGTTTGGAGTGCCTTCCTGCTTGTGCTGGCATCCAGGGTGGCCCTTGTCATGTGCAGGGTCCCTTGGTTACTAGTGCCAGGTCACCCACCTTGCTGTGCCTCCATGGGAACCATGCTGGAGGGCCTTGTGTGGGTTGTGGTGGTGTTGGTGGACAGTGTCACCGCCTGCATTGGGTGGTCATGGTGGGGTTGTGGTACATGTGCATTGCACTCTGGGGCAACTGGATGCCTTGGCATGGTGGTGCTGGACTGCCTTCAGTGCCATGCACTGCTTGGTCATGCTTCTGGGCTAGGTGTCTCTGTACTGGGGGGGCAGCATTGGTGTGATGCCATGGCATGGGTGGGGCTTGGCCATCATTGTGTCCTGCTCCCTGTTGGCCAGTGGACAGTGCAGGAGCACCATGCCCAGCAGGTGGGGACTACTGGGTCACATCTGCTGGTGGTTCATCACTGGGGTTCACATGACAGTGGTCCACCTTGCACCTGTCTGGTTTTGCTGCTCATGGGGGCCTTGCCCTGGTAGGGTGGGGGGCTGGGGTGGGGGGATGGTCTGTCTGTCCTGGTGCATGCTCCTCAGCACATGGTGCATACATGGCTGCTGCTCAGCTGATTCCTGTCTTTGTCCATGCACATCCCTAGGGGTGCTATTGCTCACTGAACCTGCTCCATGGTGCATTCCTTGTTGCACCATAGCACATCAGGTGCAAAATTCAGCCACATTGCACAGGCACACCTTGTCCTGTGCATGGTTTGAATATCACACCCATTGCACCATGGTGCACTGGACATGCACCTGCTCCCTCTGTTGCACATCTTTCTGACACAGTCTGAATATCCCACCCACTGTATTTCTCCATGCAGCTCTTGGGCAAAAACAGGGTGTGTGCTTCTGTTACTGTTACAGTTAGCATTTCCACTTGTGTTTCCATGCCAGTTTGTGTTACCGTTCCCGTGTACGCCACCTTGTGTGTTACCCTTTGCATTCCCATTTGCATAGGTGCTTCCATTTGCATTTCTGTTTCTGTTTCCTTTGGCATTATTTCTGCTGTTAACATTACCATTTGCATTTCTGATTGCAGTACCGTGACTGTGCACGTCACGGTTTGCATTTCCTTATGTGCTTCCATTTCTTTTGCATCACTGCTCACTTTGGCAACACTTTGTGCCTGCGTTTCCATTAACGTTTGCTTTACCATTTATGTTTCAGTCACCATGTGCACAACCGTTAGCAGTTGTGTTTGCACTTACCATTACTATGTCACAAAAAAATCACATGGTGGGAGCGCGGGGCCCAAAGGGCCCCATGCTCCCACCACCACAATCCATTCACTATTTCTACTGCATATTCTCAAAAAGAAGGGAAATTAGAGGCAAAAAACACCATTTAATGCATCAGTTAGGGTTATTCCACAGCGACAAAAGTAAGGAAATTCAGTGTTAGGATTGAAAGCCCCCCTTGCACCCCCCAGCCTGCCATGCTGACCACCAATCAAGTGTGCATTGGAGTCATCTGTCCTAACTCTCATCCCATTCTCCTGTACCTCAGCTTGTTTACACATGTGATGGGGTGAGAGTTAAGACCAATGACTCCAATGCACACCTCGTTGGTGGTTGGGGTGGCGAGATGGGTGGTGCAAGAGGGGCTTTCAACCCTAACACTGAATTTCCTCACTTTTGTCACTGTGGAACCACCATAACTGATGCATTAAATGGATTTTTTTGCCTCTAATTATATATGTACTGGCGTAGTTGTACCAGTATAGTTAGGGTGAAAGTGCATGTCTATGTTAAAGTTCAAACATTGAGGGTTAATAACTTTGGAGCCATTCAACAGATTTGCATGAAATGTGGTATGCATAATCTCTAGGTGACCTGTCAAATTTGGAGGGAAGCTGTTAAGTGGTTACTAAAGGAATAATGCCTGACAGGGTGGGTGTTATGCTGGGATAACATCCCACCTTGGTTGGTTGGGCCCGAGGCCAATGGCCGAGGGCGTCCAACACCCAAGGCTGGATGTTATCCCAGCATAACACCCACCCTGGAGGGCATTATTCCTATTATACAATGGCTCGTTAATTTTAAAAGACAGAAAGATGAGGAAAAAATGCATTTTTAAATACATTTTGTGTTTGATTTTCAATGTGGAGGTGTACTGAAGAGAAAAGTAGTTCTGTTTTGGCCAGTAGGTGGTGCTGCTGCTAAACAAATTGATGTGTTTTTGAATGTGTCTGCTGCCCCCCACACACACACAAACAACTGTATCTTGTTTGCAGTTCTCTCGGTACAGTTTGCTTAATGTACCGGGACAGTATCAGTGTGGATTACAATTTGATCGGAGCTGCCAGCGTGTCACTGTTCTGTGAGACTCCCGGTTTTAGCACTGTGAACAGAAGGCTGTGACAGTACGGAAGTCTGTGACAGTACATGGCAGGATGTAGGGAGGATTAGTTTTGGAGATTACGAGGTGAGTGGGATCGGAACGCTGGAGAAAACTGTCAGTCCATGACTGTTGACAGTTTGCATTTAACAGTCGAGATTGCGGTTTTTGAGGTAGGAAGCAGCTAGCATATTTCAAATTGGACGTGTTCAACTATCGTAGCTGCAGAGTGAGTGGACTTCTGGGCTTCCATTTGTTTATGTATTTTTAAACTGTCTGAGTTGGGAATGTTAACGTTGTGGCAGCATGGTTACCAGGGTGGCGTGTGACACGGAGCACAGTTGTTAAGCAGGGCAGGAAACTTCGATTCCGTGCACAAGAAGAACTGCTGTAGCTGCTGCTTGGGACGATAGTGGAGTGATATTTTGTTTACTTGGAATGCGGTCGTCAGTGCACTGGGAGTAGAGTCGGGATGTTATGCTGGGATAACATCCCGGTTACTGTCCCAGTCTGACCAATCGGGGACAAGGATTTTCTCTTGCCATTGTATAATGAGATATAAACTGTTGAAAAAACAGAAACGTTGGGATTTTGTTTGACATTTTTTGTCATCCTGGATCTCAGAAATGGCTTTTTGTTGTGGGCTGACATTTTCAGGGTAAGAAGGATTCGGGTGACAGACGTGCCTTTTGAAGGTTTGGTGAAAAAATATTAATCCATTTAAAAGTTATTAAACTTTTAATTTCCCATTATTTTCTATGGGAAAAGTTGTGTTCAACACGAAAATGTATTTTTTAAAAAATGTTTTTTTTGAAAATTGGGCATTTTTGTTCAAAAAGTGTTCATTTTTGTTCGAAAATTGGGCATTTGTTTTGAAAATGGGGCATTTTTGTTCGAAAATTGAGAATTTTTTGCAAAAGGGGCATTTTGTTTGAAAATGGGGAATTTATAAAAATGGGGCATTTTTGTTCAGAAATTGGGCATTTTTTACAAAAATATGGCATTTTGTTTGAAAATTGAGCATGTTTTGTGAAAATTGGCCATTTTTGTTAGAAAATTGGGCATTTTTTCAAAAGTAGGGTATTTTTGAGAAAATGGGGCATTCTTTTCTAAAAATGAAGTACTGTTTGTGGAAATGGATGCATCCCATTTTCAGAAGTGAGGGAGTGTTTTCAAACATTTTCTTACTGTTTTTGCAAAAAAAGGTGCTTTTTCGATCATTTTCTACAATTTTTGGGTGTTATTAAGTACTGTCTACGAAAATGGAAGTGTTCCATTTTCATAAGCAAGGGAGCATTTTCAAACATTTTTCTGTTGTTTTTGCAAAAAAGGTGCTTTTTCGACCATTTTCTTCAATTTCCACAAGTTTTCCAAAGATGTGGTTTTGCTTACAGAAATTGTCCAATCTGCTTTCGAAACTATTTTGTTTATTTTGAACATTTCTCTGCGTCCACAGAGACGGATACTAATACATAGAAAAGCAGAAGTCAACAAAAATGCTGCAGTGGTGTGGTGTGGTGGGTAGTGCACAGAGCTGCAGTTTGAAACATCCTGGGTTCGAATCTAACGAGTTACACATTTTTTTCTAATTTAAACACTGGCAAAATTCCTGTTTTTTAGCTCATTTCTTCAAATTTTTTTCTTGATGTGACTGTTACTGATATTCTTAATAATAAATAATGTTTATATAACAGAAAGAAGGTATAAAATTGTACTATCATGATGGACAAATGGGAGTGCAGGATCCCCACTGTGACATATGGATACTGTTCTACTATCTGGATGTATGGATGGGAGTGCAGGGTCCTGTTGTACTACAGTATCTGGATGGAGGGATGGGAGCACAGGATCCAAAAGACCCTGCGCAACCACAGCAAAATGAAGATACAATTATACTATCTGAAAAAGAAGAGAAATTCTTTGCAAAAAAATCAGTTTATGCATCAGTTAGGGTGAATACCACATTGTACTATCTCGATAGAGGGATAGAAGTGCAGGATCTGAAGGACCCTGTGCTCCCACCGTGACATATGGACAGTGTTGTACAAGCTTGATGAAGGGTTCAGACCCTGCGCTCTCACCATGACATATGGATACTGTTGTACTATCTCGATGGAGGGATGCCCACCATGACATATGGATACTGTTGTACTGTGTTGTACTATCTGGATGGAGGGATGGGAGTGCAGGGTACAAAGGACCCTCCACTCACACAGTAAAATGAGGATGCAATTATACTATCAAAAAAAGAATGGAAATTCTTTGCAAAAAACTTCATTAGTGCATCAGTTAGGGTGAGTTTAACAGCAACAAAAGCAGGTAAATGAGACATTAGGTTTTCCAACCCTAATGCTCCACCTCCAGGGTTCACACCCCTACCATCTCAACCCAAACTCCCCACCCTCCACACACAAACAGGTGCTGGGTTGTGCCATTGGGTCATCAGGCCTAACTCTCATCCCACTGTAACATATAAGCTTGTTACATGTTGAATAGGGAGAGAGTTGGGTCTGATGACCCAATGGCACTTCCTGATGCCTGCTGGTGTGTAGAGGGTGGGGGATGGGCAGTACCGGGGTGGGGTGTTAGGGTTGGAAAACCAACGCCCACATTTCCCTGCTTTGTTGCTGTGGTAACGACCCCAACTGATGCATTACTGAAGTTTTTGCATATATATATATATATATAGATATATATATATAGTATATATATATATTGCAAAAAAACTACGTTAATGCACAGTTAGGGTTTTTATTGAAGTGTCAAAAGCTGAGAAATTCAGTGTTAGGGTTACCAACTCTCCCCCCACCCCAACCCTCCACCCTCCACACACCAACAGGCCTCAGGATGTGCCTTGGGGTCATTGGCCCTAACTCTCTCCCCATTACATGTGTACACAAGGTGAGATGGTACAGTACAGAAGAATGGGGTAAGAGTTATTCCCAATGACTCCATGGCACACCCCAGTGCCTGTTGGTGTGTGGAGTGAGTGTGTGTGTGTGTGTGTGTGTTTGTGTGTGGTGGTAGGGCTGGTAACCCTAATGTTGAATTTTCCAGCTTTTGATGCTTAAATAAAAACCCTAACTGTTGCATTAACATAGTTTTCTCGCAAAGTATATATATATATATATTAGAGGCAAAAAAACCCCATTTAATGCATCAGTTAGGGTTGTTCCACAGCAACAAAAGTGAGGAAATTTGGTGTTAGAGTTGAAAGACCCCTTGGACCCCCAGCCCACCCCCCAACCAGCATCGGGGTGCGCGTTGGGGTTGTCGGCTCTAACTCTTACTCCATCACATGTGTAAAGAAGCAGAGGTATAGGAGAATGGGGTGAGAGTTAGGACTGACGGCCCCAACACACACCCCAATGCCAGTTAGGGGGGTGGGATGGGGGTCCAAGGGGGGCCTTCAACCCTAACCCCGAATTTCCTCGCTTTTGTTGCTGTGGAACAACCCTAACTGATGCATTAAACTGAGTTTTTTGCCTCTAATTTCCCTTCATTTTGAGAATGAGGATGATAAATAGTGAATGGAATGCAGTGGCGGGAGCTATCTTGTTACATAGTAACAGGAACTGCAAAGCAAATGCAAATGGCAATGGTTATGCACATGGTAAAGCAACCGTAAATGGTAAAGCAAACATTAATAGAAACGCAAGTGTAAAGTGATGCTGAAGTGAACAGTGACACAAATGGACACGCAAGCACATACAAAAACACAACTGGTAATGTGCACAGTGATGGCACCGGTATTATAAATGCAAATGTTAAGTGTTACAGTGACAAGAACTCCAAAGGTAACAGAAATGAAAATGCGAATGGAAGCGTGCACGTAAACGTGAACTGTAACATGCACGGGCAAGGTACTGCAATTGTAAATGCAAATAGTAAAGTTAACATGAACAATAATGCCAAAGGAAACAGAAACGTAAATGCGAACGTAAACACATACGTAAACGCAAACCATAATGTGCATGGTCACGTTACCACAATTGTAAATGCAAATGGTAACGGTAACAGCAACAATAACGAAAAAGGAAACAGAAATGCAAAAGGAAATGCAAGCACATATGGAAATGCAAACTGTAATGCGCACAGGCACAGTAACGCAATAGGAAACAAAAATGGTAACAGTAACGGCAACGAAGATGCAAACTGAAAGAGAAATGCAAATGAAAGGGGTGGCGGAAATGCAAACTGAAATGTAAACAGAAACAGTAGTGGAAACGCAAATGGTAACAGTAACACAACTGCAATGGCAAATGCTAACGCAGGGATTTTGACACCTCATAAAAAGGGATTTTGACAGCTCATGAGGAGGGATTTTTAAGGCCATCTGGTCATCCCCTCATGAGCAAGGATTCTGACAGCTCATGAATAGGGATTCTGACAGATCAACAGCAGGGATTCCTTTTTAGAATCCCTGTTCATGAGCTGTCAAAATCCCTGTTCTTGAGCCAATCCCTGTTTGTGAGATAGAGCCAACTAGTTGTCCCCATACGAGCAAGGATTTTGACAGCTCGTGAACAGGGATTGGCTCGTGAATAGCTTTGCAGCTGTGCAACAGATTTGCCTGAGATTTTGCATGTGCAGTCTGGTACCATAGATCTCTGGATCTGGCAAGTTGCATTATGGTCAGATTTGCGGTTGCAGAGCTGTGGAGCACCAAAAAAATGAAAACCAAAAATGACTTTTTGGCCATTTCTTTGCTTGGGGCTACTGCCCAAACTGTTTGTCTGTCTGGTCTGAAATTCTCAGGGAATATGCAGTCTGAGTCACTTATGTGCATTTTGAAAATTTGATGAAAAAATACTAATCTGTTCAAAAGTTATTCATATTTCAATTTTCCCATTATAGTCAATGGGAAAATATATATGTGCCTCTTGAAAGCTGTCGCCACTACATTTTATTGTCACAAATGGCCTTTGTAGTGTTGTGCAGCCACCATCTTATTTTGAGTTGTCAGTTCAGTTTTTTATTGTGTGACATACAATATTGTCATTACAAATATAATATACAATACATAAAGTACAATCAATAAATATCACTCCTCTATACATATAATTAATACTATCTATAAATCCCTAAAACAATGAATATTATCAACACAACCCCAGGATCCTTCTCAACCATTACTTTTTATTGCACATACCCCTTTATCCTAGTTAATTACTTCCACAAATTTTTAAATGAACTTTTATCCTTTCAATATTTTTAAAGAATTTAGCTACATGTTTCGAAACATCTTCATTAGTTGATTTCAACAGGTAATTTGCTTGGTATTGAGGTTCCATTTTTAATTTACTTAGGATATTACCTAGGTATAACATGCATTGGTATTCATACAATGGGCACAATATTAATAAATGCACATTATCATCTACTCCTAATCCACACCCACATTTTGGTTCGTTCTGCTTGGTGTATACTCCTTTTATCCACTAAGAGTTATGATACTCAAAGCGAAATCTTATGAAACATTTCCATTTATCAGGATTTTTTATTATAGGTAGATATGGTTCCAACCCAAACTCTCTCCTTTTGTTTTTCCCCAGCCAATTACTTATTTTACTTTCTCTGGACAAATTATTTCCTAATTGAATATAGCTATCCTTAATTTTATTTTTAATTTCTAAATTTATGTATTCCATAGGTTTTCTTAGACTATCGACCAAGCAGTTTAACAAATCATATTTAAATTTACCTGGTATTAAATGGGAAGCATCACTTACAGTAACACCCTTAGAGAGAGAGTTTCTAAATGTATGTGACCAAATTGGATTAGTACAGTGCGTTGAAGATCAGACAAGGGGACAAAATATATTGGATTTGGTCCTAACAAACATGGGAGATATACTAAGTGAATGCAAGATAACTATACCCTTAGGTACTAGTGACCACTCCAAAGTAGAATTTAAATGAGCTGAATTACTAAATGAACAAAGGGGTAATACAGTTATCTTTAATTTTGGCAAAGCAAATTTTGCTAAGATGAAAGTAAACCTTTCAAACTGGCAGTGGAAAGAAGATTTCGATAAAAAATCACTTAGTGATATATGGGAAATTTTATCCACTAAGATTAAGCAGCAAGAAATTGAAAACATTCCTGTTAAGCAAAAGTATCCTCCGAGAAACAATAAAAAAATACAATGGTGGACACCGAAAATCAAAAAATTAATAAACAGAAAACGCAGGCTGTTTAAAAAGTGGAAAACAAATAAATCGTATAAAACTAGGACTCAATATATACAAATAACAAATCAAATAAAAAAACAAATCAAGAAGGCTAAAATAAATTATGAAAATTTAGCAAATAGAGTAGAAGGAAATCATAAGGTCTTTTATGCTTATATAAATAACATCAAGGGGAACTCAAACAGTATAGGACCCTTAAAAAAACAAATGGGGATTCAACATCTGAAAATAAAGAAATGGCAGACCTAGTAAATGAATATTTCTCAACTGTTTATAATAAAAAAAGGGTTTACATCCATTTATAATACCAGATATAAAGTCAAAAGATAGAATAGTATTAAAACCAACTGAAGTCAAAACAAGATTAGCTAAACTGGATCCCAACAAATCCTCGAGTCCTGATAGTTTACACCCAAAAATACTTAAAGAATTGGAAGAGATAATAGCCCCCCCATTAACCGATATATTTCAAAAATCATTGGATACAGGGGAGGTAATTGATTGCTGGAAATCAGCAATTGTTATTCCAATTTTTAAAAAAGGTAATAAGACTGATCCTGCAAACTATTGACCTATTAGTCTTACTGCTATTCCCTCAAAAATATTAGAGGGAATATTAAAGGATAAGATAAATGAAAATTTAAAATGAAATCATCTCAGTGACCATTTTCAACACGGATTTGTGAAGGGAAGGTCCTGCCAGACAAATATGCTGGCATTCTATAATAGCGTTATAGATAGACTTGATGTGGGAATTCCAGTGGATGTGCTGTTCCTTGATTTTTCCAAGGCTTTCGATAAGCTTCCCCACCCAGAACTAATACAACAAATGAGTAAATTAACTATAAATCCATTCATAATAAACTGGGTTCAAAATTGGTTAGAAAATAGAAACCAACGAGTGTGTATTAGAAGGGAGCTCTTTGAACAGTCAGAGGTAACTAGTGGGGTTCCCCAGGGTTCGGTGCTGGGCCCCTACCTGTTTAACCTATATGTATCATCTCTTCAAGTAAAACATAATACCGTTTGGTTACAAAAATTTGCAGATGACTGTAGGATAGGTGCAGAAATAAATATTACTCAAAATTCAACTGACTTACAAGATACAATTGATAACATAGAAGTATGGACAAATAAATTCAAATTGACATTAAATCGAGATAAATGTTTCATCATGCATTTGGGGAATAGAAACCCAAAAATACCTTATAAATTAGGAAATACTGTTTTAAAGACAATAGATGATGAAAGGGATCTGGGTATCATAGTTTCCAGTGATATGTCCTTTTCATCACATTGTCAAAAAATAGCTCAAAAAGGAAATAGAATCCTAAATTGCATATTAAGACACTTATCAGCTAGAAGTAGGGCTGTTATAATGCCATTGTACATATCCCTGGATAGACCAATCATGGAATTTGGTGCCCAGGTTTGGACACCATATAAAAAGCAAGATATCGCATTGTTGGAGAGAGTACAGAGGACAGCCACTAAAGCAATACACAATGTGGCAGAAAAAAATTATGAGACCCGTCTGAGCTGAATATATATTTCCTGGAGGAAAGAAGAAAAAGGGGGGCATGTGCCTAGTGCACAGGGCATGGAAGAACGATGATCTTTGGGAAATTACTGGTCTTGAAATAAACCCAAGTGTATACAACACTAGGTCTCATCTTATGCAGTTAACAGCACCACATAGAAAAAGAGTACTAAGGTTCATACTAAGGTTAGAAGAAAGAGCTAGTAGGCCAAAGCCCATAATGCTCCTATGCTAGACCATAGAGTAGAATGTTAAGTCATACCCGGACATAATTAGCATGTCGAGACGATGTTTAAAAATATCTTTAGTATTACTTGTTACTACATCAGATGGAAGTCTATTCCAAGGCCCAATAGTTCTTACAGAAAAGAAAAACTTATGATTATTATGTTTAAAAGATTTACCAGTTAACTGGAGGACATGACCTCTAATATTATGTATTGATGACTTAAAATAAAATCCTAGCTCAGTCATGATATAGGGGTCATGAATAATGTCATATAGGAGGAGAAGGTCACCTCTAATGTGTCTGATAGTAAGAGGCATTAGTTTCAATGTATCCAACCTAAACTCATAAGATGAGGATTCAAGACCAGATATTTTTTTAGTGTATTTTCGCTGAACCCTTTCAAGAGAGTAACTATCTGATTTTTGAAAAGGACACCACAACTGTGAAGCACATTCAAGATGGGGATGGACATAGGACCTGAATAGGGGTAACAACACCTCCTGATCTCGAGATCTAATATTACGTAAAATAGACCAAATCATTTTATTAGATGTACTAATAATCGAATGCATATGCTTGGAATATGTTAAGTCATCTGAAATGTTTATACCCAAATCCTTCTCATCATTAGTGGCACACAATGGTAAATCATCCAGAATATACTGGAAATTTAAATTATTAGAACCCAAATGCATTACTTTGCATTTTGTAGAGTTTAACTTCATGCCCCATTTATTAACCCAGGTACTAATAATATCAAGATCATGCTGAATACAAGATATTTGGTCTAACTTAGAACATGGTCCTCCGATCTTCACATCATCTGCATATTTAATTGTAAATGAAAGGCAGGAATTAGTTAAATCAGATATAAAAGCCTGAAAAAGACAGGGGCCGAGAACCGAGCCTTGTGGAACTCCACTTAAACTTTACCAGAGTTAGAAAATGCCCCATTAATCATCACCTTTGAGTTTTGTTTGAAAGCCAATTATGAATCCATGTAATTATATGACTATTAATACCAAGACCTGTGAGTTTTGAATTAGAGCCCAGTGTGGCATGGTGTCAAAAGCTTTTCTGAAATCAATAAAGACAATGTCACAGGCTAACTGGTTATCCAAACAAGAACTAAAATGTTCATAAAAGCAGAGCAAATTTGTCAGACAGCTTCTACCCTTCTTAAAGCCATGTTGTTCCAAATCAGATGCATCAATAATAGGGCAATAATATCCTTTAGTAGACTTTCTAACACCTTACATATGGATGAAGTCAAACTAATCGCCGATAATTTTCCCATAGATGTTTTGATCCCTTCTTATGTATTGGTACCACAAACGCCTCTTTTACATTCACAAGGGATAACATTATATTGTAAAAAAAGGTTGAATAAAAGTTTGAGTGGAAAGGCAATATGTTTAGATAATAGGTAAAGTAAATGCCCTGCTATATTGTCTGGGCCTGAACAAAATTTACCTTTTAGTGAGTGCAGTTTTTTAAGAATAGACTCAACTGAGAATGTGATAAAAGTATCTGATGGTGGAATCATAGGTACAGGTGATTGAACTTCTGATGCAGAGAAAACTTTACAAAATTTATTATTAAATACATCAGCCATGGCTTTCGGCTCATGGATAAGTATGTTTTCTGTTGTAAGAGGCCCCACCACACTTGGACTTTTCCTGAGGGAGTTTATATAAGAATAAAATTGTTTGGAATTAGACTTAGTAGCTGTTGTTGCCAATTTCATTTCCCATCTAGATTTGGCCCTACGGATGACTAATTTACACTTCCTACTTGATTTTAAATAGGATTCCCAATTAGAAGTTGTCCTATTCTTTAGGTAGTTACGATGTTTTTTAATTTTTATATTTATTAAATGTTTTATGTTTTTATTCATCCACCTAGGAGTCTGTTTCCCATTAGAATTCTTATTGTTTGATGGAATATAAGTATCACGAAGAGTCGAAATAAGTGATTTGAAAAGTACCCAACTTTGATATAAGGACTGGTTATCAAAAAAAGATAACCAGTTTATTTTTTCAAGGTATAGATTGATACTGTAAAGATCAGCTTTGTCATACAGGTATATAATCGAAGAATTGGTATTAAAGACAATATGTCTCTGCAAGTTAAATAAAATAGAATTATGATCACTGCTGCCAATTGGTGATAAAATATGCACATCCCTAATATCTAAGGCGGTACTACTCAGAACAAGATCTAATATATTATTACCTCGGGTTGCAGAAGTTATCCATTGCAGTAAGTCCAATTCCGAACAAGTGGACAAAAATTTATTACTAATACTGCTAGATGTTGTGAATGACTGCCAATTTATATCTGGGAGATTTAAATCTCCTGTAATAATAACATAATCCATTTGAGTAGCTATTTCAAATTCGGAAAGAATGGCATCCATAATTAAACTAGATGAATTTGGGAGAACATAACATGTCCCAAGGATAATAAAATCCTGTTTGGATAGAAAATTTTAAGCCAAAGACTCTCAGTCGGGAGATTATGAATTTTTATAGAACTAGAAATATTGACTGAGTTGATTTTATTGTTAATAAATGAGGCAACACCTCCACCCTTTCTTTCACTTCGATTCAGATAGTAAGAGATATATCCAGGGAGTTGCTTGATCCAGTGGGAGTTATAATCACCCCATGTTTCACAAACCATAATAATATCAAAATCCTTATTCGAAATCACAGTTTGTAACTCATCGAATTTCTGTGTCAAACTTCTTGCATTAAAACTAAGAAACTGTAATTGTTTACTGGAGACTTTATAAGAGTGAGATGAAGAGGTGCGTACATTTGCATTCCCCCTCCCCCCCACTATTTAGTTTAAATTTATGTTAATTGTAGATAGGAATTGTTGACTCAGCAATGCATTCCCTAGTTTGTTAAGATGCAAGCCTTCAGGACAGTAAAGCTCAGATCTATCAGAGAACTCTTCCCAGTGGGTCATGCACTGAATATTCTGTCATAAACACCATTGCCTAAGCCAGTTGTTAATCATTTTAATTTTATGATTAAGAAACCAGGAGTACCGTGGTATGGGTAGAATCTCCGAAAAAATATCACACCCGAGATCAATCATTTTATTAGTCATAGAAACATAGGCTAATTTGATATTCTGAACAGAGTCCCTGTAGATGTTGGCTCCAACATGGATAATACACAGTGGATTTATGTCTTGAGAGCTAATAATATTATTGACCATATATGTTAGATCTGAGATCTTAGCACCACTGAAACTAGAACAAGTTGTATTATGTTTGTCAGGCTTGCATAAAACCCTATCCAGATGTTTAACTAAGGAATCACCCAGAACAAATATTTGTCTGGTATGTGAATCATCAGTATTAGGAACACACATAGAGGGTGCCTCTTCACCAGTTTGAATAGTAGCAAAATCAATCAAAGGAATATCAGTCATGGAATTAGGTGGTGGAGTTGAAGAATTTGGCATATCAACCATGACTTGGGAAGTGTTTTAGAATGTAATCCTTCATTAGGGACCCAATAGAATACAATTAGAATCGGCAGGGCAGTGGACAATGGGTCAAAGCTATTATGTAGTGGAATGTTAAAATACTCAGCCTTTCTCCTTCTTTTTTTAGTAGCTTTAGACCCTTGCACATTATACCTAGTTGTATCTTCTATGCTGTTTACCAAACTGTGCTCATCTTCTCTAGCTTTTTTAGAGACATCAGATGGATAAATCACTGAACTACTCATAGTAGCGTGATTATTCTCACTAGATATTATTTTGTCAGAAGGGATGCTGTAAGTAGAGGTACAGGAAGTCTTATTTAAAGGGATATTTGTTACATGTAAAGCATCTTGAACTGTTATAGGTTCAGAATCATTTCTTGATTCAAATGCCAATATCCGTTTATAGTATAAGCTATTCTCACATTGTAATACAATGTTGTCAGTACATTTTGCACATTGAAAGGGGAGATTATCAGCAATATTGGCTGATAAGCTAAACATATAGTAAGATGTGCATTGTATACCTGTTTCCCCTTTAGTAGTGGTTACAAACACATTAATATTGCTTGGTAGATTTAAGGAGGATGCCATTACCACGTGTTAGAGGTGAAACAACAGAACCACGTAATGTAATAGTACTCACAAGTATAAGTGAAGGTGACAACACGGCCGTAATTATTCCACCTAACACCACCTAACACGCTTAACACGTGCTGAACGCACGTGTCTTAGCGCACATCTTTGTGCACGGAGTCACGCACGCCCTGCTCCCTTGCTCACCCTGCTCACATAAGAAGTGCAATAAATGGAGAGAAGTGACCTGGAAGTACTCAAACAAGGTCACAGAGCCCCTCGAGATTTAATGTTTTTAATGCCCTTTTAAAACTCCACAAAACCACTCATGCGTGGAGCTGGTGGAGTATAAGTGTATGCTAGTCCCCAAATTAAAAATGAAAAGTCCCTTTTTGAACTGTAGTTCTTGAGTCTGGTCAAAAGAACTACAGTCCCTCTTCCTGCTTCCTGACAAAACATCAGCAGGGCTCAGTCACACACTCGTAGTATGCACAAACACAAACACAGAACAGAATCACAGTATTTTTTAAAGTAGCTTGTAGTTTTAAAGCAAAGAGCCTGCAGAGAGATCCACACGCTGCTTAGGTTTTAAAAAAAAATGGCAGTACGTAGTACATGGTGGTTTAACCAAAGAGTTGTACAAGACTGGAACAGGCTACCATTGGAGATTGTGGCCAGCCAAACAACTTCTGTTTTTAAATCCAGATGGGATGCATACATAAATAAAATTAGATGGCGAGCATATGGGATGAAAGTCCATTTTGGCTCAGTATCATTCCTATGATTCCTATGAAACCATAGAGTTTAATAATATTTTTGCTTAGCGATGGAGAAAAATGACTGTAGTTAAAATGTTACTGCCCCCTAGGTAAACACTGACACTTTTGTTTACTTAATTGGAGCATGAGGAACACAATGCAGCCATTCTTTTGAGCCAACCCCTCCCCCCCCGAAATGCTGTTTCCATGATCAGGCCCCCGGTAATGTCACAAATTGTGACAGAATGGATGCACCGCTTTCCCAAATTGCGACACTGTCTTGCCTGTTCTTTTGCAAATTTTTGAAAAAGTGTTGCAGTTTGCACCACTACTGCTCTCAAAATCAACATTTCTTTGCCACCTCACAGCAAATAAATGCTTGGGGCTATTGGGCTGAAATTGGCAGGGTGGCAAGCCCTACAGGCCATACAGATGTGCCTTTTGGTGGTTTGGTCATAAAATCTACAATGGTTCCAAAGTTACAGCACTACGAAGTTGAGAAATTTCCTATAGGATAACATTGCGGTGCCCACGGTGACTTTCGGGTGCCCCATCTCAAAAATGTTTCTAGATACTGATTTTTTGCTCTGGCTTGTAAGCCTGTGTAGAGGTTTTCAAGTCATGATTACAACTGCGGTGGAATTTTTTTCATAGTTGCTACGGTTACTGAGATATTGCCAAATTAGTGTTACAAGAGTTTTTTTCAGGACTTATAGGGCCGTGGTATGTCTCCATACTTATGTGTAAGTAGGAGCGCAGAGCCTAGAGGGCTTAGACTCCCACATATGCATACCATTATGCAAAAATAGGCAGTGTGAAGGGAGCACAGGTCCTGGAGGGCTCTGCATGCCCAAAAACACATACGAGTTACATTACACTTTCTCAAAAAGAAGGGAAATTCATTGCAACAAACTGTGTTAATGCATCAGTTAGGGTTGATAGCACAGTGACAAAGTTTGGAAATTTTAGGTTAGGATTCTCACCTCTGACAAACCCTGTTTTACCCCCCACCTCACACACACCAACAGATGGTGGTGTGCCATGGGTCAACAGCTCAACTCTCACCCCATTCTCCATATTGTAGCATGTCAGCTTGTTTACACATGGAATGGAGTGAGAGATAGGTCTGATCACCCCATGGCACACCCTGACATCTGTTGGCATATGGAGGGTGGGGGCATGGGGGTGTGGTTGGTAGGGGTGGAAACCCTAACATTGAATTAACAAACCTTTGTTGCTGTGCTATCAACCCTAACTGATGCATTAATGCCATTTTTTGCAATGAATTTTCCTTATTTTTGAGAAAGTGTAATGTAACTCATATGAATATATATATATATATATACACACACACACACACACAAATATGTATTATATACATACACATACATAAACACAAATATACATATAAACATTACAGTTAGAGTGCCTAATTTATTTAATTCCCTTCCTCCTGAGATTGCGATGACTGCAACCTTGGGACCATTTAAGTGGAAACAGCATCAATTTCTAGTTTCCAGAGCATCTTGTGACTGCTATATCTAATCTTTGCAGACAGCTAAATGCACTGGGACCTCCATCTTTTACCATTCACCTCTGTATCACCCTACCCTGTTGCTGTGCTATTCCACATACAGCTCTTCCTTCCTTAATCCCTTTCCCATCCCCATTCCTGCCCTCTTTTCATCCTACCTCATCCCCCTTCCTCTACCCCTCTGCTCCCACTCCTCCCTCCCTCCCCTCTATTTCCTCACCTTGTTCTCTCCCTCTACTCCCCCTTGGGTCTTTTCCTACATAAGCTACATTGTGGCAGCTCCCTCCTTGCTCTTATTTTGCTCCTTCCACCCCCCAATTCTCCCCATCCTTCTCTCCTTGTAATCCCTTCCACCCCTCTTCGGACAAGGCCACTGGCTGCACTTGACACAATATTTATCTTGCCATATTATTCTTTTGTTTATGTAGTTACTTTCCTCATTTTGTACAACTTACTGAAACCATTGTAATTTGTTATTCTTGTGACTTGACATGGAACCTCTGTAAAAGAGCCCTTGGCTCAAAGGTCTTCCTGATTTGTTACATAAATAAAAAAAAAATAACATAAATAAACATAATAAAGGGGAGGGCAAAAATTATGTAAGGGGAAGAAATTTAGGAAGTGCATGAGGATGGGGGAGAGGTAAAAACCTTAACCCACAGGAGCAGAGCCCCAAGGGAATGAAAGCAGCCTGAAGTATACACAGCCAGTGTAATGGGCTAATTGCATGCCAGAAGAGGGAAGTGGGAAAGGGTAGGTATGAGAAACAGGATAATAGTAATAAAAAGAGAGAGAGAATTGAAGTGAGTAGGGGGTCAGGGCATTTGCAGGAAGGGAAAATATTACAGAGAAGACAAGACCATGAACTAGTGGATGGGGTAGAGTGGATATATAAGGGGACAGAGTTCCAAAGACTAGAAAAATGACAGGAGAAGGCAGCCCTACCTGATGTGGAGGTTCAGGCAGGGAGGGCTAGAGTTCTATGGAGGGAGTTACAAAGGGAGTAGGTGATAGAAGAGGGGGTGGAGAGGAGTGCATTTAGGTAGGATGGAAGGGAGCCAAACTAGAACTTACCAACTAATGAAGCGCAATGAGTAAGGTATCTGGTCCCAAGAAGTGGGAAGGAGAGAGTGGTGTAGGGTTGCAGTGGTGCATACATGGCAGACAATTTAGGGCAAAGTGGCTGAAGAAGCTGAATAGGGTGTCCAGTCTGGTGAGGGCAGACTTAAGCATGACACTATAAACTATGTCTCCAAAGATAAAAATCAGGAGGATCATCTTCTGGACAATTTCACAGCAGGCCTGGGGGGAGGGAAGGGTGTAGCCATGGTGTCTGTACAGAGCACCTCGTTTGGGATGTCGCTTTTTGTGGATAGCATCCACATGTCCGGAGAAGTCAAGGTTCTTATCGAGCCAGAGCATTAAGTAGTATATATATTTGATGTTAACTAAACAAAATATCTGAATTGCTTTCTACAATGTAAATGCTAAAAATCTTGTTTTGTGGCTTAGTACAGTTGTCCTAATGGCATTACTGTTTAATCCTCTGCTACTGTAAGGCTGACCCACCCAGTTGATCTCCAGTATATGACATGAGTGACTTAGACCTTGTACAGACTACAGAACTAAAATGGTTTAAGGAGCTTAAACTGTTTTTAAGTCTCTGTAACATGCTGAGCATCCACGCTAGAAGAGCAGTTTAGTCCAGTTTTAAAAACTTTGCTAAAACCCTGCTGAGAGCTAGGCTTTAGCATGGTTTTTAAAACATTACTAAGATTACTCATGTTTTATCTATAGTGCAGACAATCAGATCCATTTTAAAAATGGATTTAAACATGCTCCTGGTAGTGCGAACACTACAGCATGGTAAGTTTTAATCCATTATTCAAAATATTACTGCTTACCATGGTGTAATCTGTACAGGTCCATACTGACTCCTCTCTTCACATGTGGTAGGCACACAGACACACTCTGGCAGGGCAAGGAGCACACAGCATGGTAGAGCACCTGGGACATACTGAGGACATAGGATGGCTGCCAAGAGGAAGAAAAGACTTGAGGCCAGCTAAGCTGCTGATACTGGATATAATGGATTCCTTTCCGTCTCCCACAAGCCACATGTATCATGACCAAGGACCCCTAGAATTCTGCAGCCACAGAATTTGTGCAGAACTTGCGACTTATTGCAGAATATCTGCAGTGCCACAGAATTTACTAGTCTTGGTGATTCTTTATTAATATCTACAGCTTTTCCATAGCACCTGGTATCCATCCCCTCTTTTTATATCCCAAACCCCTCTATGCTCAGTGTGGATGTTAGCAATGACACCACATCATACATTAGCTAATGACAGGGCTGCATTCTGCCACAGAAAGAAATAGTCATTTATCTACCACCACTCCCATTCCATGAGGAAGTAGCACAGTATATCAGGTACTGTGATATTTGCTCAACCTGTACCACAGTCTAATAACATTTTCAATCTTAAGTTATTACACTGGGGCCAACTTAAATTCTTGATTTAAGGCATAGTGAAGTCCTATGAATTGAATAACTGGTAAAATAAATTAACCTGTCTTAAGAAAATGTAAAGAAATGTGCCCAGAAATATGGAATACAATGATGTGCAGATCTATTGAAAGACCAGACTTATTAAATGAATAATTTTGCTGTACACATTTTTGCCAGGGTTATCGATTACGTCATCATGGGTTGATAGAAATACCCGACAGTTATGAAGAAACGTGTGCAGGGCCAGCTGTTAGGCCAGCAAGTTCAGGGGCAAGCTCAGGAAACATGTTGGACAGCATGAGGATGGGGAGCCAGAGCTGTCACACACTGCCACTCCATGCCTGGGAAGGTATGGTGCAGTGTTCTGTCACATGGATGACACCTTGTGATGAGCCAAGGAACCTTCCCTCACAAGGGGTTCATGTGCATGTCATGGCCTGATGGGGCAATGTAGTGTATCAGGATAAGGATGAGTCTTGAAATATCTCCACTATTCAATTTCTTCCATTTTCAAAGGGACTTGTATGAATGAGGATACAGTTTCATGATCAGAAAAAGGGAAAAGTATTTATAAAAAATCCATGTTACATACTGCATATAATTATATAAGTGATATGCAGTTCAGACCTCATGAGTGGGTAAACAGCATGAGAATAGATAAATCATTTATCATACAAGGTCCCCTTTGTGTAATTTATGCAATAGGATAGGACCTTAAGTATAGATTTTTTTTAGCTTTTTTAAAAAAAAATGTATTATTTCTGAAAGTCTCTGGATTTATTTTTTTTGAACTATTGGTACTGTGCATTCCCCCATCCTGTTTGCCATAGCTATTGCCATGGACATGATGTCAGTATGACAAGCTGATACTGTGGTGTGACAGTTCATTGGTGCTGTAGAACTTCCACACAAATTACAAACCACCACTGCAGAAGTTCTGTGGCAGATGGTAATCCTGACACAGAACTTTGTCCCAAAGTGCCACAGAAAAATCAGGGCCTTGATCATGACTGAAAGGCTCACTAGGAGAAGGCATTCACCTTGGTTAACTCACTCTGCCCACTAAATGATGGCCCTTGACTCTGTGCATGATGGCAGGAGTGATGTATCTGAAATGCCAATCATAGCATTGCCATGTGCAATTTATGCATGGTAGCTGAGCGAATGTAGAGTGCGTGTGCCTGTGGTGTGGCAATGCTAGCTGGGACAGGCACAGATATTTCTCCCTCTCCCCTCACCTCACCTCAAATTCACAATAGCAGACTAAGGGAGGAACAATGAAAAAAAAAATCCAACCAGATGATTCAATAGCTCTGGACTGATCTGTAAAAGATGTCCAGGGGCAGCTTGCACCCACTGACCTCCCTAGCTATGCCACTTCCCCTGCCACAGGATCAATGATATCCTGAAGGAGCAGTATATAAGGGCAAGGAAAAATTACAGTCATACACAGATGTACCAAGAGAGGGAAATGGCATTGCCCACCAGTTTCCTCAATAGGGTACACAGTGTCACTGTACTACATGATATGAAGAAGACAGTGGATACACTTAGGAGGAAAGAACTTCTACAAGAGAAGCAATCTAAGAAATGCAGGGGAAAAAGGTTAGCTTTCATTACTACTTTCAATGCCCAAGTGCACCAACTGGAAAGAGTGATATGAAAGAGCATACCTACAGTTGTAGCCATCCCAATCTTTGGCTTTACCACAGAACAGGTTACTACAGGGGTGGCCAACCTGTAGCTCATGAGCCACATGTTGCTGTTGAAGCAGTTTGATGTGGTTCTCAAGGGGTTTGTCAATTACACGTTGAGTATATGCCTCAGTCTTTTAAATTTGAGAAAAGTCAAAGCACAGGAGCTGAAAAGTGCCCTGAGTGCCCAACAGACTACTTTTACTAAGCCTGCAAGTAAATCTAAAGCTCCAGAGTTGCTATGAAAAATTATTTTAAAATGAGAATATTTTTTTAAAAATACTGCAACTTAAAACTTAATAAAATTCAATTATTGACTACTGACTATGACTGTGTGATTGTTTTAACTCCTAAATATGGCTAAATATGAATAAATATGGGTATGGTAAGGACTGCACATTGTTGTGACTCACGTCTTACTCAGAAATTTAAATGTGGCTCATGACCCCAAAAAGGTTGGACACTCCTGGGTTACTACATTAAAGTACTGCAGTACAGCACTTTCCTCTTACTTCATTATCATTCAAATTACCACATACGCTAAATTACTTTGTTCTACTTAGTCATCACAATGAAGAAACACTTTAGCTAATGTGGTAACTTGAATAATACTCACATAAAGGGGATGGGCTGTATAGGAGTATCTTAATGTGGTAACCTTTCCTGTGGTAAAAGGGAAAGATTAAGATGGCTACCACTGTATTTATAGAACTGAACCCCCCCCCCCGGTTGTCTTATAGGAGGGCTCATAATATTAACAATCAAGTGGTTCATAGTTGCCAACCAAGTGAAACCTGTAAATATTGACTACCTCCACTCCCAAAAGGTTGCCACAGATGTGGCAACAACAAAGTATGCAGCACAGTAATGACAACTAACCAATAATCCTTTAAATCTGGAAAATGGGAAGAACATGTATATAACCTTCATTAATGGCAACACTGATGGGGTCATACACCTATGTTCACATAGGGACATTTTATTGGCTGGTAGTATAGTATAGAGGTTAGAGTAACATGCTGTGAATGAGCCTGGTACAATCAGCAGACCTAAGTTTGATTCCCACAACCTCCACTTGCATACTATGCAACTTTGAGCAAGTCACTTAACTACCCCAGTGCTCCCAGGTCACCCCTGAAAACAGTCCTTGTGCCTAGTGGGCCTTACCCAGTTACCAAAGAATAAAAAAATACTAATTTAAGAGTAATTTAGAATCAGAACTTCCAGTATGCTATAGCTAGACACTTTGCAGTGCTGTTAATGCAAATGAGCATCTGGATAATGCCACTGGTATTGCAAAGTTGATGGTTGGCACCAAGGGAGACAACTTAAACAATAAAGTCAATCAGAGAAGTCTTTCTTGACTCATGTATTCCTTTGTGGCACTGAAATGATCAGAATTAAATGAGTTGATCTTTTTAAGTTAAAATCTACATTTCTCATTCCATTTCTCGAATCCTTTCTCAGATCCTCCTTCAACCCTCTTATGGCTTAATAGTGGAGCTATGCATGATGTCTTGCTATTACACAGACAGAGAAGGGAGCTCTGGAAGCACGTCACTGGATTCCAAATGAAGCACAATTCCCAAGCATCTGATAAAGCTGGTTGAATAATGCTGCAGCCTTTTTGGAGACACCATTTACAGAAATGGCTTTATTGACAGTGTCGGTAATTCATTTTACCCTTCATGTATTGGAGCTCAGATGTGTCACAATAATAGAATGATAAATGCACTGGCAGCCTATAGCTTTTATAACTGAATATAATGCACACATTCTCTCTCTCACACACATGCACACTCACACATAAAAGTCACCAAATGTCCCCACATTGCTTACAGTTGGAGTCTTAACTACTTAATTTGTGCTTGAGAATGAACTAAGCAGTCATCTAAAAATAAAAATACATATTTCTGTAAACTTAAATCTGGAAAATGCCACTATGTCATGCAAGTAGTTTCATGGGCATTTTAATAAAAGTTTTCACTAAATATCTTGCAACAAATTACATAAGCTCGGCATTAAGGGCATATTATGCTGGCTCAGTGATACCAAACAATGTGTGTTCACTCAGCATGCTGATGACTTTGGTTCATGCCCAGAGCCTGGGTGCCAGGAGTGGAGTCCAGCAGGGAGGGAGTTATGAGTGTCCTACAGATGCTTCCCTCTCAGGGGGACAGTCCTGGACTGCTTGTTAGATGGCCCCTGGTGGTGGCTGGCATTCATGGTGATGTGAAACCTTGACACATCACCGAATGCCCCCCTCAGGATGCCGCCATGGTTAGTTCAATGCATGGGGGGCCGGGGTAGGGAGAAAAATGAGAAAACACAGCCACTCAGCTGACCAGATGACAGCAGCCAGTCCCCACTCACCACAAAGCCCACAAGTGTCCATGCCAATCCCTCACCACGTGTCCAGTGTAGAAAGAAGCCTACAGGCAAGTCTCCTCTCCTGGTTCCCCTGCCATTGGAGGGGAGGTCCCCCACAGTGGAGAGATACGTCGGGTCAGTGGGGCGACAGCAGTAATGAGGGCAGTGGGATGGTGATGGGAACTGGTGGTAGGGCCCTAGGCTGCCTGAAGGAGTGGTCAGCCAGGGGCTTGGGGGGTCTGAAAGAAATCATGCACAAAAAAGGGTGTTATTAAGCTACAAAATATAAGGACATTGAATCTTGGTTAATATAAGGTCACATTGGTTCAGACTAGGAATTGCAGAAAAGATTTAGTCCTCAGATGCACTAGGAGCATGTCACATATTTATTTATTAATGTATTTATTTATTTTTTTAATTTACTAGGCAATTCTTTGTTATTGGCAGCATTATATGTTGCTTACAAAACCTACTTAAAAATTGCAAGGGTGTCACACAATAAACTGACAAATGGCACTTTTAGTGAGCATGGTGTCTGAATTACGATTTGCCTTTCGTTTAAAATATTCCTCACATTTTCTTCTGTACAGGTAAATGGTCCAGAAAAATAACTATTGGTGTCAGCCCCTTCATAAAAGTTAAGGCAATTAGCAGGAATTTCAAATTCAGGAATGCATTTTAATTGCATTTCCTAATTTTTTTTTTTTAAATTTGAGCTATAACACTGGGTTCCCACAAATATTGTTACCTACCCTGCAATCTTTATTAAGTACATTCTCATAGTTTTTGTTTGTAACTCCAGTAGGGGAAACCTGGTACAGAATGAGTGACCAATAACAATGAAAATGCAAATAAAGGCAACACAACATTTTTTCTTGCAGCTAAGTTGCATAATTTGCTCATTGATGCATAGGTTTTGTATCTGGAGGACATAATATCTTCCAGTTTTGTTTGGCCAGGCTGTAGGCATAGTCTATTGTGTTACAACTAAAAAAATGTATATGATTCCTTAGTAGCTAACCTCTTGTAGTATGCAGTAATCTTTTTTATAGGGCTACATCAGATCTCACTGGGCCTCATGCTGAAGGACATAAATTATATAGATAGATAGATAGGTAGATAGATAGATAGATACTTTATTTCTATAGCGCTCCTTTCTGGAGACTCGGAGCGCTCCACAATCAATACAATACAACAATTTTAAAAATATACAAAAATACAATTAAAATCAGCACTATTATCCAATCAAACATAATAAATAAAACTATCTATCTAATCAATCCCAGTAAATTCAATTATCTAAAAATTAAAAGCCTGGTTAAATAAATACATTTTTAAATCTTTTTTGAAGGTACCCACTGAGGGTGCCTCCCGTAGCTGTTTAGGTAGTAGATTCCATAGGGTAGGTGCAGCCACCGAGAATGCTCGATCACCCGAGTGGCACAACCTCATCCTAGGAATATCCAGGAGACAGCCCTCGGTGGAATAGAGGGCCCGGGATGGGCAGTGAGGCACAAGGAGATCTTGCAGGTAGACTGGTCCCCCTTCATGTAGGGCTTTACATATAAATAGATATATATTCATGGCAAAAAAAAACATTTAATGCATCAGTTAGGTTTGTTCCACAGTGACAAAAGTGAGGAAATTTGGTGTTAGGGTTGAAAACCCTAACTGCGCATTCCCCCCCCCATCCCCACCACCACACACACACACACACACACACACACACACACACATACATGCAAGTAGGGGAAGGACCAAGGCAACACAACCAATCATGCACATTCAGCAGGAGGTGTATACCTGTGTTACTGTAGGAAGTGGAGAAATCCAACTTGAGATATCATAGATTATTTACAAAGTTGTTCTTCGAGATTAGTTCACATAAAGGTGAACCAAGCTGGCAGTAGTGAAAATGGTGTACCTTGCTTTGTTTTCAACATATGGCTGTCAAAAGGCATCATGGGCGCTGCAATGTTAGTGTATTGCAAATTGTTCAATTTTGGAACAGTGTCACTGTGTAATCCTTAAGTATTTTAGCACAATAGCAGGAAAAGCACATCTGTGGGACCAGGTCTTGCCATCCTGCAAATTTGAGGCCAAAGGACCCAACCGTTTGCTTGCAGGATGATGGCAAAGATGTGCAGTCATTAGGAGCATACTTTCACAAACATGAAAGTGTCAAAGCACGACAGTTTCACATTTGTGAAAGTGATTTTTGAAAGTATTTCAGGAATTGTGCAAAATCCTGTTTTGTATCTTGTGAACCCCAAAATACCATATGTGTAGTGTGTGTTATGTGTTGTTGGCAGCGTGTGGCCCAAGATGTCCAGCTGTCTGTAGTGATATGTGTTTAGCGGTGTGTGGAATGTCCGGGATGAGAGTTAGCAGTGACGACCCCATGCCACAGCCCAATGGGAGCATGGGTGTGTGGTTTCGTGGTTTACATAGTTGTATGTTATTCCTGTTACCTGCTGGTGGTTGTGTGTGATTGGTTGTGTTACTTTGTTCCTACTTGCATGTATGTGTGTGTGTGGTGTTCGGGGAATGCGCAGTTAGGATTTTCAACCCTAACACCGAATTTCCTTGCTTTTGTCACTGTGGAACAACCCTAACTGATACATTAAACTGAGTTTTTTGTCATGAATTTCCCTTCTTTTTGGGAATGTGCACTATAAATAGTGAATGGAATGTGGTGGTGGGAGCACGGGGCCCACCGTGTGATTTTTTTGTCAGTTTGCTGCGCAAAAACTGTATGACCGAGTGAAATGAAAATTGGGTATGCAAATGGTAATGGCAGCGGTGAAGCAGAAGGAAACAGTAACGCAATCGACAATGGAAACGCTACCGAAAATGCAAATGCTAAGGCTAACAGAAATGCAAATGGTGATGAACACGCAAACAGTAACGGTAACGCAATTGGAAACAGAAACGGTTACGGTAACACTAATGATGACACGAAAGGGAACAGTAACAGAAACAGAAGCGCAAATGCAAGTGCGTACGCAAACACAAATTGTTATATGCTCGGTCACAGTAACGCAATTGGAAATGCTAACAGTTACTGTAACACCAATGATGATGCCAAAGAAAACAGAAACGAAAAAGGAAATGCAAACAGAAGCGCGTTTGCAAATGCAAATGGTAATGCACACGGTGATGCAAAAGGAAATGCAAATAAAAACAGTAATGGAAATGTAAATGATAACAGTAATGCAAACGCAAGTGGAAACGCAAACGCAAAGGATAACGCACACAGTGATGTAAACAGAAACGCAAATGCTAATGGAAACGTAAGCAGAAATGCTGACTGTAACAGTAAGGGAAATGCACATCCTGTTTTTCCCCAAAAGGTGCATTCAGAAGCACAGTCAATACAAAGAATGTATGCATGATAATGGGCCTTGGAGCAGAAAATGAACACTTGGAATACTAAAATTGCTTATATCTCAGGAACCTTACGACGTAGAAAAAAAATTAAAATCTCATATTATTTATGAATTTCCTGGCTAGTTTTTGCTTAGCCCCCCTAATGGGGGGGCTAAGCATTTTTCTGATGAAAAGTCCATATCTCAAAGCGTTTTCGAGATATGGGCCCCGAAAGGCGCGGTGGACACTGTAATGTTAGCCTATGGGAAAAATCATCAACTTCAGAGCAATGTAACTTTGCAGCCCTCTAATATTTTGTCATCAAGCCAGCAAAAGAGCAAAAGGCACATCTGTGGGATCTTGGCTTACTTCCCTCCAAATTTCAGCCCAAAAGACCAAACCGTTCTTTTGCAGCAGGGTGGCAAAGATTTCCAACTATTTTGGGCATAGTGTCGCAAAGTAGTGTAGCAAATCATGACACTTTCACAAAGACGGAAGTGTCAAGTGTGACACTACTTTATGCACTACTTTTACAAAATTTTAAAAACATATTTCTGGGGTATTTAACCCCCCAAAAAAAGACATGGCTAGCCTCCTCAGGACTCGACTAGGTGAACACAGCAAGAATTGTGTCCCTAGAGGGTCCCAAATTTAAATGGCAAGAATTTCTGTGACCACCAACTAAAAACAAGATGGTGGATTTGCAACACTACAGGGGTAATTTGCGACACTAAGAACTGCATTTGCGACACCGTTGAACTTTTTGTTAACTTTTCCCATTGACTACAATGGGAAACTTGTTTTTTGAATAACTTTTGAACTGTTTAATATTTTTTCACAAAATCTTGAAAAGGCACATCAGGGATCCTGGCTGCATGGTTTCTGAAGTCTTTGGACCAGTCGCGCAAACCTTGCGACCTGTAGGCACGAGCAAAGAATGCGCAAAAAAGCATAAACACAACTTTCTATGGTGCTGCATAGCTCCGCAACCATATATCCAACTTTTACAAAACTTGGCAGATCCAGAGATCTATGGTACCACTCTGTGCATGCCAAATGTCAGGCAAATCCGTCATACAGTGGCAAAGTAATTAAGCTGCAAGATTTCACACATTAACCTTAAATGGGGTACTCAACCCTAACTATAGAGGCACTACCGTGCCACTATTTTATACATATATATAGAGAATGACACATCATAGCATCATGATCTGCATATAGAAATCACTACAGACTGTTATGCTGGTCCAACTTGGTAAGTTGGACCAGCATAACATTCTGTGGTGATTTGCATATGCAGCCCATGATGCTTGCATTGTGTGGGCATGTGTGATTTTGTATTTTCTTGAAACTTGGCTTCCCAGCCAAATGCCCTTTGGGGGTAACCCTTGCCTCAGTGTTTGCGCACAGAGGTTCTTTGTCTTTTATATATATATTATATAAATATAGATAGATAGAAATTTGGATTCAAGAAAGAACATTTTTATTATCAGAAATTAATTCCTTGACCCTCAAAACCCCCATTTAGACACCACTTTTCTCAAGGGTCTAAAAACACACCTCTATGTGCAGCACCAATGTACCTGCTGGTTGTTGCATGTAGTTCTAGCTCTTGCTCCCTAACCAACTACTGTACTCAACTTCCCCAAATGTTTAGTCTAACCCTGCCCTATGAAGTTGCTCAGCCCTGCTTGTCTCCACTGCATGAATGTAACCTGCTATAAATAACAACTGTTTATTGATTGTCACTGTTATGAATTTACCTTTCAACTGTATTCTCCTTCTGTACCACTTGTTATGATAGCTGCTCTACTTACTAACATACTAAAATCCCAGCAGAGTAGACCCAATGGTCTATTGAGTCTGCTCAAGAATCAGCACCCTTAAAGGGCACCACGTCCATCCTCCTGCCTTCTCACCCTATTCTCCATCCCCCAGGCAGGGTTTCCCTCCCCCCAACAGGCAGCCCTCCTCTTTACCTCTCTCCTGTACCTGTCACAGCCTGTCTTGAATCCTTCCACTGTAGACACCTCCACCAGTTCCTCAGGCAGTGCATTCCATGGATCCACCACCCTGCCAGTGAAGTATTGCCTCCTCCTTCCCCAAGTCTCCCTCCCTCCCTCCCTCCAGCCTCCATCCATGCCTCTAGTGGCTCCTCCCACCTTCCTCTGAAATATTCCTTGCAGGCATACCTTATTTACCCCTTTTAGATATTTGAAGACCTCAATCATGTCCCCCTGTCTCTCCTTTCCTCCAGTGAGAACAGGTCAAGCTCTTCAAGTCTGTCTTCATAAGTCCTTTCCCCCAGGCCCCAGATCATCCTGGTTGCCCACCTCTGAACCCTCTCCAGGAGTTGAATGTCCTTCCTGAGATGCGGTCACCAAAACTGCATGCAGTACTCGTGGTGCTGCTTGACAAGGCAATTGTGCAGTGATATAATCACCTCCCTACTTCTTGAGGTGATCCCCTTGGTGATACAGCCCTGCATTCTATTTGCCCTGGCTGCAGCCCTCCTACACTGTTCTGAATTATTCATTTTGGCATCCACCATCACCCCCAAATCCTTCTCCCTACCTGAGACCTGCAGTACGTCCCCTCCTAGGGTGTACTTCTGTCCCGAGTTTCCCTGCCCCAGGTGAAGCACCTTACATTTTGTGGTGTTGAACCTTAGCTTCCAGGTATGTGACCATCCCCCTAGAACATCCCGGTCCCCCTGGAGCACACCCCTACCCTCCTCCCCATCCACCACCACCCCCAGCTTAGAGTCATCCACAAAGAGACTCATTTTACTCTTGATGTCCTCCCTGATGTCGGAGATGTAGGCATTAAACAGGAGCGGTCCTAGGTCTGATCCCTGCGGGACCCCACTGATGACCTCCCTGGGTGATGAGACTACCCCACCACCACCACCCACTGGGTACACCCAGAAAGCCAGCTACCAATCCACCTGACCATTGGTACTCCCACCCCTATCTTCCCCAGCTTATCCAGCAGACCAGGGTGGGGGAATGAGTCAAATGCCTTGCTGAAGTCTAGGAAGCTGACATCAACTGACCTACCCTGGTTGAGTGCGGCCATTACCCATTCATAGAACTCCACAAAGTTAGGTTGACACAATCTCCCCTTGATGAAGCCATGCTGGTGATCATCCTGCAACCCCTGTTTTACCAAGAACACTCCCAGCCTCTCCTTTACTATGGTCTCCATCAGTTTGCCCACCGCTGATGTCAGGCTGACAGACCTGTAGTTCCTCAGCTCCTCCCTAGATCCCCCTTTATGAATAGGCAAAATATGTGCCTCCCTCCAATCCTTCAGCATCCTCCCTGTCTGCAGAGAAGCATTAAAAAGGGCAGCCATAGGCTTGGCTAGGTCATCAGCCAATTCCCACAGCACCCTTGGATGGATCCCATCAGGACCCAGGGATTTGTAACTAATTCCGGGTCACCCATGAAAAAGGGACCTCAGGTTCCAGTGGGCCTACCCAGTTACCAAAATAAAATAAATAAATAAATATAGTTTTATATGACAACTATGAGCTGAGATATGCCATATTAGAAATACGAACATACAACACCACCAGCAGAAGCAGGCCTTATAGTCTATCAAGTCTGCTCGATTGTGCAGCTAGCTCCTCAACTTGCAGCTGCCCCACCCTACTCACCCCTCTTCATCATAACCCCCCTTACCCTATCCCAACCCCTCTTAAAGACACCCACCATTCTACAGGACACCACTCCCTTGGGCAGAGCACTCCACCTGTCCACCACCCTTTCCATGAAAAAAATGCCTCCTGATTTTTTTGGCCATTTTGAATTTGGCCACACAGCGAGAATTGCACAAATGTTTGAGGGGGTTCCCCCAAGTCCATCTTTTTCAGCACCATTTATTCATATAAAAACCACCTTCAAATCTTTGTCCCTGTAAATTGGTCACAGACTCCTATTATTTTTCCTTTACTAATAGCACTGGATTGTGCACAACAACTTAGAATGTGCACAACATGTAGACAGGAATGTGGTCAACAATACACAACAGGGCTAAATTCCCATCAAGGGAGTGAGATGAGAGATCTCAGATGTGATCTCCCTTCTGTTATGGGAACTCAGCCTTGTCTGTACAAGGGTGACCATACACTATTTTTGACAGTGTATAGTGCCTAAACAAACATGAAGACTTTGTAAGACTAAATCTGAGCATTTATTTTTCTTGAGGTAACTGACATCACCACCCAGAAAACTTCTGAGTGCACTATACTTGCAATTGGTTTCATCAGTTCATTTAATTTTAAAAATAAAATCTGCCTGCAATGTTTTAAATTCTTCAACAGGCAGTAAAGTAATATCTCTGAGCTCAATTAAATAGAAACAAATAATTGTTCTGTAGGCTGCTGTATTTTTGTTTGTTTGGTTGTTGTCCAGTTCAGAAATTAACTTTTCTCTTTCTGTCATGTCTTTTGAAAATGCTGTGGCTGCCATTGTCCCAGATTCTCCTTTTTCCCCCACAAAAGACACAGACCACTGTACGTTGTTGTGCTCAGATTGGCAATCAATTTATTATATACCATGATTCCATTTTTCATCTCATTGTCCTTTATTATTATATTTCACCATTGCATTTTCTTGTGTCCATATATATCCATCTCTGCTCATTGCTTTTTCTTCCTCTCCTCGCTCCCCCAGGTGAAAACCTGGGTGCCTTCTTCTCTTTTTCTATTAGGTAATGGTGAGAACCGAGACTGCTTTTTCTCCTTCAGCTTCTCCTTCTTTCCATCCTCTTCCTTTTTTTCCCCCCTCCCTTCCGTTTTTTCCATTAGCCAGTCTCCAGCTTGCATTGGATGGCTGGCTCCCCCCCCCAACTTAGGCTAGGGGACCTCCTCCTTTCTCTTCCTCCTTTATGTATATATATTTTTTTTATATTGTACCGTCTGCATGTCTCCTCCATGCCTCTACAAAGCCCATCATTTCTGTATTAAATATATCTATAGCTAGATCTGACAGGTGCACACCATCTGACCTGTAGAAATCTTCTACCCATTCCTCTACCCCCCGCCGTATTACCCCCCCATTTTCTTTATCAATGTTCCTACCCTTCTATTCATCTTCCTCCTGACCCTGTCTAATGCTCTATGGCTGTGTTCCTGTCTCCAGACCCTTCTCGGGATCATATCCAACCAGACAAGGCATACTCTTGGCCACCACTGTTGAATTTTCTCTAAATCCCTTTTTACCTGCATATATGTGTCCACCCATGGTTTTCCCCCAATGTCATTGCCACCTAGATGTAAGATAATTAGATCCAGAACTGGCCGCTGCTCTTCCATCTCTCTTACTGTGAGAAATAGCTGCGCCGATCTCATCCCTCAGATGCCATGCCAAACCAATCTACATTGCCTCACATCTTGGTATAACTGTTTTCCCCCGGGCTTTTTCTCCACTCTCTTTTCCGCCCAATAAACGTATGAGTGACCACAGATCCATACTTTCTTGATTCTCCCTCTACCTATGGGAATTAAACAGAATATAATACTTAAAACATGCTCTTTGTTTACATTCGAATTCCCCTTTTCTTGGGCTCCCTCCCCTTTCTGGTCTCGTACCTGAAACAAAAACAGATGACATGTTAGTCTCTGTACTGCAATGCCCGAATATATCTTTTGTAATTGGCAGACCGCCAGCGCCCTTTTGTCAACATCTTGGTCACCAACTCCCCTGCAGCTGCCCACTGTGATGCAGCCCCTATTCGAAAAGAGTGGGAGGAGTAATTGCCTGGGTCCTCCCCTAAGAATCGCATGCCTTTTTTGAGCATGGCTGTGACCTGATAACTGGTAACTCTCTTGCCGTCCCCATGCACAAATAAACTCCCTGTTCTATGTCCTCGCTCTGTGGCATAAGCCCACAAAGCTTTTATAGGGCACACTGTGTCCTCTTCTTGGTGCTTTAGGGTCGCCGTACAACCTTTCCCCCCTTGATCTGTCTTTGATTTTTTGATTAGTATGTGTATCTCCTTCGCCCCCCCAGCTTATATCGTCCCATGCCAACCCCCCTTCTTCTTCTTTCTTGCCATGCCCCACTGCCTCACTCACTCTCAGGGCCCCTGCAAACATTATCAGGTAAATTGTGTGAAATAACTGCGCTTCATCTTTTGATCTGCAAATTGCCTGCAGTGCCCCTTTTAATTTTGCCAACCACTGTTCCCCTATAGGCCGCCTACTGTCTGCGGGTCTTTGCTTCAATCTTCCCCATCCTTGCATCATTCTCCTGATCAACATTGACTTCATTGGGTCTCCCCAATTTTTAAGGCTGCAAATTAAGCTGATCCCCGCTAAATACACTCCCACTGTGTTGTGAGCTGTTTCTCTGTCCCACTGATCTACTGTGAACTTTCCTAACTGCTCTTCCATGATTGGCCCACATACCTCCATGTGGTATGTTTCCCTGAATGTTTGGAACACCCGCCATGCCCCTTCGTAGGCCCTCAAAGTCTATGGTGCCCATAAGCTATGAAACAGCAGTTCTGCTCCCTCTCACCAATGTCCCAGATGTTTGTTGGTATGGGTGTTTTCTAATCCTCTGCTGTTGGTACCAGCATCCGGAAATGGTCCAGCTGCAGATGGGAAAGGCTTTCAGCTAGGATGTTTTGTACCCCTTCTATGTGTTTGGCCCTGAATGGCATGTTCAGTTGCAGGGCCCTTAAAATGAATTGTCTCAAATTACTGTTTCTGATCTGGCTCCCCTGTTGTTTAGCACTTCCACCACTGCCTTGTTGTCACACCAAAATATGATGACCTGATTACGCAGTTCTTCTCCCCACACCAGGGTGCAGGCCCATATGGGCATGATTTTCAACCGTGTGATGTCTCTTACTTTCCCATCCTTCACCCAGCTCGCAGGCCATGGTTCTGCAAACCATCTTCCCTTCAAATAGCCTCCCATGCCCAAACCCCCTGCTGCATCCGTGTAGAGCTCAAGGTCTGTGTTATATACCCATTCTTCCTGCCAAAAGGAACAGCCATTATAAGTGTTGAGGAACTCCTCCCAGATCATGAAATCTTCTTTAACTCCTTTTGTTATGTCAACCCAGTGGTGTGGCTTTGTTACTCCTGCTGTGGCCCTCGCTAATCTTTTTGTGAAAGCCCTACCAGGCCCAATTGCTTTGCATGCAAAGTTCAGATGTCCCATGACCTGTTGCACCTGTTTTAATTGCACCCTTCTCCTCCCTGTGACCCCTTTAATCAGCTCCTTCAGTTTCATCACCTTGTTGTCTGGTAACCTAAAGACCTCATTCTGGGCATCTATTTCAATGCCTAAGAATTCCAAAACCTTACTGGGCCCTTCTGCTTTATCCGGTGCTAACGGAACTCCTAACTCTCTACACAATTCTTGAAAACTGGCCAACATTTTCTCTGTCTCCCTCTTCTCACTGCCTATTAACAGGAAATCATCTAGGTAGTGTATTACAGCCTTATACCCACTCTGCTCCTGAAATATCCACTGTAAACAGGTGCTAAATGCTTCAAATGTTGTGCATGCTATGAAACACCCCATTGGCATTGCTTTGTCAAAATAGCATTGTTCCCCAATCTTAAAGCCCAATAAGTCCCAATCTTCCCTCCTAACTGGAAGCAATCTGAATGTGGACTCAATGTCCATTTTGGCCATCCAGGCATCGTTGGCTGCCTGAATGATCTGTACTGCCTCTTCTAATGTGGCGTAACTTACTTTACTATGTTCCTCACTTCTGAAGTCATTCACTGAATCCCCCTCTGGAAATGACATGTGGTGGATCACTCTGTATTCCCCCTGTTGTTTTTTGGGGACCAGTCCTAAAGGAGATATTCTCATATTCTGCAGGGGTGGCTCAGTGTATGGTCCCTCTACTCTACCTGCTGCCTTTTCCTTTTCAATTTTTTCTCTTAAAATGTCCTCTTTTCCTCTCACTGAACCCAGATTATTCGCTTCTCTTGCTCGCCGCGGGCCTCGATTTAATGGGAAGCCGCTCAAACCCTGACCTAAGAGATTCCACACCTCTATCGGGATATTTTCTTAGCCATTTTTTCCACGCTTCCATCTTAATGGGTGTTGTCGCTGCTTGAAAATGATCACCTGTCTTCCTTTATTTCTTATGCCCCCTTTTTGTCCTTTTCTGGCTCCTGCCCTTAATACTTGTGGCTCCCTCTGCCTGTATGCCTCTGTCTCTCCCCCTTATGCCTGACCCCTATATCCTTGTCCCTCCCCAAAAAACTGTTGGCCTGTGCCTTGCCCCCCTGTCCCTTGTGCCCCCTGTGCCCATGTTGTTCTGCATCTATTCGCTGGGTGTGATCCCCCACATTTTGAACAGGCGTGCCGAAAATGGCTTTGGGGCCAAGAGCAGAATGCCCTATTGTAAGCCTAGCAACACCTCTGAGGTGGCCCTCCCCTTTTTCCCATCTCCCCATCCGGTGTGGACTGGTCGGTTAATCTGTCCACAGGTCCAATTGTTTTGTATCCCATCTTACATCCCCGTAGGTCACCATCCTTTGCCAGAAGAATTTGTCATAATATATCCATCCTACCCCACCTTTTGCCTTTGCTCGTCTCATTATCAGGAAATATGTGATCAGCGATATGCCCAGTTCAGGTTTCTTTTCCAGTGCTATAGCCCAGTATGTAGCAAAACCTACAAACCATCCATCCCACATCTTACCCTTGGTAAATTTGTCCTCCTCTTTCTTGCCTAACAAATCCACTGCTGCCGCCATCTCACTCTTCCCAGTGTTCTCCATTTCCTCATATTTTGCTGCTGCCTCTCAGCTCACTAATGCAAATATGTCCACATAATTGCCCTTCCAAATCTTCTCTTTCATGGCCAATGGTACATGTTCACCTATTCGCATTCCCGGGCTTCCTATCTCCCTTGTCCCTTTACCTGCCTTCCCCAACCCTTTTTCATCCCCCTCCATTGTCACTGCATCTCACCTAATTTCTGTCAGTGCAGTTTCCATTTGACCCAATCCCCCCTGTCCCGAGCACTGCAATAATCTGACTTATGTACTCTTTAATGCTGTCTCCTACTGCCCCGGCTACTTTACCTGCGGCCTTGTTGGTTTACTGTGGCCTGCTGGATTCGGGATGCCCTGCATTGTCCGGTTGTACCATTGGCTGTGGCAGGGCTGGTGTGCTCGTGGGATCCGGTCTGGGTTCCACTGGGGGAACCACCACCTGATCTTGGGGAGGTACTGGCGGGACAGGGACAGGGGGCCACTCTCTGTTGGCCTTCTCTGTGAGTTCCACTATGACTTTGTATGCATCTTCTTTAGACGGCTTGCTCTTCCTCGGTGCCATCTCCTTATATTGGTCTGTGGAACTGTAGAAACACTGCCCATAACCAAGAAAATTGAGAATCATGTTAATCACTTTATCCAAATTAACCCTGCAGTCTCCCCCCACTCCCTTTTTTTTAATAAACCTGCATATGTGTAGGTGTGTAGGTGTCCTTCCGTGTGGCCTTCTAGGCAGCTCGTGCTCATTGCAGCCTTCTAGGCCTCCCACTCTCCCCCCCATTTCCCAGAAAACCTCAACCCATGCAGACCCCTGACAGGCCTTGTTGACCTTGCTTCCCCCTCATGCAGCCATCCTGGCCTACTATCCCCAATTTTCTTGAGGGGCACTAGCCCCTCCACATGGCCCTATAAGTCTCGTGATTATCCCCTCTTCAATACGGTAGCAACTAAGCCGTACGCCATGCCCCCCATTTATTTTTGTACCTTCTCCCTTCTTGCTCCCTTCCTGTGGCACTGCTCAGCTGTGCCCTCTGTCCCCCTGCCATGTGTACACCCTACTTCAGCCCCAGGCTTATGGTCACTGTCTGTTTTTTGCCTGGTCTCTCCCTACAGGCAACCCCCTTTCTTCACCCCTGTGGCGTGGCTCCTCTTGTACCTTCCTTCTGGGAGCTTCCATTGAGTCCTCTTACTCCCCTTTTGACCCCACTTGTCTCTTTGGCCTCACTCCAAGGCGTAGGATGTCATGCCACGTGCCGCCCGAGCTGGCTCCCCGCTTCCCTTCTATTTATCCTTGTCAATGCGCCCAATGCCCTTTTGGCATCATAAAAACAGCCCGCTGGTGTGTGAGAGCCTTTTTCTAGTCCTACCTCTTCCCTCATGCCCTGTTTTGTTTCATCAGGCCTTGCTCTGTGGCGTGTGATGTCATGCCATGTGTCTGAATGCGATTGGCTGCCCTATCCCTCTCCCCTGGCTGTCGTTATGTGCTTCATTGCCCTTTCTGGCCTACAATTCAGCCCGCTGGCTTCCAAGGGCTATGGCTGCCCCCCCACACTTCCTTGTGCCCCGTTCGTTCTTTGGGCCTACACCCCTGCGGTGTGTGACGTCACGCCACGTATTTGACCGTGCTGGCTTCCCATCAGGGCCCTAGGCCCTCACTCCCTTGCTTTCTCCTTACGCCCGCAATATGCTGCCTCTTCTGACCCATCGAGTCCCCTTCTCTTTCAGATCTCTGCTTAAATCACCAAATCGCACTCCGACTTCCTTTTTTGACACTCTCAATCGTCGCTGCCTAAACGTCATCCCCCGGCATCTGTCCAGCCCAATACACCCCCAAATCTTGTCCCCAATCCTGAAAATAAGGCTTTCATCATTTCAAGATTTGCTAGATCCAGGCATTTGTTTTCTGCTAAAATCGTTCTTCCTTTTCACTCCTATCCAATTACAACCACTGTTCTGTAAACTGTAGGCACACTTAAAACTACTGCCTAGCGCTTGCTTCTCATGTTGCAAGGCCCTTATTGGACCCTGCCTAGGCCACATTGCTAAAGCACCAGAAGCGTGTGCATGCCTTGTTCCATCGCCGCCCACGACAAACAAACCATTTTGGACAAATAGCTCCTTAATTTCTCTGCTTTGTACAAGGAACTCGTATAACCATCTGGGCTTCTGCCTTGCTGATTGAAACTGATCATGACCCACATGGTCCTTTTGCCCTGCTGTTCAGCCCCAAGGGCAAACTTTATTACAATAATGTCTCCAGGTGACTTCTCCTGCATAAATTCCTCATACCTTGCCACGTGACATCGCCTAGCCAAGTCTCTCTCTTCTTCTAATACAAAATTATTATTATTATATATATTTTTTTTAAACTGGGTTTTCTACTAATTTATGGTTCCTGTTTTCTCTGACCTTGAAAACAATTCACTGCATAAACCCAGCTCAACTTTATATATATATATATTATTATATATCTTTTTTTAACATATATAAATCTTTCTCTTTTACTTTACCACCAGAGTTGCTTGTTTCTTACCTGACTGTATCACAAACCTCTGTTCCAATTGATGCCAATCCGATGTGCTGTAGTTCAAAAATCAAAACTTCAGCAAAAAGTGGCTGAACCACTCCTGTGCTGTCCATTACGTACCTCCTTTAGCCCCTCCCCTTCCTGTTGCCTGCCTGTTGTTCTGTCCCCTTGTTCTTCTCCTTCCCTTCCCCCCTCCCTTCTGAGCACACCATCTTAAGGTAGAGGGAAGGGGTGCACCAGGAAAACTTGGTCTGCCCCTTAAAGGGCAAACTCCATTGTGCCTGAATTGTACTTTGCAGTTTGAAGTGGGAACACAAGCTAGCAGGTGTTAACAATTATGTTTGTGGATATACAGCTGCATGGAAATATTTAGTTAGAGAACCTGTTGTGTATGGTTGTGATGTCACAACCATGCACAACAAATTTGTCCCCCACACACAGAACAGCTTTTTGTTCATGCTATGAGTGGTCATTAGTCTGTACACAATAATGTCTGACTAGAACAATAATGGCCACCATCTTGTTTCTGTTTAAAAAAAAAATTCAAAACCTACAAAAATTACATCCAACAGAGACACCAACACATGTATCTTGCTCATTGGGACCTGGTTAGGTGGATCCTGCACTTAACAGTTGGCAAAATGACCCCAAATGTTTATTTATTTTTTTAAATTTTTCATCTTTTTTCATGACTCGCTTCCGCTTTTTTCATATGGCCACATGAAAAAGGAATTTGGCAATACAAAAAAGGATCAGAGTGCAAAGCAGTTAAACTGCCCAAGAGTGTGAATGGTAATGGGAGACAGCAATATAAACAGACAAAACCAGCACCACTCAAACTGCAGGCAGAAAGTGATTTATTCAAAAATTACATACCGCCACAACAAAGCCATGAACTGGGTGAACTCAGAACCCTAACCAGTTTTGCATTATGTGGGATGAGTAACTCAGTCATTAGAAGTCTTTTAAATACCTTATTTAAAGAGTCAGGGATGGCACAGGGGGAGTGTTTTCACCATTTTGGATGCGTTGTATGCCTAGTTTACTTTTCTGCAACATGCGGTAAATAAACATTTTTGTTTGGATTCCTTGGTGGTCAGTGCTCTTTTTCCAGTGGTTATAATTGATTTTTAATGCAGTATGACCTGTACTGGAGCAGCTTCCTTTACATTTCACTTCAATAACTTTGCAACCGTTCAACAGATTTGCACAAAATTTAGCATGCTCCTTCCTGTGGGGGTAGGTCTCTTGATGTGGCAAGTTTTGCTCTGGTCAAATGTGCAGTCTCTGAGTTACAGAGAGGTAAAAAAACATGTTTTTGCTCATTTACTTTGCTGGGATCTTTCTTTGAACTTGCCTACAGCCCAGAGGGTTTGATTTTTGGGTGTGAAATTTTCAGGGTAGAAAGGGATTACCCCACAGAAGTGCCTTTTGCTAGTCTGGTGAAAAAATATTAAGCAGTTTTCAAGTTATTGCAATTTAAAAATCTGAAAAAAAACATGTTTCTGAGCATGCTTAGTAAGCACTTCAAGATAGCTGCATGAAATGAAGTAGGAATCCTTCTCCATATGGAGAAATTCCTACTTCATATGGCCGCCATTTTGTTTTCAGTTATGCCCCCCCCAAAAATTTGGAAACCTCCCAAAATGATATTCTATGGAGGAACCAACACATGTAGCTTACTTATTGGGACCCCCGTTGGTGCATTTGCATTTTACAGGATGAAATATGCCTGTAAAATGTGTTTAATTGGATCATTTAAATCCTAGTTCGTATCCACATAGTATGACCTAGGATCAAACTTCGTATGCCGAGATATGATGTAGGATCCTAGGTTGTGAGCCAAAAATAGGATTATTAATTAAAAAAAATATTTTTTGGCTGACATGGGGTGCCCAATCCCCATGTTGGCACTAGAGGGCCCCCCCACCAGTGTGAGACATTGGGGAGCACACTCACAGTGTCCCCAACAGGAAAGAAACACATCCGACAATGGGGTGCCCAATTCCCATGTTGCAGTAGCCCCTCACCAAAGCAGAACACTGGGGAGCCCACTCCTAGTGTTCCCAATTATATCATGTCCCCCTCCATCACCACCAGTGCTGTGCAAATGTATGCCTGAAATAAGGAAAACAGTTCCCCAATGTCTTTTTATTAAAAAATCCTGTAAAACAAAAAACAGCCCCTCATTGTCTCCCCATCCTCCTCCCCATCCCCACCCTCCCTCTGCACACCCACCTCCCTGCACCTTCCCTTACCCCATACTTACCTCTGGAGGTTGACTGCTGCAGCCTTCTGTGGACCAGGTCACATCTGCACTCCTCAAAGCCAAACTGCACACTGAAGAATCAAGGTAAGCACTGTATAATGGCTGTCTGTGGTGCTTTGAACTTATGTAGATATCGCTGGAATTTTTCAACATGTTTTCATCAAATTTTCAACATGGGCTTTATGGGACCCCATCTCATGAACACTGTCACTGTCATCTCATTACTTGGTCCCAAAAGGTGATTTCATGGACACTGCACAGAATCACCTTTCAGGACTGATTAACAAAATGACTGTGCCAGTGTTTATGAGGGGAGGTCGCAAAAAAGCCCATGTTGAAAATTTAGTGCACAAAATCCCCAAAACAGCTGCATTACAAGTGTGCATTGTGCAGTTTCTACACAGGCTTGTAACTTCACCAATTGTTAATATTTTCACTCCAGATTTTGTCAGCATTGCCATTTTTTCACACCTCCTCATGAACAGTACAGCTGTCATTTTTCACATCCTGCCTAAAACGTGTTTTTGCACCTGTGGTGTAGAATGGCATGGTCGCTATGTGAAATCAACTTTCAGGATGGATTAACAAAAACACATTGAAAGTGTTCATGAGGTGGGGTCCCCAAAATGACATGTTAAAAATTTGGTGAGAAAAGTCCTGAAAATGCCTGAGTTATGTGCGTTCATTGAATTTATTCTATGCACGTGCATAACTTTGGTACTTTTCAATATTTTGCTGCCAAATTTTCAGCATTGCTATTTTATCACACCACCTCATGACAGTACAGCTGTTATTTTTCACATCCTGCCCAAAATGTGGTTTTACGCAGCCAGCCCAGTAGCATGGAGGGTTGAGGCATCCTACCTTACCTCCTGCCATGCCGGTGACCCGTGTTCACAGTGTGGGTGGGCCACCGGGGGTCAGCCAGGGTGGGAGAGGATTGAGTGTCCAGAGGACAGCTCTCCTCTCCTGGGGAGGGAGGAACATGGAGACCAGTATATTTCTGACACCTAGCGGTGGCTGGGTTCTGGAGCACCTGGGTCCTGCATGTAAAAGGATGGGAATGGAGTAGTCAGCTGGTGTGCTGTGGGTAGAAGCACACACAGCTCAGCCATTGCTGGCACCCATATTTCTCTGCCTCTGGGAGTGGTGGGAGGGAGTAAAGAGGAGGGAAAAAAAACCCTGAATGCAACTGTATGATGCTGACTCCCACAGGCAACACTTCTGTGAATGGCAGGCAGCTGATGAACCAGATCCAAGTTCGATGGGTTGAGGGATCCCCTCCACCCCGCCATGGGGGTAAGCTATGGAGGAAGAATGGAGGTGCGCTGTGAGTGGTGGGTAGAGCTGGAGGGTTGGTGAGATAGAGGGCCATCCAGGAAGGAGCAAATAAAAGCAAGTATATAAAAACAAAATGTGTTTTTGCACCTATAACGCAGATAGCATTGCAGTTACGCATAATTATGCTTTGCCTTGCATTTCATAATTTCTCTGTACCAGGGCACATGAGATGGGGTAATAAGATGGCTATGCTGACAATCGGGTCACTGCTGATGGACACATGGAAGCACAGGGCACAGAGGACCCTGCACTTCCACACCTACATACATATGCACATTAACAGAGGAATTGGACCCTGCACTCCCACAGTTAAATAAGGATACTATTATAATAACTCAAAAAGAAGGGAAATTAATTGCAAAAAACTCTGTTAATGCATCAGTTAGGGTTTCTATTGCAGAGATAAAAGACTGGAAATTCAGTGTTAGGGTTACCAACCCTACCACCCCCAACCCCACCCCCACCCTCCACACACCAGCAGGTGGGGTGTATAACAAGTTGTAGGTGCTAACTCTTACCCCATTCTCCTGTACTGTAACATCTCAGCTTGTTTACACATGGAATGGTGTAAGAGTTAGACCTGCAACCCCAAGGCACACCCTCATGCCTGTTAGTGTGCAGGGTGGGGTGGGTGGTATGGTTGGTAACGCTATACTGAATTTCCAGTCTTTTGTCTCTGTAATAGAAACCCTAAGTGATGCATTAATGGAATTTTGTCTATATATGTGTGTGTGTGTGTGTGTGTATATATATATATATATATATATATATATATATATATAATTCTATGCAAAGAACTTTATTTAGTGCATCAGTTAAGGGTTCTTCTACAGTGAAAAGTGAAATTCAATTTAAGGGTTCCACCCCTGCACCCCACCCCCACCCTACCCCCACCAACAGGCATCGGGGTGTGAGTTGGGGATCATCGTGCCCTAACTCTCATATCCCATCCCATGTGTAAACAAGCTGAGGTGGTGCAGTGTAGGAGAATGGGGTGAGAGTTAGGGCTGATAACCCCAATGCACACCCCAATGCCTGTTGGTGGGGGTTGGGTAGAGGTGGGGTGCAAGGGGTTGGAACCCTTAAATTGAATTTCCTTACTTTTGTTGCTGTAGAAGAACCCTAACTGATGCATTAACAAAGTTTTTTGAATAGAATTTCCTTACTTTTTAAGAAAGAATAGAAAGTAGAAAGTTGCGCAAGTTGGTCGGGCCCCACGCTCCCACCAACTTGTAAGTGTCAGGCCACATTACACACCCAATGACTAAAAAGTACATTCACAACAACAAGGCCAGCCACCAAACAAATGTTAATCTAGTAGAACAATAGAAAACGCTGTCCCCAAAACTTAAACTGCACCACACAATATCTCCACAAAAAATATATTGTCCAACATGTAAACACCTCTATTAACATCTACAGGACATGCCGTCAACACTCTCCAAATTTCAAGTAAAAAGACCAAACCGTGTCCAAGATATGACATGTCAAAATTTGAAATTTTCATTCGTCAGAGTGGCACAGTTCCACACCTGTTGACATTTAACACACACAACAACTAAAAACTACATCCATGACACTAAGCCTAGGTATCCTATCATTTTCAAGCCACCACCACAAGCAAAACGCTGTCTGCAGAACATAAACTGCACCACACCATATAACCGCCCAAAAAAATTTTTCTGACATGGAAACACTGTAATTTACATCCACAGGACATGCCGTTAACACCCTCCAAATTTCAAGTGAAAAGACCAAACCATGTCCAAGATATAACATTTTAACATATGAGATTTTCATTCATCAGACCAGCACAGTTCCACACCTGTTGACATTTAACACACACAATGACTGAAAACTACATCCATGACACTAAAGCTAGGTATCCTATCAATTTCAAGCCACCACCACAAGCAAGACACTGTCCGCAACACGTAACGTGAGTCACGCAATATCTCCGCAAAAAAATTTTCTTCAACACATAATCACCATAATTCACATTTACAGGACATGCCGTAAACACCCTCCAAATTTCAAGTAAAAAGACCAAACTGTTTCTGAGACATTCAATGTTAAAGATTGGTAAAATTTCCCTATCTATTCCATTATAAAAAATCTGCCCATCTTGTCCTTCCCTCGCGATCAAAGATGGCGATCAAAGAATCTCATGATCAAAGAATTTTCAGGCTCACGAACAAAGAATTAAAAATCTTATAAATCAAAAAATTGATGGAATTGCGGTATACCACCACATGGTTCAACAGAACGAAGCCCCCTGAGTAACACCCACCCTCATTTGACTTCCTAGGACACCTCTGGGCTGAGAAAATTGATTTTTAAATTGGGCCATCTCAACCCTTGCTCATGATGCATGATTGTGATCAAAGAATCTCACAATCAAAGAATTTTCAGGCTCACGAACAAAGAATTAAAAATGGTGAAACGTGAATATTTCACAGATTTGAACTGAACCAATGGCATGCCTTGATGGAACTGACCCTCCTGAGCAAAACCCACTCTCATTTGTGTCCCTAGCCCAACCTTGAGCCGAGATATTAGTGTTTTTAGGTTGCGATGCAAGATCGCGAACAAAGAATTTCACAATCAAAGAATTTGCAGGCTCGCGATCAAAGATCGTTAGCGAGCTGAGAATTAAGATTTTAAAAGCTTATAACTCTATTCCATGACTGATTTGGATGAAACCAAAGGCATGGCTTGATAGATTGGAGCCCCCTGAGTAAAACCCATCCAAGTTTTACTTCAGAAGTGACCCCTGAGCCGAGATATTTGTGTTTTTCCAATCGGAAATTAAAAAACAAGATGGTGGACCTCACGATCAAAGAATTTTGAAAATTCTCGGGGACAAAGATTCTTGAACTGCAAGGCTGAAAATTCTTTAATCGCCAGGCGGGACAAGATGGCCAGAACCCCATTCTTTGTCCGCAAAACATACGTATACATTTTCCCATTGACTTATAATGGGAACTTAAAAGTGGCATAACTTTTGAATGCCTTAATATTTTTTCACCAAATGAAAGGCGGCATGTTCGACCACCAAAGCTCTTTCAAATGAGCCATCCCACAGAGTAGCACACCACACAACAGCCACGCAGGGCCACATCCAAAATCCCAAAAGCTGCCTCCAAAAACAGATAATTTTGCATTTTTCAGCATTTTTGTACACAAAGACCATAAGTCTGACCAAAACAAAATTTGGCAAATCAAGAGATCTACCATGCCCTACTGAGCATTCCAAATTTCAGGCAAATCCACTGAACAGGTCCAAAGTTATTAACATGCAAACTTTTGACTTTAGTATGTAAGTGACCGCTGAACCCTAACTATAGTGGCGTGACTGCGCCACTATAATATGTGTGTGTGTATATATATATATATATATATATATATAATATTAGAAACAAAAAACTCCATTTAATGCATCAGTTAGGTTGTTCCACAGCGACAAAGTGAGAAATTTGGTGTTAGGTTGAAACCCCTTGACCCCCAGCTCACCTCACCGCGGCATTGGGGTGTGCATTGGGGTTATTGGCTCTAACTCTCACCCCATCACATATGTAAAGAAGCAGAGGTATAGGAGAATGGGGTGAGAGTTAGACCAAGACCTAATGCGCACCCTAGTGCCTGCTGGGGGTGGGCTGGGGGTCCAAGGAGGTTTTCAACCTAACACCGAATTCCTCACTTTTTTTCACAGTGGAACAACCCAAATGATGCATTAAACAGAGTTTTTGCCTCTAATTTCCTTCTTTGAGAAAGATAACCACAATAGTGAATGTAGTGGCGGTGGGACCTCGGGGCCCTTAGTCTCTGCTGCCTCGCTATCCTGCCATGTGATGTCTTGTGACATAGTAACAGGAACAGCAATGCAAATAGAAGCACTAACAGTGGTGCACATGGTAAAGCAAGCACGAATGAGAACAGAAAGGGTAACGCACACGGTGGTGTAGATGGGAACGGTCCGCCACGTGATGTCTTGTCACATAGTAACATGGTGCCCACAAACACAAATGGTAATGGGCATGGTGATGCAAAGCAAAACAGAAAGAGAAACAGTACTGTAGACACAAATGGTAAAAAATAACGGAAATGCAAGCGCAAATGAAAACGCAAAGGATAACGCACATGGTGGCATAGACGTGAACGGTAAGTGAAACGGGTACGGAACCACAAGTGGAAAGGGCAACGGTAACAGTAATGTAAGCGCACAGGCTGGTTTTCCCCAAAAGCTTCATAGAGAAAGACAGTAAGTACAAAGAATGTATGCATAATAATGGGTCTCGGAGCAGAAAATGAGGAGTTGGAATACTAAATTGCTTATATCTCAGGAACCGTACATCGTAGAAAAAAAATTTAAAAGTCATATGATTTATGACTTTCCTGGCTAGTTTTGTACTTAGTTCCTGTTAGGGGCCTAGGTGTTTTTCTGACAAAAAGTCCGTATCTCGCACTGTTTCCGAGATACGGGCCCTGAAAGGCGCAGCGAACGCCGTAATGTTATCCTATGGGAAAAAAAGAGAAGTTCGGAGTGCCATAACTTTGGCTCCCTGTAATATTTTTTCACCAAACCATGAAAATACACATCTGTGGGATGTTGGCTGTCCTCTCTCCAAATTTCAGCCCAAAAGACTGAACCGTTATTTTGCAGCAGGGCGCCAAAGGATTGCTGCAATGTGTCGGACGCCGTAATGTTATCCTATGGGAAAAAGTGTCAACTTTGGAGTGCCATAACTTTGCTGCCATGTAATATTTTTTCAACAAAATACTGAAAGGCACATTTGTGAGATGTCAGCTGCGTTCCTCCAAATTTCAGCCTAAAACACCAAACCGTTGTTTTGCAGCGGGTGCCAAAGAATTGCTGTCATCTTGACACAGCCTAGAAAAGTATTGTTCTAATTTGCGAAAAGCTTTCGTGAAATTCATTTGATAGTGTCGCAGTGCTAAAGTACTTTGGCGAAGTACTTTTTCCAGAAATGTGGAAAACATATTTCTGGGGTGTTTTACACCAAAATAAAGACATGGCTAGCATCCTCAGGGTCCGACTAGGTGAATACAAAACGAATTAGGTTGCTAGAGGGTCCCAAATTTAAATACCAAGCATTTTTCTGATCACCAAATGAAAACAAAATGGCGGATTTGTGACAGTAAAAGGGCCATTTGCGAAAGTAAAAACTGCATTTGCGACACTGTTGAATTTTTGTTAACTTTTCCCATTGACTTATAATGGGAACTTGTTTTTTGAATAACTTTTGAACTGTTTAATATTTTTTCATGAAATCTTTGAAAGGCACATCAGGGACCCCAGCTGCATGTTCCCTGAAGATTTCAAACCGGTGGTGCAAACCATGTGACCTGTAGGCGCGACCGTAGAATTCCAAAAAAGCGTAAAAGCATGCTCAGATCACGCTTAATAACTCCACAGCCATATATCTGACTGATACAAAACTTGGCAGAACCCAAGGTGTATGGGTCTTGATTGTGTATTCCAAATTTCAGGCAAATCTGTTCAACAGTTGCAAAGTTATTAAGGTGCAAAATTTTAGGTTTAACATGTAAATGGCTCCTCAACCCTAACTATCGTAGCACTACCGTGCTGCCATAATATATCTATATCTATATATCCATCTGTCTATATATATATATATATATGTATACACACACACACACACAATGGGGGTGAGAGCTACTCCAGTGGAATAAATGGAGATATTCTCACTGCAGTGAGATAAATGCTGATGATATCAGTGAAGTGAAATATATTCAGTTTATCCATACTCTGCTGATGTCACCACTTACTCACTCACTCACTCACTCAAGCTAGCATTCTAAGTGCAAGTGCTTCAGAAATCAGTTTCTGTTTCTCACTGAAACCTGCAATTTACTCAGTTCGCATTGCAAAACACACTTACCTGTGTCCCATAGTTTCTAAGACTCCTAGCCCATTACTGTGCTAATCTTAGCTTCAAAGCAACCTGAATTCTGAAGGAAACTTCTTTACAAAGCAGTTTCGCTTTCTCAGTGCAAGCTGCAACTAACTCAATTAGGATTGCAAAACACAATCACCTGTTTCCCATTGTGTTTCTAACAATCCCAGCCCAATCAGAAACACTCCCACACCCTCAGATCACAAACAAACAGTGATGTCAGTATAGCCTAGAGGTTAGAGTAATGAACTCTGAACAAGCTTGGTACATTCAGCAGACCAGACCTGGGTTTGATTCTCACAACCTCCACTTCCATACTGTGTGACTCTGAACAAACCACTTAACTGCCCCTTGTTCCCAGGTCACTCCTAAAAACTCACTTAGTTACCAAAGAATTAAAAAAAAAGCACATAGAAACAGAAAAAAGATGCAGCAAAACATAACAAAACTTCTTAAACTCCTACTCCATTGTATAAATAGCACACATGATGTGCAGATCGTGTGCTATGGGAAATATTCTCACTCCTGCAGAGCTGTGCATTCTCACTCACTTCATGAGAATACATAGCTCACTCTGCAGGAGTGAGCATATCTTCCATAACACTCCTGCCCCATCATGTATCATATATATATATATATATATATATACATACATATACACACAGTATATTCCCCTAAGCAGCAAAAGGACAGGACCACAGACAGCCATCATTAGGTAAGTCAAACATACAACATATTCCAGATGACACAAATGCAGTAGTACTGATGTGCTACCCTGGTGGATTTGTATCTGTGGCATGCACACTGCAGAACATACACACTCATGTCTGGCTTCAAATAGAAATCCATGATACTTAAATCACAACACTCTTTCTCTATGCAGAACCACAAGCCCTTGCAGCCACAGATAAAAATCCATGATACCATTATATAAAATGTTTTGTATTCTGGAATTTGTTGTTTGCTTCTCTTTTTTGATCTGTATTTCCAGATTGACAGGATATGTACAGTCTGTTACTTTTCCTTTCAATAAAGTTTATTCAATTTGAAAACAAAAGAATTTCATGCTACCCAAATTGCAACATTACTTTTCTCTGCAGAAGTTCAAGCCCCTATAGATCAGCACTTCTGTATTCATAGGTAATCATGCACATTGTAAGACATATGCAAACTTGTGGCTGCAGAAGCACAGGTCTCCATACCTCTCAAGTGTCCCTGATTTTGCCTCAAAATTTTACTCTGTCCCTCCTAAAATTTGTGTTTTTGTGGCTAAACAGTGAGGACTGTAAGCACAAAACAATGTCAAGCATTAAAGTTAAAGACTTCTTCTTTAGAAAATGCATTTTGCACTAAGCCCCATATTCTACCAGCTTTCTGAGTGGATATCTCTAATTTTGAAGATGTATCCCTGATTTTGGTCCTTTGTCCCTGATTTTTTTAAGCCTTGTCCCTGATTTATGAGGCAGGAAGTTGAGAGGTATGCAGGTCTCTGATGGCATGTTCTTCAGCCTCTGCTGTAAGACATACAGATCCACTTCTGCTGCAGAAGCACAGGTTTCTGGGGGGCCTGCACATCTGCAACCATGGATAGGAATCCATGATACTAAAATTGAAAAATGACTTCTGTCTGCAGAAGGACAGGCCCCCATGTGGCAAGCGCCTTTGTAGCCACAGGTACTGTTGCACACTGTAAGACATACACACATTTCTGGCTGCAGAATCACAGGTTTCTGTTGGGCCCACCCTTCTGGAGCTGCGGATGCAAATCCACAAAAGTAGCACATCAGTGCTACTGCATTTGTGTCTGGAAACAGTTGTATGTTGTTTTTATCTTACCTGAAAATGACTCTCTGTGGTTGCTTGTGTGGTCTTGTCCTTTTACTGCTTGGTGGGTGGGGAGATAGGGCTAGAAACCCTAATGTCACATTTCCCTACTTTTGTGGGGTTACTTAAGAACATAAGAAAAGTGTTGGCAGATGGGGACCATGCGATCCAGCTAGTCTGCCCTAGAAACCACCCCCCTCCCTATGCAGCCTGCATCCTAACTTGTCCTTTATGTCTGTCCCATGTGAATTTGAGCTCCCTGATTGCCTTTGATGCTACCACCTCCTGGGGTAGGCTGTTCCACAGGTCTATCACTCTCTCTGTGAAGAAGTACTTCTTGAGGTTGCTTTTGAACCTTCCTCCTACCAGTCTCATATCATACCCTTTTGTGCATGCTGTCATTTTCTGTTGAAATAGATTGCCTGTCTGAGCTACGTTAAATCCCCTCATGTACTTAAATGTTTCAACCATGTCCCCTCTATTTCTTCTCTGCTCAAGGGAGTATAGGTTCAGCTCCCCGAGTCTTGCTTCATATGACCTGTGATGCAGTCCATGCACCATCTTAGTAGCCCTTCTCTGCACCGTTTCCAAATGGTCAATGTCCTTTTTGAGGTGAGGTCTCCAGAACTGAGTGCAGTACTCTAAGTGTGGCCTCTAAGGACCTGTAGAGAGATATGATAATTTCCCTCTTTCTACTAGAAATACCTCTGTTTATACATTTGAGGATGCCACCCGCCTTCTGTGGTGCTGTCTCACATTGTTTTCCTACCTTTAATTTGCCAGTGATGATTATGCCGAGATCTCGTTCCATTTGTGTCTCCTCAAGTTGATGTCCTTTCAGTATATACTTTTTTCCAGCGTTCCTCTTTCCCAAGTGCATTACCTTACATTTTTTTGGCATTAAATTGTAACTGCCAGTCCCTGGACTAATCCTCAAGCCTTCTAAGGTCAGCGTCCATGTTGTCTGCTCCTTCCCTTGTGTCCACTCTGTTGCAGAGTTTTGTATAATCTGCGAACAGGCAAACCTTCCCTGTTAGTCCATTTGCTATGTCTGCTATAAATATGCCACTGGTCACCCTACCCTACCTTGACAATGACCCATTGACTAGTACTCTCTGGGTCCTATTGTTCAGCCAGTTACTGATCCAACTGACCATCTTCTGTCCAACTCCCATATGTTCCAGCTTATTGGGTTAGCCTTCTGTAAGGGATGGTGTCAAAGGCCTTGCTGAAATCTAGGTAAAAAACGCACACCACCCCTCCCTGACCCAATGTTCTGGTGACCTAGTCGAAGAAGTTGATCAAGTTTTGTTTTTGCCAATAAAAGTTTTTATTATTTCAGAAATAAAAAAAGAACAATACATAAGTACATAACCATCATGAGAGAACTCATTACTGTAATAAAAATGCCATAGCAAGTAAATAACATACATCCATAACAAAAAAAAAAACAAACCTTAAGATTAAACAGTTTGTTAACCATGTTTTCCATCTTTAACTTATATATTAGATATTACTCATATTGGTACTCTTAAGATTAATGTACTAAAGGCTTACTATGCAAAAAAACATACAAGAGTAGATATGCCAACAAATGACTAGGCAATGACATTCCTAATATAAAATTTATGTAAGCATTAGATTATTGGAAAAAAATTAAAGAACAGATAGTAATTACTTCGATTCTTATGAAGTTCCACACAAAAGGCTATATTATAGAAATTATCATAAAAAACCACACTAGGTAACTTGCATGTTAGAAATTTTATGTCGTAGTGTGTGTAAAATTTATTCTATTATAATATAAAAAGGATTAGAAAACAGGCATAGATGAAGCCTGAAAAGCAGGAGCAGGTATGTAGAAAGAAAAGAGAGCAAAGGAAGTGGAAGGAAGAGAAAAAAAGGGGGGAGCCTGAATGGGATCCTGTTATACCCAGAATGTATGCGTTTTGGAGCATAGATATGTGCAAAGGAGGTCTGAAGCATAAGTGGGAGAAGATGATCAAGACACTAGCATAGGTTAACCAGACATACTTAACATTCTATAAATGGTATCCCATTTTTTGAGGAATTTAGATGAATTATCCCTTAGGGACAGTGCCAGTTTCTCTAACCTAAGAGTTTCAAGCAAATTATTTCTCCACTCTTGTAAAGTAGGTGATGTCTCCTCCAACCAATACTTTAAAATAATATGTCTGATGGAAGTACCTATCAGGAGAAGAGTATGTTTCTGTTCATAAGACCAGCAGGCTTATTTTTCAAAATGATCCAGAGTACATGTGAAGTCATATTGCTTTGGGTCCATTTTTCCAGTATCTGTTAGGTATGCTACTATCCTCTCTTTTAATAGTGACTCCATCATTTTCCCCACAACTAAAGTCAAACTTACAGGGTGGTAATTTCCTGCCTCTTCCTTGTTTCTGCTCTTGTGTAAGGGCACAACAGTTGCCTGTTTCCTGTCCTGAGGAATTCTCCCTGCTGTCTAGTGACTAGTGTTAATACACCAGGTAGTTGAACCCTACTTGATGTATTAACACAGTTTATTTGCAACAAATTTCCTTTATTTTTTGAGATAGTGCAGATGCAAATCCACAAAAGTAGCACATCAGTGCTATTGCATTTGTGCCTGGAAATAGTTGCATGTTGTTTTTATCTTACCTGATAATGGCTTACTGTGGTTGCTTGTGTACTCTTGTCCTTTTGCTGCTTGGGGGTTGGGGAGGAAGGGCTGAAAACCCTAATGTCACATTTTCCTACTTTTGTGGGGTTAAGTTGAACCCTACCTGGTGTATAAACATGTTTTATTTGTTTGCAAACAATTTCCTTTATTTTTTGAGATAGTGGAATTGGATCATTGTTCACACAGGTTTGTGTGAACAGATGCAGATATGCAGGGTCCTGCAGGCCCTGCAGCAAGAGAAGAGTCTGTCTACTTGCACTTCCATGCAGGTACAGATGCAAATAATTTGTGGGACTGTTTGTGGGGCTGCAGACATGCAGAACCCTCTGGGCATACACTTACATGTGAATACAGATGCATATGCACAGGGCCAAGAGTCCTTTTGGCTGTGGAAATACAGGGCTATCTGGGCCTTGTTTTTCTGTGTAGCTATGGGTGCAGAGGTGAAGGGCCCTCTGGGACCTATGCCAAGAGACAGCATCTCTTTACTGTATAGGTACTTGTTGCCCGTGTGACCAGCATTGCACCATCCCTCCCATGGCTGGAAGTTTTGCTGCATGGAAGCATCATCTCCTCAACTTTGGCCCATTCAGGTGGCTCACTGAGCTTTCCCTGAACTCAGCTCACCAGCATGGGATCACAGTGCACTACCCATTGGACCAAAGGCTGGCCCTGCAAATAATGATTCTTCATACTTTTTTTTAACATTTTGACCCCATGTCATGAACTTCATTACTACAATGTGTTAAATTCTGCTGGAAAGATGTCACACAAAGTAACTGTGAAATCACATTTTGAACTGTATTTGAAAATTCTCACCATCCTTATTCGTGCAGCAAGGTCCTGTAAACAGTACATTTGAAATTTGGGACTAAAATATTGCAAAACACAAAAGTTATTAGTAAAAGTACATGAGACACCATCATTTCTTCATACCCACCAAAAATAGAATGCTTGTGTTGCTCATTTAAGTGTGACAGAAAAATATTTCTTGCTGACCACTAATCGAATTCTTTGGTTGCCCATTTAAGTGCCAGCCAATAATTCTATTTCTGGTGCAAGCAAAAAATTCTTGGGTGGCACTCAAATGTGCAATCCAGGAATCTGTGACTTGTGACACAAGAACTGACCATTCCAGTATGCTTACAGCCAAAAAGCTTAAAGTAAAAAAAAAAAGTATTTCTGGCCTGGTTTTTGAAAATCATACATCCAAATCAAGCTTAACAGGTCCCATGTAGCAAGATTCATGTTTTTTTAAATAACGTGTTTCTATGTATTTTTACACTTTCTTTGCACAGAAAACAAACAAGATGGCTGCTGTCATGACTTAAACATTTTTTCTCATGAAGAAAAAATACAATTGACCTTCAAAACGCTCTTGTAAGATGAATTTTTGGGTCACATCAGATAGTTATCTCAAAAACCCCACTGAACATGCTCAGAAGCCAAATTCCCAAACTTTCTAACTCTGGAACTGACTAATATTTTTTTCACAAAACCTATGAAAGCAACGTCCTTAGGATAATCCTCTTCTGTGCTGAAAGTTTCAGAACAAAACTCTGTACTGTCTTGGATAGAGGTGGTCTCGAGCCTCGCTGAATCAGGCCTCTCTGTTGCAGCCACAAACTGGTTCAGATCATACCTCTCTGATAGAACTCAGTCCGTTAGAGTCTCAAATGTGATCTCCACCCCCCTTCCCTTAACTACTGGTGTCCCACAGGGGTCAGTTCTTGGTCACATTCTGTTCTTTATATTCCTAAATGACCTGCCACTCATCTGCTCTACTTCCTCAATTCACATGTATGCAGATGATACTGTACTCTACTACTCGGGCTCTGCCCCGATGTGGTACAATCTAACCTCCAAGCTGACTTCAACAAGGTACAGCAATGGTTTAGCTCTCACCAGCTCTCCCTAAATGCAAAAAAACTGTCACTATGACCTTCGGCACACAACGGCGCCTGGCCAAACTCCCCTCCCTTCCCTTCTTCACCACCCTGGATGGCCAAAAACTTGAAGATGTCTCCTCGTTCCATTACTTGGGGGTCTGGCTCAACAGCCATCTCTCCTTCTCTGACCACATCGATGCTATCTCAAAAAAACTATGCCCCATGCTCAGTGCACTATATAGGAACTGCAGCAGCCTCCCTCCCCGAGTCCAACATGAACTGGTCCTGAAGATGATACTGCCCTCCATCGACTACTGTGACATTGTATACAGTGCAGCCCCTAAGGCCACCCTATCTAAACTGGACACACTTTATAATGCCTTCTGCCGCTTTGCTCTCAATGCCTCTCCCCTCACCCACCACTGCGACCTTTACCAAGCCTTGGCACTACCGTCCCTCAAAAACTGCTGCATCTCTCACTGTGCTAAATTTTTCTCCAACCTATGGCTTGGGTCCATCCCCTCCTACCTTGCCACCATGCTCACAGATGCCCCACCCCCCTCCCATCATCTTAGATCCAATGACTCCCGCCAACTTTCAGTCCCTAGGTGGAAGACCTCTGCTGGTCAAGCTGCCTTCTCACACCAGCTGCCCAAGCTCTGGAACACCCTACCACCACAAATTTGACACTCCTTCTCTTCCTACTCTCTGTCTACCACCCTAGCAAACTTCCTTACTACAAATTGCTCCTGTCCCTGAACCTGCCATGCCCCATTATCCCCTCCCCAATGCCTGACCAGTGACCTTGCAACAGAAGCTGGCATATAACCCCAACCTTGCATGTATGTCCTAGGCCTATTTTGCCCTATGTACTGTGTATAACTGTATAACTGTGATATACATCCTCTGTTGTTTAAAGCTGTTACTACTGTGCTAATTTACCTTGTCTGCTGCTTCTTGTCACAAAAATTGTTATTTGATACTATAATATCCTTCATGCAATTGTGTATAATTATGCTGCTTTTTATTTGCTTCTGTTAACTGTTCACTTCATAACCTGCGTGTTATCATATGCATGTGTACCCCCTCAGGTCGCACCGGGAGATGAGCATCTTGTTGCTCAGTGTGCCTTTCCTGGTGAAACAATTGCAATAAATATGTAATAAAAATAAAAAAAGACCACAAAGTGGCAGTTTTATGTACTTTTGATCTTTCTGGATCTCAGAATCTGTTTAAGTGGCCATCACAAATCTTCCCACATCTTGAAAACTTGGCACCTGGACTGTGCGTACCAAATTTTGCTTGATTCCATTAAACACCGCCAAAGTTATTATGGTGTAAAGACTGGAGTTTAACATTAAACACTCTGCTCAACCTTAACTATACTTCCGCTACTGCACAAGTTTAATATATAAGTATTAGGGTTGCTCAGAATCCATCTAATGCAATACAATACCTCAGATTCTGGACATTTTTTCAAAATTTGGAATTTTGGTTCTAAAGGCTGAAAACCCAAATTTCAAAAGAAACTCTGATGCAGAATCGGAATCTGATTCTGAATATAAAGCTGACTTCTATAAAACTGTTGTAAAGTAAAACTTACCCCACCTGGTGAAACAGGAATCCTCCCTCCTCCCCCTTACCTTCTTATATGCTGCTGTAAGCCAGCAGAATGCATCCTTCTGGTGGTCACACTGATATTCAGCAGGCAGTGGAAGTTGTGCAACTTAGTCTCAGATGACTAACTACTTGTCTTGCTTTATAACTCTCCTTTCTGACCCCTTATAGTCCAGTAGCAACCAACCAAGTAACCAGATGCTGCTGCAGCCTATGTTTTTGACATGCAAGCCATCTAGGCAGGGACTGACTGACTGAGGTTCCCGAGTCCAACCATTAGTGAAAAATCTCCCGGAGTCTGCTGGGAAAGTGGACTAGCAGTAGCCAAACCATGTTCTTTTTGGCCACAGCAACTGGATTTTAAGCCAGGTGTCTGCTGCATTACCCAGGGTTTGGAGTCAGTAGGTCACTCTTTTTCTTAGCAGACATCACATGAGGTGTGTGATGATGGACCCCTTCCTTCCCCATCCAGTTGGTTGGACTCAGAGCAGTCAGTGTGTGTGGTAGTTGTCAATACTGGTAACCACTGCCTGATATGCTGGGTTAGTAGCTAGCTGCTGGTGTGAAGGGAGAGAATAAGTCTGCTTGGCATGGTTGGAGCTGAGGAATAGTTGGTGGCTGCTGCTGGCTGGGAGGAGGAACATCACCAGACTGGATATATGGGTCATGTGAGACAAGGGTAGCATAACCTGGTAAATGGTGATTTGACAAACAGCACTGACTGTGGCACTGGCAAGTTGACAATAGGGATTAGGAAATAGCACTGGGGAGACCCAGCCCCGAGTCACTTGGAAATGGATGCAAGCAACTAGGAGAAGAAAGCAGGCCAGAGGAAATAGAACTCTTCAAACTCAGTTGGAAGTTGGCAATGGGAGGAGGACCCCACAGCTGCAGCTGCCTTAAGGTAGGGGATTGGAAGGATGGAGAAGATCGATAGGACCACAAATGACAGGAGGAGAGTGCAGGCAGGTCATGGCAAGGGGAAGCCAGTGGCAGGATGAAATTGAGACATTTTTGCATGTTTTAACTTTTACTTCAGTACTGTGGATGGGCAGGGGTTTTGTTTTGCAGATGCTCAGATGCAGATTGCAAAATTGGAAATTTTGATTCTGTCACCAGTTCCATTCCATCAGTGTAATCAGACTAGGATTGAAAATGGACTTGGAATTGGAGTCTCTGAAGTGCCACAAAATGCAAACAGAATGAATTCTAGAGTCTGAGTATCCCTAATATATATATATATATATATATATATATATATAGATATATACACACATATATATATATAATGCTTCAATTAGGGTTGTCAACCCTTAAGCTCACCCCATTAGGTGTATATGTTTCTGGAGTGTATAGAACGGGGTAAGCTTTAGGGTTGACAACCGTAAGAAGAGTCTACTCCTGAGTTGCTCTAGGGGTGGGGTTGGGGTTTTAGGGTTGGAAACCCTAAAGCCACATTTCCCTACTTTTGCCACTTTAGCCTGAACCCTAAATGTTGCATTAATATAGTTTTTTTTTTTCAATGAATACAGGTACATAAATCGCAAAAAACTATATCAATGCAGACATTTGGGTTAAATAACGTAAAGTGCACAATGTAGGAAAATGAAAAACATTAAAGTTTGGAGCTCCAGAATATTAGCAAATCAGTGGTGGGGTGTTCCTTGGGGTTGTCAACCCTGATGCCCATTGCTTATCCCCATAGCCTCCTGTTTGAAGTACAAGGTACAGCTCCAAGCCAGTGCCTCATAGTGATACACTCCTCAAATATAAATAAGTATAGCTTACCACATGTGTCCTACAGGTGTTCCAGACTGCTGCATTAAAGGATGGTGTACATGACACTAGTAAGTAGGCACCCCAGTGCTGGCAGTCTGAAGTAGCAGGTGTGGGGGGAACTAAATGGGGGCAGGCAAACTGGCACTGGGGGGTAGGCACCCTGGTGTTGTAATCATTCAAAATTAAAACAATTTTGCTAGCATGGTGAACTGGGCATCCCATTGTCCAGTTCAAATTAATGAGGCCTTCAATGAGGCTAATGGCAAATGGTCAGGAGAAAGCAAAGAAACACCCACATACAGCTACAACCAGTAGGGGTAAGGCTATGCATTGACACATAGCCCTGCGCTTGCTGAACAAACTCAGCTGATCATAAATCCAATGCCTACGAATACCCCTGACACCTGATACACAAATGCATTCTCATGAAAGGACCACATTAAGAAATATGGTTATAAAAATTCATTTATCTTTAGAACACTGATTTGTGTAACAGTGCATGCTCAGAAACAGAACTGTTTTCCTTAAGTATTTTAACAATGTACTTATGTTTGGGAGCTACATACCACAAAAGCACACATGTTGGGTCAAACTCTATCAGACTTGCAAGCCTTGGCATTCGAACCCTCCTAGTTTTCTAGTAACAGATAAGCAAAAAAAAAAAAGGTCTTATAGTCTTTTTTTTTACATTGTTTGCAGATCTGTAACTTTGTTCCTGGTAAACTGATTGCCACAATGTTTTTTGGATCCATGGATCTTGGCACCAGGTACTGTATTTGCCTTCCAAATTTCAAGTAAATCGGTTGAATGGGGACAGAGTTATTAAGGTGCAAAAACTGGAATAACATTTAAGTGCTTACTTAACCTTAATGTATAGGTGCTACAGCAACAGGAACATGCACTGTATTACTGAAATTCATGTTGGCTATCCTGGATCTGTAATAAAAAAAACCAAAAAAAAACCCTAGGATGTAAAGTTAAATGCTGAAACAATGAGAATGTCCCCAGGATGTGGACATGGTACAGAAGGGTGGCATATTGCATATAAAGAGATGCTCAAGGACAAGGGGGCATGATATAAAGCTAGAAGACGGGAGACTTAGAGGGAATGTGAGGGAATATTTTTTCACAGAAAGGGTGGTGGACACCTGAAACAGCCTCCCAGCAGAGGTGGTGAGTACCGAAATGGTAACAGGATTCAAACATACATGGGCTAGGCATGGAGGAACCTTGGTAACAGGGCAAGGGGTGGTGTAAGGCCAGAGTTCAAATAGGGTCTATAGTAGAACAGGAGGTAGGGGCTTTAGGGCAGACTGGGTGGGCCAGGAGGTCCTTTTCTGTTAACAGCTTCTATTTATATGTGAGGATGTACTACAGTACTTCATTGAAAGAGTTGTAGACTGCTGGAACAGACTGCCAACCGAAGTGGTGGAGGCAAAAATAGTACAGGGCTTTAAACATGCATGGGATTGACACAGGGAGAGTAAATAGGCATGGAGGAAGGAGGATTGCCAGAGCCCAGTTAGGGCCTTCAGAGACAGACTAGGCAGGGGCCATCTGGGCAGACTGGGTGGGCCAAGCAGTCTTTTTCTGCTGACAAATTCTGAGTTTCAAAGTTTCTGTGTTTCCTCATGGAGTTTCAATATTGAATGAAGTAGAGATATCCTGCTTGACACTGAGTATAAAGGAAGCTTTTACTCATAATAAAACATCCAAGAGATGATAAACACACTTTAATGTGGTAAACAAAATTGGCACTGAAGATAGTATACCTCCAAATTACCTCTGAAGGATGGTTTTGCTGTACTCCAATAATTGCATAACTTGTTCCCAAAATGGTCTCATCCCAACCACAATCCTTTTATAATTCACAGACTTGCTAATCCCATTCTAATGTGCCCCAAGCCTCTTGACTCAAGTACACTTGAAGGGAATCCCAAGAAGATCCCCACTGCTGAAAACTGTCATCTGTATGTCAACAAAATCCAGGCAACATTCAGACAGATGTTGTTTTTCTCAGTGCACTACAATCAAAACTTTTGATTCTGTAGCAATCTCATTCCTGCAAAATGAAGTTTCTGCAAGTTTTGACACAGCTATAGGCAATTTACTTAACTTTACAATTACCAGCTGGAAAAGTGGCTTCATGCTTGCCCTTGAATGTGCTTAATTGCTACTCTGTATTATGTTGTCAAAGACAATTACAGCCTCATCCTGAATCTTCTGGTATGTTATAAGAGAACTGGAAGCCTTTCCTTTTATCTAGCCTATATCATTGGCTGTTCAGAAGAATGTGCATAGATGTTCCTCTTCATTAAAAGGCTTAGGCACATTATAATTGTAACACGACTGCTTATATGTTTTTGGGTTTATATACCATGTCAAAAAATTCTAAATTTAAACAGCTTCCTCCAGCTTGTAGCTTTGCTGTACCACATTGGAGTGTGATCCCTTCAGATCTTCAAAGCTAAGCATGGTCATTCCTAGCCAATAGTAGTGTGGGCCAGGTGCTGCATAAATGTTGTGTTGGCAGTTCTACAAGAAGGTACTCTCCTTGTTGTAAAAAAAGTAACCATACCAGTGTTCCAGAATGGTGTTTGGGTAACACTGTGGTGTGGAGGTGCCATCTTTTGGATTATGTGGAGGTGCCATCCTTTGAATTAGACAGAGGCCTTTCTGCCTACTCCAGTTGTTGCACAGGTGGATATAAAAGATCCCATGGCATTTCCCAAAAAGAGTAAGGGAATTTCCCAGATGTTGTGGCCAGATTTCCCCCATTCAGTGATACCACCAACAGCTCCAACAGTTCAAAATCAGCTCACGCCAACATCCTCAAAGATGCTTACATCTCAAAAGTAAGGCAACAACAAAAAGTATGAAAAAGATAGCGCTCGCAGCATTAGGCAAGGAATTCCAGTGTTTAATTAACACACGAGAGGTGCAAAACTGCCTACTAGAAGCTTAGTGTTGTCTGCCTTTTGGTAAGCAGTCCTGCACTTCTCATGTGTTAATTAAACACTGGAATGTCTTGCCTAAGATGTGATTTCTGTTGGCAGCAATAACTTAACCTGGTTCAATATCGGTCGGTTTGCATCTGTCCCCCCCCCCCCTTCATTATTTGGAAAACAGGAATTATTTTCAAGCCCTCCTTTTCTCTTCAACAAATAACAAACACTAAATAAATGAATAAAACTTCAGTTGTCAGAAGTGTAAATACTACAAAAGTTAGTTTGCAGATCATAATAAATATTTAAAATGACATGTTCAAAAGCATAAACACCAACATTTCAAAAATGTAAAAACAATATCACATGGAATTGCCCATGCAGTGAATAAACCTTAGATCCCATGAAGAGTATACAGGTTCTATTCACAATAAAACATGTAAGGAATAAGTTACCACATGGTGTGCATTGTAGAATGTGTGATGCTGGCCGGGGGTATGCTAGGAAAGGTTCAGAACACAGCACAGCACCAAAAAAAGTATATGATGTACTTAAGCTGAGGATATTGTCTGATTGCTCTTCATGAGAAAGGTTAAACTAGCAAATAAGCAAGAGGACAGTTTTCAAATCGGAGGAATGGATCAATCATCTGATCAGAGATTGCTAACACATACTGTATATGAAAAGATGAGAGAAAATAGAACATTAGTGAACAATTTGAGGAAAAGATTTTGAAACAAAAACCAGAAATAATTTCACAAAAATCATGTCTAATTTGTAAAATAGACATTTATTCCTAGCCTGCTGAAACAATCCATGTCTTCATATTAAGGCTACATAAAAAGTGAAAAGACAATTAATTGTGATTCCTATGGAGCTGGATAATGGATTGGTGGGGAAAAGTCTGTTCTTACGTGTTTCTATATACTAATACTACACAGTTATTTTAGGATGGTAAAAGGCCAGATATAGCCCATGTGCCCCCCCCCCCCCAAATTAGAGGGCCCATAGTTCCCTTCTGTTTTCAGTAACATATTTATCTAGTTTGAGTGTGAAACTTCTATGGTTTCCAGCCTCTATCACCTCTCTAAGTAGTATTATGGTTTCCAGCCTCTAGCACCTCCCTAGGCAGATCACTTCAATTTCTACCTGCTCTCTGGGTAAAGAAGCTTTCTTATTATTTGTATTGTTATCCAGCATGATCTGCTGATTATGGGACCATGAGTTATACACCTTAGGATTAATTCATATCTGTAAGGTTACTCCTTTGTTCAACATTTCTTAGTATTTTTAACATCTCCAGCAAATCCCCCATTCTCCTCTCCTTCAAGGAAAATAAGGCTAAACTGTCAAGTCTCTCTTGATAGGTAAGGTGTTTTATTCTTGGTAACATTTTAGTTTTTCTATGCTGCACCTGTTCAAGTTGTTTAATATCTCTCAAGTTATACAGTAGGAGTTCCAAATCTGTGAACAATAATCCAGGTTCAGTCCAGTATACCACTTGTACACTGGTATGATACATAGCTCATTATTACTAACAAAAGTACATTTTATGTTTTTTATTAGTCTATTTGCTATGGCTGTAATTTTATTGCACTGCTTTTGTTCGAAAAGCAGTAAGGTCCTGATTTACTAGGATCCCCAGATCCCTTTCAGACTCGACTGCTGTCATTTTCTTTCCATTTAATAAGTATTTCTGTTTATTATTATTTTCCCATGTGAATAGCAATACATTTTCATTATTAAACTGCATCTTGTTTTTCAGTGCCCATCTCTATTTGTTTTTTTAGTCCTGTCTCTGTTTTCCTGATTGTCCATTTTCGATCCTAATTTTGTATCATCAGCAAATTTTTTCTCATACCCTTTATGTAAGATAGAACTGAAGAAGGAAAAGAGAGCAAGCCCCAACACTGACCCTGTGGGATCCCACTCATTACCCCCTTTCATCTGATAAACCCCTTTGATTCTTACATTTTGCATCCTGTGTTCTAGCCCAGTTTGAACCCATTTGACTAAGCAACCATTTATTTTTGCATCACTTTGTTTATTAATACATTGTGTGATGCCATTTTTTAACTTATATTTTATTTGCATAAAAACAGTGCAATACATTCCTTAACAAGCAGACACAATCTGAATATACACAGACACGCCAGTTTTATAGTTAGCATTCATCATGCCTTTGTAACTTATTACAACATTTGGGGGTTACTAAATTATATAATTACTAGTACATTTCACTATAGAGTAATATGCCACCATGAGCAGAGACAAGTCAAAAATAAGGACAACTAAATCTTGTACCTCTGCATAAGGTCTACTGTCTCCTGGAACCTAAGAAAAGGAGTAACAAAAAGAAAACTTGTCAGAGATGCAAAGAATTTAATGGGGTGAGGGTGAGGCTTAGGCAACTTGGGATCCATCATATAATGCTAATGCCAGCTAACCTTAAAATAATCTATAACAGTAAAGTTTATCAGTTTTCTGAACCAGCTGATGCCACTAAATTGATGCAAAAAATTGAGCGATAATTTACTACCCGCCAAGGAGAATCAGAGTCAGAAGATGGAAGCGCAGAATGAATGGAGGTGACTCTTTAATAACATTGTAAGGAGCAAAGGAGGTACAGGTAGCTTTCTTTTGATTAGGGGATGTATTGCTAGATACCAGCACAGTACTGTATGTTTAAACCAAATGAAACATGTTATATTCTGTTATTAATGTGTAACTATATCCTGGTAATACGTTATTAAAATGGCATCTTTATGGTGCATGTATTAAAGCTTCCTCCTCCCTCCCTCTTGCATCCAGGACATTTTGACACCTTTTGGAATCATATTCTGGCTCAATGCAACTGATGTGCCTTATTGGCAGCTTGACTATTTCAAGGCAAGGTATAAAGGCTATGCATGTTAAGTTAATTGCCTCAGCCAGGCAGCAAATGTATGAATATTCTTTTCTGCTCAACAGGTAGGCATAGCTTATTTTGAATGTTGAGACAACAGACTATTTCCAAGATTAAGTTTAAGCAAAAGCCCATATAGACAATGCAGTTCCTTTTGTTGTTACCTGCCAGTCTCTCATTATGCATTGTCTGGTCCCATACCAAGAATGTCTATATGCATTAATTGCGTTTTTTGGACAAAGAGCAGTTTATAGTTCTTAAATAAGCTCTCATCAAGCTGTGTGATGCCATATTGAATGCCTTTCACAAGTCAAAGAAAATGACATGCATTGGTAGTTTATTATTCAAATGTAGGTTTATTTTTTTATAGAAGGATAACGTGTTAATTATATGTTTTTAAATCTCTGCTGATTTTTGTCTGACAGACTTTTTTGTTTAATATCATTGTCAAGCTCATGTTTTATTAGCTTTTCCATTAATTTCTGAGGAACTGACATCAGATTTATGGGTCTGTAATTTTCTATGCTTGTTCTGCTACGTTGTTCAATATTGGTATAACTGTAGCCCTTTTCTGATATTTTGGGATGACTCCTGAGCGGAATGATTTTTTAAAGATACAGGTATCAGTCAGTGGTCCTGCAGTTAATGTTGTCACATCCTTCAAGACCCTTGGATGCAGTTCATTTGGTCCAGTTGCTTCACTGATTTTCTATTCCATAAATAATTTGTGTACTTCAGTAACTTTAAAGCTGTAGTTTGGTGTATTATTAAGATGTTCTGCATTGATATGGCTCATATTATTGAGTTTTGGAATACAAATGCATGCAAAGTATTCATTACATTTGTTTGCCACTTTAGCTGGGTCCTGTGTTTCAATAGTTTTCATTTAGGTGCTCTATTGTTCTATCTGAATTTTTGCTATTGTTGATATAAGCGTAGAAGGATTTTACAATATTTTTGCTGTTTGCTAGTTTGAATTCAGTTTTGGTTTCTCCCCTCTCTATTAATATTTTTGGCCCTTTTCAGTTCATTCTTATAGTTGTTTGTTCTAGCCCCAGTTTGTTCTTTTTTGATTTTGTTTTATGCTTTGGTCTTTTTTTTTGTGCCCCCTTTTTCTCTTCAGGGGTATCCTCTGCTCACTCTGCCTGTCCCAAAAACTCTTGGAGTGCTGCCAGGTTTTCCCCCATGCTACCTCAGCCTACCCCTCTGGGCGGGGTGGAGGGGGACCCTGGGATGTCTCCCTCCAGTCAATTAGTGTGTGTCAGGCAGTCTGGACAGTCCCCAAGAGTCAGGTTAAGGTGTCTGGGAGCTTGGATCCCCATCTCTGCTGGCATCCATGAGGCCATTTTCTGTGTTTCTGGTGCCATCTCCCCTGAGAATGTAGGCATGCAAGGGGGGCCAAGGGGAAGAGCACATCATAATGTGCAGATGCTCTGCTCCTGGCTTGTGTCCTCCCCTCCCACTGGCAGTCCCCACTGCACTGCCACCCATGGTCACCCAGGTGGTGGTAGAGTAGCAGGACAGGCAACCCTCCCCTCCCCAGAGAAGGAGAGCAGCCGATAGGTGCTCAGTCCTTCTCCCCCCGACCTGCTCTCCAGCCAACCGAGTCCGTTTCTGAACCTGGGTCGCTGGTGCCGCAAGCAGTAATCCTACCACTGCTCCAGCAAGCCAGCCTGTAGCTTTAGTCTTTTTTTAATTCTTTCCTTATTTTAATGGTAAACGAGGGTGGAATTTTCCCCTTGCCATTATATAGCTTTTTTTTGTTGGTATATACTTCTGTTCAAGCCCATGTACCTTATTTTTGAGATGTTTCCAACTTCACTTTGTATCCTGACTGGTGAGCATAGCTTCCAAGTTCCAACTTTTTAATTTCTCCCTTATTTTGTTGAAATCTGCCCTATCATAGTTTATTACTACTGTGTTCCCCTTGCTTTTTGTCTTTCTGTTTTTAATTCAAATGGAGCCATGGGTCGCTGTTTCCTAGTATTTCTCTGACTTTTGCTTCTTTACTGAATTTAGTATGTCTGTTAGGATGACATCAAGCATGTTGTTACACCACGTACATTCTTCTACTAGTTTCATTAATCCTTGATGTAAGAAGGCGTTTATATATACTCTCTCTGGAGCTTTACTAGTAGTCATGCTATGATATTTGGTGTCAGGCAGATTTACAGTAGGTCTCCCATAATAATAGTGTCCCCCTTTTCTGCCATGCTTTCATGTTCATCATTAATTGTTTGTTGTAGTTTTCATTATGATTCTGTGGTCTGTAACACACACCCAGTACAATTATTTGCAATGAAATTAATCTGGAGCCATATATGTTATACTTCAATAGAGTTTTCATTGGGGTGAATTTCAAAGTTATCAGTCATATCCCCGACATTCATAGTTACTCCTCCACCCCTTCTTCACTTTTCTAGCATGATGGTACAGTTTGTAATCTGGTAACTGTTTATCCTAAAGTACTTCTTCATTCCACCAGGATTCTATAATTGCTACAACATCCAGATGTTCATTGTGCATTAATATATCCAGTATATTTTTTCAGTATATTCAAACTACAAGCTTTCACCAGCATTATTTTGTATTTCTCTTTGTTTTCCATTGTCCTGTTTTTTTCATTTGTAAGTTGTTGTTTTTGTAGAACTTTTTTTTTCTGTAACCTGATCCCCCTTTCTCATCAGTTTAAATGCTTATGTACTTAATTTTTTATGTAGTTCCCCAGGATTTTACGTCCATTTTTGCTAATGTGCAGACCGTCAGTACTGTATAAGTCCATATTATTGTTGAAAGTCTTTCAATGCTGCAAGCATTTATAATTGTTTTTGAGACTGCATTTTCTCAACCAGTTATTCACATTGTTTTTTATTCCTATGTTTCCCAGCTCTTGGGACTGGTAATATCTGTGATAATATAATTTTACAGTTTCTATCTTCTAATTCTCTACTTATTTTAAATTCCTCTATTACTATTCCTATGCTCTGTTTCCCTGTGTTACTTGTGCCTACATGAAAAACAACCAAAGGCTTGTTTGTATTCTCTTTTATCATGATTGGTAACATGGCACTGATATCGTTGATTTTTGCTCCAGGGAAAAAAACATGTCATGGTGTTTAACTTGTTGTCACATGCTGTATACCTGTCTGTATATTTAACAATAGAGTCTCTAAGTACATAAACCTGTTTTGATGTTGAGGGGTGTGGGCTATTTTCTAGTTCCTCCTGCCTCTGTTCCATGTTAACTTCATTTTCTAATAATGAGTCAGTTACTTTTGTCTCACAGAGTACATAGTAGTGGCTCCTTAATTAATATCTGACTGCCTTTAAAAGAGAAAAACAACTGTGAATATCAATGAAAAAATGGCTATATTGGTTGAAGTTGAACTCAGGGAAGACGGAGGTGCTGGTTGTGGATCATGGCCGGCGGATTGAGAGTTTGGGAGCACCTCAAACCTCTGGTTCATTCCTGGGAGATGCGGAGCTCCCGACCTCCGAAATGGGTGCGAGACCTGGGGGTGATCCTTGACGATCAGCTGACATTGTGTGCGCAAGTGTCAGCGTTTGTTAAGGTATCCTTTTACCATCTTAGGAACATTGCCAGGATCAAGCACCTTGTTCCATCCAGCGACCTACCCATCCTGATCCACGCCTTTGTGACCTCACGTCTGGACTACTGCAACTCCCTCTACTTTGGGCTGCCTGGGGTTGATATCCGCCGCTTGCAGCTAGTGCAGAACTTGGCAGCCCAGATGCTAATGGGGACTTCCCGTTCCTCCCATATTACACCGGTGCTCCGAGATCTGCACTGGCTGCCAATTCAGTGGTGGATCACCTTCAAAGTCAGACTTCTGACTTATAAAGCCCTCCACGGTTTGGGTCCTGATTACCTGAAAGAGCTTCTGGCGCCTTACCTACTGACACGACCACTCCGCTTGGCCAACGAGGGGTTGCTAGAGGTCCCGAGGGTAATGTTAAAATCTTCCGGTGCCCAAGCTTTTATGTTCGTGGCGCAGACCCTCTGGAATTCTCTACCATGTTGGATTAGAGAGTGCATGATGGTGGAGGGTTTCAAAAGGGGCTTAAAGTCTTTTTTATGGAGTAAGGCATTTGCAGATAACTTGGAGGCAGATTAATTGTTTGTAGTCAACTGAGTTTTTTTTTTTTAAATATGTTTTAGTATGTTTTTATTCTGTATTTTATTGTAATGCGCCTTGGTTTTGAGAAAGGCACACATAAATAAAGTTTATTATTATTATTTCCAAAATGGTTGTTATTTATTTTAATCAAGCCTCATTGTATGTTGACCCAATATAGTACAGTGCTGTGTATTATTTTTGGTCCCTTTTGTATACCTTAGTTATCTCTGAGATAATGTGGGCATGTGCCTTTAAGGGAGGGGGAAGGATGCCTTAGCTAGTCCTTGCCTTGGCTGTGGTAAGCTGAGTGAGGAATCATCTGCATTGCTGCTTGTGTAATGGGACACAGCTTGGGGGCAGAAGCACTTCTGTTCTTTAAAACATGTTTCTTCAGTTCTCCCTTCTCAGTTCTTCAGTGTTAAATGTTAGGAGACTTAGGCTTGAAGGGCTGTAATGGTTGCTAGCTCCATTTTCCATCGTGAGATATGTTGGATTTAGTCAAATCTCATTTGTTTATCCTCCTCTAAGATGGTGGCCAAGATCTTGCTAGAGCTGATAGCCAGTCAGCTTGCAGTTCTCATGAAGCATGAGATTTGGAGACTAGGAAAAAGCAAGGAGAATGGCCATGCTACTAGGAGCTGTTTGAGAAGCTGGGGCCATAAAATAACATTTGGGTGGTTCCATTTTGGTCCGTAGAGCTTCCTTTTCTCTGTAGGAGTGTTTTTGGACATAAAATACCGTGAAATGGTTGCTGGTGCTTTTATTTAGCGCACCTGAATTCCAGAGATGTCTGAATCCAGTGCTGGCATTTTAAGCACTTTTCAGTGCAAGGAAACTTTTCTGGATAAGTTTGTGACTACCTTTTTACAAGTTAGTGACACTGGCAGGGTCACCAGATTCCTGTTGGTGATCAATACAACTCAGGAACCGTTGGCAGGGGAACCAGGTTGATTATTATATTACTTTCTGTAATCACTGAATAGATTCTGTGTTAATTTATGTGGGTCAGACATTGTTTTAGCTCCTGGCACCACTATCGGGGGTCAGGTAGCTAGTAATCTCTATGCTTGTACAATGCAGTAATGTTCATAATTTGAATACTGTGCTAGCAGTTTCTCAGCTAATATTTTTCTGGACAACCAATGCTAGTAGAAGCTGCAATGCTAACATCTCTAAGTCTACCAGTTTTGCAAATTTAAACAGTTGCATATCTGCAGAAACATACTCTTGTAGTCTTATTGTTTGATCTTTGTTGTAGGATATTAATAAATGTCTTTGTCAGGAGGTTTCTTACCTTAGGGATGAAATTATTCTTTATAATACACATTGTTGATTCTTTACAATAAACACACTGGAGCTCTAGGGTGTGCTGCAACCTTGTTCAGATGCACATTTAGAACTGGCCATAGGAGAGCAGACTCCCCCCTCAGGTGGTAGATGGACTTTCTTCAAGTCACATGTGCATCTAGCAACCTATCAGGTGTACACAATCCATGATGTCATGAATGTGGAGTGCCTCAGAGATTATCCCCGCAACTTCATTTTCTAGCAATGAGTCTGTTTCTACAGTATATCTACCAGTTGTAGGAAACTATTTGATGTTACAATCTCAAGATTAATTGCCCTTCTGCCTTTTTTGTCATTTCCTTTCCCTATTTACTAAACACCACTCATCATCCTCTTCATTTTCTGCCTCTCTTTGTCTCTTATTTCTTTGGCATTCTTCACTTCCATTTACTTCTCCATCTTTTGTTTTATCAATATCCTCCTTTATTTCCACATTTTCCATCAATATGTTTTACTTTAATGTTAATAGTTCCTTTCAAGCCCATGCACCTTATTTTTGAGATGTTTCCAACTTCACTTTGTAAAGTATTCATTAAATTTGTTTGCATTTCAGCTGGGTCCTTTATTTCAATAGTTTTCATTTAGGTGTCATTTTGTTCTGTCTGAATTTTAGTTATTGCTGATATAAGTGTAGAAGAATTTTGCATTATTTTTGCTGTTTGCTATTTAAATTACATTTTGGTTCCCCCCCTCTATTAATATTTTTGGCCCTTTTCAGTTCATTCTTACAGTTGTTTGTGCTTGCCCCAGTTTATTCTTTTTTATTTTATTATATGCTTTAATCTTTTTTAAATTATTTCCTTATTTTGCTATTATACTAGTGTGTTTTTTTCTCTTACCATTATATATATTTTTGTTGGTATATACTTCCTTTCTAGCCAATGTACCTTATGTTTCAGAAGTTTCCAGCTTCACTTTGTATCCTGACTGGTAAGCATAGCTTCCACTTCCAACATTTTAATTCCTCCCTTATTTTGTTAAAATCTGTCCTATTATAGTTACTGGGCCGGATATTCAAACTGCGCCCAAAAAGTGCGCAACAGCAGGAGCAAGCACAAGTCAATTGCGCATATGTGCAACAGACGCGATATTCAAACATGGAGCAAGACAAACTGCACAAGCAGCCAACATCTGAATATCGCACAAACTGCACCATAGCGCAACCAGGAAGGGGTTGCTGAGCAGAAATGATGCGCCATAGCGCAACAAGGCTAGCCCAGCTGAGCAGTACAGAGGTGCCATAGTGCAAGCAGAGCCCCCCCCAGCAGAGCAATGGAACTGCACAACCAGGGAGGCAGGCTGGGGCTCACCACCAGCCATACCACTCATGGGCACAGGAACACACTGCAGAACTAACAATACACCCGCACACCCCAAGCACAGCATCACTGGGGGAGGGATGGATGATCCAATGGCCCATGGGGACAAGCCAACAAAGCACAGCAGGGCCATGTCGCCCCAGCACACCCACTGGCAGGCTGAGACTGCCACACACAGGGGGTCGACAACCACAGTGCACATCAGCCCCCCTTCTGTACAGCACACCCTGCACTGTGACCCCAAGACACCACCCATGTGTAGTGACTGGCACTGCAGTAAACACCATGCAATCCTGGCACACTGCAACCTCGTGTAGCACAGAACCATACAAGCCAGACCCACCCTGGGCACCCAGCAGTGGGCGGCAGCAGATGGCAAGACCGACTGAAAGGCACTCCCACACCAGAGACACCTTCCCATGCACACACACACATACCCAGGACCTTACCACCCCAGATGCCATGCACACCACTGCAACTGAGCAACCATAGCCCACTGCAAATCAGAGACCACCACAGAATTCATAACAAAATATATATATTAGAAAAAGATATGTACAACACCAACAACATCTATATACATATGTACAAGACAAGGGGGGGCAGGGGTACAAGGTAGGGGTGGGTAAGGGGTAGGGGTGAACAACTGGGAGAGGGAAGGCAGGGTGGGAGGCTGGGTGAAGCGGGAAGGGGAAGCGCAGTCAGCGCCCGGCAGGCTGGTCCCCTGCTGCCTGTTGCTCTTCCCGGTTCCTTTGGCATCGCCTGACCCCATGGCGCTGCATGTCTGTGAGGAGGTCATGTGTAGTGACTGACACCTGCGTCAGCCGCTGGAGGGCACGGTCCATCCACTGTAGGATGCTGAGACCTAGGAAAAGGGAACAGAGTCAATGGCTGTGACTGTCCACAACCATGAACAGCACCCATCCTGCAAGGCATATAGCCTAGTGCCCCGCACCTGTGATGGTATGCACCCACCCACAGTGACCATGCACATGACACACCCAACCAGGCAGCACCAGCTATGTGCACCACTGCACACACACACCGCCCATGTCCATCACAGCACAAACAAGGCTGTCAAGTGACGTGGCAATGTGGTGGGATACCAGTTCTACAGCCATGTGCCCAGTGCATGCATGGACCACCAGTGACACACACACAGACGTGCAGTGACACTGGACAGTGATGACTGTTGCCTGTGTCATGCATGGTTGTGTTGTCCATGGCTGGTGGTCATGCCCACCCCCCTCCAGCATGCAATAGCATCCATGATGTAATGACACTCACACTCATCAAGCAGCTGTGGCTGCTGCTGCTGCTGCTGTGGCCCACCCATCACGCCTCCTCCGGCTGCCACCTGGGCACCGCCACGGCCCTCCTCAGCCTGGGCCTGCATCCTCTCCGCCAGGCCTGTGGGTGACAAATGTTGAGAAAAACATCAGTGTGACCCCAAAGCAGACTGCCCCCTGCCCCAGTGAGTGTGCTTGCCCACACAGCCAGACCCATGCATCTCACACCTGCACACACTGACACAGCCAACCATTGCAGAGCCATCCCCCATGCACTGCCACCAAAACACAGTCACACCCCTACAGAGAATACAGGTGCATAGATGGTACACCCACCTGGCCTAGGCACAACGCACCTTCTGGCATGTGATCTGAGGCATTGCAGCATGTCCGGCTCCCTCCTGCAGAGGTCACTATATCTGTGCCTGCACTGGTCAGCAGACCGGCACTGCCCTGTGACCCTCTCCAGTTCAGTGGCCACCTGCAGCCACACATGGGTGCGGGCCATGGTGAGGGGCTGATCCCCAAACAGTGCCCCAAAGTGGGGCTCAACCACTGCCACCAGGTTGGCCACCTCCAACTGACTCCACTGGGGAGCTCTCCTGCGTGCCATTACTGTGGTAGTAGAACAGGCAATATGGCGCCCCACAGCGCGGCAACCCCACGTGGAAATGTTGTGCAATAGACCACCATAGGTTCCAATTGTGCTGTTCGTATAGCGCCATCAGTTCACATAGCACTGTCACCAAACAGCACAACAGAGCCGTACACATGGCAGCCAAACAGCGCCAGGGGGCAAAGGTCGGACACCAGGTCAGGGGTCTATGGCGCAAGGCCACGCACAGCACCATCTGAAGTCTACGCATCCTGCGTGAATGGTCACCTGTGTGCCAGTGCCACAGTGGACTATTGCGCAGTAGTGCCACAGCGCCATATGGTGCCCAGTGCTGTAGCGCCACTGGCACAATGGTGGCCATGGCCTGAATTGCCGATCGCGCACAGCACATCATCAGCATGGCAGATGCCTGCATAAGCTACCTGGGCATGTGCAATGCAGTATACCACACATGTCACAGATGCCATTGCCTCAGTCACTCAACTGTATTGGCGAAAGCGCAACGTATATTCAACTGAGGCTACGTAAATCATCTGATCAGCCATTCAAAGGTGCAGTGGCATGATTTGCATCTCATTACAGTTGCTCCACTCCTAATTTGCATGCATTGCACTATAAATGTGCGACATTGGGCTGCGCTGGCCAGATTCGGTTACTGCAGGTGAGAGGTGGGTTGCATGCTGTGTGATTTTCTGGACAATGGTCATGGGATAACGCTGTAGACTGCACAGTGACAGGAGTCCACTTCCACCCATACAGATCGACATGACCGAGCAGAGCCAAGGTGAGGATGAGGATGGTGGGCGGAGGAGGAGGCCCAACTTCACCACGGTGGAGACAGAGGCCCTCTTCCAGGCCTACCTGGAGGAGGAGCCACTACTGAGTGGAAGGCGGGGCACCACTCAGGCCTGTGTGGCTGCATGGGAGGGGGTAGCTCGGGCAGTGAACCTGCACGGAAGCCACCAGCGCTCCATGCAGGAATGCAAAAAGAAGATGGGGACAGACCGCAGGAGGGTGAAGGAGAAGGTGGCAGCCCTCAGGGTGGCACGTGCTGGCACAGGCGGGGGCCAGCCAGTGGTGGTGGAGCTGACCCGGCTGAGGACCGACTGGCTGCATCAATGCAGCGGAGTGCTATTGAGGGCGATCAGGAGGTGGATTCCAGACAGGTGGAAGCCCATCACTGCACGGTATGACATGGTGGTGGTGTTGGGGGGAAGGTCCATGCACTCACATGTCCCTCTTTCTGTTACAGATCCTGTTCATCTTCAGGGATGGTGGTGGTGGTGGGTCCAGGCAGTGAGGAAGACCTGCTGGACATGGAGGAGGGTCCATCCACCTCTGTCACCAGCCAGCATGCACCTGGCTGCCAACTCTGGTGTCGGTGAGTCAGGTGTGGGGTGCACAGCCTGTGTCTCAGCAGTCTGGCATGCAAGCATGCCAGCACGCCTGTGACTGTGGCTGTAGCACGTACCTGCACCATTGATGATGCAAGGACTGCAATGGGCAGTGACATGTGTGTGTCCCATGACGGACACACAGCAGGCCAGCACGTGCCCCTGGGCTCTAGCTGGTTCCAACGTGTGCCAGCATGTCAGCACAGTCCCAGGTTGTGCCTGTCAGCACCGTGGGGCAGCACCGTGGCTGTGCAGGTGTCTGGCACTGTTGTGGCCACAGCAGTGGAATGAGTGGTCCCTGGGCAGCGGTTGGAAGGGCAGCAGCAGCAGTCACCCACCAGGTCTGGGGTACAGTGTCCAGCGGTGGCACATGCCCACCACCCTTTGATATGCCCATTCCTGGTCCTGGTGAACAGCGCCCACCCTCAAGGGGTGTTGAGCATCAGGACCTTCCATACCCTTGGGGGACAGGATGCCGTTGTGGTAGAGTACCCATTTGAAGAGCACACCCGCCTGCTGCGGGAATCAGTACAGCAGCAAAGGCGGGTTGCAACGTCCATGGAGGCACTGTGCTTGGCTGTGGAGCGGCACAGCAGGGACTGTGCTCTGAACCGTGCAGAGATGGTCCATATGCGGATGGATGTGACCGCCGCCATTGACAGGCAGACCCAGGCAATGGTCACTGTCGTGGCTGCATTGGGCACACAAGCAGGTGCCCCTGTACCGTGCACCCCACACAGTACGCTCTCCACTCCCCGTTCCCGGTGTCGTGCGACACCAAGCCTGTCGATGCTGGGTTCTGCTGTGGGCATCCCGAGCACCCCTGGTGCAGGTATGTTTGGCATACTACAGACCCCACTCTGAACAAGGTCGCCATCATGCAGTGGGACCCCTGGTGGTCCATCGGTGCCACCCCATGTGGCCCCTACTCAGCCTGCCAGTGCTGTTGGGTCACGGCGGGGCCGCCCATGCATCCACGGTGGCTGTGGAATGGTGCAACATGACTGACCTGTCTCCCAGTGCGGGCCCTGTCTGGTGCTGCCCTGTGTGCACTGTGCATAATGGTGGGCAGTGCACTGGTAGGTGCCCTGCACATCACGCCAACATACGGACCACCTGCACACCATCCCGACTGCTGTCCACAGGTGCGTGTGCATGATTATGCCTGCATTGTACTGTACACCAAGGTGCAAGGGTGCCCAGCATCTGACACACATACTTGGACAGTACAGGTGGTGGGTGTGGTCTGTGGATCTGTGTGTTTGCCATGTCTGTTCCTGTTCTTCTGTGCACCTGCCCATGTACGCTTTGTGCCTGGTGTGTGTGTGTGTGTGTGTGTCCATATGACTGTTCGCCCCTCCCTGATGGTGTGTTTGTGTGCCTGGTCCCTTCCACTCCCCTTGCTGTCATGCACTCCTGGTGTGTTACTCTGTGTGTCTGTGGGTTGCGCCAGGACAGTGTTGGTTGCACATGGCCCCTTGACTTACCTGTGTCATGCATAATGCTCCTCCGTGATGGTGTTCCGGTGCAGCTGGGCCTGCTGGATCAGTCAGGGGTCCCGCCGTCCAAGGGGGGGCTGCTCATCACCATCATCACTGGTCGTACTGGCGCCCTATCGCTGTCCCTCCTCGACCTGAATGGCTATCCACAGTCTTTGGCCATGTTGTGCAGATACAACAGGCCAGGAATATCCCACAGGCCTTTGAGGGGCTGTACTGTAGGGCACTGCCGAGGTGTCTAGGCATCGGAAGCATGCCTTGAGCATCCCAAACACCCGCTCGATGATGTTGCGGTGGCGGCATGGCTTTCATTATAGCTTGCTGCGTACATGGGGTCATGGGGCCTGCATGGTGTGAGCAGCCAGGGACGGAGTGGGAATCCACCTGTCACCTGTGTGGAGATGGTGGAGATGATATCATGTTCAGGTCCATATTGCCAATATCCCTGTGTGCCACTACCATAGCACCTGTGGCATTCCCACCCTTGCCCCACGCTTGCAATTCCTACATGCGCACTCACCCACTAGATGGCCTGTGGGGATGTCCCCACTCGAATTGATGGCACAGTGTGGACTGATACCATATAAGGCATCATGTGCTCTGCCAGGTGTGTGGCACAGACATTGATTATGTCGCCCAGTGGCATCACACACCACCTGGCAGTTGACACTGGAATAGCCCTTCCTGTTCCTATATGCAGCCCCATCAGGGCCAGGTGGTGTGCGTAGAGCCACGTGGGTGCAGTCTATGGCCCCTAGCATGCCAGGCATACATGCTACCCTGTGGAACTCCTGCATGTTTGCTGTACGCTCTGCCGAGGTGCTGGGGAAATGGATGTGCTCCGCAGCATGTGGCAGCAGTACACTGAGGAATTGGGTGAGGATGCGTGACGTGGCTGACTGTGTGATGCCTGTGGTGTCCCCTGTCAGCCTCTGGAAGGTGCCCGTGGTGAGCAGGCACATGCAGGCTGTCACCTTGGTCTCCACCGACAGAGCATGACTCCGTCATGAGGGTGCCTGCATCACATCACTGCACAGCTCACCTGAGCCGTCTCAGTATTGCCCTGTTCAGGCGGTACCAGCCCACGATCTCTACATCTGTGTACAGCTCAAAGCTGATGTGGGCACGGTACTGCCTGTTGGGCGACCGACAGGCCCCTTCCACGGCTATGTCCCTCATGCATGCATTCTCACCCCCCTCATTACAGCTTCCATGTGGAAGCTGGCACTGTCCATCTCCCTGGCTTGTGACCCCCCCGGCTGATGTTGCTCTGTTACCCCACTGTCCTGACTGCTACTTCCACTGCACTGGGCGCCCCCCGCTGGCCTCTGCATTCTGTGGCACCATACACCTTCCCTTGCCCCTCTTCTGTCCTGTGCACTCCCTGGCCTGCACTGTATGTTACTCTGGCCTTCTCTGTCTCTCTGCCTCATGTGTCTTCCCTGTCGCGTTCTTGCGCCTCTTCCTTGAGCCTTTTTATTTTGGCTCATTTCCGCTGGGGTGCAACTTCCGGCTGTTCAGCTCTTGCGCGTGCGCCAAGTCTTTGAATATCGCATTAGCTCTTTTGCATGGATCCACCCCGGTTGCATATACCTTCATTTTGCATTATGCTGTTGCTCAGCCTTGTTTTCGTGGCGCAACTGCCTCCTGCTTGAATATCGCAGAATGGTGTACTTTCTGGATTCTATGCGACAAGAACCCTATTGGCGCATGGCCAACCCTTTTGAATATCCGGCCCACTGCGTTCTCCTTGTTTTTTGTCATTCTGTTTTCTATTCAAATGGAACCATGGGTCACTGTTTCCTAGTGTTTCTCTGACTTCTGCCTTCTCTACTGAACTTAATATGTCTGTTAGGATGACATCAAGCATGTTGCTACACCTTCAACATTTTTTTACTAGTTTCATTAATCCTTGATTTAAGAAGGTGTTTAGAAATACTGTCACTGGAGCATTCTGTCACAGGTCAGTTGGCATTCATCTGTATCCCCCTTCCCCGGATCGTGCCTGAAAATAGGCAGGATTTGTCTAGTGCACTTACCCGGTCAACAAAAAACTAAATAAAAAAAAAATAAAAATAGTAGTCATGCTGTGGCATTTGGTGCCAGGCAGATTTCGGTCTACCATAATAATGCTGTCCCCTTTTTCTACCATGCTTTCAATGTTCATCATTAATTGTTGTAGTTTTCATTATGATTCTGTGGTCTGTAACAAACACCCTGTACAAGTATTTGCACTGAAATTTATCTGGAGCCATAGATTTTATGCTTCAATAGGGTTATCATTGGGGTGAATTTCAAAGCAATCAGTCATATCCCTGACATTCATATCTACTTCTTCCCTTTTCTATCATTCACTAAGTTCACTAAGTTGTACAGGAGCAAAAAAGGCATAGGCCCGTAATAGCTCCTATTAGGACAAATTATAATAATTAAGGGTCCCATCTGTAGAAATATAAACATCAAGATTTTTTTTTTAAATTTCCTTTGAAATACTAGAGATGACTTTCAAAGGCAATCTACTCCAAAGCGAGATTGTTCATAAAGTGTAAAAGTATTTTCTATCTTTAGTTTTAAATCTCTCGTTCTTAATCTGTAATGGATGCCCTCTAGTATTCAACTGGACATTCTTAAATTCAATTTCTAGGTTTAATATTAATAAAGGATTATTTAGTATATCAAAAAAGAACAAAAGATCACCTCTCTGTCTTCTAACCTCCAGGCTATGCAACCCTAATCCGTCCAATCTATCCTCGTACGAGTATTGATTCAACTTGGTTATTGATTTAGTATATCTTCTCTGTGTTTTTCCTAATTTACTGATTTCTGTTATTTTATATGGAGACCATATCTGGGATCCATAATCCAAGATAGGTCTCACATATGAAAGATATAATGGCAATAATACATCAGATTTTCTGCTCTTACTATTTCTTTTAATTGATACTATTACTCTATTTGCTTTAGCAATAACATATTTTTTGTGCTTTAAAGTTTAATTTATTATCAACAAGTATCCCAGGATCTTTTTCAGTGACTTTAGTTTCAATTGGTACCCCATCCAAATGATAAACCTGATTTGGATTGTGTCTACCTATATGTAAAATACTACATTTCTGAATGTTAAGTTACATCCCCCAATTCTTTATCCATGTGCTTATTGCGTCAACATCATTTTGTATAGTCTGAATTTGATCAGTATTTTTCCAAGGGCCACACATTTTTGTGTCATCAGCATATTTCATAATAATACTCCTGATGTTATCATTTAGATCTGCCATAAAGATCTGGAATATCAAGGGTCCTATCACAGACCCCTACAGCACTCCACTTGTCACCTGACCCTCAATAGATTGATGGCCCTGAACTGAAACTACTTGGGAACACTCATAAAGCCAGTCATCTATCCACCTAGCAATAATGTTATTTATCTTATACCTTTTCAGTTTTTGATGTATTGCCCAATGCAGAACTCGATCGAAGGCCTTAGAAGTACATCAAAAGGAACACCATTATCCCTCATTTAACTAACATGGTTGTAAAAGGTAACCAGATTTGTTGCACAGGAATACACCTTCTTAAAACCATGCTGGTTCTGATCAAACAATGGATCATTATTAATATGTTGATTTATTCTATCTTTTATAAGGGTTTCCAATATTTTACACAGTATAGATGTAAGACTTGGTCTGTAATTTGAGACAAGGATTTTGCTGCCACCTTTATGAATGGGCTAACCTTTAATTTTTTCCATTCTTTAGGTGATTTCCCTGAATTTAATGATTTTTTATACAATAGTTTTAATGACAACCAAATGTTTTCCTTCATAATTTTGAGCATGGTAGAGGTTATATTATCCATTCCATGAGCACTATGTTCTTTCAGTTTTTCAGTTACTGTAATTATTTCTTCTTTTGAAAAACTGTGATTTCCTTCCATTATCCCATAATCATTCTGTATATTTTGCACAGTCTGTTCTGCATATACAGAGCAAAAATAACTATTAAATGAATTTGCAATCTCTATTGGCTCTGTAATGACAATGTCATCAACTGTAATTGAAGTTAATTCTCCTTTACTCTTTTTCAATGAGTTGGTATAACTGAAAAACTGTTTAACGTTAGATTTCGAAGCAGTTTTTGCTAAATGTAATTCACACTCTCTTTTTGCTTTATTTATTTTATTCTTACATTTTTTTGAATATGCTTAAATTTTGACCAATTTAATTCAGTTTTCTTTGTAATGTATTGTCCGTATGTTTTGTATTTCTTTTTTATTAACTTGGTTAAGCTTTTATTTAACCATTTAGGTTTTCTTCCGTATTTATTGTATTTGTTAACTTGTTTAACATAGGTGTTCATAATGTTGTGTATAGTAGTTTTAATAAAAAACCATGCCTCTTCAACAGATTTTCCTGATGATATATCCTCCCATTGTATACTACTTAATTATTTATGTATTGCATCCTTATTTGTGGTATTATATAGATAGATCTTTGTGCACCCTGCAATATGAGTTTTTTTCATAATCCAGGGTAAACAAAACAGAAGAATGATCAATATTACCAACTGGTGACATTGCCTTACATTCAGCTAGGTTAATATCCTCAGTTGTTAATACTAAATCTAGTATGTTATTAAGTCTTTTTGTTTGTTTTGCAAACTGAGTTAGATTATTTTCATTACAAAAATCCAGAAAATCTTTGCTCTGATTGTTTACAACAAATTTTTTTCCCCAATCTATGTCTGGGAAATTGATATCACCTGTCAGGACTACTTGATCATATTCTAAAGGCATTGAAATTTCATCCATTATTAATTCTGTTATGTTAGATTTAGTATTAGGTGGTCTGTAACATAGACCCAAAATAAATTCTGTTCTATTCTCTTTTAAAATTGTAATCCATAATGATTCAGTGCTACAGATTTCTTCATTTTTTATTTTATTTGTGATGTCCACATACTTTCATTCTGTTGATAAATAAGTGGCAATTCCAGCTCCCTTTTTCTCCTTTCTGTCCTTTCATATGATATTGTAACCCTGTGTATTGTAATTCCAATCATCATTCTCTCCAAGCTATGTTTCAGTTATCAGGGCCACATCAATATTTTTAGAATGTAATATAACTTCCAATTCACTAATTTTGTTAGACATGCTTCTGATGTTACTAAGTAAACATTTAATTTTACATACTTCTTTTCTGGGTTTAACACCAGGTCATGGATTGTTAGTGATGGCTGGTTTCCAGCTCCCCCTAGTTCTTAGTTTAAATTGGTTTGTTCCATGTGTCCTTTAATGATATCACTCATTTGATTAGCTCCTTCATTATTCAGGTACATCCCATCTTTGCTAAACAAATGTTGTTTACCAAAAAACATAGTCCATGTATTAATAAATCCAATGTCCTCATTTTGACACCAATTTTTTAGTCTGATGTTTACTCTTGCTAAGGTTTGGTTTTTTCCTCTGGTGCTCTAGGGATTGGTAAGAAGCCTGAGATGAATATCTGTGCACCTAGCTTTTAATTTGAATAGCGGTCTCTATGAGATGCATACAGATGTCCTTCTCATGACTATACCCTAGATCATTCACTCCAACATGTATTGTTACAATTTTCTTTGAGTTGATTGTTTGATCACTTTTGGAATTACATTTTTTATATCATCTATCCTTGCACCTGGGTAACAAAGCACCACCCGATTTTCTTCATCCTCTTTACAAAAAGTGGTGTCACATTTCCGTATTATTGAATCACCAAGTAATATTAACTCAGGACTAGCAGAGAAATCCTGTGCTGATTCTGAGTCTATCATATTATCATTCTGCAACATACTATACCTATTTTGGGTGCTGATTTCATTACTATTCAAAGCCCATCTACCCTTTCTCCTCCTCCTCCTCTTTCCACTTTGCACTAAACACCATTCATTATTCTCATTATGATCATATTGTTTTTGTTTTTTTGATACATTTAATTTTGTTGAATCATGTTCAGCCATATTTTATACAATTTCTTCTCTTGCCCTTTTTTAGATTGTGTACTACAATCAGTTTAAATGGTGTGTCCCTGATTTGTTATTGATTGCTCTAACAATGTGGTATTAGTATGTTGCACTAACACCTTCTCCGCTCTAACATTTTATGTTTTATTTAAAATGTACAAATCTACTTGGTTACCACTCCTATTACTGTCATCTGACAAACTATGTGTTGTTACATTTTTAGCAGCAAGGGGGGGGGGTTCAATCCCATACTCCTGTTCCAACTCCATTAACTCTTTCAGGTTTTTTAATTCCAGCATAGTGTTAATTAGCCTGTGCAGAGTAACTCCCAACTGGATACATTTATCACATTCCTGCTCATTTGATAATTCTTTGTCACAGTACATTTGACATGTAGCACACTTAATTAACTTCCTGCCCTGACATAGACGACTCATTAACTGTTCTATATCTTCAGCATTGTCCATTTTAGTTTGTATACAAGTCTCTATCTACTTCTGTCAGTGTCACCCCTAATATTATTTACTTCCTGGTCTCGCTGATCTCGCTGAACATGCCAGACATGCGTGGAATGCACACGTCTCAGTGCATGTCTCTGCACGCGGAGCTGCACGAGTGCCCTGCTCACTCGTGGGTGAGTTTATATTGAGCCCCAAACCAGGAAGTGGAGCAGTCACATGACCCTCATCCACTTGCACCACAAATGAAATTAAAATGTTTAAAAGAATGTGTAAGAGAGCTGTGGTGAAACCTGCAGTTTCTACTACAATCAGCCCATGTTTAAGCTGCCTGTCATTAAGTTTTATCTCCTCTAGCAATACAGGGCAAGGGAGGCTGTAGTTCCTTAGCAGAGAATAAGCTACAAGTCCCACTGTCCCTCGCTCTACCTAGGCTTCACTCCCAACAAAATTAGAGGTACCTCCAACACACACTACTGTTTGTTGAGTATATAGCTTTCACACTTCTACATGCAGTAAGCCCCCTTCATGCAGGGAGATGTGCAATAAGTGATGGTACAGATTGTAATCTGGTAACTCATTACCCCAAAGTACTTCTTCATTCCACCAGGTTTCTGTAATTGCTACAATATCCAGATGTTTCTTGTGCATTAATATCTCCAGTTCATTTTTTTCAATATTCAAACTACAAGCATTCACCAGCATTATTTTGTATTTCTCTTTGTTCACATTGTGCTGTTTTCTTCATTTGTAAGTTATTGTTTCTGTAGAACTGTTTTATTTTCTCTAACCTGATTCCCCTTTCTCATCAGTTAAAATGCTTTTGGCCCAGATATTCAGTGGCGCAAGCCTGGGCACAGTTCAACTGGGATGCGCCGGGGCCAGGACCAGGACCAGGTGATATTCAATGGTGATGCGCCATGGCACAATACCATTGAATATGGCAAGGTCAGTGCATATATTGCACATGGCACAGTGGCACTGTGCCAGCACAAACCACAGATAGGGAGCATGGGGATGCACCAGTGCAAGTGCAGTTGTGCTAGGCACATCACCCGTGATATTCAGCTGGGGCAAGCAAATAAGGCCAAAATATATGCAAGGTGCAAATGGGGCCATTTGCATGTTGTTATGGCCCCATTTGCATGCCTTGCTCAGGGCAGCCCAGTGACTTGCACCTGGTGCCCTGCACAGTATGACGTGAGCAGTGGGGATCCTGGGGCATCCCCCACCCCATAGCTGTGATCACACAACATACGGTAAGAAATATATCCCCGGTAGTCTAGTGGCCCCCCATGTCCCCGATTTCCCAGAAATAAAACCCATGACCATCCCTGGTGGTCTAGTAGTCCCCCCTCACACCTGAGTCCCTGATTCCCTGATCAATGTCAATATGCCTGTCCCTGGTGATCAAGTGGCCCCCTACCCATTGCTCTGATTGTGGTAAAACCCCATAATGCGGTATTTTATCTTACCATTTTTAATCCATTTTCAGTAAACCTATTCTTAAAAGACTGCCTGGGTGTCTGCTAGTTCTTTTTTTTGCATGTGATGTATAGATGACACCCCCTTGGTGAGTCATCTAGCTCCTCCCTTTTAGAATAGAAAAAAATACAAACATGATGTCCTAGCAGGAGGTATATTAAATAAGGTGACATCAGCAAAAATTCCACTTCCTAAATATGACTCCTTAATTAAACATTTTCTCTTTGATCTTGTGTAGTTCCTATTCCCAAGGCATATCAACAGGTTTTACAACTTTTAGCACCATGGTGGTATCAATGTTCTTCCTATAGGAATCATAAAACTTTATGAGCCCTATATCCTGGCAGCTGGTTCAGTTCTAATTAAGATAAAAAAAAACAGGAGACCTTTAATCAGGTCTCTGGTCTTTTTAATTACCTCCTGGTTTCAGGTTAATCTACCCTGTAGCTTCACTGAAACCTGGGGGGGGCACCCATAAGCATAGGCTGTCTTATGTGAGACAATCACCCACTATATTTTTATATTACAAATATCATACAACAAATATAACCATCTGGCCAAGCGTCCCAATCCTCCCCACCTAGACTGAATTTGGGAACTCTATCCCCTGCATGGGATGAGCTTCCCAAGTCAGTTCACTCCTCATATTTATTTATTAATTTAAATTTTGGTAACCGGGTAGGCCCACGGAGACATTAACAGCCCCTTTTTCAGGGGTGACCCTGGATTAGTTACATGTACCTAGAGGGGAAAAGAAAATCAATGCTTTTGATTATACTACAGTATATGGTACATTGATCATGTATACATGTTGTGGAGATAGACATTACTACAGTTGACATAGGCAAGTTTATGTACAAACAACCTTGCTAGTTACACACATTCATGAGTAGATAGTAGACATAAGTGCAGTTCAGTACATTATGTCCTTCCTTACTGTTTCTCCCTCCCATTTTGTCTGTATTTATGTGAGGCATCCCCCTTTAGCAGAGGTGCCTTTATGGGTTGCGGTACCTGCAATGAGACCCACTGCTTAGGTATAGTTTTAACCCTTTCTTGTACCCCTCAAGAGAGGTGCAGTCCTGGAGCTCTCGCGGGAGATTGTTCCAGAGTTTAGGGTGGGTTATTCTAGGTGACCGTTGTCCCATAGTTGATCTGGCTCTTGGGGGTTCTAGCAGCTTGTGTTCAGTCAACCTGAGCTCCCTCCTGTTTGCTTTTGGGGCTAGTAGATTAATAGTCATATAGACGCGATAAGCCATCTGCATTCTGATTGGTCGCTCTATCCCTATGTAAGATCATCATGTCATACCCTTGCAAGGCAAGACTCCATCTTAATAGTCTACCATTAGTTTTTCCCATTTGTGTCAGTCAAACCAGGGGGTTGTTGTCAATTTGTACCTCAAAATGCTGCCCATGTAAGTATGGCTCTAACTTCTTTAGGACCACACTATGGCAAGACACTCTTTTTTCCACAGTACAGTAAACCTGCTCCCTGGGAAGTAAATTTTTACTCAGGTACACTACAGGGTGATCTTTCCTTTGGTTTCATGTCTGACTCAGTACTGCCCCAATACCCATGTCTGAGGCATCAGTCTGGACTATAAAGGGTCTGCTATAGTCAGAACTTGTCAATACAGGAGCACTGTACAGTGCCTCCTTCAGTCTGGTAAAGGCTTTTTCACAGGTTGGTTCCCAGGTAATTTTCTTAGGCATCTTTTTCTTTACCAGGTCAGATAAGGGAGCTGCTAGGGCACTGTAATTGGGTACAAATTTCCTATAGTACCCTGCTGTCCCTAGAAAACTCCTGACCTGCTTCTGCATTTCTGGTCTGGACCATGCCTTGATCACCTCTATTTTTACTTGGTTAGGATGGAGCTGTCCCCGGCCTACAACATGCCCGAGGTATGCCACTTCAGCCATGGCCACATGGCACTTCTCGGCTTTGACAGTGAGCCCAGCCCTCTGTATCCTGCCCAGCACTTCCCTAAGGTGGGACAGGTGTTCCTCCCAGCTGGCACTAAAGATCGCAATGTCATCCAGGTATGCCATGGTGTACTCCTCAGCACCATTTAACACCTGGTTCACCAACCTTTGGAAAGTGTCCGGGGCATTCTTCATTCCAAAAGGCTTTACTTTAAATTCACATAAGTCTATCGGAGTGATGAAGGCCAACCTCTTCCTAGCTCTGTCAGTTACCTCTACCTGCCAATACCCCATTGTCGGGTCAATAGTTGTAAGGTATGTCATCCCTCCCAACTTGTCCAGGAGTTTGTCCATCTGGGGCATCAGGTGGGTGTTGGACTTTGTGGCTGCATTCAGCCCACTACAGTCCATACAGAAATAAGTAGAGCCATCTGGCTTGGGCACAAGGACTATGGGTGAGGCCCAGGGACTGTGGGATCTCTGGATTACCCCTAAATCCAGAATTTCCTCCACCTCCCTCCTAATGTCCTTTTGGACAGCCTCTGACACCCAATATGCTGTCCGCTGTATGGGCATCTGTGTCCCTGTCTCTGCATTGTGCATCACTAAGGGGGTTAGCCCAGACTTGGTGCTAAACAGTGGGGCAAAGTCTGCTGAAACCTCCCTTACTTCCTGGATCTTGTCCGGGGCCAGCTGGGGTGACAGTTTAACTGCTTCCACAGAGTACTCCCACTTGCTTTCTTCCAGCAAGTCCAGAAGAGGGTCTCCTTTGTCTGTTCCTTCCCCAGGACTACATACTGCAAACACCATGTCAACCCTATTAGCATATGGCTTCATCATGTTGACATGGTACATTCTTTCTGTATATCTTCTGTCAGGTTACTCTATAATATAGTTCATGTCATTTAATTTTCTAACTTCTTTGTACAGTCCTGTCCACTCAGTCTGCAGCTTGTCTTTCTGGACCGGAATAAGGACCATGACTTCCTGACCCATGATGTACGAGTGAGCTCTGTGGTCATACCACACTTTCTTTTCAGTTGGGCAGCTGCCAGGTTGCTCTGGGCTGTCCCCATAAGCTCCTTCAGCCTTTCCCTAAACCTAAGGATATAATCCACTATGGGAATGCCCTGGGTGGTGTGCTTGCCTTCCCAGTCCTCCTGGATCAAGTCTTGGGGCCCATGTACCAGGTGTCCATAGAAGAGGTCAAAGGGGGAAAACCCTGTTGACTGTTGGGGTACCTCCCTGTATGCAAACAACAGGTGGGGAAGGTATTTCTCCCAGTCCCTCCCATGCTGTTCAGAAAACGCTTGGAGCATTGACTTCAGGGTACCATTAAATCTTTCCACAAGTCCATTGACTTGTGGGTGATAAGGTGTCATGCATCTCTGCACCACCCCACACTTCTCCCACAAACATTTCATGAGGTCTGACATGAAAGAACCCCCTCAATCGGTGATAACCTCCTGCAGAAATCCAACACAGCAGAAAATCCCAAGTAAGGCATCTGCCACTTTGTCTGTCCTCAGTGAGGATAGGGCAACTGCCTCTGGATACCAGGTGGTATAATCCACCACAGTCAGGATGAACCTCTTACCAGAGGAGCTGTGGGTATTTAAAGGCCCCACAATATCCAGTCCCACCCTTGGAATGTCTCCTCCACTATTTGCAGTGGAATTAGAGTGGCTTGGGTTTTCTTACCCACCTTCCCTATTTCTTGGCATCAGTGACAAGACCTGCAATACTCCTTCACCTGCTGGGTGAAGTTGGGCCAATAGAAATTCTGGGCCAACCGCTGCATAGTGTGCATGATTTCCAGATGATCAGACATAGGAATATCGTGTGCAGTCTTGAGCAACTGCTCATGGTACCCCTGGGGAATGACAAGCTGCCTGCCTATCACCTCTTTCTCTGTCTTTACAGCCTGAGAATACATCAGTCCATTTTTCCAATAAACCTTATGTTTACTGTCACCTCCCTGTGCTTCATCAGAGTCTGCCCAAGCTCTCAGCTTCTCTAGACTAGGATCACTTTTCTGAGCAGCTGCATACTCCTTAACACAGTCCCAAGGCATGGGACAGGTCCCCTTCAGTCTCTAAGCAAGGGTCCCTAGCACTAGCATCATGGCACTCAGGATCACTGTCATCCCTAACCCTCTGACAATGGGTCACCCCTCCTTTTTTGGATTAACCCTCCATAGCTGTGCGGTTAACTGCTACTGGGGAAATTTCTATCCCCTTTTCATTAGTCTCCATATCAGGAGACACAGGCTGGGGAACCAGCCTCCCAGTGGTTTCCACAATGGCTTCTATGGCATCCAGGGAACTACTATTTCCCCTTCCCACTTGGCTACAGGTAACTGCACACACCATCCCCAGTTTGAGATTGTTGCACACGATGACATCAACTGCTAAAGTTTTTGCTACAGCCACAAGTAGCACAGTTCCCCCTGTTTCACCCCAATCTAGGAGAACACTAGTGAGTGGCAATGTTTTCTACTCCCCAGTGAAGTCTTGCACAATTACAAATTTATTGGGTATAAGCTGACCAGGTTCTACCAGATCCCCTTTCACCAGCATCAGGGATGCTCCTGTGGCCCTTAACCCTTGTGTCTGTACACCATTCACTGTGACTGGGTGCATGTGTTCCTCATGTTCACAGGCATGCTTCCAGGGACACACAAACAACTCACTTCTTTCCTAGTCCCATTCTGCATATTGCTCATCCTTTTTGGACACTGTCTGGCAATATGGCTAGTTTCTTTACAAACCCAACATTCATTTCTTTTCTCAGAGAAATGTTTTCTTTCAGACCTGGGGTAAACTGGTTTTGGTGGAGGCAGTGAGGGTTTTAGCTGCCCTGAAGGTGCGCTTTTCCATTTCTGCACTGCCACGCCCGCCCCATTCACTCTCAGAGCAGGTCTATTCTTAGCATACCGGCCCAAGAGTTCAGCTACCTCTTGCACTGTTTTTGGAACTCAGTCCTCCAGCCAGGTTTTCAGCTCTGCTGGGCATGCCCCAAAAAACTGTTCTAACAAAATAACATTTTCAATTTTATCTACAGAGTTTGCTTCAATTCCTTCCCACCAACATTTTAAAAACTGATGTTGTTTCATGGCTAGCTCCTCGTAGCTCATATCAGGGCTTCTTCAGAGCTTACAGAATTTAGCTCTGCATGCTTCTGCAGTTAAATTAAACTTTTTTAATACTGCACCTTTAAGTTTGCTGTAATCATTACTGTCCTCATTGTCCATTTGACGCAATGCATCCCAAGCTTTCCCGGTAAGTAAGGGGATAGCTGTAAGCTCCAAGACCCTCTAGGAATTTTTGCCTGAATACAAACTTTTTCAAAGGAATTTAAAAAGGCATCCATATCCTCCCCCTCAGCTATCAATTTGAAATTTAATTTGTAACCCAGTCCTGTAGTTCCAGTTAAACCCAAGCCACTTACCTGCTCAGGTGCTGGTGGTTGGAGCCGTAACTTCTCCAGTTCATGTCTCCTCTGGCACGCATGCTCTTCATGGTTTGCCTTTTGCTTTTCATGGTCTGCTTCTTGTCATTCTTGCTCCCTCTTCTCCTCTGTGGCTCTCTGTTCTCGCTCCCTCTTCTCCTCTGCAGCTCACTGTTCTTGCTCCCTCTTCTTCTTTGTGTCTCGCTGTTCTCGCTTCTCTTATATCTGGAACTTCAACTCCATTCTGTACAACTCAGTCTGCAGCCTGATTGCTTCTGGCTCCAGAATGCTGGTGACCTTCCCCTGCTGCTGTGACCCTGGGCTTGCACTGGCCCTGCTGTCCTCCCCACCGGATCTGGACACTGCACTGGCCACTGACTCCTCCACATCCAAGGTTCAGTCCTTTTCAGTTACAGTCTGTGACTCGATGCTCTGGGCATCTGCTGCCATCAGGGCACAACTGCCTCAAGTAGTCTGCAGTGTGCCAGCTGTAGTTGGAAGCCATCTTCTTCACTAACTATGGCTACTCTAACTTGCACTTCAAAAAAAAATAAAACAGGTAGGAACTTGACTGTAAGCAAAATGATATAGTTCTGTTTACTTTTTAAAAAAAATAAATCACTGCCTTATTTTGCAAGTGAGCTGTACAGTATTAAGCTGACACACTGAACAGTTAAAGCTTGTGTTACCAATTGTTTTGTACTGCTGCCAACCAAATCTGTCACACACGCACTTCGCAGGTCAGGCCCTCTGCTCCCACAGTGCCAACCTCAGAGAGCAATAGTGTGAACAGGTAACAGACAGGGTAACCCTCCTGTCTGCTTTTGGGTCTGAATCACCTTTAGTCTCAAGTTCTGGGGAGATTCAAACTGTGAACCTTATGTTAGCGTACCCAATGTACAGGCTCAGATACGTACCCTCTTCGGGGATTGCTGTACAATCTTTCACCAGGGCACCAAGCCAGGCTTCCAAAATGAACCCTTAAAACTCTGTAAGAGACCTTATGTATATTCTTACTTTTTCCCAGTTTAGTAACACCATCAAACTCTTGAACAATTGTCAGACTTAACCCTCTATATGTCACATGCAAAAAAATAAAAGAACTGGCAGACACCCAGGCAGTCTCTTAAGAATAGTTTTACTAAAAATGGATGAAAACAGTAAGATAAAATACAGAACAAATATCAAAGAGCAACACAATCACATAAAAGAAAAACGAGGAAAACTACCGAACAAACTCCTAACAAAACACATTCAGATATTTTCTATCTAATGTATTTCTTCTGTAAGTGCCTTTTTAGAGATCTTGTTTCTTAAGAGCCCCAAAAGATATGACATATTCTCCAGTTACAAGGATACATTTCAACTTCATCTCCCCAACCCCTTGGTGAGTCATCTAGCTCCTCCCTTTTTTTTAGAATAGAAAAAATACAAACATGATGTCCTATCAGGAGGTATATCAAACAAGGCAACATCAGCAAAAATTCCACTTCTTAAATGTGACTCCTTAATTAAACATTTTCTCTTTGACCTCGTGTAGTTCCTATTCCCAAGGCATATTAAAGAATTTTACAACTTTTAGCACCATGGTGGTATCAATGTACTTCCTATAGGAATCATAAAACTTTACGAGCCCTATTTCCTGGCAGTTGGGTCAGTTCTAATTAAGACAAAAAAACAGGAGACCTTTAATCAGGTCTCTGGTCTTTTTAATTACCTCCTGGTTTCAGGTTAATATATACTGTAGCTTCACTGAAACCTGGGGGGGGGAGGAGGCACCCATTAGCACAGGCTGGTTTATGTGAGACAATCACCTACTATATTTTTATATTACAGATATCATACAACAATCATAACCAGCTGGCCAAGCCTCACAGTAGTTACTCTTGCAACCACAACCGTTTCTCTTTTGGCACAAATTGATTTATGCTGGAAGTGTAACTACACTTGTAACAACTGTTGCAAAGTCAATAGAAAAATGGATTTATGCTGGAAGTGTAACTACACATGTAACATCTGTTGCAGTGTGACATACATAGTAACATTTGCCAGAAAGAATGGATTTGAGGCAGAAGGGAGGCAACAGTAATTGCAGTAACTACCACTTCATGCAAATTGTCTACCTACAGCACAGTACTACCAATCTTCCCTGTGTCAATCTTTACCATTTATCACTGTCTGGGTGACAGCCAGAGGCACAGCACCCAGCATGAGTTTTTTTTTTTGTAGGGGGAGGAGCCAGCACCGGAGGCGATGCCACCCTTGAAGCTAATTCATTACGTGGCACTCATGGTTCAGCCACCAATGGTTGCCAACTCCTCCTGCACCCCAGTTCTGCTTCTCCTGCTATCAAGAGTGTAGCACCTTGCTCCTGCTGAAGAAATTTCATCTGCGACATTCAGCCTAGTTAATTGTTTTGACGTCATTGTTGACACCATTTTTGCTCCATTCCAGTTCCACTTTTCGCTAGTAACTTGGCGCTGTTTTCTTCAGAAATCCGGTAAGACCTTTCCTTTTTCTTTCTTGAAGCAGTGCTGAGTCTGTTTTGTATTATTTTAGCTACTGTGAGCCATGTTGGGTTCATCTGGGAACAAAAAGTGCTTTTCGAAGGCAGGCTGGCCTTCTATGCACCTGTGTCCCCTGCAATGACAGATGTCCATCATGGACCAGCATGGCCAATACCTCACCTGCCTGGGTCCATCTCATGATATCGATAGTTGTGATGTTTGCTTCTCCATGGACTGCAGAGCACTGGAGCACTGTTTATGGAAAGTCAGCCGTGATCCACTGACTTTTGGAGGGCAGTGTTGTATGAGGGACTCCAAGCGCAGGTCTCTCCACCCTTCTTTTGGATCCCCTCCTGATTCTATACAGACCTGTAAGGATAGGGCCTCCTCTTCTTCTAGCCTTGCTAGGGAGGAGGTCTCTTCTGCAGTGCTGGAGAATTGGTCCAGGCATCTCGGGGGTCGGGCTGGGGACAACGCACAGGCAGTCAACTCCTGAGAGGTGCAGGCTCTCCCAGTGTCACAGCCCATGCCTGCTGGGCCCAGTATGGGTGGCTCCTCAACACCACCCACCAGTGCAATTCTGTATCCGGGGGCCATTTGTGGCACTGGTGATTGGCACCGTGAGTGATACTGGGCCCTCCTGCTGCACCGCAAGTGGCAACACAGGTGGGAAAACCTCTGGGGCTGCTCATCTGGATTGTCTTCTGGATCTCCTTCTCTCCAGAGCCAGATGCTTGGGAGACTGATCTGGACTGGCTGCCCAACTCCTCAGAGTTGGAGGGTTCTCCAGTGCCCAGTAACTCTGTGCCCTCCCAGGCATCCCTTCCCATGGCACCGGTGATTATGATCGGTGCTAGCTCCCATGCCAGTGATGATGTCAGAAGCGGGTCTGCCAATAGTGGCCCTTCATCTGAGGGGATGGTGGTTTGGGTCTCAGGGGCCCGGAGAGCTGTTGGTCCCAGTGCTGTTCCCCCCAGGCCAGAACAGGGACTCACTCTTCTGCAGCCTCCCTCAGGAGGCCTGTGGGATTGGAGCAGTCCCTAGCTTTGGGAGTGAGGAAGAGGTCAACTTCGGAATTGATGGGGTTGAGGGGGCAGTATGTGGGGGTTCAGGGATGTGTCACAGTGCTGAGCCCTTGTTCTCTCCCTTGTCCTCTTCAAAGTAGGCCTTATTGGGTTGGGTTGGAGTCCACCCTTCTGGTTTTATGCAATCCCAGTCTCCTCATGGGGAGTTTCCCATTCAGGGTTTAGTCCTGATTGCTTCAAGCTGGTTGAGTGGCCAGTAACTGTACAGACCAGTGGCTTCTCAGGAGGTCAAAGATTGCCAGTGAGGTCCTCTAGCCCTGGTAGAGGTTACCCAGATAAGGTGAAGTGTGTCTCCCCATTGCCTCTGCAGCCCCCCATCATTTCCCAGGGCACATGGGTCCTTCAGGGCCCTTGACCTGGGAGCAGTTCAAGGCCATTGCTGCTGCATTCCTCAGGTATGTCAGCACTATGGATGAGGAGGTCTTTTGCCTGTCTCTCCCACAGCAGCTGAATTTGGACTCTTCAGATTCATCAGCCTCCTCATCTTCCTCCTTCATGGACGAGGATACTTCTGCCCATCTGTCCTCAGACACTGATCAGATAGCATATCAGCACTTCCTATCAAGGCTGGTTGATGATCTGCACCTATCCTATATTGGAAGACACAATACTAACTGATCGATGCATGTCTTCATTAGCGAATTCAGTGTGGACCACCTGGTCATCCTTTCCTGGCCAATTCCCTTCCAGGAATCATCATCCTGCACCTGTCAGTGCCCATCTGTCCCAACTGCAGTCCCTATGGACTGCCAGCACAGGTATTGCACACACCAGGGGTCTCCAGGGACCTTGCCTCACCCCACTTTAGGAGTGAAAGTTCTGGATATCCCTTCTGGGCATAGACACCTGGCATGCAACTGGCCCCTGGATGTGGACTCTGTGGAGTTTGACCGCTGGAGACAGATAGTGTCCTCTTTGGCTCGTATCATGCTCAGCTTTGTCTCTCATCAGACACACCATGCTACCTACTATGGGCATTGGTGGTTAATGCTAGGTGAGGTGTTGACATTGCTGCCTGATACAAAGGCAATCAGGCAGGCCATTTTTCTCTCTGCACAGGGCCTGTAGCTCACAAGGCACCAGACAAGGGTGTCTTATGATTCCAATGAAGTAGCTTCAACGCTAGCAGTGACAGCTATCTGCATTAGGCAGACAGTGTGGCTTCGTCTATCAAGGTTGTCACTTTTGGCATGGTGTAGGGTACTGCCTCTGCTCTCCAGGGAACCCACCTTTTCTCCCACATGGCAAGGTGGGAACTACAGGGGTGACTTCCATCTCCCAGGTGATGGGAGACCCCACCTCACCCTGACAAGTCGTAGGCCTATTTGGCCTTTAATGGGACTCCTCCTTTCGTGGTCCTCCCCTACAAGAGACTGAGAGACTCATGTCCCTCAGAGAAGGGCTGGGCCCCCTTTGGGAGCTTGGTACTCACCAAGACAGTGATGAATGGTGAAGACTGACACAGAGAAGATATGAAAATTACATACCTATTGTAATTCTTGATCTTCTTGTATATCTTCACCATCCATCACTGGCAACTTCCCTTCTGGGCCTCAAACCCTGGGTGATGCCCCCTCCCTGCTTTCCCTCCCCCTCCTTGAGGCCAATTGTGGGCTGGGTCCTACTGGTACCTCCGGGTCCTCTGTTACCTTCCTTAGTGACAGAAGGCCCACCCTGGGAGGGCAAATAGGGCTTCTTGCCCTGGCCTTAGGGGCTCCCTGTAGGTCCTTTTCTTCTCAGCCAGGGGGAATTCCTCCTGGATGTGGTCTGGTCCTGTGGTGCGGATCTCCCTAGGTGGGGTAGAGAGGAGTGGAACCACGGGGACTCTCTTTCTCTCTCCTTATATACTTTTTTCCTCCTCCTCCCACCCCCACTTTTTTTGGGGGTAGGACTTGTCCTGGACAGGATTGCCCCCAAACCTTGTGGGATCTCCCTCTCGGGACAACAGTAACCAGAGGGGCTGTTCTTTACCTATGAATAAACTGTCCTGTTGTGCAATACAGAACAGTCATAAGACTGACTGATTGTGCGTCCTGGAACACTTTAGCTGCTACTCTATTGTATTTCAACTTTATTCTTGCACTTAGTTGTACCTAGCTGTACTCAATATATTCAGTGTATTCTATTTCCTGTATCTTTCTTTGTTATTGTAAGTGTATTGTCTGTATTATCTATGTACCATCTGTATGGCCCAGGTTGTGCCTTAAAACTTTTCATTGGATCAATGCACCTAGGAACATATGAACATAGGAAATTTGCCAGCAGAAACAAGCCACATGGTCTATCAAGTCTGTTCGAATGTGCAGCTAGGACACCTACCTTGCAGCTGCCCCTTCCCCTTCACAATAACCTCCCATCTCACCCTGTCCCATCCCCTTTTGAAACACCCACTGTCTTGAGGATACCAGCCCCTCTGGCAGAGAGTTCCATTCCACCACAACCCTCTCCATGAAAAAGTGTCTCCTCATTTCCCTCCTATATCTACCCCCCTCCAATCTAAGAATATGACCTCTTGTGTCCCTCCCCATGCTTAACTTAAATATCCCTTCTGTTCCTTTCTTGTTAATCCCCTTTAAGTACTTGAAAGTCTCAGTCATATCCCCTGATCTCTCTTCTCCTACAGGGAGTATATATTCAAGTCACGCAGCCTCTCCTCATATTGCCTTTTCCCCAGTCCCTGTATCATCTTAGTTACTCTGTGCTGTACCCCTTCCAGTAGTCTGATATCCTTCTTTACATTTGGGCACCAATACTGCATGCAGTACTCCAGGTGTGGTCTGACCAGTGACCTGTAGACAGGCAGGATCACCTCCTTGTTCCTGGAGGAGATTCTTCTTCCAGTACACCCCAGCATCCTGTTGGCCTCTGCTGCCACATTCCAGCACTGCCCTGAGTTGTTCATTTTCCCATTTACAACCACCCCTAGATCCTTTTCCTCCTCGGTGGTACCTAGCTGTACTCAACCCAGCTGATAGCTCCTCCCTGGGTTCTTCACTCCAAGGTGCATCACCTTACACTTTTTAGCATTGAACCCCAGCTGCCACTCTTCCGACCACTCCTCCAGTTTAATCAGGTTGTTCTGCAGTTCCTGCCATCCCTCTGTCACTCACCACTGCCCCCAACTTGGTATCATCAGCGAAGAGGCCAATCTTATTCCTGATGCCATAAGCAGGGCCACTGGAAAATTGCACCCGCAATTGTTTTTTGTGGAATCCGCAGTTTTCACCATTCTCTGCAAAAACTGACATGTTCTGCAATTTCTTGCAATTTTTGAGTTTTTATATTGAACTGCGTAAAAAGTATTAACATTTTTAATAAAATACTCTCAAATATATTGACAATTTTGCATGCAGACTTGGGTTTGGCCTAAACAATGAAGTGCAAGGTAGGGCAAGGGTTTTATGTGACACTGATTTCTTTTGATTCCTTGTCTTGTTTGGTTTCAAATCCACTGGCCAAGCATGAGTACACTTAAACACTTAATATTTGTTTTGTGTTGAAGTAGTCTATCAGAAATTTTTTTGTTGCCACACAGACTGAAACAAAAGATGGTAGAAAAGGTGCAAGTTATCCCATTCACTTCAATGGGGTGCTAACTATGAAGCCTTTTTGTAAGTGGCAGGGCAAGTTTTTCCTTGTGAGCATACTTTCATTCAGACTAGTTTTGAGTCAAACAGCTGAGGATTTTTGGATGACCCTGCTGATTTTAAACTTGAATAAGCTAGTTGCTAACAGTGATCTCACTCTTAGCAACTACCCACTAGATGCTCACATGCAAAGACTACACTAAAAACCTGGCTAAAGTCTAAAAACAAGCTTATTAAACACAAAATGTATCTGAACATTTATCTTTAACTAAACAAAATCATTTCAGCCAGAGCAAAACAAAGGCAAATTACAGGGTACCCTGACTACTGTATGATGCAGTAAAATATATTGATATTTTTTTTTTACATTTTTTTGGTAATTGCATAAGTTCCACTAGGCACAAGTGCCTGTTTTCAGGTACAACCCAGGAGCCCTGAGGAGATTAAGTGACTTGCTCAGAATTGCACAGTATGCAAGTGGAGGCTGAGGGAATAAAACCCAGGTCTGCTAGATGTCAACTCATTCACAGTTTGTTACTGTAACCTCTAGATTATACTGCCAGCCCCAATAACCCCCAGATTTAATGTTTAAATATGTGATTTCAAAAATAGTGTACAGTACCTACAGTACAAATTATGACCATTAAACACTTTAACAACATTTTACTAAAACTCAGTTATTCATCACTCTGTCTGCTTATTTTTTCTTGTACCAAAGTGGGTGAATAGCTGGCAGAGCACTGTAAACAGCTGTTGATTATGCTTCATTATTCTATAGACAGAAACAAAAAAAAATTTATCTTCTGGCTTTATTTAATATTGATTTGCTGTGGCTCACTTTATAGAATCTATTTAGCACTGTATGAGGAAGATGCTTTTACATTTTGGAAGATAGGTAATGCTTATGATAGCTTATCAGTTTAGTATTCTTTTTAGGAACATAAACTTTTTTATGTTTTAAACATATTCAGGTGTCCGTGTATTCATTTAGCAATTTATACTGACTAATATATGCTGCAGAAAACGTTAAAAGATTTATTGTAAAGCACTCAGGGTCTATAGTAGAACCCCTGCAATTTCCTGCAATTTTTGCAAAATGCTCCACAATTTTGGGTAACCTTTTCCACAATTTTCCAGTGGCCCTGCATATGAGATGTCCACTATGCATATCCCAAACAACACCAGCCTCAGTATTGATCCTGTGGCACCCTGCTTGTAACTGCCATTGGAGACGAGAGCTCCCCCCCAACCACTACCCTCTGCTGTCTGCTCTGAATCCAATTTTCGATCCAGTTAATCATCTTAGTCCCAACCACCACATTCCTCAATTTCCCCCCAGCCTCTCATGTGGCACTGAATCAAAGGCCTTGCTGAAGTCCAAAAATATGACATCCACCACATGACCTTTGTCCAGTTCCCTCAGTACCCTGTCATAGTACTCAACTTGGCTAGTCTGACAGAACCTTCTTGAGACAAACCCATGCTGATAACTGTCCTGGAGTCCATTATCCTCCAGAAATGTCACCAGCCTCTCCTTCAGGATTGTCTCCATCAACTTCTTCATGATGGATGTCAGGCTTACAGGTCTGTAATTGCCTGGTTAATTCTTAGGGTCACTTTTATGGAGGGGATCCACATTGGCCATCCTCTAGTCCTGTGGCATACACCTTGTGTTCAGGGAGGTATTGAATAGGTCCACCAGTGGCCCTGCCAGTACCCTCAGCACCCTGGTATGTAAGCTGTCTGGTCCTGGTGCCTTATCCACCCTCAGAGCCCTCATATCCTCTAATATCTGCCCTCAGTGATTACCCCATCTGTCACCCCTCTCCCCTGCCCACCCTCCCACCTGCAGGAAGCTGCCTGCCCTTCTCCCTCGTGAATATGGAACAGAAGTACTCATTTAGTGCTTCTGCCTGTTCTGCTCCTTTCTCTGCCCACCCCCGTCATTCTTGATCTACACTAACTGATCCTTGCAGCTCCTTCTTTCCCTAGTGTGTCAGAAGAAGTCCTTTTCCCCATCTTTGATTCCCTGAGCCACCTCAGTTCTCTGGAGGCATTGGCTACTCTAACACCCCCTGGTAACTTCTCTGGACTTCCTCACATATTCATCCCTATCTTCCCCCCATCTGAAATACTTGTATGTGTGGAATGCTGCTTTGTTTGCCCTCACCTTATTTAAAACTTCCCTACTCATCCAGCTTGACTTCTTAGATCTTCCGTTCTTGCTCTGCAGTTTTGTACTGGTCCCAACAGCCTCCACAAGCCCAATGCAGTTTTGTTCCTATTTCTGGTTTGCATCCCAGTGAGATTGAATTCCTGCCAGGTACTCTCCTAAGATTTCACCCATCCTTCTGAAGTCAGGCTTTCTGTAGTCAACCACCCTCATCCCTGTACCAACCGCTTCCCTGCCCATGTTGAGCATGAACCACAAAGATTGGTGGTCACTCCCTGTCAGTGGGTCCACCCCTCCACCTCCCTTACAGCCTCCCTGGTAAACAAATATGTGCTGTATGAAGTAATGGTGGGTGGCACCAGATACAGATTCAGGGACTCTTCCTTGGTCGTTACATTTATATCTTCACCACCATGCTCCAAACCTCATGGTGTAGTCAGGGACTGTGGTAGCTTGGTGGGAATAATGGTGCCATGGCTGCCACCTCATTCAGCTAGTGGGAAGGGAATGTAATGGCTAAGGAGGCATCCCAGCATGTGTATCTGGCATCACCCACCATAACTCCACACAGCAGATCGGTGATATTTATTTATTGTTTGTTTGTCTTTTTGTTTGTTTACCAGGTAGGTAAGCTGATTTAGTGGACCATTTTCAGGCATGACCCAAGCCATAAATATGGTACATAGGTAATACAGCCAATACACTTACATTAACAGAGAAAGGTGCAGAAGATAGAATACATTGAATATATTGAGTACAGCTAGATACAATTAAGTGCAATAATACAATTGAAACACAATAGAGTAGCAACTAAAGTGTGGGTGCAATATACATGATGTACAATCAGACTTATGATGACTGTTCAGCATTGTACAATGGGACAGTTTAGTCTTTGGTACAGAAGAATTAGGACTGTCATCGAAGGGTAGCCTATCCCCCACCCCCAGCCACCCACCTGGGCAGCAGCAGGACAGGGGTGTGGGTACAGTAGAGGTATGGGTCAGTCTCACAGAAGAAGCACATTTAAAGTTATGTAAGTGTACAATACGCATTGTGAAACTAGTTAACAACTATATAGTGCAGTTACAGTGTAGTTATACAGTAGTTACTGTGTAGTTAGTGACACTTAAAATTATTCTTCAGAAATCACTCCCTCATGAAACTACTACTGTATAGCATAATGGTTAAAAGCACTGCCCCCAAACCTGGAGAAATGGATTAAACTCCCAGAGCCACCACTTGTACGCTGTGCAACCAAAAAAATAAAAATAAACATGCAATCTAACATTGTTAAATTGCTATACAATAAAAATAATTAATTTACATAATTACTTATTCACTTTTAACAGTGCTGTAGTTGCTAAGAAATGAACTGCTTCTGGGGTATTGTTTTCACAGTTAATGCCTAACTAACATGTACTGTACTTACAAAGTAAGTATGCTGAAACAGATACTTAAAATAAAGTGTAAGAAGAAGGTGTAACAGTGCTATAGTTTCTGGGGAATGTGCTGCTTCTGTGGCATTGTTTCCACAGTTAATGCCTAACTAACATGTACTTACAAAGTAAGTATGCAGAAACAGACACTTAAAGTGTAAGAAGAAGAGTGTAACAGTGCTGTACTATAGTTACTATGGAATGTGCTGCTTCTGTGGCATGGTTTCCACAGTTAATGACTAACATGTACTTATAAAGCAAGTACACAGAAACAGATACTTAGAAGAAGGGTGTAACAGTATTATAGTTACTAAGTAATGTGCTACTTCTGTGGCATTGTTTACACAGTTAATTACTAACTAATATGCATTTGCAAAGTAAGTACATAGAAACTAACACTTAAAATAAAGCATATGAAGAAGGGTTTAACTACTATACACTTTCACTGAATGTCAATGCTGTAGTTCTAATGTATGCTTTCCTTCAGAAATCAGCCCCTCATGCATGTACTGCTTAATAAACATGCAATTTAATATTCTTTTTTTTTTTTGGAACTCTTTTTTCTGCCACATACTCGAGGCATTCTTCCAGGGTGTACCCTCGACTGCTACCTCTACTCCCTTGCCTGAACCCCCCCTTACTTGACTGGTGGAACTCCCGCCACCCAGGCAGACCTAGCTCCCTGGATCACCCCCCCCAGGGCGGGACCATCCTCGCTTGACTGCCTTTCTGTAATTAGAGAGGTCCTACCTTGGGTGGTGTGGGAGCCTGGAGTCCTCTGACTGTGTGGCCAGCATTTGGGATGTGGACAGCATTCCTCGTATCCCCATCATCTTCACGGAGGATGGCAGTGATTTTTCTGGTGCATTCTGTTTCCTCTGCGGAGCCCGGCCAGCAAGGCAACATAGTGCCATGACTCCACCCCAGGCATCTGCCATGCCCCCTACATATGGTGGCCCCCAGCCACTGTCAGAGATCACTCATTGAGCAGGCACATCCCTGAGCCCACCCCGGGAAGAGAGAGCAGTCCTCTGGACACTCGATCTCTTCCTTCCCCTGCCATGTCCTGGTCACCCGGGCTCGCTCCTGAACCCGGGTTGCCAGCATGACATGAAGTGTTGTGTCCAGTGCCTCAACCCTCAGCGCCACCAAGCTGGGCCAATTTAATATTCTTAGTTGATATACAACTACATTGGTTACTTATACAGTAAAATTAATTTACATAATTTCTTATTGGCTTGTAACAATGCTGTAGTTACTAAGAAATGTGCTGCTTCTGTGGCATTGACATACACCTCTTCTGTACCCACACTTCTGGCCTGCTACAGCCCAGATGGGTGGCAGGGGGAAGGGCATGGCTACATACCATGAACTTTACCACCAATCTGCTGTGTGGCATGGTGGTGGGTGGCAAAGGATACACAGGTAGGGACCCCTCCTGGTGTGTAGTTATACAAATTGCATGATGTGGTAGTTACACATGCAACCACAACTGTCTGTCTTTTGGCACAAATTGATTTATGCTGGAAGTGTAACTACACATGAAACAGCTGTTGCAACAGTAATTGCGGTAACTACCAGTTCATGCAAATTGTGTAACTACACTAAACGCAAATGTGAAACTAGTTAACTACTACATTGTAGTTACATGTAACTACACAGAAGTTACATAGTAGTTACCTTGTAGTTATACAGTAGTTTCAGTGTAGTTAAGGACACTTAAAATAAAATGTAACCATTTTGTCAAATATCTATCCAATTTTAATTTAAATATGTCAAGGTACCAACTTCAACAATGTCACGTGGAAGGGAATTCCACAGGGGAATAATCCTTTGGGTAAAGAAAGTTCTTCTTAACAGTCCTTTAGGATTAGTGAGCATAAGTTGGAGTCTATGATTTCTAAGGCTGATTTGTCTATGATCAATACTGAGTCCCATTCTGCCAAGAGAGCATTTTCCCTAATTATTTTAAACATTAACAACAGATGCTCTCTTGATCTTCTAAGTTCCAAGGGAAAAAGTTTTAATACCCTTAATCTACTATCATATGGCATATGTTGCCATTTTGGTGAGTCTCCTCTGCACATTCTCTAGTCTGTTGATGTCCTTACATAAATAAGGGCTCCATAATGGGGAACAATAATCGAGTAAGAGGTGCACATATGCTTGGTATAGAGGTATAATACATGCTCTACTTCTGGAAGAAATGGACCTCTTGATACAACTTATAAGTCTGGAAATTGTTTTTACTACCTCAGTGCAATGATTACTAAACTTAAGAACATTACTAGCAAGGAGTCCAAGGTCGTCACATGCTGTATATCTGTCTGTATGTTTAAGGATAGAGTGTCAAAGTACATAAACCTATTTTTTCTTTATATAATATTTCTCTCCATGTCCTGGCAGCACCACATGCCTTCAGCTGTCACCTCAGTGCCACTCCTGAGGATCAGACCACCTCCCTCATGCTCCCACAACTTACCCTTCATGGCCCGGGTGGTGGGGAGCGTCTTGACCTACCCATAACGGATCCAGTCAGGGAGGTGCCATTTTGGGGGTGGTGCCACAGGGACAGCTTCACACTGCCAGGACTTTTTCCAATTTTTATCCATTGTGTGGAGGTGGGGTACGCAATGACACCTGCAGAGAGAGCACACATGCTTCCACACGCGCTCTTTCCAAGCATCTGCCTCATCTCCTCCCCTTTCTACAGTGCAAGTGCGCTGGTCCCCAGCAGCTGCTGGGGGTCAATTGAGTGCCGACTGCTGATGGCCTCCCACTCTGAAGAAGGAGAGCAGTCCCTCGGATGCTCAATCCTTCTCCTCCCCTGCTGACCCCCAGTGGCCTGTGCTCGTTCCTGAACATGGGTTGCCGGCATTTTTGGCTGATATAAGTGGTGGTGTGGGAGGTCTGTTTGGGAACTATAATTCAATTCTTTACATTATAATTTTTGTAATCAGCCAAACCCCTCTGATCACTACTGCTTTGGTAGAATTTGCGTACAGATGGGGGAGGGGAAGAAATATGTAAGTTTTCCATTTTTGTATTGGCGTATGAGGAGAATTTCAGAGAAGAAGCACACAACAAATAGTATTTTAGTTTATTCTCATGCAGTACAGCAGAGTAAGAAAAAAACTTTTATTCTGAGCCCCAGCCTCACACAACCAGTTGTTGGTTATCTATATTTGGTGAAGAGATAGCTGAAAGATGTTAAGGGGCCAGCTGTAATTTCTCTCTGGATTTAAAATATATTTCCTACCTTGACTCCCTTTCAGTAGTTGGTTTTGGCAAAGTAGCACTGCTTACCCACCTTGCCCAGCTGACACAGCAGGCACCTGCCTCTGCCATGACTGCCTGCACCAGTGCTCACCAACTACTTGCAGTACATCCCTTTTTGAGGATCTATGTGGTAACGGCGATTGCAGACTAGCGATTGCCACCATTGGGGCAAGTGGAGTGCTGAAAACAATTACAGCTGCCGTCACCAGCGACAGCAAAGGGTGATGGGGGGGAGTGCATGTCGGGGGTGCAAAACCAGAAAAATAATATTCAGGCTGGGTGCAAAAAAGGCACCTGCGAATACCAGAACCCAGCACCATTCACACCCCAGCCCTAAACCCACCCACCATGCCACAGGAGCAGCTCACCATGGCACCACCCCTCACAATCCCTCCCTCCCCACGGTCAGTGTGTGCTCGCACCCCCCGTGTGAATACATGTAGCAAGAGGATGCCGCTATATTTGTGCACCCCCCCATCTGGTCACCCTCCCTCCCTCATTGCTGTGATGTGAGGCACTACAATTGAGTCGCCATTCTGGTAGGTGCCCAATCGCGGTTGCCAAGCTCACAGGATACCCCTTTTTACAGTGTCTGACCTGCAAGATGTAGCAAGGGTCACACTGAATTCAGGACTAAATATACCATCCTGTATTAAAACTTTATTTAGGTTTAAAAGCTATGCCCAAGTCTAACAAACTCTGGTTAGGAGTATAAAAATATGCTGCCACTAAAATCCATGAAACTCTATGAGTGCCACCCTGTAAGTCACTACTACCCCTGTTTGTGTAGTTCACACTACTTGTAGCATGAACTACAACTCACACCAATCACTTCGAGTCTCCTACTCTTTTCAAGAATAGACAAGATAGATTAGGGATATAATTAGTTTTTTGTAGGTTTTTCTTTTCTTCATTTTAGAGAATAGAGTCTAGAGTAGATTTATAAGCTGCAGATTTGAGTGTAGATTCTTTAACCAGCCTTTGCCATGACTGCCTCTGCCCATGCTCACTGACAACTTGTAGGGCATCCCTTTTTACAGTGTCTGACCCAGACGTGTAGCAAGGGTTGCACTGAATTCATGACTGAATATGCCATCCTGTATTAAAAACTTTTTTAGGTTTAAAAGCTATCTCCAAGTCTGACTCTGGTCCGTAACATAAAAAATGTTGCCACAAAAATCCATGAAAATCAGTGAGCTCCACCCTGTAAGTCACTATCTCCCTTTCTGTATTCTACATTACCTGCAGCATGAACTACAACTCCCAGCATCCATTTCAAGTGCCAAGCTCCCTACTCTTATCAAGAATAGACAAGACAAATTATGGAAATAATTATTTTTGTAGGTTTTTTCTTTTGTCATTTCTTTTTTTTTTTCATTTTAGAGAATAGAGTAGACTTAGAGGTTACACGTTTGAGAGTAGATTCTTCCAGGCACACAGTATGCAGACCTTCCTCTGACATTACTATCTCAGACCATGTCTCTGCCCAGCTTTCATTTCTGTCACTTTAGAATGTGCTCAGTGCTGCCATGGGATATTGAATTCATTTGGCAGATTTACATTGACTCTCTCATGAATAGTGACCATCATTTTCAACAGATCACAGCCCCCTTATACCAATCTGTGCACAGGCAAACAGGCCAAAACCATTATACCCTTCAAGCCACATGTAAAAGAAAAGTTAGTACAGTGCTTTGATTTGCAGAGACACAGAACATCACTTATGATCCTCCTGCAGTTTGATGAACATTATATAAAGAAGGGGGAGAGAAAGAGAGAGCGAGAGAGAGAGAGAATGAGAGATAGAAAGGTAGCATTAGGTTCCCCTGAGAAGTTTCAACAAAAGACAATGTATTGGAGACCTTATAGGAATACATGACTGCACAAAAGCACAGGGCTGAGTCATACTCCAGTTGCAAGTTATTGTTGCTATTTAAGTATTACATGGGAACTGTGCGGGAAAAGTAGTTTGATTATAAACCAAAGACAGACTAGGATACAATAGTCTTCAGGAAGGTTTTCATGGCAATGGTCAGTTGCTGGAGTAGCCATATTTGGAAACAACAGAGAGAGAGAGAGAAGCTTTGCTCCTCCCCAAATACTCCCCCCCCCACCACTCTGCAGTTATGAGTTATGCTCAGAACTGGTTAGAATCTGGTAGCACATGCACTGTGCACACATGGAGCAGTCATTAGTTCCAGTTTAGGCCACATCATTTTTTCCAAGCAAGTTAGAGAAATAGTCTTGTACTGCAAAACAGATAGCAAAGGCCTCATTATTTTTTTATTTAGAAAAGCACTGTTATCTCTGTAATGCTACAGAAAAGGAACTACATGGATTTCTCTAAGACGATACACCATGTTAATAATCTGTGTGCTTTATACATTTGTAGCAACCTATAAATGATAAGACCTCTCGAAGTATGGACATGTAGATTTTCCCAGATGTGGCTCCCATAGATACTGAGAACAAGTGCTAAAGCACTTTGATGGTAATTGAAAATGTGTAAAAACAAAACTATGTCTACATCTGACTGTGGCTGACTAGCATCAACAACTAGTCAGATACATTCCCTACCCATACAGTTTTATTTCTTAACTGATAGGTGAGTGCTAATAAAAAGCTATATGATGAACACCACCAACATTGCAATTATTTCCGTAATATGGCCTTGTGGCTTTTGATTATAAGATGAGTTTGTGAAGATAAATTCCTGCATCTGTTTCTGAACATGCTTCAGATTTTTATGTCAAAGAGGGAGTCTGGCCAAAATTATTAACATCAATAAATTCAGAATTGGGACCAGCATGCTCCCAATAAGCCTCATACCAAAAATAGTCTCTTTGTTTAAAAGTTACAAGTCATTTTGTAGCCCTAATTTAAATGCCTGTCCAGAAGAGCTGGTCACAGTAAAGAGCTACTGAAGTCATAACCAGAACTCACAGCCTTGTCCAACCTGCAAGCATCCTTATATAACTTATTTCTCCCAAGTTATATAAAACTGCAGTTGTAGTAAACACTAAAGGTGTGTGAATACCTTTTCCCAAATTTCCAGCCAAATATTCAGCATATGGCAGCCAGGTATTCAGGTGTTTGTTCAGTAAAATAAATATAACCAAATGGATGGCCCGCCAGCACAGAGGCAGAGCATCTGTCTGTGAAGCCAACGACCCAGGTTCAGAAATGGACTCTGGACATCAGAGGGCCGGCCGGGGTGGGGAGAAGGACTGAGCATCCTTGGGACTGTTCTCCCTCTCTGGGGGGGGCTGGTAGTGTGTCTGGCACTTCACAGACCCTTGGTGGAGGCTGGGAGGAATCCATTGTGCCAGTGCCAGTGCCATTATCTGCAGGGGGTGGGACAGATGCTGTCCGTCATTGCATGTCCCCACCTCCAGGTACAGCCGCACACAAAATCCCAGCATCAAGTATGAAGCCCCACTCTGCTGCCGACCCTGCTGCCAACAGTGTCTGCCAGGTAGGGTCCCACTTCCTTGGCCCTACCCTGGGGGTAAGCCAGGGCACATTACCACGGACCATAGGGAGGGGGTGTCCACCTGGTGGCCCTGTCCAGGGGTTAATCCTGGGCATGGGGGATGGCGAGTGGGTGGAGGCTGAGCTCCTTTCAGGGAGCGGGGGAGCTGGAAAAACAAATAAATAAATATAACCCCCCACTCTCCTTCCCAGCCCAAATACAGCTACATGCAACCCCTGACCACCACTCAATGTCAGCAATCCAAGCCCACCCTCCTCCCCACCAGCACCCACAATTGCTTTTATAAAATTATTAATTGTGAAATAAATCTCAGTGATGGGCAAGGGGCACAACCCAACATCCTCCATGACCGCTGCCATTTTTTCACTTTAAAAGCATTTGTTTGTGCTAAAAAGAAATACTGCCTTAATCAACTGCCCTCCCCATCCTGTCAGCATGCTGTTCCTGTTCTCCAAACCCCCAGTACCCAATTCTATGTTAGAAGGTGACTGGTATGACCAGCCCTCCACCTCAGCAGGCCACATTCTAATGAATGAAATGCTTGCATACCTGCTTGCTGTATATAATTAGTCCAGCTGTGTAGTGTGCTGGTGGAGAGGGGCAATTTTGGAATGTGGTGTGGTGGCACAAATTCAGAATGTGATCAGGATACCATTTCAGAATGTGGGAATGCCCACTTTTAGAATGCAGTGGGGATGTGAATTTTCAGAATGTGACAGGAATGTACAATTTTAGAAAGTGGCAGGGACACAATTTCAGAATGTTTTAGGATCATAATTTTTGAATGTGGTTGGGACATATAGTTTTGGAAAGTGGCAGAGTATGCAATGCCAAAATGTGAGTGGGACACACAGTTCCAGAATGTAGAGGGATACACTATTGTGGCAGAGTGTGCAATGCTGTAATGTGAGAGGGACTCACAATTTCAGACACATGTTAGACTGTGACATGGATGCATATTGTTGGAATGTAGCCGAGACACACAATGTCTAAGTATGGCAAGTGTGAACAATTTTGGAATGAAGGGGAACAGACAATTTCGAAGTGGGGCAGGGATGTGCAATTTTAGAATGTGGCAGGTAGACACAATGTAGGAATTTGGATGGGAAATGCAATTTCAGAATGGGGCTTGAATGCAAAATGTCAGAATGTAGCCTGGATGTGCAATGTGGAAATGTGGCAGGGAAAAACAATGATGGAATCTGGCAGGGACACACAATGTTGGACTGTGGTGGGTAACACAATTTCAGAAAGTGGCACAAATGCATAATTTCATAATATAGTCAGAATTTGCAATGTCAGAATGTAGCGAGGAAGCACATTGATGGAATCTGGTAGTGATATGTAATTTCTGAATAAGGTGGGATGCACAATTTTGGAATGAGGCAGTGACACAATTTCAGAATATGTCATACAAACATATGAACATACAAATGTGCCAGCAGAAACAGACCACCCATTCTTTTTTAAATTCAAAATTTTTATTGTAAACATCAAGATGTCAAAACAACATACATAACATCAGATATTTTGTTCCTTCGTAACAGTTGACATACATTGAATCCAATAAACAATTTTCACCCCTCCCTTCCTCAAAAAACCACCCTCCCCCCTCCTACCTATCCCCCCCTACAGTACTAAATACCCTCGAGGAAGATCTGCTCATCCACAATCATCTCTAGTGTTGCCCTACTGAATCCGACCTCACCTGGGGAGGTATAACACTGAAAACGACTCCATATCTTCTCAAATAGATGAAGTCATTATCCCTTCCTGCACTTAATTTTTCCATGTTCAAGTTGAATAACATCTCTGTAACCACTCCACATACGTGATTGAGGAGTCAGTCATCCAATGTCGCAAAACTACCTTTTGAGCGAGCCTGAAATCAGAGCCATATAAAATTCAGCGCTCTTAAACCTGATATCCGAATAATCCCTATCAAACATATTTCTGGGTAAAATACGGTCAGTACCTAACAATGGATCCGCCTTCTGCTTAATCTGCATCCACAACTGCTTTATCGTTGAACCTCCCAAAATGTGATACAAGTCTCCAACTGCCTGAGCGGCACGGAAACAATTTTAGTCAGGCCTACGCCCCACTTTGTGCAACTTGGAAGGGTCCAAAATAAATTGTTTAGGAACTGAAACGGCATCACCCTCAGTCTGTCCTGTTTAACATATCTATATGCATATCTCCATACACCCTACCAGTCCCGTTCCTGTTCTCCCAAACAACTAGACCAATATCTAGGCTTGTAATCAATGTCAACAAGAACTTGATCAAGAAGTGTCTTATACACTCTGGACACCGCATGCGGTTCCCACACAATTTGCTCTAATGATTCAAACCACTTCCCATTTATACACTCATCTCGAAGTTTACTCATCACCTGTACTAATAAATGAGTAATTTGATATAATTTGAAGACTTGTTTAGACTCTATGTTATATTTTGCCAGGATCTCTTTTATAGGCAGCACACAGTCATCCCCCATTAAATCCTCAATCCGCAACCCATCAATCTGGGGAAGCCATCCACCCGATATCATTTTCCCCCCAATCCTCAAATTGGGATTTTGGCAGATCGGTTGATACTTATCCCTCTCCGGAATATAACCTAACTTAACACAAATCTGTCTGTGAATACGCAAAGATTTCGCTATTGGAGTAGCAACCAATTTAGGGGGCAATGTCTTAGGAATGGAATAAAGCAAAGCTTTCGGTCTATCCCCACCTCCTTAATCGCTCTATTTCCAAACTAACCCATGAGGGAACATAGGGCAAGGACTCAAGTTTCCTGGTGGGCACTATCCATTTCAGATACTTGCAAAGATTACTTGCCCAGTAATATAAGCCAAAATGTGGAAGTCTCAATCCTGCTCTCTCCTGGGGCTGCCAATTTACCTAAACCCTACGGGCATTTTTCCTTCCAGATAAACTCGAGATTAATGAGTGTATCTCGCTAAACCACTTTAGGGTAACGATACATTAAGCATATTGAGTGGATAAAAATCCTGTGCAAAATGTTCATTTTAACTATATTGATCCGTCCCCAGAGAGAGAGCGGCAAACCCCCCCACCTTTTAAGGTCCTGCTTAATAATATTCCTAGTGGCATCCAGATTGAGCTTGATTAATTTCAAGTTGGATCTAGCCAAGTAGATACCCAAATATTTCAAAACATGCGGAGTCCATTGCATTCCCATTTCCAACACCTCAGACCTATGCGCTTTCATGTTCAGCGGAAAGATTTGGGTTTTCTCCACATTCATCTTGTAATTGGACAATCTACTATATTCTCCAATGATGCCCATCACTGCCTGAATTGAACCACCTGGCTGGGTAACATGCAACAAGATGTCATCCGCAAATGCTGAAATTTTGAGTTCCTGCGATCCAACTCTAATACCCATGACCCTAGGATCTAATCTCATTTTAATGAGGAGAGGCTCTAAATATAAATTAAATAAAAGAGGCGATAGAGGACAGCCCTGCCTAGTACCAGAGTTAAGAGGAAAACTTGTAGAAAATACTCCATTACAATATATTTTAGCCCTAGGATCCTGATATAGAGCAAACACGTGACTAATAAATTGGGCCGGGAAACCAAATTTCTCCATAGTAATGGACAAAACCTCCAATCCACTCTATCAAAAGCCTTCTCTGCATCCACCGACATCAAAACACACGGGAATTTACAGTCCCTGGATACAGAGAAGATATGAGATAGTTTACGCAGGTGGTCCGAGGCCGACCTGCCCTTCATAAACCCAACCTGGTCATGATGGATTAGATTGGGCATGACTTTGGACAACCGATTCGCCAAAATCTTTGCCAAAATCTTCATATCGTAATTGATCAGGGAAATAGGCCTATAACTTGTAACTTTATCTAATTCCTTACCCTCCTTCGGAATAAGCACTATCAGAGCCTCAAATAAATAGCCATCCACTGTATACAAGGTCAAAATACTCTGAAATACTTTTTAAGACGGGACATAACAGGGTCGCAAAACATTTATAAAATTGGAAGAAACTCCATCTGGGCCGGTGCCTTGTCATTGGAAAGCATTTGAATTGCCTCTAAAATTTCCTCATCAGAAATGGGAAATGAGAGCTCCTCCTCTGACCTTCTGTCACTTGGGGTAGATTACAAGTATCTAGATAGTCCATGACCTCCTCCGCATCTGGGTCTAGGAGTCATAAGACTATATAAATCCCTGTAATAGTCCTCAAATTCCTAACAATTTCCATAGGCTAAGTTTTAACCGGACCGCTCTCCTCGAGACGGATACTCTGGACTATTCTAGACGCCTACAGCCTTCAACCGCATTGATAGAAGCTCACCTGATTTCTCACCTTGGCTCAAATACAGTGCTTTGGTTTTATTCATCGATATTCCACCCTCTCTCCCAATATCCCTTCATACTCGTGACGCATTTTAATCAACAGCTTCCTGGTCTCCTCTGGCATATTCCTTGACAGGGCCCTCTCCATATCTCTAATTTGAGCCAACAAGAACCTAGCCCTATCATCCTTCTTCTTCTTTCTTGCTACCGCCAAATTGATAAACTCCCCCCTTAACACACACTTTAGAGCACTCCACCATAAGTCCCCTCTAGTAGAAAAATGTCTATTCTCTGTCTCATATTGTTCAATCCGACGACCGATATACTCCCTTATTTCCGTGGATCGAAGTATTTGGTTATTTAACTTCCAGATAGTCTGTTTGGAGTATTAGAGCCAAATTGAGGAACGTGCACACTCAGAGTGGTCCAAAAGATCCCGAGTAATGTTACTACCCACCAATCCTGGAAGCAGGCCTCGACTCACCAAAAATAATCAATCCTGGATCTGGACTTATGAACTTCCGATAAGAATGTATATTCCTACATGAAGGATGCAATACCCTCCACGGATCACATAATCCCAGATTATCAGACAGATCCCTAATAGCTCTCTGAGCTGGAGAAAGACCCTACTTTGCTTACCATCTTGTCCAAATCTGGAGTAAACGGCAATTCCAATCCCCCAGCAATATCGGAAGGTGATGAAACGGGCTTAAGACTCTCACTAAGTCCATAAAACCAGGGTGTCTCACGTTGGGGACCATATATACTGCCCAACACTAGTCTTGTTTGGTTTAAAAGCCCTATAACAATTATATAACGACCTTCCAGATCCACTATTTTATTCTCATTATCATTGAAAAGCCACACCCTATGAAATAGGAGTCAACCCCTACCAGCAGTATTATATCCAGCCCCGTATACCTGACCAATAAACTGACATCTGAGCGCCTTCAGCTCCTTTTCAAGCAAGTGTGTTTCTTGCAAACATATTATCTGGCCCTTTAGTAATTGCAAATGCTTTAGTAATTTATATCTCTTTATTTTTTGCCTGTCACCTTTGACATTCCACGTAACAAACTCCACAACACTACTCATACTCCAAATAATCTCTATAAAACCATCGAACTACCTTCTCAATCACGTCACTCACCAACTTACCCAAGACAATTGGGAGAGCAGATCTTCCAAGACTCAACCCTTCTAACCTCCTACTACTACCCACCCCCACACCCTGCCCAACCCTAACAATAAAACCCATAACGATCCGACCCCCTACCCCTATATCTAAAGCAGATGGTGTCCTCCTTCTCAGTCCCACCCCTCCCAATATCTCCCACCCTCCCCTTCTCTACCACACTTTGTCCATGATATCCACCGCCTGCTATACCTCAGACCCATCCCTCCAGCCCCCCCACAAGGTCCCTGAATACCTAACCCAGACTAACCAACACTTCCCAGTGACCCCATATATTCCTGCTTAGCCGTCCACACAGAAAAGAAAACCACACACCTAATCCCGTCAGACCATAGAGTTGTATTTCAAAACTCACTCCCTGAGTAAACCCTACGTATCATTACCCCTACACCCATTACAGGGATTGTCCCCTCCACAAAAATAATCCCCAAAAGCTATAATTTAGAGAACAATCCCAACTATTGTAATTAACTTTATACAGTACAATAGAATAGAACAAAAGGAAATAAAAAGGATATAATTATCTGTAATGGATCCAGCGAGTAATGTCCATAATAGATGCAGTCCCCAACAGAGACACTGATGAAGTGCCCTTATGATAAAGAGTTCGGGTGAAATAGCCAAGTCCCAAAAGAACCGCTCAATAGTCCAGATCCCGACTGGTGCACCCTCCTCGATCTAGTATTCAGCAACTACAGATATAAATTGCCCGATACAGGCACTAGATACCAACTCTTCCCTTCCGGCTTTTACATCAGGTGCACTGCTTCAATTACGCCCTCTCAAGCAGTACCGAAGAGATTCCAACACGACCTGGGACCCAAAGAGACGGAAAAGAAAGAGAATCCTCGATCCTCTGATCCTGGCTGTCACAGAGAAGGCAGATAGACCACCGACCCGCCATCTGGAAATCCATGATGCTCTCTCTACTCAGGTCCCATTGCGCGTACCATTCCTCGGCAAGGCCCGCCTTCCGCCATGCTGGAGCCTTTCACCCTCTCCAAAAACCTCTTTGCTCCAATCGACCAACCTGTGCTCCCTGGGTCAACCCTCCATGTCACCACTCACTCCGGAAACTGTCCCATCCACTTTTATATATGCAACTGCTCACCACTTAGCCTTGCTTTGGAACAATCGAATGGAAAGGAAAGGTCAAACATAAATAGGTCGGCAATACTCATTAATAAAGAGATCACGATCCTCCCATTTAACAAAACGAGCAAATTAAGGAGAAACTTTTAACATACATTGATCCACCTCTCTCCCTTTTAAAGACCCATGGGCTATCTGAAGAGGTCCGGGAGGGCTGCAGACAAACCCTTCCTCGCTGCTGGAGCATCTTCATAGGTAGACCACTGACCGGAGATCAGAACCTGCAACTTAGCCAGGTAAAGCATCTTAAATCGAATACCCGCAGGAATTAATTTCGAGACAATTTGATGGTATTCAGCTCTTCTTTGCTGCACTGCCAGCGGTAAATCCTGCGTGATCCCGATCGGCCCTCCTTCCACCTTATCTCTTTAGCTCCTTAGCCCTTGTCAGGACAAACTGCCGCTCTTGGAAATTCAAAGAAGCGTGCTATTAAAGTGCGTGGGGGGACCCGGTGGTGGAGCCGCCCGCATGGCGCCGGTGAGCCCTCTCAATGGTAAATTTTATCACGCGGGCGTTGGGCCTACAATTTCCTTTGAGAAAGCTCTGCATGAACAAAATCGAAGTCTGCTCATCTCTTCACGCTCTGGGAGGCCGATGATAACCAAATTATTCCTCCTACTCCGGCCCTCCAGATCCTCGATCTTTGCCTCCATTCTAGTTAATCTCTGCTTTAAATTTATGATCTCTGGCTCTTGCTTGTTACTCTTTTTCTCCAAAGACGAACCTTCACTCGTGTCCCCTCAGACGACGGGACAAGTCTTCCAGGGCCACTGTGACGGCTTTCAGCTCTTCTGTCACGGCGCACAACTCGGCACAAAAGGGTTTAAACTCTGCTTGGAATTGAGCCAACGTTAGGGGCTCATTGTCGTGAGTAGCACTCTCATTTTCAAGGCCTTCAGTATCCGCTATCACTCTCGCTTTCTTTGGCTGGGCCTTCGCGGGTGAAACTAGAGGCGTGTGTCTGGGGGTATTTTTCTTCATCTCGACCTCCATACACACCCGAATCGGTACCAAATGCTTCCGGGAACCTTAACAATGCCTATTAGGGTCAGTTGAGATCGTAAGCTTTTCAAAATCGTATAAAATACAAGTTTAAGTGCAGTGGGAGGCTGGAGCTGAAGGATCAGGCTGTACTCACAGAGCTTGCATCACGTGACTCCACAGACCACCCATTCTATCTAAGTCTGCTTGAGTGTGCAGCTAACACCCCTAGTTTGCAACTGCCCCACCCCCTTCCCTTTGTCATCCCACTGCTGCCTCCACCTCCCTCACCCTCACTCTCCCCTGTTCCCTGCACCACGCCCTTTTAAAGCTGTTCACAGATTTACATGATACTAGCCATTCTGGTAGTGCATTCCATTTTGCTACCACCCTCTCTGTGAAATAGTGTCTCCTCATTTCCCTCCTAAATCTTCCCCCCTCTATTCTTAGTCCATGCCCCCTGGTGTGCCTTCCCCTCCTTAGCTTAAAGACCCCATCTGCCCCATCCTTATTGATTCCCCCCAGATACTTGAATGTCTCTATCATGTCCCCTCTGTCCCTTCTATCCTTCAGGGTGTACATATTCAGGTCTTCCAGCCAGCTCTCATAGTCTCTCCCCTCCATTCCACATATCATCTTCATTCCCCTCCTCTGCACCACCTCCAGTAGCCTGATGTCACTCTTCAGGTATGGCCTCCAAACTGCACACATACTCCAAGTGCGCTGCCTACTTCAAAAGTATAGAGGGCAAGATCACCTCTCTTCACCTGGATGAAACCCTCCACCTCGCTAAGCACCCCAGCATTTTGTTCACTTTTGCAGCCACTCTTCTGCACTGGGCAATGTTGTTCCTGGTCCCTGTTACCATTACCTCTAGGTCCTTCTCTTCCTCAGTGATTCCTGCCTTAATTCCCCCAGCCAGTATTCTCTCCTTGGGTTCTTCGCCCCAAAGTGCATAATCTTACACTTCTTTGCATTGAATCCCAGCTGCCACCTCTCTGACCACTCCTCTAGCTTGCTTAGGTCCCCCTGCAGCTGCTTCCATGCCTCCCCTCCATCCACCAATGCTGCCATTTTGGTATCGTCTGCTAACAGACTTACCTTGCTCACCACCCCGTGCACAATGTCTGATATAAAGAACCCAAATAATCCTGGTCCCAGCACAGAGTCCTGTGGCACCCTGCTCATCACCAGGTTTGGAGTTGAGAGCTACCCTCCCACCACCACCCGTTGCAACCTCCCACTCAGTCAGCTTGTAATTCAGTTCATCATTTTTGGCCCTACCCCTATACCAATTAGCTTCCCCCCAAACCACCCATGAGGCACCAAATCAAAGGCCTTGCCAAAGTCCAAATAAAGAACATCCACTGCATGACCCTTATCCAGCTCTCCTGTCACCCAGTCATAATACTGTATCAGGTTGGTTTGACAAGACTTCCCTGAAATGAACCCATGCTGCCTCATATCCAGGAGGCTGTTGTCCTCCAGGTACGACACCAGTCTTTCCTTTAGTATCATTTCCATGAGTTTGCACACTAGGGAGGTGAGACTTAACACATGACAATTAACCTGGTTTGTTTCTCGGTCCACTCTTGGGTAATGGCACTACATATACCATTCTCCAGTCCAGTGGCACACATCCTGACTCCAGTGAGGTGCTGTACAGATCTGCCAGCGGCTCTGCCAATACCTCCGCCATCTTCCTCAGCACACTGGGGTGGATACCATCCAGCCCTGGTGCCTTGTCTACCCTCAGTGCCCTCAGTTCTTCTAGGACTCTCACCTCCCCAGTTCTTCCTCTGTCACCTCCTCTCCCCGTCCCCACCCTCCCAGCCCATGGTGGTAGCAGTCCCCTTTTCTTCCGTGAACATGAGCAAACATTTTCATTCAGTGCTTTTGCCTGTTCCTCCCCCTTCTCTGTCCACTCCTCTTTTTTATCCTCACAATTTTCTCGTTGCACTTCCTTTTCTCCCTGATGTATCTGAAAAAGTATTTTTCCCTGTTAATTCCCTGCACTAATCTCAGCTCCCTCTGGGCCTTGGCTTTGCTCACTTTTCTGGTCACCTCCCTGGACCATCTTGCATACTCCTCCCTGTCCCCTTCCTTCTCTCCCCATCCTCCCATACTTCTGGTGTGCTTCTCATTTTGGCCTCACCACCTCCTCTACCTTGCTGTTCAACCAGCATGGTTTCTTTGCTCTGTTCCTCTTACTCTGTGTCTTGGTGCAGGTTTCCATTGCCTCTGTAATCCCCCATTTAATAATATCCCACTTTTGCTCAGTGTGCATCTCCTGCCTTATGCCCTCCAGTTTCCCTTTCAGTACTTCCCACATCCTCCCAAAGTTTGCCCCCTGAAGTGTATCACCTGGGTCACTGACATGATATTAAACCACACCATTTGGTAATTGCTGTTGGCTAGTGGATCCTCCACCCTTATTTCCCATACTGCCTCCCCAATTGACAATACAAGATCTAAAGTGTTCTTTAGCCTAGTAGGTACACTGATCAAGTGCATCAGGAGACCCTCCTGGATCTCTTCCAAGAGCACTTGCTCCCTAGCACTGGAGGTGACAAAAATGCTCCAGTCAACCCCCAGCAAGTTGAAATCCCCCATGATGACCACCTTCTCTTTTCTACATACCTTTCTGATTTGTCCCACTAATTCCCTGTCAAGCTTCTCATACTGGGTTGGCCAGCAGTATACCACCCCAAACCTCAGTTACCTACCACTTGAGTCTTGGAACTGCAGATAGATTGCATCTTTTCTCCTTGTCTCCCTCTAATCCATTGCGTATTTGATCCCATCCCTCACATAGACTGCCACCCCAACCCCTCCCCTCCTTACAGTCCTTCCTGTATAATTTGTACCCTGGGATTGCCAGATCTCAGTCTCGGTACTTGGTTGCCCATGTTTCTGTGATAGCTGAAATAGTCACCCTCCACACTACCAAGAGTGCCTGTAGCTCAGCTGATTTGTTGCCTAAGCTTCTCGCATTCATTGAGACCACCCTCCATCCTGCCCCCTTCCCTTCATTGCCCTTCATCTCCTCCCTTCTATTCCCTCCTTTTTCAGCCACCCTGAGTCCTTCCCAGCTAGCCCAGAGGGGTAGGCTGTGACTCCACTCTATTGGATCCCTGTTCACCTTCTGTCCACTTGCCAGCTCCTCATCTAGTTTAAATCCACCTTTGTCACAATATACCTCCCCAATCTTTGCTTTATTATCTCCTTTCCCTTCCTGCTCAGTTGTAGCCTATCCCTTGCAAACAGATTGTTATTATCCCAGGTACTGCCCCAGCCACCCATAACCCCATACCCCTTAGTTCAACACATTCTACCAACCATGTCTTCAACTCCCCAATCCTCTCCTTTCTCACTGTGCTTGCACAGGGTACTGGGAGCACCTCAGAGAAGGCCACAGACTCCCAGTCTCCTTGCACAACCTTCCCACTTCCTCAAACCTCTCTCTTGTTACCTCCACCATTTCCCCTGCTAGGTCATTTGTCCCCATATGTACCACAATGTGCGATTTCCTCCTACCCCCTTTGTGCACCTTAGGATTGCCTGTCCTGCCTTGTCTGCCTTTATTCTTGGTATGGACTCCACCCATATCCGACTGTGCCTCTCTCCTTGCTGCCCCATCTGATCCCCTTGAGTATGCAGTCCCCCAACATCAGTACACCCCCCCTTCTCTTTCCTTGTTGCCGTTGCCAGCACCCCACCCAGGTTCTCATTTCTGGGGTCACTCAAGACAGTGCTTTTACCATTTGCCCCAGTGTCTTCCCCCCTGCCCTCTCAATTGAGACCCTCCTCCTCCTGCTTGATTGCCAACCTCCCTCTCCCTCCTCACCTCTGAGTATTATCCTCCCTGCTACGTGCGTGTCAATCTCTCCACTAGTAATGCCCCTCATTCCCTTATCTTCATGAATACTATTCCTTGTGCAATGTCCTCCTGCATCCTCTTCCCCATGTGTCACTAGTACAGCAATCATGTTCCCTACCCTCTTTGCATTACTGTGTGTTTTCTTCTCCCTCCTGCCTTCTGCTGCTCCTATTTTGCTAGGCCCTACTAGAGTCCACCTTTCATCAGCTGGCTTCCTGTCTAGTTTGCCTTCTCCCCCTGACCCCTCCCTTGACCCACTGTTCCTTTCTGTGGTGCCCCCCAATTCTCTCAGATGTCAGCCCTTCTACGTCTGCAACCCTCCCCTCACCCCTCAACCTCCCCAGCTCCCTGCCAAGCCACTGAACCTCTTCCTCGAGCCTCCTTAGTCTGTGGCATATTGGGCACCTGCTCAGCCTCCATAATATGTCCATCCACACTGCTGCCCCACAACCATTGCACCCCACAATCCTACCCATGGTTCACACTACCTATACAAGACAGTGAAATACTCTCTCCACAGCAAGTAGAATTAACTAATCCTTTTCTCCTGCAGTTTGATGGCACTGTCACAATTTAAAGGCTTTGTGGGTGGGCAAGTCTAGGTATGTCCTGTTCAATCCCTCCAGCCACAGAAACCTGTAAGCTAAATTCCACTTTAAGCTAAATTAAAAAAAATAAATAAAACAATAGCAAAACATACAAAAATCATCTCCACACCAACTCTCTCTCCACAGCAAGTAGAATTAACTAATCCTTCTCTCCTGCAGTTTAAAAAACATTAGCAAAACTTACAAAAATCCTTTCCACACTAACTCTCTCCACAGCAAGTAGAATTAACTAATCCTTCTTAGACAATTCTAGAGTGTGGCTGGACATGCAATTTCAGATTTGCATCAAAAATATGCAGTTTCAAAATGTGGCGGGGATGTGGTTTTGGAATGTGATAAGGATGCACAATTTTGAAATGTGGCAGGTTTGCACAATTTTGGAATGTGGCAGAAATTGTCAATTTCAGAATAAAATTGTCTGTCTACTCACATTCTGACAGTGTACATCTCCATTATATTGCAAGACTGTACACCCTGCCAGTTTCATAGTTGCATGTATGTGCCACATTCCAAGATTGCTCATCACTGCCAGATTCTCAGATTGCATTCTGTATCTTTGCTATATTCTGAGGTTACACCACCCACCATATTTGATGTCTGCAGGCTTAATTCTCAAAGCCCCACCTGCAGTGCAAGGGTCTTGCACCATAAAGAATGGTGCAAAGTGCCCTTGCGTCAAACGATACCCTGGGAGCGATTCTCAATGCCAGCCTGTATCAACTGCAGGCTGCCTGCACCAAACCTGGCTTGTGTCACCTGTGTGCCCAAAAATGGGCTGATACCTGGCACCAGGGGGCATGTGGCAGATGCAAGCTGCTACATTCCTGAAAATAGCATTCTCAGAACCAGGTCTGGTCTAAAGATACTTAGAAAACTCCCCTCTGGGAGAGTTGACATGTTTGCCACAATGTGCTGCTGCCCCCCGATCCCTGATACCACCCCCTAAATTCAGTAGTAACTGACACCTCATTCATTGGTGGTATAGCGAACTCCCTCCCTGATCCCTGATGCTACCCCCTAAATTCAGTAGTTACTGACACCCCATTCATTGGTGATATAGTGACCCTCCCTTCCCAATCCCCGATGCTGCCCCTAAATTCAGTAGTAACTGACACCCCATTCCTTGGTGGTATAGTGGCCCTTCTCCCTGATCCCCAATGCCATCCTGTAACATCAGTATTAACTTACACTTCATTAATTGGTGGTATAGCATCCCCGCTCCCCAATCCCTGATTTCCCTGAAATTATATGTACATAATCACCTGGTGATCTAGTGGATCCCCCTTCCCAATCTCCCATGTCCCTAATATACTGTATATTATATATGGCAAACTCCCCAGTGTAGTAGCACCACTCCCCAAAAGCCCTGATCACCTGTTCCCACATAAAACAGCATTGGTGGTCTAGTGGACCCCCACCCTCCACTCCAGCTTACAGTATCCCACCACCCCGCTCCCCCATCCTTGAACTGAGCTAGTTACTGGCACAGCCCACCACTCACAACCATGGCCAGCCGCTGACTGATCTCAATGAGCACTGTATTGTATACGGTACATGCCCTTTGATTGATGGGGAGCAGTCAGTCAATGGGAGTGCACTGTATACAGTACAGCACTCACTGAGATCAGTCAGTGGCTGTCTATGGTGGTAAGCAGTGGGCTGTGCCAGTTGCCAACTTGGTTCGAGGATGGGGGGAGTAGGGTGGTGGGACACTGTCACCCGAAGTGGGGGTCCACTAGACCACCAATGCTGTTTTACATGGGAGCTGGTGATCAGGGCTTTTTGGGGGGTGCTACTACACTGGGGAGTTTGACATGTATAATATACTGTATATTAGGGACATGGGGGATTGGGGATGGGGGTCCACAAGATCACCAGGTGATTATGTACCTGTCATAATTTTGGGGACATTGGGGATTGGGGTGGGGGGCTGCTATACCACCAATGAATGGGTTGTAAGTAAATATTGATTTTATGGGGTGGCATTGGGGATTGAGGAAAGGGGCTGCTATGCCACCAGTTAATGAGGTGTAAGTTAATATTGATTTTATGGGCAGCATCAGGGCATCAGGGATCAGGGAGGTGGGGCCACTAGACCACAAATGGAGGGGACATTATTTGTTGTAAGTTGATGGGTGACAGCAGGGATCATGGGGCACTAGAGAACCAGGGATGGGTGATTCGGGTACTGAACAGGGGATCAGGAATGGGGGACCGCTTGCCCTGGCCACAAGAAGCCTGTGGCAAACCCTTCCATGCACCATGTATTTACTGCACAGGAGAGGTTGCTGCAAGTGTGGGGACATAGGTGCCGGGACACCTGTTGTACCAGAATCTGGTGCAGGGTCCCTGGCACACTGGGCTTCATCACAAGCTGCTGTTTGCGCAGCTTGTGCCAAACTCAGCCTCTTTTGAGAACTGAACCCTGCATGTCCATCATTCCAAAATTATGTGCTCATGCCACATTCCATGATGACTGTGGATCCTCATCAAATTCTGAGACTGCCTGCCCCTCATTTCAAAATGATGCAATCCCCTTTTCTGAAACTGCATGTCCTCACCATATTCTGAAATTGCATTTCCCTAACACATTCCAAAATTGTACACCCCCTTCACATTCTGAGATTGTGTATCATTATCACATTCCATAATTCATGTATCTCATTCCAAAATTGTGTCCACCCACATTCTGAAACTGTTCCTGTCACATTCCAAAACTGTATGTCCCTACAGCATTTTAAAATTGAGTCTTGGTTGCATTGCAGAATTTTGACATTCTCAAATCTCATCACTGTAGTATTCTGAAATTGCACAGAACCTTGGCATTCTAAATTCATGTCCACTGCTGCATTTCAAAACCACCTCTTTCCCACATTCTGACAAAAAAGTACCCTGCATCTGAACATTCTGGAAATGCATGCACTGCATCCAACCCAGTATCAGTTTTTTTCTCAAATGATTACTAAAACTCCAGTTTATTAAACTTTGGAGAAATAAGCCATATATGGCTGCTGGCAGAGAGGACTAAGCTATGAGGTTTTGTTATGACATTATCAATAGTTTTTCAATGAAACCAGTATTTTTGAACAGGCAGTAAAATCAGAGTTGCAAAAAAGCTTGTAACTTTTAAACAAAATAACTTAGAGATCTAATTTTTGGTATGAAACTTATTGAGGACATGCTGATTCTAATTCTGCCATTCAGTTCTCTTGAATGAACTCCCTCTTTAAGTGCATGCACACAGTACCTCTCTCAATAGGAGGGGAGCCTCTGAAATTCTTAGTCCCACATAGAAATGGGCTCTCATATTATAAACTCAGAATAGAAACCTGGAAACATAGAAATGTTTCTCATATAAGGACCGTTGGGCCCATTCAGTCTGCTCATAAGTCCTACCCTTGTTTACGGCTTCTGACCATACTTCATCAACAGCTTTCTCCTCTCCTTCCCACTTCTAGGGTTCTCTTATGCCTGTCCCATGCATGTTTAAATCCCTTCACTGTGTTTGCTCCCACCACCTCCTGTGGCAGACTATTCCATGCATCTAACACCCTTTCCATGATAAAAAACTTCTTCACATTTCCCCTTATCCTGCCACCTTTCAATTTCATATCATGCCCCCTTATTCTCGTACTCCTCCTGCATTAGAAGATGTTGCCCCACTGCACCTTGTTTATGCCTTTAAGGTGCTTGAAGATTTCTATCATGTCTCCCCACTTCCTCCTCTCCTCCAGCAAGTACATACTGAGGTCCTTTAATCTATCCTCATATGTTTTCTGGTGCAAGCCCAGTACCATCTTTGTTGCCCATCTCTGGACCGCCTCCACCCTGTCAATGTCCTTATGAAGATGCGGCCTCCAGAATTGTACACAGTACTCTAGGTGAGGCCTCATTAGTGCTTTATACAATGGAATCACCACCTACCTCCTTCTGCTAGTGATACCTCTGTCTATGCACCCCAGTATGCCAGTGGTCCTCTCTGCAGCCTTTGTACCCTGCTTAGACACCTTTAGGGTGTCTGAAATGATAACCCTCAGAGTCCTTTCTTCCTTGGTTACTGTCAGCAACTCCGTGGCTCCCTGAATTTATAGCAGAAATTCATGATCTATTATGCTGAATCAGAATGAAGCCACAGACATAAAAACAGATTATGTAGTAACTTGAGCTTATAAAATCATGTTTGGAGTGTCCCACATTTCTCCTCTTTGTTGAGTACCAGTCAGTGAACCCCATTTGTAACATGGCTAACAAATAGGGTTGCACTTGATTAGTGCAAACACAGCAAGTGACCATGGATTATTTCTCAATTATTCCATGGTTCCTATCTGGGGCAAAGAAAGGGCAAGAGAATATGCTTTCCACATTTGCTGTAACAAATGGTATCATTTGAACCATTTCACTTATCTGAGCTTTTTGTTGTCCTGTAATCCAATGGTGCAAATGACACTGAAGAGAGACGGGGTTGGGGTAGAGGGTGGGGAGAGAGGCCAAAGCATGTAATGCCCTGTGATAAGTAATTTACATTTCAAACCTCAACTTCTTCTTCATGACACATTGGATAAATGACCTCTTCATGATTCAGTGACCCTTCAGCTATTAGTCATATAAAAAGTGAACTATATATTTAAGAAATTAAGACTATAGTTACCTTCTTATGCCATTGTGAATATATCTTAACAGTGCCATCTAAAGGGCCATTAAATCCATCTTATATTATAAATTAGCCAACATGCCAAATAGTCACCAGAAACTTATATTTATTTGAAAAAGATTTAGGGAAAAAGTCCCCACTTTTAAACACTGTGGATTCTTACCAGTTATAGAAACACTATTATTATTTAAAATAAAATAATACTGAACATTTAGATTGAAAATGGAATACATGGTTCTTTTTCTAAAGTGTTTATAGTGTTGGAAGACAGGTTTTAAATAGCTAACAGATTCAGTAAAGCAACAGAAAAGCTGAGCTGTGACATCACAGGATAGGTGTCATGCCTCAGGTGCAATGTTAAGCACCAGGTAAGGCTGATTGGCGAAATAAATTATGATATCTCATGATACAGCACATGCTGGAGTGTATTATTGTAATTACAAAATGGCACACGTGTTGAGATTAATATTTCCTTGGGGGTCCAGGATGCCCGAATCCTATTTGACCAAGATATTTTGTCTTTGATCACTCATAAAAGACAAATTGAACCAGTACTATGTTAAGCAGGATGAACTCCACTCATACAAAGTCCTTATTTTTGCTCAAGTTTTTATTTGTAAAATCACATGAACCTGGTGGCATTATGTGACTGTACATCACCACCTCTTCAGGCCAGCTGTGTTAAATTTTCTGTTAAAAAAATTAAAAAGTGTTGTTTTAACCTTCCAATTTTGTCTAATAAACACACCTTTGTGCACCCCTCCACTAACTCCAGTGATTCTCATCATTTTCCTAATGTATGTGGGTCACACCAACAGTGTTATTGACGTGTTATAAAAATTTGTTATAACAAATGTTTTGTTCTTTTTCCTATTCCACACTTGTATGAACATCCACAAACATTTTGTTACTTGATTTGTGAGGTTTAAATGTTCATGTCTTTTCTCTCACATGCTGGTTATTGTAAATAACAAACATATAATGGGCATGAAACATTTTACCTCAGAATTAATATTATAAACTCTTTACCTTGCACTTCAACCATAATTTACCTGTTTCTTGTTCAGGTATATAACTTTTCCTGATTATCCATATCTTAATGGAAAAAAGGCATCCTTTCATCTTAGCATCACTTAAATCTCCTTAGTTCTTGTTCATAAACGAACTGACATTTTTCAACCTAATAAAGCTTTGTATTGCTACCTCATTTTGGTATGCTCATTTCCTGACTGGGTAGGGACATCTATTTTCTATTGCCTTTGTTTCTATTTTCTAGAAGAAATGTTGAAAACCATAAATATTGTAAAGGTATCTGTGCCATTCCTCTTTATTGTATACACAAATGCTGTATTATACATACTTTGTGTGATCAGAGAAAAGCCCTGCTGCCCAGCCAACTCCTAATAGATACTTGGAGTGGCTGGATTGCTGATATGAGTGGTTCTTATACTGTATTGCAGTGGGAGGGGGGAGTACATCATGAATGATGTAATGCCAAGACTCTGCCTATCTCAGCTGCAGTAGGGACATGAAAATTCATGTCTTAGACTACCACCAAGGCAGCTCAGTGTACAGGGACAGACGGAATGCACCAGAACCCTCAGAGAGGCCAACCACCATGGTTCTCACCCCACTCAGTGCGAAAGCTGTCAGCATTTTTTATTCATTTCTAATAATTCAAAATTATCAAATACAATTCTCACTTAACATTTAAAATATCTTTTGGATAGTTTTTTTTACAATAGAATATTAGGAGGAGGCAGACTCGCAGAAGCGAGTGCAAAAGATAGACCACAGTCATAACCTTTGGACATGTATCCTTGCATTCAGATGTACACTTCTAAAGTATACCTAATGAAGTTTATAGTCCTCATACACCATTTGACTCTCCAGTTAATGCTGTTCTGATCCTTGGAGAAGTCTGACAATAGCACCTGATACATAGTATAACTGTGACCTTCACATTACCAGATGAGAGCCCAATTGCAGTCATCCTTTAGGCCCACTTCTAGATTCAAACAGTCAATAGTATAGATCCAATGTACTTCTCTTCAAGACAAAGGAGTGTCCCAATCAATGTCCCTCTGGGGGTTCTTCACATGTTCTATCCCCCAGAACCATAGTGATGCAACTGAATGGCCTGTACTTTCAGAGTGCCTCACCACCACTGAAGTTTTGTCTTTATGTCTAATGTCACTGTTATGTTCTCCAGTCCAGTTGTTTAATTCTCCTATAGTCTGTCCAATGTAAAATTTATCACAGGGGCATTGTAGTAAGTATATGGTCCATGGTATAGGGTATGTGTTGCTTGATCATGTGTTTGATATTCTTATACGGGTGCTCAAATACCACCTTTTTACTAGTGTTTCCACATTAGAAGCATCGCTCACATGGGTAACTACCTTTTGCCAATGGTCCCAGTAATAACTGTCTTTCTTCTCTCTGTGGTACAAAATATGAAGTATGCACTATTCTGTCCCTTATTGTTTGATTTTTTTGGATGTCACTAATAGTGGATCCCTTGTAAATTATTATGTCCAAAAATTGAATCTTTTCTTTGTCCGCTGTTATACTGTGCCAAGTGGGAGTCTGAAAGAGAACATACAGTACATTGAACAGACACAATAACCCATGTAAGGAAAATATGATTTACTGGAAGTGCTTTAGTGATGACATTCTAACTTATACTAGTGGAAACACTAGTAAAAAAGTATTTTCCAGTTTCCCATAGTTCCATTGTCAATGTCAAATTGGTTATTTATATAAAAATCAGCTTTTTTTACCAAACTAATTTTTACATACTTTAGGTTTTGCACCCTTTTGTACTCAGTCAAATTTCTATCTGACTTGTCCAATTTGAAGCTTTTCAGGGCTTTATCTCTTTCCTGCATATGCTGTATTAACTAAGATTTTTTTTCACTCTGAATTTGTGCATTGGAGCAAACTTATCACACACAGCAATAAATTTAGATGAAATATTTATTTTGTTTATCTGAAAATTGGTGACTGGGAAAGGTACACTGAACGAAGGCTCATTTCCAGGTGTGACCTGGGGGAGGGGAACAAAGGATAAAAAAAGATACAATGCATAGACAAATTCAGTGTTACAAAAAGGTGTAAAGTCAGGACACATAAGGACAGTAGAAAGTGCACAATGAGCAAACAAGTTGTGATCAGGCAGTAGAACATTGCAGCAAATGTATAAGGGTCTGTTAAGGGGAGAAACAGGAGCAAGGGTGGTGGGAAGGAGTCCCAGCTGATATATGAGGGAGGCAGGTGAGGTAGTGAAGCAGAGGAAAGAGGGAGCAGGTTCAAAAGTGAGGGTGAATTTATTTATTTATTTATTAGATCATCAGTTTACAGACCTTTGAGTCAAAGACTCATTTACAAAGGCACCTCATCAAGACAGCAAAACATCACAGCAAACAAAACAGTACAGTACATAACACTTAGATTAAAAAAGCAACCAATGTTATAGGCATTCACTGGTGGTACAATCTTGGTAATAGGTAGATCACAGTAGTCATAATATAGGTACATGAGTACCACTTCAGGTAGCAAATGATAGGCAAATGCCAATTGGCCAGCCGAGGTACAGGGATGTGATAAAGCAAAGTTGTGATGGTCCCTGGAGTGGTGGGAGCAGAAAGCAGAAAGCTCAATGGAGAGGAAGGGAGGAAGGAAGGAAGGAAGGAAGGAAGGAAGGAAGGAAGGAAGGAAGGAAGGAAGGAAATAATTTAGATATAAAGGAGACAGTGCATCTGGTGACATGATGGTAGAGGAAGAATGGATAGTGATATGTAAAGTGAGCAGTAATGGGTTTGAGAGGGTGAGTTGGTAACAAAGAAACAGAAGGAGTTGCAGAGGGTATCCAGTCTAGTCAGAGAAGCTGAGGGGGTGAAATCATAGATCAAATCTGAGTAGTCAAACACTGGGAGCACCATTTTGGTAACAAGTACTTGGTGAACCTGAAGGAAAAAAGCAATCTTTATTTCTATACAAGGCATTAAGTTTGGGTCAGAGCTTAGCATGGATGGTGTTGATGTGGGCAGTGAAGTCAAGCTTGCTGTAAAGCCACACTGCAAGGTACTTTAAAGAAGGAACCACTTTAAGTGGAGAATCATCCAAGGTAGAGAAAATGGACAATGATGGGAATTTGGCCAGATTTTGGCTGGTGCCAAAGGTCATGAATACCATTTTGTTAGTGTTGACTTGAAGCTGGTTTGACTGGAATCAGTGTAGGATGTTGTAGAAATCTTGTTGCAGTATGCGTTCCACATTTGAGATGGATGGACCAGAAGTGTAGATGACTGTGTCATCTGCATACATGTGATTATGCTAGGTGACACAGGCTGAGAGGATGTCATTGAGGAAGATGGAGAAGAGTATGGGGCCTGGGATGAAGCTCTGTGGGACTTCCACCTGGATGAGAAGAGGATGTAACAGGATACTACCAACTTGAACTGACTGTAAACAACCTGTCAGATAAGAATGGAATGAGTTGACAGCAGCAGGTCAGAGACCAGCAGAACCCAGTTTATTTAGAAGATGAGGGTGAGACATTGAGTCAAAAGCCTTAGCCAGATCAATGAAGATGGCTGCTGTGATGTGACCCTGATCCATCCCTGAAAGGGTATAATCAGTTACATGCAGCAGGGAGGACACCGTGGAGTGATCCTTTCTGAAAGCAGACTGGAGTGGGGAGAGGAAATTTGAGGAGGAAAGGAAGTCAGATAGTCTATTGTAGACAAGCTTCCCCTGCAGATTGATCAGAGAGGGGAGGAAGGAGATAGGTTGATAGGTACCAGAGGAGAAAGGGTCCCCCTTTGTGGTGTGGTATAACTTTAGCCAACTTTCAGGACTGTGGGACCACACTGAGGTAGAAGGAGAGGTTGAAAAGGTAAGTCAAATGAGATGCAATGGCAGAAGCAGAGATATCCACATGTATCATACAAATATGCAGCATTGCATCAATATCAGGGATGACTGAGAGATATTCAATATTAGCAATACTATTCCAAAATTCCAGTAAATTAACATTTCTAAAACAGTGTGAGTTGATCAAAATTAGTGGTACCCAAGGCAGCATGAATTCATGGTGGAGGGATCATGTCAATGATAGATTTTTTTGACTGGGGCACCCAGGATCTAGATCAGGGTGGAGCAGTGGATGTGGCCTACCTAGATTTCAGTAAGGATATTGACACTGTTCCACATAAGAGACTAGTACACATGGTGGGTAGCTTATGAGTGGATGCAAAGGTGGAAACTGAGTAAGAAATTGGTTAAGAGACAGACAGCAGGAGGCGGTGGTAAACAGAGTTCACTCCAAGGAAGGATGGGAAGATGGCCAGCAGGTTGCATCAAGGATTAGTGCTGGGACTGGTCCTCTTCAATGTCTTTATAAGTGACATTGCAGAGAAGCTAAAAGGGAAGGTCTGACTCTTTGTGGTAGACACCAATGTCTGCAATAGTGTGGATACTCTTGGGGGCCGGGGGTGGAAAGGATGAGCAGTGACCTGAAAAAACTCAGGAAATGTCCAAGGCTATGGCAACTGAGTTTACATGTGAAAAAGCGTAAAACAATGCACTTAGGGCACAGAAACCCAGGGACAGGTATAAAATGGAATCTTAGGAGAAAGGAAAAGGGGGTGGGAGAATAGGCTAGAGATCAAGTAGTATCTGTGGTGATACTGTAGGCAAGGAAAAATTGGCAGACTAGGTGGGTCAAGTGGTCCTTATCTGTTGGTAAATCCTATGTTTCTATGGTAGAAAAGGCCTATGAGACACCCTTTTATGGAGTACAGGACTGTGATCACTCAGAAAATCAGAGCATGAAGTTGATTCTGTAATTATACTTGGTCTAGATGTTAAAATCCAGTCCTGTAAGGTCTCCGTACCAGCCCTGGAACTGATGCGTGTCATCTTGCCCATTACTTGTGTCAATGCCAAACCCTCTATGTTATCCTTAGGCTTAAAATTCATCAATCCAATTTATGTTTGTGTTACTCAGTAAAATATTTTTTTAGCATTAGTTTTAGACACGCATTAACCAGAAAACACAGAAATACCATCTTCTAAGAAACCAGGAGGGAAATAAAAAGTACCTACAAATACTTTACTCCATCTAATAGAAACTTAATTGCCAAAAAGTCACACCTTGTTTCAGTTAAATTAAGGCCATTAAGTATAGCAGTAAGTTTTATACTAACAAAGATTATAACCCCACCCCCCTTTTCTCCAAGTTACTCTTTCTGAATGAAATATAATTTAACCCTTAGGCTGCCGACAGAATTAAAATGTATAGGAATTTTGGACCGATATATCAGTCCATGACCATGCAAGGGCTAAAAGTATTGGATCACTATCTGAGTACAGTGCAATCTCAATCTAATGAACCCCAGTTATATGACAACCCTATCTAATGGACTGGTAACACGTCTCCCAGGTCAATAGACTCTGACCATTTTAATCCCAGTTTTATGGACTCTCTATTTTCTGAACTAATTTCATGTCTCCTAAGCAGTCTGGATAATTGAGATTGTACTGTATTTTGAGGAGAGCCATGTTTCAGAAACTGTCAGTATTTTATGTCAAAATTATTCTCTTTTACTCATGCTGCAGATTCATGGAACTTTGATATTAAACTTCTAATATTAACATGGACAATTGCAAGCAGCCCTTTTGCCCTAATCATTGATGTCCTGACATCACTATCCTGAAATGGATCCAGATTAGTCTGAACATTGCCAGACAACAAAAGCAGCATCAACATTTGCTGCTTCCTTGTAGTGGCTCTGTTCTTGCAAATCCAGTCTCCTCTAGGAATTCCAAAAGTCTGAACAGTTTGTAAACCACCAACACATAACCTATAGATTCCTTTCATGATACGTCAACACCATTGTGATTTAAATGGTTAAAATGGCCCATGCCAGAGCAAACATTCATTACACATAAAAATTCAGAAACAAATTGCTAATTTTTCAGTTTTTGTTACCCTCCTCTGCCCTTCCATTTATGTTATCATATACCCCCAATCAAAGCCCAATACACATTCTAAACCTTATCCACAACATTTTCAAAGTAAACAAATCAATAAGTAAAATACAAACAGTTAACCAAACAGCTGCAAACCTGGAGACCTGGGTTTAAATCCCACAGTCCCCACTTGCATACTGTGTGACCCTGAGCAAGTCACGTAACTTCCTTGTGCTCCCAGGTCGAACCTGTAAACAAGCTTCAGCTTAGTGTGTCTCTCCTGGTTAACAAGAAACAAAACAAAAAAAAACACTACTATGAATTGAGTAGAATAGTGGTCTGGCCAGATGGACCAAAGCAGACAATAATGAAGCCAAGCAGAGTCTTAACTGCTACTAAAGACATCACCTTGTTTAGCAGCTCTGGGGATTTAAATTTCAAACACCACCTCATTGACCCTGCCACAACCAATCAGAAGGGAGAGCAGGCACTACCCCAAAATGGACCTTGGCCCTGCCACAGAAATTCTGAGGGTAGAGCAGCTGCTAATCCCAAGTGGTTGCACAAGCTATAAAGAATTGGTGTGTCAGCAGTTCAGCAGATCAATTAAAAAAAAAAACTATGACAATACAGCATGAATCAATTACTTTACATTCTTAAGTAATAGGACAGCCAGATCATACACAGCTCTTCCAGCTGGCCTGATGATACTCAGCTCAACATGCAGACCACAGCAGATGGCAAAAGAACCTGATGGAGTATGCCAGCTTCCACCGACTCCTGGAGCACTTAGCTGTACATAGCCACCAGTTGGCTGCTGCCAAAGTTAATGGCAGCCAGGATATGAACCTCTAACCCCACCTCCTTTGTCCTGATACAGACAATCAGGGAAGAGCAGTCACTTAACCCAGGTTTTCTAGTCAGTTTACAGGGGGTACGGGAAGTCAAAGGGACAACAGAAAAATGGGTATTAGTACAATCTAGCAATGCTCAACAGGACTCCATTCAAATGGCATAGTGCAAGATTTTAAATTAGCAGATCAGGACAGAACACTGCATACTCATGACAGATAGTTCAGCAAATAAACTACATATGTGTGACAGAGAAACAATGCTTCAGGTCCACAAAACTGCAAGACCAATTAGCAGTGCAGCATAAAAACAAATATTTTCCACTTTTCAGTAGGTCAGTCAGTTTGTGATCCATTCTTCATGGCTATTCAAATAAGTCAGTTCTTAATATGGATCTTAGCAGTCAATAACAGGGCCTTCAGTTTTCTTCTCCCAGTGGTGCTTGCAGCACATGCATGTGTGCTACTGGGCAGCATGGGCTTTTTAGGCTGAAAGTCTCACCCACTGACAGATGTCCCTCGTCTGCTATTATGCATCCATACCACCTCAACCAACTGAGAAGAAGGAATATAATACCTTTGTATCATTCTGGGGCATTATGTTCTTTCCACTGTACACTGTGATGTCTGCATGCAATTATGACTCTGTAACGTTTGCCATAAAGCATACGATGCATTATCATTATCCTCCTGGGTCTTGTATTTAAACAAACAAACCAACCCCAAAAAAACAAACAAACATGAAACTCCAGCACAGCCAATCTCATGATTAGAAAAAATATAAGTCTACGAGGGAGAAGCCAAATCCAATCATGAAATTTGACACCCACACAAATAAAGCAGTTAAAAAATCTTATTCTGTACTGGTATTCTGTAGGCATATCAAGAGTAGGAAACCAGAGGTTATCCTTCCACTGTATTTTAGCCTTGTACATCCTCATTTGGAGTACTGTGCCCCTTTTTGTTCCCCTACCTCAGTATGTGGACTGACTGTGATGGAAAAAGTGCAACCTAGAGCTACCAGAATAGATGGAATGATAAATAAAACATATCCAGATAGGTTAAGAGCTCTTAACTTATATTCCCTCGACTATAGATTAATCAGAGGTGATTTAATATATGTTTTCAATGCTTTTCATAATGATGTTATGCTAGATAATATCTGTCTTGAAAAGCACCCATCAAGGTTTACTACTAGATCCCCCAAATTACAACTAAAATCCTCAATATGTAAAACTATTAAGAGACAAAGGTTTTATACCCAGAGGTCTCCTCCAATATGGAATACACTACCAGAAAACATTGTTATGAGCAATAATCTAAAACAATTCAAACAACAATTAGACCTCTATATGGGGGACAAAAAATATTTCTTCCACCACTAGGATCTTTTTTCTCCTAAGAGGTGGTGAGTTCATTATGGGTCTCCACCCTCTGAACTTGTACACAACTATGAAACTATGAATGGCTATGAACTGCAGTAATCAGATTGGACAAAATAGATTACTCGTTAAATTTTGAAATACAATTGAATTTATAATCTGATGATAACAACACACAGATGTTGTTTTCCACTATACACTACCACCAATGATTTGGGTATTATGAATCCTTTCTTCGGGGTGTTCCAGTGTCTAAAATAAATGAAGAATACATTTGACTTGTAACTAAAACAATAAGTAATTTAAATATTAAAATATACTGGTAATTTTTGCCATTGCTAGCGCTTACATAGGTATCATAAGTCAATGAGTCTCTAGTAGATAGCAATAATGCTGAAATACTTACTATAGGAGAAAAACAGTATATAAGAATATAATCATAGATACATTTCTAATAAGACATTTATCTGATATGGAAACATCTATGCAAAATAATGTAAACTTAATAGTTCACCTTGTCCACCACCACATAGTATAACCATTTCTCTGTGAGCTAATTCCTGAGAATATATTCATCACATTATTTTAAGTCATTCTTGCAACCTTTGGACCCTATTCACGAAGGTGTTGATTTCATATGTGCTGTGTATCTGAGTAAACTGGGCAACCTTATATGGGAATGCTGCACTGCGGGGATCCAGTGGACCCCTGGTGGTATTCACTACAGGTGCACTAGCCTCTTGCACATAGGAGTCCCCGGTCACCTGTGCAGATATGTGCCATGAGTAATCCAGAGGCATACCAGGGGCCATGCCTAAACTCCACTCCATTTACTAAGGTGTAGTGTGCCGGGCCTGGGGGGTACAAGTTACATGAGGGAGCACCATGCTGTAGCTTTTATGTGCCCCCAATGAACACCTGCTGACCACAGTGGCAAAGGGACCCCCTCTACACTGTTGCCCCAACCCATTGGGCTGTCAGGGAAGGCTAAGGGCAGCCATTTGGGTATTTGCCTGTTGGAGTCAGCTTGCCAGGGTCCACACCTTCCCAGGATCCCCTGCATAAACACAGCAGGGGATCCACTTCTGGACCTTGGATGGACATCCAATTAGATACCTGTCTGAGTCCCACAATCTACCCGTGAGCAGCCGTATGCTGGGGTGGGGGATGGGGAAATGGGCAGGTGCCCTGTGAGTGCTTGTGGTTGTGAATACCACACACCTTGCACCTGTTCAGGGCTGGGAGCTTCTCTGGCTGGGTACATATGTATCATGTGTACCCTATGCCCCTTTGTGAATATGCCCCTTTGTTCTAGACTCCTGCTTAGTAACAGTAGGAAACCAGAAATAATTCAGCACATATCTTACTTTCATAGCTATTAATGCCTTGCAAAATGATTTGTTGTTTGTTTTGCACCTGCAGTCAAGCAGAAAAATAGCCCTAAGATTTCATGCTATTGCAAGTTGTTTGCTAGCCAGATAGGCTTTGCATGGAACAAGGTTTACTTACCACAGCTCTGTGGCATTTTCCCATGGTCCCCCAAGTGTCCCGGCAGTGAATGCAAATGCAGTCTAGCCATTTATCCTACGGAAGCACACTGTGTTGGATTTGTGACTTATTATATTAGAATTATTTAGAATTACCAATGAGAATCATACAACCTGTATAAGGTGTAACAAAAAACAATTTTTATTATAAGGGTTCAAACCAGACAAGACACAGATGTTCAATATAACATTTCTATTTTCCTAGACCATTATACTTAAGCACAGAAACACAGAGTACAAAATACATTTCAGATTTGCATTATAAAATACCCTGTCAGCCTGGCTAGCTGTTGTTAAGTATCTTAAAATTAGTTCATACTTACATTCACAAAAGGATTACATAGGCGAAGGTTCGAGACACCATTGCATCAGACTGTGTAACCCAGAATGATAAAATCTCATAGCTTATATACACCTTTGGTAGCCATTACTGCCCAACTCCTTTGCTTACTTCAGATATTCTTTCAGTACATAACATGTTATTTTTCATCTAGGGGTTGTTATGACTTCATAGCATTAGCTACTTTAGCAAAACATGTTTACCAGAAAATGTATCCTTATCTCAATAATATAACAAGTTGAGCTGGACAGTTTGTGTGGCATAATAGGGACTGAAGATAAGACATGTTAAAACATGCCTGTTTAGAGTTTGAGACTCCTCAATTCTTTTCCAGCGTATCAAGGTCAAAGTGATTTTAATTATTTTTCTCTTCTATAAATAATTCCCTGTTAACCCATTAGCTGTGATTTTCCTAAGGCTAGAAGAAACACTGTATATGAATGTGTATAGGTTTCTAATACTAGTATATGCATTTATTAATATATTTATACATATTTATGCTACTAATATGCTCATGATAATAATATGCTCATTCCAACAAGCATCTATACACTTAATGATTAAATGTGAAACCTTACTACACAGTGCTTATGAATACACTGCGCTTATGGATCTAACTAATAATATGCTCATCTAACATTTTCCACCATGAGACATCTAAGATTATACTTCAGGTGTCTCACCTTATGCAAGAGGTGCCATGCAGTCCATTTGGGTTTGTACTTCAACTTGAGACAGGGTATTCTTAAACTTTTGATATATAATGTACAACAACTAAAAACAGAATGAATTGCAAACACAGAAGTACATAGAAAATAACCAATGTAGTGGGATGCTGGACATAAATTTGAATAAATGGCCACCAACCAAGTGCTGGCAGAGCATAATTGTTCTTACTGATGACATCATTATTCATGTTTAACGGGATCAAGTCTTCGACGTTGCAGCTCAACAAAGTTTGTATTTCAGGCATCATTGTTGGAATCCTGATTACTTTCAGTGGCACAGGTAGCCTGGATGGTGGTTACATTAGGAAACACAGGCATAGGTCATATGATGTATGATTTAACCACTGATGATAGTAATCAAATTAGGCTGAAAACTAAAACTTGATGACCATGCAGCACAGTCATTTCTAAGTCCATATGTCATGTAATAAATAATTGCAGCAACACAGTAATGTCCATCTCCTGCATAAACAACACACACTTGCATATTTTTAGTCCACAGTTTAGCTTGCAAATGACAGTTTATAGCTTTTTCAGAAATGCCATAAGGGAATCGACCCCCTAGTGAAATATCACATCTGCACAGGTATACATCTTTCAATTCTGTACAACAAGAAATGTCTGGTTTGACCCATTCTTCATGCACCAGCTTGATGAAGATTGGAACAGGCACAAGCTGTTTATGATATGGGTACTGCATCTTACCCAAGTTAACAACCTTTGTTAACCTTAAAGCAGGCATTTGACATGGTATAGTAGGTATTTGTAATACAATAGGAACCACAGGTGAACTGTGATTAAATACACATCCATGTCCAGCAAAGTACACTCTAGTCAGTTTTCTGAGAAGGCGCTCAGTTGGATTAGTGTGATTAACATTGTGTTAGAATTTTTGCAACATAGTGGTGTTGATAAAAGCAGGGAGTTTACCTGTCTCAATATCTCTGAAGGTATCTTGTAATCTGTTCAGGACCGATGCACCGTATACAATACACACATAATTTTTCCTAGTTTCATACATATCATCAGCCTCTATATTTCTAACTAATATGCTCATGATAATAATATGCTCATTCCATCAAGCATCTACTGTATACATTTAATGATTAAATGTGAACCCTAACTCCGCAGTGTTTATGAATACTCTGTGCTTATGGCACTAACTAATAATATACTCATCCTAATGATGGAAATCACGCCCACCCACACTGACATGCCTGATGATGTCACATGCTGGGTGATACATGCTCAAGTACAGAAGTGCTTGGGGTTGCACCCAACCCACTAAGGAGCAGAACCTAACATTTGTGAATAGAAATTGTAGCTAGGTGTCCATATTGCATGGGGATCATGTACTTGGACACAGACGTTTTTTGACTTGTAAAATGCACCTTTTACTGGCAAAGATCTCTCCTTACTTTGAAGTTTGTATTGATACAGTAATTGAGATAAATAACAAGGCTTTTGTTACATCTAGTAACTCCACTAAAACAATGCAGTCTTCATGTAGCCTGCGAGTGAATGAACTGCCTAAACATATCCTATTACTTTTTGATACACACATTTAAGAGGCTGCAATTTGAAGTAAGATGAAGAAATATCTGTAGATAACATACCTAGAAAAACTGTATTTTCCTCTGCTAGAGGGGGGAAATGGAGAGAAGGGGGAGAAGAAGAGCTTAAAGGAAATGACTTTATCTTGTCATGTAATCTGAGCCTACATCCATAGAACTGATTCCATGGGATACTCTGTTCTTGTAAATGCCTAAATTTTTTGGATATGGTCTGATTAAATAGTAGGATCAATTTGGAATAATTTCAATGATACATAGGGTCTATTGCTTAGAATCTATTAATGTAATATGCTTCTCTAGTGAGAAACTTTCCTGTAAAATTCCCAACCCTTCCATCAACTGCAACCTTTTCTAATCCCAAAAACCTTAAAAATGGCAACTGCTGCTTGGCTTTGTTGAAATGCCAGGCAACTAGTTAGTCATGTCCAGACACCTAATATCACTCTTGAGTTCTGCAATTCTAAATTTAAGCTGATGGTATGTTTTACTGATATATACTTTGTCACAGGAAGACTTTAACAATTAGATGACTCCAGCAGTCTGACAACTGATGAAGTCTCTAATTTCAGTTTCTTTACTCCTGCTGGCATTTTTCATGTTTGTTGACTCTTTATGACAGTTAATGCAATGACCACTTGTGTAGTGGCTCTTTAGATCAAAGATTCTTAGGAAAGTTTACACAATTTGCTTAGATGTTTTTATATAAGATAAATGCTTTATTAGAAATGTATTAATGACTATGTATAGCATTTTCTGCACTGCTACAAGCACTGGCAGTGTGAGTACAGCACAGACCAACTGACTGTCCTAGAATGTGAGTATAATAGAGCTGGAATAAAACAGGATTGATGTCTTAGGCATTGCCCAGAATCTGTAGGTGACAGCAGGCAGGCAAGGAGCTCTGCTAGTCCAGTAAGGTAAGGTTAGGTATAGCACCTGTTTACCTGCTGCTGCTGCCTGTGTAGGAAGTACTTGAGAATGGTATTGGATAAATGCATTATTAGAAATGTGTCTATGAATATATATATATATATATATATTTTTCTGCAATCATGCAGGTGCTGAGAGTTTGAGTTGGACAGCCATTGCTTGGGGAGGGATTCCTAACAAAGGAACTTCTGGGCTGTTTGTTGGGGTAGGGGTCTTGGTGTACAGTACATTTTTCCAAACACCAAAAGGGGTGAGGCAACCACTGGGAGATAAGCTAGGCAAGTCTAGTAAGTAGACATACTACAGCTATCATGTGGGTAGCTAGGTAAACCAATAAATCAGATGAGGATTGTTACCAAATTATAAACCAAACAGACCACAGCTACCAAGAAGGAAGCAAGGCAGCCAGGAAACTGGATGTCGAGTAAAGGTACTTGAAATCAGTAAAACTAACCTCCTGTGCGTTTATCCTTTGTTTCCCCAGCAAGGCAACATCATCACCATGGAGATTGTGAGGAGGGTCACATGAGGAGCACAAGCCAACTGAGTGTCAGTAGGAAGTTCTACTTACAGGAGGACCCATTGAGAGGCTATAAGGCAACCACTCCTGTATGTTCCATCATGCTAGTGTCTCAGAGTGTGAGTGAAACCAAGCAGGCTTGGGACATGATTAGTGTCTTAAGCATTGTCAGGAGTGCACAGGGGAAAGCAGGCATGCAGGGAACTCTGCCTGTCCAATAAGGTAAGGTATAGTACCTGTTGACTTGCTGCTGCCTGTGTAGGATGTACTGGAGGAGGGTAAGGGGTAATAACCAGGAGGTAAACTGCCCTTACAAATAGTAAGTTCCTGTTGTGTGGGAAAAGTGAAAATGCCCTATATTGGATACAACCACATAAATGGTTAAAGAAAGGCACAAAGAGGAAGGCTAAGTAAGAGACAGGTGAAGAAGTACAAGTGGTTGAATACAGGAACAAGTAAGGAGAAAAGTAAAACAAAAAAAGGTAAACAAGAAACACCCTGTCTAGGGTAAGGATACAAAGGGGCTAGGTAGAGCAAAGCAGGAGAAACTAGAAACACTATATCTAGGGTAAGGATACAAATAATTTCAGTAAGAGTGGAGAGTAAAGCAATGGGAATGTTGGAAGTAGTGCAGTGGCTATGGAGCTCTAGTCTTCAGAGAGACCTTCTAGAGCCTGAGGTACTGCCTCATCTACATGTACCTCTCTGGGTTTAGGGAGGAGGTCACTGGTCTCTAGGTCAAGCTGGCTAGGATCCTGAGGATCTATTCCCCATTCAGGTGCCACCAAGTGTACCACAATTGCCCAAGAGAGTGCCTACAAGAAGAAGAAAAAGAAGAAGAGGCTCGATTGTAGTGGGCTCTGGGATGGTGGGGGTGGTGGATCAGGGGCACAATCCTCAGCCTGTGTCACTAAATAATTAATTCACCAATCTGGGGGAACAGGACTTCCAGAAGGAGGCACCCATGTTAGTGGCAAGGTAGGATGCCGGAGTCCTTTGTAGGGGAGAACCCAAGGTGAGAAGTAGAGGACCCCTCCAGAGGATGAAGCAACTTCTGGTAGAGGATGCCATAGTTAGGGGAGGTAGATTTGGGAACAGGGAGGGAGGAAGAATAAGAGGGAGTAGCAGAAACACAGAAACATAGAATATGCTGGTAGATAAGGCCTGCTTGGCCCATTTTCCCTGCCTATAGTATTACCACAGATCCTACTTGATCCCCACCCAAGCACCTCCTTCTCTTTTCCTAAGATTCTACTATGCCTATCCCATGCATTCTTGAACCCCACCACTGTTTTTGCTTGCACACCTCCACTGGAAGACTGGTTCAAAAATCCACCACTCTTTTTGTGAAGAAGTACTTCCTCACATCTCTCCTGAATCAACCCATCTCCGACTTCTTATCATGCCCACTTGTCCTTGAGCACATTTTCTTCAGAAAAATACTTCCCTCCCACACCTTATTTACCCCCATGAAGTATTTAGTGTCTCTATCATATCCCCCTCTCCCTACTCTCTACCTGGGTGTACATATTTAGGTCCTTAAGTCTCTCCTCATAGGGATTCAGATGCAGACCCTGCACTATTTTAGTTGCCCTCGTCTGGACTGCCTCCACTCTGTCTATGTTGTTCCTGAGATGTGGTCTCCAGAATTGGACACAGTACTCTAGATGAGATCTTACTAGTGATCTATACAGTGGCAACATTACCTTCCTTCTTCTACTGGTGATACTCCTTCATATGTACTCCAGTTCCCCACCAGCCCTACCCACTGCCTTGTCACACTGCCTTGCCATCTTGAGATAAACAGATATTATTACTCCCAGGTCACTTTCCCATTTGGAGACGTTCAATACCTCTCCCCCATATTATAATCTGCCTCTGGATTTCTGTGCCATAGATACATTTTTTCTGCTGGGGATACTCCTCCCTGTGCACCCCAGTATCCCACGAGCCCTCCCAGCTGCCCTATCACACTGCCTGGCCACCTTTAGGATATGATAACCCATGGGTTTCTTTCTTGCTTGTTTGTTATTAATACAACTGCTCATTTTGCACTCTGGCCCTGGATTTGTGTGCCCCAAGTGCATTATTGTGCACTTGTTCATGTGAAACCCAGCTGCCATACCCTTGACCACTACTCGAGTCTTTGCTCATCCTTTTCACACCCCCCCCCGGAGTGTCGACTCTATTGTAGATTTTTGAGTTATTCACAAAGAGGCAGATCTTCCCTTCCAGCTCCTCTGCAATGCCATTTTAAAGATATTAAAGAGGACTGGTCCCCTCACTGATCTCTGAGGCACACTGCTGGTCACCCTCCCTTATTCTGTGTAAACTCTGTTTACTAACACTGTTTACCACTACCCACTGTTACCTATCTTCTAACCAATTTCTTACCCAGTTTACCAACTTTGGACCCACTCTGAAGCTACCCAGCTTGCTTACTAGCCTCCTATGTGGAACAGAGTAGAAGTAGTAGTAATAGTAGTAGTAATAGTAGTAGTAATAGTAAGTAGGAAACCTTATTTATACAGTGCCCAATCTCAGGGGCTCTGCATGCTAAACAAAATTGCAAACATCACAGTATAAAATAAAACATTCAAAATATATAACCACAATAAAATAAAGTTATAAATAAATAATTATGATAGATAGATAGATAGATAGATAGATAGATAGATAGATAGAAAGAAAGAAACTAATAATGCAGTGCTGATCAGTAGGTAAACTGTAGGTGAATTTTCTGGCATAAAGATTAAACAGTGCCAAAAGCCTCCTGAAAGAGGAAGGCAGGTAAGGTGCTTATCAGGCACTTCTGCTTGGAGGGATGGAAAGTGGATCTTAAGGATCACTAGGGCAGTGAGGCAGGAGGGGGAGTTGCATGTAAGTTTTCACCTGGAGACTAATGACCTGGCTAGGGATTGGGCTGGGATTGTGCTAGAGGATTTTAGGGAGCTGGGGGAAGGGTCTTCAGCAGGTGGCAAGTACAGTGGCTTTCACTGAGGTGCTGCCTGTCTATGACTGGTGGAATATAGGGTTCTCTATGCCAGGAGCTTCAACTCATGGTTGAAAGAATGGTGTAGAGAAAAGGAGTTCAATGACACTGGGGACTGGGGACCAATCTCGAAGGATAAAGGCCTTTATAGAGGTGAGGGCCTGCATCCATCTGGGAAGGGAGCCACAGTCCTCAGTGGACAGTTTAAATATTACTTTGATGAACATTTAAACTGGCTGAGAGGGAGGCAGAAGTAAAAAAAGGAGTTATAAACTGCACCCCCTACTGACTACAACAGGAAGAAGAGAGGACCAGAGCAGAGGAGAATCCCCCAAGGAGCAGGACAAAGAAAACAGTACAGGGGTAGTGGACAGAGGATGGGAACAAAAGTTACAAAAGTAGAGGGGAAAAGGTGGTGGGGCAAATGGAAAGAAGGGGGAACTGTAGGCAAAATGTGAAAAACATGTGGAAGGCTATGCTTGAAAATGCAAAGAGTCTTGAAAATAAAGTTCTAGACCTGGAGGCCATCATGACAGAGGCTGACCTGGATATTGTGGCCATTACAGAGTTGTAGTGTACAGCAAACCTTGCCTGGGATATGCCCATACCAGGCTATACTCAATTCAGTAAATATATGGTGGGGAGGAAAGGAGGAGGGGTGGTGTTGTATGTAAGGGAGGATATCAAAGCAACAGAAAGGCAGGAAAACTGGGGGGGTTGGAGGTTCTGTGGGTCACCTTGGAGACAAGTGCTGGAGCATTTATTCACATTATGGTGATTTACAGACCTGCAACCCTGGGGGAAGAACTGGACAAAACACTTGGGAAGCCATTAGTACAATGGCAGAAAAAGTAGAGGTGCTGCTGTTGGGGACTTCAATCTGCCAGATGTCGACTGAAGCATCTCAGCCATGGCCTCATCTAGAAGCAGGGACACCCTAGACTCCATACAGAGGGAATTTCTCAGGCAAGTAGTCAGGGAGCCCACTCATGATGGGGGCAATACTGGATCTGATGCTCACTAACAGAAATAATATTGCAGACATCAAGGTAAAAAGCCACCTGAGGACCAGTGATCACCATACAGTGTGGTTCTGCATAAGGACAGCAGCAGAAGCAACCCGCACAAGGATGAGGGTCCTGGACTTCAGGAAGTCAGATTTAATATAAATGGGTGAATGCCTCAGGGATGACCTAGCAGGAGGAAATAGCCAGGGTGAGGTGGAGGAAAAATGGGCCAAATTAAGGGACAACATAGTGAAGGCAAACCTTTATGCAAAACAAGTGAACAAAAACAAAAGAAAAAGAGACCGCTATGGTTTTAAAGGGAAGTAGCTGAAGAGATTAAGGCTAAAGGGTATCATTCAGAAGGTACAAATAGATGCCAAGGGAATAGGATAGGGAAGACTACCAGGAAAGACAGAGGGATGTAAAGAAAGCAGTGAGGAGAGCAAAGATGTAAACTGAGGAAATATAGCCAAAGGTGTAAATAAAGGTATCAAGACCTTTTTAGGTACATAAGTGAAAAGTGGAAGACAAGAGGAGGAATTGTGAGATTAAAAAGGGTTGGGGGGGCTGAGCAAAGGAGGATCAGGAAAAAACAGATATCCTGAACAGATATTTCTGTTCAGTCTACTTGATGGAAAGGGAAGGGGATGGACCACATAAAAGAAGAAGAAACACTGGGGGGAGGAAGGTAGACACAGGTTCATTTACAGAGGAGAGAGTATTAAAAAGGACTTGCAAATCTGAAGGTGGACAAAGCTATGGAGCCAGGCAGGGTACATCCAAGGGTAATGAGGGAACTCAAGGAAATACTGGCTGCACCTCTTATATCCCTGTTCAACAACTCACTGGAAATAGGAGTAGTTCCAGAGGACTGGAGGTGGGCAGATGTAGTCTCACTTCATAAAAGTGGTAGTTGGGAGAAAGCCAGTTACTATAGGTCAGTCAGTCTGACATCAGTGATGGGGAAACTAATAGAGTCACTGTTTATGCTCCTCTGCACCAGGGCAGGGCATCCTTTGGCCCCATCAGTGTCTTCCATCCTCCTGAAGTCCTCCTAGCTGATTTCAGGCCCCCAGACCACCCATGACACACAACAGCCAGGCCTTCCTAGCTTGCCCCCGGAACAGGTTATGTTCTGCTCCTTAGTGGCTGCCCTGCAGTATCTGGTTGACTCTGGCAGAGGTGAAGCTTTGGGGGGGTCCTGCTTCAGGCAGGTCAGACCCAGCATAGATGTGGGGGGCTTGAGGAGTGTCATCTCCATGCCACTGGCTAGTATCTTTTCAACTTTACCAGGTTGCCCCAGGGTAGTGGGTGTACAATTGCATCAGCACACTGCCATGTGTGTATATGCCTGCCACTCCCCTCCCATTCCTTATGTGATTCCAGGCTCCCTCACCCCTAGTTGCTGCTAGGGATTGAGCAAATGCCAGATGCCACAACCCTTTTTCCCCAGAGGAGGAGAGCAGTCCCATGCTGGCCCAGTGTTGCTATGAGGTCATTCCTGAACCCACATTGTCAGCATCACAAGCAGTAGTGCTACAGCTGTGCTGTCATTCCAGGGCTGGAGTCACTGATGAAGGAAAGGGTTATGGAGTATTTTGAATCCAGCCAGTTACAAGACATGAGGCAGCATGGATTAATGGGGGAGATCATGTTAGATGAACTTGATAGATTTCTTCAGCTGGATGACAAGGGAAATAGATCAGGGCGGGCTGCTGAATGAGGTCTACTTAGACTTCAGCCTGGCCTTCAATACCGTACCTCATAGAAGACTCATTAGGAAGCTGGACAGTATGGGGGTGGGACTTAAGGTGGTAAATTGGATACAAAATTGGTTGATGGATAGGAGACAGAGGGTGGTGGTATATGGAATTTACTCAGGGTAAAGGAGAATGACCAACTGAGTACCTTAGGGCTCAATACTGGGACTAGTAGTTTTTAATGCCTTTATAAGTGACATTGCAAAATAGCTGGAAAGGAAGGTATGTTAGAACAAAGGCTTATAATATCACTTTTTTTATAATAATGCACTTAGATTTACCTTGGACCTTACTCAAAAATTATTTTAATAAATTACCAAAAATAATAATATTTAAATATGATATTATCCTATGCTCTCCAGATTAAAAAATGATGGTGAAAAACACTGTTGCCACACTTTGGATTATATTAGAGATAAATATATATTTTATTCACATATGTACAAGTCCTAAATATTTATAATTAGCATAAATATCAAGCGTAATAAAAATAATGTAAACATAAACTGTAATGAAAACAAAACAACAGGTTTTAGAAAATTAAGTAAATTAAATACAACAAATTTTAGCAATTAAGCAATGCAAAGTAATAAGCAATATTTAGCATAATAAATAACAGTTTCTACTATTTTTTAGCATACTTATAAATAGCATAATCTTTTATTTTTACTATGAGAACTTGCAACTCATTACACTTGTGTTTTAGATTATCTTTGTATAATAATTGTTTAGACCTTATAGTATGTAAAAGGTATTTTTGTTTTACATCTAAATTTTAGTTTAATCGTATACCCAAGATTTTGGAGCTAAAATGCACTAAGTTACCACCCATATAACCAAATAAGTACTAAAAGTAGGATAAAGGAATACTTATGTTTTAGTTTTCTGTAGATGCAGTCTTCTACTTTTTAACTTTCAAAGTCTTGGTGATAACCTTTGGTTTGGGATGATAAATGTCCTTGGTGGTGAGTTTGGCTTTAGTCTTCTGTCTTTTTCCCTTGAACCTTGAACTGTAGAGTCTTCTGACATCAATGAGGCAATACAGGCTGGATCCTTCTTGCTTGACATCACAAATCATCAAAAGTCACTTCAGGATTTAGTGGGAAAAATCAGACAAGATTTTAACAGTTTAGCAGCACAGTCTGTTGAAAGAACTCTCCCTGTGGACAGCAATGTTGTTTTGGTAACTGAACTCTGTGACTATTCTGTTTCAGTTCATTTTTGCTCTTGAACCTGCAACTCTGGACTCACTGCTATTTAACAGCACTGCAGGCTTGCTGGCTGGTAAATTCCAAAGTCAATCTATTGTTCAAGTTTTTAACAGAAATTCCCAAACATCACTTTAGTCCAAATTCTCAGTATGCAAAACATAGGCCTTGCTTAATCCAATATGCTTAATCCAATATTGGGAAGAGAGTCCTTCCTGTAACAGTTTCAGCAACTGGACTTGTTGTAGTTGTGCAGGCTTTCAGGTTGGTTTAGCACCCTCTTGCAGTGGCAATGTTAAAGCCCAAATGATGTCCCAAGCTCATCCAAAATTGTCAGGGCATTCAACATAGGTCTTTACACACCAAAGAATTAAACAGTTCTGGGCCGGCTTTGCCAGCATCCCATTTGTGTCCCACTTACTGGGCGATATTACCATCAAGTTATGATTGGTCTGAGTACTCTTTGAGGGTGTTACTGTTAGCTCCTCCTAAGCCATTTTTTTCTTAATATGACATCATCTTCAAAAACTATTTTTGATATAAAACAACTTTTTTTTGCATCTATGTGCACCTTTTGTGTGTGTTATATATATATATATATATATATATATATATATATATATATATATATATACACATACATATATATATGACTTACATTCCTAGATACAGCTAACAGAGAGGATTCATTCAAGACCAAACATGATGGTGTCAATCCTAATATAAAAGCTATAATTTATAAAACCATAATACAACTTTTTGCTTTATAAATATCTAAAAAGTATTTACAAATTTCAAAAGTAAAATTTTTCCTGTTTAAAATGATGTTAGTTTGGCATACCTGCTATAATTAGGAACTGTGTAAATTTAGCAAACTTCTTTAAGACAGGGATCTCCTTTGTTTGAGGTAAATAAGGCATGACTTCATTGTTGCTTTGGATTCTATCCAGAGGCTTACAATCCACTTGACTAGTTGTTTTTGTTAGATAACCACTTCACTTTCATTATATTTAAAAGGTGGCAAGGTCAGCTTACTATAGACACCAAACTTGTCAATATATTTTAAACAGTTTTGGGGCTACAGATTTTTGTAAATAGCTTACTCTATACTATGCTGATAGGTTTAAAACTTAGTCACTATGCAGGTTTATGCATTTCCAATAACCTGTATAATTTTGAAATGTATCAGTGTTTTCCTATATTTTCTATAAATAAAAGTCTTAAATTCTTAAACCCAGTCTAAGTCTATGTTAACCTCTGAGATGTGCTCTGGCTGGTACTGAAAAACAAGATTGTAAATTATGTCAAGTTTCAAGCTCTTCTGCCACTAATTGAAAGAGGCCATTCAATTTAAACAGACTATTCCTGAAACAACTTTTTTTTTCTCCAGGAGTTGATCATATATGCTGTATTCCCTTTTCATGGCATCATTCTTCCATTTGAGTATTCGAGCCTTAAGCAGCATTGTCCTTGTTTTAGAGTTCATTTAGATATTAATGTGACCAAAAACATTTATAGTACTTAAGAATTAAAACAATATAAGGATATAAAATAGCAATTAAAAATATAATAAAATTATAATAATGAAATAGTTTAATCAAATTAGTTTTGTTCCTACAGGTATGCCTCTTTGCAAATGACACCAAAATCTGGAATAGGGTGGACACTCCTGAGGGTATATAGAGAATGTGAAGAGACCTGAGAAAACTCGAGGAGTGGTCAAGGGTATGGCAGCTGGGTTTGAACATGAAAAAGTGCAAAATCATGCACCTAGGGCATAGAAATCCAGAAACAGAGTGTAATATGGGGGGAGTGGTATTGATGGTCCATATGGGAAACAGACCTGGGAGTAATCATATCTGTTTACCTCAAGGTGACAAGGCAGTGCAACAAGGCAGTGGGTATGGCCAGTGGGATGCTGGGGTGCATATGGATAGACAGAGACCTATACATACTTCATGGGTTGAATAACATACAGGAGAGTATTTTTCACAGGAGATGCTACACAAAAATAAGGGGACATGCAATGTATTTGCCTCCCCTGTTCCCTTCTCTGAGGTCATACCTGGAAATGAGCACTGTCTCAGGGTGCCTTTCCCAGTCACCAGTGTTCAAATAAATAAATAAATGAAGCTGGAAAGGGGAACATTTATGAGGAATGTGGGGAAGTACTACTTTACTGAAGAGTGGTGGATGTGTGGAACAATCTTTCAGGAGAGGTGGTGGGGGCAAAAACAGTGGTGGGATTCAAACATGCATGGGATAGGCACAAGGGAATCGTAGCTGGGAAATGGGGGTGGGGAGATAGTTGCAAATCAGGTAGGGTCTGTGGTGAACATATAGGCAGGGAGAAAAGGGTAAGACTAGGTGGATCAGGCAGTCCTTATTAGCTGACAAATTAAATGTTTCTATGTTTCTTATATATTGTTTTTTTTTCTCCTATAGCCAGTGGGCTCAATTGTCAAAGATCAACACAAGCTGTGCCAATGACAGCTTACACTGATAACTGGTGCACCAGGGACCTTGCACCCAGTTCACAAATGGGTAGGGTCCTGACACCAAAGTCTTGCTTCTTGCAGCAAATGTTGCACTGCGCCAAAGGCAAAGCGCATGTGAAAGGTTAGCCACAAGCTTTGGGGCAGTCATACTGCATAGGCTCTTAGTAATGGGGACCAGCCTGGAGGCTGGCAGTGTCAGGTGGGACAGGATGGATGTCAGAAAGGGAAGGAAAAGCACCAGAGGGGTGGCAACATGTCCCCAAAGGGGACATTGCAGGATGTTGCCATGCCTATGCCATCCATGGGGGAGGCCATCACTTGCTTGGCATCATGAGGGGTGGAACCTGTGGGCACCACACAATTGAATGTGAGTGTTCCTGGTGCTGTGGGGGCATGTACCACAGGTGGGCAGTGGTGCAGGTTCCCTCCCACTCCATGAAGGCTCCAGGGGTGGTACAAGGGCAGTTAGATCACCTATTGAGTGGTCTAAGTCCTGGCAGGTCCTGCTGGCTGTTGGAATTTCATTTATAGGGATGTTGCAGCCAGCATCTGTTGCAAGCCCCCTAGCACCCTGGCACACCCTTGACCTTGGCACAAGCCTAGTGCACCACTGGTCTGGTGCAGGGGGTCCATGTTTTGCCACAGCCAGCCTTCCAAGATCACAAATTCAGCAAGTTGTGATGCAAGGTGCCTCTTGCATCACTTCTGTTTGACACAGGCAGCTTGCATCACAATCAGAGTTTTGATAATCAAGCCCAGTATTTCAGCATTCGTGCTAGCTAGATCTCATTGACAGATAACACCTATTTAAGTGGTAGCACTGCCAAAAGTACCAGTATATCAATAATTTTAATTACTTGTTATTTTGGTTACAACTGAAATGTTTTATTTATTTTAGACTGTTGTAGAACACTCTGAATACCCCCAAAACATTGGTGGTGATGTATATTGGAGAGGAATATAAGTGTGTTGTTATCATCAGATAATAAATTGAATTTGTTTTTAAACTGTGGTAAGCGAGTCATTTTGTCCAGTCTGAATATTGCAGTTCCTTGTATTTAAACCCCTCTGTAACATGCTATGGCAGTTGTTTTTCATACCCTGCAGTATGTACTTTGTGATTCTGTACATATGTTGATTCTGTGTTTAATTTTATAGTAATCTTATTATTGTATCTCCTTGTTGATCCCTGTCCCCTCCCTCCTCCCCCAAGTCGCAGCTGGAAATTATCCCATCAGGACTCCACTTGCTTAACTAGTAAATGTTACAAATAAAATAAGACAAAACAGTTAAAAAATAGCGTAGTTAAACTGGTTCAGCAAAATGTTTCTTGAAAACTGTTTTTGTCCACATTGCTGTTTCTATACCTCAATGTGACCAGTTCCTATTGATTTCTTTAAATCTTGTTTTTTAAATCCAAGAATTGATTGACTATATTCCATACTGTCACTGTCACTGTAAATTGTGAATAACAAAGATAAATGCCTATATTGCTTATAGCTGATTTCAACTAGTTGCAATGTAATTACAGTACATGCAGTTTGTAAAGTTATTGATTGATTGATTTAGCTATTTATTTTTCCATAGAGCTGTTTCTACATTCCTGGGGTGCTTGCTGGCTCATCATCCCTTACCCACCTCTCTGACTGGCCACCATTTCCTCCAGGACTCACCTGATTAGATGCCCCCATGGCTTATGACCCCCCAATGGTGGGGTCAAGAGAGGAAGGGCTATCATCCCCAACTCCTGGAGTCCAGGTCTGGTTTGTAGCATGGTTCTGGGGTGATGGTGCAGGGCTGAGTTAGGTGGGTGGGGCTTCCTGATGCACAGCCCCCAGGCCTTTCCCAATTTCTGTCCCTTCCCTGAGGTTGGCGTGCATACACTGGCAAGGGTGTGCACTGTGAAGATGCTGCACATACTCATACATCTACACCCAGCCCTCTGGGATGTGCCTGCATGCTGTGCCACCCAGCCTCTACCTGGCTGCAGTCAAGCAGCGGCACACACTGATCCCCCCTCCCCAAAGGAGAAGAGCTGCCTGTGGATGTTCCATCCTCCTCCTCCTCCCCCCCATGGCTAACCCCCGAGTGATCCTGGCAATTTCCTGAACCTGGGTTATCATCCTGGCAGGAAATAAGGTGCCCTGTGCCTCAGCCTTCCATGCCACTGGGCTGACTTAATAAAGTTAATTTTGTAACAGTAGTGTCTGTGCACTTTATTGGATAACAAATCTTACAGTGTTTTTTTATTTACCCCCTCACCTGTTCTGCCTTCTCTGCCCAGCAGCCCTATCCATTCTTATTTCTCAGTCTCCAGAAAGTTCACAGAGAGCCTTACTCTCCATGATGGATTCTGTTGGGAAGGTGGAGACAGGTCTCGAAGTATTGGAGGCTGGCGGGTGGTTGGATTCAGCCAGACCTAAGATTACATTGTCAGTCTATGAGAAATCTAGATGGGAACTATAAACTGATTTGGGTCTTAATCACAGAATGTAGAAGAATTACTATTAAAACAAGCATTTGTCAATGTCGAATGTTCGCTGCTCGCAATGTTGTTGTACCAGGTCTTGCTTGTATACATTTTTACTATGTATTTACCCAAAATAGACCAGATGAGATGCAATGTGGCATTTGCACTGGGATCCTGATTTTAGTTTTGTACTGCATTTCCCCAGCATGTTAGAGGTGATATGCAATAAGTAATTTTTATTGTGGTTTTTATAATGTATTTTTCTAGGACAGATCATTTTAGAAGCAACATCTCCTTTTTAGTGGATTCTGCTCTGGGGTCCTGTTTTTATATAGTTTTGTAATATATTTATGCAGGATAATCCAGCTGACATGCAATAACTTAGTTTCAGTGGAGCCCTACTTTGACACATTTTTGCACTGTATTTACTCAGGATAGCATAGCTCAGATCTATCTTATTTTCAGTGGGATCCTGAGTTTTTCCCAATGTTTACTCTGAATTTACCCAGGATGGCACAGCTAAGATGCAATATCTCAGTTTTGATGGGGCCCTGCTTTTCTCCATTTTTATAATGTATTTACCCAGGATAGCCCAGCTGAAAGGCAAGTTACATTTTCAGTGGGGTCCAGCTTTAACAATGCATTTTTTTCCCAGGATAGATCAGCATAAATGCAAAGTTCAGTGGGGGTTGTGCTTTATTGGGGTCTTTCTTTCACACATGTTTACTAATTATTTACCCAGGATAGGCTAGATGAGGTGCAATATCTCATTTTCAGCAGTGTCCTGTTTTTACACATTTGTAAACTGTATTTACCCAGGATAGACCAGCTGAGAGGCAATATCTAATTTTCAGTGGGCTCCCACATTTTGACACCAAATTTCAAACAATCTTTTTATGACCTGATGTTATGATCAAAACAGGTGGAATTTTTTAAATCCCATCCAAAAGGTGATTTGGCAATGCGAGTATGAAAACATACTTCAGAGAAGATTTGAAAAATGATACCACACATTAGGGGACAAAATCTGCAAAATAAAGTTATAAGAAAACATTGGAACAATTCAATATTTCTTCATAATTGAGTTTTTTTTCATATTTTAACCCCAAATGTTTAGCATAGCCTTTTTATGACATTCCCTTCTGAACACAACAGGTGTCATTTATAAAATACTGGCTGAAATCTCAAAGTACAAAATCAGATTTTGGCTGGATTTGAAAAATAACACCTGTTACATTCCTGAGGTGATGAGAACAAATAGCTGTGCAGAAAATGCTATGAATAAGCATTGAAAACTATCAATGTACATTCATAACTTTGTTGCTTTTTATAATATTTTGACCCCAAATTTTCAGCATAGTCTACTTATGACTCCACCTAATGAACCTGGTAGGTAAACATTTTCAAATCCCACTTGAAAGGTGATTTCATGCACTGACTGTGAAATCACCTTTTGGGCTGAATTTGAAGAAGTTCACTGCCCTTGCTTATGGGATGGGGTTCCAAAAAGGCCATGTTGTAAATTCGGAGTGAATATTAGAAAATTACCAAGTTATGAGTGCAACTTCAAAATGCATTTAAATACATTGAACTGCATACCTGATTTCCCAAGTTCTAGTCTGGCGTTGAAGTCTCTCTGGTCCACAGAGGGTTACAGCATTGGACCCCCAGTAGGTAAGTAAGAGATGGAGGTGTGTGGGGTAGTTGGTGCTGAGTGTGGGGGGTCATAAGGGGGGGAAGGTAATGGCATCAGGGGCAGCAGCTACAACAGACATTAATAGACTGTTTTCTTTTTTACAGGTTGTATAATAAAAAATAAAGACTATGAGGGATGATTTTCTTTATTTCAGGTACTAACACTGGGGAGTGGGCACCCCAGTGTTGGTTTAACCTCTACAAGCACAGGAAGCAACATGGAGGCAGAAGGGATACCTGAAGGAGGGTGGGATTACAGGAATTAAAAAAATAATAAAAAAAGACTAGGAGGGACAGTTTTTTTTACTTCAGGTACTGACACTGGGGATTGGGCACCCCCGTATCAGTGTCATGTTTGGTGACACTGGGGTTGGGCTCCCCCATATCACACAGTGAAAATAGGCATCACTGTGGATTGAGCATCCTAGTGTCAGAAAATTAACAAGGAAGCGGGAAGCAATGGGAGATGGAAGGGATACTTGGAAGAGGGTGGGAGGGATTATTTTTATGTGTGGGGAAGGATCACAGCAGACTTATCATGACGCTGATCAGCTGTGCTCGATGGACAACATTATGCAGATCAAAGGAAAGAGCTTCCCAATGACTCAGGTGGCTATTTTCTTTGAACTTCATGAAGTTTCTACCTGGCAAGCCCACAGGAGTGTCATGATCAACCTGGCTGATGATTCATCTGACACTGTTGAGCTTATTGCCTTGCATTGGACTGACAGTGCCACACCTCTCAAAATTGGCTATCACAGCAACTTGTTCGCTTTGCTCAAGCACAAGTGTGAACATAAAAATGAATGAATCATCCTTATTAGATATGATCTTAACTAACTATCCACAAAACTACACTGAAGCAAGCATATTACCTGATCTCTTTAGTGACCATAATGTAGTATACTGCCTTAGAGATAGTGGAAGAATCTAGAGGGCCACCAAAATTCATCAGTTATGGATACTACAACAAATTTGCTTTGTTTCTGTTAGGGATTTGGAAGATGTACAGTGGGACAGACTTACATTTCAACTTAGATATTGCATGGTGCTACTTTGTAAACAAAGTAAAATCGTTATATTATAAGCACTTGTCCCTGAGAAAAAGAAAAGTTAAGAAGGACAGTGCACACTGGTACTTTCTCTTTTTGGTCAAGCTAAAACAAAATAAAGATAAATTATGGAGAAAAACCCAGGAATGTAGGCTGAGCTGGGATTGGGAGCAATATAAACATGCCTGGAACAAGAATGTTTAAGAAGTTAGGAAGGCTAAAACAAACAATCTTAGGAAAAAAAGATGATGGAAGAGGCATCTGACCCAAAGAAATTCCGGAACTTACTTATAAGCCTGAGTGGTAAACAAAATAGCAGTGCTAACATTAATCTTAAAAATGGAGAGGGGAACCTATAGGTGGGGAGGAATTTGCTAATGACCTAAATAAGTTTGTTATAAACTCTGGAAATTTCTTTGAAGGCAGTTCCACAAGAAGTAGAGTAAGTGCCCAGAAACAAGCCTGCAAATCACAGAACTTTAAATTTTCTGAAATTGTAGTACACGTGACTCTCGAGTTACTGCTAAAATTGAAAGAATGTAAGAAAGGGGGACTAGATGTCCTCGCACCAAAATGTTGTCATATTTCAGAACCTTTTAACATATTTGTTTCATTGATCCTTGAAACTGGGTTGTGTTACAAAGGCTGGAATTTGGCAAAAATGGTCCTTATTTTTTTTTAAGGTGGGGCATTCTAGACCAAATGATCAACTACTAGCCAATATCTTTACTGCCAAAGATCTTAACATTGATAGTGAATCTATGTGCAAATCAGTTGCAGGATTATATTAAGAGTTGTTGATTTCAAGACCTATACCAACTGGACTTTAGGAAAAAAATCAGAGTACTGTCTCCTCCATGTCGAGGATCTTGTTTATTTTGTTTTGTTTACCTTTGTTTTACCAGGTGAGACACACTAAGCTGAAAGCTTGTTTACAGGTGCAAACTGGGAGCACAGGGAAGTTAAGTGATTTGCTCAAGATCACACAGAATGCAAGTGAGGGCTGTGGGATTCAAACCCAGGTCTCTAGATTTGCAACTCTGGGCCAATGTCTGCAAAGCTATGGACTCCAGACATTGGTTGACCTCTTCAAGGCCTTTGACATGGTGAATCATGGAATACTGATTAACAAATTGGAAATATAGGACTGGAAGCTATTGATATTTACTGGTTCATTTCATATCTGCATGAAAGAAAACAGTGTACTGTCATAAATTGTCTTACTTCAGGAAATCTGCAAATCTTGAGGGTGGTTTTCCCAAGGCTCAGTACTGGATCTTTTGTTAATTAGTATGTATCGAAGGGGTCTGGGAGAAAACATCAGCAACTTCAACTACCACCTCTATGCAGGTGCCACAATTATTTATTCCTCTGGGGAATCTCACTCAGATATCCAGATGATCCTTCAAGATGGGTTTTGTGCACTACCAGCTTTCTTTAGAAATTCCAAACTAAAGCTAAATTCAAATAAAACAAAGCAAATGTTTGCAGCCCTGGCCAAGTTGAGAATGCTACAAACACACCATTTGTAATTCATGTGTCAGATCACTTGGCATGGTAAACAGAAATATCCAGGCTAACAGAGGGAGACAATGGGCTCTGGAAACACCCATGTTGATTGGCTAAAAAAAATAGGGACCAGATTAGGGTTACATCATAGATATAAAATTTTCTATCCACTGAACTGAGGTGAAAATCATACAAACACAGCTGATACCCCTGTTTGACTATGCAGATACATGTACACTAAATGTATCATGTGAAGTGTTCATTCAGTGGCAATTTGCTGTATAAAAATGCTCTACTTCTACTTTTGTAACTGAAATGTTTACACTGTATCTTTTGTACTTGAAGTTGGTCTGTTGCAAATGAGCTTGTCTCAGTGGTTAATCTTCCTAATAAAATTGAACTGAATTAAAAAAATAAATCTGTGTGTGTGTGTGTGTGTGTGTGTATGTGTGTGTGTATATATATTTATATTAGAGGCAAAAAACTCCATTTAATGCATTAGTTAGGGTTGTTCCACAGCGACAAAAGTGAGGAAATTTGGTGTTAGGGTTGAAAGCCCCCCTTGGACCCTACGCCCACACTCCCAACCGGCATTGGGGTGCTCGTTGGGGTTTTCAGTCCTAACTCTGCACACAGGATGGTTTCCCCCAAAAGCTACATAGAGAAAGACAGTGAGTACAAACAATGTATGCATAATAATGGGTCTCGGAGCAGAAAATGAGGAGTTGGAATACTAAATTGCTTATATCTCAGGAACCGTATGACGTAGAAAAAAATTTAAAAGTAATATGATTTATGACTTTCCTGGCTAGTTTTGTACTTAGCCTCCCTGACAAAAAGTCCGTATCTCCCACCATTTCTGAGATACAGGCCCTGAAAGGCGCGGCGACCACTGTAATGTTATCCTATGGGAAAAAAAGAGAAGTTCGGAGTGCCATAACTTTGGCTCCCTGTAATATTTTTTCACCAAACCACTAAAAGACACATCTGTGGGATGTTGGCTGTCTTTCCTCCAAATTTCAGCCCAAAAGACTGAACCATTATTTTGCAGCAGGGCGCCAAAGGATTGCTGCAATGCTTCGGACGCCGTAATGTTATCCTATGGGAAAAAACATCAACTTTGGACTGCCGTAACTTTGCCGCCATGTAATATTTTTTCAACAAAACACTGAAAGGCACATCTGTGAGATGTCAGCTGCGTTCCCTCCAAATTCCAGCCCAAAACACTAAACCGTTCTTTTGCAGCAGGGTGCCAAAGAATTGCTGTCATTTTCCCACAGCCTAGAAAAGTACTGTCTCAATTTGGCAGTTTGTAATTCGTTACGACAGTGTAGCAAATTAAAGTACTTTGCGAAAGTACTTTTTACAGAAATGTGAAAAACATATTTCTGGGGTGTTTTACTCCAAAATAAAGACATGGCTAGCATCCTCAGGGTCCGACTAGGTGAATACAAAAAGAATTAGGTTGCTAGAGGATCCGAAATTTAAATGCCAAAAATTTTTCTGATCACCAACTGAAAACAAAATGGTGGATTTGCAACAGTAAAAGGGCCATTTGCGAAAGTAAAAACTCTATTTGTGACACTGTAGAATTTTTTGTTAACTTTTCCCATTGACTTATAATGGGAACTTGTTTTTTGAATAACTTTTGAACCATTTAATATTTTTTCACAAAATCTTCGAAAGGCACATTGGGGACCCTGGCCATATGTTCCCTGAAGATTTGGGACTGGTTGTGCAAACTGTGTGACCTATAGGTGTGACCGTAGAATTCCAAAAAAAGCATAAACACATGCGAAGATCATGCTTAATAACTCCACAGCCATATATCTGACTGGTATAAAACTTGGAAGATCCCAAGGTGTATGGGTCTTGATCAAGTATTCTAAATTTCAGACAAATCTGTCAAATGGTTGCAAAGTTATTAAGGTGCAAAATTTTAGGTTTAACATGTAAATGGCTCCTCAACCTTAACTATGGTAGCACTACCGTGCTACCATAATATACACTTATATATTTACAATTATATATCATTCATATATATACATATTTTAATTAGATTGTAATATGCACGGGCACAGCAATGAAATAGGAAATGCAAATGGTAACAGTTACAGCAACGAAGATGCAAAATGGAAGAGAAACGCAAATACAAATGAAAGGGCTGGAGTAAATGCAAATGGCAGTGCACATGGTGACACAAACTGAAACACAAACACAAACAGTAGTGGAAACACAAATGGTAAAAGTAACACAAACGCAAGGACAAATGAGAATGCAAAGGGTAATGCACACGGTGGCATACACAGGAACGGTAACGCAAATGGGTACGTAAACGCAAGTGGAAACAGTAACTGTAACATTAACAGAAGCGCATACCCTGTTTTTCCCCAACAGCTGCATAGGGAAACACAGTGTGTACAAAGAATGTACAGTCTGCATAATAATGGACCTTGGAGCCGAAAATGAGGTGTTGGAATACTAAACTGCTTATATCTCAGTAACCGTACGATGTAGAAAAAAAAATTCACACGATTCATGATTTTCCTGGCTACGTTTTTGCTAAATGCGTAGCCTGAAAATTCCGTATCTCGCACTGTTTTCGAGACACGAGCCTCGAAAGGCGTGGCGAACGCCACCATGTTAGTCTATGGGAAAAATGCCAACTTCGGAGTACTGTAACTTTGCAGCCATGCAATATTTTTTCACTGAACCACCAAAAGGCACATCTGTGAGATGTTGGCTACCTTTTCTCCAAATTTCACTTAAAAGACCAAACCGTTCTTTTGCAGTAGTGTGGCAAAGAACTGCTGTCATTTTGGCCATGGTCTGAAAAAGTAGTGTCGTGATTTGTGAAAGCTTTCACAAAAAATTACAAAAGTGTCATGAGTGCGACACTACTTTGTGACACTACTTTTTCCAGAAATTTGAAAAACATATTTCTAGGGTGTTTAACCCCAAAATAAAGACATGCCTAGCATCCTCAGGGTCTGACTAGGTAAACACAAAAAGAGTTGTGTCCCTAGGTGGTCCAAATTTTAAATGCCAAGCATTTTTCTGATCACCAAATGAAAATAAAATGGCGGATTTGTGACACTGCTAGGGCTATTTGTGACAGTAAAAAGTGCATTTGCGACACTGTTGAACTTTTTAACTTTTCCCATTGACTTATAATGGGAACTTGTTTTTTGAATAACTTTTGAACCGTCTAATATTTTTTCACGAAATCTTCAAAAGGCACATCAGGGACCCTGGCCACATGTACCCTGAAGTTTTCAGACCAGTCACACAAACCATGTGACCTGTAGGCACAAGCAAAGAATTCACCAAAAAACATAAACGCACGCACAGATCTCACTTAATAACTCCGCAGCTGTACATCCAACCACTACAAAATTTGGCAGATCCCAAGATGTATGGTTCTTGATCATGCTTTCTAAATTTCAGGCAAATCCATTGAATGGTGGCAAAGTTATTAAGGTGCAAAGTTTGACCCTTTAACCTTAAAAGGGCTACTCAACCCTAACTGGTAACATTACTGTGCTACCATAATATATATATATACAAACACACACACACACACACACACAAATTTATTTGGGCAGGTATAGCTAGGGTTGAGTAGCCACTTCTATGTTAAATCCAACATTTTGCACTTTAATAACTTCGCAACAATTTGTCTGATTTGCCTGCAAGTTTGCATGCATAGCATCCAACCACAGATCTCTGGATCTGGAAAGTTTTGTTCTGGTCAGATGTACAGGTGTGGAACCATTGAGCATCCAAAATGTGAAAATTAGCCAACATTTGCACATTTTTCGGTCGGGCATAATGGAGTGAAGAATGCATCTGAATGGATTCAGATTTGCACGTCTATATGTGGCCTGAGTTAAACTGATGCCTTTTGATGATTTGGTGAAAAAATATTAATCTGTTCAAAAGTTATGCTAGTTTTTCATGTCTCATTGTAGCCAATGGGAAAATTTATATGTGCTTTCATGATCACATTTTTGTTGTTGTGCTCCCTGAATTTGTTTCCATGCTGCTGATATTTTGTTTTCAGTTAGCAAGAGACAAAAAAAATTGTAACTCAAAAAATAATGCCTTTTGGTAAACACCAACAGTTGTGTTTACCTAATCTTGCCCTTAGGAACATGGCCCTGGCATTAGTTTTTCAGGAGGTGGTCTGGAAATATGTTTTTCAAAGTTTGCCCACCATTCTGCTGTTTTATTGTCATGACAACATTTTTTGTTGTTGCGGCAATAACCGCAATAAAAAAAAGGAACGGCGGCAATATTTTTCTGTGCATGACAACATTTCCATTATAGATATAGGAGTGCTGTGAACACAGTAAAGTTATCACGAAAACACTGCATGAACACATTTTGACATGTGTTGTTTTCTTTGTCACTTCTTTGTGCCAAGTTGGATTGTGCTTTTGGGCTGAAATTTGCAGGTGGCAAGCCCTCATCCCACAGATGTGCCTTTTGGTGGTTTGGTCCCAAAGCATTCAACAGGCCCATAGTTACAGCGTTCCGAAGTTGAGACATTTTCCATAGGATAACATTGCAGTGCCTGCTGTGCCTTTAGGTGTCCATATCTTGAAAATTATTCGAGATATGGATTTTTTGCTACCTGCAGCTTAGTCCACCTTAAGCACTCATGGAGGTTTGGAAGTTATGGTTACAGCTGCAGTGGAATTTTTTTTCATAGGTTGTATGGTTACTGAGAAATTGGCAAATCAGTGTTACAAGGGTTCCTTTTCAGGCCTATAGGGCTACTGTATGGCTCCATTGTTATGTGTAAGTGGGAGCGCAGGGCCTGGAGGGCCTGCACTCCCACAGACACATATCATTATGCACAATTGGGCAGTCTGATGGGCCCCGTGCTCCCACCAACACATACCATTAACTAGTTACATTACACTTTTTCCAAAAGTTAGGAAATTCATTGCAAAAACTTTATTAATGCATCAGTTAAGGTTGATGTTACAGTGACAAATATTTCGAAATTCCATGTTAGGGTTACCACCTTTACCACCCCAACCCCACCACCCCACCCTGCAGGCACCAACAGATGTCGGGGTGTGCCATGGGATCATCAGACCTAACTCTCACCCCATTCTCCTATACTGTAGCATGTCAGCTTGTTTACACAAGAAATGGGGTGAGAGTTGGGCCTGATGACCCCATGTCATGCCCCAATGCCTCTTGGTGAGTGGAGTGTGGGTGTGGGGTGTGGGTGTGTATGGGGGGTAACCCTAACATCACATTTCCAAACTTTTGTCACTGTGCTATCAACTCTAAGTGATGCATTACCAAAGTTTTTTGCAATAATATATATACATACATATATATATATATATATATATATAGCTCTATAAATAAATATGTAGATTTATATGAATACATACATACATACAAACATATATATGGTGGTGACAGACAAGATGAAACACAGTAATGGTGCGGTATATCACAAAATGCTGCAGTATGCTTTAGGGAACAATGTAATTCAATGACAAGCCCTTTTTACTGCAGTAATTTATGACATGTCATTTGCTGCAAGTCACTGCATTACATCATGACTGGCTATTCTGTATATAGATAGGGAGATGGATAGATAAATAGATAGATATTATAGTGGCATGGTAGCACTACTATAGTAAGGTTGCGTAGGCTGTTTGATGTTATACTGGACCTCTCTCTCCACATTCGGAATGCCTGTAAGGCTACAAACTGCAAGCTGGGCATGGTCTACAGCACTAAAGGCTGTCTCACCCTGACTGCACATCTCACCATTGCTAGAGGGATCCTCCTAACCACGCTTGGTTATGGCTTGGTAGCCTTTACCCACATTCCTAAATCCAGTCTCTCCAAATGGGACACAGCATACAACAATGTATGCCATTTTGCCCTCGCTGCTCCTCACTTCACACACCACTGTGAGCTATACTCCTGACTGGAGTGACTTCCCCCAGAATACCACCGCACCTTTGTCCTTGGCAACTTCATTGACAATATTGTCAGAAATGCCACTCCCCCTATACTCACCTCTTTCCTCACACCAGCAAACCCCACCTACCAACTAAGATCCAGTGACTCTCTGGTCCTCCTGGTCCCTAAAACTCACACCCAAATAGGTGATCAGGCCTTTGTGGCTCATGCACCTAAACTGTGGAACTCCCTTCCTGCTAATACTCACTCCACTACCTCCCACCCCTTTTTCAAAGCCTCCCTATTGGGCTTCCTAAAATCAGCCTCTGCCTGCCTCTGCGCTGGAGCCGCCAAACTGGTCTCAACAGTATGGGCATGTTGACCCCAGCCTCTACTAGCACTTCTTCCACCTGGCAAGCTCGAGGCCATCGGACCCACCTGCTGACTACAGTGCTGGCAAACTCGATGCCACCTGTCCCACCTTCTGTATATGGCACATTTCCCTGTTTGAGATGACCATGTTCTGAGTGCCTACATCCAGAAGTCCCCCACCCACTGCCTGTCACCCTTCCTGTGTAGCTTGCCTCTCAATTACCTGGCTCTACAGAGGGGTACTGGTGACTCATCCTGTATGCATTTGCTGCCCAGGCCAGTTCCAAACAGTCATCTACCTCTTGACGAAATGCATGAGCCTGAAGCTCTTCCATGTACCTAGCTAGCTTGCTGTTTGTTGTTATGTACTTTTGTTTTCTCTTCCATGCCTGTACTTAATGCTATTTTACTATGTCTGTTGCTCCTGTATGAACCCTGTCTGCCCGATGATCACAATGTACCTCTTAATGTAATCCATTGTTTCAATGCTTTGTGTGCACCCTGTCTACCTGTTTACTCTGATTTGTACACTTGTAATCCTCCCGGGTCGCACCTGAAAATAGGCATGTGCTGTCTAGTGTGCTTACCTGGTAAACAAAAGCAAATAAATACTGCTAACTTTGCACTTTCATAGCTTTGCCCTATTCAACAGATTTACATGAAAGTTTGCATGCTTGATCTTGGGGGAAGGTCTCTTGATTTGCTAAGTTTCATTATGGCCAGATGTGTATAATCCAATATATGGATAGTGAAAAAAGTGAAAAGATTGGGGGGGGGTCTGTTTTTCTGTCATTGCCTAGTGCCCAGGCAGTTTAGGAATTTGATCTGAAATGTTCTGGGTAGAAAGGGCTTGAACCAGAGTGGTGCCTTCCATTAGTTTGGTGAAAAAATAATAATCTGTTCCCGAATTATAAGGATTTGAAATTTCAGTTCTGAGCATTCTCAGTAGCTCTTTTAGATAGCTGCTTGATACAACAACAAAAAAGAAAAAAATAATTTCACCACATGAAAAAGGTTTCTCTTTCATATGGGGGGCAATGTTGTTTTGAGACAAAAATTATTTTTTATATGGCCACCATCTTGTTTCCATTTAAAAAAAAATGTATTTGAAAATGAATAAAAATTGTATCATAGAAACACACCAACACATGTATCTTGCTAATTTGGACCCCATTAAGTGAATTTGGCAGTTAGGTTTTGGAAGCAATTACCTAGAAGAGTGTTTTTAACACATTTTAAAATCGTTTTTCGTGAGATGAGTTTATTTTTTCATATGGCCATGTGAAACAGGAATAGAGCAATATGAAACAAGATTGCCTTCATACGTAAACAATTTGGACTTAGTTTTTTTCACATTCTTTTTTTGTATGAAGGAATCTTTTTTATGAGAATGACACAACCTCACAAAAAGCATTCTTTCAAGTGAAAAATGAAATTTGGCTTAGTTCTTTCTCACATTCTATTTTAATACGAAAAAATCCTATTTAATGAAAATGACAAAGTCTCATGAAAAATGATTCCTTCTTAGGAAAAAAATTTGCACTTAGTTTTTCCCCCACATTTTACCTTTAATAAGCCATAACTCCATCAATATTTGCAATTAAGGAACACTTAAGTCTTAATGAGTACTGCAACATTACCACATAATACCTTACAAAAGTATTCAGGGGCCCTATCAAAAACACTAAAATCTGATCATTTGCAATTCCCATAGGATGACACTGCAACTTTAACAAGCTGAAGGTCTGTCAGTCTTTGGAGTTATGGTATAGCACTTGAACACTCACACTACTGTATTAACCTCTTGCAATGGATAAGACCATTTCACACAGAGACGGGTGACAGCACAGGATTCTTCATTCCTTCCTTCCTCTGTAACAATCCTTTCCTAGTTGTATACTACCTGAGTACAGTACCTTACCTCCCCAATGGGAGTAGCTAAGAGCTGCCAAGAGTAGGGAATGCTGCACTGGACTGACCTGAAGACCTGAAGGAATGTGAAACACTGCTACTACAAGCAAGGAGTCTAACACTTGGGTAGTTGAGCAAAAAGATAAAAGTTTACTGAAATTGTAAAAGAAATCTTGAAAATACAGCCATGAAAGGCACAGTTTAAATTCAGACAAATATGGCAATTCAAACACATAAATCAGAATCACTGTATATTCTATATCCCAGCAGGGCACCTCCATCCCACTATTCACCTTGAAATTACCCCTAGAAACTGCAGGCACTCACCACCCACCAGCCCTCCAGATATCACCCTTTTCCAGGATAAGTGCCCACCTAGGCTTTAATCCCTGAGCTTTATTCATTTTAGAACTAAGGCAATCAGTGACTACTAGGTCCACCTCTGAGAGGTCAGTCCATGGACCCATTCTTCCAGATATGCTCCCTGGCATCTAATTACTGTGCACACACTGTATAGAACTAAGGAATGCAGTGACTACTGGGCCATACCTCTGAGCAGTCAGTCTACTTGCACCTTTTGCCAGATACCCTCCCTGGTATCCAATTACTGTGCACACACTGTATAGAAATAAGGAATGCAGTGATTACTGGGCTATACCTCCTAGCAGTCCACTGACCCTTTCTGCCAGATACCACCCTGGTATCCAATCATTCTTGCCTTAAGGGTATACAGTGACTACTAGGCCTATCTACCTCAGTCAGCCCACTGACCCCTTCTGCCAGATGCCCACCCAAATATCCAATTACTCATTTACTATACTGTATTTCTTATACTCTAAATTCATTAAAAATCCATTGACATTTCATAAAATCATTACTGTAAAACATTAAAACTAAGCAATGACATTAAGCAATGTTGCATGCTGGCACATTGAAAGTTGTGACAGAATCCCCACTCAGTCTCTTCAGGTTCAGTCCTTCACGTTGATAGTAGTCTCTTACATTCAGAAGGATTTAGGAAAATTCTCTCTAAAACAGTGTCACCATGGCTTTTAAAATAGTCCCCAAGCTATATCAACAAGGTTTTTACTATACCACACTCCTTCAGCTTTACTGAAGAAATTCTGTGTAAAGATGTTGCAGCTTGATGTAGTTGGAGTGGCCCCTTTGAGTCAGCAGGATGTAGATGATGTGAGGAGAAGCAATTATTTCTTCAGATTTGCAGCTTTTCTTCTGTGAGGAAAACTTTTTACACAGAATCTTCAGGCACTTGAAGCAACAGGCTCTCTCTCTTACTACCCTGTCTGACCATACTCTGGGTTACAGGTGATCCCCTATTCCTACACTGTATTTAAATTAAACTAGTTCTGTCAGGTTCTTTCTTCTTCACCAGGCCTTTTCAGACAGATACCTCTTTGGCATGGGCACCTTCCTTCTTGGTCGCTCTCCCTGCTCAGACTGACTGCACACTGGCTGTGCAGTTCTTTTTATAGGCAAAATCTCATTAGCATATTTCAATCTGTGGTCACTGAGTGGACACTGACATGTCCAGGAGCTCAGCACCAATCAAATTTCTCCCTGCAGCAGCATAAGCCACAATGGAATTCTCAGATTTGAAGCTCAACTGCCCCTGTGAACATTCTAAGGCCCCCCCTTTTTTTATACCATAGGTCACTTTTAAATACATTTTCTTTGTCACTTAAAATAAACATTTTCTCAAGGATTAAGCACTTTTTCATAAAACTGGCTGGACAGCTGACTTCCCCAGCTTTCTGCTGAATTTGTTCTGCACACAGTAGCCCCTAGGAAAGCAGAGTCACTAAGACCACTGTTATTTTATAATTAAAGTAGTTTAGTAATCACTTCTATACATTTTCCTATCTTTCTCCCAGTTGAAATAGTCATTTCCCCTTTAACTGTGCTAAGTACAACAGTTTTTTTCACTCAGGCATTAAATATTCATTTTCCCATGCTAAGCCCCACCTCCTGTGTAACTGCCTGCATGGATCAGCTTCATTCAGGACCCACTCTCTCTTTCAAGATTAGTGACTCCTCTGTTTTACATTTTAGTCACTCAAAACCATTTTTTCTCATGTGTAGGATACTCTAGGGCATGTGCGTGACAAGTTTGGTTTATTTCCATCAAAAATCAGCTTTGCAACAGAATGCTAAAAATGACAAATTATTTCTGACAGTGTCTGCTTTCTGCTTAAAAGTGCTCTGTTTTAGCTTCTGTGCACTTTTGTAAGGTTCCACTAAATAAGGGTTGTGCCCAGGACTCCTCTGACCTCCACACACCTATTAATTAATTAATATTTCATATGTGTTTTCCATGTGTGTGAAGCCTTGAGCCCCCTGTGTTACAATTGTACCCTAAATGCACAAAATGGCTCTTTTTTAACTATTGTACGGTGTATGCATTTTTACTATGTCTGGGCTTTCAGAGCCCCGATTTCCAGACTGTGCTCCCAGTCATATTTTATTTACTTACTTATTGTGAGCCAGTCTCTAATTCATCATTCCCTGGTGCTTTTCACCTGTCAACTACATTAGAGGGAATAGTTTTATCTGGTTGATCCTGCCTCGAGAGGAGTGCATCATGCATCTACATCTCAGCTATGCGAGAAGCAGGAGAGTTCACTAGGGTAAAGCCTAGCCTCTTTACAGCTGCAGAGTGAGGCAGCCACCCAGGAGAGCAGCCTAAGGATTCCAAACTGAGTGAGGAGCACTCCACTGTGGGACCGATTCGGTCTCTCACACTCCCTCTCATTCATGTTTTTGGCACTTGTAGAGCCCACAGCTGCCACTCTGCATTACAATATTTTTCCACAGAGCAGCTACAAGTCAGGAATGATTAAATAAATATAAAATAATTAAATTACTATAAAAAATGTCCACAGGCACTCAGGTAGTCCAAATTCTTCATTGAGCTACCAGTGCTTATATGACTTAGCCAGGGCGATCAGTTAATAGTCCGCTGGCCACTAATCCTAACAATTAACTATTTTACCATTAAATATTATAACTTTACCACAAAAATGATGGCAATCACAATATTCTATGTAAAACTGCATGTGTGTGAGAAACGGCAGGGCCAGGAGCCCTTTCCCCTTCCCCCCTGTGCTACATCCCACTGTCTTTAATGAAAAATATGCTCACATTGTAGTTTGTGATCAAATTTATTTAAAACTGTTAATCTTTAATACTGTATAATTATCAATGCTGAATCTAATCTTTTTATCACTGAAGGGGCTACCCTATAGTCCTCTGGCAGCTCCTACCTACTTTGGGTCTTGAACCTGTGTCCTTGACTATTTATTTTGTGAATTCAGTAACTCTACTAAGCTGTCCCTTTTCTCTTGGTGGTAAAGTCTATCTAGCCTGTTACAATGGAACACTCTATACTGATAAAAAGGGACTCTGTGATTGCCATAACACTAACAGAAAATACTCCTCCAAAAGTTTAGGGGCCATGTAAAAAAACCATAAAGATTAAAAAATAACAATTCCCATAGGATAACATTGCAACTTTATCAAGCCCATAATTTTGTCACTCTGTGGAGTTAAGGGACAATCTATGTATGAAAAAAAGGTTTTAATGAGTACTATACCACTGACACATAATACCCCCAAATACCCCCGTCCCAAAAAAATTCAGGGGGCATATAAAAAAACTCATAAAAATTAAAAAATGAAAGTTCAACATAGGATAACATTGCAGCTTTAATAAGAGATAGCACCATCACTTTGTGGAGTTAAGAGAGCATCTATGTATCAAAAACTGCATCAAAAAGTACAGTACTCACAACACTAACATATAATTACCCCCCACACACAAATGTAGGGGTCATATAAAAAAACATTACAACTAAACAATGAAAATTTCCATAGCATAACATTGCAACTTTAACAAGCCATAACTCCATCAATAATTGGAGTTAAGGGACAATGTGTGTATGTATATATATATATATATATATATATATATAGTCAATGACTACTATAACACTGACACATAGTCCCCCTAAACATTCATGGGGGCAAGCACTGCACCCTAAAAATCACTTCCAATCTTCACCACAGTGCCAAATCCTCAACTGAAGTGCAATCATCATCAAAAATGCATCAATGATGTATTACATCTTCCACTACAACCATAGCAAATTTCACAGCAAACTGGCAAACATTTATTGACTTAGGGATCACAAAGTGAAAACATTTATTGATTTATGGATAACTAAGCAACAACCACATTTTTGCCCATATATAGTGAACTGCTGGCAGTTAAGAGGGACACTTAATATATTTTTTCCTTTAATGTGAGCTCCCAAAAAACAATTACAATCAAGCACATACATTGCTTTTCTGGAAGCATGGAAGCATAGGGCCCAGAGGGCCCTGCACTTCCACAGCCAGATGTATTGTGCATCTATGGAGGGATGGAAGCTTTCTGGACTCTGCGCTTCCCTAGCCTAATGGATGTGTTCATGCAGGTCCCTTTTGGATCTTTGTGAATGAGGATACGATTCTACTGTGTCAAAAAAATAAGGAAATTCTTTGCAAAAAACTGCATTAAGGCATCAGTTAGTGTTCAGATTGAACCAGCAAAAGTAGGGTGTGGTGATGTTAGGGCCCTAACTCCCCACCACACCCCCAATCAGGAAAAGGAAAAAAATTTACAGTTTTCACTGTCCTGACTCTTGGTAAGTCAGAGATGGGGTCTTCCCTGGGGTTCTCAGCCCATACGCTCACCACATTCCATGACCAAATAAGGTGACATGTAATATGTTTTCTTCAGGCAGGGCCTACATATTGTTGCCAACATGTGAGGGGACACAATTCTATACATTTGAAGGCTATATCACAATGGGGTGAGCATTAGGGTTGAGAATCCCAAGGAAGAACCCACCTCTGATTCGCCAAGAATCAGGACAGTGAAAACCATAATGTTTTTTCCTTTTCCTGCTTGGGGGGGTGGAGAGTTAAGATTGGAAACCCTAACACCACATTTCCCTACTTTTGTTGGTTTAATCTGAACCCTACCTGGTGCATAAATGCAGTTTTTTGTAAAGATATACTGTATATCTTATATAGGTGCAGTCAATCCTGTATGTTATGGTTGAGTAAGCAGTTTAATGTTTTTTTTTTGTACACTCTATTTTTCTCTGGAGGTCAAGGGCATCCCACCAGGGTGCCCATGTGACTACTGCCACTAATCCCAGCCTGAAACCTCCATGAGTGGTCTCTGCCAGCCCCCACAGCTTGTCCAGCCCCCCAGATCACCCCTCACCCATCCTTGGTGACCTTTCTGGGATTACAGGGACAGCCATGGGACCGGGGCAGGAGATGGAAAATCCACCAAGGCAGGTCCAGCAGTGGGATGTAGGTGGGTCTTTGGAGCCCCTTTCACCTCCACTGGACCATCAGGGTTTTTTCTATGTAGGTTTGCTCACAGCGTGGTCATGCAATGGTGTCCTGGCACTGTGTGCTACTGCCTGCCACTACTCCACCCCATGTTGCTGCACTGCAGGTTCCCTGTGATGCCTCCAATCTCCATTGGGGACTGCTAAAGAGCAGTGCATAGCCATGTATCCCTCCCTGGAAAGGGAGAGCAGTCCTCTGGATGCTCAATCCCTTCCCTTCCTTCCCCTGTTGACCCCCTATGGTGAAGTCCATTCCCAAACCCAGGCCGCCAGCATGGCATGAGGTGTGGCATCCAGCACCTCAACCCTTAGTGCCACTGGGCTGGCCAGCAGTTTAATGTTAAACTCTGATTTTTGCATCTTAACAACTGCCCTCATTCAACCAATTTACCCAAAATTTGGTAGGCATTGGATCTGAGCCTGGGTCTCTGCATTCTGGAACTTTTCAGTCAGTTGGTTTGGGGGAAGGGCAAAGTTACACGTTTGCAGTTTTTAACTTACATAGTTTTTATAATATGTGTTAAAAATTGTGCCATTTTATGAGCATGTTCATTTCAAAAAATGAATGCTATAAAGTAAAAAATTTTTTCCATTAGAAGTTTGAGTGAAAGGGAATTCCTTCAAATTGCTTTCAACGGGCAGCTGATGAAAGCAATATGAAAGAAATCACATTCACTCACACTGCTAACCCATCAAACCCCTTATCCTAAGAACACCTCTTTCCCTACCCACATTTAATTTTACTGGATGGCAGGTGCCTAATCCCACTGCTAGTATCCTGCATCCCTCCCAACCCAAATTTTAATATATGAAAAATGGATGTAGGTTCCCAATCCCACCAGTCATTACATGTTTGTTACAACTGACACTGGAGTGCCCACCCCTCAGTGCCAGTTAAGACAACCCCCCTCTGAATAATAAGCAGACCAGGGTGCACACCAGTGGTACTGCTGTTTGTGATGGCCTCCCCTCCCATCCTGTCCAGTTTGGCCCACTTACCACCCCCACACAGAGCTGGCAACAATGGGTGCCCACCTTGGCTGATGAAGAAGAGTCTGCTGAAAATGGGGTGAACAATTCACAGTGCTGGTAGCCTGAAAAAAACTGTTCCTCAAAAATCTTATTTTTTAATAACACAAAAAGAAGAAAATGGCCCTTCATCAATCTCTGAGCCATGACCCCCCCCATGACTGTACCATGACCTCCTGTCTCCACATTGTCTCCCCCGATGACCAGGTGCTTGAAACTGTTGAAACCTTCAAGTATCTTGGTATCTTACTCAACTCCACCCTCTCCTTCTCTGACCACATTAACTCTGTAGTTCACAGGATTCATCAAAAATGGGGTATAGCCTACAGATTCAAGCACTACCTCACCCCAGAGGCCTGACTTACCATTGTTCAGGGGAACCTGCTCCCAATATTAGATTACTGTTCATCTATGCTAGGGATTCCTTTCCCTCACCACAAAGCTCTCCACTGTGTACAAAAGTGCCTACCGCGTTGCCTTACTGGCCCCTTTCTCCACCCACCACTGTGTCGTTTATCAATCCCTGGAGTGGCTCCCACTCTAAGGCTACTTCAACCTAGCCTTTTGTTGTCTGGTCGATAGTGCTATCTGCACTGGCCAAGAGTCCACTCTGGTAGCCCTATTCCAGGCCAGAACATCATGCCGCTGTCTCTGCTCAAATTCTACCCCCATGTTCCCTAGATATCTACCAACATGTGCTGGACAGCCATATGTGCTTCTGCCCCCTCTCTGTGGAACAAGTTGCTAGTCAGGCTTTGCTCCCTGGATACTCTCTTCCACCTCAAATCCTGTCTAAAAGACTGGCTCCTAGCCAAGTCTTGCTGTCAGTGTTTCTCTGGCTAGCCTCTTTCTCCCCTCTACTCACCAGACAGTAGTAATCATCCAGACACTGCATATCCTATCTGCTCCTCAGTCACCCGTTATCTGCCTCTGACTGCAGTACTCTATACCAGTGTTGTAAAGGTCTACCATCTGTATTCGCTTGCATTAATTAATTTATTTTTTATTCATCGAAATGTTTCACCAGAAAGGCATGCTGAGCAACAAGTTACTCATCTCTCGGTGCAACCTGGGGGTAGGTAACAATTGGATAGAATACAGAGAAATGTTACAATGTTGGATACGATTTGCTTACTTGCATACAATGAGAGCAGGAGGGATTACAGGCAGATCACATTGGCTAACAATGCAACAGTTAACTCTAGTAGATATGATGACACATATACTGTAGCAATTTGGCAACAGTTGGTGACAGTTGGTAACACTGGAACAGATATAATAACTTGGCAACAGTATGGAGCACTAGCTGGTAAGGTGACACAATAGTAATTGGTAGCCATTAGTGCAACATAGATATTCAAGATTTACAGTGATTGGAGTAGAGAGGAAGAATGGAAGGAGGGAACAAAAAATTGTGGAGGGCAGAATGGAAGAAGGGAAAGGAAATTTATGGAGAGATGCAGGCAGAACATGCTTTTTGAGGCAAACAGAGACAACAGGGTGGACTAAAGTGCATATGAGAGGGGTATAGGGATAGGATATAAGTGCTTAAGTGTAGAGGTAGGCCAGTGTTGGGCTATGTTAAGTGGAAGGGGGTAGGAGGAGAGGAGAGGAGAGATACAGTGTGGCAGGGTGATGAGAGAGAGGTATTGTAGGTGGGGGGAATCCAAGGGGAAGGGGAGTTGAAATTCAACAGTGTTCTGTTATCCCTATCTGGGCAGGGCAGTGGACAGCCCTACTGTTAGGACACAGGTTATAGGCGATAAGAGTTATTTATATATAGTGATGTGAGAGAGGGGAGTGTTGGGGGAGGGATGTTGTGGGAGGGGTAGCAGACATTAACTATAGTAGGGGGGTAGCACCCCACCAGTGTGCTGAATCTGAATGACCCTGTCTGCACAAGGCCATGATCAAACAGTAACTGAGGGGGTGCAGTAAAAGGAAAAATAGGGGAAAGGGGGTACATTTTTTGCCCACCATGCACTATGGATCCTACCTGCACAAGGCAGTGATCGAGCTCACAGGAGGGTGATAGAGTAAGGGTAGAGAAAGAAGAGGGAGGAACTCTTTAGGAGGAGGGAGAGTAGGAGACTAGGAAGAGCATGATCAGAGGGAAATAGGACTGGAGGGGAGTAGGCATATGGTAATATGGGCTTAGGGGAGATGGCAGGGGGATTAGGGAAGGTCATGGCAGGCACATGAAGGGGCAAGGAAGTTCTTGAGGGCAGAGTTATTGGAGTAGCAAGAGGATGAGTGGCAAATCTGAGGGGGAAGTGAATTCCAGATTTTTGGGAGGCGGTAAGAATAACCCGATTGGCCAATAAGGGTGGAGCAGTATGGGACCTCCAGGATTCATGAGTCGGTAGATCTTAGGGAGTGGGAAGAAGGGGGGCAGTTGTAAAGGCAGGGGAGATATAGGAGAGAAGTTCACCCAGCCAGTGCTTGGCGGTGAATTTTGTGCAGTAAGAGAGACATCAGTTTGTCAGGGAAGGGAAGGATAGGACATGGTAAAGATCACAATGATGAGTACGGAGGGGAGCGTCAAGAGCAAAATGGCAAAAGGAGTTGAAGAGGGTGTCTAGTCAGGCCAGGGAGGACTTAGGGGCAGCAGCATAGACTACGTCACAGTAGTTGAAGATAGGTAGGATCATCTTCTGGACAATCTCATGTCAGCCGTGGGTATGATTCAGGCATGGTTCCTGAATAAGGCGCCAAGCTTGGGACGCAATTGTTTCTGAATGGCATCGATATGATTAGAGAAGTTCAGGCGTTGATCCAGCCAGACACCTAAATACCTGAAAGAGGATGTGTCCTCAAGTAAAGTCCCATCAAGGGTGTGGAATGTGGGTAGAGAGGGAAACCTGGTAAGTCTCTGCCTGGTGCCAAAGGTCATGGAGACTGTTTTTTGGCATTGCAAGATAGTTGTTGGTTTGCAAACTAATGCAGAACTTTGTTGAAGTTGTACTGCAAGTTGGATTCAACCTCAGTGGGGCAGGAGCCAGATGCATACAAGGCTGTATCATCAGCATACATGTTAATGGAGGAGAAGGGAGAGCAGGTGAATGGGTGATGATTTAGAAAAATAGAGAACAGTATGGGGCCTAACACTGATCCCTTGGGGACACCAGTTCTTATCGGGAGGGGTGGGGAAATTGCATCAGAGATCTTGACTGACTAGGTTCTGCCAGTGAAGTATGCCTTGAACAAGTCTGGCTAAGGGGATAGCCCAGCTGTTGATAGGGTGTCAAGGAGAAGGGAGTGGGAGACTGTGGCAAAGGCTTTAACCAGATCAACAAAAATGGTTGAGGTGATTTGGCCATTGTCCATTCCCATGAGGATACAATCAGTGAGTTGAAGAAGGCAGGTGGTGGAGGAGTGATTTTTCCTGAAGCTAGGTTGATAAAGGGTGAAGAAGGAGGAGTCATTGAGGTAAGTGGTGAGCTGGGAGAGGGCTAGGTGTTCCTGAAGTTTGGCAAGGCTAGGGAGAAGAGAGATGGGGCAATAGTTGCTGGGGAGGTGGGGTCTTCACCTTTGGGGAAGGGAAGGACCACTGCGTGTTTCCATGGGAAAGGTACTGAGGTGGTTGAGAAAGAGAGGTTTAGGATAGTAGAGAGTGTGTAGGCAATGGCTGGGGCTGATAGGGATAGAAGTTTAGGGTCAAGGCCATCCAGGGAGGAGCCTTTTGATGGGTTGATCACTAGCAGGGCATTTAGGGTGTCATTTGGGGAGACAGTAGTGAAGGAGAAGGGGGAATCGAGGGGATTATTCATAGGCAATAGGAAGGGGAGAGGGAGGGGCATAGTTTGGGAGGGATTGGAGTAGCTCATCCACACAAGTGGTGCAATAAGAGTTGAATTCAGTAGCTACTGCAACTGGATCCACAATGAGGGTGGCATTTATTTTAAATATAGGGGTGGGTGGACAAGATGGGGGGTAAAGATGGTGTGGACCACTCTTTAGAACTTGGAGAGGGAGTTGATGCTAGTCGTGAAGACAGATTTGAAGTACTCTGATTTGGCTAGTCTGGTAGTGCGGGTGCAGGCATTATGGCGTTTTCAGTAACTAAGAAGGTCATTTGGAAGCTGAGAGACTTTGTGCCATTTCCAGGCCCATTCTCTGGCTCTGTGACAGGCTAGTAAGTAATTCAGGGGTAATCCAGGGGAGGTGATGACCTCTAACCCTTGTTTGTTTTAGGGGTGCAAAGGCATTCCAGTTTGCTAGGAAGATGTCTTTAAAATAGATTAGGGCTTTATCAACCAAGAAGGTGCTTGCTAGAGGGGACCAGTCTGAGAGGGCAAGGCTATGCAGGAGAGGTTCCAATTCTAGGGATTTTTAAGTCTATATTTGTAGGGTTTTATGTGGGGATTTAGGCCTGTGAACTTTTCTGACCAGGAGAACCGGGTTGTGGTCACTGAGAGCATCCTGAAAGATGCTGGAGGCAATGTTTTTATGGGGTGGGAAGTTAGGGCCCAAACAAGTAGGTAGTGGTTTGGGGTCTTGTGATTAGGGCAGGGTGGTTCTGTAATTAGTTGTGTAAGGTTGAGGGCACTGATAGCATTTCTTGTGGTAGATTGTTAGGGACAACCAATTTAAATTGAGGTTGCCAAGGATGTAAAGCTCACCAGATTGAGAGAGGGACATAATGGAAGTTAGGAGGTCAAGGGAGACAGTGGGCTGGACATTTGGATGGCAATAGATAAAGATAGGGAGTGAGAAAGGGAGGAATACATTGATGGCTAAGGCATCATGGGTTGCTGAGTTGGAGGAGGAGGAGCAGAAGACTGGGAAGTATTGGAGGGAGGAATGGATATTCATGGCCACTCCACCACCACTGCCTGCTCTGTCTAGCCTTAGGATGGAGTAACTGGGGATGGAGACCGAGTGGTCAGAAATCATGATCTTTAGCCATGTTTCTGTTATAATTAGAATATCTGGTTTCAGGGCAACCATGGCTTTCAGGAGGTCTATTTTTTGAAGTAGGCTACGAATGTTTAAGTATAATATCTTGAAACCCTTTATGAGGGTTGTTGTGGTAGGGGTATTGGCAGTGGCAGTGGGGCAGATGGCAAGGATGAAGGAAGTAGCAGGACCAGGGTTGGGGTGGATGTCCCCTGAGGTGAGTAATAGTAGAGCTATGATGAGGAAGTGTAGCTTCATGGATTTGGAGTGATGGGGCTTTTAGGCTGAGTGAGTGAGGTAGAAGAGAGTGGTATAGTGAGGAAGCAGGAGGTTGAGAACAGCAAAGAAACTTGGTAAAGTTAGTAATGATGCATGTGGAATGATGAGAGAATGAGACCAGAATATGTTAGGGGGGCAGGAGTAATAGTATGAATATAAGTTGGGGCCTGGAGACAGGGGGTTTGGATGGATTTGGAGTTATAGGGCCCTGGGCTGACAAAAGCAGGAGGGGTGGGTAGGGAGAAGGTAAGAAATAAGGTTAGAGGGAGCAGGTAGAAGGGAGAAGGATTTGAGTGGAGAGGAAACATCCTTAGAGTCAAGGAGCAGTGGGGGACAGACTTTGGTAGTTAGTAGACTACAACAAGGGGATGTAGCTGAACAGAGTTGCTTTGCTACAAGGGGAAGGTGTGCAATGCTTAAAATAAAGCTCCCTCAGGTATCCAGCTGAATAGCCTGAAGTAGGGAAGTAGAAAGTGAAGGATGCTTGCTTAAGTATACACCCTCTAGTGGAGGAGCTTTAAAACCTGCTAATGGGGAAGCATGTACTTAGCAAGTTTCACCCTGTCTACCACATGTTAGTAAGCAGCAGCTCCAACAGCAGCTACCAAGTACTGATAGTAGAAGAGGTTGCTGAGTTAATGAGCAGAGTGAGTGCATCATCATTAGAAATGTTGCATGCAGTTAGTTTGGAGAATGTAAGCGGAACTGGATAGAGACAGACAGGGAAGTGGTCAAAACAAGATAATGAGGGAGCTGTGAGCAGAGTGCAGTTTGTGCAGCATTACGATTCAGTTTCAACAATTTACAGGGATTAATTCAATAATTTAACACAACATAAACAGTGCTGTAACAATAACTGTAGTCATTGTGCCTGATGAGAGGGGCTAATAGTGGAGTTTATTCTAATGGGAGGCCAAGAAATCCTGGTATTGTGGATCTAGGTATTACCTCTTTAAGTGCTTTGCTGTAGCTCTTAGGTGCTTTCCCCTTTAAGAGGGAAAGTGATGTGTAACCAAGTAGGAGGTGGGCAGGTTTCTCAGCTCTGGTAGTGTATTTAATAAAGGAGGGAGGTGGGGGAGGGGGTGGGCTGAAAAAATCACTAAGAAACCAGTTCAGGTTAGGCAAATGCTGAAAACAGTGCAGTGAAAGATTGATCAGTTCAGCAAAAGATACAAGTCAGGCTGAGATTCAAGTCAGGCTGTGCAAACCTGAGGACTGAGCAGCTGACAAGAAAAACAAGCAAGTTGCAGATATGCACTGTACAGCTCACAGAACTGTGCAACTGAATGAACTGTGAAGCAAAAAGATCAGGACTTCACTACACAGCTGCTAAAAGAAGAAAAGTAAGGTCAGTGTTTCTCTGCAGTCTTATGCCCTGGTCCAGTGATTTCAGCATTGGCTGCAGCATTGAGCAGGAAACCAATGTCAGCACTCTGGGGCCATCTGGAACCATTCAGGTCCCACAGCGATGGGTGCCAGGTATGCAATTAGAAAGGGAGGAAAGCTCCAAAATCCCCTTTTGTCCTGGGTCAGGGAATAGCTGTTACCTTGTGAGCCAAGGAGGAGAGTAGGCAGCAGGCGCTTTCTCACCGTGTCCTGGGTGGGCAGGTTGCCACATCCGTGGTACCAGCCTGGTGGTCTCCAATCAGTCTTGCGAGCCAAGGAGGATGGCAGGCAGCAGGTGACTTCTCGCCCTGTCCTGGGTGGATGGGTTGCTTGTGTAGTGGACTGCATCTGTGGTACCAGCCCGGTGGGCCAAGAAGGAGAGCAGGCAGCAAGCACCTTCTCACCCTGTCCTGGGCAGGTGGGTTGCTTGTGGAGGGAACCACATCTGTGGTACCAGCCCAGTGGGCTCCAATCAGCCTTGTGAGTCAAGGAGGAGGAGAGTGGGCAGCAGGTGCTTTCTTGCCCTGTCCTCGTCGGGCAGGTTGCATGTGGAGGAGACCGCGTCCATGGTACCAGCCCAGTGCCATTGTGTTTGACTTGTCCTCTATGCAGCATTTTGCCTGACATCATTGTATTTGACTTGTCCTCTATGCTTGAGTGTGTTCTGTTTTGCTTTTGTATTCTATATTTTGTTTGTTTTCTGTATTATCATCATATATTGTATTTTGTTCTACTGTACCTCCTGTGCCATTGCCATGGCCCGGGTTGTGCCTGAAAATGGTTCCTGGGATCAATGCACTTACCCGGTTATCAAAGTCATAAATAAATGAGCTTCCTCTCAGCAACCATTACCCCACACCCCCCACGCATCTTCACAATGTCCCTCAGCATAGATCCATTCTCTGTGAAAATGAAGGTTACCTCCTTGAAGTGTGACCGTGAACTGAGGAAACAAGGTAAGTGCCATAAATGTATTTTCATTACATTTTAAACTTTTACTCATAACTTTGCCATTTTTAAATATTTCTGCACCAGATTTTCAACATGGCCTTTTTGGAACCCCACATCATGAACATAAGTGTCATTTTTCAAATCCTGTGCAGATTGTGTTTTCACACTTATGGCAGGAAATTATACTTCAGTCAGTATTTAATAAAAAAACACCTGTCATGTTCAGAAGTGAACATAAAAACACTATGATGACAATTTGGAATAAAGAATGAAGAGCTATGAAGAAACATGTACAAGGCCAGCCATTGGCCCAGCAGGTAGTGCATTGCATTCCCATGCTGTTGAGCTGCTTTTGGGGGGTGAGCTCAGTGAGCAGGCAGGATAGGCCAAGGGTAGGGAATGACACTGCCATGCAGTACCAATCCCAGTCTGGGGAGGGATGGTGCAGCATTGGCTACACTGGCAACAAGTAACCATATAGTGAAGAGAACTCTTCTCTTGCTATACTACCCAGTGGGCCCTGCACTTCTGCATCTGCAGCTGTATGGAAATGCAGGGCACAGAGGGCCCTGCACTTCTGCAGCCAGATGAATTCTTTGCCCTGCATGTCTGCATCTGTAGCCACACTGGATGCACGGGGCCTAGAAGGCTTTTTGTGGTTTTTGAAATCTGAAAACTGAAAACAAGATAGTGGCAAAAGAAAAATTATTTCCCCCTCACAAAAAATGATGTCAATATAGGAAAGATTATTTTTTCATTTCAAACAGCTATTTTGAAGAGCAAATTTCAAAATTAAATAATGTTGGAACAGATTAAAATGTTTTCAGCAAACAAGCAAAAGACACATATGTGGGCTGGCCCCTTCTACCCTGAACATTTCAGACCAAAAGTCCAGACCATTTGGGCACTACCCATCTTGACAGAAAACCCAGAAAAACCAATGAGGGAAAAATCTTGACAAATTCACTTTTTGCAGTATCCAGAACTTAGAATCTGCACATCTTACTGGAACAAAGCTTGGCACATACACAGATCTACCACATGAGACCTTGCATGCAAACCATCATGCAAATCTGTTGAATGGTTGGAAAGTTATTAAAGTGCAAAAATTGGGGTTTAACATTAAAGTGTCTATTCAACCCTAACTATAGTGGCACTACCTCACCACTATTATCTATCTATCTATCTATCTATCTATCTATCTATCTATCTATCTATCTATCTATCTATCATATCTGTCTATATTTATTGCAAAAAACTTTGCTAATGCACCAGTTAAGGTTCAAGTTAACAACAACAAAAGTAGGGAAATGTGGGGTTAGGGTTTCCAACCCTAAATCCTCAACCCCACCCCCAAGCAGCAAAAGGAAAAAAAAACACTAGGGCTTTGGGTTTCTGGAGTCTTGGTGAATGAGTGTTGGGGGTCTTCCTTGAGGTTCTCAACCCTCATGTTTACCCCTCCTCCCAGCCTGTAGCCTTCTGTCCAAAGCACATGGTACAGCTCCAAGCCAGTTCCTCATACTGATACACTTTTCAAAGGTAGGGTAGTATGTCTCACCACATATTGCCAATACAACTTGCAGCAGTTTTCTTCACACAAGACACTGTGGGCTCTGCATGAAGAAAGGTGATCGCATCTGACCTTCTTTGCTCAGGGAACAGGGTGGGCATTAGGGCTGACAACCATAAGAAAGACCCAATGACTGATTCAACAAGACTCCAGAGACCCAAAACACTAATGTTTTTTTCCTTTTGCTGCTTTGGGGGGTGGGGATAAGAAGTAAACCCTAACATCACGTTTCCCTACATTTGTAGTGCTAACTTGAACCCTAACTGGTGCATTAATTAAGTTGTTTTTACAAAGAATTTCCTTTCTTTTTCAGATAGTGGAATTGTATCCTCATCACCCAGGTCCCAAAGGGACTTGTGTGAAGACGTGCAGATATGCAGAGCCCAAGGGAAGAAAGGGAAGACACTGTCTGCTTATGGAAGTGCAGGGTCCTTGCATGCCCTACAGTTCTGTGCAGTGATGGATACCAAGATTTCCTGGGGCAGTCATATGGGCTGTGGAAGCACAGGTCATCTGGCCTAACTCTCACCCCATTCCATGCGTAAAAAAGTTGACATGGTACAGTGTAGGAGAATGGGATGAGAGTTAGGCCCCGATGACCCCAAGGCACACCCCATTGCCTGTTGGTCTATGGAGGGTGGGGGTGGGGTGGTAGGATGGGGGTGTTATGGTCTCAACCCTAATGCCTCATTCCCTACTTTTGTCACTTCAACCCTAACTGATGCATTAACAAAGTTTTTTGCAATGAATTTCCTTACTTTTTAGAAAGTGTAGTCTTACCTCTATATAGTTTTGGGAATGCAGGGCACTCCAGGCTCTGCATTCCCATGGTATCAGTTTTTTGTAATGAACTGTTATCTCCCTGTGGAGGGCCCCATGCTCCCAGTATTGCATGATGCATGGCCCTGCAGTACCATTGCTGCATAATGGTAGCAATATGTGGGCCCTTCTCTCCCATCTACCTATAATTGTAGAGACGCACTGCAGGCCTAGACACATTACAAGTATCCCTTGTGCTGCAGATAGTGCAATATCTTAGTAACCATAGCAACCTTGGAAAAAATTCCACTGCAGTTGTAATCATGGACTGGTAACCTGCATGCATGCTTAGCTGTGTTTAATGAAAAATCTGTATCTCGAACTATTTTTAAGATATAAGCACCAAAAAGCTCTGTGTTCACCACAATGTTATCCTAAGGGAAATTTTCCAAATTTGAAATGCCATAACTATGGAACTGATGCAAATTTTTACATCAAACCAGCATAAGTCACATCTCTAGGGAACCCCCTTTCTACCCTGCAAATTTCAAGCCAGAAGTCACCTAACCATTTCTTTGCTTTGAAGTGTCAAAGAAACAGCAACCTTTAAAAATCCCTGTTTGTGAGCTGTCAAAATACTTGTTTGTGAGCCGAATCCCTGTTCGTGAGGTGTCAAAATCCCTGTTCATGGGCCAATCCCTGTTTGTGAGGTAGGGCCATCTTGTCGTCCCGGCATAAGCAAGGATTTTGACAGCTCACGAACAGGGATTTTCCATCTGGTTGTCCTCTCATGAACAGGGATTTTGACAGCTCATGAACAAGGATTTCTCATGAACAAGGACTTTGACAGCTCACAAACAGGGATTTTGACACCTCACGAACAGGGATTCCTTTTTAGAATCCCTGTTCGAGAGGTGTCATGATAAGTTGGAGTTATATGGAGTGCCTTCTGGTTCTCCAGTATAACTCCTTTGTTCAGTCTCGTACACGGCTTTCACCAAGACCTTCAGAGGCTGGCAATCTTTTTAAGTTGTTCATTAATTGGACTAGGTTAGGAATGACAGTTCAGAAGGTTGGAAGAGTGACCCCTGTGTTATGGCCTAGACCACCTGTCACAATGATCTCATCTGACACCTGACTGACCAAGACTATTTGGCCTTGGTCTAAAAAGGCTGTGTGTTCATTAAAATCTAAAGTTCTCTTATGAACATGTTTACTTTGTCAGTGGACAATGAGTCCTTTCTAGTTCTTTGAATATTCTGATATTTACTTTAAAATTATCTGTCTGTCTGTGCCTAAGACAGTCATATATTGTACACCAGTGTCTTTTACTAGAATCATTGATAACCAAAATATTTATGTAGTGATTTGGGGCATAAGAAATTTGCACATTTAATTATATGAATATATTCTGGAACTGTTATCTTTAAGGGTATTGATCTACTTCTTAGGTTATCATTTTCTAGACTCAGGGCCAGATATTCAAAACTTTGCCCCGGGGCTAAATTAGCACTGCCCGGTGGGCAATCGTAGCCCGGAACACAAAGCAAGCTATATTCAAAAGGAATAGCCCGGGGCAAAAAGCTTCTGAATATAGCATGGGAATGAGACCAGACAAACTGGGCTGGGAGTGCAGGGCAAATGTAGCCCTGGAATAAGACAGCACTGAATATAACAACCAGGAAGTGCAAACCACAACAGCAACACAGTGCACAGCGATGTGAAGGTAGGTAGAGGTGCACTATATGGCCAATGTGTGTGCCAGAAAATGTGTGGACCTAGTACAGCTGTAGGCAGCAACGGATGTGAAAAAACAGTGTTCAAAACCGTATAATATTCCCCAAACCTTTAGCGCTGTGCTAACACGTTTGCACGGTTTTAGCGCAGAGCTAAGCTGTTTGCCCGGTGCAAACACGTTTTCCCAGTGCTAAACTTTGCCTTATTCAAAAGTGACATGCAAATGAGCCTACTTAGGTAGACTCCGGGCAAACATCCAGATTAGTATCTCATTATGCCCTAATTTGCATGCAGTTTGCCCAGCGTTACTGCAGGGTCCCACAGCTCCACCTGTAGGTCAGTCTGGAGGTACAGGGGATGGCCAGGTCTGGCTGCAGCTCCACCTGTAGGTCAGTCTGACAGTGCATGATGGTAGCTGCTGGCTACATGTATGCAGTACAGCATAACAGTGTGTACCCCAGGGGACAACGCAGCATAGGCACAGGTGGTGGTGGTGATGCATGCATCTGTCACACTGTAGGACATGGTACAGTGCACAGCAGACACCACAGTAGCAAAGGGACCAGTAGTGTGAGGGACACAACAATGCCCATGGTGTGTAGGGTAGTGATGACCACTGCACTGTACACAGTGACAAGCCCACCTTGCAGGTGTGTACTGCCAGTGGACAGTACTGTCACACTGTTGTGTGACCCACAGAAGCTGCACCTCTGGCATGGAATGCTCATAATGACATAGACATGGTCGGCTGTGTGTGCTGTGGTGTATGTACAGCTGTGCAGTATGTGACTGGGAGGGCATGTACGACTGGACAGGCACACTGGTATTGGGGTATTCCCAATACTGGCCCATGTGCATTGCATGCTGTATCCCAGCCTTGTGGCCGCACCTGGTCTGTGATGAGGCCTGACCACCCATACACCCTCACCTCAACACCCACCATGCCCACAGTGCTGCATGTGTGTGCTGGCATCTGTTGGTCACCACAGATGTATGGTCTGCAGGTGTGTGCTGTATGGCCACACTACCATGGTTGCCCCTGGGGGCTGGGTCACCACATACTGCCTGGCATGACTGGGACTGGAAGCAGCAGTTAGCATCATTGTGGTGCCATCAATGTGCAGCATGTTTCCTCCATGTCTGACTTTTTCTCTGTGTCATAATCATATGTTAGGGTCACACAAGGCCACGCTAATGCTGCACAAGGCCACAATGTTGTGCAAAGCTCTTTGCCCAGAGTTAAGATCAGCTTTTCCTGGGTGGTAATTTGTACCATGCAAAGGGTCATGCTAAGTTATGCTAAACACCTTAGCATGGCGCTAGTTGCTGAATATCTCATAGCGCCTATATTCATGTTCATTTTACCTCTTGCATGTATTATGGTTTGCCCAGTGCTAAAGTGGTTTGTGCGCGCTATTTGGCCTTTTGAATATAGCAGACCCGTGCTAATCCTGTGCTAAACCCATGCAAATGGCTTGAGCACCACGCAAAGCTTTGAATATCTGGTCCTCAGTACTCTAAGTTTTATAATATTAAATTGAAAAACATTACTCAAGTCCAGGACTCGGTTAAAAATGCTTTTACTCTTGATATCAGTGTTCAAAATGTACAAAGTAGCTTTGGCATTAACATGAATAGACCAGGTACAATTTAAAATACAGTTACAATTTTTCTGAACTACAAGGAAAATGTCTGTAAAGCAGTTTTTGGCATTTAATGGAACTAGCCAAATGCAGTTATTAAATCTCAAAAATCTTAAAATACAGTTACAGGTTTTCTTTTTTTTAAAAAACTTTATGCATATGAAGTAAAGATTATAACATAACAAGAGACACAAATACAACATACAGTAATAAATAACAGTAACAAAAATAAAAATTAATAAAAAAATAAAAAGGATGGTTACATTTTATTAAAATGGTTCAGTTCCTTAATTCTGTAAAGTGTTAAGTATTTAATCTGCCAAGTTTAAAATAAAAGGGGTAGGAGAGAACATTTAATTCAATATAATTAAGTAACATTTCCAGTATACAAATATCCACCCTTTTCCACTCAGGATTAAATATCATCCCCATATATGGAAGGTATTCCCAAACGGTGCCCATTTTGTATTCCTATCAAATCCCTGTGTAGCCTGTAGGGGATGAAGTCTGGTCTCTGTGTGGAAATATAAAGTATCAATTTCCTCCACAATAACTCGAATTGTGGGTACCTTTTGTTAAGAGTTGCTGTCAGAGCCTCCATCCTATATATGGAGATTATAATTTCATTCCATTGTTCAAGTGTTATTTTCCTATCTAATAGCCAGTTTTTTTGTGATGACTTTCTGGGCAGCCAGAATAATTATTTTCATTAGTTTCTTAATATGGGGGTCTCTATGTCCTACTGGCAAGTCCAGAAAAAAATGGAGTGGAAGTTAATTGTAAAGTGGGCCCAACAATCTCATGGAGGACTCACTGCAGATCCTGATAGAAGGAATTCAAGTCTGGACAGCCCCACATTATATGGACTATATCTGCTGGAGAATGGCCACAGCCCCTCCAACAAGCTGGTACTCCCCCTGGCCTAAATTTTGCTTGCACTACAGGATTCCTGAAGAATTTTATAAAAACTTTCCATGAGAATTCCCACCAGCCCATTGCTGAGATTCCCTGGTGTATTCTGGTCTGAGCCTTATTCCAGACTTCATCAGTGATCTGCATGCCTAAATCTCATGACCAGGCATTTCTTATTGTCTAGATCATGTCCCCCTTCCAGGAGAGGAGGACCCTGTATAGATATGATATAATGCTACTCATAGGGGCTTTGCCCTCTTTGGCTACTCTTAATAAGCTGGCAATTTGTGGGGGAGAAGGGTTTCCCTGAAGTCTAGGGAGGAGGGTTTGAATATAATCTTTAATCTGAAAATACCTAAATCTATACTGCCATGGTACTTCATACTTCGCTACCAATTCTTGGAAGGATAAGATTTTGTTTCTGTTCAGGAAATGCCATACCAGGAATAAACCTTTTTCCTCCCATCTGTGAAAGCCCGCATCCCACTTAGCCAGAATAAACGATTCCAGTTAGGGGACTGCTTCTAGGAGAGATCTCCAGATTCTAAAGGATTTATCATCCAGGATTTCGTACCAAGTCTGGATGGTATAGTCTGTGTATGGACTCCTATTTCCCCCATGAGGGAGGGCTTCCCATTTAGTGAGGAGGACACTACACAATTTAGTGAGGTTTCCTTCTTTAACCTCTAGTGTTTTTCATTTAGCTATGTAGCCAGTGTTTAGCCAGTAAAATACAGTTCTAAGGTGGGCTGCCATGTGGTATAGCTTTATATTAGGCAAAGAGACCCCCCCCCCGCTTGGGGGCCTGGAGTATAGAGTACCATATTCTAGGTTTTTGAGAGCCCCAGAGGAAGTGAGATATCCCCCTATTTAGCTTACTGTAGTCGGACTCTGGAATATGCATGGGTATTGTTTGAGAAAGATAGAGAAATTTGGAGAGCAACACCATCTTAATTGCCTCTATCTTCTTTGTAAAGGGGATGGGGATAATAGCACATCGTTCCAATCCCAGCTTCAGTTTGTCTAGTACCGGGTTAAAGTTAGGAGAAAACATCTGATTGCTATCTAGCCCCAAATAAACCCCAAGGTATTTCAAATGCTTCTAGTCCCATTTAAAGGGAAAATTTTTCTTTATGCCATCCGACGGGTATAGTTGACTCATAACACCTTGGTTTTAGTGATGTTCACTTTGTACTATGCTAATAGACCAAACTCTTTTAAACACTCCCAAAGTGGGGCCAGAGACCTCTCTGGGTTGCTGAAGTAGACCAGAAGGTCGTCTGCATATAAGGCAAGTTTGTGAATTTCCCCACCTGCCACGAGACTCTCCACTCCCTCCTGCCTCAAAGCCCAGGCTAGTGGTTCCAGGTAAAGAGCAAAGAGGAAGAGCAAGAGAGGGCATCCCTGCCTAGTGCCTCTCAACAAAGAAATTGGGGACAATACCCCCCATTTATTTTAACATAGGCTTTGGGTTTAGTATAAATATTACGTTTAACTTTAGTAAAAGGGTTTGAGAATCCAAATTTTTCAAGTGTCAGGCCCAGGAAATTCCATGCTACCCAGACAAAAGCCTTCTCCACATCCAGAATCAATAGTAAGAATGGGGACCCTGACTGGGCAGCATGGTGCAAAAGGTGCAACAGCCTTCTAAAATTGTCCTGGGTCTGTCTCTCCGGAACAAGGCCAGTCTGATCCAGATCAATCAGACTGGGGAGGACTTGTTCAAGGCGCCGAGACAGTATGGAAGCATACAGCTTATAGTCAATATTGAGTATCAGTATCATCAGGAATGATCTGCATTGAGTAATATCTTTGGCTGGTTTTGGAATACTGGAAATGGTTGCATAGTTCCAGGTCTCTGGAATGGGTTCCATACATACTGCTAGGAGACAGTCCCCGACCTCCTTCCCAAAGAATTAAAAAATTTCAGACATATAACCATCCAGTCCTGGGGTTTGTTTGGTTTTAGATTCTTAATTGCAAGTTTTAGTTCAGATGATGTCACAGATTGGTCTACTTGTTTTTGCAGACCCTGGGTAAGTTTTGACAAATTCAGTTTAGACAGATATGTTCGTTTTTGTGATTCCTTTGCTTTTTGGTCCGGGGTATAGAGAATCTGGTAGTACTGCTTAAAGATGTTCAGTATCTGTTTAGGGGATCTTATGATCTGGCCATTATTGGGGTCCCTGATTTGGGTAACCGTGGCCTGAGAGATCTGGTGCCTCAACCTGTGGGCTAACAAGTGGGTAGCTCTTGAGCCGCTTTCATAAAATCTCTGTCGGAAATGTTGCAGGGCCTGCTCCATCCTAATATGAACCAACTTTTGAATCTGTTGCTTAGTTGCCTGTAATAAGGGGAGCACTGCTGTATCCCCATTTGCATGAAGTGTCTGGAGATTAAGCAACTGTTTCTGCAGCTTTTCCATTTGTGCATTTTGTTGTTTTTGAAATGTGCTGCAAATTTGATAATATCCCCCCTCAAAACCATTTTAGCTCAGGGGAACTATTCTCTTGTATGATCTATGGTATTCTCATTTTTATTAAGTCGGTATATCCTTTCAAGTTTAATAAGTAATTGCTAAATTTCCAAAGTGACTGTCCTCTCTCTGATCTCCAGTCCAATTGCTGGGAGAGTTGAGAACGATCACACAAAATTGAAGGAACATGGGTACATTCTTTTATTTGGTGTTGATGCTCCCGTGATACTAAAATATAATCAATTCAGGCATAAGATCCATGGGGTGGGGAGTGCGTAAACACTCTTCTCCCAGGGTGAAGCATGCGCCAGGCATCTATCCAGTAAGCCGTCTGCATGCTTTCCCTTATGGTTTTGCTGGCTGCTGTGCTTTGTAATGGTCTTGGGTTGCAAGTGTCTATTGGATCTAAGATCTGATTAAGCTCTCCCCCCATTACTAAGGTGCCAGAGTGATATTCTGTGATTTTTTTGACATAAGGCATGGACTGTAGCTGCTGGGGAGCCTGGCAGAATACAGAGAGGCCAGTGCTAGTAGAGCACCTTCTAAGGTGCCCACCAATATCACCAGAAGTCCCTCAGGGTCTGCATATACAGTGGTTGTATTAAAGGGGACAGTCCGGGGTACCAATACAGCAGACCCCCTTCTTTTCCCCTTCGTGTAGGAGGAGGCCACTACCTGCAAGAAGCCAAATTTCCCTAATTTAAGGTGCTCTGCTTTACTTAGGTGGTCTCTTGTAACAGGACAAAAGATGGTACCTGCCTCTTGAGAGTTGTAAGGACCTTGTGCCTCTTAACTGGACTGTTTAGGCCATTTACATTGTGAGAAAGAATGGTAATTTTTTGTTTGTCACCAATTATGAATTGAGAGGAAGATTCCTATATACTTATAGGTTTGGGTCCGATGGAGCCCGGAACCCTTCTCCCACCAAACATCAAAGTTATTTTCCTAATTATTATTATTTATTTATTTATTTATTTGACTAAGTTGGATTTACAACCTTTGAGTCAGGGACTCATTTACAAAGGCACTTTGTCGTAGGGAGGGCAAGACAATAGAACATTGTGCAGATACAGCATTGGACAACATTGCAGGTGCAGACATTGAACACAGAATACACTTGGTTACATGTTGGTATAAAATACAGATTTACAATTAAAGATGAACAATTTCTCTGGAGTTGCAGTGGAATACATCCTTGTATAAACCTAAGGGGGTAGGTAAAAAGGGGTAGGGGGAAAGATGGATCAGCAGTCCAGGGGACCTTGTCAAGATTAGGGGGGCCAGGCAGGGAAAGGTTCTGCAGAAGGATTAGGGGGTTCATAGGTTGATACAAGTTCAGGGGACTAGCCCATAAAGAACTCGCCACCCACTAACCTGGGTATAAATCATATTTAGAATTACCCATATATATGTCAAGATTTCTTTTAAAGTTTTGAAGAGTAGTACTATACACCACCTCATGTGGTATGGAATTCCAAATTGGCACTACTCTCTGTGTGAAAAAAAGACTCCTTTCGGTTGACCTATTTGTATTAGATTTTCATTTTAATTTATGAGATCTAGTATAGCTAACCATATATTGCCATTCCATACACAAAGTTTCAAACAATGTTATATCTCTTGTTGCTTTATAGATTAAACACAGGTCCCCTCTTAGGGATCGATATTTGATAGAGAAAAGGTTCAACTCCCTCAGTCTGTTTTCATAGCATTTTGTTTTTAAAGTTGAAACATTTCTTGTAAATCTACGTTGCATTTTTTCTACTGTTATTTTATCCCAAACCAAGGTCAGGGTGCAAAATGATGAACAGTAGTCTATCTGGGATCTAACTATACTACAATAAAGTGGTATTAACACTTCAGGTTCTCTGGATTTAATATTTCTCAGAATGCAATTTATCAGTCTATGACATTTTTGTGCTGTTTTATTTATATGCTCAGTAAATTTCAAATTGTTAGTGATATAGACTCCTAAGCCCTTTTCCTCAGTCACTGTATTCAAAAGAATATTGTCCATATAATAGTTTACCATCATATTGTTTTTACCAAAATGCATCATTTTACATTTGGAGATATTAAAGACTAATTTATTTTCTTTTGCCCAAATAGATAGGTTATTAAGGTTATCCTGTAAAATATGAGTTGCAGCATGATCATTGACTATACACCCCAATTTTGCATCATCAGCATATTTATTTATCCATAACCCATTATTATTATTCATACTTGAAATCAGAATATTAAATAGAAATGGGCCCAGCACCGATCCCTGAGGCACACCACTGGTAGCCCAACTCCATGTGGACTTGTATCCTCTAATGCTGACATGCTGTCTTCTACTAGTTAACCATAATGTAATCCACTTAATGATACTTATATGTATTTTTAGGTTCCTAAGACATTCGATCAGAATCTTATGAGATACTGAATCAAAACTTTCTCATAATCTAAAAGGATTACATCTACAGACAGTCCTGCATCCAGTGCTGCACTGATAGGTTCAAACAAGTTGTTTAAGTTATTTAGGCAGGACCTGCCTCCCGTAAATCCATATAGAGTTATATCAGTCAATCCATTGTTAGTTATATATGTACTAATTTTATGTGCTAAAGGTTTTTCCATAGTTTTACCTATACAGGAAGTCAGACTGATAGGTCTATAGTGTTTTACATCTTGTTTTGTTCCCCCCTTATGAATGGGAATCACCACGGCCTCTTTACATTCTGTTAACATCTCCCCAGCTTTAATAGATTTATTAAACAGAAGGGCAAGAGCTCTTGCAATCTCATATGAAATTTCCTTAAGAAAACCATTCCGAATGTTATCTGTTCCTACTGAAAATGAAGATTTGAAGGAATTAATGGCTGCATAAACTTCAGGAAAAGAAATTCTATTTCTGACTCCTCCAAGAGATAATCTGTACTAATTATTAGATCCTTAGGTTTATATATGCTGGAAAAATATTGATTAAACTCATTACCCATTAGTTGTTCATCAGATATCAGAATCTCCTTGTCTTGCAAAGGACCTATTTTAGAAGGATTACTTATCAGAGAACCAACATAATTAAATAACTTTTTATTATTATCTTTATTTACAGTAAGTCATTTATATTCCATTTCTTTTTTTGCATTTCTTATTGCTATTTTAGTTTTATTATCCTTTTGTTTAAACTTTTTCCAGTTAATCTCTGTCCTTAGTTTTTTATATGTGTTAAAGGCTTTTTTCTTTGCCCTTATAAATCTGCTAATCTTTAATGAAAACCATAGAGGAAGTCTTCTATTGTTTTTATATTTTGTACACATAGGTACCCATTCATTAAGGCAATAATCCAGTTTTTCTTTGATTCTGCTCCAAATTTGCTGTACTTTAAGATCTTTTAACTCCTGCTGACAGTTCCAATTCACAAGATAGGACCTTATTTCCTTGTAATTACCTTGTGAAAAATTCCTCATTTTTGTTACACCCTTTGTTACCATTCTATAATAATTAATTGTCCATAACACCATACAGGGATCACTATCTCCCAAGGGTTCAATAATATTTGGGATTTCAACCTGTTCATTAACGTTGGTAAATACTAAGTCAAGGATATTATCCTTACAGGTTGGATCGTGAACTTGTTGTTCTAATCCCAGACAAACAATTGTTTCTAGGAATTTTATTTCCTAATGACAAGAACCTTCCATAGTGTCCCATCTGATTCCCGGATAATTAAAATCTCCCATTAATGTAATATTATCTAGGTGATTAATTTTTTGTAAATAATCCAAGAAACAGTTATTGCTATTAATGTCTATAGATGGGGGCGGTAACAAAGTCCTACCAATATACAAGTTTGCTTGATTGTTAGTTTTACCCATACAATATCAATACCACTTGGGGTGGACAAATCATACTCACTTCCGGACAAACTATACCATCTTTTACATATACTGCCACTCCACCTCCTCTTGAATGAGTTTGACTTTTTTTAAATAAGGTATAGCCTTCATTATCTTGGCCCCACTGAACATCAGCGAACCAAGTTTCAGTCACCCCACATATATCTATATTTTTGGTATTTAATACTAACTGTAGTTCATTCAATTTATTTGTTAAACTTCTAGCATTTAGTAACAAAAATTTAAATTTTAAGTGCTGCACTTTCTGATCATGTTCAGGATGCTTAAAGGGGGATGCAGTATTAGGATCTGGACTCACATTAACTAGAGGATTGGCAGGAGGTATTATAGCCATTACACCTTTCTCATATGACCCACCCCCTTTATAAGTTTAAACAATAATCAATTTCTGCATTAATTTCATTACCCAGTAATTCAGATCCCTTTTTATTTAGATGAAAACCATCTCTGGCATAATATTGCCAATTATTATTAAACTGTTCCCAATGCATCATGCACTTAATATTTTGTCTCAGACACCAACCCCTTAACCAGTTATTTATTAATTTAATCTTAACTTCCATATAATGGTCAGCTCTTGGTACGGGTAATATTTCCGAGATTACAATCTTGGCCCCAGCATCGGCTAGAATATTTGTTAGTCCTACAAATGCTTCTTTTATCTGCTGGACATTTTGGTGCCTGATATTATTAGTGCCTGCACGAACAATTACCAATGGATCTTCAGTACTATTTTTCAAGATTTGTTTTATCATTTTAGTAATATCTTGCAGCTTTGCACCACGAAAACAGGATACTGTATGACTGTCCTTATTTTTATCACATATTTTCTATCAAGTTTTGCAATCATAGAGTCACCTTGCACAAAGATATCTTTTGTATTGTTAGTCTCCACATCATCCTCTATGTTGTTTATGTCATTCATAACACTAGCAATATTATCAGAAAAACTCAGTAGATTTTGTTGTCCCTGTATCCCACTTGCATTTACCTTTGGTTGAAGAATTGTTTTTGGTCTACTATCAGTATGAAAACTGGTCCCAAGTATTCCTTCAGATGTTTCAGTATCCCCAGTGATATGTACATTTCTCTTTATGGGTGCAATATTCAAATTAGCTAACACATCATCCATTGTCCCTGTAGCCTTGTCTACATTACATGCTGTACTTAAATCAGTTATTACTATATCCTCAGACATGTTTGGTGTTACATTCAGGTCAATAAAGGGGGGCAGGGTTAGTTGCACCTACAGCAGTGGACATTAAAGAGATGGTTCTGGACAGCTTTTTTTGAAGGGACCAAGTTTGGCAGTGTTGGTGATGCAGGTAGGAAAGGAGTTGAACCAGGCAGGGGCTCAATAAAAGAAGGACCTCTGGGTGAGGGAGGTCTTGGTTCTGGGAACTTTGAAGGTGGCTTTAACAGAGCTGCAGGTGGAAATGGATGAGGATGACCATGGTAGGGAGGCAGAGACTCTGGGGGGAGAGAGTCTGAGCAGGGATTTTTTAGCAGGAAGGCAGGACTGATACTGCAGACATTCCTTGAAGCTGAGCAGGTTGGTGGAGGAATAGAGCAGGCAGGTGTGGGTGTGGCTGGAGGCTCTGGTCAGGAGTCTACAGGCCTTATTGATGGAGAGCTAGAATTCAGAGAGAGCGGTGTTATCAGCTGCAGCATAGATGGGCAAGCTGCAGTCCACTAGGGACAGGACAGAGGAGTTGATGGCCAGCCAGAGGGCAGGGAGGGGTAGGCAATCCATATGGTGGTAAAGTAGGCCAATCCAAGAGTTTATGGTGGAGGAAAGAGCATTGATGTGCATGTGGAAGGTGAGGGAAGTATCAAAAGTGATGCCTAGGTATTTGTATGTGGCACGTGCTCTAATGGGAGCTGAGAATTGGGGTAATCAGGAGGGGGCACTTCTAGCTTTATTTTGGTGGTGAGAGAAGAGCATTGATTTGGTTTTCTTAAGGTTTATGACTAGTCTGTGATCAAGAAACCACCTTTCTGTTTGGTTGTAGGTGAGTTGAAGGGATGATTGGAGAGTGGAGGGATCTGGGTGTGAGGCAAAGAGAACTGCATTGTCTGCATATAGGAGCATCTTGCTATTGCAGGAGCTGGGGAGAGTGTTGAGGTAGAGACTGAAGAGGATGGGACCCAGGATTGAGTCCTGTGGGACCCCAGAGCTATCAGGTTGAATATTGGAGAGGGAGCCATTGATTTTTACATGCTGGGATCTAGCACAGAGGTAGCTGGAAAACCAGGCAAGGAGACCAGCAGAGAAACTGAATTGGTGGAGAGTCAAGTAGGAGGGGGTGACAGACAGTGTCAAAGGCCTTGTAGAGGTCAATGAACACTGCACTGTCCAGGTTGCTGGAGTTGAGAGCAAAGTGCAGGTACTGGGAGAACTCCAGGAGAGCAGTGGTTGTACTGTGTCCTGGGTGGAATCTGTGCTTCTCAGGGCATGTAATGTTATACTTAGCCAGGTACTCAGATAGTTGTATAGTCACCACTTTTTCGAGGGCTTTTGAGAGTGGGGGGAGGATGGAGATTGGCCGATAGTTGCTGGGGTTGGATTGATCACCACTCTTGTGTATTGGAGTGATTTCAGCAGTTTTCCACACACTGGGGAACTGTCCAAGGCATAGGGACCAGTTGAACAGGTTCATCAGGGGGACAAGGACAACGTCCAGGACCAGGCAGAGGATCCTGTAGTTGAGGGGATCACTGCTGGGGTTATTACTACCAAGAGCTTTTAGCAGGTGTGGCCTGGCTTCATGGGAGGATAGAGTGTGCAGGTACAAAGGGGGGCAATGCAGGAAAGAGGGAGTGAGGAGGGGATTGGATCAAAAAAGCTGCTGGGGAGGACAGAGCTTATATCAGACAAAGTGGTGTTGAGGCAGTCAGCTATAGGTAGTGGATCAGAGGAGGAAGCGCCATCAATGGTGAGCTGAGATGGTGGATGGGAGCAGGTCTTCCCATTTAGTTCTTTCATGCTATCCCAGAAGGTCCGGGCTGAGCCCCAGGTGGAGGTGAGGGTGGCCTGGTAGTGCTCCACCTTGGCCCTTCTGATGGCCCAGGTGCACTTATTGCACTCTGCATTGTAGGCTTGTCTGCTAGATGGGTTGCCTGAATCTACAGGGATTTGCAAGAGATTTTACCTATTCTTAAGTTTCTGGATGAGGGAAGGGGTGATCCAAGGGGTGTTGCATTTCTTTGTATGGATCCTGGTGGGGGGACGAAGAGGTCACAGGCCTTGCAGAAGGCTCTTGTGAAGAAGTCAAGAGCTGAGTCAATATCTGGGGCATGTCGGATAGGGGACCAGTCTAGCTGGACTTGGTGCTTTTTCAACTTTTTTAGGTCACCAGGGTGTAGCCGCCGGCGCAGTGTAGCCTGGGACACTGATTTTGGAGAGGAGGATGACCAGGTACAGATCACTGGAGAGTGATCACTAAGTGAGTCAGGGAGGACAGTGATGTCCCAGATTTTAAAGGGGTGGTTTGATAAGATTACATCTAGGAGGGTGTTGGTTCCACTGGATCGGTTGAACCTGGTGGGCTGTGAGACTAGTTGGGACATATCCAGGTCAGCTAAGGAGTCCCTGGTTTGGGAGATGGCGGAAGCAAGCCAGTTAACATTAAGATCACAAGGATGACTTGCTCGACTTTGTGCGGAAGGGATGTGAGGTAGTCGATGAGAGACTGGACTGCAGAGTTCTGGTTCCTTGGGGGTATGTAGGAGACAGTGAGAGAAAGAGGGCCTCTGGTGGGGTCAGGGAGAACTTTTAGCATGAGGGCTTGGGCACCATAGTCAAGTTTGGGAGCAGGGAGTGCATGACCTCTTAGGGTGTTCTGCATGAATATAGTGCACCCACCACTGTGTTTGCTTATTTGGTCTTCCCTTAATAAGGTGTATCCATGGAGGGAGATAGCGGAGTCAGGGGTGGACTTAGAGAGCCAAGCCTCTACCAGAGCAAGAATATTAGGTTGATGCTGGCTGACCCAGCACTGGAGAGCAGCAGTTTTCTTTAGGAGGCTACATATGTTAAGGGATGCAAGGCAGAGACTGGTAGTGGTATAGGATTTGGGTGGGCTGGCAGATAAAGGTCCAGGATTTGGGGCAGATGTTCCCAGACAGTAAGAGTAGCAATATGATTATTCTGATTAGGGGACGGTGGTGGCAGGGACCCTTGGTTTGGTGCCCAGGTGTGGACCTGGTGATAAGGGTGCAGGGGATAGGTAGAGCACAAAGAGTGGGTATGGCAGGGAACAGATGGGTCCAGGGTGGGCCTGGGAGGGCAGGTGGAGTGGGGCTGTAGGCAGGGGTGGGTGCTGGGGAGTTGAGGGTGCATTTAAGGTGGGGGGCTGGGTCATACTGGGGCAACTTGGGGGTGAGGTGCCTGATGTAGTGGGTGGGAGCTCAGGTCAGGGGGAGGTTTGAACCAGGAGGGTAAGGGTGAGAAGACCTAGCAAGGGAGTGTGAGTGCCCATAGTGCTATGCTTATAGTGAAAGAGAAGTGTGATATAAAAGTTTAGCAGTCAAAAGGGACCCCTCCTTTTACCATGTTTCAGGTTTTCAAAAATCCGTAATTTAACACTCTTGAAATCATTAACCAGTCCACAAAAATAACAGAAAACAGTAACCAACAATTTCTAAAGAACAGCCAACCACTGAGTGTGGAGTCCTGTGCAGGGGCTACCCCATCAGAAGATAAACTATATACAGTGTGACCTCCAAGGTAGGGGGTCTTTTCTGTCAGCAACCTTTGTGCCAGAGAGAGCTGCGATGTAGGGCACTTCAGTCAGGAAGGAGGAGTAAGTGTTATCCCATTAACCTGGTCCTCCTGGACTCTACAGAAAACGAGTCCTGGCCCACTAGATGAGCCATTAAATGTCATCTGCAGAAGTGTTGAGCATGGGCCACAAAATAGCAGCATGATGTACAGCTCAACCCTTAAAAACGAGGCTAGACTGGTAAAGTGCAGATCCAGATGTATTTCCATACCCCCTCCCCTCTGTAACAACTATGTTTATCTAATATGTTAAACTGTGATCCCGCTAATATTCAACTAACAGATGGACTAACTTTATAAGCTGAATAACACTGAGAACAGCAAAATATTCCTACCCTTTTTTTCTACAAGGTTTAAACAGCAAGGGCTCCTGCTAGATCTCTATACAATTTACTAGGTAAAAAGCTCTGGAAGCCACTTAAATTATAATTATAATAGCAAAGTAGCATCCTTCCATTATGGATGTCCTCACTGGTAAAGAACTGGTTTTTCAATTGGTAAGAAGCCTTTTAGATATAAACAAGTGCACTCTTAATGTAATTAAAGTCTAGAAGAGAAAAGGGGAGCCTGTGCACTCAAGGCGTGATCAGGTTCCTGGCATTGGTCTGGCCCATCAGTTCTCTTTCAAAGTCCTCTCAAGACAAAGCCACAAGGTTATAAGGTGACAATCATGGATTAGCACTCACTGCTAACATTTCAAGTACCTGTGTCCCTCGTTTCTGGCTCTTGTTCTTCTGGTTCCATGGGGTGCAATATTTTTTTCAGCAGCAATTTGATATCTTGCATTGTTGCTGGGCCGTGCACTTCCCTGATGATCTGGTGTTTTGCTGGGGTTCCATTCGGTGGAGGGGTAGATGCTTAAAGGCCTGTAGGTTTTGGCACTCATTGGGGGGTATTTCATGTCCCTTCTCCATCAACACTTTGGTCATCTCCTCTACTGATGAATAAAGATCTGTTCTGTTGCTGCAGAAAACTCAGTTGTGCTGGAAATGGGGTTTGGAACCTCACCCCTATGGAGTGTAGGACTCGCAAGATGGGCGCATATGCCATGCATTGCTGCTGAATAATCTGGGGGTAGTCCTGGTCAAAAAGGAGCCTCACCCCATTATACTCCATTACTTTTTGCTGCCAGGCTGTGTGCAATATCTGTTCTTTGTCCTTGTAGCTAGAGAATTTCACTAAGACTGATCTGGGTCTAGTTTTGGTTCCAGATGGCTTCGGCTCTAGGGCTTGATGAGCTCTTTCAATTCTAAAGTTGAAAACCTGTGGGGGAGATAGAACGTGTTTGAGCATAGCAGAAGAAATAGGAATTCTGTTATCTGGATATTCAAAGCGTTAACAGGCAAGCTACCGACCTATATCACTGATTGCTTTACCCAAATTACAACCAGGCCATACACCTTAAGGATCAGTAAACTCATCACATTAAAGGTCCCCAATGCCTGCACCCGGTATGGGAGGGCTGCTTTCAGCTATTCCTTAGCAGTTGCATGGAACTCTCTCCAAAATCCATGAAGCTAGATAGCCTACTACCTCTGGCATCCTTCAAAGATTGTTCTCGCCTTTTTCCAGAGCTCTGCAATTGCTTTTATAAAGCATAATCCCTACCTATCTGACCCAACTAAACCTCCCTTTTCTATCCATTATATTAACTCAATTTCTTTCTTCCGAATCACCTATTATATTCTCATAAAAACTAGTTAGACCATATAACTTATATTTTAGGACTGCTATACCTTTGTCCTCTTTTTCCTACAGGCTAAATGGTTCTATTGTTACTTGTATATATGTAAATTGTTGTATATAATCATTCCATGCCATTGTATTACTATTTATTCTATTCTTGTCTATGTAATAATACTTGTATCCTCATTTGTATGACCACTCAGGTCCATCTTGTAAATGAGCTTTGCTCAATGATGTTCGCCTGAATAAATAAAGATTTTGATTGATTGATTGATTGATTGATATCCGAGACAAAGTCTGACATTGCTCCAGTTTCCATGTCCTCGGGCAATCCATAAATTCTTACATTTTCATGCTGAGAGTGGGCCTCTAAGTTGAGGCATTTTGCCACGGTTTGCTCTTGTTGCTGAACCAGGAATTTGACTGCTTTAGAAACCCATTGGAGATCATCCTCCATAGACAGAATTCTCTCCTCGGTTGTTTCGACTCTCTTCTCAAGCTGGGTAAGGTCCATATGCAATCTGTTGAATTCTGCTTTCGTCTCAGATCAGAATTGTTTGATTTCATTCATTAACATCTCAAATTGTGACCTAGACAGAGTTCCATTTCAGCATCTGTTTCTCTGTCCACTGCACTTGTTAAGGAATCTGTATCACTGGCGCTCAAGCTTGCTGGACTTAAACCCGTTGATTTGGTGTGCATTTTCCTTGTTTCTGCAGTGATTTCTTCGGTGTGCCTCCCCCACCTCCTTTAGATGCCATTTTTTGTTAACTTAAATGCTTTTTCATTGTGTGGGGGAGAGATTTGTTGCTGCAAAGAGAGGAGTTCTGTTCTCAGACTGCCATTCATTCAGTGACATCACCGGAAGTCCCAGTTACAGGTTTTCTGATCAGCAGTGCAAGCAGAAAATTATTCATTTGTTGCAAGTAAAAATACTTCACAGTAAAAGAAATAAAAACAAATGCCAGGCTTGTCAGTCTTAGGTCCTATGCCTAAGATGAAGGTAACAAAACTCACCAGACCAATACAAACTGATGTCCCTGAGGTCCTGGGAGCTGGGGTGACCTGTGGTTCTTCCTCTGAGACTCCTTACCTCAGTGGGGTTGTTGAGGGTTTAAAAACTCTTTTCTAAGGCACAAGATAATGACCCAGATCATTTTAGTTGTTTGGCCAGGCAGAGGATAGGAGATATCCTTGTCAGATCTTAGTAGTTTCTGTGAGTCAGATAATTATCGAATGATGGGCAGATGCTGAGGACTGTTAGTAAACAAGGTGTATCTGACTGTTATAGAGGAATATTTGGGCTGTAACCTGGGCCTGGCATCATTAAATTGTGTCAGTGATATCTTTTTAAAAATAGTCTTTATTAGCTGAAGACCAGGTTGTGCTGAATACAGCAGGCACTCTTTGAATACAGCAGTAGTTGAGTGCTCACCAGCCTCTTACGGCTAGTCTGAATAAGTAAAAATAGGCTGTCTGGGTTTGTCAGTGGAACGTACCTCACAGGTGCTTGAAACTGAGAAGATCTCACTTAGAATTTATAAAGACATAGTTTTGTCTGGAAAGTGACAAATTCACCCTCAATACTTAACTCTACTTAAAGTTACAGAGAAAATTAAAAACTTTGTACATGAGTTTTAAACTTGTGGAAACAATCTATCAGGTTATAACTTTGTAATTGATCAGTTCAGAATCGAACACACTAGAATTAGATAATAAGTTGTTGATTGATCAATACAGAATTATGCACACTAAAATCCATTACTGATTATTAATTGGAAAATAAAAAACAGATGCCCAAGCCTGGCTGGCTTGGTTATGTTGTTAGTGTCTGCTGGGTGGAATGTCAGCAGCAGCAATCCATCTGATCACTATGTCCTCGACCTCTGGGACCATTTATTCAATTACTGGGGATAACGGAGCAGGTAGACCCTGTGGAGCTGACGGATCTGAGCAATGGAATAGGGAGAGTCAATGATGGGGCATGAAGGTTTAATGGCATAGGTAAGTTTGGTGGAACAGGTCAATTTAATGGGGCAGGCAGGGCCTGTTCTGGTAACAGTGCAGGCAGAGCCAGATCCAGCAATGGATGAGCCTGAGGTGGCAATTTCTATGATGGGGTGGACCTGTTGGCAGAGGCAGACCTGGTGGGGTCTGCGCGAGATGGGATTGCATGCAGAGCAGTCAACATCCCTGTTCATGTGCCAAATCCCTGTTCATGAGGTGTCAAAATCCCTGTTCATGAGAAATCCCTATTCATGAGATAGGGCCACCTGGTCATCCCCATATGAACATTTTGACACCTCACTAATGAAGATCGGCTCACAAACAGGGATTTTTACACCTCACAAACAAGGATCGGAAGAGAGTCATGAACAAGGATTTTCTAATTTAAAAATGGCAATTTGTTGACCAAATTAAATGGAACCAAAGCCATATGTTTGTAGAGGGTGCCACCCTAAACAAAATCCATACTTCAATCTCCACAAAAGACATCCATTGGACAAGCCACAATGTTTTATTTTTTGGAAAAATTGAAAACAAGATGGTGGCTCATGAACAGGGATTTTTTTCATACGAACAGGGATTTAATGAATCCCTATTTGTGAGCTGTCAAAATCCCTGTTCGTAAGACCAAATCCTTATTTGAAGCTGTACAGCTATCCAAAAGACTGAGCTGAGCATGTCTCATCATTTCTATTCTCCTCTTTGAGGAGATGGGACATTAGGTAATGGACTCCAGACAGCAGATTGCAGCCAGCCGATTTTGCCCTCCTTGCTGACTTTGGAAAGTTCTTCCTTTGGATTTTGTCTTGATTTACTTTGTGGCTGTTTGTATCTAACTGAAATAACCAAGCTCCATAACAGCCGAAGGAAGGTTTAAAAGTTAGAAAGACAGCACTGACCTGCCTGAAGTGATTTGAACCTGGAGGAGGCCTTCATTTTCTGCCCTGATTGTGCTATCACTTTGTTGGGAGAGGCTCCTGTGAAATAGCTAAAAGGTCAATCGATAGATTGTATAAAAGTTCCTGGGTCTTGGAAACCATGAGTGACTCCACTGAGAAGGTTAAAGGGCCCATTTCCAGATTGTATGAAAGACACTGAGGCTCGGAAGTTGTGAATTGTAAACAGCTGATAAAGGAAAAAAGAGGAAGAATGATTCAAAGAAAGGGAAATCTGGAGACCCCTACGTCTTTCTGTCTACCTTGGACTTTTTATGTAAGGGGAAATTTTAATTGTAAAAATTAAACTGTTGATAATGGTTAATGCCCTCTGCAATCTGGTAATTTTAAATATTAGAATTAATTAATTTAGGATAGTGTGTTTTTTTTCTGCTGGTGATTTTTGCAACTGATATTTAAAAACATATAAATCCTAGTTTTGTACTAGGATAGAAGTGTGCATTTGCACTAGATACAAAGGGGTACTATGGCAAATGGGAAAAAATCTAGCCCAAAGGGCCAAAAAAGGAAGGGGAAAACAAATTTAAAGAGCTAGTGTACTGCCTGGAAACTTCCTGCAATTAATTGTAACTTTCAGATGTATTCAGCAATCACTTCTTATATCTCAAGTATTTATTCTTTTCTGTTTGCTAATTAGGAGATTGTTCCACCTGGCAGTACTGGGGTGATGTGTAGAGCAGCACTCTGGCTGGAGGAAAAAAAAACCCAGTTCTGTTCCTCCCACTACATCAACACTGACACCACACGGACTATGACGTCACTAGAAACCAATAATTTCGTTCTCCCTAACATCAAGGGAATGAAAGCTAGAATAAATGAGTCAAATAATAAAGATTGTGAGCCCTTTTTTTACTGGGGCAGATTATCTGAATCAGGTTTGGGAAGAGATTTCAGTGATTAAAACTGCTGTGGTTAAATAAATGGATATTTTGAATCAGATACTTGAAACATTAAAAGTTATGGGTGGAGAAAAGGGAATAATATCTAATAAAAGGAAAGAGGGATCTAGAACATGTGACTTAAAGGATAAGGATGCTCAGGCTTGTATACAATCAAATAAGAAGTGTCCTAGGGGTGAGTGAATGGGTACTATTAGTAATTTTAGAACAATGAATAGGAGAGTGGAGGAGGGATCAGAGTTCAAGAGAACTGGAGAACAAAAAGGAATTCTAGAACAAAATAAAGAAAGAATCAGGATGACTACTGCCCTGATATCGGAGAAGGAAAAATTAGCTACACAGAAATTGGTTAAAAAAATTAGGTTGCATAAAAAGGGGAAAAAGGAAAAGGAGAAAGGTAGCAATATGGCAAGAAAGAGTAAGATTTCATCTATTTCTGATTTACAGACTATTAGAAGGAAGTGGAAAGATGTAATAATAGTAACAGAGTAAACATAAGTGTTCAGACTAGCAGGATAGGGGTAGGAGATGATCCTTTTGGTAGGGCTAAGGAAAAGCAACCTATAGGATTACATGAGCCTAATTCCATGGATGTTAAGGACAAAGACATTTCTCAGGGTATAAGGTTGCCAACAATTGTTTTGGATAGTATTCCCAAAAATAATAGAGATAACACAGTTATGCTGAATTTACTGGTGTATAATCTATGTAAAGGAGTGCTTGGAGCTAAATTTACATGGAATTATATTAGCTCCACATATAGATACCAGACAGGAGCAGATAAAGGTATGATTTGTTTAGTCTTGAAATCAAATAATTTAAGGAGACTTTTACTTACTAAAAAACAGGAGTTTAGGGACCTGGCTGCGAATTTGGATGACACAACAGCCAATTTAAGGGAAAACAGGAAGTGTAGAAGGGATAATATTTATAACACTGTGAAAGCAATTATGGGGGGGGGTAATTTATATTTAAGTAATAGGAATAAGCAAACATCTATTCCTTTAACGTTACAAACTAAAATCATTGAATTCATTATGGCAATATAATTTACACATGCTTTGACAGGAGAGAAGGAATCTCCACAGAACAATTACTGCAGAGGCAGAAAAATTCTAGGACAAAGAATTAACTCAGAAAAAATATTAGAAGTTTCCTCCTGTTCAGATAGCTCTTGTACCGTAAATGAAGAGTCATATCTAGAACCTGATAGTACTAAGTCTACCATTTCAATTAGCTCCAATTGACAGCAGAGAGAGCTTTTAATTATCAGTTGTAACATTACAGGCATCCCAGGAAAATATACAGACTCTGGCTTTTTTAAGAAATATAGTTTTATTTCAAGAGACCTGGATGCTAAGAGATGATTTTTGTGTACCGAGGTATAGGAGTTGGGCTAAGAAGGCAATAAAAACACATAATTTTGGTAGGCCAAAAGGAGGGTTAATAATACTGGCCTCAATTAGTAGAATTAAGGAGTGTATACAAATTGAATTTGATAATCCTATGAAGCTAATAGTTAAACTTGAATTGTCCAACCAGGATATGCTTATAATTTTAAACATTTCTATCCCCCATTGGCACTTATGGAAGTAATGAGGTTAATGGAGTCACTTCAAGAAGCAATTATATTTATACAGACAATCTATCCAGCTGCAACCAAACTGATTATGGGTGATTTTAATGTAAGAATAGGAAAATTGCATGAACTATATGATCCAGTTTGGCACCAAGATGACATACGTGGAATACCTTTAAGGGACTCCAGAGACAATACAGTAAATGGAAAAGGCAAAAAATTAATGAATTTAGTGGCAGAATTAAATTTAAGAATTTTAAATGGTAGACTAGAAGGAGATTAACACGGAGAAATTACACATCCAAGATCTAGAGGAGGTAGTGTCCTTGATTTAGCTTTAATTGATGTATTTTCTTTCTCAAGAGTAAATAAATTGTTTCCCCGTCATGGGAAAGTGATCACAATCTTTTAATAGTTCATTATAAAACTGCGAACAATGTTAATCAAGCCTGTGTGGTGGACCCACAAAAAGCAGATGAAAACCTTATAATATACAATAAAAAGTTAATGAGATGGACCCCACAATTAACTTCTTTTGTCAAACCCCTTCTGGAGAATTGGGATCTTGAGAAACAAGGATCCAATAGTAATCCAATACAGGAATATAATAAATTAACATGTTACCTAAAAGGTTATATTCATAAAAGGAAGGCAAATAACATTAATGCTAGAGCTAAGGGGATAAGAATGTATGCACCTTGGTTTGATAGGGAATGTGAAAATCATAGAAGGGTGATGAATAAAATAGGAAGGTATTCAAAGAAGAAGACAGATTGGTTTCCTAGAATGTCTATGAAATGGTTTAAAAAAGAATATAAGGATCTTATTATTTAAAAGAAAAAACAGTATAGGAAGGGATTATAGCATAGATTACAAGAAACAATATTAAATAAGGATAGCAAATTATTTTGGGAAATGGTGGCTCTGGGCACTGCTAATATCGATATAAATACACATTCAGTTATTCCTGCTAGTATTTTGGAATAATTTTGTATTAAAAAGTATGAAGTTCCTAAACGTACCCTTATCTTTCCTGCCTAAATTGGAGTATTCTCAACAACTATTACCTGAACTCATGATGACAGTGGCAGAAGTTAAACAGGCCATTATGGCACAAAGGAAGAATAAGGCCCCAGGTATTGATCTGCTGGGAGCAGAATTTTTCTAGACCTTTCCTGATTGGTTGACTAATAAACTTACTATACTCTTTAACTACATATTAGAAAAAAGAGTTTTACCAGAAGAATGGTTGACCAGTTTGATAGTCCCAATTTACAAGAAAGGAGTCATTAACGATCCAGGAAATTATAGGCCTATTAGTCTATTATGTATTGCAAAGAACCCCCCCCGAGTCATTTTATTGAGGTTGGAGAACTAGGTAATGGAGAATAATCTTATTTCTGAAGAACATGCAGGGTTTAGAAAGAACAAATGGACTACGAATAATATTTTTATTCTTAAATGTCTTATAGATAAATATTGTGTACAACAAAAGGGAGTCTTATACACTGTTGTTTTGGACTTGAAGGCAGCCTTTGATAACCTGAATAGAGAGATATTGTGGGCTTTATTACAAGATCTAGGTATCCAGCCTGAATTGCTGAATGTACTGAGGTGTTTGCATGATAATACTTATGCTTTGGTTAGGACATCAAAGGATGGTCATACATCTCAGCCAATCCCTTTGGGAAAAAGAGTCAAACAGGGCTGCCTGCTGGCACCGTTATTATTTAATTTATATATGGAGAAACAAATATGGGAAATACAAGCCATAAATTGTGCAGCACCTAGTATATATGGGGGAAAAGTAAGTATTTTGGTATATGCAGATGATATTGTGCTATGTTCTTTAACTAAAGCTGGAATAACAAAGGCCCTGGAGAAGTGTATTCATGTTCTTGGAAACCTGGAGTTGGTTGTAAATAGTGACAAATCTGCTATTCTGATTTTTGGAAATAAAAAGAAAATTCACCATAAGAGCTGGTTTATAAGTAATCTAAGTTTTGAAATAAAAAATGAATACACCTATCTAGGGGTCATTTTTGACATAAAGGGGTCTTGGAGTTCACATTTTAGTTGGCACAAGAAACAAGCTATAAGTTCTTCTACAGCTATTTTTAAGTTTGCTCAAAATTTTGCAGGTAATTCCTATATAGCTCTTAATAGAGCCTTTGAGTCCAAATCTATTGGTATACTGTTATATGGCTCAGAAATATGGGCCTTTTCAAAGAATGCACTGATATTAGAAACAGTACAAAATATGTTTTATAAGGTAATTTTTGATCTACCTTATAGAACCCCATGGCTGTATTAAGAACTGAGCTTTATATTACCCCTATAATTATACGAGCACAATTTAGGGCTTTAGATTTTTGGAAAAAATTATGCTGGCAGCTCCAAATACGTTATTATTTAAATGCTGGTTAGAAACAAAAAGTAAAAGTAAGACTATGCCTGAAGGATGGTTTCAAGAGCTTAATACTCAGTTAATTCTATCTGGTATGCCCCAAATTTTGGATGTGTTGTTGACTATGAATGTTGAGCAATACATAAGTATGGCTAAGCAGAGGATGAGAGATATTCATTTTCAGATGGAATTTAGTAAAATAAGAGAGATCCCCTATTTTGAAAGTTATTTAGACCATAAACAAAATATGGAATGTGAACCTTATTTGACTTTTTGTGAGAATATTATTAAAAGGAACGCCTTATGTAAATTCAGACTGGGTATTTTTAAAGTTGATTCTAGAAGAGAGCATTTTTATGGTCTTTGTAATAAGGTATGTCCTTGCGATTTTACTACTGTTATAAATATTAATCATCTAATTTTTGAATGCCCATGACTTACAAAAATCAGAGAGCAATGGTTGAAACCAATTTGGGGTCATCTAGAAAATAGAAATCCTAGAAATGTGATAAATTGCATGTTATCTTCCAATAAGCCTGCCCATATGTATGCAATAGCTAATTTTGCCAAGTTTGCACTGTATCATCTAAATGGCTGGAGGCCAAATGAATTCTGAATTGTAATTTTTATACTATTCTTTTGTAATAATTATGATATGATGTGATGTAATTTATAAACATTTCTGATGTTTTGAATGTCGTGATTTTATATCTATATGTACTTAAAGAACCTTTTGAACTTTTTTATAGCATGCTCAGATTCTGACATTTCAAAATTGAATAACTTTGGAACGGATTAATATTTTTTTCACCAAATCAATGGTGGCTTGTTCTTTGAGGCTAGCTCATTCAACCCTGAAATGTTCAGACCAAAATTCCAAATGGTGTGGCTGCAGCGTGATGAAGAAAAATCAGCAAAAATGGGTGGAAAAAAGTTACTTTTACACTTTTCTCACTTTGTGCTGTGCACAATCTGCACATCCAATCAAAACAAAATGTGGCATGTCAAGAGACCCTACTTCATGGGACTGTGCATACCAAATGTCGTGCAAATCTGTTGAAAGGTTGCAAAGTTATTAAAGTGCAAAATTTGGGGGTTAACATTAAACTGCCTACTCAACCCTAACTATAGTGGTGCTAATGTGCCACTATAATGTGTATATATATATATATATATATATATATATATATATATACTATGGCAAAACTTAATTAATGCATCAGTTAGGTTCTTCTACAGTGACAAACGGAGAAATCTGACATTAGGTTCCTACCCCTGCACCCCACCCTCATCCTGCCCCCACCAACAGGAATGGGGTGTGCATTGGGGTCATCAGTCCTAACTCTCACCCCATTCTTCTACACTGCATCACCTCAGCTTGTTTACACATGGGACGGGGTGAGAGTTAGGGCCAACGACCCCAATGCACACCCCGATGCCTGTTGGTGGGGGCAGGGTTGGAGCGGGGTGCAAGGGGTGGGAACCCTAATGTCAAATTTCCTCACTTTTTCCACTATAGAAGAACCCTAACTGATGCATTAACAAAGTTTTTTGAATAGAATTTCCTTACTTTTTAAGAAAGAAGAGAAAAGTAGAAAGTTGCGCAAGTTGGTGGGAGTGCGGCACCCTTCGGACCCCGCATTCCCACCAACTTGTAAGTGTCAGACTACATTACACACCCAATGGCTAAAAAGTACATTTGCAATAGCAAGGCCAGCCACCAAACAAATGTTAATCTAGTAAAACAATATAAAACGCTGTCCACAAAATGTAAACTGCGCCACACAATATGTCCGCAAAAATATATTGTCTGACACATAAACATCTCTATTAACATCTACAGGACATGCCGTCAACACCCTCAAAATTTCAAGTAAAAATACCAAACCGTGTCCAAGATATGACATGTCAAAATTAGAAATTTTCATTCATCAGACTGGCACAGTTCCGCACCTGATGACATATAACACACACAACGACTGAAAACTACATCCATGATACTAAGGCTAGGCATCCTGTCAATTTCAAGCCACCACCACAAGCAAAACACTGTCCACAACACATAAAGTGTGTCACGCAATATCTCCATAAAATAAATTTTCTCTGACACATAGAAACCATAGATCACATCTACAGGACATGCCATAAACACCCTCCAAATTTCAAGTAAAAAGACCAAACCATTTCTGAGATTATTGAATGTTAAAGATAGGTAAAATTTCCCTATCTATTCCATTATAAAAAATCTGGCCATCTTGTCCTTCCCTTGCGATCAAAGATGGCGATCAAAGAATCTCATGATCAAAGATATTTGCAGGCTTGTGATCAAAGAATTTGCAGGCTCATGAACAAAGAATTAAAAATCTTATAAATCAAAACATTGATGGAATTGCGGTATACCACTGCCATGGTTCAATAGACCAAAGCCCCCTGAGTAAAACTCATCCTCATTTGACTTCCTAGGACACCCCTGGGCTGAGAAAATTGATTTTTAAATTGGGCCATCTCATCCCTCAGTCACGATCGTGATCAAATAATCTCACAATCAAAGAATTTTCAGGCTTGTGATCAAATAATTTGCAGGCTCACGAACAAAGAATTAAAAATGGTGAAACACACATTTTTCACTAATTTGAACCGAACCAACAGCATGCCTCGATAGAACGGACCCTCCTGAGCAAAACCCACCCTCATTTGTGTCCCTAGCCCACCCCTGAGCCAAGATATTAGTGTTTTTAGGTCACAATGCAAGATCGCGATCAAAGAATCTCATGATCAAAGAATTTGCAGGCTTGTGATCAAAGATCATTAGCGAGCCATAAATTAAGATTTTAAAATCCTATAACTCCATTTTTTGACCAGTTTGGATGAAACCAAAGGCATGGCTCGATAGATCGGAGCCCCCTGAGTAAAACCCATTCAAGTTTTACTTCAGAAGTGACCCCTGAGCCGAGAAATTTGTGTTTTTCCAATCAGAAAATCAAAAACAAAATGGCGGTCCTCACGATCAAAGAATTTTGAAAATCCTTGGGGACAAAGATTCTTGAACCATGAGGCTGAAAATTCTTTGATTGCCAGGTGGTACCAGATGGCCAGAACCCCATTCTTTGTTTGCAAAATAGACATAAATTTTCCTATTGACTTATAATGGGAACTTAAAAGTGGCATAACTTTTGAATGCCTTTATATATTTTCACCAAATGAAAAGCGGCATATTCAGCCACTAAAGTTCTTTCAAATGAGCCATCTCACAGAGCAGCACTCCACATGATAGCCATGCAGTGCCACATCCAATATCCCTAAAGCTGCCTCCAAAAATGGATAATTTTGCATTATTCAGCATTTTCGTACACAAAGACCATAAGTCCAACCAAAACACAATTTGGCATATAAAGAGATCCACCATGCCCCACCACTCATACCAAATGTCAAGCAAATCCATTGAACAGGTCCAAAGTTATTAATGGCCAAACTTTTGACTTTAGTATGTAACTGATCGCTGAACCCTAACTATAGTGTGGTGCAACCGCGCCACTATAATATATCTATATATCTATATATATATATATCTATATATATATATAGATATATATACACACACACACACACACACACACACAATTAATCAAAATTAAATCAAATCAGATCAATCTTTACTTGTAAAAGGCGCCTTTCCAAAACCAAGGCGCCTGTACATTGCATGATAAAACAATAAATAATTAAAAACAATATTAAAATAGACTTGAAATTAGGGAAAAGTGGCATTAGAGTCTTCAATCCTAACACCCCACCCATACTCTACAGGAAGCAACGGGCATGGGATGTGCCTTGGGGTTGTCAACCCTAATGCTCACCCCATTCTGATATACTGTACCCATCTCAGCTTATTTACTCATGGTTCATACTAAGGATATAGGAGTCAAGAAAGTGGTAGGCCTATTAGGATTCCTGTGACTACTCATAATAATTAATCCTGTTTCCTGTAAGTATATAATTGTCCAGGTTTATTTTAAACTAATTTTTATTCATACTCTGAATTATTTCAAGGGGGAAGCTATTCTATAGGTTCACAACCCTCTGGGTGAAAAAATACTTCCTTCTATTGGTTCTAAAAGTTGTAGGTCTTAATTGCAAGGGATGTCCTCTGGTCCCTAGAGAGTCATTTTTTAATTCCAAATTAAGTTCACTAAATAAATAGTTATCATGTGTTATATTATAACATACAGTAGTAATAAAGCCCCTCTTATTCTTCTAGTTTCCAGGGGCATGAGTTTTAATTCCTCTAGCCTTTCCTCATATGTGACATATTTAGCGACTATATCATTCTAGTGGCTTGTCTCTGGACTTTCTCTAATTGCTCATTGGTTCCTTTGGTTATGACACCCCAGGCCTGGCTACCATAGTTGAGGAGTGGTCTAATGTAAGCTCTATAAAAAGGCATTAGAACTGTTTCGTCTCTGCTTTTAAAATTCCTCCTTATCATCCATAGTATTCTTTTTGCCTTATTAATTTGTGTGTTACACTGAGTGCCATAAGCTAATTTCTCGGTGATTATTATACCGAAGTCTTTTTCTTCTGTAGTTTTTCTTAATGGTTGTCCATTTAAATAGTATGTGTCCCTCAAATTTTGCCAACCTAAATGAATTATGGTATCCGGTTATAATTGCACAACCGCAATAGTGCGAGTCAAAATAGCTCTACCATCATCGCGCAACCACAAACAGTGTTTGTGTAAAAGAGTGCATATTAGAAATAACAAGGAAACCTTTTCTATGAGTGCTGCTCTGTCCTGTGCCAAGTCAGCCACTATGTCTTCATACTCCCTGATCCACCTCTCACTCATCAGCCATGCTGTATGGGTGGCCAACATCTCTGCCAGACCAGTAACCACTGTTTTCAGGTGAGCCAGTTGTGCTGTAATATTAATAAAGCCTACCTTAGCCACCTGTTGTAGGAAAAGTGGTGATCGTTTTTCTCCTGGGCTGCCTTCTCTATATGTTTTCCCACCTTAGCTGCCATGGTCTGTAAATGGGTATGGGCCTCCCCCACTATGCTAGTCATTTTATTCACTGTCTCAAAACTCAAGGTAGTCTACTTGTTGCTGGATCCGGATGTTGTCATCAGTCAAAGCCACACTTCAGATGACTGGACAGCACTTTGTTGCCACTTTAATTAGTTTATTTATTGTTTTTATTGTGGTGCTAAAGGGAGCCCAGCTAGAGTACATCCACCCCAATGTGCATAGTGCATACCAGATTACTCCTAGGAAGAGGAGCAATGCAGATAATTTGCTATATACAATACTTTCTTGGTGATCCTCGGAGAGGCACATGAGAGGGACTGTTAGTCAGGTGGACAGCCCCCCTTCCCCACACTTTGGATGAAGGCACTAAGCTATTATTGGATGTGCGTGAAGACATGCAGACTGAATTCTAGAGCTGCACACTATAAATTGCAGCCAATATTTTGTTGCAGCGTGAATTAGAATCAGCACTTAAATGGAAGCATTTAAATATCTAGTGCTATTGTGGTTACGTGATTTTGACATTGAACCATGCATTACACAATGTTTATTAGCGTTAAGGCTCATGCTGACATAATGATTAAATTTAACTCAGTCTGCAATTCGTTTATATTGTCCTGTGTTGATACTTTTCTAACAATTTTTGTATCATCCGTATATTTACTTATCCAACAATTTAAGCTTTTGCACATATCTGATATAAAGATTGGGAACAAACCCAGTCCCAGCACAGAGCCCTGTGGCTCCCCACAAGTCACATCTATGGGGTCTGAGAGACATCCCTTTATTCTCACCCTTTGGCTTCTATCACTGAGCCATCTCCTAATCCATGAAGTAATCCTGTGATTTATACCTATATCTATTAAGTGTTGTATTATTATATAATGCGGTACTTTATCAAATGCCTTTGCAAACTCTAAGAAGATACAGCCTACTGGAGTGCCTGTGTCCAGCGCAGAAGATATTTTTCATAAAAGCATAACAGATTAGTTATGCATGACCTCCCAGTAGTGAAACCATGCTGCTCCTCATCCTTACAACTCTTTATTGCGATGTGTTCATTTATTGAGACTTTTATAATGGATTCCAATATTTTCTCAGGTACTGAGGTCAGTCTAATCTGGCAATAATTTTCATAATTTTCTTTATTACCCTTTTTGTGAATAGGAACAACCACCACAGCCAACCAGTCCTCAGGTATTTCATTGTCTGTTAATGTACGCTTATACGATATACTCAGGGGTGTTACTATCTGAGGGGATAATAATTTCAACATTTTGGGACTGATGTTATCTGGTCCAGATGAGTACGTGCATTTAAGGGCTTGCATATTCTTGTTTATTGACTCCTGTGTAATTTGCAGTGGTGGTGTGGACTGTTACGGTATATGTACCTCATGACTTCTCCTTTATGTAAATACAGAACAGAAATAATTATTGAAAATATTAGCCATTTCCTGGGATCCTCAATTTGTTTATTGTTATGGATAATAGTACACAGATCATTATTAGTTTGCCGTTGTGAGTTTACATAGCTAAAGAATGATTTCATATTATCCTTATTTGCTCTGTTTGTGAGTCTTTTCTCCATATCCTTTTTCTTCTTCCTAATTTTGTTTTTGCATTTCTTTTGTATAATTATGTATTTATTACAATTGTGATCTGTTCTATCATTACAAAAATGTACATAAGGTTTTCTCTTTTTCCTTATTAATTTCCTTATACTGGTTGTAAGCCACTGTGGTTTGGAATACTTTTTGCTATATTTCGTAATCTTTTTAATGTTTCTGTTACAAACTTTTTCCTTAATTTGAGCTGTTTTATTACTCAAAAGTTGTTCCCAATTTATTTTTGACAAGTCCTCCTGAATTTGCAGCTGGTTTGCTGTGTTAAAGTCATATATATCTCTATTTTCACTTTTTATGGGGATATATTCCTCTAATCTAAATGATACTATATTATGGTTGCTATTTCCAAGGGGGCATTGGAAGTACAGTTTCCTATGATAATCCCATCTGTGCTCAAAACCACATCTAGTATGTTCTCTCTCCTAGTTGGCGTAGTTACTGTTGTTTCATATCTAATTGAATAATTGCATTCATGAAGGTGCTACTACTTGATTTGTTGGCTTCCAATGTGTCCCATCTTGTGTGGCTATAATTTAAATCACCTATGATGACTACCCTACCCAATTCACAAGCTTTTTTCAGTTTTGTCGATTTTTTCTTCAGTCATCCCCGTTTTGCTATTTGGTGGTCTATAACATACTCCTAGAATAATATGTTTGATTTTATTAGTCTTAATTTTAGGCCATAATGATTCAACTTTATTATTCTGGTCCTTTATTTTGTAAGAAATAAAACTTGAGTGAAGTTTGTTTGAAATGTATGCAGCTACTCTGACGCCTTTCTTATCAGAATGATTTAAATGATATAGATTGTAACCTGGTTTCTCAGTCCCCCATTCATCCTTTCTTGTTGACCATGCTTCAGTAATACAGATAATATCGGGTTTCTCTAGATTATTCTTTAAAGCCTCCAGTTCCTCCATTTTATTGTTGAGACTTTTAGCATTCATCATAACACAATTTAACCCTCTTGATTTAGTTATGTTAGTAGTGTGGTTTGTTTTTTGGCTCATTGTTTCTGCTTTTTATATGTCTGACCCATCCCCCTTTCGAGATTAGTTTAAATTTGTCCATGGAGTATTCATATTTATAATGTTTGCTAAGATTTTTTTTCCAGTATTACTAACGTGTATTCCATCCTTAGCATATAGTTCCATTTTTTGGTAAAGGTTTCCCATGTATTAATAAATTGAATTCACTCTCTTATGCATCTATTTTCTAGCCTAGTGTTGATTCTTTGAATGGCTAGATTTTTTCCTCATAGCCCTTTAGGATGGGAAGAATACCAGACACAACAGCTTTTTGTCCAAAATCATTAAAATATCTCTACACAGATCAATTTGTTCATCAACAATGTCTTTTTCGTGGTCTCTACCAACATTATTAGTGCCCATATGTGGGACCACCATTTGTCTATATCTCTCCTTTTCTATTACATTAGGAATAATAGCTTTTACATCTCTGATTTTAGCTCCAGGTAAGCAATTTACCTCTTTATGTTCTTTATAATTTCCACAAATAATACTGTTTGTTTTCCTAAGGATTGAGTCTCCAATTACTAATACCATGGATTCAAACTATCCAGCTTGAGAATCATTTGTGTTGGAATCATTTGTGTCACTTAGAGCAGAAAAATGATTTGTTAATGGGATTTCATTATTTCTCAATACTCTCCTTCCTGTTTTTTTTTCGTTTGCTTTAAATTTCTGTCCATTCTCCTTCCCTTTCCATTACACTATTAGTTTCAGGGGTAGTTTGAAATTCAGTTTGGTCTACTCCAAATGTTTGTCTCTCTTTCTTTTTTCCTTCAGGATAGAGTTAGTTTCTCTTAAAGTGCTAACTTTAACTTTTTCCTTTAGCATGTTTATTTCTCCCACCAGATGGCCTAATTCAATGCATTTATTACATATATAGGTTCCAGTACTGGAATCTTGCTCCTTAGCCGAATATGTCAGGCAGCTACAGCATTTCACAATAGAACCATCGTTACATAGGATAGATAAAAATTCCTCTGAGGGATTATATGTCTCCATATTTAAATCTTGTAATAAACATATTTGAGAGCTATGCACCCAAACTTAGTAACAAATAGAGATTGATAACTGACCTGTTCAATTAGTCTAGTTTCCTTATTGTCTGATATAGGGTTCCTTGCCTTAGCCTCTTAGTACCCACAGGACATGTAAGACATATGCCAGATGTGTGTGTCTCTGCACACATCTCAGCATGTTTACCACACTCAAGCTCACTCCTGCTTGCTGTGGGCACTGTTTAAATAGTCACTGGCCAGGAAGTGCTCTCCTGGTCATGTGACTCATCACCTGTGTGAGTGCATTCAGACAAAATTACTTTTGTGCTATTTAATGCCTCCTACTGCTACCCAATGCTAGTGGTAGTGTTTTAGGGGTATTGGAATAGAAACACCCTTAATTTTTGCAGCATGAGTACTAAGGACCTGACGCTGTTTCTTGCACTCTCAACACTTCCAGTTTCTATGGTGAGAGCATTAGGTTTAACAACCCAATGGCACACTCTATGCTTATTGCTGCCTGTAGGGTAGGGGTGGAGTGTTAGGGTTGGAAACCCTAATGCCACATTTCCCTACTTTTGTCACTTTAAACTTAACTAGTGCATTAATGAAGTTTTTTTTTGCAATGAATGTATATCTGTGTGTATATATATCCATATCTTATATAGATATATATATAGATATATCTATATTGTAATAGATAATCTACTCTGAGGTGTGTGGTCATGCTCTGATATATGCACGCCTTGGTGTGTGTTGTTATACATGAGGCTGCAGGCCAAGTGCATCAACCACCCAAGGCATGCGTATATCAAAGCATGACCGCACTCTGAAGAGTGGGTTATCTAACTTATAAAATGGCAAAATTGTTTTGGGGGGGTAAAAGTGCAGGTGTGCAGTCACACTCTGATACACACACGGTCATGTGATGTGTTTTCTACAATCAGAATACTGTATCTGTAGTTGATTCCCATTTTATATATATATATATATATATATATATATATATATATATATGTATTTATACACACATGTATACAGTTTATATGTAAAATACAAAACCAACACATTTCATAAAGAAACCCAGCAGCAACTAGGCTTGTTATGGTAGGTATAGGTATCTAGGTATTATGTTGATACTGTGTTGGTATTATGTTGATATCATAAACTATTCAAGCTCATGTGTTGTGGTTTATGATGTTACCAGAATCCCTTGAAGGAATTATAGACCTGATACAGATTATTTGCTATCTGTTATTCTGTGTATTGTGATTATAAAATGGGTATGTTTAGTTAATTTGTGTGTATTCTTTTAAATGTATTTTGTTGTTGTGCTACTTTCATCCAGGCACTGGTGTTGGCATAACTGTCTGGTTGAAAGTTTGAGTTATCTAATCATGAAACAACATTCTGGTCTACCCATTTCATAATACTCAGATCTATGTTATTACATCTATTTTTGACCATTGTTATGTGGCTCTGAAAAAAGCAATTTGAACAATAACAAGGATATGTGCAATGCAACTGTTGGCTGAATTCTGTACTGTTACACATTACAGTACAGATCAGATTCCACATTGGAGGTCCCCTAGGAAAATAAGATTTCCCACATCAGAGAAATGCACACCCTCTTTTGGATACAACCAGTCATTATAGTATTTAATTTCTGGATGCCACATTGTGTGCAATTTAATATCTTTTAAGAAGTCAAATATTTGAATATTTACCTTACGACATGATGTTTCAGTTCCAGGAATGTATTGCTGCCCTGCCCTGTCCAGATCATGCAGTCTGTAACATCTGAGTACAGAATGTTATAGTCTAGTAATATTTGATGGATTTCAGTTAGATCCTTTTTTAGCTGACTCAATAACATTTAAGCCCCTTTTGTAGTCCAATATGTAGTAGTATGCATACAACAGTATGTCTGGCTTAGGGTGTGCACTCAAAAGCCTGAACAAAGTTGTCATGAGCTGCTCCTAGCCCATACCACCTTTACCGTGCCAATGAACATCACAGTTCACCAGTGTTAAATCATTCTCAAAATGACTCCTCCTCCTGGCAAACTGTGCTCCCCTGCCCACAAGTGAACTACCCACTATCCAAATTGTGGATCTGAAAACTTCTGCCATAGCAGACTCTTGTCAGAGTAACTGCAAGTACCAGAAGTTCAGAATGTGTGTAGTTCCACAACAGTCACTGTGGCCTGTTGGACTGCTATCAGGTATAGTAGTACAAATTAAGCACAGCAGAGAAAAAACTGCTTGCATAACTCTCAGCATATTATTGATTTAAGCTATTAGTACTACACCAATCAACTTTTTTTTTTACTAGTGCAGTCAAACCCCTCCATTTCATTTATTCATTGGCTTCACAGGTGCACCTGTTATGTCTACTAATTGGGTAAACAAATAAAAATGCAAACATATTTTAGTGGGAAAAGTTGTTAGATGATTGGGCCACAGTTTGTGGAGGGAAAAGTTTAAGCACTGTGATTGGCTGATGGCACAGATATCTAGCCTGTGCCTGACTATTTCCCCTCTTTTTTGGGGCTGGCATCTTAGGTGGTAAATCTGTCATATCATATTTTTTTAAAGTAACTTAAATACTGATAAAAAATAATTTGTAAAAGAACACTTGTAAGCTTAATTAGTGAAGCCTCACTTGGAATACTGTGGTCAGTTTTCAGCACCAGTGGCAAAGACTGATAATTAGACTTCTTGAGAGCATACAACATAAGGCTACATGGATGATATCCTCAATGAGTGGGTTGAGCTATGAAGACAGATTGAATAAACTTCAGATTGTATTCATTGGAGTACAAAGGACTGAGGGGGGTCTGTGTCTCATATATGGAGCATTTATTAATGATGATTTATGGGATTGAAGCTGGAAGACATATAACTAGATCACATATGTTACAACTCAAGACAAGCCTGATCAACTAAAGAGTGGTGGCCGTATAGAATGGCCTTCTACTTAGCAAAAATATGAGAGGATTAAATGGCAAATTCAATGATTACAGTAAAAGGAATGAAATGAAGCTACTCCCTTTGAGTTAAGGGTGGGCTGTTATGGGGCATGAGCCCTTCTTGGCCCATATAAGACTACGAGACCTAATATGTGCTGTCTATGTAGCAAACATATGCTTTTGTATGCAATTAATGTGGTTATTAATTGGTTTTGTGCTTGTTTAGTATCTTTGAAATGCAAGCATACTTACGTGTTGAAGTGTTAGTATTCTCAGAAGTTAGAAATTAGTCTGTGGTAAAAACTGAATGTAGTCATTTATTGGAATGATTTCTGACATTGGAGATATTTTTATAATATTTAGATTTATTTGGTGTTCACAGCTAATGATTCATAAATGTATGCATTGCAGGATTACAAGTCACAAATTAGTCACTTTAACACATAAGTAAGGATTAATCCATGACAGAGTGTGGGTTACTGGGTAATTAATCCACACCTGGGAGGAGTTGTTGCATGAGGCCACAGGCTGAGTGTTGTCATCCACCCAGACATGGATTAATTCCATAGGTAACCCATGTTCTGGAGTGGGTTAATGCACTTATAACATGGGGATGAAAAATGCATTACAGTTGTCCCAGTTGTCTTGTGCATGGTTACTGTAACATTGGTCATGGCTCCTTGTCAGTTCAGTTCACATATCATGCGCTGCTACTGCCTGTCTGCCCACACCCTTGTTCACTCCCGCTTGATGCTTGCTCACTCCCATGGGAGCATTTGTCATCTCCATGTTATAAAAATTCTTAAACCTTGACAGCTAGAGAAGAAAGGAGTTCCTTACAGGGTCGGATAGCAGCAGATGTTGTTCAGGCTAGGACTGAGACTGTTGTAACTGTTAATTTATTGCACATATGAACAGCCCAAGTGTAACATTGAGTAGCTTTTCCCTGTTCCACATTTACCTTCTTGGTGGTGTTTCTTTGTTGTGTATGGTCAGAAATACTTTAATACAGTACTGCTGGCATCAGCATACATAGAATATATTAGGTGCATAATGTCAAATCCTCTGTGTACATTGCATAGCAATGGATCGGCATGAGGTGGTGAATAAACATTGCACAGATGTGGGCATTCTTGTTCCTGATGCATTCCAGTTTTCACCCATGTGGGGGTTGGGGACCCTCAGGTTTGTTACAGTGCTGGGTTATATGAACAGCTAAAGTTCACTGCATGTTTTTGGGGAGCAACTATGAATTAATTGAAAATTAATCCATGGTCAGGTGATGCATCTTGGCCAATCAGAGGGGACCATTTTTCATCCCCATGTTAAAAAATGGCATTTACCTTGCACTGTCAATAAACCTATTGACCATGGCAATTATACATCACAAATTAGGGACTGTGACATGTAAACTAAATTTACCTTGTGTGGTCAATACATTTATTGCCCATGACATTCATATGTTGCAAATTAGGTACTGTGACATGTAAATGGCTCATGATGCATAGATTTCCAGATTTTTTAAAACTAAGGGAAAATAATATTTAGGATATGGCAATCAATTAGTTAATGTACTATAGCAGCTGCTATTCACAATATGCCACTCAAAAGCAAAAGCAGTCATACTAAAGCCTTAAAATACAATGTTTATAACTATGACACCAAAATGCAAGTTTTACATTATTAATTCAATGTTTATGCTACACATCAGATGCAGTATGTTACATTGGTTAAAAAAGTGACATACTATCAGAAATTAAGTTTATATAACATATAAATCATTTAACAGAGAGAGCTATACTTACTGAGTTCGACTTTTGATTTAGCTGAAACTAAAAATGGCTGACCTGGGACATCATCAGTGATGTTACTGCATTATTCTGATTGGCCAGTTTTTTTTATTTACATGTCATGAGCTGAATACAGGTCACAAATTATGCACTGAAACATATAAACTGGATTTATCTTGTGTATTTGACAAATTTATTGATCACAGCATTTATATGTTGCAATTTAGGCACTGTGACAAGTAAATTATTGTGATCATGACATTTATACAATAGGTTGCAAATGGGGCATTGTGATATGTAAATTGGATTTACATTACATGATCAAAAAATGTATTGACCGTGATGTTTAAATGCTGCAAAATAGGCACTCTGAGCCATAAAGTGGATTTCTTTTTCACAGAATGTAATTTTTTTAAGCACAGAGATTCATAATATTTACAAATGTGTTATTATAATAATGTTTACTTAGCAGGGATGAACAATAATTTCTAATATTGTTTTGCAATGGAATTTTTTTTTAAATCAAGTCAGCTTTATTGATTTTAGCATTGAATACAACAAATAAACACACAAACATAACAAATCCAACCCCCACCAAACCTCCCAACTACCTCCCTCCTCCCACCTAGCATCAAAATATAACTGTCCTAGAGACCTGGGTCTAACCAATTTAAATATCCTACACAGATTAGCTTACAGAGAATAAAGGGTATGCAACCTTCCCCAAGTTTTATTGAACCTAGTGAGGTGGTCACACAGGCTGGCTACCATCCTTTCCATCTGGAGACTGAAAAGTATCTCTTGTAGCCATTCAACATAAGAGATACTCTCTGTATCCTGCCAATGGCACAGAACTAATTTATTGACTGATAAGGCAATTATAGTCATATAATACCTATGCTCTTGCACCTCAATTGGTGCATAGTCACCTACCAGACAGATCTCCGGAAAGAAGTAATCATCAATACCCAATAATGGGTCAGCTTTTTGTCTGATGAGTGACCACAAGGGAGCCACCTTGGGACACTCCCAGAATATGTGCAAAAGGCAGCCATCAGCCTGTTGACACCTCACACATTTGTGGTGATGGGGCTGTACCCATTTTAAACAGTTTGGCTGGAGTAAGGTACATGTTATTAAGGAATTGAAACTGCATAATTCTTAACCAGTCTTGTGTGATGTAGGTGTAACAATCTGTCCACATCTTGCCCCAGTCAAACCATGATTGTGGGAAACATGCTTCCCAGTAACCCAACACCCCATCTACAGTAGGGAAGGCTCAGTCGAGAGGATTAATATATATTTTAGCCACAACATGGGTCAAAGAGATTAGTTTAATAAGTGACTGCAAAAATTCTCCAGTACCGCTATTCTCTACAGGATTCCCCCAACTATGTATCAACATGTGATGGCGTTGAAAAACCTTAAAAATTAGGGATCTATCTAAATCATACTCGTGCATAATCTCTCCCAAAGTTAGAAACCCACCTTCCTTAACCAAATCCCCTACTTCCACCAGGGAAGTTGTGGTATCCAATGGGGGTGGGAGGGCTTGCCATCCACTCCAAAATTCAGATTCCTCAGTAGAAGTTGAGTAGATCACTCATATGTTTATATTTTAAAAAAAGAGCATAGTTGGGAATAAATCCTAACTGACACCTCAATCAGGGATCTAGACAGAGCTAGTGGGAGGACCTTAGGTGTAATATGTAATAGAGCATTTGGGGACACCCCATTCGATGCAATTAGTTCTTTCTCTATAGTAAGCCATATGGGCACATATGGAAGTGTCCACAAGTTCTCTGCCATTAAAAGCCACCACAGATACTTACTTGCCTGGCTTGCCCAATAGTATAACCCAAAATGCAAAAGCCTAAGAACCCCCCAGGCTTTGGAAGCTGCAAGTTTATATTACGCCTGTCCTGAAGGCTTACCCAGCCATACAAAGTCTATGATGACAGAGTGCACTCTTTTAAATCAGCTGCAATGGAGTTTTAACAATATGGTTATGTTGTGCTGTCAGGCAATTATATCTGCGCAGTTTCAGTACCTTTTTTTCATTTCAAGTTTCTGATGTGTGGCGGTATACATAAAAAGTTTAAAAAACATTTATAGTAAACAAATGTTTTCTCTATCTTGTTTTAGGTACTGATAACACAGGTGATGAACCTTTCTGAGAGACACATTGAAGCATGCCCAGTGTGAACAGAATGAAGTGTCTACAGAGATGTAGCTTGTACTTTTAATGCAACGCAAATACATACAAAGCTAATCAGACAGTGCCACAAAACCATATTAAAGGTAGATGTGATGATAGTCATCATCTCTTCTGAATAGTGATAAAACCCCAAGTCTGACAAAAAAGTGTAGTAATTCTAGAGTAATACAAAGAAAACAGAAAAATACAAAAGTGGATAAACACAATTTGAAGAGAAAATGTTTAAAAAATAGTGAAATGAAGAACAATACCACCAAGATGACATGTGCACCCAACTCTCACTATAAGTCTTTTCAAAAATTGCATCTAAGGCTAGAAATGAAAGTACCATTTTAATCATAAGATGAAATGGGAAAAAATTAAAAGTAAGATCCAAATTATGACGTTTAGTCTAAAAGTGAAAAAATTGTGAATATGGCTAGAAATGTTTTAAATAATTTGTGGCATTTTCAGTGACAAATGATCATTAAATTGAGAAGGTACAGTATGTTTTTGAAATTTGAAACAACTTGAAGAGATTCCACATCTAAACCAAGAGAATTGTTGTCATTTATTTGATGGTGGTTGGCTGCACATTAGTCAGTGAGAGGTATTTTTCTGGGAAGAAATGTATCATCCCCACAATAAGCAAGTAGCTGTAAGTGTGGATGAATATGGCACAACACAAAGCATTCTGCAGTTAGTGCAGGATGATGAATCAAATTGTCCAAAAGAAGGCATCTCTGCCTCAGCAGAACCTACTAGGACACCTGTACCTTGATGGACATGTGACAATACCTGCAATATCAGTCAAGAATCTTTTGACAAAATCAAGGATTTTATATACTGTATCTGTTTGTGGGTCATGCCAAATAACAAGAGACATAAACTAGTTCAGGAAATAGATATGTGTCCAGTCAGACCTCACACAGACTTTTTGGGTCATTCATTGGCATGTTTACATAGTGGAGTATGTGAAACTGTGTTTAATCACATGTGCATTATTGCTGTCCATAACTCTGGAATGTGCATGTCTGTTGCTTTGATGTATCATGTGAAAAACATTGTTGATAAATTAGCTAGGCTAGATACATTTCTAGCAGAGGGTGATATGGATACTGATGCTGTGTTTATAACTTTTCTTAGAAATAAGAACATGTCTTCTGATGAAAACATGGCAATAGCTGATGTAGAAGCTAAATGCAAATTAACAAATGTGACTGAAACAACACCAAATATTTGGTACTGAAATTGCTGTTTTTCAATTGAATAAATGTGAACATTTTGAAGCTGAATGCATCTCTTTTAAGTGGCTGCTTTACAGATAACAGACTAAAAAGATGATCTGACAAAAACATCAAAATGGAATGACATGTGTGGATGCTTAATAGCATATCTCCTATTGACAAATGATTTCACACAAACTGTAGTAATACACATATGTGTGTACTGCTGAACCAAAATTAAAGCAAATGTATTGCTTCCTCAGACTGTGTTAAATGAAATAGACACTGGTGTAACTTTGACTGAATGCTTGGATTTGTTTGAATGGATTCTAATTCAGACTGTGAAACCATTTCAGACAATTATATGATTGAATACACAAAAAAAAAAGCCAAGAAAAGAACTGATCAAATCTTTGGCTCTATAATATACTTTTCCCTGCCACTAAGAGAATGTGGAAGAAGTTATGTGTGACAACAGTACTGTTTTTTCTTAAGGAGACACAGTCCTTTCTATGAAGATTTAAATATTGATCAAATAAGTGGCATTGATACAGAATACGGAATACTACAAACCAAAAGAACAATGCTAGAAAAAGTCTCACTGACAACAGACAAGAATATATATGAGCAGAATACTATTCATCTGTTCCAAGGCAAGGACCCTGTGACTGGCAACATTGACCTATGCCAAATGAAACAAGTAGTAGGTTGTTGTCTCTGCATATGAGAGAGCACATTGGAAACACAATGCGTTCAAGATCTCTTCCCATGTGGCACAGGCAGCCACTTAGATGAGCATGAGGTATGTGTTCCTGGTGCTAACTATAGAGCAACTAGAATTAAAAATTCTAATGGTAAGTTCAGACAGATCATACAATGCTTATTTCATCTCCTATTGGAGAGTGAGCTAAAGCATTCTCTCTGCTGCAGTTGCACATGCTGTTCATGTGACCACATCATTTGATGGTCTTACAGCTACTGAATTGCTGCTGAAGTTGAGAAACAAGGACAAGACTTTTGAAGGGAAGGTAAACTCCGTTTTGTCCAGCATGCGTGGAACAAAAGAATATTGGTACTTGTGAATGTGAGAACAAATGGAGTCCAGCAACAGTGTCAGGATGCAAAAGTCCAAAAATTTATTATACAGCAGGATAAAATAAAATGGACTGGGAACAGAAAATAAAGAACCAATGCAAAATAAGCAGGTCTATTCCATAGTTAGCAGCACTAATGGAAGACAAAACAAAATTCCTCCTAGAAACAGGCTAGGAGATTGGTAGGTTTGACCTCCTACCACCAACTGATTTCTAAGTCCCATTCAAAGTATATTTATATTGTGGTTGGGTAATATGACACAGCAAACTCCTCCCCTACAAATACTTTTACTTTAAATTATTACAGAGGAGCTTTAAATTTTGCATCACAACATGAAATCACACATTACTAGAGCCTTTTAATGTTTTACAAATGTTCATTTCAAATAAAACACAATAAGAACTAGAAATGCAAGATCTGGAAGATACTCAGGCTCCTCCCAGCAGATAATCTCAAAAAAAAGGGGGATAAATGGCTGGCCAGCTCTAATGGAAGACATGTATGCTGCAGGGAGGTCCTGACACACCCCAAACACTAGACAAGGCTTCAGGTGAATATACACCTATTTCAGAGTTTTGTCATCGATATTTCCTTTGAAAAACATTCTTCTAACTTCTAGCAGCAACAAAAACTCTGTATCTTTGTAGCTTTTTATTAGCATGCATGCATTTTATTTAATGTTCACTCTTGCAATGCAAACAACACTAGAAACAGGATATCTGTGCTGTAGTTGCCTGTGATAACCTTTGAGAACCCATAGGAAAGCAGTGTACTCTTCCAGGTTTTCCTAGTACCCAGTTTTGGGCTTAAAGTCTTGTAGAAGGCATAAAATAAAATTCAGTTTAAACCCTGCTCACTCTGAAACGAGTAGAATGCAGGCAATCTGGACAAAGGGAGAGTCAGAAAAGAGTTTCAAGGGATAGAAGAGAATACCTACAAGTGGCCAAGATGTAGGTAGGGAAAATAATGAAGTGCAAGGCAACATTAAGCAGCAGAAAAGAAAGAAGTAAACAGAGTAATACTGTTGCAACATATTTTAAAGCTTTTTAAAGGGAAAGCATTACTCAAACTCAGCCCAAAGAAGCAGCAATCTTGTTTATTATTAAATCCCCATTTTTCTTCCATTCTAACCAGTTTTGGAGATTTGTTAGAACACTGAGGCTTAAACAGCAAAAGGGGTGTGGGGCGGGCACCAATATGACCCCTATCACAGTACTGCAGAATTCTCAGCTCATGTGCATGTTTCATGCCTTTGCTGTGGCAACATGGTTTGCAACTGTAAGATGTGCAGAATAAAGCTGGTAAGAGTTACCAGAGATTCTCAAGTAGACAAACAAAGGTGTATTGGAGGGCCGGCCTGGAGGAGAATGATTGAGCATCCCAGAGACTGCTCTCCTTCTGTGGCAGGAGGGGGAAAGAGTGTCTGGTGCTGTGCAGACCTCTGACAGAAGCTGGGGGTACTGCTGCTGCCAGTGCCACATGTTTGGGGGCAGGGTGGATGCTGGCATCATTGCACTTCCCCGCCCCCAGGGATCCAGCATGCAATAAAAAAATGCTGGCTCCATTCATGATGGCCCCCTCCTCTGCCACTACTCCCATTGAGACTAATGCCCACCGGGTGGGGGGGTCCTGGTCCTGTGGCCCCATCCTGGGGGGTAAGCCAGGGCAAGAGACCAAAGTTCCTTGGATAGGGGGCACCTGCCTGGCAGCCCCACCCAGGGGAGTAAAGCCTTGGCATGGGGGTCAGTGTGTGAGGCAGGGGGGCAGAACCCCCTGGTAGGAGGGGAGGGAGACTGGAGAAAAAAATCAAGGATGTGCATGGCATAGCATCCATAACTGTTGGGGAGATGTGTTCTTTAAACCCAGTCTCTGTTTCTTGATATTTCTGTCACCAATTTCATGCACTACTCAGTTTCATCTTGTCCAAGACTAATCCACTTCCAGGTATTGTTGAGCATTACTTTTGGAGAGTGGAATATAAGGCACAGGTGCTACTCATGTCTACGTGTTGCTGTGAATTAAAGATGCAAAGTGTATTGGTGACTCTACAGACATCAAGATTCTGGCATTTATCATGCAAATGTGACATGCCAGCTACCTGTGAAACTGGACAGTCTGACACTCTGGGAACTTGCGGAAAAGTTCCAATGCACATTTCTTGCAAGTATTGTAAGAAAAAAGTCAAAGGTGGTAGAAACTGGCATATAAGGTGTTGATCTGAATTACCGTGTAGAGTGAACCAAACAGGTCAAATGAATGAGTTGTTCTTAGTTCTTGAACTCAGACAGCTGTTCAACTATCTCACAGTGAGGCTGGCAGTGCACAAAAGTGGTTAAAGCAAGAGAACATTGAGAGCTCTACAGTGTGAAACCACTTCCTGATACCCATGCAACAGTTTGACTGTCATGGAATTAAAGTTGAGACCACTATAACAGATTTTACTGTAGGTAAGATTATTCTGGTACAACAGCACTTTGAGACTCACAGTAATTTTCCACCATAGTACGTCTGTAAATTCTGGTCATTATACAACTTGGCTCATTCATGGAAGTGGTTGGATTGAGTGCAGTGATACGTTAAGCACTTTCAGAAAGAGACTGGTGAAAAACCTAAAGGATGCATATGCACAGGTGTTCAGGAACACATAGTTTGTGAGATGTAAAAAAGAATAAGCATACAGCAGAACAAATGCCTCTTGTAGTAATTTCCTTAGAAAACAATGTTTGATTTAACAAGACATTATGTTATGGTGTTTATTATTCATTTAACTACACTTTGTACACACAGTTATTCATTGCTGAGATCACAATTCAACTTATACTGAAAGAAAAGAAGTTACTGGTATTTAAAAAATGCATCGAAAGGTTTTTGGAAGTGTGTACAGTGGATGACAAATTACAGTTTAAGCAGCAATGTACTAATAACATTGCTAAGGCAAACAGATCAATCCTAACAATAAAAAGAAATATTAAAAGTAGGTCACAAGAAGTGTTGTTACCTCTTTATCTGTCCTATGTTAGACCACAAATGGACTATGGCAGCCATTTATGGAATCCCTACACAAAAACAGAAGTGAATAGATTGGAAAAAGTACAATGCAGAATTACTAATTCAATCAAAACAATAAAAGAAAATACATATAAGGAAAGGCTAAATATACTGGCACTTCATAGCTTAGAACTAAGGACAACAAGGGGTGATATGTTATTTTAGCTAAATATACTGGGACTTCGTAGCTTAGAACTAAGGACAACAAGGGGTGATATGATATGTTATTTTATTTTGATATAATGAACAATCCCCAATTAATGACCGAACTAAACATTGACTATAAGCCTGACAGATTTGATGTGAGAGGACACCCCTTACAGGTTAAATTAAGTAAGTACAAATCAAATAAAAGAACATTCTTCTATACAGTTAGATCAGCCAAGTAATAGAACAGGTTACCTGAAGATGTAATCATAAGCACTAATAAGGACAATTTTAAAAGAAATCTAGATAGATATATAACCAATAGGGGAATTATGATTTATTACACCATGTCCTAAGGAGCTATCATTTTGGGCCTTGGCTTTTTTTTTTTGGCCCTACATTCTAAGTGAATCTAAATGAAAGTCTGCATACTTACTGATATGGTAACAGTTTGAGTAGGCTTCTAATAGAGTGTTGAACTAGTGACATTTATGGACCAAAATCCATTACATGCAGCCTAAATTGTACCCACACATCAAAAAAGACAAACATCTGACAACATTTTTATCAGACAGAGCGACATAGTCATAAAATACATACACTGTTATGTGAACTTGTGAGTGCCTTTAAAGTGCAGCAATGTTGTATATATGTACTATATGATATATTATATATGATGACATTCTCGTAGTATTTTTGATGCTGACAAAAAGTTGCATTATTTGCTAAATAGCTCTTAATTTCATTTAAATGCAATAGTACATATGTGCATACGTATATAAGTTAGGAGATTTATGCACAACCATAGTCGTATGACTTCTATGCATCTTCTGTATGCTGTCCATTAGCTTGTCATACAGTTTCTGATTAGTAAATGGGTTTACCATGACATGTTTCTTTATGTAGGGATATATCCTGAAAGTAACCTGGTATGCTGGTTATGCACTGTTCCTCTTTTTTCATAGGAACACCTCTATTAAGGGGCCAATAAGGAATTTTCCAAGTACACACTGTAAATAGTTATATTTAGCATTTAGGATAACAAAATAGTTATGTATCCTAAAATATAACCAAGATGACTGTGCATATTTTTTGGTTCCATGTCAATTGGGCAAGTATAATACAGAGAACACAATTTGAGTGAGGATATTTGAGCGAGCGTAATTTGCATGGTGGTATATTTCAGCTAAGCACTATTCAACTACTAAATTAGACTTTTAGATGTACTTACCATAGACTAACAATGGCATGCTGCACTTGCTGCAAATAAACTCCACGGGCAGTGCAGCACCATGTAAGACCTCCAGCTACAACACCTAGGTAAGCCCTAATACGCTGTGCCATATATAGTCCCACTTCCACCTGTTGCTCATCTCTGTTGTAGCAGGAGGGCTATGCCCCCTGCACTCCCCCATGGGGGCTGTGCTCCCTGCATCCCCCATCTTTTGGATTCTGACTCTGCACCGCACATTGCCAATGGGGCTTGCCAAGCTTGTGTAGTCACCCCAATGTGTGATCGCTGTAATGTGCTGTTCGCTCATTTTACTTTCACTCATATTCCTTTCCTCAAATAACTTTGCTGAAATCACATCGCTCAATTGATGTGATACCATATTTTTTCAATTTATTTTGCATTTGTTTTTTCACCTTCTCTAGGAACAACTGCCAATTTTTTATTTCAGTTTGGGTTGACCTTGATTGACAGTTTTATAAATAAAGTGCTTTAAATTTATCTACTGTATTTGTCTCTTAATTTCTCTATTTATATTATCAGTTTGGTGTTAATGTCCAGTTGTGGTACAGTAAAGTAATAGCAACTATAAATGGTTTCCAAATGAGCAGATTATATATTTTGCCCCCAAATAAAGTCGCTCTGTCATCACTTTGAAGACTTCAAGCTTCTGTTCATGATCCAGTCTCCAAAGGAATATTGAGGAAGATGAGAAAATGTATTTTTCATCAAGCACATGATACAGTGACTGGAGAGAGCAGACAGAGACCAATGATAACAGTCATTTAACACTCATTTTGGTGGTAAATATCAGATAAAATTTAATATCTCAGTAATATGAGAAAAGCAAAAACATTAGATTTTGTACAATATGGTGAAAAATATATTTCAATACAAGAGCCACACTGCAACCTTCAAAAACTTAAGTGAAGGTAACTATGGCTCAAATTTTACTATATCAATTGAAAATCATGCCACATGCACCTCTGTACTTTATGAATGCAAAATGATTTACAGATAAAGTAATATACATTTATATGTGTGTATGCAGAAATACAGGCCTCATAGGACCATCTTCTTCTGCATACACATGAGGATATTTATACTGTATGTTAGTGTACTCTTCTGTATTTGAGGCTGCTATGTGGCCAGTGCATCTGTAGCCAAAACTACTCTTCCCATAAAAAGTAAATAACTTTCTCATGAAAGAAAGAAATTCATTGCAAAAAATGTATGTTAATGTAACAGTTAGGTTTAACTTAACACCGCAAAAGTAAGGAAATGTGATGTTAGGGTTTCCACCTGTACTGTCCAATCCCCCCAAGCATCCAAATGGACAAGATCACACAGGCAGCCACAGGCAGGCATCATCAGGTAAGCCAAACAACTTACAGCTCCTTCTAGGTGATACAAGTGACATCCATATTTATGGTCCAGTACTTCTGTACCAACGGATACACATGTACGCTTCAACACATACACACTGACTTCAGGGTGCAAATGCACAGTCCCTGGAGGGGCCTGCACTTCTGCAGCTTTAGAGCAAAAATACAGATTGCCAAGCACAGGAGATAGAAGTGGGCGTGTGTATGTTTAACAATATGCAACTGTATATATGTACCTGCATAACTGCAGGCAACATGGTCACAGCTGTTATTTGGGTACAGTCTCTATTCCAGCATAAGTATAGGCTCCAGACATGCATTACCTGTTGCATACAATCAGAATTGAAAGTCACAGAATGTGCAATTGTACAGTTGCAGACACAGATACATTAAAACATTTCTAGATATACGTACTGTTATATTTCAAAAGACTTTCTATCTAGTGTGGTACAGTGTTACTGCATGCAGGCAATCTATAGAGATGCACACCATGGATAAACATGTGCACTTCAACACACACACACACACACACACACACGAAGGACCTGTGCTTCTGCAGCTTTATATCAGAAATCTACAGTGCCAGACACAGAAGACAGAAGTAAAATAGAAGTCAGTGTTTGTATGTTTAATAGTTTGCAACTATACATACAGTATGTGCCTGTATAACTGCAGGTCACATAGGTACAATTGTAATTTGGGTGCAATATATATTCCAGTATTAGAACAGGTTCCAGACTTACATTAACTGTTGCATACATAGTCAGAATTGAAAGACACATAGGCCCAGATATTCAAAAGAGCTGAGCCATGCGCAATAGGGTTGCGCCTGCTCAAGTCCGAAATTGCACCGTTCTGTGATATTCAGCAGGAGGCAGTTGTGCCCCCAAAATCACGCTGAGCAACAGCGCAATGATAATGAAGGCATGCGCAACCGAAGGGGGAGGAACCATGCATAAATGGCGCAGTGCAATATTCAATGACTTGCGCCATGTGCAATAAGGGAGCAAGCGGAAGTTGCGCCATAGTGGAAATGAGCCAAAATAAAAAGGAGCAAGGGAGAGGCGCAAGAATGCTACAGGGAAGCCACATGAGGCAGAACTCTAGGCAGACAGACAGGGCAGGAGGGACACACAGGGCAGGCTACAGAAAGGGCACCCTGAACACACAGGCACAGGGAAGGTGTGGGGAGCCACAGCCAGTGCAGAAGGGGGAAGTGCCACACAGCACAGAGGCCACCACAGGCAGGTGTTCCTGGTGCAGGGGAAGTAGCAGGGAGGACAGTGGGGGGAATACAGTAATAGCTGCTGGGGAGGTAAACACAAGCCAGGGACATGGCCAGTGCCACCTTCCAGATGGAGGCCGTTATGAGGTGGGTGAGAAGGTGGGTGGCAGGGGGGCATGATCGTGGAAGGGCCCGTCAGTGGTATGCCCCCAACAGGCAGTACCGAGCCTGCACCAGCTTTGAGCTGTACAGCGATACTGAGATTGTGGACCGGTACTGCCTGAATAGGGCAATTCTGGGCAGCTCTGTGAGCTGTGCAGTGATGTGATGCAGGCACCCACACGACAGAGCCATGCCCTGTCAGTGGAGACTAAAGTAACAGCCTGCATGTGCTTGCTCACCACGGGTACCTTCCAGAGACCAACTGGGGACACCACAGGCATAACCCAGTTGGTCACGTCATGTCACCTCACCCAATTCCTCAGTGCACTGCTGCCACATGCTGAAGAGTACATCCATTTCCCCAGCACACCGGTGGAGCGCACAGTGAACATACAGGAGTTTCACAGGGTAGCACGTATGCCTGGCATGCTAGGGGCAATAGACTGCACCCATGTGGCCATACGCACACCACCTGGCCCCGAGGGGGCCACATACATCAATCACAAGGGCTATGCCAGCATCGACTGCCAGGTGATGTGTGATGCCAAGGGGTGCATAATCAATGTCTGTGCCACGGACCCTGGGAGAGCACACGATGCCTTCATCTGGCACCAGTCGGCACTGTGCCACAGATTCGAGAGTGGGGACATCCCCACTGGACACCTAGTGGGTGAGTATGCAAACCACATGGACAATCATAGGGTCTGGGGGGGCATGGCCAGAGGTGACATGGGTAGTGGCCTACATGGCCCGGGCAGGGTGATGCTGATCACCAAACTAACCTCCACCCTCTACACACAGGTGACAGTGGATACCCACTCTGTCCCTGGCTGCTCACACCCTACCGGTGGCCTGCGACCCCATTGCAGCAATGCTACAATGAGGCACACGCCACCACACATAATGTTATCGAGCGGGTGTTCGGGATGCTGAAGGCATGCTTCCATTGCCTGGACACCTCCGGCAGTGCCCTACAATACAGCCCCTCAAAGGCCTGCAGGCTATTCCTGGCCTGTTGCATCCTGCACAACATGGCCAATGAATGTGGGATAGCCGTACAGGTCAAAGAGGGGCACAGCAATGGGGACGATGAGGATGCTGGTGATGATGGTGATGGGCAGCTTCCCCCTTGGCCGACAGGACCCCTGATTGATCTGGCTGGCATAGCTGCACCGGGACACCATCATTGAGGAGCACTTCAGCCAACCCAGGTAAGTCATGGGGCCATGTGCAACCACCAGTGGCTAAGGTGCAACCCACAAACATGCATGGACACACACCAGGAGTGCATGCCATCAAGGGAAGTGGCAGGGCACAGAAGCACACACACAACCAGGGATGGGTGAGGATTAACATGCCACATGGATGGACACACACACGCACAATGCACCAAACGTGCACAGAGGGCAGGAGGCTCACCGACCCAGAACGCCAACCCTAGTAATACACATGTCCACAGGCCACCATGCCCACTGCCTGTCCATGTCTGTGTGTCAGATGCTGAGCACCATTGCACATTGGTGTACAGCGCAATGCAGGCATCATCATGCACACACAACTGTAGACAGCAGCCGGGAGGGTGTGCAGGTGGACTGTGTGGCCACGTGCAGTGCCAGGTACCCACCCGTGCACTGCCCACTGAAACACACAATGCACACAGGGCAGCACCAGACAGTAGCCATGCTGGGAGACAGGTCAGTCATGTGACACAGTGCTCCGGCCACCATGGATGCTTGGGCAGCCCCACTGAGACCTGCCAGTACTGACAGGCTGACCACTGGCCTCATGGGGTGGCACTGATGGTCCCCCAAGGGTTCCACTGCATGAACATGGCCGTGCTCATGCAGGGGTCTGCAGCACACCAAACATGCCTGCGCCAGGAGTGCTCGGGATGTCCACAGCTGAACCCGATGTTGACAGGGTGGGAGTCGCACAATGCCAGGACTGGGGGGTGGACAGTGCACTGCACAGTGTCCGTGATTCATGGGCACCTGACTGTGTGCCCATTGTGGCCATGACAGCAGTGAATGCCTGTGCATGCCTGTCATTGGCAGCGGTCACATTCTCCAGCAAATGGTCCATTCCTGCCAGGATCAGAGTGGTGTCCCTGCTGTGACGCTCCTCTGCCTGCTCCAGAGCCACACGCAGTGCATCCACTGATGTCGCAAGCCGCATCTGCTGCTGGACTGATGCTTGCAGTAAGTGGGTGTGCTTGTCCAAGAGGTCATCTGCCTCCTTGGCATCCTGTCCCACAGGGTGTACACGGCCCTGATGATCAGCACCCCTTGAGGGTGGGTGCTGTGCACCAGGACCAGGTCTGGGCATGTCCACAGGTGGTGCACAGATGCCACCGCTGAACCCTGTACTCCCAAGTCCATTGGCTGACTGCTGATGCTGCCCCTCTGGCTGCCGCTCCCCAGGGCTCATTGGTGCTGCTGCAGTGGCTGCAACAGTCCCACTGTCCTGAACAGACACCAGTGCTGCCCCACTGGTGCTGACAGGCATAGGCTGGGACTGTGCTGACATGCAGGCCTCCATGGCAGCACCACCCACAGCCATGGGTGCGAAGTGCCCTGCTGTGTGGCCATCCCATGGCACACATGTGTCACTGCCCATGACGTTAGCATCATCATCATTGGTGATGGACTCTGCACCAGCCCCAGTCACAGCATGCCAGCATCCATGGATGCCGGCATGCTGGGACACAGGCAGGGCTTCCTCCACACCTGTTACAATGACATCAGTGTGGACAGCCAGGTGGCCCCACTGTCGCAATGATCCACATACACCTGTGGAGGTGGATGGGCCCTCCTCCATCTCCAGCTGACTGTCCTCAGTGGACAGGCCCACCACCGATGACACATGCAGATGCTCAGTGTGATAGGGTGGGTGACCCTATCCCAGTTGGAAAACTGTAGTGATGGATAAAGCAGCTCAGCTTCAACAAAGTTTACCCCATGATGCCAAATTAGGGATGTGTATAGCATGTAGTAGTCCCTGGAAATAAAATAAAGTTGTAGTTACCTTTTTCCTTCTATGTAAGTTTGTTGTACTTTATATTTTGTTTATCTTTGAGCCTTGATAGCTGGCCACTATCAGGGTAGTCTTCAATCTAGATCGTGTTCTGAAACCCCCAAGAATGTGGCATGCTGGTATATAGAGATTACCATAAGAAGTATTACATGAGGGTTTGCTTTTAAATAAGAGTAAAAGAAGCTGTCCAAGGGGTATAATCTGCCAGCTAACAAGTGAATAAAGTTCTCCTTGCTGTAGAAACTCTCAGCATGGCAGTTTGGTTATGTAATGGGAGGATGCAAACCCCGCCCCCCCAAGTATAAGTGTAACAAAGTGATGAGCAGTAAATCCAGGCAAATATACCTGTACTAAATAGTTTGTTGTTTACAGGCTGCTACTGATTTTAGGAAACAGTTGAGACTATATTTCTGTGAAACAAAACATGATACAAGGAAGCATTTGATAGCTTTAGAAAGAGATGTGTATAAACTATAAAAGTAAATGCAGGATAACAGTTAAAGGTTGAGTTCATCTCTAGAAGAATCTATGCTTTTTAAAGGTAGTTTGTACCTGGAAGCTGAGAGTTCAGAAGCTCCTGGGTCTGTGTTTCTGCTGCTGCTATCTCAGCAGCTGCAACCATTTTAGAAAGATGTTCCCTTAGGGAAGGTTTGGCCCTTAATTGCATTAGTATACTGTATAAGGGAGGCTTTGGTCTTGTCCTGTTAGGAAGTGATTAGTTTAAAGGGATGAAATTTCTGAAAAGGATATTTGTTTGTATGTTCTTATGTTTATGCTTTTGTAAGGGGCTTAGCATTGTGTAACAATTGCCCCTACATATGTATCCTGTATATTTCTTTGAAAATAATGCAGTTTTGTGAATTATAAATCTAGTATTCATTTAATTGTTTAATAGAACATGACTGATAAATCATGTGACACCTGAGCTATATATAAGGGATGCTCGGATAACCTACAGTTAGATTTACTTTGGGCTGAGGAGCAGAGAGAAACCTCAGAGAAGCAGTGTGGAGCCAGAGAAGCAGCCAAACATGAGAGAGACATGCAGTGTTGAAGTACTGAGATCCTGGTTACCCAAAGGTGAAGGTGAGGCAAGCTTAAGGTGAGCCCAGTTGAAAGTCCTGTGCCTAAAAGCAAGGAGGAATCACTGTGCCTGGGATTGGCCCTGACCTCAAAGGTCAGGTTTGGGCTACCTGGATGCTAGAAGCTGCTCACTTGAATTTACCAAAGGAGAGGACTCAGACTAGGTGAGAAGCTGCAGAGGCCTGAGTGGGCAAAACTCAGACTGCAGAGAACTTGAAGAAATCCAGGGGTATTGGGCAGATGACCATGCGATGGGTTCAGTTCCTGGTCTCTAGAGGGCATTGTAAGGTCCAACTGCAGTGTTCTGGTGAGAGATCTCCTAGCTAAGCTCCCAGCCCATACTTTTTATTGTTTTTCTTATAGTAACCTGACAAAAGTTTACATCTGAAAATGCCATCTGTACAAACCTGGCAATAAAACAGCACCTCAGGGTGTTTTACACGATATTTTATGGTTCCTGCTGTCTTCATGAATTGAACCCCGCGACACTCAGGATCTGTAAGGGAAAGCAAAGTCGCGTTACTGCATGTGACCTACCCTGCTCCCCCATAGACTGGCCATGACTTGCCATGCAGTGATGGGCCACCACCCGTCTGGAAGCCATCACCCGGAACACCCTCAATGGCACTGCGCTGCATGCTTCCAGCAAGCTTCTCCTCCTGTGGGGTCAGCTGTACCACCTCCGGCTATTCCCCACCTGTTGCAGCTCATGCTGCCCTGATGGCAGCCACCTTCTCCTTTATCCTCCTCCTGTCCATGTCCATCTTTTTCTTATACTCCTGCATGGAGCGCTGGTGGCTGCCATGCAGGTTCACAGCACGTGCCACCTCCTCCCCGCGTAGCAGCACGGGCTTGAGGTGTTCCCTGTCCACTGAGAAGTGGCTCCTGATCCAGGTAGGCCTCAAACAGGGCTTCGGTTTTGGCCTTGGTAAAGATAGGCCTCCTCCTTCTCCCACCACTGTGTTCCTCCTCTCCAACAACTTGCTCGGTCATTATGTAGCCTGTAAGAATGGCAGTTGTTACCTGTGACTGTGTAGTCCCATGCAGGTCCCTAAATCCACAGTCCACACTCCCAAACAGCATGCAACTCACCAATAGACTACAGTAACCGACTATGGCCACTGCAACCCAATGTTGCACTTTTATAGCGCAACCCATACAAATGAAGTGAGGCGCAACTTTAAGTAGATGCAAATTGCAGTGCTGCACCATTGAATTGCTGATTAGATGATTTGCATATGATGGCTGAATATAGTGCTGTTGTGCTTTGCGCAGTTGTGTTGAACATGCTGAGCCAATGGTGCAGTTCTGTGACATGTGTAGTACACACCTCACTGCGCATGCCCGGGTTGCTGATGCAGGGATCTGCTGCACTGATGATGTGCTGTGCCCTGCATTGTGCCAGTGGCGCTATAGCGATGGTCACTACATGGCACTGTGGCACTGGGCCATCATAGGCACACTGGGCCAACTGTGCGGTAGGCTGCTATGGCGGTGGCACACAGACAGCCAATCACGCTACACACATTGTGTTCCAATGGCACTGTGTGTGTCCATGCGTCAGAGACCCTTGACCCTGTGCCTGACCTTTGCCCCTAGGCACCATGCATCAGGCATGGGTGCACCTCTGTCACGCTGTTTGGTGACAGCGTGATAGGGAATGGCAGCGCTGTACTGCGCAGCATCTGCACATGGGGAGCCGTGCTGCAGAGCACCATATTGCCAAATAGAGCAGCGAGAATGGCATGCAGGAGGGCAGCCCAGTGGTCTGCAATCGAGCTGGCCAACCTAGTGGCCATTGTGGAGCCACACCATGGGCCACTGTTTGGGGAGGCATCCCTGGACAGGTCCAGGACTCAGGTGTGGCAGGAGGTGGCCACTGCACTTGAGGAGGCCACAGGATGGGGGCTGAACACTGAGCAGTGCCACCACAGATATGGGGACCTGCTGTGGAGTGAGCCAGAGCTACTGGAATGCCTGCGGGCACATGCCAGGAGGGGCACGGTGCCACGGCCAGGTAGGGGTTACATCAACACACTTTTATCTTCCATATGGGTAACAGTGTTGCATGTGTCCAGCACATGGGGGAGGGACCATCCGGGGTTGGCTGTGGTGGTGTTCACAGGGTGTGGGGTGCGTGGGTCTGGCTGGGTGGGAGGGCACACACCTGGGGGCAGGGGGACTTTGCTATGGGATTGTACTGATGTTCCTCTCTCCATGTTTGCCCCACAGGCCCAGAAGAATGCCGCCATGCCCGTGAAGAGCAGCAGCAGGAAGAGCAGGGTGCAGCAGAGCGGGGCGAGGGTCCTCACTGCCCACTGGACCGGCCCGATGAAGGTGAGTGCCATACATCCATGATTACTGTTGCATGCTGTGTGACAGGGTGGGCAGCGGGGCATGGCCACTATCCATTGACACCACTGCCATGCACGCCGACTTGTTATAGTCAACACTGTCCAGTGGCAATGCATGTCTGGGAGTGCATCAATGGTGGTCCATCGTACCAGGTACATGGTTGTGCCACTGGCTTTACCATAGCCATGTCACTAAGCGGCTCCGGTGGTGCTGTGCATGACTTGGCTGGTGGGTGTGTGCAGCGTTCTGCATGGCTGTATGCACCTAGGTGGGCAGGTCACGCGGATGTGATCACTGCGGGTGGTCACACACCATCACAGAGGTATGTCCCATGGCCGTATGCCATGCACAGTGGGCAGACTGTATGGGGTTGTGCATTCACACCTATTGACTGTGCTCCCTTGTCCTAGGTACCCACCATCTATGGGAAATCAGGGAGGCACTGCGGGAGACACTACTGGTGGCAAGGGCATTGCTGGACATCCTCAGATGGATAGATGACACCGGGGTCCTGAGGAGGCACAGAGCCTGGAGGAGTCAGAGTGGGGAAAGGCGCTCCCACTAGGGATCAATCAGTCCCTGTATTCCCCTACCCCCCTGGACTCACCCTCACACCCCTCCTTTCCCATCCCATTTGTCCACCCCTGCCCCCTACCCACCCCCACCTTGTTTGTGGCCCCCCCAATCTTGTATATAGTTTATGTAATATTGTATATAGTTGAATTTATATATTTGTTCAACACATTTAATTTTGATACGAATACTGAGGTGGTCTCTGATTTGCAGCAGGCTATAGGTGCTCAGCTGCAGTGGTGTGCATGGCGTCAGGGGTGGTGCGGTCATGGGTATGTGTGTGTGTCCATGTGGAGGTGACTATGGTGTGGGGGTAGCTATCAGTCAGTGTCTGTGGTGTGTATGTTGTGCCCTGTGCACTGGATGACTGTGTGCAGTGGTCCATGGTGCATGCTCTGTGTCCATTGTGCACCCATCGGCCTGTCCATGGCCTGTGCAACTGACACACATGCATGTCTGTGACCTGCACGGTCCGCTGGCATGTCAGTGGTGGCAGTCCCTGCAGGGCAGCCACTGTACCTGTCGCATTGCTGGGTTGCCTCCTGTCACTGGTGTGGTGCATGTCTTCCTCGGGTGGCACTGTGGGCACCACAGTTGTTGTCCCACCTCCATGCTGTGCCTTGTGTGTGTTGCAGGGGATGTGCCCCACTGTCTGTGACTTGTGCTCCAGGCAAAGGATGGTGGTGTACGGGTCCACAGTGCCTGCGTAGGGTGGCTGGCACTCCAGTGCCATGGAGGACTGTGGGTTGTGTGTACACAGTTTACATGGGCCCACACTGGGGGCTTGATTGCCCCACCACTGCGTCCCTGGGTTGTTGTGCCCTTGGGTATGGGTGGGTGTCTGTCCATACACTGTGTGGCATCCAGTGTGGTGCATGCTTCCATGCACCACTGTGGGTGTCTGTGCTGGCTGTTGTAGCCAGTGGTGGGTTGAGGTGTGTCACTGGAATACTGTGCATGGTGCTGTACCACTGGTGGTGGTGTCCGGGGCATGCCCTGTCCCATGTGGGGTACCTCATGTGCTGACACATGGTTGGTCTCTCAGCAGTACCTCGGGGGACTGTGCATGGTGGCACTGTGTCTGCCGTTGTTGCATTGCTGTGTGCTACCACCCACTGATGGGTGCTAGTGGTGGGGCTGGCTTGCATGGTTCTGTGGTGCACAGGGTTGCAGTGTCACAGTGGGGGTGATGACATGCATGGGGTTTCCTGCAGTGGTGGTCACTGCTCATGGGGGGGTGTCTGGGGGTCATGGTGCAGGGTGTGCTCTGCATTGGAGGGATGGTGTGGCATGGGGTGGTCAGCCCTCCTTGTGTGCCAGTCACAGCTTGCCGGTAGGTGTGATGGGGCACCATGGCCTGGCTGTAGGTTGTTTGCTTGTCTCCATGGGCCAGTGGTTAGTGCATCCCTCCCCCAGTTGTGCAGTGCATGGGTTGTGGGTGGATGATGTCTGTTCTGCTGTGTGTTCCTGTGCCCATCTGTGGCATGGGTGGTGGGCCCCTACCTCCCTGATTGTGCAGTTGCATTGCTCTGCTGCTGGGGGGCATCCCTGGTTGCTCTATGGTGCCTCTGGACTGCTCAGCTGAACATCCCTTGTTGCGCTATGGCGCATCTGATCTGCTCAGCTTCCCCTCCCTAGTTGCGCTATGGTGCAGGTGGTGTGATATTCAGTCGTCGGCTGTAGGCTCAGTTTGGCCTGCTCCGTTTTTGAATATCGCATCTCTTGTGCATGGGTGCAATAGACTTGTGTTTGCTCCTGCTATTGAGCACTTTTTGGGCACTGTTTGACTATCTGGGCCATAATGTGCAATTGTACATTTGCAGCCATAGATACATTCAGACATTTCTAGATATTTTGTTATATTTCAAAAGGCATTCTATCTAGTGAGGCGCAGTGTTACTGCAGTCAGGCAGAACTTTCTATAGCGATATTAAATTTCATGAAATATCTATGCCTTTGGCTGTAACTGTATCTGTATCTATTACATTGTGTTCTGCAAATTGGTCATGCATTTAAGGAAAGAAAAGTTATTTTATAGTTAATTTATCTGGGTGAAGTATATGTGTGTGTTGAGACTTCAACTCCCTATACTCGTTGGCTGTTCTGCAACCAGTTCTAGGCTTGTATGTCTTGTACTATGCAACTGCATCTATGTCTACATAATTGCAGGCTACACAGTGGTGCTAAATTCCTGCAGGCAGAAGTGCCTATGTTTTACAATCACCAGCTGTATACTACACAAGGATAGCCCCATGGGACTGTATACTTTTTGAGACAGAAGTAATGTTCTGCTTTAGGTATATTATGAAGTATCATGTATTTGCATATATGAGGGTACAGAACCACAGGCACAGGGATTGTGGTTCTGTAGTCAAAAGTCTCTCTGTATGTATTATACTATATAATTCTATGTATATCTACATGACTGGAGGCTACAAATATTCCTGTGCTTCTTTACATTGAACTACCATGCTACTTTGAATATCTTTATTTATTTATTTATTGAAATCTTGGAAAAGGAATATATAGAAGCAGATATGCAAAATAGGGGAGACATTGACGTATCACAGCATGGCTTCAGGCATGGAAGATCTTGCCAGATAAACCTCTTGGGATTTTACGAGAATGTTAGCAGAGCTCTGAATGAGGGACATCCAGTGGATGTCATATTTCTGGATTTCTCAAAGGCCTTTGATAAAGTGCCCCATGGAGCGCTAGTGGATTCTTTAATAGAACATGGCATCCATGGTAAGATAACTCGATGGATTAGTTCCTGGCTTTCTGATGGAAAACAGAAAGTGACAATAAAAGGAAGTAAATCGGGATGGGTACAGGTGACGAGTAGTGTTCTGCTTGGATCAGTCCTGGGACCCTGTCTCTTTAATTTATATATACGTTTTATGACAACTGAAAAGGATATTTGGGTAGCCAAGTTCGCTGATGATACAAGGATTGGCACCATAGTGAGTAATAGCTTAGATACTGAGAAATTACAGGATACCTTGATTAAATTACAAAACTGGGCAAATGCTTCAAGACTAACCTTTAATGTAGATAAATGCACAGTCATGCATTTTGGCAGAAACAATAAAAGGGCCACTTATAGGCTAAATAGCAAAATCTTAAGAGAAGCAATTGATGAGAGGGATTTGGGAGTGAGGTTCCAAAATGACCTGAAGTTCAATAAACATTGCAGCCAGGTGGTAAAAAAGGCAGGGAATATACTGAGCTGCATAAGTAGACATATTAAGTCTAGGAGGAGCGAGGTGTTATTGCCACTTTATGGTTCTTTAGTACGACTGCACATGGAGTATTGTGCTCAGTTTTGGTCTCCAGGCTACAGAAAACAGATTGTGGCGTTGGAGAGGGTCCAAAAAAGGGCCACACATTTGATTGATGGTAATCAAGGTTGTGATTATCAAACTCCTTTGAAAAAGTATGGACTGTACACGCTAGAGTATAGGAGGTTGCGAGGAGACATGTGTTTATTTTATAAGGCACTCTCTGATATTAGTTTAAGGGAATCATTGGGGTTAAATTTAAGAGAACAATTATATCAGACTAGAGCACACCCTTTACAGTTAAAAATGGAAAAATACAGAACTACAAGAAGAAAGCATTGGTTCAGTGTCAGAGTAGTGCTGGTATGGAATAAACTGCCCCAGGAAGTAGTATCTAGTTGTACTATGCAGGATTTTAAAACAAAATTAGATAAATATTTGTTAGAAAGTAGTATTTTGGGATACTAATTAATTTAGGCAAGCAGTATGGACCAAATATGTCTTCTATGCTTTGTTGCAACTTATGAACTTATACACCTTTGAGCTGGAAGCTCATTTACAAGGTTCCACATCAAATGAACAAAAGACACATAACATACAAGACTGGGACACTGGGAACAGGAAAAGTGCAGTGTTACAGGGCACCAGTGTCTGAACAGAGAATACAAGGATAACGTACAATTAGATTACAATGTAACAACAAATTAAGTATTTAAGCAGAAATAAATGTTTCTTTGTTAAGCTCAAGAGTTAAGCAGGATAAGTACTTTTTTGTCAGGTTCCATGAGAGAGGGGTTGGGGGAAGGGGTGGGGGGAATAAGTGCAGAGGGCATAACGGGCAGAGGGGGTGAAGGACAGGAATCAAGGGCTAGCAATCTCAAATGCTAAGACAGGTGAGGTGTTGGTGAAGTTGTCTCTTAAATGGGCCAAGCTTGGGTTCATTGATTATATTCAGGGGGAGTTCATTAAGCCATAGAGGGGACTGATAAGTGAAAGGTCTTTGCACTTGTGAGGTATGGAAAAATGGGACATGGAATGATTGTCTGGTGGTGCTTCTTGTATGGTGGGAATTGGGTGCAGTACAGAGGATGTTCTGTATGGCAGGCAGAGTTAGGCCAAGGCTTTTGTTTCCCTTAAAGACACATGTGATAACGTATTCTACCTTGTAGAGTAAGCCCATTGGATTGTGCATAAAGGGCACATGTGTGTGTTAGTCTATTGGCACCAAGAAGAAGCTTTCTAAGAAGCATGTCTATATCTCTTTTCAGAAGCATAGGACCCAGACAGGCAAAGATAACTTCTCATGTAGTTTGGAAATCAAGAATTGCTGTCTGTTCCTATAGTAGCACAACTCCAACATGCAGAAATAGTGCTGCAATATTTGTATCATGGATTTCTATCTGCAGCCTGAAGTGGGTTCCTATGTGTTGAAGTGTGCAGGTGTATCCATGGCTACAGAATTGTTGAGCCATGATGACGGATGTCTTTTGTATCATCAGAAGAGAGCTGTATGTTATTTGACTTATCTGATGATGGCTGTCTGTGATTGCTTGTGTGGTCTTGTTCATTTGGCTGCTGGGGGAATGGGGGGTTTGGGTTGGAAACTCTAACACCACATTTCCCTACTTTTGTGGCACTAACCTGAACCCTAAGTAGTGCAATAACACAGCTTTTTGCAAAGAAATATATATGATAGATAGCTAGCTAGATAGGTAGGTAGACAGACAGACAGACAGACAAATAGATATGTAGATAGACCGATGGATAAATGGGCAGATGGACAGACAGATATATGGAATACCTGTGAGTATACTTCCTGTCACTTAGTGACATTTTTGCTCACTCTAGACCTAAAGTGAAAATATGGAAATATTCATACTTTAGGTCCCCATGAGCAAAAACATTTTCACTGTAGGTTTGATTTGGCTGGAGCCAGCAGCGCGAGCAGCAGAATTCTGTTTGTATTACTCAACTGCTCAGTCACTCACCAGCTCCCATTGCAGCACTTCAAGTTTTGCTGTGGTTCACAAAAATTCACAATAAGATGTTTAAATGATTTTTTTTCTTTTAAACTAAAGCACTTTCCATGTAAAGTGCTATTTCAAACATCACTTTCAGTTTAGTACACCTACCTCCATCTCCAGGTCACAGCTTGACGACCACATATTTCACTGGCACTTCATTATTGCCATGCTGTAAACTGCAGTCATAGCCTTCACATTGCACCACTGATTTCCAAAAGCTTGCATCCTCCATAGCTCTGTCAGCTAACACATGCCCTCTTAAATAACACAATGATGTTCTGATGCAATGTGTGTCACATAAAAAAAAACAGTGAGTCATCCTGAAATGCTGCTAGATCATAAAAAACCACAAAACAACAAAAAAATTTTTTAAACAAAACTACCAATGAAAACAACACAAAATGTAACTAAAAAGCTTTGTCAGTGCATAACTTGAATTTGCCATGATCCTAACATAAATGTCTCTGGGGTTTCTCCCTAGTGCAATTTGACCTTTGACATCACTTGTGGCTTCACCAATCATTATGTCATATGGTCAAACTGGAGTTGGGAGTATTATAGAGGCATAGCTCAGGAAGCATAGACAGACCAGGAGAAGTTATAAAATGTTCAAGCAGCATGTTATCAGTTCAATTACAGTAAAATAATTACATTGCACAGGATAGTTCTTCACAAAGCAGTACAAACAAAAATATTCTCTATCTGAGACATCTCTGAGTTTAAATCATTCTATATATCTCCCTAAATAAAACATTGCTCTCTTTATATAAGATGTCTTTTCCTGGAAGCTTAACCTCTGCATCCTGCTCTTGTAAGTTACAGTTCCTGTTTTCCACAAAATGTCTCAAAACTTTGTCACTTTCCTTCCTGTTACCAGTACACCTAGTCTTACCCATTGCAACAAAATAGAACATTCTGTCTCGGAGCAGGTCTCCTGTTGACAGTTCTCTAAACAAACTTGCAGAAGTCAAAATACATCTCAGGTCTACCCCCTGTATTACAGATTGTTAGTTGTTTAAGAAACCCAAATAGTTTTCTGCAATCATTTCAACAATATTAGTATCTACATTTGGAGACCAAGGGGTCACAGTTTCACGTAAAGATTCACATAGATTTTTTTAATCAAAGACAAGCAAGGGGAAAAAGAAAGAATGGAAGCATCAAGTTAAGGAAGGGAGATAACAGGGGAACTGTGGGACCATCAGAGTGGCAAATTCCAAGGTGCGCAAAAAAATTTAATTACATAAACAGTCAGGAAACAGAGAAGTGGCAGAATAGAAGAGAACAAAACAAATTCTTGCTTTTAACTCTCTGTATAATAAATGGAATAGGGTCTTATCTAACCTTAACACACACACACACACACGTCTTTAAGAGGGAACCTGTTTTTTAAAAGAAAGAGGCTGTCTGAAACCTTCTTCTATTTCTCTTATAACATTTACAGTTCTTTGCATATGCAGTATCCATTTTTCGTAACACCTTTTACAGTGAACTTTTCAGTTAAATACACACATTTTTTTCAGCCTTCTGAATTCTTAATTCCTGAATCATATCTTGACAGAAAAGCAGCATTCACATTCTCTTTTCTGGGTTTGTGCATCACTTTTTAAATGGCTGTATTGCCAGGCACCACCTTGTATTTGGTACTTGGTAATACAAGACAATAGCAGGCTAAAAGCCCATCAAGATTGTCTCCCACTCCAAGTGGGTGATTTATTACCCAATATTTTTGACTGTAAATAACTGTCCAACCTCTTTTTGAAACTATTTATAAAAGGATGGTCAACTAAGTCTTGGGGCAATTTATTCCATGCTCTGCCTGCCCTTAATGTAAAGTAGCTATTTCTTTTTTCTGAATGTACCATGGGGACCATGAGCTGCTTATTGTGTGATCTCAGGTTGATACCCATAAGATAAACCACACTGACTCATAATAAATCAGGGTTTTGAAGTATGTTATAAAGAATTAATAGGTCTTCCCTTGTTCTTCTTTCCTCTAAGGAAAACAATTCAGTTTCTAATAGCCTTTCCCTCTATGTTTTATGCCTTGTGGCTCTGGGATTTTTATCCTTCATTTGATTAAGCCAACAAAGAGGGTTGTGATCTGCTATAAGTACAAAGTCAGCTCCTAGCAGATTAAACATAAGGGACTCCATTGCCCATTTTGAAGCAAGGCATACTTTTTCAATAGTGGAGTAGTTTTTCTCTCTGTCATGCAGTTTCTTACTAATACACAGAATGGGATGTTCCTTCGCATCTATATTCTGACTCAGGACTGTACTTAGGCCTACCTCTGAAGCATCTGTCTGTAACAGAAATTATTTCTCAAAGTCTGGATATCATGAAACAAGAGCTGAACATAATGCAGCCTTGATGGATTGAAAAGCCTCAGCACACTCTTGTGACCATTTTACATTATTTGGGTATCATTTTTTAGTGAGTTTAGTGAGTAGCTAACTGGACAAAGTGGGGCACAAATCTCTGGAACTAACCAGCCAGCAAGCTCTAAAAATTACCTGCCTTGTTTCTTTATTTTAGGGTCATGACTGTTAGGAAAAGCTTCTATCTTAGAAATTTCTGGCTTTACTTCTCTATTTCCCAAAATATAACCCAAATACCTGGTTTCCTGAATGCCCAATGCTCATTTGGTAGGATTAATGGTCAGACTGGCCTTTTTGATAGATTGGATAACTGCTCATAGGTATTCCAGGTGGCTTTTCCATTCTGGACTGTGCACCACAACATCATTCAGGTAAGCAGCACAATAACCGATGTGAGTAGCTAAAATTACATTCATGTACCACTGGAATGTAGCAGGTGCATGACATAAACCAAATGGCGTGGTGGTGAGGTGAACTGATAGAATCCAATAGGAGTGGCAAATGCAGTTTTGTCTCTGGATTCTTTAGCTAGGGAAATTTGCCAGTAACCCTTGTTAAGAATGAGGGTATTGAGGGTATTGATGTATTTGGCACTCCCCAATTTGTCTGACAAATAATCTATCCTTGGCATATGATAACTGTCAAATTCTGACACTTGATTAACTTTCCTAAAATCAAGGCAGATTCTTACACTCCCTTTTTTATTTACTGTACATTCACCAATGGTAATGATCAGTCACTTCCCAGTTCTTCAGTAATACCCAACTCTTTCATATTTTGTATTTCCTTAATCATGTCTGCTCTTAACCACTCTGGTAATCTGTATGTCTTTCATCTGATAGGGTGAGCACTCCCTGTCCCTATTACATGCTCAACCCTTTTGTTTGGCCTGGTACTGTGGTAAAAGTACTGTAAATGTCTTTACCAACTTCCGAATTTCTGTGGTTTGTTCAGAAGTTAAGGAAATATACAGCTTTATAACATCAGCCATTACAGTTTGTTCCACTCTGTCATAAGCTATATCAATATATTCTTTATCAGCTTCTGGCAATACTAACAAAGCAACCTTTGGTGTTTTTTCATCCCATTTCTTCAGGAGGTTAACAAAGTATATCTTGGTAGGATTTTTCCTATCAGGAGTCTCAATCTCATAGTTAACTGTGCCAGTACATCTAAGCACTTTATAAGGTCCTTGCCACTTTATTGACAGTTTATTGTCCATAGTAGGTCACAGTAGCAAGACCTTTTCACCAAGCTCAAAAACTTTTTCTTTTACTACCTTGGTCATAATAAACCTTCTGCTGGTTTTGGGCCTCTTCCTGATTATTATGGGCAATTTCAACATATTTTGCCAGTTTCCTTTTTCAGGGCACACGTATAAGATGTAATAGAGTTTTATCTAAGTAGGGTTATCCATGTTTCTTTTATTACATCTAGTGACCCTCTGGGTTGTCTACAATACAACATTTCAAATGGAGAAAAATGGGCTTGGTAGAATTAATGGTCTGACCTGCATTTTTTTCCATCAAGGTTTTTATCCTCCTGCTCAGACCTGGACAGACATCAGCCCCATCCCCAGGTCACCATCAGCCTTACCATGCTTCACCTTCTGATTCTGGGCTAGGTTCCACTGTGGATTACCCCCCCCACGACAGAGCTCCACCTCCAGTGACTCTCACCCAGAACTCACCCTTAGGATCGGAAGTGGCAGGGTGAGCTCTAGTGCCATGGGTAGGGCTTCATGAAGCCCAGGTCAGCTATTTTTCCTCCAGCTTTTTCTTCCTCAGACCCAGCACTGTGGTAGTGTGAATGGCACATGTGCATGGAGGCAGGCATTTGCTTCTGACATCATAGCCCCTTCCACCCTCCTGACATCATGACTCTCTCCCAAAGTCTGCTTGGGCACAAAGCCTTCACCTGGTATCTGCCAAGAGTGGGGAAAACTTACCACATCAGTCTGGTAGAGGAGCGCTGCCAGACAGCTATTAAATCCTCTGAATCCTCTGCCAGTGGGCATCATACACTGGGGATGTGCATAACATCTGAGCTTCCAGACTTCCCCATGTTTTATTTTTTATATTTACTGGTTAATGGGAAAAATGGAGAGAGATGACATCTATATCAGTGAGTAACAAGAACATTTAAGTTTAAAGAGTAAAACAATTGCTCATGACAGTTTAAACTTTTTCTGTGGACAGCTTAAACTAGTTTTTTTGTAAATAAATTCTTTAATGGTATTTTTTAAACTGTTTAACAGAATTCTTTACATTTGAAGCATTTTCGGAGAACCTTCTGACCTGTTTATGTCAGCAACCTCCAGACCTGTTTTTCTATTGAAAGCAGTGTTTTTAGTTGAATTGATATTCAGTAAAACAAAATTCAGAACTTATCTGAAGGAAGGTATTAGAGCAGGTGGTTGCCAGGCTGAAATAAATTCTCATAATCCATCTGGCTTTTCTCTGTTATTTCATCAAGAAGGCTGTTTTTCACGCTGGTGGTTTTCTGTTAACAGTGCAAGCAGACCATGAGCACAAGGATAGTTTCTTGGAGAGATGCTCAGGGATACTCACAGCTATTTTGGGACCCATGACTTATGGAACTCCATAATTCACAATTGTGAATTATGGAGTTTATAAGGTTCTGCCAGTGGTGGTTAACTGACCCTAACCAGTAAATATATTACATCTACATACCACTGGAATGTGGTAGGTACACCATGTAAACTAATCGACATGGTGGTGAATTGACAGAATCCAACTGGACTGGAAAATGCAATTTTGTCTCTGTTTTCTTCAGCTAGGGGAATTTGCCAATAACCCTTGGTGAGATTGAGGGTACTAATGTAATTAGCCCTTCCCAATCTGCCCACCAGATCATCTATCCTGGGCATAGGATAGCTGACAAATATGGACACATGATTAAGTTTCCTAAAATTAAGACAGATTCTTATACCCCCTTTTTTTTAATTTACAATCACCATTGGTGATGACCAGTCACTTCTTGATTCTTCAGTTAAACCCATCTCTTTCATTTTTGTATTTCCTTAACCACATCTGCTCTTAACTGCTCTGGTAATCTGTATATCTTTTGTCTGATAGGGCGAACATTCTCTGTCACTGTTAGATGCTCAGCCCCTTTTTCTCAGCCTAGTACTGTGGTATAAGTACATTTACATTTCTTTACTAAGTTATGAATTTCTGTGGTTTGTTCTGTGAGTAAGGAAACATTTACCTTTACAGCATCAGAAGTTACAGTTTTGTTACACTCTGTCTTAAGCTGTATCAGTTTCTCCTTTAGCAGTTTCTGGGAATGCTAACAAAGCAATCTTTGGTGTTTTTTTCAAATTATTTCTTCAGGAGGTTAGCATGTTCTATCTTGGTAGAATTTTTCATACCCAAGGTCTCAATCTCATAGTTAACTATCAGTCAGTCGAACCACTTTATAAGGCCCTTGCCACTTCATTAACAATTTGTTTTGTTTTCTGCAGTGGGTAACAGAAACAAGACCTTTTTTTTTTAAATTCAAAATGCTTTATTTCTTTTCACTCAGCCCTATAAGGCCATTTTTCCACATAGTAAGACAACATACAGTACAATACACAACAAGACACACAAACCCACCCCCACCCCACCCCACCCCATGGTATCAGCATTGATAAAGAAAAGATAATATGACTGGTGCGCCCCCCCATTCATAGAAGGTGCCAACTATAGAGAGTATAGTATGTGCAATTTGCTCCAATACTTATCAAACTTAGGCAACCTGTTATGCATACTAGCAATTACTTTCGCCACTGAAAGATTGAGCAAAAGCTCCTGCAACCACTCTGAGTAGGATATGATTTCACTATCCAGTCAATGTTGAAGTACTAACTTCTTGACCAACATTGCCATCATGGCTAAGTGGTACTTCCTCTCAGTGACAGATATGAGGGAATAATCCCCCAGCAGGCAGGCGTCTGGCTCTGTGTCTTCAGCTATTCCCAATAAAGGGTCTGCTTTCTGTTTAATGAGGGTCCAAAGTGGTGCAACCTTTGGGCAGTCCCAAAAAATATGATATAGGGAACTCACTTCTTGCATGCAGCACCTGCAGGTTGTGGAGGGGGACCTGTTCAGCTTGGCCATCTTAGCCAGAGTATAATACATGTTATTAATGATCTGAAATTGCATCAGTCTAAATCTATCCTGAGAAATAAACCTGTGAGTGTCTTTCCAGATCCTTCCCATATTAAGTGTCTTCTCTGGAAATTGAGCATTCCAGTAGCTGGAAGATCCATCTTGTTGTGGAAAAGCTCTTACTAGTAGTATAGCATATATGCCGGAGATTGCATGAGGTTGTGTGGCTATGAAGCTAAGTGATTGCAGGAACCTTCCCTCATCCCTTGCTTCTTGTTTTAGTTGAAAGTCAACCAACATATGTCTGAGTTGAAACACTTTGAAACCAGATTGGGACCCTAGATTGTGGCCACTGATAAGGTCACTTGATGTCATAACTTGCCCATTGTGCCACAAATCAGCAACAGAGATTTCCGCCAGTTGCGGGAGCCAGGAAACTTTAACCAATTTCCCCCCATCTTAAAATCTGGGTTACCAACTAGGGTTTTGATAGGATCCTGAGTGTGTCTATATGACAGGGAGGCTCACAGCTGAGTGTTGGCCTTTAGAGAGACTCTGACTGATGTTTCATGCCAGAGATAGTAGGAGCAATTTAGCGGGTATGTGCAAAAGTGCAAGGGGAGACAGGTTTTAAGCTGAAATGAGCTCCTTTTCCAAATTGAGCCACATGGGTCTGTACTGATCTGGGCCTATTTCCACAGTTCCTTCTAGCCATCTCAAGTATTTCACGGCATGACTAGCCCAGTAATAAAGTTTAAAGTGAGGAAGCCTCAACCCACTTTTAGCCTTAGGGACAGTTAATTTCCCATAGAAAACATTTCAGGCCACCCCATTCCATCTCAGGCTGGCCTGTAGTGTTTAGGTTATCCTCTGTATACTATAAATACAGGATTTCAGTTTATCCACAACCCATTTATCTTTTAGTAATCTCTTATTAATTTTCCAAGCTGTCTCTACCCATTGATTGGGTGATACTGATAAGGTACAGGTCACTAAGGAATGGTCTGAGATGACCTCTGGAGAGATCTGACACTCCATGAGTCATGGAAGTACCTGCTTACTTATTAAAAAGTAATCTAAGTGAGAAGAGGTCCCATGTACTGGAGATCAAAATGTATATTCCCACTGAAAAGGATGTAGTATCCTCCAAGGGTAACATAGACCTAATTTATCTGTCAAATCCCTTATGGCTCTTTGAGCTGGTGACATACCCGCCCTCACTTTGCCTGTCCTGTCTGCATCCTGGGAAAAGGGTAGGTTCCAATCACCACCTATCAAAAGTTGTACAAACAGGAAAGGCAACAGGAGATTAAGCATTTCCATGAAAAAGGAAGGAGTGTCGGTATTAGGACCATAGATGGACCCAAGGACTATGTCAGGCCTCTCCAAGGTACCAATCACTATACATATCTACCCAATGGGCCCAGGATACATTGGCTGCATTTAAACCCCAGGTTCCTAGTTAATAAGATAGCCACCCCTTCCTCTGTGTGCTTGTACCTGCAGCATAAACATGCCCTATGTTTAACCTCCTCAGAAAATGTGCTTCTGTATCAAGTAGGTGGGACTCCTGCAAAAAGGATATTTGCCGTTTGACCACTTGCAAATGCTTAAGTATTTTATACCACTTGTGTTTGTTGCACACACCTTTAACATTCCAATAAGTAACTCTTATACAATTAGCCATACATTTTAAACACAGCTATTAGTAAAAATCTGAATTTTAAGTAACCAAAACAAAATCCCCTTGCTGATACCATGAGTCCTTCCCACCTCCCCCAGTAACCATCCCCAAAACACAGCACATTTCTCATAGACCTCCCCTCCCTCTTTACACCCCCACCTCCCAACCTAAAACATTTTCACAAATTGTGTAGATCTGCCCCTGCCAAACCACCATTAAGCACCCATCTGGATATGGTATGGTATGGTATGGTAAAATTTTATTTATACAGTGATGCAGCCATTAAGGTTCCGAAAATCCCTGTTCACAAGGCTTACCTGTTTACATTATGCAAAATTATTACAACTATACATTTATAGCAATACAAGTTACAGAAAAGTACAAAACAATACATCAGAGTTTTACAAACTCATCAATAACAGGCATGTTAAAATTTTTAGATTTACATTAATTTCACCTATTATAACAACAACGAAAACTAAGTTCATGATTCAGGCCATTTTTAAAAACATGATCAGTAGTTGTTAGTTCACTTAAAAATGGAGGAAGACAATTCCAGCTTTTAGCAACTTGATATTGAAGGGTCATTTCACTAAATCGATTATTTTTTAACTTTGGTATTATTAAATCTCTAGCACCAGTTTTTCTTAAATTTAAACCATGTTTTGGTTTTTGTAATTTGTTTTTTAAGTTATCTAAAGATTGATTTTTAAATATATTACAAACCTGATTTAACCAGATTCCCCTAGCCTGTAAGTCTAATGGAATCCAACCCAAATCCATATACATTGTGCAATGATGAGTTTTAAAATCACACCTTAACACAAATCTTGCAAGCTTATTATAAAGTTATAAAGGATATGAGCCATACACTATATTGAATGGTGGTAGGACCCCCTCCCTTTGATACGGTGCATGACGCTGCCAGGTATGGCATTTAGAGTCCCCATCCCCACTCCACTAAACAGCAAAATATGAAAAACCAGTAACCTATCATCCAAACACCTTAGAACGCACAGCAACTTTCAACTATTCTAATGAACACAGTTGGGCTTAATTAAAAAAACAAACAAAACAAAAAAAATACTGCCCAACTTGAGGACGAAATATAGAGGTTGTCATTCCAGTCTCCAGAATATCTAGAACTTAATTTGCCTGCTGACTTCTTAATTAGCAGGGCTAAACCAAGGCTGTAAACTTGACATATGGTCACCCTACAGTAGCCTAAAAGGGTAGCAAAACCTCCCCTTTCCCACCTGAACATAAGTTGAAATAAGGCTTGCTATTTCAGCCCAATGCTTGTAAAAAAAATGTTTTGACAATTCTTAACATAGTCCCTTAGCATTGTTATGGGTCTAGGAGTAGTAAACCTTTAATGCATTAAGAAAGTGGAAGTCAGAAAAAAGATAACCCTCCAATTCAAGCAAATGAGGGTGCATACAATTTAAATCCATAGAACTGAGCACATGTCCCAAGCACTCACATCCTCTGTTAACTAATTATTCCATTATGTGCACTTTCAAGCAGGAATTGTGAGTGCAGTCTGTTCTGGCTACAGCAACATGATTGTGTGTGTATATGAGCAGCAGGAATGCCATCGAAATGTCTCAGCTGCAGCCAGATGACTGTGCACACGATCGAGCAGCAGAAACGCTTCCTATATGTCTGAGCTACTACTGACTAATGATGCACAGCCACGGGAGAGCAAGCAATCATTGTAACTTAGCTGGAATAAGGCAATTGACACCACGAGAGAGACTGCAAGTTCAAACCAGAGCCATATCTTGAAATCCGTGGCAATAGTCATCTTGCTGCAATTATAAATTCAATTTCTTCACTTAAAGGCCGGGAATTACATCCTGCTGACTGCTACTAAAACAAAAAGCAATGGGCCACTAGTAGCCCCACCATGGGCATGTGAATAGGCCAGTGTCTGGAGGGCCAGGGTACCTTTCAACACAGAGCCAGTCCGAATGTCCACTGCCCCCCAATGGTACTTCTCTACCAGCACCATGATACAAACTTTCACACCAGAAAATTCCCATTCATCAGAAAGATGATCACTGCTTAAACAATTCTGGCAGCTACCCCTATAGTTCTTTCACAGCCTGTTCATTGGTTTTGAATGAATGCCACTTCCCCTGTACCCTGACTTGCAACTGGGCAGGGTACAGCATCTGAAAACGCACTCCAGCAGGAATGAGGTGAGAGACCGTAGAATGAAATGAGCCCCTTTTTTTGTCTTACTGATGCTGGTAAATCCTGTGATATACGTATTTTATGTCCTTCCCACATCACTGCTTGTATATCCCTCAGTTTAGATAGAATATGTTGTTTATCCAAGTAATTCAGCAGTCTCACGAGAAATGGCCAAGGAGGTGATCCTGGGGCTGGCTTGGGGCACAATGCCCAGTGGGCCCGCTTCACGATATGTAAGGGCCCATTAAGTGAGGGTCCTGCCACTTTTTCTAACAGTTTCTGGGTGAAAATAATGGAGAAGGACCTTCCTCTTCCTCTTCCTCCGGGAGACCGAGCACCACTAAATTGCTGCATCGACTACAACCCTCAAGATCTTCCAATTTCAATTCCATCTTATTTATCTGTCTCTTGAGGGTTATGATCTCAGGGTCCGTAGTCACTTCCCATTTTTCTAACAAGATGGCCTGCACTTCAGTATCCCTTGCTTGCCTGGAAACATCCACCAAGTCCTTTTTTCCGGCTGCTACATCCATAGTGAGCAATATCAGTGCTTCCTGGAGCAGCTTCATCTCCATCAAGAAGTGCTCCTCCATTAGTGGCATGGCAGTGGTTTTGCTAGAGAGAGTAGGGACTGGCTTAGTGGGCTGCTGTCTAGGTTTTTTGGTGGCCTTGTCGGGAGAAGGTGGAGGAGCGTGGCATGGGTGCTCCTGCTTCATGATGACCTCCATAGTTAGAAATGATGCATTTCTCCACAATCGGCACCCAGGTAATCTTGTCAGGCATTGCTTCTTTAGGTAAAAAGAGCATTCTAAGCAGTATAGTTATAAAATTTAGACAAAATAAGGAGCAGGAGAGTGGGAGAAAGTCAGGAGCACTGCTTTCTCTAGCCAGGTATCATGTGACTCTCATAACAAGACCTTTTTATCTGGCTCAAAAATTTGTATTTTTAAGTCCATGGTCATAATACACTGTCTAATGTTTGTATGCTTTTTCTGATTACTGTGGGCAATTTCAGCATATTTTGCCAGTTTCTTTCTGGGTGCATGCATATAAGATGTGATAGATTATTTCTGAATGAGGTTATCTTCCCATGTTTCTTTTATTGCAACTGGTGTCCCTCTAGGTTGTCTACCATACAACATTTCAAAGGGTGAAAAATCTGTTGATGCATGTAGCACTTCTCTGAAATCAAAAAGCAGGTAAGGGAAATATTGGTCCCAATATTTTCCTTCATCTTTCACAGATCTTCTTAGCTTGCATTTTAGGTTTGATTAAAATGCTCAACAAGACCATCTGTCTGCAGGTGATAAGGGAAGGTCCTTATGGCAGTGATATCTAGTAGTTGATACAAATCCCTCAGCAAGGCAGCACCAAAATGTTCACCCTCTTCAGTAATAATCTCATCAGGTTTGCTCACTCTGCTGAAATTTGGCCAGTACTGCAGCCACTTTTGGGCTGTGACAGTATGCACTGAAATGGACTGTGGGGGCCTGATTTTGAAGGAGCTTGTTGCAGGCTCTGCATCTGCTGCAATATGGGATGCAACTGCGCCAAATGCAAAGATGCAAAATGTGCCAGATTTTAGTATGTTTGGTGCAGTGCGACAGTTTATCCCATTTATGGTAGCTTGTGACCCAAGCTGTGGCACAAACCCCATACCTCAGATGCAAATGTATACTGGGGGGACCTGGTGTAACAGTGCCGTGGGGATGCAGGGGATTTGCATCATAGTGTTGCGGCACCACAGTTCTAAAATCACACCTACACCCCTTGTTTGACACAAGTCACCACTTGTGTCAAACTCCTGGCCACAAGTCCAGTGTGTCCCACTAATACCATATGAAAATTAGGCCCCACGTATCGAGTACCATATAGTCATATACTACCAAAATGAATCCATTACCCTTTTTATTTTTGTCTAAGGGGCCAACCACATCCATTGCAATTCTCTCAAAAGGCACATCTATCAAGGGTAGGGGCACCAGGAGCACCTAGTCTTTTTTAGTTACTGGGACTACTTTCTGACATTCAACACAAGAACTGCAATGGGTAGTAGCATTCTCATGAGGCCCACACCAGTAAAATCTGTACAACAGTCTGGCAAGGGTGTGGTCCCTCCCTGAGTGACCAGCTATAGGACTATCATGTGCTACCTGTAACAACTCAGTTCTATACTTCTTTAGTATAACCAATTGCTCTACCTGTTCCTGCATCTGAAGATTAACACAACCTGTACAGTAGCCCATTATGTTTATTAAACATAGGTTCATCCTGTTTTTGTTTCAGCCCTAGCTGCTCATAATAACCTTGGAGAGAAACAATTTGTGTTTGCTCAGAAACAAAATCACAATCAGTTATCAGTTTAGTTTCAGTATTTTCATATATCAAACCCTTATGTCCATTGGTCTTGTTGCCAGTTTTTTCAGGCATCTTCTTTCTTTTCTGTACTTTGGGGTCTTGGAGCTGGGCTCAAACAAGTCAGAATCAAATTCACCAAAAGAAGAAAATTAGTCCTCAACATCTGAGATTTCCTTTGACAGTGTTTCTATTATTACAGCTACTGAAACAACTGGGTTTACTCCCTTTGTGATTAACTCAGCAAATCCTGGAAATTCATTTCCAATAATCTCAGGTACAGGTAATTTTGGTTCTACCCCACTTTCATTTGGTGCGACACTCTATTAAGATTCAGGTCACTTGGATGGTGAGATAGTATTGCGTGTCCATGGATGCAGATGACCCCAGTATCTGGTCCTTTCACAGTCTTTTCCCAGAACTTCAATGTGCACCAGGATCTGTCTGCTTCCTGAATTTATGAGCCCCTTCACAGTCTTATCTCCAACCTTGATATATGCTAAAAATTTGCCACAGTTTGCAAAGGCCAAATTTACACTAGTATTACCCTCCATATTTTTATTACCATTTCTTGCAGTACGGCTTGGCTTATAACAATTATAGCAAGTAAGGTCTTTGGGAGCAGATTCCTTACCACCATCAGAGTTCTTATCTGATCTGGAGTAAGTAAGTAAGAAAGAAAGTTTATTTGTTTGGCGCCCAATCCCAGAGGCTCTAGGTGCCTTACAGTAAACATTTGACAGGGTGATACAATTACTAATGACTATATAAAAAAATAAATAAGTTAACAGATTTCAAATAAAATAAAGTTTTTTTGTTAAGGGTTAAAATACATCAGCAGCAAAAGCCTTATAAAAAAGATGAATTTTCAGGTCCCTCTTAAAAACCTCCACTTATGGGGCCTCCCTCAAAGATCTTGGCAGCGATTTCCAGAGGTATGGGCTGGCCACCCTGAATGAATGATCACGCAGGTTCTCAGCCTGGTCCTCAGAACTGCCAGGGGGCCCTCAGTGGAGGAATGGAGGGAGTGTACTGGGACGGCAGGAGGTCTGACAAGTAACCAGGGCCAGATCAGTATAGAGCCTTATAGGTGAGCAGGCCAACCTTGAAGAGAATCCTTCACTTGACCAGCAACCAGTGTAGACCCTGCAGGACCAAGGTCACATGACAAAACCGTGACAGCCCCATCCATAACCTGGCCGCTGCATTCTGCACTAGCTGCAGCTGGCAGGGGTTTCCTCCACTGACCTCCATATAAAGAGCACTACAGTAGTCAAGCCTGGATGTCACAAAGGTATGTACCAGTAACAGCAGGTCATTGGGTGGAATTAAAGGTTTAATCTGGGCAACGTTACTCAGATGGTAAAAAAACACTTTTAACAGCAGCCGACACCTGAGCCTCAAATGTCAACTTGTCGTCAAAAACAATGCTCAGATTTTTCACCCTAGAGGATGCCATCAATGGGGTCAACCCCAGGACCAAGCCTGTTGCCATCCCAGAGGCACCCTCATCATACACGTGACCTGGCTCAATCACCAGAACCTTTGTCTTGTCTGGGTTAAGTTTCAGCCAGCTAGAGTTCATCCAATCCAGGATCTCAGCAAGGCATTTATTCAGCACTTCAATGGCACCATTTGTTCCCAGTACAAAAGACAAAGAAATCAGGAAAAAGAGGCTCTTACCACTGCTTGGCTGTTACCTTACTGCTGCAGTGTCTGTCTGGCCATCCCATTGACCTCGGCCAAAGAAATGTTCTTTTCCATACTTTATGGTCAGTGTTCTTTTACCCAAAGGTGCACATTTATAGGAAAGATGTCGATGAACTTCTCCATTGCAAATATGTTGATGATCTGTGGGAGTGTTTTGCCCTTTGGTTGGAGTCATTTAATGAGACATTCTCTGAGGCATGTGAAGGCTTCTCAGGATTGCTGACTGATCAGAACTTTAGTGACTGGAATCTATGCCTGGAAGTCTCTCCTAAGATGCCCTATCTTTTAAGGATTTCTCTTTTCACAAAATCATAGTTTTCTGACTGAGCAGTGTCCATATTGCTGTAGGAAAGTCAGATAAGGTACCAGTCTGGTTGCCCACTGCTGTTTTGGCCATTGGCAGGCTATGGTGACCCTTTCAAAAGTTATTGGGTATTCTTTGATATTTGAGGGATACAGGTTTGTAAGTTTAATGTCTTTTAAGTTATTCCTGTTTTGTTGATCTGCTGGACCCGTGACAGATCCTCCAAGATTAATAGCTTGCAAGGCATCCAGCCATTGCTGTTCCTGTCACTGTAGCTCCTCTTCTCTGTTTCCCAGTCTCTATTTTGTGTGTAACCCACCATTTGAAGAAGGAAGACATACTTGAGGTTCTGTCCCTGCCTGTTCTTCTTTTATTTTATTTATTTATTTAGTTTTTGTTTACCAGGTGGGTGCACTAGCCATGAAGATGACTGTTTTCAGGCATGACCCAGGAGGTTACAGGGCAGACATTGCAGGTAAAACAAACAGTAGAGTACACTGAGATACATAAACAATGTGTTGTGAAACATTAAACAATAGGCTAAGCAGCACAGGTAGTATACAGGGTATTTCAAAAAAACATTTAACAATAAGCTAAGCATTACAGGTGATACACAGGGTGGTCCTGGTAGGATCATAGAGATTTTTACAGTCATAGCATGACAAAAAACATACAGTAGCAAGAGTATTGTAGTAGTAGTCCTGAAAATATGATTTAGAAAGTACAACAAAAATAGATAACTAAAAATGTGGTCGAATACGCACAAGTGTAGGGGGATAATGGGCAGGACAATGACATGGTTGTGAACAGTAAGGATAATACCAGGTCAGGATAAGGAAAGGTGGGGTATAGGATAGTAGCTGGCAAAGAGAGAAAGGGATGGCTGTGGGGGCTAGTGTCAGGAGAGAGAGCTGGGATAGGCTGTACCACAAAGGAAGTATTATGGAGAAAAGGTAAGTCACTGGTGCTGGCTGTACAATCTCAGTTTGGTCTTTTGATTCTACTTCTAGTTTGGTTGCTATTCTTCTGGTACTCACTCTTGGGCTTACTGTTGCAGGATCCATACTTTTTTTCTATGCTTCCCTGGTATCAGGTTTAGTACCCATGCACCAAACTCCTAGCATAGAGTATGCATGGTGTAAATCCCACTTTTTCTGACACCAATTATGGTACAGACATAGGTCAAGAAGCATAGATGAACCAGGAGAAGTTATAAAATTCACAAGCAGCATTTTAAAATGAGCAATAACAGTAAAATAAAATAAAACTAAAATTGTACAGGACAGCTCTTTGCAAATGCAGTACAAACATAAAACAATCCTCCATCTGATATCTCCCTTGAGTTAAATATTGGTCTATCTATATAAGTCCCTAAATTAAACATAACTCTCTTTGTATAAGACTTCTTTTCCTGGTAGTTTAAATTCTCCACCCTGCTCTTGTAAGTTACATTTCCTGTTTTCCACAAAATGTCTCAAATCCGTTATCACTTTCCTTTTTGTCACCAATCTGAAGAGTAATTCTAGTCTTAACAGGTGCAATAAAACAGAACATTCTGTCTCAGATCTGGTCTCCTATTGACAATTCTGTAAACAAGGTTTTGGAGGTCAAAATACATCTCAAGGTCAACCCCTGTATTACAGATTGTTATTTTTTTAAGAAACCCAAATAGCTTTCTGCAATTATTTCAACAATACAAGTATATTCATTTGCAAACCAAGGATCCCAGTTTCACTTACACTTTCACATAAATTTTTTAACCACAGAAAGGCAAGAGGAGAAAGAAAGAACAGCAACAACAATTGAAGGAAGAGAGATAAGGAAATTGTGGTACTATTGGAGTGGTGCCACAACAAAATTTAATTGTGCAATCAGACAGGCAAGATATAGACATGTGGCAGAATAGAAAAGGATAACATAGATCCTTACTTTTAACTCTTTCTGCATAACAAATGGGACAGGGCTTTGCCCAATCCTGTAATGGTTAGAACTATTAGAGAGATTTCTGGTAGGGCAATGGCACATCCCATAGATATATAAAATCCTTGCATGGTAGAGCAAGTATAGTTAGGGTTGAGCGGGCTCTCAATGTTAAACTCCAATCTTTGCACCCTTATAATTGTACTGTAGCAGTTTTTGACAAAATTGTATGAAGTTTGGCATGTGTGGTCCAGGTGGCAAGTTCTCAAGACGTATGATGTTTTGTGATGTGCACTTATCCAGATTCCAAATTCTGAATACATTGAAAATATACAAAAAGCATCACTTTTGGCTGTGTTTTGCCATTGTTTTGCTCTCACCTACAACCTAGATGGTACGGAATGTTTTTCTGAAACTTTCGATAATGATAGGGCTTGTACCAAAAGTGTGTTTTTTGAAGGTTTAATGTGATTCCAGGATTATAAGGTTTTGAAACGTGGCTTCTTAGTATGCTCAGTAGAGATTCAGGATAACTCTTTGATAAAACACATACATTTTCCTTTCATTAGCCATTTTTTTCATGACAGTGAGTGTTTTTCATGTCCTAAGAAACCATTTTTGTGTCATGATGGCCACCATCTTCTTTTTTTCCGATTAACAAAAAAGTTGGAAAAGACAGAAAAATAATGGCTATCCAAAAAAACAACACCTGACCCTAGGTAAATGGGATCCATTTAGCTAGATTCTGGTGTTTAACTTTGAAAAATGGCACAGAAACACCTTTTCTTGGCACACCAAATATTCACGGTGCTAAGCTTAGCAAGGGGGCCATTTCTGAGGTCATTAACAAAGAATTCTCTGGTCACACATAAAATGTTATGAATAAAGAATATTCAGCTTGCACCAAAAACACAGGTCATAGCAGTCTGTGGGGAGATGTTCAGCTTTTGTTTTTTTGGGGACATTACAGTTTTTAACAGTCAAACAAGCACAGCACTTCTATCTTCCATGCTTTGAATAATTGCAAATGAATGAAATAACCCACACCATTCTTCCCTCCCAACTCCCAACTGAAGATTGCAGTCTTAACACTGGCATAATGCATTATCAGTTATTATAAAATGGCAAAGTAAAATCAAGTAATCTGATTGGCTCTTATTTATGTATAAAATATGGTTTACTCATGGTTAAAAAAAGGACTGCTCCTTAGTAAAGAGTTTGAAACCCAAATCAATGGGCATTTGGAACACAGGCATTTCAGTTAGGCCCCTACAGACAGAACTGATCTTCCACCACAAACACGGCTGCTACTGTACCTTTACACTGTAAAAAAATTTAAACTGGGACCTAAAAATAAAACTACCTTAAATAAAAAATAAAACAAATTAATTAAATGTTGTTTTCCTGATTATCACACTCTCCTTACATACATAAACACATTAGAAACAATAAGTATTGTTTATAGTTTTCATTGCAACTGTTTCTTTGCTGACAGTGAAGCATCCCCCTTCTATTTTTACCTGCTCATCAGGGAACTCTTCTTCTTGCCCTGACAGTGAGATATAGAGGATAATGTATGGGCATCAATGGTTAATCATGCTATGCTAGTGTAGAGTGGTTACCTTGGCAACCATGATTAACCTCGAGAGCGTAGCTCGAGAGGTTAATCACAGTTGCCAAGGTAAACATGAGACACTAGCATAGTGTCATTGACCATTGATGCCCATACATTGTCTTTTATAGTGTATGGGCATCGTTGTTGCTATTATAGACAGTAAAATACAGCGGTTTAAGTAGGATTCAGCCTCTTACCTTACACAGACGACAATGAGATGGTCAGTTTTGTGTGAAGAAAAACTATATTTTAAACCTACAGAAAAGGCACTTTCAGCCAGGATACAATGGGAAGCAGATTAAAAAAAAAACACAGCTTAATGTAACCACTACAACAGAACAGATCATGTGACACAGGACTACCAAATGGCTAGCCATAGAACACTTGTTCGGTTGCGCTGTAACTCACTGTGCGAGTGTTCTGCTTCACAGAGCTTTGCCAGTGCTACCTGCAAGAAAAAGGGGCAGAATATAAAAGAAAAATAAACAAAACACGCATTTAGAAGGCAGGTATTGGCTCAGTGTTAATGGCACAGACAATAAAGAGTGTCTATACTTTTGGGGGGTTCTGAAAAAAAAAACACTTTACTAGTAGTTTTATTATGTAGTTGTGTGCCTTTGTGTGAAAGTGTTTTAAATGGAGAGACAGTTCTTTTACCTGATTTGAACAGAATTTACCTGTGCGTGGACATCCGTGCTGCCTTGGTAACACCCATGACAGTTAGTTCCAATTTGTTATGCAGTCGATGTGGCGTACCATCGATGGGTTAACAACACTGCTACATCACATCGATGGTATAACAAACTTAGTAAAACATGATTTTTTTCACATTAACAGCATTCTACCATATTTTATAATTGAGTTTCTGTCTATAATAAAGGCCTTTGTTGTCTGTGTGTACAGAGTGTTAGGAGCGAAACATTCTGCCAGTGGAACTGAGTAGAATGTTGAATCCATGTATTCTGTGGTAAACATTCAATGATAAACATTCCATATCTTGAATGTGGAGAAAAACAGAGAAAAAAAAACAGGAAGAAGAAAGTAGGCAACAATACAATGACATCATCAATGACATCACTTACAGTGGGCAGAAGGACTATTTTATCACAAATGCACACCATTAAATATATCGTTTCTACATATAAACATTCTTTTCCCAGTAGTAAAAAGTAAAAAAAGGAGCCAATTTTCTAAGTGCAATAAAGTACTCCGGGATGTGTGTAAAACGTATTTTACAGCACGTCCAGTGACTGAAGTCACTCGGCCTTCAGCCTCATTCCTCACTACGCCCCTGGCTGTGCTATAAAATATATTTTACACACACCCCTTCATGCCTTATTGCTTACTTACAATCACCTTTTTAGTAGGCAAAACTGCAATAGAGTTTAGATAATTGAACAGGAGCCTGAAGAGAAATAATTATTTTTAAAAAGTACTCGATAGCCTGCTGGAGGGGAGAGTTTGGTAGGATGAGTTGCCTGAGCAGAAGCTGAGCTTGGGGGGGTGGATGAATGGACAATTACTGGCAGGGAGATGGAGGGCAGCTTTTGTATTAATGTAGGAAATAAGAGAGAGGCTGTATCAGCCTGTCATGAACTTTCTTCATTAAAGTGATTTTCTGAGTTTTGCCACAGCAAATGGGATTTGTAACCTGTAGTAACCTGTGGGAGTTGTGATTCAATCTCCTACCAGTCAAACTGCCAAAAAGTACTGTTTTACATGAGAAACACGCTTTTATGTATGTGCTCTGCTTCATTTGCATAATCCACCACTTTTTTTCTCAGTGCTCCATCCCCCAACTGTGACATCACGCAAGAGAAACAAAGTTTCTAAGCAGTGTTGTGAAACAGAGACCTTAGGGTTACCACCTCCCTTGATTTTTGCTGGACAGCCCTGATTTGGGCAGCTGTGTCCTGCAAAAAAAAAATCATAAAAAATACTGCATGTTCTGACCTTATAGTAGAAAAAAAAATATTGTCTTTCTTCTAAATGTTGCAGAAACTATAATACCTTAACTAAAATGCCTTAAAATGATAATAAATAATAGAAACAACCAAAAAACTACAACACGTAGTCTTGATTCTGATTATTTTTGGAAAACGGGTTTGTTGCATTGGTCAGTATTACATGCCATCAAAGATTTATAGTGAATCCTGCTATTTGCAGTATTGTACAGTAGATTGCTATATATTTGCAACTGCGTGAATTTTACAAGTATTTCGTGAGTTTTGAACATCTGATATTATATAATTTTTTTGGTAGCCCATGATGAGGGCACTGGGGAGAGGGTGCCAACAATAATGGAGACCTGATCCCCAGAGCATTGCAGGAATGGCTCCGAAGGGAAACATTGGCCAGATGAGGGGTGGGCAACTATAGCTACATCCTGTCACTATATGTACACACATGCGGGGTGGTGGGAGTGGGCATGCACAGGGAGGGATGTGGGGGTGCCATGGGTTGGTTGCTGTGCTGAACCCGTGCCATGGTGAGTGGGTTGCTGGTGTCAGTCGGCAGGGTACTGGGTTTGGGTCCAGGTGTTGGTGTATTTGGTTGCACCCAGCCTGAATCTTTTTTTTATGTTTTCCACACCCTGACATACCCCCTGATTGTTGAGAATCCTTTAGTGGGGGGCCCTTTTGCTGTGCGCTAGGGTATCAGAGTGCCAAAATTAATTTTCGGCACTCTTGACTTCTGCATAACGGTGATCGCCTTTAGGCTTTTACCGTTATGACATAGATCCATTTTTTTTACATTTGATAAATGAAACTCTAACTGAATTTAATGCTGTACGGGAAAAGCCTACATTATTTCACACTGGCTATAAAGCTAACATTTTTAACCCTGACTTCAAACCATGCATCAGTTAATGACAAATAACTTAACTTCATTCATCTCCCTGCAACCATCTTAGATAATGACACAACTTTCATATCCCGAGTTATGACACTTGCCATCATAGACACAGTGATCCTGTTCATGCAAAATTTAGGAAGTCCATAATTATATGAAAAATGAAATGTCAGTTCACTCATCATGTAACAGGCCAAGAAAATATAGGAGAGCTGACAACAAAAGACAATGGCTTATTGCATGCTCACCAATAGGAAACCATACAATGTTAGTGACCTCAAATGCAGAACAACATAGTAAATAATATTAAATGTACGGATGGAGAAAATGGTAGAATGCATATCTGAATAATTTCTTTTAAGGTTATGCTCCAGGAAATACAGTGCTCTGCTCATTCTGTGCAGTCAATCTTGCAACACCTCAGGCTCAATTTTCAAAGAGCCCTTACAATGATGCAAGTTGCATTGCTCTAGAACTGCAGTGAACTCTGGGTGCATCAGGGACCCTGCTCCCAGTTTTATAAAAGGATGTCCCTGTGCCAAAAACCCAGGAGTCACTGTAGCTTCAGACTAGTGCCAAACATTTGGTGCATCTACAGGAACTGCTACAGGGATCTGGTCTCCCCACCTGGTGCAACAATAGAGAGGCCATGACAGGGGTGTGTGTGTGTGTTTGTGTGTGTGTAAGATTGTGCATGGCAGGAGGGGGCTGGGGCAAGAAGGAGCATGGGGGTGCCATGGGGGCATGGAGGAGATGGTAATAAACCAGTGTGGTGATATGGCACCAGGCCAGGATGCATGTTGCAAGGACAGGTATTTAATCAGCTGGCAGCAGTCTGGGGAGGGTTGGCAGGGAAAGAAACTGATCTGGCCTCAGGTGGGCACAGTCATGGCACCTGCCCCAGAGGTGACTCGAGGTACAAGCATGTATGAGGCAGGCAACCTGCCACAACATGGGGGGCAAGGGACTATAGCGGTGTCCAAAGAAGGTTCCCATCCACCACTGGCAACTCTCACCCTGCAGTCAGTGCTTCCCACATACATGCTTGTGCTTCATGTCACATCTGGGGGAGGTGCCACAGCAGTGCTCACATGGGGCCAGGTCAATTTCCCTCCTTGCCAACCCTCCTCAGACCACCAGTTGATCGAATGCCTGGCATAGCACAATGCCCTCCATCCAGGTCCCAAATCACCTCCCTGAAGTTTCTCCATCTCCCTTATGCCCTCTAGGGCACCCCCATGCTCTGCCTACCCCCAGTCCCCTCCTGGTAGATCCCCCCCCCACTGGCAACATTATCCCACTTTGTTGCAGATCTCTTAGACCACCTCCTGGCTGGTCTTAGCAGAGCCCCCTGTTGCATTCATGGTGGGGCTTGCAAATTCTAGAAAAGGGGATGGTGCAGCCCCACTGTGGTGCAAGCTCCCTTGTGATCTGATGCACCCCAGTTTCAGTCCCAAGGCTGGCACAGTGCCATTTTGCACAATGACTCCCCTTTCTGACACAGACTGGGTTTGAAAATCGGGATTGCTGCATCTTTTGATGCAAGGTGCCACTTGCGTCAATCATGTTTGATGCAGGCACCTTGCGTCATGCTCAGGGCTTTGAAAATCAAGATCCTTATCTGCAATATGAAGCATACATAGAAACATAAAAATTGCTGGCAGATAAGGACTGCCAGGCCCATCCAATCTGCCTGTGCGCCCTATACATTGATGTGGCCACTGACCCTATGTGATCAATGGATTTTCATCACTCCCTCCCATCTCAAGGTTCCCTTGGGCCTATCCCAGGCATGCTTAAATCCCTCCACTGTGCTTCCCCCACTGCCTCCTGTGGCAGACTATTCCAAGTGTCAACTACCCTTTTTGTATAGAAAAACTTCTTCACATTACCTCTTAATCTACCCCCCTCCAATTTCATATCATTCCCCATGTTCTAGTACTTTTTCAACATTGGAAAATGTTCCCCACCTGCATCTTGTTTATGCCCTTGAAAGCTTAATCATGTCTCCCTGCTCTCTCCTCACCTCCAGTGAGTACATATTGAAGTCCCTTAGTCTCTCACATGTTTTGTGGTGCACACCCTGCACCATCTTTGTCTTTCTTCTCTGTATAGTCTCCACCTCGTTTATGTCCTTACACAGTTGTGGTCTCCAGAACTGCATGCAGTACTCCAGGTGAGGCCTCACCAATGTTTTATACAATGACATCACCATCTCCCACCTCCTGCTAGTGATACCCCTGCCTATACACTCCAGCATGCCACTGGCCTTCCCCACCACCTTTGCACACAGCTTTGATACCTTAAGGTAATCAGAGATGATAAGGTCCCTTTCCTCCTTGGTGACAGTCAGCTCCCTCCCAACCTGTAGCTCTCACAGGGTTCCCTCTACCCAGGTGCATTATTTTGCACTTTTTTGCATTGAACCTCAGTTACCACATTGCTGACCATCTTTCAAGTTTCTCCAGGTCCCTCTTCATTTTCTGCACTCCTTCTGGAGTATCCACCCTGTTGCAGATCTTGGTGCCATCTGCAAACAAGCAGACCTTCCCATCCAGCCCCTCTGCAATGTCACTAATGACGACATTGAACAGGACTTGTCCCAGTACTGACCCCTGTGGAACCCCACTGGTCACCCCCCCTCTCCCAAGACTGTACCCTATTTACCACCACCCTCTGTCTCCTGTCTGTTAACCAGTTCCTAACCCAGTTATCCACCTTGTCTCCCATGCCCAGACTATCCATCTTGTTAACCAACCTTCTATGTGGGACAGTGTCAAATGCTTTGCTGAAATCTAGGTAGGCAACGTCTACTGCCCCTCCCTAATTTACTTCGTTAGTCACCCAATCAAAAAAATCTATTGGATTCATTTGACATGATCTTCCTGCTGTGAATCCATGTTGCCTCCGATCCTGGGCACCCCTGGATTCCAGGTGTGCCACTATCCTTTCTTTCAGCAGTGTCTCTATGATCTTTCCCACTACTGAGGTGATGCTGACTGGTCTGTAGTTCCCCACCTCCTCCCTACTGCTGCTTTTGTGCAGCGGGACTACATGTGCCCACCTCCTGTCCTCTGGAACCACACCCGTGTTGAGTGACTCCATGAACAGGATTGCCAGAGGTGCTGCTAGTTCCCTTTGCAGCCCTCTTAAAATCCTTGGGTGGAGGCTTTCTGGCCCCATGGACTTATCCACTTTTAACTTTGTGAGTTCATCCAGAACTCTCTCCACTGTGAATGGACTGGTGTCAGCTTCTCCCCCCTCCATTGCCTCTGGTACCCATCTGTGGTCCTTGACCCTCCTCCTCCCTAGTGAATACTGAGCAGAAGTATTTGTTCAGTATTTCTGCCTTGTCCAGATCCCCCTCCTTATAATCTCTCTCCCCCCTTCCCTCCCTTTGAGCCTCACAATCCCCCTTCCCAATTTTTCTTCTTTCACTGATGTACCTATGAAATGCCTTGTTCTGTTTTTTTACATACCATGCTAAACGCTCTTCTGTCTATGCCTTAGCTCGCCAAACAGCATTCCCTGCTTCCCTTAGACATTGAAGGTACTGTACACCTCCCTGTCCTCCTCCCTTTGGGTCCTCTTATATCTCCTGAAACTCAGTCTTTTATCCCTGACTTTGTCCCCCACCTCCTCAGAGAACCATAGTGGTTTCTTTCTTCTTTTCCTTTGATCACTATCTTAATGCACTGGTTTTTTATCCCCAATATGGCTCCTTTCAGTTTCTCCCATTGATCCTCCACACCCTCTGTTACTTCTCCCTTCCCCAGGACAGCTTGTATAAATCTATCCATTTCAGTGAAATACGCCCTCCCCAAATCTAATACTTTTGCCCTTGTGTGGCATACTTGAGTCCATGATGCCATACTGAACCAAACCATGCGGCGGTCACTGGACCCCAGCTGCCCTTCATCTTGTATTTCTTTGACTCTCTTCCCATTGGTCCATACCAGGTCCAGAGTTGTCTTGTCCCTGGTTGGTTTGTGCACCATCTGCCTGAGTCCAACCCCCTGCATGGATTCTAGGATGGTTGTGCTTCTGGCTGTAGCAGCCACCTGGGTGGTGCAATCCACGTCCGGCATATTGAAATCCCCCAGTAGCAGGATTTCTCTTTTAGGTGCCATGTTGTGAATGTCCTCCACTAGTTACCTGTCAACTTCCTCCCTCTGTGTTGGAGATCTGTAGATCACTCCTGTGCATATTGTTGTTCCACGCCCTTGCTCCAGGGTGATCTACTTTGCCTCAGCCTTCCCTGAACTTCTGTAGCCTTTATACCATTTCTGATGTACAGGACCACCCCCCCCACCCTTTTACCCTCCCTGTCCCTCCTGAACATTGCATAGCCTAGTACACTGACTTCCCAGCCATGATTAGCAGAGTACCATGTCTCTGTTATTGCTACTATGTCAAGGTCTGCATCCGCTAACAAGGCTTCCAGGTCTGGAACCTTATTTCATAGGACATGAACATTTGTAAACATGACCTTCCATGTTTTACAGTTTGCCCTCCCTTCCTCTGCTCCTGTACTCCCTCTCCAGCGTCTTTTCCCCACCCCGGTTTCCTTTCCTATATGCCCCCCATATATCACTCATTGTACACTCTTTTTTTTCCCCCAATTATGTTTGTAGCCCTCAGCCTGGAACTCTCTCAGGCCCCCAGCACTCACCAGCTAGCTCTACCTCCCACTATGTTCCCCGACCATCTTCAAGTTCATTGCGGTTCCCTGGGTTGGGCAGGTCAACCCAGAGAGACCGCAGGGGGCAGTGGCGGGGAACCAGCATTGGGAGTGTGGCAGTGGCACTGGCAGAGGCCATTGCCTATCCAGGGCTTGAGGGGTATTTCTTGTGGTGGAAGCCAAGACCCCTTCAACCCCCCTTCATGGTGCACATCTGATGCTATGGCGCACGGCAACCCTGCGTGAATCAGCCACACTCCTTACGTGTGATCCAGCAGCTCATAGTGCCCTCCGGTCTCCACTGGGGGTTGCCAGAGTGCTGGATAACCCATGCCCTCCCATCCGGAGAGGAGAGCAGCCCAGCAGGCGCATGATCCATCTCTGTCCCCTGTCGACCCCCACTCCCTGTGCTCACTCCCGAACTTGGGTTGTCGGCATGACAGGAGATGTGGCGTCCAGCGCCTTAACCCTCAGCGCCACTGGGCCAGCTCATTATACACTCTTTGCCTACCTGCCCTTCTCTGCCCATATCAGCTGTATCTGTTGGCAACTTATGTTCCTGCATGTTCCTATGGAGGGGGTGTTCCTAAGCCTCATGCCCCTTCAGGCTTTCCCCCCTTAGCCAGTTTAAATGCTCACTGCTGAAGCATTTCAACTTCTCTCTAAGGGCCAAGTTCCCCTTCTTGGACAGATGCAGGCTGTCCTCCTTACATAAGCTCACATCTGTCCAGGTTGGGCCTCAGTCCCCTATGAAGCCAAAACCCTCCCCTCCACACCAATCCTTCAACCAGGAGTTGAAGGTATGGATGTGGAGTGCTCTATCCTCCCCTGTGCCTTGGACAAGTAGCTCCTCTGAGAATGAGAAGGAGCGTGCAGTCTGTTTCAGGTTCCCCCCAGCTTCCTGAAATCTTCCTGGACTCTGGCAAACTCCACCCTTCTCCCTACCAGGTCACTGGTCTCCAGGTGGACAATGACATCCAGCTTCTCTCTCCTAGCCATAGCCCTAGTGGTCCTATGGATCCGCACCCCATCCCTCCAAACAGTGCTTCCTGGGATGCACTTGACCTCCCTCTCCCCCCTGTTAGGTTTCCCTAACTCCCTGTCTCCCCCTGTTAGGTGTCCCTAACTCCACTTCCCAGACAATAGAGTCTCCCACTAGAGTATTAGCTATCTTGTGCAAAGCGAATTGTACAAAGTAAATCACATATACAGCATTGCATGCATGCTCTATAAATCCTTTGATTGGCTTGCATTCAGGTTTAATCTATATAAAAATACATATACACTAAAAAATAACAGTCTATCTCCAAGCACAGTCAGTACTGAGGCTCTGAGTTGCAAAGTGACAGCTCATGTGTCAGCGTCATAAAAATGTAACAGATATTACTGCAGCTCAGGGATCAGGACATGTCTTGCACATTACTAGTTTAAAAAATGTATAAGAAGCTTAGAAATACACTAAATCAGACAATAAATATTACTATTACATAAGTGCCAGAATCTACAATGATCATTTGAACCAGGGGAACGAGACTGTGTTTCAACTTGTAAGCTGCTAAGGAGTCTGGCATCAAAATCTTCTTGCTGCATATTTAAATGGATAATATTGATGAAGAAGGCTCATAATAAGTAGCCATAGACTGAGACTGATATCAAATACAGCTATTAAGTTTAACAAACAGTGATTCAAACCCAAGCTGTTTCATTAGTATGCTATGGACTACATATTCAGACTTGCACCCAAGGTGTGCACAAGCATGGTGCAGCGCAATGCAGATGCGTCACATGGTAATGGATGCCATATTCAGAAGATGTGCCACTGAATGCGCCAGCACAACCAGGCTGAATATAGGAAAGATGCACCACGGCACAACCACAGATGCACTGATGCAACCATGAATGCATGGGACCAGGCCAGAACACACAACCCAGTAGGCTGAGCAAGGGCAACAGGCTACAGGGACACAAAGGCAAGGAAGCACAGGAGCATGGGGCACAGTACCCCACCAGCATGGCACAGCACACTATAGTGGTGCACAGTCCCAGAGGCAACACAGAGCACCATGGGATGGTGCACAGAGTATCCCTGCCCACCAACCATGGCACAAGAAGCAGGCCAACACAATGGCATCACTGACACACCAATGCCAGAGCCACACAAGGGAAACCCATGAGGCTGTGATGCAGGGTGACGTGGCCATGTTGCCATTAGAACACACAAACACAAAGGTCCATGGGTGAGAGAGGCACAGGCCACCCAGGGGCACACAGTATGCCACCTGGAGTGGGGAAGGCACAACACTGTGGGCCACACGGGAGATGGATAGCACTATAGGTGAACAGAAGAGCAGGCCGAGAAGGGCACAAGGTACTTGGGCAGTCACAGGCAACTGTGAGACACATGACACAGGGCCATGCACAGGACAGGGACATGGGGTGCATGCCCGGTGTACACATGAGTAGTGGTCCAAGGATACAGTGGCGAGATACCAGAGACTTGGCTAAGCACTGCGCAACAGACGTCTGCAGCATTGCTCCACATGCCAGCTGCAAAGCAAACACAGACAGAGTGATGTAGCAATAAAAAGGCTTTAATTCAACAGTAATGAACAGTGGCCCAACATGGCAACTATATACAGTACACAAAAGGTACAGATGAGGGTCACAGGATGTGGGGGATAGGGTCTGGGGGCTATACAATGGGATGTGGGGATGGGCAGGGGAACAGGAGATGGTCAGGACAAACAGAGGCTATGTACAGGGACATGTGGCTAATGCCAGCCATGGCCTACCACCACCAGCTGGTGCACCCCCTGCTGTATTGTTGTCATGTCCCTCAGGAGCCACACCATCAGATTTGTCGGGCATAGCTGCTGCACCAGCAGGCTTCCTAAGGCCCACACCACGTGTCCATTCCTTCGCCTCCTTGGCTGTATCCTGGGAACACCTAGGAGAAGGGACAGAACAGGCAATGAGCCATATGCTGAACAGATTCCCAGCCCACCCACAGTGTGCACTGAACAGCAGAGGCACACACACCAGGAGACAGACCACGATGGTACCACGCATGGAGGGTGGCACCAGCCATCCACACAGCACACCACACTGGTGCAGACAGGCACACAGGGCCATGCAGTGGGTGCACTGGTGCACAGGCAAGGCACATGATGCAGACCGCAGATACCCATGGCCGCACACACAGTGGATGCCACGTGCACCACCCCCGGGTGGCGCACAGTGCAAGCACATGCAGTGCAACACTGGCACACCCACCAGACAGTGTGCCCACCACAGCAGTGTCCACACATGGCTGTGGCAACCTTGTCTGGGCCCTGCAGCCAACAGAGACCCACAGATATACAGTAATGTAATGTGAACAGGCCTACCTTGCTGCTGCTATCTTGCCGGCCCAGCTGCAGCCCCCCTATCATGCCCTTGCATCATGGACACAGATGCCCTGGCCCTCCTGTGATCCTCTGGTCCTGTGAAAGGAAATGAGAGAGGTGGACATGAGTGAACAGGCACGCACACACAGCCCCTCCAACACATAGGCTGCATGGTGCAGGGCAGGACAATGGCTGCTATGTGGCCCTGGTTCCTGCATGACTGCAACACACAAAGCTGTATTGTGCACGGCAGCCATGCAGGACATGCAGTGACTGCCAGAACCATGTTGATGCCCCGGCAGTGGCATACGCTGCACAAAAGTACACCCACAACAGTTATGCCCTGTGCATGTATGACACATGTGTATACTAACCTGGCTGTGGCACTGCCCCATGCTGCATGTGTGCCCACAGCCATCGCAGTCTTTCAGGGTCCCACTGTGCAGGTCACCGTATGGTTTCTGCACTGCTCCACTATGTGCTGCTTCAGGTCTGTGTTCACATGGTCCCACATTGCACTATGGGGCTGCTGCAGAGGGACCTGCCCAAAAAGCTGAGGCACGAATGGCTGAACAAGAGCAACAAGGTTGCACATTTCCACCTCTGTCCAATTAAGTGCTCTGCTGGTGGCAGCGGTGTGTACCATGGTTCCAGTACCCTGCAACTGTTAGAGGCATTATGGCCTACACAGCACGCACATGTTGTGGCACTCATGCATTGCACAATATCATACCATTGTATGCATCCGTGCAGCATGTAGATGTGCGATTGGTGTGCACTGTGGGGGTGTATCTCACAGCACAGTGCCATGGCCTGGCAGATGCCCGGGGTCATATCCATAACCCTGACTGCAAAGGGAATGACCCTGCACAGTGATGCATGAGTTCCTGACATGTGCAGCAAGCAGCATAGGGCATTACAGGCATCTGCGCTATAGGCCAGTGCACCGTGATGCGCACACATGCATGATAGGCACCCAGCTCTGCATGTGCACTGGGGGCACATCATGCAATGCAAATGGTTGAGCAATAGGCTATTGCAACAGTGTGTGCACATGCACACTGCAGGCCCATGCACTGTGTAGGCATGGTACTTTTGCCACATGACTGCTCCAGCACAACCTGATTGAGCACAGCGCATAATCATGATATTCAGTCACCATATGCAAATCATCTTAGTAGTCTATACATGGTGGAACAGGGCACATTAGCAGCTCATTACCATCGCACACAATCTCATTTGCATGTGTTTCGCTTGAAAAGCACCATGTTGGAGCACAGGCCACAGATCGGTATTGCAGCCAAACTGGTAAGGGGAACATAATGCTGGCCATGAGAGGCCCATGCCTGCAGTACAACAGAGCAACCTTCTATGCCACGCTGCCGCTGATATCCTATTCTGTCACTGTCCACAGGTAGCAGAATGTCTGAGGCCGAGGAAGAAGAAGTTCATTAGCCTGCATGGAAGTGCATGCCCAATTTCACAAAGGAGGAGCAGCAAGCCCTGTTTGAGGTCTACCTCGACAGGGAATTCCTGCTGAGTGGTGCCACGGGCATGACACAGAACAGGTCGGCTGGGTGGGAGGCAGTGGCCACCTACATGAATGCCCATGGCAGACATCAGTGGAGTGTCCAGGAGTGCCAGAAAAAGGTGGAAACTGACAAGTGCAAGATAAAGGAGAAAATGGCAGCCATCAGGGCATGCCGCACCAGGACAGGCAGTGGACCACCCATCACTATGGCACTGGTTGTGACTGAGGAGCTGGTGGGAGCTACCATCACCCATGCTGCCACTGAAGGCATTCCTGGTGGTGGTTTCCAGATCAGTGGTAGCCCCTCACAGCACAGTGAGCCAACACTCCATGCATGGGGGGGTATTGGGGCAGTCACATGCAAGTGGTCCTGCTACCATGCTGTGTGGGCTGTACAGGTGAGGCATGCAGCTTGGTATGGTGTACTGGTAGATGAGGACCCTGGCAGCATGTGCCCCAGGGTGCAGAACCTGCTTGCATGGGTGCTACACATACACTGACCCTGTGTTTCTGTTTTCCAGCACCATAATGGCTCCACAGAGAGGAAACTGTGGAGGAGGATGTCACCATTGGACCAGAGGTGGAGGAGCCATCAACATCCATGGGCATCTGGCACAGGGACCAACTGTGCCAGGACAGCACAGGGCTGCTGGATATCCTGGGGCTGAAGTCAGACAATGCACTGGCCCAGCTACTGATGAGTGACAGCCTCTCTGTGCTGTGTGTAGGCACAAAGCTGAGTGGTGCATCTGACTCTGATGATGAGATGGTGCTGATCCTGGAAGCACCAAGCATGTGGTGCCTGACAGTGTCCCAGGGAGAGTTGCAGGCATGTTCGGGGTCCAGTGGTGTGCCAGTGGCTGCGCAGCTGCCCTCTGTCCCTGCCAACATATTGGTGTGTGGTGCCACCTCTATGCCTGATGAGGGTGAGGGTGGGGGTGCTGTTGCAGTCATGGCTGCACTGGCCACAGACCAGCTGACAGAAGGACAGTGGCAGCAGGATGCAGGGACCATGGGGCAGCACACCACAGGAACCGCCGCTGGTTCATCTGTATCCACACCCTGTGCAGCCCCCTGTGCAATGTCCACCAGAGAGGGGTGTTGACCAGCATGCTGTGGCACCCCCAGCAGGCTGGCGTCCACCCCAGAATGTGTAGGACACTAACAGGCTGGCTGAGTACACCCAGCTGCTGTGGGCATCTGTAGTCAACCAGGCACTGCATGCCATGGAGATCCGTGCACTGCAGGCTGAAGTGCTTCAGCTGGCCGAGCATCAGAACAGTGGTCATACGCAACTCATTGATGAGCTATGTCAGTTGTAGGAAGCCGTGGCCACATCTCTGGATCACATGACCGGTACCATTGCAGCTGGGTTTGCATCTCTGGCAGCCACCGAGCACGGCCGTGTACATAGGAGCCTCCACAGGGCAATGTCAAATCCATAGTCCCAGTGTCTGGTGACCACTGTTTGACAGATACCAGGCTCTGACATGGCCATTCCCTACACCCCTGATGCATCCCTGTTCAGCCCGCTCTACACACCACAGTGAGGACATGGTTGTGTTCTCAGGCCTGCACCCCTGCGAGTGTGTTGGACACTCCCCCAGTGGCTGTTGTGCAGCCCTTGGCTGCTGAATGACCTGGGCATGGCTGCCCACATGGCTGTGGTGGCCATGGTGGCCATGGCACCATGCGGTAGGCCTGCTGGGTGTGCTGCACTGGCCTACTGTCCGCTTCCGCTGCATATTGCACACAGGTGTGGTGTTGCCCAGTGTGTGTTGTGCAAGCCCTCTGTGTGTGGGTGTCTGGGCTGCAGGGCCTTGTGGTATGGATGTGATCAGCGCTGGCTGTGCCTGTGCACTGGCATCATGCATCTGATCCATGTCATGTCCTACAGCCCATGTGTGTGTGTGTGCCCATGCCTGTGCTGTGTGGCTCTGTGTCCTCCATGCATTACATGTGTGCCCATGTCACTGCATGCCTCCCTATGTGCCCATCCAGCTCTGTGGGTGAGGTGGTGGTCCATGCCTGCCCTGCATGCATGTCATTACACTTACCTGCAGTCTCCATAATGCTCCTATGTGATGGTGGCTCTGTGCATCCTGGCCTCCAGTGCCAGCCTGCGGTCCTGCCTCTCATGGGTGGCTGCACACCTCCTTCCAGCACATCATCCCCATCGATCCCCACTGCTGTCAGCCTAATCCACCTGGACAACTATCCCATGATCAATGGCCACATTGTGCAGCATGCAGCATGCCAGGAATAGACCACAGGCTTTCGATGGGCTGTATTGTAGGGCACCACCTGATCTGTCTAGGCAATGGAAATGCATCTTGAGCATGCCAAAGACATGCTCGATGACATTGCATGTGGCAGTGTGTGCCTCATTGAATTGCTCTTCCATGGGTGTGCATGGACACCAGTAGGGGGTGAGCAGCCAGGGCCACAGTGAGTATACACTGTCAACTATGTGGGGAATAGATATGGTTATCCTTGTGCTGTGCTTGTGCTCCCCCCACACCCCTGCCCTGTGTCATCACCTTCCTCCCTCGGCATTGTTGCACCCACATCCTTCCCCATGCCTTGCTCACCTAACAGATGCCCTGTGGGAATGTCCCCACACTCAAATCTCTGGCACAGGACTGAAATGTGCCAGATGTAGGCATCATGTGCACTCCCAGGGTGTGTGGTGCAGACATTGGCTATGTGCCCTGTAGCACTGTACATCACCTGGCAGTTGATGGAGGGGTACTCCTTCCTGTTGATGTATGCCATCCCCTCTTGGCCAGGTGGTGTGCACATTGCCATGTGGGTACAATCTATGGCCCCTATCATGCCTGGCACATATGCCACCCTATGGAAGTCCTGCATTTTTGCTGTACACTCTGCCTGTGTGCTTGGGAATCATATTAACTCGAAAGCATGTGGCAGCAGAGCATTGAGGAACTGTGTGAGGAGGCAGGGTGTGGCCAACTGGGTGATCCTTGTGGTATCACCCATTGGTCTCTGGAAGGTGCCTGTGGTGAGCAGGCACATCACTGCTGTCACCTTGGTCTCCACAGTCATGGCATGACTCTGTCTGGTGAGTGCCTGCAGCTACTCACTGCACAGCTCATGGAGCTGCCTCAGAATTGCCCTATTCAGGTGTTACCACCCATGATCTCCACATCTGTGTAGTCCTTAAAGGTGAGGCAGGCATGGTACCATCTCTGTTGGGCATACCGCTGACAGTCCTTTTTTATCAACCACGCTGTTGTTCCCCCTTCTCCTCACACAACTCATGACCTGCTCTATCAGGAATGGTCCTGCATCCATGCAGCTGGGTTTACTCCAGGTTGCACATCTGCTGCGTGTGTGTGTTTGAGCCTGTTTTTATCAAGTCAAGTCCGACTGGTGTATCCTGTGATTTGCTCCTGACTTGCACCACGGTTTTGTGTTGAATATGCCATTGCACCACATATTCATGGGTACACCCCCTTACACTTGCACTGCATACATTACTTTTGTGCCATGGTACAATGGGACTTGCTCTGCGCAGCCGCAGTGGTTGAATATAGCTCTTCTGCGCAAGTTTCTCATTGCGCCATGTGCAACTGCTCTAAATATCTGGGCCTATACTGGTATTTCTTCAACCAGAAAGAGGTGGGAAAGGGCATCACTGAAACCGTCTGTTACTAATAAATTAAAATCCAGGAAGACATAAAAAATGAAAATATGAATCAGAACTGTTTGCATGCTAAGAAAGGCATTCATAAAATAAAATACGTAATTTAAATTTAATGGCACTATTAACAGACTATGTATTTCAAATTTAATGTCACTGTTAACATACACTTTATTCTCATGCTAAAAAAGATGCATTCTGCACCAGAAAGCTCAGTCCTGGCAGGCTGTCACAGAGGTAAATATGTCGGCAGGATCACAAGCTGGATATGAGATAGCTGTGCGTTATACCAGTGATCGTCTGTTGCCATTCAACATTTAACAGTGGATACCCTAGTTCACCTCACATATACAAAACATGTTTTTCTTTGTCATTTCATCTTTATGTATGAACCAAAAATTCTTTGGTCACAGCACTTTATATGCAACAAAAAAATTGTTGACTTGGCTGATGGCCATAAACTTGGACATGTTGTTAAGATGGGCACCCAAGATTTTTGAAGTACTTAGAAAAGTATTTCTGTGGCATTTTTTTAAAATGAACACCAGAATCTAGCTAAACAGATCGGCCTGGATATTCAAACTGCGCTCAAAACTGGCGCAACAGCAGGAGCAAGCGCAAACCAGTTGCGCAAATGCGCAACAGGTGCGATATTCAAACATGGAGCAGAGCAAATTGCGCAAGCAACCAACGTCTCAATATCGCACATACTGCGCCATCGCGCAACCAGGAAGGAGAAGCTGAGCCAAAATGTTGCGCTATGGCACAACCAGGGAAGCTCAGCTGAGCAGTCCAGAGCTGCCATAGCGCAAGCACAGCCCCCCCAGAGCAATGGAACTGCACATCCAGGGAGGCAGGCTGGGGCCCACCGCCAGCCATGCCACACATGGGCACAGGAACACACTGCAGAACCCACACCACACCTGCACACCCCAAGAACAGCATCACTGGGGGTGGGACAGAAGATCCACTTGCCCATGGGAACAAGCCAACAAAGCATAGCAGAGCCATGACACCCCGGCACAACCACTGGCAGGCGGAGAGTGCCACACACAGGGGGTTGACAACCACAGTGCACATCAGCCCCCCCGTATGCACAGCACACCCTGCACCGTGACCCCAAGACACCGCTCATGTGCAGTGACTGGCACTGCAGGAAACACCATGCATCCCCCCTGCCACACGTCAACCCCATGCTGCAGAGAAGCATACCAGCCAGACCCACCCAGTGCACCCAGCAGTGGGTGGCAGCAGACGGCAAGACCAACAGAAAGTCAATGCCATGCCGGTGATACCTCCCCATGGACACACACACACACACATATATACCCAGGACCATACCAGCCCAGATGGCATGTACACCCCTGCAACGGAGCACCCATAGCCAGTTGCAAATCAGAGACCAACACAGCAGTCGTATCAAAATAGAAATGTATATTTAAAAGATTAACATATAAACAGGTGAAACTATGTACAAGTGGGGGATGGGTAAAAGGCAGGGGTGTTCAAGGGGGAAGGGAATAAAAACCTGGAGAGGGAAGGCAGGGTGATAGGGATGGGAGAAGTGGGAAGGGAATGTGGCCTATGGCTCAGCTGGCTGCCGGTCTTCCCCCTGCTGGTGTCCCGTCCTGTGCCTCCGCCTCCTGGAACCATGGCGCTGTGTGGCCTGCAGTATCGCCTGGTTCTCCACTGAAATCTGGGTGAGGTGCCGAATATCCCTTGAAATCCTCCTGAGTACCTCAAGGCCTAGGAAAATGGGAACACAGTCAATGGCTGAGACTGACCACAACCCTGAACACCACCCAACCTGCAAGCCATATAGCCCAATGTCCTTCACCTGTGATGGCATGCACCCACCCACAGTGAACATGCATATGGCCATCACAAACAGGCAGCACCAGCTATGCGCACCACTGCACACACACTGCCCATGCCCATCACAGCACAAACAAGGCTGCAAGTGATGTGGCAACGTGGTGTGATGCCAGTTACACAGCTATGTGCCCAGTGCATGCCTGGACCACCAGTGACGCATACACAGACGTGCTGTGATACTGCACAGTGATGCATGTCACCTGTGCCGTGCCTACATACATAAATACATAGACAGTGTCGGCAGATAAGGGCCTATGGGCCACCCAGTCTGCCCATTTGACCTTGTAAGTTCACTCTGTTTTCCTATAAGTCTGTTGCACCTTACCCTGACCTCCAGAATTCCTGTATGGCTATCCCATGCATTCTTAAATCCTTGACCAAGTCAGCCCCACCACTTCCTCTGGCAGGGTGTTCCACTTGTCCACCACCTGGTCTGTGAAGAAATTCATTCTCATGTTTCCTCCGAATCATCCCCCCTCCAACATCATCCCATGCTGTCTAGTCCTGGAACATCTTTTACGCTGAAAAATAGTGTTGTCATGCACTCTGTTCCCCCTGTAAGATACTTGTATGTCCCCATCATATCCCCCTCTCCCTCCCTCCTCCAGGGAGTACATGTTCAGTTCCTTCAACCTGTCTTCATCGGACTTGTGCTGCAATCCATGCACCATCCGTGTTGCCCTCCTCTGAACCCTCTCTACCCAGTCCATGTCCATACGTAGGTATGGTCTCCTGAACTGTACACTGTACTCCAGTGTGGGGCCTCACTAGTGTCTTGTATAGTGGAATTATGACCTACCCTTTGGTTGTGTTGTGCATGGCTGGTGGTCTTGCCCCCCAGCATGCAATAGCATCCATGAAGTAATGATACTCACACTGCTCCAGCAGCTGGGTCTGCCGCTGCTGCTGCTGCTGTGGTTGGGGCACAACACCCCCTGGCACGGCCCACCTCACCCTCGCCCGGCGTCCTCAAAATCCACCCTGTGGGAGACATATGTTGAGACAAACATCAGTGTGACTCAAAAGCAGAGTGCCCCCTGCCCCAGTGAGAGTGCCTGCCCACACAGCCATAACCATCCATCGCACAGCTGCACACACTGACACAGCCAACTGTGTCGAGCCGCACCTATGACAGCCACCCAAGCACACACACACCCCTACAGAGAATACAGCTGCATAGATGGTACACTCACCTGGCCTAGGGACTACGCCCCACCTGCGCACGCACCGCAGCCGCGTCCAAAGTTCCGCTCCCTCCGGCGGAGGTCACTGTACGGTGCCGCACTGCTCAGCTGATCGGCCCCGCCAGTGACCTCCACCAGGTCAGTGGCCACTTGCTGCCACACGTGTGTCTCGGCATGGTGAGGGGGCCTCACCATACAGTGCCTCACAGTGGGGCTCCACCAGGGCCACCAGGTTGGCCACCTCAGCTGGCTCAGGACACTGCCCTTCTCCGTGCCATGGCACCAAATTTACAACAGGCAATATGGCACCGCTCGCCGTAACCCCGTGGGTGTTGCGCAATGAACCACCACAGGCTCAATCAGCTGTTCGAGCAGCGCCGTCCACTTGTACATGCCACCGGACAGCTTAATAGGATGCACACATGGCATGCTAACAGTGCCAGGGGTCAGAGGCCATACACAAGGTCACGGCAATGTCACAAGGCTATGCACAGCACCACCGGATGTATAGGCATCCTGCGCGACTGCAGAGATATGCACCAGCCACAGTGGACTATCGCGCAGTAGTGCCACAGCGCCATATAGTGCCCAGTGCTGTAGCGCCACTGGCACAATGGTAGCCATGGCCTGAATCGCCTATCGCGCTCAGCAGGTCTGCAGCACGATAGATGCATGCGTAAGCTGTCTGGGCATGTGCAATGCAGTGTGGCACGCAGCCACAAACCTGCGCCATTGGCTCAGCCGGACCTTCCGTATTGCGCAAAGCGCAAATACGCGATATTCAGCCGACATATGCAAATCATCCGATCAGCCATTCAAAGGCACAGTGGCGCGATTAGCATGTCATTAAAGTTGAGCCACACCTCATTTGCATGTGTTGCGCTATAAAAATGCGACAGTGGGTTGTGCTGGCCAGATTTGGTTACTGCAGGTGAGAGGTGAGTTACATGCTGTGTGATGCTCAGGACAATGCTCATGGGCGGAGGATGATAAAGGCTGAGGGGGCTGAGCATGAAAGGGCACTTAGAAAGGGACAAAGGGCACCCTTTCTATCAGTATGTGCCATGCGGAGAGGAAGCGGGGGCTTCGCACCCCGGCCGGCAGCTATGCTCATGGGGTAATGCTGTCGACTGCACAGTGACAGGTGTCCACTTCCACCCATACAGATCACCATGACTGACCAGAGCCAAGCTGAGGGTGTGGACAGCGGGTGTAGGAGGAGGCCGAACTTCACCGCGGCAGAGACAGAGGCCCTCTTCCAGGCCTACCTGGAGGATGAACCACTATTGAGTGGACAGAGGGGCACCCCTCAGGAGCGTGCAGCTGCATGGGAGGGGATAGCTCAGGCCATCAACCTGCACGGAAGCCACCAGCGCTCCGTGCAGGAATGCAGGAAGAAGATGGGGACTGACCGCAGGAGGCTGAAGGAGAAGGTGGCAGCCTTCAGGGTGGCACGTGCTGGCACTGGTGGGGGCCCACCAGTGGTGTTGCAGCTGACCCCTACAGAGGAGACACTGGTCGCAGCCATGCAGCCGAGTGCCATTGCGGGCGTACCTGGTGGAGGATTCCAGACAGGTGGAAGCCCATCACTGCATGGTATGACATGGTGGTGTTGTTGGGGGCTGTTGTTCACATGCACTCACATGTACTCTCTTTCTGTTACAGTTCCTGTTCGTCTGCAGGAGACGGTGGTGGTGGTGGGTCCAGACAGTGAGGCAGACCTGCTGGACGTGGAGGAGGGACCATCCACCTCTGCCACCAGCCTGCAGGCACTGCAGCAGCATGCAGGCTGGGCCGACAACTCCGGTGTCAGTGATACGGGTGCAGAGGGTGCACAGCCTGTGTCACAGCAGTCTGGCATGCAGGTATGCCAGCATGCTGTGCCTATGGCAGTGGCGCGACTGCACCATTGATGATAGAGGCCTGCAATGGGCAGTGATAGGTGTGTGTCCCATGGCGGATACATGGCAGGCCAGCACGTGCCCTGGGCCTTCCTGGTTCACCCTGTGTACCAGCATGCTGGCACAGTCCCAGGCTGTGCCTGTCAGCACCGGTGGGGCAGCACCAGTGGCTGTGCAGGTGTCTGGAACTGTTGTCAGCATGGAGGTGGAACAGGTGGACCTGGGGGCTCAGCAGTTGGAGGGGCAGCAACAGCAGTCGCACACCAGGTCTGGGGGTACAGTGTCAAGCAGTGGCACATGTCCACCGCCCTTTGATCCGCCCATACCTGGTCCTGGTGAACAGTGCCCACCCTCAAGGGGTGCTGTGCAGCAGGACCGTCCACACCCTTGGGGTCACGATGCCATTGGGGCACAGTACCCATTGGATGCGCACACCCGCCTGCTGCAGGAGTTGGTACAGCTGCAGGAGTGGGTTGCAAGGTCTGTGGAGGCACTGTCTGTGTCCGTGGAGTGGCATAGCAGGGAGTGTGCTGGGGACCGAGCCGAGCTGGTCCTTATGCGGACGGATGTGACCGCTGCCATTGACAGGCTGACCCAGGCAGTGGTCTCTGTCGCGGACGCAGTGGCCACACTGTCAGGTGCCCCTGTACCACACACCCCACACAGTGCACTCTCCACTCCCCGTTCCCGGCATCATGCGACACCAGACCTGTCGGCGCCGGGTTCTGCTGTTGGCATCCCGGGCACCCTGGTGCAAGTTTGTTTGGCAGGATGCAGACCCCTGTGCGGGCAAGGTCGCGTTCGGCGCGAGTGGGACCCCTGGTGGTGCACCAGCACCACCCGATGTGGCCCTGCTCAGCCTGCCAGTGCTGCTGGGCCGCGGTGGGGCAGCCCCGCATCCGTGGTGGCCATGGGACAGTGCTATCTGACTGAGCTGTCTCCCAGTGCAGGCCCTGTCTGGTGCTGCCCTGTGCAATGTGTGTCATGGTGGGCAGTGCACTGCTGGGTGCTCTGCTCACCAAGCTGACACGGACCACCTGCACACTCTCCCAACTGCTGTCCACAGGTGCGTGTGCATGATGATGCCTGCATTGCACTGTACACCAAGGTGCAAGGGTGCCCAGGTCCTGACACATGTACATGGACAGTCCAGGTGGTGGGGGTGGTAGGTGGTGCTGTGTGTTGGCAATGTCATTTCCACAGTGCTGTGCTGCTGCCCATGTATGCTGCCTGGTGTGTGTGTGTGTCTCCATATGTGTGCTCACCCCTCTCTGCTGGTGTGTTGGTATGCCTGGAACCTTCACCTCCCCTGACCTTCATGCACGGTGTGTTCCCCTGTGTGCCTGTGGTTTGCGCATGGACAGTGTTGCCTGCACATGTCCCCTTGCCTTACCTGTGTTGGGCGTAGTGCTCTTCTGCAATGGTGTCCCGGTGCAGCTGGGCCTGCCGGGTCAGTCGGGGGTCCCTCCGTCCTAGGGGGGGCTGCTCATCACCCACATCACCAGCGCCACTGGCGTCCCCATCGCTGTCCCCCTCTTGGACCTGTACGGCTATCCCATGGTCTTTGGCCATGTTGTGCGAGATGCAACAGGCCAGGAATATCCCACAGGCCTTTTGGGGCTGTACTGTAGGTCCGCTCCGCGGTGTCCAGGCATCGGGCGTGCCTTGAGCATCCCAAACACCCGCTCTATGATGTTACGCTGCGGCATGTGCCTCATTGAAACATAGCTGCGCTGGGGTGCGTGGGGTGCCGAGCAGTGTGAGCAGCCAGGGATGGAGTGGGTATCCACAGTCACCTGTGTGGAGATAGTGGAGATCAGTGTCATGTCAGGTCCATATTGCCCATATCCTTGTGTGCCACTACCATGGCACCTGTGTCATTCCCAACCTTGCCCAGGGTTTGCATTCCATACATGTGTACCCACCCACTAGATGACCCGTGGGGATGTTCCCACTCTCGAATCAATGGCACAGTGTAGACTGGTGCCATATGAAGGCATCATGTGCTCCACCAGGGTGTGTGGCACAGACATTGATAATGCGCCCAGTGGCATCACACACCACCTGGCAGTTGACACTGGAAAAGCCCTTTCAGTTCCGATAAGCCTGGCTGTCGGGGCCAGGTGGCGTGCGAATGGCCACATGGGTGCAGTCTATGGCCCCTAGCATGCCAGGCATACGTGCTACCCTGTGGAACTCCTGCATGTTTGCTATGCGCTCTGCCCGCGGTGCTGGGGAAATGGATGTACTCCGCAGCATAGGGCAGCAGTGCGCTGAGGAACTGGGTGAGGATGCGTGGCGTGGCCGACTGTGTAATGCCTGTGGTGTCCCCTGTCAGCCTCTGGAAGGTGCCCGTGGTGAGCAGGCACATGCAGGCTGTCACCTTGGTCTCCACGGACAGAGCATGACTCGCCGTGAGGGTGCCTGCATCACATCACTGCACAGCTCACAGAGCCGTCTCAGTATTGCCCTGTTCAGGTGGTACCGGGCCACAATCTCAGCGTCTGTGGCACAGCTCGAGCTGATGTGGGCGCGATACCCTTTCGTCGGGGCATACCACCCGGCAGGGCCCCTCCCGGCCACGCCCCTGCAGCATGGTGTCTCACCCTCTCATTACAGCTTCCATGTGGAAGCTGACACTGTCCATCTCCTGGCTTCTGCCCCCCCGGCTGCTGTTCCTGTGTTACCCCTGCTGCCCCCACTGCTGCTTCCACTGCACCGGGCACCCCCCACTGGCCTCTCTGTCCTCCTGGACCCACTGTCCCTCTCTGCCCTTCCAGCTCCTGTCTCTCTCTCTCTCTCTCTTCTCTCTGTCTCTCTCCCCCAGTTTGTGGCCTGCTAGGGTTCTTGTGCCGCTTCCTTGAGCCTTTTTATTTTGGCTCAAATCCGGTACTGCGCAACTTCCGGCTGAGCCACTCTTGCACATTGAGCAAGTGTTCGGATATTGCATTGCGCACTTTATGCATGGACCCGGCCCCTTCAGTTGCTCATGCCTTCATTTCCATTGCGCTGTTGCTCAGCATGTTTTCGGTGGCGTAACTGGCCCCTTCTGAATATCGCAGAATGGCGCATTTTTGGAGTTGCGCACGCACAACCATGTTGCACATGGCGCAAACCTTTTGAATATCTGGGCCATCATGTTTACCTAGAACAGGGGTTTAGTTTTAGAAAAATCATAATTTTTATGCATTTTCCAACTAGAAAAACAAAACAAACAAGATGGCAATCTTCATGACTTAAAAAGTTTTCTCACAACCCAAAAACGCAGATAGTCATGACCTACAATCAGCTCATGAAAGAAGAATTCTTGGGTAATATTAGAGGATTATCTGAAACACCCTACTGAGAACTTGTCACCTAGATCACACATGCCAAATTTTGCACAATTTCGTCAAGAGGCCCCAAAGTTATTAAGGTGCAAGAATTTGTGTTTAACATTAAACACTTGGTGCTATTTTTGCCACTATGGGACCTAGAATGACAAAATCAGTGTTATTCTCACTCTAGGTCCATTTATCCCATAGTGGCAAGGGAGGAACAGGGCAGATCCTTTCATGCAGGTGGCCTGTGAACAATTAGCATCACTGTTGAAGGTAGCCACTAAACAATCAGAATACATGACTTTTTCTTGCCATAGTATAATAAAAAGCATGGCATAAATCAAATATACCATGGCCCTAAGTAAAATACCTCTAATAACCTTGTGCAGTTTGATAATTTCATTTTACTCATGGCTTCACCACTCATGATGACATAAAGTCAAACTGCACCCAGAAAAAAGATCAGTGATATTTTTATTGGGGCCATAGCCTATCCCTTATACATCGTAGTTCCCCAGTAGCATAAGAATAGTTAAGGTTTGAGTGGAGTGTTCAGTGTTAAACCCCAGTCTTTGCACCTTAATAACATTGGCAGTATTTGAAAAAATTGCACAATATTTGGAATGCATTGTCAGGGTGGCAAGTTCTCATGATGTGCAACGTTTTGTGGTGGCCACTTAACTGAATTAGAAGATCTGGAAACATAAAATATACAAAAAATGCCACATTTTAGCTGGTTTATTTGTTCTCATGGCCAAGACAGTACATAGAAACATAGAAGTTGTTGGCAGATAAGGACCTCTTGGCCCACCTAGTCTGCCCAGTTTTCTCTGCCTACTGTGTCACCTCAGACCCTACTCAATCTCCAGTCATCTTCTCCCCTTGCCTTACAACTAAGGTCCCCTTGTATCTGTCCCGTGCATGCTTGAATCCCATCACCATTTTGGCACCCACCACCTCTGCTGGAAGACTGTTCCAGGTGTCCACCACCCTCTCAGTGAACAAGTATTTCCTCACATTTCCTCTGAGCCCCCCCAACTTCATAGCATGACCTCTTGTCCTTCAGCTTCTTTTTCTATGGAAAATGCTACCTTCCTGTACCATATTAATACCTGTTAGATATCAGAATGTTTCTATCATATCTCCCCTTTCCATCCTCTCCTCCAGAGAGTACATATTCAGTTCCTAGAGCCTCTCCTCATAGGGCTTTTGATGCAGGCCCTGCATCATTTTGGTAGCCCTCTTTTGTACTGCCTCCACCTTATCAATGTCCTTCCAGAGGTAGGGCCTCCTGAACTGGACACAGTACTTGAGGTGGGATCTTACCAGTGATCTGTTCAGGGGTAATATTACCTCCTCCTTCCTACTGGTGATACCCCTCCTTATGCATCTAAACATCCTACTAGCCTTCCCCACTGCCTTATCACAAGGCTTCGCTACCTTCAGGTCATCAGAAATGATTACCCCAGGTCCCTTTCCTGTTTGGTGGTTGCCAGTATTTCCCCTCCCAGTTGGCACGTATCCCCCAAGTTTCTGTGCCCCAAGTGTATGGTTTTGCACTTTTTTGCATTGAAACAGAACTGCCAAACCCATGACCATTCTTCCAACTTTTTCAAATTATCCCTCATTTTTTCCAACCCCCCCCCAGTGTGTCTACTCTGATGCAGATTTTTGTGTCATCTGCAAACAGACATACTTTTCCTTCTAGCCCTTTTACAATGTCACTAATAAAGACATTGAAGAGGACTGGGCCTAGTACTGAGCCTTGAGGCACCCCGCTGTTCACCTTGCCATTTCATGAGTGGAAATAATTTACCACCACCCTCTGACTCCTGCTACTTAACCAACGTCTTACCCAGTTTATACAGTAACTTTCTGACCCACTCCCAGACAGGCCAGCTTGTTCACCAGTCTTCTATGTGGAATGGTGTCGAAGGCCTTACTGAAATCCAGGTAGGCCAAATCTACTGCTCCTCCCTGATCCACTACCCTAGTCACCCAGTCAAAGAACTCAGTCAGGTTTGTCTGACAAGACTTCCCCTCTATAAAACCATGTGGCCTTGGATTAAGATCCTGTAATCCACTGGTTACAAGGTAGTCCACTATCCTTTCCTTCAGTAGTGTTTCCACTATTTTGACCACTACCAAGGTAAGGCTGACAGGTCTGTAATTTACTGCCTCCTCCCTTTTCCCACTTTTGTGAAGTGGGACCACATCTACCCTCCTCCAGTCCCTCAGAACTTCCCTTGTTTCTAATGATAAGTGGAACAGAGATGTCAGAGGTGCAGCCAGCACCTCTTTGAGCTCCCTCAGAATTCTGGGGTGCACCCCATCAGGTTCCATTGCCTTGTCTACTTTAAATTGAGGACTTTCTCCTCTTTAAAAGGACTGGTGTTCACCTCCCCACCATTCATGCCCTTGTCTGTTACCTTTGACCTGTCACTTACCCCTTCTTCTGTAAATACTGAACAAAAGTATTTGTACAATATGGCTGCCCTCTTTTGGTTGTCCTCCTTGCAACCCCCTTCTTCCCTTTTATCTTTACTGTTCCTCCTTTGGTCTTCCTCTTCTCACTTATATATCTAAAGAAAGTTTGTTTCAAAACTTTCAAGGCAGAAGGGGCTTGTACCAAGGGTGTGCCTTTCGAAGGTTTTGTGAAAAAAATAATCGGTTCCAGAGTTATAAGGTTTTGAAACTTGGTTTCTGAGCATGCTAAATAGGGTTTTTTAAATAACTCTCTGATATGACCCCAAAATTCTTCTTCTTTTGCAAGCAATTTTTGGTTCTGATTCATTGTGTTTTTGGATTGTGAGAACAAATTTTAAGGTTTTTTTCTGGGAAAAAATTTTGAAAATACATAAACATTGAGTTTTAAAAAAACAACAACACATGAATCTTGTGAAATGGGTCCTGTTAAGCTAGATTGTGCTTTTTTGTTTGTAAAAAATGGGCATGTAATACCTTTTCTGGAACTTGTTAAGTTCTTTGGCTTTTAATTTGCTGAGATGGGTGATTCTTGCACCACCAGCTGTAAATTCTTGGGTCTCACATTTAGATGTGACCCATGTATTTTATATACACAAAAAAAAGGAATTCTTGGGTTGCATTTAAATGTGTAATCCAAGAATTCCTTTTTTTGGTGTGCAGAAAAAAATATTTGGTCGCCTTAACCGTCCAACCCAAGAATTCCATTTTTGGTTCCTGCAAAAAATGTTTTCTTGTCTCACATCCTTTTACTCATAACCTGGACATTTTACAATATTTTAGACCCAAGTTTTAAATATACTGTTCACATTACCCTACCGTATGAACAAGGATGCTGGGAATTTTCAAATACAGATCAAGAGGTAATTCTGAATGGCTCTACAATGCTACAGCATCAACATCATCCTGACATGACCCTACAGTGATGGATTTATGTCGACCACAATTTGCGGTCAACATAAATCCATCAGAGAACTGTTTCTGTTTATTGGGGGACTTTGCCCCCCCAACCCTCCATGTGGGGGGCTCTGCCACTGCACCCCTCGGACTTATGGATTATCAACTCTGAGTCAGAGTTGATTCAGGAAAGGGGGGTCCAGGGCTGGGAGAAAGAGTGCTGGGGTCCCAGGCAGACTTTACAGTGAACTGTCAATGTTGTCGGCATTGACATGTTCACTGTAAAGGTTTCACTGTGGGATCAGTAACCAATTTTGAATCACTCTGTGAAATAACCTTTTGGGAGGAATTGAACACATTGTAGTAAACAAGTTTATGATGTGGGGTCCAAATGTCAAGAAAAAATGAAGCAACATAGTGTGCAGGTCCAGTCTTTGTCCCAGCAGATACTGTAGTGTGTTTTGATCCTGTGTCGGTGAGCTGAGTTAGTTGGCAAGCTCAGTGAGCCAGCTGGATGAGCTAAGGTTGGTGGGGTGGCACTGCCATGTGGCACAAACCCAGCCTGGGAAAGGAAAATGCTGAGTTGGCCACAGGGCAACAGCTAACCTTATAGTGAAGAGACATCTTCTCTTGGCAATGGACCCAGATGGCCATGCACCTCTGCAACCATAGCTGCATGGAAGTGCAGGACCCTGAGAACCCTGCACTTATGCAGTCAGATGGACTCTTGTCCAAGCACATCTGTATCTGTAGCCACAGGAAAGCACAGAGCCAAGTGATATATGTGCCTCTGCAGCCCCCACAGACAGCACCATGAATACTTTGCATCCATAACTGCATTGAAATACAGGGCTAGGAGGGCCCTGCCTCCAATAAGCAGATGGACTCTCCTCTTGGTGCAGGCCTTGGAGGGCCCTGCATATCTGCATTTGTTCACACAGCTCCCAAAGTGACCTGTGTGAATGAGAATACAACTCCACTGTCTCAAATAGAAAGGAAATTCATTGAAAAAAAAACTGCATTAATGTTCCAGTTAGGGTTCAACTTAACCCCTTTAAAAGTAGGGAAATGTGGTGTTAGAGTTTCCAGCCTTAACTTCCCACTTCCCTAAACAGCAAAAGGACAAGGTCACACATGCAACCACAGACAGACGTCATCAGGTAACAAACAACATAAAACTGTTTCCAGGTAACACATACACAGTAGCACTGATGTGCTACCTTTGTGGATTTGTATCTGCAGCTAGAAGGGTGTGTATGTCTTACAGTGTGTGTGAGTACCTGTGGCTGCAGAAGCACAGGCTCAACAGGGGCCTGTGCCTCTGCAGGCAGAAGTCATGTTGCAATTTGGGTATCATGGATTTCTATCTGTGGCTACAAAAGTGCAGGCCTTACAGGGTCCGGTGTATCTGCAGCCAGCAGTGTGTATATGTCTGACAATGCATTAGTACCTGTGGCTACAGGAGCACTGGCCCCAAAGGGGCCTGTACTTCTGCAGACAGAAGTAGTGTTGCAGTTTGGGTATCATGGATTTCTATCTGCAGCTACAGAAGTCAGCGTATGTCTTCCACCTGCAGCTGCAGAAGTGTAGGTCTCTCAGGTGCCTGTGCTTCTGCAGCCAGAAGTGTGTATATGCCTTTCAGTGTGCATGATTACCTGTGGCTACAGAAGTGCTGGACTCAAAGGAGGCCTACACTTCTGCAAATAGAAGTAGTGCTGCAATTTGGATATCATGGACTTCTATCTGTGGCTGTGGAAGTTGATGCATAGGTATTACACCTGTAGATTTAGTTTTCATTAATTTATTTAAACTTTTGTTTACCGGGTAAGCAATATGAGCCAAGGCCCTTTTTCAAAAGTGACAGAGGATCATACATAACAGTCAAGATGTTGCATAAATAGATCAAAGATGCAGAAAAAATAAAATCTCAGTCAGGATAAAATTACAATTATTGACAATCACATTTCAAGGACTCAACATAAAACTGTCTTAATAACATCTTAAAAGTATCATGACTGAGCTTTAAATGTAGGTTCATTGGTAAACTATTCCAAAGTACTGGGGCAGAATATGAAAATGCCGACTTACCCATATTAGTAGTTACCTAAGGAATGTTAAGTAATGGTAAACTATTTGAATGTAACACCCTATCAAAATTCTTTATTTCAAGCAGTGAGTATAAGGGAGAATGAGAACCCAGCTAGCCAGATAACTGGTACAGATGCAATGATTTGCCCAAAATGGGATCTTGAGAGCAAACCTACAAATTGTGTGAAAAGTGGTAGTAAGCAGATGCATGCCTGTTTTGGCTAAACCCTGAAACAGGAAAGAATTATAATTGATTATTGATGACAGTACGTTATTAGTTACAGCTAGTCTAGCTTGTTTGGTAAGAAAATTCTGCAACTTAAACTGAACACCCAGCTTTTGGTTTATTTACCAGGAAATGGATTTTATATGCAAAGAATATGATAAGCAAGGATCTAACAGGCTCCCCAAATATTTGAACTGATAAACCTTTTCCAGTTCAACATCAGTGGAATCTTGTACTACTAGTGATGTACTTTTAGCTAGTCTTTGTCTAGACCCAAAGAGCATACTCTTTGTGTTTTGGTGTTTAACAACAAGTGGTTATTTTTTAGCCAGATGTCCATGATTTGAAAATCCCTATTCAGATCAGAAAATATTTCATCATCTGAGGGGTAGCTATGAAAAAAGAATGATATTTTCAGCATACATTAAACTATTAGTTTGGAGCAGAAATGATGGAAATTTATCAACAAAAATTGAAAACAAAAGGGGACCCAGGATTGAACCCTGGGGCACCCATACCTCCATAACTCTACTGCCCGATATCACCCTATGATAGCTCACCCTGAGAGGGCAATATGTTAGATAGCTATCACACCAATTTAAGGGCGAGTCCCCAACTCCTATACTCCCCAGCCTCCCCTGAGCAGCAGGCAGTGGTCAACTAAGTTGAAGGCCTTGGAAAGGTCCATGAACACAGCACTGGAGAGTTTACCATGATCCATTGCCCCACCAATGTGGTCCATGAACCTGGCCAAGGCCGTCCCAGTACCATGATGTTTCCAAAATCCATGCTGCTCAGGAGACCAAAGGCCAGAGGAGTTGAGAAACTCTACTAGTTGTTCATTTACTATTTTTTCCAGAAGTTTACCCAGCACTGGAAGTAAGGAAATGGATCAATAGCTATCTAAGTCTGTAGGAGTGCCACCTTTAAATATTTCTTTTATGACAGTATGTTTCCACTGGCTTGGAAACTGGCTAGTCAAAAGATCAAAAGAGAAAGGCTGAACCCCTTTGTCAGTGGAACATAAATATGAGTTGCAATTAACTTTAAGAAACTTGGCTCAAGGTTGTCACTACCAGAGCTTCTACCAGGGGACAATTGTTTTAATCATTTTAATACTTGTTTGGGTTTGATTAAATGAAAATAAAAAGATGATATATGATCTTCTGATACTGTTTCCACAGGAACTGAATTGCTTACTGAGGAAAAAGCAACAGTAAGACAAGTTAAATCAGCAAATTTAGTCAGAAAATCTTTTGAAATGTCGACATAATCAGACTTTTTTTTTACCATTTACATTAAAAGAATCTTGTAAATTATCTGTGTTGGGAGATGTAATAGTTTTGATTGCTGGCCAATTTTTTTTTTTAGCTCTTTCCTTTGTCTATTTAAATGATAATCAGATTTACTTGATCTTAACCTAATTTTTCATATGTTTCTTAATCTACGGTAATTATTAAAGTCAGCAATACTCTGTGTTTTTTTGTTAAGATTTTAAGCTATATCTCTATCCTTCATAAGGTGGAATAAATTAGGGGTAATCCACTTATTAACAGTACCCTTGACCCTTCTTGGTTTTTGGGGAAAAAAATTATCCTGTAATTTCAGGAGGGTAGTTGGAAAAAAAGTCCATTGCCAAATCGAACCTCAGGGATGGCATCTAGAAATGTCCAATCAATAAGTTTTAATTCATTCAGGAGACTGTCCTGTATAAATGGGGTAAATCTCCTAAATGAAATGAATCTACGGGTAGTTTAATCTTATTCTCCTTACAAGTACAGAATACTGCTAAGTGATCACTTACATCATCAGGAAGAGTACCACTTGCCAGTACTCTAGCAGAATTATTTGTTAATATCCAAGCTAAAATAGTATGCTTATGGCAAGTGAGGTTCATTCTAGTATAAGAGGTAACTAGTGGAACCAAGCTAGCATTAGCCAGCAATGACTCAATTTCAGGGTTGCTATCAGGTGCCCAATTTATATTCAAGTTTCCCATGACCAGTAAGTCTCCCGTCTTACATTCTTGACCCAAGGATTCTAACAAATCCTTAAGACCCCTAATATCCATTTTTGGTGGATTATAAACTGCACAAATTTTTTATATATGACAGCCCCAAGCAAGGATTGAATAAGTTACCATTCACAAGCTTAGGTGTTTGTAGAAGTGGTACACATTTCAGTAACATCTAAGCCATTCCTATAATAAATTAATATCCCGCCACATTTGTTCTTTCCTAACTGATCTTTCCTTATATTTTTGTAACCTTTGAATGAGTAAAATTTAAGATCTATCATGGGCTTCAGCCAAGTCTCAGTTAAACATTATACATCAGGATGATGTTCCAACAAGGTCTGTATTTCATGTTTTTTTTATTTGTAATACTTCATACATTTAAATGTATAAAATGGAATCCCCTCTTCTTATGAGCAGAGGTTGAAATATTAGGATATGAATTGACCTGGATTGGACTCAACATGTCCTGAGAGGCCTAGTAAAAGGGAAAAAAATAAAAAGGGAACCAAGGTTGGAACATTCAATACAAAGTGATTTAAATATAACCTGGCTTCATAAACTGTTCTCCTTTTTACTACTCCCAAAAGCTTACCATTAACTGCAATAACATGAGTAGAGCTTTGCAAATTTTTTTGAAAACAAGAATTCATTATTGTGAAGCCCCAAAAACTTTGAACCCAGTACCTCTTTTCCATCCCATTTTTAAAAAAAGTAAAAACATTCGCAGTCCAGAAAAATAAGCCCAGACATGAAGCAATATAAAAAACCCTTCATTTTAACTTAAGAAGCCTGTCAGGTCAGTAAATTAGCAGTAAATTATTGAACAATCTTACTCAATCACAGTTATGTTCCACCAAGAGCTCTGAAAATATTTTACCGACTCACACTCATGCTGGAGTGCTTGCATCTCAGGCCAGCACAAGCTTTTATAATGTTCAGCCCCATCCCTTCTAGCTGCTGATTGGCTGGTGGCCCGCCACTGAGCCCTCCTCCATAAAACATCTATTCAGCCAAAACAGCCAACAGGGGAACAGTTTGTTTAGCAGATGAATGAATGTCCAGCTAAATTCAGCAACAGTTCAAGAAACAGTTGAAGATCTTGCAACAATACTGGCCAGGACAGCAGAACAAGTGGAGGAATGCTGACACTCTTCTGGCCAGCATGGGCTATTATAATGCTCAGACCTATCCCTTCTAGCTGCTGGTGACCCACCGCTGAGCCCCCTCCACAAAATGTCTATTCAGCCAGACCAGCAAACAGGGGAATAGTTCATTTAACAGATGAATGAATGTCCATATAAATTTAGCAGCAGTTCAAGAAACAGCCAAAGATCTTGTAACAATACTGGCCAGGACAGCAGAGCAGGTGGAGGAATGCTGACACTCCTCTTCTGGCCAGCACAAGCTTTTATAATGCTCAGCCCCACCCCTTCTAGCTACTGACTGAATGGTGGCCTTCTGCTGAGCCCCCTCCAGAAAAAGTCTATTAAGTCAAACCAGCACATAGGGGAACAGTTCATTTAGCAGATGAATGAATGTCCAGCTAAATTCAGCAGCAGTTAAAGAAACAGCTGAAGATCTTGGAACAGTACTGGCCAGGACAGCAGAGCAGGTGGAGGAACACTGATACTCCTCTTCTGGCCAGCACAAGCTGTTATAACACTCAGCCCCACCCCTTCTAGCTGCTGATTGACTGGTAGCCCACCACCGAGCCCCCTCCACAAAATGTCTATTCAGCCAGACCAGTGCACAAGGGAACAGTTCATTTAGCAGATGAATGAATGTCCAGCTAATTTCAGCAGCTGTTCAAGAAACAGCTGAAGATCTTGCAACAATGCTGGCCAGGACAGCAGAGCAGGTGGAGAAATGCTCTGGGCCCTGGGGAGTGGGATGGGGTCTCTGGGTGACATCTCTTCATAACTTGTTTTCCAAACCAGTCCCTATATTCACAATTGTGCCAGTGCCTCCCTGTAATGGACCACTGCTTTGGTAGTTCTTCCAATGCTGTGGCTAGCACACAGTTCCGTGACAGCCAGGAAATGGACAATCATATACCAGCCTGCCGTACCACCGCAAACAGTGGCGACTGATTTTAGTTCCAAACCCTGGCTGAAAATGTTACTTTATTCCCTGCTGTTGTGACCATAATTACACGTGCACTAAGCCAACCTGCTGACACCAACAATGGACTGCAAGGCAACACTGAATCTGTCCCACTTCTCTGCAGCAATAAAGTCCTCTTTCCACAATTGCTTTTCACCTCAAGCACCCAGCACAAGCCTCCTTTTAGTTTTCACCATTGGAGAAGATGATTTTACCCTCAGGGACTTGCACTTCTGCAGCCAGAAGTGTATATTTATCACAGTGTGCATTAGTACCTGTGGCTACAGAAGCACTGGCCCATAGCTTCCTGTGCTTCTGCAGACAGATGAACTGTTGTTATTTTGATATTGTGGATTTGTATCTGTGGCTGTATGGGCCAGTGTTTCTGCAAACAGAAGTAGTGTTGTAATTTGAATATCGTGGATTTCTACCTGCAGCCAGAAGTGAGTGTATATGTCTTGCAGTGTGCATATGCAGATACAAATCCATGAAGGTAGCAAATTAGTGTTACTGTATTTGTGTCACTGGAAACATCTGTGTGTTGCTTGTCTTATCCGATGATGGCTGTCTGTGGTTGCTTGTGTGACCTTGTCCTTTTGCTGCTTGGGGTGTGGGGAGTTAGGGTTGTAAACCTTAATGTCACATTTTCCTACTTTTGTGGGGTTAAGCTGAACACAAACCGGTGCATTAATGCACATTGCATGAATATTATAGGGGCTCAGTAGTGCCCCTGTAGTTAGGGTTGAGTACGGAGTTCAATGTCAAATCCCTAACATTGCACCTTAATAGCTTTGGCAGAATTTGACAAAATCAGCTGAAATTTTGCATATTATCAAGGAGGAAATATCTAAATCTGAGGAAGGTTTTGTGATGGCAGCTTGTGTGGTTTCTGAGATCCGCATATGTAATTTTTCTGTAGCTGTCTAATGTTTTCCTATACTTAACATGTGATTTTTTTGCTGTCACCTACACCCTACATAGAATGGAATTTTTTCCCCATACTTTCAGGGTACAGACATAATGTCCTAAGGTAGGGCCTTTGAAAGGTTTCTTGAAAAATATTAAATGGTTCAAGAATTATAAGGCTTTAAGGTTTCGTGTTTTTCTGTTCTGAGCATGCTCAATAGGGCTCTTGGGATAGCGTTATGATACAACACAAAAAATTCTTTACTGCAAGATCATTTTTTGTTTCTCATCACTTGCTTCTCATAGCACAAAGCATTTTTTGTGCCATGAGACCTGACATCTTATTTCTTTTCTCCTCAAACTAATAAGCACGAAAATTACTTAAAAATGCTGTCATTCAAAAAAACAAACATCAAAACCTAGCTAAATGGGAACTGTTTAGCTAGATTATGATGCTTGTTTCTTCCATTAATGGACAGAAATACCTTTTCTGGGCACTCCAAAATCCTGGTTGCCCAGTGTAGCCAGAGGAGCAATTGACCCACAGTTCTCAACTAAAAAAATAGTTCTCTGTATGAGAACAAAGGGACTTTCTTCAAGTTCTGCAGCCACAGCTGGAATTCATGCTGTGGGTTACTCCAAGAGCAGTGAGCTGCTCTTTCCCTGGTGTCTAGTGGCACCCCTCACCCTCTGATCACCGTCGCATTATGTATGTTATGTTTCCCTGGTGTCTAGTTGCACCGCCCACCCTCTAATTGCTGGCCCCATATTTATATAATGTTTCCCTTGTGTCTAGTGGTGCCCTCCACCCTCCCATTGCCATCCCTTTATGTGTCTTAGTTTCCCTAGTGTCTAGTGGCACCCCACCCAATTGTCATCCCCTTATGTATGTTGTTTCTCTGGTGCCTAGTGGCACCCTCCACTCTCCGATTGCCATCCCCTTATGTACATTGGTCTCCTGGCATCTACTGGCACCCCCCACCCTCTGATCATCATCCCATTAAGTACGTTGTTTCCCTGGTGTCTAGTGGCAGCTCCCTCCAATTGCTGTCCCCTTATGTATTTGTTTCTCTGGTGTCTAGTGGCACCCCCGCCCTCGGATCACTGTTCCCACATTAATGTTACTGTCATAAAGGAAACTATCCCTTGATGGTTATTTTTGCTAAACCTGTAAAAGAAAAAGTCGTCCCTCATTGATCCAAAACCCTACCCCAACCTCCCACTGAGCAGCCACCACCCCGCACCACCCCCACACCCCACACATACCCTCACCCACCTGAACACCATCCCAGGGCGAAGATCCGCTCTCTGATTGAAAACACATCTTGCTGCTGGAACCGCCGACTGCAATATGAGAAACTAAGGTAAGTGCAGGTCAATGTATTTCAATAGGGTTTTTAACTTTGATGCATAACTTTGTCATTTTTGCATATTTTGACCCTAAATTTTCAACATGGCCTTTAGGGATCCCACCTCATGACCAATGTGGTCAAATTATGCAAATCAGGCCCAAAAGGTGATTTCATGATCACGTGGCAAAATCACCTTTCAGGTGGGATTTGAACATTTTCATCACCCTTGTTCATGAGGTGCAGTCATAAGAAGGCCATGTTGAAAATTTGGGGTCAAAATATGTAACAATAGCAAAGTTATGTGTGTACCTTGAATTTTGCTATGCTCGCTCATTACTTAGTAATTTTAAATATTTTGACCCTGACTTTATTACATAGCCATTTTTTCACACCACTTCATCAGTGGCTATGTTGAAGGTTTGGAGTCAAGATACTGAAAATTACCAAAGTTGGGTAAACATTGAAATATTGCAATAGACAAAGAACCTCTGAGCGCAAACACTGAGGCAAGGGTTACCCCAAAGGGCATTTGGCTGGGAAGCCAAGTTTCAAGAAAATAGAAAATCACACATTGAAATATTGCAATGTTCACTCACAACGTGGGTCATTTTACCATAGTAGTACACCAAATTTTCAGCATAGCCTTCTTATGACTCCACCTCATGAACCTGATAGGTGAAAACTTTAGAACCCCAGAAAAACATGATTCCACACTACAGGAAGAAAGAAAGAAAGAAAGAAAGAAAGAAAGAAAGAAAGAAAGAAAGAAAGAAAGAAAGAGAGAGAGAAAGGGAATGCCAACTTATAGCTTCAACTGAAGCCAGCTGCAGAACTCCAGCTACTGTATGGCATCAGAATTCAAGAATGTCCAGCTGTTCTCATGCTGAAAATGTGGAAGGGTCACATCGGCAAGGGACTGTTTTCTTTTCTGCAGGTTAAAAAAACAAGGGATGGTTTTCTTTATTGCAGGGGACTTGCAGGGGACATTCTGAATGTGGGGACTAAGCACCCAAGTGTCAGTATAGTGTTTGGTGGCACCAGGGAGTGGGCACCCCGGTGCCACCAGGCATATTACAGGCATGGGAGTGGGCAACCTGGAGGGGAGGGGGTGAAAAAAGTGGTACCAGGGGTGGACACACCTGTCTGCTTAACAGAGATTAAACATGGAAAGGGGTGCCAGCAACCTTGGGGGAGAGGAGAAAGAATATGCATTGAAGATTCAGCTTCAGAATTCAAGAAAGTCCTCCTGTTCGAATACTGAGAATGTAGGCGAATTGCTCCTCTCACTAACCTCGGCTTCCAGGATTTGTGAGTGCCCAGAAACATTATTTCTAGGGAAATTTTCAAAAAACGAACACCAGAATCTAGCTAAACAGGTTCTGTTTACCTTGGTATGGGTGTTTATTTGAAAATATATAATTGTTTATGTATTTTCAATGTTTGTGAGTTAAAAAAAGATGGAGGCCATAATGAGTATTTTTTCAACATGATTGATATTTTTTCCCTCATGATTGATATTTTTTCTCAAACAAGTAAATCATAAAAATAAGCACTTGCAATACTTTTTTTTTTACTGTTCGCATTTGTTAGTTATTAAAAAAAATCCTTATAGCTATGGAACCATATAGTATTTTTTCACAAAACCTTTAAACATCACACCTTGGCACTGGCCCCTTCAACCCTAACAATTTCATGAAAAAATCCCACAATGTCTAGGCTTTATGTGAAAGCAATAAATAAATAAATGCAATGTTAAATGTTGGGACACCAAAATAATTTTTCTGTTTTTGGTGCTCTGTATCTTGAAAGCTGAACATGATGCCATCACAAAACTTTTCATACCTTGAGACTCTGACAGCCTGACTGTACATGCCAAATTTTGTGCTTTTTTGTAAAATGATGCCAAAGTTTTTATCGCACAAAAATTGGGAGGGCTAACATTAAACAGCCTACTCAACCCTTATTATAGGGGTACTACTGTGTCCCTATAGTATACATAAGGGATATGCCATGTCCCTAATAGAAATATCCCTGATATTTCTCTTGAGTGCAGTTTGACCTTATGACATCATGAGTGGCGAAGCCTTGAGTGATGTCAAAGGTCAAACTGTGCAAGGGGAAAATATCAGGGATATTTTTTGTTAGGACTGTGGCATATTTCATTTATGCAACACTGTGTACTTCTAGTTTAAGACAGTGTTGTTTCATCATTGTTGTTTTTTAATTTTAATTTTATTTGCAGTTTCTGATGACCTAGGGGCAGTTTGGGATCACAGAGTGGTTTGATGCATGTGACATTATGGCATGTGTCATGTGTCATGGTGCAATATAAGTGCAGGTGGCTGAAGCTAAACCAGGGGAAATGGAGGCAGTTTCAGTAGAGCAAGCAGAATAGCCTGAATAAAAGGCTGGAGAATGGGCTGCTGTACCTGGTGTGGAGTCTGCAACAGAGTCAGTCAGGGATGTGTTGTGAGAGTATCAGGATGAGGAGGGGGGTAAGAGTGAAAGATTATAAATGGGCTGTTTTGGCAGGCAAAATAATTGAACGGGGAAGAAAACATTTGATTAGGGCTTTTTTTAATATAATTTTGTGTTGTAGGAGAGAATGGGGGAGAAAGTGAAAGTATGATTCCTAGTATGAGGTTAAAGTGAATATGAAACCACAGAGCAGGAGCTGGCATGCAAGTGAGCAGCTGTGTTCTGACTGAGCTGCTCGTGTTGCCAGCTCCCATCAATCAAAACCTACTGGTCTGACCACCCTGGAAATATCAACAGTACATGCCAGAATTTATACTTACTAGTGTTGCATCCATCCATCTATCTATCTATCTATCTATCTATCTATCTATCTATCTATCTATCTATCTATTATTTGCAAAAAAAACTGCATTAATGCACCAGTTATGGTAACTTAATGCCACAGAAGTAGAGAAATGTGGTGTTAGGGTTTCCAACCCTATCACCGCTCCCCACTCCCCAAGCAGCAAAAGGAAAAAACATTAGGGTTTTGGGTCTCCAGAGTCTTGGTGAATCAGTGGTCTTCCTTGGGGGTTGTCAACCCTAATGCCCACCCCATTCTGTGAGCAAGCAACGTCACACATGATCTCCTTTCTTCACATGGGTCACACAGGGCCCTGCATGAAGAAAGGAGCAACAAATTGTGTTGGTAACCTGTGATGAGACATACTTCTTTACCTTTGAAGAGTGTATCATTATGAGGCAGGGGCTTGGAGCTGTACCTTGTACTTTGGATTGGAGACTAGGGGCTGGGGGGAAGGGTGACAATTAGGGTTGACAACCCCCAAGGAAGATACTACCACTGATTCACCAAGACTCCAGAGACTCAAAACCCTAATATTTTTTCCTTTTGCTGCTCGGGAGTGGGGGCATTATAGTTGGAAACTCTAATGCCACATTTCCCTACTTTTGCAGTGTTAAGTTACCCTGACTGGTGCATTAGTGCAGTTTTTTTTTTGCAAAGAATTTCCTTACTTTTTGAGATACTATAATTGTATCCTCATTTGCCTGTGGGAGTGCAGGGGCCTCTAGGCCCTGCAATCTCATCCCTCCACAGATGCGTACATGTATGTTGCCTTGGAAGCACATGGTCTGGATGGCCCTGTGCTAGCATTTCTGCCAAAAAAGCAACCAAATTGTTACAATAGTGTTGTTATTGCTCCATCTCATGAATGCCATGCTGATAATTTTTAAATCCCTACCAAAACATCATTCTGTGGCATCAAAACATTATTCCATGCCACAGGAGTGAAAACACATTTTGGCCAGGATTTGAAAAATGACAGCTGTCACATTTATGAGGTGATGTAAAAAATGGCTTTGTTGAAAATTTGGGGTGAAAATATTTAAAATTACCAAAGTTGCAAGTGAGTGTAGTAAAATTTCAATATGTGTGCATAACTTTGCATTTTTTACATGTTTGGACCCCAAATTTTCAACATAACCTTCTTATGACACCGCCTCATGAGCAAGGGTGGTGAAGATTTTCAAATTCTGCCCAAAAGGTGATTTCACCAAGTGACGGCAAACTCACCTTTCAAGCTGGATTTGTGGAATTCCACCACCATTATTTTTTATGAGGTGGGGTCCCCAAAAGGCCATGCTGAACGTTTGGTGTAAAAATATGCAAAAATAGCTAAGTTATGCATCAAAGTTGAAAACCTCATTGAAATACATTAAACACACTTACCTTAGTTTCTCATATTACAGTCGGTGGTTCCAGCAGCAAGACATGTCTTTGATCAGAGAGTGGATCTTCATCCTGTGACCTGTTCAGGTGAGTGAAGGTGTGTGGGAGTTGTACTGGGGTGTGTAGGGTTGTGGTTGCTGAGTGGGAGGTGGGGATGGAGGGGGTCAGATCGGTGAGGAACAATTTTGTTTTGCAAGTTACAAAAAAAAAACATTGAGGGACAGTTTTTAACACCAGGACAGTGATCAGAGGGTGGGAGGTGCTGCTAGATATCAGGGAAAGTCCCAAAACAAATGGGGACAGTGATTGGAGTAGACACCAGGGAAAGACCAACAACTAATGGGGATGGCAATCGGAGGGTGGCGGGTTGTCACTAGACACCAGGGAAAGACAAATGAATTAAGGGGACAGTGACAGCAGGATGGGGATGCCACTACACACCAGGGAAAGATCAATCAAATACAGAGGCACAATCAGAGGGTGGGGATGCCACGTGTCACCAAGGAAAGACAAAAACATGATTGGAATGGTGATCAGAGAGTGGTGGGTGCCACTAGACACCCGGGAAATATCAATCAATTACTGGGATGGCAACTGGAGGGTGGGGTGTGCCACTAGACAATAGGGAAAGACCAACAACTAATGGTGATGGTGAACAGAGGGTTGGGGTGACACTAGACACTAGGGAAAGACAAATTATTTAATGGGACTGTGATTGGAGGGTGGAGATGCCACTACATGCCAGGGAAAGATCAATCAATTACAGGGGTGCAATCAGAGGGTGAGGATGCCACTTGACACCAAGGAAAGACAAAAACATGATTGGAATGGCAATCAGAGGGTGGGGGTGCCAGTAGACACCAGGGAAAGACAGAAACAGGGAAACATTAAATAAATAAAAGTAGGGATTGTGATCAGAGGGTGGGGGTGCAACTAGACACCAGGGCAATGTTACAGACATAAAGAGAAGGCAATGGGGGGCACCAGTAGACACAAGGGAAACAGCAACTCACTGCTGTCACTGCAGCACATAGCACAAATTCCAGCTGTGGCTGCAGAAGTCAAGAAAGTCCCACTGTTCTCATACAGAGAACGCCAGGTGAACAGCTCCTCTTGCTAAGCTGGGCACCCTGGATTTTGGGTGCCTAGAAAAGTTATTTCTGGCAAATTTAAAAATAAACATACAGCAGAATCTAGCTAAATGGGTCAATTTAGGTGGGTTCAGGTGTATTTCTTAAATACATAATCTGATTGTACTTTTACTGTTTGTAAGCTTAAAACAGTAAAAAGAAAATGGTAGCCATCTCAAGTGTTCCCCCCATAGCAAGTAAATCATGCACATAACCACTCGGGAGGTGTTTTTTTTACCTTTCACAATTGGTATTTCACTGCACATGAACAGTAAATCATGACCTGTTAACCCTTGAGAACTTTTTTTTAATCGATCAAACTTTAAAATTATCCAAAAAATGTTTATGATTCAAAAACAGTATTCCATTTCTTTGCCAAACCATCCAAAGACAAACCCTTGGTGCAGACCCCATCATCCCTGAACATTTCATGAAGAAATTCCATATGGTCTAGACTGTAGGAAAGAGCTAAAATAACCAATATTAAGTACAGGGAAACAAAACATAGATTTCTTTCACTTTTTTGATGCTCCGTATCTCACAAACCGTACAAGATGTTGTCACAAAACTGTTCATGCCAAACTTTGTGCTAATTCTTCAAACTATGGCAAAGTTATTAAGGTGTAAAAATTGGGTTTAACATTGAACTGCCAATGCTACTGCAACCCTATAACATATATATATATATATATACACACACACATATATTATAGTGGCGCAGTCGCGCCACTATAGTTAGGGTTCAGTTGTCACTTCTATGTTAAACTCAAAATTTTGAGCGTTAATAACTTTGGACCCATTCAACAGATTTGTCTGAAATTTGGCATGCACAGTGGAACATGATAGGTCTCTTGATCTACCAAATTGTGTTTCAGTCGGACTTACGGTCTTTGTGTACAAAAATGCTGAAAAATGCAAAATTATCTGTTTTTGGAGGCAGCTTTTAGGATTTTGGATGTGGCCCTGCATAGCCATTGTGTGGTTTGCCACTCTGTGAGGTGATTTTTTTGAAAGAGCTCTGGTGGCCGAACATGCCGCTTTTTGTTTGGTGAAAAAATATTACGGCATTCAAAAGTTATGCCACTTTTAAGTTCTCATTATAAGTCAATGGGAAAATGTATATGTATGTTTTGCGAACAAAGAATGGGGTTCTGGCCATCTCTTCCCAACTGGCGATCAAAGAATTTGCAGCCTCACGGTTCAAGAATCTTTGTCCCTGAGAAATTTAAAAATTCTTTAATCGCGAGGTCCGCCATCTTGTTTTCAAATTTCTGATCGGAAAAACACAAATATCTCGGCTCAGGGGTCACTTCTGAAGTAAAACTTGGATGAGTTTTACTTGGGAAACTCCGATCTATCGAGCCATGCCTTTGGTTTCATCCAAATCAGTCAAAAAATAGAGTTATGAGCTTTTAACATCTTAATTCGTGGCTCACTAACGATCTTTGATCGTCAGCCTGCAAATTCTTTGATCGCGAGATTCTTTCATCGCGATCATGCATCGTGAGTGAGGGATGAGATGGCCAGATTTAAAAATCGATTTTCTCAGCCCAGGGTGCCCTAGGAAGTTAAATGAGGGTGGGTTTTGCTCAGGGGGCTTTGTTCTGCCCAATCTGAATAAAATAAATCATGTTTTTAATATCCCTGGTAGTCTAGTGCCCCCCCCGATCTGTATAGAAAGAATAATGTTCTGCATTTCCCTGGTAGTCTAGCAGCCCCCCCAATATGTATTTAATAGATAATGCTTTGTATATCCCTGGTAGTCTAGCGGTCCCCCCGATCTGTGTAAAATTAATATTGTTGTCCATATCCTTGGTAGTCTAGCGGCCCCCCCGATCATGATAAAATACATTACAATCTTCAGTTCCCTGGTAGTCAAGTGGCCCCCAAACATGTATTTGATAAATTATGCTTTGTATATCCCTGGTAGTCTAGTGGCTCCCCAATCTGTATAAAATTAATATTGTTGTTCATATCCCTGGTAGTCTAGTGGCTCCCCCATCATGATAAAATACATTATGATCTGCAGTTTCCTGGTAGTCTAGTGGCCCCATCCCCCACCCAGCCATGCCAGCCACCCAGCACCCCCACCCTTGCCCAGCCGGCGACTAGCACAGCCCACATCTCACCTCCACAGCTAGCTGCCGACTGTGTGTATTAGCAGCGGGTGTGTTTTGCTCAGGGGCTTCATTCTGTTGAACCTCATTCTTCTACACTGCACCACCTCAGGTTGTTTACACATGGGATGGGGTGAGTGTTAAGGCTGATGACCACACACACCCCAATGCCTGTTGATGGGGCGGGGTGGGGTGGGGTTCAATGGGTGGAACCCTAATGGTGAATTTCCTCACTTTTGTCACTGTAGAAGAACCCTAACTGATGCATTAACCAGTTTTTGTATAGAATATATATATATATATATATATATATATATATATATATATATATATATATATATTATATATTTATTATGTGTGTGTGTATATATAGATATATATATATATATCTATATATATATATATATATATATATATACTTTTAGAAAAACTGTTAATGCAACATTTAGGGTTGAGGCTACAGTGACAAAAGTGTGGCTTTAGGGTTTCCAACTCTAAAACCTCAACTCCACCAATAAAGAAAATCAGGGGTGGAGTCTTCCTTGGGGTTGTCAACCTTAAAGCTCACCCCATTACTTGTAATTGTTTCTGTAGTACAGCAAAAAGAATGGGGTGAGCTTTAGGGTTGACAACCCCTAGTAAGCCACTTCCCCTGATTTGCTTTAGGGGTGACCTTAGGATTTTAGGGTTGGAAAACCTAGAGCCACATTTCCTTACTTTTGTCACTGTACCTCAACTCTAAATGTTGCATTAACAGGGTTTTTTTTGCAAAGAATTTCTTTACTTTTTGAGGTAGTACAATGGTATCCTTATTTTCCTGTTGGAGTGCAGGGTTATCTGAGCCATGCACTCTCATGCATCTGTGCTTTTTGTGATAGTGTTATCATAGCCTCATTTGTGTGATGGAGCACAGGGCCCAATGTCCCTGCACTCCTATTCCACCATAGATGCGTATACATACTGTGTGTTTATGGAAAAGATAACAGCAACTAAATTGTCAACATTGCCTTCCTATTACCCCACCTTATCAACATGGTAGTAAAAATTGTGAAATCCCCATGAAAATGTCTCTCCCCACTACTGCAGTGTCATTATGTGTCATGGGCGTGAAAAGACATTTTGGCCAAGATTTAAAAAATGGCAGCTGTCACATTCATGGGGTGGTGTAAAGTAGTGGCTACTGTATGTTGATAATTTGGGGTTAAAACATTGAACATTAACAAAGTTACAAGCAAGCATAGCAAATTGTCAACAGATGCACACAACTTTGTCATTTTAGCATATTTTGATCCCACATTTTCAACATACCCCTCTCATAACCCTACGCCTTGAACATGTAGGGTAAAAATTTTGAAATCCCGGCAGAAAGATGATTTCAACAACTGACCATGAAATTGCCTTTTTGGGCAGGATTTGCAAAATGACACCAACATTTTTCATGAGGTGGTGTCCCAAAAATGCCATTTTGACAATTTGAGATCAAAATGTTGAAAAATTACAAAATTATGCACCGAAGTTAAAAAATCCACTGAAATACATTGAACTGCATTTACCTTACTTTCCATATAGCAGTTGGCATTTTCAGCAGCAAGATGTGTCTTCAATCAGAGATTGGTCTTGATCCTGTGACCTGTTCAGGTGAGTGAGAGGGTGTGGGGTGGTGGGTGCTGAGTGGGAGGTGGGGTGGGAGAGGGTCAGATCACAGAGGGACCATTTTGTTTTTACAGGTGTACAAAAAAAAGACATCAAGGACTGTTTTCTTTATTTCAAGGAGGACAGCTAAGGGAGGGTGAGAGATGCCACTAGACACCAGGGAAAGTATTCCCAAGAATGGAGATGGTGATTGGAGAGCTGAGGGTGCCACTAGACACCAGGGAAAGCTACAAAAAGAATGAGGATGGAGATCGGGAGGGGGTGCCACTAGAGACCAGGAATAATGCAAATTACAATGGAGATAATGATTAGAGGGTGGGGGTGCCACTGGACACCAGGGATAATAACAGCATGATGGGAATAGTGATCAGAGGGCAGGGGGTGCCGCTACGCACCAGAGAAAGTTACAAAAACAATGGGGATGGGGATGGATGGGATGTGCCACTAGACACCAGGGATCATAGAAACAATATGGGAGATGGCAATCAGAGAACAGGGGGTGCCACTGGACACCAGAGATAATAAAAGAAATGACTGGGCAGGTGATTGAAGGGTGTGGGGGTGCTACTAGACACCAAGGAAACTTCCAATAACAAGGGAGATGGGGATCAGGGGGTACCACTACACAACAGGGAAAACATGAAATAATTATGGGGGCAATGAACATTTTCTCCTCATAAAAAAGGATCTTTGTCATGACTTGTTATTTTTTATTTATGTATTATTTATTTAAAATGTTTCACCAGGAGAGTACACTGAGCGGGAGGCTTGTTTCCAGGTGTGATCTGGGGGGTATGGGGAGAGGGAGGTGAGATATACAGTTAAATACATTGGATACAATAACATAATACATTGCTATACATGCAAACATACATAAGACCCAGTAGTAAAAGAAGAAGTCATACTATTGGATAACAAGATAATATACAACAGAGAGGACCACACTGAAGGTGTCAAATGATGACAATGTGTCTGTTCTTGTATCACGAGTCACAAAAAAAGATTTGCAATGTTAAAAAAAAACATGTGAAGGGCATTTCTGCAGCAGTTAAATACAGACTACAGCTAAAGGAGTCCCAGTAAGATGGTACATTTATTTATTTAAAAGAGATTTACCAGGAAAGACATAATGAGCCATGAAGCACGTTTCCAGATGTGTCCTAGGGGCAGGGTAAGGGATGAGTACAAAATAACAAGTAGAAGCACAGTAATACAATAATACACAATATATACAATAATATACATTATCAAATAAGGCAAGCAATAATAATGCAGGTTAAGACATCAGAAGTGTGATGTACCATACACTCACAAGACTGTAATGTCAGGAATATAGAACAGGGTAGGAGAGTGAACAAGTAGAGGAGAGAGAGAGGAGGGGGGCTAAAGGGGTGAGGTTAGGGTGGGTGAAATAGAGAAAAGGACGTAGATAGATTAGGGTTGCAGAGCAAGTATGGGGGTATGGTGGAGGGAATAGAGTGCTGAGGGTAGGATATGGTGATTGGGAGAGGAGTAGAAAAGGTATTAAGAGAGGTTGGAGTGATTGAGAAAGCAGAGTGTGAGTGGGGTTGAGGGAGTAGTGGAGGGGTAAAGGAGGAGAGGAAGGGGTTGAGAAGGGTGGTGAAAAGTGTAGAGGTTGGAGTAGTTGGGGAGTAGGTGGAGGGCATTGGGCTAAGGGCAATTACAGGAGGGGTCAGTGTGGCTTTGGAATAGAGTGAAGAGAGAGTGTTTGGAGGAAGCAACGCAAATTGTTAGTGGAAGGAAGTTTCAGAGATTAGGAAGGTGGAAGGAGAAACCAAACTGACCAGCTAGGAATTTATGAGAGGGGAGCAAGAAGGAATGATAACCTGAGTTAGGGAGAGTGTATGGGGAGAGGGGCATCGAGGAGAGAAGACAGCTGAGTTAAGGAGGGAGCGAAGCCAACCAGAATTTAGAAATGAAGGAGGCACAGTGGCTGAGGCAGTGATCTTCCAAGGAAGGGAGGGAGAGATCAGTGTACAGAGAACAGTGGTGAGTGTGGGGTTGGGGGGACAGGCCAAGGCAAAATGGCAAAAGGAGTGGAAGTGGGATCCAATCTGGCCAGGGTGAATTTTGGTGCAGCACTGTACCATAGATTATGTCACTGTAATCAAAAATGGGGAGGATCATCTTAGTGATGGTGTGTTGGTGGGTAAATATAGGGATACAGCTTTTGTTCCTACAAAAGGCATCGAGTTTGGGATGGAAATTTTTCTACATGGCATCTATGTGCTGAGAAAAACCAAAGTGGTAATCAAGCCAGACACTGAAGTACTTAAATGAGGGCACACCCTTTATTTTACTCCCACCTAGAGTGAGGAAGGTGGGGAAGGAAGGATCTAGAAAGCCTCTGCTGAGTGCCAAAACACATGGAGACCATTTTTCTTTGCATTAAGGGATAATTGATTAGCCCTGAACCGTTTCTGAACAGTGTCAAAATCAAGTTGAAGCCTGGATGTTAACTCTGATGGAAAAGAGCCAAATGAAAACAGAACCATGTCATCTCTATACATGTGGATGGATGTAGAGGAGCAGGCTGAGGGGAGGTCATTGAGGAATATGGAGAAGAGCAATGGGCCAAGGACAGAACTTTGGGGGATGGTGGGGTGTATGGATAGTAGGGGAGAAAGGGATTCTCCAATTCTCATTGATTGAGATCTTCCAACAAGGTAGGAGTTGAACCAGTTGATTGTGGAGTCCAATAAACCTACTTATTTTAACTTGTCCAGGAGAAGAGGGTAGGAGACAGTGGCGAAAGCTTTTGCTAGATCAACAAAGATGGTGCAATAAGGAGGCCTTGCTCTGTGCCAGTACGGATGGAGTCTGTGAGCCTGAGAAGACAGGAAGTGGTGGAGTGATGTTTGTGGAAGCCATACTTAAAGGGGATGAAGAAGGAGGAGGAGTCAAGGAAGGGGGAGAATTGAGACAGAACTATGTATTGTTGGAGTTTGGATAAGGTTGGGAGGAGAGACATAGGGCAGAAATTACCAGGAAAGGAGGAGTCACCTCCTTTTGGAAGGGGAATGACTGGTGCATGCTTTCAGGTATCCAGGACTGAGCCAAGAAAGAATGATAGGCTGAGCAGGGAGGAGATAGGCAAGGCAATGGCAGGTACAGAGAGGTACAGAAGCTTGAGAGCAAGTCCATCAGGGCTCCCACCATTCTGGGGGTTGAGAGCCAGGAGGGCTTTTAGAGAGGAGGCTGGGGTAACTAGCAAGAAGGAGAAGGGGGATAAAGGGAAGGACAAAGGAGAAGGAGAAGGGAGGAGGGAGGGGGGAGTGATGGGGAGTGAGAGAGGAATGAGGAAGCACAGATGGTGAAATATGAGTTGAAAGCTGAGGTGACAGAAGAAGGGTCAGAAATAGTGGAGTCACCCACCTTGAGGACAGGAGAGGGGGGCTGGATGGGGGGGTGAGCAGAGGGCATGTATTACATTCCAGAACTTGGAGGGGCTGTTAGATTGTCCTGAAATGTGGAGGAAAAGAACTCAGCCTTAGCTAACCTGGTGGCTCTAGTACAATTGTTCTGCAAGGCATGGTACTTGTTAAGGTTAGCTGGAGCACCAGAGGACTTGTAAGACTTCCATGCTAGGTCATGTACATGGAGGCAAGCCAGAAGTTCAGCAGAGATCCAGGGGAGGTGAGAACTTCTGACCCTGATTTTCCTAATGGGGGCATGCTGATTCCAGACTAATAAAAATTTGGATTGGAAATATTGGAGGGGTTGATTTATATTGCTAGCCATAGAGATAGGGGACCAGTCTGTGGAAAGCAGATCAGCATGTAGCGAAGATAAGTCAATTGACTGGAAGGGCCTGATTTGGATAATTTTCGGTGGGACTCTGGGGTGGTGAATTTTGTGCACACAGTATACTGATTAAAGAGAAGTTAAGAAACTTAAATAGCTCTAAATCCAGTGGACCATGTGGATATCACCCCTTGTTTCTAAAGGCCCTGGAAAATGAATTGGCTGGACCATTGTGTGTGCTGTTTAACAGGTCACTGAGAGAGGGTGTGGTGCTTGATGAGTGGAGAGTGGCACACATAACACCTATACACAAGTCTGGAAAAAAAACACACATAGACAATTATAGGCCAATCAGCATTACTTCTGTTGTGGGGAAATTAATGGAGAATTGTATTAAGGACTTATTGGGGCAAAATTTAGTGCATCTCCAGGTATTAGATAATAGTCAACATGGATTTGAGGCAGGTAAATCCTGTACAAGTAACTTGCTTCATTTTTTTGAGACAGTAAGTCAGGCGTTGGATGGTGGGCTCCCAGTGGATGTTCTGTATTTGGACTATGCCAAGGCATTTGACTCAGTCTCCCACAGAACATTAATACAGACATTGATGGACCTGGGTGTGCAATGGCAACTGGGTTCTTGGATAAAGGCGTGGCTTACTGATAGGATCCAGAGGGTCCAACTCCGGGGGTTTCTTTCAGACTGGGGAAGAGTGACAAGTGGGGTGCCCCAGAGCTCGGTCCTGGGTCCTCTACTGTTTAAATTGTTTATAGTCTCCATGCAGGTTACTGATGGTGCATGGATCTGCAAATCTGCAGATGATACAAAGGTGGGAGCTGTAGTAAACAACCAGGAAGCAATAGATAGTCTCCAGGAACAATTGTTTAAATTGGAATTCTGGGCTGAAAACCATTGTTTGAGATTTAATGTAAACAAGTGTAAGGTCATGCACCTTGGAGTAAACAACAGGGGGGCAGAATATAAATTAAACAATGTAATAATAGCTAGTAAAAAGTCTGAAAAAGACCTGGGAGTAATAATAACAGACACTTTAACTTTTAGTAAACATTGTGGGGGCATGTGTGATTTTGTATTTCTTTGAAACTTGGCTTCCCAGCCAAATGCCCTTTGAGGTAACCATTGCCTAAGTGCTTGCACACAGAGGTTCTTTGTGTTATAATACAGAAATGGTAAAAAAGGCAAATAGTGTGATAGGAAACATATTGAGAAATATAAAAAGTAGGTATGAGGATGTCATGTTGCCTTTGTACAGATCTCTAGTAAGGCCACTTTTTGAATATGGAGTGCCCCTTACTTCCCCACAGGATGTGGGAACTGGTAAATTAGAAGAAAAAGTGCAGTGTAGGTACACACAAAAAAATACGTGTTGTCAAGGACATGAAATATAATGATAGATTGCTCAGGTTAGGCCTTTATTCCATGACATATCGTTACTTGAGAGGAGACCTATGTTATGCATATAGATGTTTCCATGATGAGATATTATGGGAATGTGCCAGATTTAGAAAAATAGAAGTACCAAATAGGGCTACTAGATTACATCCATATCAACTACTAGGAGAAACATATAGAACACAGAGAAGAGGAAAATAGCATAATCAAAGGGTGGTCGGAGTATGGAATTAACTGTCATGTGACGTGGTAGAAGCTTTTACAATGAATACCTTTAAACGTAAGTTAGATGAATATATGCAGGAAAAAAAATGGGAGTATCTCCACTGATGTGGCAAGTCCGTGTACAGCCTATGGCTAATAGGACTTGAACAACAAACTATGAAACTATGAAACTATACCATATGATGGTCACTGAATGAATTAGGAAGAGTACCAGTATTAATGATGTGGTGCAGTTGAGAAGTTATTAAAGTGCAAAAATAACTGTTTAACATTAACCTGCCTACTCAACCCTAAATATAGTGGCGCAAGAGTGCCACTATAATATATACACATGTATGTGCATAAGTTGCAAAAAAACTTTGTTAATGCTCTAGCTAAGGTCAAAGTGACAAAAGTAGGAAAATGAGGTATTAGGGCTTCCCTTACACCCCACCCTCCCAAATCAGGCAGGAGAGCAGGTGTGGGGTGTGTCTTGGGCTTCTCAAGCCTAACACTCACCACATTCCATCTGTAAATTAGGTCAGATGTATAGACGTTATGAGAATATGGTGAGCTTTAGGCTGGAGAAGCCCAAGTCACACCCCACACCTGCTTTCTTGCCTAATTTGGGAGGATGGGGTGTTAAGGAAACCCGAATACCTAATTTCCCAACTTGTGTCTCTTTGACCCTATCTGGAGCATTATCAAACTTTTTTGCAACTTAGTTTCTTACTTTTTGAGATAGTATAATATTATTCTTATTTTACTGTGGGAGTGCATGATCCTTCAGACCCTGTGCTCCCATCCCTCCATAGATGTGTGTGTGTGTGTATGTGTATATATATATATATATAGATATATATATATCTATATATATATATAGATATATATATACATGTAGCTGTGGAGGCACAGGGCCCTCTGGGCCCTGCACTTCCATTTTATTGAACAACAGTGACCAAACTGTCACCATATCCTTCTTATTACCCCACCTTGTGCACCCGTTACAGAAAATTTTCAAATGCCCACCAAAACATAATTCTGTGCAACTGAAAACACATTTTGGGCAGGATTTGAAAAATGATAGCTCTGACATTTATGAGTTGGGCTAATAAGAAGGCTATGTTGAAATTCTGGGGTCAAAATATTTACAATTTCAAAAGTTATGAGCAGTTATAGCAAAATTGCAACAGATGTTCATAACGTTGTCATTTTTTATATTTTGACCACAACATTTCAACATAGTCTTCTTATGACCCTAGTTCATAAACCTGTAGGTGAAAAGTTTCAAATCCATGTCAAAACACCATTCTGCACCACAGGTGCGAAAACACATTTCAGACAGGATGTAAAAAATGACAGCTGTACTGTTCATGAGGTGGAATGAAAAAATGGCTATGCTGAAAATTTGGAGTCAAAATATTGATCGTTACCAAAGTTATGCGCGTGCATAGAAAAATTCCAGTGAATTCTCATAACTTGGCCATTTTTAGGACTTTTTTCACCAAATTTTCAACATGGCCTTTTTGGGTTGCCACCTCATGAACACTGGTGGTAAAATGTCATTATTCTGTCCCAAAAGGTGATTTCTCCCAGCAACCGTGAAATCACCTTCAGGGTCCAATTAATGAAATGACAGTGCTAGTGTTCATGAAGTGGGGTCTGAAAAATGTTATATTGAAAATCTGGTGAACAAATTCTCAAAAATGGCAAAGTTATGAGCATAAGTTTAAAACACCATTGAAATACATTATACGGCACATACCTTGATTCCTCAGTTCATGGTTTGGCTTTGGAGAGTGCAGATGTGTCTCAGTCCACAGAAGATGACAGCCTATGTGTATAGGGTAAGGATGTGGGGGGGTGGAGGGTGCTCAGTGGGAGGGTTAGGATGGGGAGGGAGATGGTGGGGATGACGAGGGACCGTTTTCTTTTTTCAGGTTTAAAAAAAGATATCAGGGGACTGTTTTCTTTTTACAGATTAACATTAATAAAATATTTTGGGACACTGGGAGTGGGCTCCCAAGTGTCCCACACTGCTGGGGGGCTCTAAATGCCAACACAGGGATTGGGTCCCCCAATGTCGACTAATAAATAAATAAATAAAACAACAGGCTGCGGGGGCCATCCAACACCAGGGGTGGTCATCCTGGTGTCAGTGTGTGTGTGTGTGTGTGTATGTGTATATATATATATATACATATATATATAAGAACTAGGGGATGGCAATCAGAGGGTGGGGGTGCCACTAGACCCCAGGGAAACATTGGGACAATCATCAGAGGGTGGGGGGTGCCACTAGACACCAGGAAAACACTGGGGACAGCAATCGTTGGATGTGGGTGCCAATGGATTTCAGGGAAACATCAGGGAAAATGATCAGAGGGTGGGGGAGCCACTAGACACCAGAGAAACATCAGGGACAAGAACTGGAGGGTGAGTGATGCCACTAGATACCAGGGAATATATGGGGACAGTGATCAGGAAATAAGGGGTGCCACTAGACACCAGGGGAAATAAGAGGGCTCACAACTGACACTGTAGCTGGCAGCAGGAGTTCAGCTGTGGCTGCAGAACTAAATAAAATCTGCTGTTCTCATACAGAGAATGCGGCAGAAGGCTCCTCTATCTAAGCTTGGCACATGGGATTTTAGGTGTCCAGAAAAAGTATTTCTGGCTCTAATTGTGAAAAACAAACACCAGCATCTTGCTAAACAGAGCCTGTTTAGCTAGATTCTGGTGTATTATTTTTAAAATGACAACATTTTATGTATTTTCCTCACTTTTTAGTTTGTGGAAAAAAAAACAAGATAGTGGCTGGCAAAAAAGGATTTTTCCATCACGAAAAAGGATTTTTTCCTCACAAAAAAGGAATGGATCTCTTGAGAAAGAATCCTTTTTTGCAAGTTCAATCCTTTGTTGAACGTTGTGGCTCTATTAAGGACAGTGATCATACCATAGAAAACAATGGAAACTTAAAAATTGAATAGCTTTGTGACACATTAATATTTTTTCACCAAACCAAGCATGGTAGTTGTTACCCAAACTGTATCTACCATGGAAAAATCACACCAAAATTCCACACCGTCTGGATGCAAGGTGATGAGGGAAAAACTTGAAAAAATGGTGAATATTTAAGGTTTTTGCACTATCCAGATCTCAGAATCCGTACATCCAACCAAAATGAAACTTAACACATCAAGTGATCTACCCACGGGACTGTGCATACCAAATTTTGTACAAATCCATTGATGGTTGCAAAGTTATTAAAGTGTAAAATTTGAGGTTCAACATTAAACAGGCTACTCAACTCTAACTATAGGGGCACGACCCTGCCCCTATAATATAATCTCACACATATGCCTGTAAATTTTCCATCAGCTGTTCTGAATCCAGCTTCTTGTACAGGAAAGATTTCATCTGGGGAGACTTTGGACTGATTGTGAAGGCTGCTATAGTGCTTTTCTACCTTCCCCTATCACTGACTTGGTGAACTGTTGGTACTGGGTTCTAATCAGGAACCAAGTGCTGAAAAGGGGCTTGTCTCTTCTTGACTTTAAACATGAGTTGCAAACAGTCCTCCACTGTTGTCCAGAGCCAAAGGGTCAGAGCACAAGAGCATCCCACTGGGGTCATCAGCATGGGATAGCAGTCGATGGGAGATGCTGCACCCCAAGTGAGACATTGTATAGCTCTAATATTTAATGTATCTGGGTGTATGTGAAGTAAGAAGTGTGTTCAGCATTTAAGAGTACAGGTCCAGGTCAAAACCACTTAAACAAAATATGCCACAGTCAATAATCGTACAGGCAGAAAGTTAACAGTAAAAAACGTGCCTCAGAAAGACATTGCAAACTAATGACAGCGTGGCAAGTCGGAAAGGTGGATTTTCAATTGCTGACTCTGGGATGGTGAAAGTCGGGGCGGATTTACGATTGCTGACTCAGGGAGGATGAAAGTCAGGGTGGCAGATTTACTATTCTTTTTTTAATTCAATATACTTTATTAACATTTTTGAGAGTAACAAACAAATACACAGAAACACACACAATAAGAAAAAAAGAGTGCCAAGACTAATAGGAAAACAATCAAACTATCAAAAACAAATCTAACCCAACAACAAGCAAGATATTAAGAGGTGTAAATTGAAGGCAAAACACCCCATCCCCCCAACCCCAACACACAGCTACAGCCCAGCAATCCCTCCTTACCCATCTAACCTCAAAAGGCACCACATAAGCCAAAAGTAAAGAAAAAGACCAGAGGGAAATAATAAAAAGAAAAAAGAGGGGGGAGAGAACAACAAAGGGAGGGGACAAACTCAGTAATTCTCTGTTCACTGACAGACAAAAGGGTGAGAAGTGATTCTGATCTAGCACAGAAATGATGGAGACACTTTTTGCGACTGGAGATATGTTTTTCCAACATTAATGCAGTCATCATTTCAGCGTACCATTCCCTTACAGTTGGGATCGAATCATCCAACCAGTGCCTTAAAATCACCAACTTCACCACAGCAGAGATGAGCACCATGTGGGCCTTTCGGACAGGAATGAGTCCCTGCAGGAAATGACCAACAAGACAAATACTGGGAAGGAAAAACTCCTGCAACCCTAGAAGTGAGTCTAAAGAATCCTTAAGAGCATTCCAGAAGGGGGCTACTTTTACACAGTCCCATAAAATATGTCATAAGTCTCCTTCTGTCTGATGACATCTGGTCCATATGGGGGAGGCAAGTTTCCCTATTGTTCATAGCTTGTAAAGAGAATAATAAAAAGTGTTCAAGATTTGAAACTGTACCAGCCTAAGCCTTTCCTGTTTCACATATTGATAGAGTTTTCCATATTTTCTGCCAGAGAATAGTCTCAGCATGAATCTCTAGTGCCTGAGTCCAGTAAAAGCACATTACTGTTGGAGCGAGGGTATCCAGTGTCTGTAAAGTTTTGAACAAAGTAGAGATTGGCTGTGGCTGGGAGACAATGATTGACAACTTGTCAAGCATAGAGCTATCCCATACATTCAAGCATAGAAAGAGCGGCCTGGAAATTTGCAAAAATTTAAAACAGCAGGCAGAAGGAAATGAGTGAACCTGCTTAACATCCTGAAAAGGAAGTATTTTGTCACCCTGCAACAGCTGAGATAGCACTGCTCCATTCAGTTGTGGAAGGAACGAGGATGGACTAGGTTGCCCTGCAATCTTTAAAGTTCAAATTCTCAAAACTGGGCTGAGACAGCACTCTCGACTGGTTCCACTGGAAGTAACGTTCAATCTGCATCTTGGCTTTGATTGACCACCCTAATGGAGTGAAGCACAGGTTGACAGAAAGCTGACCCAGTTTTATGTACAAAAGACTGGAAAGCGTAAAGCCATACTTCTTAACCAAGGATGATTAAGCCTCTAGCCATTGTGGAAAGTACCCCATCCCATGAGCTAGATCATTGGACAACCCCCATAGGAGAAATTCTAACTCTAGGGGGAGCTGCAACTTGGGAGGGGGACAAAGTTGGGGAGATTTGGCATTTTAACTTGGGAGGGAGGCAATTTGGGGGAGGGGTGCGATGGCAAAAAAAGATAACGACAGTGTTAAAATCGAACCCAGATCAGCTGGATATAGCAAGCCCACTCGTAGCTTTTGACTCTAACCTCTATGCTATGCTGCCAGCACAGTTTAGCAGCACATACTTGTGAACTTACACTACTCAGCATGAGTGAAAATAACTACATGTACAGCACTATAATATCCCTGCCATTATATCCATGTAACTGTTTTCAATCATGCTATTTTTTCAGCATACATTTCACTGTGCTGTTTTTTCAATGCAGTCTTAACCAGATACCTAACAGTACATCATCCAGCATCACAGTGCTGAGCAATGTAAGTAAACATTGAGCTTATAATTAATTAGATGGGAACTAACTAAATTGTCAGTTGGTAACTAGTGACATACTTTGAAAAGGGTCTAAGAATGTGCATATTGTTTTAATATTGTATCTTACATAGTTCAAATTAATACATGCTGTTATAAGTTATTTATAGTGAACATAATTGTGTGGTAATGATGTGATGAAGTACTTAACTATAATGTGTAATAAGAATTATTTAATTTATGTTGTCTTATTGCATGGTGAAACTTGGTTAACAGGGTATCTAAACTACTTAATCTATTGCATTAATACTTAGCAAGGAGTCACTACTAACTTAATATGTAGTTAACAGCCCATTTGGTTAGGCCCAAGGCAGTTCCTAAGGAAAGGGGTTTAGGACAGGGAAAGTAAGGTAAACCCTAAATGGGATAGGTTGTTAAGTAAATTCAGGGGAAGGAAGTACAGAGCAAATAAGATGTAGTTTGTTACTCTTCAGGAGAGGTAAGAGCAAGAAAGGGGGTTAGGACAGGGAAAGCAGGAAAAACCCTATATAGGATAGGTTGAAATCAAGTTCAGAGAATGGCAAAATAGAGGGATGGAAGCACCAAGGAAGTAGGAAGAGGGGTAATCTAAACTAGGCTAGGTACTAAGTGGAGACAGCACAAGTAGTAGTGATCATAGACATGGTGTAGTGTAATGGATGTGGCTCTTTCAGGAGACCTTCTGGAAACTAAGGTTCTGTCCCATCTGTACTCATCTCTCTGGGTTGTGGGCACAGGTTTCTGGACTCTAAGCTGAACTGGCAAGGGTACAGCAGACCTTCTATCCCACCCAGGGGTCATCAGGTCCACCACCACCACTCTAACAGAGGATACCTACACATAGACAGATGGATGGACCATAGTTGACTACAGGAGGGTAGGGCTGGGAAGAAAGGTACCAGATCTGATACCTCTGCAGAACACCTTCACTGTTTTGGCACAATGGTGCAACTGAGAGCTGGTTCTCACTGTAGTGGAAGGGGAGGAGGGGGTCATCAAAGCTGAAGACCACAAGTAAAGAGGGAGGGTGAGGTTCCCCACCAAAAAAGGATAAAACTGCTGGTGGAGACTCTATAGTGAGAGGAGGAAGAGGACATGATAATGATGATGATATTGATGATGATTGATGATGATGATGATTTATATTGCACTTTTCATACACAATGTATCCCAAAGCATTTTACAAGCAATGCTAGACTGATAGTGAAGTGACTGAAAGTGTAGTGGTGGCCATATTGCACATCAGCACCAACACATAAACTGGACAATTGCATAAACCAGTTTTATGAAAAGAGGAATACTGGCCAGGACACCGTGGAAATTCCCCTACTCTCCACTGGGGGCTTGCGGGCCGTCTGGGAGAGATGGACACTTCTCTGGGAGCGGCAGAGAGGACGGACGTCTCTGGGACAGGAGCTCTGGCCTCTGCTCCTGTCCTGTCTACACAGGAGGCCTTAGAGGTGGAATCAGCGCTTGCAGTTTTTTCTCCAGGACATGATTTGGTGGTATCGGATGGAACTACGCTTGCTACGGCGAGCCTACCTGGTTTTGACACTGGTATTCCTCTGGAAGAGCTCCCGGCTGAGTCTGCCTGTCCATGTCGGCAGGAGCTTTTGTGGTGCCGTCAAGAGTTGCTAACGAGGAGTGCCGTTGTTGAGGCGGAACTCAAAGCACTGCGGGAGGCTCCTCAGGAGGCCCAGACTGTTTCGGACCGGAAAGGTTTGGTTTTCAGGACGGACGTCGAACAGCGACTGGATGTGCTTACTTCCCCAGAGGATTCGTCGGTTTCTCATGTAGCTGATGCTTCGGTAGATGTCCCAGCAGGAGGCTCACCATTACAGGTAGTTTCGGAGGTTCCTGCTACTTTGGTCTCTCACTCCAAGAAAACTAGGCTGGGACTGACGAGGTTGGTCTCACACTCTCCTGTTGCTTACTCTCTTCAACCGATTGATACTGAGCAGGTGTTTTCTTTTCTGGATTGCAAACGCTCCAGGAAATGGGGTGATGTAGCCCCTGAACCCCCTACCACACATACTGAACCTTGGTCGCCTGACAAAGTTTTATCTGAGGCTGGCTGGATTGTAGGGACGTCGGGTCAATGGACACCGGATCCCACAGACCCCTCCTTTTTGAAAATGTGTTCTTCTTCTGTTACTGTGGCCACCAACGACGATTCATCACTGAGCTCCACCAAACCCCGGGGTACTTTGCCAAATAATTCCGTTTCTACTGTTGATATTTATGCCTCACCAGTTGTTCAGGATAAGGGTGCACCTACTACTGTTGAGAAGGGGTTTAGCTCGGTTTCTGGGGAGGATGCTCTGGGGATGCCTCATAAACCTTCCTTATTTCAGCTAGCTGATTTATTTAAGCCGACTGGGGAGCCTGCTCCTCGGGGAAACGCAGTACGCTTGCTATACAAGGGGCTTAGAACAACCACCAGATAGGTTATTTGTGGCTAGGACTTTACTAAAACAGTCTAGGAAATATTTTTAGTCAGAAATTTTGCATTGATTTCGTTAGGGAATGGGAACTACGATATCAACTTCAAACAGGTCTCAATCTTGATAGATTTTGGGCACAATATAGAGCCTTAAGTCTGACCCATTATGGGTCCCGTTTCAAAATTCCACTCACTAAACCCATAATTAAGACCATAACTATTCTCTTTAAGAATGAAAGGTGTCAATATTGAAGACATTCTCTTTTAGTTACATAAGCGATGTGATATTTTGGGAAGGCCTACTCCTCAGCGATAGTGAAAAAATCTGGGATGGCAGTTGGAGGTTAAAGTGAAACTTTTTTCCACTAATTCTGGTCCTGTCCACCTCCCTAGTGTGTTTTTTCTTAGGAAAGATCGGGGGTCCATCTTTTATGCTGGGCAACCTAGATCATGTTTCAAATGTGGGTCTCAGCTACATTTGAGTTCTGCCTGTGACACCTCCAAATGTACTCATTGTTTGGAATATGGACACTTGGCCATGGCTTGTCTGAACCTTTTTAGATGCAACCTATGTGAACAGACTGGTCTTGCATATGGGTGGTGTCCTTGGGCCTCACACAATAGATCTGACTGTCCTCCACATGACGGACTTATTAATCAAGCACAGCGGCTTTTCTCCCAGACATCTGACAAGTCGGTAAAGCAGGCTGCTGATTGTGTTCAGATTCCCTCCCAGATCGCCCCTTGTCCTACTAGTCCAGTTGAAAGAATGGATGTTAACCCCCCCCCGATACTCTGGTAGACATTTCTATTCCTGTTACTTCTGGGGATTGCTTGTAGAGGAGGCTGTGGGTCAAATGCCCCCTCCCCAATTGAACCCCATTTAGGTTGTACAGCAGGAAAAGGAATAGGCGTGGCAAGACTATGCCTGATGTTGCACCTCCTCCTAATACCATACTTGCCAGAGACCAGTTAAATTGAGAATACTTTTTCCCGCTTGAGGAAGATGTTGGTGGGGATTCTGGAGGACACTGACACTTACGTGGTTATTTCTAACATGGATTCTTAAACTAGATTTGATGATTCCATCAGCCAAATGAACTAGAAGGCAGCAACTGGGTAAACCCCTTGAAGTACTAGCTTTGTCTTGAATTGTTTTGACCTACCTCTTTTTTTCCTGCTATGTCTTCTCTAAAGATTTCTACTTTTAAATGTGAATGGTTTGAAGGGGGTGAAGAAACGTGTTGGTTTTCTTTCTCTCCTTAAAACTTTTGACTTGGACGTTATTTGTTTGCAAGATGTCCGATTGAAGACCTCTCAGGAACTAAGACACGCTTCTTATAATTGGACTTTAGGGCCATCATTTTGGTCTATAGGGGAGGAACCCTGTGATGGCTTAGGGGTATTATTCTTCAGTTCTGCATTTTCTGTGTCCAGGTTGGTGGACATTCACCCTGGGAGGGCACTATGTTTAGACATTTCAATTTCTATGGCTAGATTTCGAATCCTTTCTGTTTATGCCCCACAAACAAAAGCTCAACGGGTAGCCCTTTTTAAAGAAGTGCAGCCATACTTGCATACTTCCCAATTGGTTGTTTGGTTAAGTGATTTTAATTGTGCATTATCTACTAAGGACAGGGGTCTCAAAACAGATAAAATGTTTTGTGATTCAGTTGCTTTACATAAGGTAGTGTCTACGGCTCATTTAATAGATGCTTATAGAACATTGTACCCTACGGGTGGATTCACTTTTTTTAAAGGTACCCTATGGACGAGGATAGATCTTGTCTTTGTCTCATCAGTTTTGCAGATAACGCAGGCCTCTGCTATACCCATTGAATTTTCAGATCATACTGTTCTCACAGTCCTTCTTTCTTGGGAAGGGGCCCCGAGATGTCAAAAAAACCTTTGGAGACTGAATGAGAGCATGTTGGAAGATCAGGCCCTTAAAAAGTTCTGGTTGAGAGACTGGGCGGCCCAGGTATTGGTGGTGGAGTGCTATGATTCCATCTTAGAATGGTGGGAGGATACCAAACTGGGTTGGAAGCATTTTTTTCTATGTAGGGCTCAAGTTAAAACTCAGACAGATTACCTATCTTATTTACAACTAAGACATCAATTGCAGCATCTCATATCACTGGCTGAAACTTTGACACATGATTATAGCACACATATAGCACACTTAAAAAAGCAAATGGTGGCATTGCAATATGACAGGGGAAGATCTTTAGATCAAGATTTAAGGTTTGGCACAAATCTGTCCAAACATTCTTTGGACCCCTTTAAAGAAAGTCATAAAAGGGTAAACTCTAGACTTATTACCTCCCTCACAGACAAGACGGGGAACCTTGTGAGTGATCCACACCGCCTCTTGTCTGTAGTGGAAGAATATTTATCCACTAGTTTGGCCCCGGATACTATCCTGGACGAGGCAGCTGTCACTGATGTTTTACAGGGCTTGCAGCTACCTGGTCTATCTGGAGATCAGCAGCAGGAACTAACCGTAGATGTTTCTTTGGAGGAAGTGCAAACTGCAGTTGGTCTGTTGCAGTCTCACATGGCCCCGGGCACGGATGGTCTTGGTACTGGGTTTTATAAAACCTTTATACAGACCATTGGCCCTGTTTTGGTACTTCTTTTTAATCATGTTTTACACACTGGACAATATGCCCCCTCTATGAGAGAGGCCATCTTGCTTCTCATTCATAAAAAAGGGGATAAAACTGATATTAGTAATTGGCGTCCACTTAGCTTGTTGAATACTGACATGAAAATATTAAGTAAAATTCTTTTGTCCCGACTAGCTAGGGTCACTCCACTGCTTCTTCATCCGGCACAAACATGTGCAGTTCAGGGAGAGACAAAAGATAACCTGATATACCTTCAGAGATTTTTGTAGAGGGATGTTGGACAGGTGCAGGGGTTTGCTTTTGGACTTGATCAAGAGAAGGCATTTGATCGTGTCTCTCACACTTTTCTTTTTTGGTTTTGAAAGCCTTCTGACTTGCCAGGAGGCATTTGTTTTGGATCTCTGCAATGTATCAGGGGCAGTACTTATACCAAATGTTAATAGTTGGTTGGGGAAGAAACTGGCTATTACGAAAGGTGTTCGACAAGATTGCCCACTGAGTCCGACTTTACTCACAGCTTTCTCTATAGATATTTTTATTAGATTATTACAAGCAAACACGTGCTCTACGGAGTCAGGCGATGTGCTTCAGAGTAGGCCATTGCAGTCTGTATTGGCTTATGCTGATGATTTAGTTTTATTATTGCCTCCTCATTTTCTGTTACTCGTTACAAGACTCGATTCGACTTTTTTAGTATTTCAGGTTCACAGATTAATTATGCTAAGTGTCATGGAGTGGTTATAGGTTCCACGCCAGTACCTGAATCTGGGTGTAAGGCTGGGATTTCAGTTTCTAAAGACCCTGTTAAAGTCCTGGGGATTTTTGGCCAGGGATATGGCGGTTACAATTGGGAGAGGGCTTTAGCACAGGGTTTTCAATTAGTGGGGACTGGAAAGGTATGCAGCTCTCAAAGAAAAAACGGGTTTTGTTAATTAAGACACTCTAGTTCCTGTGTTTTTATATCTTAGTTACATTTTCCACCTCAATGCATATGTGGATGCAGCTGTATAGCTGCTTTTTCCAAGCATTCTGGGGATCTCGCTGAACCCCATTAAAGGGAATTCACTTATCTTCCAGTTCCTGAAGGTGGGGTTACTGATCCACCCTATTGCTTTTTTTTCAGTCTGTTTTTTACTTATAATTTGGGATTGGTCTTTAAACCTGGGTGGCTTATTTGGAGACCCTACATGGAGCAGTGGATTGATCTCTGTCACTTAGGGTGGCAGGAGAGAAAGTTTAGAGTCTTATCCAGACTGAGGGAGTTGCCTACGTATATGAAAGATTGTATGAGACTCCTTATCAAATGGGAAGTTACTGCACAATTATTGCAGTCTTCTAGTAGAAAGAAATTGTATAAACATATGATCTCTATGGAACATACCTCTGAGGTCCTGTTCCCTGATTTTCCGTTGGATAGACAGGTTCTTATTTTACAATATCTTACTAATAAGCGTATCCCTCTGTATAAATGGGATTGTGTTTGGTTGGGGAATTATGGTAAATTGGGGGTTAAAAACAATAGTAAACATAAGCAATTATCAGAAAGGTACTGTCCTAGGCCTGTGTGTAGTCAAATCTTGGAAACACAATGTCATTTATTTCTTGAATGTTTGTATATTAAACCATTCTGGGATTTACTGGCTACTTGCTGGAAGGTACCTGAATTTAGATCTTTAGATTATTCTACGCTTATGTTTGGATCTTTCCCTAATACTTTTGTTCCATATCATAGTGATACTATGTATGTCATATTTTGTCTTTTGAGATTTCATATTTGGCAGTCTAGGTGTCTGTGGATTCTGCAACAGAAAATCATTACCCATGAAGAACTGCTAGCCACTGTGTGTAAGGCAATGGGTGGACTCATGCGATATGACTCTATTAATGGACCTCATGAACAATTTATGAATTTTTGGATTAATTGTGCCACATCGGCTACGTAACTGTTCCTTTTTCTTGTGCTTCTCCCTGTTTTTTATTTGTACACTGAATTTGAGTGAAAAGTGACTTGTTTTTGTTGTAATGAAGTCCATTCTTTCAATAAAATCCCCCTTCTCTGCCTCGGGGGGAGCCCTTGTCAGCCTGCTGTCAAGATGGCCGACGTCAAGGTGGAGGAAGAAGGAGGAGGTTCTGCACCTGTGGGGGAGATAGTTGGTCCTGAGGGAATTTCATCAAAGGTTTCTGCTACTGAAGATTTGGGTTTGAACAAGGAGGCTAACTTGCCTACACCTACTTTAGTCTCAGGTACAAGTCAAGCTGTTAATTATTTAACTGACCATAAAACTGTATATGAAGTAGAAGGACCTGAGGGTGCTAAATTACATCTTTCTCCTGAAGAATTGTTAAGAAATAACATGAAACCACATACATCCTTTTTGCTCCAGCTACTGCAAGAGGACTCTGAGCAAGAAAATGTGCTTGTATTTCAACTCACAAGTAATGATTCTTTATCTATACCTTCAACTTTGCAACATGTTCTGATTCTCCTACAGAAGTAGCACAACCTACTGCATCTGGATCATCTACTACACAGCCTCTGTCAGCATTACAGCTTGGTCATGGTCGTGCCATGGAACAGTGTACTCCAGTGGCAGTCTGGAGCTCTGAATCAGCCTTGCAAATGGCGGGCTGGGAACGCAAAGAAGGAGGTGGCTGGACATCCCCAGGTCCAGTTTGAGCAGCAGACATTATTCAAGAAGCTTCTAAAAGTGATGCCATTTCAATACTGAATGTCTCACAAGTATTAGTGATGAACAAGGCACCATCAGACTCTCTGACAAACACTGCATCAGACTCACAAGTTCCCATGGAAACCACGGAACATACTGGTGATCACCCCAACAATCTGCAAACATCAGGCACCTCTTTGGATACAGTACAGCAAACGGACTTGAGACAGGTACCAGGACCCTCAGAAATGAACAATATTGAATCTAAACCTTTTCATATGTCTAACTTATTCAAACAAATGGGGGACCCTGCTCAGCATAGAAACGCTGTGCGTTTAAAGTTTATTGGTGACATAAATTCTGCCCCAGATAGAAAAACTGTTCTACATTCAATGCTTAAAGATACAATGGGTATAAGGGCACAAGAACTGTTTGCTTTTATACCTGTTAAGGGGGAACCTATCTATGATGTCAGTTTTAAAACTGTGAGAACTTTAGAAAGATTTTGGCTAAAATATCCTTTGGTGAGCAATACTTCTCTGTGGTCTCATTTTTTTGCAATTCCTTTAACTAAGCCCACTGTCAAGAACATTGCATTGCTTTTTAGAAATGAGGAAGTCAATATTGCAGATGTGCAGTATTGGCTCAGGCAGTAGTGTGATACTCTTGAATGACCAAGTCCAATTCTAGATGAAGACATGGTGTGGAAAGGGGGTTGGAAAATTAAAGTCCAACTAAGACAAACTGACTCAGGAATCCAACACTAGCCTGGAAGTTTCCACATTGGTAGGGATAGGGGTGTCTGCTTCTATCCAAGCCAGCTGAGAACTTGTCATAAATGTGGGGCCAGAACTCACCTGAGTTCAGTGTGCTCTCTTCCTAGATGCAACCTATGCCTAGAATATGGTCATGTCAGTTTAGGGTGTCCAAACCCTTTTAAATGCAACTTATGTGATGAGTCAGACCAGTCTTATATACAATGTCCCTGGGCTGACCATAATAGATTGGATAAAACGCCACAGGATCAGGAGCAAATAATTGCAGTCACAGGCTTGAGCAGGCCTTTCTGGCCTATCTCCCACAAGGATTACAGAAGAAAGTTTAGAAGTATCAGCCCCCCCGGAGGAACACTGAAAATTCCATTGAAGCCTCTGCCTCTGACAATATACCAAGCCAAAAAAACTCAAAAGGACCAGAACATTCTTTAAGGACTTAAGCATCTCATGCTCAAACAGCAAGTACTAGTGCTGAGCAAACTATACCTCCCCCCATACACACACAGTGGTTGGAATATGAGATTGTTAAACATTCTAGGAGAAATAAAGGGAAAAGAAAAGTAGACATTACTCCCCCAAAAATAATTACCTGCAATAGATATCAGACATTAGCTTAAAGAAGGCAGTGGAGGGATTCAGAGGAGGAAAGGTATGAGTAAGATTCCTCCATGTCCTCTTCAAAAATGGAAGTATCTAATTCTCAGCTTGATTCGTTGGTGAAAAAGGACAAAAAAGGGGGAAAAACCCTGATGCTGTCACCTGAATTTATTAAATGCACGACAGCTATTTTGCCTTGCTCACTTTAAATGTGAGTAGTATAAAATCATATAAGAAGAAAATGGCTACCCTGCAGTTTCTGAAAGATCTGCCAAATAATATAATTTTTATATAAGATACTCACCTTAAAACAATGCATGAGATATCTCAAGTACAGTGCTTTTGGACAGTAGGTCCCTCCTTTTGGTCCCAAGGTGAAGATTTATGTGATGGAATAGGGGTTTTATTTAAAGCTCTGCTTTGCTTTTCAGGTAAATAAATTGGTAGTAGTAATGCCAGGTCGAGCTCTAATGTTAGACATCAGTTTTAATAATAGAAAATTTCAACTAATTAATATATATGTGCCACAGAGTATTGCAGCATGATTAGAACTGTTTAAACTTATCCAACCCTACCTACATATGAGCAAATATATTATTTTTTGGTGGTGATTTTAATGTGAGGCTTAATCCTAAAGATAGAGGAGGATTTTTTTATTTATTTCATTTTTGTTGACCGGGTAAGTGAACTAGACAAGTCCTGACTATTTTCAGGCATGACCCGGGGGAGGGGGATACATATGAATGCCAACTGACCTTGAACCAGATTAAGCTGTTGGTGGTATTTTTAGTGAATGACAGAAATATTGCCAGGACACCAGGGAAATTCCCCTACTCAGTGTTATTCTGCTTTTTGCACTGATTCCTGAGTTTACTGAACAGCGTTTTTGTGCCTTGACTCCTCTACAAAGCTGGAAAAACAAAAGGACACTTGCAGGTGCTGAACTATGTTGTTCTGCTTTTTGCACTGATTCCTGAGTTTACAGGGCAGTGTTTTTGTGCCTTGGCTCCTCTACAAAGCTGGAAGCCTAGAACTGTCTGTTTAAATCTCCTGGGGCATATAATTGAGAGCTGGAAGATACCTGTGGTCATTAAAGCATGTCAGCTTGAGAGGGGCAGTTTCCCTACAAAAAGACACTTGCAGGTATTGAATGGTGTTATTCTGCTTTTTGCACTGATTCCTGAGTTTACAGAACAGCATTTTGTGCATTGACTCCTCTACAAAGCTGGAAAAACAAAAAGACACTTGCAGGTACTGAACTGTGTTGTTCTGCTTTTTTGCACTGATTCCTGAGTTTACAGAACAGTGTTTTGTGCCTTGGCTCCTCTACAAAGCTGGATGCCTAGAACTGTCTGTTTAAATCTCCTGGGGCATATAATTGAGAGCTGAAAGATACCTGTGGTCATTAAAGCATGTCAGCTTGGGAGGAGGGGCAGTTTACCTACAAAAAGACACGCGCTACTAGCGCGAGTGCAGTAGCGTGAGCGTGAGTGGCATGAGCGCCACTCGGAGTTAAAAAATCCAGAGTACAAACAGCTCACTTTTAATGTTATTTACTGGTGCTGTTTTGAAGATAATAGGGAGTTTTAAAGAGTTGTAAACTGTTGTTTGAGGGGTGTTAATGTTTTTGAGGGGTAAAGAAGCAGATTCTAGAAATTTAATTAGAAGTTTTCCAGCTTTTTTGGGGGAATATAAAATAAAAAAAAAGAGATTTTAAAGCTATGCATCAACTTTTTTTTTTTACTTGATTATTGTTGCTAGGTGTTAGTTTTTTATTTCTGTGTTTTTGGATTAGCCGTGATATTTATAATATTTTTAGTTAGGGGTGTATTAATTCCAGAGATATCTATATAAAGATCATGGTTCAAACCAGACGCTAAAGAAGGGGAAATGGACGATTTAAAGGCTCCATTTCTAATATAAATGTAGAGCTTGATCATAGTTCTGTACAACACATGGTAAATTCTCCCATTGAATTAAAATTATCTATGCATTCTACTTTAGATGATGTTAATGGAATTAGAAAATGCTTTGGATGGTTTTATAAGTAGTAGTACTCCACTCAAATGCAAACAATGAACCAAGATGGTAGAAAATCAAAGGATTCTGAACTTAAAAATAGAACCATTCAATAGCTAAAGAGAAGGAATTATGTTAGGGAAATGCTGAATAATAAGTTGGATATTATAGAGACAATTTCAGAGGGTAGTATTGCAGTAAATAAAACAAAGCAGGCTAAAATTAAAGATCATTTTGTTGAAAAAAGCTACAATCTGCTCAAATGAAATCTAATGACATGATCGGTAGTGAGCCAGGGGCTTCCAAGGGATGTCTTAATCAGACCAATAATCCAATTAGTCCTAGCAATAAACTTAATGAATTTATTGGGGACAGTTGTCAAAAAGCAGCAGCAGATACAACTTTGAGTTCTGCAGCTTTGAAAGAAACATTGGGTACAGAGTTGCACATAACATTGGAGGCTTCTAGGAATACAAGTCGAAGAGAACACTCAAGTTTGTTTAATTCCTTGGAATTTTCTCCTGATTATTTTTATGAATCGAATCCTAAACCTAGGTGGCATAATGATTTGAGGAATATTGCTAGTGAATTACAGCACACTATAATTGGTCTTAAACAATTCACAACTCCTAAACAATCAAGGCAATTGTCTCAGGAAAAAGAAGATTGCAAGTTTAATTCTAATACTACCTACCCATTCACCCTTAGTGAGGATTTAAAAACTTATATTCAAAATCCACACATTGCGCGTATGATGATTTTAGATCATCTAATTAATCTTAAATTTGAATTAGACACAATTAAAGAAAATATAGTGATTAATGGTAGCAGAATGGATGAGTTACTCTTACAATTGAACAAAATAAGCCCTCAGGAGGATTTGATTTCAATAGTTATTGATGAGTCAGATAATCAGGAAGTACTAAATGAGCAATTAAGACCAGATTTCCCTTCTATTGTTTTTCCTGAAACACCAATACTTAATCGAAATAAAAAAGACAGGAAAAAAGAAAGGAAAAATAAAGGTAAAGGAAGATAAGAACAGAGATTTGAAGAAAAAAAGAGTTTTATCTTTGGACAGTGTTTCTGATAAAACTTTGCTACAAGTGGATATGTTACACTGTTCTGTAACTAAGACAAACATGCACAGTCATTTGTGTGTTAACCCAAATAATGATGGCATCTCTCCAAAAGAAAACAAGACCCAATTGAAGGAATTCAGCCCAATAACAAATCAGTTTGGGATTGAAGAAGTGGTTAGTGAAATACCTAACAGGTCATCGGTTATGGTTTTAGAGGGAGAAATTAAAGATAGAGGTAATACATTTCAAATGACATCTATCCCCTCAATAAACACTGAAGTTAGTAAGTCAGTTATAAATATTACTGACTGTGCTATATTAAATTTGTATGGTTTTCAACTGATGCTAAATGCTCATATGTATTACTGAAGGAAAGATTGTGAATTTGTTTAGGGCAGTAACTGGTGCTGATATTGGGAATGAGGATATTATACAGTTATGGGAAGATAAAGATTGTGAGGGTGTGCCTTGTTTATTCATTTTTTGTAAGGTTCCAAGGGTAGTTAACCAAATTTGGATTAATAGGGAATCATTGAGGAAGCTTGGTTATAAGCTGGACTATATAAATAGAGACATGTTGAATAAAACTTAATTAAATAACAATCCACAATCAGTTTTAATTTTTGGACTAAATGTCTCTTCTAAAGTTACCAATTTTAAGTTAAAAAATATTTTGACTAATCTTTTCTCTCAAATATCTAAGATTCCAGAGAAGGAAGTTAAAATCCTAGAAGTAAGAAAGGGACAATCAGAATTGAGACTTGGTCAGGTAGAGGCCTTATTGGAATCAAAAAAATTAGTAGATATAATCATGGATAAAGCATTACTACTGGACAAGGCTGGTATACATATATTACCAGTGGAATATGGGGAAGTTCCCAACTCCTTTAAAGTACAAAATGCTTCAGGACATAAGAAAGGGAATTATCTAATGTTTCTGCAGCTCTACGGGGTTGAAAGGATCGAGAATGAGAACGATACCAAGCTGGCAAGGTTAGTTAAAGATCTATTGGTACAAATATTGCCAGTTCCAATGGAGGATCTTAAATCATTATATGTAACAAGAGAGAGAGGTGATCTATTTTGTGATACAATTATTTTAACAGTTAATCAAATATATTTATACAATAAATTAGTTAACAATTTTGCCTTGTTGGATTCCTTGGGGTTGTATTTGGTGAAGGATAATGATGACAATTTAACAAAGGCTGCTAAAAATGTTTCACAGGGAAATAATAAGAGCATCACAGAATAATTAACTAGAGAATCAAGACTTCAGGAATAATATATAATATTGTAACATCTAATAAATTTTAGAATTGGCATCCTGTGATGATTGTGGTACAAATCAGATTATTCCTTGGATGGAACTTTAATAACAAGCTAGGGGTGCTCTCGTGGAACATCTCTGGTTTATCAAATAAATTAGTAGATAGTGAATGGGTGGAATTTATTCTAAAATTTGATATAATTTGTCTTCAGGAGACATGGCACTGTAAAAATTCAGATATCCACCTAAATGGTTATTGTATGTTTCATTCAAGTGGGAAAAAAAAGAAACGGAAAAAGGAAGGTTAGCAGGTGGGCTAATTACTTGGATTTAAATATATGGAAATTCAGAAGCAAAATTAATATGTTCTAATAAAAATATTTTGATTGTACAAGTCAAGAAGAAAGGATTTTCATTCTGTTTAGCTAATGTTTATATCCCCCCCAATTCCAAATATTATGATCACTCTATATGGACCCATCTAGAAGACCTGCTCTATAAAAGCTGGGCACTTTCCGATTTTGAGGAAGTTCTACTGTGTGGTGATTTTAATGCCAGAATAGGCAGATATGATGGTTATGCTGATAGTGAATACCATAATTGGATTTATAAAAATTCTACAAATTATGCGAGATGCTTGGAAGATAATATAACCAATAGGCTGGGTAGGAACTTAATTAAGATCTTAGATTTATTTAATTTAATACCACTAAATGGTCGCCTACAAGGTGACAAAAAAGGTAAGTATTGTCATCTATCAGCAAGAAGGCCATCTTTAATTGATTATTTTTTTTGGAATGGGGATGTGTCATTATGGGAAAATTTAATAATTGTAGAGAAAGTAGATAGTGATAATTTCCCACTAGTGCTATTTTCCTAACAACTAGTTTATGGAATTGATGATAACCATATTCAGTCACAGATAATAGAGATACGTCACAATAAAATCATTTAGAACGATATGGTAGCTGATCAGATACATAATTTAATAAAAAATAGACTGGATAATGTATTAAAACTTGTTCATGATAGTGGAACCATTATTCAGAATGTTACGGTATGTTTGGAAGAAATTAAAACATTGCTAAGTAAACTATATACAAAATCAAATAGTTGGGACTTAGCTCCAAAGACATGGTTTGATAAAGAATGTCATCAAGTAAACAAGATACTTAATAATGTTTTAAGAGGTGTAAAGTTACAAAAGAATTCTTTAACATTTAAAGATCTAAACAAACAAAAAGAAAAATATAAAGCCTTTTTACTTTATAAAAGGAATGCTTTTCAACAGAAGAAATGGCAAGAGATGTTAAGGGTTATAAATCAAAAAGACTATAAATCATTTTGGCTTCTAGTGGCTAGGGATCTAGGGATCAAATAAAGTAAGTTTTGAAATTGATACATATATTACAATGGAGTCTTGGATTCTCTATTACACAAAGAAATTTTTTAGTAATGAGTGTGGTAATTCCTGGTTGAGTTTAAATTACAATCTAACTCAATTTACCCCCTTTAAATTTGAGGAGGTGCTTCAGGCTTCGGAGGTTTTTTTAAAGTCACCGGTAATATGGGCCAAGCTTCTTACAGTATTATTTAATGTATGTAGTAGAGAATTGAGTTTTTCAGCATCTTGGAAAGGTGCAATAATAATTTCTGTATTCAAGAAAGGTAATAGGTCTGATCCAGCAATGTGTAGACCTATTTCTCTTTTAGATCACCTAGGCAAAATTTTTGCTAGGTTGATTTTAAATCGATTAAGAGAACAGATGTCTAATATTGGGGATTTTTCAGAGGCTCAAGCAGGATTCAGACCAGGTTATTCTACTACTGATAATTCCTTTGTGATTTGGCATTTAATTGAAAAATATGTTACATTAAGGAAACAAAAACTTTACGTGGCTTTTATAGATTTCAGTACTGCTTTTGACACCATATCCCGTAATAAATTGTGGGGAATTATGGGAAAAAAGGGAATTTCACAGGAGTTAATTGCTGTTATTAGAGAACTTTATACTTATACTTGGGCACAAGTGAAAGTTGACAAAGGAGGCCAGCTTTCTGATCCTTTTCTGACAAATAGGGGTGTAAGGCAGGGTTGTGTTTTAGCACCAAACCTGTTTTGCATCTATATTGATATTTTGTTAAATAAATTGGAGGAATTGGAAACAGATTCTCCAAAAATATTGCAGCAAAAATGTGCTTCTCTTGCTTATGCAGATGACTTGGTGTTGTTCTCATTAACTCGATCGAGTTTACAAATGAAGTTGAACATTTTGGATAATTTTTCAAAAGAATATGATTTACAAATTAATGATACAAAAAGTCAAATTATAGTATTTGGAGCCAAAAATTCCTCATTTAAATGGAAGATTGGGGAAAAAATATTGGATAAAGTTAAAGAATATACTTATTTAGGTCTTCAATTTTGCACGAAGGGAAATGGGTTAAACATACAGAGAAATTGATTTTAAACCTTAAAAAACAGCTAATTCATTATATAGGTTTAATAAAAATTATGGAGAATTCAATTAAACCCCTTATTAAAGCTATTGAGAATTGAAGTACAATCATAGAGCCCTATACAATGTGGAAATTTGGCAACCAAAGGAGGTAAACAAAATTGAAAATACCAATAAATAAAATATTGCAATTAAGTTTAGGAGCCTGAGAAAGTCTGTCTGCGTGTGCATTATAAGGGCAGAATTGGGCATGGTATCCTTAGGAGCATGCTTTGCAGCCAGAAAAGTTAATTATTGGATACAAATTCAACACCATTAAAAGCATAGATTAACTTACTGCTGTTTAAAGGAAAAACTTAATTGGTTAAACCTTGGTCATCTAAAATCCAGTTGGCTAAAATCTGTATATGAAATCTTGCAAGTCATAGGTCTGGATTCTCTAAGGAAAAATACTGAAAATGTATTATAATAGGTCTTAGTTACCAACCCTGTATCACCCAGAGATTATTGGATCTTTATAAACTTAAAGATTTGGAAAAAATTTCTAAGTTAAGAATTTCTCCTTGGTTTAGAATAAACGATGCTAATCATTTTTTTAGACATCATTATGAAATTCTTACTGACCCAAATCAAAGAAGATTGTATACATTATACAAGTTAGAGCTGTTTCCCAGTAATATATGCAAGATGCAAGATACAGGGTGGAAATTCAGAGAGATGCAAAACTATGTTCCTGTACAAGAAAAAGTTATGAAGATTTAAAACATGTAATTTTTTACTGTCATTGGTACAAGAAGCCTAGAAATAAATGGATTATACCAATCTGTAGAACTATTTTATCTGATCAAGAGTTGTTGTTAAAAATTTTGTTTACAACAAATGGTGAAATTATTATTAAGTCCACTGCAAGATATTTGGAAACTATTGTAAAAATTCGAAGGAGGATTACAAGAATACAAACATGAATGCAGGGTTGATATGAATTATTGATAGAGATTTTATAGTTTTATTATAAATGTTATGATTAGTATTTATGTAATGAGAATGTTGTCAAAATGAAATGTGTTTTTCCTTTTTTTTTAAAGAATGAAAAGAATGTTGTACATTTTTGTATTTTTATCAATAAATGTTTGTAATGGTCTGTGACCGAACAATTAAATAAATAAAATTCAATTCAAAAAATTCAATTCCCCTACTTTTTGTCAGTAGGGGAAGCTGCTGCTATGGAGGAAGGAGTGTCGTATGCTCATTCTGCTGGCGTCCCTGTGGGTGAGCAGGTCTCCCTACCCACAGGTCCAGCTCAGGAGATCAACAAAGTTCTGAATGGAATTATGGAGATTGAGTCAGAACTACCTAGTGAAGTAAAACTATCTGCACCAGACTCTGCGAGTCCTCCTTCAGGTCTTTTTTCTTCTGATGAAGCTTGGTTGTTGAAAATACTGCAACAAAATAAAGACCTGAGGTATAAGGAGTTTGGACATGTAGCAGAGGAAAACGCTAAGTTACTGGGACAAGTTGAAGCACAACTTGAATCGCTTCATCCTGATGTGTTACTTGCCACTGCACTGTGTTTGAAAGGCTTGCCTGTTCTTGATGAAATGCAGACTACTCCAGCTGAGAGCTCCTCGAATCAGCCCCATGACAGAGCAGCATCAAAGGAATTCCATCTGCCTGAGTCAGAGAGGGCGGAGGAGTCTGTGACAGCTACTGGACAAGTTCGGAAGGAAAATGACACCGTTTCTAATCCTGAAACTACCACTGAAACTGTGAGTACTGAGCAAGCACATACCCATTCTGTTTTTCAAGAACTAGGTTTGAGGAAAGGGAGACCTTCAGACATGACTCTCCCTGTTAAACGTGGGATTTCACCAACCTCCCTTGAACCCTCCCTTTTGAATGTGGGCTGGAAGAGAGGCGCATCAGGCATATGGATCCCTGATCCTTCTCATAGCCTGATACCAGGACAATTACCTCCTCAAGAAGCTGTACACTCAGATACAGTGTGCACTGAGCTGCCTGATGAAAATGCCATTGATTCCTCTCGCATGGACTGTTAGCAAGCTGTACATAGTGGGACAGTGAAAGTTTTCCCCCTGCCTCTGAACTCAGCGTCTTCAGAATCAGAGGACTCAGAACCACAGGCAGCAGGGTGGGGTGATGGACCTGATCAAGATCTGAACTTGCCTTCCTTGCAACAATCATTGCTTGATAAATCCAAAGAGGCTTGGAAACACTTTAGGAGGAATTACCCTTTTTCAGGCTCCCCCCCTGCAGAGATGCAATGCTGTACGAATTGAATATCTAGGTGGCTTAGAAATGACCCCAGACCGACTGTATGTTGGCAGAACCTTATTGAAACTCTCTTTAGGTTTTTTTCTAATGAAATACACGCCTCAATTCTTGTATCTTGTTCTAATATTTATGATGTTAGTTTTAATACCCCACAAGGTTTAGATAGATTTTGGAATAAATATGACTCCTTGAAATATACTGAATATTGGATACCTTTTCGTGTATACCCTTTGACTAAACCTTCCCTTAAAAATGTGACTGTTCTTTTTAGGAATGAGTCTGTTTCTGTACATAAAATTACATATTGATTAAAGAAAAAATGTGATATAATTGGTTCTCCTCAACCTATTTTTGATGAGGAACATCTTTGGAATGGAGGGTGGCAGTATAAGGTACGTTTAAGAAATAACAGTTTAGGCCCAGTACATCTTCCAAACAGTTTATTTTTGGAGAATGAAAGAGGTCACTGTTTTTCCCGTGGTTAACCCAGGACTTGTTTCAAATGTAGGGCCTTTACTCATATGGGTTTGGCCTGTGACAGATTAAAATGTAACCTATGTCTATCTTTTGGTCATTACAGTTCTGATTGTAAAGAAGAAATTAAATGCAATTTATGTGTAGAAAGTGGTCACACGTATAGAACCTGTCCTTGGGCGACACACAATCATACTGATTGCACTAGTCAGGACTCTATTATAAAAGAAGCACAAAAAAAGAGTATGGCTAAACAAGGGACCTCTGGGCAGAGGTCTCCACCTGAAGCAACGAGGCCTAACACCCCTTCCCCACCACCTCCAGCACCTTCAGCTCCCCCAGAGGAGACTGAGGTAGCTGAAGAGATGTGTACTACCTTTCCTGAAGAACAGGTTGCTATTTCAGCTGCAGTTGTTATGTCTGACATGTCTATAGTGGAACAAATGGACTAAGTAGTAAATACAGATATGCCCCCTTCCTTCTTGTTAAAAATATAGCACGAAAAAGAGGCATTAGGCAGTCAAGGCCACGATCTAAAGTTGCTAAGGCCAATGTCCGGGAGATGATGGGTTGCCCTTACAAAACAGTTTTGCAATACTTTCTAGAAGCATGCAGGAATCTGAACAGGGGGGAGATTCGGAAGCTTCTTCCTTGGCCCCACATACTTCAGAATCTGATGGTGATGTGCTAGAGAAAGGTATTGATACAAATAGGAGAAAAAAATGGGAGTTAGGGTACAGAGAAGTACTAGGCTAAAGAAACCACCTTAAGCTATATCCATGTTCCTTCCTTCTACACCTCATTCACTGCTTAGCTTCGACACAGTGAATGTTAACAGCATTAAGAATGCTAAACGTAGGTTAGTCACCCTGTCTGTTTTATACACTTTAAAATGTGACATTTATTTGTTACAGGACACTAGACTAAATACAGATTTTTTTGGTGAGAGCTGTTCAGAAACTATGGTGTTGGGGCCCCTCCTATTTTTCTTTTGGTACAGAACTTTGTGATGGGGTGGGTATTTTGTTTAGGGAGGATGGGTTCAAGATTTCTAAAATGGTGGACATCTTTTTAAGGAGGGCACTCTTATTGGATTTTTCCTATAAGGGGAATGGTTGGAGACTTATCAATGTTTATGCTCCCCTTAGGAAAAAGGATAGGGTTGACCTTTTTAATTTAATCAAACCTTATTTATTTACAACTAAACATATCCTTCGGGCGGAAGACTTTAATTGCGTAATTGATAGGAATGATAAGGGTGGTTCCACGAATAAGTTGTTTTGTGATTCTAACTGTTTGAAGGCCGTACTTGAACAGTGCCACTTGCAAGACTCCTTTCGGAACTTGCATTTACAGGGAGGACACACTTATCATAGAGGTGCCTTATCTACAAGAATAGACTTTTTGTTTACACAAAACACCTCTCATATTCATAAAGCCGAGACGGTCCCATTAGAAACCTCAGCCCATATGACTCTTCACATGGTGTTGGGAGGACGGCAGGGCCCTACTTATAGATCTCATTATTGGAAATTGAACATGACTTTATTGACAGAAGACACAATTGTTAAATCAGTCACTGACCTGTTAAAAGCAAGGATGTATGTGGTTGTGCTATATGATAACCTTAGTTACTGGTGGGAAGAGACCAAACGGAAATTATGGTTATTATTTCAGGCCTGCTCTACCAGGTACCATAATAAGCAGCTATTTAGAGTATATACCATCATTAATACACAACATATTGCATTGACAGCTCAAGTGGGTAATTTAAAACATGATATGATAAAAATTCAGTATTCTAGAGCTACAGCTATGTTGAAAGAATTTGTTCAAAAAAATAAAACTGGATTTGGTGATGCTTTTAAAAGCTGTTCCAAATGTGCATCTGACCATTTTATGACAATGGTAAGGACTGATGATGGTATTTTGGTTTCTGAGAGCCCAGATATCTTGAAGGCCATCACTACTTATTTGAAAGAGATGTATACTGCCCCCTTTCTTGATAACAGGGAAATGGAGCATTTACTTTCTAATATTGAAGTTCCTAAATTGAAATAAATTATGAGAAGGATCTTCTTAAACCTCTCACTGTTAAGGAGATTGAGATAGTTATTAACCAATTAAAAGGGCACACTGCACCTGGTATTGATGGCTTACCATCAGAGTTTTATAAATCATTTTTAGAAACATTGTCGAGGATTCTTGTAGTGGTTTACAATTGGGTTTTGGATAATTCACACATTGATTTCCATTTTTGTCTTGCTGTTCAAATAATGATATTTAAGAAGGGAGATCGAACTGATTTGAACACTTGGCAATCTCTCAGTTTGCTAAATTCTAACTATAAAATATTGTTGAAAGTCTTACATAATAGGTTAATCAGTACAGCTTCTGAACTTATATCATGGGCTCAAACTTGTACAGTATCAACCAGATTAATCCAACATAATTTGTTATTGATAAGAGAATTAGTTGAACAGGGGAAAGAGGGTGCTATACAAGGCTACCTTATGTCATTGGATCAGGAAAAGGCCTTTGACAGAATACCCCATAAGTTTATTTCTTGTACTTTACTTTATTATGGGATTCCTCCAGCTTTATTGACCTGGATAGATTTATTATATAATAATGTGAGAGCAATTCCCTTAATTAATGGAAGGATGGGAAACTATGTGGATATTACTGATGGAGTTAGACAAGGGCATCCACTAAGCCAATTGTTATATATATTTTGTTTAGACCCATTGCTTTGGCATATCCAGAAGATACTGGTATTAGAGGTATCACCCCAGTAGGGGGGGGGGATAGAAACACGTGTTATCACTTATGCAGATGATATCTGTGTCATAGTGGCAGATCATGACTCTGGAACTAGAGCTTTAGAGGTAATAAGTGAATATTCCAAATTTACAGGAGCAAAAATTAATAAAAAGAAGAGTGTTATATATACACTCAGTGATACTGGACTACAGACTGATACATGGCAAAAGATAAGGATGTCCAAAGACCCCTTTCAGTTTTTAGGCATCTGGTTTGGGCGAGGAGATAATGCCTGTCTAAACTGGAAAATACAATTAGATGAAGCCCAGTTAAAAGTCATAAACTGGAGGAATTGGCAACAGTCAAAAAAAAAAAAGAAAGTAGCTGTGGTAGAAAACTTTTTTCTCTCACTATTTGTGTATATTAGTGCTATATACCCATTACCAACAGCCTATGAAACATTACTTCTTGGTTTGATGTTTCAGTTAATCTGGGGGAGCCATCTCAACCCCATAAAGAGATAAATATTATACTTACCAGTAGAATGGGGGTTGAATTTGTTAAATCCCATACCTTTCTTTTATAGTATCTTTTTTTTTGCAAATTTAGTGGATTATACCAGACCTAGTTTGGCCTTTTGGACCACATATGCAACACACTGGCTTTGGCCACTCTACCAGATTTTGGAAAAAGGGGTGATACCTGCACAAGCCAAGACAAAATGTATTTTTTTAGGCCTGCCCTAGCTAAATTGAAAAGTTGGGATTGAAAATGTCTATTATGGAGTTGTCCTCAAGTAAATCTCTCTATAATTTAATAAATTTCCAACACTATATTTCAACTACCGAATTTAAAGATATTGAACCCATACATAAGAATTATGTATTAGAAGCATTAAAAGATAAATTGATTCCTCCTAGGATTTGGGATGTCACATGGCTATGTTCCCATGGGAAGTTGTTTGTCAAGGGGAATGCTAAGCATAAAAGTATGGAGGAGCATATGTGTCCCAGATTAGGATGTGTGGCACAAGAAGAAACTATGCAACATTTTCTCATTCAATGCCCCTATGTTTGCAAATTATGGGCAACATTAGTGCACTTATGGGGTAATCAGTATTGGAAGTCTGTAACACATGCAGAAGTGGTGGGTGGATTTAGTTTACAAAATTTGAGTATAGATAAAAGTTTGATTCATTAGATATTTTCTTTTAGTAAATTTACATTATGGCAATCTCGATATAAATTTGTATTGCAAAAAGTGTACTAAAATCCTAGAAATGTTATTAGTTTAATAGAAAAGGAATTATGTAACCAATATCAATTTGAATATCAACATTTGTCTCATGATGTATGTGTTCTCCGTTGGATGTCTGTCCCTTTTCTGAAGGACAAAATAGGATGATTTTTTTTGTATATTTTGATTGTTTTTCTCCTTGTCATGTTTGTATTAATGATGTAATGTATCATTTTTACACACTTGTTCAGTTTCTTTCAAATAAAATTTTCCCCATCTCTTTTCAATAAGTGCCATGGGATCTTTAACATCCACCTGAACTACCACCAATCCAGGCAGACGGGACCTCAGTTTAACATCTCATCCAAAAGACGGCACCTCAGAAGTGCAGCACCCCCTCTCATGCTGCACTACAGTGTCAGTACTGGGATATTAACTCAAGTGCCAGATGTGGGAACTGAACCCACAGCCCTCTGATCTCCCAGCCTCAGAGGCGAGTGTGCTACTAAAAAAGGTGGATGGTAAAAACGAGGATGCACTAAAAAAATATTTGGCGATGTGAACTGTTTATCTAACATTTTAAAAATGGCTAATTTATATGATGCATATAAACACATTAATGCTACTAATCCAAAAACATATACAAGAGGTACAATAGCAATGAGAATATATTACTTTTTTTTTATCAAAGCAGTTAATTGTAGTACAAGCCTCAGCTATTCCATGGGAAACTTCAGATCATTTAGCAATTTCATTAGTGTGCAGTATAGGGTCTAATACAAATTCCTTCCAGATTAAATCCCGCTGGAAATTAAATAACTCTTTGTTAGAAGACCCTAAAATCTCTCGTTGGTTTATGGAACTGATAAAGGCAAGGGTCTCTATTTTAGAAGCTTATGATAATACAGTCTCATAGTGGATAGACTCAAAGAAAGAATTTAAAAGTTTATTTTAGAAACAGCTCATTATAAAGTATAAAATGCTTATTTTAAATATCTTTTCTTAAGAGGGAACTTGATGAAGCTAATTTCTAGAGTCTTTGAACAAAAAATTGATCTCTCACGAGAAATAATACAAACAAAACAAGAAATGATGGCTTATCAATACAAAAGAGCAGAATCTCTAAAATTAGAGGCTCAATATGGTACCCAGGGAAAGAAGCCAGGAATACATATTTTTAAAAGTTGCAAAAAGAGAATCTCTTTGACTGTTTTAGAATCTGTCCAAAACATGTATATTGCACAAAAATCACAAAATCAAGCAGAAGTGCAAGAATTTGTATATGAATATTTACAGCACATATTTTCTTCCTCCTCCCCCATAGTATGAGATGAAAATTATCTTCAGAATTTAGAAACTCCTGTATTAGCAATGCAAGAAAAAATAGACTAACGTGACCTATTACTACTGAGGAAATTCAACAAGCTTTTAAAAAACTACATAAAAACTTTTCCCCAGGTTATGATGGATTAACTGTAGAATTTCATTTAGCTTTTCAAACTTTCTTTATTCCTATCTTTGTGGAGGTTTTTAATGCCTTATTACAAAGAAATGACATCCCAACATCCTTTACAAAAGCTGTAATGATTTTATTGTTTAAAAAAGGGGACAGATCAAATCTCAAGAATTGGAGACCTATTAGTATACTTATAGTGGACTACAAATTATTTTCTATGATATTATTGCAGAGATTGTCATCAATTGCCCACCGTTTAATAAGTACTGCACAAACTTCGGCATCACCAGGCAGGTCCATGTTTCATAATCTTATGCTTCTTAGAGATATTTTAACAAATAAATATAATATGGAGTCCTCAGGAATTTTGCTGTCACTTGATCAAGAAAAAGCGTTCGATCGAGTAAACCATATTTATCTATTTAAAGTAATGGAAACGTATGATATTCCACTTAAGTTTGTTACTTGGATCCAAATGTATAGAAATGCTTGGATTTAGCTATATGTTAATGGGGTACCATGTAAAACATTTAAGGCAATTATAGGGGTACGACAAGGCTGTCCCTTAAGCCCCTTCCTTTATGTATTACAAATAGATCCACTTCTGCAATATTTTCATAATCACCCTAAGATACCTAGGACAACTTTTCACTCGAAACAAAAGGCACCTTTGATAAGTGCTTATGCTGATGACATATGCCTTTTTTTTATTTAGTTGTTTAACCAGGTATAGCACACTAAGCTGAAAGCTTTTTTACAGGAGCGACCTGGGAGCACCTTTACACTACTATACAAGCTACATCAGCTGATATAATCAATACCATTACCTCCTCTGAGAAAATCTCAAGTGCAAAACTGAATTATGAGAAAAGTAGTGGGTTTATGATAAGTTCAGGTGGGAAGCAGTGTAATGTGCAGGAATTAGCTAACATAACTATATCTCCCGACCCAATTAAAATTTTAGGGCTTACTTTTGGGAGTACAGATGATACAACTTTAAACTGGGATGCGGCTACAGAAAAAGCAATGGGGTTAATACAGTCATGGAAATCAAAACTTACAGCAAAAAAAAAAGAGTGTATCTAATAAAAACATTAATATTGCCTTTATTTCTTCATGTAGCACATATTTTTCCACTTCCAATAAAATCAAAGGTTAAAATTGTTAATCTTTTCTTTCAAGGATTTTGGGGGAGCCACTTAAACCCCATAACAAGGCTTCACACCTATCATGATTACAGTTTAGGAGGGGTTAGAATGTTAAATTCCATAGTTTTTTTTATACCATTTTTATTTTCTGGAATTTACGTCCATTACTAATAGATAATTACTCTGAATGGACTTTTCTTCTTCAATTTTGACTAGAAAGTTTAAAAACAGTCTGGACGAAAAGGCCATATCTTATACCATGAAACTTTCATTTCTATAAAATCCTTGAGATCTTTTTCTCCACTTTTGGTAAAATTAGGTTGTGGTCTTTAACCTTACATTCAATATGTACTTTACATAGAAAGCAATTATATTCTGGAATTATTTCCACACACTGTTATGAGCTCCCTATTATACCTTCCTTGCAAGGGGTATCTCCGGATGACCTTTTCTTGCAATTAGTAGATAAAAGGGTTCCTAGCAAGTGCTGAGATGTTACTTGGCTCTCAGGTCATGGAAGACTGGGAGTTAGAAATATGCACAAACATAAAGCATTAGAAGAAAGGTATTCTCCTAGGTCATCATGTTTTTCTACATTAGAAACACAAGAACATTTTTATATTCATTGCCCATTTTCACAAGAATTTTGGATGCTTTTTCAGAAAATATGGTGACCATCAATTTTCCCTGATATTTCATATGAAACAGTGATTTATGGTTCCTTCTCACCTGGCATAATGAAGTATCATTCTAGCATGATTAGAGTGGTATTTGCCCTGTGTACAGTCTACCTTTGGCAAGCACGATGTGCTTTTGTGCAGCAACAGAAAGAATTTAGTACAACTCACATAATTAACCAAATACTTACAAATTTAAAATCAATTTATTATGGAGAGCAAAATAAATTAACTAAGCCAATGTTCAACAAATTTTGGAAACATTATGTATGGTTTTTTAACCTCTAAAAAAGGTTAATTCCTTTTAGATTTATTTTTTTCTCAGCTTTTGGCTGAACTTAAATATTAACTATCTGTTTTAGATAACATGATATTGTACATATATGGTTTGGACATATTTTGTATATAATGAATTATGTGTTCCCCTACTCTTTTCAGAAAGGGGAGGGGGGTGGTACTTACTGTTTTTTTTAGGAAGTATGTTGTTTAAATACTCATTTACATTAATTTTCTTTGTTCTTTCTGTTTATAGCTGGGGCAAGCTGCTTTGATTTTTTTGGTTCATATATCTTTGTATATTTCTTGTCCTTATGATTTCATGTGATGTAACATTGTTTGGTTGAATCTTACTTTTATGTTCTAATAATGAAAAATTCCCCTACTCTTGGGTAGGGTGAGCCCTTGGCCATCTGGCAGTTTGCCAAGATGGCAACCACAGGAGAGGTGAGAATGGAGGTTGCAAATACTGGGGAGACTGTATTCCCCTCTGATATTGTTTCAGCAGGAGGCCGCCTTTGAGGAGATGGAACTGGAAAATATTTTTTCTCCTAACTTGGAGAACAGCATGGAGTTGGAAGGCAAAAATGCTATGAAGGCACAGGTTGAAGGAGCACGGCTACACCCCTGGATACAGATAGGCAGGAAGATGGGGTATTCTTAATAGCTTTAGAAGAAAGAAACAACAGTTATTAAAATGTTATCGGACACTGAGACTGCAATTCTGAAAAAGAAAACAATTAGAGAAGTTTTCTGACCTTAACGAGAAGCAGGAAGATGAACAGCACCGGCACGTGACAGTTGAACAGCTGAAATTGACAAACAATGATGCAGGATCATCAAAGGATCCTGCTGATGGTTCACTGGAATGAGCAGTAAGTGGAGAGCCACACCCAAGCAAAATAGAAGAAGATTTCAGGCAAGAGACAGCACAAATTACGAGACAGACAGAGATGAACGAGGAACACATGGTGACAAAAGAACTGGAAAATCAAAACACCACTGTAAGTGACTCTGGAAAAACTATTGACATTACTACTGCTCATATTGCTTTAGAGAAAGATCCATCCTTAAGAACAGTTGCATATGGGGAAGAAAATGATAGCAAAATGACAAGACTGCAAAAAAATCATTGGGGATCATGAGGCCTGTGGTAAATAAGAAAAATGAAAATGCAGACACCTGGTCACCTTAAATGGATTTAATGGCTGCTAGATAGGTGCAAAATGATAAAGGGACATGAGACCCAGATCAAGATGATCCAGTGGTTAAAAAAATATAGACAAGATGCTCTTGGGACATAAAAGACACAAGGCCAGGAATCCCATGACCTGGAAAGGAACATTGATAAGGAATTTGCATCCACTTCTGCAGGGGCCTCTGCACAAACAAATAGTGAACAAACTGATAATCAACAAAATCAAAGTGATACTACACAAGGGAACAATGCTTTTCATGAACAGAGTATTCCATCTAGGACATGTGCTGATTTGTTTGCACCTGGGGTGAGCCAGCTCCTAGGAGAAACCCAGTAAAACTGGTTTATAAGGTAGGTCTGGAACACCTGCCAGACATAATCTACATATCACAAACCCTTTTAAAAGACTCTATGAGATTCTTTGCCTCAGAAATATACACACTAATCCACACTGGAGATGCTAACTCTGATATTAGCTTCAGAAACATAGCTGGTCTAGACAGGTTCTGGGCAAAGTACAATATGATTTATAAACAATTGTGGAGTCCTTTTCTGGCAGTTCCCTTCACAAAACCTATGTTAAGGACTATAACAGTACTGTTCAGAAGTGAAGGGGTTAATATATCAGACATTTTGTTTTGGTTGAGACAGTGGTGTGAAGTGCTAAATACCCCCACACCAATCCTAGATTCTGAACAAATTTGGATGGAAGGGTGGAAGATTGGGGTCAAACTGAAACAAACAGATATGGGAATTATGTATTTACCAGGTAATTTCTTTCTAGGCAGGGACAGAGGTGCTTTGTTCTTTATGGGACAGCATAAATCATGTTTTAAATGCAGTTCTAGGGGGCACTTAAGCAGTGTGTGTGATAACACCAAGTACAGCCACTGTTTTGAATATGGGCACAGAGTAACTGAATGTCAAAACACTTTTAAGTGCAACTTATGTGAATGAAGAGGACATTCCTATGCCAAATGCCCACGGACTTCTCACAACAAAGGAGAGAGTCTGTCTCCTGACACACTTGTATCACAGGCACAACAAGAAGGGTCAATAGAAGTGTCTGAGAAACAGAAGCAATGCAAAATAAGAATGCTAGACAAGAAATAGTAACAGAAGAATAGTCATACATGGCAGGGGAGTGGGACTTGTCTGTTATATCTGAAAAGGAAGTAAATAAGGAAGAGAGAGCAGGTACACCAAGCAACAGTCTCCACTTCTGCACAGTCAGTAGAAACAAATATAGTTCCAGAAGAACATAGGACTGACCTTACACAGATTCCCCCCAACCCCTCACAAATGGAGGATTTTCAGCCAGTAAGAGAAAGGAAAGAAAAAATGAAAAGGTTGAGAGAAGATAGGAAACCCACAAAAATGGGGGAACATTTTCAATAACCCAGCTGGATTGATGTATAAGAATAGATTCAGTGCCTTATAAAAAAAAAAAACAAATTGGGGAGACAGAGACACAGAAGGAGAGGAATCAGGGGACTCATCAGTAGCTTCCTCCCAGAAAGATGGTATGTCTGAACAGGAGGACTTACCTTTAGAAAATCTCTCACAGGGAATAAGAAGAAGAACTAGATCCCAGAATAAAGTTCCTTTATGAAGTTAAAAATACCTCTTCTTTATTCGGAAGACCACACTGAATATTGCAGTCATCAATGTAAACATAATTAAAGGGTATAGAAAACACTTGTCACTTATGATTAGTTTATCTGACTTAGACAACCAGATAATTTTTTGCAAGATTCAAGACTTAAAACAAAATATGAGATAAATCAAGCTACTAGGTTTTGGAACAAAGGTCCCTCATTTTGATCTATCGGACTTGATAGGTGTGATGGGGTGGGGATGCTGTTTAATAAACCATATTTAACAAGCATTTGTCAATGCCGAATGTTTGCTTGCTGATATTAATATTGGACATGCAGGAGTTAGACAGATGCAGAATAAGAATGGCAGTGAAATATTGAACTCATGCCAACCTCACCTCCACCCTGTAGAGATGGACAGGCATTGGGATGTGCCTTTGGGTCGTTGCCCATAATGCTCATGGCATTTCACCTCACCCTATCCTGTAGACACCAACAAGTGTTGAGGTGTGCCTTGGGGTGTTCAGGTTCACAGTCACCCCATTTCATAAGGACATACACTGAAATGGGTGCAGTATAGGAGAACTGGTTGAAGTCTGGGGCTAAAGAGTCCAAGGCACACCTTGATGCTTGTCACTGGCTTCAGAGTGGGGGGTGGCAGTGGAATGGCATGAGCATTACAGCCAGCAATCCAAAGGACCATCCATGATGCTTGTCAGTCTGTACAGGGTGAGATGTTATGGTTAGAAACCCTGACACCCCGGGCGTTTGTTGGTATTTGCACTACAAATTTTCAACATCACCTTTTTGTGACCCCCACTTCATGAAAGCATTTGGGACCTCTACTCATGAACAGTGGCACTGTGATTTTGTTAATGTATCCTGAACTTTGATTTCCCACAGTGACTGTGCCATTCTACACCAGATGTGCAAAAACACAGATTGGGCAGGATGTGAAGAATGACAGCTGTACCATTCATAGGGAGGTGTGAAGAGATGGCAATGTTGAAAATCTGGAGTGAAAATATTAAAAATGCTTGACCTTCCGAGCATACATGGAAACTGCACAATGCACACTTTTAACACAGTTATTTAGTGGAATTATTTCACCAAATTTTCAACATAAGCATTTTGTGACCTTTGCTCATGAACACTGTCACTATGATTTTCTTAATCTGTCCTGAACATTGATTTCCCACAGTGACCATGCCATTATGCGCCAGATGTGCAAAACCATATTTTGGGCATTTTTGAGACTTTTGTTACCAAATTTTCAACATAGGTATTTTAGGACCTCTGCTCATGAACAGTGTCACTGATTTTCCACAGTGACCACACTATTCTGCGCTGGAAGTGCAAAAACACATTTCAACCAGGATGTGAAAAATGACAGCTGTACTGTTCATAAGGACGTGTGAAAAAATGCCAATGTTGAAAATCTGGAGTGAAAATATTACAAATTCATGAAGTTATAAAGTGTGTGGAAACTGTACAACACACGCTCATAACACAGTCAGTATTTGGAATTTTTTCACCAAATCTGCAACATAGGCTTTTTGAGAGACCACCTCATGAACAGTGACACTGTTGTTTCATTAATCAGTCCCAAAAGGTGATTCTGCACAGTGACCATGAATCACCTTTCGGGACCGAATAACCAGATGATAGTCACTGAATTCATGAGATGGGGTCCCAAGAACCCCAGGTTGAAAATTTGGTTCAAAAATGTGGAAAAATGTTCCTAGATATCCACATAAGTTGAAAAACAACATTTATGCCATTATACAACTTACCAGCATTTCTTCAGTTCGCGGTTGGCTATGAAGAGTGCAGACGAGTTCCCGGTCCACCGAACATTGTCGCGCCAGGTTCCGGAGGTAAGTATGGGGTGAGGGGAGTGTGGCAGGTGGGGTGCACAGAGGGTGGGTGTGGGTTGGGGGAGGGGCACGGACTCAACAGGTACTATTTTTTCTTTTACAGGAAAGGAAAAAAAATAAAGCAGGAAGGCTTTCTGTTTTTGCAGGTACTTTGGCTTGCTGGGGTGGGCTCCCAGTATGCCACCTGAGTGTTTCTTTGGAGGGGGTCTGTAATTAAGCACCCCCATTGGCAGAGTGTTGGGGCAGGTGCATGAGCCAAGAGGGATTGGGCACCCCCTTGGCACACAGCAGATGGGGAGCATCATGCAGACGGGGATTGGGCTACCCCATATGCAAATTAACTGGGAAGGGGCATGCTGACAGGGGGATTGGGCACCCCCGTTGGCTTTAATGGGGACTGTGAGAGGAGGTGGTTGTCCATCGGCTTCTGTGGGGGCTGTGAGAGGCTGATGAAGAAGCCGCCACCATGTTTGTTTGAAATGGGAAACCAGACAATTTAGATCTAATTTGCTGCTGCAGTCAGGGACTGCCCTGCAAAAACAGCTGATTGTTAATGACAGGGCACTCCCTGATTGCAGCAGTGAATTTCTTTCAAGTTGGTGGCAAGCTACACTACTGCTGTCATGGACAGCATGATCCTCTATTGGTGCCACACAGACCAGCCCCAAAATGGGCTGCTGGTATTGGCAACAATACTGCCACACCGCCACAACTTGCTACTGCAGCAAGCTGTCCCAATATGTTTCTTGCACATGTGTGCAAGCAAACCTAAAAATGACAAAATTAACTGAAATTATGCCTGGTCAAGCACTTGCACTAGACATAACCTATAACACTCAAAAGTTAAGAATAATCACAATTTATGCACTACAAACAAAGGCATCTCGAGTCAGTTTATTTATTGACATACAGCCTTACCTGCAAACTTCTAGAACAGTAATCTCAGCAGATGATTTTAATTGCGGGTTAGCAAAAGAAGACAGGACTGAAAACATAGAAATTATACAGTGACACTAATGGATTAAATGATATTACAAAAACAGCAAAATTAAAAGATGCATATAGACAAAAACATCCAGATGGTAGTAACACGTATTGTATTTTAGGGGATTACAATCAACTAGGATAGACTTTGTAGTTGTCTCTGAGCATTTAAATAGTATATCCAACCAGGTACAAAGTTTTGAATTTACAGACATAGAAACATAGACTTTGACAGAAGATAAGAACCGCTTGGCCCACCTAGTCTGCCCATTTCCCTACCTACAGGATAAGCTGCAGATCTTAGTTAACCAAAAGCCTATTTCTTCTTACCCCCCACAAGTATTGTCTTATGTCTGTCCATGTATTCTTGAATTCTCCCACAGACCATAGAATTTTGAAAGTTGCCTTGAGTGTGGCCATGTCCCAAATCATGGCAAAGGAGTTTGGAGAATTAATAACAACAAACTAAGCAATGCTCAGTTGTTAAAATAGTGGCACCAACTATGGGAAGCAAGATAGTCAGTACAGTGTCTCTATGAGGAGATACAGACATGGTGGGAGGACAATAAAAGGAAATTAGTAAATTATTTAGTTCTTATACAGGAAATAAAGCAAATGAAGACTATATAAAATACCTACAAATGCAAAATCAACAACAGCTGTTAATATCCAGAACAGAAATGGAAAAATTAGATTTTAGTAAGCTGTTTAATAACATACAGAAACAAATGCAGGAACTGCAATATGACAGGGTGCAAACCCTGTGCCAAGAAATGAGATTTGGCACACAACGTAACAAACAAAAATTTGACCCTTTCAAAGATTGTAGTCCAAGGACTGAAAAAAGATCCATACAAGCAGTTTACACACCAGTTTAAGCACCACAAAGCTTGGGAACATGACAGAAGTTGAGACGTTTGTAAAACACCGGTTTGGTAGCATTCATACTAGATGGGACAACTTTGATTTATTAAGTAATATTTAAATACCTAAACTAACCATTGCAGAAATAGGCAATTTAACCAACCCGATAACCACCTTAGAAGTTCTGCATAATATAGGAAAACTAAAAAATGACACTGCAACAGGGAAAGCTGAGTTACACACATAATTTTATAAGATGTTTAAAGAACAGCTAGCATCCACATTGGCAGAACTGTATAATCATTGTCTAGTAAAAAGGACAGCTTACAGTAAACCAATATGAAGCTTTGCTGATTTTAATTCATAAAAAGGGAGACTATGCTGATTTTAATTAATTGGAGGCCACTATGTCTGCTCAAAATAGACTATAAAATACTAGCTAAAATACTACAGGAAAGATTAATTGCAGTAGCAGAAAAATTACTGAGTCATTTCCAGACATGCTCAGTAAATAACAGGACGGTTCAGAATAACTTGATATGGTTACGGAAATTGTTTATTATTGGAAGGGAATCAGGGGAATGTATTGAGATGCCTTTTAAGTATTGATCAAGAGAAAGCCTTTGAAAGGCTCTCACATGAATATCTGTTTAAAGTTCTAGAGATTTACAATAGGCGTGGGGTCATAATGTCGCAAGACATTATGTTGCATGGCAAAATCGCGCTGCCAATACAACGCGATATTGCCATGTGGCATAATTATTTTTCCTGTGGGGGGCTCTGCCCTCCCACACCCCTGTTACAGGGGGACTGTGCCCCCCAGACCCACCCACTAAAGATTCTCAACTCTGGGGGGGGTCCAACTCGGGGAACACACAAATTGTGAAAAAAAATAAAATGTCTGGGACCGGGAATCAAACTCAGTCCCAGACACAGCTCCTAGGTTCCTGCTGCTGTGGCTCAGTCCAGTGATCCATGGCAGCTGCTTGGTGAAACCCACTTTCAGCAGAGGTCTTATCCTCTGCCTGGGAGTGTGTGAATGGTGCAATACTGCTTACAGCAGTATACGCAGTATTGCACCATTCGTTGTCCTGGACAGCGGTCTTTCAGGTTAGTTATAATGTCGTACGCTATTAAGCGTATGACATTATGACCCGGTAGGTTTACAATATTCCCATTATGTTTGTAAAATGGATAAAAAGCTTATATTACAAGTCCAGTATAATACCGTACATAAATGGATGGATATGGAAAACCAACAGTCTTAAAAGTGGTGTGAGACAAGGCTGCTCTCTCAGCCCATTATTATATGTTTTTGGACTGGACCCCCTATTAAGAATAATTCAAAACAATGATTGGATCATGGGTATTTCTTTAAACACCTATATCCCAGCTGTTAAAGTAATTGCATATGCAGACGATGTGGTTATTACCATACATAGAAACACTGAAGAAATAGAAATTCTACAGGTATTAGAGCAATTTACATCAGCATCAGGATCATAGAAACATAGAAACATAGAATATGATGGCAGATAAGTACCACTTGTCCCATCTAGTCTGCCCATTTCCCAGCGTAATGGATAAGCTGTAGATCCTAGATAACCAACAGCCTACTTCCTCCTACCCCCCACTAGAATTGCCTTATGTCTTTCCCATGCATTCTTGAATTCCCCCACTGTTTTTGACCACACAACCTCCTCAGGAAGGCTGTTCCATGAATCTACAACCCTCTCCATGAAAAAATACTTCTTTGGAAGAGCACTACCTACATGGCCGCCTGAAGCAGGAGCTCTGACCCACTGCAAAATGAATCCATTGTAATCTTTAGACTACCTTCCCCATCGGATTCCTAAATAGCTAGAAACAGACAAAGATGGCAACAAAGAACAAACCTAGAGATAAATCAGGCAATCAGCCACCAAAACAACACAAAACACTGCTCGAATATGCACAGGCCATGATAGCCTCAGCCTCTCAGTGTTCAGACTCAGCCACAGATGACACGGAGGAAAACTCTTGCACAATTACCTCAAAAGAGCTCTGTGCAACTTACAAAAAATCAATGCAACCTGACAAAAGCTAGAGACCAAGGTCCTGGATGACCATCAAAAACTAGAGACTTTAGAAACTAAAACATTGCAGATTGGGGAAATCCTCACAGATTATGTCACTACCCTTGGTGTTCATAATTTGGTCCTCTCAGATCTACATCACCAAGAACAACAGCTTAAAAAAAGACTAGAAGAGCTTGAAAACAGAAATCGATGCAACAATATACTAATCCACGGCTTGCCTGAAGGGACAGAATCAGCACCGATACCTGCTTTTATGGAATCCTTTCTCATGGAGTTACTATCCTGGCCCCCAGAAAAAACATTGAACATAATTAGGGCTCATTGTTCATTACGCCCCAAACCCAAGGACCCTAAGGCTAGACCAAGATCATTCATCATTGCTTTTTTGGGACTTTCGTGTTAAAGAAGAACTTCTAAAATTAGCCTGAAGCAAAAAAGAAATGATATTTGGGGATACCAGGTTATTCTTCAAACAGGACTACACACCCCAGCTTCTTGCTGAATGGAAGAAAATGCTATCAGTAGTTTGAACAGTTCAGGCTAAAGGAGTCAAAGCTGTCTTGGAATTTCCTGCTAAAATCAGAATACTCACTGAGAGTGGGCCAAGGAGATTTCCAGATTTATCAGCAGCTGAAAAGTTTCTCTCGAACCTCAATGTATCATTGCCACTAGATGGCACCGTGCAACAGAGGAATTGAGTGGAAGAATGCTCCTGGCAGATGATAGAAACCAAATGTAAGGGACAACAGGATCAACCAGGACAGTCAAATGTGTGGGACAAAGTGCACCACCATAAGCAGTTCCCCAGATGTCCCAAAAGAATGCGTTAGTAGAGGAATATGAAGAACAAACTCCTCAAGAGTCTGGCGCCACGTAACCGACTATCTTTACCTGACTGAACTTGAGAGCATTAATTTTTGAATTCACTTTGACAGGACCATGAGTGTATCTCAGGCAATACTCTCTTCATTATTTGCCATGTAATTAAAAGGGGAAGAAACGTTTGGGTGGAGGAGGGGTAGGATGGTGGACTGAAAGCCTGAAACATTGTAATATGGCTCCTGCTGCAGAATACTTTTTTAATTTAGTGGGAACCATGCTGGCTATATATAATAGAAGGCAGGGGAGGAGGGTTTGCAGAGGGTGGGGGGAGTGGGGAACTGGGGGCCCCAACCGAGGGTGGTCACTCTCGGATGGAAGGAGAGGATCCCTGATGGGGTATCAGAGGGCTGGCTAATATCAAAGGTGTCTATAAAGGGGAGCAGAGTCTATGCTTGTGTGGAGAATGCTGCAGAGTCTATATTTGGGACAAAGTGGAGACATGTAATGGCCTCTGTTAAAATGCTGGGTGACCCTGCAGCCAGGTTGCTGACTGAATTTGGTGGGCACTGGTGACAGTTACCCACAGTCTTAATAGAGCTTTGGTATAATTAGACTGTGTTGGGCCCTGGGGAATCAGTCTGGCCTACCCTCAGGGTGGCGGTCACTGATGTAAAGCTCCGATTTAAAATAACAGAATCTAGAAACCATAGATGCCTCTTAACTGTCTCCACTGATGCTCTACAACTTGGGATTCTGCTCCTTTATTGCTCAAGGACCTCTGCCCTACCAAAAGGGTTTGGAGAGACACAATAGATTGGTGCATGGTGTGGCCTGCTGCTCTGACCACCTAGGGGGTCCGATTGCCCACTCTCTGTGGAATTGACTGTCCAGGAGGTGTACCGGGACTTCACTCTCCACCGCCTATGTATCATTAGTTTTCTTTTCCCCTCCTTCCTGTGAAAGTAGTAGTATATAGTGGTGGGGGGGATCCAGCACCCAAGACTGCCAGCAGCATAAAGATTATAAACACAGTACTTACTGGTGCACCCTAGATTATTTGCCCTTCCAGTTAGTGGGCTAAGGGGTAGTCCAGATTGGATTGGTGCCCCATGATATAGAACCTTACACAGCGTCTGGATAATGGGTAGACACACCTTGAAGTTACTGTAAACATTTATTTGTATAATAGTTTAATTGTTTACAAACATGTTATTGTTCTATAATTTGGCTGCTCATCTACAGTTTTGTATCATACCTCTCAACACTGCCTATACTCTGACCAAGACTATGGTTTTATACCTGTTCCAAATTGATAATGGCTGACTTAAAGATAATTTCCCTGAACATTAGGGGAATAAATAACCCAGTGAAGAGAACCAAGATCCTGCAGAGCCTCCAGGGACAAAGGGCCACTGTGGTCTTTTTGCAGAAGACCCATCTTATAGATGCCCATGCCCCTGTCATCCTGTAACCAGTGTCCACCACCAATACCTCTGTTTTTCCTGAGTTCAAACAGAGCCAACTGGCACTCATCCAGTTCTGAATCTCCAGCAGGCAATTATTAAAGACCGTAGCAGAGTCTAACTCCTGTTCAGGCACAAAAGACATGTACAGTTGAGAGTCATGGGCATAGCAATGAAAACCTCAACCCGTGCTGTCTTATAATGTTCCCTAATGTAAGCATGTACACTGTGAATAACATGGGGACAGCACCAAACCCTGTGGAACCCTGCAGGGTAGCCAGTGAGGGGCCGAGGAATAAATCCCCAACACCACTCTCTGGGATCTGCCCTCGAGGAAAGATTGAAACCAACTGAGGACTGCCATCTCAGTCCACAGAAGAACCACAGGTGCTCAAGCAGCACCCCATGATCCACAGTGTCAAATGCTGCTGAAAGATCAAGGAGAACCAAGATGGAATGAGTTCTCTGGTCTCTCACCATCAGAAGGTCATTGAGTACCCATACCAGGGCTGTTTCAGTGCTATGCCTTTTTCTGAAGCTGGACTGGAGAGGGGTCATAGATATTGTGGTTGGTTAAATGATCTTCCAGCTGCAGAGTGACCACCTTCTCAATAACTTTACCTATAAAGGGTAAGTTCGAGATCGGTCTGTAATTAGCTGGGCAGGCGGGGTCAAGGGAGGGTTTTTTCAAAAGGGGGCATACTACTGCCTCCATTAAGGGATCTGGAAAGATCCCACTCTCCAGTGGAATTCCCCACTATCCCAGTGAGAACCGGGCCTATAACCTCTACACACCCCACTAGTAGGCGCCAGGGCCTGGATCCAAACTACAGTAGGTTGGCCACAGAGTCTGGATGATCCTCACTATATCTACAACTTCCAGTTGACTAAAGGTGAACCAGATCTGTTGGGCATTAGTACCACATGATTGATTAATGCAAGGTCCAATGGGAAGGCACTGGTTGATCTCATCCCTGATAGTAGACACCTTATCAGCGAAGAACTGTGCAAACTTCTCACACTTCACTTGTGACAACGTTCGACCAGAATGCAGACAGGCTGGATTGCACAGTCTGTCCACAGTCCGAAAGAGCTGGGATGGCCTATTCTTCGCTGTAGCAATTTCCCTGGACATTAACTCTGCCTTTGTATGGGAAATTGCTGATTGATAGATCTTATAATGATCCATCAAGCTAAGTTTATCCACCTCCAGGTGAGTTTTCTGCCAGTGTCTTTCCAACTTTTGCCCTTGCCTCTTCAACTCATGGATTTCCCTGTTAAACCAGGGGACACCCAAGTGAAGAGTAAGGGGGTGAACACAAGTCAGAGCAATGACATCCAAGCTTCAGTAACAGCCCTATTATAGGCTCATACAAGGGGCCCCAGATCAGTGCTATACTTTGGAAATCACAAGAGGTCCAGTACCATCATTAGGCCTTCTGAGGTAACTCCTCTCAAAGGATGGAACTGTATCAACTCCTTTGGGGCAGGCCTATTTTGGGGGGCTGTGAAACTGAATATCAGGACATGATGGTCAGACCAACTGACTGGCTCCACCTCCACATCAGAGATCTCCATCCCCAGACAGAACACCAAGTCCTATGAGTGCCCCTTCTCATGGGTTGTAGTGGTAATAACCGTGTTAGGACCAATGAATCCATCAATTGGAGGAGGTTTTGTCCAAACAGCAAGAGTTCATTGTCAACCCTGGCATTGAAATCCCCCAGAATCAACCATCTGGGTGACTCCAGTACCACCTCGGCAATGAAGTTCGCAACCTCCTTCAGGAACCCCCTCCCATCACCTGGTAGATGGTAAATGAGAAGGGTCCTATAGCCTACACCTTCACCCACTATACACTCAAAAGAGTTGGTTGCTCCAACTGACACCTCCCATAGCTAAATCTGAAGCTATGGTACTGAGTGGGACCCTCCCTGTTGGCTTTAAGGATAATTTCCCTTTTATGTGGGCCAAGAGGAACACATTCCAATATATAGGGGTACTAGTGTCAGAAGACATTACTAAACTTTTTGTAAATAATTATACAAAACTCTACAACACATTACAAACAGGTTTGGCCTGATGGAAATTATTGTCACTCACGTTATATGGGAAGATCCACATGGATAAAATGAATGTACTACCATGTTTTCTGTTTTTGTTTCAAACTCTGCCTATAGGTATTCCTGTGTTCTTCTGGAACCAACTCACTAAATCTATAATGAAATTTATTTGGGGAGGTAAACGGCCTAGGATATCTTCACAAATTCTGCAGAGCTCCAGCGAGGTTGGGAGTCGGGAGGTTGGGAGTCTGAGCCTTCCAAATTTTCACCACTATTACTTGGCCACACAGGGAGCCCAGCTTAATACATGGACCAAACAATGAATAGACTGTGGTTGGTACTTGGTAGAAGAAGCAGCTCTTAGGAATAAGAAACTATAGACCTTACCCACTAGTGCAATACATCCTATGATATGGACTCTATCCTCTAATCCATGGGTGAAACATTCTATTAGAATCCTTCTCCAGATAAGCAAGGTCACGAACACTCCAAATTCTATAGGTCCCCTCTCCTTAATACACCATGAAGACACATTTACCCCAGCTTTGACAGATTGTGGATTTGAATGTTGGGAAGTTAAAGGCCTAACAAGATTTGCCCAACTCTTAGATAGGACAGGTTGTGTTACCTTTCCCATTCTTCAAGAGAGATGTGCCCTCTGCTGAGAGGATTTTTTTCAGATATTTACAAGTTAGATACTGGGTAGCATCAGCTAATAATGTCCTAAAAATCAATAGAGATAAGACCCCCCTTGGAAAACTATTGATGAGACATTATTAGGATCAAGGATAAACTTAACTATATCTCAATACTATATAAAGTGATCCACCCACTGGCCACCTCCCCAATCTTAGAGAATACTAGAGGTAGATGGGAAGAGGATAGTGGAGACATTATAACTCCTGCCAATTGGGCTTGTAGATTCCAAAGAGGCTGACAAGCACTACATCATCAGAGTGGTGAGAGTTTAATTGGAAGATTGTGACACAGTTTTTCAGAACACTGGTAATTACAAAATACTTCTCACCACAGGCATCCCAGGCCTACTGGAGACAATGTGGTGCCCTTAGTGCTACACACTTCCATTTATTTTGGGCTTTCCCCAAGCTTCAACAATTCTGGAAGCAGATACATGTACACATAGAAAGTAGGATGGGGTTTCCCCTCTCTTGTACCTTCCAGGATTTGGTGTTGGGCTTCCCAACTTTATCATCAAAGAAGAGAAAGATGGTAGAATTAGGACAGACAATACATGTAGTAGCCCTGAAATGTATTATGGCCAAATGGCTACAACCATAACCCCCCACACAGGGACAATGGGTATCTTGAGTAGAAGAGGTGGAAAGGATGGAACACATCACGCATGTTATACACTAACAGAAAGATACATTTCTAGATATATGGAGACCGTGGCACAACTAGAGGAAAAAACAGGATTAAGAGACTCATGAAGGGTGGAGAGGAAAGATTGGTAGATGACTTTATACCGAGTTTAAAAAGCTCAGCTATGTAATTGGATATCCTAGTTATTAAGGTTTACATGTAGGTTCTATCTGTATACTGATTAAGGGCATGCTCCTTTAATGTCCATGGCTTGTAAAATGTGTATGTTTCTCCTTGGAATTGTATGGCAGACATTAAGTTGGGAAAAACAAATTCTTGCTTCTTGAGCACAGCACTGTAACCATCTTGAAGGGACAGAAACCCCATGCAGAGCGAGCTTTCTCCCAACTGACTCCAAGGAGTTGCTGGACTGGCATAAAGGAGACTATAATGTTTATTTTTACTGGTCTAATCCTTGTAGAATTGATCCTTCATGATGATGTAATGTAATATTTTATATGGAGCATATATAACTATCCGGTTGTCTGGATTTATCTGAGATCAATAAAAATCCTTCTGAGTAAAAAAAAATACTTCCTCACATTACCTCTGAAGCCGTTCTCCCTCTATCTTCAAATTGTACCCCCTTGTTCTTACACATCTCTTTTTCTGAAAGATGCTACCCTCTTGGACTTTGTTGATTCCCTTGAGGTACTTGAAAGTGTCTATCATGTCCCCCCCTTTCCTTGAGGGTATACTTATTAAGTTCCTTTAGTCTCTCTTTGTATGGCTTCTGTGCAGACCCTGCACCATTTTAGTGGCCCTCCTCTGGACAGCCTCTATTCGGTATATGTCCTTGCAGAGATGGGGTCTCCAGAACTGCATGCAGTACTCCAGATGGGGTCTCACCAACTCTCTGTACAGAGGGATAACATCTTCCTGTTTTCTACTGGTGATGCCTCTCCCTATGCATCCCAGTATCCCCACAGCTCTCCTTACTGCCTTCTCACATTGCTTGCCCACCTTTAGATTCAATTTGGATAGGTGCTTTTCCTAGGTCCTCCTCAACACACTCCCCCTTATCCCCTTTGATATTAGCAGTACCCCTCTGGACTTTCTTCTTCCACTAATGTATCTATAGAAAGTCTGGTACCCTTTTTTTACTGTTCATGCTAGTGTTCAATTTGGCCACTAGAACTAAATTATCCCATTCCAAGGAAAAAATATGAGACTTCAGAGGAGCTAACTTTGATAAGATGGCCAATAGAGTTAAGCTAGCCCTGGCAAGAAGAAATACAGATGAGGGGATACAGGCAAAGTGGGCAAGCATTAAGGGTGCAATACTTGAAGCAACATCCCATTGTGTTAGAGAGAAAAGCAAGAGCAAAAGAAGAAGGAAACCACTTTGGTTCTTAAAAACAGCAGCAGAAAAGGTCAGAGCCAATAGGCTGGCCTACAGAAAATATAAAAGAATGCAGCGGGATGAAGATAGGGAGGCATAACAAACTTCTCTTAGGGAAGCAGGGAAGGTAGTAAGGCAGGCAAAAGCCCAAACCAAAGAAACACTAGCACAAACAGTAAAAGAAGGGAACAAGACTTTCTATAGATACATTAGTGAAAGGAGAAAATCCAGAGGGGGTATTGCTAAGATCAAAGGGGATAAGGGTGTGTGTGTGGAGGAGGGCCAAGGAAAAGCATCTATCCTAAGTAGATACTTCTGCTCAGTATTTACTGAGGAGAAGGTAGGGCAGGGCCCGCAGCTCAGCACCACGGACATAGGGGGGAGGGAGGTGTGCACTAGTCCCTTCACAAAAGAAAGGGTCCTTCAAGATCGTGCTAAGCTCAGGGTGGACAAGGCAATGGGACCTGATGGCATACATCCCAGGGTACTAAAGGAGCTAAGGGTGGAAATAGCACAGCCATTATCAGAACTGTTTAGTGAGTCTCTGAGTACAGGAGAAGTCCCAGAAAACTGGAGAAGGGCTCATGTGATCCTGCTCCACAAGAGTGGTAGCAGAGAGGAGGCAGGGAACTACAGACCAGTCAGTCTTACCTCAGTAGTGGGCAAGATTATGGAGGCACTCCTTAAGGAAAGGATAGTGCAACACTTGGAATCCATAGGAGCACAAAATCCAAGACAGCATGGGTTTACAACAGGAAGGTCCTGTCAAACTAATCTCACAGATTTTTTTGACTGGGTAACCAGGAGTGGTGGATCAAGAGGGTGCAGTTGATGTCATCTACCTTGACTTCAGCAAAGCTTTCGATACTGTTCCACATAGAAGATTGATTAATAAGCTGGGTAGGCTTGGGGTGGGTCAGAAGTTGGTCAACTGGGTGGCAAACTGGTTGGTGGGCAGAAAACAGAGAGTGGTGGTAAAAGGCATACAGTCAGAAGAGATGCAAGTCACAAGCGGGTACCTCAGGGATCAGTTCTGGGGCCAGTGGTCTTCAATATCTTCATCAGTGACATTGCAGATGGTTTGGAGGGTAAGGTGTGTCTGTTTGCAGATGATGCCAAGATCTGCAACAGAGTAGATGATCCGGAGGAGGTGGGCAGAATGAAAAGAGATCTGGATAAACTGGCAAAATGGTCAGAAGAGTGGCAACTGGGATTTAACACTAAGTGCAAGATCATGCACATAAGGAAGAGAAACCCTGAAACCACCTATAGGTTGGGAGGGGAGTTGCTGGCAATCACAAGGGAAGAAAGACTTGAGCATCATCATCACAGATTACCTGAATTCATCCAAGCAGATCACTAAAGCAGTAGGTAAGGCTAGAGGGATGTTATGGAGTATTGGTAGGGGTATTACAAGTCATAAGAGTGAGGTAATAATCCCTCTTTACAAGACACTGGTTGGGCCACATCTGGAGTACTGCATGCAGTACTGGAGGCCACACCTACACAAGGACATTACCAAAATTGAGGCAGTCCAGAGAAGGGCAACCAAAATGGTGTAGGGACTGCATCAGAAAACATATGATGACAGATTAATAGAGCTCAATATGTATACCTTAGAGCAGAAGAGGGAGACAGGCAATATGACTGAAACATTCAAACACCTTAAGGGCATTAAGAAGGTGAAAGAGTATAACATGTTTCAGTATAAGAAAAATATCAGGACAAGAGGACACAGCATGAAATTAGAGGGAGGACAATTAAGGGGTAATGTAAGAAAGTTCTTTTTCACAGAAAGGGTGGTGGATGCATAGAACAGCCTACCTCAGGAAGTGGTGGATATGAATACAGTGCAGAGCTTCAAACAGGCATGGGATAGGCATAAGGGAGCAATACAGATGAGTATAAATAGGCCATTGACAGAGTACAGGCCTATGGCACATTCATAAGGTAGAAAAAATGGGCAGACTGGATGGGCCTTGCGGTCCTTATCTGCCATCAACTTCCATGTTTCTAGGTTGTCTGATATGACTACCCCCAGGTCCCTTTCCATTTTTGTTGTTGTTAGTATCTCACCCCCCATTGTATACTCTTCCCATGGGTTTTTGTGTCCCAGGTGCATTACTTTGCACTTCTTTGCATTGACTCTAAGCTGCCATATATTTGACCATTCCTCCAACCTTGCCAAGTCCCTTCTCATCCTTTCCACCCCACTTTGTTTATCAACCCTGTTGCAGATGTTTTGTCTCCTGAAAGAGCCATACTTTTCCTTCCAGTCCCTCTGCAATGTCACTTATAAAGACATTAAAGAGGACCGGTCCTAATATTGAATCCTGCAGTACCCCGTTAGTAACCCCCCCTTTCTTCAGAGTGGACTCTGTTTACTATTACCCTCTGCCTTCTATTGTTCAGCCAATTTTTTACCCAGGCTACCACCTTGGGACCCACTCCAAAGCTAGCTAACTTTTGTATTAATCTTTTCTGTGGGACTGTGTCAAATGCCTTGCTAACGTCTAGGTAGGCCATGTCCATAGCCCCTCCCTGATCTACTACTTTGGTCACCCAGCCAAAGAAGTCTATTAGATTTGTCTGACATGACCTTCACACTGTGAATCCATGCTGCTTTGGGTCCTGTGCCCAGCTGGCCTCTAGCTACTCAACAATTCTTTCCTTCAGAAATGATTCCATCATTTTCCCTACCACTGAGGTCAAGCTAACAGGTCTGTAGTTTCCTACTTCTACCTTGCTCCCACTTTTGTGAAGTGGAATCATATCCACCCTCCTCCAGTCCTCAGGTCCCACCCCATCCTCCCATGATTTGTTAAAGAGGGTGGTCAGTGGTGTCGCAAGTTCTCTCCTTAGTTCTTTTAGAATTCTCAGATGAATCCCATCAGGCCCCATTGCTTTGTCCACCATCAGTTTTAAGAGTTCTTTCAGAACCTTTTCTTCTGTGAATGGACTGGTATTGACCCCCCTATCCAAAGTGTTTCTATTGTTTGGTCTAGGTACCTCCTCCTCCTCTTATCTTGTGAATTCTGAGCAGAAGTATTCGCTCAGTATCCCTGCCTTTTTACTGTCACCCTATGCCTACATTCCCTCCCCTTTATTAAGCCTCTGTATCCCTCCCTTGATCTTTCTTCACTCCTTAATGTACCTATAAAAGGTTTCATCCCCCTTCTTAACAGAATTGGCTATCTTTTCCTCAGTTTGGGCCTTTGCTATTCTGACTGCCTTCCCTGCCTCCTTCTGGTTTAACTGATATAATTCTCTGTCCTGCTCCTTCTGTGTTTCCTTATATTTTCTGAATGCTATCCTTTTCTCCTTAACCTTCCCTGCCACTTCTGTTGAGAACCATAGTGACTTTTTCCTTTGTTTTGTTTTATTGATTTGCTTTACACAAAGGCTTGTTGCCTGTGTGATGGCAGTTTTGATTTTTCCCTATTGTTCTCCCACCTCTCCTTCTTGCCTGTTTACTAGTGCTTTTCTGAGGCACTCTCTCATTTTGCCAAAGTCAGCTCTCCTAATGTCCAGTACCCCCACTGCTATTGTATGGCTTTACTCTACAGCTGTATTTATTGTGAACCACACTGTTTGGTGGTCAGTTGTTCCCAGATGGCTACCCATTTATAAATCTGAGAGCCTCTCTACACCTGTTTGAGAGTACCAGGTCTAAGATTGCTCCCTCCCTCCTGAGTTCCAACACTAGCTACCTGAGGCATGCCCTCTGAAGGGCATCCAGAATGACCCTGCTCTTGGATGTGGCTGCAGTAAAGGTGTTCCAGTTGACATCTGGCATATTCAGGTCCCCCATCAACAATATCTCCCCTTTTTCTGCCATTCTAATTATTCCTTCTATCATTTCCTTGTCCATTGCCTCCCCATGAGATAGTGGTCTGTAAACAACCCCTGTGCAGATTGTGGTGCCATTTTCTGTCTCCAGGGTGACCACAGTGCCTCCTCACCTCCTTGTTTACCCTTCAGTTCTGTTGCTTTGATTCCTTCCCTTAGGTAGGGAGCTACTCCTTATCCTCTTTTACCCTTCCTGACCCTCCTGTAGATTGTGTACCCTGATATTTTGACATCCCAGTCATGGTTCTCTGTGTACCATGTTTCTGTGACTGCCACGATATCCAGGCATCCCTCTTCCATCAAGGCCACTAGTTCAGGGAGCTTGTTACAAAGACTATGGGCATTGGTACTCATCACCCTCCATTTTTTGATGGCCTTACCCCCTTTAGACCCATTCCTGTCCTTACTGCCTGTACCTTTTTCTGGATTTACCCCATCCTGTTCCCTATTGACTTCTCTACCTTTGTGTCTACTTCACTAACTACCCTGTTTTGGGGGGCTGGGATTTTCCTGGTTCTCTTTTGTTCCTTCCCCCCTTGGCTAGTTTAAATGCTTGCCAATGAAGCATTTAAATCTATCACCTATGATCCTGGTTCACCTTCCAGACAGATGCAGACTATCACACAAGTATAGCCTTGTATCCCTCCAGATGGTCTCCTAGTCCCTAAGCTCTACACCAGTTTTTCAATCAGTCATTGAATCCCATGGTACAGAATACCCTAGCCTCACCCATGCCATAGACAGGAAGCACTTCTGAGAAAGTTACCATGCATGCTACTTGTCTAAGGCCCCTTCCCAACTCCACAAACTCCTGCTGCACTGCTCTGATCCCATTCCCAGTCAGGCCATTTATCCATAGGTGAACAATGACATCCAGCTCCCTCTCCTGTGCAGCTGCTTCCATGATCCTGAGGATTCACTACCTGTCCCTCCAAGCCATGGCACTGGGCAGGCACCTTACCTCCCTCACCCATCCCATCCCACCCCCAGCTGTACCCTCCTAATGATTGAATCCCCCACCAGGAGTTGTTTCCTTCTCCTGTGGGGTCCTGTGCCACCCTCCTGTGGGCCTCCTTTGTGGAGGTTCCCAACATCCTCCTTGGTCTCCACTGTGGGTGCCTCAATAGAGGAACCACATGCCACCAGAATGGGGAATAAATTGTGTAGAGGCAAAACTGGAGTGATGCACCTGTGTTTCACTACCCTCACCCTCCCTGAGCACACCATGGTCCAACCTCTCCTCTTTCTTGGCAACCTCTGAGGCAGTGGTGGTGGCCTGGGTGGTGCCTGGGTGGGAGAGGAGGTTTCCTGAATCCCTGCCAGGTCAGCATGGAGATGAGCAACCTCCTCCCTCAGACCAGAGGGGTTCCTGCAAATAGTGCAGCAATGCAGCCTCCAGAACATCTCCCAGAAGACAGCCACGCCACAGCCAGTGCATTGCACCACTCCCAACATGTCTGTCTCCCTTCCTGTTTAAGATGTTTTTATTTATTTATTCATTTATTTTTTGTTTGTTTAGTGTGTGCAAGCATATGAGTGTGTTTACCCCCTATTTAGTGTGCTGTGCTCTTAAAGATATGAACAGGTGTATGCACTTTTGGGGAAGTGATGCCAAAATCCCTGATATAAAAGAAATGATGTGCTTGGAGCAGGTGGGGTGAGGGGCAAGGCAGGTGGGACTAAGCCCATGTCCTCCAGAAACAATCAACTATAAATCTGACCCACCACCCTGGTGAATGCCTTCCTTCCTTTCAGACACCTATTTTACAGAGTTTAAGTAACAGGTCTAGTCACAACTGACTGCAAATATTCTCCCATCTAGAGTTCCTCCTTGGCAAATAAGTTACATGAAGTAATGTTAACCCCAAAAACAGAGAACCAAAACATTGCCTTCTACTTACTTACACAGGCCCCAAAATTAAGAATCCAATACAGTGTACTCTATTAAATCACCTCCTTGCTTTGAAGAAGCTGGTGGATGCTTTCTTTCTCAGCTACAGCAGACAGAGTCCACAAACAACCCATTTTTAATCAACAGTTCCTCAGGCTCCCTTCAGCTCCTCCCTTTATCAGAGTTTAAGTAACAGATCTAGTCACAACTGACTGCAAATATTCTCCCAGCAGCTAGAGTTTCTATCCGGCAAATAAATTACACTAAGTAAAGTCAACCACAAAAACAGAGAACCAAAACACTACCTTCTACTTACATACACGGGCCCCAAAATTATGAATTAAATACAGTGTACTCTATTAAATTACCTCCTTGCTTTAAGGAAGCCGGTGGATGCTTTCTCTCTCAGCTACAGCAGCAAATTAATAAAATAAACTACAGTAAAAGTGGTGGATGCTATGTAGGTAAAAATGACAATCCACCTACAGATAGCATTACAGGAATACCCATATTGGACCAAGATATCAAGATTTTAGGAATAATTTATGGAACACAGCAAATGGGGGGGGGGGGATTCAGAAACCTGCCTAAATACAACAGTGAATACAGTGAACTTTGGGAAAGGTAAAAGAATTTCCAAATTAAAATGTGTCTTGTTGCTCAAAAATCTGCTGATACCTATATTTCTTTTTATTAATAATATATTCCCAGTGCCACAGTCATTGGAGTCTTGGTTACTATGTGTGTTCTTTCAAGGATTCTGGGGAAGTAGGTTGAATCCCACAAAAAGAAATACCACATAAAGAGCCAAACAAATGGAGGGTGTGAAATGGCGAATCAAATAGTTTTCTTTTATAGCATTTTTTAACATAGAATATTGGCACAGCTCTTAGGCTCAATGGAAGATTATGGACACCTTGTATTAGAAAATGGCTTGAACCATATATAGCAAACTGACACATAAATAAGCTAAACACACACACACAACAATAACAGGCACCCCTGATTACATCGTAGATGCCATAAGGAAAATTAAGCAATGCGATCTACCAATGCAGACAATCATGACATTTACTAGGAAATGTTTATACCAAGAAATACACGTGTCTAACTTCCATGAACCATTAGAGATCCCACAATGTTCAGGTCAAGACATGAAACAAGTTATTAGCTATATTAATAATGCAAGAGAGCTTGCATTTGTTTGGGATGTTCAATGGCTCAGTATTCATGAACGATTAGGAGTGCGGGGTTCACATAATTACAAGCAAGTTAGTGAAAGGTGTTATTTAAAGGAAGAATGTATACAGCAGGAAGAAACACAAGAGCATCTATACTTATAGTGCCCATTTGTACAACAATTTTGGGACTACTTGGCAAAAAAATGGAAAGAGACTTTGCATCAACAAGATTACATATAAAGAAATAGTGCTAGGTATATATGGTAAACAGTGGGAGAAATATGATTCAGACACACTGCAACTGATTGGTACACTTTTAAAATACTACATTTGCCAGGACAGATGTGCTTGAATTTGTCAACAAAAACAAACTTCGACTAGAGAACTGGTAAGTAATATTGAAACTAAATTGCAGAAAATGTATTTTTTCAAAAGGAAAACTGTTCCTTTAAATGTACATAGGAAAAAATGGAAACATATCAATTTTCTAGATACACGATGATACTGTCATGCATATTTATGTTGGAATAATTAAACTGATACAGAAGATCAGATTAGATGCTGATATTTGTTATATATCTTGGAAAAGTGTAGTAATATATGGATTGGTTCTACATGTGTATAACTTTACTCTGTAAAGTTTGTGGTGATCAATAAAAAATTCCACTTCTCTTTTTGCGAAGAGTGCCTTGGGTTCTTTTACTTCCACTTGGACACCCACCAGGACTGGTAGAAGGGACCTCAGTTTAATGTCTCATCTGAAGGATGGCACACCCCAACAGTACAGCACCCCCCCAATACTGCACTGGGATGCCGGCATTTAGGTATGAGTCCAGTCCATGTGTGGGATGAGAACACATGACCTTCTGGCCCAGAGACAGATATGCTACCAGCTGAGTAACACTGACACCTGGTGATGGTAAAGATAGGGAGGTGAGGGGTGCCTGTGCATTGAGGGATGGAGAGCAGATCCTGAAGATTGCTAGAGCAGTGGGAGCTGGGAGGAAGCTGGATGTCATTATTCATCTTGGACGGGAACTGGCAAGGTGGTTGGAGGAGCAATAGTACACACAGTGAAAAGGATTGCTAGAGGGGTGTCAAAGGGGGATAAGGCATTTTTCAGGTATGTAAGCAAGAACAGAAAAGCAAGGGGTCGGAGAATGAGGATTAGAAGGGTGGAAGGGGGAGACAGCACAAAAGGGACCAAGAAAAAGATGACATTTTAAACAGGTACTTCTATTCTGTCTTCAGGGTGAATTTTGGGGGATGGCTCTCTAGTGAGAAGGAAGAATAGGGGGATGGGAGTGGATAGAAGTCCATTCTGAATAGAAAGAGTCCTAAAAAGACTCTTACCCCTGATGGTTAGTAAGGTTATGGGACTGGATGAGATACACCCAAGACACTGAAAGAACTCAAGGAAGTGCTAGCTGCCCTGCTGACAGCCTTGTTCAGCAGCTCACTGGAAACAGAAGTGGTTCTCCAGGACTGCAGAAGGGTTAATGTAGTCCCTCTCCATAACAGTGGCAGCAGCAGGAAGGAGGCTAGCAATTACAGATCAGTCAGCCTAACTTCAGAGGTGGGGAAACTAACTGAAACCCTATTGAAAGAGATGCTAGCTGAGCACCTGGAATCCAATGGCCTGCAGTACCACAGGTAACATTGACTCATGGGTGGAGGTCATGTCAACCAAATCTGACAGATTTCTTTGAATGGGTGACAAGGGAAATAGATCAAGGGAGTGCAGTGGACATAGCCTATGTGGATTTCAGCAAAGTCTTTGACACTGTGCTGCACAGAAGGCTGATTAGGAAGATGAATAGTTTAGGAGTGGGGTCCAAATTAGTATAATTGGTTCAAAACTGGTTAATGTATAGGAGACAAAGGGTGGTGGTTAACAGCATGCACTCTGGTGACCAGCGGGGTACTGCAGGGTATAGCACTGGAACCAATCCTCCTCAACATCTCCATTGTGGATATTGCAGAAGAACTGAAGGGAAAGGTATACATTTATGTGGATGACACCAAAATCTGCAATAGGGTAGACTCATGAGAGGGAGTGGAGAAAATACACAGAGATCTACGGAAACTTGATGAGCGATCAAAGACATTTCAGCTGGGTTAGAATGCCAAAAAGTACAAAATCATGCACCTAGGGCATAGTAACCCTGGTGCTGAGTATGGAATTGGGGGAGTTATTGGAAGTCACTAGACAGGAAAGGGATCTAAGGTTCATACTAAGGTAGGTTTAGGAGCAGTAGGCCAATGCCCATTTAATGCCCCTTACTCAATACCCATAATACTGTAGGTTTATTCTGGTAAGTATTACTTTATCCAGTCTGTTCTTAAAGGTTTGCTTATTATTGCTGAGAACTATGCCATTTGGAAATGAATTCCAACAACTAACAATTCTTTGTGAAAAGTAATAATTTATTTTTAAACTATTAAAGTTAAGTCCTCTTATTTGAAGTGGATGTCCCCTAGTATTTACAGAACCAGGCTTAAACTCAAAACCCATTTCATGCATCAAGTAAGGATCTTGAGTAACCAGTGAGGTGGGCGCATGGGGAAGGGTGCCGTCCAGAACGGCGACTCCTTCCCGGTGCAGTCCCTCACGGCGATGGGAGGGGGGGCAACCGGATGAGAGGGTGGGTGAACTGGGCTATGGGATGTCGCTATGTTTATGCACAGGGTGGAGCAAGCACGGCGAGCGTGGGCTGGGAGGGGAAGAGGGGCTGTAGGGGGTGGTGCTGCGGTGGATGGCCGAGTTGCTTCGTGACATCGGGGGTTGGCTAGTGGTTGGGGTGGGTGAGGTACCGGGTTCAGGTCTGGGTGTTGGTGAGATTTTATTGCACCCAGCTCCGAACCTTTATTTTTTACTGCTTTCACCCCCAACATGCACCCCCTGGAGTTGAGAACTTTAAGGGGAGGTAAGGAGGGCTAAACTCTCATGAGGGGGTTTTGGGCAGCCCCCCACAGAAAGCAGTACAAAAATCTCCTGGCACCGTTCTCCTGTGCATCAGAGTTGTCAGAGTGCCGAAAAGGTTTTTGGCACTCTGTCTGTGCGATAACGGTGACCACCTTTAGGCATTTGCCGTTATCACATAAACCCAGGATCTTGAACGATTTCCCTCATGAGTAACAAATCACTTCTTAAATGCCTCATCTCAAGTGTCATGAGATTTAAATGTTTTAATATGTCTTCATAACTCAATCCCAATCAATCAATTAATCAGTCAATCAATATCTTTATTTAGCCAGGTGGAACACCACTGAGTAGGGCTCATTTACAAGATGTACCTGGTAGTTTAAACAACAACAAGTCACAATACAACAATTTGACGTAGGCGTAGCAACATTAGCAACTTATGTACTGTCATTACAAGTGAGAATGGCATGGCGTGGCACAGTGGTGTACAGTAATCTACAAATAGCAATGTAAGACTTGACACTGAGAACAGAACAAGGCAGCATAATTTACAGGCGTGGTACCAAAGGCAGTCAGCATACTGATATGTGTGAATTCTGTGCAAGGCAGGTCTCTGATAAACAGTAGAGTACAATATTATATTGGATGAGGTCTAGACCAGCAAAGCATTACGTGGCCTAGGGGAAGACTATAAAGCAACAGCACAGGATGAGCCAAGGATAGTGGAGGAAAGAGAGGTTAGGAGAGGTGGACGGTGGCAATTGTAATGCCTTCAGGATTGTCATAGCTGCATTAGTTGGCACAGTAGGTCTAAGGGTAAGGGGGAGGGTATGGGGATGAAAAGGTGCCATTAGTGGGGGAGGTAGCAGACAAGAAGGAGGGAGAGTCAGAGATTCAGTGTCTGAAGCAGTTGCAGGATTCCATAAATGATTGTTGGATAAGATTTTTGAAGGCAGCTAATGGTACAGGTGAAACAAGCTGCAGTAAATTTTAAGCAGTATTCCGGAGGACTGGTAAGGCATGACTAATTGCCGCCTGACCAAAGTGTGTCCCAACTCTGGTGATGTAAAGGGTGATATGAGTCTGGCTTCTCAGCAGATAGCTGCCAGGAATGCAAGAAGGTAGGCAATCCTTAATATATTGAGGCAGCTTGTTAGAGATGGCACTATAGATCCAGAGCACGGTGTTCTTTTGTCATCTAAGACTAAGGGAGCTACAATGCTGTAGAGGGTACGGTGGTGTGTTGAGTAGGGGGCACCGGTAATAAACCTGAGTGCCTGGTGGTACAGAGTGTCTAGTTTGGCAAGGGCCACACTAGAGCAGTGCCCATACAGAAGGTCTGCTGATGAGAGGCAAGAACATTGTTTGAACAAACCTGGTTCTCCCCTCCTGTGTTAATAGATGCCTGATTCTGAAGAAAATTCCAAGCCTCTGTTTAAGCTTTTTGGAGAGTTCCTCAATATGGACTTTGAAGGAAAGATTGGAGTCAATCCACACCCCCAGATATTTGAAGGAATCTACATAGTCCAGTGATTCGCTGAGCAAGGTGTGGATTTGAGGGGCTGTCCCCACCATGCTAGAGTCGGATGAGTTTACTACAGGGGAGAAGATCATGGCCTTTGTTTTCTTACCATTTAACAGAGGTTTAGAGTAAAGGAGATTGTTCTGTAAGTGGTTAAATTCTATTTGGAGGTCACTACATGCCCATAGCCTATAGCTCAGACCTTAGGGTTTTATTATCAGAGAACCTCAAGGTGGCTGCACTGTGAGACAAGGTGTAGGCAAGGTTAGTGGCATGCTGGAATGCATATGGGAGTGCATCACCAGTGGGAGGAGGGAGGTGGTGTGGCCGATGAATCGCTCACTGGTACACCCCCACCTGGAGTACTGTGTCCAGTTCTGGAGGCTCAGACTCAAAAAGGTCATAGAAAGGCTAGAGATGCTCCAGAGGAAGGCGACCAAAATGGTGCAGGGGCTGCAGGTGGAAGCCTTATGAGGAGAGACTGAGGGATCTCAGTATGTACACCCTGGAGGAGAGAAGAGTGAGTGGTGACATGATTGATACCTACAAGTACCTCACAGGGGTGAACAGGGTGTAGGAGAGGAGCCTTATCCAAGTAAGGATGAGCTCCAGGACCTGAGGGCATGCAGTGAAGCTGGGGCCTGGGGGGAAGGGGGTTCAGGTGGGATGTAAGGACATTTTTCTTCACTGAAAAGGTGATAGCCACATAGAACAAACTGCCAGTTAAAGCAGTGAATGTTAGAGTAGTAGAGGGCTTCAAGCATGCTTGGCATAAATATAGGGGTATATCACATCAGAAGCAGGGAAGGGGAGGATCACCAAAGACTGGATACGGTCTATGGAAATAGAATAGGCAGTTGAACGCTTGGGTAGACTGGGTGGACCAAGCAGTTCTTCTCTGCCAACCGATTCTATGTTTCATACTGTATTCATCTTACCTCTGTTTTGTATTACTAAGGTTTATTAGAAAGCAGAATGTTTGTTCTTTAGACTTCATGATGCTCTGATGTATCCCAGCATAAGACATAGGACCATTTTTGTGATATCACAATCTGAGCTATGCATATAGTTATGACATCAGAAGAAGATAAATATCACCTCAGCAACTGATTAATTTTTGATGCTGCATTTCTCATATGCAGCCACCAGCACACACATGTGTGCTACATATGTATTAGAACTCCCAAATTAACATAATAAACATGCAATAGGATAGGCAGTCCCTAAATAAATTTAGTTCATTTATTTAAAAAAATCCACACTGGAATAGTCTAATTTAGGTACATCTACCTTTGAAGAGAGTTCCAAATCATTGACCCTGTACAGTATGCTTAGTGTTATCCTTATTGCCATGAATTGTGCAAGCAATAATACCCGACAGGGTGGGTGGTATTGGGCAATACTGGACCATCCAGGGCCTTATAGCTCCTGGGCAGTCTGGTATTGTCCAATACCACCCACCCTGAAGGGTATTATTGCGCTTAGAAAATGTAAAACCTTTATAGATAAATTCACTGAGACATTAGTTTAATTTTAAACATTTAAATCAATTTTATTTAACAAAAATATAACAACAAGAGAAAAAATAGTCCATTTATGGGGTCAATCAGATAACAGAATTTACTTTTATTTTTATTTTATTATAGTCACAAAATAACTAGATAAAAGGTCAGTGCATTATTTGTTATAGGTAATAAAGTTGATAGGACAATTGAAAGTGCAGGATGTGGGACTAAAGAAATGATGTGTTCCTAAGCCACTCTGACCTGACAGGCTGTTAGTTGCAAGGTGTTTAGTATCTTCAGTCTGGTTTTCCCTTTGTCCTGCTGTATTTTCTAGGTTTTCAGTCTTCTTTTCTTGCTGATCTTCTGTCCTGTTTTGTTGCTGAGAAGGTGTGTTGGTAGCTACTCGGATAGCTAAACATTAAATGAAAGAAAATATTTACAATATTTACAATGGTATTTACCAATGGGGTTACATGTTAAGATATATGACCTTACCTGATGGCATGCTGTTACTACTTCATAGGATAGAGCACCACTGTTTACAATCAGTTGCAGAAGGTCTCTAATAAGTAAACAGACTTGTCTCAGATCTGTGGCCAGTCACTGATGTGATTTCTCGATTTGAGAGACCAGCATCAGAGAGGAGTTGGACAACTGTAGCTCTGATGCTATGGTTTGTATATTTATGAGACAGCTGGGCTTCATTGCTAATTTTGCTCATCAGGGAACCAAGGTAGTTTTTGCCCATGGGCTCAGTAGTATACCAGTAGGACTGGGTGTCTAAGACATCCTGGGTACACCTACATGGGGTGTACATAGAAAGCTTTGGCATTCGGCGAAACTTTAGATAAATATTTTAGGAAATATTTCACTGGACAAAATTCATTCTCTGGGTCTTCAAAAATAAAACCTCTAGTGTTCTCTTTATTTATTTCAGTCAGGTTTTTGTGGTTTATTGTATCTGCGTTGAGACTTAGAGTTATGTACTTAGTGCCACTGTCATCTTTTTTTATCTCAAAGGAATCCAACTTAAGGTCCCGTAGTTCCTCTCGGCCGCGTCTTGCCATATGGAGTTGGACATCAAACCATACCCTTCTTACAGGACCAGGCGCAGTGTTGGGTGATAGCGCAGCACATGCTGTTAGTTTCTGTAGGTCTGATGATGAGATGGCAGGGTAGTGACTGGAAGTGTCTTTCTGTGCCTTCCTCAGTTTTTTTAGCACAGATTGCAGCACATTGTTTGAAGACCTAAATTGGGGGTCACTTATCATGTTAATGTTTCTTGCTATTTCAACGCTATTAAGGTGACAGTTTATGCCAGCTCTTAATGCACAATACCCAGCAACAGAGTATTGCTGCCCCTTGCTAGTCCTGACTTCTGCATAAAACTTACGCAGATGGCTATTCAGCTGTTCAAATGTGTCATTGTGCCAGTCTATGTTTATTCTACTCTGTACTGCCCATTCTTCAAATACTGCAACTGACCACTTGGTGTTCTTCTTTGTATTTACTTCTAATCTATCACTTTCGATTTTGTCTAGCTGGGTGTCACTTATGGAGACAAAGTGCTCACACACATTTCTTTCTTGCTTTTTGCATTTTGTAGGTGGTTTCTCTGTGCTGCTGGGAAACATTGTATCTATTGTTGACCCTGCTGTCAAATTAAACTGAACTGGCAAATAGTCTGACATTGTTATGCTTTACTTTTTGCTGCCTTTTGGTACCCGTTTCTATTTAAAATTGTGTGCTTCAGTTTTAGAATGTATGTTGCTCTCTGAAAGTGATACTTTTGATTGGCTGATGCTGGTTGCTAGTGGTGACAAAAGTATGCTATCTCAAGGAGCACTGCTATGTGTGTGACACTAGCTGTATTTACCGTCTTCCCCCTACTGCAGGTGGACACCCTTCTGTGGTATGATAAGTCAGGAAAATAATGGTGATTTCATGGGCAGTTCTGAGACAAGGGATGATGGTGTCCTTGACATTCTACTACTGCTGAATATATTGGGAAGCACTGTCGCTGAGGGTTTTCTTTGTTTACTGACACCAACTTTTTATTTAATGTTTTCACTGATTTTAAGCTGGATGGGCCAGGACAACTCGTCCCGAGATGCTCGCTTTTGAGTCATGCAGGGTTTTATGCCGCGGATGAGGTAGCCGGAATTTACTGTAATTGGTTATTTTTTTTAAAACTCAGTTTTTGCAGATGTAGGCAGGGAGATAACAAATACTAAGTTTCCTTAGATTACTGTGCCAGCTTGAGGAGGTACTGAGCCCGGGAAGGCAAGCTGTGGAGGTCGCGAATTCATAGCTGACATGACTGCAGGCGAGGAGACAAGCAAGTGATGTGACGGACATACATGGGAACATCAGGACAGTGGGGCATGAATGGTAGGTTGGGCCATTTCTGGCCATTTTACATTTCTTTACAGCCCGTTACTTTATTAGTGATCAGGCGGCTAAGCTGGGGGGGGTGCCACAGCAGAAGAGGTATCTGCCACACTCGCTCAAAGAAAAAAACAAAATAACTAAATGGTACATGAGGTGGCATGCTGTGTGGTTCAGTGCTCAAAAGCCCAGCTAGGGCAGTTGGAGGTGGGAGCTGTGTGTGTATACAGAGCCATTTTCTTTCTTTTTTTTACAGCTCTCGTCTAGGGAGGGAGGTGTCACCGTTATGGTACACAATACACAAGTCATGTCCCTTTTCTCTTGGTTTCAGTGCATTTTTGTGTGGACAGCCATTGCATTTTTTTTTATTTTATTATTTTTGCTATGTTTCTTTTCTTTTTTTTTTCACTTTGTGATGGGTCAGCTGCTCAGTTAGTCACCGGCTAAGCGACACATACATATGGCTGACACTTGGAATTCAACTAAGGGATTTTGGCCAATTGGAGAGCATGCTGGGCACAAACATACTGGTGATGGGGCAGACTAGGCTGGCACTTTTAATAGGTGGGCGTCTATTGTCTGATAGATGCCCACCTAGAAAAGTGTCTGAGCCAATCAGATTATTACAATCACTTTACACATTTTCTAAGCTATTACTGTACCTGATCAGCTCTACCTGTTTTACCAAACTGTACCACTGATATACTCCTGTCCATGTACTGCTTTTGACTGTATGTGATGCTTATGGACTTCCTTAAAATGTTTAATAAATATTAGGTACCAAAAAGAAGGAAACAGTTTATTGAAAATATAGGCCAGTTCTGAGAACACAGTACACTAAACTTGAGTTCCTGTAGACAGTGAAAAAATGATTTATTTGTTTATTTCAAGTTTGTATCCAGCTTGCTAATGAGACAGTCCCATGTGATTCAATATATCATTTTCTGCATGTCTCTAGATGCAGCAGTATACAACCATATGTTACACTAGCTATATAGTATTTTTATATATTGCAAAACATATTTTTTTGCAATAAATGTCCACACATTTTCAACCCCTTCCTACACTGACTGGCCAGGCACTGAAAGCCCATTCTAAATCCCTGTAAATTACTCCTTCCCCCAGTGACACTCCTCCCTCTCCCCGCCCTATGCCAAGCACTCTATGATGTCCACTGGCACCTGTTCACTCTCCCTGCTCCAAACCTTGAATTCCCAGGTGTCCAGCAGCACCCACTTCTTTCCCAATTGTCTGTCAAAAGCTCTGGTATCCAGCAGCACCCCCTCCTGCTCCCCATCTCATGACAAGAACTCACTGGTGACCAGCTGCACACTCTCCCACTCAAAGTCCTGAGTCAGGCATTCCCTTGTGTGTCCATCTTACAATTCTGAATTGAGTGCTTTCTAATGTATGGTGGCATCAATGCTCCCTGTCCCATGCCTAGTATTTCCTGGAGATCAAATGTACCTCCTCCTTCTATATTACTGTTCTCTCCCAATGGCACTTTTTCTCTCTAGCTCCATAATAAGCTCTCTGTGATGGATAGTGGCACCCCTCCCTTTCTCTGCCCCAAGGCTAGCACTCTATGATTTCCACTGGCACTCACTCACTCTCCCTGCCCAAAGCCTAGCATCTCTCTACCCCAATCCTAGTACTCCCAGGTGTCCAGTAATGTCCTCTCCCTCTCTATTGTGCACCAAGCATTCTAAAAAAGATACATAACGATTAGCACTCAGAAACCACATGCAATCAGCAATTGTGCAACATTTTCTTTAATGTACAACATGCAGATCCATATGCCGATGAAAACAAAGCTGTAAAGGTCAATGATCCCCCCCCACACACAAATTGCACCCAATGTTTCACACTGATTCCTGGTGCATCCTCATGGGCCCACTCCTTACTGTCGAGTTATAGCCATCTCTTCACCTCATTCCATGACAAGCACTCCCTGGTAACCAGCAGCACTCCCTCTCTGTCCTGTTCTGAGCCATGCACTCCTGGGGGTCCAGTGGCACCTGTTACCTCTCCCCATCCTATGTCAAGCATTCTGATGGAACACCCTGCCCCCATCCATCACAAAGATTTCCAAATGTCATGTGGCTCACCACTCCCCTCATCCTGTGTCAAGCACTACTTGGTTCCTAGTAGCATTACCTTCCCTCTTGCCTAACCAAAACAAATACTTCTTGGTGTCCTGTGGCAACCCATCCATTTCCAGTCCCATCACAAGCTCTTCCTAGTATCTATTGGTACCCCCTATACTGTTCCCTGAGCCAAGACTCCCTGATGTCTAGTGGAACCCCATCCTATGCCAAATCTCCTTGATGTCTGGTGGCATCCCCCTGTCTCTGTCAGATAGTGGTTTGACAGCTCTCGTCACTAATTAAAAATGGTTCTAAATGACTATTTAACTGAAATGTATGGTATTACCAAGGTGAAGGGAAGGAAGTGAGTGATGCGGGGGCACTACTGTGGAGTACTTGTGCTGCACTTTATATTTGGGGGGTTTGTGGAGAGGGGTTTTTAGTGGCACCAATGATGTTTTCCAGGGCCATGCATCACATTTAAGTGTGGGGGTATTTGGTATCCCAAGAATGGGCCCCCAATGTCACACTTCAAGTTTGGGATGGGGGTGCTTGGAAACATTATGGCTGGCCTGCAAGTGTCATGTTTGACATGTAGGAGAGTGGGGGTGTTTCATGTCAATGGGGATGATCTCCTGTTGCCATATTTCAAGTTCAGGGTGGTGTTTTTGCAGCACTGGGGAGAGATTCCAGTGCAGCACTTCAGAATGGGGACAGGGGGTGAGGTACTTGGCAGTACAATTAATGGGCTCCCAGTACTAACTTCAGGTTAAGGAGTTGAAGGTGACTGGAGGTCCTGGTATTGGTTTCAAGTGTCACATTCTGATCTGAGGTGGAAAAAACCTATTTGAGATTTTCCTACCATACACATGGGCAAGTTCAGGGACACTGTTCTTGAGTATCCTGTCACTGTCATACATACAGTATGCCCTGAGCTTTGTGCACACACTGAGTGGGAAAGTTGTTGACGAACTTTGAAAACAGCAGGAGGCTGAGGATGGACTATGTGTGCATACTGCTTTAGTGGACTGAGGTCTGAGTAGGCTGCATCTAGGGCTGCCTTTTGCTTTTTTCCTGCAATGTTGTTGCCTTAGCAGGTGTAGTGTGAAAAAAGTGAGTCCATCAATAAATTCTAGTGCTCACACTTTGAGGCTGCAGTTTTTCAGGTTTTTGGACCCCTTTTTAGAGGTTAACAGTTCCTTTTTGTATAAAGAACTTAAGAGCTGATACATAAACTTGGGCAGCATATGCATGACATGTACATAGCCAACCCAGTTATCTCCAACTGCACCCCAATGCTGCTTCAGGAACCCAGCTCATGGGTGACATTTTCATACTCCAGCCATGCCTGGCTATGGTTGCAGAGCTCCATGTGGTAGTAGTGGCAGCAGGGAGGTAGGGAGGATGTAGTAGAAAGAGTTAGGTTACACACAGAACTGCCAATGAAAAGCCAGGATCAGTCATGAAATGGATCCCCTGTTTAGTATGCAGGACAAATGTTCGAATGCTATGAACTACAACTTACCAATATGATATATAATACCCTAATAACTACTGCTATGTGTAAACAGCTGAATACTGTATGCCCATAACTTCCTGTATTATGTAACTGCACAAAGTTCATAATGTCTGAATTGTTATTCCCGGGTCGTCCCTGTAAAAGGGACCTTCGAGGCCCAGTGGGCCTACTCGGTCATCAAAATTCAATAAATAAATAAATAAATAGTATGAGCAGGGGGTCATGGGATATGGTAGTTTGGCTAGGACTTTCTATCCCTTTACAACTAGCCTACAGTTCCCGCTACCCTCCCACTACCCCCCCCACAGCCCTCCCTGGATTGGATGAGAACTGAGGCAGTCAGTTTGGGGGGGCCTGCAGCAGGGGGCATGGATAAATTAAGTCAACCTCCCCAATACCTTCCATACCGTCCCATAGCTGTTCATAATCTAAATCTCTCCACCCAACTCTAGGACAGATGGTGGACAAAAGAGACAGAATGTGAGACATGTAATTATGTCATAGAGATAGAAGCTCATCACACTGGAAATCTGTGGTTTCACCTTCATGAAGCTTATTGTTGATTGAGCATCAAGAATTTAAAGGCATTTTTGCATTACAGTGTATACAGTGAGGCAACACCAACTCCATGTGGGTAGTAGGGATTCAGAGGGTTAAAATGAGGGGAGTCTCTCACTCAAACCTAATGTGGGACAGTCCAGTGGTATCAGAATGACAACCATTTCTATCTAGAGAGGCTGGAGGGACTCCTTGAACATCTAAACAAAGGTCATGGCTCATGCAGTCATGGCTTTGGGAAGAATATTTATTTAGTTTTTATTTACCAGGTAGGTGCAGTAGACAAAATATTTGCCTATTTTCAGGCACCACCCAGGAGATCACAACATAGGAGGACATCACAACAGTATTAAAATAATAAGCAAACATGGTGCAATACATACAGCCAGGCAGTAGTACAGGGAAATAAACAAAGCAAGGGAAATAATACACAAAATAACAGTTTATGAAGGGCATTGTGCAAAATGCAGTACTGCCTACATACAATCAAAATACAAGAATAGGTAACATTCATAGGTATGGTATAAAAGTTTTGTGTTAATAGTAACGGTTGACACACATTCTATATTTAACTCTTGAGTTTCTGAACTGCTATTAGAATAACATTGGAAGATGGTGCTAATGCTGACTGTACCTAAACTCTACATTATGGTTAATATTCAATCCTGAGTGATTGAGTCATTTTTTTTAAACCGACAGTTGCTTATTAGTGAGGTATTAGCCACTACTTGCATTTAGAACACAAATTACAATGGGGGGTGTGTGGTTAGCGCTCGTTGTAGATGGCGGCTTAATCAGGTAGCTCTGGTAGCACGGAGCCTAGCACCCGGGATTTATACACTTTGGGGAGGATATATACAAAAAATAATAAGGGACCAGGCTGCTGAAACTCGGTATTATTGACACAGGAATTTTGGACTCTTGGGGCATTCGGCAAAGTGGATTGTGAGTGAGAGATTCGTATTCCAGCTACACCTGATCTACATGATGGCGCAGTTACTAAACGAGCGAGAGGAGCCTCTATACAGGAAATGTTTGTGTCGATCATGGCAAGTATAGACAACCTCACATTAGCAGCTAATAATTCTGCTCTCGCAATTCAGCAAATTAATGTACGTGTGGACACAGTGGAGCAAAGGGTAAATACGCAGGAGGACTCATTTCTTAACTACTCGGCCTTACTGAGAGAGCAGGCCGCTAAGATTAATCAGCTGCAAGATAAAGTGGAAGATCTGGAAAATAGGAGTAGGCGCAATAATCTGCACCTATTCGGATTCCCGGAGGGTTGTGAGGAAGGGAAGGTTTTGCCATTTATACAACATGTACTGCCTGAAATCTTGAAGCTCCCTGAGGGTACTAAAATTACAATGGAGAGGGCTTCACTGCACGCCCAGCCTAGGCCTCGTTCAGGGAAACGCTTCGCCCATCCTGGTTCAAATTCTGAATTTTGCTGAAAAAGAAGCAATACAGGCTAGGGCGAGAAAGCTCAGACAACTACAGTGGCAAGGAACAGGATTATGATTTTCAAGATTATTCGAGGGAACTGGTCAGTCGGGGAAACTTTCACCAAAGCTTGAAGGAGGTTACTGCTTTAAAGATCCCTTTCACATTAAGGTACCCAGCCACACTACAAATCTCTATGAATGGTACAAGTCTGCAATTTTTATCTTCAGAGGCGGCTTTGGACTATATTGTCAATTCCTGTCCTAGAAGTTTGATTTCCCAATCTTCTAGCCTGGCTGAAAATGTTCAAGGTATCCCCATTTCAGCTCCTGTTACTACAGTTACCTCTCCTCAATCGGTACCGCTGGTGGGATTAGAACCCAGGAACTTGAAAGTACGGAAGAGACCTCCAGCTTCCCTCAAGATACTAAAAGGGACCATCCTCAGGAAAGGAAGAGCAGCACTGACAATCTGACTTCTCCCTCCAGATACACAAGGAGAAGTTCAGTTAGAATATGTCAGTCCTTACTATGCCGAAAACCGGTTCGTGATTCTGAACAATTTCCCCGAGGAGGAAGGTAGTGAAGCAATGGTCAATGAGGGTGGAAGTTTTCAAGAAGACCCTCTTATGGACTGCCTTCAGGGCATGGACAGTACCAAAGCTAGTACATCATCGGTCTTTCCTGCTCTAGGGTCCCCCCCTGGTCAATCTACTGATCAAGAACGAGAAGAGGGAAAACAACTGAAAATTTCATGAGCAAATGAACTTTTTTCCTAGGATTATACTGTTTAATGTTAGATAAGTATCTGAATTGTTGATTGCTTATGGTAATAATATTACGGGTGGAAATAGGTATGGTTTCTTGAAGTTATACCTGGGTATAGCCCTTTGGGGTAATGTCTATCAGAAGGTTTTATGGCAGTTGTTATTGATGGCACATTTAGGGGGAATCAGCTGGGGTAGAAGAGGAATGATTATATAAACATATAATGTGGGAGGCATATTTGTGGCTAAGGGATGTATGTAGATATGCCTGTGATAGGGTAGATCCCCAAGGGCTTGACCTAACCCCCCTTTTTTTCTTCCTTCCCTGTTTGTCTGTCAAAGGAGGAAGTTTAATATTTTGTCAAGATAACATTTCACCCGGCCATAGTATTTTACTGTGAGGACCTAATTGGTGGGATTAAGTGACTCAATGGGTCCATAGAGGCTATATGTAGAACTTAACACTGCCAAAGGGATTCTATTGGTTTCAGACTATGGAGTAATGATTAAGATGTGCCATAGTTTTATTCAGAATATGCAGCACTTGGCTTGGTTACAGGTGGGCCCTAAGGAGTGTTGGTAAAGATTCATTAGTAGAAAATGTTTAGGGAGTATTAGAAACCTAATTAGGGGAGATGTCTTATAATATCTTATGTGGACATGGAACTGGTATGAGGGGGTTCTGAGTTTCCCATTAAGAGCAGAGCAATAACTGGTCCTAAGATTCAGTTATAGGACTAGTTTCCCAAGAGAGGGGACTGTAGGCAGACCCCTTGTTGGCTCCAGCATATACGGACTTTGTTGGTTGCTTTGGTCCTCATTTAGAGAAGTTTGATATATGCTCCATAGTGAATAGAGATATTCTTCCTTCCGAGAAATACCTGGTTCCCCCCCCAGGATCGATAGGATATACCATTGGCTAGGTTTCTAGCCAGCTTAATTCTACCGGTTCTTCTAATAATAGTAGGTAGTTTGTTTGTTAGATTGTTATTTAGATAGTGTAGGAGTATAGAATAGTTGTAATTAGGTTAGATAATTCCCGCCTATTGTTGGGGTACATGTTTGCCTTGATTGGCACAAACATTTTTCATATCTGATACATAGATAGAGTTAGTTCTTTTAATAGTTTAGACTAAGGTACATTGAGGAAGGTAAAAAAATGGCTGATATAGTGATGCATACCTGGAATGTCCGTGGGTTAAATTCTCCAATTAAACATAAGAAAGTTCTCGCATACTTGAAACGTAAACGTTCTCAAGTGGCCTTTCTACAGGAGACTAAGTTTAATGGGGAAGATCATACCCGTATGATGAAGGATTGGGTTGGTCAGCAAGTGCACTCCAATGCCTTGACCAGGAAACATGGAGTCCAGATTTTGGTGCATAAGTCTCTTCCTTGGAAGTTAACCCAGACACGTGCCAGATTCTGATGGCAGATGGGTTATGGCTACGTATAATACGCCCACAGGTTTAATTACTGTATGCAATGTATATGCCCCCAATGATGATGCTCCACTTTTTTTTCATAAGTTGGCAGAAGCAACATTAGAATTTCACCCTCCAAACTGTCCGCTACTCATTGGTGGGGATTTTAATCTGACCTTGACGCCTATGTTGGATAGAAATGATGGGGGGAAAGAGGCACATCCTAAGAGTGTGAAGGCTCTCCATCAAATGTTGTCTGACCAGGGGTTAGTAGATCTCTGGAGATTGTTTCACCCCAGAGTTAGAGACTACACATTTCATTCTGTTCCCAATGATTCATATAGTAGGCTTGATTTTTGGCTTGGCTCTGATAACCTGACTATCAAAACTTTGGAGGTTTCAATTCTCCCTTGCTGTATCTCTGATCATGCTTTAGTTCAGTTACTAGTACAATGGGACCCAGTGCCCCCCAACTAAACAGTGGAGAATGGACCCACTTCTGGTACAGGACCCTGAGTTTACCCCATGGCTTATCAAGGCTTCTCTTTTTCCTTGCAGAAAACCCTATTGAGGACACCTCTGCATGTACAACTTGGGAGGCTTTAAAGCCACGCTATGAGGTAGCATTATGGGGTTTCGCTACTAGAAGCAGACAAAGAGAAGCTCAACTGCTTGACCTTGAACGGAAATTGGCTGAGGCTGAGAGTAAGTTTAAGTCACTGCCTTCCCCAATATTCATTCGCTATAGGAAATCTATATTAGCCATTCGGTTTGAAATTAATCAGATTATGAACAGGAAAGCGAAGCTGCTATTTTACGTCTTAAACATATGTTTTGGGAAGGGGAAAAGGAGGTAAGGTACTTGCTACCAATTAAGGAAACAGCAGGCTAGAGATTTATCTCTGGCCTAAAAATGATTTAGGCTTATTACGTACTTCAGGGATATTAATGAGATTATGTCTGCATTCTGTACAAAGCTATATTGCTCCACTCACACTAAGCTTAATTTGGATACTCAGGGCTTCTTAAATTAGCTGAGCTTGCCCAAGCTGCAGAGCCAACACACACAGGGGTTAGATCTCCCTATCTCTAAGGAGGAACTGACGGTGGCTATTCAAAACTTAAAAAAGGGTAAATCTCCGGGTAGCGATGGGTACCCGGCAGAATTTTATCAGACTCTGGGCCATATTATTGCTCCCATTTTGATTCAGGTCTTTCGGGAGGTCGAAATTAAGGGAGCCTTTCCACCCTCTATGCGGGAGGCAACTATTGTTGTGATTCCCAAGAAAGGCAAGGACACCACAAATCCGGGAAATTATCATCCTAGTTCACTTATAAACTTGGATAGTAAACTTTATGCCAAAATCCTGGCCAACAGACTTAGTCCTTTGCTGGCTGAATTGATACACCCATCACAAGTGGGATTTATACTGGGCAGACATAGTTCAGATCATTTAAGAACCCTGTTGAATTTGATTCCTCTGGCCAGGTCTCTTCACACCCCTGCGGCTGCCATTGCGGTAGATTTCGAAAAGGCTTTTGACTCAGTGGAATGGGACTATTTATATTTGACCCTTGCTCATTTTGGGATTGGGGACACCTTTCTCGCAAGAATAAAAGCTATATATGGGGCCCCTTTTGCCAGAGTTAATACCAATTCGACCCTTTCCCAACCTTTCCCTTTGGGTAGAGGGACGAGACAAGGTTGCCCGCCTCTCACTTACTTTTTGTTTTGGCGATAGAACCATTGGCGGCTGCCATTCGAATCATCCAAAGATTAATGGTTTGACAGTGGGGAATATATCCTATGTAAGTTTTGTATGCTGATGACCTTCTTCTTTTGTTGAGGATGCCCATACTGCTATCCCCTGCTTCTTGATTTGCTTGAAGAATTCTCCAAACATTCTGGCCTTCGGCTGAATTGGCACAAGACAGAGATACTCCCCCTGAATGAGCACTATGTTCAGCAGGACATGGGTGTGGAGGAGCTTGTGGCCCTGTTGGGATCACATATTTGGGTATTTTTCTCACCCTCTTTAGAGGTTATATGGAAGGCCAATATACAACCCCTTCTCTCCTCACTGAAGACAGACTTTGATAGATGGAGGTTACTTAAACTAACTCTTGCTGGGAAAGTGGCAGCAGTGTCTATGATTGCGGCTCCCAAATTATTTTATTTCCTGAGACATTTACCGGTCCCTTTACCTGCATGATGGTTTCAGAGTATTGACAAAGTAATTGGGGATTTTTTATGGGAGTGATCTAAGCCTAGATTCAGTCGGGCTAAATTAAGATCACACTGGCGGCAGGGGGGGTGAAACCTCCTGTGGTTTGAAGGATACCATCGGGCCTTTCTGTTAGTTCAAACAATCAACTGCGTTAGACCCCTTTCCCCTCTGTCACCGCAATGGGTACAGCTAGAGACAGACATCACAGGGTTGTGTCATCCCTTATCTCTTCTAGTACAGAAGGATAATTTCAAAAAAGCTAAGATTAATAAGGGTGGGAAAGACAGTACATCTCCTACGTCCCCTACAATAGATTCGGCCAGGAGAAACTGGGTTTGCTTTCATCGTAGACTTAAGATGGCACCTCTTCCTCTTTATGTGCCTATATGGCACAATCCAGACATCACCATAGGTGGCAGCAAAATTATGTGGGGGCATTGGGCAGCATTGGGTATCACTAAGTTAGGAGATTTGTTGACCCCTGATCATAAGAATATCCAGACATTTCAGTCTCTGAGACAGCAATGGGGAATTCCAGCAAAAGATTTTTGGAGATACCTCCAGATCAGAGATGTTATCAGACAGTTTTTGAGCTCTTTGTCGAGCCGGGTTCAACCATCTCCATTGGTTAAGTGGATGTCATGTACTAAGGGACTTGCGGGTCAGTTATATGCTACCCTGCGTGGTACTCTTCCATCTCAATCTGAGACAGCGAGGATTAGATGGGAGAAGATGTTGCAGACTCCTATATCATCTGAGGCTTGGGATAAAGCCTGGATAGATGTTCATTCCTGGTTTACTGATGCCAAATCGAGACTAATTCAAAACAAAATTGCACACTCTTGGTATAGAACCCCAGTCATTCTGTATAGAGCTAAAGTAATAGAGAGCAATAATTGCTGGAGGTGTCAACAGCTGGGGAGACTTACTGCACATTCTGTGGACATGCCCCAAGATCCAACCTCTCTGGCAAGAGATTCTGGTTCTGGCTTCTCGGTTCTCCAACAGACCATTCCCTATGTCCCTTTTTGTATCTTGGGGTTAAGGGGGTATTGCCTAAATTGTCACCGCTAAATTGAGATGGCTGGCCTTGTTAGCATTACAAACCAAAAGAGCTACATTATGCCAGTGGAGGTCTGTGGTGATTCCTACAGTAACAGTAATATTGGGGTCTTTGGCTAATCTGGCCAAACTGGATAAGACATCACACCTACAGAACTCTAAATTATCCTCATTCACAGCCTGTTGGGACCCATATCTGAGATACTTAGTGCAGGTTTCTCCTCCAGCAGGAATAGGGTGATCAACCTTGGTTTCTTCTGTTGGCTGTATAAGTAGTAAGTCGTGGTGGGACTCCAGCAAAGATAAAGGTAATGGTGCCCCATGTTATGTGGGGGATGTGATATTCCCAGAACTATAAGTGTTATGATTGAATATGTTTGGTCTGCTGGACACACTGAAATTAGCTTATGAGTACGGATTTATGCTTGGGTTATTTTGGTATCTTTACAGAAGCGGGTGCTCCTTGCAGAACATATCTACACTCTATGTCTTAGTGCTCCGATTGCCTTGAAAAGGAACACCTCTGGTAGCAAGTATAAAATCATTTCTACAGTGTAATACACCCAGTATAGTGAAGGATCTGATTCAACCCAAAGCTTTGGTTAAGTACTCCTTATAGGGTTGATAGTGGGAGGTTTTGGGGTACCCAGGATTGCTTGGCTTAAATTCTATGGTATGTCTATACAGAGCATGTAATCCAGTGATATACAGTAGTCTTTATTCTGTTAGCTGAAATGTTTCCTTTATATAGTTTACTTTTAAAGTATTCTTGGTTGCCTTCATATGACAACTAGACCAGTATACCATTCCAGCACTTGTGGGCGGGGTTAGTTGTATTTTGTACTTTATAACTGATCACTGTATTTTGTAATGTGACCTTATGTTTTGTTTTATGTTCTGAAATATCAATAAAAATTATTAGGAAACAAATTACAATGTGGAAAAAATAACGTGTGAAGTAACCTGAATTTTTCACAAAGTGTAAGTTTTTTTTTTAGTCCATGAAAATTCTTGATTATAAATTTCATAAAAGGTTTTAATAATACAAAGGAAACGAAATTCAGAATTAGCCTATATTAAACTCAAAAGTCGGGGGAACTCAGCTCACTTTGTTTCTTGCGAGCTTTTCTGTTATCGAGTTCACCTAACCTTGCGATCATCAGTAAAGTTTTACCAGTGGCGCCAGGCGTTTTACCACGTTTTAAAGAGTTACTTCCCTACTTCTGCTAACCCACCGGGGCTCCGGCTCCGTTAGTTTAAAAGGAGTCAAAAATCGCTTGCTTTCAAAGCAGGCTGGAATGTTTTTTTTTTTTTTCTAATTTTTTTCGCCATCCTTGGAAATGGTAATACTCGGCTGTACTTCCAACGGTTATGTTATACTTTCAAACAGGGTTCGCAGATGACTTTGCCCAATAAAAGGTCTAAATATTCCATGTATTTTTACTCAAAGATGTACTTTTTTTTACCCCAAGGTGCAAGCGCCGAATACCCACAGAACCCAGAACTCATAACCAGTACATATATACAAAATGTGTAAGTAACCTAGCAATTAACCTATATGACAGCTGCTGCTGTTTGTAACGGCGTTTAATCCTATGGTAATGCTCAGAAATGAGGCTAAGGTGATGCGTAAAGTTTACAAAGTACAATAAATACAATTTAACAACAATGAAATGTTACCTTGCACAGAACCTAACAAAGGCCAGAGAAAGACAGAATTGCGGTGTTCCTCGGTAAGTTAATTAACCACTTAAGTGCATGCCTTCGGAAAGGGAATGTAGAAAGTTGTCGACGGCATACATTGTTAAATTCAAGTTCTTTTGTTTCGGATATGAGACTGCAGGGCTATACCTGTGAAATGAAAGGCGCGCGTCTGTGTGTAACATTCCTTGTTTAGCTCATTTCAACCAAATGTTGCTATACAAGTAACACATAACACTTTTTTTTATCATTGAGTCAACTGAACAAAGCTTTTCACCAACTGAATACTCGGTCCAGTGACTACTGAACAACGACGATTATCTGCGGTTTCTGCACTGTATGAATCAAGGGAGATGTAAATCCTGGGCTTTTCATACTGTACATAGAGAGTGAGTATGTTCATTCCCGGTTAAGTTCTGTGAACTGTTCAATCTCGGTTAAGATCTGTAAATGGTCCATTTGCTATTTTGCATAGGTCAGAATGCCTTGGCGGATCGCGGAAAGACTCAGGCTGTTGCCCTGAATATTTATCCGCCCCACCTCCCAAAGGGAGTATTAGGTCTCTGGAACTTTGGGTGTGTCCCGTGTAATCCGTATCTAACAAATTCACTCCCTGGACTCCCTTCTGCCGTCTTGAGCCCCAGGTCGTTCGCGGTTGCCCGTAAATGTGTTTTATAATCAGATTCTGTGACAACCCTAGGAGAACTCAGCTCTGTAGGATTGATCCAGTATACGAGATTTAGCAGAGAGAAGAAATGCTTCAAAAATAACATACAACAGTTTCCAAATGTCAAGCGAGCTTTCATTAGAATATAATTTAGGATTAATATTTTTATTTAATACGGAACTAGTTATCCTATCCGTGTATTTATCACAGGTTGGGTGTAAAAACAAACATCCACTGGTGGCAATAGGGTATTTATATAGATTTTCGAATTGGAAATTAATCACAAAAGATGAATTAATCAAATCTTACCCAGTTTTTCGTAACTTTAACATAAGTCGCGGTAGGTTGGGATAGTGAGGCAAGGGGCAGACTAGATGGGCCGTAATGTCCTTTTCTGCCGTCACCTTCTATGATTCATTGATGCGCTCTTTGTACATCAAAGATCAATTAAACATTATTTCAGTGCTCCTTTTATGCAAAGAGAAAACGGTGGTTTGAAATGATACAGACCCCCCGACTTCATTGTCAAGACTTGCCTCTGTCGGTTGTGGTCAATGTGGAATTTGATGACGACCCACATAATTTATAATAAAGTCATTTAAATAACAGTGTGATAGGCTTGAGACAACCGACCGTCAGTTTTTTATATACTAGAATAAAACTGTTTAGCCTTATTTGGATTACTGATCCTCAGAATGTATTACAATGCTTGTAAATATTTTGACCCTATTTTGTCAGGGCTAGTTTGAAAACAGGACGCGGGTCCTAATAATCGTATCCTGATTGGAATAACATATTTTACTGCTACTATGTGTTATTGTATTGCTTGTCTTTATTTTACTGCTTGTCTTGAAACCTCCCGGGTCGTACCTGAAAATGGGCGCATTGGTGTCTTGTGTACTCACCTGGTCAATAAAAGCTAATACACAAATACATGCTACTTGTATTACACGTCGATCCGAGAAAGCAGAGTGAAAAACAAACATACGAAACTTTTGTTCGCAAATGCTCGTCACTAAATTGAAATAAATACTTTAGTTGCTTGCAGAAAATTATATTAGCATCATATTAACCTCTCTGTGGACCACCAACGCTGCAAGAGACTTCTTGCTGCCCATTGCACTCAAAGCAACAGCGGAATTTCAGTGTGACTAAAAACTTATGTTTATTTGCCTGCAATATTATCAGAATCCTTTTTTTTTTTTGTTAGAAACACATGATGGTAACTATTCTCGACAAAATATGAGTATGAAAAAGAACATCAAATGTGAACATTTCACGTGTGCCCATTGTAACAAGACTCTGAATCTTTGCAGGATTCATGTGAAAATTACTCACTGTCTAAACTCTGCACGGGAAAAGAAAGGGGCAGGGTGGCTCTTTACATTCCCTATGGAAGAAAAGGTTTAGAAATAAATTTAGAACATTTTTTTCTGTAGCACTGAATTGCCCCCCCCCCCATATCTATTCAAATTCATACCCCTCCATTATCCTAAAAATGGTCAGCTTTCCATAAGTATTGATGTAAATCGTCGTCTCTCTCTCTCTCTCTCTCTCTTTCTCTCTCTCTCCACACACTATTGCACTTCATGTGCTTAAAATATATATTTAGTTGGAATAAAACACTAATTAACAAGCTGCCAGGAAAAGCACCTAAAATAAAACCTAATAGGAAATAATAGAGCCCCCAAATTATTTCTTTCCAGTGTGACTCCATAGCTCTGTTCGTGTGTATGATCAGGGTGCCTTAAATTACTCATAATTATAAGATGCAAGCAAAGCAACGCAAACTTTATTTATAAAAGGCGCCTTTCCAAAACCAAGGCGCCTGTACATAACATAATAAAATCAATAAATAATTAAAAAACAATATTAAAATTAATCCAGGGCAGCTACATTTAAAAATCATTGTATGCAAGGCTAAAAAGATGAGTTGTTAATGCCCCCTTAAAGCTTTGGACAGTCTGGCAATCCCGCACCTGACGAGGCAGAGAATTCCACAGGGTTGGGGCCATAAAACTAAAAGATCTGGCTTCAGAGGTCTGAGATGCATTTATTTAGCAACTGACAATACAGTACAGTACAAGAACATGTCCGTGGTAAATATAAAACGTGTACTTTTGTGTACTCCCTAGGATCCCATAAATATTTGTTTTTACACATGAACAATTGTTAATCAGATTAATTTATTTTCTACATGGAACAAATAGTATGAATAACCCGCTGCGCTAGTGGAAGGCTGTTTTTCAGCCCTTATGCTATATGTTTACTGGTATAATAAACATTGAAAGATAAACTGTAGCTAAAACAGGCGTTTTGCCTTAAGTTCTAATTCAGATGTGCTGTATAGCTAGCACTGCATGGTGATGTGTAATGCTGCAATAAATGTGATTACCTGTTTGCGAATAACAGAACTTCAATGGATTTTTTAAATGTTGTAGCATAAAGTTAGACTCTTTCAGGTCGCCACTGGGTGTGAATGGTGTTTCCCTTGAATTTTGACTGCTTCTGCACCACTTCTGAGAATCACGGTTCTGCGTTCGGTCCGGACAATAAAAGTCTTTTAAAGTGTGTAATAGTAGTATCTCTTTTTGATAATTTCTGAATTCAGATTTGGTAATGTAATCGTATCTCATCAGTATGCAGCTTAGTGAGGTCTGCAGCTGAATAGTAAAGTTTGAACCACAGATGTTCCATTTCCTTATTAAAAGAAAATGTTTTGCTTTTTTCTGTGTAAGGGTTTAAGAGGAGGCAATAAGCATAGTGGTTAAGGTCACTGAGCTGCAAACCTGGAGACCTGGGTTTCAATCCCATCAGCCGCCATTTGCATACTGTGTGACCCTGAGCAAGTCACTTAACTTCCATGTGCTCCCAGGTCGCACCTGGAAACAAGCTTTAACTCAGTGTGCCTTTCCCGGTTAAACAATTTCCTTTTCTCCCTTTCCCCATTCTAGTCTTAAGTGTTGTGTTATGCCACTTTTCTTGGCATCCCAAAATGTGTATTTGATCTGTTATAAAATTGCCTGCGTAGTAGTTATTTTTATGTTATTTATAAACGTAAATTAAGTAAAACAGATATTACTGTTAAAACATTGCTCTAGTCGTCCGAATTCACACGTGGGCAACAGCTGCAAGGGGGTACAAACTGCGGTTATAGTGATATTGGAAGTTGCTACAGTTTTCACTAAGGTGTACTTTTCATTAAAAACAAAATATTTGTATACTTGAACAGATCTTATTCTGGAGCATGTATAGAACATTTGAACACAATAAGAGGTTATGTGCCAATCCTCAAGCGGAATGTCTGTATACAATGTTGGAAATCATTCAGTGGTTATGTTTAAAAACCTCAGCCCTGTTGTGTTTCTTGTTTAGTGATCGATGAGATTATTGGCATATTATTTTATTTACTCGAAGTAATTACAGCTGCGAGTCCACTGCTGTACCCGTTTCATTTGTTTTTTTTTTTTTGCCATAACGACGTTTATTAGGCTTTGCATACAACAATGAAATGTAACTGCTAACCCGCCCACGACAACCCTACATCCTTAAACACATTGCAAAACCAAATCAAAAAAGAGTTAACAAAATATTAAATACAGGTCAAAGTAGTTTGTATATGTCTCTGGTAGTATTATTTAAACTAGTAAGCAACATTACAGCCCTACTGATCTATTGACTAGGCTTTCTGTAAAAGGATGGGATTTGGCGCCATCTCTTGACACAGCAGAAAGTATGGAGGAAATACTGTATTAGGAGGAATGAGTGATTGCCATTATCATACATACAGAACATGTCACAAAAACAGGGTCGAAATTCATTCTGGTTCAGATACCCCTGCATTCAATACGGTTTTAAGGAAAAAATGGGTATATCAGCAAAAACGTCGGCCACGGTAAATAGGTGCACTTTTTCAAGACTTAAAAGGCAGAGGCGGCTACCAAATGAACTTCCCAAGCACACTTGTGGAGTTTTTTTTTTTTAACTTTTTTTTTTTTTTCAGTTAATCTTTTTATTGTTTTTCCAAGTTTTCAAGTGTACAACACATGTACAGACAGATACAACGTACAATTTTAAATGCATTATTTATGCACCGGATAACCAAAGCCTGGTTCCTTTATCTTGTGGACACTTTCGCACGGTCTAAAGTGATGCTTGTCCAGTACTTTTTCAAGACTCCAAAACTTTTTTTTTATTGTTAAATTACATATAATTTTCACTGTAGTGTCTGGGTACTTAACTTAATTCACCACTAGTCAGAGTTTAGAATAAATGATACATATATATATATATATATATATACAAATTGCAGAAGTGTCGGCTTGAATAAGATACGATGATAAGATGCTCCGCAACACTAAATCAAGAATTCCGCATGCCACTATCAGTAACTAGGCAGAGTCTTTGGTAAATTAGTTGATAACGAATTTATTCATCTAATGTTTTCTACATCAGTATAGCCTAATTGTGATCATGTACTGTAGTACATAATTTGCAAGAGATGCGCAGCAAAGGCACACGCTACAAAGCTACCCAATGTATTATAGCAAAATACACATTACACAGAAAATTAAGACACTACATTAACATATTATTTTTCAGTTAATACTTTTTATTGCAGATTGCACAACCGTTTTTTTTTTCAGTCCAGGCGTGTAACAATTATTCCATTATGTTATATACAGTACAGTGCGTTATGTTCGTTTACAGTTGTTATTACAGTCTTAACATATTGGCACATAACATTCTAATTGCTTGTACTGCTCATAAACTCCTCTCAAGGCTTGTATAGCTACCAAACTGTATGAGACTGTCTGTACTGTTCATACTGTATAGGACTATCTGTACAGTACTGTTCATACCCTGTTGTTATATTGTACACTGATTGCTATTGACCTGTATTGTACTCTGACGTGGAGCCTTTGTAAATGAGTCCCTGACTCAAAGGTTGAAATACGATTCCTTGAATAAATAAATAAATAAATAATTTTGTGTTGCTTAATAGACACCTCTTTAAATCGGTAGTCGGTCAAAACCGAGGGGACTAAATCCACTAAACGGGACTTCAAACGCCGATTGTAACACACTTTCTCTAAAAACATGTAAGGTTCGTTACAGTGCCCATCACAATCAATTGACCAGTGTATTAGCAGCGTAATTTCCTCGTACTGCCAGCTACATTATTCAGCTCAAATAAAAAAAATTAAAAATAAAGCATAGCTGATTTTACAGAATGCAGTACGATATGCCATCTCTGGTAGAGCCGGCAATTCTTGCCAAAAAAGAGCTCTGGTGTTTACCTGGGGCAGAACACTATAGCTGTTAACTACAGTAACTTGTCTTGTTTCTCATGAATATTTTTATTTATTTATTTATTTATTTATTTATTTAGTTTTTGTTGACCGGGTAAGTGCACTAGACAAATCCTGCCTATTTTCAGGTACGACCCGGGGGAGGGGGATACAGATGAATGCCAACTGACTTTGAACCAGATTAAGCTGTTGGTGGTATTTTTACTGATTATTATCAATTCATCCTCCTGAATAAGGTTTTAGAGTTCACATATGTAATATGGTTATTGCTCGTGTCATTGCAATTTTTTAATATATTTTTATTACACAGATTATTTACAGTGGAAAACAAACCGTAATATAGAATCTTGTTTTATGTAGGGCCCTGCCTCTACCCAGTGGAACGAAATCAGTGGGCTACTTGGAAATTGCCAGTAGCTGCACAGTGAGCAAATGACTCCATTTGGAGTTGAACATGGATCTCCCGTCTCACGTCTGTGCTTTTACCTGTAGCCATGGCTGTCTCCGTGGTCTAATTTCAACAGTGATTAGTTTATTTATTTATTGTGGTGTTTCAACAGGAAGGCACACTGAGCAACAAGTTGCTCGTCTCCCTGTGCGACTGGGGGTACATTTGGCTGAAAAACTTAGACATACAGTTTAACATTTATCATATCCGAGAAATTAAACAATTACATTTGTAACAAGACATACAGTTGAAAAAGATCATAAATAATTACACAGTTGCATTTGTAACATAACATACAATTAAATATATCATACATGTGGAATATGCATTTAACTACAAGTGACATATCTGAGGAACATAGTACAGACATTTAATGTAGCCTTGGTGCCAATTCCTTGCAGGAATGGATCCCGGTTAAGAGGCAGATTATTTAGCAATTATTGAATAAATGCGGTCCAGTGGGAGGACATCAAGGAGGGTAGAGGTGTAGACAGGGGAAACAAGCTGGGGGAAGGAGAGGATAAAGATGGGGAAACATTACCGGAGAAAAGTGAGCAAAAAATAAATAAATAAAAATAATCAGTTGTGAAGGGCAAGTTAACACAGTGCTAGGGCAATCTGGGAGCACCTCAAACAGAACAAACTGCAAATTATTAGCTCAGGTGAACTAATTCCTTTGATTAAGTGCAGAGAGGTAGAGAGGGAGGCAGGAGAGAGGTGGGGGTAAGAGATGGGGAAGGGAAGGACGAGTCATACCTGGAACTGGCCCCTTCACAGTGCGGAGATAGCTGCCAGTGGCGGAATGAGGCAAGGATTTAAGAGGAAGGGGCAGTTTCAGTTAATCGTTTGCTTATTTCCATTATCTTTTCGAAGAATGTAGATATATCAGTGTAAAAGTATACCCAGTGCCAAAAGAAGCAAGTACATCAAAAAGATATTAGTTGAGAAGAAAACAAATCAACCCATCAACAATCGATGAAAAAGTCACTACCAGTCCACAGGAATTCTTCACTGTATATTCCTATACTGTTAACGATTCATTTCTCAACAAGGTCGTCACAAAGGGTTTCATACTACCTTTCTTTATAAATAATATACATGGAATCAATTTAAAAGTATACCTGTTAGTAAATGCATATTAAAAAGGTAATGTTTGTCGAGAAATTATCAAAAACCAGGCAGAATAGTCACTGCTAGTCTAAAATGAATTCATCTTTGTGCTCTATATTCTTATACTGTTATCACGAATTTCTCCATAAGATACATACAAGGAGCAACATACTGTCTTTCGCAGATTGAGAGCACACTATTATCAAATGGTAAAATAATGCTCAAATAGTCGAATATATTACTAGGCTAATTGAAAACACATGACGAGTCGCAATACTAAGGTATTCAAAGCTCTGTTTCTGAGTTTATAGACTAAATGAGACTCTGTGACCATTTTCTCACATTCCAAACTTTGGAACACTCTGCCCCGGCTTAATTTGCTTCTTCACTCTACACACATCCAAACTGAAAGTTAAGCATCACTTTATTTCTTTTGTGACTGCCCTACTTGTGTTACTTTTGCCGTGTAATGTAATGTAACTGAAACGTATAGAGTTCAATTTTTTGATGCTAATTGACGTTTGAATTGTTACTGCTGTTATTTTATTTTATTCCCGTACTCCTCCACCTCCCATCTACGTTTCCATCCACCAGGTCACATCTGCAAAGGAGACTGATGTTCTGTGTATTTCTTTTGTGGTAAAATAATTTTAAATGAACGAATAAATAACATTTGGTCACAAATATCATACTTAAGTAGACTAATCTATCAATTGTTACTGTAACAACTACTGTAGGAAATAACTTGCTAATGTTAACAAAAATCATAACCAAAACAAACAAAACAAAACAAAAAAACCTGCTGCCTATTGTCTCACCATGCCACTCAACCTGCCATCAATAAACTATGCAGCAGTGCTATGAAAATGCGAATCAAGCGGTCACAATGATACAAAGTCTATAAACTCAGAAAAAAAAAACATTGAATACCCTAATATTTTGACACAGCTCGCTTCATATTTCATTTTTTTAATTTTCTCTTCCTATTATTTTTCACTGCTGCTGTAAATACAGTTGCATGAAAATAGAAATTCCGCTTCTTAGAGTTTATTCTACTTGCTTCCGGTTTTGCACTTGAAGTCATAACCCTCATCTTATGGCACCATAGTCTACTGTTGTGAAAAGTCTTGTGATGTCATAGACAGAGCATAATGACCAGAAAGAGGAATGCAGAAGCATCAATAATTTCTGAAGGCCAGAGCTTCCAAGTGATGTAAATGTTCTTAGCAATAAAGAAACTGATGAAAAATGATCAAAAGCATGACACAACTGGTGAGAAACTGGCACCACAAAGAGTGGGTTTAAGAATGGTTGGGGGAGGATGTTAATATAAGATCAAGCTTGTGTAACATGGCACATAAATTGTTATTTTGTAACTTGAATTTCAAGCCATTTCTTTTGTTCATGCAGAAAAATTAGACACAGGCTTTTGATAAGAAAGGACCATCCTGGATAGACTGTCCAAATGTCTCTCACCTAAAATGATTTCTATGTTCCAATAAATGGCCAATTAATTTAACTTTTGTAACTTGATTTTATTCTGGACCTGGAGGGAGCTGTTACTAGTCATGTATTTCACTTATGATGGGAAAGAAGACACTGGCTTTAGATTATCAGACGTTACAGATTTTGGTGGTCTGTCCAAGCTGCTCAAATTTCAATTTTTCTGTGTTCCTATTACAATGCAATACATTTATAACAAAGGTCTTTTCAGCAAACCTGGCACTTTTAATCTTTTACATAGATATATAGACAGTGTCGGCAGATAAGGGCCTATGGCCCACCTAGTCTGTTCATTTGAGTTTGTAACTTCAGTTTATGTTTTCCTAGAACTCTGTTGCCCCTTACCCCTGACCTTCAGAATTCATTTATGTCTATCCCATGCATTCTTAAATCCCGTGATTGTTTCAGCCCCCACCACTTCCTCAGGCAGGGCGTTCCACTTGTCCACCACCCATTCTGTGAAGAAATTCTTCCTCACATTTCCTCTGAATCGTCCTCCCTCCAACTTCATCCCATGCCCTCTAGTCCTGGAACATCTTTTCACTTAAAATAGTGTATTCTTGCACCCTGTTCCTCCCTGTAAGATACTTGTATGTCTCTATCATGTCCCCTCTCTCCCTCCTCTTCTCCAGGGAGTACATATTCAATTCCTTCAACTTGTCCTCATAGGACTTGTGATGCAATCCATGTACCATCTTTGTTGCCCTCCTCTGAACCTTCTCTACCCTGTCTATGTCCTTACGTAGGTAAGGTCTCCAGAACTGTACACTGTACTCAAGGTGGGGCCTCACTAGTGTCTTGTATAGTGGAATCATGACCTCTCTTTTCCTGCTGGTGATGCCCCTGCCTATGCATCCCAGCATCCTATTTGCTTTACCTGCTGCCTTGTCACACTGTTTCCTACCTTGAGGTCATCAGAGATGATAACCCCAAGATCCCTTTCCTGCTTGGTGCATGCTATATCCTCACCCCCAACTGATATATTGTGGCAGGGTTTTGTGCCCCATATGCATCATCTTACACTTCTTTGCATTGAATTTCAACTGCCAAACCCTGACCATTCTTCAAGTTTCTGCAGGTCCCTTCTCATTCTGTCTACACCCTCTGGTGTGTCTACTCTGTTACAGAGCTTTGTGTCATCAGCGAACGGTAAAAATTCTGCCTTCTGGGTCCTGCGCAATGTCACTGATGAAGATGTTGAATAGGACCGGTCCCAGCACTGATCCCTGTGATACCCCACTGGTCACTCTTCCCTCTGTGGAGTGACAGCCATTTTCCACCACCCTCTGTGTCCTGCCACCCAGCCAGTTACCTACCCACCACACTACTGTCCTGCCCACACCCATATTCCCTAGTTTGTGTAATAGTCTTCTATGTGGAACAGTGTCAAAGGCCTTGCTGAAGTCCAGATAGGACATGTCCACTGCCCTCTCCTGATCCACCTCCCTAGTCACCCAGTCAAAAAATTCAATGAGGTTGGTCTGACATGACCTCCCCCTGGTGAAACCATGCTGCCTTGGATCCTGCAGTCCATTGACAACCAGATGTTCCACCAATCTTTCCTTCAGTAGTGCTTCCATGATCTTCCCCACTACCAAGGTGAGGCTTACTGGTCTGTAGTTCCCCGCTTCCTCTTTGTTCCCACTTTTGTACAAGGGGACTACATCTGCTGTCCTCCAGTCTTTGGGTACCTCCCCTGTTTCCAGTGATTGGCTAAACGGGATAGCCAGAGGTTCAACCACCACCTATCTGAGTTCTTTAAGGACCCTAGGGTGCACCCCATCTGGCCCCACTGCTTTATCAACTCTTATTACTTCCAATTCCTTCAGGACCCTTTCTCATGTGAAGGGACTTGTGTCCATTTCTGCACCATTCTCACCCCTTGTACTCCCTTCAGACCCATTACCCTCCTCTTCCTCAGTAAAGACTGAGCAGAAATACCTGTTCAGTATGTCAGCTTTACTGTTGTCATCCTCCACACGGCCCCCATCCTCCCCCTTCAGTCTCACTATCCTTCCCTTTGCCTTTCATTTTTCACTTATGTACCCGTAAAAAGTTTTGTCCCTTCTACCCACTGATTTTGCAATGTGCTCTTCTGTCTGAGCTTTGGCTTCCCTTACTGACCTCCCTGCCTCCCTTTGCTACTCCTGGTACTTCTCCCTATCCCCTTCTGCCTGTGTCTTTTTGTATTGCCTGAATGCAATCTTTTTGGCTTTCACTTTCTTTGCTACCTCTTTGGAAAACCATAATGGCCTCCTCTTCCTTTTCCTCTTGCTAACCTGCTTAATGCATAATTCTGTTGCTCTTGTAATCCTCATTTTAAATACTGCCCACTGTTCCTCAACCCCTGATTCCTGCCCATTCCCCTTTCAAGTATCTTCCCATTTTCCCAAAGTCTGCCCCCCTAAAATCCAGGAGATGTGTTTTTGTGTGGTTTGGTTCTGCTCCTTCTGTGATTTCAAACCACAATGACAGGTGGTCACTGTTCTCCAGGTGCTCCCGCACTGTTACCCCCATCACACTGTCCCTGTTTGTGAGCACAAGGTCCAGTATTGCCTTCTGCTGAGTTGGTTCCATGACCAGTTGCTTGAGGAAGGCACCCTGAAGGGAGTCCAGGATAAATCTGCTCCTAGTTGATGCTGCTGCTGGGATGCTCCAGTCCACGTCTGGAATATTGAAGTCTCCAACCAGTACTCCTCACCCTTGTCCACCATCCTTTGGATTGCTAGCATCAGCTCCCTGTCTGTTTCTTCCTCCTGGGCTGGTGGTCTATAGATCACACCTGTGCAGATGGCTGGCCCCATTTTCCTTTCAAGCTTAACCCACAGTATCTCTCCCCCATTTTATTCCTCCTGGATCTCTGTGGGCCCTTATGTCATTTTTCACATACAGTGCCACTCCTCCTCCCTTCCTACCTGCCCGGTCTCTTCTGAATATGTTGTAGCCAGGAATGGCCATCTCCCAGTCATGGTTATCATTACACCAGGTTTCTGTGATGGCCACAATGTCCAGGTCTGACTGCACCATTACAGCCTCCAGATCTTCCATCTTATTGCTAAGGCTCCTGACATTGGCACACATGGCTTTCCATGGTTTGACCTCCCTAGACTGTTTTGCTGTTCTACTCCAGCCCCTTCCCTGGTTGTCCTTTGTCCCTGGTTCTCCTTGCTGTCTGCCCTTCTGCTGATTTTTGCCCCTTTTCTTCCTATCCACCTCTTGGGTGCTAATTTCCATCTTTTGCACACTGCTTTGTTGAGATATCCACTACTCTGGTTCACTGGTTCCACTGCTAGCTGTGGGGGGTGAGCAAGTAGGTACCCTGGTTGCTGGCCTGCCACCCCTCTTGGCTAGTTTAAATGCTTGTCAATGTAGCATTTAAACTTATCATTGAGTGCTTGGATTCCCCTCCAGGATGGATGCAGGCCATCAGGCTTGAACAAACCTCCATCCCTCCAGGTGGGTCCCCAGTCACCAATGAATCCAAACCCTTCCTCACAGCACCAGTTCTTCAACCATGAGTTAAAGGTCCTGGTGCATGCACCCCTATACTCTCCCATGCCTCTCACAGGTAGTACTTCTGAGAAGGTGACAGAAGTAGCTACTTGCTTGAGACCCCTCCCCAATTTCCTAAATTGTTCCTGAACTTCCTTTGGCTCCCCATTTGCCAGATCATTAGTACCTAGGTGGATAATGACGTCCAGCTCACCCTCTTGTCTTGCCTTCCCAGCGATCCCCAGGATCTTCCTTCCATTCCTCCATGCCAAGGCACCTGGTAGGCACCTCACCTCCCTTTTATGTGCATCATCATTGCAAGGCTTACCTTTTCGTAACTTGACAGTTTTTTTATTTGCATTTTTTATTATTTGGCACTTTTTTCAGTTTTTAAAATGTTACAATACTTTAGTTGTACTTTAAGGCACAGTAAAACAGGAACCTCTAATCCTGATGCAAAATAAGAGAAAATCAGTGTAAGAGAATCTCTGTTGAGGGATGGCCAATATCATTCAAAATTAGAAAAAAATGAACTTACATACCTCCCACCAGAAACATGTATATATATATATATATATATATATATATATTACATATTATGGTAGCACGGTAGTGCTACCATAGTTAGGGTTGAGGAGCCATTTCTATGTTAAACCCAAAATTCTGCACCTTAGTAACTTTGCAACAGTTTGACAGATTTACCTGAAATTTGGAATGCATGATCAAGAACCATAGGCCTTGGGATCTGCCAAGTTTTGTACTGGTTGGATATACAGCTGTGGAGTTATTAAGCGTGATCTGTGTGTGCGTTTATGCTTTTCTGGAATTCTGCTGTCTCACCTACAGGTCGCACGGTTTGCGTGACCTGCCCAAAATCTTCAGGAAATATGCGGCCAGGGTCCCCGATGTGCCTTTTGAAGATTTCATGAAAAAATATTAAATGGTTCAAAAGTTATTCAAAAAACAATTTCCCATTATAAGTCAATGGGAAAAGTTAACAAAAAGTTCGACAGTGTCACAAATGCACTTTTTACTGTCGCAAATGGCCCTGTTACTGTCGCAAATCTGCCATCTTGTTTTCAGTTAGTGATCAGAAAAATGCTTGGCATTTAAAGGGGACAGGAAAGCAGTTTTAGGCTCTAATATGGTTTATTGTGTGTTTTCATGCTGTATAAAATCATTATCATATAATTTATTGTGTCTGTGTATTATTTTTTTATGTTTTGAGTACATTTTCTGGCTACTAATGGTGCAGCCGATCCTCCGCATTCTTTCATTGCTCGAGCCTCCTGCCTGCTGCTGATGACGACTCTGCTTATGCATTCTAACTGCATACAGCTCTCCATTCAAACTGCTGGCCTGTTTCACACAAATTGCATATCTTACTACTGTAGAGTATGTTGTATGTGGTACATCTAATTTTTTTTTATTTGCCATATAGCTAATCATGTTAAATAAAAAAGCATGGCTGTATTTAATGCAGTATTTCTATAAAAAAATCAGTTCTATCTGCAAGATGCAAGTTAAACTGAGTGATTTATTAACGTTGTTTCTGACTGAATCTGTATGTGCACATAAACTGCAATATATTGTTATATGCAGCATGTTCAAACATGGTAGATCGCCATCTCCTGTTAAAAAATGAAGTCTCTAAACCATAGTGTCTTTATTTCCGTGGTCCTATTGCTAAGGGGTTTTTTTTTTTGGTGGGGCAACCGAACTACCACAGTTCCTGGTATTCACTAACATTGTTTCATTCCCGGTCTGGGTTGCCTTAGTCTGTATGTCAGACTATCAGACTCATTGGTGATCTCTCCTGTTCTGATGGCAGCCCTGTATTAGATGACTTCGAAGTGTATGGGCTAGAAGGGGATTGACACTTTGCAAATGAAAAGATAAATAAACTCTCTTTTTTCCGGAAAATTCTTGACATTGAAATACAGTGAAAGGTACATCAAAGCGTGGAGTCCACGAAAGGAGAAAAAAATCCTTCTCATTGTGGATCAATGTTCATCCTTTTGCTTCAAATAGAGGTGTGTGTTGGGGGGTGGCTTTTTTGGGAGGATGTATTTCATGAATGAAATGGAAAGCTTAACAGAGAATCTTTTTTTGTAAACAAAAACCAAATGACAGTCTTGACGATACTGTGCTCAATAGGCGTGTTTTCAATGCAGTGAGCAGGTAAACAGCATGGGTTAATCGGTCAGCTTTAGGCAGCAGTAGATATTAGTTCAGCCAAGAGTGGTCCTTAACCAGCAGTATTGCCAGTATGGAGAAGGAATTAGGGCTCGCACATCAGAGATGGAGACTGTTGGGCTGATTGCTGTCTATCATACTTCCCTTCCAATTCACAAACACAACTTCCATCCTGAATGATGACAGAAAACATCAAATTATGTCCTTATAATGTGGAATTATGCTTCTATATTCCGTTTCTCACCTTCTGTAATTTCAAACTGCAACCGATCAGTGACAATGCACTTAAGTGACCTCTTAAGTCTTGGGAACAGCTGTTTTTACTATAAAAGAAAAAAACAGTGATCGCAATATGTAACAGATTTACAAGCCAAGAAATAAACAGGCTTAAAAAATCAGTTGTCCGCAACATGGCCAAGGGTTTATACCTCAGTGACAGGTTGACCATTTATTTATATTTTATTTTTTATTTAGCTTTTGTTAACCGGGTAAGTGCACTAGCCATAAAATGACTATTTTCGGGCACGACCCGGGATCCCATTTATATCCCATATAGACCGGAGCGACGCTGAATATACGCTGGACACTGGAGCTGTTAGTGTAAGGGCAGTAGGGCATGGCTTCTGCAGCTTAAGAAAATTGAGTTTTGTAAGTTTCCTGCTTCCATCTCGATTTACTGTGGTACACAGGGTGAGCTACATAATTTACTGCAGGTTACCAGATCGGTACCTGACGGCAAAATCCCCACAGAACTGTAAAAGTCAAAAACAGGTTGCAGCATAGGTTCCAGGGATGTTAGCTTGGTGATTTAATCCTGATCTGACAAGCTGATCTGGCATGACCCCGGCACTGTCAGCCCTAGTCATCATTTGACACACAGGGCATACCACTGATCTGCCAACCTGCACCACAGGCAAAACTGCACTTCTGCAAACTGTATTGTAATAATGATGTTTGTTTTTTGTAATTTAAAAAGTGGAATACTGTAAATAAACATAATGTCTCACAATTCCATTGTCTTTTATTCATTTTTTTGTCTTAATGGGCATAATTTTGAAAGCTACTGCTGTTACCATATCAAAGGTTCTGTGCTTGCAGGAGAGTGACTGAAGGGATGCGCAGAGCTGTTACATCTCTATTCCTGCATTCTCTGTTGTTGCCGGTGTTCAAAGCTGTACTGACCTACAAATTGTACAGTTTTGACATGACTAATGTTAGTATCAGGGCGAATGTATTACTTTCTAGCTGTGTGTAGTGGCATACCATCAAGGTTTTTTATTCTGTCTTTTTTGTTCTGCTTTCATGTATTGGGAAGTGGGAGTGGATCTAATCAGAGTGTATGTGTGTGAGTTGCAAGTGATAGCTAAATAAAGAAAAAAAAGGAAAAATATTTGTTTCTTCTGACATTTTCTACATACGCATTGCTTATCTACATTTAACAGTAAATTTAAAAGCATCGGGTGTAAGGAAGAAGTATACTTTACAGTCATTGCCAGTTCCATCATAGCAACTTCAAAGCAATAAAACTGAAAACATGTTTTTCTGCACAGTTAAATCTAGGACAAGGGGCGGTGATGGTTGTTTGTGGTTTTCTATCATGAGTGCATTTTCCTCTGCGCTTATGTGCTCACGCTGCTATTCTTCCACAGTTTTGACGTGATGCCATTGTGAACTAATGATCTGCTTTGCATTGTTTGTTTTTATTGTTTTAGACCAGACTAATATTGCTTGCATTTGATAAATTTTAAAGACTTCAGCTACGGCTGTATTTCTCTAAAATCAGAGGTGCCACATATGCCGACAGTTAGTTGTACTATTTTATTTGTGTTGCTCTTAGAAACTGTTTATCCTAGTCCAATACACAATGTTAATGGCAGGGATATGAGTGGCATCAGACTACAATGTACATAAAGAGCTTGCAAAAAAAAAAAAATGGTGTGATCAGAGGATAATTTCGGGGCTAATAAAAATACACCCTGAAGTGTCAATAATCCATATATTAGATTAGTAGCATTCAAATAGACTGCCAGGCTGATGTCCGCATGTTGATGTCTCTCAGCAGATGTCTAATCTGGGCTATATCTTGAGGAGACAGAGAAGTTTTGTAGACATAATACATTTTATCTCATCAACAAAATAACTCTTGACTGCACTCCCAAAGGCCAAAATAAAGAAACACCATATGCTAGTGTACTATTATATCAAAATGTATTCAATTAAAAATAGTAGCCCCCCCCTCCCATCAATGACATCACTGATGATGGGGGAGTCGTGTTACTGTTTTTAATTGAATACATTCTGATATACTAGTATGCTAGCATATGGTGTTTTTTATTTTGACCTTTGGAAGTGCAGCCGAGGGTTGTTTTGTTGACGAGCTTGAGATACTTGTATTTCAGCTCCTCCGTCCTCGCCATGAGTCGTGTTCTTCCTAGATTATAATACATTTTAGCAATATTACTTCTGTGGAAAAAAAATAAGCAAACAGAACAGAAATATGATCTGTGAAGTGTATTCCTATTAGTAAGGTGCCATTTGATTTGGATGCACAGGATAGGACTCCCGTGGCTGATGTTAGAAGGTGTGATGGTTTCAGGATTCTGGTGCTATTGGCCTCTTCTGAGCATGCAATCCAGCTCTGGTAGTCTCACTAACTCTAGTCTGGTTGCCAGGACCACCGACCACCAGAGCGCACTTATTTTTAAAATTCCAGTAAAACAAAATTGAATTACTAGCCTTTACAGTGTCAGACAAGTCAGCAGTTTTGCCAGTTGCTACCACAATCCCTGTCACAATCAGATCACCTGTTTTCGACCTCTGTTTACTGTCAATACAACCCATACAGAGACAGTACTCTGACAGACAGTTAGCCATCAGTCCTAGGTAGATGTGCACTGACTGTTATTAATTCTAAATTCTGCCCTGCCGTGCCTGATCTGATGTTATGTTATAAACCCCGTCTGTAGTGCATGATCTGATGTTGTTATAAACCCCATCTGTAGTCCACACCCTTTATCACTTTTGTATTCCTCATGAACAGTGAACTGAGGAGAACTAATGAAACTAAGTTCACTGTTCACCAGGAAATAAGAAAAAGTGGTAAAGTGCTCAGACTACTAGTACAGACAGAATACATAAATTGTGCTGTGCCCATCTTAGAGGAATGAGGGTTGAAAACTGACTCGGTTGTGACCACAGTTCTTCTGAGATATTGGGGGAGAGTTGGATAACCTGTCCGAAGATCGATTCCCCTGAAAACAGACTCAACAATTCAGTCCCTGGCAGCTGATAGGGTAAATGGGGGAGCAATGAGTTCCATGCTCTTTTTTTTATTTTTAGTCCATGGTAACCGGGTAAGGCCCACTAGGCACAAGTGCCTGTTTCAGGGGTGACCTGGGAGCACTGGACAGTTAAGTGACTTGCTCAGAGTCACACAGTATGCAAGTGGAGGTTGTGAGAATCAAATTTAGGTCTGGTCTGCTGGATGTATCAAGTTTGTTCACACCTCGTTCCTCTAACCTCTAAGCGAACAGTTCTCAAATTTTGTCACAGTGAGCCTCCCCTAAGCCATGAAAAAGATCTTGAGCCTCCCCTAAAATACTGAAATATTTTTGGGCCTCCCCATAGAAAACTAGCCTACTCTTCACAGTACATCAGGAATAAATTGAAACCTCATGGCATAGCTTGCTTTCATGTTATTAAGCTTATTGTACCCCCACCTCCCAAAAGGACAACCTACTTTCTCCAATATTTTGACTCTTAAACCATTGCTACCCCTTACTGCCATACCTTCATGGGTCAGACTGCTTTTTCTGTTTCTCCTCTAACTGGAATAACCTTCCTGCCGACCTCTGCATCTCCCCCCTCACCCTGCTCTTAAGCAACTTCTCAGGGATCATTTTGCTCCCTCCTGCCCTTATTCCTACTACCTGTATGGTTAACTCTTGTATTTGGACAGTTCTGCTGCCAGTCTAATTAATCGTTGTTCCTTGCGTTGTTGGTTTATTGTTCATAATTTGTTTGCACTTTCATTCATTTTGTATTGCTTGAGTGTTTTGCAGTTACATTTTGAATTGTATTCTCTCACTACCCTTCCCTGGGAACACCTGAAATAAGCCATGGCTCAGTGTACAGTACTTTCCCTGGTCACAGACTTGTGAATAAATACATCCATTCACCTACTATTATCCTCTTTCAGTTTGTCTTATCCCTTCACTCAAACTCTATAAAGTTCAAAATTTAAATACAGTACTTTTTCAAGACTTGCCTGAGCTTCCCCTGGAACAGGTTGGGGCCTCCCCAGGGAGGCTGGCCTCACCATTTGAGAACCCCTGCTCTAAGCTATACTGCCAGTTGCTTGCAGATGCGAGCATGTGCAGTGGGGTTTAGGAAATGTCCCAGTTCATGCCTCCCATGGAAATTAATCAGAACTTGTGTGATTAATTGCAAATTTGCTGATGGACTGGGATGTCAATTTGAATTCCATGGGCCAGCTAGCTGGATGGCAAGAGGGACATACTGTGTGATGTTTAATTACGGTAAAGTAAATACAGGCAGCATACCAGGACTCCCATGAGAATCAATAATGTTTCCATTCAGAAGCAGACATACCTTGAGTGGGCAGCAGCAAATAATGGGATGGATGGGGACAGACTGTGTGATGTTTAATTAGGGTACAAAAACAGTAAATTCAGACATTCCAGGAACACAGAGACTGGTGGCTGGTCAACACTAAACTGTAATTCTCTGCCAGAGGCTGGTGGCTGTTTGCTGGTCGACTCTGAACTGAAACTTCTACTTTTAGCCTCTGGTTACTTCAAATAATAAGACATTCTGCCCTAGCATTTACCTTCAGTCATTGATCGTGACAGGCAATCGTGACAATCTGACAGTTGTAATGGAAGCTCTCAATCAGGTATCTTTCTTGTGCATTGATGTCTACTACAGCTCTGCCCATGAAATAATTTCCCATGATTTCATTCCCTTTTCACTATTATTTGCTTCGGCAACTTCGCATTTCAGTGAAAATAAATGTTTACACATAAACTGCCTTTTATTCCAGATTAGTTGGTTGCATCTGAATATATTTTTACTGCTACAGTGGCTTTAGGTTTTAGACAAAAAGCATTTTGTCAGTTTTTTTTTTAATGGTTTGATACAATTTCCTACCATGTTCATTTCAGAACGCTAATCAAGACCGAAGATTTATGTCACACTTGGGACTACTAGGACTCCTACTGTCTCTCAGCTTTTCTATTCACTGAACTGGTCTCACAATAAAAGTTCAGTGAAACAATTTCCTGTTAGAAACTAAGAATTTCAGAACTACTAGTTCATCAGACAAACGTGTAAAAAAACTTACCTGTCCACTAAAAGAGTAACATAATATAAGATGACATCTTAAAACAGGAAATAACTTTATGCAATGTAAAATTTCTTAGTGTTGTGCCAAGAATGAGCTGACAAACACACATTGAATGATTGAAGTTGCTCAAGTGCCAGCAAATGGTATGGAAGGTAGAAATGGTTTCCTTTAGAGGGAAAGACTTGGGGTTTGATTCCTGGTCAAGGCACCCTGAAATAATGTTTTTACAATGAGATGTTGTGACACAGGACATGCCTGCTACATTTTCCCTAATGGTTTGGCATTACAGATTCAAGCTGTGGCTCATTACTGTGTATTCTACAATTCCCCCAACTCTGCTGTCATATTCCTTCTCCCGCCTGCTTGTGCCCCACTCCCCCAACCCAGCCATCACACACAAATGGCTAAAGTACCATACAGGATCCGAAAATGTGCATGTCTCTCTTGCACAAAATGTGCAGCATAGGCAGCATGTGAACAATCCCCTTTTTAGGTTTGATTTTTTTTCCTTTTTATTAAAGGCGCTATATAATTACAGGGATCTACATTGAAATTTAAGATCGTAGACTAAAATAAACTATCTGTAGCAAATAACTTTACTCTTTAATGGTGCTGTAAAATCCATATGAACCTGACCACTTACAATAGTGCACAGTGTCCCATGCTCAATATAAAACGTCCATAGGATGTAAAAAAGTCTACTAAGAACAAGTGCCAGCTGGCACTCAGACTAAAACCCCACACGTGGACTGAATGTAAGTGTTCAATTTCACATTGATTTTTACAGCACCATTAAATTGTCTTTCTCCTTTGCCTTTCTCTGCCTGGAAAATATGGAAGACATTTGGCTTGTGGGGGGGTGCCGAACAGGCAGGAAAACAGAAGTAGAGTGCATCAAGCTGTATGTAATAGAAACCCAGCAAGGGCACTAGCCAGGGTCAGACAGTACCTTTGCAAAAATTCACATACACCAAACTGAGAAGACTTTGGGGCATTGACAGGTCCGATGAAGTAACATGGTTTGCTGTTGCCTTAACAAACTGCACAGACACATGACATTGCTTAACTTCCAAATTTGTTGCCTATTGTCTGATCCACCGATGGCAGATTAACCTTTAGATCTGTCAAACTGGTGTTTAGTGCACTTTCATCATGTTTATGTGTAAAACAAATAAATAAATAAATAAAACACTACCTACTGCAACTAAGTACTTTTACTTCCTGGTTGCTGTCAGTTTCTGCCAGCTTCAGGAAAAATGTGTCACACTATGCGCGAGTCAGTCTGATGTCATGGAATGCATGAATGACAACATCAGCATATAGCTGGCACGCTCACACTCGCAGTGTGAAAACAGGAAACCTAAAATGGGCAGCTACAGTAACAGCCATATTTATATTTTCAGCCTGTTGACAAATTAAACAAATAAAATAAAACACTTATACTACTGCTACTGTAACAAAGCATAAGTTTGATTAGAAATAAAAACAGTAAGCTTAACATAGGATTGACTTATTTATTCTATTTCCTGTCCTCTTTAAAATTGAGACCCTCTAGCAACCTAATTCTTTTTGTATTCACTTAGTCGGGCCCTGAGGATGCTAGCCATGTCTTTATAAAACACCCCAGAAATATGTTTTTCAGATTTCTGGAAAAAGTACTTTCGCAAAGTAGTGTCGCACTCACGAAACTGTCACAAATTTTTCCCAAAGCTTTCGCAAATTGGGACACTACTTTGCGACGCTATGCCCAAAATAACAGTAATTCTTTGGCATACCACTGCAAAAGAACGGTTGGGAGTTTTGGGCTGAAATTTGGAAGGAGCACAGCTGACATCTCACAGATGTGCCTTTCAGTGTTGTATTGAAAAAATATTACATGGTGGCAAAGTTACAGCACTCCAAAGTTGATGGTTTTTCCCATAGGATAACATTACGGCGTCCGACGCATTACAGGAATCTTTTGGCAGCTTGCTGCAAAATAACGGTTTGGTCTTGTTTCCTGAAATTTGGAGGGAAGACAGCCAACAGCCCACAGATGTGCCTTTCAGTGGTTTGGTGAAAAAATATTACAGGGAGGCAAAATTATGGCACTCCAAACTTCTCTTTTTTCCCCATAGGATAACATTACGGCGTTCGCCACGTCTTTCAGGGCCCGTATCTCGGAAACTGTGCGAAATACGGACTTTTTGTTGGAAAAATGCTTAGCCCCCTAGCAGGGGCTAAGTAAAAAACTAGCCAGGTCAGTCGTAAATCATATGACTTTTAAATTTTTTTTCTACGTCGCATGGTTCCTGAGATAGAACCTATTTAGCATTCCAACTCCTCATTTTCTGCTCCGATACCCATTATTATGCACACATTCTTTGTACTCACTGTCTTTCTCTATGTAGCTTTGGGGGAAAACCAGCCTGTGCCCTTACATTACTGTTACCGTTGCCCTTTACGCTTGCGGTTCCGTACCCGTTTCACTTACTGTTGACGTCTACGCCACCATGTGCGTTATCCTTGCTTTCATTTGCGCTTGTGTTTCTGTTATTTTTGCCATTTGTGTCTACAGTACTGTTTCTCTTTCTGTTTCACTTTGCGTCACCATGCCCATTGACATTTCCGTTTGCTGGCACGATGTTACTATGTGACAACAAATCACGTGGCAGACCGTTCCCATCTACGCCACCGTGTGCATTACCCTTTCTGTTCTCATTCACGCTTGCATTACCATGTGCCAGTTAGGGTTGTTCCACTGTGACAAAAGTGAGGAAATTCAGTGTTAGGGTTGAAAGCCCCCCTTTGACCCCTGTCCACACCCCCAACCGGCATCGGGGTGCGTGTTGGGGTTGTCTGTCCTAACTCTCACCCCATTCTCCTATACCTCTGCTTCTTCACACATCTGATGGGGTGAGAGTTACAGCCGACAACCTCAATGCGCACCTCGATGCTGGTCGGAGGTGTGGACAGGGGGTCAAAGGGGGGTTTTCAACCCTAACACCAAATTTCCTCACTTTTGTCACTGTGGAACAACCCTAACTAATGCATTAAATTGAGTTTTTTGCCTCTATATATATATATATATATATATATATATATATATATACACACACACTTTTTTTTGGTTTCTTTGACAGTCATCACCAGACACTTCTAAATACCTTTTATCTTTATGTGGTAATTTTACAACTTCCTCAGGGTGGGTGGTGGCATGTGTCTATTGAAATAGCAATACAAGGTTATATAAAATTATTGTATAAATGTTGCCGGATTTTATCAAGAGGTAGGACCATGACTCCTTTGAAAAGATTTTGTTGAACAATCATTTGTGAACCCCTGTTTGTGCAACTGCCACTGAGTGGAGTGGAGAAACAAACTCATGGAGAGAAGTGAACAATTTTTTGACTTTCTGTGTTGTGTGGGGGAGAATTACTTTAAACAAACATACAAAAAAAGCAATTTCTGAGGGACCAGATGGTGGGAGGATGCTGAGCAAGGGAGGCTGTGGGAGGGACTGAAAAGGGAGTCAGAAACCATGACTTAGCCCAACCTATTGGGCAGCTATAGTCTATATAAATTACCCAGAAGGCCAAGTGAGCCCTTGCATGAGCATTCCTGAAGTGTGAGTGCATGAAGCAGGAGTGTGGCATCTGTGACAATGTGGCATCTGGGGTGTCAGTAAGGTATCTGCAGTGAGGACCACAGGCTACAAGCCACATTGGCCAATGCAAGTAAGGTGAGTACACAGAAGGGTAGGAGAAAGGAGGGTAGGAGTATCTTTTAAACCCTGCGTAGACATCCTGTGCCTGGACCTCGTATGAGAGGTAGATGCACAGAGGATGTGTAATCTGTGTTTTTTAAACAGATTTGCTTCTTATTTTTAACACTTTGTTTTGTGAGGCTCATGACCCCTAACAGCTCTTCTGGGGCACATTCACTATACATTGCTGATCTGCAGCGAGTGGGCGAGTGAAATATTACAGCAGATTAGTGAGTGGATCACTGTAGTGGGACTGGCAGTGTGTTTTTGCCACGCAGATACATTTATTTAAATTTTAAACCTTTGGTGTGAATGTTTTGGAGCTCTACTCCGTAAATCATCCCGGAAGTAGGAAGGGCAGCACTCTAGTTCTTTTGTAGGGAGCTGCAGGACTACAGAAAGACATGCTTATTTAAAAAATTTTAAACCCTGCATGCACACCCTGTGCCTGGACCTCATATGAGAGGTAGACGCACAGAGGACGTGTAATCTGAGTTTTTTAAACAGATTTGCTTCTTATTTTTAACACTTTGTTTTGCAAGGCTCATGACCTCTAACAGCACTTCTGGAGAAAATTCACTATATATTGCTGGCCTGCAATGAGCAGGGTGAGTGCGGGCAGGGCGTGCATCGTCACGTGCGGAGACGCACACAGAGACATGTGCATTTCATGCATGTCAGCTGTGTCCACTGTGGATGACTGGGGAAACTGGGTAAATACATATTACTAGAAAAACTACTCCAGAAGAAAACTTGAAGCCAAGGTAGGTTTGCTTGAAACAAATAGTGGCACAAGCACAAGTAACATATACAAGTGAAAATAAACATGGAAAATATGATAGCATGTACCGAATGCTATATGTACACTGAAGGGGATTTTCAAGATGGGTTTGTTTGTGAAAAATGTACCCTTACAACAGTCCTACAAAGAGAAATTACATCCCTGCAAAATAGAATACAAATTCAACATGATATCATTGAATTAGAGAGATTAATTGAGACTGCAGAAGAGGTACTTTGGTTTTAAATACTCCTGTAGTCTGGGTTCTGGAGGACCCTGTAACTAAGAGAAATATCAGTCCAAGTGGTATAAGTAAGCAGAGTGGGCCTCGGGGAGACCCAAATATGGATGTAGCTCAGGGTGAATATGTTTTAGGTAGTGATGGAGTGCTAACACATGACACAGACAATTGGAGTGTAGTGCAAAAAGGGATAAAAAAAGGAAAGGTGTAACATAGGAGGGACCTTTTCTTTGGAGTTAGAAAAAAAATTTGAAATATTAGAAGAAGGAAAAAACCCAGATATGGAAACTATAAACAAAAATCAGGACTTGGGTAAGGGGACACCCATAACACCTGGTGATGTACTTGTAATAGGGGACTCATTACTAAGAAATACTGATTGCATACTATGTAAGTATAGAAATGAGTATACTACAGTTAGTACCCTACCGGAGGATGGAATAGGGGATGTTAAAAAGTTATTGTCAGGACTTCTACAAAATTGCATTAAACCATCTACTGTTTTACATATAGGAACAAATGATATTGGGAGAAGGAATATGACGGAAATCCAACAGGACTTTGAGAAAGTGGGCAATTCCCTAAAAAGGAGGGTGTGTGAAGTGTATATTTCAGAAGTTCTCCCAGTTCCAAGAGCTGGCCTGACAAAGGCTAGGGAAATTAGATATCTAAACGGTTGGTTAAAAAGGTGGTGCCTGAGGGAGGGATATACATTAATAGAGCATTGGAAAGCATTTTCAGATTATAGACTTTGTAGCAATGACGGCTTACACATAAACAAACAGGGGACTAGAATTTTTGCCCAGGACATCCAAAGAGCAGTTCAAATGAAACCCTTACATTTAAACTAGAAACCAGGGGGTTGAGGGGTGAAGAAATGTATAAGAAAAATTACAAAAAATCACCATGGGAAATAAAAAGATTCCTCCCTGGAATGTTTAAATGTAAATGCAAGAAGCATTGTCCAAAAATTTGATGAACTGGTACACACAATTACAACAGATAAGATACAGATATGCGCCATCACAGAAACTTGGTAAGATATAGAAGATCAGTGGAACCGTCAGATTCCAGGGTACCAACTGTACTGTGTAGATAGGCCTGGAAAAAAAGGTGGCGGAGTGGCCATCTATATTGTAAACAATATTATAACAGAGGAATTGGAGGTTCAGATATTAGAAGGCATTGACCAATTATGGATAAGGGCCTCCCTGTAAATCAAGCTAATATCACTATAGGTGTAATATATAGACCCGCTTTGACCTTACCAAACACAGATGAACAATTAATGGAAAGATTAGAAGAAATGAATATACCTGAGAACCTAATAATATTAGGAGATTTTAATCTACCAGGTATAAACTGGGAAAACTATACAACAAGGACTACAGTGGAAACTAAATATTTTGATACCTTTAGCCTTATGGGACTGGAGCAAAATGTTCAACAACCAACCAGAAACTCAAATAGCCTCGATCTTGTATTAAGTAATATGGGAGAATGTATTAAACAATGTAAAGTAAATACACCCCTAGGATCCAGTGACCACGACAGGGTAGAATTTACCATAGAGGGACAAGGAAACAGAACTTCTGGAGAAACTTTAATTAGAAATTATAATGGTGCTGACAACAACAGAATAAGGGAAGATTTCAGAAATTGGGACTGGAAGGTTGATATACAACAGAAAACTGTCACTTTGATGTGGGACATTTTTACAAATAAACTGAAACAGATAGTGGATAGACATGTCCCAATAAAGAAGAAATATAATGGTTTAGGAAAGATTCCTGTCTGGATGACAAGAAATATAAAAAAACTGATAAACAGAAAAAAAAGGCCTATGCTACAGCCAAAAAAAAAACGGCCATGAAATAAATCAGAGGAAATATAAACAGTTGCCAAAAAGGGCAAAGAAATGTATCTCAAGAGCCAAAATAAATTATAATTATAAATTGGCAAGCAGAGTAAAAGACAATTATAAAACATTTTATAGTTATATTGGTAGTATGAAGGGAGAACAAAAAGGGATAGGCCCACTAAAAAAAGCTGATGGTACTTTGATTCAGGATAATGTATTAATGGCTAAGGAGTTTAAGGAATATTTTTCATCAGCATATAATCCAAGTATCAATATCACTAAGCAACACCAGGAATCAACAAGTCAGCTAATATTAGATAAAGAAGTTATTAAACATAAACTGTTTAGTTTAAACTCCAGTAAATCTATGGGACCAGATGAGATACATCCCAGACTGATCAAGGAATTGGCACACCTATTGGCTGAACCACTGATCTATTTATTCCAGGCCTCTTTAGATCAGGGAAAAGTTGTAGATGCATGGAGGGAGGCAAATGTCACCCCCATTTTTAAAAAAGGCACCAAACATGGGGTAGGTAACTATCGACCAATAAGCCTGACCTCAATACTAGGGAAGGTGTTAGAGGGGATTGTAAAGGAATATATAGAAGCAGATATGCAAAATAGGGGAGAAATTGATGTATCACAGCATGGTTTCAGGCATGGAAGATCTTGCCAAACAAACCTCTTGGGATTTTACGGGAATGTTAGTAGAGCTCTGGATGAGAGACATCCAGTGGATGTCATATTTCTGGATTTCTCAAAGGCCTTTGATAAAGTGCCCCATGGAGAGCTAGTGGATTCTTTAATAGAACATGGCACCCACGGTAAGATAACTCGATGGATTAGTTCCTGGATTTCTGATAGAAAACAGAAAGTGACAATAAAAGGAAGTAAATCGGGTTGGGTACAGGTGACCAGTCGTGTTCCGCAAGGATCAGTCCTGGGACCCTGTCTCTTTAATTTATATATACATTCTATGACAACTGAAAAGGATATTTGGGTAGCCAAGTTCACTGATGACACAAGGATTGGCACTATAGTGGAAAATAGATTAGATACTGAGAAATTACAGGATACCTTGATTAAACTACAAAACTGGGCAAATGCTTCAAGATTAACCTTTAATGTAGATAAATGCACAGCCATGCATTTTGGCAGAAAAGATAAAAGGGCCATGTCTAGGTTAAATACCAAAATCCTTAGAGAAGTAATTGATGAGAGGGATTTGGGAGTGAGGGTCCAAAATGACCTCAAGTTCAATCAACATTGCAGCCAGGTGGTACAAAAGGCAGGGAATATATTGAGCAGCATAAGTAGACATATTAAGTCTAGGAGGAGCGAGGTGTTATTGCCATTTTATGGTTCCTTGGTACAACCGCACATGGAGTATTGTGCTCAGTTTTGGTCTCCAGGCTACAGAAAACAGATTGTGGCATTGGAGAGGGTCCAAAAAAGGGCCACACATTTGATTGATGGAAATCAAGGTTGTGATTATCAAATACGTTTGCAAGAGTATGGACTGTACACTCTGGAGTATAGCAGGTTGTAAGGAGACATGTGTTTGGTTTATATAGAGCTCTCTGATATTAGTTTAAGGGAATCATTGGGTTAAATTTAAGAGAACAATTATATCAGACTAGAGCACACCCTCTACAGTTAAAAATGGAAAAATACGGAACTACAAGAAGAAAGCATTGTTTCAGTGTCAGAGTGGTACTGATATGGAACAAACTGCCCCAGGAAGTAGTATCTAGTTGTACTATGCAGGATTTTAAAACAAAATTAGATAAATATTTGTTAGGAAATAGTGTTTTGGGATACTAATTAATTTAGGCAAGCAGTATGGACCAAATAGGTCTTCTATGCTTTGTTGCAACTTATGAACTTATATATTGGGTCAAAACTATGATTGAAATTTCAAACAGAGTAAGAGAATAGCAGCAAAACCCTATCTAGGGTCAATCAATTAACAAAATGGAAAGGGAACTGACAACAAGTGGGGGATTGAGGGGAAAATAGGAACAACAGGGAACAGAACAACATTTAGGGGGGTGAGGAGAGAACAGGGCCAAGATAATGTGGAGAGAGAGAGCAAAATGTACAGACTGTGAGACAGAGTGGGGAGGGTGGGGTGCTGCAACAACTGCAGTGCAGCAGTCTTTCTGGGAATCATTTGGAATATAGCAGGCCATCCAGTATTTAGGAGCATAGGGCAGCGAAGGGCAGAAATAATGCAGCTCAGATGGGAACTGAGGAGAAGGAAGTGGTGGGCTGAAACAGCAAGGCAGTGGGGAGGGAGACAGAGGGAAGGAGCCCAGGGGGACAAGATTATCAGACAATGGTACGAACCTTGTGGGAACACCCAGTACTTGGAGGTATCCTTTCCTCAGAGGGCCAGGGTGCACAGGGAGGGGGAGTGGCAGATGGTAAGGGGAAGGAGTGAGAGCTCAAGAATTGTGAAAGGGGGGAACTCCAGAGGGAGTGCCCTTAACAAACTGATTTAGCCCCCTGTCTGGAATGGGGATAGGGAAAGCTGGAAGTGAGGTGAGAGGTTTGGGAAGGGATGCAACAGAAGATGGATGGGGGGGGTCAGGACAAGGCAGGGATGTCTGGGGAGAAAATGGAGAAGAAGCAAGCCTAGTGAAGCTGTGGAGAAAGGGTTAAAAAGGCTAGGTTTAGTGGGAGAGAGGGAAAAGTGGGGATAAATGCAGTCATGGAGAACAGAAGGGACTTGGGAACAGACACAGACAAGGGGAAATGTGGAGACAGCAGGAGGGGCACTAAACATTGTATTGGGTAAGAATATTTAGAAAACAGGTTATCAAGGAGTGAGGATCAGGATGGCAAAGAACATGGCAGACGGGGGAGGCAGAGTGACAATCATTGGAGATTCCATGATTAAGAGCATCAACTGGGGAAAGAAGGGGGGCATGAATGCCATGGTGAAAGCAGTGTGCATGCCAGGGATGACAGCAGGGAGGGTGGATTCAAAAATAAGGGAAGTGGTAAAAGGAAGAAGGGGGAAACAAACATAGTAATTCACCTAGGTACCAACGACCTAGTAGGGGAGGAGGTGGATGTGGTGAAAAGTCAGTTTAGGGAGTTGAGGGTGATCTCCCAGGGGTGGCAAGTTCACTAGCATTCTTGGAGGTGATCCCAGTGCCAAGAACTAGCACAGTTAGAAAAGCTAGGATTTATTTATTTATTTATTTTTTATTTATTAAATTCTCAGATTATAAATACCTTTGAGCAGAAACTGCTCATTTACAAAGGTTCCACGTCAAAGGATGAGGATCAACATACATACAGAGGTAGTAAAAGAATGCACAATAAACAACCAAAACAACTAAAAGAAAAATAAAGATACTCAGTTATAACATACTTTGAGATAATATTCATATAACGCAGCTTGAGTAGGCAGCTGGCAAGTGGAGTCAAGAGATAGAGGGCACCATAGGCAGTTAGTATTGCAGGCATGCAACTTGGAGAGGAAGTTGGCAGGCTAATGGGCCACTGTCCGATGGTGGTAGAAAATGTCTTGTACCAGTGGAAATGTGAAGCAGGAAAGGAGTCACAAGGAAGGCCTGGTGCCAGAGGGAATGAGACTGGGAAAGTGCGGGCTGTGAGACGTGAGTGAGCTGGGAGGTGTTTAGAGAGATCTCTGTACAGAGAAGCAGTCACATTGGAGTGGTAGAGGGGTGAGGTAAAGTTTGAGATTCCTTTTGAAGGGTCCAAGTGTAGTAGAGGAAAGTGCTTCTTTATTGAGGAATTGAACCATTGGTGGCTCTATAGATAAAGGACCACTGACCCATGGAGGTATGACATCTGGGAACCTGAAAGGTTAGAGATTGGGCACCACGTGTTTGTTGAGTGCCACTGTAGGTAGTAAGGAGTGAGCTAACACCAGGTGGCATGAGACCGAGGAGAATCTTTTTTGTAAGTAAGCAGGTCTGGTATTGTGTTCTGCTGCATAGGAGTAGCCAGCTGTCCTGTGCGTAGAGGTCACAGGTGTGAGTTTGTTGGGCCGCACCCGTTAGTAGTCTACAGGCTTTGTTGAGAGAAACTGAGACCCTGTGAAGAGCACTTGTTGAGGCAGAGCCATAAATGGCAAGGCCATAGTCAATGATAGAGGTGACAGAGCTGTAGATGGCTAGTTTGAGGGCATCCACAGGCATACAGTGCTTGTGTTTGTGTAGTAGTCCAATCCATATATTGGCAGTCTTGGCAACAGTGTCAATATGCCAAGTGTAGGAGAGGGTACTATCCAGGGTAATACCAAGGTACTTGAACTCCTTGACATGTTCGAGTGGGTTCCCAGCGTGGTTCTTGATGGTGAGGGACAGAGAGTTGTGTCTGCTCAGTCGGTTAAAGAAGGACATGGCTTTAGTCTTGCTGTGGTTCAGGACAAGTTTATGAGAATTGAACCAGTCTTCGATGCGCTTGAAGTCGAGCTGCAGCTGGGATTCAAGGACTGTAATGTCATGGTGGTTGAAAAACAGGACTGCATCGTCTGCGTATAGTAATATTTTTTGGTGGCAGGTACTGGGGAGATTGTTGATGAAGAGGGAGAAGAGTAGAGGGCCCAGAATAGACCCCTGGGAGACTCTGGAGCGGACCGGTTTCTCATCCGAAGAGATCCCTGCAATCCTTACACATTGGATCCAATTATCAAGGTAGCTGGTGAACCATGGAAGGGCATCGCTGGAGATCCCAATGGAGGACAGTTGCTTGAGCAGTAGGGGGTGGTTAACTGTGTCGAATGCCTTGGTAAGGTCTATAAATACTACCCCTCTACAATTCCCTTTGTCAAGCGTGGCATGGATGAAGGTTATAAATTCCAGTAGTGCAGTGGTGGTACTGTGCCCTTTTCTGAAGCCATGCTGCTCTGGGCACTCTACATTGTACTTATCCAGGAATTCAACTAGTTGGTCCGACACTATTCACTCCAGTGCTTTAGATAGTGGGGGGAGGAGTGAGATAGGTCTGTAATTGGTGTGCAGCATTCTATCTCCGCTTTTGTGAACCGGTGTGACAGTGGCTTTCTTCCAGAGAGAGGGGAAATGGCCCAATCTAAGTGAGAGATTGAAGATCTTTGTAAGTGGTTCTAAGATTTCATCGAGGACTTATGCCAGCAGTTTCAGGTCAAGGGAGTCACCACTGTACCCTTGTTTGCCGATGGCCTTTTGAATGTATTTTCTAGCTACTTGTGGTGGGACCTCCTTAAAAAAAACTTTGGGATTGTACGTTCTAGTTGGGGGGTAACTTGGGAGGTGCTGGATATTGGATTCAGATGGTTAAGTATGCCAGCCGGAATAGTTCAGATACTAAGGGGTTGGATAGTTAGGAGGTTAGATAGTTTGAAAAAAACACCAAACACAAGTATTTTTATAAACAAGTTTTTTAAGTACAAAAATAGTAGTTTATTTCTAAAAATGCCACAAATTCAATAAATATGACTACTGCTACATAAAATCTGCTCATGCTTTGAATTCCATTATGTTGTGCTTTAAAAACAAAGGCATGTTTGCATTTTCTGGGGAAAGTCTTGCTCTTGATCTTCTATCTGTGATATCTCCAGCTGCATTAAAGACGCATTCACTTGGGACACTTGGAGGTGGTGCTGACAGAAATTACTTCACTATTGTTGCCAAAGTTGGAAACCTGTGTTCATTTAGCTGCCAGTGTTGAAGAGGGTCTTGTGTGGATTTCTTAGGAACTATTTCCTCAAAGATGTAATTTTCCAATTCTGTGTTCCTCTGTCTTCCATCATCCTGCTCTGAAGCTGCCCCCCCCCAAAAAAAATACATTGACTAAGTGTTCCTTAACACACTCAAAAAACTAAATATAAATATAACTTAAATGCCATGTTACATACACTTTTGTGGTACTGAGTAGTTCTGGGTGAAAGTCTCCCAGGGGTCATCTCCAGCCTCTGTCTCTGCCTCCAACCTTGCTGGCACCACGTGGTGTTTCTCTGTCTCTGGATCAGGATTTGGGCACCCATCCACTAGCTCCTCCACCAGTTGCTTGACTACCGCTTTTGCAAAGCTTTTACCACTGTCTGTCCGAAGAAGTGTAGCTTGTAGATGGCATCGAGCAGAGTAGCAGCCACTGCCTCCTTATTAGCCTTATACTGTGAGAATCTAGTGCTCATTGATGTAAGCAGTGATCTTCTCATGCTGAGGAGATCAGGAATTTTTTATTTTTTTTAAAAATCAACTTGCACAGGGTATAAAATAAAATAAAATAAATGAAGGGGATTGCTGCACAGCAGATTGCAACACAATTTTACTATCCAACACGTTTTTTTTCAAACTATCCGGCCGGGTCGGATCTCACAAAAAAGCCAGCTATTCGGCCAGATAGCAAAATCGGATCAGATATCCATGCATCTGTAGTACTAAGGGACATACTGGAAGGGTACATCACCCAGAAGTTAAATTTGAACTGCTGAAGGAGGGCTGGAGGGTCCAAGAGCCAAAGGACCAGGGGAGGTGAACATGAATGATCCTCCCCCATAACAGTAGGGGGGGGGACTGCAGGGAGAGGGGCAGTTTGGAAGTGGAGGAGGGGGAAGCTTATGGAGACAAATAAAAAGCAGAAAGAGGGGGAAAGGTGAGGGCTCAGATGCTGGGTGGAGGATGGTGTCTCTGAATGCACGTAGTCTAGGAAATAAGATGGATGGCCTGCAAGTGCTGCTCACAGAAGGGATGGTAGATACTGTGGCAATAACAGAGACTTGGGCCACACCAAATCATGACTGGGACCTCTCAGATATAGGCTTTACTGGAGCGACAGAGCAGTAGGTAAAAGAGTAGGAGTGGCCATATTCATAAGGAAATGTGTAACAAGCACAGGAGAGGAATCAGAAGAAGGAAAGTTGGAAGCAATATGGGTCTAACTGCAGACCAGTAGGGCAAGGGAAGTGAGACTGGGGGTGGTTTACAGATCACCCAACCAGGATGAGGAAATGGACAAAGATCTGAGTTTGCAAATTCTGAATGCCACAGAAAAGGGTGAGGATGGTGATTCTTTAGGACTTTAACCTGCCATACTGGCAAAACAGTGCTGCACTAAGATGAACAGAGGTGCTAAGTGACAACAATGTACAAGGAAAAACACTAGTCATGGCACTCACCTTTTGCACAAAATAAAATGGAGTATCCAAAGAAAGATTAACTTTCAAGTCTTCATTTATTTGAATTGCCAACAAGTACAACTGACCCTCCTGGTCAGGGAGAAGAAAAACAACTGAGCTCTGTAATTTCACCTACAAAAGGCTTTATCATGTAGGTGAAACATCAGAGCTCTTGTTTTTCTTCTCCCTGACCCAGGAGGGTCAGTTGTACCTGTCGGCAATTCAAATAAATGGAGACTTGAAAGTTAATCATTGTTTGGATACTCCATTTTATTTTGTGCAAAAGGTGAGTGCTGTGACTAGTGTTTTGACTTTAACCTGCCCAAGGTAGACTGGAGAGTACCAAGAATGACATGCCAGCAGACAGAAAGTACTGGAAGTGATTTAGCTTGGGTTCCTGACCCAGGGTGTCACTGAACCCACCCAAGAGGGGGTAATCCTGTACCTAGTGCTCACGAATGGAGAGCACATACAGGAGATAACAGTCAGGGAACCACTTGGTGGAAATGATCATCACTCAGTGTGGTTCAGGTTTGGCATGGGCAGGGAAAGTGTCACCACTAAGACCAAAATCCTGGACTTTAGTAAGGTGGACTTTGGAAAAATGAGAAAGGTGTTAAAATAGCATCTAGTGAAAATTACTGCAACTATGGAGGTGGACCAATGGATTATGATCAAGGAAGGAGTAGGAACTGCAATGGAGATGTGTGCTAGGTACAAAAGGAAGAACTCCAAAATCAAAGCACCAAGCTGGTTCAATTCTGAGGTAGCCTAGGCAGTAAGGAACAAGAGGCTGGCCTTCAGGAAATTCATGAAGACCAAGAAGGAGGTAGACAGAGCATTATACCTAGGACAGGCGGGGGACGCAAGAAGAGCAGTTTGGAGAGCAAAGGCTCAGAAGGAATTGCAATTAGTTGAAGATATTAAGAAGGGGAGAAGGCTTTCTTCTGCTACTTAAGTGACAAAAGAGACAAGAAAGAGGAGTTAGTCAGACTAAGACAAGGGGAAGGGTGGGTTGAAGAGAATAGGGAGAAAGAGGAATTAATGAACAATTACTTCTGTTCTGTCTTCAAAAAGGAGAAAGATGGACCAGTGCTGATGGGGGAAAGGGGGCCATAAGGGGGGAAGGGGACAAATGGGGCAATAGAAAAGGAAAGAGTAAGAAAAGGACTGTTAGCTCTGAGGACAGACAAATCACAGGGCCTAGATGGAGTACCCCCCAGGGTACTAAAGGAACTGGCAAAAGAGCTTATAGAGCCACTAATGGACCTGTTCAGTTATTTGTTGCAGTTGGGTGTTGTACCACAGGACTGGAGAATGGCACATGTGGTGCCCCTCCACAAGAGCAGTCTCAGAGACAACCCGGGGAACTACAAAGCAGTCAGTCTTACTTCGATAGTATTCAGGCTTATGAAAACCATTCTGAAAAAAATATTGATAGAGCATCTAGAGGAATATGGCCTCCAGGATGCAAGGCAGCATGGTTTTATGGGAGGGGGTCTTGTCAAATTAACTTGATCAACTTCTTTGACTGGGTAACCAAAACAGTGGATAGAGGCCAAACAGTGGCATCCTATACCTGGATTTCAGCAAGGCCTTTGACTCAGTACCACACAAAAGGCTGTTCAGGAAATTGACAGACCTTCGAGTAAGACAGAGGTTGGTTAAATGAGTGGAAAATTGGCTAGGGAACAAGTCCCAAAAGGTGATCATTGGAGGAGAGCTGTCTAGTACCAGGGAAATTACAAGTGGCATCCCACAGGGCTCGGTGCTAGGGCCAGTGTTTTTCAACATTTTCCTTAACAATATTGGGGACAGCATCAAGAGCAAAATGAGTCTGTCCACAGGTGTCACCAAGCTCTGTGAGAGGGAGAACTCAGTAGAGGAGATACAAAACCTTAAGGAGGACTTAAGAAAACTTGAGAGGTGGTATGGGATCTGGCAACTGGTCTTCAATGCAAAGAAGTGCAAGGTCATGCATGTGGGAGTAAAATACCCAAGGACAGAGTACTACCTGGTAGGAGTTCAGGTAACTCCCACTGTGGAAGAAAAAGATCTGGGAGTGATGCTATCTAGTGACTTGAAGCACTCTGCGCAGTGCAAGAAGGAAGACGCACAAGCAAACAGGATGTTGGGCTGCATAGCCAGGGGGATCAGTAGTAGGCAACAGGAGGTGGTCCTGCCCTTGTACAGGTGACTGGTGAGGCCGCATCTGGAGTATGTGGTGCAGTTGTGGACCCTCACCTTAAGAAAGATATCAACCTAGAGGAGATGGTCCAGAGGAGGGCTACAAAGATGACTGCAGGGCAGCAGGGTAGATCATATGAAGAGAGACTGAGGGCCCTGAACATGTTCTCCCTGGAGGACAGAAGGGAGAGGGGAGACATGATAGACACCATCAAGTATATGAAAGGATTCAATAAGGTAAACAAGAATGTCTATTTAGAGAAAGCTACATCAAAACCACGAGAGGGTACGACCTTAAGCTGGAGAGGGGGGTTTAGGAGGGAGGTTAGGAGACACTTCTTCACAGAAGGGTGGTGACCAAGTGGAATGCATTGCCAGAAGAGGTGATCTCAGTGAGGACATTGGGAAGCTTCAGAAGGGTCTGGGACAGATATAGGGGGAGGATTAAGATCCGGGGATGGGAAGAAGATAGGGATGAAATAGTTGGGGAGGGGGGAGTGGGGACATCAACCTGAACAAAGCTGAAATCTCCACACAATGAGCAGACCTGATAGACCAGAAGACCTAATTCTGCTGACAAATTTGTATGTTCTTTCTTTAGAACATTAACCATTAGAAACTCATGATTTAAATTGTTAGTGAATAAATGTATTCTCTTTGGAAATCTGCAAATTAAATATAGAAAGACTCCTCAGATCATTTTATCCCTGATACAGTGTTACCATTTTATTCGTTTATTATACATTTTGGAGTATCAACCTTTTGGCTAGAAGCTCATTTACAATGGTTCCATGTCATGGCAGGTATAATATACAGGTACAGATGTATGAATGATAATATAGGAACAATTGATATTATTATATTAGATAATTGTTATGTACAGAAGAACTTTTAATACAACATAAATTAGACAAAGATTGACAGGTCCAGGGCTTAAGAGGGTAGTGAAGCATTGAGTATTAAGCAGCTGAGGTTGACTGTCATTAGTGAAGTACTGAGCAACCAGAAGCTGACTTTGTCAGGAAGTGGTGTATTTTCTTTTTAGCCCTTTGAAAAGTTTTTTATTAACAAAAACAAGTTACTCCGTCTATAATTGCTGTTCTTTAATTATCTTTCTTTACCCCAGTTATCTATACTTGAAATGACTCTGTCACAGAAAGCATGAAGTACAGTATATAAAATAATACTTAAAGAGGACAGGAAATAATTTCTAGCTGACATCTGTTATAAAGTTCTTATTCTCAGAAATGCTATGCATTCACCTAAATTATCCATATTCAACTGTACCTGAATATAAAGTGATATAAAAACCTGTATTTTGCATTGTCTTGTTTTTATGGGCAGCATTTTGTTATAGTTCTCTTGCATGGAGCCAATACCTTGGAGTTTTAACTATGTCATGGTTTGTGCAGAGAACTCTAAATAGGGTTCTGATAGGTCAGCAGCTCATAATTAGCATTCTGTACACAAATTGTGACATAGTAAAAACTCCACATAACTGATTCCGTGAAGTGAACTGTAACAGAATGCTGCCCATAAAAACACAACAATGCAAACTACAGTTTTACCTATCACATGTTTTTCAGGTACAGTTAAATATGGATACTTTAGGAGAATGCATATAGTTTCTGAGAATAAGAACTTCATAAAGAGCTGCCAACTAGCAAAACTTTCCTGTCCCCTTTAATACTCAAAGATATTTACATATTATAGAATAATACACACTAAAACTATAGGGAAACAGTTTTTCTACAGAGATAAAAAATATTATTTTGAAATAGATAGAGAACACACAGAATAACCTAAGTCATATATATCTAAATCTTAAGTAGAGTAGAAGCTTAGCCTAGTTAATGAGTTATAGTAGCACTGATCCCGATGCTGTTATTTCAAAGTCCCAAGTCATAATTGATCTTTTAAAGGTCCAAACACACACAGAACTATGTCTGACTGCCCCCCATGCTGCATCATCATACATCATCATACATGTCTCTATGACATCACAGGTTCAACCATCTCTTTGTTCCTTGGAGATCCACCCATCTGGAGGACAGGTCCAAACTGCATTTTTTTATTTCTAGCTCGGTTATACAGATTACAGCCTCAGTCATTTTGTCCTCCCATCTGGTTCAAACCATGGGTGCTCCATCTCCCCTGCCTGGGCCTTCAGCACCTTAAAGTTTAAGTAGAACAAAAAAGAAAACAGTTCCCAGTGCCAGAAACAGTAGCTGCCCCACCCAACCTCTGTGAGAACCCAGGAGTGTACTTTCAAAGCCACACCTCTTTAGAGATGCAAGTTTGATTCTCCAAAAGAATTGAACACCTCGCACGACTGGTGTTTAATTCTTTCAAATGGTGAACTGGTGAACTTTTGGTTTGAATGGTGCAAACCAGTGAAAGCACCTGAACTGTGGACCGCAGTTCACACCAGTCACCATGGTACAGCTTGCAGCTCGACTCAAAAGTATTGCAACAGAACAGATTTTTAGAACAAATGATATCCCAAGGATTTCAGTGGACCTACATTTTATTAATGGAATGGTTTACCAAGTTATTATCATGCTGATTTACTTCAAAAAAATATTTTCTTCCCCCTGTTGTGACACTTACAAAAACAGCTTGCATTTTGACTACAGAAATACAGTCAGCATCATTCCCAAGTGTATAGGAAGCTACATCTTTCAAATTATATGAGCAAGAAAAACACACAGCACTCAAAATCTACCCAAATGTTCTACCAGAAATCCTCTAGAAGCCACAGCCATTCTCTCCTATCATGCCACTTTCACCATCCCATTCCTGTATCACCACCAGAAAGCTGCTAAACGAGTGGTTCCTGGCCCCACCACACCCTCCATTCTCTTCAACCCTGCTTGAGTGTCCCTGCTGTCAGCTTCCCCTTGGTCTGCTGTGTGTGAAAATATAATCCATCCAAGGCATCTAGAATATTAAAAAGTATCCATATCGGAGGACCATCCTGCATCATGTTGACAAGCCATGCACAGACATCTCATGCACATCAGGTGGCTTCAGTTGCATGAGGTATGCTAATGAGAGCTACCAACCAATTGCAGTATTGGTAGCCTTCATTAGCATACCCCACAAATGGGAAACCATGGGTGATGAAGCAAGGTGAACCAGTTCATTGTTTGGAAACTGTTATAGGGTTTGACTGCCAAAGTTTGTGTGGTCAAACTTTGGAAGGTTTCTATAGTCCTACACCTGTACCCGCTCTGCTGAAAAAACAACAGAGGCCTAGCCAATAATCAATCAAAAAATTAAAACATTAACAACAACACAAACAGTGAAAATACATTGCAAGTTGTTACACACACACACACACACACACACACACACACACACTATCTCTCTCTCTCTCTCTATATATATATATATCTATATATGTATTAAACAAAGAACCTCTGTGCGTAAACACTGAGGCAAGGGTTACCCCAAAGGGCATTTGGCTGGGAAGCCAAGTTTCAAGAAAATACAAAATCACACATGCCCCCACAATGCAAAGCATCATGGGCTGCATATGCAAATCACCACAGAATGTGGTATATGTGGTATATGTGGTAATTATATATGTATTATCTGCCCCGTAAGACAGGTGTAGTTAGGGTTGCATGACCACTTCTATGTTGAACCCCAAATTTTGAACTTTAATAACTTTGCAACTGTGTGTCCGATTCACCTGATATTTGGCACTTGCATTGTCGTACCAAAGGTCTCTGGACCTATAAATTTACATTCCTGTCAGATTTGTGGTTGCAGATTTGTGGAGCATCGACAAGTGTGAAAAATTCCCAACTTTTGTGAATTGTTTGCTCATCTCTACAGCCCGAATGGTTTGTCTGTCTAGTCTGAAATTTTCAGGGTTTATGGGGGTTGAGTCAGGGAAGTGCCTTTTGAAGGTTTGGTGAAATAATAATATTAATCTATTCAAACGTTATTAAAGTTTAAAATTTCCTTCTATATCCTATGGGGAAAAATATACAGTGTGTTCCATATGAAAGCAAGTGATACTGTCGGGAAAGCACCTTTTTCTGTTGCAAATGCCCTTAGTAGTGTTGTGCCATTGCCATCTTGTTTTCAGTCAGCAGTACAGAAAAAAAATTGCAGTTTAAAAACTAGTGCCCCCTAGGTAAACATCAACTGTTGTGTTTACCTAAACGGGGTCCTAGGAGCAGTATCCATGCCTCAGAATTTCAAAATAACACCCAGAAATATGTTGTTTTTGATTGGGTCATTTATACTGTCACAAATACAAGCACAACACTTTTACAAATTTGTGAATGTGTTGCAAAGTACTTTCACAATTTGTGAAACATTCACAATTTGCAACAGTACTGTCCCCCAAATCATAGTTTCTTTGTCACTTCACTGCCACTACACGGTTTGGGCTTTTGGGCTGATATTTTCTGGGTGGCAAGTCCTTGCACCACAGATGTGCCTTTTGGTGGTTTGGTGGAAATATTTTTGTAGGTTCCACAGTCACAGTACTCCAAAGTTGTGAATTTTTCCCCATAGGTTAACATTGTGGAGTCTGCCCAAAAACATGGGTTTCTTTGCTACCTCACTGCCACTACACGGTTTGGAGTTTTCAGCTGAAATTTGTAGGGTGGCAAGCCCTTGCACCACTGATGCACCTTTTGTTGGTTTGGTGAAAAAAATTGCACCAGTTGCAGAGTTACAGCACTCAGAAGTTGTGGATTTTCCATTAGGATTACAATGTGGGTGCCGCAGCACCTTTTGGTGTTTATATCTTGAAAATGGTTCAAGATATGGATTTTTTGCTAAGTACAGCTTACTATACCTGTTGGTGTACTAAGAATGCATGGAGGTGGCTAGGTCATAAATACAACTGCAAAATAATTTTTCTGCAGTTGCTACAGTTACTGAGAAAGTGCCAAATAAGCGTTATGAGGGTTGGTTGGAATACCTCTGGGCCTGTGCTATGTGTCTGTACTTATGTGTAAATGGGAACACAGGGCCCTGAGGGCCCACACTCCAACCTATACATACAATTTATGCTAAACTGGGAGCACTGGGTCTTCCTACGCTATGCCTCTATACTCATTGGTGGGTGGGAGCATAAGCCCTGAGGGCCTGTGCTCCCACCTATGCATACTATTTATGCTAAACTGGGCACACTGGGCCCTCCTATGCTATGCTTCTGCACTCATATGTAGGTGGGAGCATAGGGCCCAGATGGTCAGTGCTCCCACCTATGGATACAATTATGCAAAACTAAAAACACAGGGCCATATGGCACCATGTCTCTATACTTATAGGTAGGTGGGAGTGCAGGTCCCAGAGGACTTGTGCTCCCATCCATGGATACCATCTTGCAATACTGGGAGCACAGGTCCCTCAGGCACTATGTCTCTACACTTATGGTGGGTTGGAGCACGGGGCCAAGAGAGCCTGTGCTCCCAAATATGCATCCCATTATGCAAAACTGAGAGCACAGGTACCTCTTGTAGTACGCTTGAACACAGATGGGTGGGAGAGAGTGCAGGCCTAGAGGGTCCATGCTTCTATCTATGGATACCATTTTGCAAACCTGAGGTCATAATTATGGGTGGGTGGGAGTGTAGAGTCCAGAGGGCCTGTGATTCCACTATGGATTCCATTTTGCAAACCTGAGGAGACAGTTTTGGATGGGTGGGAGCGTGCTCCCACCTATGCATTCTATATGAGTAACATTTCACTTCCTCAAAAAGAAGGGAAATTCATTGCAAAAAACTCCATTCATGCATCAGTTAGGGTTGATTCCACACTGACAAAAGTGTGCAAATTCAATGTCAGAGTTACCAACCCTGTCACCCTACACACCACCCCCACCCTCCACACACCAACAGGCATTGGGTTGTGTGTTGGGGTCATCCAGCCTAACACTCACCCCATTCTCCTATACTATACTGTACCATATCAGCTTGTTTACACATGGAATGGGGTGAGAGTTAGGCCAATGAAACCAATGCACACCCCAACTCCTGTTGGTGTGTAGAGGGTGGGAGTTGTGTGTGGGGTGATAGGGTTGGTATCCCTAACATTGAATTTCTACACTTTTGTCAGTGTAGAATCAACCCTAACTGATGCATTAATGGAGTTTTTTTGCAATGAATATATTATACTGGCACGGTCGTGCCAATGTAGTTAGGGTGCAACAGCACTTTTATGTTAAAGTTCAAACTTTGAAGCTTGATAACTTTGGAGCCATTCAATGGATTTGCATGAAAGTGTGCATACATATTCTCCAGGGGTAGGACTCTTGACTCACCAAGGGAATCCCTCCAGTGGATTTTGAGATATAAAGTGTTGAGAAAACAGAAAAATCAGAGTTTTTAAAATTTTTTTTGTCAACCTGGATCTCAGAAATTACTTTAAGTACTGGTGTGCAATTTTCATGGTAGAAAGCACTTGGGTCACAGATGTGTCTTTTTTTCAGTCCTTTTGGTAATCGGGTTAGGCCCACTAGGCACAAGTGCCTGTTTTCCAGGGCGACCTGGGAGCACTGAGCGGTTAAGTGACTTGCTTAGAGTCACACAGTATGCAAGTGGAGGTTGTGAGAATCAAACTCAGGTCTCGTCTGCTGGATGTACCAAGCTCATTCACACCTTGTTCCTCTAACTTCTAGGCTATACTGCCAGTCAGGTGAAGGTTTGGTGAAAAATATTATTCCATTCTAAAGTTATGACATTTTTAAGTTTCCAGTTATATCCTATGGGAAAATTTATATGTCAGGTATGAAATAAATATTTTTCGCACAATAGGAGTATTGTGCAAAAAATAACTTATTTTCAAACAGCTGGACTACTGTGCAAAAAATACTAGCTTCTTTTCACAAAGAATCCATCTGGGAAGAAGCGACCACCAAGCAGTGTGGTTCATGATAAACTTAGCTGTAGAGTCAAGCCACATAAAAGTGAAGGTACTGGACTTCAGGAGGGCTGATTTTGTCAAAATGGGAGAGTGCCTCAGAAAAGCACTAGCAAACAGGCAAGAAGGCGGGGTGGAACAACAACGGGGAAGCATCAAACTGCCATCACAGAGGCAACAAGCATTTGTGTGAAGCAAATAAACAAATCAAAACAAAAGAAAAAAACACTATGGTTCTCAAAAGAAGTGGCGGGGAAGGTAAGGGAGAAAAAGATAGCATTCAGGAAGTATAAGGAAACACAGAAGGAGCAGAACAGAGAACTGTACCAGTTAAAACAGAAGGAAGTGGATATGGCAGTCAGAATAGCAAAGGTCCAAACTGAGGAAAAGATAGCCAACTCGGTTAAGAAGGAGGATAAAACCTTTTATAGGTACATTAGGGAGCAAAGAAAGACTAAGGCAGGGATACTGAGGCTGAACAAAGAGGAAGGTGGTTGGGCAGAGAGCGACAGCGAAAAAGCAGGGATACTGAAGGAATACTTCTGCTCAGTATTCACAATGGAAAAGCAAGGGGAAATACCTAATCCAGTCAATAAAAGCACTCTGGATAAGGGGGTTGATATTAGTCCTCTCACAGAAGAAAGAGTTCTGAAAGAACTCTTAAAACTGAAGGTGGATAAAGCAATGGGGCCTGATGGGATTCATCCCAGAATTCTAAAAGAACTAAGGGGAAGAACTAGTAACACCACTGACTACCCTTTTTAATAAATCATGGGAGGATGGTGTGGTACCTGAGGACTGGAGGAGGGTGGATGTGATTCCCATTCACAAAAGTGGGAGCAAGACAGAGACAGGAAACTACAGACCTGTCAGTTTGACCTCAGTGTTAGGGAAAATGATGGAATCACTTCTGAAGGAAAGAATTTTTGAGTACCTAGAGGTCAGTGGGGCACAGGACCCAAGTCAGCATGGATTCACAGCAGGAAGGTCATGTCAGACACATCTAATTGATTTCTTTGACTAGGTGACCAAAGCAATAGACCAGGGAGGGGCTGTGGACATGGCTTACCTAGACTTTACCAAGGCATTTGACACAGTCCTGCACAAAAGATAAATAAACAAATTAGCCAGCCTGGGAGTGGGTCCCAGGGTGGTAGCCTGGGTAAATCACTGGTTGGACCACAGGACACAATGGGTAATAGTAAATGGAGTCCACAGTGAAGAAAGGAGTGTTACTACTGGGATACTGCAGGGTTCAGTACTACGGCCAGACCATTTCAATGTCTTTATAAGTGACATTGCAGAGGGACTGGAAGGGAAAGTATGTATCTTTGCAGATGACACAAAGATCTGCAACAAGGTTGATATATGAGGTGGGGTGGAAAGGATGAAAAGGGAATTGGCAAGGATGGAGGAATGGTCAAATGTATGGCAGCTTAGATTCAATGCAAAGAAGTGAAAAGTAATGCACCTGGGAAACAAAAACCCAGGGGAAGAGTACTCAATGGGGGGGTGAGATACTGACAACAACAAAAATGGAAAGGGACCTGGGGGTAGTCATATCAGATGACCTAAAGGTGGGCCAGCAATGTGAGAAGGCAGTAAGGAGGGCTGGAGGGATACTGGGATGCATAGGGAGAGGCATCACCAGTAGAAAACAGGAAGTTGTTGGCCCTCTGTACAGACAGTTGGTAAGACCACATCTGGAGTACCGTGTACAGTTCTGGAGACCCCATCTCTGCAAAGACATAGACAGGGTGGAGGCTGTCCAGAGAAGGGCAACCAAAATGATGCAGGGTCTGCATCAGAAGACATATGAAGAAAGACTAAAGGAACTTAAGATGTATAGCCTTGAGGAAAGGAGTGAGAGGGGGAACATGACAGAAACTTTCAAATACCTCAAGGGAATCAACAAAGTCCAAGAGGGTAGCATCTTTCAGAAAAAGAGATGTGCAAAACAAGGGGGCACAATTTGAAGATAGAGGGGGGATGGCTCAGAGGTAATGTGAGGAAGTATTTCTTCACAAAGGGGTTATGGATACATGGAACAGCCTTCCTGAGGAGGTCATAGAGTCAAAAACAGTGGGGGAATTCAAGAATGCATGGGGCAGATATAAGGCAATTCTAGTGTGGGGGGGTAGGAGGAAGTAAGTTGTTGGTTAACTAGGATCTGCAGCTTTCCGTCAGGTAGGGAAATGGGCAGACTAGGTGGGCCAAGCAGTCCTTATCTGCTGTCAAATTCTATGTTTCTATGTAGAACTGAAAATTAGAATATTTTAGTTTCATTATAATGAACCTACCTTCTGAATCACATATATAATCTATTATTTCCAATTGTAAAGATTTTTAAGGATTATGTCTACACTTCTTGCTGTAGTTGAATATGAGGCATGAATCCACTGTCATAGAAATAGATTTGTTATATATTTAATGTCTGCCTCTGTAAAATGTGTTTCCTGAAAAATAAGACAACTTATATAATTTTCTTTTGCTACTTTTATTATTGTTTTCATTTTTATCCTATCTCGTGCCTGTTTGACATTCTAACTCCTGCAATTTAGGGTAACAATTTTATCTCATTTAAAAAAAATTAAATGTAGAGACTTGAGGTCAAAGAAAAACAATGAGGAACAAAGTAATGAAAAAAAGAAGAAATTTCACCTTGGTGTTCTCACCATCTAGCCACCCTGAATAGTTCCATATTTAATTTATTCCCTTTTTACCTCCCTCCTTTTCTCAGAATGAGAATCATAACATAGTAACAACATGTATCATCCCACAAAAAACAACATTTTTAACATAATCATTTATGTAACTGCTAGCAATCCCATTAAATTCATTTATCCACCTTGAACCCTTTTGAATGGGTAGGGGGCAGAAAAAGGAGATGCTGCCTGCAAATGTAATACCTCTTTCTTCCTTCTCCCTTACCTGAATTAAAGTATTGTTCTGCCCCCTTTCCTTGACAAAAATGCCTTCCTGTATCTTGAATCTTAAATGCTATATAGAATTTTCCTACCCCCCTTCCCACTCATAAGCCTGCAGTGATGGCTCTGCACAAGTGCTCTTATATGATGATATGACTGTTGGTGCCCCAGAGCTCTTGTAGCAGCCTACTCTGCCCATTCTTTTCTTGTGGATCATTCTCTGATATGGCTGGGCCACTAGTGTGACACTTCAGGGAAAAAGAAAGTTCAAGCAAGTTACTGTTTCAAAGTATGCATTTGTAGTACTCACACTAGAAGCTGATCATAGGATTGTAAGCAGATAACACTCTTTTCTGTTTTTAAGATATTTAATGCTACACCCAACCTACTTGCTCAGTGTCACATGTGTGACATGTCCAACGATGGTCTGAAATGGCTTTTACAATTCATTTTTCACAGATTCAACATTATTCACTGTAAAATTGATACCAAACATATGATTTACATGTATATCATTTTACAATGATCAATTCCCATTTTTTGTCTTGAGTCTGTGCACTAATTTTACTGCCATTTAGCCATCTAATGTTAGCGTCATGTTCTATGGCAATAAACTAAGTAAATAAATAGTACTCTGTTTGTTGACTATTGTGTTGTACTTCATTAAAAACAATGTGTTTTCCAAAACTTATTCAATACTCATAAATTATTATTAAAAATTTGAATGATTGTGACAACAGAAGTAATGCATGTGACAGGGACACTCATAATGTTACAAGTGAGATTTTCAAACAGATTTGTGACCACACCATGCAAAACACATTTTTTTGTGTGTAAAAATCAATGAACAATAACTCCTGCTGAAAGAAAGTTTGCAATTTATTGACCCCATTGAAAAAAAATGTAATCTGCATACCAAAGGCATGTACAGTAGTGTCCTCTCAATAGATTTAAAAATCTGTGACTCATACAGAACTAAGTAGCAATTTATCTTTTCATAGTTATGTGTAATACAATAGTAAATTAAACTGTTGTTGCACCCTGTAGTCATATGGTGGTTGTCCCACCCTCCAAGTCTGCCAGGAAATGGACCTGAAAGCCACAAAACACATTGGGTGCCACTGGGGTGTGTGGTTCTTGGGTTTTGAGTCCATTCCCTGGCCGGCCCTGTCTCCAGTACTGCTCCACATGGTCATATGTTAATCTGAATATAGATCATTGTACAATGTATGTAAGCTATCAATGTCTATTTTGCTCAGTGGGAATGTCCTTGAACTAAATCTCTCTGGTGGGTCCAGTCTATTGACAAAATAATTTCTTTTGGTACCAGGTAACATCTGGAATCTTGCATTGTGGGCCACTTAAACTAAGGTCCCTTCCAATCTGCAGGAATCACAAAATTCACAAGGTAGTTGTCCCTGCCTTCATCTTTGATCATGCCTAGATAGAAAAAACCATAACATTCCATAAGTACCAGAACTATTAAACGGTCCCTGTCCTGTGGAGAAAACACATACTGCAACATGGAATTACTAAGTAACTAAGAGTTTATTTATTAAGCACCCTATCCCTGAGGCTCAGGGTGCTGTACAATGTACAGACAATGATATTAAATTAAAATAAATACAAGTTCAAAAAACATTAATAACAAGTTGAAGCAACATGTTCAATAGAAGTGAAGCAGCAGCTGGGTATTCTAGAATAAAACAATACGAATGCTAGGTCCCAATGACTTCCCTAGAAAGATATGCTTTCAGGCCCCACTTGAAGGCCTCCAGTGAGGGGGCATCCCTCAAGGATCTTGAAAGTGAATTCCACAGGGCTGGTGCAGCTACTGCAAATGCACGTTTAATTACATTTAACATACTGTACCTGGATACCAATGATCTTTATATACCAGGGCAATCCAGGTCCTAACATTGTAGTCATAATAATCTTGCTGGTCATGTAGATCTTCATTAAGCTGGACATGTTGCTGGTTATCTGAATGCTTCCCAACCTTGCCACCATTCAGATCATCTGCATCATCTGGGTTATCATGCAAACTACCTTGCCAAGTGTCATCTTGCTCTTAGTCCAGTTGCATATTGGGGAGGTTGCCTTTTTGAATGGGTGTCTTAGCATCATCTGTCTGATGTGGTTCAGTATGTGGTGGGGCATCATCTGTATGGTGAGGTTCAATATTTGGCTGGTCATTATCTGTCTGCAGAGGTTCAGATGTGTGACTGATCATCATCTGTCCGGTGATGTTCAATATGAGGGAGTTGTGGAGACAGGAGCAAAGGTTAGAGCGGTGCTGGAGCAAGTCCGCCCTTGATGCTGACCACCTTAGATTGATGGAACATTATTTTATCTATCAATCTGCAATCACCCATAAGAAGGCAGAATTCCTGTCCAGGGATATTGCAGTTGTACAGAATAGATCGGCTCAGCTGTTTCAGACTGTGGACAGACTGTGCAACCCAGCCTGTCTACAAGTCCGAAAAGCTTTTTCGCAATTGGAGTTCTTTGCAAATAAGGTGGCTGACATCAGGGCGGGCTTGCGTCCGGCAGTCTCTAAGGATGATGTTGTGGAACAGTGTGAGTTCACAATACCTCAGTTCTCTTGGAGTTCCTTTTGCCAACCAGAGGTCATGGATATTATGAGGATCATCCATAGTGTGCAGCCCATGAGCTGTAGTTTAGACCCTGGACCAACTCCCCTAATTTTGGGTTGCCTTGAGATCATCGGTCCAGTTATGGTGCAAATAGTCTAGTGCTCCTTAGAGTCAGGTGAGTTTCCTAATTCCCTGAAAGAAGCAGTGGTTATACCCCTACTGAAGAAAGCTACTTTGGACCCAGACTGTTTCTCAAACTACATACCAATCTCTAACCTTCCCTTTATCGGGAAGGTTATTGAGAAGGTAGTGGCAGCCCAATTGGAAGACCATTTAACCATCCATAATGTCTACAAATCCTTCCAATCGGGTTTTTGTAAAAGACACAGCACCGAGACTGCGCTGGTTCGGGTGCTTAATGATCTTCTGAGGGCAAGGAATCAGAAGAGATGTTCCATTCTAGAGCAATGAGTACCAATGCCCGTAGTCTGAGTAACAAGCTTCCTGAATTAGTGGCCTTGATGGAGGAGGAACATCTGGATATCGTGGCAGTCACAGAAACATGGTACACACAAAACCATGACTGGGACATAAACATACCAGGATACACTATCTACAGGAGGGACAGGGAAGGTAAAAGAGGAGGAGGAGTAGCTCTTTACATAAGGGAAGGAATCAAAGCAACAGAACAAAAGGGAAAACAGGGAGGAGAAGAAGCACTGTGGGTAAATTTGGAGACCAGCAATAGCACAATCCGCAGAGGGGTTGATACAGACCCTCTCAGGGGAGGAAATGGACAAGGAAATGATAGAAAGAATACTTAGAATGGCAGAAAAAGAGAGATATTGCTGATGGGTGATCTGAATATGCCAGATGTTAACTGGAGTGCAGTTGCAGCAGCCACTTCAAAGAGTGGGGTTATTCTAGATGCCCTACAGGAGGCATGCCTTAGACAACTAGTATTGGAGCCCACTCAAGAGGGAGCAATCTTAGACCTGGTTCTCTCAAATGGAGATGAAGAGAGGATCACAGATGTAGAAGTGGGTAGCCATCTGGGAACTAGCGACCATCAAACAGTATAGTTCACAATAAACACAGCAATAGAGTCAAGCCATACAAAGGCAAAAAGTACTGGACTTTAGGAGAGCTGACTTTGCCAAAATGGGTGAGTGCCTAAGGAATGCACTCAGCAAATGGGCAGGAAGGAGGGTGGAAGAACAATAGGAATAATTAAAACTGCCATCACAGAGGTAACAAGCCTTTGTGTGAAGCAAATTAACAAAATGAAATGATGTAAGAAACCACTATGGTTCTCAAAGGAAGTGGCAGTGAAGGTTCAAGAGAAAAAGAAAGCATTCAGGAAGTACAAGGAATCACAGAAGGAGCAGGACCGAGAACTGTATCAGTTAAAGCAAAAGGAAGCAGGGAAGGCAGTGAGAACAGCAAAGGCCCAAACCGAGGAAAAGATAGCCAACTCAGTTAAGAAGGGGGATAAAACCTTTTATAGGTACATCAGGGAGCGAAGGAAGACCAAGGAGGCTAGTGAGGCTTAATAAAGAGGAGGGAGGGTGGGCAGAGGGTGACTGTGAAAAGGCAGAGATACTAAACAAATATTTTGCTCAGTAATTACAAAGGAAGTGGGGGAGGTACCTAAAACAAACAGTAGAAACACTCGGGATACAGAAGTTGATACCAGCCCATTTACAAAAGAAAGGGTTCTGAAAGAACTCTTAAAACTGAAGATGGACAAAGCAATGGGGCCTGATGGGATTCATCCCAGAATTCTAAAAGAACTAAGGGTAGAACTAGTGACACCACTGACTACCCTCTTTAACAAATCATTGGGAGGATGGGGTGGTACCCGAGGACTGGAGAAGGGCAGATGTGATTCCCCTTCACAAAAGTGGGAGCAAGGCAGAAGCAGGAAACTACAGACCTGTTAGTTTAACCTCAGTGGTAGGGAAAATGATGGAATCACTGCTGAAGGAAAGAATTGTTGAGTATCTAGAGGCCAGAGGGGCTCAGGACCCAAGGCAGCTTGAATTCACAGCAGGAAGGTCATGCCAGATAAATCTGATAGATTTCTTTGACTGGGTGACCAAAGTAGTAGATCAGGGAGGGGTTGTGGACATGGCCTACCTAGACTTTAGCAAGGCATTTGACACAGTCCCACACAAAAGATTAATATAAAGTTAGCCAGCCTGGGAGTGGGTCCCAAGATGACAGCCTGGGTAAAGGTGTGGCTGGAGAATAGGACACAGAGAGTAATAGTAAATGGAGTCCACTCTGAAGAAGGGGGTTACTAGTGGGTACCTGAGGGTTCAGTATTAGGACGGGTCCTCTTCAATGTCTTTATAAGTGACATTGCAGAGAGACTGGAAGGAAAAGTATGTCTCTTTGCAGATGACACAAAGATCTGCAACAGAGTTGATGCACAATGTGGGGTGGAAAGGATGAGAAGGGACTTGGCAAGGTTAGAGGAATGGTCAAATGTATGGCAGCTTAGATTCAATGCTAAGAAGTTCAAGGTAATGCACCTGGGAAACAAAAACCCAGGGGAAGAGTACACAATGGGGGGTGAGATACTAACAACAACAAAAATGGAAAGGGACCTGGGGGTAGTCATATCAGATGACCGAAAGGTGGCAAGCAATGTGAGAAGGCAGCAAGGAGGGCTGGGGGGATACTGGGATGCATAGGGAGAGGCTTCACCAGTAGAAAACAGGAAGTTATCCCTCTGTACAGCCAGTTGGTGAGACCCCATCTGGAGTACTGCGTGCAGTTCTGGAGACCCAATCTCCGCAAGGACATAGACAGGATGGAGGCTGTCCAGAGGAGGGCAACTAAAATGGTGCAGGGTCTGCACCAGAAGACATATGAAGAGAGACTTAAGGAGCTGAATATGTATAGCCTCAAGGAAAGGAGGGAGAGGGGGGACATGATAGAAACTTTCAAGTATCTCATGGAATCAACAAAGTCCAAGAGGGTAGCATCTTTCCAAAAAAGAGGTGTGCAAGAACAAGGGGGCACAATTTGAAGATAGAAGGGGGCGGCTCAGAGGCAATTTAAGGAAGTATTTTTTCACAGAGAGGGTTGTGGATGCATGGAACGGCCTTCCGGACGAGGTTGTGGAGTCAAAAACAGTGGCGGAATTCAAGCATGCATGGGACAGTCATAAGGCAATTCAAGGGGGTGGAGGTAGGAAGAAGTAGGCTGCTGGTTAACTAGGATCTACAGCTTATCCATTAGGTAGGGAAATGGGCAGACTGGGTGGGCCAAGCGGTCCTTATCTGCCGTCAAAATCTATGTTTCTATGTTATGTTTCTTCTTGATCACTCATCAGCCTTTGACACTGTGGATCATGTGGTGTTGTTAGCATGCCTAAGGCAAATATGTGGAATGTCAGGAACTGTTTTAAAATGGTTCACTTCATTCCTTACTGCGAGATCACAAAGAGTTGTGTTGGGGGTTCATTCCTCCGGCCCAACTTCTTTGTTGTGTGAGGTGCCTTAGGTTTCAGTGCTGTCACCCATGTTATTTGCAGTGTATATGCTGCCCCTCGGAGACATTATAAGAGGGTATGGACTGAGGTTTCACTGCTAAGCAGATGATACCCAGCTATACCTGTCTTTTGCGCCTGACCAAGATGGAGCTCTCTCTGTGTTTAATAACTGTCTGGAAGAAATCCAAGGTTGGATGGATTCTAGTTGGTTGAAGTTGAACTCAGAGAAGACAGAGGTATTAGTGTTGGACCTGGGTGGTCAGATAGTGAGGTCGCATGATGGCACACCCTCTGGAATTTTTCTTGATGGCGTGTCACTTCCAACCTCTGAATGGGTGCGCAACCTTGGGATTGTCCTAGATGACATCCTGACCCTTCAATCTCAAGTGTCAGCCGTTGTCAGGACTTCCTTTTACCATCTTAGGAATAATGCCAGGGTGCGTCACCTTGTTCCATCTGACTCTTTGCCAACGTTGGTCCACGCCTTTGTGTCCTCGCATCTGGACTACTGCAACACCCTTTACTTTGGGCTTTTTGGGGTTGAAATCCGTTGCCTACAGCTGGTGCAGAATGCTGCAGCCAGGGTGCTGACTGGGACAAGGAGATCCAGTCATATTACCCTGGTACTGTGTGAACTGCACTGGCTTCCCATACGGTGGCGGATCACCTTTAAAGTCATTTTATTGACTTTCAAAGCCCTTCATGATCAGGGTCCATCCTATCTGAAAGAACTTCTGGTGCCTTATTGCCCCAGCTTATCGCTCCACTTGGCCAACAAGGGGTTGTTAGAGATTCCAAGAGTGAGTTTAAAATCTTCTGGTAGTAGAGCTTTTTCTTATGCTGCTCCCACTCTTTGGAATTCTCTACCATGCCTGTTAAGGGAGTGCACCTCCGTGGAGGTATTTAAGAAAAACTTGAAAATGTACCTGTGGCATATGGCCTTCTTGGAAGATTAATTGGTATCTGAGTACAAATATTATTTTTGACTGTATGGATGATTTTATTGTTGGTGTTTAGCATATGATATTGCTATGTATTTATTTTATTTATATGTTTTAACTGGTGTTTTATATTGTGGTTTCTGATATGTAAAGCGCCTTGATATTTTGAAAGGCGCTTTAAAAATAAAGTTATTATTATTATTATTATTATTATGTGTCAGGGCATCATCTGGCTGGACTTCATCAAATAGCCTTAATATGATTTCAAAGGTTGCATCCTCACTTCCCATACTATTTCAGGAATCACCATATGTAACATTCTCTGATTCCATAGAATGATGTAATCCTTATTGTCACAAGTGTCACTGTTATCAAAGCATCCCTGACAGAAGCAGCTAAGCTCATGAGACTCATTGATACCAGGCTGAACTGGTCCAGTGGCATGAATTTTTGTGCATACCAGGCAATGCATTCCAGACGGAATGATTCTGTTGATCTCTGGCAATATTGCCACTATTCATTAAAAAGAAATACCTTTGGAAGTGCTCACATTGATTGAGACTTTCTGCAGTGACACTGGAAACTGTTATATTGTGCATTCAGTACTTGTAAAATTCCCCAGCTGATCTGATTAGTGATTGTACATCCAGTACGGCATGTGTAACCACACTTCTGATGACTGCTGTTTCTCCATCAGTAGGCCCTTTTCCACGTCATGACCTGAAGTAATAGTTCTTAATTGGAAATCCAAACTCAGCAAAAGGGTTTTTTGATTTTTACTGTGCTGTACTTCTGTCACTGAACTTTATAATTTTCTTTATGTTCAGTTTTCTGATATGCAAGAGAAAACTAACAGCCTGTCTCACAAAATGTTATACAGCATGACTATCATGTGCAGTATGAGATCATCGGACACAAATACAAGCAATTCTTTGCAGATGAATCTACATTTGAAAGGACATCCATATGTACAAAAGGTAGGGTGCAGAGTAACTTGTGTTTGGGACAAGTGTGTAGACAAGTATACAGATTGCACCTCCTTCTGAAAATTACATATGTAATTTTCTCCAAAATCAAGAACCATAACAACTAGAGTACATCTTTTGGAGGATATTATGAACTTAATGAATACTGCTGGTGTTGCCAGCTGGTGACAAAATAATGTTTGGCCATGCTTATTAACTCAGTTTGTAGTTTTTTTATTAATTCATTGAGGGAATATATCTTCATGACAAGGGGTTTTCTTTGAACTACTTTCCCATTAAAATCATTTTTAATGGCCAAGTCCACCATGTAATACTATTCAATGGCACTTCACTTTACAATAAAGGCTACAAACATTCTTGAAGAAGATGAATTCCACATGCTGTGCAATCTCTGTCTACACAGGCCATCTTATGTCTGGTACTTTCACCTTTTGGACATAGTATCATGCTGACAGCATCATAACGCTCTCTTATCTCAGTGCTGATTGATTTTAAGAAAGGCTGTAAACATTTTAGCTTGAGGTCAATATTTTTGCAGTATTCACACAGATAGTTATCAAATTTGTCATAGTTGGTGGTCTTTACATTCTTTTGACGCAATTTGCAAAATGTATTAAATCCAATCTTGCTGTAGGTTTGCAAAGTACAGTATAAACTGAATATGCACTCTTCAAGGTGCATTCCAACACGTTTGGCTTTTGCTATCTTCCTGCTGACCAATTATTTAAGTGGCAGTTCACAAGCGATTTCTCCGCTTTCGTAGAATTTGTTCACTTTCTCTATTTTAACATTAGGTATGGCATCAGAGCACTATTTCCTAGAAGGCAAGCAGTTTTGTAAAGATTTTTGTAGATAAGTCCAATTGTCTTCAGTAACATCAAGACACAGCTCAGTAAATTGCATTTCTTCAATATTGTGCCAACACAGTGTGTGATTACTTTCCCTTCTTTAGATTTTGTTTTTGAATTAAGTTTTGATTGCGTGCCATCAACAAAGGCATCGTAAAATGTCAGTTTTCTTTTTTACCTTAGTGCTTATAATGTCAAGTTGCTTCATGGCTGCCTGTTTGTGTGGTGAGGCATAAAATATCAATTTCTGTAATAGTGCAAATTTGCTTGGAATAGATGGCAGTTGATAATTACTTTATTGTTCTTAAAAAATGACAGATTAATTCATTTTACCAGTTATTCATTTCAGATGGCATCTCTATACATTAAAGGCAAAAATAAGTTTGTACAAAGTAAGGTGTGGACTTAACAGGTCTTTGCTATTGTCAAGGTTTTGTTTAAGTTGGCCCTAATGTGATAACATAAGACTAAAAACTGCATTAGGCTGTAGTGCATGTTGATCAAAAATCACCGTACCTAATGTGCCGTGTCATCACCTCTGGCAATGGGAGCTGTGTTAGATAAGTGATTATTCATTTCTGTGGAAGAATGTGGCCATTTCATTAGCTAATGTATGATGTTATAGCACTGATAACATCACATTCTGAGCATAGAGGGATTTTGGATATAAAAAGAAGGGGAAGGGAACCAGGTTCTGTGGATAAATGGAAATATTAATAAAAGAATCACCAAGAACAGTGAATTCCGTGGCACTGCAGAAGTTCTGTGGTAGGTTGCAAGTTCTGCGCAAAATTCTGTGCCCACAGAATTCCAAGGGCCTTGGTTATGAGTTAACAGAATGTATTACAAATGTACAATAAAAGCACTGCAAAGCAGTACAGTAGGAAATAATAAATACTGTAGGAATGCATAAAAAGGGGGACTGAAACAAAACCATAGCCATCCAGGAGGGGGAGATGGGGCTTCAACTAAAAAATAAAAGCCACTTAGGCAGGGGGATATAAAAATGGGGTCTGAAACAAAACGATGGCCATTCAGGTGGGGAGAAGGGATTTTTAACTAAAATAAGAGCCATCCAGGCAGAGAGGCAAAAATGGGGGAGTGGAACAAAACAATAGGAATCCAGACAGGAGGGGAATGGGGTCTTTAACTAAAATAAGAGCCATCCAGGTACAGGGTATAAAAAAGTGGGTTGGAATGAAACAATAGCCATCCAGGTGAGGGGCTGGGACAGTAGAAAGCATCATTGGTGGCAAGGGGGAACATAAGATGGCAAACATATGGTAGTGCGCAGGTGTGACAAGCACCTCTACATTCAGTCTGTACCCCCACCACAGACACGAGCTGGCATGTGTGATGTATTCTGGTAGGCAGCAGGGGAGACATCAACAGCACAATGGGGGACAGGTGGGGGAATGGCATGAGATGCCCATGGCCATGCCCCAAGGGGTATGGACCCCACCAAGGAGCAGGCTATTGCCAGAGGTGCACAGCATCTAGATCCTGTGGCCAGCATGTGGGGTGTACTGGGGGTTCTAGGCACATGTGTGCCAGCACTGCAATGGGAGGACAGACACTGAGGTGTCTGCCATGGGGTTCTACTTCCACCATTGGAACAGTCAATAGTGTGGGTGGTCTCTGCTGTCCTTGAGACCATGGCTGCAGTCTCCAGCATGGCACTGGCCACTGTGCCAAAGCCAACCACAATGGACTGCTCCATTCTGGAGAAGACAGCGTCTAAGGCCACAATGTGCTGCACATGGCAAACCTCTGGTTACTGCTGTCTGGCTTGCAGCATGGCCCATTTGTGGCCCATCTCAGCTTGCAGGTCCTTCTATGACCCGATGGCAGCCTGCAGCATCTTCCTGTTGGCTGCTTTCTGCTGGCAGCATGTACTGTTCTAGGGACTGTGTTGGGCTGCACCCTGGCCTGTTGTGTGGGCTGGGGTGGCACTGCAGTTAGTGCTGTGCCTGGAAGAGTGAGCCAAGGTGGTACAATAGTGGCTGAGCTGGGCATGGACCTGTAGTGATACAGTAGTAGCTGGGCTAGGGACATGGGACTGGGGTGGCACAGCAGTGGCTGTACCAGGGGCATGGGCCTGAGGTGGCACAGCAGTGGCTGGTCTGGGGAGAGGGTGACTGGGCCCCATTGGCAGGGGGGGCCAGCAGGGACAGTGAGGACTGGCAGCACTAGTGTGTGAAGTGGCCGGCCCCTGTCATTGTCCCATATCTCTGTGGTGTCTGAGCTTGCCGGGGATTCATCTGGCTACGTCCACTTCTCCATGAATATCTCCCTGTTATTATCTGTGTCTATGTCTTCCTGTGCCCAAGTAGTGTTCTGGTGCAGGGGAAGCATTCATCTTGATGAGCCAGTGGCATTCTCAGCCATTGTGTCCAACATAAATGACTGGGCTGTTGAGGGAAGAAAGGGACATTGTTGAAAATTGCACATACCAGTGGTTGGTAATGCCATCATGCAGGCCCAATGTACTGTGCATAGACACACGTCACCCAGGGAGTGTAGCACCCATATGCACCCAATGCTGTACACATCACACACACACACCTCCATCATCAGTGATTACACAGCATACAACACCCACATGACAAGTAGGGGATGTCCCTGCAGACATTCACACCATCAGGACACTTGGATAACACAAGGTGGCCCACCCTCATTGTGTAACCTATCAAACAGATACACCATTACAGAATGTGCATGTGGCAGTGAGGGCTGATGTATGTGGTGTCCCATGGCCCATGCAGGATGCATGCATAAGACAGCTGTAGAAAGTGTCCACAGAACACCAGTGTATGCGGTACACCCTGTGTTTGCACCCTGCTTGACCAGCTGTGGCCCCTGTCATTATAGCATGTGCCTCCATGACAAGCATACAACCTCCAACACCACTGGTGCATACGTTTACCCCACCTCAATGTGCTGGGGCTGCTGTAATCACTCACAAGACTGTGCTGGTCCCACCTGGCTTTCATAGCCACCTCCAGGGACCCCCATGATTGTTATGGGCTGCAACATGCCTGACATCAGCCCCTTGAGATGGGCAAGGAGCTCCATGGTTTGGTGTACACCACCTGTGGCTAGGCAGTCAGACTGCATCCTTGGCATGATATCCATAGTGGGGCACTTCAGGTCTCCAGCCCGCTTCTTCACCTCCTCCACTGTGTGGGGCAGTTCGGGTCCTCTGTCCACTTCTTCACCTCCTCCACTGTCCGTACTCTGCCTCCTATGGCATTCTTAGACTTTGTAACCTCTTGCCATGCCATAGCAATGCCATCCCTTGCCCCCTGCTGTGGCCCACTAGTTCCTCCCTGGCCACGTATGCATGGACTAGGACCATGACCTCCTCCTCTAAGAACCTCAAATTATGTAGTCTCCTCTCCTCCATTGTGATACCTGTTGAAAAGGGGAGGACACAGAGCATGTGCACTGTATACACACAGCAGTGCAGAGCAGAGATACAATGGTGTGCAATCTGCCTTGTCTCATGACCAGGAAACATACGTAGCCCTGTAGGGCAAGATCAAACATAAAGCAAGCTGCCCTCCTATCACAGACTTGAGGGCATGGGCAGTTATGACTATAGGCAATTGTGGATGCAGCATAAACCCACTGCTATGAACTATTCTGTCCCTGTTGTAGGCCATTTCAAACTACACTTACCTATTAGTCACCTGCAGCACCTCTGTCGAAGCTGTGTTGTGTTGACTGCTCCTTTTATTTTCTCCTTTTGCACTTAGTTTAGCAAATGACTAAATGCATTCCAGTAATTAAATACAAATATTAATTTAGGGCATGGGCTGCATAATTTGGTCATTCTCATACACTGTTTCAATACTGCATTTCTCCGTCTAACACTATTGAGAGTGCACAGCGCTAGCTCAATTCTAGCGCTATGGTCAGTGCAGTGATGGGCATGACACTGCGCAACATCTGCTGACATTATAGTGCTGCGTGGGCATGCACACTATGATGTGTTATGCCATTGCGCATGTGTGCTGCACATGTGCACTATGCACCCTTGAAGCACATTGCTGCCCATGTGCAGTATGACATCCTCAACCTGGAGCCACACTTAGCATTGCACAAATTGATGCTAGCACTGCACAAATGTCAAACATATTGTGGTAACACCTGGCCTACTCAGTAGAGCCAAGGCAGTCCAGGAAACAGCTTTGGAAGTAATAAGGCATTTGCAAGAGTACAATAAGAATATCTGACAGGCACAGGAGGGCTAGGGAGGGCCAGAGAGTGGGACAAAAGGTGGTCAGTTGTGGAGCTGGCCAGCCTTGTAGACCTTGTCATAGACAGGGAGAAGCTGCTGCTAGTGGAGTCATCTGACAAGCCAAGGTGTGAGGCGTGGACATTGGTGGGGCTGCACCTGGCCTGTAGAACAGGCATTACCAGGACAGGAGACCAGTGCCACCATGGGTTCAGTGACTTGAGCTAGAGGGAGCCACAATGACTCCAACAGCTGTGGGCCATGATCAACAATGGCACTGTGCCAAGGCCAATTGAGTACAGCTAGGTGTATGTATGGTTGCTGTGGTGTTTGGAGTGCAGTACTGTTTCCACATTACAGGACTGCTTTGTTAATGTCTCTGAGGGAAAAGAGCAAAGTACCTATGTGTACCTGTTCATTACACTTGGTCCTATGGGAACTAATTTGCTGTATTGTCCTATATAACCAATGTGGTCCTATGGGATTACTGTCCCAGTAGATGCCTCCATTTCCCTTTACAGTACAGGCATCACTGTGGATCTGGGAGCCATAGAAACATAACAGTTGACAGCAGATAAGGATTGCAAGGCCTATCCAGTTTTCCCATTTTTTCTACCTTATGAATGTGCCATAGGCCTATACTCTGTCAATGGCCCATCTATTCATACTCATCTGTACTGCTCCCTTATACCTATCCCATGCCTCTTGAAGCCCTGCACTGTATTCATATCCATCATTTCCTGAGGTAGGCCATTCCATGTATCCACCAACCTTTCTGTGAAAAAGAACCTCCTCATATTACCCTTTAATCGGCCTCCCTTTAATCTCGTGCTGTGTCCTCTTGTCCTGCTATTTTTCTTATACTGAATCATGTTAGACTCTTTCACCATGTTAATGCCCTTAAGATGTTTGAATGTTTCGATCATATCACCTCTCTCCCTCCTTTGCTCTAGTGTATACATATTGAGCTCTGTTTATCTGTCCTCAAATGTTTCTGAGGCAGACTGGATGGGCCTTGCGGTCCTTATTTGCCGTCAACTTCTATGTTTCTATGTTTCTATGTTTCAGTCCCTGCATCATTTTGGTTGCCCTTTTCTGGGCTGCCTCCATTTTGTTAATGTCCTTGTGCAGGTGCAGCCTCCAAGTACTGCATGCAGTACTCCAGATGGGGCCTAACCAGTGTCTTGTAAAGAGGGATTATTACCTCCCTATTACAACTTGCAACACCCCTACTAATACACCCCAACGTCCCCCTAGCCTTACCTACTGCTTTAGTGGTCTGCTTGGATGATTTCAGGTCATCTGTGATGATGATACCCAAATATCTTTCTTCTCTCATGATTGCCAGCAACTTCCCTCCCAACCTATAGGTGGTTTCAGGGTTTCTCTGCCCTGTGTGTATGATCTTGCACTTCTTTGCGTTAAACCCCAGTTGCCACTCTTCCAACCATTTTGCCAGTTTATCCAGATCTCTTCTCATTCTGCCCACCCCATCTGGATCATATACTCTGTTGCAGATCTTGGTGTTATCTACAAACAGACAAACCTTACCGTCCAGTCCATCTGGAATGTCACTGATGAAGATATTGAAGATGACTGGCCCCAGGGCTGATCCCTGAGGTACCTCACTTGAGACTTGCATCTCTTCTGACAGTCTACCATTTACCACCACTCTCTGTTTTCTGCCCGCCAACCAATTTGCTACCCAGTTGAACAACCCCTGACCCACCCCAAGCCTACCCAGCTTATTAATTAATCTTCTATGTGGAACAGTATCGAAAGCTCTGCTGAAGTAAAGGTAGGTGACATCTACTGCAGCCACTTGGTCCACCAGTCTGGTTTCCCAGTCAAAGAAATATATGAAATTAGTTTGACAGGACTTTCCTGTTGTAAACCCATTCTGTCTTGGATCCTGTGCTCCTATGGATTCCAGGTGTTGCGCTATCCTTTCCTTAAGGAGTACCTCCATAATCTTGCACACAACTGAGGTAAGACTGACTGATCTGTAGTTCCCTGTCTCCTCCCTGCTGCCACTCTTGTGGAGCAGGATCACATGAGCCCTTCTCAAGTCTTCTGGGACCTCTCCTGTGCTTAGAGACTCACTAAACAGTTTTGAAAATGGCTATGCTAGTTCCACCTTTAGCTCCTTTAGTACCATGGGATATATGCCATCAGGTCTCATTGCCTTGTCCACCCTGAGCTTAGTGAGCTCTTGTAGGACCCTTTCTTTTGTGAAGGGACTAGTGCACTCCTCCCTCCCCACTGTGTCCATGGTGCTGAGCTGTAGGCCCTGCTCTACCTTCTCCTCAGTAAATACTGAGCAGAAGTATCTATTTAGAATATATGCTTTTCCATGGGATAGCTGCTTTTCTTTGGTCCTCCTCCACACACTCCCCCATATTCCCCTTTGATCTTAGCAATACCCCTCTGGACTTTCTCCTTTTACTAATGTATCTATAGAAAGTCTTGTCCCCTTCTTTTGCTGTTTGTGCTAGTGTTTCCTTGGTTTGGGCCTTTGCCTGCCTTACTGCCTTCCCTGCTTCCCTTAGGGAAGTTTGGTATGCCTATCTTCGTCCTGCTGCATTACTTATATTTCCTGAAGGCCAGTCTTTTGGCTCTGACCTTTTCTGCTACTTTTTTTGAGAACCAACTTGGTTTCTTCCTTCTTTTGCTCTTGTTTTTCTCTCTAACACAATGGGATGTTGCTTCAAGTATTGCATCCTTAATGCTTTCCCACTTTGCCTGTACCCCCTCACCTGTATTTCTTCTTGACAGGGCTAGCTTAACTGTGTTGGCAATCTTATCAAAATCAGCTCCTCTGAAGTCCCATGTTTTTGCCTTGGAATGGGATGATTTAGTTCTAGTGGCCAAACTGAACCATACCATGTGGTGGTCACTGGCCCCCAGGTGACCTTCTACCTGGAGATCTGTGATCCTTTCCCCATTAGTCAGTACTAGATCTAGGATAGCCTTGTCTCTTGTGGGTTGTTGTACCAGTTGTTTGAGGCCCTCCCTCTGTGGGGAATCCACTATGGGTCGAGTTCTGGCAGATGTTCCTGCTGGTATTGACCAATCTGTATCTGGCATGTTGAAGTCTCCTATTATCAGAACCTCCCCTTTAGCTGTCATGTTTTGTATATCTTCTAACAGTAATGTGTCTGTGTCTTCCCCCGGTATGGAGGCCTGTAGACAATCCCAGTTTGTATGGCTGTCCCATTTCCTGTTTCCAGTGTGACCCATAGTTCTTCTGGCTCCTTATGTGTATTCTGAATTTCTGTAGCTTTGATATTTTCATTGACATAAAGAGCCACTCCCCCCCCTTTTGCACCTCGGTCTCTTTTGAACAGTACATAGCCGGGCACTGAAGTCTCCCAAGTGTGGTTACTGGTGAACCATGTCTCGCTAATGGCTACTATGTCCAGTTTAACCTACGTCATTGTTGCCTGCAAGTCTGGGATCTTGTTTCGCAGACTGTGGGCATTTGTGTACATGATTTTCCATTGGCCATATTTTGGTGTGTTAGTTTTTGGGAGAGGTCCAGCATTTCCCCTACGCATTGTATGAGGAGCCAGACCTTTTTCCTTACTTGGTGATGCAAATGAACTACAAACATGCTGAACTCCTGTTTGATCACAAGGTGAGGAGGGAGGGGCATTCTTCCTATTCGATATGTTGAGTGCTGCACCCCCTTCCCATTTGGTAGTTTAAATATTACGCAAAGACATCAAACTTCTACCCCAATACACTGATTCCCTCCTTAGTCAGATGCAGTCCATCAAATTTAAAGAACTTTTGCTCCCAAAACTGTTGCCAGTTGCCTACAAATTTGTGTCCTTTTTCCTGGTACCAGCCCTTGAGCCACATGTTTAGCTCCCCTATCTCCCCTTTTCTGACCTTCTGTCTGTCTGGCCCCCCTCACCCAGACTGGCAAGCTCTCAGAGAAAGAGATGTTGAACTACATGGATGACAGTTTGTCTCCCAGCCTGGTCAGGGGTTCCTTGGTCTCCAAAACTGACCAGCTGATAAGATCATTAGTCACTATGTGTACCAGGACATTGATGTTTTCTTCTGCTTCCTGCACGATCTAAGCAATGCGGCCATGCTGCTTGCCATACCACCAAGGGCATGTGATACAACATATGCATGTAATCAATGTATGTTACTAGGCACTGTCACACTGGATTAATATATTTGTTCCTGGGTGTGTACTTCTAGCCAGGGTGTTAACTGTAGTGAATGGTTCCATGTCCTAATGGTGATCAAAAAGAGCACTTACCATTACTGAGAGTGTTTCTTGCTGAAAAGCACAACAGTGATGTGCACTTGTGGGCAACAACACATACATCAAGTTAAAATAGTACTTATGCAGTGGGGCTGCATCCCCCACCCCCCCATCTCGGGGGGCTTCACCCCCACACACCTCTGATTTAATATAACCAACTCCAGGGGGGTGCATGTCAGGGAGGGGGAGGTAGTCTGAAAAAAAACATTACGCAGCAGTGAAATATTCCCCGGTCCCCAGCTCCGAACCCAGTACCTGCTACAACAAAGCTAGCCACACTCATCACCACACCACATGGCTAGCTCAGTGGCAACATGGCACACTACCCCACACATACCTTCTTCTCTATCCCTCCTCTTCCCTTCCCTATCCCTCCCCTTCCAGTCACCCTCCCTCGGTCATCTGTACTCTCACTTTAGCATTCTGTCACTACCCTTACAGGGTAGCCCAACAGGGTAGTGCTGTAAATGAGTTGCTTTTTTGACAGTCATTCTTTTACAGTCACTATCATCACTGGATACTGTAGTGAACAGCATGTTGCTGCAGCCAATGTCTGTTATATGTACACTGTCCGTGGTAAGTAGCATGGGTGCAGCTACACAAGTGCTACATTATACATGGTTTACAACTGTGTTGGAGTAGTTGTGCCAATCTAAGATCTGTCATTTTGTTTGGTTATGCCAGCAATATGATATCTGCCCCTACTGTTGTTTTGGTATGATTACTGTGCTCAGTTTCTATAAGACCTTATGATACAAGCATCCAGCTAATTAATAAGGAATGTACCTAGTGTTTGGCTAACATGTATTTGTATGTTGAAAGGGGTGGCAAGGAAATCAGCACAGACAAACCAGACATGTCTCGCATACAGAGTGCTAGGTTCTAGCTACAACGGTGATATGTAGTTCTGATTCTGTGCCCAGTCCCCCATCTCATCTGTCAGTGTGCCATGGTATGGCTGTGCATACCTGTCCTGTGCATGGTCCTGTCCATCTTTGCCATGTACATGTGGCTACAGTGGCAGAGTACTGGTGTACAGACATGTGCAGTCTGGATGGTGCATGGTAATGTGCGAAGTGTTCTGGTGTCTGCTATTGATCATGTTACCTTTTCCTCCTCCACAGACAACAGGAATGAGTCAGAGCCAGCCAGGGCTGGATGGGACACACAGGGGGGCAAGATGATGCCAGACAGGCAAAGGGGGAGGCCAGTCGTGATGGTGGAAGCAGGCCATCGAGGGAGGTTGAGCTGTCCTCTGACACACATTCATGTAAGTACCCTGCATTGTGTGGTTCTCAGTCTATGTTGCATGTCTACACTATTCCTTGCTTTTGCTAGGGGGAGGAAGGGGGATGTGTGTGTCTTGGTAGATTGCATGCATGCCTATGACAGTAGCACCTCAACAGTTGTTGATCTGCCCCCTCACCTGGCCATTGGGGTACTGTCCCACCACTGACACTGTGGTGTGGCAGGGGCTGTGCCGTCTACCAGCTTGAGTGACATGGCAACAGCCATGATGTGCTGTGTGGGTAATGTGCCTTGGCAGGCATTACAGTATGTGGTGGTCTATCCTCTGTATTGCAGCCTTGGTACACCAGGGAAGTTGAAGTAATGCTCACTGCCCCAGGTAGTATGCCTACTATTGTTTCTTAGGTCTGTCATGCCACATGCTCTGGCCTAGGTATGTATACTGTTGTACTGGTACACTCCTGTGGCATGCCACATGTGGCATACAGCACCCATGGCAACCTGTCTGCATCAGTGCAATCTCTGGTGCCATCTGCACTTGTTGCCACACCACTGTATCTCACCAGAGCTGGTGCAAAGTGGCATGGGGTCTACAGCAGAGATAGTTATGGAAGGGCCTTGAATATACCTTAGCAAGTATTTGTTTGGCATTATGATGCATAGTTGGTAATGTCTGTTCAACACAGTGATGTCCATTATGAGGTCATTCCAGAGTACACATGCAGTGACATGCATAATTTTCAAAATATATAGACATCACCAGACTGATGACCCACACAGTCCATGTATGAGGGCTACTATCAGTAGGTTGGGCCCAGCATCTGCTGGGTCAGAGGGTGCATAAATTATTTTTTTTTCAGTTTGTGTTGACTGGATAAGTGCACTAGACAAATTCTGCCTATTTTCAGGCACAACCTGTGGGAGGGGGATACAGATGAATGGCAACTGACTTTTGAACCAGATTAAGCTGTTGGTGGTATTTTAGTGAATGGGGCAATTTGGTCAGGGCACTGGGGAAATGCCTTTACTCTTTTCGAGAAGTGCCATGGAATCTTTAACATCCACCTGAACTACCACCAGAAGAGACAGATGGGACCTCGGTTTAATGTATCATCTGAAAGACAGCACCTCAGGGTTGCAACACCCCCCCCCATGCCATGCTGCAGTGTCAGTAGTGGGATATTAAATCAAGTGCCAGGTGTGGGGCTAGAAACCACAGCCTTCTGATCTGCTGGCCTCAGAGGTGAGTGTGCTACCTGCTGAGCCACTGACACTGACCACTAAATGTGGCTGTTTATCTCACACCAGTGTTATGGTGACTGCATTAAGGTGTGTCTGGCACTCACTAACCTACCACACCACTATACTCACATGTTGCCCTGCCTGCTCCACATGGTGTTGCATGACAGTCTTGTCCATATACAGCTATGCTCTAGGTGTATCACTGGTATGTGTGATTGGGCCCCATTCCTTCTGCTGCTGGCCAGTGTGACTCCTGCATGTCCAGTGTCCTGCACACCTGTGTGGGCCTGCATGCCAGATGCATGGTCTGCAGGGCACAGGGAGGGTGGCCACAACTCATAACCACCTGGACCAAAGCACTGCCTATTGCACTATGCCTTGGTGTTGCTCTAGCATGTGATGCACTTTCACATCTGGCATGCCTGCTGGTGTCCTGTGTCACTTGCATGGCTGGGACCAGTTCTTTTGCAACATGGCACACTCATTCTAGATGCACTCTTCTACTGTTTGGGTACATGGTGCTGTCTCTGGTATGTCATATACACTCCCTGGCAGCATGACTCTGTTTACCTGTGTGTGGCCCTTGTGTTGTCAGGTTGTACTGTACATCTGTCATGAATGTGATGAAACTCCTGTGTCCCTCATCCTGTGTGCACAGCTTGCTATATTTATGGTTTTGCTTTCCATAGGTGCCCAGAGTGCAGCAGGAATACACCAGGATGTGCTGGAAAATGAGGCCAGGGATGAACTACTGTGGCACCAGGTCTGCCTGCTCAGGATGGTAGTGAGGAGGCTGAAGAACATCACAAGGGTCATCAGAGTCCTGGCAATGGCCATCAGACAGGATGGCCAACAATATCAGCAGCAGTAGTCACCACTGCCACCACTTGCAGGCCCATTTGTTAATTGGGCATGTGTGTTACATTGGAGTTTACTTTCAGTTAATAGGTAGTTGCCCTTTTTAATTCTTGTTTGCCAGCCATTGCCATTTCTTTTATTGCTTTGTTTTCTATGGGGTATTGCCCATGGTTTCCATGAACAAAGCTTTTTGATACCTTTGCTGATGGGTTGTGTGTCTTTCATTAGTGCTCTCCTCTCCCCCCACTTCCCTTGCACTGTTCTCATCACTACTTGCGCTACACCTGTATACAATACTATATTCAGTGTTGTGCTTGTGTCCTGTACTATAGCACTGCACTGTAGTGCTGTGCTGTTATGCTGCATATGTGCACTGTGATGCTGCCCGATTATCAGCTGTGTTAGCATGGGTGCACTACTTTTCAATATATCTGTTGCCATGTACCACAGATTGAGCTAGCACAAAGTTAGTGCATGTATAGTACAAGTGCAGTGGCTGGACATGCAGCCTTCAATGCTGAACCAGGCAAAAGGAAGTAAAAAGGGAAGACAAGGCTTGAGGATCCTAAAGGTAGCGAAGCAGAGAAGCTAACCAAGCAACTAAGATAGAAGGGGTTAAAAAAGAGGAGAAAATAGCTCAGGGAAAGAAAAAAATTGATTAAACACATAGTCAGGATAGCGGCAGTTCAATGAAGGACAACACAAATGGTGCAAGGCCTGCACAAAAGATCATATGAGGAGAAGCTGGCGGCACTCAATATGTACACCCTGGAGGAGAGGAGAGAAAGGGGAGAGATGATAGAGACCTTCAAATACCTGAAGGGAATAAATAATGTACAGGAGTGTAGCATCTTCCAAAAAAGGAGATGCTCTAGAACAAGAGGGAATGACATGAGATTAAAAGGGGATAAACTAAGAGGCAATGTGAGAAAGTACTTCCTCATGGAAAGGGTGGTAGATTCATGGAACAGTCTCCCAGCAAAGAAGGTGGGGACAGAGTCAGTGGGAGAATTCAAAATGGCATGGGATAGACACAGGGGAACCCTATCAAAAAATGAGGAGGTAAAGCCAGAGATTAAGAAAGATCTGTGGCATATTCTTAGTAGGCAGGGAAAAAGGGCAGACTGGTTCTTATCTGCTGACAAATTCTATGTTTCAATGTTTCACACTTCTCTGGACAAGGATATGAAGGAAATTCTAATAAGAAAGGGTAAAATACTGCCACCTCTATACTTGAAAGGTTTACCAAAAGCCAGAAATGAAAATTCTTTCTTGCTAAGGGTAATGGTTTATGATACATGTAAAGACACTGTGCGAAATATATTTCCCTGGAATTGTATTATAACAGTATACAGATATAACACAATCTTGAAAAAGGCTGGTGTGTTTGCCCTAAATGATCCTGAAATCAGAGTATTTCTGATTAAATACATGGTTTCCAGAACATAGTAATTACCTTGGAAAGTGCAGAGCTGGACAAGGACAGTCAGGCTATTGAGGATGCTGTTTATTGAGTGGCAGTAAAGCAAATGAGGAAATTAACCTTGAAGAAATAGTAAGAGCAAAGACTTCAGGAAAATTTAAAATCAGTGGTAAAGGTTCAAATTTGATCAGTGGGGGTGGAGCAAGATGGTGCCCATTGGTGAGGAGTGAGAAGAGTTCATTGTGAAAGGTGGAATGCTATCTCCCCGGACCACTGTAATGTGTATTACGTGCATGTTTTTTTTTTCAAGTAAATCAAAACAGCGCAAGAAACAAGCTTGTATGTCTTTGCTGGAAGTACATGGCATTCGGCAAAAAACTTTAGTTTGTGGAGTGCTGTTTGAGAATTTAATGCTAACCCAAAATGAAGCATCTGCAGGTACTGTTCGAGAGATTCAACCATAGCATGAGACAGTAAACCTGGAGAAAACAGACCTGAAGAGGCTCCCCAAAAGTTTGTGATTTATGTTTAACTGGGTGTGCAAACTGACTGCCTAAAACAAGGAAAGCATGTTTATCGGCCCTTGCTGACTAAAGCTGCAAAGAACACAAGAAAGTAAGGTTTGAATTACTTCAATTGAGTACTCTATGGTCGATGCTTTAGAAGTTAGAGACTCTCCTTCTCAAGAAGAAGTATTTGCAGTGTTTTGTATGCAACCAAGTGTTTAAAACTTAAATGTGTAGAAGGGCGGTGTTTTGCTTCACGGAACTAAACGGGACAACAAATGTGTTTCTGAGACAGATAAGATTTGCATTTGAAATGCTAAAGGTAATTGGATGGTTGAATGAAGAATAAAATGTTTATTTAAAACAAGAGGGATACATAGGGATTTTGAATCAGTAGGTACTACACTTAAAAGGAGAGGGTGTGATGTGTTGATTTCTGGGATATTACCTAAACCAAGGGCTAATGAACAAACAAATCAGGAAATCTATAGATTTAATGGTTGGCTTAGGAGGTGGACTGCCAGAGAGGGTTATAGGTATATTGATCATTGGCATGAATTTCAGAATAAGCAGCTATTTGCAAGGGATGGGTTACATCTTAATAAAATGGGCAAGCGATTGTTAGCACAACAACTCAAAAATTCCATTCACCATCATTTAAACTTCACAGGCAGGGGGATCTGGGGGATATAAAGAATGGTCACCCCAAAAACGAATGGAATATTATGCTCATTAATGCAAGGAGTTTAACAGACAAGTTTGATGAGTTACAGCTAACTTTAAGAATGCATAAAGTACACATTTGTGCGATTGTGGAAACATGGTGGCAACCTGAGACACCTGGGATAGGCAAATTCAGGGGTACATACTCTATAATAAGGATCGTTCCATATCTAGAGGTGAAGGGGTGGCATTATATGTTGCTGAGGGTATCCCCACAGAGAGTATAGATACGACCAGATGGACAGATGCTGAAGTCATCTGGGCAAGGATTAGCCTCCATAGAGCTGCTAAAATCAATCTAGCAGTAATTTATAGGCCACCATCCACTAGGATATCAGAGGATGAAACTATACTAGATCTTGTAAACCAGTTATCAGCAGTAGGCAATGTAATACTAGTTGATGACTTCAACCTCCCAGGTATTGAGTGGGATATTTTAAAGGCAAGTACATCGGCGGAGAATACATTTTTGGAGACTTTCAGTCTTGGAGGGTTAGATCAATATGTTACAGCTAATACAAGGGGGGGAATCATATATTGGATCTAATATTAAGTGACCTTGGTGACAATATTATAAACAGTAAGATATTCCCACCTTTGGGTTCAAGCGATCATGCTATAATAGGGTTTCAGTACTCCGGTACGCTAGGGGACAATAGGGGTACTACATTGACACATCGATATAATGCTGCAGATTATGAACAGATGAGACAGGACCTGGCAACATGGGACTGGAAATCTGAGTTTGAAAACCAGACAGTAGATCAAATGTGGGGAAGATTAACAAATGCAATAGACGGCCTAACTACTAGATATGTACTAACCAGGAACAAATATAAGGGGTCTACAAGTCTAACTGCGCCCTGGATAACCCATTCTATAAAGGGATTAATTAAAAACAAAAATAAAGCATACCATCTAGCAAGACATAATAATACGGAAGAAGGCTGGGAATATTATAGGATTAATCTTAAAATAGCAAAAAGAGCTATAGCCCAGGCTAAAAGGGAATATGAGTGTACAATAGCAACTAAGGCCCAAGATAATTACAAAACCTTTTATTCATATACAAATAATAAAAAGGGAAAAATAAAGTCATAGGACCCTTAAAAACGTATGATGGAAATATAACAGAAAATAAGGCTCTTGTGGAGGAATATAATGTATACTTTTCATCGGTCTTTGGCAAAAAGTCTTCAAACTTCGTGGGATAATAAGAAAATTAGACATAGAGAACAGAGCCCAAAGATAGACCCAGCTGAAGTACTTATTAGATTGCAGAAGGTTAACCAAAATAAAGCACAGGGGCCAGATGGGATTCACCCAAGGGTGATTAAGGAAATGGCAACACTATTAGTGGAGCCAGTAACTACCTTTTCAGGAAAATATTAACATTGGTGAGGTTCCTGAGGCATGGAGGCAAGCTGTGATTGTACCCATATACAAAAAAGGTTGTAGGCAGACCATCTCAAATTATAGACCTATTAGTCTAACCTCCATTCTTGGGAAGATTCTGGAGCGTATAATCAAGGATTGTATTATGGAACATATTAAGAGGACAGGCAGGATAGACATGACTCAGCACGGATTCACCAAGGGAAGATCATGCCAAACTAACTTATTAGAATTCTACGATAAGGTTAGCAAGGCTATGGATCTGGGTAATACAATGGATGTGATATTTCTGGACTTTGCAAAAGCCTTTGATAAAGTGCCCCATGGGGAGCTTGTTAAAGCACTTAATGAGCTGGAGATACCAATATGGATACAAACGTGGGTGAAGGCTTGGCTTACGGACACAGTCCAGAAAGTCTGCATAAAAGGTGAATACTCTGATTATGTCGGAGTGACTAGTGGTGTCCCACAGGGCTCGGTCTTGGGACCATGTTTGTTTAATATGTATATTTCATCCATGCAGGTGCATACAGATGTGTGGCTATCTAAATTTGCAGATGACACTAGGGTTGGGAGTCCAGTAAATAACTGGGAAGAACATCTAGTCCTACAAACAGCTCAGGATAGGCTAGACACATGGGCCTCCCCAGAAACAATCTATTTTCAACATCAGAAAATGTAATGTTATGCACTTTGGAAAGAAAAATAACAAATTCCAGTATAATTCAGGAGGATCTGTACTAAAAGTAGTGGATGAAGAGAAGACTTGGGGGTTATGGTTAATAAAGATCTTGGCTTCAGCTTTACACTGTAATACAGCTATTAAAAAGGCAGGTAGTATAACACACTGTATATTGAGACACATAAAAAGTTGAGATAGGCAGGTTGTGATGCCTCTGTATAATGCATTGGTACGTCCCCACATGGAGTACTGTGTACAGTTTTGGGCCCTGTATAAGAGGAGGGATGTTGCACGGATGGAGGCGGTACAGAGGAGACTTACAAAGAGAATCAAGGAATTGGATGGATTGAGTTATGAGCAGAGACTGCAGGATTTGGGCTGTATTCCCTGGAATATTGTAGAATGAGAGCGATGTGTTTGATATAGGGCATGGACCGATGCTAACTTATGGGACTTACTGGGCTTGGTTAAAAGGGCTCAAATATATGACACTAGAGCACATTGTTACCAACTGGTTAAGGATAGATATAAAACAAATAGAAGGAAATATTGGTTAAGTAATAGGGTAACAGAAATTTGGAATATGCTACCAGGAGAAGTTGTGGAAAGCAGTACAATGCAGGAATTTAAAACACAGCTAGATAAATTCTTGGAAAGGAAGAATATAAAAGGATATAATTAGGTGTCATTTGCGAGCTCATGGACAAATGTCTTTATGCTCAGTATTGTCTATGTAATCTATGTAAGAAGGGTATAGTTAAATTCACCCCCATACTGTTGTTGGCCTAAACAGTAAAAAACTGTATTGTGGATCAGATACTAAAAAGAAACACAAAGCTTGAAATGGTATTTACTAAAGGCTCAAAGTGACTTTATTATAAAGTGTGTGGGGGGGATGGAAAAACCTGATTAGAATCCTCTCCAGAACCAAATATCCCCACCCCCCTAAGTTTTACAAGGAACTAGCTAACAGGAAAACGCTACTAAAAGAGTATCTCAGGAATGGCATTTTTATTTGATACAGTTCTGTAAGTTGGTACTGGTGGGGACTGCATGAGCAGTGTGTCTAATGAACACTATATCCTCTCTGAGAAGGGGCAGGGAAGCATTATTCAGAATTGCTTCAGCATTTAATGCTCTGTAAGATGGTACATGAAGGGGACTGCATGAGCAAAGGAAAATGAGGAAATCTTAAAAGCAGGGGAAACTGGTTAAAGCAGTAAACAACCTCCCCACTCTACAGAAGGGGGGGCAGTAAAAGCCCCAGTGAAGACCCTGCTAAAAGATAACTTTTTTCTATACAAATAAAAAGAGACTGCAATAATTCCTTATACAAAGCTCTGTAAGATGGTACTGCTGGGGACTGCATGAGCAACAGGTTCACAGAAAATTAATGTTTTTTTTTTCTTTAGTAAAACCAAAGTCAGTAGGTAACAAGATTTTGAAAGCTATATAAGCTGGCACCCGTGGGGAGTTGTGTGAGCAAGAATTGATCAAAATAATATTGTAATATCTCCACAACTAATTGGGGGTGAGTACCAGAATGAGCAGAAAGGAAACTGCTGATCTGAAGGATTTCTTCAGGAAACCAGTGGAGAAAAATAAAAATAAACTTGAAACTGAACCAGAAAACATCAAAAATAAAAAAAGAAATACACTGAGAAAAACAACAGTGCAAACTAAGGACACTAAAGCTATGGACATGTGGGCCAAAAAAAAAGGAATTTAGTGGAAGATGAAGAGATAAATGAGGATAAGTCAAGTGCTACAGTACAACTGAACCATGGAAACATGAATTCAGGAAAAGGAAATTTAGACTCTTCCAGCACTTTAGCTGATGCGGAGGGCTCAAACTTAATTAATTAAAAAAAAATCTGTGGCTCTTCCTCCCAAAAAGAACCTCCCTCTAACTCCCTCCAAATTCCAACTGGTTTTGAATTTACATTTGTTCATGGTAACCACACTGGAGTAATATCAAAAGACAAAGATAAAATTAAAGTACATAATATGGACAAGCAAGTTGAGAAATCTAGCAATGCAAAACAAGATGAAAATTATAAACAACTACTAGAAGAAGTCAAACAAGGCTTTGCTGGAATACACTTTAAAATGGACAAAATCAGAAATGAAAGAGGAGAAATGAAGGGTGAAATCAGGGAAAGAAATACTAAAGTTTTGGAGTTGGAAAACAGAATTTCAGATGTAGAAGATTTCTTGCCACAATTAGAACCTAAAATACTGGAGCACAATATAGAACTTAAGGAAATCAAATAGAAAGTTGACAATTTAGAATAGCATTCAAGATGGAATAATCTTACATTTCTGAATGTACCAGAAGGATGGGAAGGCCAGAATATTCACAAATCTTTTGAGGACTGGTTAAACATGGCTCTTAAGGATGAAATATGGGATGGCTATAGAATAGAATTGGACAGAGTGCACCGAACACCAGGGTTTCAGACCCAACATCAATGAAAAACAGACATTTCCTAGAATAATATTAATGAGCTTTTTAAGATATCAAGACAAAGAAAAAGTAATATTCTATGGACGAAGAACAGGTTTAACAATAGATAAAAAACAACTGTTGGTATTTCCTGATTCTGGTCCTGAGCTATATAAAAGAAGAATGCTATTTAATCCACTTAAGGAGGCTCTATGAGAAAAGCATATCAGGTTCCAACAGTCATATCCTAATACGTTAAGGATATCATTCCAAGGAAAGTGTAATACTTTTGAGATGATTGAAGCAGAGGAAACCTTTGCTAAAGAGATGCTGGTATTACAGTTAAAAGACATTCACAAGAAATCATGGTTAAGGCAATAAGTTTTTCATGGACCGCATGGATTTCACTAATACAGTGAAAATGGGAACATATCGTGAAAGTTTCAGTAATTTAAAGTAACGAAAATAATTTACTTTACTACTTTAACATTTAACTGCTTTTTTGTGGGTTGCTCTTTTCAGGCTCATAAAATTTGCCAGGTATTCTCTTTCTCCTTCGATTTTCATTTAACTCGTTGAGTACTGGGGTAATCGCATTACAAGGTTGCATTGCAAGATCAATCAAGCAAGTAACTTGACAGTTACCTTACTAAATTGGCTCTGCATTGACAGCTGCTAATCAATTAATTACACTGTTACCCCCAAGTGTTACAAATAGCCTTCATGAATGTGATCTGCAGTAATTGCTGGTAATCAGTCTGCTGGAGACCACTACTGTGTAACATGGCAGGCAAACCGCAAATGTCAGTGCAACAAAAATCTCTTTTAGCATCCAAAACTGGCAATGTGCATCCTGAACCTGTCAAATATTGCCATGTCATGCCTTAGCATTCCAGTACATAGTGCAAGTGTGGGGACATCATTCTCTCACTGCAGTGCCATGCTCCAAGACAACAGATGCAGCATTAAACCATCTAATTTGTGCATGTATTCAACGCTTCAACAAAATTAAATGACATTTCAGCATATTTTATTATATTTTTTAATATCTGTATTGATAAAAATTAAATTTTAGCAGTTAATTAATGCAGTACTTGATAAATGTTTTATGTTTTACGTTGATGGTTTCGCCTGATTTTTAACTAAATTAAAAATTGTTACATTTAACATATGTGATTGCGTTTTCCATGAAAACAGTGTTTTTGGCCATGAAGCAGCCAAGAAAAATGTCCTTTTTAGTGTGAAAAGCTTACAGCCTTAATCATGGCTAAGAAACCCACGAAAGATAAAAGTCCTGAATGGTTATAAGCAGCTACCATTTAAGAACATAGTTGAAGTAACTATAGATGCTACCAAAAGGTTAAAGAAGAAATAATTAACTGAACAAAATGTGGAAGATGGAGAGATACAAGAAGATATAGTGATGCAAGAGTGCTCTAGAGAGAAAGAGAAGGACAAAGAAGAGTGTACCCTAAAGAATGGGGCTAGAATGGGACACTTATTAAGATCCTTGGTAGCTTGGTTTCAATATTGTGCATGCAGTGTATTGGTTTATATAATCAAATTATGAGGGGGGAATTGCTTTACCTTATCACACTGAAAACAACAGGGCTTATTCTTGTTTAGCAAGTTGTAAGTTGGGGTATCGAGGAGCACTACCATTTGGTACTGCTCTCCAATGGAGCATTTAATATAAAATGAGGGGGATTGTTTAAGTATTAAGATGGAATTTGTCTATAGTAAGTTAAGGGGGGAAGGGGGTGCCGACCAATTATCTAAAAGAGTAATTGCAGACAATATTTGTATAAAAAAGGCTGACAATAGGTTAGGTTTGGACTATCAGCAATTTTCTACTTCTTAGAGAAGTGCAATGTACCACAACAAGTTCAAAGGTAATAAAATGTTTAAAGGAATGGTAGATCAAGTAAAGGTACTGTCTTGGAATCTTAATGGTTTTAGAAACCCAACAAAAAGGAAAAAGATATTTAACTATATAAAAAAACAATGTGGATGTTGTGTGTCTTCAAGAGACACATCTAATGGAGAAAGAGGTGGTTTAGGTAAACAAGATGTGTGTGTGTGGGGGGCATTCTGTACATTCTATATTTACAGCAAAGTCAAGGGGGACTTCTATCCAGTTTAAGAAGGGATTGAATATAAAAATTGAGAGTCAAACTGTTGATGAAGAGGGTAAATTTGTAATAGCTAAAATCAAAATTAAAGGGAATTATATTACTTTAGCTTCACTGTATTTACTTAATGATAAAGCTAAGTATACTATGGGAGACTTTTTTCAAAACTTACAAAATACCCACAACCGTATTTAATGGAGTGGGGTGATTTTAATCTGATTCTTCATCAACAATTGGACACTATGGCTAGAAAAAGAGAATACAAGAGTGGTGACATTAAAACCTTGCATGACAGGATGGAACACCTAAGCTTGACTGGCCTATGGAGAAGTTTGTACCCCAAAAGTAAGGAATATTCATATTTCTCCCCAAGATATAAGACATATTCCTGACTTGATATGTTTCTGGGATCCCAACAATTACTTAGTGATATTATGAAAGTAGAGTACAGACCAATACATACCTCAGACCATGCACACTCTGTATTAGGCTAGCGTCCAGGGACACCACCACTATAAAACATTGGAGATTGGATCCCATGTTGTTAAAAGAGGAGTCTTTTGTAAACAAAATAAAAGAAGAGACTCAGAATTATTATGTTAATAATGACGGCTTAGAAGTCTCAAATGAAATAACATGGGAGGCATATAAAGTCTTTTTAAGGGCAGTATGCATCTCTTATGCAGCCAAAAGGAAAAAACAGCAAAAACTAAGATTAGAGCAATTGGAAAAAGAAATACTTGAACTCCAGAAATTACACTCTCAATCAAAGTCTAACATACATTTGAAAAGATTGGAGAAACCCAAAGGTTTTTTTTATCATGTCTCTATTTTTCCTCCCCAGCTGGTCGGCCCCAATCTGACTGACCACCCCAGCCCCATCCCCTGGAATTACTGGCCCTTACTTGCTCGGCCTGGGAGCAGTGCCTGCAGGGGGTCGGTCTTCACCCTGTCAACTGGCATTTTCCACCAATTTTTTCTCCTGGAGGCCCCAGGAGTCAGTGCACATGCACATGGAAGTGCGCATGTGCCAAACAGCCCTGGTCATGGCCTCCTTCTCCACAGCCTACTGCCGAGGCTCCCTCTGGCCCAAGCTTCCTCCAGCCTCCACTGGAGGTTGCCCATCAGCCAAGGGATGCTGCACTTCCTCCCTGGAGAGGAGAGATTTCCTGTCAGCAGCTCTATCCAGCTCTGCCCTCCCCCTGTGCTGACTTCCAATGCCCCGGGCTTGTTCCCAAACCCGGGTCACTGGCATGGGTTGAGGTAAGGTGCCAGTGCATTAGCCCTCTATGCCACCTGGCCGGCAAGAAACCTAAAGTTGAATTCAATCAAATATATAATGAAAAAATGGAAAGATTGATGTTATTTTCTAGGGCTATGAACTATGCGAACATAGATAGAGGGGGAAAATTATTGGCATTTACAATCCAGAAGGAAAAAATAGAAAGAAACATCTTAGAAATAAGATCTAATGGTCAAATGGTTAATAAGGAATAGGATATAAATTTAGAATTTCTTCAGTATTATAGGAATTTATATACCTCATAAGGGAAATCTGATGAGGGTAATAATTTTTTTAATATTCCACATATTAAGCCAGAACAGCAAACATGGCTTGACCAGGATAAAACAGTGCAAGACAGTGAAAAAGCAACTAGAGAATTACAACCTGGTAAAACACCAGGTTTAGATGGCATAGGGATATATTTCTATAAGACCTTTGTTAGAGATATTAGTCCTAGATTAACAAAACTATATAATGGCTTTCAGAATAAACTCCCTCCCCATTTGACAAAGTCTTAATCATAGTTATTCCCAAGAAAGGTAAAGATAGAACATCATGAAAGTCTTACTGCCCAATTTCATTTTTGAACGCAGACTACAAGATCTATGCAAAAAATTTTTAGCAGCAAGACTTGAGTTAGTATTACCCAAACTGATCAAAAATGATCAGACAAGCTACGTCAAATGGATAAGGGGTCATAATAATATAATAAATGCATTAAATGTTATTTATAATGCTAAGGAAACCAATGCTGTGGTGGTAGAGAAAGCCTCTGATATGGCTGAATGGTCTTATCTCTTTGAAGTTCTCAACCAGGCCAAAATGGGCCTTAGGTATACAGGATGGATTAAAGCTATATATTCATTGCCTAGAGCAAAAGTCATGACCAGTGGAGTGGTATCTTCTGCATTTCTTTTACTTAGGGGTACAAGACAGGGGTGCCCTTTGTCCCCACTCTTATTTACTTTGGTAATTAAAACATTGGCCAATGCCATTAGAACATATAAAGGGTATAGGTGGATTTCAGTTTACAGAGAGGAATTCTTTAAAGCTTTCCTTATTTGCAGATGATATTTTACTGTATCTTAAAAAAAACAGGAACATGAATTAAATAGTTTAATGCAAATTATAACACAATATGGTAAATATTCTGGATACTCAGTTAATTGGGATAAATCAGAAGCACTATTTGTTCATCCTGAAAAAGAAATATTGATATTACGAAATTCCCCATGACAATTAAAAAGGAAAGTTTAATGTATTTGGGAATACAAATTGCAAAAAATGGAACAAATTGATTGATATAAATTTGCAACAACTAATAGAGGAGGTGCAGAAGGACCTACAAAAATGGAAAAGTCTATCTCTATCATTATTAGGATGAGTACAGTTGGTGAAGACAAACATATTACCCTGCTTTTTGTATGTATTTCAGGCAATTACATTAACGATCCCCGAGGACATATTCAGAAAAAGATATTGGATAATTACCAAGTTCCTTTGGAAATAGGCAAACCTAGACTTAGAAAACAACTGGGTCTTAAATTACCAAACTTACAACATTATCATTGGGCAACAATATCCGATGATCTTAAAGAACTCTGAGCAGAAGAATCCTCTTCATGGGTATTTTTAAATTCAAAAATCCTTCTCCATTGAACCTTTTGCATTTACTCTCAACAAAAATGAGTGAAAAACAAACTAATGTATATAATAATCTGTTCTTGAGACACACAATTAAAATATGGTAAAAGGTTGTGCACATGGTAGGAGGGAGAAATAAGATCTCCAGTACTTCCCCAATACATCAGAATATATTTCATCCCTATTTTGACACCCCCTATAGTAAAAAAAAAAATGGGAGAATAAGGGGATATTGAATATTAGGGATCTTTATATCAATACAGATCTGAAATCCTTTCAACAAATCCAGGAAGAATATGGAATCCATAAAAATATGTTTTTTTTTACATATTTACAGATTAGAAATGTTCTCGTAGATATGAGTAAAAAGGGAACCTAATGCTGGATAATCCGATTTTGGAGATTTTGATAGAGGAAAATAATAGGAAAAAGTTTATTTCAAAACCATGTTCTGCTCTAAAGAGCAAATGACTGGAGTCTGATAATTCCTTAAAAGATAAATGGGAGAAGGATTTGAACATTTCTATTTGTGATTTACAGTGGAAAACAGTTTGTAAGACCTGGAACAGCTCTTTAAGTAATAGATTAAACCAGATTCAATTTTATACATTACATAGGATTTATTATTCACCTTACTTGTTAAAAAAACATTAAGGCTACTATTTCATCTTTTTGTAATTAGTGGTGGGCAAAGTGGGCTCAATCTGCTCCGCAAAGCGATTCGCGGAGCAAAGGCGGATTCACAGAGTGCTCCTCAACATGAAGCGGAGTACTTCACGTTATGATGAGGAATGCGAAGTCCATTAGAAACTATGGCTTCGCATTACTCCATCTCCCAAGGCCACTACACTGCCAATTTTAAGGTGAAGTGCATTACTGGCAGTGCACTTCACCTCACTTTGCCTTGTTTTTGAGCTCCAAAGGTGAATTTTGCAGTGATTCATGGGATTTCAGGTCACATGGGCTCTATATTGATCTGCACAGCCTCAGTTTGGGGTAGTATGAGTAGGAAAGAGTAGGAGACAGTGTGCTCTGATAGCTGTCTGTGATAGGAATCTTGTAAAAGCTGTTCAAAATGCATTTTTGCTTTTATTTGGGATCCAACTTTAATTCATCGATTGTAGGAAATCCTCCTGTGTTCATATTATCGAGCGTTTTTGTTTGTGTGTGGATTTTGAATGTTAATTTACAACATTGAGAGTGTGTGGTGAAAGACAGTGAAAGTGTGTTTTGGGTGAGTGGTGTTTCTGTGGTGTAGCTAGATTTAAGTTGGAGAAATAGTGATTTCTTTGTTTTTTGGTTATATTTTTATTATATAACTGACTGTGTTAATGTACACATAGTAATATTGTCAGTAATAGTAGAAATTGTCTTGCTGTTGGCTGTGTGGATGTGGTGCAGCAGTTCATAAGGTCAGGTTGTTTAAATTACAAATTTACAATAAGTAACATGGCATAGTACTGAACTTTTGCATTTGCGTCACATTCCTCATTCAGCATTGTACACAAACTGTTCTGTGTTGTGTGTGTATGTGTATGTGTGTGTGTGCAGTGTTGCATGCATCAAATAATACACCTTTTATTGTGACACAGACTAGTGAAATTGCAACTAAGCGCAGCAGTGAGAACTTGCTATCCACTGCAGTTGCCTGATTTTGTACTGCGATCATGGTATCTGTTCTTAGTTTTGCTGCTTGTCATGCCGTAAAAATCAGCACTGTCTGTATTCAGTGCCCCCACGTTCAAAAGGTATTTTTTACCAGACTGGATTGTTTTTGTGACCTCATCAGCACCACTGGTTACTGAAGTTGTTTTAATTCCATGACAGTCTCAGAGTAGTCTTTTATCTGTTGCTGAAGCCACAGTTGTTTATTTGGCTTCACATCCAGCCAGCATCCCTCCAATCAGAAAGTGAATGTATCAAAATCAGAATTTGGTAATAATATTTGTGGTTGATCCCCCAAAATGCCTGCAAAGAGACGTGCAAGCAAAGCTGTTTCTCGCCATGGCAATGTTGGCAGTAAGATGGTCTGTGGGTGTGGAAGTAGTATGCAGATGCAGAAGTGCATTGCTGATGTGAGGAAAGGTATTTCTCCTGCAATGTTTTTTACAGCCCAATCAGTAGCTTCACTTATAGTTGGAGGAGATGATGTTTTCCCAGCCGGTGGTGTTAGTGTTACTGGTGTTAGTGGTGGTGGAGGTAGTATTAGTATTGTTGCGTCAAGTTCTAATTCCGACCAGTGTACCATTTCCAAAACTACTGAGTGTGAAGCAGTGCAAGTGAGTGGCAGCGTAGATTATGTCATACTTCCCAGTAACATGCCAGTAACTGAACCTGAGGATTCTGATGATCATGTCAATGATAGCATACAATGTGATATTCCGTCCACCGTGGCACTTAACGTCACACATTTTCCATGCAGTGATTCACAGTGTGGTGAAAAAATATCAGGTGATGGTGGTGTAGATGCTGATGTTGAATGTGATGATGATGATGTTGCTGTTGTTGCAACATGCAGTCCACATGCTAGCATCCAAGCAGAAGATGTGGATGTGGGTGACACTGATGAATATGATAATGTAATTGACTCCAGTTGGGAACTGGAGAAAAAGTAATTAAAAGTGGCTGTGTCTGAGTCTGTTTGCAGGAATCCCCCCCCCATAAAAACTTGTGATCTACCACTTTTAGTTGATGATGATGACGACCCAGTAATCAATATGATAGGTAGTCATGGTGGTCAGTTGCAGTCCAGATGTGCAGTGCCAGAAACATCACGTGCCCCCCCCACTTCAGTGCTTAAAATAACAGACTTAAATAAGCCACATCATCATGGACATGTTAAAAGCAGAGCATCACACTCCCTTGATTGGGATTGTTTTGTTCAAGATGCAAACGATGATTCAGTTGCAATCTGCCAGGTTTGCCATGTGTGTGTGAGTCAAGGTAAAAAGGGGAGCCATCTGGGGACAGGAGGACTGCATACGTATCTTAAGAATAGGCACTTGGCTCTGTGGACCCAGCACAAGCTGGCAGCTAATACCACAGTGGGGTGTTCACCCATGTCACCGGCAACCATAGCCAGCATGTTATCCCCTTCCATGACTGTTAAGCCCAGTAGGAAATTAAACATGTGCAGTAATGCGGTAATAAGAGCAGAGGATTTCTACAGGCATGATGAGGTGGAGGACCATAATGACTTTGAAATGTTGTCCAGTGCTGGTCAGAGTAGCAGTTTTTGTGGTGGTGGTGGTGAATGCAGTATGTCTAGTGCAAGTGGTACATCAACCCCGGTTGGCAAATCTGGCAAAATAACATAATTTCTGGGTTTGTCATCATCACTTGTGCAACCGTGTTCATCAAATGTCCACACTCCATGCTCCTCCAATGCCATTCATCACAGAGCACAACCATTTGTGATCAACAATACACCATGTGTAAAACATTAAAGTCAGCCCATGTTACAGTGTTTTTGTGCATAAACTGAAGTACCCCCCGAATCATACAGTGTCACGTGAACTCAATGCTGCTGTAGCGGAAATGCTGGCAATTGATATTTTGCCCTTCTCCTTTGTGGAGAATTCTGGGTTCTGGAGGTTTGCTGCACGTGCTTGTCCAAAATGGAAAGTCCCATCCAGGACATACTTTTCTACCCGTGCTGTCCCTGAGTTGTTCCACACTGTGTCCGACTCAGTAAGACATGCCATTCAACATTCCTCCTCTCCATTCATCCATTTAAGTATGAATATGTGGACAAGTGGAAAAACAGCAGGGAGTTCATATCTGTGTATAACTGCACACTGGGTTCAGATGCCGGGGGTTGTTTGTGATGTTGGTAGTGTGAATAATCAGTGCAGTAAGGTGGATTGTTGCAGTAGCAATCTTCCTGGAATTCGACAGCATGCAACGATTGCTATGCACAGTGTGACCTGTTCACACACTGGTGAGAACATGTTGGACATGGTACTGACTGAAATTGACAGATGGCTAAACCCTCTGTCCTTGAGAGCTGGGTTCATAGCAAGTGACAATGGGTCAAATGTGGTGAAATGCATCACTAATGGTGTTTTTTTTTTGTGTTCCATGCATGGCCCACTGTTTAAATCTTGTGGTTCAGGAGTTTCTTCATCACCCTGATATAAATGAAATGCTGACCGTTGCACGACATATCTGCTCTCACTTTTCAAGACCTGGAAAGGCCCGTGACCAGCTGCGGCAGTTGTAGATACAAAACAGCCTGCCTCAGCACCGCTTGAAGCTGGAAGTTGTCACCCAATGGAACTCCACCTTATACATGGCAGAGAGGTTGTATGAACAATACAAAGCCATCTCAGAATATCTTCTTATGAGGAACAAGACAATTCACTCCTGTCAATTCACTCCCTGACTATTCACTCCCGTCAGTTCACTCTCATGTCAACTCACTCCCTTGACAATTCACTCCTGTGACAATTCACTCCCACAATTGACACCAATGGATACATACAATTGTTTGAAACTGAATATTCTGATGGGCTCACTCACATTCTAAAGGGTTATACATGGCTTTGTTTTTATTGCTGCAGTACTTGCAATAAAAACAGTGTGTGTTTTCTGTAAGTAAAAGTAGTTCCTCAGACTTATCATGAGATTGTGCCTAGGTGATGTTTCCACTGTTGTTTCTTTCCCAGTCTCCAAACCCCACAATCATTTAATGATGTAATTGTAGTCCTTTGTCTCTATTTATTTCTATCCCATGTAATAAGATACACATTTATTGTCATATAATTCACTTTTTATCTGTCAAAGTGTTACATTTAATTGCTTTTAGCATGAGAAAAACTGTGGAGACTAACATGACATCATACTGTTCCCAAAGAATGTATGTAGAGCAGAGGCAGTAGTGACAAAAACACAGGTATGCAATGGGTACAGAAAACCTTGTTCTCTGATTAGTCATTTTTGGTCCCTAACCATGGGTAAATCCAGCAATGTCTCTTGGGTAAATATCCATCTGACCTCATCACATTTACTTTTTGTACTCTGAATATCAAATACCACACCTTTTAAGATGTTATTATTTAAATGGACATCCTTACTGTTTAACCAGTGCCTGTGCTCAGTTAATATCTGGGTTGTGGTAGGAACAATGCCAAAAGGGCTAACTGTTGGAGTACGGAAATGAAATGGGAGATGGGTCTATGAACACAGGAGGGAAATGTTCATTTGTACACATTTGACACATGCAGTAATCAGCTTGTGGATGCTTTTGAGATGTATCCATTGGTGTCAATTGTTGTGGGAGTGAGTTGTCACTGGAGGGAGTTGTCATGGGAGCGAGTTGTCATGGGAGTGAATTGACGGGAGTGAATTGTCAGGGTGTGAATTGACGGGAGTGAATTGTCATGTTCCCTTTGTTATGCACACTAGCCGTTACAGTTCCTGGGCCTCCATGTCTATGACGACTGAACAGTGGCGCCTCATGGACTCTGTAATAACAATTTTGCAGCCTTTTGAACATGCCACACAGGCAGTGAGTGGTGAGTCTGCCTCCATTAGCCAATCAATTCCACTGCTGTGGGTGCTGAGGCAGACATTGGTGAATGTACAGCACAGCCTTGATGTTGCCAGAGATGGTGGTAGCAGTATGTTGCTGCAACACATGCTGACAGTATTCAACCAGAATCATCACATTGTGAGCATTCAGCGTAGTGACAACTTTGCCATAGCTACAATGCTGGACCCACGATACAAACATGGAATTGCATCAGTACTGGAGGGAGGGCCTGAACGGGTAAAAAATATCAGTGGTCAACTGGTGGGCTTGGTTCATGGGCACAGAAGTCATGTGCGAAGGTCAGCAAACCTCAGTAGCATAATTTGGCTGAAGGTGTACCTGGAGGACCATCAAGCATATCCTGCAAGGGGAAGGGGGCTGTAGTTCCAGGTGGTCTGTTATCCAAAGTGGCTGGCATCAACCCGCTTTGGGAGGCTTTGTCCCAAGTGGGTATTTGTGAAATAAATGAGTCTGAAGAACAGGATGATGCATCAACAATTGGACTTAGTGCGGCACAGAGAATGGTTGAGTCATATTTGTCTGAAAACAGACACCTGACAAGAAGTGAAGATCCTCTTTTGTACTGGAGTGGAAAGGTCAGTGAATGGCCAGAGCTGACTGCAGTGGCACTGAAGGACCTCACATGCTCACCCTCCAGTGTAAGTGTTGAGAGGGTATTCAGCCCAGCAGGTGCAATAATCAGGGATTGTCGGACAAACCTGTCTCCTGCAAATGTTAGTTTGCTAACATTCATTAAAATGAATTAGAGACACATACCAGCACAGACTGCAACCTCGGTATTCATACCCTGGCCTAGTCATGGTGGTCTTGCTGATGTGGAAATGGAGCATCCTGGTGGCACTGGCAGTGGCTGTCTGAAATGGCCCACCACTGACGTAGATGACGACACAATGGAGAAAGAATTTCCTAGTGGTAAGACTTCAGACATCGATGACTGCGAGGGCAGTTTTTTTTATGAGGATGATGATGTGGTTAATGTTGGCAGGTTTTAACTGAAGTATTTTAAAGGTGGTGTGCCCCCCCAGACCACTGCTAATGGGACTGATGTTATCTACTGCCAACACTGCCACCATGAGTCTGTCTGCCCCCCAGACCACCACCACCGGGACTGATGTTATCCACTGCCACCACTGCCACCATGAGTCTGTCTGCCCCCGGACCACCACCACCAGGACTGATGTTATCCAAGTCTGCCACCATGAGTCTGCCTGCTCCCTCTGGGCCACCACCACCGGGACTGATATTATCCACTGCCATCATGAGTCTGTCTGCCCCCCCAGACCACCACCACCAGGACTGATATTATTCACTGCCACCACTGCCACCATGAGTCTGTCTGCCTCCCCTGGACCACCACCGGGACTGATGTTATCCAAGTCTTCCACCAGGACTCTGTCTGCCCTCCAAACCACCACCACTGGGACTGATGTTATCCAAGTCTGCCACCATAAGTCTGTCTGCCCCCCCACAGACCACCATCACCACCAGAACAGATATTATACACTGCCACCATGAGCCTGTCTGTCCCCCAGACCACCACCACCAGGACTGATGCTATCCAAGTCTACCACCATGAGTCTGTCTGCCCCCCCGACCACCATCACTGGGACTGGTGTTATCCACTGCCACCACTGCCACCATGAGTCTGTCTGCCCCCATGGACCACCACCACCGGGACTGATGTTATCCAAATCTGCCACCATGAGTCTGTCTGCCCCCATGGACCACCACCACTGGGGATGATGTTATCTACTGCCACCACTGCCACTATGAGTCTGTCTGCCCCCCCAGACCACCATCACTGGGATTGATGTTATCCAAGTCTGCCACCATGAGTCTGTCTGCTCCCCATGGACCACCACCACCACCGGGACTGATGTTATCCAAGTCTGTCACCATGAGTCTGCTCCCTATGGACCACCACCACTGGGACTGATGTTATCCAAGTCTGCCACCATGAGTCTGTCTGCTCCCTATGGACCACCACCACCGGGACTGATGTTATCCAAGTCTGCCACCATGAGTCTGCTCCTTATGGACCACCACCACCGGGACTGATGTTATCCAAGTCTGCCACCATGAGTCTGCCCCCACGGACCACCACCATCTTCTTAATATTTAAACCATAAAGTGAGTATGTGTACTAATGTTTGTTATGCTGCCTCACTTCCGTAAGTTGTATGTTTTGTTTTCTGTAGCTTTTCAGAGCCGCAATGGTAAAACACATACAGTACACTTCTTTTGTTTCTTTTACAGGGTAACAAAAAAGGCTCCATTGCTAAAACTCATTGGGAATGATACTGTAGCTGTACTGTACAGAGAGGAACTGATGTAATATCACTGTGAAATCCATTCTGGTAAGTATGAAGATTTTATTTCATCCATTTCATTGTTTTGCAAAGACTGCAGCAAATATTGCACAAAACAGGTTGTGTTAGTTGACAAGATGTGTCTTTGAAATGTAACTTGAGTTTTGGGATTGAGATTTGAGAACCGGGGAGGGACACATAACAATTAAGTTGTAAGAAGTCATTCATTTCTTTTTTTAGGAAACTTCCATGTGCTTTGTTGTTCTGACAAAGTGGCCTTATCCAAACAAGTTCTTCAACATCAGGCCCCTCCCCCCAGGCTGGGGTGCACATGCAACATGCAGAAGTTGTTTCATTAGATGACCATGACCATCATTAACAACCAGACTTGAAAAGGATGCAGATGAAACCTGTGAAGAAGTAAGAAAATAAGAAACCATTACAGACAAACCTGCAAATATTCTTCCCCCACCCCAAAAAAAAAAAAAACTTACCTTCATGTGCTTGACAGTTATCCATTGCAAATTTCTGCACAAAAAGTTCTAATCAAGCACTGGAATGTGTACATCAACAATAGCGGTATCTGTGACCTGTGATACAGAACAATACCGTGAGTACATGTCCATGTCAAGCCCCCCACCTACAAAATATAGAAATATATCTCTATATATATCAACTCACTAAGACTACTATTAGTGTACAGACAAAGGGCACCCTTCCATCCAGCTGAGATGATCACATTGCATTTGCTCAAATCGCAGCACACATTGGACCAGCAACAGTTCGCTCATGGTCATCATTTTATTCTGGGGCACTGAGCACATGAGTGACTGCCAATAAATTCTGGGGTACTTTGCATGTGCTGAAACAATCTCATTTCACTTCGTTACCACTTGTCAATTTTCTGCACACAAGCAGGATGCATTTTGGGCTGGCAGAAAAATCTGGGGACTCTGTGCCACTTTTGTGCGCATGACTGAGTGCGCCATTAACTCTGGGGGACTTTGTATGTGCTTGTTCTGGGTTCTGGCACTGAAAAGCAATGAAAGGCAAGCAAACTCCTCGCCTCTCACAAATGCTTTCTCCCTCTACAAATGCAAAGGAGAAAGTGAAACTGCTTCTCTGACTCTCTTCCTTCCCGCCTGGCTAAAGCATGTGACTTACAGTACTGCAAGCCATGTGATGTGCCTTTTTTCCTTCTCACTTCACCTTACTTCATGTTAAGGCATAATGGCAATGTGAAGTGGAATTAATAATAATGCAAAGTGAGCACTTTACAGGGTCCACTTCGCGTTGTGCTTCACGGACGCGAAGTGCCCACTTCGCGTCTGCTTTGCGGGCGGATTAATTATTCGCTGTATCTCTATTTGTAATAGGGGGGTGTGGAGAAGTAGCCGATGCATCATATGTGCTAGCTTTATGTCCTTTTATACAATCATTTTGGATAGAGATTATTAGAATTATGAACAGAGTATTGGGTATAAACTTGAAGTTTAAGCCAGAAATATGTTTGCTGAGCATTATAGCATTTCAAAACATACCTGAAAACAGAAGAGTTCTTGTCCATACAGCATTTATGACAGCTAAGAGATGCATCACTAGAATGTGGAAAGATTCAGAAACTCCCAATATTCAATTATGGAGAAACTTATTTTTAGAGACAATGAACCTAGAAAGAGGATTTTATTATGCAATGAAACAAATAAATAAACATAAAGAAAAATGGTTGCCAATACAAGAAGCTATTGAATCTGGGAATTTTTGAAGGCAGTAAATCTCAAACTCAGGATGTATACTGGCATTAATGTTTTTGGAGAATGATAAATTTGATGAAAGACTGTGGTTGTGGTATAAATAAATTTTTCTATGCAACCTATCACTAAGATTATATATATTGTATAACTGGTCTAACTGCTTTAATTATGGTCAGTAGGGTTTTGATATTCTGTGTAAGATGATTTTGATATATGGTGCTGTATGATTTTACTTGCATATTTAAAAACAATAAAAATTGTTTTAAAAAAGTAAAGGTTCAAAGAATAACTGAATATATTCACCTTGCTGAGATAGAATACTCATTTGGAGGTAATGAGGAGGACTCTGAAGATGCAAAAATGTTACATTTATTGGAGGCAGGAAACAAAAACAGAGTAAAATTAGTAACAGCTTCACTCCGGAAAGTAACTCTTTGATGGATTGGCCATATCTTCACCTGCAAACAGCCAAGAGGAATTAGAGGAAAGTTTAAAAGAAGTGTCAGATAGCCCAATGATAGAATTAAATAGTTTGGGGGTCACGTGATGGCTGTCTAAGTGAGAGCTGTTGCCTTACCTTGCTCCTCAGCAAATCTGGTGAATTTAATCCCCTAGTTAAACTTTCAATGGATTTTGGGGCTCTTTTTGACTCATCTGAACTTAGATTTCTCAGGCAATAAAACCGTGGTGTTAAATGGAGGTGGAAATGTGAAAAGTGCTGCCGTGCCATATGCCTCTGCAGACCCCGGAGAAAGAAAAGGCCCCCAAGTGGCCTAAATCACAAACCATGGTGTCAATTAAGCCTCCTTCACCCACGGTAGCACTCACTGAGGAGCGCTTTCTTGAGTTCATGCAACCTCTTCAGAGATCCATCTCAGCAATCTCGGAGGACGTCCTGTCCATTAGAAGGAATATTGACACACTGAATGTGCGGGTCAGAGATGTTGAAACCCGGCTCACGTCTCTTGATAAGTGGAGAGACAAAACAGATCTCGACAACTCAGTCTTGAGGCAAAGGATTCGGAAGATAGAGGATAAACTGGAGGACTTAGAGGGGCGCAGTCGGCACAATAACTTAATAATTTTTGGGCTACCAGAGAAGGAGGAAGGCAACAATCCTATTGCCTTTGTTCAAAAGCTGTCTGAGCGAATAGCTGGCCCATCGCCCAACTACACAAGTTATGTGGTGGAAAGAGTTCATTGGTCACTGTGCCCCCCCCCACTGGGCTCACCTCCCCAACCTTTGGTATTGAAACTTCTCAACTACTTAGATAAGCAACACATCCTGGCTAAGATCAAAACAGTTCAGGAAATTAAATGGGAGGGCCACAAATTAAGAATATCACAAGGCCTACCCCAGTCGGTCTGCCTGAAGAGGCAAGAATTTCATCCTATGGTGTCAAAGCTTATTGCAGCCAGAAAGGCTTTCCAAATGTGTTATCCTGCAACCTTACAGGTGAAGCATAATGAGAGGTGGATCAGTCTGGAGTCACCTAGCCAAGCTTCATCTGAGCTTCGTATCCTTTTCCCCGATCTGTTCAAATGAAGTGGGGAAGTATGTGAGAGTTAGTCATTACCTCCTTGAAGGGACAGAGACATGTTGCATAGTATCTGTAGTTGCTGCAGAAGATCTTTTCCTAAAATGGATTGGCGTTTGACATCTGAAGTGTGTGTCTGCGAGGTTGAGGGAGTCTTCTGGCTAATTTATTCAGAGACTCTTGGTGTTTTGTGCCCAATTGAACTGTACTTCCAAGGGTACAATGGAGCCTACATCGCCTGCTCGTGAACCAGTACCATGGAGAGCTTTGAATGGACACAATCTTAGTCTCTTATCTCAGCTCCCTCGCATTACTATTTATTTTGCTGGACTTTATGGAGGATACTAAGGGGTTGCAAGAGGTTTTCTTTGAGATTTATTTCTCTCTCCAGCTTTAGCTTTAGTTGAAAGATGCAAGTGGAGCCTTTTTAAAGCGTTATACGGGCCAATTATATTTACTAGGTTAGAGGCATTTTCTGTGGAGGCCACAAGGGGGCAATACTTTCTTATTTATATATGGCAGTTTTGATTAGCCAATTTTCTCTTTCTTAGTTATTATGGGGATGGTATTACATTTCACAGTAATTCTAAGTGTCCTATTATAGTTATGGTTATCTTTTAGGTATACATGGTTCTTAGTTGTCGGGGGGTGGGCTTCAGTATGGCAGTGAAAGGGATGTTCGTGTGCCATTGAATATTTTGGGAGGTTGGTTGTTAGAACTGGGTAAGAAAGATTGTAAATAGTTATGTTGAAGTTTAAAATGTTGTATAGTATGTTTGGGGGTAATGGGGGCAGGGGTGGAGCTTTTGGGGAGCAGAGGGGTTATTTGGGTGTGTGTTTTTTCTCCTGTTCTACTTTAATTAATATTTTGCTGGGGGGATATGGCGTTGAGTTAAGTCTGTGCTCATTGTGGGGGGTTCCATTAACCGTACGCGTCAGAGGACAATATGTGGAACTTTGCAGTGGCTTTAATGTTTTCTTTTCCTTCCCTTTCTTTCAGTGGATTATGGATTAAGGAATGAGTGGTTCTTATAATTTTATTAGTTGGAATGTTAAAGGGGCCAAAAGCGGATTATGATTTTAAAACATCTCTCTCAGCTCCATACAGGGATTGCCTGTTTGCAGGAGACACACTTATTGAGGGACAATATCTCCCTCTTCAAAAGATATTGGGTGGGTCAAGTTTTCGGCGCTGGTAATTCTACTAAACGCAATGGTACCATCATGTTGATTGCTAAAACTGTACCTTTTGTTAAAAGCAGGGAATGGCGGGACCCGGAAGGGCGTTATATTATAGTTCAGGGTATGTTAGAGTCCTCCTCGATAATTTTGGCATCAATATATGGCCCTAATGCTGACTGTCCTCTGTTTTTTAACCGGTTAATACTCTTGCTAGTTTCAAATCCCCCTCTTTTGACTTTTCTGGGTGGAGACTGGAATCTGGTCCCTCAAACAGAGATTGATCACTCAGATAGCAAAAGAGTGGGGTTATCACCAGCACAGAGGGCCCTCTGTGAGCTTATATCTGGGGTAGGTGTTGTTGATGTATGGTGGACCCTTAAACCCTTGGAGTGTCAATATACTTACTATTCCCCACCGCATGCCACCCTTTCCTGGATTGATTTTTGGTTAGTGAGCTCCTTTGGCCTTCCAGGAGTTATAGATGCATCTATCTTTCCTAGGGTATTGTCAGATCACTCTCCGGTTGGGGTATCCTATATGACGGGTCCAAAGATTAGGGAGGGAATAAGATGGTGCCTTAATACTCGGCTACTCAAATGTAGCGAAACCTTGAAACATATCCAGGAATTTATAGTTAATTTTACCAATATTAATCTAGGGACAGTTGAAAGGGTTAATACAGTATGGGCCATCCTGAAATGTGCTATATGGGCAGAGTTTATATGCTTATCGGCTACCCAAGCTTGGAAGGATAGAAGTGCTCTGGATTTATTAATAGGTGAAATTCAGCAGCTGGAAGGCAGGTTAAGTCAAACATCCCCTATGCAGGATTGGACAAGGCTCCAGCAACTGTGGTCAAATTATTATGATTTAATGGCACAAAAAGCAGAGCTGGCTATTCACCGTACCAAACTAAAGTATTTAGAGGCAGGGGAGAAAGCAGAGAAACTCCTGACTCTAAGATTGAGGCAGACTGAAATGTCTAAATTCATTTCGGGGCTGAGGTCCCCCGTAAGTGGTGACATAGTCTCCCATTCCCAAGACATTGCTGCTATCTTTGGTAAGTATTATGAGACCCTCTATTCTTCAGCTGACTTGATAGGTGTGACAGACCAGGAGATTATAGAATATTTGAGTTCTGTTGGTCTTTCTGTGCTGTCTCCTCAGGTGGCAGAGAGTTTAGGGGCTCCAATTACTCTTACTGAAGTAGAGCAGGCCATCAGGCAGTTGCCACTGGATAAAGCTCCAGGGCCAGATGGGCTACCCAACAATTTATTTAAGAGTTGCCTCCCTCAATTGGCCACCCTTCTGAGGGATGTTTTTAATTTCTGGTTTCAAGAGGGAATAAAGGATCCTTGCTTTTTGATGACATGGATTACCTTGATTCCAAAGCCGGAAAAGGACTTATTATGTCCTGAAAGTTAACATCCTATATCACTTCTTAATTCGGATGTTAAGAGTCTTGCTAAAATCTTGGCCAATCATTTAGCTCCAGTAATTGGAGGGATTATTGCTAGAGAACAAGTTGGTTTTATGCGGGGGTGTACCTCAGCGGACCACATGAGGAAGCTAATGTACTTAATGGCAGCATCGAGGGATGCCAAGTCCCCTGCGGCCTTGGTATCCCTCAATGCTGAAAAAACTTTCGACCAGGTTTCCTGGTGCTTCCTGTTTGCATCTCTCCGGCAATTTGGAATGCCTGACAGTTTTGTACAATGGGTTAAAGTGCTATACTGTTCCCCAAGGGCTAGGGTATGGTGTAACGGTTGCTTATCTGACCCATTTATTCTTGAAAGAGGCACCCGCCAGGGCTGCCCACTCTCCCCACTTCTTTTTAACTGTTACTTGGAGCCCTTAATATGTAAATTGGTATCTTCTCCCTTTTTGAAGAGCATTCAAATTCAAGGGGAGAGATACGTGATCTCAGCCTATGTTGATGATCTTCTGTTGCATGTTGAGGACCCTGAGACTTCGATACCAGCCCTGCTTGAGGAATTAGATAGATTTTTGGTGGTGTCCTTGTATAAATTGAATCTCTCTAAAACAAAGGTTTTTCTGTTAAATCACCGCTGTACTAGAGATACATGCACCTCTCTGGGACTGTCATGGGAGTCAAAGGCTCTTACATATTTGGGGATCAAAATTGCTAGGAATATTCCCTCAATGATTAATCTTAACCTGACCAATTTGGTGCGTGTGGTGCAATCTGATCTGGAGAGATGGAGTGCTCTCCCATTGTCGCTTTGGGGTCAGATAAATATTCTTAAAATGAATGTTTTGCTGTGGCTGATATATCCGCTGGGTATGTTGGGCATTTTCCTTCCCAAGTCCTGGTTCTTGAAACTCCAAAGAATATTTAATAATTTTTTATGGAGGGGCAAGTCAGTGAGAAGGGCATATTTTAAACTAACAGCATCTAAACTCAAGGGAGGCCTTGCCCTCCCATCTCTCTTTTTGTACTATGGGGCTCAACATTTAAGCAAGATAGCTTATTGGATTAATGGAGATGTACCTTGAGTGGAATATTCATATGTGCCAGCCTGGCTTGATATTGAACGCAGATTAGCTCGAGGTGTTGCCAGTTCGCTGCATGCCTTGGTATTCTCAAAACCTTTCCGCCTTCTCAGCTTGCTTAAAACATCCCCAATAGCTTGGTCTCTTAAGGCTTTTCTGCAAATTCAAGTGCATTTTTCAGAAAACTGGTATACCTCATGGGCTCAACCTCTTTTCAATAACTGGCACTTTCAGATTGGACATCGTCCTATTTTACGCTCTTTTCTTCCACAACTTAAGCACTGTAATCTGGAGGATCTTCTCCAGGGTACAGATTTAGCTTCTTTCCAGGCATTACAGTGTCGCTTTCAGCTAGAATCCCAGGAAATTTTTAAACATTTACAAATTAAAGTGGCAATACTTGCATTTAAAGGTAATCAAGAGTGGACGACGCAATCAATGGAAGGTCTTCTCAAGACCCTCCAGGACACAGAGCAACCCCATGCAGTTTCTAATATCTATAAGCAACTTCAAGACTTAGATTCATCTCTCCCTGAAGGTGTATGCTATTACTGGGCATGTGAATTGTCCCTTCCTGAGGACTCCGAGTACTGAGTGAAGGTATGGGGTGGGATCTATAAGAAAATCAAGCAGGACAAACTCCAGCTAATTCAGTTTAACATTTTGCATAATATCTACTACACTCAGGATAAATTGTATAATATGGGTTATACTTCCTCTCCCTTGTGTCCCCATGGTTGTCAGGTTTCTGGGTTGTTGTATCATATGTTGTGGTCATGTCCGCATACCCAAAAGTTTTGCAGTGCGATACAGCGAGTCCTGGACCCAATTCTGGGACTGGATCCCTTATTCACCCCAGTGTTGCCTGTTGGCAATTTTCCCTCCTGGGACACCCTATGTACGTACAGCGCACATAATCTTAATCTCAGCTGCTGCAAAACTGGTCATGTTACGGCACTGGAAGGAAGAGTCCCTACCTACTATTATTGAATGGTACAGAGAAATTTTATTAGCAATCCAGGTAGAGAAGCACATAGCATATTTGCATCACTCGTATCATAAGTTCAAAAACATTTGGAAGCCACTTTTGTCCCTACTGATGTTGAAATTCTAGTAATGGCAGCTCATTATTGAACTGTGGGATTATGGCTATTTCTGCAGTTGGGTGTGCCTGATACATTTTTCAGAATAGTTAGCCATATTCTGTAATAGAGCACAGACGTGGGGGGGGAGGCGGGTGTTTGTTTATGTGTTGTTTGTGTTCTTCTTTATGTATAATTCTGCTCAATGATTATTGTTATGTACTCACCGGTGTATTGTAAAAATACCAATAAAGTATACTGAATTTGAAAAGAATTAAATAGTTTAAACTGGCTATCAAATATAAATAATGGAACTTATACTGAAAATTTCCCCCATTTAAACATAATTTGTTGGAACATTGCTTGCTTGTCCGAAGAGCTTCAAGATCCAAAGTGGCTGAACATAATCAGACAATATCCTACTGTCTTTTTGTAAGAGACCTGGTTAATTCAAACTTCCTTGGAGATCTAAGGTCTCAGCTCCAGGCAGCATGGGTAGAGACTGCGAGCCTCAAATTGCATATTCAGGAGGAAATATATTATAAGAACTGCCTGCCATTTCCCCAACATCCAACAGAAGCACCTCAACCGCAGAGGGTAGTTTGTCCAGGAGGTTGGCAGGTGGTTAGGAGGGGCAAATTGGGTACCCCATCACTCGGTGATCTCCAATATATCACCTCCACAAACCATATAAAAACTACAAACAGGTATCTGCCTCTATCTCTGAAATCAAACAAAAGGGCAGAGGACACTGCAGAGGAGAACACTGCAGCACAGGAGCTAGCACAACAAAACTCACCAAAAACAGGAACCAAAACAAAAAAAGCAAAAAGAAAATCCAAAACACTTCTGATCATAGGAGACTTCATGATTCGGGGTGTTGATATCTATCTCCAGCCAGGGGTAATGGTCAGATGCCTCCCAGGTACATCAGTGTGGAGAGACACTGACCACATTGCTAAAATTGTACAGGAAGCAGGAGAACACATCAATGTCCTGGCACACATAAGGACTTATGATCTCACCAGCCAGTCAGTTGTGGAGACTAAGGAACTCCTGACCAGGCTGGGTGACAAACTATCATCCATTTAGTTTGGTATCTCCTTCTCTGAGATCCTGCCAGTCTGGGAGAGGGGGCAGATGGACAGAAGGTCAGAGAAGGAGAGCTGGGGAGCTTAAGATGTGGCTTAAGGGCTGGTGCCAGGAAAAAGGACACCGATTTGTAGGTAACTGGCAACAGTTTTGAGAGCAAAAGTTCTTTAAATTCAATGGACTGCATCTGACTAAGGAGGGAGTCAGTGCATTAGGGCAGGAGTTTGACATCTTTGCAGAATATTTAAACTAGCAAATGGGGAGAGGGGTACAGCACCCGATACGTCGAATGGGAAGAACACCCCTCCCCCCCAGCTTGTGATCAAACAGGAGTTCAGCATGTTTGTAGTTCATTTGCATCATCAGATAAGGAAAAAGGCCTGGGCTTCTCATATGATTCACAGGGGAAATGCCAGACCTCCCCCAACAACTAACACACTGAAATGTGGCCAATGGAAAATAATGTACACAAATGCTTGCAGTCTGGGAAACAAAATCCTAGACTTGCAATCAACAATGACAGAGGCTAAACTGGACATAGTAGCCATTAGTGAGACATGGTTCACCAGTAACCACACTTGGGAGACTTCAGTACTGTTCAGAAGAGACCGAGGTGCAAAAAAGGGGGTGGGGTGGAGTGGCCCTTTATGTCAATGAAAATATCAAAGCTACAGAAATTCAGAATGCACATAAGGAGCCAGAAGAACTGTGGGTCACACTGGAAACAGGAAATGGGACAGCCATACAAACTGGGGATGTCTACAGGCCTCCAGACCAGGGGGAGAACATAGACACATTACTGTTAGAAGATATGCAAAACATGACAGCTAAAGAGGAGGTTCTGATAATGGGAGACTTCGACATGCCAAATACTGACTGGTCAATACCAGCAGGAACATCTGCCAGAACTAGACACATAGTGGATTCCCTGCATGGGGAGGCCCTCAAACAACTGGTACAACAACCCACAATAGACAGGGCTATCCTAGATCTAGTACTGACTAACAGAAAGGATCACAGATCTCCAGATAGAAGGTCACCTGGGAACCAAGGACCATCTCATGGTATGGTTCAATTTGGCTACTATAACTAAATCATCCCATTCCAAAGGAAAATATGGGACTTCAGAGGAGCTGCCTTTGATAAGATGGCCAACAGAGTTAAGCTAGCCCTGGAAAGAAGAAATACAGGTGAGGAGGTACAGGCAAAGTGGGCAAGCATTAAGGATGCAATACTTGAAGCAACATCCCATTGTGTTAGAGAGAAAAGGAAGTGCAAAGGAAGAAGGAAACCACTTTGGTTCTCAAAAACAGTAGCAGAAAAGGTCAGAGCCAAAAAGCTGACCTTCAGGAAATATAAGAGAATGCAGCGGGACGAAGATAGGGAGGCATAACAAACTTCCCTAAGGGAAGCAGGGAAGGCAGTACGGCAGGCAAAGACCCAAACCAAGGAAACACTAGTACGAACAGTAAAAGAAGGGGACAAGACTTTCTATAGACACATTAGTGAAAGGAGAAAGTCCAGAGGGGGTATTGCTAAGATCAAAGGAGATAAGGGGGCATGTGAGGAGGAGGACCATGGAAAGACATCTATTCTAAATAGATACTTCTGCTCAGAATTTACTGAGGAGAAGGTGAGGCAGGGCCCACAGCTCAGCACCATGGACACAGGGGGAAGGGAGGTGTGCACTAGTCCCTTCACAAAAGAAAGGGTCCTGCAAGAGCTTAATAAGCTCAGTGTGGACAAGGCAATGGGACCTGATGGTATGCATTCCAAGGTACTAAAGGAGCTAAGGGTGGAACAAGCAGAGCCATTATCAAAACTGTTTAGTGAGTCTCTGAGCACAGGAGAGGTCCCAGAAGACTGGAGAAGGGCTCATGTGATCCTGCTCCACAAGGGGGGTAGCAGGGAGGAGGCAGGAAATTATAGACCAGTCAGTCTTACCTGAGTGGTGGTCAAGATTATAGCGGCACTCCTTAAGGAAAGGATAGTGCAACACCTGGAATCCACAGGAGCACATGATCCAAGACAGCATGGGTTTACAACAAGAAGGTCCTATCAAACTAATCTCATAGATTTCTTTGACTGGGTAACCAGAGTGGTGGACAAAGGGGGAGCAGTTGATGTCACCTACCTTGACTTCAGCAAAGCTTTTGATACTGTTCCACACAGAAGATTGAGTAACAAGCTGAGTAGGCTTGGGGTGGGTCAGAAGTTGGTCAACTGGGTCGCAAACTGGTTGACAGGCAGAAAACAGAAAGTGGTGGTAAACAGTATTCAGTCAGAAGAGATGCAAGTCACAAGTAGGGTACCTCAGGGATCAGTCCTTGGGCCAGTTCTCTTCAATATCTTCTTCAGTGACATTGCAGATGGACTGGAGGGTAAGGTTTGTTTGTTTTTAGATGACACCAAGATCTGCAACAGAGTAGATGATTCAGATGGAGTGGGCCAAATAAGAGATCTGGATAAACTGGCAAAATGCTCAGAAGAGTGGCAACTGGGGTGTAATGCAAAGAAGTGCAACATCATGCACATAGGGAAGAGAAACCCTGAAGCCACTTATAGACTGGGAGGGGAGTTGCTGGCAGTCACAAGGGAAGAAAGAGACTTGGGCATCATCATCACAGATGACCTGAAATCATCCAAGCAGACCACTAAATCAGTATGTAAGGCTAGGGGGATGTTGGAGTGTATTAGTAGGGGTATCACAAGTCATAAGAGGGAAGTAATAATCCCTCTTTACAAGACACTGGTTAGGCCCCATCTGAAGTACTGCATGCAGTACTGGAGGCCACACCTTCACAAGGACGTTAACAAAATGGTGGCAGTCCAGAGAAGGGCAACCAAAATAGTGCAGGGACTGCATCATAAAAAATATGAGGACAGATTAACGTAGCTCAATATGTATATCCTAGAGCAAAGAAGGGAGAAAGGTGATATGATTGAAACATTCAAACACCTTAAGGGCATTAACAAGGTGAAAGAGTCTAATATGTTTCAATATAAGAAAAAAAAGCAGGACAAGAGGACACGGCATGAGATTAGAGGGAGGCCGATTAAGGGGTAATGTGAGGAAGTTCTTTTTCACAGAAAGGGTGGTGGATGCATGGAATGGCCTATCTCAGGAAGTGGTAGATATGAATACAGTGCAGGGCTTCAAACAGGCATGGGATAGGCATAAGGGAGCAATACAGATGAGTATGAATAGATAGGCTATTGACAGAGCAAAGGCCTATGGCACATTCATAAGGTAGAAAAAGCAATGGGCAGACTAGATGGGTCTTGTGGTCCTTATCTGCCATCAGCTTCTATGTTTCTATGTTTTTTGAATCTGGTAGAAAGATATTGCTTGTTTACCTGCAGAGCAACACAAACAAACACATTTTGCCACACTGGTGATGGTTTAATTATGCTCATCTCATCTTGTCTATTTGATCATTGTTTGGATCCAACCTTTGAAGTCCCACGTGTATTAGGTGTTGCTGTGTACAACAAACAAAAAACAGTATGCACTGTGCTGAAAATGTATGCTCCAACTGAGTTCAATCAGCTGGACGAGAATGACCGTTTCACCTAATTTAAAATGTGTGAATGCTAATTAGCAATAATTTCAGAAACACACCTTTGTTAATTGTTGGTGACTGGAATGCCAAAATAATAAATGCTATAGCAATCTAAACTAAGTGGACAATTGATGATACTGTGGGAATCCCACTTAGAAACTCCCAAGATAATACTATTAATAGAAGAGGTAAGAACATTTGGAATTCACTGCTGAAGTTTTACTTAGAGTGATGAATGGAAGAACTATTGGGAATCTTGAGGGGAAGATAGCTTTTCTCACAGAGGTGGGAGGCCCTGTAATTGATTCATTACCTGTTTATGTCTTCTAATTTTCACTAATTTCAAATCTAAAAGTTCAAGAACTTTTGGACAGTGATCATTGTCCTTCAACTGTCCAGTTGAAATTGAATGATGCATTTAATTATCACTTGACCTATGACCAAGAAAATAAAGCAACTAAGCACATGGTGGTGGTAGACCATAAGAAAATTCAATGGACTCTCTTTTCTAACCAAATGGTAGTAGATTTGTTTTGTGGCATTCCTAATGATTGCATTGAATTAAAGTGTGAAGCCTCAGTATCCAACAGTAATGATGCTGGAGCTAGTGCATGTGAATGTATATTCTGAATATGAAAAAATAATTGAATTGATATTGAATAATTTGGGTGAAGAAACTAGAGTAGCATCCCATGGTGGAGTACCAAATCAAAACAGTTGGTTTGATATCAGTTGTTACCAGCTAAGAAAAGCAATAACTAATGTGAGAAGATTATATCAAAGATATACAACTTTGCAGTTCAGACTAGCATTGATTAAAATGAATGAGTATTGGAATGTAATAAAAATGAAGAAAAATAAGCATACGGAAACACTTTTGGAGAATCTCCAGCAGGCAATTATTGATAAAGACACCCATGCCTTTTGGGGTGTAATAGCCTTGGAGACTAGTAATAGAATAATATTGAAGCTTTAATTCCAGCAAGCAAATGGTTTGCTCATTTTAGTAGCTTAAATAACACGAATCAATAACAGGCTACAAATTAGATTATAAATGCTCTCCTGGTCTGGCCCCCATTTTCACCACAAGAAGTGAACGCTGCTATAAATTCACAGAAGAATAAGCCCCCATGAGAGGATTATGTACCAGCAGAAATCTTTGGAACAGACCCTGTTCGGTGGATGCCAAAACTGGTATCTCTCTTTATTGTTATTAACAACTCTTTACTTCTTCCAGTTAAATGGAAAATTAGCCTGATTGTGCCAATTTTTAAGAAGGGTGATAGGTCAGACCCACCATGTTACTGCCTTACCCTTCTCTGCACTGCATTATACATTTATTCTAGACCTATTCTAACTAAATTAGAGGACTGGGTGATGAGTAACAACACTTTTTTAGTTTACCAAGCTGATTTCCATCCAAAATAGCTCATAAGTTTACCATTAACTATGTACTGCAAAAGTATGCAGCCCATAAGAAAGAAAACTATATGTAACCTACATCGACACCAAGGCTGCATTTGATAATGTCAGAGAAACCATATGGAGTATTTTCTAGAACAAGGGAATTGAATTAAGATTGTTGAATATCTTAAAACTGTTGCATAGTTATATCTCAGCTAAAATAAAAAAAAAAACTCTAGACAGGGTGAAACAACAGATCCAATAAAAACTGACAAAGGAGTGAAACAGTGGTGCCTTCTTGCACCTATGTTGTTCAGTCTTTATGTCAAAACACTGGTAGATATTTTAGCATAAGTTTGTACCCCCCCCATTTATTAATAAAGAACACATTTAAATGTTTACAAGAAAGGATGACATGGCCCTAATTAGAAGTATAGAGATAGACCTGAAACTAGGGCTGTGCACTGGGCTGATTTTTGATATTTGAATTTTTGTCTCTGGTATTTGTATTTGTATCTGTATGTGTTTGCATATCAGTGTTTGCAAAACATTTTACAAAGACCAAGGGTTTGAGAGATTTTAATAAAATATGATAGTTATCAAGAAAATATGCATCCATATAATAACTGTTGAGCATTTTCTCTCATAGGAAACCCATGATATAATTTGCTGTTATAACCCATGGGTTATAAAGGTGAACACATGCCAGGTTTCCAATGCTCCATGTATGTGCCTGCCTCCATTCTCTCTTCTCCATTCATGAGGTGTCGGACACTTCGGGCCACTGTTGATGGGACACCGCCATTCCAGTATCACTCAGCGGTAAATAAATTAAAAAGAAAATTGCCTCAGCTGCTGACTTCCCTCACTAATTGGAGTAACCTAAAAGAAAAGAGAAAAGGTTTCAGCAGCCACTTGACCACAGACAGACAGCAGACTGCACTTCATCCACACTGGACTGTAGCAGTTTTATTTTATGTAACTGCTGTGGCAAGAAAACACTCCCCAACAATTATATAAAATAAAACATGGTATGGTGTGTTTTACTTGATATTTTACACACAGCCCTCAGTGTTGGATGCTTAAATAAACCCTGTGAGCTTCACTCTCAGGGTTTATGTAGCATCCAACACATTGGGGTGTGTGTAAAATTTAATTAAACACACCACCGCATGCATTATTCTATATGTAATGAGCAGCAGTAGCCATATATGTTTCCCATCAGCCTAAATCAAGGTCTAAAACAACTTTATGTAATCTAACACAAATACAATTATTTAACTGTGATATATAAAAAATGCATGGGGAAGTATGTGTAATGAGGATTTTATGCACACCTGAGGTGTGCAATGCCTCATAAACCCCGAGAGTGAAGCTTGAGGGATTTGTCAAGGCATTGCACACTAAGAGTGTGCATAAAACCTGAGTTGAACACACTTCCCCATGTTTTATTTTCTAGAATCACTGGTTCCTTTGATTTTTTTGTCAGACAGGTGCTTGCTTAACAGCCTAAAGCTGGTCTTAGTTTTTTCCTAGAGTGTTTCTTTTTTCTTGCTGTTTTATGAATTTTTGTCTTTCTAGGTCACTAGGTTGCTGAAATGATGATGAATGTGCCATTTTTTTAGGTGGGTAGACAGACATTAGTAGACCACTGATTATTTTTTGTTTCTGTGAGAAATGTGTCTTTCTTCATCCGTACGTAAGTTAAATTCCTGTTCAGCGGTTTCAGTGAGGTTAGGGCAATCTAGTTGACAGTGTGAGCTGACAGCACGAGGAGCCAGTAGTGCTAGCATGAGAGTGATTTTAGAATTTTTGCAAAAGGTGCTTAATCAACCTCTGTATATGCAGGTGATTATTTTATTTTATTCTATTGGCAACCGGGTAAGGATCCGTTATACATGGGTGGCATACACATATGTGTATAATCAAACTCTGTTATACATGGCTGTGTATAATCCACCATATATAATGGGGTTTGACAGCTTTTGCCCACAGTTGATAATCATCATTAACCAGTTATTATATTTGTATTAATATTTGTAAAACGTGCAGTATTTGTGTGTATTTGTCCTAAATAGTATTTGTTTTACACAGCTCTTCCTGAAACAGGCCTTCAAAGCTACAGTAGACAATTTAGGTAACCTTGGGCTATCCCTAAATATACATCAAACTAAAATAACTGTATATGGTAAGCAAAAGTCTCAAAATATACCATGAAAAATAGATAATATTGAGACTGAAGAGATGCAAGAACTTATTTGGGGTACTGTGTAGTAAAAACCTTAATTGGAAAGAACATTTGATAACAGTCAAGAATAAATACAACAAGGGGTATTAATAAATGTGCAAAAAGTCTTTAGTTTGGACTCTTTTACCGTTATGAAAAGAGGCTTTAAAGCTAAAGTAAATGAACAAGTCCTATTCAGAACTAAAATATGGGCTCCTACAGCTTGTGTGAAAGAACTAGAAAGGATCCAAAACTTTTCTATCAGATTGTTATTGTCTCTACCTAGAGATACTGTACCCCTACAGCAATATAGCACCTAAAATCTGATTTCCACCTTCTTGAGCCTACAGCATTAACCTATGTTCTATTATAATGGAAAAAATAAAAGCTATGTAAGACATTAGATTACCAAAACTGCACTGGCTAGAACTTATAAAAAATCTATAGAAGAAAAGATGTGTTTTTCTTCTTTTTTCAGGTAAGAAACCACAAACATTTAGCCTAGAATAATTTGGCCAACTAATGCAATTCTCAGTCTGGAAGGCTATGTTAGACTAGCAAAGCAGTGTTTATTTCACCTTTTTTTCAGCAAGATTTGAACACAATTGCTGATATGTCAAGCCTGAGATTGCATAGACAATGTTAAAAAGAATGTTCTAATTGAATTTTAATTTATATACTGCAAGAAATTTGCACATACAAAAATATTTACAAGGCTATGGCTCAGGTTAATTGTCCTTACACAAACTTGAGTTTCTGGACAATGGAGCTGATTCCAAGATGAATGGCGTAACTTGCATACGGTTGCAAGTTATGCCATTTGGCCCTATGCCAGGGACCCTATGCTGCATTCCAAGAGTGGCAGGATCCCGGCACTTGTGACATGTGGGATAAGCCATGCATGGGCTACCACCACACGCATGGTGTATTGCAGCTGCATGTCACAACTCGCAGCTGGTGACAGGTGGCCCCTTGAAGCCCCCCGCCCTGGACCACCTCAGCACACACCAGGGGGCATGGGGGGGCAGGACAGACAGCATAGGTGTCTGGGGGGTGCACCAGAAATGGACCCCCAGGAGTCCCAGATGATCAGAGGGTATGGGAAGGGGTGTGCTTGAGGGGGCTTGGAGACAGTACAGTGCGGTTTTCATGGTGCTGTGTGGCAGCACCTGATGGTGCCAGCCATCGGATGCCACTTATGACAGGTAGGAACTGCCATAACATCATTACACCAGTTCACCTTTTGGAATGACAATTATGGGTTACGACAGCCACCCTCCTAGAATTGGGCTTAGTTGCTGTCATAACCCACACTTGAGCCAGGCGCTGTATGCTGCGGCATAATGGGTGGTGTAACCTGCAGTTGTTGCAGCCTGCATCCGCCATGATGCAAGTTGCCACTTGGAATTCCAACTGGTGTACCACATGTCGTAAGTCATGGGATATGCCAAGGGTCTGGTGTATCTCGCTTTACACCAACATAGCCCATCCTGGAATCAGGCCCAATGTCTTTAACAACAAATTCATGTTATTGTAATGTAAATATGAGATTTACTTTGCAATATCTGTTTTTTTAACTGCCCACTCTTTAGTAAGGAAAGAGACACATGGCTGTCTCCTCTTCTTTGTAACTTAACTGAACATTCTGATGAAAGCAAGGTAGCAAGAGGAAGGAGCTACTGTTAGAACTTTACTACTCTACTGGACTAAAGAACTAGAACTCTACTACTGGGAACTTCAATTTAGGGTAAAACAAACAAAAGGAAAAAGAGTGTTTGAGTTGGGTGAAGGAATTATCTGTGCAATTAGCTAGGTGAAGAAAGAAACTGAATTAGGGGGAGTAGTTTAGAGAGAATGAAGCCAGGTGAGTACATTTAACAACTGACCTAGATAGCTTGTGGCAGAGAACAGCAAGAGGAAGGAGCTGCTGTTAGAACTTTACTGGGATTATATCGCCCTTCCCCTCTACCCTTAGCCAGTTCTACTTTTATAGGCACAGGATTTGACTGACAACAGGAACTTCCTGTTTTGGAGCAGGAAGGGATTGATCACAGAGCCACAAAAGACTCACCATCCCAAAAGAAAAAGAGTAGCTCTCCATCCCCCCTAGCTGCTGGAGGTCTGACTCTGTGCAAGTAAGAAGGAGACTACTCAAGAATATAGGAACTTACTGTACCAGAACAGGAAGATCAGGAGCTTTAAGGGCACGAAGGCAGTAGGAAAGTAGGGAGAAAAACAATTATGTAAAAAAATAAATAATAATAAAATAAACAGAGAGAGGAAAGAGTAAGCATACAAAACAACAGTTAAGGTGCCCCAAATAAGACATGATGGGAGTGGTGCAGTGGCTGAGGAGCAGCAGTCTTCTGGGAGACATTCTGCAGGATGCGGTGTTGTCCCATCTGCAGGTACCTCTCTGGACAGAGGGAGGAGGGTGCTCATCTCCAGGCTGAGTTGGTCAGGATTCAGGGGACCTCCTTTCCCACCCAGGGACCACTAGGGCCACCACTACTGCCTCAGAGGTTGCAAAGAAAGAGGAGTGGTTGGACCACAGTGGGCTCAGGGAGGGTGAGGGTGGTGAAACAGAGGTGCATACCTCCAGTTGTACTTCTCCACAATTCATATGCCATTCTGGCAGAGTGTGGTTCCTCTATGGAGGCACCTGCAATGGAGACCAAGGAGGATGCTGGGAACCTCTACAAAGGAGACCCACAGGAGGGTGGCATGGGACCCCACAGGGGAAGGAAACAACTTCTGGTGGGGGACTCCATTGTTAGGAGGGTAGAACTGGGGGAGGGAGGGAGGGAGAGGGAGGTAAGGTGCCTGCCTGGCACTATGGCTTGGAGGGACAGGGAGTGAATCCTCAGGATTGTGGGAACAACTGCAAGGGGGAAGGAGCTGGATGTCATTTCCACCTAGGGACAAATGATCTGACTGGGAAAGGGATCAGAGCAGTGCAGGAAAAGTTTGTGGAGTTGGGGAGGGGCCTTAGACAAGTAGCATGCATGGTAACCTTTCTCAGAGGTGCTGTCTGTCTGTGATATGGGTGAGGCTAGGGTGCTCCACACCATGGAATTCAATTAGTGGTTCAAAAACTGGTGCAGAGCTCAGGGTATTGGCTTCATTGGGGACTGGGGTCCACCTAGAGGTATGTAGGCCTATACAGGTGTGATGGTCTGCATCTGTCCAGAAGGGGAACCAGGATCCTAAGTGATAGGTTTAAATGCTTCATTGGCAAGCATTTAAACTAGTCAAGGGGGAGGCACTGAAAAGGAGAAGGGAAATCCTAGATCCCCTCTCAAAAATCAGGGTAGTTAGTGAGGTAAACACCAAGATAGAGAAGTTAATAGGGAGAAGGGCAGGGGTAAATGGAGAAAAAAACAAAGGCAGTAAGGACAGGGATGGGGCAAAAAGGGGTAAGGCCATCAAAAAATGGAGGGTAATGAGTACCAATGCCCATAGTCTAGGTAACAAGCTCCCTGAACTTGTGGCTTTAATGGGAGAGGGTTGCCTGCATATCGTGGCAGTCACAGAAACATGGTACACAGAGAACCATGACTGGGATGTCAACATACCAGGGTACACAATCTACAGAAGAGACAGGGAGGGTAGAAGAGGAGGAGGAAGAGTAGCTTTCTATGTAAGGGAAGGGATCAAAGCAATGGAACTAAAGGGTAAACAGGGAGGAGAGGAGGCACTATGGGTCACCTGGAGACTGGAAATGGCACCACAGTCTGCAAAGGGTTTATATACTGACCCCCATTTCAAGAGGATGAAATAGACAAGGAAATGATGAAAGATATCCTTAGGATGGCAGAGAAAGGGGAGAAATTGCTGATGGGGGACCTGAATATGCCAGATGTTAACTGGAGCACCTTTGTTGCAGCCACATCCAAGAGCAGGGCCATTCTCGATGCCCTAAAGGAGGCATGCCTCAGACAGCTAGTGTTGGAACCCACTTGGGAGGGAGCAGTTTTAGACCTGGTACTCTCAAATGGGGACAGTGAGAGGAACTCAGTTATAGAAGCTGGTAGTCATCTGGGAACAAGTGACCACCAAACAGTGTGGTTCATAATAAACTCAGCTGTAGAGTCAAGCTATACAAAACTGAAGGTACTGGACTTCAGAAGGGCTGATTTTGTCAAAATGGGAGAGTGCCTCACATAGGGTTGATACACAAGGTGGGGTGGAAAGGATGAGGAGGGACTTGGCAAGGTTGGTCAAATGTATGGCAGCTTAGATTCAATGCAAAGAACTGCAAAGTAATGCACATGGGAAACTAAAACCAAGGAGAAGATTACACAATAGGGGGTGAGATACTGACAACAACAAAAATGGAAAGGGACCTAGGGGTAGTTATGTCAGATGACCTGAAGGTGGGAAAGCAATGTGAGAAGGCAATAAGGAGGGCTGGGGGATACTGGGATGCCTAGGGAGAGGCATCACCAGTAGAAAACAAGAAGTTGTTATCCCTCTGTACAGACAGTTGGTGAGACCCCATCTGGAGTACTGCGTGTAGTTCTGGAGACCCCATCTCCACAAAGACATAGACAGGGTGGAGGCTGTCTAGAGGAGGGCACCCAAAATGGTGCAGGGTCTGCACCAGAAGACATATGGAGAGAGGCTAAAGGAAGCTTAATATGAATACCCTTGAGGAAAGGAGGTAGAGGGGGTACATGATAGAAACTTTCAAGCACCTCAAGGGAATCAATAAAGTCCAAGAGGGTAGCATCTTTCAGAAAAAGAGATGTGCAAGAGCAAGAGGGCACAATTTGAAGATAGAGGGGGGGACAGCTCAGAGGTAATGTGAGGAAGTATTTTTCCATGGAGAGGGTTGTAGATGCATGGAACAGCTTTCCTAAGGAGGTCATGGAGTCAAAAACAGTGGGAGAATTCAAGAATGCATGGGACGGACGTAAGGCAATTCTAGTGGGGGGTAGAAGGAAGTGGGCTGTTGGTTAACTAGGATCGGCAGCTTATTCATTAGGTAAAGAAATGGAAAGACTAAGTGGACCAAGCAGTCCTTATCTGCCATCAAATTCTATGTTTCTATGTAGTTAAACATTTGTTTAGCCAACATAAACGGACTGTATTTGCAAAAGCATGTTTTGCACATAGGATATTTTTAAAGCTAGAGATGATGAAAATAACAAGTTGATAGAGCTATATGGAATATCAAATTCCACTCACAGAATGTCCACAGAATTACCATTTGGAATCTGTGGAACTCTCCAGAATTTGTGCTAAAATTCCATGGAATTACTGTATGCCAAATTTTTTATTTCAGTTATTTTAGTCACATTTTAAAAGTATACATCTAAATGACACCACATTTGGTATGTAGACAGCTAGTTATGGCCTACATGAACATACCAGATTTCAGAGTCATAGGTTGGAAGGGGGAGTATTGGGTGCCCAAACATTTAATCCAAATTTAATTTTCAGTTATTTCAACCTAATTTCAAAATTGCTTGTCCAAATCTCTCCAGGTTTGCAGAATTTAGAGAAAGACACAACATGGATATGTACACCAGTTTATAAGTCTTAAGCATCAAAGGGAGCTGAGTTATAGGTAGCCAAATATGTTGCCAGATTTTAGATTTTGTTAATTTAATATAATTTTGATAATATTCATTGAAATGTTATAACATTTTACAGATATGCAGGTTATCCCTGCATTTATGTATGTACATAGTTTCATATTTCTAGCTTCAAATGGGACCGAGTTATATCCTGCCAAACATGCTGCCAGAATTTAAATTTCAGTTATTTCCCTCTAATTTTAAAATAACATATCCAAATTCAACCAGCTTTGACACATTTAAACTACTTTGCAGCACATGTTCATTTCTGATGTAGTTCATATTACCAGTTTTAAATGGGACTGAATTAAAATTAGTCAAACTTTCACAACATTTTTAAATTAAATTTTGCAAGACTGTAAACTGCAAATTTATGAACACATGAAACTTTAAAACTAGAGAATGCTATGCCATTACATTTGATAGGTTGTTACACCTTAAAAAGGGACTGTGTGTTGATTTTATTAATTGATTGCTGCCAAAAGTTGCAAAATAGCATCTGTACTTAAAGTCAAATTCCATGAGTCTTTGTGAAATTTGTGGAATTTCATGAAAATTCCATAAAATTAGAATTAGCTAATGTCACTCATCCTTACCCGTGGGATTCAAATTAAAGGATAGTGGTATGAGAGGCAGGTAGTGCAGGGGGTCACCAGTTGCAGGAGTTAGATGCATAGTTTCCCCAAGAAATGGGCAGATGATCTGGGTAGCACACCAATGTCCCCCAGCTGGAGCAAGGAAGCACAGAGTGTAAACAATTCCAAACTGAATACAGGATATGTAAGGATCACACTCAGTAAATTGATGATCCAGGAAGCCTGACATATGTGCAAGTCTAAGACTCAGAGGTACTCAAAAAGATGTAGCAGGAGAAGACAATGTCTGGGGCACCAGGAAGGAAGGAAGAATTCTGGCTATTCCAACAGGATAAGCTGATAGGAAAAGGAGTAGGTGACTCCTGTTTTAAGTGACTTGTCACTATAAAGAACAAAGAGGAAATCAGTGGGATAAGTAGTTCTATTGAGTCAATCTGGCTATACTAAGGGGGAGGGGAAGGGAACAGTAACCAAGACAGGAACAGCAAGACTGCAGAAAGCTCATCCCAGCTTATCAAATGAAGTAGTGATACGTACATTGTGAAAGACTTCTGGATGCTTCTAAATATTTGAGAAACTGTTACCAATATTTTTCCCACTGTAAATTTAAAACTGTTAAACCAATGTATCCAGTTGTGCTAGACACCAGAACACATATTGGATATGCATGTCAAATGTTAAGTGCATGCCTGCAAGAGTAGAGAAGTTGCACACATTCACATTTTTGAGAGTTTTCACATTTTGCAAATATTTACATAGTGAAAATTTGAACCCCTGTAACTTAAAAATCTCTAATCCAGTTCTCTCCATAATTAGAAGACCCTTTAACCTTTATGAAAAGGTAATTTGTGCTAATTTAGACATGTCTAGTTCCAAAGGTGCCTGAGTTATATTCAGATAAAATTTTCATGAAATTTCCCCTCAAAAAATAAAATCAGATTTTAAGCACATACAATTCTGAAAAGACACAGCCTAATGTCATGAAAGCTGGTATATTTTTAGAACCCTAATCATCAAGTAACCTTGCTGAATTTAAGATCTATGGCCCAATAGATGGCTGAGATATATGCAGATTCAAATTGTCATGAAATTTCCCACAAAAAATTAAACTGACAGATTTTGATCACTATAATTTTGAGACAATCCTTCTTAATGTCATGAAATTTGGCACAATGTTAGAACACCTGTCATAAATTAACCATGACAAATGTAAGATCTCTGGCCCAATGGATTGCAAAGGTATGTGCAGATAAAGATTTTCATGAATTTTTCCACAAAAAGATAAAATGACAGACTTTGAGCATCTATAATTTTGAAACGATCCATCCTAATTTCATAATATTTCACATGTCATTCGAATGGTTTCTAGACATTAAGCATTCCAAATTCTAGATCTCTTGCTCAATAGACAGCCAAGTTATGATCAAATTAATACATTTTAAAAGTTAAACAAACTTTTGATAAAATTCCCCGCAATTCAGAGTTTTCTCATTCTGCACACCTCTATTGGTTATTTTATATTGCAGTATTTGTAATATTACATGTTATAAATTACTGGTTTTATATGTGTTCTTTTAACTTAATAAACTGAACTGAGCTGAATTTACAGTATTCTGTGATCCCTAGTGGTAAATTAGCAAATTGCAGAAAGACAGGCAAGTGCAAAATGATGGTCTCCTCTATTCTTGATGGTTCTTCACTCAGATTACTGATTGACATAAGGTTACCTTACACTGGGCACCACTGTACATTTACTATGAAATCCCCTATGAATGCTAAATTATTTCTATTCTACTCAGCTGTTTCCTTCCTTCTTCGTGGCAGCTCAAGTGTATGGCTGGGTAAAATATATAGATATGGCTTCTACAATATTGTCACAAAATTCCACAATTTTCACAAAAATGCACAAAATTTGAATTTAATTACTGATTTTCTTTTCCAAACTATTGCTGCTTATAACCTGGTCATCCTAAATTGATACATACACTGACTCATTATCACAGGGATTTCCTTGTGGAATAAGATACTCATAAACCATAGGTGTGGTTGCTCAATTTTCCAAGGCTTTATTTACAACCCCACCATCTCCCTCTGCTCCATGCCACCTAGGGTGATGACTCCATAATGTGCCTGGCCCAGCTGGATGTAACATTTCCCTTCCCATCATTGTCCAAAACAGTTCATTTTTACTCTTCCACACTATTCTTCTTGGGTTCAGGTGCGCACCCCATATCCTCTGCGTAGTCTTTGCTTCATCGTCTTGTGATCGGGTATTCCACCTGACCCTCTCCTTCCACTCTGTGGCCCCATGTCCATGTCTCTGCCTTCCCCCTGGAACCCCTTGCCCCCTCTCCCCTTTCCCTTGCCCCCTGCTATTCCTCATCTATCCTTCCTTTGACCCCTTTACTCCCATGTCCCTCCTTCAAAAACACCCTGCCCTTCCCAGGATGGGTGTTGCCCTCAGCTGGCAACCCATTGTTGACCCCACTGCTGTTGCCCTCTTCCTGACAACCCTGGACTTCCAACCTCCTGTGCTGGACCTGCCAACCTCACTTGCCAGTCCCTGGATGCTTTATGTCCTACTTTCGGCACCCTTTCTCTGCTCCTAATCTGTGGGTGGAGGTGGGAAATCAGAAAATCCAGCAAAATGAGGCTCTTTCTGCACTGCCCTTAAATAACCCCATTTAAGCCACTCCCCTGGATATTTCTTAACCAATCCCTGTCAGCCTTCTCCATTTCCTATCAGACCTACACTCCTATTATTAGGGTAATTGGAGACCATCGGCCCAGTCCTTGCAGAGATTGTTTGGTGCTCCTTAGACTTGGAAGAGTTCCCTAACTCCCTGAAAGAGGCGGTGGTGACACCGCTTCTCAAGAAAGCTTCTTTAGACCCAAACATCTGTGCAAACTACGGACCGATCTCTAACCTTCCCTTCATCAGGAAGGTGATTGAGAAAGTGGTTGCACTGCACTGGAGAACCAGCTCACCATCCACGATGTCTTCGATCCTCTCCAGTCAGGTTCCTGGAAGAGACATTGTACCGAGACCACTCTGGTTTGGGTGCTCAATGATCTCCTGATAGCAAAAGATCAGAAGCGCCGCTCCATCCTGGTCCTTCTGGATCTCTCCTCAGCATTTGGCACTGTGGACCATGGGGTTCTGCTCAAGTGACTGAGGGTTATCTGTGGACTGGCTGGTCCAGCTCTCAGATGGTTCCATTCTTTACTAGCCGGCCGGTTTCAGAGGGTAGTGTCGGGGATATTTTCCTCTGAGCCATTCTGTCTGCCATGTGGTGTCCCTCAGGGCTCAGTGCTGTTCCCCATGTTGTTCGTAGTGTATTTGCTGCCCCTCTGAGACATTGTAAGGCAATATGGGCAGTGGTTTCACTGCTATGCAGATGATACACAGCAGTATCTGTTTTTCGCACCTGACCAGGATAGTGCGGTCTCGATGTTTATCAGCTGTCTGGTGGAAATCCATGACTGGATGAAGTCCAGCTGGTTGAAATTGAATTCTGGAAAGACTGGGGTGTTGGTTATGGACCCAGGGTGCCGGATAGAGAGGTCGGTGGTGGGGTTACCTTCCAGGCTCTGGCTCGATGGTGTACAGCTGCCCACCTCTGAACGGGTGTGCGTAACCTGGGGATGGTATTTGACGATGAGCTGACACTGTGGGTGCAGGAGTCTGCAGTCATCAAATCTTCCTTTTATCATCTTAGGAACATCACCAGAATTAAACACCTCATTCCATATGATGATTTGCCCATGTTGATCCATGCCTTTGTGACCTTGCGCCTTGACTACTGCAACTTCCTATACCTGGGGCTTCCGGGGGTTGATGTCCACCGCTTGCAGCTGGCGCAGAATGCTGCAGCATGATTACTGACTGGGACTTCACATACCAGTCATATTACTCCAGTGCTGCGCGATCTGCACTGGCTGCCTATACAGTAGTGGACCACCTTCAGGATCAGTCTTCTGACCTACAATGCCCTACATGGATTGGGACCAAGTGCTCCTGGTTCCTTACAGCCCCGGCCGGCCTCTTTGCTCAACTGACAAGGGTTGTTAGAGGTTCTCGGGGTGTGGCTGAAGACATCTGGTGCCAGGGCCTTTATGTTCATGGTGCCATCCCTGTGGAACTCTCTACCTTGTCAGATTAGAGAGTGCAGGACTGTGGAGAGCTTCAAGACCAGTTTAAAAATGTATCTATTTAAACAGGCTTTTAATATTTTAAGTTTTAGAAACTGTGAGAATTTTAATTGAAGTTGATGTATTTATGTGATTTATTGAACTGTTTTATGATGTCTTGTATGTAAAGCACTTTGATGTCTGAATTGAGCTATACAAGTAAAAATATTATTATTATTATTGTTTCCCCCTTCCCCCTTCCCTCCTCTGATGTCACTATCCTGTCCTTGGTTCCCCCCTCTCCCTTGGCCTTTCCCCAAGGACAATTTTGTCAGCCTCTTTAGAAGGCAAGCTTTTGTCACAGGGATTTCCTTGTGGAATAAGACACTCACACATCTTAGGTGTGGTTGCTCAACTGGCCAAGGTTTAATTTACAACATACTCTACAATTCCAAATCATCACGTTCCATTTTTATACATTCATATTAAATATCAGCATTGTAGTCCCCTTCCCATCATTGCCCAAACAGTCCATTTTTACCCTTCTACTCTCTTCTTCTTTGGTTTGGGTGTGCACCCAATGCCATCTGCGTAATCTTCCCTTCATCTTCTTGGGATTGGGTGTTCCACCTGACCCCCTCCCTCTGCTCCGTGGCCCCTGGAGTGTTGACCCCATGAGGTGCCTGGCCCATCTGGATGTAGGACCCAGTCCATGCCTCTGCCTCCCCCCCAAAAACTCCTTGTTCCCTCTCTTCCCCCTTTTCCCTTGCTCTCCCTCCTATTCCTCATCTATCCACTAGCCCATCTCCAGCTGTTGCAATGAATGATGGGCTTCCCCTATTGGCTAGCTCCTTCAGCTTCCCATTCTTCTATCACTTCAATTTTTAATAAGAAAAGGGTGTTAATTACTTTGGACAAGTGGACCTCATCTGACCTGTAGTCCCCGGGCAGTCATGGACTATCCCATTTTTTATATAAATACCCTAGGCTTTCAATAACATTGCTGTCATCCTTCTATTTAACCTCTTTCTAGCCCTTTTGATGGCTTTGATGTCCTGTGCCTGGCTTCATACCCTCCTAGGTATGACAGAAGACCAGGGGATCATCACCTCTGGCCACCAGGATCTGAAAACCCCACAATCATGAAATATTTTGTTTAACAAGTCCACTCAGGGTTGATCCCCCAAGTCATTTCCCCCTGCATGTATCACCAGCATGTCTGGCTGTGGCCATTTTAGTTTCATCTCTTCAGCTAACAGAAGGATTTGTGCCCTTTTCAGCCCATGGACCCCTTTCCAGAAAATCCTAGTGTCCTTCAGTGCCCTGTGAAACTGCTTCCCCCAGGCTTACTCACTGCTTTCTGTTCCACCAAATAAATTAAGAAGTTCCCCAATATCCAGACATTCCTTCTTCGAGCAGCAGCTGATGGAAGACAAAATAAAAGTTTAAAACTATTTCCTTATGTATTTCTTATAACAGTTAGATCATCATCTGCCCGACAATTTGATGAATTCTGCAGAGGCCTACCTGGCTGCCATCTCTGATGCAGCCCCAATCCTGAAGGAATGTGGTGTGAACCGATCGGTGTCCTCACCCAAAAAAATCATTCTTTTATGTCTCGTGCATGCGTAAGGAACGTCTTAAAACAGTATGACTTTTTGGAGGTGTGTGATCCTCCTAGCAAATGCAGTGCTCAGTATACCAGGTATGACCCTACTGGACCAATACATGCTGAGCTGTGTGTGTGAGAGCAGTTCGGCTGTGTTGGTCTTCACTTCAAACTAAAGGTCCACTGCAATCAGCGGTTATAACGTGTGGAATTAGCATATTGACATTGACTTTTCCCTCCATGAAATTCCTCCTGCTTCCTCCCTCTGCTGATGTCCTCCCCACTCCCTCATTGTTGTCCCCCCCTGGCCCCCATGTTGTGTGCCAAAGTGGGTGCCCAATCCCTGTCGGCTGCAGCCCCCAATAACAAACAACCAGGTGGCACGCTGGGATCCCACCCCAGTGTGTTCATTTCTCCCCCCCACACATGCTGTATGGCCAATGGGGGTGCCCAATCCCTGTCGGCTCCAGTTCCCCCCACAAACACATAGGTGGCACACTGGGACCCCACCCTAGCATACCAAAAGTGTCCTGTGGAGTCTTTCTGTTTTATACAGTGCTGTGAGTTTTTTATAGTGCTGTGAAAGAAGAAAACGGTCCCTCGGTGAGTTGCTTGCCCCTCCACCATCCCGCAGCCACCCTCTGCACACCCCACCTCCCCACACTCTCTCTCACCCCATACATACCTCTGGAGCCTGGCGTGACGATCTTCCGTGGACCAGGAACACGTCTACACTCTTCAAAGCCGACCACAAATTGAAGAAATGCCGGTAAGCTGTATAATGTCATAAATGTTTTTTTTTTCAACTTATGTGGATATCTTGGTCATTTTTGAGACTTTTGGCACCAAATTTCAACATGGGGTTATTGGGACCCCTCCTCATGAATGCAATCACTGTCATGGCATTATTCGGTCCCAAAAGGTGATTTTGTGGTCACTGTGCAGAATCACCTTTCAGGACTGAGTAACAAAATGACAGTGTCAGTGTTCATGAGGTGGGATCTCAAAAAGCTTATGTTGCAAATTTGGTGAACATTTTCAAAAAAATGACTGTTTTATGAGCGTGCGTTGCACAGTTTCCAAGCACACTCTTAAGTTCGCAAATTTGTAATATTTTCATTCCAGATTTTCGACATTGACATTTTTCCACACCTCATTATGAACAGTACAGCTGTCATTTTTCACATCCTGGCCAAAATGTGCTTTCGCACTTCCGGTGCAGAATGGCATGGTCACTGAGGGAAATCAGTGTTCGGTACAGAATAAGACAATCACAATGACATTGTTCATGAGCAGAGGTCCTAAAATGGCTATCTTGACAATTCAGTGAAAAAAATTCCAAAAAATGACTGTTTTATGAGCGTGCATTGCTCAGTTTCCACGCACACTCGTAAGTTTGCGAATGTGTAATATTTTCACTACAGATTTTCAACATTTGCATTTTTCCACACCTCCTTATGAACAGTACAGATGTCATTTTTCACATCCTGGCTGAAATGTGTTTTCCCACTTCCTCCGCAGAATAGCGTTGTCTCTGTGGGAACTCAGTGTTCGGTACAGAGTAAGAAAATCACAGTGACACTGTTAATGAGCAGAGGTCCTAAAATACCTATGTTGAAAATTTGGGGACAACAACCCTTAAAATGACTGTGTTACAAGCGTGCATTGTACAGTTTCCAAGCAACCTCGTAACTTCATAAATTTTTTGTATTTTCACTTCAGATTTTCAGCATTTACATTTTTCCACATCTCCTTATGAACAGTGCAGCTGTCATTTTTTACATCCTGGCCAAAATCTGTTTTCTTACTTCCGGCGCAGAGTAGTGTGGTCACTGTGGAAAATCAGTTTTCAGGACAGATTAAGAAAATCAGAGTGACATTGTTTATGAGCAGAAGTCCTAAAATGCCTATGTTGAAAATTTGGTGATAAAAGTCCATAAAATGACTGTGTTACAAGCGTACATTGTGCAGTTTCCAAGCACCCTCATAATTTCACAAATATGTAATATTTGCACTCCAGATTTTTAACACTGACATCTTTTGACTCCTCTTCCTTATGAACAGTACAGCTGTTATTTTTCACATCCTGCCCGAATTCTGTGTTTGCAAATCTGGCACACGATGGTGAGGTTGCAGTGGGAAATCAATGTTCTGGACAGATTACGAAAATCATACTGATAGTGTTCATGAGCAGAGGTGACAAAATGCCTATCTTGAAAATTTGGTGAAATAAATCCACTAAATGACTGTGTTACCAGGATGCGTTGTGCAGTTTCCACACAGGCTGGTAACCTTGAGAATAACCAGGGCGTTAGGATTCCTAACAGAAACACTTAAGAAGTATGAGGCTGAAATGTAAATCAGATGTAAGAGGAGTTGCAGAGAGGTACTCTGTTGGGACATGAATGCTGAAGGGACAGGGATACAACTAAGGCGAGGGGCCCTGCATAAATGCCAAACACCACTACAAATACCTGAAAGCTAATGTTCGGCATTGACAAATGCTTGTTAAGTACCGCAGTCACTTGGTAACAGGTGACTGTGTCCCCATTACCGTGTATAAAAAATTTGCCCTCCCCTTGTGGCCTCCCTTCTTTGTATGCCTCCATAGCCCTTAAAACACAATCCTCCTCATTTTCTCATCTGTGAAAAAACACCTTCATCCATGCCCAGCCTGAACCCTTTTTGACTTACGGAGCTTAACTTCAATGCCACTCGCTCCCCACGTGACATCCCTCCACATCAAATCCCCATTATTGTCTGTTTATTCCTAGTGACTTCCTCTCCTATCTTGAATGCTCCCTTCTGCAGGGTTAGAAATGTCACTGTAAACAGCCGAGCTTCATACTCTGAGGGGCACACGTGCTTCAGGGTTCTTAGTAACCTCCCTAGGAGTTCCCTCATTATCAGCCTATGCTGGTCTACCACCTTCCCCTGTAATCTCTTTCATCCTTGCACGATTATATGGATCACTAGGGCCTTGTTTGGTTCCCCCACCCTTGGAAGTTACATACCAGGCCTATCAAGAATCAAGCCAAGAATCTTTCTGAGGTGCTATCTCCTCTCCCTCATTCAATCCCTCTCAGTAGCCACCCTTAGACCTTGCTGGGCCCGCACCCCTGCTGTCTCTTATCTCCCATTCCACCCGCATCCAACCCACATTTCTCATCCCACCCCTGAAGCCTTCCCCTGCCATGTACCCCAATCATCCTCACCCTCTCTTTTCTCCTCCTCCTAACCCCTTTCTGTGACCCATGTTCCAACCCCTCTGCCCCCTCCTACCACTACGCCAATCTATTCCTTAGTGCCCTCGACCTCCCACCAATCCCCACCCCCTCAGGCTCCTCTAGTGACACCCCATCCCCACCCAAACCTCCCATGCTCACATTTCCTTGCCCTCCTCCTCCCTTGCCCCCCCTCCTCATCCTTACCATATTCGAGCCCTGCCAACATCGACTCTTAGCCCCAAACTGACCTCCAGCCCAGGTACCTATGGTCATAGGCCCAAACCCCTCAGGTCTATCTTTCTAAGGCTCTCCCTTATTCTGCTGCTCCTGTCTGGTAATGTCCATCCCAAATCGGGCCCAACTGCCTCAAATATCTCACTTCTTAATGTGGTAAATAACCTCTACATTGCGTCTATGAACATCTGCAGTATGCAAAATAAATTTGTCTGCCTCCAGGGGTGGAGGGCCCAACATCAACCTGACATCCTCTCCATTGTTGAGACTTGGCTCCCCAAGAATGGACCTGACTCATCCATTGTACTCAACAGTTACACTGTCATCCGGGAGGACAGAACCAGCAGGAGAGGTGGAGACTGTGCCATCTATATCTGTGACTCCCAACTCTGTCAACAACTCCACTTCCCCCTGCTTGAACATGAAGCTCAAGCCCTTACACTCAAACTCAGGACTGGCATTTCCAAGACCCCCCCTTCTCATCAGTGCCATCTACATCCCCCCCCCGAAACCAAAAACAGGCCTTTGAATCTGTTTTAAACTACCTCTCTCACCTACCCCGTAACTTGGATATCCTCGCTCTTGGTGATTTCAACATAAATTGGAAAGCTAAATCATCTGCCCCCTATAAGAACATTATAGCTGCCTTGGACCTTCACCGAGCTGTCTCCTCCCCCCATGCACCTGGATCCTTACACTGGCTCCTACACACTAATTGACCTCATCCTAACCAACTGCCCTTCAAAACTCACCAATGTGATTGTACTTCCTGATGCCCTGAGTGACCACTCTCCAGTGACATGTTCCTGGACTGCTACCACCAGCAAACCACTTCCCAAAACTGTGCTCTTGTGCCTCCTCAGACCAGGGAAGCTGTCGCAGTGCAAACACTTCCTCACCACCCTTAACTGGTCCCCTCACAGAAACATAGAAACATAGACTTTGACGGCAGATAGGGACCACTTGGCTCACCCAGTCTGCCCATTTCCCTACCTACTGGATAAGCTGCAGATTCTAGTTAAGCAACAGCCTACTTCCTGCCACCCCCACTACAATTGCCTTATGTCTGTCCCATGCATGTTCAAATTCCCCCACTGTTTTAGACCCAACAACCTCCCCAGGAAGGTGGTTCCATGCATCCACCACTCTCTCTGTGAAAAAATTCCTCACATTATCCCTGAGCCTTCCCCCCTCTATCTTTAAATTGTGCCCCCTTGTTCTTACACATCTCTTTTTCTGAAAGATGCTACCCTCCTGGACTTTGTTGATTCCCTTCAGGTACTTGAACATTTCTATCATGTGCCCCTGTCCCTCCTTTCATCAAGGGTATACATATTAAGCTCTCTCAGTCTTTTCATATGGTTTCTGATGCAGGCCCTGCACCATTTTAGTTGCCCTCCTCTGGACTGCTTCTATCCTGTCTATGTCCTTGCATAGATGAGGTCTCCGAAACTGCACAGAGTACTCCAGATGGGGTCTCACCAACTGTCTGTACAGAGGTATACCACTACCCTTTTCTACCCGTGATGCCCCTTCCTATGCATCCCAGTATTCCCCTGGCTCTCCTTACTGACTTATCACATTGCTTACCAACCTTTAGATCATCTGATATGACTGCCCCTAGGTCCCTTTCCATTTTTGTTGTTGTTAGTACTTCCCCTGCTATTGTGTACTCTTCTCCTGGGTTTTTGTTTCCCAGGTGCATTACTTTGCACTTCTTTGCATTGAACCTAAGTTGCCATATGTCTGACCATTCCTCCAACCTTGCCAAGTCCCTTCTCATCCTTTCTACCTCCCCTTGTGTATCAACTCTGTTACAGATCTTTGTGTCAAAGAGGCATAACTTCCCTCCAGACCCTCTGCAATGTCACCTATAAAGATGTTAAAGAGGACTGGACCCAGTACTGAGCCCTGAGGTACTCCACTCATGACCCCCCTTTCTTTGGAATGTGTTCCATTCACTATTACCTTCTGTGTCCTGTTGTGCAGCCAGTTTGCTACCCAGACTACGACCTGGGACCCACTCCCAGGCTGGCTAACTTACATACTGTTTGCCAGCAGATTAGGCCTTACGGTCTATCGAGTCTGCTCGAACCTAGATCCTTAGTTGGGTGCCGAGACCCTCCCATCCCTTGTTCTCCAGAAACCCCTATCATCCATCCCCACCCCCCAGGACAGGCCATCATCTGAACTTGATTATTAATCTTTTGTGCAGGACTGTGTCAAATGCGTTGCTAAAGTCTAGGTAGGCCATATCCACAGCCCCTCCCTGGTCTATTACTTTGGTCACCCAGTCAAAGAAATCTATTAGATTCATCTGACATGATACCTCTTGATACCTCCCCTGATGTTGACTCTGCTCTTGATTTGTTTATCAAGGCCTTTACCTCCACCTTTGACAAGTTTGACCCCTCACCAAATGCACTGTAAAAAACCTTAACACACCCTGGGTCAGCCCAGCCCTCCTCAAACAAATGCACCATTGGGACTCACTTTGGCCCAAAGCCTTGGCATCAGGCTCCACTACTGATAGGCAGCTCTACAGAGCCACACAAAACATATGCACATGGTCCATCCATAAGGCCAAAGTGGAACACTACAGTAAATCCCTCTCCTCCTCCTGGGGCTCCAGCTGCAAATTCTGGGCCACCCTCAAAGAACTCAATAGAACCCCCCTCTCCACGTCAATGGCTCCCACACACAAGACCCTAAACAAATTGCTAACTCCCTTAACTCTGCCTTCTCAGACCTAAGTAAGGCACTTTTTCACCCCCACACCACCCTTGTGCCCAATGCTAATATCCCTCCATTCCACTTCAATGCCATCACCCCACAGAATGCCAAGCCTTACCTTACCAAAGCCCTGAGCAAACCCGTGCACAGCAGTTACTGTCTTGACCTCAGGCTTCTCTGCCTAGTTCTTGAAGAGGTCATCTACCCCTAACTAAAATCCTCAACCGCTCCCTCTGCCTTTTGCAGTTCCCCTCCACCTGGAAAGCTGCCATCATTATCCCTATCCACAAAGGGGGTGATCGAACCAACCCCACTAACTATCGTCCTATCTCAGTACTTCCACCCATTTCCAAAGCCCTAGAAAGGGTAATCTCGGATCAACTCACGGACCACCTTGACAAATATAACCTCCTCTGCAGGTAGCAGCATGACTTCCATAAAGGTCACAGCACCACCTACTGCACTTGTAGAATTCCCCACCACTATCCACACTGACTTGATGGTGGGCTCCTCCTTGGTGTAGTCTATATCGACCTCACCAAAGCCTTTGATACCAACCATTCTCTCCTACTCTATGTCCTGTCAAACACTGGCCTCTCTCAGGATGCCTACCACTGGTTCATTGATTATCTCTGCAGCAGATCCCAACAAGTCAAAATCAGTACATCCTCTCCTCCTCCTCCTCCCTTTCTGTCTGCTCTGGGGTCCCTCAGGGCTCCATACCGGGGGCCCTACTCTTCACTATCTTCTTTAACATCCTACCCAAGGCTTGTGCTAATCAGCTGCTACTCTATATGGATGATGCTGTCCTTTTCTCCTCCTACTCAGACCCCAGCTCTCTCCAACAATCCCTTCAAACCTATTTCTCTGTGGTTGAATCCTGGCTTACTGCCCATCGCCTAGTACTAAACTACAAAAAAACTAAAGTAATGACTTTATCCCACTACCAAAGTCATCACCATGGTGCCCCCTGACAATCCTTAACTCATTAAATCAACCCCTGGACCAAGTAAACTCCTTCAAATATCTTGGAGTCACCCTTGAATCTTTGCTTACCTTTCACGATCATATCAACAATCTCTGTACTACTATCAACAGCAGAATTGGTCAGCTATACTGGTATAAACACTGCCTCACCCTGAGGTCCTCTGCCTGGCTGTCTTCTCCTCCTTACTGTCCCTCATAGACTATGGGATACCCATATATGGAGCAGCAGATAACACCGCCCTCCGTAGAGTCAAATTATCCTTAAACAATGCCTGCCACTTAGTCACAGGATGTGACAGGCTTACCCATATCTGCACACTCTATAGCCTCTCTGGCTGGCTCAACTTTGACAGCAGGCTCAAATACCAGACCTGCCTGCTAGCCAAAAAAATCTCCTCTGGTTTAGATGATGTCTAACATCATCCATCCTGACACTGCCCCCCCGGGCTACCCACAGTTTCAACAAACTGTCTCTCCTATTTCCCCGCCTCAGGACATCCTTGGGGCAGCACTCCTTCTCCTATAGGGCCCCCCTCTGGATGAATTCTCTACCCATCTTGGTCACCTCTGCTTTAAACCTTAGCCCCTTCAAAACAAACTTCTGATCTCATCTCCTCTCCTCCTGCTCCTGTGACTGTACCTAATTCTAACCCTCTCTCTCCTGTGTTCCTTCACTCTCCCAACTTTGCCAACCCCCCCATGACAATGGATTTCACTTACTCCAGCTTATGTTTGCTGACCTTGTATTTTAAGCTGAGGCTATCATTGTCTTCCACCTTGTTATTTGTATCTCCTATGTAATTAAATTCTGAAGTAAGGCCTTTCTAAAGAAGTCTCTGACTCAAAGGGTTGCAATTCTGATTTCTCTCTAAAATAATTAAAAATAAAAAAATTCCAGCTAGATGTAATCCAGTGGTGGAATGCACCATCCCTTCCTCCCACTTCTTCACTATCTACATCATGACTTGAGTCTCTGTAACTGGGCTACTTACCTCCATCGCCATCTTACACTGAAATTCCTGGAATGCCTTCCATATCCTCTCATATGCCCTCTAGTGTGTTGGGCACCCAGGAACCTTGAAATGGCATTTGAGCTCTATCTATTCAATTTCTCACAATTCTGGTGGGACCCTTGTTCTCTCTGGTGCAGCCTCGGGTGCCAACGACCTGAACCTGTCCAACTGAAGACAGGAAAGGCTGTCAGCTACCTTGTTCTTTGCACCCTTGATACATCTTGCTTTAAATGATATAGTTCATCATAACCCTTCAATCACCATCTGCTGCACCACCCTGGTCACTGATTCTGTGGATTCCCTCTATTTGTTCAAAACCTCAACTACCACCTGATTGTAGCACCAAAAAATGACCTTCTTATTTTTGAGCTTCTCACGCCAAATTTTACTGCTACCCATAATGGAAAAATCTCTAGGAACATAATGTCCCTCAGTAAGCTCTTGTCTGACCAATCTGCCAGCCATTGCTCTGAAATCCATTCCCCCCTGAAATAAGCCCCCATCCTCAAGGACCCCGCTACATCCATATATAACTCCAGGTCTGTGTTAAATAACCAGTCTTCCTGCCAGAACATGATCACATTGAACTGCTGCAAGAAGTGTTCCCAGATTTCTAAATTCTGATTTACTTCCTTGCCTATGTCCACCCAATTATGCGGGGGCTCCAATTCAAAATAGCAATTGAGGAATGGCAATGCATGATAACGATGCTGAACACAAATTGCAACCACTCTTGGCAATGTCATTTTCTGTGGGGGGCTTAGACCCCTGCACCACCCTTGTGGGGGGCAAAACCCCTTTATTATACAGTATATTCCTACTCTGGGGGGCCAAACTCGGGGATGGGGGAACCGAGATTTCTAAAAAAGTGTTTGCACTGTGGTTCAGTTGCCGTTATGTTGCTTCACCATTCCTAAATTGCTATCATAGGATACCTGATGTGGGAGCTTTTCCCCCACTGTGACCCTTGCCAACCTGAGGGTGAAGGTGTACCTGTGTGCCACAGCCCGACAGGCAAAATTCAGGTGGCCGAGCAGCTGTTGCACCACCTTCAACTGTACCCTGCACTGTGCCTTCACCTTGATGATCAGCTCCCCGAGTCATTCCACCTTACCAGTAGGTAGCTGTAACACCCTGGCTTCAGTGTCTACCTCTATGATCAAAAATTCTAATCTGCTAACAGGGCCCTCAGCTTTCATGGGCACCAGTGGGTACCCCTATAATCCTGCACATGTCCCAAAAGTTGCTGAGCATCTGCTCCCTTGCTGTCCTGGCTGTGCCCCACTAGCAGAAAATTGTCCAAATAAAGTACCACTCTCCTGTGCCCATATCGCTCCCCGAAAACCCACTGCAGCCAGGTGCTGAACACCTCAAGAGCTGTGCAAGCCACTGAACAGCCCATTGGTATCACCTTGTCAAAACAATACCCGGCCCTAAATTAGAAACCCAGCAAATCTCACTCCTCAGCTTGCACTGGTAGCAGCTGGAATGCTGCCTCAATATCAGTCTTTGTCACCAAGCTCCTTCCTCCAGCCAGATCAATGCAACCACTTGGTCCAAAGTAGCATAAGATACCACCCATTGTTCATCTGCTATGGCATCGTTTACTGACTCCCCTTCAGGATAGGGCAGGTAATGTATCAGTCTGCATTCCCCTTGCTGTTTTTTGGGTCCCAGCTCCAGGAGGGGGAGACCTGCAACTCCGGGAAAGGGGGCTCCTTGAATGGGCCTTCCACTCTGCCTGCCACAACCTCTTTCTCTATCTTGTGCCATGCTATCTCCTCCTTCCCCTTGACTGACTCCATATTTTTGTCCTTCATGGGCCTTCCACCCCCAAATAGTGCAAGTTAAACCCCTCTGAAAACCCTTCCAGCAGCAGTTTCTTGGCTACCTCATTCAGGCATCCTTGGTCCACTCCCATAACCCCCCCCCCTTAATTGCTGTCTTGGCAATCTGGAAATCTCTACTTTCTCTTTGGGCTACCTCCCGTTCTTCACTTGCTCCCAGAGCTTTGTCCAAAATATTCCCTCCCAATACAACCCCTCAACCAGAAGCTGGCTCACACTCCGGGCCCCTGGCTGTCCCAAAACCCCCTCTAAAAGACTGTATCCCATAATGGTGCATGCCCCCTCTGCCTCCCCTTGTGTTCAGAATTTTCAGCCTAGGGTGGAAACCCTCACACCTGGAGCAGGTGTGCTTGAATTTGCAGGTAGCCCAGCTGCATGTGGCCTTGTTATACCCCCAACAAGTCTTATTCCTGCCCCATGTTACCCCAGCATCTCAAACCCACCCACCCACCCTGTCCTGATATAGCCTTCAGCAACAAATCTGTGTGTGTGGAGTCCCACCTGACATCCCCATTATTAACCATTCTTTGATGAAACTTTTCATCGTAGTGGAGTCATCCAAAAAACCCTTTCATTTTAAATGCTTCCCAAATAATCGTGGAATAAGTAAGCAATGGTATTTAAACTCCAGCTGCTTTTCAAGCTTTATGGCACTGAAATGGGTGAAACCCACTGTTCATGTGTCAAAGGTTTTGCCCTTGTAGGTGAAAACCTTTACCGTTTTACCCACGATAGCCAGTGCCACTACCATCTCTGATTTCCCCACTGTCTCCCTTTGCTCACATCTCTTTGCTACCTCCTTGCCCATTAAGGCAAATTTGTCTATATATTTCCATTTTTATATTTTCTCCTTGATGGATTGGGACACGTGGTCCCCCAATGTCATGCCCTGGACCCCATTCCCACTTCCCCCAGCTCCCACCCTCATGGGCCTGTCTTTCCCTGTCACCTTCCCCTTCTTGCCTTTCCACCCTTGCAGCGTTTCCTCCAAGTCCTCCCATTCTATATCCCCTTTCTCAGATATCATACCTGCCAGATAATCTTTGAGATTCCTGTCTACCATAAGGTCTACTGACGGTTTCTTACCCTTGGACTGTTGCCCCCGGCTCCTGGGCGGGCACTGCCCTCTTCCATCATCTGCCCCTTGTCTCTTCTTCCTCATCCTGGGCTTTCCTTTTCCCATCCATTATCTCCATGTCTGTGACTTTCCAGGCCTCATCCAGTAGCTCCTGCACCTTGCTCATCAGATTTGCAGCCTGTTATGCCAGCTTTTCACCTGCTGAGGTGGGGTTTGCTGCTGCCTTCTTTGGTGCCACCCTGCTGGTCCTAAGTATAATAGACATTTATTTATCATCATTTTGTTTTATCCACACCTGTCTGGCCATGCGACCTTGGACCAGCCATGTCTGCTGCCCCCCCGGGTGCAGCCTCTGTCTCCTATGTCACCTTACCTTGCCCCCACCAGACCCCCCGTTCTGACTTGTGCCCAACTTGTATGTGCTGAGACTGTGCCTGTCTTGACTCCCCTTTTTTTTAGCCCCCTCGCTATGTACTACCACATCCCCTTGTCATCCCATTCCCAGTGGGGGCTTCCCCATCGAGGCTGACCTGTGCCTCCAGCTGTGCCTCAATCTGGGCTGTGGAGCCTATTAGGTTGGCGTCTGTATTTATTTCCCTCCCTCCCCTCCCATATCCTTCCCCAAATACTCCTTGTCGCTGAGGCCCCATTAGCAGTCTCCCAGCCTGGTGAGTTCACCTCTAAACGCCCCCTTCACTATATTGTCTTCTTTTTTTTTTTTAAATGACCTTGCTCCTATAAATAATATCTCATTTGTACCCCATGGTGGAAAGGATTCAATTCCAAAAACCTGCACATTGTGCCATCTGGTTGCTCCAACACCCTGCTGATGGCTGCCTGGGCCTACAAGGCCTTCACAGGCCTTGCATCACTTCCCATCTGCCATCTTGTCCCCCTGACCGCATGGCCTCAACAAAATGGTGGCTGAGTGGCCCTGTGGACCTGTGCCTTATTGGTCCCTGCAGCCTGTATTTAACTGTTTTCTTGTCTGCTCTCATCTCCAGCCTCCTTGACTGCTGGCCCGATAGAGCCCTTGGGCCCCACTCAGCTTCCAAGTGTTCCAATGTCACAGTAAAGGCTTCCTCCATTGCAGGTGTACTGCAATACTGTAAGTCACTGCCAAACCTGTACCCCAATGCTCCCGCTCTGCGGCTCCACTCCTAGTCCTCTGGTTTCATCCCTGTTTGTTTTCTGTTTTTTTTTTTCTTAACCTTAAGCCTTGCCTCCAAAACTGCCCCAGTTCTCTATGGCTCTGCCCAGGTCCCGGTTGCGTTATCCTAACTCATGGTCCTACTCCCACCCTTCCTTCCTGTGACATCACCCGCCAACCCACGTGGTTTAACCTACAGGCCGTGGTGTGGTCTGAGGCCTAGCTCTGACTTCCAGGTGCATCCTCCAGGGCCAGTCTGCAAAAACTGCATTTTGCCTCTAAACCCCCTTGCCTCCAGTCACACAAAATGTTCCCGGTGCAATGACCCACACTTTCAGCCTACTAGCCCTTCTTGGTAGTGCCCCCCCGCTCCTGAAAACTGCTCAAACCTCAATGTGCCTCGTGCATTTTCTTCTTGCATCTTACTGCACCGAACAAAAAAAAAGTTCTAGTTCTTCCCCACCCTCCTTTTCCATTGATTATTACTTATATTTTTTTTTTATTAAAAATGCAGCTTTTTACCCACCTTCAGCTCTCTTTGTCAGCTTCTGCATTGCATGGATGAAAACAGCTGCTGCTCTCATCTGCCTACAACTCTGAGATATAACAATTGCCAACACATAACAAATACACATTTCTTTTCTCATGGGTGGTGGTCTGCAGCTCTGCAGCCCCCGTTCCCTTAATGCACAATCTTAACACAGTACTTCAGACAAATCCTTCATCCTGAACTTGTAAAACTTTACACAAAGCTGTTCCTGGCAATTCATTCATACTGTACCTTTCCAGTTACAGTATCTCTCTCCCATCCTTTTTTTCCCTTATCTTACTGGATTTCTTCCTGCTGGGAATGCTCCACAAGTAAACTCCAACCTTGTTCTATTGATGTGCTGAACCTCTCTTTAACATTAGAAAAATTCAGCAAAATGAGAGTTTGCTCTTCCTGCACTGCCATTAAATAACCACATTTAAGTCCCTCCCTTGGATTTTTCTTAGCCAACCCCCATCAGCCTTCCCTATTTCCCATCAGGTTTTGCTTCCCCTCTTTCCCCCTTCCTCCTCTAATGTCACTATCCTGTCATTGGTTCCCTCTTGCTCCTTGGCCTTGCTCCAAGGAAACCCCCTAACAATTTTGTCTGCTTCTTTAGAAGGCAAACCCTTTTGTTAGATTTTATGAACATACCACAATTGTTTATTTTGTATTTTGTAGTTTTAGAGTTATAGGGCATAAAATTGTGCAGATTATGTCAAATAAAAATGTTGGAATGTTTTGTGGCTTAACTCAGCCCCCTTTAAAGCTGGAGACAGGAAACCTAGTACACTTCTCAGTAAAGCACTGGACATTAATCATAGCAATTATATGGCAAGTCAGACTAATACTTGTACAATTAGATGGAAGTATCTGAAATTAACATAAAATAAAAAAGAGCAAGAGCAGATGAGTCTCCTAAAGATGTTGCTGTACAAAAGAAGTAAAGGACTGAAGAGAAACAGTGCACACAGCACTGGCTCAAATGCAGAATGATAATTTATTAATGGTGCATAGAAACAGCCTCTACGTACTGCCACCCAAAGTGAATTCTTCAGAGGGGGTCCAAAGAAGCCACTTTCGGTGGCTATACATAGCAGCTGTTTCTCTGTGTTTCTTTGCACCATTAATAACAGAGAATAATGCCTGTGCAGGTATGTGTTGTGAGGAATTTTCACACACCCAAGCTGTGTGATAATCCATAAACTCCAACAGCAAAGTTTGAGGGGTTTATGAGATTATCACACACCAAGGGTGTGTGAAAAATCCTCATAAAATAAACTTTGCATGGGCATTATTTTTTATAATAGCTGATGGTTTTGGGGCAGTTAATGCTGGGGGCTTCACCCCCACACCGTATGTCTTGGTGGGGTGTGCTCCCCACACCCCCCCCTTAAAAATATAGTATCACCTTCACTCCAGGCATATTGGGGTGAAGGCAGCATAAAGAATAGTGCCCAGAACTCCCAGGCACCTGTATCAGTTGCACCCACATTAGGGCACCCTAATGATGGTGCTGTAATGACATCACCCCATCACTGGTATCCAGTCCGTGAGCAGCCATAGTATTCACACAAATTCATTGTGCTCTCTTTTGCACTTCACTGAATTGAGAGCACAAGGAGGAAAATGTCACAATAACCCACTATTGAGTTATTATGGTATTCAATGGGTTATTTACAGCATTTTATCAAGACTGGATATCCAGTAATCATAGGGGATCACCAGTTATTGTATTATCATTCTGCATCTGAGCCAGTGTTATGTACACTGTTTCTCTTTGGCCTTTACAACTGAAATTAACATGTTGGTGAAACCAATAATTTTTCATGAAAATGTCATGAAAATAATATTTCATGGAAGTAGAATCATAACTTCATCAAAATTCCACTGATGAAAGTTAAATGTTACTCACCCTGCTTCAAAATGTACAGTTATGATATTGTTTTAACAATCCTAATGGGTAAGCTCCTCCTGGGCCTCTCTTAATTTGGAACTTGATAAACCTGGGCAAGATCATTAGAACATGCTATTCTTAAAGGGGAACTGTCATCAGCAGGATTTCTTAACATCTGAAAACCCATAAAAAGTTAATTTGATTGAGCCATTGTGTTGATCTGTGAATCTTTGCAGTCCAGAGTTATTGATATGTAAATCACCCTGTAATTAAGGGCTGGTGGCAGCCATATGTTTTGAGTTACTGACAGAAAATGATGTCACCGAGGGTCTAGGTCCTCATTTGACTGCATTTAATCCAAAAGGTTAAATAGGAAATCAACTATTTTATTAACTGTGTTTTAAGGTGTTATTACAACACTTTCTACATTTATAATAATTGTTTTGTATGTGCATTGAAACTAGTGAGTTATCACCTTTACGTTTCAAACTGTTAGTAAAAATAATCCATCTTCAGAATTGCTTTAATCTCTAGGTTATACTGCCAGTGCCAGCTGATCATGAAAAGCTACACATCTTAAGGCTGGCCCTGTGGTGCCAACAGGTATTGAGGCCCCATCTAAACTCTGTCTGTATCCATGTCAATACAGAGTTCTGGGACTGCCACAGCACCAGCTTCTGTATTTTTCTGTTCTCTTTTTCTTGCAGCCCTTTCTCTTATAATTTCAGGTGTGAACTCAGCTCTGCAAGATGCAAATGTGGGTACATGCTTACTGGCCTGGCATCATGGGGCCAGCCTTGAAATGCGTAGCTTTTGATTTTCAGCTGACAGTACAGTTGTGAACAAGCTTTATTCATCCATCAGAATGGGTTTTGAGCATGTGTTTAGATTCTGAAAAATTATACTTTTTCTATCAAGATTTGACTTGAAAAGAAAAAATAGGACACAAATACTTGTTTATTAATGGCAAAAACACATAGATGGATACATTGTTAAAACATGCATAACCTGAAATGCATTATTAAAATATAGAATAATATATGGGTGTGTGTGTGTAACCAGAATTTTACACAAATCTGAGGTGTGGGATGCAACATAAATCCCATAGGGTTTATAAAAGCATTGCACACAGAGTGTGTGTAAAATTCTGGTTTTTACACACTCACATGCACTCACACGCACAAACACACACTCACACACACACATTACTTTATTTAATTAATAGTAATATTTTTTCCCTTTCAGTACAGTTCAGTTAGTGCAGCACTTCTGTCAGAGATAGACACACACACACCACACACACACACACATGAACACACACAGCCTGTCTCTCCCACTTGTTTTTTTCTTTTCTTTTTTCTTTACATTACAGTGGTAACAACATTCTGGAATTCATGGTCCATCAGCATTGCTGCATAATGTAAGATGCGCTCTGAGGGTATAAGCAGCAGGATCAACCAGATTGATTTTTTCATTTTCAAGGCAGGATCAACTAGATAGATATTTAGAAATATTTAAAATCGTACTTGTTTTAACAGTGTGTGGCAAAGCTTGAGTGCTGGTACCTGTGCTTGGAAATGGAGCCACCATGTTGGGCAAGATGTTCAACCCACCCACAGTGAAACTATGCACCAGCTAGCTTTCTGTAGTGATGCTTGATTGACAGGTGTTGATTACAGCCTCCTGGTTGTAACCAGAAATATCAACCGAGAGGTTGTAACTGGAGATAAATGTGTCTTTATCTGTATGTAAAAAATTATCAGTGAGAAAACCTTGGTCCAGTACAGCGAACCTCAGATAAAAATAATGATATTTATTCAGGGAGGAGCCATACCAATTTAGTGCTTAGTAACCTCTAGTGTAAAAATTGGTAAAATAGGCCCACTCACCCATGTGTATCAAAAAATGTATTCTTTAATGCCACAGATACAGTCCATACAAACTTTTCAGAAAAATCCTTCTTCAGTGTGAAAACTGTATCTAAATTCATGATAATAAAACTCAAAATCACTGGCAGACAGTGACCAGATAGGGGCCTGGAGGTGAAGAACCCATTGGCAGGGAGTGATCATGCCACAGTCTGGTTTTTCCTGGACCTAGGGGGGAGGAAAGCTGCACAAAGATGGTGGTAATTTACTTTAGGGGTGCAGATTTCAGGGTGATGGAAGGATCCTTAGGGGCCATTTGACTGGGATAAGGCCAGACATGTATGCTGACAGTAGGTGGGAGATCATTAGGAAGGGGGTACAGGAGGCTACCAGGTCCTGTGCAAGAGAGAGGCAAAAAATCGGTAAGGCCAGAAAACCCTCTTGCTTTTCCCAGGAGGTTCAGGAGGCAGTGAGGGATAAGAAGGCAGCCTATAGGCACTTTAAGCACTCAAGGAGTGAAAGGGATAGGGGGAGTATGAGTAGATGGCCAGGAGGGTCACCAGGGTGGTGAGAGTGGCTAAAGCAAGGAAGGAGCAGATCTTGGCCAGGGAGATCAGGAGTAGTAAGCAGTAGTAAATCATTTTTTATTCATAAGAATAAAGGATACATTCAATTAAGCAATGCTCATTTCCAATGAAGTTTCCTTGTCAAAATACAAACAAGTTACACATTAAAACATTAATACAAAACTTACAGATAATAAAAAAAGGAGAGGGTACAAAGGGTTTTTTAGACACATTGGGGGGAAAAGCAAAAAGAAGGGGCAGATCAGCAGGATTAGGACAGGGGAGAGATGGGCACAGGATCCAGGGTACTTTGCCTCAGTTTTTACCAGGGAAGATGGGGGGCCCTATGTGTTTTGGGGGAGAGGGAGTAATGGGGAAGGGGTGAACTTAGAGATTGGGATCCCTGAGGTGTCTGGGGAGAGGGAAGGGCCAGCACCGGCGGGTGGGGTGGATGGCAGTACAGGAAGGAAATGGAGAGGATGTGGAGGTTGAATTCCCAGTAGAGAAGGTGAGGGAAGCTCTCAGCTCCCTTCGGACCAAGCAAGCACCAGGGCTGGATGAAATACAACCCAGGGTGCTGAGGGAACTGGCAGATGTCCTGGCGGCCCAACTGGTGGAGCATTTCAACATCTCTCTGAAGATGGTGTGGGTACCCCAAGACTGGAGGGTGGCCCATATCATGCCTATCCATAAGGGAGGATCAAGAGATGAGGCAGGGAGCTACAGGCCAGTTAGCCTGATGTCAGTGGTGGGTAAGGTGATGGGGTATATTGTCAAGAAAAGGCTAGGGAGGTACTGGAGCAAATGGGGTACCTGGACAATAGACAGCATGGCTTTGTCCTGGGAAGATCATGTCAGACAAACATTGTGAAGTTATACAACTGGGTGACAAGTGCCCTGGACTAGAGGAGGCCGATAGACATCCTCATTCTAGACTTCAGCAAGGCATTCGATTCGGTACCTCACTGTGGCCTGTTGGCTAAGCTGGGGGAAATGGGGGTGGGGATGCAGATAATCAGATGGATAGGAAATTGGCTCTCAGAGCGTGCTCAAAGGGTGGTGGTTGGGAGGCTAGTCTCATCTCCAAGGAGGGTCATTAGTGGGGATCCCCAGGGATTGGTACTAGGGACCCTCTTATTAACTCCTATGTCTCTTACATAAGGAAGGGTATCAGTAGTGAAATGAGTCTCTTTGTGGATGACTTGAAGCTGGGAGTGGTGGCGGATGGGAAGAAGGGGAGAGTGGCTCTGCAGGAGGACCTGGAGGCTCTGGAAGGGTGGTTGAGAAAGTGGAAACTGAAGTTCAATGCAGGGAAATCCAGGGTTCTGCACCTGGGGGCCAGAAATCTGGGCCAAGGGTATACCCTGGGGGGAGGCACACTACAAGTCTCAAAGGATGAGAGGGACCTGGGGCTGGTGGTGGATGTCAGAATGAACAACTCTGAGACTTGTAGGAGGGCAGCAGCAAAGGCCAAGTGACCAGTCTGGGATGCTGGGATGCATCACATGGAGGTTTACCTCTAGAAGGGTGGAAGTGATCCTTTCTCTGTATAACTGCTTGGTTAGGCTGCACCTTGAGTACTGTGTGCAATTTTGTAGACCACACTTAAAAAGGGACATTGCAGTCCTGGAGAGGGTAGAAAGGAGGGCAACCAAAAGGATCTGAGGCCTGGGGGAAAGGACCTACAGGAAGAAACTCAAGGAGCTCAACATGTGCACACTGGAGGAGAGGAGGGATGGGGGACATGATAGAGGTCTTCAAGTACATAAAGGGGATTAGTAAGGGAGGCTCAGTCAGGGTGCTCCAAAGGAAAGAGGGGACAACTAGAGGATATGGGTGGAAGCTAGAGGGGGAGATTCTGGGGAGAGGAGGAGGAGGTGTTACTTCACTGAGAGGGTGATGGAAACATGGAATGCACTCTCCAAGGGACTGGAGGAGGCAGAGACTGTGGAGGGGGTTTAAGAGGGGCTGGGACAGGTATAGGGGGAGATTGAAGCTGAAGAAGTTCAATACAAGGGGAACATCTTGGACTGGGGACAGAGAACCCCAAGGGGTGGGGGGAACAACAAAGTCGGTGCCCAGTATGGGTACTGACTATCGAGAAGACAAGAAGGATAACATTATGCCTCCTCTGCTGGCATTTTAGTATCTTTTTTTTGTTCTGTTTTTTAGTTGTTTAACCAAGAATAGCACACTAAGCTGAAAGCTTTTTTACAGGAGTTCTTATTATGTTAGTATTAGGAGGCAGTATAGCACAGTGATTAAGGGCACAGAGCTACAAACCTGTAGACTGGAAATCACCTTAGAGACGGGAAATGGCACCAGAATCTGTACAGGGGTTGTATACAGACCCCCATGTAAGGGAGAGTGAATGGACAAGAGTTCCACCCCTTCCCTCAGTTTACTCACCTTCCAATGTGTTGGAATTTCTGCCCAAGTATGGATTTCATAGGGGAGAACAGTAGTCCAAATGAGGGAGAACATAAGCTCGATATAAGAATAAGATGCAGGCCCTATTTCTAGTAGCAAATGACCTTTTGATACAACCAGTGATCCTGTTGGCTTATAGAACTTGCTAAGTGCAATGCTTACTGAATTTTAAATCATTTGTAATTATTATATCAAAATCATTTTCGCAATCAACTGATTTTAGGGCTTTACCAGTTAATGTACTGTATATAAATTACAAATATTCCTACAGCCCAAATGCATAACAACACATTTGTTGGCATTGAAAATCATGTCGTTAATATCTGCCCAGTGCTCAAGTTCAATGAGGTCCTGTTTAACTGTAGCAATCCCTTGGTCAATACTAACATCTATGACTAGTTTCATGTCATCAGCAAACTTTATAGTAAAATTTCCTACTGTAGATTTTTGTTTAAGTCAGAAATGAATATTTGGGGGTAGGAAGAAGCAGTCTGTTGGTTAACTAGGATCTGCAGCTTATTTAACAGGTAGGGCATTGGGCAGACTAGGTGGGTCAAGCGGTCCTTATCTGCTATCAAAGTCTATGTTTCTATGTTTCTATGAAAATAATGTGGGGCCCAGGAAAGATCCCTGTGGTACTCCACTAGTCACAGGGCTCTTGTTGGAAGTAAAACCTCTATTTCTTACAGATTGGGCTCTATGACTTAACCAAGCATGAGTTCAATTTATTAGAGTATTGCTAATTTCTAATTTTTGCATCTTGCCAAGCAGTGTTGAGTGAGGAACCTTCTCAAATGCATTACATACAATATGTCTAGGTTAATAATATCTACAGCTCTTTTATGTTCCAGTAGGGCACTCACTTTTTATAAAAGACTAAATTAGCAGTTAGACATGACCTATGTTTTTTAAACCCATGCCGCGAATAGCCTGTGATGTTATTGTTAATAATCTCATTATCTAGCCTATCCTTGATAATGGATTCCATCATCTTTCCAAGTATGCTTGTTAAACTAATAGGTCTGTAATTGGTGGGATTTCCATGATCACCTTTCTTGAAAATGGGTATCATATCAGCCAGCTGCCAATTACTTGGCACTTCAGCAGTACGGAGAGACAGAGTAAATAATAAAAACAAAGACTCAGTTAACCATGATGCTATTTCCTTTAGTAATCTGGGGTGTAGTAGGTCAGGACCAGGGGAAGTGTGAATTCTAATTTTTTTAAGTTTGGACAAAATTTCTTCCCTGGTTATTTTAGAGAATAATTCATTTTGATGGCCAGTATACAGTTTTTGTATACCATTCACCTTAGACCCATAGACAGAACAAAAATAGTTGTTAAATTCCTGTGCCGTGGCCTTTGGTTCAGTAATCACACTATCATTTGTCTTTAATGGGCCAATAATACTTGGTGTATTTTTCTTATTATTGACATAAGAGTAGAAGGATTTACCTCCATCTTTAATATGGGCCAGTCTGAATTCTGTTTTGCACTTTTTTCAGAAATGTATTTCTTACATCTTTTGAGGGATTCTTTATATTTATGTTTATTGTATTCATTATTATCTCTTTTTAAGGCTCTATAGGATCTTTTCTTAGCCTGGATTGCCTTCTTAACCTTGGCTGTAAACCACAGGGTCACGTTACCTCTTTTATTATATAGTTTTCTATTGGGAATATGTTTGTCACTAAGTTCAATTATTTTATTTTAAATTTTTTGCCATAGTTGTTCAACAGTGGTAAAGTCCCTATTCCAATCCCACTGATGCAGTTCCCGTAGGATGAGTTTGAAATTAGCTTTCCTAAAATCCTTTATGATAGTTATACCCTCTTCTCTAATATAGTTAATGTTAGTAGAGAAAGTAACAATAGTGTGATCACTATTAAAGTGTGGTTCAAGAATCCTAATACAGTATCTTTCATTTTATCAGGGGAGTCAGTGATAATGAGGTCTAGAATGTTTTTTCCTCTAGTGGGGTTATTGACAAGTTGGTGAAGACCATTGCTAATGCAGAAATCTAGAAGCACATGTTCTTGTGCTGTTGAAACAGTATATTCCATCCATTTAATCCCCGGTGTATTAAAATCATTTAAGATTATAAATTCTTTATAATTTAGTTTTGCCTTGATGTTAGACAGAAGATTATTATGTTCTAGTTGACTAATATCGGGCGGTCTATAGCACATTCCTATCAGTAAACTATTGGCATTATGCCTATGGATTTCAACCCTGATTATTAGTTTCATTAATACCTTCATTATCAATCTGTGTGAATTCGATATTATTATTTTATATAGAAAGTAACTCCACCACCGAGTTTGCCAGTTTGGTCTTTGTGTATTAAATTATAACCAGCAATACTTTTATTCCAACTTGTAGTTATGCCCCAACAGGTCTCAGTTGCAGCAGCTATATCAATGTTATTGCTAATTAATAGTAATTCCAATTCATCCTTCTTGACAGAATGAAGACTGCGAGCATTGGTGAGTAATAAGTTTAAGCTAGGTTTCAATGTCATTGTAGCCCTTGTGTGTATGACCTTGCTTGAAGACTGCTGGTTTGTACCCCTATTTTGCCCCATTTTATTAGTTTTTTGGTTTATGTTGTAAATTATTAATGGCATAGTAGAAGATGTTGCCTAGCTGTTTGGCACCTCGCTTGTTCAAGTGCAAGCCATCATAACTGAAGAGTGAGTAGTCATACTCAAAAAGCTCCCAAGTTCATAGGCACTCTATATTATTATGGAGGTTCCATCTACAAAGCCAATTGTTGTAGATTTTAATTTTCTTTGTCTTATGCCAAGTTGTCTTCAGCACTAGAAAAATGTCAGATACAATAATCTTTGCATTTAGGGCTTTAAGAGTGACTACTGCCTTCTCCCTATCTTAAGTAATGCTATCTACCCCTTCTCCGTTGATTTCATTTGTTCTGACATGAACAATGACCGTTTTCAGATTTTCCACATTTTGCAGTGTGCTGGCAACATTCTGGGCATCTTCCAGTTTTATTTGGTGGTATAGTTTTCTAAATCCACCAAAATGTGAGTATTTTATAAGTGTTTTTTTTTTAAATAACATTCTTTATTAGGGTTCCATTTCTTTTTTTTTACCAGACAAGACATACATATACCGTCCTGGGATAAGCCAGGATCCACAAACCCCAAACTGGTTGTGTAACTTATATACAGTTAAAGCTATGAGCACACACAGTGATGGGTTGACCCTCCATTGCTCTCAACACAAGCTGACAAACACTTTGTTACAAATAGTTAAATCCAAAAGAATGAGAATGAAAAAAAAACAATAGGGGAGGAACAAAGAAAAAAAAAAAGAAAAAACCCTTAAAGCCAAGGGTATGGCCTCATCAATTGAAGTCCTCCCCACCATCCAGATATAATACAATTTACTTCAAAACTTGTAACCCTAATCAAATTGAAGGAAAACCCCCACTGTGTCCCAGAGAGAGAGAGAGAGAGAGAGAGAGAGACACCCTATTTTTCCCCCTAGCAATGCGAAGCCCAGAGCCTACTACAAATTCCAAAAAACTACAAGAGCTAGATACAGATTTATAGATTATTGTAACTAGACACTACACAGTGATCACATTAAACAATCTGAATCCACTACACAGTAGTCTTACTGCTAATCAGAACCTGACAGACAGATCTATGTCTCAGTACTACTGACTTGTAATAAATAAATGGTCTGCATAGTCGACCATCTCTTATCAAACAAACCCTTCTTACCCTCTAAGCACATAAATCTCCTGATTCTATCTAAGGCCCAAATAAGATCCCTCACCCAATGTTTATAGTTATAACAATGATCATCTTTCCAATGTTTTAATATGAAAGATTTAACTAAGGCCATCATCAATGATAAGTGATATTTAGGTGTGGATCCCGATAGCCGAGACATATCACCTAAAATGCAGATTTCTGGCAAGATAAACTCAGAATAGTCTAACATGGAATCCATTTGTCTTTTAATTTCTGCCCAGAGTGACCATTTTTACAACAATTCCACATAACATGTAGAATATCACCTGGCTCTGTTCCACATCTAAAGCATAGATCTGTCTGTCTCAGCTGTCTATCACACAATTTCTTATGGGTAAAATACATATTTGAAACAATGAAGTATTGCATAATTCTATACCTAGGTATAGGTATATATTTGATGCCTTTCCAAATAACATTCCAAGCTAGTTGTTGAGAGGACATTGTATCATCCCAGTACGATATTTGTACTGGGGACTTCGGACTGAGAAAGTCCAATAGCACCTTATGTACCTTCGAAAGAGAATTAGAAGATAGATTTATCACTGAAAAAGTATCCCAGGTAAAATGATTTGTTCATAGACCCCCAAGATCTTTCCCAGCCCTCTCCAACATTTTAACCAGCTGTATTCTTTTATAAAAATGCATAGACTCACATCTTGCCAGAAGGACAACCCTGTTATCTTGCATAACATCACTTAATGCAAGGCCTTCTAACTGAACTGCCCAGCGTTTAGTAATAACTTTACCCCCAATCAAGAAATTGGGATTTCCTAGCACCGACTGATCTGCAGTCCTAACCTGCTCCCTTCTCTGAGAAGGTGAAAGAAACATCCACCAGGCCATTGCAGCTTTCTCAATTGGAGTCGCAATAGCTTTACTAAGGTATTTCCCCGGATTGGCAAAAAGCAATGCCTCTGGCACTAAACCCAGATCTTTTAACAGCTGCATCTCCATCTGGAGCCATATTGGAGTATATGGTACCCCTTCATCACCTAAACCCCAGTGACACATAATACCCAATTGAGCCGCTACATAATACAGATGCAAATTTATTTTTATTTATTTATTTTAGTCTTTGGTAACCGGGTAAGGCCCACTAGGCACAAGTGCCTGTTTTCAGGGGCGACCTGGGAGCACTGGGCGGTTAAGTGACTTGCTCAGAGTTGCACAGTATGCAAGTGGAAGTTGTGAGAATCAAACTCAGGTCTGGTCTACTGGATGTACCAAGCTCATTCATACCTCATTCCTCTAACCTCTAGGCTATACTGCCAGCCCAAATCAACAATTTAATCCCTCCTCGTTATGTGGCAAATATAACACCTTATGTTTTCTTCTGGGGGGCTTGGAATTCCACAGAAAATCAGAAAGTAATTTTCTAATTTTAATAAACCATAATTTGGGTATATTATATTGGGGCTAAATATACTGGGTACAGTAATCTCGGCATTAGATTCATTTTAACTAGGCCCAATCTAGCCGCATAATTTAATGGAAGTTATTCCATCTAAGCATATCCTTATTAATTGTAGCCAGCACCTTATTCATATTTGTCACTGCCCCATCCTCCATATGCACAGTAATCCATATCCCCCAGTATTTAATACAATCCCCAGCCAGTGTATTTGCATTGGAGCGAAATCCGCACTACTTACATAAGGTGTCAGAGGGAGAATCTGTGTCTTAGTCAAATTTAGTTTATAGTTTGATACTTTAGAGAAATGGCTTGTAATGTCAACTGTTCTACTTAGACTTACCACAGGATTGGCAAAATGCAGAAGTATATCATCCACATAGACTGTAAATTTTAATTCCCCACCTGCAACTGAGATCCCTTTAATAATAACATCTTTGTTAATAGCAATGAATAATGGTTCCAAATATATATTAAACAATATTGCCGAGAGAGGACATCCCTGTCTTGTTCCATTAACCAGCTGAAATTCTGATGAAATAAACTCATTACACCTTACCCTAGCCGTGGGAGCTGTATATAAATTTCTAATACCTCTGAGAAGGCCTTTTGGAAAGCCCATCCTCTCCATAGTGGCAAACAAAAAGGAATGAGAAACCCTATCAAACGCCTTCTTGGCATCTAAAGATATCAATGCTAAAGGCAGTTGGGAGTCCAGCGCATAACTAAGTATGTGGTGTAGTTTTCTAAGAGCATCGTGTGTCCCCCTCCCTGGCATAAATCCCACCTGTTTGGGACTAATTAAATTTGGTGCAATATTCGAAATTCTATTAGCTAGAATCCTTGTAAAATCTTAATATCTTGGTTCATCAGGGCGATGGGTCTATAGCTACCAAGTAATTCTTTTGGTTTATCCAGTTTAGGTACCAACGTAATATAGGCCTGATATAACGGAGGGTGAGGCACACCCTCTTGCATTATACTATTAAATAAATCCTTTAACAGGGGAAGTATAGTATGCAGATGTATCTGGTAAAATTTAGCCGTAAGGCCATCCAGCCCCGGAGCTTTACCCGAAGGCAAAGCCTGAATCGCCGTTATTATCTCTTCCTCACTAATCAGCGCTGCTAGTTCCTTAGCCTGGAGAGAGTCCAGAACCGGTAAAGTAATACCATCTAGGAATGTCTTAATGTTCTTTTCCCCGCTAACTTGCTGTAATTGATAAATTTCTTTATAGTAGGATGCAAATGCATCCACCATTTTTTGCAGGTCTGTGATGACCCCCCCGCCTTATAGCCGAAATTGTTCTACTGGCTTCCCATTCCTTAACTTTGGATGCCAAAAGACGCCCAAGAACGTCACCCTGTAGTAGGTATTTGGCCTGAATCTTTTCGAGCCAAAATTCAGGTTTACTATAATTAATATCAGCCATCTCTTGTCTTAAGTTTTGGAGTTCAGAATCTATCTCCGCAGAAGTCCCCTCCTGGGACACCAGAGAATCAATGGCCCCAAGTAAGAATTCCTCCTTTACTCTTCTCAATCTGTTTTGCCTAACTGCGTAGCTCTGTGCAATCCCTGAGTATAAAACCTTACATGTGGGCCATGCTAAAACCTTATTTTGTAATGTAGATAATTGGTTCTGTACAATGTCCTGCAAAGCATCTTCTAATTTATTCTGGATTGTGATATCTGCCAAAAGGGGGTCATTTAACCTCCACATTACAAGGTCGAGAAGGAATATTCTCCGGTTCCCAGGTCAATTGAATAGGGGAATGATCTGACAAAATCCTACTTTTGGTAGATATCTCCTTGACCTCCCTAAGTGCCTCACTGTTTACCAAAAAAAATCTATTCTGGATTCTATTCTGGATTGACTCTTATGTGCTGTGGAATAAAATGTCATATTATTACCTCCAGCTGCATGAGTCCTTATTGGATCTGTTAATGCAGCTACCTCTAATAATCTGGACAAAGCCACCTGAGCTCTGGATAGAGGGCTTCTGGAAGGCAGAATTTTATCCTCCCAATTATTTAGACAAAGATTCCAGTCTCAGGCCACAATAATAGGATGTGAGGATAACATAGCAATATCTGTCTCCACCGAAGCCACAAAATGAGGGTCAGGTGGAGCAGGTCCATAGATAGATGCAATTGACAGATCTCCACCCAGAAGAGTGCCAGAAAGGTATATCCCCCACCATCCTCTCTAGTCAACACCTTCTTAATATTATATGGGACATTTTTCCCAATTAACACAGCCACCCCACCTGATGCCATTTCTTTACCTGTTCCATATACCTGGCTCACCCACATCCTTCTCAACAGAGTCAGTTCTTCCGACAACAGATGAATCTCTTGTAATGCTGCAATATGTATCCCCATTTGATCTGTGTGCTTCAAGATTGCAATTCTTTTACATCTACCCCAAGACCCTTTACATTCCATGATATGATTTTAATACAAAACATTTTATACCAAAGTAAAACATTTCCCTATCCATCTTTTGTAACACTTTCTGGGTTAGCTGCTCTCTCCTGTAAAGTAGTGTACTCTCTCTTTCCAGATTCCCCAAACCCACCCCACCCCCATCCCCCAATCCCAGGATCACCCTCCTAGATAATCGTGGTTCATGGAAGAGCCCTTTACAATGTGCTCCCAAACCCCATAAGCCCACCAACGTAACTCAAAAACCTTCAACCCTACTATAGCAACCTACAACCAACTAACTACTCCAGTTTTACCTATACCCCTATGCATCTACTACCCCATATTCCTATTCTAATCCTTAAGTTAATACTTAAACCAATTTCAAACCCCTTTTACATTAACTTAAAACTGGTCTATAAGAGTCTTCCTGCTATCAACATACAGCGGGAGATCAGGAGTTAACCAGTCAACGTAGCACCTAAACCCTGTCCCATTACGAAAGTCAGGCAGTTTAAAAGAAAAAAAAAAACAAATGCACCTGACGTTAACAACATCCACTATCCCCATACATCGCTATTATCAGCCTTTCATAAGGCGACCAGGATATAGATTCATATATTGAAACTCCTAAACCCCCCTAACTGTATACACCATTAGATGAGAATTTGACAAGTACTTGTCCCCCTCAATGCCTGTAAATTAGTATCCAACTCTGAGCCCCTCCATATCCTATTCACAATCAGTCTTAGAGGAGGAATCCCCCATCCTCATATTTGTAGGACTCGTGTTCCCAAAAATGGAGTCACAGTATAGTCCAGTGAGGTGCCCCCCCCAAAAAAAACAGAAAAAGGTCACCTTAGTAGCCCAGCCACACCCAACAACCTTCAATTACCCAGCTGCCACTACAGACCTCACCCACTTCATGTGGATAATAAATCTACTATACACACTAAAAGAAAAAATTCCTGCAACCATATAACATTTGAAATCACCAATCCAATAACCTACTATGCAACCAAAATGGAAAAACACCTTGCTTACATAAGGAGCATCAAAACTTTATTCAACATAGACTTCATATTTCAAGTCCCTATTACAAAAGATTAAACAGACCACTTCTTTCTTCCTCTTGCAGGGGCTCAAGTCATGGTTTGAATAATGCAGGCAACTCCAACCTTAGACCTTCCAGTGCATCCTGAGCAGTCAGATATCTCTTTTCCCCTGATTGCAAATGGACAGACAGGGTCACAGGGTATTGCATCCTAAATTTAATACCCGTAAGGTAGAGCTTCTTCTTAATGTCCGAGTATTCCTTTTGTTTCTCCCGCACAGATGGTGTCTGATCTTGAAACAGCCAAATAGAGGTGCCATTCCACTGCAGGGCCTTCTTCTGATGTGCATTAGCCAGCACATGAGATTTCTCTTTATAGTTCAAAAACTTCATAATCAGTACCCTGGGTCTTGCTCCCGGTGGGGGCATCTCTCTCAGAGCCTTATGCGCTCGCTCCAGATTATAAGCTTCCCCATATGTTGTGGGGCCCAACAGTTTCAGCTGCAAATCTTGCAAAAAAGTAACATAGTCAGCCCCCTCAGTTTTCTCTGGCAGCCCCACTAGGATGAGATTGTTTCTTTGACTTCTGGACTCCTGATCATCCATCCAGTCCTCTAATTTTTTAATTTGCTTATGAGCTAGAATCAAGTCCTGATATAAATTAGTAACCTTGCGTTCTTGCGAGGAGACTCTGGCTTCCACATCCCCCATTCTTTGTGCCAGAGACTGGTGCACCTGTTTCACTGCGGAGAAGTCAGCCACTAGACCCTGCAACAGCTGCTTTATTCCCATTATGTCATCTGTATTCTTAGCATCTTCTCCCTCTTGCTCTTGATCTGTTTGTACCACTGACTCCCGGGGTTCTGGCGACTGCGACTTCGGCCACTTGACTGCAGGTGCTCTTGCCGTGAGGGGTTCGAGAGCTTCACTCTCCATTTTGGCTCTTTTGAAAGGCAACATGCCGGCATCGGCTTCACCAGTTGAGTGAAATTTCCTTTTGACTCTCCCTATCCGCACTGTTTAAGAAACAGGAATCACTCAGGAATACTTCACCAACTGAGGCAATAGAAGCAATCAGTTGCAACAATCCCGAAAGGGTTTTAATATCTTATCAAAGCATTCAGGGCCTAGGAGCAACACCGCAGACATCTTCTCACGCCAGGCTCATCACGTGATTCCCCCTTTATAAGTGTTTTATTGAGTTTTTTATCAAACATACCTTTCAACCTACCTCATCACAAATCAGGGACAAGGCTTCAAATGATTAGGGACAAATGACCAAAATCAGGGACACATCTAAAAAAAATAGTTATATTAGTTCCAGAAGATGGGTATAACATGCTTCTTAGTATGAATAGCATTTTCTTAATGAGAACTAGATTATAACACCAATGGTTGCCATTAGTTTGTGATTCAAATCCCTACTCTTCAGTGACAGAAATGCCAAATTTAGGAGGGACAGAAGAAATTTCTGAGGCAAAATCAGTGACATTCCTGAAAATCAGGGACAGTTGAGAAGTATGTTCTCAGGCAAAAAAGATGGCTGCCACATTTTGCATAGAAATAACATTGTAGACCTGGCAAGGATTAGGATTGAAAATGCAAAAAAATAAAACAAAAACAAAAACCTCATGGCGCATAGCATAGGAGGTAGCCAGACAAGTACATCTGACATGTATGCTAATATTTTTTCTGGATATACTACAAGAGCCCGACACTGAAGAGACTGACACCCAGAAGCCCGAAACAAAGATCTCGACTGTGGAAATCCCAACAGTGGGATTTTGCCCACAGTGGTTTTTTTGTCATGTTTGGGTGGCTTTGCCCCCCACATCCCCCATAATTATGTTTCCTAACTCCACAGTAGGCAAAGTCCCACTGTCAGGTTTTTTGCAGTTGGAGTCTTTGTTTTGGGCTTCCGGGTGTTGGGCTCCTGAGTTTGGGATCTTTTTCATGGGATTCATAGGATGGTATACTGTTCAATTAGCATAAGCTATGACAGACCAGCACCCATTTACATCAAGAACTGATGACAACTAAGTTCATAGTGTGTATCTAATGAAACATAGAAACATAGACTTTGATGGCAGATAAGGACCACTTGGCTCACTTAGTCTGCCCATTTTCCTACCTACAGGATAAGCTGCAGATCCTAGTTAAGGCAAGGCAAGGCAAGATTTATTTAAAAGATGCCCAATACTGGAGGCTCTGGGTGCCGCACAAATATATAAACACATGTTTCACAAATATATCAATAAAACACAGAAATAATTATTAAAATAAAATAATTCATATACACATTAAACAAATAGCAAATTCTCAGCATCTATACACAAATCAGTACTATTAAATTAGTATTAATCTGAAAATTTCTGGGCAAATAGGAGGGCCTTAAGGCGAGTCCTGAAAACTTTCAAGGTGGGGACCCCCTTGACCCCAGAGGTTAGCAAATCCACAGGGCAGGGGCAGTGACATTGAAAGGCCTGTCATCAGCTGATTTCAACCTCGATTTGGGAATCACTAGGGGGCCTCCACAGGAGAAGCAGAGGGGCGAGTTGAGACAGCAGGTTCGAGGAGGTCTAACAGGTAACCAGGCCCCTAACCATGTAGGGTCTTATAGGTGAGAAGCCCCACCTTAAAGAGGATCCTCCACCTGACCGGCAGCCAGTGCAGATCATGCAACACAGGTGTAATATGACAAAACTTCAGTTGCCCAGTAAGCAATCGAGCAGCTGCATTCTGCACTAGCTGCAGTCTGTGGAGAGATCCTCCCATGACCCCAAGGTAGAGCGCATTACAGTAATCAAGCCTCGATGTAACTAATGAATACATCAAAGTGGGGAGGTCCAGAGGTGGAACAAGGGGTTTTATTCTGGTGACATTTCTAAGATGGAAAAAACAGGAGTGGACAATGGAGGCTATCTGTGCCTCCATAGTCAAACTCCTATTAAGAATGACACCAAGATTTTGCACCTTAGAGGAGGCCTTCAATGAAACAGAACCCAGAACAAGTCCAGTCTCTGAATCAGAGGCCAACCTATCATGCACTCTGTTCGACTCCACCACCAATACCTCTGCCTTATCGGGTTCAGTCACAACCAGTTGGAGGCCATCCAGTTGTTGATCTCAGCAAGGCAGCTGTTTAGCACATCCACTGTGTTAGATGTTCCTGTGGCAAAGGATAACTATAGCTAGGTATCATCAGTATAGCAATGAAAACCCTAGCCATACTTCCTAATGATACCCCCCAGGAGCAGCATATATACTGCAAACAATATTTGGGCCAAAATTGATGCCTGTGGAACTCTGCAAGAAAGGAGACTAGGGGTGGAGGAGAAATTCCCCATCACAATCCGTCGTCTCCTATTGGTTAAAAATGACTCAAACCAGCAGATGACAATGCAGTGAGTTCGTAGAGTTCCCTGAGATGGTTAAGCAACACACAATGGTCCACAGTATCAAATGCTGATGAGAGATCAAGGAGAACAAGAACTGTCCTATCCCCTCTCTAGCCCTGAGGAGATCACTCTGCACTTAAACAAGCACAGTTTCAGTGCTATGCCTTGCCTGAAACCCTGACTGCGACTGTTCATACAACTCATGGGTCACAAGGTGGTCCTCCAACTGAAGTGCCACTACCTTCTCCACAACCTTCACCAAAAAGGGGAGATTGGAGATAGGTCGGTAATTTGCCCTGACCTCTGGGTCCAAAGATGGTTTCTTTAAGAGTGGTCTCACCAATGCCTCCTTCAAGGTGTCAGTGAAGACCCCCTCAGATAAGGAACACCAGACAATCAGGGCAAACACCGGGCCAATGATGTCGATGCATCTCATCAAGCAATGCGTTGGCACCGGATCCAGTTCACAAAAAGTGTGCTTCACATTGGTAGCCACCCCGATAATCTCACTTGCCTCCACTGGTTTAAACTCCCCCCAACCAGATGGAGTGCACTTAGAACATGTTTGGTGACCACTGCCAGCTATAACATTGCTGACTGGAGAAACCCCCTGCCAGATACCAGACACTCTGTGCGAGAAAAACTGAGCAAACTCCTCACATTCAGTATTTGAAAAAGTCTTCTTTGGCTGCAGACAGGCAGGATGAAGTAACCTGTCCACAGTCTGAAAAAGTATAGCTGGTTGGTTCTCCCCGGCAGCAATCTCCCTGGACAGGCACTGCCTTCTTATGGTTGATTGCCCCCTAATATGCATTATAATGCACACGCAGGGCCAGTTTGTCCTCCTCCAGGCTGGACTTTCTCCAGCAGTGCTCCAACCTCTGACCCTTTCTCTTCAGCTCCCTGAGGTCCCCATCAAACCATGGGGGCCTCAGGTAGGAAGATCTGGGTTGTACACGGATGGGTGTGAGGGAGTCAATGGTGTTGGATAGCACTCTATTATAAGAGTCCACCATGACACCAACACCTCCGACGTATGCATTACCCACATCAGATAGATTAGCTGCTGCCAAAAAACCCTCCGGGGTCAGACCCCGCAAAGGGCAATAGCTCATCATCTCTGTAGGGGGGTGGCATCAGGTGGGAGCCCCGAACATGAACTGCACCATGCAATGATCGGACCAAACTACCCGATCAATCCTGAGATTATTTATCTCAAGCACCAGTGAGAACACCAGGTCCAATGTGTAGCTGTCCAGGTGTGTCGCAGCTGAATCAGCTTGTGACAGACCCAAAGATGACATAGTCTGAAGGAGGTTATGACCAAGCTGAGAAAATTTGTTGTCGGCCCAAACATTGAAATCCCCCAGAACAATGCATTTGGGGGCTCCCAATGTTTCACCAACAACAAATTCTGCACCCTCCTGCAGGAAGTTCCCCACTGCCCCAGAGGGGCAATAAACAAGGAAAATCCTGCAACCAGGGCCCGGACCCCCACAAATGGCCATACACTCAAAAGAACCTGGAGTTCTCACTGGGTGCACGATGAAGCCCAAGTCAGATCTAAAACAGATGGCTACACCACTGCCCCAACATTCCTCTCTAGGGCAGTGCACCATGGTATACACGGAGGGGGGGATGGCAGCCACAAAAACAGGGACCCGCATAATCTATAACCCAGGTCTCCATGATGCAAGCCAGATCAACTGAGGAAATCAAGTCTGCAATAATTGTGGTCTTGTTCCTGATCGATCTGGCATTGCAAGGCACTGCGCTCAAGGGATTTGTGGGTAAGGCAGCCCCTCGGGTTACCTGACCACTCGGTCTGGTGGATTCCCTGGAGACAGGCATCAAACACATCTGGCCTCTCTCTCCTGTGTCTGTCACAATCCAGGGTGCCTTCTAGTCCTAACTATCTCAATCTTGCTACCCTCTGCCACGCATGGGGCTACCCTCCACCCAAGATCACCCCGGCCTCTCCAAATCCCCACCTCCCGGCAGCATCTTACCATAGTATCTGATACCGAGAGACCGGTGAAGGGCCGTAAGTCACGTAAGAGGGATGGCCCATACACTATCCTGACCCCTCTCGGCCCCCACCAAGCAACCCTTACACATAACTGATTTCAAGAGAAATTGCTACTAAAACCCACTAAATAGGTTAAAACAACTCCTACCAACAGCCTATTTCTTCCTACCCCCCACAAGAATTGCCTTATGTATGTCCCATGCATTCTTGAATTCTCCCACAGTTTTAGACCCCACAACCTCCTCAGGAAGGCTGTTCCATGCATTCACCACCCTGTCTGTGAAAAAATACTTCCTTACATTGCCCCTGAGCTGTCCCCCCCTCTATCTTCAAATTGTGTACCCTTGCTCTTACACATCTTTTTTTCTGAAAGATGCTACCCTCTTGGACTTTGTTGATTTTGCTGAGGTACTTGAAAGTTTCTATCATGTCCCCCCTCTCCTGCCTTTCCTCAAGGGTATACATATTAAGCTCCTTTAGTCTCTCTTTGTAAGGCTTCTCTTGCGGACCCTGAACCATTTTAGTTGCCCTCCTCTGGACTGCCTCCATCCTGTCTATGTCCTTGTGGAGTTGGGGTCTCCAGAACTGGATGCAGTACTCCAGATGGGGTCTCACCAACTGTCTGTACAGAAGGATAACAACTTCTTGTTTTCTGCTGGTGATGCCTCTCCCTATACATCCCAGTATCCCTCCAGCCCTCCCTACTGCCTTCTCACATTGCTTTCTAACCTTAAGGTCATCTGATAGGATTACCCCCAGGTCCCTTTCCATTTTTGTGGTTGTTACTACCTCCCCCCTATTGTATAATCTTCCCCTGGGTTTTTGTTTCCCAGGTGCATTGTCCCGGATTCCCCCCTTTTCCTCCACAAAAGACAGACCACTTGTGTGTTGTTGTGCTCAGACTGGCAATTAATTTATTATATTTCACATTCATATTTACAAATACCATCACCAGTTTCCATAATTGTCTTTCCACAATTCCTTGTTTATATTGCATTAAAATATCCACCTCTGATCCCCCTTATTTCTTTCTTCCTCATCTTCTCGCCTCCCCAGGTGAAAACCTGGGTGCCTTCTTCTTCTCTTTTTCTTATAGGTAACGGTGAAAACCGAGACCGCTTTTCTGTCCTTCTGTTGCTTTTTCTTCTTCTCCTCATATTTCTTTATCTTCCCCCTTCCTTCCTCCCCCCTCCACCTCCCCTTTTTCTGCCATCCACCTCTGGCAGTCCGCAACATCCAACTGGACCCTTACTGCCATCTACCTCTGGCAGACCAAACCAGAACCCCCCCCAAACTATCCCTATACCCGTTCTCCCTTTGACGGGTGGGTGGGAGGCAACAAAAAACTTCAGCAAAAGAGGCAGAAAACCTCTGTGCTGACCATTATGTACCCTATAATTTGAGACCCCTCCCAATTTCTTTTTCACCTATCCCTGCCTCATTCCTTCCTGGCTCCTCCCATTCCTGTTTTTGCCCTTTGTTCTGGTGACCTGTCCCCCCCCCATCTGAGCAAACCAACCTGTTCACAAGGTATGGGTTCACCAGAACAACTTGGCCTGCCCCTTAAAGGGCAAACTTCATTGTCCAGGATTCCCCCCCTTTTCCTCCACAAAAGACAGACCACTTGTGTGTTGTTGTGCTCAGACTGGCAATTAATGTATTATATTTCACATTCATATTTACAAATACCATCACCAGTTTCCATTATTGTCTTTCCACAATTCCCTGTTTATATTGCATTAAAATATTCATCTCTGATCTCCCTTATTTCTTTCTTCCTCTTCTTCTCGCCTCCCCAGGTGAAAACCTGGGTGCCTTCTTCTTCTCTTTTTCTTACAGGTAACGTGAAAACCGAGACCATTTTTCTGTCCTTCTGTTGCTTCTTCTTCTCCTCATATTCCTTTATCATTCTCCCCTCCCCCCCTTTTCCCCATAGCCTTTGTCCAGCTTGTGTTGGATGACTGGCCTTCCCCCTTTCCAGCCCCCACCCTCACCCCTTTCAGCTCCCTTCCTGCCTCCTCCAGGCTTCAATAAAACCCATCAATTCCATATTAAACATATCTATTGCTAGATCTGACAAATGGACCCCATCTGATCTGTAAAAATCCTCTACCCACTCTTCCACCCCTCTCAATATTATGTGCCCCCCCATGCTCCTTATCAACATCCCCACCCTTCTATTCATCTTCCTTCTGGCCCTATCCACTGCCACATGGCTATGTTCGTGTCTCCATACCCTCCTTGGTATCATATCTGACCACACCATGCTCACCCTTGGCCACCATTGCTTAATTTTTTCCAAGTCCTGTTTAACCCGCAAATATGTGTCAACCCATGGCTTACTTCCAATATCATTACCCCCGATGTGTATAATGATCAAATCTGGGGTGGGACGCCTTTCTCTCATCTCTATCAGGGTTGGGAGTAACTGTGCCCATCTCATCCCTCGAATGCCACACCATACCAGCCTACATTTCCTGATGTCTTAGTATAGCTGCTTTCCCTTGGCCTTCTTTTCCGCTCTCCTTTCCGCCCAATAAATGTAGGAGTGCCCACAGATCCATACTTCCATGCTTCTTCCTCTGCCTAGTAAATCAAGCAGAACATGTCTTAAAACCTTAGACCCATCTTTACATGTTTTTTTTATATATATAACTACCCTTCCCCCTCACACTCCTGGGTTCTGCTCCTGTAAGAGAAACACATGACAACTGGTTAATCTCCATCTTTAAATGCTCAGATGTATCTCTTGTAGCCGGAAGACCGCCATTGTTCCCTTTCCAACATACTGGTCACTGACTCCCCTTCTGCTGCCCATTTTGAAGCAGCCCCTATTCGAAAGGAATGGGAAGAATAACTACCTGGATCTTCACCCAAGAACTCCATGCCTTTTTTGAGTAAGGCCGTTACCTGATAACTTGACACTTGCTTCCTGTCCCCATGCACAAACAGTCTCCCTGCTTTGTTATAATGCTCTGCGGTGTAAGCCCACAAAGACTTCACAGGGCACAAAGCCCCATCTGGATGATCCTTAATGGTTACCACACACCCCTTCCCCTCTTGATCTGTCTTGGACATTCTAATAAAAAGCTGTATTTCCCTTTCCCCCAGGTTATGTCTTCCCATTGCAAACCTCCTTCTTGGTTCTTTCTGCCGTGCCCCACTGCCTCGCTCACTCTCAATGCTCCTGCAAATATCACTAAATAAATCATGTGGAACAGCTGCGCCTTGTCCTTAGATTTACAAATTGCAGGGAGTATCCCTCCTAATCTTGCCAAACACTGACCTGTTATTGGATGCTTACCATCCTTGTCCCTATGCTTCAACCTACTCCAACCCTGCATCATCCGCCGTATCAGCATTGACTTCATAGGATCTTTCCATTTTCTCAAATTACAAACCAAGCTGATCCCTGCTAGGTACAGTACACCCCCATCATGGTGTGAGCCATCCCTTTTTGCCACTATTCCACCGTAAATTTCCCTATCTGATCCTCCATAACTGGCCCACTTACTTCCATGTGGTGTGCCTCCTTGAATGTTTGCAATGCCCGCCAGGCCTCTTCATAGGCCGTCATGGTCCATGGCACCCATGAATTGTGGAACAGTATTTCGGCTCCCTCTTGCCAATGTCCCAAATGTTCATTGGAATGGATGTTTTCCACTCCTCTGCTGTAGGTGCCAGAGTCCAGAACTGGTCCAGCTGCAGACGGGAAAGACTATCAGCCAGGATATTGTTTACCCCGTCTATGTGCTTGGCCCTGAATGACATATTCAGTTGCAAGCGTCTTAATACTAGATGTCTCAGCACTTGCATCACGATCTTGGACTTAGCTCCTCTGTTGTTCAGCACATCCACAACTGCCTTGTTGTCACACCAAAATGTAACCTTCTGATTCTGCAGGTCCTCTCCACATACCATGGTGCAGGCTCAAATTGGAATCATTTCCAATAATGTGATGTCCTTCACCCTTCCATCTCTTACCCAGTCTGCTGGCCATGGCTCTGAAAACCATTTTCCTCTCAGATACCCCCCATTCCTAAACCTCCTGCTGCATCCGTATACAATTCTAGATCTGTGTTGTAAACCTATTCTTCCTGCCAAAAGGAGCAGCTGTTATAGGTGCTCAGGAATTCTTCCCATACCCTGAAATCCTCCTTTACCCCTTTTGTTATATCCACCCAGTGTTGTGGCCTTGCCACCCCTACCGTGGCCCTCTCAAGTCACCTTGTAAATGTTCTACCTGGGCCAATTGCCCTGCAGGTGAAGTTCAAATGCCCCATTACCTGCTGCACCTGCCTTAACTGAACCTGCCTCCTGCTCGTGTGCACCTGTATCAGCCCTTAGTTTTTTCACTTTTTTGCCTAGTAACCGAAATACCTTCTCCTGTGCATCTGTCTCGATCCCTAAGAACTCTAGGACCTTGCTGGGGCCTTTTGTTTTTTCCGGTGCTAATGGCACTCCGAGCTCCCTGCACAGCTCTTGAAAACTAGCCAACATCCTGTCTGCCTCTGTGCGTCTGCTGCCTATTAACAGGAAATCATCTAATAATGTATGACTGTCTGGTACCCTGATCTTTCCTGGATATCCATTGCAGGCAAGTGCTAAAGGTTTCAAAAGTGGAGCATGCTATGGAGCACCCCATAGGCATAGCTTTGTCAAAATAATACTGGTCCCCTACCTTAAAACCTAATAGGTCCCAGTCCTCCCTCCTCACTGGAAGCAAACAGAAGGCAGATTCTATATCTGTCTTGGCCATCCATGCATCAGGGGTCGCCCGTATAATCTGTACTGCCTCATCCAATGTGGCATAGGTGACCCTGCTATGCTCGTCCCCTATAAAATCATTAACAGATTCTCCCTCTGGGAATGACAAATGGTGGATCACCCTGTATTCCTCTGTTTGTTTTTTCTTACCAGGCCCAGTGGGGAAATTCTCAAATTGTATAAAGGGGGAAATGGATACGACCCTTCCACCCTCCCTGCAGCTTTCTTTTTTTTTTTTTTGTCTCAGGATGTCTTCTTTTCCTTTGACTGACCCCAAGTTGTTAGCCTCCCTTGCCTGTCTTGGAACTTCACATTGTAGAGGGAAACCATTTCTAAAACCTCTCCTTATGGCTTCTGTCCTTCTACTATCTGGATGCCCCTTGAGCCACTTTTCCCACACCTCTATCTTGACGGGTGTTTTTGCCATCTGGAATTGCTCACTACCCCCACTATGCACCCCCCAACCCACATACCCCCTTTACTGTTTTTTCCCCGTCACTCCTTTCAATATGCCTGGGCTCCCCTGCCCCCATAACCTCTGCCTTTTGGTCCCCTGTTCCATGTCTGTCCTTTAAAATCTGGCCCCTCCCAAAAGGGCTGGTGGGCCATCCCTTGGGCTCCCCCCCACCTAGGATCCATGGGTCCAGGTGGTCCTACATCTCATTGCCGGGTGGGAACCTCTGCATCTTGAGCAGGCGTGCCAAAATTGGCAGTGCAGCCATGAACAAAATGCCCTGTTGTATCCCCAGCAGCACTTCTGAGGTATCCCCCCCTTCTTACCTATTTCACCCTCCAGTGCAGATTGATTAGTAACATAGTCAGTCCACAGGTCCAGCTGTTTTGTATCCCATCTCACGTCCCCATATGTTGTAATCCTTTGGCCAAAAAACTCATCATAATATATCCACCCCACCCCTCTTTTGCCTTTTGCCCTTCATATGATCGGGTAATATGTGATAAGTGAGATGCCCTGCTCTGGTTTCTTTTCCATCACTATGGCCGAATATGTGGCAAAACCAACAAACCACCCATCCCATGTCTTTCCTTTTGTAAACTTGTCCTCCTCTTTTTTTCCCCAATAAAACCATGGCTGCTGCCATCTCACTCTTCCCAATATTCTCGGTCTCCTCATATTTTGCTGCCGCCTCTCTACTCACTAAAGCAAATATGTCCACATACTCCCCTTTCCATATCTTCTCCTTTGTGTCCAGCAGCACAGGTTCCCTTATCCTCATCCCCGGGCTCCTATATCCCTCATCCCTTTTCCCACTCCCTCTACCACCTTCTCCCCCAACCATCTCTTTATCTGACCTAACTTTAGCCAGTGCATTTTCCATCTGCCCTAGTCCGCCCACCCCCAGGGCTGCTATAATTTGCCCAATGTAATCTTTAGTACTCTCTCCTATGGAACCTGATTCACTACCTGCAGGCTTGTCTAATCCATGCGACCTGCTGTCGCCCATCTGTATTGTTCCAGTTTCTTGTGGCAGGACCACTGGTGGAGGCATTGGGGGCTGTGGAGCCGTTACAGTGGTGGACTCCTGTCTGGGTTCTGGCATTGGTACGATGATTGGCTCCGGGGGAGGTACTAATGGCACAGTCAGAGAGTGCTGCAGTGGTACTGGGCTACCCACTCAAGGAGGCACCATCCGTGGTGGCTGCGCCCTTTTGGGGCTGCGTGGCCTCCCTGCGGGTTGTTTCCCATTGCCCCCTTTACCTTTTTCTGCTTTCTGTTTCTCCCCTGACTTCCCCAGTTCCATCCCCTTCCCCCACAGCCACATCCTGTTGGCCTTCTCTGCCAATTCCACTACCGCCTTGTATGCATCTTCCTTCGATGGCTTATTTTTCTTTGGTGCCATTTTTCTCCAAAGAATCCCAAAGAAAGCTGTGGATAAACTAACAAAGTGTATCCATTATAGCTTACCACCATCCTTACCTATCTGAGTTTATTTATGAATTTTATTTTAGTTTTCTTTTCTTTACTATTTTTTGGCCCCTCCAAAAGCTTGGGCTCTTGCCCGCTATCACCCCAAACCCCCTCCACCTTGTATGTGCAACCAGCCAGGTTCTCCTGCTCTTGTTGTGTCATCCCTCATGACTCCATCCCTGGGGTCCCAGTGACCAATGCTCTTGTGCCACCGAATAAGCCCCCCCATTCATATTCTCACCAATGGACACCCTTACAGGAGCAGAAACCCCATGCACCACCATTTTGCGTGTTTCTGTCCAATATTCCCCCTCCTCATCAAGCCCACCCTGGGCCAGGAGTCATTCTCATTTGTACCCCCCCATTGATCTGCCCTCAATGCCTTCACTCCCCTCCCACCTCTGTGCTGTGCTCGGTCCTGTTCCTACCCTCTTCACTCCTTCTCCCTCCTTCCCTCTGTGCTCTTGCAGAATGCCAGGGGCATATAATCCCCCAAACACCTTCTCAGGTCTTGCCACCTGCTTCTTGCCATGCCATGCAGTGTGACATCAGACGCCAAATTTATTTAGCCGCATGGCCTCCCGACTGGGCCCTTCTGTCTGCTCAAACCATGGCCCTTTTTATGCCTGTGTCTTTTTCCCTTACAAAATGTCAGGGGCATATGCCCACCACATGCCTTCCAAGGCCTTGCCGCCTGCTTCTCACCATGCCATGCAGCTTGACGTCAGACGCCGAAATGTTTTAGGCTGCGTGGCCTCCTGCACTAGGCCCTTCTGTCTGGCCATTCTATGGCCTTTCTCCCTCCTGCTTTTTCCCCTTGCAACAGTTCCTGCCATGTAGGAACTCTTCCTTTGCCCTCCATGGATGAAAACGCCTGCCTGGTTGGCGTGTGACATCAGACGCCGCTCCCCTTTCCCGTTGTGGCTGTGTGGCCGCCCACTAGGCCCATCTGCCAGGCCCCAGTTCAATCCCTCTGTCTCTCTTTTCTCCCTTCCATCTGTCGCTCCTGTATCCCCCGTTCTCTTAGAGTCTCTTCTCCTTATCTGCCATGTCTTGCTGTCCCTCCCAGCGCTCACTTTTTTTTTGTATTCGCTCCTCTTCCAATCACAGGCCTCCTCTGCCTCGTAGACACTGCTCTCCACCACCGCCTCCTTCTCTCTCTCAATCAGAATGCTAACTGTACCCTCTGCGTGCTCTGGACCTGGAGCTACATGCTCCCGGAATCTCCCTTTCGCTCCTTGCCCCCCTTGCTGCCACTCTGGCTGCCTCCCGCCTTGTTGCTTTACCTTTCATTGTCTTTCTTATCAATGGGCGAGGCCCTACACCAAAAGCTATCAAACTTTTCTCTGCTTCACAACATGTAATATTTTAACCGTTCCTTCACATCGTTCTTTATCCCCGCCTCCCTCCTTGATACTTTTACATTTCTCTTTGTCCTCCTTGCTAATGGGCTGAGGCTCCAAACAGAAAACCATCAAACTTTTCTCTGCTTCATACCACATATTTTCTATATAAAGCGCTTAAATCCTGTTCCTTCATATCAATCTTTATCTCTGCTTCTTACCTTAAATCATCCTGGTACACAAACCTTTTCTCAGAAAAAAAGTCACAAATCAAAAAATGCCAATCTGATGTGCTGTAGCTCTGTTGATTAGTTTAACCAACAAAAAACTTCAGCAAAAGAGGCAGAAAACCTCTGTGCTGACCATTACGTACCCTACAATTCGAGTCCCCTCCCAATTTCTTTTTCATCTATCCCTGCCTCATTCCTTCCTATTTTTGCCCTTTGTTCTGGCTACCTGTCCCCCCCCATCTAAGCAAACCAACCTGTCCACAAGGTATGGGTCCACCAGGACTACTTGGTCTGCCCCTTAAAGGGTAAACGTCATTATTTTGCTCTTCTTTGCATTGAATCCAAGCTGTCATACAGTTTTAAATAGTTCCATATTCTACAGGATACCACCTTGTGTGGCAATGCATTCCATGCTTTCATCACCCTCTATGAGAACCAATATTTTCTGTTTTTTTATAACTAAATCCTCCTTTTAGTTGATACTGGTGTCCTCTATTTTGATTTGTAGCAATCCTGTTTTGTAAGCCTAGACATTCCCAGAGGTCAGGTTCATGGAAGGCCCGATAAACCAGGCACATGTCGCCTTTATGCTGGCAATACTGCAGGGAGTACATCCCCAGTGCCCTAAGTCTCTCATCATATGTTTTACCACTCATTCCCATAACCATTTTAGTTGCCCTCCTCTGGACCCCCTCCAACCCTCTCACATCACCCCTCATGTGGGATGAAAATAAAGACCCAAGGTACTCCAGGTAGGGGTGAACCAGAGCTACATACAGAGGAAGCATCACCTCTGTTCTACTCCTAATATTCCATTTTATGCATGCCAGGATTCCATACCCCTTTCTCACCACCCTATTACAGTTATCTTTAAAAATTCAATGAATTTGTAATATGTATCCCAAGATCTCTTTCGCTTGATGTGGTCAGTAATTTAGTCCCATTAATAAAATAAGTGAACTTTTTTTTTTGCAAGATGCATTATTTTGCATTTATCCAAGTTACATTTTAATTTCTGAAATTCCACCTCCTGGACCAATGGATTAGTGTTGTCCTGGAAGAGTTTGGCATCATGCACTATGATAACCAGTGTTCCCCTTTTAATATCATCTGCAATTGTGCACCAGGCCCCAGTTTTTGATGTTAAACTGGCTATCAGAATATTAAATAATATAGGGCCCAACATGGATCCCTGAGGGACTCCGCAAGTCACCAGGGCAAAGGGTGACAAATGCCCTTTTATTACCACTTTCTGCTTACGTGACATCAACCAAGCAGTTACCCATCTTATAGTGCAGTTGTTTACTTTTATTTCTTTAAGAATCTTGACTAATTCACAGTGTGAGACACTATTGAATACTTTCTCAAAATCAACAAAGAGAACATCCACTGGAATGTTTCTATCTAAGGCCTCACTAACAGGTTCATAAAAATGTACCAGGTTGGTTAAACAAGATCTTCTCTTCTGAAAGCCATGTTGATTTATGTCTCTTTACCCCAGTTCTTCTATATGTTGTTCAAGCTCTTCCTTAACAAATCCTTCCAGGATCTTGCCCAAAATACTGGTCAGACTAATCAGTCTGTAGTTAGCACATGTTGTTCTTGGCCCTTTTTTATGGATGGGGACCACATTTGCTATAGTCCAATCTACTGGAACTAAACCTGTATCCAAATATTTCTGGAAAATAAACTGCAAGAGTTCACATAATATTGAGGCCAATTCCTTCAATAACCTGGGATGTAATCCATTTGGTCCTTCAGATTTTTTATGGTCCAGACTTTACAATTTATTTTTAACCAAGTTTGCTGTAATGACAATATTACTACGTGTACCCTCCAAAACTACTCCATCAATACTTTCTCTAGGGAGATAAACACTTTGGAAATACTTATTAAATTCTTCTGCCATACTTTGGCAGTTTGTTATCTGTTCATTGTCTGTAATAACACACGTCCTATATTCCTATTTGTATTTTTAAGACTATCTACATAGCTGAAAAAGGCCTTCTTGTTATCACCTACCTTATTGGCAAGGTTAATTTCCATGGATTTTTTTGTTTTTTTATTTCCTTTTTAAGTTCCCTCACTTTTAATTTACACAAAGTCCTATATTTGATGTTCACTTTTCTTTTAACCTTATTGTATACCCTTTTTTTTCTGTCATAGTAATTTCTGGATTTTCTGGTTAAACCAGAGAGGAATTTTTCCATGATAGTTAGATTTAGTCCTAATTGGAATATATTTATCCATGAGTTCAAGTAGGAATAGTTTTAATTCCTCCCACATATGATTATCATCTAGTACTAGTATTTTATCCTTCCAGTTCCATGCAGTAACTAATGACCTTAACATATTGTAATTTGCTATGTCATCTCTCCTTATATAACTGATGCCTACTTGGTTTTGACTTCCAATTTTGATACAAAGTTCAACCACATTATGATCATGGGATGATAGTGGTTCCCTGACACAGCAATCAGTTAAATCACCTTCTAAGTTACTTAAGACTAGGTCAAGTATATGAGTTCCCTTTGTGCTCTTTCGTGTAGTTTTCTAAATTAAGTTTATCCAATTCTTCCAGAAATACAGTCTCAGAAGAACTTAAGGCTGACCACTCATCCCAATTTATCCCTGGGAAGTTAAAGTCCCCTAGGATCAGAAGTATTTTACTAGGGTCCTGCTGTCCTATAAACTTGACAGATTTGGAGGTGTCAATCTTATTTAGAGATGGTGTTCTATAACAGACACCAACTAAGATCTACTTCCCCCTAGGGGGGCATAGTTTAACCCATAGTTGTTCAATATCCAGATCAGGATGAATTGGGAGCACATGTGCAGGGATATTGCTTCTAACATATAGGGCAACACCTCCCCCAGTTGTACCCTTCCTATCCTTTCTGAACAATTCATAACCTTCCATAGGAACACCGCATGAATCTTGTTTCAGCCATGTCTCAGTTATGGCACAGTGCGTAATAGTCTGTTTGTAACAGGATCTCAAGTTTCTCAGTTTTGTTGCCTAGACTTCTAGCATTAATAAGTAAGGATTTCCAGCACTGAGTATTCAGCTGTGATTTAGCCCCTACACACCTTCCCCATTCCCTTGGCCAATTAGTTTAAACAGTGTTGTATTACACTTTTTATTCTTTCTGCCAAAACATTTGTGCCATGCTTATTTAAATGCAAACTGTGTGTGGTGTACAAGCTGTTTGCATTTTCAAATCATTGCCAATTTTCCCCATAATAAATATTCTCTCTTCTACATCATCTTCTCAACCAGCCATTCAGTCTTAATAGCTCTCTTGCCCTAACCATTCCAGTCCTTGGTACTGGAACAATTTATGATATTATGAGGTCGTAACCCTGTGCTTTTAACCTAGCCCTAACGTCTTTGAAATCCCTCTGTATACTAGTGATATCCCTCTTCCCTACGTCATTAGTAGCTATATGTAGTATTACTAATGGTTCCTTCGAGTTGTCAAAAAACCCAGGGAGGTTAACCTTAATATCTCCTATACCTGCTCCTGGTAAACATGACAGACACACATTTTCCTTAATACCCTTACATACTATTCTATCAATATTTTGCAATAGTGAGTCTCCTAGAACTACCACATCCTTTCCTGCAGGGGTAGATGCCATTTTTCTTCCTAGTGGTTCACAACTCCCCCCTTTAATGTTGGGGGTACACTAGCTGTGTCCTGCCTATCTTCCTGATTTGATCTAATTGTGAGTTCACTAGCTTGGATTTCTGTTCGTCTATATGTTTCTAATAAGTTCCCACTATCTCTTTCTAAGTTATTTATTATACTAGTCATAACCTCTGTCCCATCAACTATCTGAACTAGATCATCAGTTAATGAAATATATCTATTTGTTAGGGTTAAATCACTATTTACTTCACTTCTACACTTCCCAGGTATTTTAGTCACCAAACACCAATCATTACTTATAGTAGCCTCAGCATCACTATCTTCACTTCTGTCTTTTCTTTTCTCTATCAGACCTTTATTCACTTCTTGTCTCAAGATTATGTTATGTTGCAGTAATTGTTTAGTAGAATTCACTTATTTCTCAGTATCAGTAATTCCAGCTTGAATTGCAATTTGCTCCTGCAGGGTCTTTATCTTAACTTCTACATCCTGAACATACAGGCATTAACTACAAATACTATTTATTATTTGCATTCCCTGTCCTGCCATATTACAGGTTACAAATATTCTCCATGTATCAGATGTACCAATTACTATTTTAGGTTCTCTTGTAATCTCCTCCAGGTTTTCTACATTCCCTATCCTGATAACTATAGTGCCGTCACCCCTTCCCCATTTCCCCAGCTGACACAGCAGACACCGCCTTAGCAGTATCTTGTTGTGATCCCATTTTTAAGTGTAGCAGAAACTGCTTTTTTTTTGGAAGAAAAAAACATTTTTGTTGCACTGCTGCTTTAATGTTCACAAATACACCAGCATTTCATGGTCAATACTGCTTCTATACCATTTAGAGGGGGCAAAATTAATAAATAGCATGATGATAATCCTTGTAACAGGATTATGAGTGTGTATGTGATTGACAGTGTGACTGTATTCATGAAACTGACTGCATTTCTAGACAGTGCCCCCTCTTCAGTTTGTATCATTTCACTACTGAACTTGAGTTTCTTCATACAGGAGTTGAAATTCTGCATTAGTTGCTCAATAATAGGAATACTGTATTGGTTTTTGATCAAGTTGTGTATAGACATCTGCCTGAAAGCAATAACTGACATGATTACCCATGTATGAATGCAATGATATTTTGCCCTTCTTGTCAAAAATAATATTACTCCACCAAAAGATGTATTTTCAAGTATAGCAGCAACTCCTTTTAAGGACAGTACTGGCATACTAGAGTCTTGTCGAACCCAGAATAATGAGGCCTGGATGTAATAGTTATAGCAGTATGTTTATTTGATATTGCACTCTTTCAGTGCTCAGAGCATGGGGCACAAAAACAAGAGGAGAATAGTCAGATATTATAGCACAGAAGTAGTACATTTTGATGAACAAATTGAAAGAAATAAAATATAAAAAGTTGCCAGAAAAAGCCTGGGTCTGCAGAAGCCTTTTCAGCTTGGCCTTTAAGATGTTATAAGGGGGAGGCCAGATGGATATCAGAAGGCAAAGAGTTCTAGAGGACAGAGGACATAAGGGCAAGTGACCTATCCTGTGGATTTCAAATGATATGCTAGGATAAAAAGGAGCCCCTCTTCCTCAGCCCTGACTGTTCTGCCAGGGACATAGGGGTCAAGAGGTCACAGAGGGAGTGGACACCTAATCTGTTCAAAGCTTTATAAGTTATCAATGAACCTTGTAGTCAATCCATTGCCTTATCAGTAGCAAGCCCAGATACTGGAGTGAGGGAGTAATATGATTTATCCAGCCTCCAAATGGAAGTCAAAACTCTCACTGCAGCATTTTGAACTAACTAATTAGTACCATGAGCCAGCCATCACCCAATGAACATATCTCTCATCCAATTGGAAGAACTCAGTCCAGGAAATAACAGACCCTTATGTCCTTTCAGCCATACTCTTGGTGATATTATTTGTGACCGAGGAGGAAACCTGACACCCAATTTTAGAAGGTTGATACAGAGCTTGTGTCCAGCCATGTGTCAACTGCAATGTTTGTCGCAGCTTCCCCACACCTCTGTGATGCAACACAGCCCAATTTTAGAAGGTTTGCTGCCTTTGTGACATTTTCTACACTTTACGGCAACTTGCGGGCTCCTTGCATGCTGCAAAGTTAGACCAGGGAAAAGCAGGTCTAACTTGTGACATTCAGTGCAAGGGACTTGTGTCATTGTGGCAAGCTTCTTTGCAAAATGGCACTAGCCGCAATGTTTGCCACAAGCTGTCCCTTGCATTAAACTCCCTGACAAAAGTCCCTTGTGTCAATCCAAGTACCTTCTAAAATGGGATCCCTGTTCTTAAATGCTGACAGCCTTGTCTTTAAAGGACACCTAAATCATCTTTTTACACTTTTTTTTAAATGACTCCATGGGCTTATAAAGGAGAGGCTGTTGTTTACATTTATACTGAAACTGCATTTATTAAAGTAGGATAAATGCAGTTCTGTAGCCTTTGAAAACTATAAATAAAGCCTCTCTTGATTCAAAAATCCTGCTCTGAAAACTCTACAATGGCTGCCTTGATGATATCAATGAAGAGGGATATGCCCAGCTCTTTATATGCATACTAACTGTACTAACCATATTCAAATGTGAATAACTTCATGGTAATGTGAGCATGAATGTTCTTCAGCACAAAAATATCTACAAAATGAGTGGTGTTTCATTTATAGCTACCTTTTTTTTTAGAATTAGCAAATAAACTGCAGAAAACCTACTTTTTTCACTTTTTTGACACACAAAAACAAATAACTTTAAAATGAAACATGATAGCATGGTACTGTCAGCATGAAATTTGTTCAGCACAAAATATCTACAAAATGAGCAGTGTTTCATTTATATCTACCTTTTCTTTTTTTTATAACTAGTAAAAAAAAGGCAGAAAATGTATTGTTTTTTACCTTTTCAACGAACAAATGTGAAAAACGAAAATGCAAAAATTATAGCATGGTACTGGAACATGAAATTTTTTCAGCACAAAAATATCTACAAATGAGTGATGTTACATTTGTATATACCTTTTAGTTTTTGTATAATTAGTATATCAGCAGAAAACTCAAAAGTTTTTACTTTTTGCAACAAATAAATGCAAATAACTAAAACAAAAAATGATAGCATACTACTTGAACAAAAAAGTTGTTCAGCACAAAACTATCAACAAAATGAGTGGTGTTTCATTTATAAATACCTTTTAGATTTTTTATAATCAGCAAAACAATAGCAGAAAATTCATTTTTTTCCTTTTTTGGGGGTATGGCATAAATGGAATATGCTGCCCCCTACCCGAAATATTGTTGATATTTTTAGTTCTCGTGCTGATTGACCTGATGACATCACTCATGGCTTCACTACTCATGATGTCATCAGATCAATCAGCACTCAAACAAAAAATATCAACAATATTTCCAGTAGTGGTGTAGCATATCCTTTATATATTCATTGCAAAGAAAACTCTATTAGTGCCTCAGTTAGGGTTGCTACTAAAGTGACAAAAGTATGGAAATGTGAGATTAGGGTTTTCAACACTAACTCTGCATTCCACCCCAAGAAGCAAAAGGAAGCAAGGCAACACAAACAACCACAGACAATCATCATCAGGTAAGACAAACAAAATACAACTCTTTCTACTACATGACACAAGAGACATCCATCATCATGGTCTGGTAGTTCTGTAGCCATGGATACACATGCACACCACCTGGGAAATGCAGTAAAATATTTCCATAGGATCACATTGTAAATTGTAAGTAAGGAGTAACACATCACAGGGTGTGCAGCAGTGCTAAATTGCCACACACCCCTGGTGGGTTGTGAGGCATGAGGTGCACCTGAGTGCCTTCAACTGCCTGGGAAGTGCGATATAAAATTCTCATAGGATCACATTGTAAATTGTAAGTAAGCAATAACACACATCAGGGTGTGCTGCAGTGCTAAATTGCTGAATACCCCAGGTAGGTTGTAAGGCACGAGTCACAGCTGGGTGCCTTCAATCACCTGTGAAGTGTGGTACAGAATTTGTATAAGATTACATTATATATTTTAAGTGAGCAATACCACATGGCAGGGTGTGTGGCAAGGCTAAATTACCACACACCCCAGGTGTATTGTGAGGCAGGGAGCACAGAGGCGTGCCTTCAACCACCTGGTAAGTGCAGTATGTCATTCCTATAGGATCACATTGTAAATTGTAAGTAAGTAATAACACTTGGCAGGGTGCATGGCAATGCTAAATTGCTTCATGCCCCAGGTGGGTTGTGAGACACAGGTTGCAACTGGGTGCCTTCAACCACCTGAGAAGTACAATATAAAATTGCCATAGGATCACATTGTAAATTTTAAGTAAGCAATAACACATGACAGGGTGTGTGGTAATGCTAAATTACCACATACCTCAGGTGGTTTGTGAGGTGGGTTCTAAGGCACGAGGCATAGCTGAGTACTGACAACCACCTGGGAAGTGCAGATGTCCTCACTCAGGTGCCAAAGGTACCTATACTGCCACGGAAGTGCATGCTAAGGATGTATGAAAGTCAGTAGACGGCTGCTCTGAGGAGCACCAGGCCCATGTTTTCTTCACCTGGAAACAGAGGTAACATTCTAACTTAAATGGCATGTAAAGTGGGAATAAAGGCTTCCGGTGATGTCACCCTGATATGAGAGTGAGCATAAAGAGTTCTGGGAAACTGATCGCAATAAAAGTAATTTTTCACCCTTTAAGAAAATGAAGAGGCTGCCAGAATGAAAGCTAAAGGAAACAGTGATGGCCAGAAGACAAAAGTTAAAAGCTTTCAGAGCTGAAAAGGAGAAAATGAAAGCTTCAGCTCAATCAGACTGCACCAGGAGCAGAAGCTGTTCCTCTTCACGAAAGCCTGAATCCCCAGAAAGACAGTGAACTGGAGGAACTAGAAAAGTAATTTACTATAACTTTTGGAAGACTGTATATGGAGCTATGCCATCTGGAGATACTTTGGGTAAGATACAAGGAGATGTGAAAAAGAATAAAAAAAAGGTAAAACAACAGGAACAAAAAACAATGGCGTTAGAAACCCATGTGTCAAGACTGTCAGAAACTACAGATCTGCATAATGGCACTATACTCCAGCTTCATGACTGAGAAATGTAACCACATCAAAAATTAGAAGATCTAAAAAACAGGATGAGGAGAACAAATCTCTGGATTTATGGTGTGCCTGAGCGCACAGAAACTGGTAATATGGTGAGTTTTATGGACAATTTCATTAACAAGATATTGCATCTAAAAAAAAGACTTTCCCCTCAACATAATCAAAGCACCCAGGGCCCTGTCAGCTCCACCCACAGATCCCAAAGTGTGGCCCTGATCAATAATAATACCATTACTGGATTATTGAACCAAAGAGCAGATATTTAAGAAAGCTTGGGAGTGAAAAGAAATAACTTTTGGGGATAGGCACCTTTTCTTCGAATAAGAGTATGCACCCCTCACTGTGGACAGCAGGAAACAGATTTTTCTGGTACTAGAAGAATTTAGGGACATGGGTCTCAAAGCATGAATTGAGTACCCAGCCAAACTGTGCATAACTTCGGACACAGGCACAAAGATTTTTGACTCCCTTCAGGATGTACAGACTTATCTGCAAATACTGAGAATTTCAGTAGAGCACAGGGTCAGCACAGCAACTAAAGGAGTTGGAAAAAAGAAGATATTGGACAAGAGATGCTGGGAAGAAAGGGAGTTTGTCTAACTTCAGCCATCCTTCAGAACACAACACATGGACAAAGATGACATTGGGACATAAAAACAGATTTGCTGCCTTGAATTCCTCCAGCTTGGATTTGAACCACCAACAATTTGAAGTGGAGCAGCAGGCTGATGAGGAAGTTCCTGGGCCCTTGAGAGGACCACACCACTGAACTGTAGTGCTGTATGCTTCTCTATTTCAGAAAATATGGAACAAAGCAGTTACCTATGGTTTATTTCAAATTTAATATTAGAAACAAAACCTTCCCATGGGGAGGGGGGGGTCATAGAGGGATATGTTTGTTCTATCGATTTTCTTTATATTGCAAGCAGTTAATAAATGGAAACCCTCTGAACACAAACGGGGAGAGGGCAGCAGCTGTTAGGAAGGTGGAAAGAAGATAAAAGGGCATGTGTAATTAAAGAAAAAATACTGTCATTGGGGTACAATGACTGGAGGGAGAAGGATTAAGTAAGAGTATATTTCAGAGGAAAACAAGCAAGGCTAGATAGATAAGGTGGAAAAGGTTTCAATAATTGAAAGTTAGAGAAGAAAGTGGTGGGGGAGAGGGGGAACAATATGTTATGCTATGAAATCATACAGTGCTTATAGAAGAAAAAAATTATTATGAGATCGATTTCTATAGAGAAATAAGTGAATTATTCTATTTAAGGGTAGACAGACCAGCACTTACTGCTGTTAAGGGTTAAAATTCCTTACAGTGAGACTGTATATCGGGTTCAGCTATACTGCTTGTTACCAATTCAGAACAAAGAGGTAACAGGAAAAAGTGCCACGGATGGAAGGAGAGATGCAGAAGATGCAAGGTGGAAAACTACTTTGGCATCAAAAATGTTCACAGTTCAAGTTAATTAATGTATTCTGTTTTTTGTTAACTCAAGTTCTTCCTCAGATGGGTGAGGGGAGAAAGTGGGATAGTTATTCCTGGTTAATGGTTCAGAAGGCTATGCATTGCAATAGGGTTTTACATAGAAACATAGACTTTGATGGCAGATAAGGACCGCTTGGCCCATCTAGTCTGCCCATTTCCCTACCTATAGGATTGGCTGCAGATCCTAGTTAACCAACAGCCTATTTCTTCCTACCCCCCACAAGAATTGCCTTATGTCTGTCCCATGCATTCTTGAATTCTCCCACAGTTTTAGACCCTACAGCCTCCTCAGGAAGGCTGTTCCATGCATCCACTACCCTCTCTGAGAAATAATACTTCCTCACATTGCCCCTGAACCGCCCTCCTTCTATCTTTAAATTGTGTCCCCTTGTTCTTGCACGTCTCTTTTTCTGAAAGATGCTACCCTCTTGGACTTTGTTGATTCCACTGAGGTACTTAAAAGTTTCTATCATGTCCCCCCTCTCCCTTCTTTCCTCAAGGGTATACATATTAAGCTCCTTTAGTCTCTCCTCATACAGCTTCTCTTGCAGACCCTGCACCATTTTAGTTGCCCTCCTCTGGACTGCCTCTATCCTGTCTATGTCCTTGCGGAGATGGGGTCTCCAGAACTGGACACAGTACTCCAGATGGGGTCTCACCAACTGTCTGTTCAGAGGGATAACAACTTCCTGTTTTCTGCTGCTGATGCCTCTCCCTATACATCCCAGTATACCCCAGCCCTCCCTACTGCCTTCTCACATTGCTTGCTACTTTAAGGTCATCTGATATGATTACCCCCAGGTCCCTTTCCTTTTTTGTTGTTGTTACTACCTCCCCACCCATTGTGTATTCTTCCCCTGGGTTCTTGTTTCCTAGGTGCAACATTTTGCACTTCTTTGCATTGAATCCTAGCTGCCATACTTCTGACCATTCCTCCAACCTTGCCAAGTTCCTTTTCATCCTTTCCACGCCTCCTTGTGTATCAACCCTGTTGCAGATCTTTGTGTCATCTGCAAAAAGGCATACTTTTCCTTCCAGTCCCTCTGCAATGTCACTGATGAAGACATTAAAAAGGACTGGGCCCAATACTGAACCCTCACCGGTACCCCACTAGTAACCCCTCTTTTCTTCAAGTGGACTCCATTTACAATTACCTTCTGTGTCCTGTTGTGCAGCCAATGTTTTACCCAGGCTACCACCCTGGGACCCACTCCCAGGCTGGTTAATTTGACTATTAATCTTTTGTGTGGGACTGTGTCAAATGCCTTGCTAAAGTCTAGGCAGGCCATGTCTACAGTCCCTCCCTGGTCTACTACTTTGGTCACCCAGTCAAAGAAATCTATTAGGTTCATCTGACATGACCTTCCCATTGTGAGCCCATGCTGCCTTGGGTCCTATGCTCCACTGGCTTCTAGGTACTCAACTATTCTTTCCTTCAGAAGTGACTCCATCACTTTCCCTACCACAGAGGTCAGACTGACAGGTCTGTAGTTTCCTGCCTCTGTCTTGGTCCCACTTTTGTGAAGGGGAATCACATCCGCCTTCCTCCAGTCCTCGGGTACCACACCATCCTCCCATGATTTATTAAAAAGAGTAGCCAGTGGCTTCACTAGTTCCTCCCTTAATTCTTTTAGAATTCTGGGGTGAATTCCATCAGGCCCCATTGCTTTGTCCACCTTCAGTTTTAGGAGTTCTTGCAGAACCCTTTCTTCTGTGAAAGGACTGGGATCGACCCCCTATCAAGAGTGCTTCTGTTAATTGGATTAGGCACTTCCCCCCCTCTTTTGTGAATACTGAGCAGAAATATTCATTCAGTATCCCTGCTTTTTCACTGTCCCCCTCTGCCCACCCACCATTCATTCTATTCAGCCTCACCATCCCTCCTTTGTCTTTCTTCGCTTGTAATGTACCTATAAAGGTTTTATCCCCTTCTTAACTGAGTTGGCTATCTTTTTCTCAGTTTGGGCCTTTATATTCTGACTTCCCTCCTGCTTCCTTCTGCTTAACTAGTACAGCTCTCTGTCCTGCTCCTTCTGTGTTCCTTATACTTCCGAATGCTATCTTTTCTTCCTGACTTTCACAGCCACCTCTTTTGAGAACCATAGCGGCTTTTTCTTTCATTTTGATTTGTTTATTTGCTTCACACAAAGGCTTGTTGCCTCTGTGAGGGCAATTTTGATGATTCCCCATTGTTGCTCCACACCTCCTTCTAGCCTGTTTTCTAGTGCTTTTCTGAGGTACTCTCCCATCTTGCCAAAGTCAGCCCTCTTAAAGTCCAGTACCCTCACTTTTGTATGGCTTGACTCTGTAGCTGAGTTTAACGTGAACCACACTGTTTGATGGTCACTTGTCCCCAGATGGCAATCCACTTCTAGATCTGAGATCCTCTCACTGCCTCCGTTTGAGAGTATGAGGTCTAAGATTGCTCCCTCACGAGTGGGTTATAAAACTAGCTGTCTGAGGCCTGCCACCTGTAGGACATCAAGAATGGCCCTGTTCTTGGATGTGGCTGCAGCAAATGTGCTCCAATTAACATCTGGCATATTCAGGTCTCCCATCAACAGTATCTCCCTTTCTCTGCCATTCTAAGAATGCCTTCTATCATATCCTTGTCCATTCCCTCCCCCTGACATGGGGGTCTGTACACAACCCTGTGCGGATTGTGGTGCCCTTTCCAGTCTCCAAGGTGACCACAGTGCCTCCCTCGCCTTCCTGTTTACTCTTTTGTTCAGTTGCTTTTATCCCTTCCTTTACATAGAGAGCTACTCCTCCCCTTCTCCCTGCCTGTCTCTCCTGTAGGTTATGTACCTGGTATGTTAACATCCAGTCATGGTTCTCTGTGTACCATGTTTCTGTGACTGCTTACGATATCCAGGCATCCCTCTTCCATCAAGGCCACCAGCTCAGGGAGCTTGTTGCCCAGACTGCAGAGCATTGGTACTCATTACCCTCCATTTCCTGATGGCCTTATTCCTTTTGCCCCATCCTGTCCTTCTTGCCTTTGTCACTTTCTCCATTTACCCTGCCCTTCTCCCTATCGACACCTCTATGTTGGTGTTTGCCGCACTTACTACCATGATTATTTGGGGGGGCTAGGATTTCCCCTGCTCCTCTCCAGTACCTCCCCCCTTGGCTAGTTTAAATGCTTGCCAATGAAGCATTTAAACCTATCACCTAGGATCCTGGTTCCCCTCCCGGACAGATGCAGCCCATCATGCCAGTATGGGCTTGCATCACTCCAGGTGGACCCCCAGACCCCAATGAAGCAAAATCCCTGAGCTCCACACCAGTTTTTCAACCACTTATTGAATCCCATGGTGCAGAACACCCTAGCCTCTCCTATGCCATAGATGGGCAGCACCTCCGAGAAGGTTACCGTCGTGCTGCTTGACTAAGGCCCCTCCCCAATTCCACAAACTCTTCCTGCACTTCTCTAATCCCTTTCTTAGCCAGGTCATTTGTCCCTAGGTGGACAAGGCATCCAGCTCCCTCCCTGTGCAGCTGCTCTGGCAATCCTGAGATTTGCTCCCTGTCCCTCAAGCCATGGCGCCAGACAGGCACTACCTCCCTCTCCCTTCCTCCCCCAGTTCTACCTTCCTAAGAATGGAGTCCCCCACCAGGAGTTGTTTCCTTCCCCTGCAGGGTCCCCTACCACCCTTCTGTGGGTCTCCTTTGTGGAGGTTCCCAGCATCCTCCTTGGTCTCCACTGCGGGTGCCTCCATAGAGGAACCACACTTTGCCAGAATGGCATAGGAACTGTGGAGAGGTACAACTGGAGGGATGCACCTCTGTTCCACAATCCTCACCCTCCCTGAGCCCACTGTGGTCCAACCGCTTCTCTTTCTTGCCAACCTTTGAGGCAACGGCAGTGACACTGGTGGTCCCTGGATGGAAGAGGAGGTCCCACAAATCCTGGCCAACTCAGCCTGGAGATGAGCAACCTCCTCCCTCAGCCCAGAGAGGTGCCTGCAGATGGGACAACACCACATCCTCCAGAACGTCTCCCGGAAGACTGCTGCTCCACAGCCACTGCACTGCACCACTCCAATCATGTCTTATTTCTGGCCCCTTAACTGTTTGCAATCCTTACACTTTCCTCTGTTTTTTTTCTCTCTCTCCTTACTTTCTGCCTGTGTGCCCTTTAAGCTCCTGATTGTCCTGTTCTGAGACAAGAATATCCTATATTTCTCAGTAGACCCCTTACTTGCTCAGAGGCAGACCTCCAGCAGCTAGGGGGGCCAGAGAGCTACTCTTGCCCTTCTAGGATGGTGGGTCTTTGGTGGTTCTGTGATCACTCACTTCCTGCTTCCAAACAGGAAGTTCCTGTTGTCAGTCAAATCCTGTGCTTATAAAAATAGAACTAGCTTTGGGTGGAGGTGAGGGAAGGAGGGCAATATAGTCCCAGTAGAGAAGTTCAGTCACACAGCAGTCCTTTCTCCTGGTGTCTTCTGCCAAGCTGTTTTAACATATGTAGTGATTGCAGCATGTTGTGTTTTCGGGAAAATTAGCCCTAAGGGACAATGTTTGGGGAGAGGCTCTGGTGCACCTATCATTAAAGCTATAGCTTATAAAAAATGACAAAATGGCAGATTTTAATTTAGTGACATATAATGTCAGGGGCCTTAATAGCCTGATAAAAAGAGACAGCATTTGTGAGAGTTGGGTAAGATGGGGGCCACAATTGTGTATCTACAAGAGACACCTGACCCCATCAGAACATGATAAATTAAAATGAAAATGGGTGGGAGAGGTTTATGCTGCATCTTGGGAGGCACACCCACACAGACAGGGTACTACCATACTAATTAAGAAAGACAGCCCAGTGCAAATTGACAAGGCAGAATTAGATCCAGATGACAGATTTGTTCAACTTCAATGTAGTTATAGGGACACCATGTGCACCTTTCTGAACATACGGTATATGCTCCAAATGAAGGAAATGAATGCATGTCATTTTTAAAGCAAGTGCTGTTGGAGACAATTGCAGATCCTAATAACCTCTATGTAATTGGTGGGAATTTCAACACAGTGATCTCAGGGGCCTATGACAGAAGGGGGGGGATTATACAAAAAGACAGCAGACCTGGCAAATTACTTGAAAGATTGTCTGCTGAATTGGGTATTGCAGAAATCTGGAGATATCTACATGATAATACTAGAGACTATACCCATTATTCAGATAGGCATAACAGCTACTCATGAATAGACCCGTTTTTATAGCCATGGAATGGGTTCAGGAGGTGGAGGATTGCACCATTTTACCAAGCACCATCTCAGATCATTTTCCAGTTCTGTTAAGAATGGTCCTGTCACCCTCAACCCGCAACTCCAATTGGAGGTTGAATGTAGGTCTACTCAGTTCACAAGAATTTAAAACATTAGTAGAAGAAACCATACAGAACTACTTACAGAAGAACCTGAAAGGGGCTTCACCCTGCACAGTGCTCTGGGATGAATTAAAAGCAGTCTTAAGGGGGATCATCATTGAGTATGTCGCTAGACCAAAAAAACAGTGGGCAGCTGAACAGCAAGCTGTTGAACAGACCATTGCAGAACTAGAATTCCATCACAAAATAATGCTTGATCCACAGGTCAAAGAGCAATTAAACAGAAAACTCAAGGAACTATCCACTTTGCTGACAGTAAAAATAGAAGGGAATTATAGAAGGATGCAACAAAAATACTATGAGAGAGGCCCTAGGGCAGGGCATCTACTTTCATGTGTCCTAAGGAAACAGCAGTGTAGCAGACCTGTCCTCCATTTAAAGAACCCACAAAGAGGGGGATAGATAACCAGAAACCCGGGGGAAATGGTGAACATCTTTGCACAATGTTACCAAGATTTATATACCCAAGAACACAATACAGTGCACTCCGCATATATCGGGCACATTTGTGCTGGAAGAATCTGCCCACTATATGCCATGGTCGCTGTAACCGTTCCGACCATTTGTACTCAGCTGGGTCACGACACAGCATCAACACAACAACACAGCATCAACATATCGGTACATGCGATTGTTTCTTGCAAAAAGTTTAAATATTTTATTTTTTCATAACAGTACTGTGCTGTAAGTACTCAACTTTATTAAATTCATTTTAGTGCTTAAAAAAAAAAAGGAAAAATTGTATTAGGCAGTCAAAACAGTAAAGTATTAAAAGTTCTGGTGCCGAGATGGTGCTCCTACTTTGGTCCAGTGAAGAAATCCGTCATCTTGGTTTGCACTGCCACCTTCCGGCAATAGGGACGCAAGTTTTTTTCTACTTTATGCAGCATTTCCCAGTCAGGATTTAAGCTCTCAGTCTGCTCCATTGCTCGTCATAGTGTTAAAATCACTGAGCGTACATCGGATGGAGAAACGATTGCTTTAAGCTCCTCCTCTGTGATTTCCTCTGGGTCATCTAGATCCTGATCCTCATTCACCAGCTTCATAGTATCAATGACTGCCTCTACATCCTCCTCCTCTGTATCTGGGGGTGTGTAATCATTGTCTAGGTGACAGATTGATTCGAATTCCTCAGCCGTCAAACCCTCTGGTGTGGGACTCGCTTCTGGTTCTTCATGGTTTGGCTTAGCCTGTGAGAGCAATGTACCCTCGCCACCATTGTCCAGAAAAAAACAGCTTTTCAAAAGCATCTCTGTATTGTTTGTTGTCCTATCATGTCCCAAGACTGTTTAAGCAGATGAACAGAGTCAAGCATGTTCGTTTTCTTTACAAAGTCAGTGGCACTGGCAGCATGATTGGGGTCTAGTTCTTCTATGACTCTCTCACGCATTGCCCTGACATAATGTTGCTTTAATCAGTAAATTATCCCCATGTCTAAGGGTTGAATGAGACAGGTCATGTTTGCAGGGAAGAAAACTAAGTGAATGTTTCTTAGTCCTGCAACACTGGGATGTCCAGAAAAATTATTGAGTGTTAGGACAACTTTTCTCCCCCTAAGTTTTCTATCCCATGCCTTCAATCACTCTGAAAATATGTCGCCAGTCTTCCGTGTGGAGCGGTTAGCCCCATAGGACACTGGAAGGTGATGCACCCCACGAAAGCATCATGGGTTCTGGATTTTTCCAACAACCAATGGCTCTAGTTTTTAGGAGCCATCCATATTACAGCATAACATCACCAAAATTCTTTCTTTCTACTTTTTTTTTCCCGTTACAGTAGCTGTTCGCTTTTGAACACTAAAGTCCCGTGTCCCACACCTATAGAATAGCCCCATCTTGTTACAATTAAAGCTGTTTTTTGCCTCATACCCTTGCAGAGTTCCAAGGAGTACATTTTGCAGCCACTGATCAGCACTTGAGGAATCGGTGTTTAGATTCTCGCCATGTGCACGGCGAAAGCCAATGTTATTTCTCACCTTCCACCACTGCAGCCATCTATCTGAGGGGTTAATGGAATTGGAGTCAGGTTAGCTGTTTGTTAAGATGTTAATTAGTGCATGTCAAGAAGTGCTAACAGGAGTTAATTAACTGCGGCTGGGTATCACCAGTGAATCAGGAGAATGGGGTGAGAGTTAGGCCTAATGATTACTATCAGGCTGCTGAGGAGGAAGGAGGTTGGAGTTTATGCTACGTGCTCCCATGTTTGAGGAGGAGACACTGGAAGTAGGACTACTAAGCTTGTTTTATTTTATAATAGGTATGCCATTTACTGCCTGAGAGTTCTGTGGTCTTTTCAGGACAACTTAAAGTATCCTCCGACTGGATGTTTCAGTTTTGTTCCAGTTTGCTTTCTTTCCAGCACCAACAGGAGGAGAACAATGGAGTAGATGCCAGTGGCAGGAGCTGTTGTGTGATCGGGGAAGACTGGTCGAGTGGCTGTAGTGGGAAGGGAAAGAAGTATTTGCTGACACCCCTAAGAAAATGTTTCATCTCTCCTACAGCTTTGTTTAGATGCTGTGTACTCCACAAACTATAAAATCAACTCAGGGGAGTCATTTTTAGCTTTTTAATTATTGTCATATGCTGTACTGTGCCGTTGTTTGTAAAATTTATAAAATTAATTATCTCTTGTGGGAGTTAAGTGCTGTGTTGTCACTTGATGGTTGCCTTCTGTAAAACCCTTACAGAACACTATATGATAACGGGTTTTATTACAGTTTATTTGAATACTGATTTTAAGATTGTGAGATGTATCTTATTTTGTTCTTAGTTTGAATTTTGGTGCCGTTTTCTTGAAGCAGCTGCTCAGGTGACCGCATATTTAAGTGCACATGCTCAGCTGGTCCCTCAGTGAGATGCTCAGATGGCTTTTGCACCGGTGCTCTAACCGGCTCCATTTGTAACGGACAGATGTTTTTCCTTTACCTGATCTTTAGCTGACCTGGAAAATGTAGCCTTTTGGCTTTTTCTGAGTGCTAGTGCTGGTCGGACTGCTTCCTGAAAAAGCCTGGTAGCTCCTTATTTTCTTGGTTAAATAAGGAGATCAGTAAAAGCACAAGTCTCCGTTGGGCCTGCCCGCCTGGGGGTAGTGGACTATAGCTCTACAAAAACTTTCCGCTGAGCAAGTAAGCATCAATAAAGCAATACAGTAATATATTCTTGCACTAATATTAGACTGGTAAAATTGGTAGAAAATTTTTCAAGGATTCTATTAGCATTGTCAGAGTACTTACCTATTTGGAATTTTATTATATTACCAGAATTGAGCGAATTTAAACATTTTCTTTTTTTTTTTTTTGTAAGGGGTTTTGTCCCACCTGGTTGTATTAAATTATTCAAGCATTTTTTATACTTGGGTTGCTTAAGAATAATGTCAGTTCATGAAGAATTGTTAATACTCAGCTAGTTTGAGCACTGAGTACTGACTGAATCTTTCTTTTCTCCCTTTCTCCCTCTTACTAGTGTTGCCTAAAGGGAGGCGAAGAAGAAGGAGGAGGAGAAGAAGAAAGTTATCCAATCTACGCTAGCTTCAGGTTTTAAATCCAGCTCCTGTTGAGACTTGATTCAGTTTGGATTTCTACAGAGTATATTTATATGCAACTAGAGCTTCAGCAAGAAGCCTTTGGGTATTTCTGGATTTTACTCAACTTTTATATTGGAAGCTGAGAAGCTGAGAAGCCAATTGCAGTTTCTGGAAACAATATAGGGCTGGTGTCCTACACAGCTTCTATTACACTTCTTTGCTCTTTTTCCGAAGTGCTCCAAGAAGACATCTGGAACAAATTACTTGTACCCTATATGAGACCTATGAGTGTGACTTGTGATCTACCAGGGTGAACTTTGGATGGATTAATAGTCTCTAGCTGCTTTAGCTTTATTTGAACAATAGTGGCTGGACTTGGATTTGCTTTATACATCATTTGATTCCTTAAGATACAGTGGCGTGAAAAAGTATTTGCCCCCTTCCTGATTTTCTCTATTATTGCATATTTGTCACACTGGATGTTTTCAGGTCTTTAGACAAAATATAATATTAGATAAAGGGAACCTGAGTGAACAAATAACACTTTTTTTTTTTACTTATTTCATTTATTTAATGAAAAAAGTTAACCAACACCAACTGGCACTGTGTGAAAAGTAATTGCCCCTAGTTAAATCAACCCAATTAAAGGGATAATTAGAGTCTGCTGATTGAACACAGCCAGGCTTGATTACAGCCAGCCCTGCTCAATATAAACCTCCTTATTTTGGCCCTTACCATCAGAATCACGTTGCCAGCACAAGATTCAACAAGCACATTATGCCATGATCAAAGGAAGTTCCTGAAAAGATCAGAAAAATTTGTTGCACTCTATCAGTCTGGAAAGGGTTACAAAGATATTTCTAAGGCTCTGGGACTCCATTGAACCACAGTGAGAGCCATAATCTCCAAATGAAGAACACTTGGAACAGTAGTGAACCTTCCAGGAGTGGCGGCCTGCCAAAATTACTCCAAGGGCACAGTGTAAAATCATCCAAGAAGTCTCAAAGGATCCTAAAACAACATCCAAAGAACTGCAGGCTACTCTTGCCTCAGCTAAGGTCAGTGTTCATGACTCCACAATCAGAAAGAGACTGGCAAAATGGGCTTCATGCCAGAGGTAGCAAGTGAAACCACTGCTAACCAAGAAGAACATAAATGCTAAATCTCTCATTTGCCAAGAAGCACCTGGATGATCCACAAGCCTTTTGGGAAAATGTTCTATGGACAGATGAGTCAAAGTGGAACTTTTTGGACAACATGGATCCCATAATGTCTCGCGTAAAGCAAACACAGCATTCCACAGTAAGAACACCATACCAACAGTCAAACATGGTGGTGGTAGTGTGATGGTATGGGGATGCTTTGCTGCCTAAGGACCTGGATGACTTGCCATAATTAAAGGAACCATGAATTCTGCTCTGTACCAGAAAATTCTTAAGGAGAATGTCCAGTCATCCTTCCGTCAGCTGAGCTGAAGCGTGGTTAGGTCATGCAGCAAGACAATGATCCAAAACACAAAGCAAGTCCACATCAGAATGGCTAAAAAGTAAAATTAAAGTTTTGGAGTGGTCTAGTCAAAGTCCAGACTGAAACCTAATAGAGATGCTGTGGCAGGACCTGAAACGAGCAGTTCATGCTCGAAAACCTACCAAATGTTACTGAATTAAAGCAGTTCTGCGAGGAAGAGTGGGTTAAAATTCCTCCACAGCGATGTGAAAGACTGATATTGAATTATAGGAAGTGTTTGGTTGCAGTCATTGCAGCTAAATGTGGAATAACCAGTTATTAAGTGTGAGGGGCAATTACTTTTCACACAGTGCCAGTTGGTGTTGGTTAACTTTTTTTCATTAAATAAGTGAAATTAAAAAAAAAAACAAGTGTTATTTGTTCACTCAGGTTCCCTTTATCTAATATTACATTTTCTCTAAAGACCTGAAAACATCCAGTGTGACAAATATGCAATAATAGAGAAAATCAGGAAGGGGGCAAATACTTTTTCACGCCACTGTAGCTCATTGCAGCTTACAGCTTACAGTTTATAGCTGTGTTTAGTTGCTTATAGCTACTTCTGTTGCTTTTCTCTGCTGTCTTATCTATTTTGTGGGGATAGACTGAGATGGTAGTCACTAGAAGTGGAAAGGGCAGCTCTCTGTTAAGTACAGTAGCAGGAGAGACCCTCCCTCTAGTGATCAATATAACTGAATCTCAGGAAGGCCTTTTAGACGTCATCTCTCCAATACATATTTCAAAAAATAGAGTGGGCAGGCAGAAGAAAAATAATTTTAAACAAAAGAAAAAATCCAGAGAGGAAAGAACTGACATGCAGAGAGAAAAATGTAGCACCCCCCCACCAGATGTGTTGGGACGGAAGAAACAACTTAAGATAACTGATCTCTGGACTAAAAAGGGGCAGAAATAGGCCCCAATCACCTATCCACTCCAGTTCAGACCTCGGCTAATATGCTAAATCATTTAACTGGCCCTGGGGATCATTCTGAGGACAATTTTGATCTAGATACCCCCAAACAGTTAGCAGAGTCTATTTCTTATGATCATTATGCATGGGAAACATATGGTTCAAGTATTAGGCAAGACTCTGACTGTTCCGTGTTGGAGTTTTCTCCGGTTCCATCCTTAGATTATTCTTACCATGAGGCCCTTAGTTCTCCTAAGCTTGTCCCCGGATGAATAAAACAGGCCATGGGACATAGGCTAGCTAAGAATAATACATACTAGATGTAAAACTCCAGTTACAGAACTTCCTGGGGATTTGGGAGACAATCTGGAGTTAAGATCTATAATATGAGAAATGAGTGCTACCAGTGAAGGATTAAAAAAGATTGAATTAACCTATAAAAAAGCTAAGGGAAAAGTTGGCAAACCTGGGACACAGGAGGCTAGGACTTCTTTGGAAACTAGTATTAACATAGATGAAACACAGTGCCCAGATAGGATGACTTTAGTGGCTAGTTCGCTTATTTCTAAACAGACTTTGTAAAGTTTAAAAAATAGATATTCTGCTGATATAGTCTTGTTGGAAAATATTACAATATTGAAAGATGAGATTTGTAATTTAAGAGCAGATGTATTCCATAACAGCACTTCTGGAAGGAATCCTGAGTAACAATAAATATCAACACTTAGGTTTGGTTGGGGATGAATCATTGTCAGTAAGTAAGGTTACTAAGGGCACACAGGTTCAGCTCCCTTTACCTTTTGATAAGGATAGGGTATGTACATGTTATACATGGAACCCTGTTTCAGACAAATTTAATAAAAGGGAGCTTGGTGGAGTAATAACCCATAAGCAACCAAAAGCAAGGAGAACTAAAACAAAAAAAAAAGGACTGTATGCAAGCCTACTGCCAAAGAGAATGATAAATTAACAGCTTGTGCTGTTCAGGAGATACCCATGGCACAGGAGATATGGGAGACACAGGAGACACAGAAGGTTTCTAGTCCTGAGTTACAGGTGCTTACATGGAGGGGAAGCCTTGTTTACATAGTAACAAATGTATTGAAATTTCTTATGATGAAATTGTGAGTAAAGAGTCACAGACAGCTTTTCAGGGGGAGGATGAGATTGCTGGCAACACACCCACCAGCAATTTATTCATTAGTAAGCCTTTTGTGGGAGATTCAGGGAATTCTATTGCTGGAGAGGGTTTTAACTGGGCTGAATTTATGACTGAGGTACAAGATATTCCTATTTTAGAGAATGAAACAGAAGAGCTGCTTCTCTCTAGGATATTAGATCTCTTTGGATTACATCATACCAACTTAAAAGATGAGGTAGCTGCCCTTAGACCACTGAATTCAGATTATAAGAACGCAGCATTATTTTATTGTTCATCATTAACTACAGCACACTTAATCTTGAAGAAAATATTGTCCATGGGTAGGAAAGGTCAAGGTATTTCATTTCCCATGTTAGTTCCAAAATGTTTACCTGAGGTACTCCAGAATAAGGAAAAGAATGAGCAGCCCATGTCATCCATTAATAGGATCCCTATTGAAGCTAAATAGAATGAGTCAACTAGGGAAACACAGAGGAAAATTATAGGGGTAATCAATGAACACCTTGAAAATTAGAATAAATCATGGTTATGTAGAAGTAGTGCTATATTCGGGTGGAAATTGATGGAAAATTACTCTAATGGGAAGGTCAGCGGCGATCTCCTCTACTTCTTGGAAAGAGCCCTGGGGGTACATATTTCCTGGAATATGGTCGAGTCCATAAAAATTTATGACGCTCTAGGTCTTTCATCACAGATCCACATTATATTTAAAAATCCCAATTTGGCTAATAAAATACTTCTTATGGCCAGCAAGCTGGATCCCTTGGGAATCCATCCTGTTGACCCATTAGAATTGGGAGCTGCATCTACTCGATGGAATCAAGCAAAAGCTGCTCAAGAACTAGTCTTAGAGGCAGATTTTCCATTAATTGACCTTGAAAATCTTGTAGACCCTAATACCTTCTCACCACTTCTGATAATTGATTCTGCCTGACAATTGCCATTACCACAAGAATCTATGGAAAAAACATCTGAATATTGGATTCCAGTTGACAGAGGAGGAAAATTGATGGAGATGGATGCTCTCTCCATCCTTTCTTGGAATGTGGAGGGCATCCACCTCAAAATAACAGACCCCGAGGTTGTGAGATTCTTGGAGTCTTTTGACATTATTAGTATACAGGAATCATGGTGTACAGAAGACACCACCCCCAGACTGGTGGTGTATTCTGCTATAACTCTTTCAGCTGTTAGAGATACAAAATTTGTCAGATTTAAAGAGGGACTTACTATCTTTGTTAAAACCCACTTAGATCTTGGGATTACCAGAATCTCATCTCACTCAGGGGGTATCCTAGCTCTGACGATTAACAAAGGAATGGAGAAAATAATTCTTTGTAATATCTATTTTCCTTCCAGAGTTAAAACTTCTGATGTTGTTGATTCTTATACTCAGGACTTGAAAATCATGCTTGATGTTTTGGCTGATAGTAATAATGCCTGTCCCATAATCATAATGGGAGACTTTAATTCTAGAATACCCTCTCGATTTTTGGAAGATACCTACTCCGACCTGATATCCACTCTTCCTTCATTTAATCCAAATGTCTCTTATAAAAGGAACTCCCAGGATTTAGTATCCAACTATAGAGGCAGGGAAATCTTAGAGGCTTTAGCAACCAGGAATTACTGCCTCTTGAATGGAAGAACCAAGGGAGATTCCCCTTTAGAGGGGTCTCGGGTGCATCAACACCGAACCATTTTTGGACTAATCTGGAGGCAATACATTTGGTTCAGAATTTAGAGGTTAAGAACAGGCTGGAATCTGCTCACTCCCCTATTGTCCTTACCTTGAAATGTCCGTTCAGAATACCTAAGAAAGAAGGACAATTGGTAGAAAATCTGGAGATTAATGAAAGGAGAATCAGATGGGGTTCAATCTATCAGGCAAACTTTGAGGTTGTTTTGAGCACAGGAGATTTAGGTGACACACATGACAAAATTGCTGATAAAAATAGGTCACTTAATAGTTTAGAAAGCTGGGAAATGGTTCATACGATATTAAAACCATGGTGTAAGAAAGTATCCCACGGTAAATCCACATTTAAAAAATCTTGGTTTAATACAGAATGTCTGCGGACAAAAAAATCATTTGGAAAAATGTTAAGATTACATAAGAACAAAAGAAATAAAACAGCAGCAGATTATAAACTGCTGAAAAAAGAAAGAGAAAAATATAAGATAAACCTTGAAAGAGCAAAGAATAAACATACTCAGGGCCTCTGGGAAAAACTAAGACATGCAGTTCTGGATAGGGATGGTAGACTCTTCTGGAAGACGGTGTCTCAAGGATATAATAGGGTCTCTAATAAGTTAGAAGCACATATTACACCTGAATCATGGATTTCATACCTTTCAGAGCTATACTACTCTCAGTCAGAGATGGAAATGCCTGATCAGTATGGATTTCAGGGAGATATGATTCTCCCACTGTCCATTATGATCACAGAAGGAGAAATCTGACTAGCCTTGAATTCACATGGAATCTTGGGTGATCTATATAAAGCTTTCCCTATATGGTGGTCTCCCCCTTTTTTCCTCTTATTCAATGGATTGGTTCAAGGGCTTCAATGCCCTCTTAGCTGGGCAGGTAGTATTATGTACCCCATTTTTAAAAAAGAGGATCCTAATAGTCCTAAGAAGTACAGGCCTATCAGCCTGATAGATGTATCTCAGAAAGTTTTTTCTAGGATAATCTTGGGTAGACTACTCGCATGGGCTGAGGAAAACTTAGTGTTGAATGAGACCCAGAATGGGTTTCAGAAGAACCATTCTACGGTTCAACACTGTTATGTACTGCAGTACTTAATTTGGAAGTATGTTAAAGTCAGAAAATCCAATCTATACTGTTGTTTTGTAGATTTTCCATCAACTTTTGATAGCATTAGCAGGAAAATCCTTTGGGAAATGCTCAGGGATCTGAAGCTGGAGAATTCTCTTCTTGATACTATCATTAGACTCCATGAAAACACTTGGGCAAGAGTCCAAAACAATCAATATGGACAAAATTCTCCACAAATGTGGGGATCAGACAGGGGTGCATTTTGGCACCAACTTTATTTAACATATATATATCAATTTAATTTTGGACCAGATTGGTAACCCTGACTTTCATGCTCCCAAAGTGAATGACTGCAGGATTGATAGCCTCGCTTATGTGGATGACTTAGTCCTGCTTGCCACTTCAGCTCTTGGACTAAAAAGGAAATTGACTTTGTTTGAATCTATTTGTGTCCAACAGAAGTTGTAGGTCAATCTCAATAAGACAAATATTGTTGTGTTTGGAAATCAAACTAAAAATACCCCACGTTTTAAGATCAATGGTATATGTACAGAAAACACCAAGCACTATGACTATCTTGGGGTACAATTTGCCCACAATTTATCCCGGACAAAACACCTGGATATTATTCAAAATAAAATGAGATCCTCAGGAAATCCTCAGGAAATGCTTTAAAAATGTTTAATAACAAAATGGGGAAAACATCAGTTAAAGGAATTATGAAAGTGCTCAATGTTAAAATAAGAACAAGCATGTTATATGCCTCTGACATATGGGGAGATACAGAGACTAGTAGGTAACGAATAATATTAAATAAACTCTACAGACATATCCTTATGTTACTGCAAGGAACACCAAATTGTATCATAGCACTGGAGCTAGGTCAGCGCTCCTTGTTTTCCCTTGTACAAGAGCAACAAATTTTATTTTTGTTAAAACTTTTTCTCTTACCAGAAAATAGATACCCAAGAATGTGCCTGGATGAAAGTATTAGACTGGCCAGTATGGGGTATGTACATCCTGGCATCCAGCTTATTAAGGAAATAATAATGCCAGCAGGTCTGCAACATCTTTTGTATGAAATATATTCCAGACTGCATGAAGGAATTAGGCAGGACGTTAAACTGAAACTTGGTGACCTGGGCAAAAGTCATCTCCTCTCTCAACTTTCTATGCTTAAGCTCCATGATTTTTACAAAACAATTAAAATATCATGCAGTTTTGAGCCATATCTTTCTTTTCTAACATGTTCTAAACTGATGACAATATGCACAAGATTCAGAACTGAAAGTTATATGGCTAATTACATATGTTTTAGACAAAAGAGAAAGGGTGTATTTTCTCCATTTTGTAAATGTGGATATGGTTCTATTGATGACCTAAAGCATGTGGTCTCATTATGCCCCCTTTATGAATCAGCATGGATAAAATGGCTGGGTGGGTTGCTAGGGGATCTCAGCCCCCCCCCCCGACCTTTTGGATTATTTGTTCAAAACTAAAGACAAGCAAATGACTGAATATTTGGCAACATTTCTCTTGTCAACCCATCTGTAAAAAACAGTTCTGTATCTCTATGGGCTGAGCATGTAATTTTAATGAAGCAACATATATGATCAAATATTAGCACTATTGTGCTGCCAAACTGTACAGGTGAAATGTATTTATGAAAATGTATAAGTCAGCTGTTTTTATGTATTTTTGTATTTGTGAAAATGTTATATTGTAACGGCTTTATGCTGATCAATAAATTGCATCTGAATCAGTGAATCAGTAAAATAGACTGCAATTAACCACATTTACAAGCCTCTAAACCAGATGAAATTTGCCTGGTATAGCAGGTGCCACTAGTACGTTATAAACAAAGGAAGTAACAGTGTGCTCTTGAGGACGACAAATGGTTTTGTGATTTTGCATGACATAAGCAGCTGCCCGAATTATCCGTGGTCGCTATAAGTAGAGCATACTTTAGTACATTTAACCAACAAGTAGAGGAGTTTTTTCACAGGGTTGACTGTCCCAGGTCTGGCTGAACTAGAGCTTACAAGTTTAGAGGAAGAAATAGGTCTGAAGGAAATCCTATCCAGAGTAAATAAAAAAAAAATTTTAAATGACCAATCACCAGGATTAGACGGATTTCCTGCAGAATTTTATAAGACATTTGCAACTCAATTAGCCCCCTTTTTACAGCAAGCATATGTGGAAGTGCAGGAGGGATAGAGTATCCCACACTCATGGCATCATGCACAAATCTCAGTTCTGCCCAATCCTGACAAAGAGCCTACTCAGCCAAGCTACTGCAGGCCTATCTTCCTATTAAATATGGACTTAAAAATGCTCACAGGTATTCTGGCAGACAAGATTGCAAAAAGTAATACATAAAGCAATTCACAGAGACTAAACTAGATTTATATCCAGAAGATGTCTGCAGGATTACACAAGGTGGCTTTTAATTATACTGACAGGACAGGAAATAGGTGGACCCTTTCAAATAGCCATCTCCATGGATGCAGAAAAAAGCTTTTGACAGGGCAAATTGGCAATTTCTATTAAAAACCATGGAGAAAATGCAATTCAGCCATAATGGGAACAGCATAAATTCGATATCCTTCAGTCTATCTAGAGGCACACAACAGGGCTGTCCCCTATCACCGCTCCTCTTTGCTATTTGTTTGTAACCTTTAGCCATTAAAATGCGTCAAGACGTTAATATGATTGGTATCACGGTGGGAGGGTTAGAGCAGAAAATATCACTCTATGCAGATGATTCTATTTTCTTCCTAAGCCACCCAGAGTGAACAGTTCCATACTTGGTAGAACATTTACACCAGTTTAGGCAAATCTTAGGATATAAAATAAATTTAAAGAAATCAGAAGCAATACTAATCAGTGTCCAAAAACCATGGGGGTTTGATGACAACTTCCCCTTCAGCTGGACAGGCAGGGGAGAGATTAGACATCTACTGTAGGTATCCATGTTTCCACCAATGTAAAGAAGTTATTTGGGTTTAACTACTAGAGACTCTGGGAAGAAGTTACAGCTGACATTGCAAGGTGGCACTTGCTGCTTCTATCCATGACTGGCAGAATAGACACTTTAAAAAGGAACGTGCTGCCAAGATTTATTTTTCTCTTCCAAACCCTTCCTATGCCTATTCTGCAGACATTCTGGAATAAGGTAACTACACGATTATAGAAATTTGTGTGGAATAGGGAAGGTCCAAGGGTAGCAAGACAAATATTACAGTACATCTTCCCTAGGAGCAAGGAGGACTAGCACTCCCAGATTTTCAAAAATATTAATTGGCAGCACACCTGTATGCAGTTTGTGCATGGGCAAAGCAAAGAATGCAATCAGGCTGGTAAGAAATAGAAAATGAAGTGGTGGGCAGACAACCACTTTTCATTCTAGCACTCATAACAGTAGCTCTAGATCTAATAGGTACTATCAGAAATCAGTGGGTGGTGCACAGTTAGATGATGGTGCAAAAGATCTATCATATCATATATACCCTGAATGAGTTAGGTTCCATGTCATTAATCAGGTGTGAACCAGAATTTATACTACCTAGAATGGATAGGGGATACGCAAGGTGGGAAAGCAAAGGGATAACAAGGTTTGTACAGTCCCTGGAACAAGGTCACTGTATCATTTTCAGCCAAGCAAAAGAGAAATTGGGGTGGGATAACACAAAATTCATAAAGGATTTATAAATCCATTGAGTGGCGAAACATTGGGGCCAACAGAATATTTACATTTGAATAAAGAATACAAGGAACTGTATCCAAAATGGATTTTTTGTGTATGACTTTCATAACATAGAAACATAGAATTTGGCAGCAGATAAGGCCCACTTGGCCCACCTGGTCTGCCCATTTCCCTACCTAATGGATAAGCTGCAGATCCTAGTTAACCAACAGCTTACTTCCACCCATCTCCAATTAGTATTGCTGTGAACATCTGCCAGAACTAGACACATGGTGGATTCTCTGCAGGGGGAGGGCCTTAAACAACTGGTACAACAACCCACAAAAGACAGGGCTATCCTAGATCTAGTACTGACTAACAGGGAAGGGATGACAGATCTCCAGGTAGAAGGTCACTTGGGGGTCAGTGACCATCACATGGTATGGTTCAATTTGACCACTAGAACTGAATCATCCCATTGCAAGGCAAAAATATGGGACCTCAAAGAAGCTGACTTTGATAAGATGGCCAACAGAGTTAAGCTAGCCCTGGCAAAAAGAAACACAGGTGAGGGGGTACAGCAAAGTGGGCAAGCATTAAGGATGCAATACTTGAAGCAACATCCCATTGTGTTAGACAGAAAAGGAAGTGCAAAAGAATAAGAAAACCACTTTGGATCTCAAATACAGTAGCAGAAAAGGTCAGCGCCAAAAGGATGGCCTTCAGGAAATATAAGGGAACACAGCAGAATGAAGATAGGGAGGCATACCAAACTGCCCTAAGGGAAACAGGGAAGGCAGTAAGGCAGGCAAAGTCCCAAACTGAGGAAACACTAGCACGAGCAGTAAAAGAAAGTGACAAGACTTTCTATATATACATTAGTGAAAGGAGAAAGTCCAGAGGGGGTATTGCTAAGCTCAAAGGAGAAAAGGGCACATGTGAGGAGGAGGACCCTGTAAAAGCATCTATCCTAAATAGATACTTTTGCTCAGTATTTACTGAAGAGAAGGTAGGGCAGGGCCCACAGCTCAGCACCATGGACACAGGGGGGAGGGAGGTGTGCACTACTCCCTTCACAAAAGAAAGGGTCCTACAAGAGCTCGCTAAGCTCAGGGTGGACAAGACAATGGGACCTGATGGCATACATCCCAGGGTACTTAAGGAGCTAAGGGTGGAACTAGCAGAGCCATTAGCAAAATTGTTTAGTGAGTCTCTGAACACAGGAGAGGTCCCAGAAGACTGGAGAAGAGCTCATGTGATCCTGCTCCACAAGAGCGGTAGCAGGGAGGAGGCAGGGAACTACAGACCAGTCAGTCTTACCTTAGTAGTGGGCAAGATTATAGAGGCACTCCTTAAGGAAAGGATAGTGCAACACCTGGAATCCGTAGGGGTACAGGATCCAAGACAGCATGGGTTTACAAAAGGAAGGTCCTGTCAAACTTATCTCATAGATTTCTTAGACTGGGTAACCAGAGTCGTGGACCAAGGGGGAGCAGTTGATGTTGCCTACCTTGACTTCAGCAAAGCTTTTGACACTGTTCCACATGGAAGATTGATAAATAAGCTGGGTAGGCTCGGGGTGGGTCAGAAGTTGGTCAACTGGGTGGCAAACTGGTTGATGGGCAGAAAACAGAGAGTGGTGGTAAATGGTATACAGTCAGAAGAGATGCAAGTCACAAGTGGGGTACCTCAGAGATTAGTCCTGAGGCCAGTCCTCTTCAATATCTTCATTAGTGACATTGCAGATGGACTAGAGGGTAAGGCTTGTCTGTTTGCAGATGACACCAAGATCTGCAACACAGTAGATGATCCAGATGAGGTGGACAGAATGAGAAGAGATCTGGATAAACTAGCAAAATGGTCAGAAGAGTGGCAACTGGGATTTAATGCAAAGAAGTGCAAGATCATGCACATAGGAAAGAGAAACCCTGAAGCCACCTATAGGCTGGGAGGGGAGTTGCTGGCAGTCACAAAGGAAGAAAGAGACTTGGGCATCATCATCACTGATGACCTGAAATCATCCAAGCAGACCTCTAAAGCAGTAGGTAAGGCTAGGGGGATGTTAGGGTGTATTGGTAGGGGTATCACAAGTTGTAAGAGGGAGGTAATAATCCCTCTTTACAAGACACTGATTACGCCCCATCTGGAGTACTGCGTGCAGTACTGGAGGCCACACCTTCACAAGGACATTAACCAAATTGAGGCAGTAAAGAGAAGGGCAACCAAAATGGTGCAGGGACTGCATCAGAAGACTTATGAGAACAGATTAACGGAGCTCAATATGTATACCCTTGAGCAAAGGAGGGAGAGAGGTGATATGATTGAGACAGTCAAACACCTTAAGGGCATTAACAAGGTGAAAGAGTCTAACATGTTTAAATATAAGAAAAATAGTAGGACAAGAGAACACAGCATGAGATTAGAGGGAGGCCGATTAAGGGGGAATGTGAGGAAATTCTTTTTCACAGAAAGGGTGGTGGATGCATGGAACAGCCTACCTCAGGAAGTGGTGGCTATGAATACAGTGCAGGGCTTCCAACAGGCATGGGATCGGCATAAGGGAGGAATACAGATGAGTATGAATAGATAGGCTACTGACAGAGCAAAGGCCGATGGCACATTTATAAGGTAGAAAAAGGAATGGGCAGACTGGATGGGTCTTGCGGTCCTTATCTGCCATCAACTTCTATGTTTCTGTTATGTCTGTCCCATGCATTCTTGAACTCCCCCACTGTTTTTGACTCCACGACCCCCACCAGAAAGGGGCTCCATGCATCCAAAACCATCTCCATGAAAAAATACTTCCTCACATTACCTCTGAGATGTCCCCCCTCTATCTTCAAATTGTGCTGCCTTGTTCTTGCACATCTTTTTTTCTGAAAGATGCTACTCTCTTGGACTTTGTTGATTCCCTTGAGTTACTTGAAAGTTTCTATCATGTCCCCGACCCTCCTTTCCTCGAGGGTATGCATATTAAGCTCCTTTAGTCTCTCTTTGTATGTCTTCTGGTGCAGACCCTGCACCATTTTAGTTGGCCTCCTCTGGACAGCCTCGATCCTGTCTATGTCCTTGCAGGGATGGGGTCTCCAGAACTGCATGCAGTACTCCAGATGGGGTCTCACCAACTGTCTGTACAGAGGGATAGCAGCTTCTTGTTTTCTACTGGTAATGTCTCTCCCTATGCATCCCAGTATCCCCTCAGCCCTCCTTACTGCCTTCTTACATTGCTTGCCCACCTTTAGGTCATCTGATATGACTACTCCTAGGTCCCTTTCCATTTTTGTTGTTGTTAGTATCTCACCCCCCATCGTGTACTCTTCCCCTGGGTTTTTGTTTCCCAGGTGAATTACTTTGCAGTTCTTTGCATTGAATCTAAGCTGCCATACATTTGACCATTCCTCCAATCTTGCCAAATCCCTTCTCATCCTTTCCACCCCACCTTGTGTTTCAGCCCTGTTGCAGATCTTTGTGTCATCTGCAAAGAGACATACGTTTCGTTCAAGTCCCTCTTCAATGTCACTTATAAAGACATTAAAGGGGACCGGTCCCTGTACTGAACCCTGTGGTACCATGCTAGTAACCCCCCTTTCTTCAGAGTGGACTATGTTTGCTATTATCCTCTGCGTTCTGTTGTCCAGCCAATTTTTTACCCAGGCTACCACCTTGGGACCCACTCCAAGGCTGGCTAACTTGCATATTACTCTTTTGTGGGGGACTGTGTCAAATATCTTGCTAAAGTCTAGGTAGGCCATGTCCACAGCCCCTCCCTAATCTACTACTTTGATCACCCAGTCAGAGAAATCTATTAGATTCATCTGACATGACCTTCCCACTGTGAATCCATGCTACCTTGGGTCTTGTGCCCTGTTGGTGTCTAGGTAATCAACAATTCTTTCATTCAGAAGTGATTCCATCATTTTCCCTACCACTGAGGTCAAACTAACAGGTCTGCAGTTTCCTGCCTCGGCCCTGCTCCCACTTTTGTGAAATGGAATCACATCTGCCCTCCTCCAGTCCTCAGGTACCACCCCATCCTCCCATGATTTGTTACAGAGGGTAGTCACCGGTGTCACTAGTTCTACCTTTAGTTTTTTTAGAATTCTGGGGTGAACCCCATCAGGCTCCATTACTTTGTCCACCTTCAGTTTTAAGAGTTCTTTCAGAACCCTTTCTTCTATGAATGGACTGGTATTGACCCCCCTAGCCAGAATGTTTCTATTGTTTGGTCTAGGTACCTCCCCCTCTTCTTCTGTGAATACTGAGCAGATGCATTCATTCAGTATCTCTGCTTTTTCACTGTCACCTTCTGCCCACATTCCTGCCACTTTATTAAGCCTCAGTATCTCTCCTTTGGTCTTTCTTTGCTCCCTAATGTATCTATAAAATGTTTTTTCCCCCTTCTTAACAAAGTTGGCTATCTTTTCGGCAGTTTGGGCCTTTGCTTTCTGACTGCCTTCCCTGCCTCCTTCTGCTTTAATTGATATAGTTCTCTGTCCTGCTCCTTCTGTGTTTCCTTGTATTTCCTGAATGCTATCCTTTTCTCCTTAACCTTCCCTGCCACCTCTTTTGAGAAGTAAAGTGGCATTTTCCCTCATTTTGTTTTATTGATTTGCTTTACATAAAGGCTTGTTGCCTCTGTGATGGCAGTTTTGACTTTTTCCCATTATTCCTCCACCCCTCCTTCTTGTCTGTTTGCTAGTGCTTTTCTGAGGCACTCTCCCATTTTGCCAAAGTCAGCCCTCCTAAAGTCCAACACCTTTGATTTTGATTGGCTTGATTCTACAGCAGTGTTTATTGTGAGATTGTGACCCTTTTCTTTAGAACCTCAACAGTCACCAGACATCACCAGAACACTAATTCTGATAGATGCTGGAGACAATGTGGAGGTCTGGCCACTCACTGAGCCAGAGCGGTTGCATCCCACTCTTATGAAGTATTTACAAATCCGTCACATTATCAACACACTGGGGAACAAAGAAAAATTGAACAGACCCCCAACTGAATGGGAAGAATATATTTATTGGGTAGTAAAATTGAAAGATCCCCAGAGATATATTACAGGCATATATAAAGTATTGGAAAATACTCAATGGGGCACACTCTCAAAAATTAAATAGGCCTGGGAAAAAGAAGCAGACATAGAAATACAGGAAGGAGATTGGGAATCCAGATTAAGGAAGAACTGGCTCCACTGTGGTGGGAATTTTATTGGAAGGTGTGACCCACTTCTTTAGAACCCCAACCATCACCAAACATTACCAGAACACTAATTCTGATTGAAGCTGGAGACAATGTGGAGGCTTGGGCACTCACTGGCATATATTTTGGCACTGCCCCATTATTGTCCCCTTTTGGGAAATGGTTCAAAAGGTTACACAAGATATTACAGGTGTATGTATACCTTTAGAATTTACAGAATGGATTCTGGGTCTCCCTGAATTGACCAAACTGCCATTAGACACAAGAAAAACTGTCCTTATCTCTCCCCCCATATGACCAACCGTACTTCACTATTCTCTTTTAAAAAATCTCTGTGGATTTGTTTTTTTGATAATGATGAGTTTTGTGTGAAATTATGATGTCTATTGTTTATGTTTCTTGACTCACTGATTGTATGAATATTTTGCATTTAATATGTTTGTATGTATACTCTGTATTTAATATGCTTTTCTATGTGTATATGTACACTTGCTGCATATGAAAATGGGCAGACATGCTCATTATGCTACAAGTATAAAATAAATAAAAAAAAATAATCTCTATGGTGACAGGGTTAAAATGCTTCACGTCACAATGGCTTACTATAAATATCCCCACTAGGGAGGAGTGGCTAGGTAGAATAGCAAAAATACAAGAGTTGGAATATATAATAGCTAAACTTCATCTGTTGGAAGAAAAATATATGGAACATTGGAGAGACTGGACTATATGGTCTGCTGGTCAGATTGGCCCACCAAGCACTCTAAACCAGACTAGCAGCTAATTTTCTCAAATCTTTTATTTTCTTTGTAGGGATAAATGTGACAGACTGGAGTGGACACCGTCCTCGACTGATGCTTTGGAAATTCAGAGGTGCAGACCTTGGGTCTGTCATGAGCCCCTTGCCCCAAACTCCGGGCAGCCCAGTAGGACCTCCTGTTTGCAGAGATGATCCCCCTTTTTAAGACCTCGTGAGCAGTGTAAGGGTTCCAGAAGATGTACCAGCCTTCCTTGTCCCAGTGGGAGGGTGGAAACTGTAGTTTTGAGTTCTCTTGACTCTAAACTACTTTCAGTATTTGAATCCCACCACAGCCACTGGCTACGTCTTGCCTAAGTAGTTTGGGTATGATAGCCGAGTGGTACTATCTGTCAAGGCACACAGTCTTTTCAAAACCCTTCCGTTAAAATATTAAAATCACACAATCAGACTTCCAGGCACAGTTGATAAGAAAATCATAACAATTTACTTAAAATAAAAGCAATACAGAAAAGTCTACAGTTTGAAAGAGCTTTGAAATGCAGACAATATCAAAGGTAAAACTAGGTGGTTTACAGAAAACACTAGATACTGGTATTCTAAACTATACCTTGTTTTGATGTTAGAGTCCAGACAATATTTAAAATGTCCTTGTAGGGATGAGTGCTTAAGCAACAGTTTGTAGCAATTTTGTATCCCAGGTTAGTTCCTCTGAATGTCCCTTTAAAAAAAATCTTCATAGGCCTATCATGCAACATTCCTCCCTCCTGAAACAGAACCTAGGGGGAACACACACACCTATTGGAGGCAGTTCTTCTCAGTTTTGTTATAGATCCAGTATGCATGATAGGCCATTTGCATTCCCATTTTTGGATCCAGGCCTACGTGAAATCTCCATGTCATAAGCCTGTAAGGCAATACTCCATCTTAGAAGTTTCTCATTTGTTTTCCCCTTTTGACCCAACCATATTAATGAGTTGTGCTCTGCTTGGACCTTAAAATGCTTCCCATAAAGGTATGGTTCCAGCTTTTTTAATTCCCAAACTAAGACAATACATTCATTCTCTACTGTTGAATAGGCCTGTTCCTGTGGAAGCAGCTTCTTGCTTAAGTATACAATGAGGTGTCCTCTTCCCTGATTGGATATTTGGCTGAGGACTGTCCCTATTCCCCCATCTGATGCATCCATCTGTACCACAAATGGCCTGTTGTAGTCTGGGCTAGCCAGCATTGGGGCCCTACATAGCGAGGTTTTCAGCTGTGCGATGACTTGCTCACAGGCTGCATCCCAATTTACCTTCCTAGGCTTATTCTTCGTCAGCAACCCAGATAAAGGAGCAACCAGGGAGCTGTAGTTGGGAACAAATTTTCTATAATACCCTGCTGTCTCAAGAAAGCTCCTGACTTGTCTCTGGGTTTCAGGTGTAGACCATGATGCAATAGCCTCAATCTTTGCTTGGTTTGGGTGAAGTTGGACTTGCCCCACCACATGTCCCAAATAAGTGACCTCTGCCATGGCCACCTGACACTTTTTTGTCTTAATAGTCAGACCTGTGGCCTGTATTCAGCCCAACACCTCCCTCAGGTGTATCAGGTGTTTCTCCCAGCTATTGCTGAAGATAGCAATATCATCCAGGTACACAACTGCAAAGTCCTCCAGTATCCTGTAACACTTGATTGACTAACCGCTGGAATGTAGCAGTGGCATTCTTCATCCCAAAGGCATGACCTTGAACTCGAACATGCCAATTGGGGTCATGAATGCTGACCTTTCCCTAGCCCTGTCAGTCAGTTCCACCTGCCAGTACCCCTTTATCAGGTCTTCTGTATTCAAGTATGTCACCCTCCCAGTTTGTCAAGCAGTTCATCTGTGTGTGGCATTGGGTGGGCATCAGATTTCGTGATGGTGATAAGCCCACGATAATCTACGCAGAACTGTGTATTCATATCTGCTTTTGGTACAAGGACTACAGGTGAGGCCCAGGAGGTGTGGGACTTTTAGATCACCCCTAGATCCAGCATCTCCCCCACCTCCCTCCTAATCGCCTTGAGGGCTGTCTCTGACACTCAGTAAGCTGTCCTATGTATGGGTGCTTGGGTCCCTGTGTCTATGTCATGCACTGCTAGCGGTGTCCATCCAGGCTGTGCCATAAATAGGGGGGCAAAGTCTCACAAAATGGTCCTCAATTCTTGGGCCTGTCCAGGTGTCAACTGGGGTGACAGTGTGATGGTCTTCACAGATGACGCTTGCTTGCACTTGGCTAACAAGTTGAGAAGGGGGTCTTTCCCACCTAGTTCCTCTCCAGGACTGCAAACCGCAAGTACCATGTCAGCCCTATTAATATATGGCTTCATCATGTTCACATGATACATCCTGTGAGTATGTTTTTGGTCAGGTAACTCTACAATGTAATTAACATTGTTTATCTGCTGGAGTACCTTGTATGGCCCTGCCCACTCAGCTTGCAGCTTGTCCTTCTGGACCAGGATCAGAACCATTACCTCCTGTCCTACCCCATACGAGCAAGCTCCGGCTCCACGACCATACCAGATCTTTTGTTTTTGCTGGGCAGCTGCCAGGTTGCTCTGGGCCATGCCCATAAGCTCCTTCAGCATCTCCCTGAATTTTAACACATACTCAATTATTGGAGTCCCCTGGGTGGCATGCTTACCTTCCCAGTCCTCTCATATTACATCTAGGTGCCCCCTCACCCTGTATCCATATAAGAGCTCAAAGGGTGAAAACCCGGTTGACTCTTGTGGCACTTCCCTGGAGGCAAACAGCAGGTGGAGCAGGTATTTCTCACAGTCCCACCCATGCTGTTCTGAAAATGCCATAAGCATAGCTTTTAGGGTCCCATTAAATCTCTCTATGAGACCATTGGCTTGTGGGTGGCAAAGCGTTGTGCATCTCGGTACAACACCACTCTTCTCCCATAAACACTTTGTTAGGTCCAACATAAAGTTACTCCCTTGATCACAGATAACCTCCTGTGGAAATCCAACACAGGAGAAAATCCCCAGCAAAACATCTGCCACCTTGTCCGTCTTAGTGGAGGACAGTGTGGTGGCTTCGGGATAGTCGGTAGCATAATCAACAACTGTCAATATATATACCTCTTCTCAGAGGAACTTAGGGTATTCAAAGGACCCACAATATCCATTCCAACCTTCTGGAATGGCTCCTCCATAAGTGGTAAGTGGTAAGGGATTCAGGGCAGCCTTGGCTTTGCTTCCGGCCTTCCCTATTTCCTGACACCGGTAACAGGATTTGCAGTATTCCTTCACCCGATTGGTAATATTGGGCCAATAGAAATTGTGGGCTAAGCGATGCATAGTATGAGCAATGCCCAAATGTTCAGACATGGGAATATCATGAGCTACCTCGAGCAATAACCCACGATACACCTGGGGAACAACAAGCTGCCTGCCCATCACCCCTTCCTCTCTCCTGATGTCCTGTGTGTATAACAGTCCATTGTCTCAATACACCCTATGCTTTCCATCACCTCCCTGTGTCCCAACAGACTTTGCAGAAGCCCTCAGTTCTCTAAGCTAGGGTTGGTCTGTTGTGCTCCTGCTAAGTCTTCCCACTTACCCAGAGCATGGGGCATGCCCCCTTCAGTACCCAGGCTGAGGTCCATAGCTGTGGCAGTAGGGGACTCAGTATCACAACCTTCCCCTTCCCCGGGCTATGTGTCACCCCTCCCTCCTGAGAGCAACCTTCAGTAGCAGTTGGGTTAACTGCCACTAGGGGAAGTTCCATCCCCCTTTTATTACCCTCTTTTACCAGAGCTACAGGTTAGCTGGCCTGTCTCCCAGCCTTTCCAGTCTGAATTTCTGTGGGGTCCCAAAGATCACAGGAGCCTCTATTCTTTTGGCTCCTGGTCACAGCACAAACCACTCCCTGTGGAACATCATTCCCCACAATAACATCCATAATGAGTTTTTCAGCTATAGCCTCCTTCCTTACACCTTCACCAGCATCTCCCCAATCCAGGGTAACACTGGCTAATGGGTAAGTTTTCCTTTCCCCTGTGTAATCCCTCACAGAGACAAACTGGTTTGGCAGTATTTATTCAGCCCCCACCAAATCCCCTTTCACCAGGGTAAGAGATGCTCCTGTATCCCTTAGCCCTTTAGTGTGTACCCCATTCACCATAACTGGGTAGATGTGCCCCCTCATATTGTCAGGGACAGCATCAGCGATACAGTGGGCTATTTTCTCTGAATGCATAGGCCCTTTCATGTTCTGGGCTTTCTTAGGACACTGCCTAGACAGATGGTCTATCTGGTGACAATACCAGCATTCACTATGTTTCTTGTGTCGAACCTCCCATTTGGGCACCTAATGAGTCCCTTCTTTTTGCAGGGGCCTGTGGTTTTTGGTTGTTCAAAATGTCCACTTTTCCCTTTCACCCCTGAATTCCCCTTGGGAGCAGCCCTGCTTTGAGCATAGTGATCTGCCAGCTCTCAGCCTCTTTGGCAGTCTTAGGATCTCAGTCCTCTAGCCAAAGCTTCAAGTCAGGTGAACAAATCCAATAAAACTGTTCGAGCAGTACCACCACTTCAATAACTTCAACAGAATCTGCTTTCACCCCTCCCACCAATGCCTTAAATATTGCTGCTGTTTTGTGTCTACCTCCTCAAAGCTCATTTTCAGCCCCTTTCAGATTTTCCAGAACTTTGCTTTGCATGCATCAGGGTTCAGATCATATTTTTTAATAAAGCAGTCTTTAACTTGTCAAAATCTTTACTTTCAGCATTGTCCATCTGCCCCAATGCGTCCCTCTCCTTGCCAATAAGTAGTGGAGACAGGTGAAAGCTCCAGGTCTCTTTGGGCAGATTGGCCTGGATACAGACCTTTTCAAATGAATTTAAAAACATGTCCATATCCTCCCCCTCTTTAACTTAGCCATTGATTTTGAATTTAGCTTGTATCGCAGTCCTGGAGATTCAAAACCAACTCCACCACTTATCTGTTCAGGGGTTGTTGTCAGTTGGAGCATCAGCTTTTTCAGCTCATGTTCCCTCTGGTGATGCCTTTCTTCTGCCTTTGCCTGGTGCTGCCGTTCTTTGGCCCCTTTATGTTGCAGTCGTTCCTCTCTCTGAAGCCATCGCTCCTCTAATTCCATCTCAAACCTTTTTTGCTCCATCTCAAACCTTTTTTGCTCATTCTTAAGCTGTTTCTCCTGCATCCATAGCCTTTTCAGCTCCAGCTCTTTGTCAGTAGATGGCTCCTTCTTTTCTGGGCTCTGGACCTCTGAAGTCACCACCTCTGGCACTAAGTGGGGTAGTACTTTCTCCATCTCAGCTGCCAGAAGGGCATCCACAAGTTGCCTTTTATTTTTATTTTCACTAGGGATGCCCTTCTCCCCACAGATCTTCCTCAGTTGTTCCATGTTCATATTGCTTTACTGAATAGACATTCTTCTATCTACACTACTATGTTCAAAAAAAATTCAAACAGAATAGGGTCTATTGTCTGCAAACAAATTTCTTTTTCCCTTTTCAAAATTCTGCTCTTGATTGTGTGATGGTTTTGCAAAATTGTTCAAAATCCCAGTAGCTGGCACCAAATCTGTCATGAGCCCCTGGCCCCCAAACTCCGGGCAGCCCAGTAGGACCTCCTGTTTGTAGAAAGGATCACCCTTTTTAAGAACTCATGAGCAGTGTAAAGGTTCCAGAAGATGTACCAGCCTTCCTTGTCCCAGTGGGAGGGTGGAAACTATAGTTTCAAGTTCCCATAACTCTAAACTACTTTCAATATTTGAATCCCACCACAGCCACTGGCTACATCTTGCCTAAGTAGTTTGGGTATGATAGCCGAATGATACTATCTGTCAAGGCACACAATATTTTCAAAACCCCTCTGTTAAAATGTTAAAATCACACACTCAGACCCCCAGGCAGAGTTGATAAGAAAATTATAAAAGTTTACTTAAAATAAAAGCAATACAGAAAAGTCTACAGTTTGGAAGAACTTTGAAATGCAGATAATATCAAAAGTAAAACTGGATGATTTACAGAAAACACTAGATACTGGTATTCTAAACTATATCTTGTTTTGATGTTAGAGTCCAGACAAGATTTTAAATGTCACTGTAGAGATGATTCCTTAAACAACAGTTTGCAGTAGTGCTGTAGAAAATTTTCAAATTCCCGGTGGAACGAAATTCTGCAGAATATTCAAAATTCTGCTGAAATTCCACCAAATTCCACCAGAAATGGAATGGCAGAATTTGGTAGCATAAAATAGTTGCAGAATGATTTTCCACAGAAAAATCGCTGTTCTGCAGAATATTACTCTGTGGATCTCAATATTTTCTGCGGAAATTGTTGCAGAATAATTTTCCATGGAAAAAAATACTGTTCCACAGAATATCATTTGGTGGATCACAGTAGGTGGAATTCCACAGGTGAACAAGTGAAATTTCAGTGGAAAATCCACCAGCGGAATGATCATTCTGCATCAATTCCACTGGCAGAATTCTGCATTCTGCACAGCACTAGTTTGTAGCAATTTTGTATCCCAAGTTAGTTCCTCTGAATGTCCTTTTAAAAACAATCCTCAGGTGCTTCCTTGGTGAAGAATCTTAGTTTCCAAAATTCTGACTTAAAATCAGAATGTTCTGTTCAGTATGTGAGAAGTCAAACTTCCACACACTCAGGTCTGGTTTTAGAGATTTTTCCAGGCCTACACATATACTTCTGGTCTACAAGTGTATGCCCACTGGACAGACTATCTGACCCCCAGCTAAACTGTTTATCAACTGTTCTGAGTTCAGAATGTGTGTCTTATACATACAGGCTGGTCATCTTTAAGCCACACCCACAGTGTGATGGGGTGCAACAGTTTACCTTTCCCTGTAGGCGTCACTGTGGTTCCATGTCAGGTTTCATGTCAAACCCAGTGACATCTGGTCCATGCATTTGGCTTAACCCCTGACCCCTTGGTCATCCCCTGACCTTTTCCTGTCATGGAAAGCTAACTACCCAGTTTTCTCTAAGAGTTATGTTTTCCTGGCTCAATAAAACTGTCTCCCTTATCTGGAGATGTACCAGATTCAAAAATAGCCATTAGAACAATTAAGGCTATTTTTGCAATTCCATTCCTAAAAGCCTTTTAAAGTGACAGTGTCTTAATTCTAAAGTACAATACAGCATATACAATATGAACCCACAAAAATGGATATAGGCCTATCATGCGACAGGGTCCACTCACTTACTTCTTCCTTTCCTCTTTCATTTTATTTGACATAACCAGGTAACCTCTTTCTTACTATTTTAAATATCACCATTGGATTTTGGATATGGTAAGTTTCCAAACACAAATAGAAAGAAATTGGTCGACAGTAACCCCAAGTTCACAGTTCCAAAAGGTGTTTCTTGTTTATACTGTATTGTTACAGTTTTAAGTTTATTGTTTTATACATTTAAAATCTTGGTTATTATTTTCCAAGCAGACATGTCAAAGTCACTTAGGAATAATTTTATAGCATATGATGGAATATTGTAATGTATAAAAATTCCTCTCTCCCGAAACTCTGTTAACCTGCACCAGGTACTTCATTCTGTGTTGTTATGCTGCAGTAGCTACATACAGTAGCTACTGCCGCATAACAACATAGAACTGCTGTTTGCACTTCTCCTTGAGATTGTTTGCACAGTCTCCAGTTGGTGCTAATAAGTTTCATGTAGTAAGCTCCATCACTGCGAGAGTATGGCATGACCCCAAAACCATTTCAGGAAGTACATTACCAAATTCTGTGGACTTAAAAATTTAGCTGAATTCAAATTAATTTTTTTAAAATATTCAATGTGCTCAGTAAACTTCAATGACTCTTCATCTACTGTTTCTGTTCCCTGTTGAATTGTAAGTAAAAAAAATTAACTTTCAAATGATTTTCTCCATTTCATGTGACAGCACTGTATGGCTGTGGTGGGTGTAAGGCTTGATTCATTTGTCTCCACTTGGTTTGGGGTGGCATCTTACACTATAAAAGATAATGGATACCATCCCCATCGTCAACAAGTGTGTTGCCGCATCTCGAGGTTGCCCATGGTGGCAGAACCTCTTGAGCTTTGCTTTCGAGGTTCTTTATGTCACTGGGGCAACCTCTCAATGCTGCAACATGCTTGTTACTGATGGGGAGGTATCCATTATCCTCTATGTAAACAAATGCTTGTATTAAGTAGACATGTATATGAGATAGTTTTATTCTGAGTTAAAAGCGATTATTAAGGTTAATTAGAATGTTTATGAAGGGAAACAGAACATAGTAGCCAGCATGGAAAGTCAAAAGGGTGGAACAGGTTCATCCACCTAAAGACTATCTCTGGTCCTTTCAACTTTATTTTCTTTCTTGTACCCTTCTGAAAAAAGTGTGTTCCGCATTTGATGAGGAAACTAATTAAAGGAATTATAATATGAACTTTGACCATAGGCCAAATGTTGTGGCCATTATACTGTACATGACTAATTGTGTTTTGAACAAAGCTGAGCCTAAAAAAAGTGGGAATACAAGAATCTGTGGCTCACACTGTCACAGCAAGCCAGTCATTGACAGAGCAGGGGAAAACAGAAATGGAAACATTAGGCATACAACAGTTTTGCACCCCTATCCCCCCTTTTGGAAGGTGGGAGGTGGGGGCTATTTGAAAGGAAAATTACAGTTTGGTTAATTGGAGGAAAGGGATCCTCAGATTGTTTCTGACACTTGTGCATGACAAACTAGGAACAGGGAGTGGAGATTATATGCACACTAGCAAGTGCTGTAGCTACAGTACACTTATAAAATAGGAATCATCTAGACAAGGCAGTGTGAGCCACAGATTCTCATATTCCCACTTCACGTCATCAGGCAAAGTGATAATAATAATCTTTATAATAATAATCTTTATTTCTAAATTGCAATTCCATAACCAAAGCACTGTACAAATTAATCAAAAAGAGCATACTAAAACAGATAAGATAATAAAACAATCCAATTTCAGGCTACATACGATATAGATAAACAAAATTATTATGTAAAATCCCCATAAGCCAGGTGGAACAGATGGATTTTTAAGGCTATCTTGAAGCTCTCCATTGTCCAGCACTCTGAAATCTAATGAAGTAGAGAATTCCACAGGGTAGGGGCTGCATACATAAAAGCTTGAGACCCAGAGGATTTCAGCCATACCCTGGAAATCTCTAACAACCCTTTGTCAGCTGAGTGGAGTGATTGGCTGGCACAGTAAGGATTCAGAAGCTCTTGCAGGTAGCCTGGACCCTATCTGTGCAGGGCCTTGTAGGTCAGAAGACTGATCTTGAAGGTGATCCACCACTGTACAGGCAGCCAATGCAGTTCACACAGCACAGGAGTGATGTGGCTCAAATGAGGAGCCCCCATCAACAGCCACACCACAGCGTTCTGCACTAGCTGCAAGCAGCAGATATCAAGCCCCAGAAGACCTAGGTAAAGGGAGTTACAATAGTCCAGGCGCAAGATCATGAAGGCATGGCTCAATGTCAGAAGGTCACTGGATGGAACAAGATGCTTGACCTGGGCGATGTTCCTCAGATGGCAAAAAGAGGACTTGTCTACTGCCAACACCTGTGAATGCAGTGTCAGCCCATCATCAAGAATCACCCCCAGGCTTCACACCTGTTCAGAGGAAGGCAGCTGGTTACCCTTGAGCCAAAGCCCAGAAGGGGACCCTGCCACTGACCCCTTTATCCAGTGACCTGGATCCACCACCAGCACCTCCATCTTATCAGAATTCAACTTCAGCCAGCTGGACTTCATCCAGTCCTGGATTTCTGTGAGGCAGTTGTTAAAGACTGAGACTGCACTATCCTGGTCGGGTACAAAAGACAGGTAGAGCTGGGTATCAACTGCATAGCAGTGAAACCTCAGCCCACACCATCTCACAATGTCTCTGAAAGGCAGCATATACACTGCTAATGACATTGGGGATAGCACAGAGCCCTGAGGGACCCAGCATGGCAGACAGAATGAGTCAGAGGAAAACATCCCCGACACCACCCTCTGAGATCCACCAGTGAAGAATGATTGAAACCATCTGAGGACTGAGCCTGCCAGGCCACAGATGATTCTCAGGTGCTTGAGCAATACCCCATGGTCCACGGTGTCAAAAACTGAAGAGAGATCAAGAAGCACCAAGATGGAGTGGCGCTTCTGATATCTTGCCATCAGGAGATCATTGAGCACCCAAACCAGAGCAGTCTCAGTACTATGCCTCTTCTGGAAACTGGACTGCAGAGGATCATAGATATTATGGATGTTAAGATGGTTTCTCAATCACCTTCCTTACAAAGGGAAAGTTAGAGATAGACCTGTAGTTAGCAGAGCTATTTGGTTCAAGAGAAGCTTTCTTAAGGAGTGGTGTCACCAACGCCTCCTTCAGGGAGCTATGGAACTCATCTGACTCTAAGGAGCACTAAACAATCTCAGCAAGGACTGGGATGATGAAATCTACACACCTCATTATTAGGCGTGTTGGGCCCAGGTTCAAACTACAGCACATTGGCCGCATACTCTGGACAATCCGCATGATTTCTGCAGTCTCCAGCTGGTCGAAAGATGTCCAAGAAAACCAAGGAGAGGTGTCCAAGCACCAACCACCACCAATCCCCATAGAGTGAGCTGGTGGAATCTCGGCCCTGATGTTGGCCACCTTATCATCAAAGAATTGAGCAAACTCATCACACTTAACTTGTGAAAATGCACTTCAAACCTGCAGATAGGTTGGGTTGCACAATCTGTTCATGGTTCGAAAGAGCTGAGCTGGTTGATTCTGAGCTGAAGCAATCTTCACGGGCAAGAACTCTGCCTTCTTATGAGTGATTGTGGATTGATAGACCTGATAATGTTCCATCAACCTAAGGTGGTCAGCATCCAGGGTAGATTTCCACCAGCATTGCTCTAACCTTCGTCCAACTTGTCTCAACTCCCTCAAGGTCCCATCAAACCAAGGGGACCATGGGTGAAGAGAGAGATAGAGGATGAACGCTGACAGGAGCGATAGAGTCCAAAGCTTTCATCACAGCCTTGTTATAGGCCTGAACCAAACTCTCTGGACCCTCACTTGCACCCAGCAATCCTGATAGGTCTAATACCACCAACAGGCCACCAGGGGTTACATCCCTCAAGGGGCAGTATCTAACCATCTCTATGGGGCAGTCCTATAGGGGGGAGCCCAGAGCTTGAACCTTATGGTGTGGTGATCAGACTATCTGACTGGTTCCACCACCAAATCGGAGGGTCTCCATCCCAGGAAGAAAACCAGGTCAAGTCAGTGACCATGATTATGGGTTGCAGAGGCAACTACCTGTGTGAAGCCCAGTGAGTTCATAAGTTGGAGGAAGTCCTCACCAAATTGTGAGAGTTCATCATTGATCCAGGTGTTGAAGTTACCCAGCACCTTCAACTTAGGTGACTCAAACGTCATGTCGACAATGAAGTCCGCGACTTCCTGTAGGAACTATTTCTCACTCCCAGGTGGACGGTAGATAAGAATGATCCTACACCCCACACCTGCAACCGCAGTACACTCAAATGATCTGGATTCCTCAACTGGCACCCCTACAAGGCCGAATTCCAATCTAAAACAAATGGCTACACCCCCACCCCTGCAGTCCGATCTCAAATGATGTAACACCAAGAACCCAGCCAGAATAGTCACCTTCAAGAAGGGGCCAGCATTGTCATCCAGCCAGGTCTTGGTGATGCAAGCCAGGTCTGTTGTCCCAACAAGATCAGCAATAATAGCCATCTTGTTCCTAACAGACCTGGCATTGCACAACACCGTTCAAGTCAGACAAGATTCTGGGGCTGGTCAGGCTACTGGCCCAGAAACCCTGGAGCCCTTGGTTATGGGGACCAGATATGGAAGACCACATTCTGGAATCTATTTTGCCCCATGCTGCATTCCTCACACAGCCACCTACTGACACTTCCTTTTCTTCCTTCTGTTTAGTCAGTGCACATGAAAACTGCCTTCTCCATACTGCCCAGAACAACATCTCGCTCTGCTACCATTTCCCTTTTTTGCTTTCATTTTGTGTCATTCAGCTATGTGTCATTTACTGTAAATTGGAATGTTATCTCTGTTTCCAGGTGAAGAAGTCAGGGGCCTGGTGCTCCTCAGATCAGCCATCTGCTGATTCTCCCATGTCCTTAGCATGCACTTCCATGGCAGCATAGTTACCTTCAGCACCTAAGTGAAGACATCCACACTTCCCAGGTGGTTGATGGCATGAGGCTCCACCTCACAACCCACCTGGGGTTTGTGGTTTTTTAGCATTGCTGCACACAACGTTGTGTGTTATTGCTTACTTACAATTTACAATGTAATCCTATGGGAATTTTATATTGCACTTCACAGGTGGATGAAGGCACTTGGATGCAGCTCATGCTTCATAACCCACCTGGAGAATGTAGAAATTTAGCATTGCGGCACACCCTGCTGTGTGTTATTGGTTACTTACAATTTACAATATGATCCTATCCGAATCATATACCATACTTCTCAGGTGTTTGAAGGCATTTGGCTGTGCCTCATGCCTCACAATCCACCTAGGGCATGCAGTAATTTGGCACTGCTGCACACCCTGTCATGTGTTATTCATTACTTACAATTTGTAATGTGATCCTATGGGAACTTTTTATCACACTTCCCAGGTGGTGTGCAAGTACCTATGTACTGTATATTCATGGCTACATCAACGTTTCCAGAAGGGTGTAGTATATCCCATTTATGCCATACCTCCCAAAAAGTGAAAAAAAAATTTAATTTCCTGCCATTTTTTGCTGATTATAAAAAATCGAAAAGGTATCTATAAATGAAACACCACTCATTTTGTAGGTGTAACCCCTACACCCCTGCCTTTTTGCAAATGACAGGTGGTATGCTGTTGAAGCTGACAGCAGTACCTGGTGGGGACTGGGCTCGGGGAGGACTAGGTTACTCAGCATGGGGGACCTAGGTTTGGCTACTCTGCACAAGGGCACCCAAGTAAATCCGAACACAGGAAGCAATAATTGTAATGTCCAATACCAGGAATGGGATTCTAAAGTGTGGCTTTTATTCACATCCAAACTGAACAAACAAAGCATAGACGGACCCCCATGGGGCTACATTCCTGGTAAGGCAGATAAGAGAAACAGAACACCTCCTCAACACATCAGCCCTCAGGCTCTGGACCCACCAGGCATACAGCCAGGACTTGCACCCTGCTTTGGGTACACAGCCCGACTTGTACACTAATTGGGTTTCCCTAGACCGGATCCCCTGCTGGCCACTCGAACCCCGTCCATATGACATGGACACATTTTTCTGGTGGCTCCCTAATCCACTTTAGAGCCTTCAACTCCTTAAGGGAAATTTCCTTTCAATCCCACGTCTGGGTACTTCCCTCAACACTGGCCAAGTGCCAGAGGCAAAGTAAAAGGGCCACAGAGCAAATCCGTAGAGGTGAACCTGGTTACTAAAGATGGGGGGTTTCCCACCTCTAGCTTCCACAATCCATACCCGGCCATTTCTCTGGACATTAAACATCTCTTTCTGAAAAGCTTGACAGTGTAGATTAAAGGGTAAATGCATAGCACATTTCCTCTACATGTCTTGGCTTTCCCATTGTGCTGGACTTGAACATACTTTTACTTTGGTTTAGCCTATTCCTCTAGGCCTCCCACTGATTAATCAGTCCAATCCCCACTTTACAACAGTTCAGGTGAAACATAGGCCCCGTGTAAGAGCAAAACTCACCCTTTGGTTGCAGGTGCCCCACAGGCGATTCTTGACAGCTTCTGGTGCCGCAGCACAACTTAGAAAAATAAGGCAGCTTCTTCCCTAGCCGGAACCAGGAGGTTGCCCCTGGAATAACAGGCAAACCTTTTACCCCCATCCCCTATGGGATGGGGCACAGAGACCCATAACAGCGGTCTCCACCACTTCATGAACAGCTTACTGTGTTCCTCTTTTGGCGGTAACACACACCTCTCCCTTAAAGTAGCTCTATATCATAGCTTAGGCTCCAAGAGCCTGTGCACAGACTACTGTGCTCCTCTCTTCAAGATTGCTCACACACAACTGCTTTCAAAAACTCCCAACATTCCAACCTAACTCCCAACTGCAGAGTCCAATGTGGCTCATGCAGCTGCGAAAGTTCTATGGTGATGTCATCCCTCAGTCTCAGCTGAGACTGAAAACAGAGTGAGACAGTGTGAAATCCATTTAACTGGAGTTTCACAAGCTGCCTTCCCTGCCTACCACTAGGTCTTACTGGGATTCTAGTAACCCCGGGTAACGGGGGGGGGTTACCCTCGCCCTGGGCCAGGAAAATGACTGTCTGCAGTCATTATTTACCCGGCTGAGGCCAACTCACCCTTTGTGCTACCTGCAGAGGGGGGTGATCAGGCCCCCTCCTACCATGTGCTAGCACAGGCAGGCAACACTAAGGGCCTAGAGGCCTTTGGCTGACATATCAGCCTCTACTCTACCCACTAACTATAGGTGCCTAGTGGCTCTGGTAGAACTGTCCAGAGCATAGCCCTAATAGAGCAGCACTGCAGTCCCTACGGCCTTTCAGGACCACAGCCTGTCTCCCCCCCAGCCCTCTAGGGAAAATCTATCTGCTTCCATTGCAAACCCCAAGAACAAAACAAACAGGGGACCTCCCTGACCTTGGGCACCTTGCAACCACACACCCAGAGCTGATACTAACCATTACGTTACTCCCTCACTCCCCCACAACTACACCTGTGGAAGAAAAGGTTTACTACAGTAACACCAACAATAACAACAACAGTTCTTTAAATACTACACACTAAAGTACTAATGAGGAACTCCGATGAGCCCCTCCTCCTCTTCTTGTCTTCTCTTCTATCTTCTTCAGGAACACCAGCAAGAAAAAGAAAGACAGCACACACCCCTAATCTGCATACACAGTCTATCTAAACCCCTACCATCAAAACGCTGGAGAATCCCAAAAAGATTTTTTTTAGAAAAAAGTAGAAAAACAGTATATACACTAGAAAACAGTAGAAAAACAATGACATTATTTACAATACACCTTTGGGGGATGGAGTGCCCTAAAAGTCCCATCTAGTGACTACAGTGCCCGAAGGCTAGTCCATTAAAGAGTCTCTCCTGGGCCGGAGCCCGAAGAAGCACAGTTCTAGCAGGCCAAAGTCCCGAAGTGGAGAGTCTTTGAGGACAATTCACACATCTGGAGTCTGCTAGTGTAGGGTGTGTACTGCAATGTCATAAGAATAGAAAAGTTTGGACTTACCAGCCCCTTCTAGAACGAACAAACGGCACCGACCTGCTCCTCGGCCAAAGACTCTCCCTGGCAGCATTATTCCGATACAGCTGGGTGGACATCTTCCAGGAACGACAGGAGGGCACATCTGGAAACTGCTGGGCTGATGTCATCTCTGGAGATGGAACCTTGGAACAGGAACAAAAAGGAAAACAGCTGGTCTGATGTCATCCGGTTACCAGGTGATGAATCAGGATACAGCTGGACTGGTGTCCTCTCTGGATCTGAAGTCATCTGGTGGGCCAGTCAGTGGATTCTGGAAGGCCAGTACACTGTAGAACTGATGAATGTGGGGCACCTGAGTCCTGGATGTCCATACTGGTGAAACAACAAAGGCACTGCAATGGCTGGAGTGGCAGCATTGACTACCTCTGCTCTGCTTTCCATCTGGTAGGCACGGGCACATTTGCAGGGAGGTCTTTGCATTGAGGCCAATAGCATAATGGGTCAGAAGCTTGAATTATTACCCCATCTGGGTGGACATAATTCACACTGTGAAAGGTTTCACATCCCTCTCCATCCACTATTCGAACAGTGTCCATAAACAGTGTCCTGCCTCTTTTTCACTGGGGGTATTTTTCGTGGAACATTCTGTTCCTGACATGCTTGTTTGCACCAGGATGCACACATTTCATTGCTTCGGCCCAGATCCAGGATTTCCTGCTGTTCTCAATCTCCTCCCAGACTCTCCGAGGAAAGGTAGGAAAGGACATCCCATAGATTTCATTCGCCTTCCTACGAACCAGTCTCTCTTCTTTGCTAGCTTTGGTCAACCTGAGACCGCTGGCCTTACTTGGGGATGGCCAGTCCTGGTTCTGCCAGCTATGCATTCTCAATGAGACAAAAATGGATCCCTGACTTCTTCTTCTTGCACAGCCAGGGCAGTGGCATCACCACTGTCTTCCGTGCATTCTTCTGAGCCAAGAGCTTGAGGCTGTGTACCCGTTCCTTTTTCACAAGGCCACATAGGTTCCCCCTCTTCTTCTTCCTCACTGAGAATCTGTGCCGAGTGAGCAGTCATCCTCACTCCTGAGACTATCCACTCTTCACTGGGCGCGGAAGTCGATATCTCCCATTCAAAGGCCTCCCTCATCTCATCTTCTCCTATGAGACCTGGGCTAGGCCCCCCTTCAGGGGTCTACTGATGCTCTGTCTGAATTGTCTCTCTGTGATCCAGCATCCAAAACATCAGCATATTGTTCTGTCTGCAAATCTGCACCCCCTAGCTTTGTGCCACACTCCCCCGAGGGGCCTTCTCCAACAGGCTCCGCCTGGTGCTGTGTGCTGCCAACTGCAAATTCTTAACCTTTTGTCCATGCGGGAGCCAAATGAATCTTGGGCGCTTCAAACAAGCCGTATTTCTCTAAGCTCCCCGAACAGTGGGGTACCATGAAGATGTCCCTTCCAGCATTTAAGCATATTAAGCACACTAGCACTGGGTATCCAGGAATTGCCACATGAGAAGGCAGTTGTCCTCCATAGTAACACCTCTCAATGTCCCTTAACTTATTTACTTCTGCTGCTACCGCAGTCCGGGCATGATCCGGGTAGCGGGCTGGTCCTGAGGCCATGACTGCAGGAAAAAACAAACAAACGCTCACTGTTATTGAAAGTCCCACATCACAAAGGCTCCTCTGCTGCTGTGTTTACATTACTACCCCACCCTGTAATGGTGGCGGCAGCACTCCTTTGCATCAACATTCTGAAACTGGGTCAAGCCACTGCGCATCCGATTTACACATACTACTGATAACTTTGTTCAAAACTGCACAAACTTGCACTGTTCTTTTTTCTAACACATTTATATGATTTGCCATTGACTTTTCACTTGCTGAAAACATTGCTTTAGCTCACGGTCCCTTAAAGCCTCAGGATTTCAAGCACAGGATTGCCTGTAACTAGTGCTGCACATTTTGCTACAACTCACAGTCTCTCTACTGGCTTTGAAACTTTATTCTGACATTGAACCCATAACTATGCTCACAGTCGATGGCTTAACAGACTTGCTGTTGCTGGTAAAACTTGACACAGTCTTTATTTGCAAAGCGACTACACTGCTGCACACAGATTCAGTTGGCTTTTGGCAAAAATCACTGGTTGAGCAATTATTACTGTTGGTACTCACTGTTATCAGTAGCTGTTTACTGCGATGGAAAAACGGCCTGCAGCCAGTCTTGGAGGCCTCAGAAAGGAAGCGGGTTGGCAATCCTGCCGATTGTCTTTCCGATCACCACATTCATAATTCAGTCAATCGAGAAGCGGGTTGAGCCTGATTTTAGATGGAAAAGTCAATTTTTTGAAACTTTTACAGTGCTTTTTAATCACCGTGACGCTCCTCCACTAAGCCAGTACACGCACTCCACTCACTCTCCCTCTCAAATGCTGGGCAGTCGCTGTAGAGCTGACTTGGGGGCGGGACTGATTGCAGCCTCACCAATCACACGAAACCATGCAAATGAGCCTCTTTCCCTCGCGAGTGCTCTTCTCCTCACAGCGATCGTTGAGCAGGCAAATTTAAATTGCAGAAACCACTTTTTTTTCTTTTCTTCGAACTGACTCCATGACAGGAACCCATTTCAACCATTTAGCATGGCCATTAACAGAGCAAGTCTCTCAGTTTACTAAAAAGCATTTCCAACATCCAGGGCACAATTTTTCTGTTGCTGCCCCTAGTCTTCCACACTTTTCTTTATCACACCAGTTCTTTAGAAGCTGGCAAAAATGCTGTAAACATTTGATGCAGGACAAGGGCATAGTCTTTCAGCTTTACTGCTCCTTGGTAAACAGTTGGCATTTTAACAGCAGCATATGAACCACAGCACACAGCGACACACTAGTTAACTTGCTTCAGCTTTTTGGGCTTCCCACTGCCAGATAACCAAAACGCTAGCCCCTTGCCTGAGCATCTTTCCTCCCTAAATTAGAAATCCAAAGCTGTGCCTCCATTTTGTAACCCCTACACCCCTGCCTCTTTGCAAACAACAGGTGGTATGCTGTTGAAGCTGACAGCAGTACCAGGTGGGGACTGGGTTCGGGGAGGACTAGGTTTCTCAGCACAAGGGCTTAGGTTTGGCTACTCTGCACAGGGGCACCCAAGTAAATCCAAACACAGGAAGCAATAACTGTAATGTCCAATACCAGGAATGGGATTCTAAAGTGGGGCTTTTATTCACATCCAAACTGAACAAACAAAGCATAGACGGACCCCCACAGGGCTACATTCCTGGTAACGCAGATAAGAGAAACAGAACACCTCCTCAACACTTCAGCCCTCAGGCTCTGGACCCACCAGGCATACAGCCTGGACTTGCATCCTGCTTTGGGTACACAGCCCGACTTGTACACTAATTGGGTTTCCCTGGCCCGGCTCCCCTGCCGGCCACTAGAACCCCATCCATATGACATGGACACATTTTCCTGGTGGCTCCCTAATCCACTTTAGAGCCTTCGACTCCTTAAGGGAAATTTCCTTTCAATCCCATGTCTGGGTACTTCCCTCAGCACTGGCCAAGTGCCTGAGGCAAAGTAAAAGGGCCACAGGGCAAATCCGTAGAGGTGAACCTGGTTACTAAAGATGGGGGTTTTCCCACCTCTAGCTTCCACAATCCATACCCGGCCATTTCTCTGGACATTAAACATCTCTTTCTGAAAAGCTTGACAGTGTAGATTAAAGGGTAAATGCATAGCACATTTCCTCTACATGTCTTGACTTTCCCCTTGTACTAGACTTGAACATACTTAAACATCTCTTTCTGAAAAGCTTGGCAGTGTAGATTAAAGGGTAAATGCAAAGCACATTTTCTCTACATGTCTTGGCTTTCCCATTGTGCTGGACTTGAACATACTTTTACTTTGGCTTAGCCTATTCCTCTAGGCCTCCCACTGATTAAGCAGTCCAATCTCCACTTTACAACAGTTCAGGTGAAACATAGGCCCCATGTAAGAGCAAAACTCACCCTTTGGTTTCAGGTGCCGCACAGGCGTTTCCTGACAGCTTCTGGTGCCTCAGCACAATGTAGAAAAATAAGGTAGCTTCTTCCCTAGCTGGAACCAGGAGGTTGCCCCTGGAATAACAGGCAAACCTTTTACCCCCATCCCCTCAGGGATGGGGCACAGAGACCTGTAACAGCGGTCTCCACCACTTCACGAACAGCTTACTGTGTTCCTCTTTTGGTGGAAACACACACCTCTCCCTTAAAGTAGCTTTATATCAGAACTTTAGGCTCCAAGAGCCTGTGCACAGACTGCTGTGTTCCTCTCTTCAAGACTGCTCACACACAACTGCTGCCCACTGTTCAAAAACTCCCAACATTTTAACCTAACTTCCAACTGCAGATTCCAATGTGGCTCATGCAGCTGCAATAGTTCTATGGTGATGTCATCCCTCAGTCTCAGCTGAGACTGAGAACAGAGTGAGACAGTGTGAAATCCATTTAACTGGAGTTTCACAAGCTGCCTTCCCTGCCTACCACTAGGTCTTACTGGGATTCTAGTAACCCCGGGTAACAGGGAGGTTACATAGGTATTTTTGTGCTCAACAAATTTCGTGCTCAAAGTACCATACTATCATTTTTTTTGTTTTAAAGTTATTTGCATTCATTTGTTGAAAAACTGAAAAAAATAATTTTCTGCTGTTTTTTTTTTTGCTAACTATAAAAATCTAAAAGGTAGATATAAATGAAACACCACTCATTTTGTAGATATTTTTATGGTGAAAACATTTTCTTCTCACTGTATCATGCTATCATTTTTTTGTTTTAAAGTTATTTGCATTTGTTTGTTGAAAATGTAAAAACCAAAAATTTAATTTTGTGCTGTTTATGTTTGCTAATTATAAAAAAAACTGAAAGGTATCTATAAATAAAACATCACTCATTTTGTAGATATTTTTGTGTTTAACTAATTTTGTGTTGACAGTACCATGCTATCATTTTTCATTTTAAAGTTTGTTAAAAAAGTGAAACAATTTGAATTTTCTGATGTATTTTTGCTAATTCTAAAAAAAGGTAGCTATATATGAAACACCACTCATTGTGTTTTAATGTTATTTACATTTAAATGCGGTAGTTACAGCTAGTATACATATAAAGAACTGGGCATCTCTCTCTCTCTCTCTCTCTTCATTGACATCATCAAGGCAGCCATTTCAGGGTTTTCAGAGCAGGATTTTTGAATCAGGATAGGCTTTATTTACAATTTTCAAATGCTACGAAATTGCATTTATCCTACTTTAATAAATGGAGTTTCAGCGTAACTGTAAACAACAGCCTCTCCTTTACAAGCCTATGGAGTCATTATTTTTAAACCAAATGTGTATGATGACAGTTTAGGTGTCCTTTAAAGAACTGATTTAACTGTTCAGACTGAACCTCAGTTTGTTATCTAATCTGAAGCATGATACATGTCAACAGTACAGCATCCCCTTAGTACCACACTTGGGTGCCAGCATTTATAGTATGAGCCCAGTCCTGATGTAGGACTAGAACTCATAACCATCTGATCCAGTGGCCAATGTGCTAACAAGTGAACCACACTGACATTTTAAAATATGATATAGATAAGTATGATGTAATAAACCAGGGATTATGATGGCGGGTGTAGACAAGTAGTTACAGCAGATAACATCTAGGAAATGACCTTGTTTTACTGTGACTGCCCTCAGTGATAAAGAAAAAAAAATAATGAAAAAAGTGGAAAAAATGTAAGAAAATAGAGTATATGATATATACACTTAATTGTACCAAAATCTTACATTTTTCAATATACTCCCAAAGGTGTCAGTAGCTATTTAATGTGTATTAATACACTGAAAGTGTATTCATAGGATGTAATCATATGATACCAACTCCAAGATTTCAAATACAAAAGTTCCTATCCTTTTTGTGCAAAAATCAACCCTTTTTCAAAGAGTTTGGGCCAGATATTCAAACATTGGCACCAGCAATAATATGTTTTGGCCCATTGCTACCCTGGTTTGTGGCTTGCACTTGAGGCTGCCATATTCTGAGGCTCATGTAACATGCCATAAACCCGTTAGTACCCAGGTGCTAAAATAGCAGTGTGCACATGCAAGTAAGGTGGTGCTCTCCTGCATATTGGAACATCAGCAGCTTCAAAAGTTTGCAATGGCCATAGACAACCTCCAAAGTGACACCATTTATTTACACCAAAAAACAAAATGTAACCGGGTGCTAAACCCATACCCCCATCCCACCAATGGCAGGGCAGCTGTACTGTAGTCGTCCACCCTTGATCAACTGTCACATATGAACATACAAGCATACAAAGAAGCCAGCAGAAGAAGGCCATTTGGTCTATCAATTCTGCTCATATTACAGGGTCGATAGCTTGAGCTAATGTTCCTGCCCTCCCTCCCCACTCCTCCCATCCCCCTACCCATGACCCTTACCCTTCCCCTATGCCTGTCCCAGCCTCTCTTAAAGCTGCACACTGTCTTCAATGAGATTACCTCTCAGTGCATTCCAAGTGTCTACCACCTTCTCTGTGAAGAAGTGCTTCCTGAATTCCCTCCTAAACCTCCCACCCTCCAGCTTAAGACTGTGTCCCCTCATGTTATGGTTGCCACTCAGCTTAAAGAGACTCTTCTTATCAACCTTATTTATCCCTTTCAAGTACTTGAAGGTCCAAATCATGTCCCCTCTATGAAGATCTAGTCTCTAACATCTGTAAAGATGTAGTCTCTGGTGGTTACTGGCAACCTACACCCCGAACCCGTGTGCCATTTAATGGTCCCTATCCCTGGTGTTCACCACCCCTCAAACAGCTGTCCTGTTTACTTTATCAGGTGTAGATAAGCAGTCAGACCAGATAACATCTAGGGAATGATCTTGTTTTACTGTGACTACTCTCGGTAATAAAGACAAAAATAAAGAAAAAAGGGGAAAGAATTAAAGAAAAGCATACCTTTTTCAAAGTACTCCCAAAGGTATCAGAAGCTATTTAATGTGTATCAATACACTGAAATTGTATTCACAGGATGTAATCATGTGGTACCGACTCCAAGATTTCAAATTTAAAAAGTAAGTTCCTAGTCTGTACTGCACAAAAATAAACCCTTTTTAAAAAACGGACCAGATATGCAAATGTTAGTGCTGGTGCTAATGTGTTTTGCTCCAGCACTACCCAGGTTTATTGCTTGCACTGGAGGTGGCCATATTCAGAGACCCATGTAGCATGCCCTAAACCTGTTAGCACCGAGTTGCTAAAATAACATTGCACCCATGCAAGTGAGGGGGTCCCCTGCTGCATACTGGAGCAGCATCATGTTCAAAGGTTTGTGTTGGTGGTAAACAGCCCCCAAAGCAGTGTTATTTACCACCACCAAAAACCATAACATAACCAGGAGCTAAGCTTACACCCCCACCCCACCAATAGTAGGGTGGCTGTACTGTAGCTGCCCACACTTCAGTCAATCGATAGCTCATAGTTCGGCTGTTTAGGCCATTACAGTTTTACATAAGAGACATGTACAGAATAAAACATTTAAAAAATGAGTTTCCATATTAAAATGCTTCTAAGTACCTATTATCAATATATTATAAAAGTACATACCAGGCCAATAATTATAGCTACAGTCTATTTGTAGACCTTGAAAGTCTTGGGCAACATTACCATCTCAATTATCATTGGCTATGCATCCCAGAACATAAAAATAATACAATATTAAAATATAATCAATTAAAATTGACCTTATCATCTCCCCTTGTAGTACTCATATACAGGTGTTTTGAAGACATAATCAAACACCAGATACTCTGGTTGATCATCAAACTCGGTTAACCAGTATAGCCTACATAGAAGAGAAAAACATATAGTAAGCACTTAAAGGCTATATAACGTTAAAAAAAATTACACTTTGTCCCAAAGAATTCTACTGTTCCTGTTCCAGAACCAGCAAACAATACATTAGAACTATAGCAGACTACCAGCAATAATTTCATTTGATATCAACTATCTAAATAAGTATAGATTATACTAAGGCTGTGAAAGTCATGCTGTTTAAAACTAGCTCTGTTGAGGAATTAGCTATCCAAACCCTTTCATTCTATAAGTTTTAGTAGGTTACTAAATGATAATTATTTCAAAACACAAAGTGCACAGATATTAGGAAGTTATTAAACACATGAACATACAGTAAATGCTTTAAGCAATTCATATAACATTTAATTGATGTACTGAATTAATGACAAGTATAAACTGGGCAGAACTGTGGCTCCATTTCACTCAGGAGTCCATCCTTTTGTGTCAAACCTGCAAGGCTCCAATAACTATGGAGTCCATAGGAAAATAATATAAAACTAAAAGGCTCCGTTCATGTTCAGGAGTCCATTAAATTGTGAACAGAAGCAAACGAAGGCCAAAAAAGGCCAAAAATTAAAACATGTTTCCAATATTATTAAAAGGTCTCAATTTAAACACACACGCCAAGTGTGCCCAGAATGTCACAAATTGTTTTAAATGGCACAACTTTCATGAGTTACTCAGCAGTCCATATATCCTGTTATCTTTTAACATGCCCTCCAGTCACCGAGACTGTATTAACAAAGTTTGCACCTTACTATCGGACCAAAGTTTGCACTACACTATTGGAGCGAAATTCATACCTTTTTCTTTCAGTATTTTAGCCATTTGGTTAATACTTAGCATACTGCTTCTCTTTGAGGGAGTCTCTATCTCCTGCATTTTCAGGGCTAGCAGCATACACAATCTGTCCCAGCAGGATTCATTCAGGTTAGAGGCAGTCAGGCAACCTGGGGAAAAAAGAAACAAATGCTCCACTGAGCATAGTAAATTTATTTGGAAAACCAAAAAGTGGTACTGAGGCTCACCCAGCCCTCGGCAATGCCAGCATACCTTTTGTAATGTGAGACAAGCATTCCAGCACATATTGTGCACTGGTGCATCTTGTCATCCTTGTGGTCTCTGATCCCTGGATCCTGATATGATGTGAGTGACCAACCAGGTCAGTTTCCACCAGTCCTCCAAGTAACAGATTTGACTAAGAGCACATAAAAAAGAGTACACCAGTTCAAACAGGCCGAAAAGCCATGTCACTGTTTGACAACCGAGAGCAAAGCCCCACAGTCCAGGCCAGAACAACTGGCTGCATGTCCACCAGGAACACAACTCCCTGATGAAAGACTGCCAAACGATTCACTATTGCAAACTCAAAACCAAACAACATTAGTCTCATTCATCATAATGTAAAACAGTGCAATTGCAAAAACATTTAATGAGGGGGTTTGTCAGACACTCAAGCAAACAGCAGGGAGTGGAGCCTCACCGTAGCCATCTTGCGACTCTGCCCCCTGAGACTGAGGCATGACAGAGCCTGCCCACACTTGATCACCTGTCACATCTGCAAGGATGCAGTCCCTGCTGTCTAGCAGCACACCCCACCCCCTGAACCACCGTGCCATTAAATGGTCATTATCCCTGGTATCTCATGGTACCCCCAACCCCAAACACCATCCTATGTCTAGTTCAGTATCCCTGATGTTGAGTGGCACCCCCACTCCCAAACAGCTGTCCCTTGTACTTTGTCCTGTCCCTGCTGTCTAGTGGCACCCCCAACCCTGACCACCCATCCTATATACACTTCTACATCCCAGGTATCTAGTGGCACTCCCTCCTCCCAAACAGCTGTCCCTTGTACTTGTTCCTATTGCTGGTGTCTAGTGGCACCCACCATTCCCCGAGCACCTGTGTGCAATGATACAGACTGCCCTGGTGTCCAGTCATACCCCCTGCATGCCTGTCGACTTACATAACAGTAAGCACTAGTGGTCCAGCATAGAAATGTTCTGAAGTTTTAATTCACTGGTGAACTTCAGGCAAAGTTGCCAAATTCACCTTTGTGGATCATTTCACAATGTTTTTCTATTTAATAGGAAAGTCACCACTTAGTAACTTGGCCTAGCAACTAAGCCTGGAACTTCTTAGGGTATACCAAGGTGAAATTCAGTCAAAATGAAACTACTGATACACAAAAGTATCAAGGTCAACAGTCACTGGTCACCCACACTCCTGAGCTTGAAGACCCTGTCCCACCTCCACCCCCCCATGGTACCACCACCACAGGCTGCATCCACTCATCAATATCAGTCAGGAGCAATTTTAATATTTCTGACCCGTGTCTGTGATCCAGTTAGCCTCTTCACTGCCAGTGTGACATGTTGGCAAATACCCAGAGTGTTGCTACCACTGCAATTGGACTTAGTACACTTTTTTCCCCAGCCAGAGTTAAATACTACCTCAGGTACCATTGCCTAATGTGCTGTAATGCACAGAAAGGAGCTAACAACTGTTTGGTCATTGATCCACATATTCATACTGGGGACCTATTATCCAGGTCAGGCTCAGTGCCAGCACCATGAGCAGTCAAGGGGACACCAGCAACATCCCTTGACCACTGTTCTTGAGCCAGAGATTTTGCTACCTCTCAGACTGATCCTCTTTTTGCTGCCTTCCCCAGCACCCACCGGCATGGATGCCGGATGTGTCAGAAAATAATCTAGCAACATGAATGCCACCACTCCACTTCCACCAACTACTCCTTTTGTTTTGTTTTTAGGCATAACTCAATGAATTTTTGCCTAATTTATCTGAAACTTGGTATAGTTGTAGTCAAAGAGAAGATACACATTTGGTGCACCCTGGGTGATTATCGTACTTACCTCATAAATTGTGAATTTGGCATCGTGCTGAAGTAGGGTGGTAATTTGGGGGTTCCTGTTCATACCACATGACTTTGTCTGGGGGTATTATGTGTTAGTCTTATAGTACTCATTGAGGCCTTTTTTTGATTCATAGATTGTCCCTTAGCTTGGAAAGACTGATAGAATTATGGTTTGTTAAAGTTGCAATGTTGCCCTGTTTTAAGTTTTTAATTTTTATATTTTTTATATCTATATTTAGTTTGTATCTCTTAGGGACTCAGTCTTGTAGTACTCATACATCCCCCAAGTCCTCTCTTGTGTGCTCTTTTCCACTTGTGTAGTCTTTTTTTTTAACTGTGATCCTAGCAACCACAATGTGGTTGCTTGCAACTTATGCAATATACATGTCCGCTGTGGTAAAATTCATAACTTAGAGATAAACATGAATAGATATTATAAAAGATTGTTGGGGTTACCAATAGGAGCATCTTCAAGTCTGATGATACTAGAACTAGGCCAAACTTCGATTAAACAGAACATTGAACAAAGACTTTCTTTATATTGGCTAAAGGCATATAACATACAGAGTGAAATATTGCCTAGAGTAAGCTTGGAGGACTCTCTAACATAACCAGATGGGCTTCATTTTCCCTAGCATGAATACACTTGGTAAACTGATTGAACCATATGGATTGTTGGAATGCCTCACCAAAAGTTGCAGGACACCATTAAAAGTAGTAGAGGAACAGATTAGGCTTAGAATATGGGACATACACATTCAAAGAGAAATAAGCCTGGCTAAAAATTGTAAACTAAGTTATCGGTTAGCCAAGAACTTGAAAAGAGATTTTGGTAAGGAACAATATCTTAATAAAAAAAAAACAACAAAAAAATAGAAAGGTTTTTACTAAATTTAGATTTGGGTATGTAGACAGTCAAACATTAAGGACATTTAATAGAAAGACCACTAGGAGTGTATGTGCCTGCAACTTGGGTGATAACAATCTCATACACCTACTTATCCATTGTCCACTGTATAATTATGAAAGGAATTTATTATTGGGTAATGTATTAGAAAAATTAGATATGGAATCATGTTATCAAGTAAATTGTTTGCTAAAAACCAACAATGTGATGTTGTTAGAAAAAGTGGCAATGTTCTGTAGAATTGATAAAGGATTGTGGTCAGTCCGAAACATATTAGGCCAGAACACATCTGTCTATGGTGAAATAAAAATGGAAGCATGGAAGTAAGGACCATGTGTTTTTGAAATTTATGGTGTCCCTTTTATGAGTTTACATGTGCCTGAACCTTTTTTGCTGTTCTGTAGAATTATAGAGAGAAAACAAAATCATATAATTAAGGATAAATTACATATGGAGAACCTGGATATGTGATGTCTCCATTTGTCTATTAATAAGTGGAGGGAAATGCACCTTATATAACTGAATCACAGTGAATATTAGAATAGATAAGTATAAGGGAATGTGATAGAGAATGATTTTAAAGTGTATACAATGGTTATTGTATTTATGTATACATTGTTTATTGTTAATTTGAAAAACATATATTCTTGGCTTTTTTATATTTTTGTATATTATCTGTATTGTAGTGATGGTTGTTTATAATAACTGTATCATTGTAATGACAATTTTATTTGTCAGACAATAAATAAATTGATTGATTGATTGATGCATGTCCACTGGGGTAAGCAGAGGACCCACATGTGTGCTGGGAGCCTGAAGACTCATATCATGGTAAATAACTGGGCTAAGTAGGAGGAAAAGCAAAGAGAAGTAGAGAGTGGGGGTGATGAAGGTGGTGGCCCTTCAGTACTGGCAATGGTTTATGGAGGGAATAAGGAAAGTTCCCACGTCATGGTAGGGGAGCAGACACACCCTGGAGAAGCAGAAATGCCCTCTGTTGAAGTTCAAGCTCCTTCTGAACCAGCATCACCAGAAGCACTTGAACAGCCATCAGTTTTTTATTTTTTTTACACAAACAATACATGACAGGGATTTCAGGGACTAAGGGGACACACGCAAGATGCAACAAGTAAGGTAATTATCATGACGTTACTATGCACACAAGAAAAGCTAACTTCTGTCAATAAAAATGGAATCAAGATACTTAACAGTGACAAAAATAATTCAGTAAAACACACCTAGTTGTTCTAAAGAACTAAAATAACAAACCATGGAAACCAGGGGAAAAAAATCACACAAAATACTGACTACAACTGTGCTGCCTGCTAAGAAAGAAAAGGCTGTCTATCCTGCCTTTTTCTTGTTGGAAGTTGCTGTAGCTAAGCTCCAATTTCCCCACAGCATTGCCTCATTACACAGAATACAGAAACCACAACCTTAAACTAACTAAATCACACCAAATACCAGAACTAACTGGTGCTCTAGAGGCACAAGACAAAGTAGACACTTAATGGAGTGATTTGTTGGAAAAAAAACTGCATGATTTAAATGCTGTCCAAGCTTTTTAAGCACAAAGATACAGGCCACACTTAACACCAGCTCTCTCTTCCTCACAAGTGCACTGAATTCTGCCTACACAGCACCATGTGACCTTTAATCCCATGAATCCTTGCAAACTTCACCTTAGAGGCACAATTTGCAGGAGAAGTTTGCATTTTTACCATTCATGAAGTTCTCCTTTAAGGCAAAGTAGAAATTCGCCTTAAAGAAGATCTTCATTAATTTGATAGAATTCATGAATTTCTCTGCAAAGTGAAGTTTTCAGATTTTGCCCACCTCTAGTCCATCATCCGCCCACCTGCCCTGCCCATGCAAATGAAAACTTAGAGTAAGGTAGATATAGATTCATATTATGGATACACTTTTAATACATTGATGAACACCAGAACATGTCGATACAGAAAACTATTTTAATACAATGATACTGTCAAAGTACAATTTTCATTATATCAGTATATAATAAAACATTCACAGAGTGTAACTGTTCTGTCCTGATTCCAGGCTTTCTTTAATTAAAAATAAATCTTAGCTCTTATGATTCAAAATCCTTGCTGATGTAATGAATTAATTGATCAGGAGCCAAGTGAGTTGGGTTTTATATATTTTGAATAGTTCATAGCCTCAGGGCTCAAATAAAGCATTTAGAGAGCCCCTGGTATAAATGGGAGAATGTTCCAAAAGCATTATTTACAGATATAATTTAGTTAGATGTGTTGTACTGTATATGTTGTATTTAGTTTCCCTTTGTCTATTGTGAGGAACGTGTAACCAGTCTCACTGCTCCTATGCTTCAGTTGCTGGCTGTCTATGGCCAATACAATTCTCTGTTTAGGATATATAGAATAAAACATGGAGTGGTGTGTTTAACAAGAATGTTACACACACCCGAGGTGTTAGATGCTACATAAACCCAGAGAGCGAAGCTCAAGGGGTTTATTTAAGCATCCAACACTGAGGATGTGTGTAAAATTTGAGTTTTACACACCACTGTGTGTTTTATTTTATATAATTGCTGGGGAGTTTTTTTTGCCACAGCAATTATATAAAATAGAAACACATTGTTGTGTAGCCATGGTCCCGTCGGGGTTAAGTGCGGTCTGCAGTTGGGTTGAAGCGGTTGTTGAAATGTTTCCCTTTTGTTTGCAAAGAGGTTCATCCTAAGAGTGTAGCTAAAATAGCTGAGTTCATTTTTAAAAAATGTACTTACCGCGGAGTCCAAATGGTGTTGAAGTGTTCAGCATGACAATAGGTAGACCGCGGCTGATGCATACGTGGAGCGAAGGAAACCCAGCACACATTTGTCATTATAACCAACTGGTTATAATGAAGAATTATAACCAGGTTTCCCTATGGGAAGAAACACTCCCCAGTTATTATAATATAATAATGACCACAGGAGCAGATGCAACTTTGCTAGCAGAAGACTGTGATATGGGTGTAGGCAAGCACACATATTAGGTCTATGAGGCACTTATCCTGTTTTCCTAAAATTGCATGGCTAAAAAGGAAAACAGGCAGCTATTATACAGAAATTGATCTCTTTGAAAGTGGCTCATATTAACATCAAACTGCATATCCTCTTGTGAATCCAACTGGACAGCTCCAGCAACTGTTCTATATTTCGAGCCATATGGCAGTGCTTACTGGGTTTTCAACAGGATATAAAGACGGTTAAAGAAGGGGGCCAATTTCTGAAATCACATTCCAATGAATTCAACTTGCTAAACCCCCTTATGAAGGGTGTACTGTCAGAGGTGCCACAGATTATACAAATTGCCACATTTCATGGGCCATCTTATGATTTTTGATAAGTTCTTTATCCCCCTCCTTTGCTAACTGGACCCCATCCCCCGGTGCCCCAGCCCTGTCACCCCAATGTCCACTGGGACTTACCTTCTCTGGATCTTCCCCCAAGGCTTGCCCCCTTGGCAGGGTCAGTGGGGCCCCCTATTGTCCCGCTGAGACAGGATCCAGTTCTCTGGAGGTGCCCAGCTGACCTGGTGTGGAGCCTGCGAGGGACCGGTTTCATCCTTTCATCTGGCAGCCTTTTCCCTCTCTTTTTTCTCCTCTGGTGTGGAGGAAGTGGAGTGCAATGATGTCAGTGGCAGTGCCGTGCATGCTCCTGCACGCAGCATGCCGGGCATCTGCCCCACCTCCACCCCCCCATCTCCAGTGTCGGTGTGTCAGTCCCCCAGCCTCTGCTAGGGGTCAGGCAAACACGGATCACTGATCCCCTTCCTGCCCAAAAGACAGCAGTCCTTGGGATGCTCAATCCTCCTCCCCCTGGCTGACCCTCTGACTCTGGAGGTGGCTCCCAAACTCTGGTCATCGGTACCACAAGCAGTAGCCATAACACTGTACCAGCAGGCCAGCTATGATTTTAAAAAGGACTGAGTATTACTGTGCCCCAACCTCACAAACAATAGTGTGCTCTTGTATGCAACCAGAAAAAATTCCACTGGATGTAAAACTGGTTGAGAAGATGAATTTCAGACTTATTTCTTCATTTTAATGAGAGAAGTCTGGACTTCAAAATCTGCAGAAAAAGTTTCAAAAGGTGCATCACTCCTACTGATTCACTTGGGTATAAAACCCTACCCATGTCAATACTATGGCAAAAGTTTCCACCAGAAATCTAGTTTCTATGTTTATTACTATACACTGATAGAATTCAGTAAGCTTTACCAGTCTCACCCTGTATATTGTAGGTGTTTTTAATGTTTAAAATATGTTACAATGTGCTGAAGTGTCCAGATATGAATGGTATTGTTACAGAATTATTTTTTTGTCAGACTGAGTGCAGATACAGTAAGTCACAAAAATAAAAGGACAGTAAATGGTATGAATGAGCACTATGAACAGGTAAAATGTTATATGTGCAAAGTATGCTTTGTAACATATTTCAACCATTTCTTCATTTTTTCCCTTATTCAAGGTTGCCTGGAGTCCTTCCACGCACACTCAACTCCATGCAGCAATGCCACCCTGCCTGGGGCATCCCTCTCTGTTTTTTCCTTATAAATAACTCAAAGCAGGCTATGGATTGGCTGGCAAAAAACACGTACTCTAACAAGTAGGCAACAGCAGGATGCTCTGTTTTTAGTATTGCATAGTGTTCACGACTGTACATACAAATAAACACAAGTTCCACATTTTCCACTACTCCTTAACAATAACCAAAGCATAGTGCACATTTTTTATTAGTCCTCAACAACGTTTACTTTGCATTTTCTTTTGTACACTTTACGAAAAAGAAATCTTGTTTTTGAAACTATTTTTGCATTTCACACCTCTGGCTGTCCATCAGCTATGGACAATGGTGGCGTATGGGGCCGTTATACCTACTCTGGCAGGAGTAAGTACTGGCGGGACTTGCCGGGTTCTGAAATCCTGAATAAGGGGATGGTGCACCCATTTGGTATTGCAAGCCCCATCTCTGCCATGGTTCAGCCTGCCAATTCACTGCAAACCCGGATCAAGACAGTCTGGCACAGGCAACACCAGTATATACAAGTCACAGTCTAAAATTGGGAATGAAAAATGGGCTGACACAGTGTGCCCCATTCATCATTTCTGTTTGACACAAGCACTGTGTGTGTCATTCCTTGGTCTTTAAAAATCCAGCCCATTATCTTTAGGAAGACGTTAACTTTGAAATCATTAGGAATAAAAACTTAATATTTTAATTAAAAGCTTGGAGTTAGATTGATACAGATGCATCCTGTTGATATACTTTACATGTTATCCATACACATCAACACACATTATTTTATTATGTCAATATGGTAAAAGTGCACTTTTAGTATATTGATACACAGGGATGTACTGATGGCATGTAATTGTATCCATCTGACTCCAAGCTTTCATTAAACAATTTAGTTCAAAGCACTTGTGAAAAGGCTAACTCTTGAACAGCTAGAACGAGAAAGTCAATTTTATTCAAAAGGAAAGCTTAGATTTTTGGAGTGTGTGTGTTATTATTTCACTGTACTCTATTTATAGACCTTTAATAAAAACAATTAACTGCAAAAACAAAAGGAAAGCTTGGATCAGTGTGTATTGATTATTCCCATGAGAACAATATACTGGAAATGATGCAACAGAGAGATTTTTTTATTTAATTATTAAAACGCTCTTTTAAAATACTCAGATTTTTGGTGTATAAAGAAGGAAACAATTAACACTGGTATGATTTTAGTAATGAAAATGGTTTCCAAAATGATTTAATTGCATTTCATAAAATCTTCACGTCCCATTCCAGTAGCACCAAAGTGTTCCCATGCTTTTATTGGAAGATAACGTATGGAGTCAGAACATACAATGGCTGGACCAGCATGATAAAAGTTAATAAACGTGTGTGAGTAGTGTAGCAGTAAGTTGCAACAGTACACCTGCAAGAATCAGTCCAGAAAGGTATCTGTATCTGTATAATAAGTGGTTGCCCCTGGTAGACCTCAAGGTGGGTTACCAGGTCAAGTCAGTAGACCTCACCCCTTCCAATCTGGCACGTTTCCTGGTCCACTTTGCCATTTGTTTCCCAACTGTCAAGTTCATTCCCTTCTATATATATCAACATTTCCAGATTCTTATGTGATACAGAGGAAGCTGACCAAGATATGACCAAAATCATTCTAGGTTTTCAGAGGTATAACTAAGCTTAATGAAGAATGGACTGAACCAGAATCCCCTCCCTTACATATCTATCATCACACAGAAACCTGAATTCAACCACTACAGTTCCACTTGTCTGTACTGAGTAGCATCCACAATGGAAAAAGTCCAAGTCCGAAACGTACTTTTGTCTCCAGGAGTGAATCTTGCATACTGCCCCTATATCATATGAATATTTGTCCATATCTGGACAATGGGTCATCTTTCTGGAGTCCTTATTTAAGACAGGATATGGATATACTGGAAAGAGTTCGATACAGGGCAACCAGATGAATTCCTTAATTTAGAAACTTCACTTAGGTATCCTGTGAATAGAGTGACTCAGTTAGAGAGAGTGTCAATTTGGGCGAGGTCAAAATAGCAAGTGTGAAATGGGCTGCAATGTATGAAGAGTGCATGTTAAGTTCAACACTTTTGTTTCGGCAGGCAGCCATAAAGGTAGCTAGTGTTTGAACCATGTAGGTAGTTGCTTGGATGGCCAGTTGTGGGCTAGCAGCATACTGTAGTGGTTACAGTCACCACCTGTGTGGCTGGCAGACCCAGGTTCGAGACTGGCTGTGAGGAGAGGTTTCTGTTTTTTATTCCCATTCTACCCACCCTCTCAACTTTGTTCCCCTCCACCCCCAGTGCGGGAAGATTTGATTGTCCCCCCCAACGTTCACCCCATCCCTGACTTGTGTCCCCCTGTAGAGTATCCCCCTCCTGAGTTTTTCCCTGTCCCTGAATTGCAACCCCTCCTGGTGATAGTTATTTTAGTCAGGGGGTGTTGGGGGCAAAGCCCTCCTGCAAAGAAGGGTGCAGGGAGTGAAGCCCCCCACAGAAAAAGTAACTATAGCTGTTCACTGTTTTTGGAGCATGCTGTAGTGCTCCTTGCTGTTCTGCTTGCGACTGTTGTTTGTTCCCATTTTTTGTCAGTGCCGTTTTGTAGGTGCTCTTTTGACATGGAATCATTGACTTGCACAAAGAGATTACAAAAAACAGGATTGGTTACTCTAGAGGACAGAAGGAAGAGGGGAGACTTACCCCAGCGGTATAAAATATTGCAAAACTCAGAGTTAACCGCACAGTACGGTTTTGAGTTCGCAGCATGAAAAATCAATTTGAGGTCCCAGGATAGACAACTAATCATTCCTAAAGTAAATACATGCAAAAGGGACAATTATTTTACCATTAGAGCAGCAAGAGGCTGGAACCAATTTCCACAGATCTGGTCAACCTAACTACATTTACTTGTTTCAAATCTGGGACGAATAAGTACTTGAAAGGGACTATAAGCAGGGATTAATTTACCCACCATGGAGTGGGAGACAACCTAGATGGGCAGATGCCCACTTTTGCCTAAATATACCAAATAATTCCAAGTAATATTAAAAGAATAAGAAGACAGTTGACTCTTGAAAATTAAATGCAGTTGTCAAAAATATGACATGATCCGGGCTCATTGCCAGAGGTACACAGAGTGGGACCATAGGGCCTGATAGGGATTCTTGCTCCTGCCCTGCAAGGCTGTTCCATTGAGTTACCCCAGCACCTATAGGAAAAGGGACCAGGCATACAAGAAAGAGTCCACTCCCTGGATCTCCAGGACCTGATAAATGCTCCCAGGAAAACTTCAGAGCATCAACCCATACCGCAGGGCCAGAGAATAGCGCTGACCACTCATGTTGGGCCCCACCTCTCATCTGCCTGCTTGACCAAACAAATGAAAGTCCAAAGAAAAGTAGTTCTTGTGTTGCTAGAAGAGAATCTCAAGAAGACAGACCTGTGTTCCTTATACCCCCAAATGCGAGATTCTGATCATGAAAGGGACAAAGTAGTTGGAACAATCAATCCATTAATTTTGGTGCCCCAGATGATACAAAAACAGTCTTGCAGAAAAAACAATGATGAATAAATAATATAGAAACATAGAAACATAGTCTTTGATGGCAGACAAGGACCGCTTGGCCCACCCAGTCTGCACATTTCCCTACCTATTGGATAAGCTACAGATCCTAGTTAACCAACAGCCTACTTCTTCCTAACCCTCACCAGAATTGCCTTATGTCTGTCCCATGCATTCTTGAATTCCCCCACTGTTTTTTAACCCATAACCTCTTCAAGAAGGCTGTTCCATGCATCCACCTCCCTCTCCATGAAAAAAATACTGTATATCTCCCTACTTCCTGTATTTTCAAGGCTTGGATATCATCTACCACCCCCCCTCCTCTGTACTTTATCCCTCCTGAACATTGTGTAACCCCGGTAGCCTTAACTTTCACTCATAGTGTTGTGTTGCCTGTGTTTTAGTTACAGCCACCATGTCCAGCTATTCTTCTGCCATTACTGCTTGGAGGTAATATACCTCATTTCCCAGACTCCTGGCATTAGCACATATCAGCCTCCACACCCCCATGTCCTCCCTATTGACTGTTCCTCATTAAAATGCCTCTGAACAGCTCTACTACTGTCCTCCAGCATATCCTTGCTCCTGCACTTTTCAACTCTCCCCACACTGCCCCTTCCACCCTACCCCATTGCTGCTCTATAGATACACTTGCATGTTTCTTGTGCACTGACTCCACTGCAGCCTCCCTCCCATCCCTATCTGACCAGCACCTCCTATATGCTATACAGCAAGGGGAAGCCCTTGTGCCCCCTCAGTTGTGTAGATGTGCCTATCCTCACCTGCACTATCTCCCCCACTTTCCGAGTTTAAATACTTTTCTAGATGTTTTGTGAATCCATGTATAGCATCATGGTGCCCTCCTTATTGAGGTTGCAGTATACCCCTTTTGAACAGCCTCCGGCTCTACCAGGTGTAGACCCAATGTCCTAAAAATCTAAAACCTTCCCTTTTACATCAGCCCTTTAGCCATGCATATAAATTATCTATTTTTCACTGCTCCCTACTGTTGTAGCATGGTTGCAGTAGAACCTCAGAGGAGGTCATGGCCAGGCTATTTTCCTCTGAATGCTTCCTAGGGTACAGAAGCTCTTCTTTACTTCCTCTGCACATCTCCTGGCCATATCATTTGTGCCTACATGCACTATCAGATCTAGTCTCCCCATCCCTACACTTGAGTTGCAAGTCCTTCTTTCTGAGGATATCCACTGTTGCACTAGGGAAACAGTGGGTCTCATTATTGATGTCCAGTGTAGAGCCCACTCCCCCAACTTTGCCCCTAAAAATGGAGTCTCCCGGTACCATAGCCCTTCTCTTTCCCTCTTTGAGGATCCCACTCATCCTTGTCTTGTCTCCAAGAGATGGGATCCCTTTTCATGGTGCAGTGGCCCAACCCCCTCCTCGTGGAATTCCAGTGGGGCCTCCTCCTCTAACAGGTGCAGGAAGGAGAGTTTCAGATGGGTATACTTTACACTTTTGGTACATCATGCCCTTAGCCCTTCCTTCCCTTTCAAATAGAGTCCATTTTCCCCTGTTGGGTCCCTGGGCCATCTGTAGCAATAGAACCTGTAGTTCCTTGGTTGTTTGCTGGCCCTGGCTCACATGTAGTGGATTTCTGCCCTTGCAGCCTCAAGTTTAGCTCCCAACACATGAACCCTCCTACAGCTGAGGCATTGGCTATGTACTCAGAACACCCTCCAGGTTATGACTGTCCCACACCTCCTGCCTTCCACCCCCTACCCCCAGCAATGTCCCAGCCATAGTTTCATCTGTGATGTGCTATGGTGCTCATCAGTTGTTAGTCTCAGGTTATGTGCTACTACTTGGCTGTACCACAGAGATGAATCTGGTTACCCTCAGTAAAAACCCTAAGCCAACCCTGTACACACAGACCTTAATGAAGTCTTACCTTAGATATGCATTAGGCTACCTTCAGTAAAAACACCAAGTTCACCCTTCACATACAAACCTCAACAAAGTTCTACTCTAGATATGAATTTGTTTAATTATAGCATAAACATGTAGAAAATGTCCACAGAGAAAGGCCTAGTGGCTCATCCAGTCTGCCCTTCCCTCCTTCCCTGCCTATCTAATGGACTGAGCCACTGTCAGTCCCCATGGTCTCTCTGCCCCCCATTGTACCCAACCACACTTTTCCCATATGTCTTCCCATCCGTTCTAAGCCCCCAACTGTTTCACTCCATATACCTTCATCTAGAATTTTTTTCCATTCTGCCACCACCCTTTTAGTAAAAATAACTTTCTAAATTCTTTTATCATCCCCTTCCAATTTCATAGAGTTACCTGTGGTGGAAAGATTACTATTTATTGAGCTCTATCCACAAAGGACCCATGCCTTATGTGCCAAGATACGTGGTGCTTGAGGCTGGGATAAGCACATCCCAGGTGTCCAGAATGCCCTACACCCGCTACACAACGGGTTCAGGAAGAGGGTGGGGAGTGGGCATGTCAGTGTAGGGCTGCCCGAGTGACATGCACAATGCTCTTTGGGTTCTGCGAGCTGGCATCAGGGAAGGTTCTATTATGGTAGCTAGAAGGCTGCTTTTAACAGCTGCAGCCCCCAACCCCAGTCCTCCATGCCACAGAGGGCTCAGTAGAAGTGGACAGCTATGGGGAACATAGTGAAGGTACTGGTGAAAAACAAGTCAGCAGTGGGTGACAAGGCAGTCCTTATCAGCCCACTGTAACCCATGATCCCCTGCTCCTGTAGGGTAATGGATATACTGTTGTGCCATTCGGGGCTTCTGATTGGAAGACCATGGTCCAGCTCAGGTCTGTCCTACCCAGCCAGCCTCACTCCATTTATGTAACTACATGGCCACCCATCAAGTCAGCTATAGTTTGTGAACTCTGGCCCTGTGCATCAGATAGGGGCCAGGTGCACAGTGCACAGTTTTGGAGCCTGGTAAGCACCCGTGCTGGTACATATCAGGCTCCATGTTGAATAGGGCCCACTGTGAACAAGTCACAGGTGTCTCCTCTGTTGATTCTGTGGAGGAACTTAAAATGCTTCAATCATGTCTCATTGTTTCCTCCTATCCACCATGGTATACATGTTCAGATGCTCCAGGTGTTCCTCGTAAATCCTCTCCTGTTGCTTCTGGATCTTGATAGCCCTCTTCTGCACTGCTTCCAGTATGCCCCAGTCTTTCTTTAGGTTACTTCCAAAAAATGTACACATCACTCCAAATTAGGTGTGACCAGTGACCTGTACAGGGGCACTATCCCTTCCCTCCTTGTGCTTGTGTTCCCCCACCTATGCATCCCAGCATCCAGTTTGCCTTTTCCATTGCTTTATTGCACTGTGCTGATACCTTTAAAGTATCCATGATCATTACTCCCTGGCTTTTCCTCTTCAGTGCTGTCCACCACCATCACAAAACTTTGTATTCCATTTTTCCCCCAAGTGCATAACTTTGCACTTCTTTGTATTAAATGTCAACGGACACACTTCAGGCCACACATCCAGCTGCTCCAGATCCCTCTTCATGGCCCTTATGCCATCCTCAGTGTCCATCACCACAGATCTTGGTGTCATCTGTGGGAAGGCATTGCTCCCTTGCAGAAGGAATGCTCCATGCAGATGAATGTGTAGACAGTTTCTTCTTATGATCCTTACTCTTTCTACAGTTCTTATTTTTCTTTTTTATCATGAATGCTTTTTTTCCGGCCCTATGGATGATGCTGGGGGGAACCCCCCATAATGGCTAGGTCCCGACACTGTACCAGAATCCAATGTCATAGAGCTTGTGCTGAGGGAGTTTTGCCTGAAATATCCCCCCTCCTCAGCAAACTAAGTCAGGTCTGGTCATGCAATGACCTCGGTGCATGGTTGGGCGCTTCCACCTTTGATGTTCAGAGGTCCACCGGTCCTCACCCTGCTAGACTTCTGACTATGGTAGTGGCTGCCATGCCTCACTGCCAAAGCTAGGGGTAAGTACTGTAGGTGCCAAGTACCAAGCACCCTCCCACCCTGGAGAAGGTGAACAGTCCCTGGGAGGCTCAGCCTCCTCCTCTCTGGCCACCCTCTGATGTCTGAGGTCTGCTCCTGAACCCCGGTCATCGGTGCCACAGACAGAAGCACTTCTGTTGCACTTGCGGGTTGGTCCTACAGGTTTTATCTTGTTTAAAAGTAGAATATTTACTGCTACTGTATTACTGGGCTTCAAAGAAAATATTGCAAGCATCAAGGTTTACAACATCAGATTCATTAGTAAATGTAAATGGCTTTAAAGGAGAACTGCATATTTATATTTTCTGTAGAAACTGATTTTTTTACTACTGTTTTAAATTCTGTTATTGTTCAGTCTTCAGTGTTTTTTTAGTAAATTCGATGAGTGTTTCTGATTTACACTATGGTGGTAAGAGCCATTTTAAGAACTACAGTGATGAACTGTGTATCACTGTTGGCTCAATGAAGCCATAGAAACATAGAACGGTTTGGTAGAAAAAGACTACTGGTACATTCAGTCTAGCCTGTTCTACCCTATCCTGCCCCAGGACCTAATGTCAAGTCAGATTTATTGCCTTCACCTCCCCCTGACAACTACCTTTCTGCTTTCCCTTTGTATAACTGTTAAACCTTTAACTTGGTGCCACCCTTGTTAGAACTATTAATGGTTCTTGCACCCAGCATCTCTGCTAGTGAGTTGTTCCAAAGCTTGACTCGTCTCCGTAAAATAAAGCTTTCTCACATCCCTCTTGATTCTCCCCCTGCCAGCTTCCACTCATGTCCCTGTGTTCTTGATTCACCCTTCCTGTTAATATTTCCTAACAATCTGCCTTTTTCATTCATTTCAGGAACTTGAAGGTCTCATCTTATCTCCCCTTCCTTCTGGTCTCCAGCAAGTACATGTTCAGGGCCTTAAGCCAGTCCTTGTAGGATCTGCCCTATTAGCCCTGAATAATTTTGGTTACCCTACAATGTACCATCTCAAGCCTTTCTTTATCTTTTCTTAGGTGGGGGCTCCAGAACTGGGCACAGTATTCCAGATGCAGCATCACCAGTGATCTATAGAGAGGCAGTATCACCTCCTTTCTCCTGCTGTCAACTCCCCTCCTGATACACCCAACATCCTTTTTGCCTTGTTGTAGGCCTTGATACACTGGCTGGATTGAAACAAAATCAGAAAAACTAGGGACTCACCCCCTAGGGCTTAAAAAATGGCACTGCTCAGATAAAACATACTGGAGATTTCACAGAAACACCTGATGCATTTTGAAAAAGATTCCAGCGCAGATGTTTTTGTCCAGTCTCCTGTGTGGCACTGAATAAAATGGTACAATCTGCAGAGTAAGTTTTAACTGAGCATCCTTATTTTTTAAGCACTAAGGGGTGAGAGTCTTAAGCAATAAAGCATGATGGGGAGTTGGTGGTACTAGGTTTCCCCATGGTCAGGGGTGTAAGTGAGGCATGAGGCATAGCCAAGTGCCTTCAGCCCCCTGACAGTGGGGGCAATCTAGTATCGTAATGTCTTCAGAGTGCCTTATTACTTATATAAAATTGGTCTATAGGCAACTGTTATAAAATGAACACTCTAAAAGTTTTCAAAGCCACAAAAAATATAATAAAATGTTGTTAAATAATGTAAAATAGTCCTTCTACAGGTGTTTTTCACCTGTCACTCATCTGTCTTTCTTCACATTCAATACAATATGAGATTGTTTACCATGGAATAGGTAAGGCAAGGCACGGCAATGTTTATTTTTATGGCACCCATTCCCAGAGGCTCTGGGCATCTTACACTCAGAAATAAGTAAGACAGTACAAAACAATGTATAAATACATCTTAAAATGGTAATAAAAACAGATAATATAGTAGAATATATAAAAATAAAATATTGTCCTCAACTAAAACTACTTCAAGGATCTGGTGGGAAGTTAACATTCAGTTGGGTATAAACTACATGTTCTCCATATATGCACCTCTGTATATGAATTCTAACCTCAGGTTTACTTATATGAACAAGGCCTTTTATAATTGGAAAAACTGTGGGTTAATACATCAGGAACAATGTTTACAAGAGGGCATCTTGAAACCTTTTGAAATGATTAAATTAGAATTCAGCCTCCCGACTGGTAGCTATATAGCATATCTACAGCTAAGGGACTTTGTCCAGAAGAATGAAATGATCAGGTGAGAAGGGGGAGGGACACGAGAGGGCATGGACTGAGATTGGAGGGGAAGATTCAAGAGGGAGGGGAGATGAGATGAGATGAGATGAGATGAGATGAAGAGACATTTTTTCATGGAAAGAGTGGTGGACAAATGAAACACCTTACCAGATGAGATAGTGTCCTATAACATGGTGGGCAGTTTTAAGAGGAGTTAGCACAGGGAAGGAAGGGAAGGATACTGGGCAGGGGAGAGTGGGGGGCAGCTGCATGATGATGGGCTAGCAGCAGACTCAATAGACCATGAGGCCTATTTCTGCTGGCAATTTCATATGTTTGTGAGAATAGACAGGATATTCTTAGTGGTGCACTCCCAAGCTGCTGGTACTAAATCCAGAGAATAAAATTTAAACTATTTCCAAAATTTACAACTTGTTATTTGACGCTACTAGGTGGGATACCGAGATCTGGCAAAAGAACTGGACCAAAGAACTAGGTCACTGGGCTCAAAATATAAACTGGACTGAAGTACTAGCTACACCAGACATGGTATCTAAAAATTCTAAATTAAGACAAATTCAACTCATTGTGATTTATAAACTATCTTATACACCAAGTAGACTAAATAAGTTTAATCTTACACTTTCAGATAAGTGTATTTGGTGTAAAGGAAAGAAAGGTACATTGCCGCATACATTTATTCTATGTCCAGAATTAAAAGAATATTGGGAAAAAATGATAGGTATAATTACTATCATATTAAAGAGAAATGTTCCCTTCGACCCAGGTATCCTACTATTTGGTTCAGTTTAGTCTCTGAATGTTAACATTGAAATTTTTTTTTGTGTCATTAGCTACAATACTGGCAAAGAAAGTAATACTTCTACATTGGTGGGATACAAACTCACTGAATTATAAAGAATAGTTAAATCTTTTGATGGATAGTGGGAAAGTAGAAATCATTTTTTATATCAGAGAAGGTAAAGAGGCGATGTTTAATAAAATTTGGCTCCCATACCTTTCTGTGGTCTAATAAATTTACCAAAAGCCCACCTTTCCTCATTGAAAACAGGGTCTTGAGGAAGGGTAAACTTGGAGCCCTTAAATCAGCCCTTGCCCTGCATGACTGGTCTCCTATCGGCCCGGTGCCTACCCTTGATCAGGCCCTCAGTTACTTCATTAAGGGCTTTAGCTCATCTGTGACATCTATGCCCCACTCACGAAAAGAAAAATTTAGGGGCAGGCAAATGGCTGGATTGATGGGGAGCTCCTCTCCCACCTGAAAGAAAGGGACATACTCTGGGAGAAGGCCAGAAACACTGGTAGCAAGCATGACTACCGGTGTTACAGAACAGCCAGGAACTGCTGCACCAAGCTAATCCGGCTCGCCAAAGCCAACTGTCATAAGGCCCAGCTTTGCAATTCTTGGGATGATGGGAAAAGATTCTGGGAAAACATTAGAAGCATCCTTGGAAAGGAGGACAAGAAGCACCCTCAGCTGTTCAGTATCAGTAACACCCCCACTACAGACCCTCTAGCTATTGCAGAAGCCTTCAATAAGGCCTTCACCGATCTTACCCCAGTGCTACCACCTGCCTATTTTCAACCTGGTTTGAACCATTCCAACAACGTATCTGCCAAGTGTTTTCACCCTACCTTCTACTTTAAAAGGATGATGGTGAAGGAGACCCTAACTATGGTCAAGAAAGTACTAGGTAATACCAGACTGGGCAGTAACGGGATAGACATGAAACTTCTATCCCTCACCCTGGACATTCTTATAGAGCCCATTACCATGCTGTACAATAAGTCCCTGGCCCTTGCCCAATTCCCAGCAGTTTGGAAGCAGGCCCTAGTTACGCCAGTACATAAAGGAGGCGACAAGTCTCTGGTAGCCAACTACAGACCCATCTCGATCCTCTCCCCCCTGTCCAAGGCACTGGAAAAGATTGTGGCAGGTCAACTCATTGACTACCTCAATAAGTATAATCTATTATGCCCCAACCAGCATGGCTTCAGACAAAATCACAGTACTACTACTGCCCTGCTGGACTACATGAACTATGCACATAAGGCCCTGGATGAAGGCAAACTGGTGAGGTCTGTCTTTATTGACCTCACCAAAGCCTTTGATACAGGCAACCATCCCCTGTTACTGACCCAACTACAAAACATGGATGTAGCACCCAGTGCCCTTTGCTGGTTCCAAGACTACCTGGTATGGAAAAATCAGTGTGTCAAAATTGGGCAAACAGTATCCAGCGCAAGAGAGGTATCATTAGGGGTACCCCAGGGATCAATACTGGGGCCCTACTCTTCCGCCTCTTCTTAAATGACCTTCCCACAGCCTGCGACATCAAACTCATATTATATGCAGACAATGCTGTGCTCCTGAGCAGCAGCACATCTCATGCTGCCCTACAATCTGAGCTGCAGAACTCCTTCTCCAAACTCGAGGACTGGTTCTGTAGTCATAAGTTGCTACTAAACTACAAGAAGATCAAGGCCATGCTTATGTCCAGCCCCCGCAAAAAAAAATAAGCACAACCCCCTCATCATCTCCAACTCATGCAGTGAGCCGCTGGAACAAGTCCACTTGTTCAAGTATCTGGGGGTCTTAATAGATGATACCCTCACAGTTGCGCACCATATTGACTCTCTGGTCAAAACAGTCAATACCAAGATTGGTGTCCTGTACAGGCGCGGGCAATACCTCTCTCCGGGGGCCCTCCACCTCTCAGTCCACAGTTCCATTATATCTACTATTGACTATGGACCAGTGGTCTAAGGAGCGACAACAGATACAGCGCTCAAGAGGGTTCAGACTGCACTCAACAAAGCCTGCAGACTCACCCTGGATGCTGAGCGTGGCACTCACACCTGTACTCTGTAAGAGTGTGCAAATTAGCAGTCATTAAGAAACAGGGTTAAATTCCAGACTTACATCCTAGGGAAGAAGGCTTTATTGGCAAAACATCAGCTTGTGTAGGCAATTTGATCAAGGTGGCCAACTTGTTACAGGTCACCAGAGGGAGGGCTAGAGGGGCCTTGGCTATCCAATTCCATTGCACCTCACTTGGGCAACATGAATTTGCCTACTGGGCCCCCCTCTGGATGATTGAACTCCCCGGGCACCTCTTGGCCACCAGTTGTCTGGTCCAATTCAAAACTGACCACAAACAGCACCTAATAACACTCTCTAAGTGCACCCATCCCTAAGTCCAGCCACACTTGCTCTCTCTGCCCCCCCAGCAAGCACTAGGCAGGCCTCAGGTACCCCCTCCCTCTGTCCCTTCTCATGACTTGCCTCAACAATCAGTTTCCATCATGTTCCTTCAGCACCCGACACCCCACCTTCCCCCCTCCCCAACTCCCAGTCCCGTGAGTTTCCCTAACAGTCACTACTAATGCATGCTGCCTGACCATGCCCCCTCACACACCCCCATTTCTCCCTATACCTTATCTCCCTGCTTCCCCCACCTTTACCTCCACCGCAGTACCTACCTCTCTCTCTTGTACCTCCTTTCTTTACTCCACTGCCATCTATCCCTATCCCTCTGAACTACTGACTAGGCACTTCATGGCTGCTTATTCCCCTCTCCACCCTCATAAAGTGTTTTTCTTGTTATTTTAACTTGTACCTATGTTTTGAATTATTCTGTAAGTTCTGAATCCAACCTGTATCGTTCATTGTGATGTACCTTTGCTTTCTCCTATTGTACTTTGTTTTGCAATCTATGACATGGATCCTTTGTAAAAGAGCTTGCGCTCAAAGGTCTTTTCTGAATCACTAAATAAATAAAATAAATATAAATAAATTACATTCGAAACGTAATCTAAAAACCAAATTAAAGTTGATGCCGGTTAATAAACAGGAAGAGCGAGTTAAAACTGCTTTCCCCTGTACAATGATGCCAATGATACCAGAATCTGGTGAAATCCTATATGCCAGAAAGCAGGTATCGGATTGAGTCCAAAATAAAATTAAAAAACAGATAATATAATAGAATGATATAGTCATAGTTCAGCTTACTCAGTATATATTGCGCTAGATCAAATATCAATCTCTGGGAAGGTCAGCAAAAATAAATAGATCTTGAGATGGACTTTAAAAACCTCAACTGAAGGGGCCTCTCTGATGACTAAAGGAAGTGAATTCCACAGCACGGGGCCGGTGACACTAAATGCCCTGTCACCGGTGGTCTTTAGTCTCATCCTGGGAATCACCAGAAGACCCATAGAGGAGGAATGGTGGGAGCCGATTGGGGTGGCCGGTGTTAGGAGATCAGACAGATAACTAGGGCCTAGTCCATGCAGGGCCTTAAAGGTGAATAAATCTACCTTGAAGATAACCCTCCACCTGACTGGCAGCCAGTGCAGTTCACACAGCACTGGAGTTACAGTACATGACAGAACCTCAAAAGACCCGTCAGCAACCTGACAGCTGCATTCTGCACTAGCTGTAGTCATCGGAGGGTATCTCCAGAGACCCCAAAGTAAAGAGCGTTACAGTAATCAAGCTTGGTTGTTACAAAGGCAAGAACCAGAGTAGGAAGGTCCTCAGGCAGAACTAGGGGTTTGATCTTGGCACTGTTGTTCCTCAAGTGGTAAAAACCACTCTGGACAGCTGATGACACCTAAGATTCAAATGTCAATCCATCATCCAGGAACATGCCAAGATCTCACATCCTAGAGGAAGCCACCAATTGTAAAGGCCCCTTGAAAAGACCAATTGCCAAACTGGAGGCATTCCTATCATGCCTTCGGCCTGATTCCACTGCTAGAACCTACATCTTGTCGGGGTTCAGTCGCAACCAGCTAGAGGTCATCCAATCACTGATCTCCACCAAGCAACTGTTAAGCAGTTCTATGGCGTTGGATGTTCCAGGATAGATACAATTGGGAATCATCTGCATAGCAGTGAAAACCCACATTGTACTTCCTAATGAGTTCACCTAGGGGCAGCATATACACTGCAAATAACATTGGTGACAAGATCGATCCCTGTGGTACTACACACGACAGGGTCCTTGGGGAGGAGGAGAAATTCCCCATCACAACCCGTTGCTTCCAGTGCACGAGGTAGAACTCAAACCAGCAGCAAATGACAGTGCGGGAAAACCCACAGTGCTCTCTGAGATGAACAAGTAGCACAAAGTGGTCTACAATGTCAAAGGCTGAAGCGAGATCGAGAAGAACGAGAATTGGCCCATCGGGCTGGATTTTCAAACCATGGCACAGGGCTTGCGTCCTGCTCTGAACCATAGGACTTAAATTCTGCTGGTGCAGCAAACAGCATTGCAGGTACTATGCCCGATTTTCCATTCCCGGGTGTAGTTATGACATTATCCATGCTTTACGGCAGCTTGCACCAAATATCTGGCACAACCTCCTTGTCAGAGGAGTGGCGCAAGCTAGACCACAAATATGTGGTCTAAGGACCTGTGGTCGGCACAAGGGATAGAAAATCCTGATTGTCGACCGGAGATTGCCACAAGTTCCATGTGCCCTACATTCAGCACACCAGGGGTCTTGCAGCATCTTGGCAGATTTGAAAATCCTGCCCATCACCTCTATCCCTTTCCCTAAGGAGGTCATTGTGCACTCGAACTAATGCTGTTTTGGTGCTATACTTGGCATGGAAACCAGACTGGAGTGGCTCATATATGTCAAAGGTCACGAGGTGCTCCTCAAGCTGTTGCACCACGATCTTCTCTACAACCATTCCCAAAAAATGGAAGGTTGGAGATAGGTCGGTAATTTGCCAAGATGTCAGGGTCTAGCAATGGTTTCTCCAGAAGGGGCCTCATCAGAGCCTCTTTCAAGGAATCCAGGGAGACCCCCTTCCGATAATGAACACTGGACAATTGAGGCAAACACTGGGCCCAACACATCCCAACAAAATACTCATTGGAACCAGGTCCAGTTTGCAGTATGTGTGCCTCAGCTTTGAACAACCTCAATGACCTTGGCCACCTCCACCAGTTTACATGGTATCATGTCATAAGAGCAATTCAAACTGAGTGACTCGATTTTGAGTGACTCAGTTTGAGTGCTTGTGATCTGAGGTACCCTGAAAGGGTAGTGGGCACAATTATAATGACAAGGTAGGGGAGAAAATGGTGAAGGAGTAGTATGGCGAGGGACAGGAAGAGGATGGTCCAAGCAGGAAGCAGAGGTATGTGGGCTGTGGTTTGAGGGTGTGCTGCTGAGCTGGTGTTCTGGTGTGCTGGTGAGGGTGGTGGACTGCAGTGTGGGAGGTACAGGGTTCAAGGCTGGCTTGGGGTTGTATTTTATATTTTGTTCTGTGTGTGGGACTTTTTTTTTTGTGTTCCCAGTTTTTCCCCCTCCCCAACGTGCACCCCCCCATGGAGTTGAAAATAGTAATTTAGGGGGGTGCTGAACCACCACCCCCCACATTGATGTCTTTTTTTTCATGGTTGCCATTCTTGGATTTGCCATGGAGTGTACATTGGCATTGTACTTTTCGGTGATGTACACTCGCTGTAATAGTGATCGCTGTTTTGCGATCGCTATTATGACATGGAACCATTTAAACTCCCCTCAGACAGGCGGAGTACCTTTACTACATCCAAGGTGATCACTTTGAGATGTAATATGTCTCACTGATGGGATTCCCTGTCAGCTGGAGGACACCCTGTCAGTGAAGAACTGAGCAAACTCATTACACAAAGTGGCAGAAAAAGCCGTATGTAAAAGCCTGTCGACAGTCCGAAATAGCATAGCTGGTCGGTTCTTCCTTGTAGCAATCTCCCTGGGCAGGAATTCTGCCTTCTTATGGTTGATTGCCCCCTGGTACTCACTGTAGTGAGCATGCAGAGCCATGTTGTCCTTCTCCAGCCTGGTCCTCTGCCAGCAATGCTCTAACTTCTGACCCTAATCTTCATCGCCTTGAGCTCCCCATCAAAACAGGGAGACCTCAAGTGAGAAGTTTTGGGTCATACACAGACCGACGCAAGTGCATCAAGTGCCGAGGACATCACCCTATTACAGCCAGCAACTGCCTCACTCATGCTACTCATACTTGCATCACCTACACCAGATAGATCAGCCACCGTCAGAAAACCCTCTGGGGACAATCCCCTTAAAGGGTGGGAGCTGATCATCTCAACAGGGGGAGGGCTTTTTGGGGGGACCCTGAACAAGAACCTCACTGTGCAATAATCAGACCAGATGACCTGATCAGTCTCAAGGTTAGCTACCTCAAACCCCAGTGAGAACATCAGGTCCAACATGTGGCCACCATGGTGAGTAACGGAAGTAACCTCTTCTGTCAGGCCAAGAGCTGACATCATCTGGAGGAGGTTGGAACCAAGCCAGGAGGACTCGTCATTGGCCCAGGCATTGAAATCCCCCAACACCAAACATCTGGAGGATTCCAGCACCTCACTGATGACAAGATCTGCCACCTCCTGCAGGAACTCTCCCTCAACCTCAGGGGGGTGGTAAACAAGAATGATCCTGCAGCCTGCACCTGGACCATCCCAAACTGCCACGCATTCAAATTACCTGGTAGTTACCACTGGATGCACAGTGAAGCCCAGGTCGGATCTAAAACAGAGGGCCACTCCCCCGCCCCTATGTTCCACCCTAGGGCAGTGCACTACAGAGTACCTGGGGGGCGACTGCCTCCAGAACTGGCCCAGCATCGTCAGCCACCCAGGTCTCTGTGATGCAAGCCAGACTGACAGAGGAAATCAAATCCACCATAATTGTGGTCTTGTTCCTAATTGATCTGGCATTGCAAAGCACTGCGCTAAGCGGACTGGTAGGTGCTGCATCTCCTCCAGCTACCTGCCCACTCAGTCTGGTGGGACCCCTAGGGATGGAAACCAAATATGTCTGGTCTCTCTTCAGGTTCCATCTAAACTCAGGGCATCTCCTACACCTGACCGCCCCTATCCTACTCACCTCTGTCAAACCTGTGGCACCCCACCATGACCACCCAGTCCGGTCCCTCAAAATCCCAATCTCCTGACAGCACTTTGCTGTCATTGCCCACACAGGGAGGTCAGTGAATGGCTGGAGGGCTCACATGCTGGGATGCCTCAAAGGTTATTCAGGCCAGCCCAGACCACTGCTCATCCCAGAAATATCTAAGTGCTTGCCTACAGTAACATAGAAACATAGAAGTTAATGGCAGATAAGGACCGTAAGACCCATCCACTCTGCCAATTTCTTTTTCTACCTTATGAATGTGCCATCGGCCTTTGCTCTGTCAATAGCATATCTATTCATACTCATCTGTATTGCTCCCTTATGCCTATCCCATGCTTGTTTGAAGCCCTGCACTGTATTCATATCCACCACTTCCTGAGGTAGGCTGTTCCATGCATCCACCACCCGTTCTGTGAAAAAGAACTTACTCACATTACCCCTTAATCAGTCTCCCTCTAATCTCCTGCTATTTTTCTTATATTGAAACATGTTAGACTCTTTCACCTTATATAATGCCCTTAGGATGTTTGAATGTTTCAATCATATCACCTCTCTCCCTCCTTTGCTCTAGGGTATATATATTGAGCTCCATTAATCTGTTCTCATATGTTTTCTGATTCAGTCCCTGTACCATTTTGGTTGCTTTTATCTGGGCTGCCTCAATTTGGTTAATGTCCTTGTGAAGGTGTGGCCTCCAGTACTGCATGCAGTACTCCAGATGGGGCCTAACCAGTGTTTTGTAAAGAGGTATTATTACCTCCCTCTTATGACTTGTGATACCCCTACTAATACACCACAACATTCCCCTAGCCTTACATATTGCTTTAGTGGTCTGCTTGGATGATTTCAGGTCATCTGTGATGATGATGATGCCCAAGTCTCTTTCTTCCCTTGTGACTGCCAGCAACTCCCCTCCCAACCTATAGGTGGCTTCAGGGTTTCTCTTCTCTATGTGCATGATCTTGCACTTCTTTGCGTTAAACCTTAGTTGCCACTCTTCCGACAATTTTGCCAGTTTATCCAGATCTCTTCTCATTCTGCCCACCCCATCTGGATCATCTACTATATTGCAGATCTTGGTGTCATCTGCAAACAGACAAACCTTACCCTCCACTCCATCTGCAATGTCACTGATGAAGATATTGAAGAGGACTGGCACCAGGACTGATCCCTGAGGTACCCCACTTGTGACTTGCATCTCTTCTGATTGTATACCGTTTACCACCACTCTCTATTTTCTGCCCGTCAACCAGTTTGCCACCCACTTGACCAACCTCTGACCCACCCCGAGCCTGCCCAGCTTATTAATCAATCTTCTATGTGGAACAGTATCGAAAGCTTTGCTGAAGTCTAGGTAGGTGACATCAACTGCACCCCCTTGGTCCACCACTCTGGTTACCCAGTCAAAGAAATCTATGAGATAAGTTTGACAGGACCTTCCTGTTGTAAACCCATGCTGTTCTGGATCCTGTGTGCCTATGGATTCCTGGTGTTGCACTATCCTTTCCTTAAGGAGTGCCTTAGCAGGATCACATGAGCCCTTCTCCAGTCTTCTGGGACCTCTCCTGTGCTCAAAGACTCACTAAACAATTCTGATAATGGCTCTGCTAGTTCCACCCTTAGCTCCTTTAGTACCCTGGGATGTATGCCATCAGGTCCCATTGCTTTGTCCACCCTGAGCTTATGGAGTTCTTGTAAGACCCTTTCTTTTGTGAAGGGACTAGTGCACACCTTCATCCCCCCTGTGTCCATGGTGCTGAGCTGTGGGCCCTGCTCTACCTTCTCCTCAGTAAATACTGAGCAGAAGTATCTATTTAGGAGAGATGCTTTTACATGGTCCTCCTCCTCACATTTCCCCTTATCCCCTTTGATCTTAGCAATACCGCCTCTGGACTTTCTCCTTTCACTAATGTATCTAACCTGCCTAAGGCAAGGCTGCCCAAAACTTACCCTTCTAAGCAAGGGGACTACTCTGCCCTTTCGGGCTGTTTCCTGTCAAGCAAACTGCATTCTGCAGTTTGATAACCTGACTAAGGTGAAGCTGCCCGAAGCTCACCCTCCAAGCAAGGGGACTACTGTGCCCTTTTGGGCTGTTTCCTCTCAAGCAAACAGCATACTGCAGTTTGAATACCTGGTTAAGGTGAAGCTGCCCGAAGCTCACCCTCCAAGCAAGGTATGGGTTGGAACTCTGAATTTTGGCATCTAACCCTGGAGGAATCTCACTTGCTCCTGTTTGCCAGTGTCCTCACACTATGTGCAACAATCCAGAAGTTCTCTAGGAACTGCTGCCATGAAATTAATAATAGGACTGATCTCTGCTTGAAATGTTTTGATTTCTCACTTTAAGTAATGTTTAGTCTGATGTAGAGATTTCTTAGAGTTGATTTAAGTTTTAAGAGAGGTTTTTAAAGTAGTGTGATGCTATCTGCACTGAGCCCTGTGTCCCTTCTCTTAGAGCTGTAGGTCTATGGGCTGCACCCTGACCTCTATGTCCCATAGAGGCTGCTGCAGTGCCCCCCCAAACTTGCTTCAGAACCTCCCTGCCTGTTCTCACTTTGTTTCATTTTCAGCTTTGTGACCCAGTGTTAATCAGAGCCCTCTCCACAACTGTATTGAGGCTACTGCTCTCTCCTGTTGAGCATACTACAGTGTCCTCCCCAACCCCCAACTTGTTTCAGGATGTCCCTGCTTAAACTATCTCTGTTTAATTCTCAACCCCTCCCAACCTGTTCATTTTATTATTTATTCTTTATTTTATTGAAATCTAGGATTACAATACCTTTGAGCAGGAACTACTCATTTACAAAAGTTCCACGTCATGGAAATGGAAGGTAAACATACATACAAAGGTCGACAGGATTATACATGGTTACATAGTAGAAAGAAGCAAGAGGCTGAGGCATAGTTAATTACAGTACCTCAAAATGTGCCAAATGTTAGGTAGAGAGACACAACATCCAAGGGCAAACTTAGAAATACACTTAGAAATAAGCGCTGCTGGCGAGAGGATAGAGAGGGTGGGGGTACGCAGGCCCGAAGACCATTGTCGAAGGGTAAGAAGTGATGGTAAGAGCACTAAGGGGAGGGAGAGGAGGAGAGGGAGGGATGATTGTCAGTAAGTGCCAGGGAGGGGGGTGAGGAAGGGGAGTGGGAGGGGAAGGAGTGTGCAGGGGAGGCAGGAGAGGGAGGGCATGGCAAGGGGGGGTAGCTGACCTGTCTAAAGCAGAGGGCAGTGAGTGTGGGGCTCCAGATTGGGTGAAGCAGCCACAATGACTATTTGAGCTGAGATAAAGTCAGAGTTGTCTTTTAAATGGGCCAAGAGCAGCAGCTGTAAGAGTTTCTTTGTTGAGGGTATTGTACCACTGTGGAGCTCTGTGAGCAAAAGTCCTCTGTCCCATTGTAGTCCAGCATCTGGAGACAAGGAAGGTTTGTTATTGTGAACTTCTAGTTTGCTGGGTGCTGTGGTGGTCTATGAGGAGCTTTTCAACGCCTGGGGGCATGATCCTGAGGAAGACTTTTTTGGCTAAGAGGCAGGTTTGATACTGGATTTGGCTGATGAGAGGAAGCCATACTGCCCAAATGTACAGATCACAAGTGTGAGTTAATCGGTCAGCCCCTGTTGGAAGCCTGCATGCTTTGTTGAGTGCAACCGTAATTCTGCGGAGGGCAGAGGTGGAGCCGTAGATTGCTAACCCATAATCAATGATGGAGGTGGCAGAGCTGTTAATAGCCAACCAGAGTGTGTCCAGAGTCATGCAGTGTTTGTGCCTGTAGAGCAGGCCTATACGGATATTGGCAGCTCTGGTGACATAATCAATGTGCCAATGGTACGAGAGGGAACTGTCCAATGTAACGCCTAGGTATTTAAATTCAGGAATGTGTTCAAGTATGGTCTCTGTTTAGTTTTGGATGGTGAGGTCATGGAATTTGTACTTGCTCCTTGCATTGTAGGAAGTCATTACCTTTGTTTTGCTGTTGTTTAGGATCAGTTTGTGTGTCTTGAACCATTCTTCGATGTGCATGAAGTTGAACTGTAGTTTTTTCTGAAGGAGCTCCATGTCTTGGTGGTTGGTAAACAAGACTGCATTGTCAGCGTAAAGTAGTAACTTCTGATGGCAGACACTGGGGAGGTCATTCAGAAAGAGGCCGAAGAGTAGTGATAGTGATCCCAGGATGGACTCCTGTGGGACCCCTGAAAGGACTGGTTTATCTTCTGAGGTGACACTGGCGATCCTGACCTGCTGGACCCTCTCCCCAAGGTAACTTGAAAACCAGAGCAGCGCTTCTTTGGAGAGTTCAAGGCTTGATAGTTGCTTGATTAGGAGTGGGTAGGTGGGTGACAGTATCAAAGGCTTTCGTAAGGTTGATGAATACTGCTCCCACACAGTTTCCTTCATCGAGAGTGGTATGAATGAATCCCATAAATTCTAATAGTGCAGGGGTGGTGCTGTGTCCTTTACAAAAGTCATGTTGCTCAGGACATTGGATGTTATATTTTTCCAGGTACTCGACTAACTGGTCTGAGGCAATGCATTCCAGGGCCTTAGACAAAGGAGGGAGGATGGAGATAGGTCTGTAGTTGGAGTGTAGTGACGTGTCTCCACTTTTGTGTACCGGTGTGATGGTCGCCTGCTTCCAGCAAGATGGGAACTGGGGCATAATTAGTGATAGGTTGAAGATCATTGTCAGGGGTACAAGGATTTCTTCAAGGACCAGCGCTATCAACTTCAGGTAGAGGGAGCCATCACTGTAGCCTGTGTTGTGGATGGCCTTGTGAATACAGGTTCTGGCTAAGTGCACTGGGATCTCTTTGAAGTAGAATCATGGGACAGGGTGTAGGAGAGAAGCAGTGTCAGGGGGGTTACTACCAGAGGGGGTATCGAAGAAGTCAGATGGGAGGACACTATCCAAGTTGGAGAATGCATTGTTGAAGGTATTGGTGATTATGTAAAGGCCAGATGTTGGTGTTCCATTTCTGTTGAGCATAGTTGGTGGTGACTTAGGATCCTTGCCTGTAAGGTGTTTTAAGTTACTCCAGAATTTTTTCCCATCACCCCAGGAGTTGGAGAGGGCCTCCTTGAAATATTTGCTTTTGGCACTCCAAATTGCCCATGTGCACTAATTTCTGACAGTTTTATATTTATAAATATTCCCAGGTGTGGATGTTGCTCGGGCACAGTGCCAGAGATGGTCCCTTTGTTTGAGTAAAATTATTAGTTTGGGGGTTATCCAAGGGCTAGCTCTTCCCCTGACCTTCAGCTTTTTGAGAGGTGCAAGAATATTGCAGACCACAGTGAAGTGCCTGATGAAAAGGTCCAAGGCTTGGTTAACATCTTTGGAGGAGTCAATTGGCGACCAGTCTATGTGGCTTAAATGTGTTTTTAGTAGCCCAAGGCACCCCTGCTTTAACACCCTGGCATGAATTATTTTAGGAGGGGGCTTAATGAATTTGTTTGTCCTGATACAGGTAACAGGTAAGTGGTCACTGATAATGTCAGGGAGCATTGTGACTTTAGAAATTCGTGCAGGGTGATTAGAAAGGATCCAGTCCAGAAGTGTGTATGACCCAGTCCTATATAGTAGTTACGTCTGCTGGTGGTGGGAACAAGCTGGGTGAGATTCTGTGCCATGATGGCATCCTTGTAGGTTCTGTCTTGTAGGTTCTGTATTTCTCTTTTGTTTTCTGACTGCCCTCCCCTCCAAGCCTGCTATTTAATTTCTTCCTCTCACCTTCTCTCCCCAAGGGACTACTGTACCCTTTTGGACTGTTTCCTCTCAAGCAAACTGCATTCTGCAGTTTGATAACCTGCCTAAGGTGAAGCTGCCTGAAGCTCACCCTCCAAGCAAGGTACAGGTTAGAACTCTGAATTTTGGCATCTACCCCTGGAGGAAACTCACTTGGTCCTGTTTGCCAGTGTTCCTCACACTATGTGCGGCAATCTAGAAGTCCTCTAGGAACTGCTGCCAAGAAATTAATGCTAGGACTGCTTTCTGCTTGAAATGTTTTGATTTCTCACTTTAAGTAATGCTTAGTCTGATGTAGAGATTTCTTAGAGTTGATTTAAGTTTTGAGAGAGTTTTTTTTTTAAGTGCCCATTTTCCCATTTGCAGTTTACACTGATCTGCCCCAGAGGCATCTTAATTTTCCTATTAATCCTCCAACCAACTTGTCCAGCTTGCCTCTGCCTTTTTCCTGTTCTAATCACTGTTATCCCCTCCCTTGTTTCTCACTTTTAGTATATTGTACTCTGAAGAAAAAAAAAACTCAGGTATAATTAACCTTGCACTGTGCTTGGGACCTTGAGTGTGCCCTTACTGCTGCACTCCTTGGTATCATAATGTCTCTTATAACAGCTCTATTTCCTAGAGGCATTATATTGCTCTCTCTATTGACCCTATCTGACCTTGCCTGTGATAAGTTTCTAACATCTACCTTACCAATATTGGATAGTAATCATTTATATGTTTATAGTACTATCACCTTATCCCAATGCTGTGACTGTCTTACTGTGCTGTGGAACCTGCATTCCCCTGGTGACTGGGGGTTGCCGTGTAGACTGGTCTTACTGTTGCTGTTGCTTTCTGGCAATATTCACCCCAACCCTGGCCCTCCATAACTTACAACATGCCCACAGTCATCTACTGGGTTACTTAAAATTGTCTCACTTAATATATGCTGCCTCCTCCCCAAAATGGACATACTGAATGCATGGATCTTACAACATAACCCATACCCAGACATCCTCTCAGTTGTAGAAACATGGCTTTCTCCAAAAGTAGCAGATGCTTCAATTTCCATCCCAGGCTACACAGTCTTTAGACAGGATCATCTCTCCAAGTGTGTGGGCAGTTGTGTGCTCTACCTCTGAAACAACCTTCAAGGTCTCGTCCTAACTCTGCCCAAGACTGATGACCATATGCAAGCCCTTGCCATAAAAGTGCTTCTAGGTGCACACAATAAAACTCTTACTGAGTTTTCAATCTATATTCCTCCCAGACAGATGGCCTCCTGCTTTGATTCACTCCTGGAGTGTTTTGGCTCTCTGAGTCTTAATTCAGAAATTATCATGTTAGGAGATTTCAATATCAATTGGTTCTCTCCTGACACAAGCCCTTTCAAAGATGCAGTTTCAGCAGTTCACGTCACCCAGCTAGTCGAGTCCCCCACTAGAATCAACTATAAAACTGGAACAGGTACCTTACTGGACTGGGTGCTCTCAAACCACCCTGATCATATATCGGACACAACCGTACTCCCAGATGCCTTCAGTGACCACTCCCCAGTCTTGTTTCATTGAAAGAACAAATTCTCTAAACCACTCACTAGAACAATTACTGCCAGGGCACTCATCCATGGGCATCTTGAATCACTAAAAGCTGACCTGCGTAATCAGGACTGGTCAATGATTTACACAACTAACAACATTCACATTGCCCCCCCCCGACCAATTCATTCTTCAGTTCAATGCTATATGTGGTAGGCACGCCACCCATTAAAAGCGTAAAATCAAAGGCTGCTGTAATCCCTGGTTTTCTGTGGACCTCCTTAAGCTTCTGAATGCCAGGGACCATCTATGGCACAGGTGTAGGTCCCTGAGTAAACAGGCTGACATCCGGAGGTACAAAGCAGCTAGAAGCAACTGCACAAGGGCTATTCATGCAGCTAAAAATCAATATTATAAGGAAGTGCTCTCTCGGACCTGGAATGATGGCAGAAAATTTTGGACTAACCTTAAAGTGGTCACTGGGAGAGACCTCAGATCTGCCCCTACTATGCTTAACATTGATGGTGTACCCTCACTCAACCCAAACCTATTGCTAACACTTTTAATAATGCCTTCATGGACCTGAGTGGTGTCCTGCCACCTGGCTACTTCTCTCACCCCCTCACAAATGACTACTCTGGGAAAGAGACTCAGCACCCTTCTCATCCTCCTTTCTACTTCAAAACCCTCTCAGCCCATGAAGCCAGGAATTACCTACTCAAGGTATTAGGGAAATCAAGATTTAGTGGTGACATCCTGGATCTTAAGTTTGTAGCCCTTACGCTGGATGAAATTCTGTCACCTCTAACACATATCATTAACATGTCACTTACTTACTCTCAGTTCCCTCAAAAAATTGAAATCTGCCACTGTGACACCAGTTCACAAGTCTGGAGATCGCATAATTACTGGGAACTACAGGCCTATCTCTATCCTGCCCCCACTCTCGCAAGCTCTTGAGCGTATAGTGGCTGACCAACTGGTTGAATACTTAGAAAAATATCAGCTACAATGCCCGCAACAACACGGGTTCAGAAATGGTCATAGTACCACTACCGCCCTTCTGGAGTTCACAGGCTTTATTCATCACTCCTTAGATCAAGGACATCTGGTCGGTGCTGCTTTCATTGATTTAACCAAAGCTTTTGACACAGTGAATCATGCTCTCCTGGTTGAACAGCTTACCACCATTGACCTAGCTCATGACAGCTTAGTCTGGTTTGAAAGTTACCTGCACAACCTTACACAGCAGGTGAAGATTGGTAACACCCTCTTGGATAGCAGACCTGTCCTATCTGGAGTTCCTCAAGGGTCTATCTTGGGCCCTTTTTTATTTAGCATTTTCCTCAACAACCTTCCTTACTCCTGTCAGGGTCACATTCTTTTATATGCTGACAATGCTGTCCTGTTTACCAGTGATCCAGACCCTACGGTTCTTGAATCTAGGCTACAGAGTAATTTTGTAGTCGTAGAAAGATGGTTCCATAAGCACAAGCTAGTTATGAATTACAACAAGACTAAAACTATGTTGTACTCCAGCTCCCAAAATAGGCACAGAACTTACTCTCTTTCTATCACCAACGAAGAGGGCTCTCCTCTGGAGCTAGTTCAGCTCCTTAAATATCTGGGGATTACTATTGACAGTATGATGACCTATGCCTATCACATTGACAACATTGCTAAGGCTGTTAACATCCGCATTGGGCTACTTTATAGGCGTAAACAAACAACAAAAACAGCTCCTCTGTAAGCACAGGTGCTCGAGTAACAACGTGTAGATCCAAAAAGCAAAACTCAGCACTCTGTGGTTGGCATAGAAATGAGCATACATTTAATAATAAATGCAAAACACCAAACGCCAAGCCTTATATATATCAGGAAGCATAACTGAAAAGTTCCCGACCGGTTTCGTGCACTCAGCATGTCATTAGGGGGTAATTACTTAGTAACGTGACACACATATTTATAGGGAGACACTTAAAGAGATAGCTCACAGAAAGAGCTTTTAAGTATAACATATATTAAACACATATATAAAAGAAATGTGCTATGATACACTAAAAAAAGGTAACACAGCTGTATGCACATCAATGTCTACTACCACTATTCCTAGTTAGCAATGTGTATGTATATATATATATATATATATATATATATAAATCATATTATAGACTCCCTTTATCTTAAACTAAAATGTGTGTTCTAAAGGCAACAGAAAAAAGGCAACAGAACAAAGATCAAAACATCAATTCTATGTAGATCTAAACAGATAAATAATGCATACTAAAATCACTGCAAAATGCATATAAAAAATTAACATATTATATTATACAATACTAGACAGGAAATCAGGTCCCAGCCATTGGGACACACTGAAAGTTCCATGTCCAGATAATTTGTAAACAGCAACATGTATCTGAAAAAAATCAGAAAATATATTAATATAATGACCACATACACAGACTTTTCTTATTTCGATTTTAAACAGCTCAACAATTCCATCTTGTCATTCAATCCTGGGGCAGCTAGAGCCCCCAGTGTGTAAATCCAAAAGGACTCTCTATATTTCAACTTAGTATCCAAATCTCCTCCCCGAGGCCCTAACTTAACTATCTCAATTCCACAAAATCTAAATACATGTGCCAAATTAGCATTCATATTCTGGTCACAGTGTATCGCAAGTGCACTTCTAGTGTCTTTATTCGAAATAGATCTCAGATGTTCACCATCCGTACCTTTAGTGGGCATGTAGTTTTACCAACATAAAATGCTCCACATTGACAAGTAGCTAAATATACTACATTCATAGTGCTACATGTAATGAAATCTCTGATTTCATAACTCTTAGCACAATTGCAGCTAGTAAAGGTCTTACACTTAAGTACGGACTTACAAAATTTACAATTACCACAATTATACATACCCCATGGAACATGGGAGGAAGCCTTGTCAACACTCATATACGAAGATGCAGTATAACTATGCACTAGCCTATCTCGTAGGTTTTGGCCCCTCCTATATACCATCCTGGGGTTGTAACGGGTGACCTGTGCCAACCGTGGATCACCCAACAGAACATTCCAATTATTCTATATGATCTATTCTACAGATTTAGAATGTCTTGTATAAGTGGTAACAAAATTTGCCCTCTGTTCTTTAGGTGTTTGTTTTTTCGGTTTAATGAGATCACTCCTTTCTACGCCTGCAGCTTCTTGAAAAGCCTCCTGAACTGTACTATGGGCATAACCTCTTTCTACAAATCTGTCACATAAATATGATCCCTGGGTAATAAAATCCACATCTTTACTACAATTTCTTCTCACTCGCAACATCTGGGCTTTCGGTATACTAGACACTAGATGGCGTGGGTGGCAACTGGAAGCATGTAGAAGGGAATTCCTATCTGTTTCTTTATGGAACAAATTAGTACTAAAAGTACCATCTCCTTCCTTAGTTACACTCACAACTAGGAAGGATACACATGTAGAGACCGTTTGTAGAGTGAATCTAAGATTTTCATTGCTTTTTTCTAAAAATTCTACAAACAACAAAAGTTCTTCCAAAGTGCCACGTCACACCACAAAGATGTCATCAATATAACGACATCAGATATCGATGTGATCATAGAAAGGATTTATATCCCTATCATAGACAGTAATCCTCTCCCATAGGCCCAAATATAAGTTGGCATAATTTGGAGCAAAGGTGGCACCCATAGCAGTACCCTTAGTTTGTAAGAAAAACTTATCCTGAAACTGAAAAAAGGTTTTTGTCAATACGTGTTCTGCACATTCCAATAAAAAATTATTTTTGCCATGAGAGATTTGTACATCTTGTGCCAAATAATAGTCTAATGCATAAAGTCCCCCCTCATGTGGTATATTGGTATACCAGGATGTGATATCCATGGACACCAATAGCCACCCAGGTTCTATTTGCATATCATCCAAAATATCCAGAAAGTGTCCCGTGTCCCTAATAAAAGATGATAATATGTTGACATATTTCTTAATATATGAATCCACATACTGAGACAGGGGCTCTAAAAGTGACCCTATCCCTGCCACTACAGGGCACCCAGGTGGATTCCACAAATCTTTATGCACTTTAGGTAACATGTAAAAACATGCCACAACAGGATTTTCCACTTCCAAGAATAACAGTTCACTATGTCCAATAAGCCCTTCACATTCAGCAGAAAAATGGAAACTGTCAATTTGTGTCTTGTAGACCATAGTGGGATCAGTGCTTAAAGGTTGAAAAATGTTACATCTTTCAGTTGTCTCCATGCTTCCTGTATATAACTGGAAGTATTCATTACTACCACTGACCCACCCTTGTCTGCAGGCTTGATTGTCAGTTCACTATTCTTCTCCAAGCTCCTAAGTGCCATAAGTTCCGCCTTAGATATGTTAATATAAGTGGGAGGAGAGTTCTGTTCAAGTAATGTTCTAAACAGTTTTTTGCAAATTTTCTCAAATACCAAAACTGCTTTACTATATGGAGGCATAAAAGTGGATTTGGGTTTAAATTGGCTTACCTCCACAGTTATAGATGGTCTGTCTTGAGCCTCCACTGCTTCAAAATTCCATCCAAGACACATGGTGCTGTTATTATAAAAGGCTTTCAAATTCAAATTCCTGGTAAAACGATGTAAATCCAGATATAATTGAAACTGTTTAGAATCCTGTGTAGGCACAAATGAAAGTCATTTCTGTAAAACTGCAATTTGATCCTGATTCAAAGTCACACTGGCAATGTTGAAAACAATATTTTGTGCGACTATCTGCCCCTTCTGCCTCTCGTGATGATTCTTGTGTTTCCTCCCTCCTCTTCTGATAGGTTTCCTGCATCCAGATGACTCCCCAATGCCGATTTCCTTGTCCTTGTATTCTTCAGATTCCTTTATTCCAATACTGGTTCCCGAAACTGGACCGACCGATGTTTGTCCAGAGGGGTCAAGTCCTCTTCGAAAAAATCCTCCTGTTTGGATTCACTACCCGAGGTATTATAAGGAGAATTACCCCTATTATGCAAGATGGATTTGGGCTGATGGGGAGAGGTACCTTTATCCCTTCTATGGAAAGCAGGGGCCTGTTTAGCAATTTGTTGTGGAGTTTTGCGTTGATTCCAGTCCCAGACTCGATTATTCAAATAGTCAAGTTGATCCCTCTCAAACTTGTGTAGTTTTACAGGTCTAATTTTATTTTCTTCTTTCTGAATATTTTCTTTAAATTTAATATCTAATAAATTGTAGTCCAGATGATCTTTAAAGCCAGCTACAATGTTCTCCTTATTCTTAATGTCTGCAGTTATATCCTCTCTTTGTGCATCATAATCTCGAATAACTGAATTCATAAGTGCATTTGTTCCAAGTTGTAATGAGTTTTGCTAGTCAGTAATGAATGACTCCCTGTCCCAACCATATCCTGGCTTATTAAGGACACGTAGTCCTCGGGGAGAGCGTCCCACCTTTAAATAGGCCTCCAACGTGGTTTTGCCCCAGTAATGACAACGTCCTCTCACTATTGATCTTTCCAAATCTATAAAAGCCTTTTTGATATCAATAATTGTAGTATTCCCATCATCTACTGCAAGATCTACATTGTTAATAGTGCCAGCAGAGTCCTGAAAGAGATCTGCTTCACCTGCTGCTGAAAAAACAAAATTAGCATATGCTGCTGTAGAACTGCCCAATAACTTTTCCCCAAAAGCTCCTGTAGTCATATTATACATATAGTTTCTTCACCAACTGACTTACAGGCTTTTGCAAGGGAAAATATGTACCAGTAATGATCATGAGCAGAAAAAATTATATAACTTCAAGAATTCTTCAAATCGTAGTTATTTGAAAATATAAATATGGTCCCAGGTTCAAGTGATAATCACAGTAACTATTGAAGCATTCGCAAATCACAATTGTGCAAATGCTATTAAATATACTGTCCCATTAAAGGTTTACTTATTGTCCAATTTCTCAAAAAAAAAGGCGCTATTCCCTTAAGACCTTATCAGGCAAATAACTCCCCTCCAACTATTAAAAGCTCAGAAGGGAAAGGCAATGCTTTATAAAAGTCTCAAAAAGAACCAACTGATTTACTGATCTTAATGTAGGAAAATAGGTGCCAGTAAAGATTGTGCCCACAACTTCAAAACCTCTTCAAAGCGTAGTTATGAATATTGTCCCAGGTCAAACGAATATCACAGTGTCTGTTAAAACACTCGCTAATTACAAAGTGAACCATTGTTGTTAAATGCTGTTATAAGCGCTATCTAATGGAAGGTTTACTGTTCATCCAATTATTGCAAATGAATGTAACTCCCTTCAAACTCTATAAAATAATTCCAGTCAGATAACTCCTTACCGGCTCTTAAATATGCTGAAGAGATGGGGAATGCTTTGTTGAAACTTATTGGGACTTTAAGAAACATTCAATTGAAATGGACATCAGATCAAAACGTAAACCATAAAGGAAAATGGGCAGTTGAAACATTTTAATCAAAACGCTTCTCATACAGTCATTAGATGTAAATGTAAAGCGCTGTATATAAACAACTCACGTTGCTGTGAAGAGTCCTGGCACTGACTAAGTTGAAATATAGAGAGTCCTTTTGGATTTACACACTAGGGGCTCTAGCTGCCCCAGGATTGAATGACAAGATGGTACTGTTGAGCTGTTTAAAATCGAAATAAGAAAAGTCTGTGTATGTGGTCATTATATTAATATATTTTCTGATTTTTTTCAGATACATGTTGCTGTTTACAAATTATCTGGACATGGAACTTTCAGTGTCTCCCGATGGCTGGGAGCTGATTTCCTGTCTAGTATTGTATAATATAATATGTTAATTTTTTATATACATTTTGCAGTGATTTTAGTATGCATTATTTATCTGTTTAGTTCTACATAGAATTGATGTTTTGATCTTTGTTCTGTTGCCTTTTTTTCTGTTGCCTTTAGAACACACGTTTTAGTTTAAGATACAGGGAGTCTATAATATGATTTACACACACATATATATATATATATATATATATATATATTGCTAACTAGGAATAGTGGTAGTAGGCATTGATGTGCATACAGCTGTGTTACCTTTTTTTAGTGTATCATAGCACATTTCTTATATATATATGTGTTTAATATATGTTATACTTAAAAGCTCTTTCTGTGAGCTATCTCTTTAAGTGTCTCCCTATAAATATGTGTGTCACATTATTAAGTAATTACCCCCTGATGACGTGCTGAGTGCACAAAACCGGTCGGGAACTTTTCAGTTGTGCTTCCTGATACATGTAAGGCTTGGCGTTTGGCATTTTGCATTTATTATTAAACGTATGCTCATTTCTACGCCAACCACAGAGTGCTAAGTTTTGCTTTTTGGATCTTTATAGGCATAAGCAATGTTTGACCCCAGAGGCTCTTAACCTGGCCATTCAAAGCTCTCTTGTCTCGCTTATTGATTATGGCTTACCAATCTATGGATCAGCTACTAAAACAACTCTTCGCTGTATCATAGTTGCACTCAACAAAGCATGCCGATTCCTTACCAACTCAGCCCATCTGTCCCATACCTGCGACATGTAGGCTCAGACTAACTGGCTCCAATTCAAAGGTAGACTCATGTACCAAACATGTTTACTGTCCAGAAAAGTAAGCTTAGGCAAAATACCCCCAGGAGTCCAAAAGCTTATTAACCTCACTATCAACCGTCGTTACACCAGAAGATCTACTAGCTAGATTTTTAATATACCCCACTGTCGCACTTCTCTGGGACAAAGGTCCTTTGTCTACCGTGCCCCACTATGGATGAACGTGCTGCACCATGACATCACTTCAGCATCCACCCTGGGCTCCTTCAGTTAAACTTAAGCAACAGCTAGTTGCTGATGCCAGTTGTGACTGCTTCCAATAACCTTCCTTCTTGTGACCAGCACTTATTCTAACCTTATGCTATCCTAACCTTATGCATAACTGTTTTTAGCATGTAAATAACTGTTCTAGGTTGCTAATCATTCTCCTTTACATTTCCTCTTGATCCCTTCCACTTTTTCCCCTCACCCCTCTATGACTTTCCCCTATCCCCCCTCCCCCCGTTATATCTCCTGAGCTCCCTTGCTCACTTTAAAATGCTTTGTCCCATACCTTCAGACCTCTTATGAGGCCCCTGGGCTGATGCCATCCCTTACCTTGTTGATTATTAGATATTAGGCTGAGTCTGTTCTCATTTGCCTGTAAAGGGTCATTCCATAAGACCCCACCCCCTCTAATATGACCTTTTGAATTCCAGGTTTTAATCAAATATGCACCATGGCATACATTGTACAATGTCACATGTATTGGAACTTCTCTAGTTATACAGTGTTGTAATGTCTTGTATAATTACTTGTTTTGTTTGTTCACCATCTCATACTTTCCCAATATGTATTGTTCGTCTGATGTGGAACCTATGAAATGAGCTTGTTCTCAAAGGTGTTATCCGAAATTTCAATAAATAAATAAATAAAATATAGAAAGTCTTGTCACCTTCTTTTACTGTTCATGCTAGTGTTACCTTGGTTTGGGCCTTTGCCTGCCTTACTGCCTTCCCTGCTTCCCTTAGAGAAGTTTGGTATGCTTCCCTATCTTCATCCCGCTGTGTTCCCTTATATTTCCTGAAGGCCAGCCTTTTGGCTCTGACCTTTTCTGCTACTATTTTTGAGAACTAAAGTGGTTTCCTTCTTCTTTTGCACTTCCTTTTCTCTCTAACACAATGGGATGTTGCTTCAAGTATTGCATCTTTAATGCTTGCCCACTTTGCCTGTACCCCCTCACCTGTATTTCTTCTTGCCAGGACTAGCTTAACTCCGTTGGCCATCTTATCAAAGTCAACTCCTCTGAAGTCCCATATTTTTGCCTTGGAATGGGATGATTTAGTTCTAGTGGCCAAATTGAACCATACCATGTGATGGTCACTGGCCCCCAGTTGACCTTCTACCTGGAGAGCTGTGATCCTTTCCCTTTCAGTACTCCAAAAGAACCTAGTTCCTTTGGTCACAGGACAGTAGCTACTTATCTACTCATGCCCACACACACACACACATCTAATACAAATCTTAAACCCCCGATACCCAATTTCTTTATATTAAGTTCTCTCCCAATGAAGAAGAACCCCCCAACCTCCCAAACACAATATTCCAGTTAAATAACAGAATTACCCCCTCCACCCAATTACAAAACTTCAAAATGTTATCAAATTTGTTACAGGAGGAAAAACAGAGTGCAATATATACAAGCGCTCCAAACAGAGCAGAGTCCAAAGTAAATAGCAGCAAAATGAGACAATGTTCAGTGATCTTTAAAATTCAGCATCTGCCAACACAGAAATCAACAAAACACTCTCACCAGTTGCAGAATTACTGTATTTAGGATTCTGACTGAGAAATTATTAATAGGTAGATGTTCAGGAGGGCCAAGCGTGTGGCAGAAACTGACCCATCAAGACTCTCGCTCAAGCCGGGCCTTCTCACCACCACATTTGAATTACGAACCTATAGCGGCAACAACTCACCATGGACACTTCCAGCCATCATGGATGCTCCTCTCACCAGTGCGCAAAATCCAAGTAGTCGGGGACAGTTAGAAAAAATCCCCATCTGGGCAGAAGCAAAATAGCGTCTTTGGACACCTCCACGAAAACAAGAAGAACAGTCTTCCGGCAGTCACTGCATGCACCCAGGGCTCTGAGTGCAATGTCCAACTCCGTCAGGGCCCCCGAGGAACATGGAAATCTGCACCTCACCACACAGGTTCCCCACCGCCAAACAGAACACACCAGGAAACAGTCCCTGGCCACTGCCAGCAGCCCCCTATGATAGAAATCCAGAGACAGTCCACATAGTTGCACGTCAAGCTGGGTCCAGCCAGAGGCACTGGCAGCAGCAGTACCAATGAACCAGCCAAGAAACAGTCTCACAGGCTTCAGGTAGTACTTTAAAGATGACTCCTCATTGCTCCCTGTAACATGCTTATGTATCTCCCAAACAGCCCTCCAGACTGGATATTGCATTCCGTATCCAACTTTCTAAACAAAAAAACTAACTCCTAACACTGACTCAATTACCTGCCCCTGCCTAATTCTAAAATCAACTCTACACCTTGCAACCAAATATATACCAGATTTGGGACTCTGGGCACAAAGAATGGCCACAGAAGTCACAGGCAAGCAAATTCCTCCTGTTATAACAGAATTTAGTGTTAAATAAAGCAGAAGAAGAGGAGGTTTTTAGCTTCGTTTGGCTATATTCAGAGCCTCCGGGTGTTGGTAGTACTGAGATACCTGCACATCCAGAGGCTTAGTGCAGCTGAGTGCCTTCAGCCTCTGGATGTGCAGGTATCTCAGTACTACCAACACCTAGCCATGTCTCATTGCTTATATAAAATGGGCCATTAGGCAACTTTCACAAAAAGAACATTCTAAAAGGTTTCAAACCCACAAAAAGTATACTAAAATATTGCTAAATAGTGTAAAGTAGTCCCTCCACAGATGTTTTTTCACCTGTCAGCCATCTGTCTTTCTTCACACTCAATACAGTGTATGATTGTTTACTATGGAACAGAATAATTCAAAGCTCTGCATTATTCTAGTAAAGAATGCCCCCCCCAAAACACACACACATACAGAATGGTAACATGGAATACACAATTTCAAAATTCTTCAGAGATCCACTGGCATACACACAAAGACACACACACACAGGCCTCAAGTGGAGCCAGAACCTCAATTTTTTCTTTTGCCAGGTAAGCAGCAGGGAGTTCTCTAGCAAAGTGGTAGGGATAGGAGGGGGATTTTTCACGGTCATCAAAGAAACACTAGCAATGGAAAGTCTGAATAGTACCTGATTTTTAAAATTTGTGTACGTGTGTGTGTGTGTGGGGGGGTGCTTGAGTGTAAATAACATTAAATTATTTACTTTCTTTCTTTAATTTGATGGACTTTTATTTTTAGTGCCTAGTTGACTTTTTTTTTTTATATATATGAATAAAGGCTGCAGCCATGTTTGTGATGGAAATTGGGAAACAAGTGGTTTATAAATTCTGTGAGTTGCCCTGTCTAGCAGGGACTCATTTTTAACCATTGGTAGTACTCTCTTACTACCATGGCTAGAACCAAGAGTCAGTCAATCAGAACATAGGGATTTCCTTGCCCATTTTACATAAGAATTCAAAGTTTTACATTATTACAGTAATAGAATGTCCCCCCACACACACAGAATAGTAACATGGAATACATGATTTCAGCATTCTTCAGAGTTCCACTGGCATACGCACACACACACACATATACAAGCCTCAAGTGGAACCAGAACCTCATTTTTTACGTTAGGTAAGGAGCAGGGAGTTCTTTGGCAAACTGGTAGGGATAGATGGGGGAACTTTCATGGATATCAAAGAAACACTAGCAATGGAAACTCTGAATAGTACTTGATTTTTATGTTGACTTGCACATGCGCAGCCAACATATTGCGGTAGTAGCAGATTTGGAGACGCGGTCACTGTTGGGCGAATGGAGGGCATGCATCAGTAGATGCGTCCCTCATTCCCCAATCAGCCTGCATGCCAGCACCACACCACACATACTTAATGTGGCAATCACTTCAAAAAAAAGGTCCACTGCAATGAAAGAGAAGCTCTCATGCAGCAGGACCAAAACACGCCTCCCGACATCCACGCAACATGGCTGCAGTGACTGCCACCTCCTTCTGTGACAGTGCCAATGGGGAGCCCACTCCCCATCGGTGTAATGACCCCCCATATAAAATGTATGCTGAGGGGGTGCCCAATCCCCCTTGGCATCATGCGCCCCTCAACTGTTTTTCTTTGCTGAAGAGGGGCCCAATCCCCATCGGCGTTTATCCCCATCCTCGTTTATTTTGCTGATGGGGGAGCCCACTCTCCTTTGGCATATTGTATCTCCCCCCTGCTTTTGTTGTGTGCTGAGGGGGTGCACATCCCCTCGGCTCAGGCTCCACCCCCTTCAGTATGTGCAACGGGGTGCCCAATCCCCCATCAGCTACAGCTCTCCCAAAAAGACTTTAGGTGGCATGCTGGTAGCCTACTCTAGTGTGCCAAATCCCCTGCAAAAAAAAAAGTCCCCAATGTTTTTTTTTTTAAAACCTATAAAGAAAATGGTCCCTCAGGTCTCCCTGCCCCCTTCCCACAACCCGCGCCCACCCTGCGCACTGCCTCCCCACCCCCCTCACCCCATGCCTCCGGGTCCGATGTAACAATCTTCAGTGGGCCGGAACCGCCTGACTCTTCAAAGCCGACCACGTAACTGAGGAAATGCCGTAAGCTGTATAATGGAATAAATCATTTTTTTTCAACTTTGATGCATGTCTCAGGCATTTGTGGAATTTTGGCACCAAATTTTCAACGTGAGGTTTTTGGGACCCCTCCTCATGAATTCTGGCACTGTCATGGCGTTAATCGGCCCCAAAAGGTGATTTTGTGGTCACTGCGCGGAATCACCTTTCGGGACCGAGTAATGAAATGACAGTGCCACTGTTCATGAGTGGGGCTCTCAAAAAGCCTATGTTGCAAATTTCGTGGGAAAAATCAAATAAATGGCTGTTTTACGAGTGTGCATTACACAATTTCCACGCATGCTCGTAACTTCATGAATTTGTAATATTTTCACTCCAGATTTTCAACATTGCCGTTCTTCCACACCTCCTTATGAACAGTACAGCTGTCATTTTACATATCCTGGCCGAAATGTGTTTTCACATGTCTGGCGCAGAATAGCACAGTCACTGTGCAAAATCAGTTTTCTGGACAGTTTGAAGAAATGACGGTGAACTGTTCATGCGCAGAAGTCCTAAAATGCCTATGCTGAAAATTTGGTGATGAAATTCCATAAAATGACTGTGTTACAAGTGTGCGTTGCACAGTTTCCACGCACCCTTGTAGCTTCACAAATTTGCAGTATTTTCATGCCAGATTTTTAACACTGCCATTTTTTCACACCTTATGAACAGTACAGCTGTCATTTTTCACATCCTGCCCAACATATGTTTCCACACCTGTGGCACACAATGGCGTGGTCACTGTGGGAAATCAACTTTTGGGACAGATTAACAAAATCACAGCGCCATTGTTCATGAGGGGAGGTCCCAAAATGCCTATGTTACAAATGTGGCTAACAAACTTCAAAAAATAATTGGGTTACGGACGTGTGTTGCGCAGTTTCTATGCGTGCTCAGGGCTTCACCAGTTTTTCATATTTTCACTCCAGATTTTCAACATTGCCATTTTTTTACACCTCCTCATGAACAATACAGTTGTCATTTTCTACATCCTGCCCAAAATGTGTTTTTGTCCCTGTGTCGCCAAATGGCATAGCCACTGTGCAACACCACCTTTCAGCTAACAAACTAATAGTGCCGCTTTTCATCAGGTGGGCTCACAAACAGCCCATGTTGAAAATTTGGAGTGAAAATACCAACACATGCATATGGTGTTAGGGTTTCCAACTTTAGTACCCCACCCTGTAGAGACTTACAGGCATCAGGGGTGTGACTTGGGATCATCAGCTGTAATGCTCATGCCATTCCACCCCCACTCTGCAACCAGTGACAGGCATCATGGTGTGCCTTGCAGTGATCGGCCACAAAGCTCACCCCATTCTCCTATGCTGCCCCCACTTCAGCATATTTCCTTATGGAATGGGGTAAGTATAACACCCAAAGACCCCAAAGCACACCACGACATTTGTCAGTGTCTACAGGGTAGGGTGAGGTACAATGGCATGAGCGTTATAGCTGACAACTCAAAGGCACACCCCAATGCCTGTTGGTCTCTATAGGGTGGGGGTGGGGATGGTGTCACTTCAGTACTTCACTGCCATTCCTATTATGCGTCTCTAACTCCGGCACGACCAATGCCAATGCCAGCGAGACAACATTCGGCATTGACAAATGCTTGTTTAAATTTGTGTATGTGAGTAAGGAGGGTCTCTTGAGTGAAAATAACATGAAATTATTTACTTACTTTATTTAATTTAATGGACTTTCATTTTTGGGGGCTAGTTGAAGCTTTTTATATGTGAGTAAAGGTTGCAGCCATGTTTGTGATTGAAATTAGGAAGTACTGTAAGTGGCTTATGAATTCTGTGAGTTGCCTGGTTGGCAGGGACTTGTTTTTAGCTATTAGTGGTGCTCTCTTATTGCCATGGCTAGAACCAAGTCTCAGCCAATCAGGATTTCACTGCCCCTTTTATATCAATGTTTCTGGTTTTCTTTCTGTGGACCTTTTATTGCAAGCATACCAGCCTAGTGTAATTTCTGTTTGATCTTCGTGCATTGGCTAGATTGGTTGAGGGATTCACTTATGATAACTCCCAGGTCCCTTTCCTTAGTGATAGTGTCCAAGCTAACCCCAGTCAAGCCATCCAGTATTCCATCTTGGTATTCTTGTTCCCTTTGTGTATCACGTTGCACTTTTTGCCACTGTATTTTAACTGCTACATGTTGGACCACCTTTGTGATCTTTGCAGATCCTTCTTCAGCTCCCTAACCCCATCCTTGCTGTTTACCTTGCCACAGAGCTTAGTGTCATCTATGAAGAGACCCATCTTGCCTTCCATTCCTTCTACTATGTCACTGATAAACATATTTTTTATTTTATTTATTTATTTATTGAAATGTTTCACCAGGAAGGGTGCACTGAGCAATAAATTACTCATCTCATGGCACATCGTGGGGGAAAGGGTAGAGGGATAAATACACAAAGTAAACAACTGCAGTACATTCATCATCACACAGTAGTTACATAGCCAGAGAACAGATTGTGCACATCCAGGGCAGAGCCAGACAATAAATAAGAGGCAGTTATACTACATAGTAAGGCATACAGAAAATTAAGTTCTACATTTGATTACATATTTGTAACAACGCAGAAGATGCATAGCATCATACATAAAGAATAATATCTATACCATATCAGTGCCACAATGTAGCATGAGGCAAGTAAAAATATGAACATAGGTTTGCAGAGAGTTGAGTACTAGTACCAGTCTGGAGCGGGCAGGCAGAACTTGAGACTGATGCCTGACAGGATTTAGAGTCAAATACAACTAACAGGAGTACAAGTAAGTTATTAGAGGTTACATGGGGTTGGGAATATGTAAGCAGGAGGACTGGAGCTAAGGTGGTAATTTGGCAACAAAAGTGCTAGGGGAGCAAGAAGTGCAGAAAGGAGTAGACTGCCATGGAGCCAGAAGGGGGTCATGTGCATACATAGCTAAAGGATAAGTAGTTAAGTAAGGCCAATGTGAGTGAGCCTAGGGTGGAGGAGTGCCAGATTTGAGGGAGGAGAGCATTCCAAAGTTTAGGCAGGTGGTAGGAGAAGGCATTTTGGCCAGAAGTAGTTGAGTGGCTAGGGATTGCCAGGGTATGTGAGTTGCTGGATCTTAAAGAGTACTGAGAGGGAGAAGGGGTGGATAGGGAGGAGGAGGAGATATACGAAGGGAGAGAACTGAGCCAGAATTTAGAGATAAACTTGGCGCCATGGAGTGCACGATGGTTATTGAGAGTAAGAAAGTTGAGAGAGCGGTAGAGATCGCAGTGGTGGGTGAGGGGAGGGGCATCGAGAGCAAAGCAGCAGAAGGAGTTGAAGAAAGTATCCAGTCTGGCTAGGGAGGACTGAGGGGTGGCACTGTAGTCTATGTCGCAGTAGTCAATTATAGGTAGGATCTTCTCCAGTACTAGCTCACACCTGGCCATAAGAGGGATGCAGCTGTGGTTTCTGAAAAGAGCACTGAGTTTGGGCCGAAGTTTTTTCAGAATGGCATCAATATGCACTGAGAAGTTGAGGTACCTGTTGATCCAGACACCAAGGTACCTGAAAGAGGGTGTGTCCTCTAGTACAATCTCATTGAGGGTGTGGAAAGTGGGTAGGTGGTTTAGCCTAGTGAGTCTCTGACTTGTGCCAAAGGTCATGGATCCTGTTTTCTTGGCATTAAGAAAAAGTTGATGTGAGCTAAGCCAAAATTGGACTTTTGTGAAGTCGTACTGAAGTCTGGTAGTGACATCAGAGTCAGATTTGCCAGTTGTGTATAGACCTGTGTCATCAGTATGCATATGAATGCAAGCTGATGAGCAAACCTGGGGGAGGTCATTTAAAAAGATGGAAAAAAGAAGTGGACCAAACACTGAACCTTGGGGAACACCAGTGTTTATGGGGCAGGAGAGATGAGGTGACATCAGCAATTTGGACCGATTGCAACCTGCCAGTCAGGTAGGCATTGAACCAGCTTGTGGCAGAGGTGGAGAGGCCAGCAGCTGTGAGGCTGCTCAGAAGGAGTGGGTGCAAGACCGTGTCAAAGGCTTTGGCCAGATCAACAAAGATGGCAGAGGTATTTTGGCTTTTATCTAATCCTGTGGAGATAGCTTTTGTTGCCTTTAGAAGTGAAGTGGCGGTGGAGTGTTTTTTCCTAAAACCAGACTGGAAGGGAGTGAAAAAAGCAAAGTCAGTAAGGAAGGAAGGAAGAAAGTTTTTCAAGGGCAAGATGTTCTTGTAGTTTAGCTAGGGTAGGAAGCAGAGAGATAGGCGATAGTTACCAGGGGAAGTGGAGTCACCAACTTTAGGTGGGGGGAGCACAACTGCGTGTTTCCACACAGAAGGTACGGTAGCAGTCTTGAAGGATAAATTCAGTATGAGTGAAAGAGGGTAGGTAATAGCTGGAGCAGAAAGTGAGAGAAGCCTTGGATCCAGGCCATCCGGTGAAGAACCTTGGGAAGGATTTATAGACAAGAGGGCCTGCAGGGTGTCTTCAGGAGTAGTAGGTGTGAAGGAGAAAGTGGTAGGAGATGAGGAGACAGGAGAAGGCAGAGAAGAGAAGGAGGAAAAGATGGCAGAGGGTGAGGAGACAGGGGAGGGGGACAGTGGAGAGTCAGGGATGGCTACAGGGGTGGCATATGCCAAGGAGGGTGGATGCGGTAAGGCAGAGGGAACAGAGGAGGGGGCGGAAGGGACTGACAGGACAGAAGAGGCACAGGTTATGAAATGAGCATTAAAGCATTTAGCAATGGCTATAGGTTCAGAGATTACAGAGAGGCTATGCTTGAGGATGGGGGTAGGGGGTTTGGTAGAGGGGAGAAGAGGGAGTGGACTACCTTCCAGAATTTGGATGGGTTATTAGTATTTGATAGGAAGTTCGAATGAAAGTGTTCAGATTTGGCTAGATGGATTGATTTTGTACACAAATTACGGAGCTCTCTATACCGTTGTTGATCTCTAGGGCAGACAGTAGCTTTATACTGACGCCACCAGAGGTCTTGAGCTCATTGACAGGCAAAAAGCTCAGGTGTCTCCCAAGGTAGGTGGTTACCTTGGGCTCATGTTTTGTGTAAGGGGGCATGACCACTCCATATTTTCAAGAACTTGTTAATGAATAAGTGTAAGGCATCATCAACTGTGGTGGCCGAGGAGAGATAGGACCAGTTCGTGTGAGTGAGGTAATGATGGAGGGAGTGGAGATCAAGCTAGGCGTAAGATTGAGTGAGGATGATTTTATGAGGGATCTTAGGCCTATGAGTCTTACATATCATAAAAGTCATATGATGGTCACTTACAGCATCAGGAAGGAGACCAGAGGCCACTATCCTATGATCGTGAATAGTGAGGACCAGATCCGGCAGGGAATGATTTTGCATTTTGTTGTTTAGCAGGGTTGGTTCCAGTATTAGTTGGGAGAGGTCAAAGGATTGGATAGTGGAGTGAACTTTGGACAGAGAAGGGGTCAGCCAATTGATGTTTAGGTCACCCAAAATATATAACTCACCAGCATGGGCATCAGATGTAAGCTTAGTGATAAGATCAGTGAATATAGCTGTATGTTGCCCAGGGTGACAATAAACCCCAGCTATGAAAATGGGAGCAGTGAAAGGCAATGAAAGTTTCAGGAGAATTGCCTCATGAGAAGATAGGACAGAGGTTGAGTGGATAGCGGTATACTGGAGGGAGGAGGACATGTATATGGCCACTCCACCTCCCTCACCGTTTCTGTCCCTGGTGAGTGAGGGAATGTGAAGCCAGGGATAGAGACAGCTTGATCAGGGATGTGAGCGGTCAGACAGGTTTTGGAAATGATGATCATGTCCGGGACATAGGCATGGACCATGGCCTGTAGCAAGGGGAGCTTTAAGACGAGGCTCTGGATATTCAAGTGGATGATTTTTAAGCCTTTGGGTAGTGCTGGGGGGGGGTATTAGGGGATTGGGCAGGGGTGGTTGCTTGGGCAGCAGATGGGCCCAGGTTAGGATGAACATCACCTACAGATAGGGGAAGCAAAAGTATAATGAAGTTGTGAATCTTGTTTACTTTATATAGCTTGCGAGTGAAGTGTTTGGCTATTTTGGGCGTGTGCATTAGTTGCAGTGGGGTAGTGACGAGTCGCAAAAGGGAGACAATCAGATCAGACAGAGTGGTTAGCAAAGTGCTAGGGAGCAGGGGGCAGTGGGAATGGTGCAGAGCTGATGGGGAGGAGCACGTTCCAGTGAAGTGGGCCAAGTAAGCATCCGCTTGCTGAAAAGGATGCGTGTAAGGTGTGTACTTTAGGCGAATGCAACTAGGGAGGGGTAGCAGAAATAAGAACATCAAAGATAGGAGATATAGAAAAGGGCAGTGTGGCAGAGACTCCATGCTTAGGCCTAATAGAGCAAACTTCAGAGAGACTAATGGTCTAGGTTGGTGCCACAAGGCAGGCTGGTGAGACTGAGTTAAGATTCGTAGCACAGTTTGCGGAACCTTCTAGTAGTAAGGTGTTATAAGGGACTAATGGGGAAATGGGCTGCTAGAAAAAAGCATGTCATGTGGTAGTTTGTAGCTATAAATAAGAATATCTAGATAGGACGGGCTGGTGTGGAGATGGTGCTAAGTGCCGGCGGGGTAAAGCTTTCAGGCTGTACCTTGCTGAGATTAGAAGCCAAGCTTCTGGTCACAGGCGGCGGCTGAGAAGGTGCCAACCATCTGGGGCCTGCTTCTTCACCACGGCGGAGCTTGAGAGCCCTGGTCAGGGGGCAGCATGGCTAAGGAGAGAGAGAAACAGGTGTTGATTAAATAGATTGGTAGAACAAAGAGAGGAGACAGAAGCAGCAGGGGGTAGAAGCAGCAGAAAAATAATTAGCAACACAGAAGAGGTGCCAAAGTGGCCGGGGAGAAGCTTTAACTGTATGCTGTAATTAATTCAGTAAAGAGCTGTAAACTTTACACATTTACAATTTCACAACAGTTTTCAGTAACAATTTAGTTTTTCAGAAAGGTCAAGAAATTCAGAAAGCAGAAAAAAGTGCCAAACAGCTGTAGAAAGAGACAAGGAAATTTAACCAATCAAAGCGGGTTTCGCAGAGGCACTCACTGTCTGATTGGTGGCTTTCGGGCAGTACCTTGCTGAGATTAGAAGCCGAGCGTCTGGTCATGAGCGGCAGCCAAGAAGGTGCCAACCATCCAGAGGCTGCTTCTTCACAGTGGTGGAGCTTGAGAGCCCTGGTCAGGGGGCAGCATGGCTTGCTGAGATTAGGAGCCGAGCTTCTGGTCGCAGGTGGTGGCTGAGAAGGTGCCGACCATCTGAGGGATGCTTCTTCACAGTGGCGGAGCTTGAGAGCCCTGGTCAGGGGCAGCACAGCTTGCTGAGATTAGGAGCCGAGCTTCTGGTCATAGGCGGTGGCTGAGAAGGTGCCGGCTGTCCGGGCTTCCTCTTCACAGCAGTGGAGCTTGAGAGCCCTGGTTAGGGAGCAGCATGGCTTGCTGAGATTAGGAGCTGAGCTTCTGGTTGCAGGTGGTGACTAAGAAGGTGCCAACCCTCCGGGGGCCACTTCTTCACAGCAGCAGAGCTTGAAGAGAATCATGTAGAAAGGGGGGCTGGCACCTACTATTGACCTTAGAGCTTGATACATGCACAAAAATGTATTGCAATAAAAAGTCCAAACGGGTACCTGTTGTCCAGGTCATGTTTGTCTTTATTCAGTGCAAGCAAAAGTGCTGGTGCAGAACACTTACTTAGGCTGTTTTATCCATGCAGAAGAAAAAGGCAGAACACTTTTAGTATCAACACATGAAAAAGGACATTCCTAGGTACACAGGAGCTCCATTGTAGAGCGCCATTTGGACTCCCCTCGTTACTGCAGAGACGTCCTATGTCACCACCTGATGCATTTTAGGCATGAGTAATTTGACAAACATAGGAGGGAGCTCCTGTGTACCTACAAATGTCTTTTTTCATGTGCAGCACAGATTCGAATGCTTTGCTGAATTTGAAGTACGGCAAATCCACTGCATGTCCCTTGTCCACTGCCCTAGTTAGTCAAAGAACACTATCAGGTTGTTCTGACAAGACCTCCCTGCCACAGATCCATGCTGCTCACTATCTTGCAAGACCATTTCTCTCCAAGTAGTCCACTAGGTCCTCTTTGACCAGTGTTCAGCATTTCCATCAGTTTACCTGCTGTGGAGGTAAGACTAACAAGTCTGCAGTTTCCTGGAAGCTCTTTTCCTCCTCCAATGTAGAGTGGGACTATGTCTGCTACCCTCCAATCTTTTGGAACTACCCCTGATTGTAGGGTGCTATTGAATAGCCTTGCCAGGGGTTCAGTCAGTTCCAGTGCTACTTCCCTTAACACTCTTGGGTGCATCCCTTCCAGCCCTTGAGTCTAATAGAAACATAGAAATTGATGGCAGATGGGGACCAAAGATCCATCTAGTCTGCCCTGAGCCCTACCTCCCTCTTTAGGGTTTCTGTGAGACAATCTCTTTGTGTCTGTCCCACTCTGCTTTGAACTCCTCTACTGTTTTGGAGTCAATGACTCCAGCCAGTAGACCATTCCATGGGTCAACCACTCTCTCTGTGAAGAAAAACCTTCACATGTTGCCCCTGAATCTTCCTCCCCTCAGTTTCATCTCATGTCCCCTTGTCCTACTGGTGCTATTGACCATAAAGAGCTCCTAGGTGGAGACTCTGTTTATACCCTTCAGAAACTTGAATGTCTCAATCATGTCCCCTCTATCCCACCATTGTTCCAGGGAGTACATGTTAAGTTCCTGTAACCTGCTTTTGTATGGCAACTTATGGAGACTGTGTATCATTTTCGTTGCCCTCTTCTGTACTGTCTCCAATCTATCTATGTCCTTCCTGAGATAAGGTCTCCAGAACTGGATGCAGTACTCAAGGTGAGGTCTCACCAGGGACCTATACAGTGGCAAGATCACCTCCTTTCTTCTACTTGTGATGCCCCTTCTTATGCATCCCAGCATCCTGCTGGCCTTCTTTGCTGCCTTTTCACATTATCCGCCTACCTTCAAATTGTCTGACATGATATCCCCTAGATACCTCTCCTGATGGGTGGTTGCTAGCTTCTCCCCTCCCAGGTAGTATGTCTCTGGGTTGTTTCTGCCCAGATGCATAACTTTGCACTTTTTCACACTGAATTTTAACTGCCACAAGCTAGACCAAAGTTCCAGGCTGAGTAAGTCACTTTTCATTTGCTCTGCCACCTGTGCAGTGTGCACCCTTTTGCAGAGCTTTGTGTCATCTGCAAAGAGACACACTTTCCCACTCAACTCCTCTGTGATATCTCTGATGAAGATATTAAAGAGTAATGGTCTGAGGATGGACCCCTGTGGCACCCTACTTGTCACCTCCCTATCCCCTGATGCTGCCCCATTTACTGTCACAGATTGAGTTCTCGCTTCAAGCCAGCTACTCACCCATGGTACCACTTCCTGCCCCACTCCTGTATGGTCAAGTTTGTTTAGCAGCCTTCTGTGTGGTACAGAGTCGAAGGCCTTGCTAAAGTAAGGTAGACAACATCAATGGCTCTCCCTGATCCACAGTCCTAGTAACCTAGTCAAAGAACTTGATCAGGTTAGTCTGGCAGGACCTTTCCATTGTGAAGCCATGTTACTTGGCATCTAGTTGTCCAGTTGTCTATTTTCAAGGCTGTCAGGCCTTTTCTGACCTTTTTTTCTGTAAATACCACCTGCCCCATTTTTGGTAAACATCTTGCAGCATCCTTCATTCTGCCTTCAGGCGAGGCCCCGCAATCCTCTAGGGTGAACAGAGCAAAAGTAGCCATTTCATCCATGTTCTACTGTAGAAATCTGTGGTTGAAAGGGACAAAAAATACATAATTACTAATGAATATTTTAATAGCTTAATAACCATTTTGTAATTTTTAGTTACAGTTGGTCATGTGTACCTGTGAGCCATTAATTAAACTCACACTGCTGAAGCTACTCTCCTCAGTAGCAGAACTGCCTGTTGTTTCAAACAATTAGTATCCCTCACAGAAAACAACTTAGATTTTACAGTTTAAAAACAGACAAGTTAAAGTTTACATAACTGAACTACAGTTATGCAGTGTCAGTGGCTCAGTGGCTCAGTAGGTAGCACACTCGCCTCTGAGGCCGGGAGATCAGAGGGTTGTGGGTTCAGTTCCCACATCCGGCACTTGGGTTAATATCCCAGTACTGACACTGTAGTGCAGCATAAGAGGGGTGCTGCACTCCAGAGGTGCCATCTTTCAGATGAGATGTAAAACCAAGGTCCCATCAGCCTGGATTGGTGGTAGTTCAGGTGGATGTCAAAGATCCCATGGCACTTATTGAAAAGAGTAGGGGAATTTCCCCAGTGTCCTGGCCAAATTTCCCTCATTCACTAAAAATACAACCAACAGCTTAATCTGGTTCAGGGTCAGTTAGCATTCATCTGTATCCCCCTCTCCCAGGTCATGCCTGAAAATAGGCAGGATTTGTCTAGTGCACTTACCCGGTCAACAAAAACTAAATAAAAATAAACAAGTTCCACAGGGAGTTGTTATAACTGAACTACCTCTATGTCTCTCTAAACCCCTCTCTTATTAAAATGCTGAACAGTAATAATAAGAAAAAATCAGGTAGGTGTATGTAACACAAAATTCTGTACACATCCTCGGTAGGGGATGCTTTTATAAACTCCTTCAGCTAGATTTTTAATGGGTGGCTTGTTGCACCAAATGGATTTGGCCCAACTGTCTCCAATTTTCATAACTCTGTTACAGTTGCAACAGTTTAGCCGATTTATGGCATCTTGCACCAAATATTTATGCAAGTACCGAAAAGAGTCCCTGGAATTGTTGCAAACTAGACCACAAAAAGTTGATCTAACTTGCAACAATTGCCACATGGGATGCAAAATCCCATGAGATTGCTGCAAGCCTCGTGTGCCATAGTTTTTGCACACCCAGGGCCTGCGGCAATCAAGCTGCTTTGAAAATCAAGCTGCTTGAGTTTATGTAGCATTCCACATCTTGGATGTGGATGTGTGTATGGAACAGCCTTCCTGAGGAGGTAGTGGACTCAAAAACAGTGGGGGAATTCAAGAATGCATGGGACAGACATAAGGCAATTCTAGTGGGGGGTAGGAGGAAGCAGCCTGTTGGTTAACTAGGATCTGCAGCCTGTGCAATACATAAGGAAATGGGCAGACTAGGTGGGCCAAGCGGTCCTTATCTGCCATCAAATTCTATGTTTCTATGTTTCTAAATGCTGGCTACACACACATCTATCCATTTATTATTCCCTATATACAATTCAGCTAAACAATAACAGAACTGTAAATAGAATTTTAAAAACTGCTTCTACAGGAAACTTTAAATACAGGCTGTGTGCAGTTTCACCTTTAAAGTTACAAGTTAGCACAGTGAAATTACATTTTGCTACCCCCATTTATGTTACGAATAAAGAACATTTTTGACATGGTTGTATTCAGATTACCAATAAGGAAAAAAATATACTTCATCAATTAACTGTTACAAATCAGAATTTTTCTGTGTGTTAAGAAAACTTTTACTAATTATCTGCTTCCTTGGAGTTAAATTACAATTAAGCAATAAAGATTCAGGTACAGGGCATTTCCTGGCAATTAATCACTGACTGGGAGAGTTTAATTAACCAGCTGCTAATTATTTCACCAGGAAATGCCCACAAGCAAGGCTATTATTACTATTATAAGTAGGATGTTTAAAAACAAGTGGTAACATTTTATATACTAGCCACAGACAAGAGACATTTAGTGTTGTTTGCCAGGTAGACGTGATAGCCATCAAACCAGTGTGCATATATCTACTGCAACTGAAGTGCAAGGTTGCTGTTATAGAGCAGGTGTTACTGAAATGTGTCCACATTTCCCTTGATTACCCCTGTGCTCAGTTGTTGAAGTATTAGGCTACTTGGTACATAGGGAGCACTCTTTCTGATGATTACAGACTGGAGTCAGTTTCCATGGTGCCAGATAATAACAGTAGAGCTGTGTTACAGCTGGTAATCAGTCTGACAGATCTGCAAATGCAATGACAAGTAGAACTGTCTGGTTATATGACTAGCTCCAGGTGTGCATATATTGAATACAATAATAGTCATGTTGAGATGGAGTTTACATTGGTAAAAAGTGCACAACAGTACAGACATTATGGATGGACATAGTAGATGTGATCTGGTTCAGCTTCTGTCTGGAACTTCCAGAAATTTGGCATGAAAGATCAGAACCAATCCAAGTCAGCCTGCCTCAGGGTCGGCCTAGATCTGAATCTGAGCTAAGTCAAATTTTTAAGGAATAGGTAACCCTCAGTGGGCTGGGTATGATTCCGATCCAGAGAAGCATGGATCATTGAGCATTTTATTTATTTTCCTTAAAATAAAAAAAGAGCATCCACTGACAAACAAAAAAACCAGACAGCGTAAGAAAAAAATGCTCTTACCATATTTTATTGTGATGTGCATGGCCAGAGTGAAAATATACATCCAGGTGGTGAAGAGACTCTGACGAAGTTCAGGAGCACCTGGGCAAAATGTTAGGTGATTCCTGATAACATCATAAGTTCCCTGCCAGCATGGTTGTTACGCTCACCACCTGTATGTATATTCATGGCAAAAAACTCTGTTTAGTGCATCCATTAGGGTTGTTCCACAGTGACAAAAATGAGGAAATTCGGTGTTAGGGTTGCCACCCCTTCCACCCCACTTCCACCCCACCAACAGGCATCGGTGTGTGAGTTGCGGTCGTCAGTCCTAACTCTCACTCCATTCCCTATTCTGCACCACCTCAGCTTATTTAGACAAGGAATGGGGTGAGAGTTAGGGCCGACGACCCCGACGCACACCCTGATGCCTGTTGGTGGGGTCGGAGTGGGTGTGGTGTGCAAGGGGTGGCAACCCTAACACAGAATTTCCTCACTTTTTTCACTGTGGAACAACCCTAACTGATGCATTAAATGGAGTTTTTTTGCCATGAAGATATATATATATATATATATACACACACACACATGCGTTTACATACACATATACATACACACATATATACACACATATACACATACATATACATCTATATATATATATATATATACACACACACACACACTTACATGCATAACCACAGATACACACGCATATATATATTTAAATATAAATAAATATATATATATATATATATATATATACATGTATATTTATAAAATGGGTAAGGAAAATCAGTGAAAATCCAATATCCTTATTGGCTGAAACATGTTACATGACCGTGCATTATTCCATAACGACCGCACGCCTCCCAGTTCGGCCGCATACCTGAGCTACTTTCCAGCCCTCAAAACCTTCTCACCAGTGGTGAGATCACTCCACACCTGAAACAGATAGGCAGCCACATACACATATACCTGCTGCCACTGGCACACTCAGGCTGCCACCCACAGGCATAAGTAAATATACTAGTTCCACACTTTACCCATTGTTGTGCTTGATCCTGCCATTCATTTTTAAATAAAACATCATGTAAAAATCTAATCCTGCCTGTGATTTTCACAGTCTCTTAGCACAAGCACTTTCACTTTTATACTGTAAATTAGCGTGACCGAACAGTCTCAATACCATTAAATAATATTGTGGCAGATGTCCATAAACCTGTCTGTGTACAAAAAGTAAGAGAACTTGGATTTTTTGTGCTTACATCAATTCATTTCTGTGATAGAATGCTCCATTTGCAGGGAGAGGAGAGCGACCGTGGAGCACTTTCACTTTCATTGGCAGAATATGTTGCGTGACCATTGATGTCTCTAGCAGAAAGTCACAACTTGTTAGAAGTTTAGAGCCCCTCTCTGTTTAGGAATGAAAAAAGTGTGTCTCATATTATTTTTTTGGTTTCAGTAATGATTGAGTAGCCAGAGAGAGAGTGAGCACAGACTGAGAGAGTCGGCAGCTTTAGAAGCATAGATGGAACCCAGAGTGAGTGTTGCTATAACAACACTCACTCTGGGTTCCATCTACCTTTCTTAAGCTGATGATTCTCTCGGTCTGTGCTCAGTCTCTTCTGGCTACAGTCGGCAGCTTCGTACTATTACTGAAACCTAAGAAAAGATAACACGAGGGACACACTTTTCTTCATTTCTAAACAGAGAGGGGATTACTCTGTACTTCTAACAGGTTGTGACTTTCTGCTATAGACACTGCTCGGTCATGTAACATTTCGGCAATTAAAGTGAAAGTGTTCCACGGTTGCTCCCCTCTCCCTGCAAACAGAGGGAACTTTCTTTTACAGAAATGAAGTAAGCTCAAAAAATCTAAGTTCTATTATTATTTTGTATATAGACTTATCTTAAACCTCTGCCACCATATTATTTAGCAGCTGCTACATTTTGGCAAATAAAGTGAACGTGTTCAACAACCATGCTCACTGTCCTCTCCCTACAAACAACACCTTCTTTTACAGAAATAAAGTGAACTATTTATTTTTTCAACACAACCTTGTCTAAAACCTCTGCTAGCATATTATTTAGCAGTCAGAGACAGGAACTACTTTTTCCACCCTCTCCCAAAAAAACTTTGTGGCCATTTTATAAGATACTTAACCCACTCTGGGGTGTGCGCTCATGCTTTGATATACACATGCCTTGGGTGGTTGAATGCACACCAAGGCGTGCATGTATCAGAGCATGACTGCACACTCTAGAGTGGGTTATCTATTATATATATATATATATATATATATATATATATATATACAATAGGGGTGTTGTGTATTCATTGAGAATAAAAGCATGTATTCTCACCCCAGTGAGAATATCAGGTGATGACATAGCTGAACTGAAAATAAATCCATTTAGACCTATAGTAGCTATGTCAACACCCAATACCCTCACTGCAGCATCAGTTAAGCACTACAAGCGGGAAATTGTTTTAAAACTGAAAATGAAATCATCAATCTACCTAATTACACACTACCTGCATAGTGTGCAACTTTTACTTGCAGTTTCTAAAAAGCCAGAAGCTGAAAGCAGTACACTTGGAGCAGTACTTAGTATTGAAAACAAATTACAAAAACTTGACTAAAAACAGTATTTCTGTACAATGAGCTTTTCAATATTAATTCCTAAACCTTCAGAAACACCATGGATGAATAAATTAAAATTGCATCGTCCTCAGAAACCAATGAACGTTGAAGAAGAGATTTTCTTGAGCTGTTTTCACATCACCAATCCCTATCACACAGTTGAGCAGACTAACACACAGCAGCCAAATCACTGAGTAATAACACCAACTTAAAAAGTAACAACAACAAAACGGACCTCAGACACACTATTTAAATACCAAAACCACGCAAAAACAAATGTTTCCTATTGTATAAATCGCACACATGACGGGCAGGAGTGGAATATGGAAAATATTCTCACTCTGCAGGAGTGAGAATATTTTCCATATCCCACTCCTACCCATCATGTATCCCATATATATATATATATATATATATATTGAATATGCAATGAAGCAAGTGTACTAATGATTTATCTGCACAAGAGAAGTTTGACCTTGTGTCATCTCACGAGTGGCGTAAGCCACGTGATGAGGTGTGTCCGAGGTCAAACTGCTCAAGTGCAGATAAATCATTTATTACATGAGTTTTCCATTGCATATTTCATTTATGCAATTCTTTTGTTTTTGCTTTTGTAGGGGGCATTTGTTAGTCAAAAAAGTGAACAAAAATTGAATTTTCTGCCATTTTTTGCTGATTATAGAAAATCTAAAATAAATCTAGAAATGAAACACCCCTCATTTTGTAGATATTTTTAAGCTGAACAACATTTATGCTCAAAGTACCATACTATCATTTTTTGTTTTTAAGTTATTTTCATTTGTTTGATGAAAAAGTGCACAAAAATGGAATTTTCTGCTGTTTTTTGCTAATTCTGAAAAAACTAAAAAGTATCTATAAATGAAACACCACTCATTTTGTAGATATTTCTGTACTGAATAAACTTTATGCTCACAGCACCTTGCAATCATTCTTCATTTTAAAGTTATTTACATTTGTTTACAGACAAAATGAAATTAAAAATGAATTTTCTGCTGTTTTTTTTTGCTAATTATCAAAAAATCTAAAAGGTATCAATAAATGAAACACCACTCATTTTGTACATATTTCCATGCTGAACAACTTTCGTGCTCACTGTACCATGCTATCGTTGTTCATTTTAAAGTTATTCGCATTTGAATATGGTTAATACTGTTACTGAGGCTGAACATTCTAAATGACATAAGTATTGTATAGATAAATGGCTGATAACATAAGTACTTTATAGATAAATGACTGATGACATAAGCACTGCGTAGATAAATGGCTGATGACATAAGCACTGTATACACAAATTAAATGTATGTACACAGTTACTCAGTTAAACAGATTTATCACACTCTGTTTATCTCCACCCCATTGCATAAAAATATATATATAGATATATATAATATATATATATATATTTTTATTGCAAAAAACTCCATTTAATGCATCAATTAGGGTTGTTCCACAACAACAAAAGTGAGGAAATTTGATGTTAGGGTTCTCACCCCCCTTTTACCCCACCCCACCCTGCCCCACCAACAGGCATCAGGGTGTGCGTTGTCATCGGTCCTAACTCTCACCCCATCCCTTGTGTAAACAAGCTGAGGTGGTGCAGTATAGGAGAATGGGGTGAGAGCTAGGACCGATGTATCTTGAAGCGTCTCTGAGATTAGGGCCCCAAAAGGCGTGGCTGACGCTGCAATGTTAGTCTATGGGAAAAATCATCAACTTCGGAGTACCATAACTTTGCATCCCTGTAATATTTTGCCACAAAACCACCAAAAGGCACATCTGTGGGCTGTTCGCTTTCTTCCCTCCAAATGTTAGCCCAAAAGACCAAACCGTTCTTTTGCAGCAGGGTGGCAAAGAATTCCTGTTATTTTGGCCATAGTGTCACAAAGCAGTGTCACAAATCACGACACTTTTGCAAAAAAAAAATCACGAAAGTGTCACAAGTTCGATGCTACTTTGCTACACTACAGATTACAAAAAATTGAAAAACATATTTCTGGGATGTTTAACCCCCCAAAAAAGACATGGCTAGCATCCTCAGGTCTCAACTAGGTGAACACAAAAAGAGTTGTGTCCTTAGAGGGTCCCAAATTTAAATGCCAAGCATTTCTGTGACCACTAACTTAAAAAAAAATGGCTGACTCACGACACTACAGGGGTCATTTGTGACACTAAACACTGCATTTGCGACACTGTCAAACTTTTTGTTAACTTTTCCCATTGACTATAATGGGAAACGTGTTTTTTGAATAACTTTTGAACCGTTTAATATTTTTTCATGAAATCTTTGAAAGGTACATCGGGAAGCCTGGCCACATGTTCTCTGAAGTTTTTGGACCAGTTGCTCAAACTGTGCAACCTGTAGGCACGAGCAAGGAATGTGCACGAAAGCGTAAATGCGCTACAGAATGTTGCTTTATAACTCCACAACTGTATATTCAACCAGTACGAAACCTGGCAGATCCTGAGATCTATGGAACTGTTCTGTGCCTGCCAAATTTCAGGCAAATCTGTCATACAATTGGAAAGTTATTAAGCTGCAAAATTTCACACTTTAACATTAAATGGGTTACTCAACCCTAACTATAGTGGCACTACCGTGCCACTATAATTTTTCACTCTGGCCATGCAAACTATATGGAATAAGATCTGGTAAGAGCATTTTTTTTCTTACTCTATGTGTTTCTTGGTTGTTTGCAGGCACTGTATTTCTTGTTTTGATTTTGCACTGACCAACTGTAGTAGCACCGCAGAACAGTCCTGGTGGTAGCCCAGTATTGCCTTTAAATTTTTATTTTTTTTATTTCACTTTTGATAACCAAGCTAGATATAAAATGCCTATTTTCAGGCATGATCCAGGAGGGTAAAAGTGAAAAAGTAGTCCATAGAAATACAAATTATAAGTCCAAATAAGGTAAAGAGAAATACAGCACAAATACATCAAACAATGTTGACAGTTCATAAGTAAAAGTTACATCAACAATGTCTTCAGTTAAATCAGTGAACGTTAAAAGAAATCAGACATGTAGAAAACATACATCATGGAAAAGACAAAACAGTGAAGTAAATGGAGAAAATGTACAATATAAGGTCAAACACATATGGTTCAAAAGCCACAACTAAAATACAAAACAAAAATAAATATTACATAACAATTGTGAGAGCAGAAGTGAGAATGTAAGCTATTTTAAATTGATAATAGGTGAAACTGGATATAGAATCAAGAAATTAGAGTTTAAGAGGTCTTTACAGAACAAACATGCCAGTTATGGGAAGAGATAAGTCTATGTGGCTGTCTAGCAGATGAGAGGGGAGAGAGAGAGAGAGAGAGAAACAGGGCCAGGATAACATTAGAAGGAAACGGGGGCACGGTTTATAAAGAACTTAGGTAGAGAGAAAGCAGAGTTTAAGCGCAGAAGTTGATGAGACAAGGAAAAGGAGAGAGGCAAGTGAAAGTGGTTAATTTATTTATTTTTTCCCCATATTCATTTGTTCCTGTAGGGCTGCTGGGCATGGCTGTTTAGTCCTGTCCTTGCCCACTCTGACCAGCTACCTCCTCCCCCAGCACCTGTCTGATCAGGACCCTCACAGATTTCCCCACCTGGAGCATTATCTAGTAGTGGAATGATAGTTTCAGGTATTGGCGAGGATTGGGGCTGAGTGGGTGGAACATCATGGGGCCCAGCTTCCCCCATGTTCTTGGAGCCCCCATCTCCTGGCTGTGGTGACACATTGTCATTCATGTGTGGAGGCACACACACATCATGGAACCGCGGCCCCGCCATACTTCGGCACTCAGATACCACACTGCCCCCAGGAATCCACCTAGAGCAGCCAAGGGCTGAGATGCCAGTCCTTCCCTTCCTGGGAGAGCAGAGTAGTCCTCTGGACGATCAATCCTCTCCCTCCCTGGCTGACCCCCTGGTGACTTGAGCACATTCCTGGCCACTGGACCAGCGCTTGCCCTTAATTTATTTTATTTTTTTCAAAGCTTTCACCGGGAAAGACATACTGAGCTGGCCATAGCTTGTTTCCAGATGTATCTTGGGGGTGTGGGAAAAGGGAACATTAGGAACAATAATACAATAATAGGTAAATAAGCATTATAGATAGAGACCCGTGTTTTTCATAAATAAAAAATAACAAGAAATTCAAGGTATGAAAAGAAATAAAATGAAAACAAGCGTATGGAAAAAGTTAAAAAATTACTTGTTTTTTGGGGGCAAAAACTAAATAAATGCTTGCAGCCGTTGTTGTTTAGGCTTTGTTGTTACTACAAAGATGGTCCGCAAGGAGGTGGCAGCAGAATTGTCTGATTCACAAAACCTTTCAAGACCATAGCATAATGTTGCTTAATACAATGTAGTATACTAGGAATGTGATTTATGGTGTGTATAAGGTCATTTCCAGGTATTTTATTAATGTAAATGTGATAACAAGAAAGAAAACTACATTTTCAATGAATAAAAAGAAATAACAAGAAATTCCAGAAAAATAAAAATTATAAAAAATAAAAAGAATTTCCCGGGGCTCTAATCATAAATAACAATTGTGCAAAGACAAGCACTTCTTCATCTCAGGCCTCTCCCATCCCCAGCACCCTGTCCAATGACTTCCCTTAGCTTAGATCTTGCCCCTTATGATTTGCAGCTCACTGTTGTCCCCCAGTTATGCTATGTCATCTAGTGAATGGCCCACCTCGCCTCATTGTCTTACCCCAATGTAATGCTCCCTACTGTCCTAAATGTAGTTATCCCTTGTCCTACCAAAATTCCCTGTTATTAGCACCCTCTCTACAGTTTGTATGTCAAATTATTGTATTGAAATTACTTCCTCTTGCCTTTTACCCATCATTGTATTATCCTCCTATGTATTGCATCACATTCCATGTATTATAATGTATTATAATGTCTATGTGCTGAACTTGTTATACCACTGCTCTGTACCTTTCATGTACTATACTGTCTATGTATTGAATGCGTCCTACCAGGACCTCCTTGTAAATGGGTGTGCTCAATGGAGTTTTCCAGCAAATAAACTTGAACTTGAACTTCAACAAGGATTGCATGAAGCAAAATACTAACTATAGAATGAGTGGAATTCAGGGTCATGTCACAAGCAGTATGGCCACTTAAGTATGGAGCTTCATCTCACCCACCCAAAATAACCCTGTTTCACCTGGCTTTTTCAGTCAATATCAATGCAGGCTGTCTTGAGGTGGGGTCTGTTTGGAATGGTGAGCCCTAATAAGCCAAAACAACTCATCAGCATCATGGAGGATGTCGCTGGATCCCATCTCAGGCTCTCACAGGCCTCCAATCAGGCCCGGGCCTGCAATCCAGTCTCACCAAATTGAAACGCATGCCTGCTAAAAAAATAAAATTAGAAGCTGTCTACTGAGAGATACAGGCTTTTAGAGCTGATGTAAAAGAAACCCTTTGAGACATAAAGAAAGATGTGGTGGTCCATGAGCAGCACACTGATGGCAGATAGGAGCACGCCTCAGCCACTGTCTCCAGAGTAGATGCAATCGAGCAGGTGCTGAGACATCCAGCACACCAGGCTCAGATTATGGCTTGTCAGGAGAACTCTGAAAACCATGCCAATCAAAAAAGGTCCATCTGTATGGTCCTCTTGAGAACACAGAGGAAGCAAATCTAGCTGAAATTTTGAACAGCTTTTTCTGAACTAGCCTAGATCTTGCAGCAGGTTGCTCATTTGATACTGAGTATATGCACCAGGAACTTTGCCCTAAGCCAGCCGCAGCTGATGCCCATCCACACTCAATAATTATATGATTTTTAAATTATGTTGTCAAAGAACAGATACTACAGGAAGCATGGCAGACATAAATCCATCTATCATGGACATACACGAGTGTATTTTGACAATGATTTTGCCACTACAACAATAAAACTTAGGTGGGAATATATTCCTCTCCTTCAGGCCCTTTGGAAGAACCATCTGAATTTTAGGACACCTTACCCAGCTAAATTGATAGTCCAATATCTGGAGGGCAAAATGTTTGCCAGTCAGCTTCAGAGGCATGAGCAGATTTTCAGACCAGGGGCATCTCTCTCCCAGATTAGGGCTTTGTGCCTGAGACCACTTCTTCTCAGCCTCCTTGATTGCAGACAGTACAGGTCACCGGGCAGTGGTGGCAACATACAGAGACCACTATGAATGAAATTCTCAATCACCTTAAAGCATCTGGAGCGAACAGACACCTCCTTGAAGCAGTATCTCCTGACTTTTTTCAGCCTTGTCTAGGGTAAGTCCTTGGATGGGGAAAGGGCAGGTGGGGAAGGCACCTGGGCTACTGATCCAGGCTTGGGACAGTGGATGGCAGGCCCACCTAGCCCCCTCTTTTACTGTACTGTGCCACAGCTGAGAGGCTCCAATCCTTTTCCAGTAGATTGAAGTCTCCTACCAGTATCACCTCTCCCTTGCAAACCAGCTTGTGGATTGCTTCCATCATTTTCCCATCCAGTTCTTCCTCCTGTGCTGGAGGTCTGTAGATCATTCCTTTGTGAATAACGGCCCCTTTCCTTTTCTCCAGGGTGACCCACAGAACCTCCACTCCCCCCTGCTCCCCTTGTATTTCTGTAGCCTTTATGTTGTCCCTTATATAAAGTGCTCCCCCCATCGTTTCTACCTACCCTGTCCCTTTTGAACAGAACAGAACCCGGTGTGGCCATATCCCAGTCCTGGTTTTCTCTGCACCAGGTCTCTGTAATGGTGACTAAATCCAGGTCTGCTTCCACCATGGTGGTCTCTAGGTGCACAGTCTTGTTGCCCACTACGTGTATTCGCACACATGGCTTTCCAGAATGTGCTGCCACCCCCCCTCCTTTTTTCCATTTGTCTTCCCTTATTTTGCTAACTCTTTATCTTAGATGCATTCTTTTCTTCTGCCCCCTGGAGTTCATTATTGTGTGTGTGTGTGTGTGTTTTCTCCCTCTGTATTCCTGTAGTTGATGTCTTGAGCTCATGGGGGTGGGGGTGGGGGGACAGTTTATGCCTCCCTGTCTCATTCTACCTTCCACCTTGGGTAGTTTAAATGCTTGTCAACATAGCATTTAAACCGCTCATTGAGGACCATGGTTCCCCTCCTGGACGGATATAGGCAATCACCCCTTTACAGGCCCTTATCCCTCCAGGTGGGGCCCCAGTCCCCAATGAAACTGAAATCCTCCTCTCTGCACCATTTCTTTAACCATACGTTGATGTCCCTGGTGCAGAGAATCCTGTCATCCCCCTTGTCATGAAAAGGTAGCACTTCTGAGAAGGTCACAGATTGTGCTACTTGCCTAAGCGTGAAGAAAAGACACACAGGGTTTCAGTTGGACTCTTTCCTCCAGAAGCTCTAAGATTATTCTGCCCCCCCACCCCCATGTACATGAGAAATCCTGATAAGTGCAGGCCAAGTCGTATACTCCAAAAGTTTGGAAGTGAGTTGGGGCAGTCCCCCTACTGGTAATACATTGCAGATCGAACCTATATATATTATGTTATTTTTGCATGATAGTACTTTTTAATGGCCCTCAGTCCTCAGCCCTGTCTTGCCCTCATTTCTCTCTCCCCTTCCTGGGAAGTGAACTTGTCTCATTTGTGTTTTACACTGGAATAATTGTGACTGGCAGAGTTTCCTCTGTGCTGTCCTGGTGCTTTCTCCTCCCCTCCCATCTGCCTGGATGGCAGTGAAAATTTTAAGCTGTGACATTGGCTCCCTCTAGTTTGAGGAAAAAATATTTCTGGCCAGGACCTACTGACTACCAAACAGGCTCCTTGTGGCAAATGCCTCCTGATTTAACTATTGCTTCCCTGTTATCCCAAGCGTACTACTCCCCCTTCCTAAAAATACCATCATTTCTAGGACAAACCTTGTTCTATAGTTACTTTGAAAGAGGGTAAACTGTTGTAGGCATGCTGAACGTGGTTTATTTCAACTTTAACTGCATTTGTTTATTGTTTTTTTCTATAGTCAACTTTTTTTTCAAACTTAAAATTTATTGAAGACTTTTTTGGCATACAGGGAAGTCCATACCACAATTGTACAGATGAGATCTGGTATTAAACAGGTAGGTATAGATTAGGCTGGTGGCAGGTGGATTTCCTGTCTTTACATAAAATAATAATTTTGAAAACTACTGCCAGGATCTAATAGAGAAAGATGGTGTAACAAATATTAATTGTTCAGCCAGCAGTACTCTTGTGGATTTCCTGTCTTTACATAAAACAGTAATTTTGATAACTGCTACAAGGATCTAATAAGGATAAGGCTAATAAGGATCTAATAATAGAGAAGGATAGTGTAGCCAATAAAAATTGTTCTGCCAGCAGTACTTTTACAGCAGAGTTGTATAGCCTAGTAAAGACTGTCCTTCTAATATTTATGATGCCATATAAAGAGCTGCCCTGGCAATGGTCATTTCATTTTTCCATGCTATCCTATCAAGATTTTCATCAAGGTAAATTAGGGTATAAGTACCTGTTGTAATAAACTCACAGGCATTAAAGGGTTTAATATGCAACTTGATGGGAGGTATAGAGGAAAGAGGGAAGGAGTGTGGGGGTTGGATGGGGAGGTGGCAGACTGGGTGATTGGAGAGGTGCATGGCAGGGGTCATGGGGGGGTGAGAGCAGGATCAGGGAGAATAGCGAGGTGTAATGGATGCAGGGCGGTGGGTTATATGGAGATGCTGTGGACAATGGGGTTTTGTCCAGTATGTAACAGACTGACACAATTAGAAGCAGAGGTTCTTAGATGCAGGAGACAGATGGACAGATCTTACATGAGGAGCATGAGCAGGGGAAGCAGGTGGGTGGCTAGCAGCCAATAAGGAGGGGAGTGCTCATTAAAAGGGGGGTTAAGGGGTACACTTCCAGGGCAAGGTTATTTGAGAAATATAGGGGGAGGGCAGATGGAGGATAGGACAAGTGGAAAGGACATTTAGGGGGAGAAGAAGGTGGAAGCATGAAAGGGGAATAGGAGGGAGGAAAAAAAGGAGGAGAAGAGCAATGAGACTATGGGTAGTGTAGTGAACCTGAGGAATAGGTATATACCCTTAAGGAAATTGATGGATTCAGGAGAGCAAAGAGGGGGAAGGGGCAAATGTCGATAGAAATAGAGCAGGAAGAAGGGAGGTGGAGCTAGAAGGGAGCAACAAGAAGTCATTGGGAAGGAGGAACCCAAGAAAGGTTTTGGATGGGGGTGCAAGGGGAGAAATTAAGGAGGGGGATGTGGACAAGCAGGAAGGCAAGGTCAAAGAAGGGAGAATATCAAAAGGGATGGAGAGAGGTACATATAGGTGAAGTGTGCAAGGAGCAGATATAGAGGGGAGAGGTTGCACCATGGAAACAAGCAGGGCAAAACCAGATTGTAAGCAGCCAAGTAAGGAGTCCATAGAATGCAATGGGACTGGGGAATGTAGAGTCCTTATGTAACCTTCCCCCACTGGTCTCCCTTGTTCAACTAGCAGGACTGCTCCTCTTACACATGGTGCCAATGAGAGGGATCGGGGTTGTCACTTCGAACATGTCTATGAACCCATACTTCTACTTCATAGCCTGCTATCCCCAGACAGGCAAACCAAGTGTGGCAACTACCTGGCTCACACCTGGGGGGACCATTAGGCATGGCCATCAACCTGGGTCCCTGGGAGAAAACATTTGTTCTGCATTATGCTAGGTTTGTACTTCTGGTCAGGGGCACCCAAGTAAATCCAGACACTGGAAGCAATAACTGTACTGTCCAAACCAGGTTGGGATTCTAGAGTGTGGCTTTTATTCGCATCACAGAGAATAATACAAAGCGAAGTTGGACCCTCACAGGGCTACTTCCACTGGTAATACAGATTACTGAGGTACAGAGCACACACACAGCAAACTCTCAGGTTCTGAATGGCTCTTGGCACACATGGCCCAAACTGGTACACTTCCCTTCTTTCCCTTAACTTGGCACCCAACCAGTACTAGGACACTTTCCCATATTTCATGAGGAATTCTGGTGGTCTCACCACCTCTGAGCACTCTCTGCTCATAGAAAATCCAAAATCCCACATCTGGGTATTTTCTTCAGGCATTGACCAAGTGCACTGAGAGAAAACAAAGGTGCCCAAACTGAACCCGTAGAGGTAAACATGGTTACTCCAGATGGGGGGTCTCCCACTTTTTGCTCCCAAAATTTATACTCAGCCATTCATCTGGTTAACAACACCTTTCTCTGAAACACTCTTGTAGATGCTCTCTTGAAATGTATTGCACATTTAACATTCTACTTCTCACACCATGGAGGTGTCATGAAAATAAAAGTTCTGTATATGGCTATGTCTTTACGCTAGACCCCCACTTTTGTAGATGCTTTTAAATCAGACACAAACTAAAAGTACTGTACTTGGCAAGTCTCCCTCTGGACCCCACAGTAGGCAGATACTTTTACACAGAAACAGTCTTAAAAGTTCTGTACATGGCTAGTCTCCCTCGGGACCACATAGAAGGCAGACACTTTTAACAGAAACACAATCTTGGTGACCTGGTCCCTTTGTCAGAGAAAACTCACCCCCAGAATGCAGGTGCCCTAGGGCTTCTTCTTCACAAAAGTCTTGGATACTCACAGAACAAATAAATCTCAGGCAGTTTCACCACCTCCAGGCTGGACCAGGGGATTGCCCCATAATCCTGGAATCCCCCCAACCCTCTGGGGATGGGCCACTGGCAAACCTCCTCAGAATGGTCTCTACCATTTCACTCTACTGGTTTACTGTGTTCTCCATCTAGGGTGAGAACAACTACCACTTCTCCAAAGGTAGCTGTGTTTCAGAGCTAAGTCTGTGGAGCTGCCTTCTGCAGCACTCCTCACTCTCCAGACTCTCTCTTGAACTAACTACTGAATCTCACCAACATTCAACTGCCACCCTCTGCAGCTAGCATTCCATTGGGGCTTACGCTGCTGCGAAAATTCTAAGGTGACATCATCACTCTAGCTCAGCTGAGACTCAGGAGGGAGCAATACTAGACCTGGTACTCTCAAATGGAGAGAGGATCACAAATTTAGAAGTCAGTAGACATCTGGGAACAAGCGACCACTGCACAGTGTGCTTCACAATAAGCACAACCATGGAGACGAGCCATACAAAAACAAGCATACTGGATTTTAGAAGGGCTGACTTTGGCAAAATGGGTGAATACCTGGGGAATACACTAGCAAATGGGCCAAAAGGAGGGTGGAAGAACAATGGAGAAAAATCAAAACTGCCATCATACAGGCAACAAGCCTTTGTGTGAAACAGATAAAGAAAACAAAGCGGAGTAAAAAATCACTATGGTTCTCGAAAGAGGTGGCAGGGAAGGTTAAGGAGAAAAAGGCTGCATTCAAAAAGTATAAGGAATCCCAGAAGGAGCACGACAGGGAACTGTATCAATTAAAGCAGAAAGAAGTGGGGAAGGCAGTCAGAATAGCAAAAGCCCAAACCGAGAAAAAATAGCCAATTCAGTTAAGAAGGGGGATAAAACCTTTTATAGGTACATTAGGGAGCATAGAAAGGTTAAGGGAGGAATAGTGAAGATTAATAAGGGAGGGAGGTGGGCAGAGGAGACAGTGAAAAGGCAGAGATACTGAATGAATACTTTTGCTCAGTATTCACAAAAGAAGATAAGGAGGAGTTACCTAAACCAGACAATAGAAGCACTCTGGGTAGGGGGGTTGACATCAGTCCATTTACAGAAGAAAGAGTCCTGAAAGAACTCCTTAAACTCAAGGTGGACAAAGCAATGGGGCCTGATGGGATTCACCCCAGAATCCTAAAAGAACTAAGGGAGGACCTACTGACACCACTGACCATACTTTTTAACAAATCACAGTAGGATGGGGTGGTACCTGAGGACTGGAGGAGGGCAGATGTGATTCCCCTTCACAAAAGTGGGAACAAGGCAGAAGCAGGAAACTACAGACCTGTAAGTTTGACCTCAGTGGTAGGGAAAATGATGGAATCACTTCTGAAAGGAAGAACTGTTGAGTACCTAGAGGCCAGTGGGGCACAGGACCCAAAGCAGCATGGATTTACAGCAGGAAGGTCATGTCAGATGAATCTAATAGATTTCTTTGACTGGGTGACCAAAGTAATACACCAGGAAGGGGCTGTGGATATGGCCTACCTAGACTTTAGCAAGGCATTTGACACAGTCCCGCACAAAAGATTAATGATCAAGTTAGCAAGCCTGGGAGTAGGTCCCAGGGTGGTAGCCTGGTTAGAAAACTGGCTACAAAACAGGACACAGAAGGTAATAGTGAATGGAACACATTCTGAAGAAAGGGGGGGGTCACTAGTGGAGTACCTCAGGGCTCAGTACTGGGTCCAGTCCTCTTTAACATCTTTATAGGTGACATTGCAGAGGGTCTGGAGGGAAAGGTATGCCTCTTTGCAGATGACACAAAGATCTGTAACAGAGTTGATACACAAGGGGGGGGTGGAAAGGATAAGAAGGGACTTGGCAAGGTTGGAGGAATGGTCAGACATATGGCAACTTAGATTCAATGCAAAGAAGTGTAAAGTAATGCACCTGGGAAACAATAACCCAGGAGAAGAGTACATGATAGCAGGGGAGGTACTAACAACAACAAAAATGGAAAGGGACCTGAGGGTAGTCATATCAGATTATTTAAACGTTGGTAAGCAATGTGAGAAGGCAGTAAGGAGAGCCAGGGGGATACTGGGATGCATAGGAAGGGGCATCACAAGTAGAAAAAGGAAAGTGGTTATCCCTCTTTACAGACAGTTGGTGAGACCCCATCTGGAGTACTGTGTGCAGTTTTGGAGACCTCATCTATGCAAGGACATAGACAGGATGGAAGCAGTCCAGAGGAGGGCAACTAAAATGGTGCAGGGTCTGCATCAGAAACCATATGAAGAGAGACTGAGAGAGCTTAATATGTATACCCTTGATGAAAGGAGGGACAGGGGACATGATAGAAATGTTCAAGTACCTGAAGGAATCAACAAAGTCCAGGAGGGTAGCATCTTTCAGAAAAGAGATGTGTAAGAACAAGGGCACAATTTAAAAGATAGAGGAGGCGGCTCAGGGGTAGCGTGAGAATTTTTTTCACGGAGAGAGTGGTGGATGCATGGAACCACCTTCCTGGGGAGGTTGTTGGGTCTAAAACAGTGGGGGAATTCAAACATGCATGGGACAGACATAAGGCAATTGTAGTTGGGGGGGTGGCAGGAAGTAGGCTGTTGGTTAACTAGACTCTGCAGCTTATCCAGTAGGTAGGGAAATGGGCAGACTGGGTGGGCCAAGTGGTCCTTATCTGCCATCAAAGTCTATGTTTCTATGTTTCTACAAGACTGAAAACAGAGTGTGACAGTATGAAATCCATTTAACTGGCTTCTCACAAGCTGCCTCTCCCTGCCTGCCACTGATTCTAAGTGGGATTCTAGTAACCCCTGGGAACAAGGGGGTTACACTTATAGTGGGGGACTCCATAATTAAGGGAATTAAATGTGGGATGGGAGGGGAGGATGGAACTCTTATGACTGAGTGCATGCCGAGTATGACGGTGCTCAAGGCCTCATGCTTAATACACACCTTGGCTAGGAAGCATGGGGGGTTCACCCACATAGTGGTGCATCTGAGCACTAATGATCTGTGAACAGCAGTGTTAAGGAAGTGCAGGCTAGATTCAGGGAGCTGGCACTGATCTGCCAGGTGGAGGGCTAAACTGTCTCATTCTCTGAAGTTCTGCCAGTGCCAAAAGCCAGTATGAATAGGAAGGGGAGAATCGAAGACTCAGTTTGTGGCTGAGGGGGTGGTGTAAGTAAACAGGGTTTGGACTGGTGGAGGGAATGGGTGGGACATGGGATAATGTAGAACTTTATGCTCCTGACAGGTTACATTTAAACAGGGGGATACAAATTAGATGGCTACGTAAAGGAGGGTTTACATTTAAACTGGGCAAGGGGGGAGCAGCAGGAAATAGCCTAGCTAGGACACCCCCATAAAATGGGGTGGGTAGAGAAGCAAGGCTTAGCAAGGATGATTGGGGTTTATGGTGGAAGGCCTGTCAGCAAATGCCAGGAGTTTAGGGAACAAAATGGTGGACCTGGAGACCATTATGGTGGACAAGGGACTAGACATTGTGGCTATAACTGAGACCTAGTGGCCAGAGCACCACTCTTGGGAAGTAGAGGTCCTAGGGTACATGCTTTACAGAAGGGACAACACTGGCAGAATGGGGGGGGGTTGCACTGTACATCAAAGAGGACATTAGGGTGACAGAAGGGCAGGATGTGCAGGGGGAGGTGGAGATCCTGTGGGTCACACTGGAAAAAAGATCTGGGGCTTCATTAAGATTGGGTGTGATGTACAGGCCTCCTACACAGGAGGAGGAAGAGGACAGACAGATGGTACAGGCGGCACAATGAATGGCACTGAGAGGGGAGATCCTACTACCGGGGACCTTAACCTCCATGATGTAGACTGGGAAATCCTTACGGCAACATCTACCAGGAGCAGAGAGGTGCTTGGAGCAATCCATGGAGCTTTCCTGCAACAGCTGGTTAGGGAGCCCACTAGGGGAGATAATACACTGGACATAATCCTCACAAACGGTGATAATGTAGAGGACATCAAAGTGAGAGAATTTTTTTATTTTTATTTTATTTTATTGAAATCTAGGATTACAAGTACCTTTGAGCAGGAACTGCTCATTTACAAAGGTTCCACGTCAAAGGAATGGGGGGTATACATACATACAAAGGTCAACATAATAATACATAGTTACACAAGAAAAAGAAGTAAGAGACTGAGGCTTAGGAAATTCCAATAATTCAAACTGTGCCAGATGTTAGGTAGCATGACACACCAGCAAAGGGCAATCTTAGAAATAAGCACTGCAGGTGAGAGGGAAGGGGTATGCAGGCAGGAAGGCCATTGTCGGAGGATAGAGGGTGAGGGTAAGAGCTCTAAAGGGGAGGGAGGGAGGATAAAAGTCAGAAAATGCCTGAGGGGAGAAAAGGAGAGGAGGCAAGGGGTAGGCAGGTAGAAGGGGGCAAGGCGGGGAGAGGTAGCTGTCAAGACTGAAGTGGAGGGCAGTGAGCAGTGGGCCCCTGATCAGGCGAGGCAGTCACAACGACTAGTTGAAATGAGATGAAGTCGGAGTTGTCTCTTAAAAGGGCCAAGAGCAGCAGCAGTAAGAGTTTCTTTGTTGAGAGTATTGTACCACTGTGGTGCTCTGTGAGCAAAGGCCCTCTGGCCCATGGTAGTCCGGCATCTGGGGACAAGGAAGGTTAGCTGTTGTGAACTTCTAGTTTGCTGGGTGCTGTGGTGGTCAATGAGGAGCTTTCCAATGCCCCGGGGGCATGACCCTGAGGAGGACTTTTTTGGCTAAGAGGCAGGTTTGATACTGTATCCAGCTGATGAGAGGAAGCCATCCTGCCTGAGTGTACAGGTCACAAGTGTGTGTAAGTCAGTCAGCCCCAGTTAGCAGCTTGCATGCTTTGTTGAGTGCAGCTGTAATTCTGTGGAGGGCAGAGGCGGAGGCAGAGCCATAAATTGCTAGCCCATAATCAATGATGGAGGTGACAGAGCTGTTGATAGCCAACCGGGGGAGTGTCCGGAGTCATGCAGTGTTTGTGCCTGTAGAGCAGGCCTATACGGATGTTGGTGGCTTTGGCGACAGAATCTATGTGCCGATGGTAGGAGAGTGAGCTGTCCAATGTGACACCTAGGTATTTAAAATCAGGAACGTGTTCAAGTAAGGTCTCTGTTTGGTTTAGGATGGTGCGGTCACAGGATCTGTACTTGCTCCTGGCGTTGTAGAAGGTCATAACCTTCGTTTTGCTGTAGTTCATGACCAGTTTGTGTGACTTGAACCATTCTTCGATGTGCATGAATTCAAGTTGTAATTGTTTCTCGAGCAGCTCTGTGTTTTGGTGGTTGGTGAACATGACTCCGTCATCGGCATAGAGCAGTAATTTCTGGTGGCAGACACTGGGAAGGTCGTTGAGGAAGAGGCTGAAGAGTAGTGGCCCCAGAATGGACCCCTGTGGGACCCCTGAAAGGATTGGCTTTTCTTCCGAGGTGACACCGGCAATCCTAACCCGCTGGACCTTCTCCCCAAGGTAGCTTGAAAACCAGAACAGTGCTTCATTGGAGAGCCCAATGTTTGATAATTGCTTGAATAGGAGTGGGTGGTTCACAGTATCAAAAGCTTTTGTAAGGTTGATGAATACTGCCCCTACACAGTTTCCTTGATCGAGCGTGGTATGGATGAAGCCAGTGAATTCTAATAGTGCAGTGGTGGCACTGTGCCCTTTTCGGAAACCATGTTGCTCAGGACACTGGATGTCGTATTTTTCCAGGTACTTGACTAGTTGGTCTGAGGCGATGTGCTCCAGGGCCTTAGACAATGGAGGGAGGATGGAGATAGTTCTGTAGTTGGAGTGCAGTGATATTTCTCCACTTTTATGCACCGGTGTGATGGTCGCCTGTTTCCAGCAAGATGGCAACTGGGACATCCTTAGTGATAGGTTGAGGACCTTTGTCAGAGGTTCAAGGACTTCTTCAAGGACAAGTGCTAACAACTTCAGGTCAAGGGAGTCACCGCTGTAGCCTGCATTGTGAATGGCCTTCTGAATATAGGTTCTGGGTTCATGCACTGGGATCTCCTTGAAGTAGAATTGTGGGGCAGGGTGTAGGAGAAGAGTAGTTGCAGGAGGGTTACTACCAGAGAGGGGGCATCAAAGAAATTAGAAGGGAGGACACTATCCAAGTTGGAGAACGCATTGTTGAAGGTGTTGGTGATTGTGTACAGGTCAGATGTTGGTGTTCCATTTATGTTGAGCATGGTGGGTGGTGACTTAGGGTCCTTGCCTGTAAGGTCTTTCAAGTTACTCCAAAAATTTTTTCCATCACCCCAGGAGTTGGAGAGAGCTTCCTTGAAGTATTTGCATTTGGCACTCCTAACTGCCCACGTGCACTCATTTCTGGCAGCTTTATATTTATGAATATCCCCAGGTTTGGATGTTGCACGGGCACAGTGCCAGAGATGATCCCTATGTTTGAGTAAAGTGATTAGATCGGGAGTTATCCAAGGGTTAGCTCTGCCCCTGACCTTCAGCTTTTTGAGAGGTGCAAAGATATTGCAGGCCGCAGTGAAGTGGCTGATGAAAGGTCTAAGACTTGGTTTACATCAATGGCAGAAGTCGATTGGTGTCCAGTCCAGGTGGCTTAGGTGTATATTTAGTAGCTCAAGGTGCCCCTGCTTTAACACTCTGGTGTGGATTATTTTAGGAGGGGGCTTAATGAATTTTTTTGTCCAGGTACATGTGACCGGTGAGTGGTCACTGATCCCATCAGGGAACACTGAGACTTTTGAGATTCATTCAGGGTGATTAGTAAGGATCCAGTCCAGAAGTGTGTGTGACCCTGTCCTATAGTTGCATCTGGTGGGGGTGGTAACAAGCTGGGTGAGGTTCTGTGACGTGACAGCATCCTTGTAGTTTCTGGCCTCAGCGATAGCCAATTTATGTTGAAGTTGCCTAGTACTATGAGTTCAGAGTTATGGTGTAATCCCTGTAGGCTATCCAATATGCTCATAAATCCATTGGGTTGATCTTTAGGGGGTAGATACACAGAGGCAATGGTGAGCTCCTTGTTGTGCGCCCTGAGTAGCACTTTAATAGCGAGAACCTGCGAGGGGGTTTAGGGTTTGAGAACGGGAAGACTTGACCCAGATAGGAATTCGTCAGGTAGATGGCACAGCCCCCACCTCGTTTGGAAACCCTGTCCTGCCTGAATATAGAGTATCCAGGGATGGTGACTGCAGCGTCTGGTATCTTGGGGTTAAGCCAAGTTTCGACAACAGAGAGTACATCAGGGCTATGTTGCTGGACCGAGGTTTGCAAGATGTCAAGTTTGTTAAGAAGGCTGCAGACATTGATTGAGGCTAATGTGACGGACCCCTCCTGCATTTTTGTGGCATGGGGTGCTAGGCCGGTAGGCCCCGGGTTAGGATGAACATTTCCAGATATCAGAAGTAGCATAAGTAAGGTACACTTTAATAATTTTGCAGACTAGTTTTGTTGTAGGGCATCTAGTCCTCTTGGCCTTGCGGGTCTGCGTTTGCCCCGTGATATTGCAGAGCACAATATATAAAGCCATGTTCTCAGAGGTGCCACATGATTGATGAAAAGTAATCAAATCCACAGGAAATGGTGAACTACCGGGGACCAGAAAACTGTTGCTGTAGCTCAAAGACCCAGAATGTGATAAATTCCTGAAGGGGCTAAATTCCTGAAGGTGATGAACATTGGCCTGGGGCATATGCAGGATGTAAAAATCCTTTGTTAGTATCTTCCCTTTGTTCTCCAAAATGGTTTTGAATAGACCTCAAAAACAAGTACACATCCTTTAAGAACAAGTCAGACGGAAATGTGGATTCAATGCAGCACTCCACACCTCAGTGCTTGTATAACAGATTTACTGACCTTACTTTTGGCTTTGATGGCTTCCAAAAAAGTTGATTTATGGTGAGAATGCCAATACCTGGCGGTGATGTTTTGCAGTTTCTTAGTCCAGGAAATGTTCATAGATGTTATGTCCAAGAAAGGTCCAGTTCCTCCAAGCAGAAATACACGAAAATCCACAAAAACTAAACTACTGACAGAGACAAACATAAACAGAATGCCTGGGTACAAGTGACCACAACACAGTGAGTTTCAGGATAAAGATGGGGAAGGAAATAAATCAAACCAACACAAATATTCTGGACTTCAGGTGAGTGGACTTCGCAAAAATGAAGAGATTTTCAGGGAGGAAATGGAGCGTAAGGAGCAATTAGGGGACATAGAGGATTTATGGAAATGTATTAAGGAGGGATTACTGAAAACCACAGAGCTCTGTATCAAGAGAGTAGAAAAAACAAACAAAGAAAGAGACCACTTTGGTTTACTAGAGAGGTGGTGGGGGCAATTAGGGAAAGAAAGATGGCATTCAGAACATACAAAAGGACCTAGAGGAGTGAAGACAGGGAGATTTATAGAGAGAAGCTGAGGGTGGCAGGGCAAAATATTAGAAGGGCAAAAGCAGATACAGAAGAGAGAAATGCTAGGAAGGCCAAAATGGGAGATAAAACTTTTTTAGGCATGTGGGGGAAAAGAGGAAGGCAAAGCAGGGGATAGTGAGGGTGAGGGGGGAAGGTGAGCACTAGTGGAAGGAGATTTTGGGAAGGCAGAGGTGCTAAATAGCTACTTTTGCTCAGTCTTTATGGTAGAAGAGGAGGGGAGGTGACCTGAGTTAAACAGGAGAGGAGGGGACGACAGAAGAGTAGATCCTAACCTGTTCAGAGAGGGCAGGATAAAAGAGGAACTAGGAAAGTTAAAGGTAGACAAGGCAATAGGGCCATATGGCTTGCATCCTAGGGTACTCCAGAACTAAAAGAAGAGCTGGCAACACCACTGGTGAGGCTGTTTAACTTGTCCCTGGATACTGGAAGGGTGCCAGGTGACTGGAGGATGGCAGATGTGGTGCCACCACATAAGGGGGGGCAGCAGAGAGGAGATGGGAAATTATCACCCAGTCAGCCTCACCTCAATGGTGGGGAAGGTGATGGAGGTGCTAATAAAGGAAAGAGTGGTAAACTACATAATAGGCAGTGGGCTACTAGATGACAGGCAACATGGCTTCATGAGTGGGAGATCATGCCAGACAAACCCAATCTATTTTTTTCAATTGGATAGTGAAGGTGATTGATCGTGGGGGGGCAGTGGACGTGGCCTATGTGAACTTCAGTAAAGCCTTCGACTCTGTCCCTCACTGCAGACTGGTAAATAAGTTGGTGAGCTTAGGGTTGGGACAGACGATAACTAGATGGCTGGAAAGCTGGTTGAAGGACAGAAACTAGAGGGTGGTGATAAATGGGGTACACTAAAGGGAAAAGGTGGAAATGAGCAGGGTGCCCCAAGGGTCAGTGCTAGGACCAATCCTTTCTAACACCTATATCAGTGATATTACAGAGGGACTTGAGGGTAAGGTGTGCCTTTTTGTGAATGATATGAGGATTTGCAATAGGGTGGACACACGGGGGGGTAGAGGCCATGAGGAGGGACCTGCAGATTCTGGAAGGGTGGTCGGACACATGGCAGCTGAAATCCAATGCCAAAAAATGTACAGTAATGCACATAGGGCATAAAAATCCGCAAACTGAATACACATGGGGGGAAGGGGATTAAGCAATCAAAGCAGGAGAGGGATCTAGGGATCATAATGTCAGACAATCTGAAGGTGGGCAACCAATGCAGCAAGGTGGTGAGCAAGGCAAATAGAATGCTGGCATGCAGAGGTAGGGGCATAACAAGCAGAAGGAGGGAGGTGCTGATGCCTTTGCATAAATCATGGTCAGACCTCACCTGGAGTATGGAGTCCAGCTCTGGAGGCCTCATCTGCACAAGGACATAGATGGCATAGAAAGGATTCAAAGGAAGGCAACAAAGATGGTGCAGGGTATGCAAAAGAAGACCTATGAGATGAGGTGGAGAAAACTGGATCTGTACCCACTAGAGGCTAGAAGGGAGAGAGGAGACATGATAGAAACTTTTAAATATATGAAGGGGATTAATAAGGTGAAGGAAGGGAGCTTATTTAAGAGGAAGGTAGGGTCCAAAACTAGAGGTCATAGTCTAAGATTGGAGGGAGGAAGATACAAGAGCAATGTAAGAGGGTGTTACTTCACAGAGAGGGTGGTGGAGCCACAAACTACCTGAGGAGGCGGTGGAGGCTGAAACAGTGAAGGGATTCAAGAGGGCATGGAAAAGACATAAAGGATTGAGCAGAGGGCTGAGGGGGATATCAACTGACAAAGGGGACAAGTAAGGGGGAAGGGAAGAGGAAGACTAGATGGGCCAGAGTGGTCCTTTTCTGTCACCAGATTTCTATGATCTAGTGATTCATAATGTCCAGACATTCAACAATGGGACTAGACGGGTTCAATGAAAGTCTGTGCTATGTCTGGGAGTAGTCCATGGACCCAGGCCCCTCTTTCTGCCCAGTCCCCTCCCCTTCAAAGAATGCCCCATGGCCTCCCCAGAGATTTAAGAGATGATGTCAGTTCTGCATGTCATGACATGGAGTAAACACGGAGTCCATCTGTTCTGGCAATTTTCCTCTGAGTTTTGTAAATATGCAGCAAGTTTCTCCATCTTGTAGATGTCCTACAGTGTGTCCTCCCAACTTGTCAGAGTTTAGGGGTCTGGTTTAAGCCAAAGCCAATTAATTATCTTTTTAGTAGTGATGAGAAGTATACTTAATAAGTAAATGTGCGCTTTATTCTTAATTAACATGAACCATAGTAATAATGCCAACAGTGGGGTCAAGGGTCACACATTCAGAATCACTGCCTGTACAGCTTTTTCCACTGCAATCCAATACTGTCTAAGAACCCAGCAGGACCACAAAACATTGAGGTGTGTGGCCGCCTTTGTCACACAACCCCTTCAGCAGGAGGAGTCTCGTGTGGCAAGAAACTTGACTGTGATTTGAGGGGTGCGGAAAAATCTGATAGCTGTCTTCCGGCTTTATTATTGCCACTGATGCAACCCAGTGATCTTATGCTGTCGATACTAGACTGGCCCATTGAGCCTTTTGTAATTCAATTGTGAGCTCAGACTCCCAGGTATCCTGTGTGGCCTGAACAGTGGCCTGCTGGTCACCCTGCATTGCCTGGTAACAGAGATAACGTGATCTCGCCAGAATCCCTGTAGGACAGAGATAATTAAATACACTGGAAGGGGATCAAACTTGTCTACTTGGAGTCCTAGTCTCGCCATGTAATAAAGAAAGATTTGGAGATATCTGCAATGATCTCACTGTTCAAGACCAAACTCTCTCTCTCTCTCTCTGTAATTGGTCAAAAAAATGAAATTGGCCTTGTTTGTAAAATTGAAAGACGTGTCAAGCCTTTTCAGGTCCATATTTTCAATTTGTGTTCTAGTCTGGCAAGAGTAAACTGGGAGTGCTAAGCTAGGATCCTGAGCCACTGAGTTCCTTCTTTATAGTAAGGCTGTGAGCGTAGTTGGTACCAGCTTCTCAAAAGCCCCAAGGTAAGAAAAGTTCAGGCAGTTAAGTTATCTATCTAGTCCTTAGAACCAAAAAGCTCTATTTCTGAGGGGAGGTACAATGAGTGGACCTCCTTTCCTTCCCAGTGGGATCTAGGAGAGGTGAGCATCTATGTAAGTAAGTGCTGATCTGAGATGCCTGCGCATAAAGGGAAAGATTGAGGACAGACAAGCCCCCCTTCATCTTTGGCAATTGTAGTTTACTATATGCAACCCAGGGCCACCCCCACCCCCAACCCACAGGAACTTAGAGATCTACTTGTTCCATTTCTGAAACTCAGTATGGGAGGGAATGATGGTTATAGTTTGAAATAAATAGAGGTAGCAAGGAAGAATATTCATCTGTACTGCATGTATTTGCTGAGAGAGTATTAATGGGAGGAGGAACAATTTCTGTAGATCTTCATGAATCTTGCACTCCAGAGCCGCATAAATTCAGTTGATACAATGTCATTAAAGAGTGTCCAATGCAGACTCTTAGATATTTCATATGGAGATGACCTCATGTCAGTATGTATGTATGCAGGATGGCCTGGGCAGGGAAATGGTGAAGCTGAAGCACTTCGGTTTTCTCTTTCTTAAACTACTAACCTGTTAAGTCCTCCTCCAATGTTAAACATAGCAGCAAGCAGCAGCACAGGTAGAGATTGTTCAGGCATTCTAATGTAAAGTAGAAGATCATCAGCATAACAGATCAGGTTGTGAGTCCTATCATGGATTGCCAGACCACTGATTTCAGAGTCTTTTTGAAGAAATTGTGCTATAGGTTCTACATAAAGGGCAAATAAAGAAGGGAAAAGAAGACAGCCCTGGCGAGTATCATGGGAGAAGGTAAACCTTGCTGATAATGTTCCGTTTGCCTTAACAATGACTTGGGGGCAGTACAGAGGTCCTGGAGTTGCTGGAGAAATTTCGGGGGGAAGCAGAAATGTGCCAGGGTGTGATGTAGAAAGGATCATGAAACCCAATCAAATGCTTTCTGCATGCTGAAACTAAGAGTAGGTGAATGTGATTTAGATGCTTTTTCCAGGAGAAATAGGATACATTTGATATTGTCAGTGGTCTGCCAAGAGCAAATAAAACCTGATTGGTTTGGGTCAATGATAAGGGGAAGAATACTGTCCAGTTGGTATGTAATTATACCCATAAATATCTTGAAATCTAGGTTTGAAACTGAGATGGTGTTATAAGAATCACAATTAGTAGAATCCTTATCCAGCATAAGCATGACTGAGATAGTCACGTATCTCCAAGTATCAGGGCAAGTTGTCTTGTTCAGGCAATCCTGAAAAGTATGCAAATGCCAATTATGAAGGGGTTTCAGCACGGGCTTGTAAGATTCCACACAGTAGCTGTCTGGTCCAGGGATCTTGCCATGTTTTAGAGATTTGATGCCAAACACTTGCTCTTAAGAGGTAATGGATGCCAAAAGTGCCACTCGGTGATCTTCTGTAAGACTATGGAGGGTGAGGCCATCTAAAAAGGTTTGTATGGACTCCCTGGAGGTGTCGCCATTTGCAAATAAAGAGTTCTCTAATAAGTTCTAAGGCTGGCTAGACTGTCAAATGTTTGATTAGAGACCCAGCCAGAAATGGGATCCCTAAGCTGTGGGATAGTATAAGCACATCTTTGTTGATGCAACCTGTGTGCCAACAATTTGGAGGCCTGGGCACCACCTTCGTAATAAATTTGCCTAAGCCAGAGCAACACCTGTTCCATCTTATAAGTCACAATATTCTGTATTTTCCCTCAGGTCACCCAGATATTAATGAAAAATCAAGCCCTTGCATATGAGTGAATTGCATACAGTTTAACTCCTCCTGAAGGTCCTGCAACTACTGCTCTCTCTCTCTCTCTATTTTTATGAGATGCAAAAACAATTATGCCACCTCACAAAGTCGTGTTGACAGTATCCCGAAGAGTAGCATTTCTGATGAGTTCTATCATTTTCTTGCATAATCTGTGTGATACAGTCTTTCAGGAGGGACCAGAATTCCAGATCTCTGAGAAGAAAAGAATGAAAATACTATGCTTGATTCTTCTCAAAAGGAATAGTGAGGGAGACAGATATTGGGGCATTGTACAAAAGAAGAATGGGGTCCATCTGGGCTGCCTCCAACCACTCCCTATCTTCCACAGAAATAAAGAAATAATCCATGTAACCCCCTGTCAGGGGCTTACTTGTTAGCCCCTGAGGCTTCCATCAGTCCCCTGGTGTTCCCCATTTCCCCCCGGTCCTGTCTAGCCTCAAATTGGTCCCTGTGATGTCCCTGGATCCTCCCTCCAGCACCTGCATAGTTTTTTTTGGAGAGCGGAGCCGGAGGAGCTTTAGCATGGAGCCACTGGTCGTTTTATGCACTGCATGTGCATTCTGGTGCTCCACCCTTGCGCAGTTGCGCAGTTGTGTTCTGGCCATTCAGTGGACATTTAGTTTGCCTCTCTGGTGGTCCTGGTCCCAGGCAAAGCAAAAGAGGGACCAGAGAGGCAATGGGAAGAGAAAGCAAAGAGTTTTTGTGAGTGCCAATCATGCTCGAGATATAGGAGCTGCCTCATGCATAATAATGAGGCGGCTCATGAATATTAATAAGCTGAAGTCTGTCTAGCCCTGGGGCAAAGTGAATTAGGGCTAGCGACAGGCAGGAGAACAAATAAAAGTTATAAATAATGTAATGGTGTGAGAGGATGAAAGAATGACTACCTGCCTAGGGGGAACTAAATTAATAGCAAGCATTTGTCAATGCCAAATTTTGTCTTGCTGGCATTGGCACTGGTAGTGCAGGAGTTAGAGAGATGCGTAATAGGAATGGCAGTGAAGTATGGAACCGACATCAACCCCACCCCACCCTGCAGAGACTGGCAGGCATTAAGGTGTGCCTTTGTGTTGTCGGCCATAACGCTCATGCCATTTCACTTCACCCTACCCTGCAGACTCTGACAAGTGTCACATTGTGCCTTGGGATCATCGGGCCTTATACTCACCCCATTCCATAAGGAAATAGATTGAGATGGGTGCAATATAGGAGAATGGGGTGAACTTTGGGGCCGAGGAGTCCAAGACACACCTTGATTCCTGTCACTGGCTGTAGGGGTAGGGGTGGGGTGGAATGGCATGGTGCTACAGCCGACAATCCAAAGGCACACCCTAGCGCCTGTCAGTTTCTATTGGGTGGGACTTTATGGTTAGAAACCCTAATGCCCTGGGCATTTGTTGGTATTTGCACTCCAAATTTTCAGCATGGCCTTTTTATGACCCCACCTCATGAAAGCATTTGGGACTTCTGCTCATGAACAGTGGCACTGTGATTTTGTTAATCTGTCCCCAACATGGATTTCCCACAGTGACCATGCCATTCTGTGCCAGATTTGCAAAAACACATTTTGGGCAGGATGTGAAAAATGACAGCTATACTGTTCATAAGGAGGTGTGAAAAAATGGTGATGTTGAAAATCTGGAGTGAAAATATTAAAAATTCTTGCACTTACGAGTGTGCGTGGAAACTGCACAATGCACGCTCATAACACAGTCATTTTTTGGAATGTTTTCACCAAATTTGCATCATAGGCTTTTTGGGAGCCCACGTCATAAATAGTGACACTGTTGTTTCATTAATTGGTCCCGAAAGGTGATTCTGCACAGTGACCATGAAATCACCTTTCGGGACCAAATAATGACATGGCAGTGACTGAGTTCATGAGTTGGGCTCCCAAGAACCCCATGCTGAAAATTTTGGGCCAAAAGTCACAATAATGGCCGAGATATCCACCTAAGTTGAAACCCCCCCCATTGATGCCATTGTACAGCTTACCTGCATTTCTTCAGTTTGCGGTCGGCTTTGAAGAGTGCAGACGTGTTCCCGCTCCACCGATGATCATCGCGCTGGGCTCCGGAGGTAAGTATGGGGTGAGGGAGTTGCGGGGAGGTAGGGTGCACAGAGGGTGGGTGTGGGTTGGGGGAAGGGGCACCGGAGACAATGAGGGACCATTTTCTCCTTTACAGGTAAAAAAAAAAACAGAAAGACATCACAGGAAGGTTTTTTTTTTTACAGGTTTGTCTTGGCACACTGGGGTGGGCTCCCAGTGTGCCACCTGTGTTTTTTTGGGAGGGGGACTGAAGCAGACAGGGCTTGGGCCCCCCATTGTCATAGAAAATGTGTCTGTGTTTGGGGGGATGCATGATGCCGAAGGGGACTGGGCACCCCCCTCGCCAGACAAATTAAAATATGGGGACATTTTGCTGATAGGGATTGGGCTCCCCCTTGGCAAATGAACTGGGGAGGGGGCATGCCAACAGGGGGATTGGGCACCCCCGATGTCAGCTTTTAGGTGGAACTGTGAGAGGCGGATGGCAACAGATGCCGCCATGTTTATTGAAATGTTACACCAGGCAAGGCACACCCTGCAATGATGGGTCACTCCCTCATTGTAGTGGCAAAATTGTTTCAAGTGGTGGCATGTTTTTGCATCACTGTCATAGACAGTGTGCTATTACATAGGTGCCACAGAGCCCAGCCAGAAAAAGCAGTGGCGCCACTGGCCACAATACCACCACACCTCCAAAACTTGCTACTCCAAGCTACCAAAATGTGTTGTTTGTGCTTGCACGCAAGACAGCATAAAAATGGTGTATATTGACTGAAGGAGGGCTATAAAGTGGGATATGGTATGGACTGCAGTGAGTTGTCTGGGGACCATCTAAAATGGCAGCAGTGATGTCAAAGGGACTAAAGCAAAATGCTAGATAATGCAGCCATTTTAGAGGGTGTAAGACAGAGCTGCAACAATTCTGTGGGGAAATGTAGAATAAAAATGTTGACTGGCTGCAGGGACAGTTTAATCCTGGGACCTTGTGTAAACTGTATTGGAACTGTTTTCTCAGCAACCATCATTGCAGCCATGTGATCAAAATACAACCAATCAAATGGCTAGGAATTGTCAGGAGGACTGTGGGACTGCTGAAGGGACATTTAAGGGAAAATACTGAGGAAAGTTTAGACGCCTTTTTCAATAGCCGATGAGGCCTTGAGGGAGCCTCATACATATTAATTTTGGTGAATGACAGTGGCTCCAGCCAATTGGGAGCTGCTAGAGAGCTCCCAAAAAGGAAAGAACTTTTGGAGTCTGGGTCAGTTCGGCGGGAACCCCTCCAGGGGGTGGGGCTCTGCTCCTATGGAGAGAATGGGGCTGCAAGGCTGGGAAAGGGCCAGCCTGGGGGCTGCCAGCAATTTGTACCCCAGGGCTGGTCATGCCTTTCCCCATTTGGACAGTGAAAAAGAAGATTGTTTAGGCAGCTTTGCTGAGCGAGAGAGTAGGCTCTTGGATCCTGCTATAGGTTGCTGTGATAAGAAGTTGCACCGCAGTGGTGGAAGTATTCAGAGAAAAGGTTGACTGGGTTTGGAAAATGGAATATGAAGAAGGACTGGTTTTGTGTGAAGAGGATGAGGAGAAAGCCTCTTCTGTTTTCATCTGTACCATATCGGTAAGACACCAGGAATGAGAGATTTGTGATGAGAGAATTAAGGAAAATGAAAAAAGTTCTGTCCAACCCTGGAAGAGAAAAAGCATCTAAAGAGAAAGGGCAAGGACAAAAAGTTTAAGAACTGTTTCTGGCATTGGAAAATGGATTATGGAAAACAGACAAGTTTTGGATTGAGAGAAATCCTGTATGGGAGAGAGAGATTTTTCTGAATTGTGTGTGAGCCAGAGCAAGAATGGTGGCTGTATTGAAGCTGTGAGACTGTGAAAGCAGAGGGATGGGCAGGTGTCTTCCAGGCCCGGTACCTGCTATCTGCTCCTGAAATGCAGCTAAGAAAAGAGACTGTTGTGGTGTACCTGAAGTTTCAGACTCTGCATTACTCCCCAGAGCCTGAGAGGCAGGGAAGTAACAGAAACTACTTTGGCTACACACCGTGGCTGGATATCAAGAGAAAGGAGAATGATCTGAAGCTCCCATCCTAAACTCAGAGCCAGGTGGAGAACTAGCCAACTCCCCACCAAGTGGGGTCTGCTGGCTGCAGGGGACCACGCAATTATACCCGAGTCAGGCTGTGGGGCCACTCCTAGATCTGAGTCCTCTGCAGTGGCCCACTGCACAGCTACACCACAATAGCAAAACCCGAATAAAGACCTTTACAGCAAAGGTCACTGTAATGATCCGGGTTTCACTGATGCAGTGTCTTATAGTGTTCTGCTGCCCTTTACTCGAAACAACTCTGACCTGGAGTTAATAATATATAATTGCAAGGTATGCGGGGGGCACAGCCTCATGGAAAAAACACTTTGTTTCTGGACGGCACAATACCACGTGTCGGCATTGTGCTGTCTCTGTAGGGGATGACGGCAGATTTGCTGTTGACGAACAGTGGTGCTTCTGGTCCTCTGTAGCTGGTGGGCCTCGTGCCAGTGCTGTGCAATGGGCCTCAACAGGCTGAAGGGGACAAGCTGCGAGACCTTCAATCAAGCTGAAGATACAACCTGCAGCATCCTGTTTCCCCTTCAAGTGTGTTCAAGCATCAAATCCTAGGTTCTACTTCTGCTATTCCTTCAACCCCAGGACTTCAGTCACCCAACCACCAGAGGACTGATTTCGCAGAACTGTGAGTAAAAGCAGAAACTGCCTTGCAAGTCCTGGGTTGTACATAGTTGTTCTAATAATGTGCTCACTGGCGTAGAAAGGTGTAAAACATTCAGGACAGAAATGTAAAAAGTTAAGTTGATTCATCAAGTGCACCAATGCCGGCCAACCAGCTGCACCTCAGGCCTGCAACTAAAGAGCTGGGTACCCAGGGACAGAATTTGGGGGGTTTCGTTCAGAACTGTTACAAGTTAAGGGTCTGTGCATATTTAATACCTGCAGCAGTTAACTAGATAGATAGTTGGTGGCTGTCCTAGTTACAGTGTGGGTTCTGAATCAAAGGGAGAAATGATTGTCTTGGAAGTGCCAATCTCTAGATTCAAATGAATGGATCCACAACCAGTCGTCGACAAAAATCTTGTTGAATGACTGTGCAGCGAAACCTTTATGTAGACCGCATTTGCGGTTGACATAAAGTTTGTCACTGCCTACCATATTTTCTTCGGGTGCTTCGTCCCTGAACTCCCCAAACAGGGGACTATGCCCCCCACATCCCTGCCACTAAATATAATCAACTCCAAGTCAGAGCTGATTAACGGAGGGGATGCAAGACCCCCTGAAAACAGTGCCAGGGTCCAGCGCCGACACTACAGCGACCTGATGCTGTAGTCACTGTAGTGTTGGTTGATGTCTAAATGTCGCTGTTGGGGTGGTATACTAAATGAACAAATGTTATGCTTAACTGCTATTCCAATTTCCCCTTTCATAATCCTCCCCATGTAAATAAATAAGATGTTACTGTTTTGGAAAAGTCTTGACTCGAGAGGCTGACTTAGTGAGCATGTTATTACTTGAAGTTAGAAATGCCAAGTATTGAATGTGGGGATACTGGTTGATGCTATGTCCATGTTTTGGGGCGACTGTATTGGGAGGTGGGTTTGTGCAGCATCTCAGGGGGCTGTACTGGTAATATTATACCCACTTAAATTGTACTCTGGGTGGAGGCAGCACCATTTTATTTTATATCTAGGAAAGGATCCCCATTTAACAGCAAATGGGAACCCAGGACCCTTAACCTGGTTAGTGGCCACCCAGGCAGGGGTAGTAACCCTCAAAAGGATGGTGCCAGGGCTACAGTCCAGTTTTGAATAGTTATGATAAGAGTGCGAAAAGAAGGAATATCTATGGTTCCTTAGATATTCAAGACACCACACATCTGCGAGGCCACTCTCTTTGAGCAAAACACTACAGGTGTCACTGGCTGAGTGTTGAGGGTGAGGGTCATGGATTATTTGTGTCAAGGGACAGATTGGAGAGGAAGCTAAAGTCCCAGCAGCAGTGTCCCCAATTGATTTACAAGGATAGTACTGTATCTATTAGGAATTGAACTGTTAAGGAGTCACTGCCTGGTGGGACATATACACTTCCCACAGTCAGAGGTTTGCAACTGATGGAGCCCATGGCCAATGCCAGTCTCCCCTCCTTGTCTGCATAAGTGGAGATGACTCAGAAGGGTGAGTGTTTTGGCATTGAGATAACCATCCTCCTCCTATAGCCCTGCCTATATGTAGATTCAGTTGACTGCTCAAATCAAAATTGTATTAATTTCTGATTTTTCTTGCTATCTAGATGTGTTTCTTGTAAAAAAATTAAAAGAGGCTTTTTCTTCTTACATGCTTGTAGAACCTTAGCTCATGTCACTGGGTTTGATAATCCATTTACATTTTGTGAAATTACCATGAAAGGGGACATGTTAGAAAATTAAGGGGGCACTGTGGAGCACACCTGCTGACAAGACGCACTCTAAGAGAGCTCTGCATATTTCAAGCATTTATCACAGGAAAATAAATTAATAACGACTTGAATTGAAATTTGGAGGACAGCATTGAAGTCTCCTCGGTGAGAAGCATCTACCCATATATTTTTTCACCATGGGCCATACTAATAAAGCATCTGGGAGTAGTGCTAAAGCCCCGCCGACAACAGACCCACAACACATGGGAAGTGCAACCTTTGCAAGGGACGGAGCCGCCATGGAAGGCACTTCAATGGTTCATGCAAGCTATTGATCAAAAGGTTGAATCGATCCTGTTAAGAATGTCGGAGCAAGAAGTCAAAATAGAGACTGCATCTAAAACAGCTACTTTGGCGGAATTAACTGCAACGAAGGCACTATCTGCTACTAATAAAATGGCCCAGGAAAATTCTCAGCTGTGATATCACCTTGAGGCCCTGGAGAATGCACAACGGGCCTCCAACATCAGATTAGTGGGCTTACTAGAGAACTTTGAAGGTGTAAATCTCTTAACTTTCCTCCAAGATTGGCTCCCTGGAGCTTTGAAACTGAATTCTGTAGACTTACCACATAGTCTTATCAAGGCCTATCGAGTCTCATCAATAACCTCTGGGATCAATGATGGTAGGCCTCACACGGTTCTCCTGGTAACTGCAAGTTCTCTGGTTCGGGACAAGATCCTTCAGGCTGCATGGGAATCAGAAGCACTAAACTTTCAAGGCACTACAATTCATATTTTTCTGGACTTATCATATGCTACACTTGCAAGGAGAAAGAAGTTCGATGCAGTTCGAGCAAAATTGAGAAGTCTTGGGCTCGCCCACTCACTGCTTATGCCTGCCCGTTTGTGGATCCATTATGGGGGACATACTTTTCAATATACCGATCCAGAGGAGGTGGGGAGAAAAGCAGAAGCAATAGACAGAGAGTTCGAGGTGGCTTGCACCCAGGACTCATCAGATGAGGAGGAAACCTGAAGGGAAAGCAGTGGTCAAGTACTCTTTAACTCTGGCGGGGCTCTCAGGGGACTTTGAAACCTCATGGTCCACACAAATATGAATCTACCGATTTACCGAACAGAGCAAATTGCTCATTGGGGACATTTTTTCAGTTATTAATAATATGATGGACTTTGAACTTTACTTTAATTTACTATATTTTATTATATACAGTACATAGCTCAGTGCTTATCTTCTTTTCTATTACCCAAAGCTATATGGTGATAGGCTGCTCAGCTATATCTCATGGGGGAGTAGTTCTTTAAATCCCACCTCAATGTTGTTGTCTGATATTTTACATTTTAATGTTAGCGCTAAATGTTTGTGTTAGAAATCACTTGATCCTAAAGCAGAGTCTGTCTTAGTAATGCTACAAATGCTTTGGGTTTCATGAAGGAAGGGGGTCATATCAACTCCAGTGTTGAATCTACTAAGTTTGGTATAACTTTGTTTTTTCATCTAGGTGACCACCAAAAGTCCTGCGGGCTGCAGCTATCCTTAGACTGTTATAAATGAACTTTGATATTGTGTTTGTAATATCCCCCATCTGTAAGAAACATTGTATAGACTAACATAATTCTGATATATTGGATGCCTTCTTATACACTGTGATCTCTTACATGAGTGTATCTTATGCTGTTGTTTTTATGAAAAACAATAAAATATAAGTACAAAAAAAAAAGAAAATTAAAAGGTCATGGTCCAGGAGACACCCCAAGTCCCACACTAGATAGCAACTGCCTAGTTAAAATGTGTTAACAACTTTTACGCTGTGGTAAGACATAATATGACTATAATAATACTGTCAGACTTTCCCAAATGCCATAAAGATACTGTAGGAGGCATGAAGACTCTGAACTGAAGGGACCAGCTGGGTTCCAGAAAGCTGTGGTATATGCCAATTCCTGTCCTGCACATCGTCAACCAGGACTTGGGTGTATCAATAATGACAACTAGTTCAAACACACTTGGGGTCATACCACTCTTTGTGGCATGCATAGTGGCATATCTGGGACAGTATCAGAGGATACTAGATGCTGGACTCCCAAGGGACCCCAAGGATGTCCACATGTAGAGGCAAGGAAAGTGGGAATAAAAGGGAATAGGGAGACAAGATATAGGTTAAAGGGAATGTCAGATTTCAGTGGAGCCTTAAGTGTGCATCAGAACCAGCTGTCCCCCAATTCCCCCCTCAAGAATGCCACAAGTAACTGAGGAAGAAACAACATATAGTGCAAATGATGGCCCTCCCTAATGCATGCATCAAGCTGTGTTAGGGTTAAGAGAACCATTACCAATATTCCCCACCAATAGAACTCAGACCCCTTGATTACATACAGTTCAGTGTAGCTATTGAACATAAAGGTGGCATTAGCAGCCTTAAACGAAATGTCTCAGTAAAGTCTCAGTTGCAAAAAAAGGCCCCTCAACCAATTACTCCAAGTTCAAGGCTGGAGGATATTTTCCAGCATAGGGGCATGGACACTCAGTCAATCAATCTAAATAGGTAAACAATAAAACAAGCCAGTCCAAAAGAAGAGCAATGTCCCACTATGTGATAAAGGGGCTAGGAATAAAAAAGTCAATTTTAATAAACAGAAAATAGGGGAGTCCATGGACCGCGGCTTCATTGAGGTTCCTTGAGGTCCCTGTACTCAGTGCACACCATAGACTGCAGCTTTGCTGAGGTTCCCTGAGGTCTCTGTACTCAGTGCAGACCTGAGTTGTAGTTAGAGACCTGGGTGGGAAGAAGGGCTGCCAGAGAAATACCCCAGGTCCCAAGATAAGGTCAGGTGGTGGAATTGGAGAGCGGCAAGCAAAGTGGTTGGGCTATTCACATGTAAAAGGCCAAAGAATCAAACTGAACCACTGCAAAAATCAATGAAGTAATGTGGCTCCATTGTCCATGGGCTGGTGCACCTGATGGTAAAGCACATCACCAAGCCTGGAGAGTGCCAGTGCAAAGCAGCTGAATCTTGCTTGTGCCCCTGAAAATGATGACAAGGAGCATCAGACCCTCTAAGACTACTGCCTGAAGGTTTGGCTCCCTCCACAGCAGTCTGTATAACTCACTCAGCTCTAGAATGGAATCTTGAGTGAGTGTAGTATTCCTGTGTAAAAATGACTGTTTTCCTGAGCAGTTAGAATGTTCGGAACTAAAATGGTAACACTCCAACTTGGAGTATAAATAACTAAACAAGTATAACTCCTATCACAAAACTTGCAGCACGAAGTTTACTCACAATAAAAAAATCTTTAAAACGAGGGGTCACACATGTTAGTAGCATTAACCTTTTTTTTACAGAGCATGTAACAATGAAAATGAACTTTTTCTTTTTTTTTAAACTAAAAAACACCACCTTACAAGTGGCAAATGTCTGTTGGATGATGGTTTTCCATCACACCAACATCTGTGCATTACACTGCCACAATTTAGAGTATTTCTGAGCTGTTTTACATAATAGAATAGACCATAAACTAAGGCATGTGCCAACACATAATGCCAGTAAACCAACTGAATTAGGAAAAATGATCTGCACAACTACCCACATGATGCACAAACCACGATAATTAAAAAAGTATGCCTCCTAGGCCCTAGACACCTAACAGAAAATGTTCACAATAACAAGAGCTTTAAAATGATGGGTCACTCATGTTAGTGGCATTTGTAGATATTTTTTTTACAGTTCCTGAAATTATAAAAAAAGAGCATTTTTTTTTACATTTTGTTCCCAAATAAAAACCTACATCATAAAAAGTACACCTCCTAGATCCCAGACACCAGCATGATAATTGTCCACATTAAAGAAACCTTTCAAATGATGGGTCACACACATTTCCAGCATTTACAATTTTTTTTTACAGTACCTGAAATGGAGGAACATCACATTTTTACACTTTTTTATCCCCCAAAAACGGAAAAAAAGTACACCTCCTAGCTCCCAGACACTAGCATACTAATTTTTCACTATGAAAAGAGCCTTCAAATCACAGATCACATGTTTCTAGCATTTACAATTTCTTTTTAACGGTACCTGCAATGGAGAAAAATAGCATTTTCTTCACTTTTTAACCCAAATTAAAACAAAAAAAAAATCTGAAAGGTAGCAAATGTGTCCAATATAAAGTTGGTATTCTGGTAGGTAGGAATGTTTCCTACCGACCTCCACTTTCCAATATCCTCATCCAGCTATCACTTCAATGGTACTGTGCACTCCGAAACTCCTGCACTAGACTCAACTGGCAGGCCAAAACAAATTACTTCAAGACCGTCTTCAACTCAAACCTCAATCACCCAACGGAATTCTGGCAAACAATCAAATCTCTACTCTCCCCCCCCCACTCAGCCACCCACCCTGACTCTAACTGTCCAAGGCTGCATGGTTTCAGAACCTGTCAAAGTGACCTCTGTCTTCAGTATATTCTTCATGAGTAGCGCGTCTGCTCTTTTATCCAATCTCCCTCGCCCCTCCTCGTGCACAGGTCCAATAATGCCACGCACCTCCCTGACCCCTGGCTTCTCAATCCAACTGGCTACCCCAGACGAAGTATTAAAAGCACTGTGGGTACTCAATCCAAGGGAAAATGCCCCTCTGGCCTGGATGCTAAAATGCTTTACCTGTCAGCACCAGCCATCGACTCCTCGCTAGCTGCTCTCTTCAATCTCTTTTTTGTGCTAGCTGAAATCCGTACTGACTGGAAGCATGCAGTAGTCATATCCATCCCTAAAGGGGGTGACCCTTCATTGCCAGGTAACTACCACCCCATCTCCCTTCTCCCCATCCTAGCCAAACTTCAGGAGCATCTTGTACTAGCCCAACTCTCCTCCTTCCTCAACTCTTCTGCCTTTTTCTCCCCTGACTGGTCTGGATTTTGGAAATCCCTCTCTACCATTACCTCCCTTCTAAGGCTCACTGATGCCATCCTCACTGGCATGGACAAAGGGCACACCACCTCAGCCATTTTCATCGACCTTACAAAGGCCTTCGATACCATCTCCCACTCCCTACTTGTATCCAAACTTACGACAGCCAGACTCTCGGGATCTGCCACCACTTGGTTTCACTCATACCTGGCAGGTAGATCTCAGGTGGTAAAGATTGATCCTCACACCTTTAACCCCCTCCCAGTCACTATCGGCGTCCCCCAAGGCTTGGTCCTAGGACCAGTACTCTACTCCATCTTTCTGAATGATTTGCCCTCTGTTTGCCCATGCACATCCATTCACATGTATGCTGACGACACCATCCTGTATGCTTCAGGACCCTCCCCTGTTGCAGTGGCCTCTACACTCTGGGAGGACTTCAGTGCCATTCTACACTGGCTCTGCTCAAACCAACTGTTTCTCAGTACTAGAAAACTGTCTCCATGACTTTTGGCTCATGGCAAAGACTCGCCCGTCTCCCCTCACCCCCCACCTTTCTCACCATCGACAGGACTCCCTTGGAGGCTTGCACCTCCTTTAGCTATCTAGGAGTCTGGCTCGATCAGCACCTTTATTGCGCCACCCACATAGATTCAATCCATAAGAAAATGCATCCAAAATTAGGAGCCTTATATCGCAACAAGGACTGCATCCCTCCGGCTACCTGGAAGGCCATTGTTCAGAAGATGATCCTCCCTCTACTTGACTACAGTGATGTAGTCTACGGCACTGCTCCTATATCCTCCCTTACTAGTCTTGACATGTTCTTTCATTCCTTCTGTCGCTACATCTTGGGCTGCCCCCCCATGACTCACCACTGCGACCTCTATAGTTCCCTCAACCTGCCCTCACTCCATGATCGCAGGCAAATTCACTGCACCAGGACCATAGTGAAATACTGGACACAGCCCCTCCCTTCCTATCTTGAATCTGCCCACACAACCCAATATCTGCCTATCTACTCCCTCAGGGACACTGACTCCAGGCTCTTTCATGTACCATTGATGGGTTCAGCCAAGGGCCAAGCTGCTTTCAGTTACTGCAGGTCCAAACTTTGGAATACACTGCTGGCTGCCATCAGACTCATCACAAACTCTCTGCAGCTCAACCTCATCCTAAAGACCCACCTCTCCTCTACTTGTGCTTGTGACTAGGCCCAACAAGTGGCACACCCCACGCCACACAAGCCACAAGCTAGCCTCTCACTTATGCAGGTCCCTTACACCTTGTAAACTCTGTGCCGCATAACCTGTACATGGGCTATGTTGCCAACAACTCATGTTGGCTCCGCTGCTGCCATCACCCTAGTTCTACAACATCCCGATTAGTGGTAGGGATATCAGATATCAAATGTGACTCAGTACTATTACATTGTACAGCTTTTGCTATTGTAGTTGTTTCTTAAGTTTACCTTGTTCACAGTCATGCAAGCTCTGCTATCCACTAATCTATGTATGCAATGTTCTATGTACCTTGCATAATCTGTATACTTGTACAATTATTCATTGTCTGTATTTTACTCCTCTTCCCCCTTCCCCAGGACACATCTGGAATCGAGCGGTATCTCCACTCAGTATGCCTTCCTGGTAAAACTCTTACATAAATAAATAAGTAAAAATATCCTTATCCCTGATTGGTTGATCTAGAAAGTGTATAAGAAGTGCAGGATGCACATATGCGCTCAGGGGATGAGATGAAGTGAATACCTGATGCACATATGTGCTATGGGGAGTAGAGGAATTTTTCTGATGATGCACATACACACTATGGGGCTGAGTGAGATAACAGAGATGAGGGGCCACTAATTTATCAGGCCAATTCATAATACAGGGGAACCAGACCCTCGGACAATCACCAGCAGCCCATCCTAATCCATGCCCTCCTCCATTTACCCTCCAACTGACCCTACCTTGGACTAACCAGCTTCCCTCATCCCCCTCCTCTCACCACCTTCCAGTACCTGTCAGCCAAATAGAGGTCCAGTCAATAGTCCTGCAGAGTTATTCAAGTAGCTGGACAATGCATAGTACATAAATGTTCAATAACAGCTGCCATCACTGCAGCACAGCTGTCTATTTTTTCTGATCTGCCACTGTGCCAGGACACTGACAGGAGGTTGTGAAAGATGAACAGCTTGGCTGCTCTGTAAACTTGGGTGGTACCTCAAGGTCCCTGTCCTTCAAGTCCTGCCAGGTTTGCTGTGCTGTAGAGTAAGTCTTCTGTCCTTCTGGGTACTGGACTGTCAGGTGGTCTGGGAAGGGGTTTTAAATTTTAATTGAGCTCTGCACAGAGTCAGAAAGAGGGGATGTATGCCCTTCGTTGCTGCATAGTTTGGACTGGATAGTCATTATCCACATAAACAATATATTCCTGCCACTGTAATATGCATTGCTGCCAGGCCCATTGAAGAAGGTCATCCTTAGTAGCATACCTATGGAAATGCACTACTATGGAGCATGGGCATTGCTTAGTGGAGGACGGATTTGGGCTGAGGGCTCTATGGGCTCATTCCATTTAAAAATTATAAATCAGGTTTAAGTTCCAACAGTTCCTTCAAAAAGTTCTCAAAAAATGTGTTAATATTTGTGCCCTGTATAGACTGCACATTAAATAGCCTTAGACTTTTGCAGCATGCATGGAATTTGGCATCCTCCTTCATTCTTGAATGGCAGACTGCATGGAGGCATGTCATCTGTATTGTGGGACACCATTAAAATGGTCCTAAGAGAAGATAGTGTCATCTATGCCACTGCAAACCATTTGCAATGTGCAGAGGCAATACTGAGTTCAGAGTAGGAGCAAAGATTGCTGATTGGGGAGGGGTAGAAGAAGGGACCACATTAGTGTAAGTGCAGGATGAAGGGGGAGTGGAGGTAAGAGGGTGGTGAGCAGCAGCTCAGGGAGCAGAATCAAGAGCAACTGCAGGAGTGAGTGATAAAGTCTTGGAGAAGAGTGGAGAGTGAGTGGTGGGAAGATGCAGATTAGATGGTAGGGGGAGAGAAGCCCATAATTTGGGGAATCAGAAGGAGAAAACTTGTCCAGCAGTGGATTTCACTGAGGGGAGAGTGAGACAGTGATAACCAGAGTTGTATAGGGGGTAATAAGTGGTGGGAAAGAGAGGATGGAAGCAAGGTAGGAGGGAACATCCTCAATTGTTGCACCATCAAGGGTAGGGAAGGATTGGAGAGGAGTGAGCCTGGAGAGCCTTTGCCTGCAGTTAGAGTTCATAGAGACTGTTTTCCTGGTATTGAAGGACAGCTGATTTGTCAGGAAGTGGTGTTATATGTTAATAAAGTCTGGTTGGTGCCTGGCCATGAGGTCTGAGAAAGACGAGTCAGAGACAAAGAAAACCATGTCAATACGTACATACTGCTGGATGCAGAGTAGCAGGCAGTGGAGAGGTCATTCAGGAAGATGGAGAAGAGTATTGGGCCAAGGATGGACCTATTTTTATTTGTAGGGTTTCTTTATCACTGCTCTCTTTGGAACTCTGTCAGGTCTACCCCACTCACCTCAACCACTCTACCACCCACCTGATCCTTGCCACACGGGGAAATTGGGGACAGACTCTCCCCACCTACCTCAATCTGATGGAGCCCCAGGCTAGCACGCTGGACCCAAGGCAAGGCAGGGAATCAGGATAGCTGGTGCAATGAGTTCAGCGTTGGGTGTGTGGTGGTGGGCACTGGAGGATGCCGTCAACTATCTGAAGGATGGACCTTTGGTAGACACCTGAGCTGATAGGGAGTAAGGGGAATATGGATTTTCCAATACAGACAGCTTGAGACCTACCCTCAAGGTAGAAGAAGAACCAAATGACTGAGGGGTCAGAGAGCCATTGCCTTGAGCTTGTCCAGGAGGAGAGAGTAGTCAACAGTGTTGAAGGTTTTGGCCAAGTTGACAAAAGTGGTAGAGGTGACCAGGTCCTGATTTGTGGCAGATAGAATGGAGTCAGTAAGTCAGATAAATAAACCAGATGATTAAATGAAAGAAAAAATGTTAACAGTCTGCTAGTACAAATGTATTGATGGCAAAACAAAGCACAGAAATGACCCTTGCCTTTTGATGGTTAGCCCTCTTTTGGTGGACCCATAATGAAGGCCTAAGCGCTGAAGCGCAGGGATTATTTTTGTGTGTCTTGTTTTTCCATCAAGAAATTCGCAGTAGCAGTGAGCATTTTTTGTTTGCATTTATTCGTGAGGAGTACTGGCTTTCTGGTTTAGTCTGGCAGTGGCAGTTTTTCAGCTAGCTGCTCTCCACCAGCACCTGGCTCCAGAGTTAGTGCAGCACGCTACTGGACTGGATCTGTTATATTCCTACTTAATAATGTCTGTTTACCATGAAATATTTTGGGTGCCTCAGCAATATTTCATTTCTGTTGGGTTTGTTAAAAAGCAGGAGTGAGCAGTGCTATGATGTGCTAAACCACATGTGTGCACTGTGAGGTGCACATTGCCCACCGAGCCCTCTGAAAACATTATATGACTTGGTCAGCTGTTGATGATGGTACAAATAAAATATACATTATATATTCTTATCTTTATTCTTTATACCATCAACAGTGGAACAAGTCATCATCATATATGTTTTCAGGGAACTGGACAATGTGTGCACATGCTGTTTAGCACATTATTATTGTACTGCTTACTCCTGCTTTTGCACACACGCACACAGCAAGATAGAAATAAAACATTACTGAGACTACTAAAATATTTTATTTTTGGAAAGAGGCATTATTAAGTCAGAATATAACAAGTGAAGGGAACTAATTAATGGTGCACTCAGTCATGCGTGCATTGCTGCCACATAGTCCCCAGAATTAATGCGCACCCCCAAAATGCTGCTGTCTTGTGTCCAGAAAATTCCCCACTCCAGACGAAGAGAAATGAGAGCATAACATGGAATGAAAAGTCTCCATTAATTAATGGTGCACTCAGTCATGTGTGCAGTGCTGTCACATAGTCCCCAGAATTAATGTGCACCCCTAAAATGCTGCTGTCTTGTGTCCAGAAAATTCCCCACTCCAGACGAAGAGAAATGAGAGCATAACATGGAATGAAAAGTCTCCATTAATTAATGGCGCACTCAGTCACGCATTCACACACTCCAATAAGAACTAAGTGTCCTGCTGCTGATGTTGGAATTTCATGTAGTGCTGCTGTTGACCTGACTGGGCTGATGCACAGTGTCTTGCCAAACGGTCTGCTAGAAGGATGACCTGACCATTGAGTTAACTGTCCAAGATGATGTGACTGATAACGCTGTTGGTTGCCCAAAGTGTGCTGCGCTGACCACAACAGGAAGGATGCCCTTTGTGTGTACAGTAATAGTACCCTTGGTAAGTTAATTGATGTACCTGCCTGGCACCATCATTGTTTTGTACATAACCTGACCTTGAATGTTATATATATATATAGATATATATCTATATGCATAGATATATATATGTATACATACATATAATTTGTTTTCCATATGTATACATGTAATCATTGTTTTGTTTTGTATCACAGTCACATAGTCGCAGTTGTGTGCATTTCTGTGCTTGATGAGGAATTTTGGCGTTGGAGTACTGTCAAGCCAGTAAAGGTAAGTATTATTTTTTTTTGGGGGGGGAGGCATTTGTAAGCATGTTTCATTAATGGTTTATTGTTTGGTTAATTCTTCATAGGTTTTATCTGCATCCTCCAGTCCAGTAATAATGGTCATAGATTCATACTACTTGTTGCGTGTCTCCTGGCCCTGGGTATGATGTTGAACTTGTTATTTGGAGAAAGCAACAATGACAGCAAACAGCATCAGAATGTTTCCTGCTAAAAGAGATGAAGAAGGAGTTATTAGTACTTGATTGCAGTAACACATTATGTTTGAAGTGTGGCTGTTCCATCCTGTCATATATGCTGAGTAACAGATAGCAACAAGCTGTCTCACCAAGCCACATGAAGGCAAAATCATCACAAATCACAATCAAAAATCTAGTGCCTGTGTCCCATACATTGTGTCACTGTTCCTATGTCTTTACTCAAGTTACATTGTAAAACACATTTTGTCAAGTCACTACCTGGATCAAACTTTGTTCGACACTGTCATGGCTGCTGCAGCAATACAGTGTGTTATGTGCATGAGGGACAAATATATTATGTGACGTGCATGTCACCTGCTTTATATGATTTGCAGTCTTTTGAAAAAAATGAACAAAAAAAAAGAACTGATGAAATAAAACTTACATACTTACTGGAAATAGATATCCTGTAAGTGGTTGTAGACAGTATTGCAGTACCATAGTCATCCAGTGTTTGAAACTGTTAAACTGTAAAACAAGAAAATAAGTTGACCATATGTGTTTCACCACTGCATCTCAGAAAAGCAACAGGAAACATAACACAGCTCAAGGAAGTTCCATAGTATGAAACATTAGTACACATACTCACTTTAAATTATTGCTAGTAAGAAGCCTTGCAGCTGTGGCTGATGGATGTGATCCCCTCTCCGACTCAGTCTGCCATGGCATGTGCAGGACACAAGATGGAAAACATTGGCATACTGGTGGTGGTCATGGGCACATGATGCTGACATTCCTTCTTAGTATCTCTGGTGGCTTTGGCTAACAGCAGTTTTCTGGTGGTGGTCATGGGGGCACATGATGACATTTCCTCTCAGTATCTGCTGGCTTTGGCTAACAGTGGTTTTTTGGTAGTGGTCATAGCTCATGGGGGCACATGATGACATTCCCTCTCAGTATCTGCTGGCTTTGGCCAACAGAAGTTTTCTGGTGGTAGTCATGGGGGCAGCTGCAGCCTGCAACATGTTCACTATCACTGTCAGACACACATGGGTGGGTGGTGGGCAGGATATAGTGTGCACTGTGTTACAATATGACATATGGAATTTGAATCATTCTGAGTGGGACATTGATTTAACTTTATGAAAAACAAACCATGTACCATAGAAAAAAATGTGACAGCCTTTTAACCACTTCACTTAAAATCTACTGACATCAACCTCATCATCATCATTATCACACAGCAAGCTGCCCTCGCAGTTATCAGTGTCTGAACTGTGCCCACTAGGGAATTCTTTCTCCATCATGTCATCATCTACCTCACTGGTAGGCTGTTTCATGCTGCCAGTGCCACCAGGATGGTTCGTTTCTCCAACATCGGCACAACCATGACCATGCCGTGGTATGAATATAGAGGTTGCAGTTCGAGTTGTTATGTGCCCCAATTCATTTTTATGAATGTCAGCAAGCTGACATTTGAAGGAGAGAAGTTTGTATGATGATCCCAAACTATTGCACCTGCTGAACTGAATACCCTCTCAACACTTACACTGGAGGGTGGACATGTCAGGTACTTCAGTGCCACTGAGGTCAGCAGGATCATCAGTGACTGACAGATGCCTGTTTTCAGCCAAATATGAGTCAACCATTCGCTGTGCTGCACAAAGTCCAGTGGTTGACATACCATCCTGGTCTCTGGATTCATTTATGTCACAAATCCCGACTTGGGACAAAGCACCCCAAAGTGGGTTAATGACAACTGCTTTTGATGACAGACCACCTGGAACTGCAGCCACCTTGCAGGATGTGCTTGATACTACTCCAAACTGACCTTCAGCCTGGTTATGCTGCTGAGGTTTGCTGACCTTGGCACACGATTTCTGTGCCCCATGAACCAAGTGCACCAGTTGCCCACTGACATTTTTTACCTGTTCAGGCCCTCCCTCCAGTAGTGAGGCAATTCCACGTTTGTATTGTGGGTCCAGCATTGTTGCTATTGCAAAGTCATCACTCTGCTGAATGCTCATGAGGTGCCGATTGCGTTTAGATAGTGTCAGCACGTGTTTCAGCAACACACTGCTAGCACAGTCTCTGGAACCATCAATGCTATGCTGTAGATTCAATAATGTCTGCCTCAACACCTGCAGCAGTGGAATTGATTGGCTAATGGAGGCAGACTCACCACTCACTGCCTGTGTGGCATGTTCAAAAGGCCTCAAAATTGTTGTTACAGAGTCCATGAGGCTCCACTGTTCAGTAGTGAGAGACATGGAGGCCCCGGAAGTGTCACGGCTAGTATGCATGATGAGATATTCTGATATGGCTTTGTATTGTTCATACAACCTCTTTGCCATGTATAAAGTGGAGTTTCACTGGGTGACAACTTCCAACTTAAGGCAGTGCTGTAGGAGGCTGTTTTGGATCTGCTACTGCTGAAGCTGGTCACGGGCCTTTGTAGAGTGTGAAAATGAGAACAGATATGGCGTGCAACTGTCAGCATCTCCTTTATATCAGGATGCTGCAGAAACTCCTGCACCACAAGATTTAAACAGTGGGCCGTGCATGGAACCCAAACAAAGACACCATTCATGATGCATTTAACCACATTTGACCCATTGTCACTTGCTATAAACCCAGCTCTCAGGGACAGGAGGTTCAGCCATTCATCAGTTTCAGTCAATAGCAAGTCCAGCATGTTTTCACCAGTGTGTGAACAGGTCATACTGCACATAACAAGTGTTGCATGCTATTAAATTCCTGGAAGATTGCTATCATGACAGTCCACCTTACTTCACTGATTATTCACACCACCACCAGCATAAACAATCCCCGGCACCTGCTCCCAGTGTGCAGTTATACACAAATATGAACTCCCCACTGTTTTGCCACTTGTCCACATATCCCTACTTAAATGGATGAATGGAAAGGAGGAATGTTGAAGGGGATGTCTTACAGAGTCGGCCACAGTACGGTATAACTTGGGGACAGCAAGGGTGGAAAAGTATGTCCTGGATGGGACTTTCCATTTCAAACAGGCACGTGCCACAAACCACCAGAATCCAGAATTCTCCATGAAGGAGAATGACAAAAGATCAATTTCCAGCATTTCAGCTACAGCAGTATTAAGTTCACGTGACACTGCATGATTGGGTGGGTACTTCAGGTTGCAAGCAAAAACACTCTCCAACGTGGCCGACTTACATGTTTTGCACAGGGTGTGACAAATGGCTGCGCTCTGCGAATGGCTGGAGGTGGGGTGTGGACATGTGATGGAGAGGGCTGCACAGGTGATAAATCCACAAATGAAGTTATTTTCCCCAATTTACATACAGGGGTTGATGTGCCACTTGCACTGGACTTACTGCATTGACCACCACCACCACTGCTACTCTGACCACCACTTGACAAGATTTCAAAATCATTATCCTCCCCCTCATCATGCCTATAGTAATCCTCTGCTGTTATTTAATCATTACTGTAGACATTCCTACTTGGTCTTAAACTCATGGAAGGGGATGACATGTTCATTAAGGTTGATAATGAGGGTGAATGCCCCACTATGGCATTAGCTGCCATCTGGTGCCAGGTCCACAGTGCCAAGTGCCTGTTCTTAAGATATGCATGCTGTCCCCGTGTGCCCAGATGACTCCCCTTTTTTCCTCAACTCACATGCGCATGGCAAAGCTGGCAGATTGCAACTGACTCATCATTTGCATCTTGCACAAAAAAAATCCCAAACAAGGGATTGTGATCCGCCACTTTTAACACATCCCTAATGCTTCTTATTGGACTCCATTTTTTAACCCCTGAAATGGGGGAGGGGCGCTACATGATTTTTAAGGTTGGACGCACTTGGTCTCCTACTGACCTCCACAGCTACCTATGATTATTACTGGGTTATCATCATCATCATCATCATCATCATCATCAACATCAACTGGGACCACTAAATCACAACTTTTTTGAGGAGGGGGGATTTAACATCAACAGACTCAGGCACAGCCACCTTGACTTTCTTTTTCTCTGGTTTCCAACGGGGGTCACTGGCATCATCATCATATTCATCAACATCATCCGCATCCACATTTTCTGCTTGGATGCTGTCACATGAACTACATGTTGTAACCACAGCAACATCTTCATCATCACCTGATATTTTTGCACCACACTGTGAACCATTGGATGGCAAAGGCATTACCTCAACCATGGTAGAAGAAATGTGACATTGTGAGTTATTGTCGCCATGATCAGAATCCTGTTCGACTACCATGGTGATGTTACTAGGGAGTATGACATCAGCTACACTGTCAGTCACAGCTTTAGACTCAACTATAATTTTTTGAAATGGTTAACTGGTCAGAAGTGGAACTTGAGACAGCAATACTCATGCCAGCAGAAATTGTACTAATACCACCAGCTGGGACAACATCATCTCCTCCAACTATGAGTGAAGCTACAGATTGCACTGTAAAAAACATTGATGGAGAAATCTCTACTCACAACAGCTATGCACTTCTGTGTACTACCGTACCCACACACAATCTTTCCACTGGCAGCAGTGCCATGGCCAGAAGCAGCTTTGCTTGCACGTCTCTTTGCAGGCACTTTGGGGGATCACAAAGAAAATTGTAACAAACTGAGATTTTGGAACTTTCAGTCTGGCCCGATGGATGTGAAGCCCAAAAAAACAACTGTGGCTTGCAGATGGAGATTGGGCACTAAACAGATGCAAAGGTACAGACAGATTAGATTGCACTGCACAATCAAGAAAAGATGCAGACACAAAGTCACAACAACACCTAACCACTGCTGCTGAAAAATCACAATTCAATATAGAAAAGAATACCTTTTGCCAGTGGAGGGGGGGCACTGCACTGCAGTAACAGTCCAAAAACCAAGATACCACAATCCACATAGCAGTACAAAATCACGCAGCTGCAGTGGATAGCAGAGTCACACTGCTGCAATTACTCTGTGGCACAATAAAAAGTGTCTGTGATTTGATGGCATGCATTTCTCACACACACACGCTCACACACACACACTACAAGTAATGTGTGGCAAATAGAAAACATTAGTAATATAACCAAATCTTTTCAGCAAATTAAAATTATGCACTGCTGCACCACAAAAATCAGCAAAAAAAATCAAGAATTACTGAAAATATTACTGTGTGTACATTAACACAGTTATACAACAAAAATATAACCAAAACACAGATTGCCTTTTTCTCCCAGTTAAACTACCTACACCACACAGATACGCCCCTCCCCCAAAGCACACTTCAAATGTCTGTCAGTACACAGACTGAATGCTCGAAATTAACATTCAAAATCCACACACAGACAATAAACACTTGATGATATGAGCACTGGGGGGTTTCCTACAATCGATCTACTATGTTTTGAGCAAAACAAAATGGCTCAAAAAGGCTTTTTTAACAGCTTTATAGGGTTTGAATCACAGAGTTCTGAGAGCAAACTGTCTCCAGCTACCACTACACACATACTACACAGAAACAAGGCTGTGCAGAACAGTCTAGAGCCCATGTGACCTGCAATCCCATAAATCGCTGCAAAATTTGCCTTGGAGCTCAATAACAAGGTGAAGTTATGCAAAGTACATTGATTTCAATGTACTTCACATTAAAATTGGCACAGAAGTGGTTGGGGGAAGGTGGAGTAATGCGAAGTGCATTAAAATCAATGACTTCACCTTCCTAATTATGTCGCGAAGTACTCCCGCTTCACGTTGCAGAGCACTTCGTGGATTCACCACTACTCCGCGAATTGCATCATGGAGTGAATTTCTGCCACTTCTCCCACCTCTACCTATGAATAGCCCCACTGGTCCATGAGGATGTGGGCAGGAGTGGGAATGAGGGAAGTATTGGTGGGTCACCATTTGTAGGACCTGCTGGATCAGCAGCACCAATGTCCAAAGAAGGGAGTTGTAGCAGCTCTGAAGGTGGTAGTAAGAAGACAGCCCAGTACACTTCTAGTGATTTAGCAGCAATTATTCTTGAAGGTGATGGCAAGGGTGCTGATGATGTTGCCTTGTGTGTCAGTGTCAAAGGCAAGCAACAGTTTAATCCAAATTTGTCTCCCCAAATTGTCCCCTAAAACCCTCCAGCCACAGAATCCACAGACTACACAGTTCTTCAAATAAGTGGTGAATTGCTGGATCTTAAGGAAGAGGATGAGGATCATGTTCAGGAAATGAATTGTGAGACAGAACCACACAGACATGATAAGCATAAGAAAGTGATTGAGGAGGAGGAGGAAGATGAGGAATGGGATGTAGGTAGTGTTCATTTCAGTAATGATGGCAGTGTCATTGACCCTGCATGGCAACCTGAGGTTAAAAAAAAGGAAGAAACCAGACACAGAGCATGTTAGTGGAAGAAATATCCTCATTGCAAGGATATTTCTACATAGTGTAAAACAGAAAAGTAGCGAACAACAGTCTGGAGTTATGCCTGTAGTTAGTGATGGAGCTGTCAGATGTAGCAGCAGCACTCTCAGCAGCCGTGTGACAACTGTGGCATCATCGTACAATTTACCACCCGTATCAGTGCCATCCAGTACCCAGCCATTAACTTCCCAATCTGAACAATCACCAAAGTACATAGTGATGAGACCTACAAAATCCTTGGTGTGGGATGCTTTTATTATTGATCCCCAAAACAGTATAGCAGTATGTCAGCTTTGTAAGGCCATGTAAAAGCAGGCCATTTAAAATGTTGAAGCAGAAGAAGTGAACACAGATAGTGATGACACATAAACATCAATGTCAATCACTGAAGTCCTGGGTGTGTTGGTTGGCGACAGATATCTACAGAGCATTTTGCGGTCTCATGACTTTGCAATAGCCACCCTGTTGGACCCAAGATACAGTAAAAGCATGGCATTTCTGCAATTCTTTCATGCAGAGTTGAAGAGGTGAAAGAGGTGAAGGCCACCTTAATTAGCGGTGCCCATGGCATACAGATTGTGCATATCTGAAGGGAAGCTCCCAGCAGGCTACATCTAGTGCTACCAATTCTAACAGCAACAGCAATGTCATGCAGAACCATGTTCGGACATTGTCAAAAACAGGACTGACTTCTGTCAGTGTGAATCTTTTTTGAGAAGCCCTCTCCCAGGTTGGGGTAGAAGAGATTTATGAGGTATGACAGGGTTGAATAAGGCTGTGTCCCATTTGTTATGCAGAAAGAGTTAAATGTAAGGATATGTTCTATCCCCTCCTCTCCTTTTCTGACCCTTCTCTGTCTGAATGCACAATCAAATTTTCTTGTGAGACCTAGGAACTGATCACTCTGACAGTCTCACAATTTCCCCCGGCCACTATCTCTCTGCCTCCACTTGCTATTTCTGTCTTTTCTTCCTTCTTGCTTATCTGTGGTTGTAAAAATATATGTGAATCTGTAAGTGAAACAGGCATCCCTTTGTTTGACAATGTATGTAGTTATATTGTTGAAATGATTGCAAAAAGCTATTTGGAACTTAGGGGATTAAACTTGAGATGCAACACTAGCTCATTTGCAGAGTTGTCAACAGATTAGTTTTAGGACACCACATTCTATTTTGTTGCACCTGAAAAGAAATTTATAAAATTCTGATACATTTTGTGAGAAACAAGATATCTCTCAATGAGATTAGAATGCATAATTTAATTGCCAGGCAAAGACTTCTTATAAAAAGGGCAGCAATGTTTTTGTTAGAAAGAGAGGCTGAAACTTAGAATTAGAGATACCTTCAGATGAAAGATTTTATTTTCTCTGTTTGTGTTGCCTTTGTAAATAGTTGTACTGAACAATTTTACTTTTTATTTTATTTATATTGATAATAATAAAATGCTACTTGTGAATTTTAGAACTGCTCCTGGTTTTCCTGTGCTTTCTGACCTATTCCCTGATGACAAATGGTGTCAGACTAAGTGGGATTTATGCCATGCATACTCTAAGCCAGGAGATGTGAACATGGGTACTAGACCTAGTACCAGAGAAGCATAGAAAAAAAGGTATGGATCCTGCAATAGCAACCCCAGGAGTGATTACTAGAAGAATGGCAGCCAAACTAGAAGCAGAAACAAAAGTCCAAACTGAGACTGTACAATCAGTGGTGGAAAAAGAAGAACAGGCAGGGACAGAACCTGAAAGCTTGTCTGCCTTCTTCAAATGGTGGGCTATACAAAAAAGAGAGACAGGGAAGTAGAGAAGAGATGCAGTGACAGGAGCAGCAGATAAATGAAGAGGAGCAGTGGAGAAAGGAAGAGATGCAGCAACAGGAGCAACAGAGAAGAGAAGAGGAGAGGAGAGGAGAGGAGAGGAGAGAAGAGAAGAGAAGAGAAGAGAAGAGAAGAGAAGAGAAGAGAAGAGAAGAGAAGAGATGAGATGAGATGCAGCAACAGGAGCAGTAAAGAAGAGAAGAAATGCAGTGGTGGCTGCATGCCTTGCAAGCTGTCAAAGCTGGAGGATCTGGCACAGGTCCAGCAGAGCAACAAAACATAAACAACTTAAAAGACATTAAACTTACAAAGTTAGCCGGCCCGGTGGCGCTGAGGGTTCAGGCACTGGACGCCACACCTTGTGCCATGCCGGCGACCAGGTTCGAGGAGTGGACTCGGGTCACTAGTGGGTTGGCTGGGGGGAGGCAGCTTGAGCGTCCCATGACAGCGCGCCTTCTCTGGGGAGGGAGGAGGCCTATGCCTGTGCACTTGCCTAACTCCGAGAGAAGGCTCAGAGTACTGCCAGCCCCAATTGTAGGAGATGGGTGGCCACAGTACAGTGTGGATGTCGGCACTTTGCACCATGACATCAGGGGGTTACATGCTGTAGGAGAGGGAAGAAAAGAGAGAAACTGCCTGCTGACTCTGGGAAGATGGGCCTCCAGGAGCGTGCCTCCAATGTGCCCCTGCTCGCTTGACCACAGCCGGACTGATGAAATGAAGGATTTCGAGGTTTCTGGTCCTCCACTTCCTTCCCACTCAGGAGGCAAGCAGCAGCTCCATGGGGCCTGGAGGTGAGTACGAGCGGAGCGGGAGGCAGGAGGATGACTTCTTGTGGGGCCCTGAAGGGTCAGAGTCGGCAGGATGTGAGGCAGTTAAAGTGTATTTTCAAAAAAAAACTTACAAAGTTGTGTCCCTTGGATGATATCGAAGAATACCAGACAACCTTTGAAAGGGTTGCTGCAGCCTGCCAGTGGCCAAAGCAGTAATGGGCATTCAGGCTGGTACCTTACCTGACAGGTAAAGCCCTGCTTGACTACAGCAATATGGACACTGCACAGTCAAAAAACTATGACCCTGTGAAAAGAGAAATCCTGAAAACATATGACATCTCAGGAGAGACCTACAGGCATAGATTCCAGTCCCAGAGGTACCACTGAGTCGACAATCCTCAAGAAACCTTCACCCAACTCAAAGAACTCCTTATTACTGTAAATGGCTCCAACAAGAGGGCAACACAGTTCCACAGATCATCAACATGTTTGCAATGGAGTAACTCATCAACATCCTACTTACAGATATGCAGCTTTGGGTAAAAGAACACTGACCTGAAAAGGGAGAAAAGGCCATTTCTTTGGCTGAGGACTATCAGATGGCCAGACAGAAACTGCAGCAGCGAAGTAACAGCCAAAGACCGGAAAGACCCTCTTTTTCCCAACTTAATGCCAGGTCAGATAAGAACTCTGGTGGGGGTAACAAAATCTGCCCCAAAGACTTTATTTGCTATAACTGTAACAAGTCAGGCCATATTGCAAGAAACTGCCATAAAAATAAGGAGGATAACACTGGAGCAGATTTGGCCTTAGCAAATTGGGGCAAGTATTTAACAGATGTCAAGGTGGGAGATAAGCCTGTGAAGGGACTTATTGATTTAGGAAGCAGACAGACCCTAGTGCATGTTGAAGTGCTGGGAAAACACTGCAAAAGGATCAGGTACTGGTGTCATCTGCATCCATGGGGACACTCGATACTATCCCACCACCCAAGTGACTCTGAATATTAATGGGGTGTCACACCAAATGAAATTGGAAATAGTACCTAAGTCAATTGTACCTGTGATTATTGGAAATGACTTTCCAGGATTTAGTAACTTAATCTCAGAGGACTTGAAACCTGCAGTTTCAGCAGTAGTAGAAACACGAGTACAGGCAAGGAAGATCTCAGATGGTGGGGACACTTTTTCTTTCAGTTACTTTGAAGTGGACTTGTTTGAGCCCAGCTTCAAGATCTGGAAATCCAGGGAATAATGGAGATGTCTGAAAAAACAGTGGCAACAGAAGATGGACATAAGGGGATAGTATATGAAAATGCTGAAACTAAACAACCGATCGTGATTTTGTTTCAGAGCAAACTAACGATGCTTCCCTCCAAGGTTATTTTAAGTAGCTGGGGGTGAAACAAAAACAGGGTGAACCAATGTTTAAAAAATGTAATAAGCAGTGATCTGTGGCTCAATAGGTAGTACATTCACCTCTGAGGCCGGGAGATCAGAGGGCTGTGGGTTCAGTTCCCACATCTGGCACTTGGGTGAATATCCCAATACTGACACTGTAGTGTAGCATGAGGGGGGTACTGCACTTCTGAAGTGCCGTTTTTCGGATGAGATGTTAAACCGAGGTCCCATCTGCCTGGATTGGTGGTAGTTCAGGTGGATGCTAAAGATCCCATGGCACGTATCTAAAAAGAGTAGGGGAATTTTTTATTGGACAAAACTACATTACAACTCACACAAGTACATCACAAAATATTGTAAATATACATTACAGATGATCACCATAAACACCACATAAAAAACCCTTACCTGAACTATTCCCATCCTCCTAGTGAAATGACTCTCTCCGCCATATCCCATCTAACACCATTTTGCCATTCTTTCATCTTTTAATACACACAATTATAACATACATTTATACAACCTTACCCTAACTCATACTAGTGTAACCCACATACCTCTCCTATGCAAGTTCCCCTGCAAACACTAACTCATGCAAACATTTGTCACCTCTACTTTAACTGTAACCACCCTACATTCTTTGGGCCCCCCCATCTGTCACCTTCCCTCATGCCCTTTACCTCACACAGCCCCTCCACATTTCAGACACTTATTCTGTATCTTGAAGAAAAGGAGCATCAAGCCAGCCCCTCCACCACTTTTGAATCATTGGTCTAGGTAAAGTGACACATTTGTTCTTATAAATTATACCAATCTCTCACTCAATTTCAATTTTTAGCCCTAATAATGATAACTGTTTCTGCTGTAATACATATTAACACCTTGTTTGCGATACCACCCACTTTATAATGGTCAGTACAACTCTTGCAGTCCCTGTATGAAAACTCTTCCATTCATCCCTCCCAAACTGTCCATATACTAGTGTATTGTATGTCATGTCTTGCAAGTGTGGGATGCTCTATGTGTTAGCCAATAAATCCCACAAACCTGTGATGTACACACAGGTGAAAAAACAGGTGCTCCATTGTTTTTACAGCTGCCCCACAACCCTCCCTTAAATAAGTTCTCTCTAAAATACTTTTATGAAAATGGTTGCCCTGAACATTCAGTCTAGAGGGACAACTCAGCCAGAGGGAATCCCACACCTTAGGTGGGACTCTTGGCTCCGTCAATTGTGCAACGACTTCTGACATGACCACCATGTCTGGTACTACGATACAACGTGCTGTAAAACACACAGATTGTAATAGCCTTTGATACACAACCTTCCAGCTGTTATGCAAAAGTTCCATAGTGGTTATTTGCCATTCTTTTAGTTTTTTACATGTCTCCATTAAGTAGTCAGACATACCCTTTGGGATTGCGTGAAACTTCCCCCATTGTTGGGTGTCTCCTATCTCTGCCAGAAATATATGCATCTATCCAGTAACAATGGAACCCATACCAACTCCTTCTTAATCAATAATGGTACCAATTTAGTGTAAATAAACATGGGAAAAAAAATAACACTGGGTTCAACATATTGAGCCCACCCTTTGTAACCAGCCAATATGTACTGTTCCGCTTTATGGGATTCAGCCTACTACCCCAAATTAACTGAAATGCAACGCAATACATTCTGACTTCAAACTTAACTGGTAAAGGGTAAATTTGACTAACATTTAAAAAGATAGGTATGATAAAAGTCTTATACATATAGACCCACCTCTTTTTGGTCATAGAATAACTCTTCCATCTTTCCACTTTCTCTTCCGCTTGGGTTAGGGCTAATCCCCAATTTATACATGCTGCCTCCCCAGACCCCAACCAAATTCCTAAATCCTTAATCGGTGGCTCTACCACAGGTATACCTCCCATTTCCTGCAGCTCTTCCCCTTGAATATGTATTCCTACAACCTTACTCTTCTGTTTATTAATGTTAGAACCTGAAATTCCAGTAAATGACTCTACAACCACCATAGTCCTCCCTCCAGATGCCCAATCTGCCACCAAAATATTAGTGTCATCCACGTAGGTCAAGGCCACCGGAAAAACCTCCTCTCATGGACCTTGGATAGGCAAAATCCCGATCTCTCCATTCAACTTCCTTAAAAGGGGGTCCAGAGAGAAGACATGCAAAAGGGGGCTCATAGGGCACCCCTGTTGTACACCCCGCTAAATCCTCACATGCTTCCCAATACCACCATTAACCAGGGGCCTCAAAGAAGCTTCTTTATAGAGAATCTTGATCCAATGTACAAATGTGTCTGGGATTCCATAACAAACCAGTACCTGAAACAAATATTCATGTGGGACCCCATCAAAGGACCTGGCCTGGTCCAGTGAAATCAGGTAGCCCGCAGTCTCTGGGCCATCAAAGGCCTCTCTTATGGTTCTTACCAAGTCCCCCATATTAAGATGGGGACTACCACATGCTTGCCCAAGGGAGATCATTTCCTGGGCTACTTTAGCCAGTCTTTTACATAGAATTTTACACAATATCTTCCAATCAACATCAATCAGGCTTATAGGCCTCCAATTTTGTAAATCCGCTCTATCCCCTTTCTTATGAAGGGAAATCAAGAGGCTATAAGCCAATGCCACAGGTAATGGACTTCTACCTGCTAGTACATCATTAAAGATGACTACCATAAACTAGCTTAAAATGTCTATGGTCCTTTTATAAAATTCCCCCGGTAACCGATCTGGACCAAGTGAGGACCCATTCTGTAGGCTGGCTACCACCTCTTCCAACTCTTTTTTTGGATATAGGGGATATCAGATGTTTTTATCCGCTTCTAATAACCCCGGTATCTCCAACTGGTGGAGAAATTCAGTAATCCTGTCAGGGTCAGGTGGCTGGCCACTGAATGAAGCTTCCACAAAATCCTGAATTGTATTCTTTATTTCCTCCCCCGTGTTCACAACTAAATCTGAATTTGTCCTGAGATTAGTCATAAATTTGGATTCAATCCTTTGCGCACAACTATCGTAAGGGTTGACATTCTGCCCCCTGCCCTGTGTTCCAAATTTCTGTTCGATTAATAGCGATTGTGCTCTGTCATACTGGAATTTACACATTTCAGCCTTGATTATTTGAATCTCTTCAGTGAGAACTTCACCTGTTTTGACTGAACGGGATAACAACATCTGAAGTCTATCCCTTAACGTTAGGTAATTAAAGTATTTATTGTTTGCTGCTTTTTTTTTTGCCAAAGAACTACAAAGAGTTTTTATGTCACTTTTGGTGTCTTGCCACCAAAAAAGTGAGTTGTCATATAACTCAAACACAGAAAATCTGTCTTCCAACTCAGCCTGGATTGCTGGCCATATCTCTGCATCCTCCAAGGCAGCGACATTCAGCCTCCAAAGCGGGCTGGATCCAGGTTTGTTCATTGGCTTCCCCACCTTAGTCTTAATCAATCTATGATCTGAAGTTTCTACAGGGTAGCCTGAAAAAGCTAGCACTGGGACTCACTGAGAGGCAAACAAAAAGTCAATCCGGGTAGACAAATGGCCTTTAAAAAAAGTATGATCTAGCACCTGACCCCTGGTGACCGCATAGTCTTTAAGCCATGCATGTTTATACATTCTATGCAAAAAATTGGAGTCTGTATACATTTTTTGAGTTCTACCAGCTTTATCTGACAATGATAAGATACAGTTAAAATCCACCCCAAAAAACACAAAACTAGCCGTGAAAAGGTATGGCTGCACTTTCTTCATTAAATCCACCCTTTGGTATTTGGTTTGGTAATTATAGACATTGATTAATCTAAACTCCTGGGTCCCTATTCTTGCATCCAAAATACACACCCTCCCAGGTACCAAATCAATTAGACGTGTTACTCTGAGGTCAGGATTTAAAATGAGAAACCCCACCCCAGCGCACACCTCTTCCCCTAGGGACCAAAATGAAGAGCCTCGAAACCACTCTTTGGATGCACGTTGGGTTTCTTGCAGTGTGTGTAACCGAGTGTCCTGCAATAAACAAACATCCATCTGATGATCTGCGATTATAGAAAAAGTGGTTTGTCTCCTTTTTTGATTCTTGATGCTATTTACATTAATGGAACCCAGAGTAAGATGAAACTCCATATTCATGTAATTGAGCCAACACCATCCTCAGGACCTTCTGCTCTTAGGGTTTTAGTGATAGCATTTTTTTACTTCTTTTTTTTCTTTACCCCTCCTCTCCGTTCTTGTGTCGAGACACTGGAATCCATCATATTCTCTGCTTGAGAGGAAATTATGGAGGATGTATCAGAGTCTTTCCCATCTTCCTCCCACTGTTTCCTTTTAGCCAAAGGAGTAAATCTATTTTTTGTACAAAGCCCTTCAGCACTCTGTGCATTAGATCATTGACCAAGCTTTTGTGAAGCACTGTGCATCATTCTCCTGTTTTTTTGTTGTTCCCACTCCTCCGTTTGTGGTGGTGGCATAGCAGGAGTCTTCCCTTTAGATGTTCCCGGCAGAACGATTTGTTCGCCATCAACATCTCCATCCATCGACCCTTGTGACAGTTGCGGTCCGTCTATTTCGACCAAAGTGTCCCCTTCTGGGGATACCATACATGCTGAAATGCATCTTTCTTGGACGGGAGGTTGAGCTTCTCCCTGACCCCTAGGAGAACTGACTGGTGGTACAGGATGGCACGATGGTGGGGGGCAGCGAGTGGAGAACTGCCATTGGAGATCAGGAGTCACAGTTACTCTGTTCTTCCCATAATATTATCATCTTCTTCATCCAACTCCTCTTCTTCTGCACTATGTGATGCCCATGGGCAGTCCTAAAAGGTGTAGCTGGTATCCTCACATAAGTTGCAAACCACAGTGGTCTGACACGTAAACACCTCATGACCAATCCCTCCACATAGTGAACATTTCATCTTATCACAGGCTCTACTCAAATGAGTGTGAGCACCACAATGAAAGCATGACCTTGGTTGACCTGAGTAAAATATAAATCCTCGGCCCCTCCCCAAGTAAAAGCAGCTTGATAGGTGCTGAAGCAAACCTTCCTCTTGAGGTAGGTGTATCTGGATCTGCCACCCCCCCATCCATAAGTCCTCCGAATCAATAATAGGGTCTGGTAGTCCTAGCACAGTGCATTTTGCTCGCAGCCAAAAAAGAATGTCAGAGATTGCCACCCTTTCACTTTTGAATAGCACCATTGTTGTCTTGTAAGCAGGTTTCACTAGTGAGATTACTGTGAAAGTCTTCCCCTCTGGAGTTCTTCGAACACCCTGATACTGTTGCCAGAATAGTTCAAGACTGGCAGCAGTCCTAAAACTAGTGTCAAAATTAGGGTCACAAGATGTATGAATCAAAGCATAAATCTCTTGTGCTGAAAATCCTAGGCTATCTTTCAAAAGCATGCGTCCAACATATATCCAGTCCAGATAGGTCTCTAGGCCACCCTTATATTTAATATGGACAGCATTTCTTCTCCTAGCTGGTTCTGGAGGCGCATGAAACAGGCTTCCATATGTTCTACTAGAAGGGGGTCATCCCCTAGGGTCAGGCTCCCTAGTATTCTCTCTGTTTGAATTTTGAACCCCTGGAACAGGGTCAGAAAGCACATTCCCATCTTCCAGAACTGTGATCTCAGGTACCACCATGTGTTCAGCAGGAGATGTTCTTGCCCAGAATTATTGTTACCTTTGGGGAAGATCAAAGGACTCTTGTATACCATAGGGAATAACACTGGGGAGTTCACCAGTTCTAAGGGGGGGTTCTAAAGGATCCCTCTGATCCTCATCTGGTATTGCAGGAGACACCCAAGGTTGGTCATGGGCCTGCTTCACCCAACCTGCAGAAATCAATGCTTCAACTACAGTTCTCCCCATAACTAACACATTTTTGTCATAATTAGGATGTTCTTCCATTAAATCAGGGTTAAGAACCATTACTCCCGTACTGAAACTGCATGCTGCACCCCCAAGCATGTCCTGAGAGCTCAATCCACCAGAGCTCAAGCCTTCTATGTATCCCCCTCTTCCTTTTCTGAAAGCACCACATTTTTCACATCAATTACATGAAAAATATCACAATTAGCAGTTTTACTTCCCTTTTTCTTTGTTGAAGACTCCTCCTGCTCTCTGCTATCCTTTAGACCCAACTGTATCTTTGAACTTCCTTCATTTGATGCACTCTTGCAAACTGCTCCATCCATGGGACTCTGCATGACAGCGTGATTGTCCCCGTGCAGTTCGAGCTCCATTCCGGAAATTTCACTTGCTAAGCCACCCATTTTCTCTCTGTTCTCTCGGCGCTCCTCCTCTGCCAACAGCACCCTCAGATAGTCACTCCTGGTCTGAAATTTCAATTCTCTTTGCCAATCCTCACTCAGCACCTCCCGTGCTAGTGTCGCAGACAAAATGCTAGAACCACCCATGGCTCCTTGCTCAGTGGAGCCACCTCATTCACCACCTTTGTAATCCAGTGATTCCTCAAAATCTGTTTCCATGTTACTATCAAAGACATGTTCCTGTAAGTCCTGATCCTCCATCATATCTTCCTGGATTTGACATTTTTGATTAAGCATTTGTCTTTCCACAGTCTCTAGAGTTTCATGGCCAGGAGAGGAGGTCATCCCTCCTGCCACATCATCACATCCTCCACCTCCTGTGTCCAGCAGCAAACTGGGTCCCTCCATCCCCTCCACAGGAAGTGACAGCACTCCTTCAGGCAGAATAGGGGAATTTCCCCAGTGTCCTGGCCAAATTTCTCCCATTCACTAAAAATACCACCAACAGCTTAATATGGTTCAATTTCAGTTGCTTACCATCTGTATCCTCCCCCCGGTCACCCCTGAAAAAGGGAATTCTAGGCCCAGTGGGCTTACTGGGTCAACAAAATTCAATAAATAAATAAATATACCCACAGAGTTTGTGTTACTCCTCAGACATAGGAGCAGATAGAACAATTGGTTATACCACAAAAGTATAGAACTGAGTTGTTATAGATAAAACATGATAGTCCTATGGCTGATCACTGAGGGAGGGATCACACCCTTGCCAGATTGCTATACAGATTTTACTGGCCTTGAATCCATGAAGATGTTGCTTCCTATTGCAGCCCCAGTGGCTAAAAAAGACAAAGTGCACCTGATGCCCCTACCCTTGATAGATATACCTTTTGAGAGAATTGCAATGAATGTGGTTGGCTGCTTAGACAAAAGTAAAAAAGGTAATCGATTCATTCTGGTGGTACTTGACTATGTTACTCAATACCCAGAGGCAGTTCCAATGAGTACTGTCACAGACCCAAAAGTGGCAGCAGAGCTTGCCAAAATTTTCAGCAGGGTGGGCATACCTAAAAAGATTATTACTGATCAGGATAGTAATTTTGGTGCTGCATTACTAAAGGAGTTGCACTGACTACTAGGTATCACTGCCATAAGAACCTCCCCTTATCACCCTCAGACAGATAGTCTTGCTGAGTGTTTTAATGAATCCATAAAACACATGTTAAAAATGTTTGTAAAGGGAGAAGGGAAAGACAGGGACCAATACTTACCGTACCTGTTTTTTGCTTACAGAGAAGTGCCACAAGCCTCAACGAGTTTTGTAGACAACCTAGAGTGCCGCTAGATGTAATAAAAGAAACATGGGAAGATAACCCCACTCAGAAGAAATCTATCACATCTTATATGTGTGCCCCGAGAAAGAAGCTGGCAAAATATGTTGAAATTGCCCATAGTAATCCGGAAGTGGCCCAAAACCAGCAGACGGCGTATTATGACCATGGGGTAAAAGAAAACATTTTTGAGCCCGGTGAAAAGGTCTTGCTACTGTTACCCACTACAGAAAATAAACTGTTAATGAAGTGGCAAGGGCCTTATAAAGTGCTTAGATGTACTGGCACAGTTAACTATGAGAGTGAGATCTCTGATAGGAAAAATCCTACCAAGATATACCATGCTAACCTCCTGAAGAAATGGGTTGAAAAAACACCAAAGGCTGCTTTGTTCGTTTTATCAGAAACTTCTACAGAAGATATTGATATAGCTTGTAACAGACTGGAACAAACTGCAACTGTTGACACGGTAAAGGTGAATGTTTCCTTAACCTCTGAACAAACCGCAGAAATTCTCAATTTAGTAAAGATTTAACAGTACTTTTACCACAATGCTAGGCCAAACAAAAGGGATCGAGCACATAATAGTGACAGGGAATGCTCACCCTATCAGATAAAAGACATACAGATTACCAGAGCAGTTAAGAGCAGACGTGTTTAAGAAATACAGAAAATGAAACAGTTGGATATCATAAGAGAGTCAAGAAGTGCTTGATCATCACCAGTGGTGATTGTAAATAAAAAAGAAGGGAGTGTAAGAATCTGTCTTGATTTTAGGTAATTCAGTCAAGTGTCCAAATTTGACAGTTATCCTATGCCCAGAATAGAAGATTTGGTGGGCAGATTGAGAAGTGCCAAAGTACATCAGTACCCTCGATCTCACCAAGGGTTACTGGCAAATTCCCCCAAGGAAAGAATCCAGAGCCAAAACTTCATTTGCTACTCCTGTTGGATTCTGTCAGTTCACCACCATGCCGTTTGGTTTACATGGCACACCCACTACATTCCAGTGGTGCATGGATGTAGTTTTAGCAGTATCATGTTATATGAGCACCTATTATCGAGCAACTCAATATGAGTGACTCAATAATAGCGCTTATGGGAATAGTGAGCGCTGCAAAGAGCTAGCAGTAGGTTAGAGCAAGTGTAGCAGTGACATGCACTCGCTACACCCGCAGGAAGAAAATAAGTAGAGTAGTTTGGCCAAACCCTGTTGAGCTGACTGTGTGGTGTAGTGGCTAGAGTCACAGCCAATAAAAGTGAAGGACCTGAATTTGGGTCCTGGTGTGGGACAGGATTTTTTTTGTCCTGGGTTTTCTATTTTATTTTGTAAGTCTGCCCCCCTCCGGAGCTAGTAAATAATTAAGTTGGGGGGTGTGGGGAGCATAGGCCCCATGCATAAAATGTTAATTTAAGTTTGGTGCTGCAGGAAAATGTAGCAGCCAGCACTGTCAGTGGCAGTCACTCTAATGTCCATCACGGTTTTGACCCTGGGCAGTTATTGAGGCACTGTTGTTGGTCAGCAAGATTTACTACTCACTTATATCACATAAATCCAGTTTTAGCTACTCACACTGGTTATTGAGCTGCTTACCTGGATGATGTTATGGTGTATAGTCCAGACTGGAAACACCACCTGAAACACCTATGAGCAGTTATCCAATCTATCAAAAAGGCAGGTGGACAATTAGTTCTACCAAATGTGCACTGGGCAGTCAGGAAACCAGATATTTAGGATATGTTTTGGGAAATGGAGAAGTAAAGGAAGATATTTCTAAGATAGAAGCTGTAGCTAACAGTCCTATCCGGAAAGCAAAGAAACAGGTCAGGTTATTTTTAGGGCTGGCTGGTTACTATTGGAGATTTGTACCCAACTTTACCCAGTTAGCTACTCTCCTCACTAAACTCACAAAGAAACAGTTCCCAAATAATGTGACATGGTCCCCAGTGTGATGAAGCTTTTTGGACCATCAAGGCTGCATTATGTTCAGCCACTGTTTTAAGAAGCCCAGAGTTTGAAAAACAATTTTTGTTACAGACAGATGCATCAGAGGTAGGCGAAGGTGCAGTCTTGAGTCAGAATATAGATGGGAAGGAACATCCCATTTTTACGTTCACTTGCGCGCATGAACAAGGAACGTCTTGGGAGAATGGGACACTTTGGAGGTGTGCCCCTCCTCTGCAATCCCCTGCTCCATTGAGCAGGTGTGGCAGTCCTGCACCAATCGGACGTGGTGCTGTGTGTGACAGCGGTGGTCTTCTATTCAAAGAAAACCACCACTGTGTGCTTGCACCGTGTCACGCCGCCCCCCTCCAAATCTTTGCTGCCACGCTGGGAGCCCACCCCAGCATGGCAAACGTCCCATGTAGTCTGCCGATGGGGGTGCCCAATCCCCCGTCAGCTCCACGGCCCCCCCGCCATCCTTCTGCTACACTGGGAGCCCACCCCAGCATGGCAAACATCCCACGTTGTCTTTTTTTTTTAAAAAAACTGTAAATTAAAAATGGTCCCATGGCGCATCTCCCAGCCCCCCTTCCACAACCCGCACCCACCCACTGCGCCCCTGCCTCTCCACACCCCCCTCACCCCATACTTACCTCCAGAGCTCGGCGCGACGATCTTTGGTGGACCGGGAACACGTCTGCACTCTTCAAAGCCGACCACGAACTGAGGAAATGCCAGTAAGCTGTATAATGGGTTAGATAGGAGGTTTTCAACTTTATTGATATCTCAGGCATTTTTTGAATTTCACCAAATTTTCAACATGGGTTTTGGGACCCCTTCTCATGAATGATGTCACTGTCATGGCGTTATTCTGGCGGAAGGGGTGATTTCACAGTCACTGCATGAAATCACCCTTCGGCCTGAATAATGCCATGACAGTGATATCATCATGAGAAGGTCCCTAAAACCTATGTTGAAAATTTGGTACAAAAATTCCAAAAATGACTGTTTTAAGCGTGCATTGCGCAGTTCCTACGCAGGCTCGTAAGTTCATGAATTTTCAATATTTTCACTCCAGATTTTCAACATTGCCATTTTACCACACCTCCTTATGAGCAGTACAGCTGTCATTTTTCACATCCTGCCCAAAACGTGTTTCCGCCCATGTAGTGCACAATGGCACAGTCGGTGTGCGAAATCAATGTATGGGACACATTAAGAAAATCACCATGACACTGTTCATTAGCAGAGGTCTTAAAATGGCTATGTTGAATATTTGGTGAAAATTTTTTTTAAAATGACTGTTTTACGAGCGTGCATTGCGCAGTTCCTATGCATGCTAGTAAGTTCACGAATTTTCAATATTTTCACTCCAGATTTTCAACATTGCCATTTTACCACACCTCCTCATGAGCAGTACAGCTGTCATTTTTCACATCCTGCCCAAAACGTGTTTCCGCCCATGTAGCACACAATGGCGCAGTCGGTGTGTGAACTCAATGTATGGGACACATTAAGAAAATCACAGTGACACTGTTCATGAGCAGAGGTCTTAAAATGGCTGTGTTGAAAATGTGTTGAAAAAATTCCTAAAAATGACTGTTTCACGAGTGTGCGTTGCGCAGTTCCTATGCACGCTAGTAAGTTCGCAAATTTTCAATATTTTCACTCCAGATTTTAAACATTGCCATTTTACCACACCTCCTTATAAGCAGTACAGCTGTCATATTTCACATCCTGCCCAAAATGTGTTTCCGACCATGTAGCGCACAATGGCGCAGTCAGTGTGTGAAATCAATGTATGGGACACATTAAGAAAATCACAGTGACACTGTTCATTAGCAGAGGTCTTAAAATGGCTATGTTGAAAATTTGGTCAAAAAATTCCTAAAAATGACTGTTTTACTAGTGTGCGTTGCGCAGTTCCTACGCACGCTCATAAGTTCGCGAATTTTCAATATTTGCACTCCAATGACTTCCAAATACCTAAACAGCACATAGAAGCAAGCAACATTCACCATTGACAAATGCTTGTACTTCTTTGTCACTGATTTTTTTATGCCATGTCCAAGTGCCAAATACCACTGCAAATACCTGCAAGCGAACGTTCGGCATTGACAAATGCTTGTATATATCAGTCAGAAGTTACATGACAGAGAGAAAAGGTACTCCACCATTGAAAAGGAATTGTTTGTAACAAAGTGGGCCATGGAGTCCTTTAAGTTTTATTTGCTAGGAGCTGACTTTGTACTTATAACAGATCACAATCTGCTCTGTTGGCTTAATCAAAGGAAGGATAAAAATTCTGGCATCACAAGGTGGTACCTGGCACTACAGCTATTTAAATTCAAAGTGATGCACAAATCTGGAAAAGAGAATTACAGTGCTGATTTTCTGTCAAGATATGGATCAGGAATTGAGAATTACAGAGGTTAAAAAAAGTGTGAGTTTATACTTCACAGTTTGCTGTACTGGTTGTTATGGAAAAGGGATACTTCATGTAAGCCCCCCTTGGGGTGGTCTTACTAGTGCTGGCCCTTTAAGCCCTTGTTTAGTCAGCTTAGAGAAGCAATTTCTATTGCTGCCACCAGGGGACAGAGTTTGCCAGTATTTAAGCCATTTGCCAGGACTGTCCAGTTCATGTTAGCAGTGTAGAGAAGAAAGGGAAGATCATAACATTTCAAGTACTGTGCCCAGAGGAGTCTTTCAGGATAATCTCTGAGTTTCAGAGGTTTGAGATTGTGGACATCCTGCTGAGACATTGAGTTTTGTTGAAAAAAAATTCAGAGATTTAATTTGTTTATTAAAGTTGCTCCTGATGGAGTAACCATTAATATTAATAACAAATCTATACAGCATTGCCTCTGTGTAAATGCTGAGTGAATGAGAGTGAGAGTGAGGTGTGGGTGGTAAGACGGGTTAAGCAAAGATTTAGTCTGCATGCTTAAAATGTCCAAGTGGTTAATGTGACAAGTTAAAGTTGACAGCCTGGCTAGAACAAGCACTGCTTGCCATTTTTTAGCATAGTTTAAACAATTCTGATGCTAAAATCAACTCACTCCACTGGGCAGGATTAGGTAGAAGGTTAGGGGGGTGGGTACTGTGTGAGCCCGAGGGAACCCTGGGCTGGGTGGGGAGTTTACATACCCATGCTGGTTTCCGGTGAGGTCCTTTGGAACCACCCCCTCTGCCCCATTTCCAAGAGGAAATGGTTTTAAAGGAGGGGAGAGTGTAAGCCGCCCCCTCTCAGGGTGGGCTTACTAGCTCTGACCCTTTAAGCCCCTGTTTAGTCAGCTTAGGGAGGTGGTTATTATTACTGCCATCAGGGGCAGAATTCACCAGTATTTAAGCCATGGTTTTTGGGCTGGGTGGGAGAGAGATAGAGAGATGGTGGGTATGTTAGGGGCAGTGTGGCTGGGGGGCCCAAACCCCCTCCAGCTCCCAGAGGTATCAACTGACAGCATCAGTGTGATGTGAGGAGGTGTCTGAGGGAGAGATGCAGGAGCTTGGTGGCCATTGGGTTTTGGGGTCCTGTCCCATTTACAACTTGGAAGAGGCAAAGTAAGGAGCTGGAAGGCTGGAATGTCACCTGGAAGGCAGAAGTTCCTGGTACTCTAAAATCAGAATGGAGTCTAGGCAGTGGGGTTGTTGTGGTGGTGGCAGGGCCACAGCAGGGCTATCCGGAGGTGGCAGGTCTGGGTCATTTTACCCTTGTGGCATGCTGTCTGGAGGGCAAGGTGGAAGGAGGGCTTCATCCTGGAAATTGTCTTAGGGCCTGCCGTGCCCGTGTCTGGGGCAGTTCCATTAGACCAGTTAAAGGGACACAGCTCTTGGAACCTGGATGTGGTGAGGAGGGAACTGTCGTTTCAGGCTCATGTGATGCAGACCTTGGTTGGGCTTGGAGGCAAAGTGGGGAAAATCAGCACCAGTATGGCTCAGGTTAGAGTTTCAAGAAAGTTTGGAAGCAGCTGCAGGAAGCATTTAGGCTGCATTGCTCCGGGTTCCATTTTAGGCCCGGGGGCTGGGAGGAGTAAGACACTCCCCAATGGAGGAAAAGGTCATCAAATGGTATAGTGAAAATATGGGTAAGCAAAATTCTCTGCTCAAAGGGAAGAGTTATTGTGGAACTGGTACAGTCTATGCTTTAGGCCTAGGAAACATCTGTTTAGCTGTGGCTGGTACCGTAGCCCCAGCTGGCCTGCTGTCTTCTTTTAATTCTCTCAGCCCCGTGGAGCTGCTCAATTAGTTGTTTTTTTTGTTATGGGACAAAATCATTTCTGTCCAAAAATAAATTATTTTATGGTTCCTTGATCATGCCTGTGCTGTCTGATTTAATGAATTAATATGTGTACACAGTTTTATCCTTTTCCATAAAGTAAGACTTCAGCTCCCAAACCAAAGGATCAGTGGAAGCTGCGGTGCCTGAGAGCTAGTCATCTGGTAAGAGAAGGCCTGATACCTGAATATCATCTACCAGGTAAGGCCTTTCATGTTTCCAATTTTTGCAAAGATGTCAGGAAGGAGTTCAGGTCGGTGCCTCACCTCACTATAATATAGGGTACCCTAGACAGAAGATGAGGACAAGGGGGGTTACATGCATATGCGCTGAACTGTAAAGGTTATAAGGTAATGTTAGAAGAGAATTAAAAGAAAGTTTTGGAAACCTGTTTTTTTTAAAACAGGTTCCCTCTTAAAGAGGGGTGTATGTGATAGGATTCAATAAGGCCTAGTCCCATTTGTTATGCAGAAAAAGTTAAATGGAAGGATATGTTCTATCCTCTCCTGTTCTGACCCTTGTCTGTCTGATTGCGCAATCAAATTTTTTTGTGGAACCTACTGAACTGATCACTCCAACAGTCCCATGATTCCCTCCTCACACTATCTCTCTGCCTTCACTTGCTGTTTCTGTCTTTTCTTCATCCTTGCTTATCTGTGGTTGCAAAAATATATGAGAATTTGCATGTGAAACTGGGATCCCGTTGTTATTGTTGAAATAATTGCAAAATGCTTTTTGGAACTTAGGGGGTTAACCTTGAGATGCAACAGTATCTTACAGGTATTTACATAGCTGTCAACAGGAGATTAGTTTTAGGACGCTGTGTTCTATGTTTTTGCACTGCAAAGATATTGACAAAGTTCTGATACATTTTGTGAGAAACAGGATATCTCTTAACGAGAATGCCGAAGGTAACTGCCAGGCAAAGATGTCTTATAAAAAGAGGAGCAATGTTTTTGTTAGAAAGACGGACTGAAACTTAGAGTTAGAGATACTCTCAGATGAAGGACTTTGTTTTCTCTGTTTGTATTGCCTTTGTAAATAGTTTATTTTACTGTTATTGATAATAATAGAAGGCTATTTGTGAATGTTATATCTGTTACCAGTTTTCCTATGCTTCTTAACCTATGCCGCGATGACAGAGGGTAATGCTGCAGTGGAGGAACTCAGCACGAAGTCTGCAGAGCAGATGGTAGAGGCACATATGGCAGACACCAAAAACCTTAGTATTGAAGATGAACCCCTCAAATACTGGGGAAAAGACTTGAGGAGTGGCCTGCAGTTCCCACACTTGCCCTGAAAGATCAAAGATCCCCTCATGCAGTTGCAAGCTCTGAAAGGGTATTCAGTGCAGCAGGGAAATCCTATGTGACAGGAGAACAAATCTCCCCACTCCCCGCAATGTTAGCATATTAACGCTCACAGAAATTGACAGTCATCATATGCCTGCAAATCGTATGACATCTGTGGTTAAGCCTCTAGCAGTGGATGATGACAAAGCAGGGTCAGTGTCATGCGCTGCAGAAATTGCTGAATTTTTGGATGCAGGGTTTCCATCAGGGTATCATTCAGATTTGGGGGATTATGAAGGTGGATTCCTTACTGGTGACCATCATGATCAAGGCCACTGTTTTTCGGTTTTTACCGGAAAATCCGGTAAAATTCCGGAATTAGGGCCACCTGAAAACCGGTAAAAACAAAGATTTCATGGAATCAGGCATTTTCTATCAGATCAGTAAAGCTATAAAAAAGTATGTTTTTCTTTTAATTCCTTCCTGTACTATTTTCAGTTTGCTTTATTTAATGCTCTGTATATTAAGCCTTCTTTAATTCTGATTATTTATGCACATACTAAAAGAATGATAACAGAATCCCAGTAAAATCCGGAAATTAGATTAACAATCACTGGTGAAATTCCGGAATCTTAAGTCTTGAAAACCGAATTTCATTGTTTTAATCACCGTAAATCAGTGGCCTTGATCATGATGAACAAGATAAAGATATAACACCATCATGACACAAGCAGCACTGCAGTGCACTGCAGCAACAGTAGCAAGTTGAATCTGATCCTCATCAGTCACTCCACCCAAGATTACTTTCAGCCTGCTCCCGTTACTTTTGTATTAAATCCAGACAATCAGGAATAACACCTAATACACTGTGAGATCCACTGCCTGTATTGCCAGAACATGCTTTGTGTCAATATACTGATTCCTGCTGCTGTGAGTCTCCTCACCAGCTACTGCTGCTGCTGTGCCCATTGCCTTCTCCCCCAATCCTTTCTATTCTGTGGGAACCCTGCCCCAGCTAAGAAATAAAATAATGTGAGTAAAGACCCACTACATGCCAAAGCAGAAGTCGGAACATATTTGCCATCCACTGCTCCCAAGTGTGTCTGTGCTGCTGCTGCTGTTGTGCCCATTATCTGCTCTGTTCTCAGGGAACCTTGCCCTAGCCAAGGGAAAAACATGGTGAAATAAAGACCTACCACCTGCCAAACCAGAAGAAGTCAGAACTTATTTGCCATCCACTACTCCCAAGTGTGACTGTGCTGTTACTGTTGTGTCTAGTGTCTGCTGCTGCTGTTGACTGGAGTCAGTGAATGAAAATATTGTTTGTACTTCTCTGCTTTCTAACAGTGTACACCTTGTACCCGGGTCGCACCTGGAAACGAACCTCGGCTCAGTGTGCCTTTCCCAGTCACCAATTTTAAATAAATAAATAAATAAATAAATTAAATCTACCTGGTGCATCCCAGTACACTTGACTGATACCATCATGCTCGTAATTATATTTATTAAATGGCACTGGGAATTCCTCAAAATGCTTGGCTAAAACATGTGATTTGTCCATGCATTGAAATGCTTTAATATACAGTAAAACAAGCAGAATTAGCTTTCTACTAAAAACAACCTTTTATAGGCTGGCCCATGTTATGAGAACATAATACATGACAATATATATATTGTGGCTGACTGGCCGGTGATCAGTGGGGGGGTCACAGTAGACATGAGGAATTTAATTAAATATATATATATATATATATTTTCAACATTGTGGCCAGTGATTGGGGGGTGATATTCACCGGGCATTTTAATTATTACACTGTGGCCAACAGTTGGTGGGTGTGGGTAGGTAGGGGGAACCACTAGACACCAGGGATTTAATTAAAAAACAAAAACAAGATATATATATACGTATATATATTTTTTACAGTGTGGCTAGAGATTGGTGGGGGGCACTAGACACCAGGGTTTAATTCTTACATTGTGGCAGTTGATCAGCGGTGGGGAAGGGGGACCACTAGACTCCAGGGATTTATATATTTTTTTACATTGTGGCCAAAGTTTGTGTGCAAGGTGTGGAAATTCTGTACTTTGCGTTCAATCCAACACTCCGCGAATTGAGCGTAATTCATGAAATATTTCACGGAGTGAAGTTTGAAGACTTTTCATATCATTAATATGTACTTAAAGTCAAATGCCATGAGTATTTGAGAAAACTGTGGAATTTCATGAAAATTCCATAACATTTGAATTTGCTAATTTCATTCAGCCGTATCTGGGGGATTCTAATTAAAGGATATGAGTATGAGTATGAGTATGAGAGGCAGGTAGTGCAGGGGGTCACTAGGTTCAGGAGTTAGATACACAGTTTCACAAAGAAATGGACAGTTGAGCTAGGTAGCACACCAGTTGTACACCCCCCAGTTAGAGCAAGGTAGCACAGAGTGTCAACAATTCCAACCTGAATGCAGGATATACACTGTATAAGAATCACACCCAGTAAATTGATGATCCAGGGAGCCTGATGTACATGCAAATCTGGGACCTAGACATACTCAAAAAGATGTAGTGTGGGAATACAATGTCTGGGGCACCAGGGAGGAAGAATTCTGGCTATTCCAACAGGGTAGTTTGATAATAAAGGGAGTAGATGACTCTCATTTCAAGGGATTTTGTCACTGTAAAGAACAATGAGGATGTCAGTGGGATCAGTAGTTCTATTGAGTCAATCTGGCTATGCCAAAAGAGAAGGGGGACAAAATAGTCACCTAGAGAGGAACAGCAGGATTGCAAAAAGCTCAGCCAGCTTGTCAAATGAAGTAGTGATATGTGCATTGTGAATGTTAAATTCCACAAAAAGAATTCTGGATGCTTCATCTATATGCTACTATAAATATTTCAGAAATTGTTACCAATAATTTTTTTGCTTTGTTTTTTTTCCACTGTAAGTTTAAAACTGCTAAACCATTTATGCAATTGTGTGCGACACCAGGATACATTGACATCAGATATGCACATCAAATGTTAAGTCTATGCCTGCAAGAGCAGAGAAGTTACAAACATCCACATTTTTGAGAGTTTTCACAACATTTTGCAAATATTTACATAGCAACAGTTTGAACCCCTGTAACTTCAACATTTCTAATCCAATTCTCTCCATATTTAGACAATTCTATAAGCATATAAGTATGGTACCAGTGCTCCCCCACCACTCAGCTGTTGTAAAGCCTGCAATTTTTTCAAATAACTCCAGTATTCTTACTTGTTTTAAGTTGTTGGAGGGGTTCTTAGTCTCATCATCCAGCTGAATTATGATTAAGCCTGACCACCACAACAAGGTGACCACCTCATTGGTCAAGAAAAAGCATCATATTTTACCTCGCCATTCTGAGCTGAGGTTCCCCTGCTTTCTCTCTGTCTTATGGGGAAACCACTCTCTGACTTCATGGCTTATATAGTGTGCTCTGGCCAATAAGATGCTCACAGATGATCACTGGGGAGCTCACCAATTAGGAGAAGGCCACCATTTTCCCACATGCAATTCAATATAAAGGGTTTGGCAAACTCAACACACAAGTAAGAATACTGGAGTTATATGAAAAAATTGCAGGCTTTAAAGCAGCTGAGTGGAGTGGGGGGGGAGCACTGGTACCATAATGATATGCTTTTGTAGGGTCACACACTTGGGGCACTGAGTGACATTTAGCACATAGCTGGAACTCTCCCCAGAGAGTCAGCATGCTAAATTATAAAGTTCTAGGTCCAAAGGTGGCTGAGGTATGAGCAAATTAAAAGATTTTAAAAATTCCATAAAATTCTGACAAAACCCCATGAAATTTCATGGACTTTCAGAACATTTTGTTGAAATTCCAAGGATTCAAAATTTTCACATTATGCACAGCTCTAGCTGAAATGAATGACTGATATGATTGACTGATAGGAAGGACTGATATGACTGACTGATGTGATTGACTGAGATGATGGACTGAGATGATTGTCTGAGATGGTTGACTGAGATGATTAACTGAATGATTGACTGAAGAGACTGACTAATATGATTGATTTAATATGGTTGACTGACATGACTGACTAATATGACTGACTGAAATGGACTCCCATGCCCAGAGGACCAGGTAAATCCACCTTCACTTGATACCCCACAAGGCAGAGTTAGAGACGGAGGCCATGGACTGCTGATATGGGCTGAGCAAGAAAAGAGCAGGAGGTTGCTGCTGTAAGAAAGAGGAAGCAGTGGTAAGCAGCAGGAGGAAAGAGGGAAAGGAGCAAGATAAGGAGAGCAGAGAATGGCAGGAAGGAGGAGGAATGTGTACCAGAAGACTAGAGCATGAGACATCAAACTAAAGACACAACCAACTGTGTTAAGAGAATAGAATTGTGATGCATGGAAGGTAGAGGAACCCAATGCTTTAAGGTCTGGTTGAGTGAGTTTGTTAAACAGGCATCAGAAAGTGGGGAATGAATGCAGTAGGAGGTGGTGTAGAAAGAAGTGCCAAGTCATTTTCTACTGACTGGTATGACGGACGGAATATGACAGACTAAAATGAGGGACTGATATGACAGACTGGAAGAGCAACTGACATGATTGACTGATATGACAGACCAATAAGACAGACTAAAATCAAGAAGTGTGGGGCTCGTTTCACTCAGAAGGTGACCCATTTGGTGCAAATCAGCCACACAACAACGAAAGCATACACAGTTAAGCAGGAAACTTGCTAAGATGCTGCTGCACTGACTCAAAAGCACATTGCTTTATCAAACAAATAGGTGCACCATAGCCATACTCACAGCCAGCAGTCATGTAAGGCAATGTGCACATATGTGCTACATTTGCAGATCAGCTGACATTTCGCCAACATGGCTTCCTCAGAGCTCCGAGGAAGCCTTGTTGGGAAAACATCAGCTGATCTGCAAATGTAGCACGTACATTCATGTTGCCTTACATGACTGCTGGCAGTGAGTATGGCTGCGGTGCACCTATTGAGGTGCCGATGTGTGTTTGTTTTCTAAAAGTTTTAGCTCAAGTTCTGTCGCCGCTGATATTTATTTTGTATGCACCTGCACGTTACTGACGTTGTCTTTAGCACTTGTGCACCTGAATAAAAAGAGATACCTGTGAATTGTGAGCAGTTCCTTTATTTGTTTAATAAAGCAATGTGCTTTTGTGTCAGTGCAACAGCATCACAGCCGGTTTCCTGCTTAACTGTGTATGCTTCAATAAGACAGACTGACAGGACAGACAGATAGTACTGTTTGACTAGGGTGTGAAAGAGCATACTACATGTAAGCAGGTGACCAAATGTAGCAATGGAATGGAAAGTCAAACATTAGCAATGAGGTCCATTGAATTAAAATGTTGGGGCAATGTGCTGTGTAGAAATCAAAGAACTGCAGGCTGAATAAAGTAAAACTGAAAACAAGAATATATAGGGAGGTGATAGTATAGGATAAGGATATATAGGAAGGTGATAGCATAGAATAAGGATATATAGGGAGGAGATAGCATAGGATAAGGCTGCTATAATTAGTTACAAGTAGCCCAACAAGGAAAATCCAAGTAGTGCAAGCAGGACGATTAGATATAATGAGCCATAGCAAGGCACTTAAGGTACTAGTGGTACAACGGAATTTGCTTGCAGTAGTAGGTAAAAATGAGTGGTACAGGACTCAAGGAATTATGCTCAGAAACACTGACTGAAACATTTCTTTACCATGTAAAGGCATCCTGAGAGCTAGGGAGGTTGTGGAATGCAGATGCGTATAGAAGGCAGCAGAGTGCTATGGGCCTAGGCGATAGGTGCTAATGAGCTGTAGCGTGTTACTGATGGTACTAGTGGTACATTGAATGTCACTTTGGTTTTAGGTAAAATTAGCAGTACAGGGCATGAGGATTTAAGTTTCAGAAACATTTAACTGAAAAATTGCTCATTGCAGGGAGGCATCCTGAGAATCAGAGTGTTCGTGGTAGGCACATGCGTACAGCAGTTGGCTGAATGCTACGAGGGCTCACACAACCCAGAAGAGCTGTGCAGGACAGCAGTGGTTTAGAGGGAGCAAAAAATAAAACATCCAGAAGAAAAAACAAAGCAAGCAAGAACAGAGCATAGGACTGAGGTAGGGGAAACACAAACAAGGAGGAAGGAGCAGTGGGGGGTGACTGAGGGGAAGGAGGCACTGAGGGGAGGGGGAGAAATACAGAGAACAAAACACCAAAAATGGTAACAGTGTGGGGGTATCACAGGCAGATGGGGAAAGGAGCAGTGCAAGGCAGCGAGGAGACACATGGACAAAATAAGAAAAAGGTGGGGCACAGCAGGCACAGGAGCAAAATAACAGCACCCACAAAGCAGATGAGGAGAAAAGACAGCAGCAAAGTGTACAGAAGCTAAGGAGGCTCAGCCACACAAGTCACGCAGGAGCCCAGACTGTTTGGAAACTCACTAAGCGTGGGCTGCTGGGAGAGGCTGGAATTTATTTGGGATGTGAGAGGAGCTATTCCTCCACATTGAATCATGGGCTTTAGACCTCCCAAAACATAGCGTTTTAAAGTACAAAATTTGATCTCAAACTCCTATAAAAGGCAAGGCAATTTTATTTATATGGTGCTCAATCCCAGAGGCTCTGGGTGCCTCACAACAAGTACAAGAAATAGAATTTGAAATCAATAAATAATATAGTTATAAAACATTAAAATCATGAATCCAAGCCAAACCTTAAGGTAAAAAAGTGAGTTTTTAAAGATCTTTAAAAAACAACCAGAGAAGGAGTGCCTCTCACCTTCTGGGGAAGGGCATTCCAGAGGATTGGAGCCACAACACCGAATGCCCTATCACCTGAGGATTTTATCCTGGTTCTTAGAATGAATAAGAAGTCTGCCTCCACTGATCAGAGTGTTCAACCAGGAGCGTATGGAACAAGGAGATCTTTCAGGTAGCCCAGACAAAGACCATGCAGGGCCTTGTAGTTCAACAAGTACACCCTGAAGCTGATGTGCCACCATACTGGCAGCTAGTGGAGAGCACAGAGAACCAGTGTGATGTGCTCGAACTGAGAAGACCCCGCAACCAGCCAGGTGGCCGCATTCTGAAATAGCCACAAGTAGCACATCAGCCTCATGGATAATCCAAGGTAAAGAGCATTATTTTAATCCAATCTAGACATGACTAAGGCATGCACCAGTGTTGCCAGATCAGTTGGTTCAAGATAGAGCTTGATCTGGGTGATGTATTGAGATGATAAAAGCTACTGCAGACAACAGCTGACACCTGAAATTCTGGAGTCAGTCTGGAGTCCACAGTGACCAGCAGATTCTCCACACTAATGAAGAGCCACGCCATCCCGAAAAGGAAGGATGGTGCTGCTACTTGTTGCCCTAAACTCAGCTGACTCAGTTCCATCAGTAACATCTCTATCTTTGAGGGATTAAGCCTCAGCCAGCTGGCCACCATCCAATCTTGAAATTCTCCAAGGCACTCACTCAGTTCTGAAACTGTCATCATAGACACAAGACACATACAACTGGGTGTCATCAGCATAGCAATGAAATGCCAAGCCATAGCATCTAATGATCTCCCCAAATGGCAGCATGTACAGGGTGAATAACATGGGGGCCAGAATTGCCCCCTGAGGCACACCACAACACAGCACAGCAGTGCTCAATGTGAAAGAGCCAAGTGCCACCTGCTGCATCCTGCTGGACATGTAGGACTCAAACCACTGTAACACCATTCCCGAGAGTCCCACATAGTTTCTCAGATGAGTCAACAGCACCCTCTGATCCACCATGTCAAAGGCCAAGGAGACATCAGGCAGGAGAAGAACAGAATGTCGTCCACTATTCCTTGCTAGAAGGAGATCATGGTGCACCCTGACTAGTGCAGTCTCTGTGCTATGGCAAGAAACCAGATTGGAAAGGCTCATAAATGTCATATTTCTCCAGGTGCGGTTCCAGTTGCACTGCCACCTTCTTCTCAATCAGCTTCCCTAGAAAAGGAAGGTTCGAGACAGGCCTGTAGGTGGAGAGATCATCAGTGTCCTAGGAAGACTTTTGAGGAGGGGCCTCACTAAAGCGTTTTTAAGGGCAGAATGGAAAAAAACACTCCACAAGGGAACACCTAACGATCTCCCCCACAATTGGACTGAGCAAATCCCAAGTCGGGTTGGCCCAGGGTTCAATGCATAGGAGGTGGGAAGCAGTCCAGAAACCACCTGGGAAACTTCATCTGCCGAAACTGGCTCAGACTCAGCCCATGAAAATGGAGTGCCTCCATCCAGTAAAGTTCTGACAGTGTCAGCCAACGACAGGCTGTTTGGGGATATCCCAGCCTGGATGACGGATACCTTGTCTAGAAATAAATTATTAAACCCCTCACACCTCTCAAGAGAAAATGTTCTGCAGGACTGAAGACAGACCAGATTTATTAGTCTCTCTAGAGTGTTGAAGAGCTGAACCAGCTCGTTCCATCCAGCAGCAATCACTCGTGACAGGAGCGATGATTTTTTCAGAATGATTGCCGCTGATACTCATTGTAATGAGCCCTCAGCATCAATTGATCCTCCTCCAAACAGGACCTCTACCAACAATGCTCCAACCTCCACCCCATAGTCTTTAACCTCCTCAAGTCTGTATAATACCAGGGTGACCTGAGGTGGGAAATCAAGGGGCGTACACTGAACAGTGCTAGGGAGTCAACAGCAGTTGAAAAGGCCAAGTTGTAACCCTCCATGGCTGCCTTGGCTCCCATTGCACAAGCCGTCTTCTTGCCTGAGATGTCCAGTATTGCCAGGATGCTTTGAGTCACCAGGTTTCTAAAAGAGCGGTATCTGACCATCTCCATAGCAGAGGTTAAATGAGAAGACCCACAAAGGAACTGCATGACATAATGATCTGACCAAATGACCATGGTCAACCCTGATATAACTGATCTCAAGATTCATTGAGAAAACCAGGCCCAAGGCATGGCCCTACTGATCGGTACCAGTGGCAACCACCTGTATGAAGCCCAGGAAAGACATCACCTGGAGGAACTGCATTCCAAAAAGCATTGTTTCATCATTAACCCAAGCATTACAGTTGCCCAAGACCAAGAATCTGGGTGACCCAATCACCAGACTGGCCATGAAATTCTCTAGTTCCTGCAGGAATGTGTGGCCATATCCAGGGGGATGGTATATGAGCATGATCCTACAACTTGTACCCAGCCCACCTTTTATAGCCATGCATTCAAATGATCTGGTCTTTCTCAAGGAGTATGCTGTCATTCCCAAGGTGGATCTAATAGAGATGGCTACCTCAACCCCCTGTGCTCTTGCCTAGTACAATGTACCATGGAGAAACCTAGAGGAATGGATGACTCAAGCACAGGGCTTGAGTCATCCCCCAACCAGGTCTCTATAATACATACCAGATCTGCAGATGATTCTGCAATGAACACCTCCATTATGGATGTTTTATTCCTAAGAGATCTGGTGTTACAAAGAACTGCTCTAAGGGGAGGAGCTGACTTGGCTTGTCCATTAAGCCACCTGTTGAGCAAAAAACTCACAAACCCGAGGAATAGGAATCAGGCAGGGGGGAACCCCTGTCCAGATAACTTCTACTTTCAGGGGGGCTCCTGGAAACCACACTCCTGATCTTACCTTCCAAGTCTGTCCATGGCACAGGTCTACATTCTAAGCAGCATTCCCTGGAGGGCACAGCTGCAGGCAGGGTACAAAGGAGTCCTCTGAAGGGATGCCACTCTCATAGTTGCTCTGCAGAGTAGACTAAATGTGGCCTGGCTAAGCACATGATAAATCAAACCATCCAACAATTAAAAAAAAAAAGACAACCCACTTACACAATAAATAGATATCCCACCCTACGTCCCAAGCAAAACTACCCTTAAAATCAAAAAATAACCCCACCTCTAACACAACATTCATACTAATTACCTACACCTTTAAATAAGACCAACACACCCCGATGCACTCCAACTTAAGCAAGTAAAATATATGTACTGTCTTAAAAAGAATGCCATTAAAATGGGAACCAATTAGTGGCTCAACAATTTTAGGCAGTAAGGTGATAGCAGTCTTTGTAGGAGTCCTTGTAAAACTAAGGAATGAAAAAGTAGTCTCTGTTCCCACCAGAGAAAATCCAGTCTTAAAACAGCTTGTTTGACCTTACAATCAACCCTCTTACAGCTGTTAGCAAGATCATAGATAGTCCCAGGAGACAACAGGAAAAGGCAACAGGTACTCTCCCAGCCTGAAACCCATTATGGACATTGACAGTGGGGAAAAGTCAAAGGAGTCCAAGGCAATGACTTACAGCAACAGTTTGCAGTGGCTCAGAAGGGTTTGACACAGCCACATATGGGGGGAGGATGGAATCACTTGGGCAACAAACTTGACTTCTAGCTGCTTCCACCACACCAGCAGCAGCCACAAAGCCTCACCAGACTTCATTCTGCTATGGTTTAGTAGCAGAATCAGTCAGGAACCTAACAGGTCCCTGCATCAAACATCACCCCAAAAAACATGTTTGACCTGCAACTGAGCCTGCATGAGCTCACCACGCTCCTTTTCCCAAGCTGCTCCTACGACTCCACTGCACCAAGGATTGCATGATGCTAAACAGGGAGGGGTATTCTACTGCTGACTCAGTCCTCCAACTCCAGCTCCTGCAACAAGGATTTGATGGTCTTGAATGGGGATAACAATCCCACAGTCGACTTGGTCCTCCCTCTCCAACTTCATCTCCAACTCTAGCAACTCAGATCCACTAATCCAGCCACTTCTGGAATGCTGAACTCACCACCCGTAAAAAATGGTGAGTCCCCAACAGTAGACTGACAAATGTAAGTGTAGAAGTCAGAAATCCAGAAGAGGATTAGAGCACCAAACAGAACCCCCTAAGGTTGCTAAACTAAAAATAAATAAAACTTCCTTGACAGACTCACTTTAGAGTCTAGAGGTACAACAGACAACCTTAACCCTATACCTATTTAAATAGTTCCCTTTTTTCAGGAAAAAGTGCTAGTCAAGCACTGGGTAAGTAAATTTAAAAGCCTGTTCACTCAGAACTGAGTCAAGGGACCACCCAGCTATAAACTACTAAAGCAGGTAATCTCTCCACTAGCTTTCACAACTACAAGCTAGAGAAGTTGAATAAGTTGAAATACTGTTCTGGTAGCATGAGACCCCATTAGCATAGAAACCCCTGCAGGGACTCACATGGCCTGAACATGAGTTGTTTACCACTTTAAGTCAATCTGTACAACCTCGCAAAAAAGTGAAGTTGCACATAGCAGGCAAAGTCCACCTGCAAAGTTTGCACATTAGGCTAGGACTTCACACTTGGGTAAAGTGTGAAGTTAGTTGGAGTTTTAAGAAAAACTTCATGGAACATCAGCAGAGGTGAAGTTAGTGAATTTGCACTACATTCCCATGTAGAGTAAAACTTAACTGCTATCTTTAGTGTTGCATAGCACTGGATGGAGTCCCAAACATTATCAGAACTGTGAATTCAAACCTGGGGATAATTTAACCAAACTTCAGAAAAGACAATAAAAAATCATTGGTTGTTTATCCTGTTGTTATTTTCCAGGTGTCCTTTCTTCTGCAGTTGCTACTGCTGCAATGGAAGTTGATGCATGACGATTTTGTGTAATCATTACCAAACAAATGAATATCTCAGCCAAAGCATTTATCTGCATATTCTGATGAATGAATACACTGATGAAGCAGTTTTATTTTTAAATGCTTTAGTTTTTTTTTCCATGAAAACATTGAACATGGTGTACAGGGAATAATCAACATGGAGACTTAGACACCAGAAAGAGAAAAATGTTGATAAACGTCAGAAAATTCAATGTGATGAATAGAAATAGAAAGGTGAAATGCTACATAAAATATGGAATAAAGTACGGGTCGGGGTGCATTACGAGAAGTTTACACACACCCGAGGGATTAGATGCTACATAAACCCCGAGAGCGACGCTCGAGGGCTTTATGACAAGCATCTAACCCTTTGGGTGTGTGTAAACTTCGAGTTTACACACCCTGACCCATATTTTATTTTATATAATTGCTGGGTTTTCCTTTTTTCACCTTCACAATTGTATGAACTAAAATGTTGCTGTGCAGCCCCGGTCCTGTTAGGCTGAAGTGCGTGGTCGCAGTCGGGAGTTTGATTTGTAATTCAATTTTTTTTTTATCTGCTGCGCAGCCCTGAGGGACGGGTTAATTTGAAATGTTCAGGCAGATTTTCAGTTTGTTTTCCCTACTTACCGCCTAGTCCGGGCGGTGGTTTGCTGTTCTGTTAGCACTTCCGTGATCAAGAGATGTTGGTAAAGTAAGGAGGTATGGCAGAAGCATATGCACAGTGAGGGAAAATGTGCATGTGTTTACCGTGATGAACACTCCTTCATTACAACAAATGATGCCACGGTTTCCCTATGGGAAAAAAGGGAAACCATTAATTATATATAGAATAATGTATGGGGTGGAGTGCATAATGAGAATTTAATGACCACCCGGGGTGTGGGATGCTACATAAAAGCATCCCACACCGAGGGTGGTCATTAAATTCTCGTCTATGCACGCCACCCCATATATTGTTTTATATAACTGCTGGCTTACGTTTTTTTCAATAGTTAGAAAAAAAATTATGTGCAGATGCTAGATTGCTTAACATTTATTTAAATTGAGCCATCTTTTACTTTTGTGAACTGAAGAAATGGTAACATTAAGACAAGATAGAGCATAACACATTTTTCTGAGTTTTTTATAACTTTCCTGTAACTGATTTTGTGAAAACAACTTCTAGTAGGAACAAGGAAGCAAATTTATGCAGTGACAGTATGTGTAATTTTTTAGCCAGCATGTTATAAAGTGGCAGTCTTTGAAAGAAGCTGTGGCTTTTTTACTTATTGAAGGAAAGTTTTGGTGGTTTTCTTCATTGTTGAAGCTGTCTTGTAGTTTTCAAATTGTCATTGTCTCGGTGATATGTAAATTGGTCGTCCGTTTTCTCAGAGTATGCAAATGAGGGTTGTGACCTCTCAGGGACAGGTCGTTTCTATGGTAATGATAGGAAAAAAGTGAGTGTGCTAGGGTCATGTTGACGTTTGTGGAAAAAGAGAAGACATCATAAGTAATTGCTTATTTTGCCGAAAAATAGTTTTTATGTTTTTTTATGTTGTGGCGAGTTGCTAGTTTGACTGTTTACAAAGCCGCCTGTGAGACTGCCTTTGGCAGCACTTTCAGTGTAGCACTGAGGTACAGTGTGAGCTATGGGAAGGAACAGGTGGCACTTGCTTGTTGTTATAACTCGTGGGTTATAACGGCAAATTATGACCTGCTCAGTCCCATAGAAAAAAACGTAAGGCAGTTATTATATGGAAATTACTGAACCTCAGCTGGTAAAGAACTTGAATGTTTTAATCTATAACAACTTCAAATGATGGCCACAGTGAAGGACAGCAGCTACCAAAACAAGTAAACTCATGACATGTATCAATAAAAACTTTATAAGCAGATTGAAGGGTGGAGGATCCATTAGTATGGGAGTGACCATCAAATAGTGTGGTTCGAGCTCAGGCTAAGTAGAGAGGCTGTAGGCTCAGAAGTAAGGGTGGTGGACTTTAGATTGGTGGACTTTGGGAGGATGTGGGAAATACTGCAAGGAAGACTGGAGGGGATTAAATTGGAGATGGATGCGCAGCAGAAGTGGGATATCATCAAATTTGGGCTAATAGAGGCTACCGAGGCTTGCTCCAGGACTCTGAGTAAGAAGAGCAGGTCCAGGAAGCCATCTTTGCTAAATGACAAAGTGCTGGGGGAGTGAGGGAGAAAAGAGCTGTGTATCAGAAATTCAAGAGGACAGGGAAGAGGTAGAACAGGGAGGTATATGCGAGTTGGGTCAAAGAGGCAACCAAGCTGGTGAGGGAGGCCAAGGCCTCCAGGGAGCTGAGGTTGGCTCAAGGAATTAAGGGAGGGGAGAAGGACTTTTTTAGATATGTGAGGGAGAAAAGGTAATGCAGGGACCAAATAGTGTGGATCAAAAAAGGCTGGGGGTGGGTGGAAAAGGGTGCAAACAAGGAAGTCACTAAATGAATACTTCTGCTCTGTGTTCTCACAGGAGAAGGTGGTCCAATACCCTCAGTGGACTGGAGGGTGCGGCCGGGGGAGATGACTGATGGAAGGACCGAGAGAGAAATTAGGAGGTGCCCAAGACACTCACGGGTGGACAAGGCACAGGGTCCTGATGGCATTCATCCCAGGGTACTGAGAGATGGTGGAGGTGCTGGCTGGGCCACTAGCAGACCTGTTCAACACCTCCCTGGATATGGGATGTATACCACAGGGCTGGAGGATGGCCCATGTGGTGCCTATACGCAAGAGCAGCCCACGGGACAAACCAGATACTTACAGACCTGTCAACCTCACTTCCATAGTGGGAAAAACCATGGAAGCGATACTGAAAGAGAGGCTGATGGCTTTTCTCGAGGTGAATGACCTCCAGGATAGGCAGCAGCATAGATTTTTGTTGGGGAACTCCTGTCAGACCAGTCTAATAGAATATTACCATTGGGTAACGAGGGAGCTTGACAAGGTACATGTAGTGGACATCCTATATCTGGACTTCAACAAGGCCTTTGATTCAGTGCCTCATGGGTGGCTAGAGGGGAAACTGAAATCAGTGGGGTGGGAGGGAAGCTGGTTAACTGGATTGGGAACTGGCTGGTGGGGAGGCAGCAATGGGTGGTGGTAGGTGAACTCTCAGCAGTGAGTCCAGTGATGAGTGGAGTGCTGCAAGGCTTGGGGCTGACCCGGTGTTATTTGGGCTGTTCATATCAGACATCTCACATGGGGTTGAGAGCAGGATCAGTCTGTTCACAGGCAATACTAAAATTGGGGTGGTAGTGGATGATGATGATGGGTGGGAACAACTACAGGGGGACCTGATCAAACTGGAGGAGTGGTCAGAGCAGTGGCAGCTGGGTTTTAATGCAAAGAAGTGCAAGGTTATGCACTTCAGGACCAAGAACCAGAGGGAGGAATATTGGTTGGGGGGGTTAGGCTAGGGGTCAAAGAGGAGGAGGAGAAGGACTTGAGGGTGTTGGTAATGGAAAACATGAACAACTCTTCTCAATGCAGGAAAGCTACAGCAAAGGCTAACAGGATGCTGGGGTGTATCATCAGGGGATTCTCATCCAGGCATAGGGAAGTGATCATGCCCCTATACAGGTCACTGGTCAGGCTGCACCTAGAGTACTGCGTGCAGTACTGGCAACCATATCTGAAGAATGATGTTAGACTGCTAGAGGGGGTGCAATGTAGGCGACCAAAATGATATGTGGGATGGAATGCAAATCCTATGAGGACAGGCTGAGCGATCTGAGTTTGTACTCCCTGGAGGACAGAAGGGATGGGGATAAGATTGAAACATTCATGTACTTAAAGGGGAACAACAAAGCTAGCGCTGATGGGTTATTTAAGATGAGGAAAGGAAGGGACATGAGAGAGCATGGGCTAAGATTAGTGGGGGGCAGAATTTGGAGAAAGATGAGGAGGCACTACTACACAGAAAGGGTGGTGTCGAGATGGAACGCCCTTCCTTTGGGGGTGATTTTGTGTAAGACAGTGGGTAGTTTTAATATGGCATGGGACAGGGCAAGGGGGAGGGCCTGGGGAGATAAGGCCGAGAATGACCTGGAGGAGGGAGGGGAGTGGGGTAGCTGCAATCTAGGGGTGCTAGCTGCGAACTCAAGCAGACTCAATAGACCATGAGGCCTGTTTCTGGTGGCAGATTCGTATGTTCATGTGTATGATCGTATTTAGAAGTATTGTAAAGCCCCTATACAAGAAACTAGTCAGACCCCATCTTGAGTATAGCATACAGTTTCACTTCTACAGAAAGAAACTGTAGACTGAGAAGCTGCAGAGATGAGTAACCAAAGTGGTTGATGGCATGGAATATACAGACTGTGAGAACTAACAGGTAGAACTGTGTCTGTTTTCTATAAAAAAGAGAAGACTCAGCGGAGATGGAATTACAATATTCAATTGCCCAAAAGGAATAACACTGTCAAACCAAATTCAGCTCTTTAGGATGTAGAAGGATAAAAGAAGAAGGGTATACATAATTTTTTTTTCCAATTAGGAAGATTCAAAGAAAACTGTAGGAAGAACTACTTCACATAATGAGTGATGGTCTGAATACTTGCAGTAGGCTTCCAGAGCAGGTTGTGTAATCCGATTCTCTTGCTACTTTCAAACATAACAGGAGAAGTACCTTGAAGTAAAAGAAGTGATGGTATTCTCAGTGAGTTTGGTTGGTGGGGGCTAAGACTTAATGGGCCTATGGTCTTCTTTCCTAAATGTGCATATTTGTGTTCACAAGGGTACCTCAGTGGCAATGACAACCCATGTACTATAATATTTGGCTAGATCCCATACAACTTAGGAAGCTTCTAGTTGAAGCAAGTGGATCCCTTTGTGAAATTACTAAATAGTTTTTTTTTATTCATGCAAGTTTAATTTGGCTGTTGAACTGTGATTTGAACTGAAATGTATTGACTGCAGGAAAGGCAATGAGTTTTACAGGCTGCCAGTGAGTTTTACATTCCATTGTGTAGGCACTGTATCAAAGGTAGTCCATTAGCAATGCACTGATCAGTCTATTCGGAATGAAAATGAATATTCTAAGAAGCCAGTTGGAAACAAATTATCACTTCAGTCTGTCAGTAAGTTCGTGAGTTGAACTGCATTGTAAAGTTACTTCAATTTAGACTGTGCTGTATGCCCTTGACACAAGTCCTACTGATCACCTACATCCCTTACCAGTCCTAAGCAGTGAAATGATCAATTATCTAATGCAAATGCCCTTAATCAGAAGATAACTGATGGCCATAAATCCTTGGTCACTCTCATTCTAGCTGGTCATGTAATTGCCTTAATTTCTCAGACCACAAATACACCCTAAAGACCATATGGTGTTCTCCTTACTCAATGAGGCTAATGTTCTTAGTGAACTGTCTTGGAGTGATCCCAATTACAGATCTGGACTAAATATAGAAACATAGACTTTGACAGCACATAAGGACCGCTTGGTCCACCTAGTCTGCCCATTTCCCAATTGGATAAGCTGCAGATCCTAGTTAACCAACAGACTACTTCCTCCTACCCCCCACCAGAATTGCCTTATGTCTGTCCCATGCATTCTTGAACCACTATTTTTGACCCCGCGACCTTCTCCGGAAGGCTGTTCCATGCGTCCACCACCCTCTCCATGAAAAAGTACTTCCTCACATTGCCCCTAAGCCATCCCCCCTCTATCTTCAAATTGTGCCCCGTTGTTCTTGCACATCTCTTTTTTTGAAATATGCTACCCTTTTGGACTATGTTGATTCCCTTGAGGTACTTGAAAGTTTCTATCACATCCCCCTCACCCTCCTTTCCTTGAGGGTATACATATTAAGTTCCTTTAGTCTCTCTTCGTAAGGCTTCTGGTACAGACTCTGTACCATTTTAGTTGCCCTCCTCTGGACTGCCTCTATCCTGTCTATGTCCTTGCAGCTAGATGGACTATCCCCAAAATTTCCATTAGTAGGTACCACTGGTATTATAAGACAACTGACACATATTTTAATTGTTCATTGACTACTGTATATGCTCTTTCCTGCCATTTGGAATCAAGCAATACTCATATCCCTTCATAACAGTGGTGCCACCGACTATCTTGGTAACTGACCAGTTTTACGAGTCAGAATTTTTCTCCTCCTTTTAATCTGTTTTTTTCCATGAAACCCATTCCACCACCTCTTCTCTCCAGACTTACTGATTTAATTGGTAATAACATGGGACTTCAGTCAAAATGGGCTGGCAGTATAGCCTAGAGTTAGAGTAATGAGCTGCAAATGAGCTTAGTATATCTGGCATACCTGGGTTTGATTTCCACAACCTCCAATGCATACTGTGTGACTCTAAGCAAGTCACTTAACCACCCCACTGCTCCTGGGTCACCTCTGAAAACAGGCACTTATGCCTCGTGAGCGTTACCCGGTTACCAACGAATTAAAAAAAATGTTCTGGTACAATCTTTATTGACCTAGTCAAAATATTTGATACAGTGAACCATCCCTCTTCTCCATGGACCATATAAAAACAAATGTTTGCCAAATACCCTTGCCAAATAAACTCCCTAGCTCATTTTTGGCAAGAGACTAAAAGGGTTTGGAATGAGATTTTACCTGGGTGGCTGTGGGTTCATTGAACGGCTGTGCAAGTTTTTTCATAAGAACTGGTTATACAGTATATACCAATCTGAAGAAATGCCTTTTGCACTCCTCTCCCTCCCAAGGGGAGGGCAATGAAGATGACTAACACCAAAGTATTTGTCAACTATAAAGAGTACATCATCTACCAACATATTTGGGATGGACTTTTTGCCAATTGTATGTTGTCATCTTGTATTTTACATATAAAACTACACGAATTTTCTTTGAGTCAGTTGCAGTGTGGTAGGATTATCATAATATAACACTCACATATTTGGAGACCATTGTGAGCATATGATCTTTCAAGTAAATGGCACCCTAAAATGGGCCAGGTTAGATACAAGATCTGATCATTAGGTATGATCTGAAGCATGCTATACCATAGAATGTTGAGTGACTCTAAAGTGAGAATTCTTTTCTTTCTTTTCTGTCTTGCTGTGTAAGAGTTACAAAGCTGACAAATGTATGGCCTTCAAGCACTGTGAATGTTTTGAAAACGGTTATCTCAGCTAGTGGGAGAGAGAGAGAGAGAGAGAGAGAGAGAGAGAGGAGAGAGAGAGAGAGAAATTTTATTTTAATCAACAAATGTTTAGATGTTAATTTGTAAAGTGACACTGAATTTATTCAGAAACTGCAATAATGTTTTTCCTCTGTAGTTTATATTCATTCCTTGTATGTGTTTTATAGTAACAACATGTTTGTAATGGTATAAACAATTTAGATCTAGCCCTGACTTTCAATACCAGACCCTATGATCAGGAGGTGAGCTTTTCTGGCCATATTCTAGGTTGAAGCTGGAAACAGTTTGTCCCTTGAGGAGGCAGTATAGTGCAGTGGGTTAAGGCTCTGAGCTGCAGATTTGGAGACCTGGGTTTGAATCCCACAGCTGCCCTGGTGCATACTGTGTGATCCTTGTGAGGATGTTGGTGCCCCCCCTCCTTGTCTATCACTCCTGGGCATTCCCTTTTCCCTCTTATTAAAGTCTAATGCAGTAGCACCCTTTTCTTAAAAGCTATTCTTCATTTCCTTTTCTACTTCAGTGGCTCAGCCACCCACTGAAATATCTTCTGCCTATACTTTCCCTCTTTGTTTTCCTTTCTTCCCACCCAGAATGCCTGCAAATTAGAGAGGTACTCATTGTGCCCTGTAAGGTAAAAATCAGACGTGCTCCTGTAAGTTTGAACCATAATCGTGCATCGGAGCCTGTATTTTTTTGTTTGCTGAGGGAACTGGTGCTGTGAACCTAGACCCCAGTTTGGTGCCTGGAGTTTCGTCCTGGTCTAAGACTCGCTCGCCCTGCAGTCAGGGCTCAACTGTCTGATGGTACCTGGGGAGAAACTCCAGAATGTGCGACACTGTCTCCCATGCTCTCCCTTCCCTGCAGAGACATCTCAGCTCCTCCTAAGATGTGTCCTGGTTCCCAGTTTTTGGTTTGGGTTTCTTGCTGTAGAACTCGCAGGACACACCTCGTGAATGTGTGAGGAGAAAAATGAGCGAAATGCGCTCTGCGAAATGCTTTCTTGCTGCAAGACGCAACTCGCAAAATAGCAAATAACAGATTTGAAACTGCAATCATGCAGTTTCTGTTTTTACACTTCTCTCTCTCCCCTATGAAGAATGGGAACATAAAATAAATAAAACACTGGTCCTTTCTCTTCATTTTAAAAGGGAGACCGAAATGAGAATGTAAACAGTGTGTAGCATTTGCAGAAGCCTTGTTGCACCCATTAGGATTACAGCACCCCTTTGCTGTTATTTTACTGTTTATTTTACTATTATTGTGTCAAATTAAAAATGGAAACAAAAGCAGTGCCATATTGAAGGAAATTGCTAGTTAATCCTTTACCTTTGAGTTACAGTGTTTAATGCAGGTTACAATGAACAAAACCAGAGAAACCAAAGAGAAAGTAACTCAGAGAAAGTATGGGTGTTTGTAGCCTACCTTCTACCTCTGTGTTCTGGGTGCCTCTATAGGAGTCAGCGGCCCCAACCAGAGGCTGTGTTATAGGATACCACATGTCAGTCACTATAAAATGGTTGGGGTTATTTATTCTTATGTATGATAAAAATTGCAAAACCTGCTTTGAAGTTTATTAGCAGACTTTAAGTTCATTTTTCTTGTAAATGTCTAGTACTTTTGATGTTTTCCTTGTCCACCAGATTCACCAGACTATGTATTAGAATAGTTTTTATTAATTTGTAATAGATTGGGGTGGAGCAGGTGGATCAGGTAACCAGAGGTTCCTATAAAAGGCATCCCTAGAAGCATAGGAGGGTCAGTTCAGCCTGTGTTACTGTGACAGAAAGACCTCTGCCAGATGATTGTGGAACTGCCACTATTGATGTCCACTCTGCAGTTGGTTATGTTCTGTTATTTTCATTTTATTTTCTGTTCTTATTTTCACTTATGTTCAAATAAATACCACACTACCAATGTGTTTTACACTTTAAACATGGTGTCTGTGTCTCAATAACCACACTCCAGGACAGTTGGTGGCAGTGGTGGGATTACTGGTTGTCCAAGGCTTGGTGGGGGAAACCAGTATCAGGTACCAGCTCTGGTATCAAGAGACAGACAGACATGGAGAATGACGGCAAAGAACAGAACAGTGACATGGCCACAGGTGCAGCAACTCGATCGAAGGTTCTGAGAACTGGAGAACCTTTACTGACTGGACTGGGTCCCAGTGTCTGGAGGCGTACACCACAAGAGAAGTCGGAGACCAGCCTTGATGAGGAGGACTGGGGCCACAAGGAGGAATGTTGTGTCACCATAGAGGAACCTCCTGAGGGAATCCATGAGTTATTGGGGTGGTTAGCCATCCAACAGCTGGAGATGGAATGAGAGAAAGAATATGACAGATGATGACAAGACCTAAGGTAGGCTGAAACCATGAGGGTTTTACAGAATCTGGGGGTCAGGCTCAACAATAATGGTGATGGGTCTAGTCCAAAAGACATAAAACTTACAAAAATGACTGCCTCTGATGACATTGAAGACTATCTCACTACTTTGAAAGAGTTGCTAAAGCTTTTGAGTGGCCGCAGTCTCTATGGGTGGTGTGTCTTGCACCATACCTCACAGGAAGAGCTCAGTTGGCATACAGTAATATGGACTCTCGTAATGCAACATCATATGAACTGGTTAAAAAAGAGATACTGAAGAGGTATGACATCAGTTCTGAAACATACAGACAAAGATTCAGGAATCTTAAATACCAGACAAGTGTTGCCGCTAGACATACTTTTACCCAGCTAAGGGAACTTTGTATAAAATGGTTGCAACCTGAGGGAAAAACTGCCTCTGATATAATAGAGACCTTGATATTGGAACAGTTCATCCAAATATTACCAACTGAAGCGCAAATATGGGTTAGGAACATAACCCTGAGTCAGCTGAAATAGCCATCACCCTGGATGAAGATTTTGTGTCTGCCCACCAAACATACAAAAAAGGGTAACTCCTGAGTACCAGAGAACACATCACCTAAAGTAGTACCAGAAACAGCCAACCAGAATATTCATCATGGTTAAGGTAATGGAAAGCTTGAGAATCAAACTGGTACAGGTGGAAGTACCTTCCCCACCAGACATAATTTGTAGGAATTGTCAAGGGAGAGGGCACATTGCAAGATTCTGCCCAACTAAAAAAGATCCAGCTCACCTTGCCCTCCTGAACACTGGATATTACACTACTGGTGTTCTGATGGATGTTAAGCCTACCATAGCTTTGATAGACTCTGGAAGTAAGCAAATACTAGTCCAAACTAAGTTATTGAGTCCCCAGAAACAACAGCACAAGGGCTCTACTATGACTGTAGTATGCATCCATGGGGACACCCACTTATATCCTTCTATGGACATCAACTTACAGGTCCTGGGGCAAACAAGAACTGTGTCAGTAGGACTAGTACCTCATTTACCTGTGCTTGTTATTGGACATGATTTTCCAGACATTCCATCTTTAATAGCAGAACAGGGGACTATTTCCGCTGTAACAGCCAGAGCCCAAAGCAAGAGAAAGCAACTACTTGGGGAGGTTTTTCCTTTTGAAACATAGAAACATCGACTTTGATGGCAGATGAGAACCGCTTGGCCCACCTAGTCTGCACATTTCCCTACCTAAAGGATAAGCTGCAGATCTTTTTTAACCAACAGCCTATTTCTTCCTACCCCCCACAAAAATTGCCTTATGTCTGTCCCATGCATTCTTGAATTCTCCCACAGTTTTAGACCCCACAACCTCCTCAGGAAGGCTGTTCCATGCATCCACCACCCTCTCTGTGAAAAAATACTTCCTCACATTGCCCCTGAGCCGTCCCCTCTATCTTCAAATTGTGTCCCCTTGTTCTTGCACATCTCTTTTTCTGAAAGATGCTACCCTGTTGGACTTTGTTGATTCCACTGAGGTACTTAAACATTTCTATCATGTCCCCCCTCTCCCTCCTTTCCTCAAGGGTATACATATTAAGCTCCTTTAGTGTCTCCTCGTATGGCTTCTCTTGCAGAACCTGCACCATTTTAGTTGTCCTCCTCTGAACTGCCTCCATCCTGTCTATGTCCTTGCAGAGATGGGGTCTCTAGAACTGAATTCAGTACTCCAGATGGGGTCTCACCAACTGTCTGTACAGGGGGATAACAACTTTCTGTTTTCTGCTGGTGATACCTCTCCCTATACATCCCAGTATCCCCCCAGCCCTCCCTACCACTTTCTCATGTTGCTTGCCAACCTTAAGGTCATCTGATATGATTATCCCCCATGTCCCTTTCCATTTTTGTTGTTGTTACTACCTCCCCCCCATTGTGTAATCTTCCTCTGGGTTTTTGTTTCCCAGGTGCATTACTTTGCACTTCTTTGCATTGAATCCAAGCTGCCATACTTCTGACCATTCCACCAACCTTGCCAAGTCCCTTCTCATTCTTTCCATGCCTCCTTGTGTATCAACCCTGTTGCAGATCTTTGTGTCATCTGCAAAGAGGCATACTTTTCCTTCCAGTCCCTCTGCAATGTCACTTATAAAGACATTAAAAAGGACTGGACCCAGTACTGAACCCTGCAGTACTCCACTAGTAACCCCTCTTTCTTCAGAGTGGACTCCATTTACAACTACCTTCTGTGTCTTGTTGTTCAGCCAATGTTTTACCCAGGCTACCACCCTGGGACCCACTCCCAGGCTGGTTAATTTGACTACTAATCTTTTGTGTGGGACTGTGTCAAATGCCTTGCTAAAGTCTAGGTAGACCATGTCCACAGCCCCTCCCTAGTCTACTACTTTGGTCACCCAGTCAAAGAAATTAATTAGGTTTGTCTGACATAACCTTCCCACTGTGAACCCATGCTGCCTTGGGTCCTGTGCCCCACTGACCTCTAGGTACTCAACAATTCTTTCCTTCAGAAGTGATTCCATCACTTTCCCTACCACTGAGGTCAAACTGACAGGTCTGTAGTTTCCTGCCTCTGTCTTGGTCCCACTTTTGTGAAGGAGAATCACATCCATCTTCTTCCAGTCCTCAGGTACCACACCATCCTCACATGATTTGTTAAAAAGGGTAGTCAGTGGTGTCACTAGTTCTCTGCTTAGGGGAAGTGACTGAGGAACCTGATAAAACCAGAAAGATTCTGCATGCCAAAAAGAGACTACAGAGACAATGGCATGAGGAGAAGAGGGGTTTAACACCAGAAAATGTGTCATCTGTATTTGTTAAGGCTAATGTGGTTCAAGAACTGCAAAATAATGCTAACCTAACCTCTTTTTTCAACAGGTGGGGAAACAGCAGAAACCTGGTGAACCGGAGATGGTAATACAAAAACAATTGTTGTATAGACATTGTACCAATCCTGTGACAAAAGAAAAGATACAGTATAACAACTAATGGTTCCCACTTGTTTTAGGCAAGACCTACTATTCCTGAATCATGATTTACGATGGGCTGGACACGCTGGGAGGGACAGGACACTGGGCAGACCCACACAATGGATCTTCTGGCCTGGCATCCATGAAGACATTGCCCGATACTGTAGGGAATGTAAAGAGTGCCAGTTGGTAACCCAGATAGGGAAAAAGGACACAGTCCCCTTCATGCCCTTGCCCCTTGTTTCAACTCCCTTCAACAGAATTGGAATGGATGTAGTAGGACCCCTGAACAAAAGCTCAAAAGGGAACAGGCTTATTTTAGGCGTGTGTGACTAAGCGACTAAATATCCTGAGGCCATCCCGATGTGTTCAACTACAGTAGTAGCACTAAATTAGTCAATGGATTTTTAAGGATTTTTAAAAATCCCTATTGAGAATTGTGAAACCTTTTGTTAGGGATTTTTTTTTGTTTGTTAGTGTGCTCACTGCAACCCAGATAGGCTGCTCTCATCTGATAGTGTAGTTGAAAATCTACCAGATGGCACTTAAGTACTGTAATAGGAACTGGCCTGTTTCAGTAGTTATAGCAAAAATAATTTTTGAGGATTTTTTCCCTAAATTTTGTGAAGGATAAATAGGAAATCTCACAAAATTGCTTGACAAATTTGGTGCTACAACTATACTACACCTAGAATAGCAGAAGAACTTGTAAAAGTTTTCAGTCATGTGGGTATCCCCAGGGAGATACTTACTGATAAGGGAAGTAATTTTAATGCAACCCTGCTCAAGGAGCTCTATTGCCTCCTAGGGATAGTGACAGTTAGGACATCCCCCTATCACCCCCAAACTGACGGGCTGGCAGAATGCTTTAATCAAACCTTAAAGGGTATGCGAAGGAAATTTGTAAATGAAGAAGGGAAGGGAAGGATTGGGACAAATATCTGCCGTGTGTATTATTCACCTATCGAGAGGTACCTCAAGCCTCTACAGGCCACTCTCCATTTGCAATGTTGTATGGGAGGCACCCTTGTGGACCTCTAGACATAGTAACGGAGTGTTGGGAAGAGGGAAAGGACCTGAAGTACCCCGGGATAGGGGCGTACATGAAATAGCTAAGGCAGAGGCTAGTAAAATACATCAAGACAGCCTATGAAATTAACAGCCAGGCCCAAGAAAGGCAAAAAGAAAGATAAGATAAAGGTACTGGGATTAAAACTTCTGCAGTAGGGGACCATGTGTTATTACTTTTACCCTCTTCATCCAACAAATTGCTGATGAAGTGGCAGGGACCCTACCAGATCTTAAGACAAACAGCCCTGTCACCTATGAAGTGGAGACTCTGGATAAGAAACCGGGAAAAAAGGTGTACCATGCTAATCTTTTAAAAAAACTGGCATGAGAGAACCCCAGCTAATTTAGGCTTGTTGGCAGTACCCGAGACTAAGGGAACAGACTTAGAGGTAGCCTATACCCATTTAGAATTCACCAACGGGGTCAACGAGGTTACCATAAACCCTTCCTTAGACCTTATTCAAATAGAGGAATTACAGGCCCTTATCCAGAAGTATCCCAGTACCTTCACCAGTCTCCCAGGTAGAGCATTGGAATAACACATTTGATCCAAACTTATTCACCTGCCTTGAGGAAGAAACCATATAGGCTCCCTGAGAGGGTTAGAAATCAGGTCCAGCAAGAAATTCATAAAATGTTACACCTAAAGATTATCGAACCATCCACAAGTGCTTGGTGTTCTCCCCCTCATGGTAGTACCCAAGAAAGAGGGAGGCATACACCTATGTCTTGATTTTAGGTGGCCCGAATCAAGTTTCACAGTTTGATGCATACCCCATGCCCAAGGTAGATCGTATTGGTAATGCCAGATACATATCCACTCTATATCTCACAAAAGGGTATGGACAAATCCCCCTTGGAAGCATCTTCCAAGGAGAAAACTGCCTTTAGGACACCAGTGAGACTGTTCCAGTTTAGAACTATGCCCTTTGGACTACATAGAGCACCTGCAATGTTCCAGAGATTTATGGACCAAGTGCTGGCACCTCATGCTAATTTTTGTGCAGCTTATTTGGATGACGTAGTCATGCATAGTCCAGCCTGGAACACCCACATGCAACATTTAAGTGGTGTGATTGAGACTATCAAAGCAGCAGGGATGACCATTAATCCCACAAAATGTGCACTAGCCATGAACAAGGCCAGGTATTTGGGCTTTGTATTGGGTAATGTAGTCATAAAACCTGAAATAAACAAAATAGATGCTGTAGCAAACTGCCCCATACCTGAAACAAAAAAGCAGGTCAGATCATTTTTGGGTTTAGCAGGGTACTACAGGTGATTTATTCCCAACTTCACCACTATGGCGGCTCCATTAATGGACCTCACCAAAAAGAAATATTCCAATCACATTAAGTGGACTCCTGAATCTGAGAAAGCTTTCCAAAATATCAAAGCCACTTTATGTTCCTCCCGGTGCTTAAAAGTCCTGATTTTAATCACTCCTTTATTGTACATACGGATGCCTCTGGTACAGGAATAGGGGCTGTGTTAAGTCAAGATGTAGGGGGAGAAGAATATCCAGTGGTTTTTATCTCCTGAAAGCTACACGGTAGAGAAAGAAGTTACTCGACAGTAGAACAGGAGTATTTGGCGGCTAAATGAGCCATTGAAGCCTTACACTTTTATTTGTGGGCAGCCCCCTTCACACTTGTTACAGACCATAATCTTTTGTGTTTTATACAACAGATGAAGGATAAAAACAATAGGATTATGAGGTGGTACCTGGCTGTTAAACCCTATAAATTTGAGGTAAAACACAGCGCAGGAATCCAGCATGCCAACGCTGATTTTTTGTCCCGGTTTGGGGCTAATAGTGCAAGGAGTGACCAGTAAAAATTAACCAGATGCAGTTTAAGAATGTATGTTTTCTGATAATAGACACCCCAGGGTAAAGTTAGTTATTACAGTTGTGTGACATCTTGGTATCTTGTAGGGTCATCTGTTAATGTCCTGTAAGATTGCCTGCTTTGTGATGTCTTAGTAAGGGACCCTGGGGTGGAGCTTCTAAGAGAAAGGTGGGTGGAAGCTCCATCCTACCCATAGTAAGGGTAGAATGTCTTAAAAACCAGTTTACTTACTGGTTTTTACTTAACCATGGGGGTATGTGAGGACGTTAGTGCCCTCCCTCCTTGTCTGGCACTCCTGGGCCTTCTCTTTTCCTTCTTATTAAAGTCTACTGCAGTAGCACCCTTTTCTTAAAAACTATCCTTTATTTCCTTTTCTACTTCAGCAGCTCAGCCACCCACTGAAGTATCTTCTGCCTGTACTTTCCCCTCTTTATTTTATTTTCTTTCCACCCGGAATACCTGCAAACTAGAGATGTACTCATTGTGCCCTGTAAGGTAAAAATCAGTCGTGCTCCTGTAAGTTTGCACCATAATCGTGCATTGGAGCCTATATTTTTTTTGTTTGCTGAGGGAGCTGATGCTGCAAGCCTAGACCCCAGTTTGGTGCCTGGAGTTTCGTCCCAGTCTAAGACTCACTCGCCCTGCAGTCAGGACTCAACTGTCCGACGGTACCTGGGGAGAAACTCCAGAATGTGCGACGCTGTCTCCCATGCTCTCCACTCCCTGCAGAAACATCTCAGCTCCTCCTAAGATGTGTCCTGGTTCCCAGTTTTTGGTTTGGGTTTCTTGCTGTGGAACACGCAGGACACACCTCATGAATGTGTGAGGAGAAAAATGAGCGAAATGCACTCTGCGAGATGCTTTCTTGCTTCAAGACGCAACTCACAAAATAGCAAATAACAGATTTGAAACTGCAGGCATGCAGTTTCTGTTTTTACACTTCTCTCTCTCCCCTTTGAAGAATGGGAATATAAAATTAATAAAACACTGGTCCTTTCTCTTCATTTTAAAAGGGAGACAGAAATGAGAATATAAACAGTGTGCAGCCTTTACAGAAGCCTTGTTGCACCCATTAGCATTACAGCATCCCTTTGCTGTTATTTTACTGTTTATTTTACTGTTATTGCATCAAATTAAAAATGGATACAAAAGCAGTGCTATACTGAAGGAAATTGCTAGTTAATCCTTTACCTTTGAGTTACAATATTTAATGCAGGTTACAATGAACAAAACCAGAGAAACCAAAGAGAAAGTAACTCAGAGACAGTAAAGGTGTTTATAGCCTACCTTCTACCTCTGTGTTCTGGGTGCCTCTATAGGAGTCAGCGTCCCCAACCAGTGGCTGTATTATATTATATTATACCACATGTCAATCGCTATAAAGTGAGTGGGGTTATGTTTTCTTATGTTTGATAAAAACTTGGAAAATCTATTTTAAAGTTTATTAGCAGACTTTAAGTTCATTTTTCTTGCAAATATCTAATAATTTTGATATTTTCCCTGTCCGCCAAATTCACCAGACTATGTATTAGAATAGTTATTATTAATTTGTATTAGATTAGGAGTGGAGCAGGTGGATCAGGTGACCAGAGGTTCATATAAAAGGCATCCCTAGAAACATAGGCGGGTCAAGTTCAGCCTGTGTTGCTGTGACAGGAAGACCTCTGCTAGATGATTGTGAAATTGCTGCAATTGATGTCCACTGTGTAGTTGGTTATGTTCTGTTATTTTTGTTTTGTTTTCTGTTCTTATTTTTGCTAATGTTCAAAATAATGCCGCACTACCAATGTGTTTTACACTTTAAACGTGGTGTCAGTGTCTCAATACTCGGAGTCCAGGACAATCCTGAGCAAGTCATTTAACTTCCTTGTGCTCCCAGGTTGCATCTTGAAACAAGCTTCGGCTTAGTGTGCTACTCCTGATTAAACAATGTTCCCTTTCCCTTCCTTTTCCCCCCTTGAATCAGGCCAGTCCCAGAAAAGAAATTACCCCTCCCCCTCAACACATTGACAAGCTGCTGTCTGGAATTCAGATGCAACAGGAGGAATGGGATAAAATCTTTTCCACTAAAGCATTTGCAGCCAAAAAAAGACAAAGGCTAGGCAGAGTCAAAATGGCTGATAATGCATTAAATTGATAAAATATATAGAATTAAAGTGTGGACAATATCTTAATGTATTTGTTATACTATTGTGATATTAAAATCCCAGACTTACATCACAATAATAGAAAAAAAAGGAAAACTTTAAGGTCAAGAAAATGTAGAAGCAGGTGGTATTTTTTTGCATCATAATCAGAAACCTATACAGCATTAGGCCAAGAAGAAACATAAGCAAATTGAATAGACTTGCTTATACATGACTGCCAGAAAGGCTGAACTGTCTTGCATGCAAGCTGCAGCCAACTTCGAGCTTATTTGCTGACTGCAGTGCAGAGGGGAGCTGAAAAAAAGATAGAAAACAAAGCAGAGTGGACCTGCAATTATGAGTTTCTGTATTTTATTGCTTTCATTTATTTATTTAAAAATTGGTGTTCTCTTTTACCATGGGTCAGCCTGTACCCAGTCAATGTACAACCTGCCAGTGGAATTTGGGTCCTGGAGGAAGCAGCACAGTAGGAGAGATGGGGGGTGCCGCTATTGTCCAGCCACCACTTTAACAGGTAAGCAGTCACTCTGACTTGCAGCAGATGACTGCAGGCACCATCCATCCTGTGCATAGTGAAAACTGTAACAATACAATGGATTAAGTACTTTGTTCATCTTAGAACGGCTAAAAAGTACTATAATTCAGATCTTATAAATTGTAACACCACTTAGGTTGTATACATGATAACATTCCCATGTGGTAAAAACTATATGGGACAAAGTAAAAGATGATGAAAACAAAGAAAATCCAAACATAAAGCTGCCATTAGAGTTGGTAATACTAGCCATGCAATGACTGAGCATTACCTGAAGGCTGGGCATGAATCTTTATACTTCCTTGAAATTTGTGGCACTTGAACAAGTGACATTGGGACCTGGGGGTAGGAACATTGTAAGAAAAACTCCTTCAGTGGGGGCATTTTGGATGTGGAAATTCGACAAAACTATTACTAAAAATCCTAATAAAGAATGTCATATTGCCCCTTTCCTGTGAATGTTTTTCTGTTCTGATTATTATTTTTATTTCTGCATTTAATATGAATTTACATTCATTGTTTTATTGTAATTTGTACTTTTAATGTACCTGATAAGGGATAGCCAACGCAGGCCTCGACACGCACATCAACCCTTTGTGAGGGAAGGCTCCCCAGCCTGCCACAATGTGTCATCTGTACACCAGACCACTACTCTGTTCTTTCCCAGGCTGGGGCTGGTACTGCACACTGTAGTGCCTTCCACCCAGCCTTGGCCCATTTAGGCTGCTCCCTGAGCTCACACCCAAACTCAGGTCACTGGCCCAGGAAGGCAACATGGTCCCCAAAGGGCCAACAGCCATCCCTGCAAACAACATCACTTTATAGATTTTGGTGGGGGGGGGGCACATTTTGACCCAAAATGTTCAGCATACTCTTACTATGACCCCACCTCATGAACCCAGTAGGTGAAAAGTTTCAAATCCTACCTGAAAGGTGATAGAAATATAGAAATTTATTTCATTTATTTATTTATTAGTGTTTTGGATTACTGTACAAGTATCTTTGAGCTGAGAGCTCTTTTACAAAGGTTCCACATCAGAGAGTAATGAAGACAAATCCAGACAAAAAGTTAAAACTAGAACAGGGCAGAAATTACAGTAGGAGGGAATTACATCATTCTGAATTACAATAGAAAGGAGCTACATCATTTAGACTACATGTTCAATGTGCTTACGCAACTAGATGAGATAAGATGATGCTTGTGTAACTTGATTTGCTTTGTGGCTTTCCGCCTCTCTATCCGTGGGATATACCACCCTGTAGGTGTATGATGCAAGGAACCCTAGAGGAGGGTTCCCCCCTACAGGCACCATGGGAATGATTGCATCGGCTAAAGGTAGGTTAGGAAGAAGCCCATGGGTAAGAGTGATAAGTCGCTGGAGAAGGAATGGTGGATGGTGGACAATGAAAAAATGAATCCTGGCGAGGCCCAGGATGTGTGACCTTTTAAGCCCAATGGGGGAGTGACGTAGTTGCTCCACCCATCAAACCTCGGGCTTAAATCCCTCCCATTCAATGTGCTTATGCAACTAGATGAGATGAGATGAGATGAGATAATGCTTGTGTAACTTAATTTGCTTTGTGGCTTTCCACCTCTCTAGCTGTGGGATATACCACCCTGTAGTGGTACGACACAAGGAACCCTAGAGGAGGGTCCCCCCCTTACAGGTGCCGCAGAAATGATTGTGTCAGCTAAAGGTAGGTTAGGAAGAAGCCCAAAAAGAATACCCAAAGGTGTCAAGCATCGAAGAGGCGAGGATGATGAATGAATGAATTCTGAGAAGATGATAAGGGCGTACTTCCTAATGAGAGAGGGGAATGCTGAGGGCCACCATCCACCTCCATCTAACAGTGGAACCTAACTAAGTAACCTAAGAAAGCACTAACTCTAACTAATATTATGACCATTGGCACGGAGGAGAGGAAAAAACCCCTTTGAGGAGGAAACCTCTGGGGATCCAAGGCCTAGGTCACCTTCTCTCCAGGCTGACAGTGTTTGATATGAGGATGACATTTGATTGGAGGATGTATGTTGGTAAAGAGAGGGATTCGTTAAAGAGAAGGATACGAGTAGGAAAGATGATAATGGGATAGGGGAAAAACCACAAAAGAAGGCACAGATCGAAGTAGGAACATGTGGCAATGATGAAGACTGAGGATGATGATCGCTGCAGGAGGGCAGCAGGTCGATGAGGTAGCATAAGACCCAATGAGAGGAATGCTTGATTGAGTGATGTGAGTAAGTAGATGCTGAAGCCGATAGGGCATGCTTGACTATGTGCTGTGAATGATTAGACCCTGAGGTCAGAGTTGATGAGGTAGCATAGGATTCAATGATAGGAATGCTCAAGTAAGCAATGTAAATAGATAAACCTTGGGGTAAGGAGGAGTGAATGATGACAGGAGTCAGGAACCTGATAGATGTGGCAGGATGGCCACAGGTCGATGAGGTGGCATAGGAGTCATGATAGGTATGCCCAAAAGAAATATCAATTGCAGGCTTTGATTGGAGTAAATCCTTGATGGCCGATATGGAACATGAAGAAGAAGAAATGGGAATGAACTTGAAATGAACATGTACGAAGGTAGTATGCTCGATAGAGCAGTGTGAGGAAGTAGGCACCTCGATTGCAGGCCAGACAGAACCAGCTGAGGTATACTAATTGGTCAGCCAAGGCAGACAGATTGAGCAATGGAAATAAATGAGCAGGTCGGTGTGAGGCATCGAGGAGCTGAGAGAGCTAAATGAACTGGAATGAGTTGGCCAGAGACAGGTCGAGCAAGATGGTGATGTAGCGAAGCCTTGAGTGGAGGCAGGGCATTGGAGGCAATGAGAGGTTGAGCAATAGCTGAACTAGATGAGCAGGATGTAAAGGTCAGATGAGCAAGGGATAGAAGCTGAGGTAGTGGGTCGAGTCGAGGTAGATTCAAAGATAGGCGTAAGCAATGTAGGTGCCAAGGCACTGGTGGGTGGCTTGAGTAAGCAATGGAACTGAATAGACCCTTAGGTTAGACTGAGAACATGGGGGCACGGATACGCCCAACAGACTAAGTGGAGAGGAGGAAACAAAGAAGTAAGGTGATGGCAGGATATTTCAAGATGCAGGATAGGGAAACCCCAAAAGAAACACAGGACAAGGAATGGGGGCTGAACAATAGGGAAGGGAGCGGTAAATAAAGAGAACACAAAAGCTACAGACTGAGTCTGCTGCAAAAATGCTTTCCAAACTACTTCCCCCATTCAGGACAGCTGAAAAGGAAAGAAGGACATGAGTAGGGATGGCAGATAATGACAGGAAGAGGGGTCTGAAACACAGTGGAAAATAGCTAAGTTCTGGTACATAAAAACAGTATGAGATCAATAATTTCAAGACATTGAAAGCTTAGAAAACAAATGAAAAAGTGACACATTTACTATTTGGAAATGTCATTCCCTGTAAGTAGCAACCTGCCTGGTAAAGGCGCCATATGTCCTGTAGAACCACTATTGATACAGGAGCCCTTGTCAGGCTGAAGGCAGCATGGCATATGCAAGTTGAAGGAAGCGTCAGTAATGAAAACTTCTCAGTGAAGAATGGACTGCCCCAGTAATTATTAGCTTGATGAAACCATTCAGATCCAGGACAAGGAGAAGTCACACCTGTTGAGGAACTCGATAGAAGGCTGATTGAGAAACTGACAGGGCTGGAGATTCCAGCAGAGTTGAAAATGTAGACATCCGGCCGAGAAGGGCGTTGAAATGCTTGTTGATAAAAGCAGGCAGCAATGGGAAATTCAGAAACAGCAGAAAGGAGGAAAGTATCGAGCTATTGGAGCATCCGCCTTGGACGTGGAATTGCAGAAAGGGGAATAAATCCTGAAAGACTGTACAAGGCGAAGAATGAAAGGAGGGCTGTGAACAAGTGGCAAAAGGGGGGGCAGAACTCCGAGGGCCACGTGCAGTCAGCCATTCAGGTGTGTTGTGGAACAGTGAATGAGGAGAAGGGTTGGGGCATTTCTCTGAAGATGAAGGGAGCAAGTGGAGGAGCAGAACTAAGGAGGAGCATGAAACGGCAGTGTTTTTGCTGTTCACGAGGTAAAAGAACAGCAGCAGGGAAACTCAGCGGGGGACTAGGTCGGCGATCCATGGAGTTGCAAAACAGGAGGCAACACTGAAAGGAGCGAATGGGTGGTGGCACAAAGTGGCGCAGAGAGGGAGGTATGCAGCAGTATGGCGACAGGATGGTGTACCGGGGGGGATCAGAGAACGGAGGCTAGCACCTGGAGGCAACCACAGAGAAAGGGCAGAATGGGAGCAAGCAGGAAAGAGCCATCAATGTGAGCGGGAGCAGCTGGAGGCCAAACGAGTGGAGAACAGAGCATGAGAAGGTGCAGCCAACTTGGCCTCCTGCTGCAATGAAAAAATGAATCCTGGTGAGGCCCAGGATGTGTGACCTTTTAAGCCAGATGGGGGAGTGACATAGTTGCTCCGCCCATGGAACCTCAGGCTTAAAGCCCTCCCATTGTATAAGAAGACACAGTATAAATATTGAGGTGAAATCACTGAGAGCAATACACAGTCCACTAGGAGTCCAAAAGGTAAGTAAGTTTCAATGTGCACAAGATACTTGGCATGAAGTCTGTGGGTAGGGCAGGTCAGTCAAAGAAGGCATCATTAAGTGAAGTGGAGTAAGGAGGTTCATAGGGCCAGAAAGGGACAAGCGTGGTGGGAAGCAGAGGAGAGAGGAAGGCAGGTTCTGGGTGGTAGAGATAGACCGGGTAATAATGGTAAGGATTCAAGTGCGAAGATCAAGTCTAGAGTAGTGAACAGTCTGAGGTGCCCTAAGTTGGTCAGTCACAAGTACAGAGTGCTGAGAGGTGCTGCCGAAGCTTACGTTTAAAAGGCCCAAGCTTAGATTCAACAAGTATATCACAACCAAGATAGTTGAGCTAAGTGGGGGCACGGTACCTAAAAGATCTCTGCCCTTGGGAAGTGCGGCAGAAAGAGACCTTATAAGGCTTACTGTAGATGCCTCTGGTCTGGGGGGGTGGGTCATTGCAAGGCTTAGGAGATTCTGGACCCCTGGTGTGGTAAGCCCTAATGCTGTTATTTTTGCTAACAGGCAGGTGTGATACTGAAGCCTACCTTTCAGGTGTAGCCAACCTGTCTGTGCATATAAATCACATGTATGCATATACTTATGGGCTCCGGTGATTAGCCTGCAGGCTTTATTCAATGCGTGGCTACTCTCTTCAGTGAGGAGTCGGATGCAGCCCCATAAACTACTAAGCCATAGTCAATTGGGGAGATGACTGAGCTGTTCACTGCTAGCCTACTGTAAGCGCCTCAGCACTCATGCAGTGTTTGTGTCTATATAGTAAAGCTATTTTTGCATTAACAGCTTTAGCTACATAGTCGATATGGTTAGCAAAAGACAAGGTATTTTAAGCGTGACTCTTAAGTATTTGAAGGTGTTGACCAGTTCAGGAGGGGTGTTTAGGTTGTTGTGGATGGTGAACTGGTAGGATTTGTGTTTGTTATATGGAGAGGCAAAGGTCATGATATTTGTCTTTTCATAATTTAGGAGGAGCTTGTGCTCCTGGAACCAGGTCTCAACACTGGAGAAGTTCATTTGAAGTTGTTTCTCCATGAGAGAAGGATCAAGGTGACTAGTATAGAGAACTGCATCATCAGCATAGAGGAGGATGTTATCCTGGCATGTGAGTGAGATGGTTTAGGAAGAGACTAAAGAGCAGGAGCCCTAAGATGGATCCTTGAGGGACCTCCGTGTGAACTTTCAGACTGTCTGAGAGTATTCCATCAATGTTCACTTGTGCCTTGTCCATAAGGTAGCTCTGGAACTAGCTCACTGCTTGGGCAGAGAGCCCTGTGGTACTTAATTATCTTTGTACCATACTTGACTCTGGGTTGTTTTGCCCTCCACATTCATTTCTAATACCTTTCATTGTATTGTCCATTTCTCTTGTTTTGTATTTCCATGACGTGGAGCCTTTGCAAAGGAGTCGCTGACTCAAACGTTTGTAATTCTGATCTCTAAATAAACAAACAAATAAAAATAATTGACTAGCAAGTCATGGTTGATCGTGTCAAATGCTTTGGTGAGGCCAATGAATGTCCCCCCTACCAACTGCTCACAGTCTAGTGCCTTATGTATAAACCTGGTGAACTCAACAAGTGCAGTAGTGGTATTATGCGACTTCTGAAAAACGTTCTATTGGGGACATTGAATTCGATACTTGTTGAGATATTCCACTAGTTGATCTGTTACAATCTTTTCCAGGGCTTTGAAGAGTGGAGAGAGAATGGATATAGGGTGGTAATTAAAGTGTAATGCCCTGAAACATAGAATTTGATAGCAGATAAGGACAGCTGGGCCCATCTAGTCTGATCATTTCATGGAGTGACTGCAAAATCACCTATTGGTCTAGATTTGAAAAATTTCACCTACCTTGTTCACAAGGTGGGTTTCCAAAAAGGGTATGTTGAAAATTTGGAGTAGGAATATTAAAAAAATTATCAAGTTATGAGTAACACTTTAAAATGCATTGAAATAAATTAGTCAGACTACCAATTTCCTCAGTTCCCAGTCCATCTTTGAAGAGTGAAGGAATGTCTTCAGTCTAGAGAGGATTATAGCACTGGGCCCACAGTAGGTAAGTATAGGGTGGGGGTGTGAAGGGTAGGGGATGCTGAGGGAGGGTAGGGGTGGGGTGGGGTGGGTGGGGTCAGGATGGCAGCTAAAAACAACAAGGGTCAGTTTTCTTTATTTTGGGTTAAAAAAACAACAAAGAAAGACATCAAGGGATGGTTTCTAAAAATGATAAGTGTTTTTCCTTCTGAGTCCCAAGGCTCTGAATCTCACTGTTTTCATGCTGTGATCAATGTGATTAAATAATATGGAAGCAGTGACCGTGTTGGCCAAAGTCGAACTTACTCTACATAGAGTGCACCTGTCTTCTGTTTAGTTATAGCAGCAGTCCTCTTACATAGGTGACCAGCATACTGAAACTGTAGAAATTTCTGCCAAGGTGCAGCTTGACAGATGAACCTCAAAGATAAAGGTACAGCCTCACTGTCTGGCTGCTGGCATTATTTTCCATAATAAAATATTAGCTAGCAAAGTTTTAGAATGCTGTCAAGGTTCAGCATCTAGCTCAGGGGACTGGTCTTGCCTGACTTGTATGCCTTCTAAGAACCACCAGTACATGAAAATTGTTTGAGAAGGAGTTTGGCACCAGCAAGCTGCCCTCCAGAATTTAGAAAACTCTTGATTTTTCTTATAGCAGCTAGAGATAGTTGAAATGCATAATTTTTTCCAGGAAGAGGTTGATTAGTGCAACTGCAATGGGGCCGGGGCTGGTTCAAAGTACATTAGGATGGCTGAGCGAGGCAGATGGGTGGGGCACCGCTGACCCTCGCACAACACATGCCTATATCCAGTGCTGCCAGCAGCACACTTCTTACCACACTGAATCTCTCTCTCTCTCTCTCTCCCTCTCTCTCTTTCTCACTCTGTCTCTCACTCTCTTTCTCTCTCTCTCTCTCTCTCTCTCTCTCTCTCTCTCCTCAGCAGCTGTAAGAGCTGTAAGATTGCAACTCAGCAGCTACCTAATCAGGACGTGGAAGTGCTGCTGCTGGGTTTGAACATTTGGATGAGTAAACCATGTTCTCAAGCACTTTTTTCTTTGGTCTGTGGAGTTAGCCCAGTATTACCAATGTTAGGCAGTACTGAACACTTGCCCCTGGAAAATAGAAGCCTTGACGTGTGGGCTGAGTGTGTAGCCCTGGTCCCCAAGACTGGCCTAATCCAGTGTCCACAGAGGAACAGACTGAAGGTTATGTTAAGGACTACTATCAATGATCATGGTTATCTTTCTTTGTTTTTTTTGTTTTTTTTTTTCAAACAATTTTTATTTAGTTTTCCTAAGTATACATATAGTGAAACTGATGACTTTAGGTAGGGTATACAAAAGAATTCATACAGATGTTATCAATTTACAACATTCTTAAATAAAGTCTTGAAACTACAATCGATAAATCATTTGTATAAATATTGGGTGAATAAAATTGTTTATCATAGATCTACTAGAAGGCATGTCAAATACTTCTTGCTGTAACAAAAACATTAAGCTGAAGTAATAAGTCAACTTTTGTCTAACCAGTGAAAAAAGGCAGCCCAATTAGCTTCATATTTATGTAGTATCTTGTTATTAAGATGGCTAATTCGCTCGTTGATGGCTACTTTTGCTAGAGAATTGATCCATTCCTGCAGGTCTGGTGGACGTGTATCCTTCCAATGTAATAAAATGAGTCTTTTGAAACACAATAAAGCTACCAACAGCCATCTTTTTTCCGGACATGACAAACAGACTAAAGACTCCTTATTACCCAGAATAAATATCCCTGGATCAAAAGGAAAATATCTTTGAAGGATGTCCTTACATGTCTCCCAAATTCTTACCCACCCTGAGACTAATGTGGGACATTTCCACATCATATGTAGAAGGTCAGCATCTTTCGCCCCACATCTCCAGCAACAGCTGTCTGAGGAGAGCCCCCAAGCAAAAAGTTTGTCCGGAGAATAATACCAATTATGTAATATTTTAAATTGTATTAATCGACTTTGAAGGTCCATACTGGATTTGTATGCATTTTTCCATAATGAAATCCAAACAGAATCCTGAATATGACAATCTAGGCTATTCTCCCACTGTTCCTTAGCTTTGTTTGTTAAGTCATCCCAGGATTTATTTAATACTTGATATAGTTTCCCACCACCCCCTTTGGAATTTGCCAAAGTGACGATTTTTTCCAATTCTGACCTGGTGTAGGGGATGAAATAGTCCTCCAATGATGATTGTAAAGCATTTCTTAACTGTAAATAAAAATAAAACTGTGTGTAGGGTAAACCATAATTGCCTCTTAATTCTAAGAATGACCTTAAGGTCCCTGTGAGTGGATCAATAATATCTCTTATTAGAGATCCTTTATTTTCCATAAAGGTTGATTAATACTTTCCCATCCCATTTAAGATTTGGGTTTCTCCATATCGGAGAATACTGGTGAGGAACAGAGCCCTCAGTTATTTGATTTATAACCTGGGATAAGGACTTGCAGAATTGCTTAAACAGGGATGGGAATCAATACACGGATGGGCACCTATAATTAAGTGATGAAGTATGAGGAGGAAATGCTATCTTGCTCAAATTTAACCCATAACGGTGAATTATTTTCCGGAAGTAACCAATGGCAAGTTTGTTTAAATAGAAAGGCTTGATGATATTTTTTGAAATTATTAAGGCCCATGCCCCCTTGAAGCCAATGTTTCTTGATTTTATCTAGATTAATTCTTGCCTTTTTCCCTTCCCACAAAAAGGAATGTAACAATCCATCAATTTTCTTAAACCATCTGGATGTAATATGTAGCGGGATCATGTTTAATAAGTATAATATTTTGGGCGCTAGCATCATTTTCACAGCATTGACTTTTCCCCATAAGGAAAGGTTGAGTTTGATCCATTTATCCAAGGATAATTTCATAGATTCAACTAAAGGCTTAATATTTAACCCTAGCATATCCTTTAGATTATTTGAAATAATAATTCCAAGATAAGAGATGCAATTATTTTTCCACACCAAGTTATACCGTGAGCATAACTCTTTGAGTATAATGTTATTCCCCTGCAGAGGGAGCATTTCAGACTTAGCCCAGTTAATAGATAGGCCAGAGATTCCTCTAAATTCCTCTAACAACCTCAAAATGGAACTAATAGATTTGTAAGGAGAAGAAAGGGATAATAGGAGGTCATCAGCGTAAGCAATTACTTTATGTTCCAACTTATGGAATTTAATCCCCGTAATGTCTTTACTTAGTCTAATTATTCGTAAGAGTGGTTCTAAAGCTAGAATAAATAGTAGTGGAGAAATAGGGCATCCTTGTCTAGTCCCTCTTTCCAGATTAAATTTCCCAGATAAGATTCTGTTCATATAGATAGTAGCCGTAGGGGATTTATATAAAGTTTTGATTCTTGATATAAAGATGTCACCAAAGCCAAACCCCACAAGTACCTCAGTTAGATAACCCCATTCAATAGAATCAAATGCTTTGTGAGCATCCAATGCCAATAGTATAGCAGACTCCTGATTTCTAGAGGTCATCCATATTGTAGACAGTATTCTTCTTATATTTTCAAATCCTGCTCTCCCCTTAATGAAGCCCACCTGGTCTCTATGTATAAGATTCCCAATAACCTGTTGTAATCTATTAGCGTGAATCTTTGGCCAAATTTTATAATCTATATTTAACAGGGAGATTGGATGATAGTTGGCTGGATCTAGTGGGTCTTTATCTTTTTTTAGAAGGACAGTTATGACTGCCTCAGTCATCGTGGGAGGCAGACTTTCATTAATCTCAGATTCTGCATACACACTTTGTAGGATAGGTGTAATCACCTCTTTCAGAATGACATATATTTCAGCAGGCAGTCCATCAGAACCCGGGGCTTTGGCATTTGGTAACCCATTAATAGTATCTTTAATCTCTTGAGACAAGACTTCTTTATCTAACAACTGCTGTTGTATCTCCGAGATCTTAGGTAGTTTGGCTTTATCTAAAAATTGATTAATTAAACCCTTATTATTCACAGTCTTACTGTTATATAAATCTGTGTAAAAGTCTGTAAAAACCTTGTTGATATTAATAGTTTTACTATGTAACTTCCCCGCAGAATCCTTAATACTAGGAATATTATTCCTATTTTGCATTTGTTTAAGCCTATATGCCAATAGCTTGCCCGCCTTTTCTCCTGACTCCCAGTATTTTTGTTGAGTTCTATAGAAGCAAACTCCCCTTCCCGTATGTAATTTATTTATTTCATATCTGAGTAGAGTTATTTTCCTAAAGCAGTCTTTTGTTACCCAGAATTTGATTTATGAGTTCTTTCCAATTCCAGAAGTTCCTTTTCTCTTTGAGCAAGTAATTTCCCCCTCTTTTTTTAAAAAGAAGTATAACTCAGAATTCTGCCCCTAATATATGCCTTAAATGCTTCCCACAGGGTAGCTTTCGAGGTCTCCCCGTTATTATTATACAAAAAAAATTGTTCTGACTCCTTGATAATCCAGGGTCTAAAGTTGTCATCATTCAGTAAGGAACAATTAAATTTCCAATGGAAAGATTTTTTTTCCTCTTGGTCTAAGTTAACAATAGAAATGGGAGCATGGTCAGATATTATAATGGGACCAATATCAGCGTTTAACATATTATTCAGCAGATCATTCGACAAAAGGAACATATTGATCCTACTATATGAGCCGTGCCTATGAGAGAAAAATGAGTAATCTTTTTGAGTAGGGTGCATCAGTCTCCATGCGTCTGAAATGCCTAAATCTTTCATTCTGTCCCTGATCATCTCACTGTTTCTGTCTCTCATTCTGTTAAACTTAGGGTTACTTCTATCAATCCATTGGTCTAAAACAGTGTTGAAGTCTCCCCCTATTATAATGTTCCTGTTCGGAATGCAGCTGATCATATCAAAAAATTCAGAATAAAAGGAATATGAATCTTCATTTGGGGCATAAAGGTTGCAAATAGTGAGATCAAGTCCATCTAACCTCCCTTCCAGAATTTTCCATCTACCCAAAGAGTCTGTTTTATGAGAGGTCATTGAAAAATTTAGGGATTTCCTAATAAGAATAGCTAACCCCTTCTGCTTTTTACTAACTGAGTTATGAAATACGTTTCCTACCCACATTCTCTTTAGTTTTTCTGCCTCCTCATTCAGTAAATGGGTCTCTTGCAATAAAGCTATATCAGCCTTCATCCTTTGTAACTGGGTTAAAACCTTTTTCCTCTTAACTGGAGTGCCTAAACCTTTCACATTCCAAGATATACATTTACAGTTCGCCATAGAGCCTGCCATAGTACTTTATAAATCTTAACAATGTAACACACGCCTCGAATAGTTTCAACCCTATATTTACACAGAATACCCCCCTTTTAAACTTTAAATAAACATTTCCATTTAGCTGAATTAACCTCTGACCCCATAAATAACAGATAGACTCTAAACCTAAAATGAACGTAGAAGTCTTAGTAGAGCACTGGGGCCCAGTCTTTAAAAGTAAATAATATTTAGTATTTACATACAAGAATAACCTAAAACATTTCAGACTAAGTAAGACTATTAAAATAATGGGGATACTAGTAATCCATAAACGATATGATATAAACTTCCCCAACTTACTAAATAATAGTTCAACATAACCCTTGATCCACATGGCCTGGAAACCCAAAGGCTTTGTTACAAGGATCAGTCACGCTGTTTTGATGAGTATGGACTAGAACTAGTGAATTCGGCATAAGATATTTAACCCCTGCCAACTCCATAAATATGGACGAGATCATACATACAAGTAATGCCAAACTCATGGTGAAATATAGAGAAATGAACAGTCTGAGAAAATAGGTACAGGTAGAGATGAAGAAAGCCAGGATTAAAGTAGAAAGCACAAATGGGGGTGTTTAGATCAGTGCAACATAGTGGAAATAAAGATTGCTCTGTACCCTGTCCAAAACCAGTAGCATCTTCAGCTTGAACTCTTTTCCTGAGAACCAAGTAGGTCAAAGGTACAGGGGCATCAAATTTCTCAGCTGGCATCACCCCCTGACAACACGGCTTCATAAGGGCCAAATTAACTGCCCCAAAGGACACCTGTATTTATAAGGGGACAGCCACAATTTGTAATACCCAAACCTATTTATTGGTTTGCACTTCTAACCCGTTACCAATGCCACCCTAAGTTATGAACAGTTGGTACAAATAAAGCACATTTCTATGACAAAAAAAAAATCCAAAGGGAAGGGTGGGGAAAGGGGGGGAAGGCAACCATAAATATCAACAGACTAAGCCTGAAGCAACAAGAAGGAGTCAACAACCCCTATATCCCAAGGCATATTTCTACCTATAAAGTAATTTCGTAATCTAGCTTTTATTATGCTGGGCATACTGGATATGAAATCTTAACAGGGCACCTCATAGGATCACAGGTTATATTCAACTATCTAAGATCTATTTATCTATCCCTATTAACAGAAGATGAGTAAAACTGGTTATAAGTATAAATAGGTTCGACCTTAAACCCAAACACAATGTATTCCTTACTTTGGCTTTAGACATTTCACAAGACGAGTAGTATGTACTTAAATAATCGAGTTAGCTAGACAATCCGCCTTAGGGAGATAGAGGGAACTAACCTTAAATACGAACACTTTATAGAGAAATGCTGCAACAAGTTAGGTAGCTTCTTGTCAAGAATCCTTAAAACTGCCTATGGCATATAACTTACCGGAACGTGAGGGATCTTCTAGAGAGTCAAGAAAGCATAACTTTAAACATCATACAGTCCCTCGTCCCCCTTCCCCACATATCACAACAGATTAAAGTTAAAGTACTAGTAATAAGCTTAAATAGCATTTTCCTGTGGAGGAGCATAACCAACGTAGCCATCGACCCTAGAGTGTAAGAGGGTACCAGGAGGTTCTGGGATACTGGCAGTCTCAGATAGGAAGGAAGAATCTGATTGGTTGGGAAGGAGATTTGTTCTGGTTGGCTGATGATTGCTATGGTCCACTATGGAGATTTCCATGTTGCTGAGTTCGGAGAATTTGTTTGACAGCAGGATCCCCATGGATTTTTTCTCAACAGCATTTTTGGGAGCAAAGGTCGTGGACTTCTGCCTACCCCTCGTAAGTCCTTTACACTTCCTGTTTATCGTCTTCCACTCTTGCCTCTGCGATAATTCTAATAGATTTGTTTTGGATCTGGGACTCTCCGTTGGTCTAGAATTCTGATTGACTTTGCGTTCTGAAGGAGGCTCGTGGGAGGTCTCTTGACGCATTCTGTTAATGGAATCCAACGGTGATTCAAACTTGTAATGGCTATTTCAGTTGGGCCTGATTTTATTTTCAATATAAACCCAAGCATCAGCAGGAGATTTAAATGAATGTGAAACCCCATTAGAAGTTAGCACTAACACCGCTGGGTAGTTAATTCTGTAGGGAATGTTATGCTGTCTCAAGACCCCTCTAATTTCAGAATATGCCTTTCTTTGGGATACCACATCAGCTGAGTAATCTTGAAATACAGAGATCCTATGACCCTGCCATAGTAGCACTTTTCTCTCCCTAGATAGCCTCAGGATATCTTCTTTGACAGAGAAACGAAGGAAGTGGGCTATTATGGGTCTGGGGGGGGGGACCTGATTTGGGTTTCGGAGATAGAGATCTGTGGGCCTGTTCTATTTCTAGTGGTCATCTCCACTCGTGTGCTAGAATATCTGGGAACAAGCCTTGTAGGAAGTTGATAATGTTAGAGCCTTCAGCTCCCTCTGGTATGCCCACAATACATAAATTATTCCTGCGACCTCGGTTCTCTAAGTCATCTATTTTCTGCCATATTAATTGAAATTGTTTATGCATAAAAATTTAACCTTCTTCTAAATGGAATGCTGATTCCTCCAGAGCCACTACTCTAGTCTCCGTTTCCACAATTCTGTCAATAGTTTTCTCAGAATCAGTTTTGATGGAGTCTACTACTGATTTCAAGCCAGCAATATCTTGTTTTAATTCTAACTGGCCTACTGAGATGTTTTGTAATAGAAAACATATAGCTGACATGTCCATATTCTGTATGAACCCATTGGTTTGCCCCCCCCTTGCGCTTCGTTGGCCAGTTCTAGTGACATGATGCTACACCGCGGTAGTTTTTTAGTGATAAAAACTTACAATTTCGTCCGTTTGAGTTTTCCTTCAGACCAGATGTCCTTGGCACTTATATGAATGACCCCCACCCGAATTTATTAGGTGACAGTAGATTTTAAAGTATTTCAAATGGATTTAAATAGCCGCGATTCACTCCGTGTAACGCCTATCCGTCCATTCGCTCAGGCGCCCAGCGAGCGACCGGTTATCTTTCTTTGTGAGGGATGACGCTCGTGGTTCAATGTGAAGGAATAGCTCCTCCCACATTCCACATAAAAGTTAAGCCTTTCCCAGCAGCCTCTGCTTAGAATTTTGTGAATGATGGCTTTCATGGCACTCGGCTCCAGCATGGCTCCTTGGCTGTGCCTCCTAGTCTTCTGCCTGTTTCTTCCTCCTGTATTTCTTTTCCTCTCCTCTCTGTTTCTTGTGCCTCCTTGTTTTGTCCCCGCAGTGTTATTCTTTTTTCCCATTGTGCTCCCCATCTTCTCCTCTCATCTTCCCTCACTTGTCCAGTTTTCCCTCTGGTGTTGTGTCCACTCCCTTCCCTGACCCTGCTTGTTTCCATTCTCCTGGTTCCGTACCTCTTGTTCTGTGCTTGTTTGTCTAGTTCGCATTCTTTCTTTCTGGGGGCTTTTCCTGTTTTTTCTTCAAATCCACCGTACTGTTGCTCCCTCAGCGCTTCCGGGGTATGACAGCACCCCCAGCGCTCGCTCCCAACCTTTGACCACTCCAGTGCATCTTCCTACCATTGTACACAGCTGCTGTATTAGAAGGGCAACATGTCTATAACCTGCATGGCTTCCTTCATTCCCTGCACTCTGATCAAAGATATTGATGGTTGACGCCACTAGCTGCTTATTCTAACCTTTCCATCAAACTGTGCAGCTGTAATGACTATTTACTATTTATTCTTTCTGCTCATCCACTTTGAACCTGTGCTTTGTAACTATGTTATGTCCATGAGTACTGAGTTTGAATCCTGTCACCCCTAAAAGCTGATTGCTTTTGTCAATAAGCCTATCTCCGTTGAACTTATCATGTCTCTAGTTATATCTCAGTTTGCTATGTTCCACCTGACATAAGAGTTTCTCTCTCTTTTTTTTATTATAATTATGCATTAATGTTACTCTAATTGACTGAGTGATGTCCTACGCTAGGAAGCCTTCTTATATGCATGATCCAGCCATACAGTACAAAAGAAATTTCTCTCCTGATTGCCATTTGGTTCAGCCTCTCTGCCACTCCATTCTGCTCAGTCCTCCTGCCACCATGTGGTTTTATCCCTGTTCTACATATAACCTCATTTATTCCCTGGAGCCGCAACTTGTTTGGTTCTCATTTGTACAATCATCTCCTGTATGCATCCATATGTTTTACTACATGTCTTGTACTCATGTGCCTTGAGTCTGTCTCTGCTTGTGATATTCCAGTTTCTATTTCATTTCCCCTACTTACAGTTTTCCTGACTCCATCTGTGCTGTCCCCCTTTCCCCCCTCATCCTGTCCCTTTCCTTCCCTTCCCTCTTTATTCTCTTAGCTGTATCTGCTACTCTTTCTTTGCCAGCCCATACCAGCATTCTGACAGTCTCCATCCCCTGCTCTGCCTTTTGTGGTACTGAGCGAAGGTGGGCTTTCACTGTCTACTGAGGATGGGGGTCCTGTTTCCACCAGCCTCTGACCTCCACCATCCATCAGACTGGGAGTTCTGTCATTCCTACATGTTTTCCCATCAATCCATCCTACCTCATTCTGACAAGTCTCCGTCCCTAGCTCTGTCTCCTGGGGTATTGAGCGAAGGTCACCTTTCCTGGTCTCTGGGATGGAAGCCTGTTTTCCTCTGCTTACTTTCTCAAACAAGTTATTTCCATAACACCAATCTGTTAGTTTCCTTTCCCTAACTCTACCTTGTGGGGTATTGAGTGCAGGTGGGCTTGCCCCCATCTACCAGGGATGGGAGTTCTGTCCATCATTTACAGTTTCTACCATCACTCCATTCCATACAATTGTTCTGACAGTCTCCGTTTTTAGCTCTGCCTAGAGGAGCATTGAGCGAAGGTACGCTTTTCTGTCTACTGGGGATGGGAGTCCACGTCCTCCATCTTAATTTCTAACCAGATCCATTCTCTACCAGTGCTCAAGCAGCCTCTGACCCTCATTCCTGCTTTTTCATCTAAGTGACGTTGGGATCACCCCTGTCTCTCTGGGATGGGAGCCTGCTCCTCCGATCACCTCATTACTAATTCCGCTCTCTCCAGCATCATCCATGCTCTTTACCTACTAATTCCATTCTCTCCAGAATTGTTCAGTTACCTTTCTCGTGCCTGGCCTTTGTCCATCATTCCCTTGCCTTCCATCTTGGACACCAGCCCTGCAGGATCACCCAGGACTCATTCCTGCTCTCCTTCGGCCCATCCACAGGTTTTGTAATTAGCCTTATCCTATGAAGTCTGGACTATTCTACCCTATTGCCACGCTGCACTTACCAAGATGTCCTGTGCCCTGTGTGGCTCTCTCCTTAGATTTATCTTCTCGTCCTTGCTCCTTCAACTCTTCCCATTCTGGATCTCAGACCCTGCCAGTATTGTTGCCACAGCAACTTCCTTCAGGACTTCATGGCTCTGCTTGCCTGTCAGTTCCTTTTGATAAACTGGATATTCCTGCTGCTCTGATTTTCTGTCCTGGACTTGCCAATGTCTGCATTATTATTGCTTCCTACCTCTCCGCATTATAATCGGTTCCGAACTCATTTCCCGCTGAGCAGTTTTGGCCTTCCATTTGTGTACAGTTTCCACCCTGGATTACACTAGGGCCCATCTGGCCCTGCTTCCTTGCCTCACTGGATTTTAGGTTATCCATGCATAACTGCTTTCTCCTCATGGCCTCCATGGCTTCCAGGATTTACATCGTATTCCATTACTGCATTGCTACTGCTCCATACTCAACTACCTTACTCTGCCTTATTGGCATTTCTGGCATTCATGCTACTCATGTCACTTCCCTATCCCTTCTCAAACCACAGCAATCAGCTGCTTCACCTCTTGGATTCATTTTAGCTAAGCCTCATTGATCCACTTGCTGGTATCATGGCCTTTCACTGCCTACATTCTTTCTTTATATGTCATCACTACTTTGGCTTTCTTAATGGGCTTGGTTGGCTTGCTGTCCGCTGGGTGCTCATATCAACATTTCTATCAGTCAGTCTCATTGGTCACTCCTATTGGTCCATCATATCAGTCAATTGTATCAGTCACTCGTGGGGCGTGGCCAACAGCTGAACTGAATGGACATCTAAACATCTGGCTCCCAAAGTAACCCTAAAAATCCTGCATTTTTCTCAAATTTTTCCCTGTAAATAGCGCAATGTTATTATTCTTCCGTTACCTGACAAGCGCTCATTCAGTTATCATCTAGACATCGCTCGATCAGCGCAAGAACACTGGAGTTTCTTTGGCTGTGCAGTTTGTCTCCCATCCCTGCCATTAGGCCTGCAACATCCTCGCGATGTAGTCTACCCCCACGCCAATGCAATCAGAGGACAATTTATCTGAAATCTGGCAGATGTTCACTGAGATTCTCCACTGAATGGACAGACTGGATGTAGCCACAAAAAAAAAATACTGAGGACATAGTCGACCTATCGCAACACGCTTGTTTTCTGAACACCTACTTGTGGAGGCCGAGGATGGCTGGCACAAGGTCCGGGCTAAGTTGCAGGATCAAGAAAGGCTAATACCTATCTTTCGGCCCGAGCTGAGGATCTTGAAAATCGCAGCCACTGGAATAACCTCAGGTTCGTGAGTTTTCCGGAGGGCTGTGAGGGGACTGATGCCATATCTTTTTTACAAAAAGAGCTCCCCCCTTTGTTGGATTGGCACTGTGAGACCCCCGGGAGATGGATAGAGTGCATAGAACCCTGGCACCTCACCTGGCTGCTGGGGGTCGACCTCGTATTATCCTGGCCCGGCTTCTTGGGTTTCAGGACTGGGAATTCATTACCCAGCTGGCACAAATAAAAAAAGAACTGTATTGGAAAGGTCATAAAATCCAAGTCTTCGCCGATTATTCACAAGAAGTTGCCAATCACCATCGGGCCTTTACAGCGGCTCGCAGAGCGTGTGCTGAGCTGGGTCTTGACTATTCTCTCAGATACCCCGTGGCCCTTAGAGTTATGATCAATGGGGCTCCACGGGTCTTTGATAACCCAGCAGCAGCCGAGAGTTTCCTTGCAGCTCAAGTCCCCAAGCTAAACTGGGGCAAACTGCGTGCCTCCTGCAGCAATAAGGCTATGCCTACCCAATCAGTCCAAATGGACACTGTTGTAACTGAGGTCCCCGTTGCTTCAGCCGTCTGTGCCCCTCAGTCTACCGAGCAATTCCAGACTCCCACCCAGGCACCTTCTCAAAAATCTCCTGGCAGCAAAAAAAAGAACAGGAGAAGATCCAGGATAGAGGGGGGGTCATGTGGACCAGACTCCTAGGCTCCGGTCCAGAAGTCAAAGTGTTAGCCTGGACCCAAGTGTCTCTTGTGACACCCAGATTCCTGACATGAGTAACAACCAATATAGAGCACTGATGGACCTTCCTACTGAGGACGTTCCGCAAGATCTCTCTCTCCCTCCTAGAAGTCACTGATCAGAGGGTCAGAAATCTTCCAGTTGCAGAATGCTTTCCTGGGCTGAGGAATCAGCAGACATTCCCTCTGAAGTCTCCTTACCCATCGCAGCTTTGCCTGTTCTGAAGCCCTTCTCGGATGCTGCGGTGACTCCTACTCCTGCTGCTGAATCAGTGGGCTGACTGTTGATGTTATTTCTTTCATGGTGCAGGTTTTATCCGGTGATGCAACTGTAATTAATGTATCATCTGGTTTGTTTTTGGCAAGGTACCTTTGGCTAATCCCTTCCCCTCTTCTGATTAGGGATGATATTCATGGGCCCTAATGTTTAAGGGGGATATAGTTCAGAAGAAGGCCTGCTACTGGCTAAGGACCTATGCCAGGTTTCCATTTGTTTTCCTCTCCCTTCATTTGTTCTTTGTGTTAACCGGGCACTTTATGCACTGGCTCACCAGATGCAGTGCCTGACTGTGAAGGGGGATGGACTGCGTTGTTCCAGGCTGTATCACAGTCCCCACCCAATCCTTGACAATGCTACCAAAGGGTTGGGGTGGGCCTTCATTACCTGTCTTACCAAGCATGATGCGGGGCAGCTCAAGAGGTCGTCTTGCAGGGAAATTTTTTTTTTTTACTTTGGGTTGTAAGGTGAGTTGTTTTACCCCTTAAATGAGCTCATGGGATTACCTGCCTCCCAGCGACCTCCACTGGTATATGGGCTCCTTGTTAGCCGATGCAGGCAGTGGATGCTGGTCATTTGTGGGATTGTACTGCAGTCAATTGGGGGGTTGGGGCTTGGGTTATGTTAATATAGTTGGTTTAAGCTTACCTCTGCTATTGTTTAGTTTAACTGTTAGCACTTTGCTATTTCAGGTTAAAATGTTTGATTTCTCATGTTTCATTAACTATCTCTTTGGCAATCTTTTTACTGGGGCTAGACTAGGCCCTTTAATTATCAGGTGGGAGAAAGGGATGGTGAACTGTGCTAGACCCAGACCCCACATATATTGCTTCCTATCATATATTTTTTCAGACATGACTTACTGGGGTCCAAATGGCAACTCAGCTTCTTTCATGGAATGTGAGAGGGCTCAATTTGCCCATTAAGCGAAAGACAGTTTTGCTTCATTTAAAAAAACTAGGCTCAATGGTGGCCTTTCTGCAAGAGACTGAGCTATCATCTAGAGAAGCCATAAAGCTTAAATAGAGTTGGGTAACCGAAGAGCTACATAGTGTGGCACCCTCTCATAAAAGGGGAGTTTCTATATTCTTTCATAAGAGTTTGGGATGGAAAGTAAAAGGACATGTACGGGATCAGGATGGGAGGTGGATAATAGCTGAAGTTGACACTCCTGAAGGCCCCTTGGTCCTAGCTAATATATATGCCCCCAATCAGGTTTGCCCACAATTCTTTCATTCTGTTAACCAGGCCCTGCTGGGCTTCAACAAAAAAAGAGCCGCTATATTATTAGGTGGGGACTTCAATCTAACACTTGATCACTCTATAGATAGAAGCAATAAATCTCCCGAACCACACTGACAGGCAAAAAAAGCAGTACAGAGGCTAATGTCCAAACATGGATTATTGGATGCCTGGAGAGCCTTATACCCAGGGATGCAGGATTATTCCTGTTTCTCTCTGGCTTAGGGAACTTCCAGTAGGATTGACCTTTGGCTTATCACCTCTGGGCTATATGACAGGGTAGCTAAGTCTTCAATGCACCCTATTTATGTCTCGGATCATGCCCCTCTGGAATTAATAATTAGACCAGGACAGGACCCCTATCGGACCCCTTCATGGTGCCTGGACCCTCTTCTCTTGGAAGACGCGACTTTCCTAGACTGGATCGGTCTGGCAGTATCAGAATACTGGACCAATAATGATAATGGGGAAGTATCTGACTCTACCTTATGGGGGGCTTTTAAAGCCACCATTCGGGGAAACATAATTGCCTTTTCAGTGGCCAGACGGCACTGTCGGGAAGCAGATCAGAGAGTGTTAGAAAAGCAACTTTATACCTTAGAGTCCCAGTATAAATTCCTTAAAAACCAAACTCAATCCCCTGCTCTTTTAGCACAATTGGCTAGTGCACGTATTTCACTTAATGCCCACCTAACTCGGCAGGCTGAGTTAAACCTCAGACAGGTCCGCCATGTTTTCTGGGAAGTGGAGAAAAGGCCAGTAAGATTCTGGCTTACCGTCTTAAATGCCAACAAACTTCTAAAGTAATACATGCACTAGTGGATACAGAGGGGGTCCAATGCCATACAAACAGTGGAGTAAATCTGATTATGTCTTGGTTTTACGAGCATTTATATGCTTCTTCCTGTCCCCCTGATCCATCCAAGATCCAGGCCTTTTTATCCTCACTACCCATTCCTAGAATTCCTGAGAAGGACATCAAATTCTTGGAAGCCCCTATAACTGTTGAGGAAGTTAACCGGGTGATTCAATCTATGAACCTACGTAAAACTCTAGGGAAAGATGGGTTGCCCCTGGATCTGTATAGACTCCTGGGAGTAAATCTGGCCCCCTATCTGGTTCGGGCTTTTCCAAATTCTCTCCTCATAGGAATGCTACCTTCCTCTCTGAGGGAAGCTACAATTACAGTGCTTCCAAAAAAAGGGAAAGACCCTTTGTTCCCAGGTAGTCATTGCCCCATTTCCCTCATTAATGCCGACACCAAGATTTTGGCCAAAGTTCTAACTAGCCGGCTTCAACACCTTTTGCAGGGTTTGGTTAATCCATCCCAAGCTGGCTTTGTTAAAGGCCGTCTGAGGTCGAACCACCACAGAACCCTAGCTTCCCTCATGAATATTGTCAAAAGCTCAAAAAAACCCTCGGTAGCCCTAGCTATAGACTTTGAGAAGGCCTTTGACTCGGTCAAGTGGCCTTTCCTCTTTCATACTCTTTTCACGATGGGATTTGGACCAGGTTATATCTCCTGGATAAAACTACTGTATACGGCTCCCTTAGCCTTGGTTCTGACAAATGGCACCCTCTCTCCACCCTTCCAATTGCAGAAGGGCACGAGACAGGGTTGTCCTCTCTCTCCCCTCCTATTCCTTTTAGCTATTGAGCTCTTGGCTATTGCACTTAGATCTTCCAGTTCAATTACCGGTATCCAAATGGGTGATGCCAACTATAAAACATTTTTATACGCAGATGATCTCCTCATCACTACCGAACACACTTCATTAGGGATTCAGATGATTTTTAACATTTTGGCTGAATTCTCCAAGCTGTCTGGCCTAAAACTGAATCAGTCCAAAATCGAAGTCCTTCCGTTGAACTCCCTATCTTCTGGATTTGAATTTACAGCCATGGGCCTAAAATAGTCCCCTAATGCCATAAAATATTTAGGCATCATCTTACACCTGAATCCATTTAAAATGCTAGCAGTCAACTTCAACTCACTGATTGATTCTCTTAGACCAGATATAGAAAGATGGAAGGCACTGAAGCTCTCTCTCTAGCTAGGAAAATTGATGCGATCAAGATGATGGCAGCCCCTAGGATGCTCTATTTACTGGCCCATCTTCCCTTACCTATTCCACAGAAATGGTTTTCAAAATTAGAGGCTGTGATGGGCAACTTCCTCTGGGAGGGCCCCCCCTGATATAGTAGGCTCAGACTTTGGCAACATTGGAAAAGGGGTGGATGGGGACTCCCCTGGTTACAACGGTATCATATGGCCTTTGTCCTGGCTCAGATCCTTAGTTGGTTTTTGAAACCCATACAGACCTCCCCACTGTGGCTTCAGTTAGAAGCTTTCCTAACCCATGCATCTTCCCCAGCGGTGACCCTATATGGCAAAAAAATCGTACCGGTGGGCCTTTCCCCCTCTATATCACTATCAAAAAAATACTGGAAACAAGTGGTAGCACTGCTGGGTCATGACCCGGCTCCTTAGCATCATATGCCTCTATGGGATAATCCAGCCCTGAAAGTAGGGGACTCTATATTACCCTGGAAATTATGGGAGGTGCAGGGTATCTCATTTATACAAGATCTCCTACTCCCTGGAACCAATGCCATAGACCCTTTTGAATCTTTAAAAGTGAGATCTCATCTCCCAGCTTCCCACTTTTGGAGATATCTCCAGATTAGAGATGCCATATCTCACCTTCCTAATTCCCCCCACAACCAAACGCCTCAGAAAAATCCTCATCTTCTATTGCTATGGGGTAAACTCACCAGAAATAAAGCTAGCTGCATATATAGTGCCCTTAGAGAAGCGACTGTAGATCCTTCCCAGAAAGCCAGATCCCAAAGGGAAAAGGAGCTACAGATGCCCATTTCCAAGCAACAGTGGGAACATGGATGGCTAAGAATTAATTTAGCCTGCCGAGATGGGTGCACATGACTTATTATGAATAAGACTCTTCATAGATGGTATAGACATTCAGCCAAATTACTTCAGATGGGACTCATCTTGATGGATACTGGTTGGAGATGTGGTAATCCAGGTGCTCATTTGTCCCACATGTTATGGGACTACCCCAAACTCCAACACTTCTGGCTAGCAATCCAGGACATGTGCTGTCAGGTGTTTCCCAAAATTGCCCTGGATACCCTTTTACTCCTTTTAGGCTGTGGTAGTACTACCACGCCGAAGTATAGTCTAGCTGCACAATGGATCATTCTAGTTGGGGCAATTGCCAAGAGACTCATTTTGATGAGATGGAGAAATTCTGAGACACCCACCTTTCATGAGTTTCTGGGGGCTCTTGCCCAAGGGGCCACATTTGAAAGAATCTCTAGTTTTGTCCAGGGCTCTTTAGCTCAATATGACAAATGCTGGCAACCTTATTTGAAGTCCAAGTATTGTCACAATACATCTTCCAGTGCTAATGCTTAGCCTTTTCCCCCGTCTACCAAGCTTGGTGTCTGGACACCAAGGTTCTTCCTTTTTTTTTCTGCCCACTCTGGTTGAGCCCATTCTACAGTAAAAGATTGCCTTTTTTGTGAATAGTTGATATTATAGTTTGCATATTAGAAGATCGCACCCTGGGCGATGCAATTTATTGTTACTCAGGTTTTTCTTTTCTTGCACTGTCTTGCAACTGCTACATTTTATTAGTGAGTTATGTAATTACCGCTAGGCTCTCATCCCTTTGGGGGATAGTGGCCCTACCTTTACCATGCCATCCTTAGATTTTATGATCCGTATTACGTTTTTATTTTAAATGTCATATTCTTCTAATGTGCATTTTTTAGTTGGTCGATCATCCATGTTGACTACATATTCTGGTCCTACCAAATGTTGCGGTAAGAGTCAGAACTAATGTTGTAACACTCCTTCATGCATGTGCGTTCTGTCTAAATAATAATGATAATAAAAATTTTAAACAACAAATTGTATCAGTCACTCGTATTACCTGGCATACTTCTACCTGAACGATGGCCACTGGTTCCGCCCAACCTCCTCATCTATAGCTCCTCATAGTTGCTGTTACCTGTATGCCCTCCGGTGTGGCCTCCTCCTCTCCTGGAAGTTCTTCACTTCAATTGACAGTGCTGCACTTTGTACTGTCTTCTCATAGCCTCACCGCTCCTTCATCACTTTAGTCTTACCTCTTGGGTTGCACCATTTAGCTCGCGGTACTTGCACGCTTCCCGCTCCTCCATGTGTCCGGCAACTCCATGGCATATTTGGGAGGACCACCATTCTGTTGTGCTGTCTTGTCCATTTCTGCCACTCATGTGGCCCTTGGCTTTGACATGCTTAGCTTCCGTGTCCCTTCATTTGAGCATTCTCCCTGTTTGCCGCAGTCCAGCACTCCATCATCTAATTGATGATGTCTCTTGATTGACCTGCCTCATTCTCCCATTACTGGCATTGCTACTACTACTCAGTGATTCAAGGATAAGCAGTTCTTCTCATCAGGGAGACAATCCCTGTGTAGTGACATCCCTCCACCTGCACTATGTTTTGCATTCCAACAGCATGAAAGCGCAGTTACTTCCTGACAATCTCCTCTCGATCGTTCCTTCATCCTGCTGGATCAGACTATATTCATGCTTTTACCTCAATTACATCCACAGGACATTTCCTCAGACATTCCTTTGGATTCATACCCTATGGCAGCCACTATTTCCTGATTATTACACAGATCCATGCATAGCAGAGTTCTCTTCAAACCAATCCTCGTCCAGCAGAAACATGAACTCACTTTAGCAGGATACCTCATCTGTTCATGAGCTGTAATCTGTCAAGGGGGGTCCTCTGTACTCTTCTTATTCACATAGGCACCTTATCCAATCTCAGCAGTGGCAGATCAAATTTTATGACATCATCCCACCCGTATATTCCTGGTATACCTTATTACTGCTCTACACGACTTCTTCACCCTCTAATGTTTCAGAACATGCACCAACGTATCTCCAGCACATAACTATCTTGCTATTGTGTGCATTCCTGAATCCTGTTCATTAGCCTCAGGACTTCATAATACTTCACAAAGTCATCTACTTCTCCTCTTCAAGTTTTACCAGTCAAGCCTGTTGCCTTCTTAGGGGTCTCCTGATCCCATCAGACAATATCAATCATTCCTCATTTTCATGCCTGCAAATACTACCTCCAGTCTTTGTTCCATTCCAGCACATTGTCATGCTCAACTGACTGTTTATATCCTCATCACAGTTTAACACAACTACCATTCCTCATAGAGACTATCCAAGAATATGAAATTGACTCACTTGATGTGTTATTCTGCTCCTGATTGCAGACTCCTCATTGCTCCAACAGTCAAGCTGACTCAGTCAAGACTCAGTAAAGACTCCTCCCTTCTAATTTGTATCCCCATACACATTGAACACTAATCACTAGCAAGTCAACACCACGTGGGTCTCTCTAGCTCCTACCACCAAGCTGCTTACTACAGCCAAAACGTATTCATCACCTTGCCCATCACAGTCCTTCCTGAATATTTGCTCATGTATACCATGTATTAGCATTTCTGTCTCTCGATCGCACCTCAAAATGTCATGCAGAACACTTCCGATATTTGTATCCAGTTACTGTCTTCTAACCTACTCCATTCTCATGTCCAGTGCTGGTTCAGTCCTCCAGTTACCCTCTTCAGCTAGGTATCCAAGAGCTTCATTCCTTTAGACTCCTTGTCATCTCTCCAACATATGTCTCCATAGTGAAATATAATGAATTTACTCTACTCAAATCCATTTGACTCTATTTTGAACACATTCCACTATTCGTCTAGCCTTCACTGGTCTCCTGAGTTCTGAGGATCTACTATCTTTGCATCCTGGAGCAGTTCTAAGAACCTTGCCAGCATCCATAAACTCACCAACCTACAGTACCAAGAGCCGGTCATTGTATCATGCCTTCTTGTCTTCTAAGGTCCAACAGATTACAGTACTTCCAATAAATCATCACTAATATCAAACAAAATCATGGCTCTCATTCAAACCTTCCTTTAACAGCCTTACTTAATCCATATTCATTATCAGGACATCCATTTGGATTCAATCTGCTTCTTCAACTGCAAGAAATTGACTTTCCTGCAGGAGTCGTCCAAAGATCATAAGACAGACTTCATCATTCCATGAACTCTGCATCCTAAACCAGAATCAGAACTCAGTTCAAGCTTTAGGATCATCTCCTCTTAGGTTGCCCTTAGGTGGGCAGATCAGTAGCCATGGGTCCTCAGAGGTTTCCTCCATGGGGAGGGGGTTGTCTCCTGTGTGCCGTTAATCACACTCCCTGTGAGTTGGAGGAGGTAACCTTTGAACTGCTAAATTATTCTTTTTGGGCTCTCTATTCCCTACTTGCTACCTGGCTTACCTACCAAGGGTGGGAATAGAGAAAGGCCAAACATCAAATCCACAAGTATACACAAGCACTACGCTATGCACCAAACATTGAATGTGAAGGCTGAAGCATGTGGTTCAATGTGGGGGAATAGCTCCTCCCACATTCCACATAAAAGTCAAGCCTCTCCCAGAAGCCTCTGCTGAGAGCTTTGTGAAACACCCACCATCCTCCTTTGCCTCCTCCTCCTCCTCTGGCACTCTGTTACCCTTACTGCTGGGTCCTCTATTCCTTACTCGCTACCCGGCTTACCTACCAAGGGTGGGGATGGAGAAAGGCCAAAGTTCAAATCCATAAGTATACACAAACACTATGCCATGCACCAAACACTGAGCAGCAGATTCTCATTCTGTTATTTGGCTGTTTTAACCAGTCATGAAAGATATCAGCACTATAAAATGGACAAGGAAATCCCTGTGTGCTGACTGGCTGAGACTTGGTTCTAGCCATGGCAGTAAGAGAGTACCACCAATGGCTAAAAACAAGTCCATGCCAACCAGGGCAACTCACAGAATTCATAAGCAACTCAATTCCTAATTTCCATCACAAACATGGCTGCAGCCTTTACTCATATATAACAAACCTCAACTGGGCCCTAAAAATTAAAGTCCACTAAATTAAATAAAGTAAGTAAATAATTTAACATTATTTACACTCATGAGCCACCCTTACACACATATACACATTTTAAAAATCAAGTACTATTCAGATTTTCCATTGCTGGTGTTTCTTTGATTACCATGAACAATCCCCCTCCTATCCCTACCACTTTGCCAGAGAACTCTCTGCACCTTACCTGGCAACAGATGGAATTGAGTTTCTGTCTCCACTTGAGGCCTGTGCATGTACCTTTGTGTGTATGCCAGTGGAACCATGAACATTTTTCTAATTTTGTGTATTCCATGTTACCATTCTGTGTGTGTGTGTGTGTGTGTGTGTGTGTGTGTGTGTGAGTGTGTGTGTGTTTGTGGGGGGGAGCATTCTACTACTGTAATAATGCAGAGCTTTGAATTTTTCTATTCCATGGTAAACATTCACACGATGTATTGAGTGTGAAGAAAGACAGATGACTGACAGGTGAAAAACATCTGTGGATGAACTATTTTACATTATTTAGCAACATTTTAATATAGTTTTTTGTGGCTTTGAAAACTTTTAGAATGTTCCTTTTTTAAAAGTTTTTGTCGTAGAGGCACAGGGCAGGGAGCATAGGAAAATCAGGAGCAGTTGTAGTATTCACCAAAAATATTTATTTACACTAGCAGTAACATAAAAAAAATAAACTTGTTCAGTATAACTATTTACAAAGGCCAAATAAAGAGAAGATCAATCTGAGTTTTTCTTCAATCTCTGTGTCCCTTTTCTCTTTCTAGCAGTTGCAGCTCAGCAATCTTATAAGTCCTTCCAATCCCCATTCTTAACAAGCATCCTGTTCTTGTAAGTATCAGGCATGTGCAGCTAGAACACAGTGTTCCAGAATTGAGGCCCCTTTTCCACAGCTCTTCTGCAAAAGGCCTAAAAATGTGCACTCAGGTAACCTCTTGAGTTCCCAATAGCTTTTTTGCAATCATCTAAAATTATAATTAAACACATTTCAACAGTAAAACTATATATTTTCTAAACAAAGGGATCCCAATATCAGTTACATTTCCACATAATGATTTGCATATATTTTTATATCAGCAGATATGCAAGTGAGAAAAAAGACAGACAGCAAGGGAGACTGAGGGACAATGAGAGGCAAATAATTGCGAGACTGTTGGGGTGATCAAGTCCTAGGTCTCACAGGAAAATTTGGTTGCACAACCAGACAGGCAAGAGACAGAAAGGAATAAAATAGAACAGATCCCTGCATTCAAACTCTTTCCCTAACACCTGGGACAGGGTCCTATTCCACCCTGTCACATACACCCTCCCCTTAAGAAGGAACCTGTTTCATTAAACAGGTTTCCAAAATGTTTTATTAATTCTCTATCAACATTTGCTGCTAACTGTCAGAAATTAAGCACATGTGCATTATCCATTTTCTCTATAACAGTACAGCAAACAGTAAAGTCCAAACCCATATATTTGTTTTTCAACCTTCAGGGCCCTCAATTCCCGATCCACATCTTGACAGAAAATCAGCATTTCTATTCTCTTAACCAGATTTGTGTATCACCATGAATTTAAATGGCTGTAGTGCCAGGTACCACCTTGGGATTCTGGAATTTTTATTTTTCATTTGGTTAAGCCAACAGAGAGAATTGTGATCTGTTATAAGTACAAAGTCAGTTCCTAGCAAAGAAAACAAGAGTCTCCATAGCCCACTTTGCTTGTAAACATTCCTTTTCAATGGCAGAGTACCTTTTCTCTCTGTCATGCAACTTCCTATTTATATACAGAATAGGATGTTCCATCCCATCCACATTTTGACTCAGGACTGCACCTAGGCTTACCTCTGATTCATCTGTTTGTAACAAAAATGGTTTCTCAAAGTCTGGGCTTCTTAAAACAGGGGCTGAACATAATGCAGCCTTAATGGCTTGAAAATCTTCATCACACTCTGAGGTACATTTCACATTATTTGAGTACTGTTTTTTTCATGAGTTCAGTGAGGGGAGTAGCTAACTCAGCAAAGTTGGGAACAAATCTCTGATAATAACCAGCCAACCCTAAAAATGACCTGGCTTGTTTCTTTGTTTTAGGTACAGGGCTGTTCGCTACAGCTTCTATTTTAGACATTTCTGGCTTCACTTCTCCATTTCCCAACACATAGCCCAAATATCTGGTTTCCTGCATGCCCAGTGCACATTTGGTAGGATTAATAGTCAGACCTGCATCTTTGATAGCTTGGATAACTGCTCATAGGTGTTCCAGGTGGCTTTTCCAGTCTGAACTGTACACCACAACATCATCCAGATATGCAGCACAATAACCAGTGTGAGGTGATAATATTACATCCATGTACCTCTGGAATGTAGCTGGCACACCATGTAAACCAAAAGGCATGGTGGTGAACTGATAAAATCCAACAGGAGTGGCAAATGCAGTTTTGTCAATGGGTTCTTTAGTTAAAGGTATCTGCCAGTAACCCTTGGTGAGATTGAGGGTACTGACATACTTTGCACTCCCTAGTCTGTCCACCAAATCATCTATTCTGGGCATAGGATAACTGTCAAATTCTGACACTTAATTAAGTGTCCTAAAATCAAAGCAGATTCTAACACCCCCTTAGTTTTTGTTTACAATTACCATTGGAGATGACCAAGAGCTCCTCGACTCCTCTATGATGCCCTATTCTTTAATTTTTTTGTATTTCCTTAACCACATCAGCTCTTAACTGCTCTGGTAACCTGTATGTCTTTTGCCTAAAAGGATGAGCATTCCTTGTCACTATTACGTGCTTGACCCCTTTTGCTCAGTCTGGTACTGTGGTAAAAGTACTGTTAAATGTCTTTAGCACATTACGAATTTCTGAAGTTTATTCTGAGGTTAAGGAAACATTCACCTTTACAGCATCAGCATTTACAGTTTGTTCCCATCTATCATAAGCTACATCAAAATCTTCTTATCGGTTTTCGGTAAAACTAGCAAAGCAGCTTTTGACATTTTTTCATCCCATTTTTTGAGGAGGTTAGCATGATATATCTTAATAGAAATTTTGCTGTCGGGGTCTCAGTCTCGTAGTTAATGGTGCCAGTACATCTACACACTCTATAAGGCTCTTGCCACTTCATTAACAGTTTATTTTCTGTTGTGGGTAACAGTAGCAAAACCTTTTCACCTGGCTCAAAAACGTTTTCATTTACACCACGGTCATAATATACCTCCTGTTGGTTTTGGGCCTCTTCCTGATTACTATGGGCAATTTCAACATATTTTGCCAGCTTCTTTCTTAGGGCACACATATAAGGTGTTATAGATTGTTTCTGAGTGGGGTTATCTTCCCACATTTCTTTTATCACATCCAGTGGCCCTCTTAGCTGCCTACCATACAGCATTTCAAATGGCGAAAACCCTGTTGATGCCTGTGGCACTTCTCTGTAAGCAAAAATAGGTAAGGTAAGTATTGGTCCCAATCGTTCCCTTCCCCTTTTACAAACATCTTTAACATGCATTTTAGGGCTTGGTTAAAACGCTCAATAAGACCGTCTGTCTGAGGGTGATAGGGGGAGGTTCTTATGGCAGTGATACCTAATAGTCTGTACAGCTTCTTAAGTAATGCAGCACCAAAATTACTACCCTGATCAGTAATAATTTCTTTATGCCCACTCTGCTGAAAATATTTGCAAGCTCTGCTGCCACTTTTGAAGCTGTGAGAGTAAGCATTGGAGCTTCTTCTGGGTATCGAGTAGCATAGTCGTATACTACCAGGATAAATCTAGTACCCTTTTTACTTTTGTCTAAAGGACCAACCACAGCCACTGCAGTTCTCTCAAAAGGCACATCTATCAAGGGTAGGGGCACCAGGGGCACCTTGTCTTTTCTAGTAACTGGGGCTACTTTCTGACACTCAGCACAGAAATTACAATAGGTAGCAACATCTTCATGAATTCCATGCCAGTAAAATCTATACAGCGTTCTGGCAAGGGTGGTGATCCCTCCCTGAGTGACCAGTCATAGAACTATCATGTGTTATCTGTAACAACTCTGTTCTATACTTCTGTGGTATAAACAATTGTTCTGTCTGTTCCTGTGTCTGAGGTTTAACCCAAACTCTGTACAGTAACCCATTCCATTTTTTAAACATTGGTCCACCCTGCTTTGGTTTCACAGCCAGCTGCTTAAAATAACCCTGGAAAGAAGTATCGTTAGCTTGTTCTGAAAGAAAATCACAATCTGTTATCAATTTAATTTCAGCATTTTCATATTTTAACCCTTTATGTCCATCAGTCATTTGTTGCCACAGTTTCTTCAGGCATCGTCTTTCTTTCCTGGATTTCTGGATCTTGGAGCTGTGCTCAAACAATTTCCGAATCAAAATCACTGAAAGGAAAAGTGTCCCCACTGTCTGAAATTTTCTTTGCCTGAGCTCTTGTCACCACAGCTGCTAAAACATCAGGATTTACTCCCTCCTTGATTAACTCAGTAAATTCTGGAAAGACATTTCCAATAATCACAGGTACAGGTAACTTAGGCACTACCCCCACTTTCATTTGGTGTGACACACCCTTAATGGTCAGAGTCACTTGGGTGGTGGGCTAGTATCGAGTGTCCCTGTGGATGCAGATGACACCAGTACCTGGTCCTTTTGCAAACTGCTTACCCAGCACTTCAACATGCACTAGGGTCTGTCTGCTTCCCGAATCAATGAGTCCCTTTACAGTCTTAAACCCACACCTTCACATCTGTTAAGTACTTGCCCCAATTTGCCAAGGACAAATCTATTCCAGTGCCACTCTCCTTTCTATGGCAGTTTCTTGCAATATGGCCTGGCTTATTATAGTTATAGCAAATAACATCTTTGGGCACAGATTTGTTATCCCCTCCAGAGTTCTTATCAGACTTGGAGTTTAAATGGAAAAAACAGTGTCTTACCAGTACTTGACTGTTACCTCACTGTTGTGGCTTCTGTCTGGCCATTTGGTAGTCCTCGGCCAAAGAACCAGCTTTTTTCCCCCACTCTCTGATCACTGTTCATTTACCCAAAGCTGCACATCTGTAGGCAGGATGTTGATGAATTGCTCCATGGCAAATGTGTCAATGATCTGTGGGACTGTTTTGACCTCTGATTGCAGCCATTTATTCAGGAGTTCTTTGAGTCGAGTGAAGGCTTCTAGAGGATTGTCGAATGAGTCACACTGTGGCCCTGGAGAATCACTGCCAGCCACGGGTCCACCCACAGCCGACCAGCAGAGCTTCAGATTTCAGCCGTTAGAGGGCTCTCAAGTGCCACAGCCCTGGAAAATGGCTGCTAGCCATGGGTGCACATATAGCCGACCAGCAGAGCTTCAGATTTCAGCCCTCAGAGGGGTCTCAAGCACCACGGCCCTGGAGGATCACTGCTGGCTGCGGGGTCCACACACAACTGACCAGCAAAGCTTCAGATTTCAGCTCTCAGAGGGCTTTCAAGCACCGTGGCCCAGGAGAATTGCTGCCAGATGTGGGCCCACATACATCCGACCAGCAAAGCTAAAAACTTCAGCCCTCAGAGGGCTCTCAAGTGCCGCAGCCCTGGAGAATCACTACCGGCCACAGGTCCACACATAGCCGACCAGCAAAGCTAGCGATTTCAGCCCTCAGCGTGTTCTCAAGCACTGCAGCCCTGGAGAATCGCTGCCAGCCATGGGTCCACATACAGCCGACCAGCAGAGCTTCAGATTTCAGCCCTCAGAGGGCTCTCAAGCACTGCAGCCCCAGAGAATTGCTGCCGGCCATGGATCCACACACAGCTGACCTTCAGGCACTAGATATTTTCCCTTCCTAGCCCTGGACCTCCCACAGATTGAAAGCCACATTTGTGACTGGGCTCTTCCCTGGCTGCTTCCCGGACTCCTTTGGCTGCCTCAACTATTTCACTAGCCTAATTGGGGATTACTGGGCACGTGGGACCTAGCTATAATTTTAAACTTTTTAAATCTGTTGCTCTGCGGCAAAGCTAGACAAGCTGATTTTGCTGACTTTAGAAAAAAACAAAAAAAAACCCTTGCCATATTTAGCTTTCCTAGCTGCCACTAATTGCAGTTTTTCAACAGCCTGAACTACATAGTTGTACCTAGCATCTATTTTATCTTTAAATTGTTGAGACCTACCTAGCCCTACCTGTTAGGACTGCTGATAGCCTAGTGCCTGGAAATTATACTGAACTGTATTATGGCAAAGGAGGGCAGTGATCTGTTAGCATTTCATACTGTTAGTGCATAATATGTAGTGCTGAATGAGCTAATTTAGGAATTTATATTGTTTATTCTCATAGCAGCAGACTTGGAAACTTTACTGTGTCCCCTGCCATCTTAAATTGGTAGTGCATACTGTCAAATGTTTGAAAGGGCAAAATGAGGAATGTTTATTGATTTTACTCCTAGCAGCAGACCTGTATTTGCTACTGTGTCACCTGACTCAGTTGCTTTTTTTCCCTGTCTACTCTCTGGCTCCCTGCCACTTCCCTAGCTCCTGCCTTAATCTGCCAAGAGTTTTTCCCCTACTGAAACACCATCAGCAGCTCCCCATGCCATCTTTAGCTCTCAGACATCCTTTCCAACTCTCTCACTTCTCCTTCCCCTTACTACTCCTCCTCCTCCTCCTCCATTAATGGATTTGGTTGGCGCCATTCCACCAGCCTCTTATAACCTACTGTTGCTGCCTGTACTTCTGTGTCTCAACCCCTCCCAACTTCTTTGTCCTCATAGTCTGCACCCGCCCATGCTGATACCCCTGTGTGCCTGCTCCTATTATATTAATTGGAGTCCCTCTCACTTTCTCCTGCAGATTTCAGCCCTTAGAGAGCACTCAAGCACTGCAGCCCTGGAGAATCACTGCTGGCTGCGGATCCACACCCAGCCAACCAGCAGAACCTAGCCTTAACCCTGGCCCACCCCTCCTGCTTGGAGCCCCATCGGACCTCTCGCAAGTTAAGGGACTTAGTTTCCTGCACATGAATGTTTGCAGCTTACCAAAAAAATTTGACTTAGTCCAGGCTTGGTTAGTACACACAGTTCCTGATATAGTTATGATTTCGGAGACATGGCACTCGAGCCATATCCCTGACAAATGGTCAATATACATGGATATAACCTGTTCAGATGTGACAGACCTGCTAGGGGAGGTGGAGTAGCTATCTATGCCAAGATCAAATACATGTCTCAGACATTGTTCGGACCTTCCTACCTAAGGAATTCAAATGCCTTTCCCTTAAGTTAACCATTTCACCTGAAGTAGCCTTCTTAGTAACAGCTTAATCTGGTTCAAGGTCAGTTGGCATTCATCTGTATCCCTTTCCCCCGGGTCGTGCCTGAAAATAGGCAGGATTTGTCTAGTGCACTTACCCGGTCAACAAAAGCTAAATAAATAAAATAGTATCTCCCTGTTATAGGCCACCATCTGCGACGCTTGGCATTCTAGAACACCTACACTCCATACTGGATAAGGTGAACCTAGACAGCATAATAATAGGAGATTTCAATTTGAACTGGAACGATGCCTGCGCTAACAAGATTAAAGAGTTCTGTGATATACACAGGTTAACCCAGATGACTCCGGAGAACACCCAACCAAACCCCAGCCCCAGTACCCTACTGGATCTTATGCTTGTCAGTAAGCCTCACATCACCCATACAGGAGTTTTTCACAGTGACTTCAGTGATCACTGTGCCACTGCTTGTATTCACCTGTCTCATAACAGGCTGTCTACTTCTACCTTCAAGCTAAAAAGAAGCCCAAAAAACTTCTGCCGGACCACCTTCCTGACAGACCTTGGTAACATCAACTGGCAGAATTTCTATCTGGCCCCCTTTGTTACTGAGACTTTCAATATTTTCCAAAACCTACTAATGGGAGTGATAAATAAACATACTCCACTTAGGAGGATCAAAACAAAGAAAAGGTCCCCTGACTGGTTCACGCCTACCTTGAAGAAAGCCCTCCAGGACAGGGATGTACTATGGAAAAGAGCCAAGAAACAAAGTTAGAAGCCAACTGGCTTGCCTTTTGGGTGGCTAGGAATGCCTATACCAAGTTAATAAGGGCAGAAAAATCACGTTAGTTCCTGACTGCCCTTGAAGAAAATAAAAATTGCTCTGCCAATTTTTGGAACATTCTTAAAGAGGTTGAAGGTCACTCACCAGCCTCCTCCCTGCCCACTAGAATAGTGGCAGGTAACATTTCTTACATGACCAGAGCTGACATTCTTGAACAACTCAACAATCATTTTGCCACAGCAGGCCTTGCTTTCGATGATTCACCCCTCAGCAAGCTAAATGTCCGTTGCATTGCCACTGATGGCTTATTCTCTGACATTGCCACAAACCCGAGACACTCCTCCTTCTGCTTTCAACCAATTGCATTCAGACAGGTGGAGGACCTTCTAATATCTCTGGACACAAAAAAGTGTGGCAGTGCTGATCTTATAGAACCCTTTTTCTTGAAAACAGGCTTTTACCATCTGACTGCCCAAATCACCCACCTATTTAATAGTTCCCTGATTCGGGGTGAATTACCTCCTCTTTGGAAAACAGCGCACATCATTCCCCTTTTCAAGTCTGGAGATCCAACTGACCTGAACAACTACTGTCCTATTTCGCTGCTACCTACCCTGTCAAAAATCCTGCAGAAAATTGTCGATTATCAACTTAGGGATGATCTAGAATCCGAGAACCTCTTGAACCTGGCCCAGTCAGGTTTTAGACCCAAGCACAGCACCATAACTGTCCTCGCCAAAGTCTCCAATGACTGCCAAAATGCTTTGGATACAAAAAAACACATCTATGCCCTCTTTCTGGACCTTAGTAAGGCCTTTGATACCATGGATCATAGCCTTCTGCTTAATGTCCTGAACAGCATCAGCCTAGACAATACTGCCCTAAAGTGGTTTGAATGTTATCTCTCCAACAGACTACAACAGATTAAAGCTCAAGGGGAACTCTCTCTCCGCTTAAAACCCTTCCTCGGGGTGTGCCACAAGGCTCCATCCTGGGCCCTATCCTATTCGCCTCATACATAAACCATATCGACTCTCACATATGCTCAGGTTACCTACATCTATTCACTGATGATATGGTTCTCTACACTATTAACTCATCCCTGGACATCACTTATGATGAGCTACAACAAGACTTTGTCACCCTCCCACACAATTTACTAAAGCACAAGCTACTGCTTAATGCTGAAAAAACCAAGGCAATGATCTTATATCCACTTGTCGCGCATACCCAGGGGCCACCATCAAACCACCTGATTTACACCCTATTAGGTGAACCTCTGGAAACAGTGGATAAGTTTAAGTACCTGGGTGTCTGGTTGGATAACCGGCTTAATTTTGCGGTACGTCTGAATGAGCTATCAAAAAAGCTAAGACAACGTCTAGGTATCTTTTATCGCATAAGACACCTAATCACATTAGAAGCCAGAAAGACACTGGTCCTTATGACTTTTATTCCACTGCTCGATTATGGTGACATTCTTTACAGCCACTGTCCAAATCAGGCATGATGTAAACTAGATACCCTCTATCACTGTGCCTTGCAGTTTATTCTGGATATTCCCTGTCTTACCCACCACTGCTTGCTCTAGCAAAAGCTCACCTGGTCATCTCTTCCATTGAAGAGACAAAAAAAATGCCATCCTGTGGTTCTATAGGGCTTTAACTGATAAGCTACCAGATTATATCTCTGCTCTCTTTGTATGCGTAACAGGTGTGTATGGCCTAAGAAACACATCCATTGTATCCTTCAAGGTGCCAAGAATAAGGTCCCAGTATGGTAAGGCTTCTATCAGTTTCTCCTTACCTTCCCTTTGGAACAACATGCAAAAGACACTAAGGTTCTCATCCCTGCCAGGTCCCCATATCTTTAAGCTGTCTATCACATGCATCCTGACGGTCATATGTACCTGCCACAGCTGATTCTCCTACTGGCCTCCCTGCCCTGCTCTCCATTTACTTAGCACTTACCTATGACTCCAGCACTTCTCTGTCCATCTCAGTCTGTATACTCTTCTTACCCCACTGGTCTTACTAGATTCATGTCATCTCTCCTTCTAGTGTTGACATCCTCCTCCTGAATCACCCCTTCCCACATCCTTCTCCGCTTAGGGTCAACCCTCCTGGTCGGTCCATTCATGCCTTCTTGTTCTATTGTTAGTATAATCATCTTACCACACCCTGTTACTTCTATTGCCTTGTATAGTATCCCCCCTCAGATGTCAGTGCACCCTTAACTCACCTGTAGTTGGCGGTAAAATACACTGGTGTGTCCTGAGGATGACTACAGAAGTCAGCTACTGACTTCCAGTGTGCCCTTGCAACGTCTGGAGACATCACCTATATATTTTAGTATATAACACAATAGAATAGAATATATATTTGATTGCATAGCACCGTTGGAAAGGTAATTTTGTGCTGAACAACTTTGCCACTGATATTTTGTGTATAACAGGTATACTTTAGGAGTTATTCGCATTTGTTTATGGTATGGTGTATGGCTTATGTTGCCTTTTTTAGTGAAAAAAATATTTTGTTTGCTGTTTTGACCAGCATAGAAAATAAACAAAAATACTTATTATTACTTGCATACCACCACTGGAAAGGTAATGTTGTGCTGACCAACTTTGCTGCTCATACTTTGTGTCTAGCACTTACGGTCCTTGAGCTATTAGGATTTGTTTGTGGCATGCTGACTATGGCTTGATTTTGTTTAGAAATGCCCAGGATTCAGTGTTAACAGTATACAGGAGACAAGTGGTGCAACTTCAGAGAGCTCCTGTGGAGGTAATAAGTTAATTTAATTTGTTAACAATCTGCACACTCTGTAGTATTCGATGTTGTTGTTGCTATTTTTTTACTGTATGTACCAGCCTGCACTAAGTGTCCAATTGTATTATTCCCTGCTCTGTTCCCTTCTGCCAGGCCCATCTTGAAAATGAGCATGCTCAATGATGACTCTGCCTGGTTAAATAAAGTTTTGATTGATTGATTGATTGAGTTGAACTTCAGAGATCAAAATCTCTGCCTGTAGGTCTCTCTGGAGATGTCATACCTTTTCAGGATTTCACTTTTCACCAGGTCATAGTTTTCTAACTGTGCAGTGTCCATATTGCTGTAGGCAAGTTGGGCTTTGTCTGTCAGGTAGGGTACCAGTCTGATTGACCATTACTGCTTTGGCCATTGGCAGGCTGGGGCAAGTATTTCAAAAGTTGTCAGGTATGCCTCAATATCATCCGAGAGACACAACTTTGTAAGTTTAATGGCTTTTAAGTTGCTTGCATTTTGTTACTCATCTGGATGTGTGCCATATCCTCTGCCTTTGATAGCTTGCAAGGCATCTAGCCATCGCTGCTCCTGTCGCTGCATCTCTTCTCTCCTCTGCTGCTCCTGTCACTGCATCTCTTCTCTCCTATGCATTTCTAAATGCTGTATCTCTTTTTCTCTCTGCTTCTCCATCTCTTTTTGTTCTATACCCCACCATTTGAAAAAGTCCATCAGGCTTTCAGGTTCTGTCACTGCCTGTTCTTTTTCCATAACTAGTGCTGGCTGTACAATCTCAGCTTAGACTTCTGTCTCTGCTAGTTTGGATGCCATTCTCCTGGTAACTACTCCTGGACATGCTGCTGCAGAATCCATACCATTCTCAGTGCTTCCCTGGTACTAGGTCCAGTACCCACACACAAAACTCCTGTCTTAGGATATGCATGGCGTAAATCTCACTTAGGCTGACACCATCTGCCATTGAGGCTCAGGTCAGGAAGCATAGAAAAACCAGGAGCAGTTGTAGAATTCACCAAAAATATTTATTTACACTAGCAGTAACATAAAAATAATAAACTTGTTCAGTATAACTATTTCCAAAGGCCAAATAAACAGGAGCTCAATCTGAGATTTTCTTCAATCTCTGTGTCCCTTTTCTCTTTCTAGCAGTCGTAGCTCAGCAATCTTATAAGTCCTTCCAACCCCCATTCTTAACAAGCATCCTCTTCTTGTAAGTATCAGGCATGTGCAACTAGAACACAGTGTCCCAGAGCTGAGGCCCCTTTTCCCAAAAGCTTTTTGCAATTGTCTTAAAATATAATTATATTCATTTCAACAGTAACACTATACATTTTCTAAACAAAGGGATCCCAATATCAGTTACATTTCCACATAATGATTTGCATATATTTTTATATCAGCAGATATGCAAGGGAGAAAAAAGACAGACAGCAAGAGAGACTGAGGGACAATGAGAGGCAAAGAACTGTGAGACTGTTGGGGTGATCAAGTCCTAGGTCTCACAGGAACATTTGGTTGCACAACCAGACAAGCAAGAGACAGAAAGGAATAAAATAGAACCGATCCCTGCATTCAAACTCTTTCCCTAACAACTTGGACAGGGTCCTATTCCACGCTGTCACAATTGCTTATGAGCACATTTTATATAAGCAATCAGACATGGCTGGATGTTGGTAGTACTGGGATACTCACACACCCAGAGGTTGAAAGTCCTTGGCCTGTGGCCTCATGCATGCTTCAGTATGCCTCTGGATGTGCTGGTATCTCAGTACTACCAACACCTAACTATGTCTTATTGCTTATGTCATCAGTGCAAGGAAACTGCTGCTGAATTTCTCTGGTACAGCATCTGTATTGATGCCTTTAAAGCGATGGGGCTTTCTAGACTTGTTGATTAATGGGAGAGACAGTTTTTCTGTGCCCACACTGTTGACACAGATTGATATGGAAACCCTCTCCTTCACTTTCTTATGACCAACTAGTGTTTGGTTACAAAAATTGAGAGTCCCTTCTGGAGTACCTCTGAAGAATAGAGGAGTTTCGTCCCCACTGAAGATGTCACAAGGGGCAAAGTCACTAAAAAACTTTGGCAGTACTGTACAGATCGACTATTCTACATCTGTTGTGTTCTCAGGATCTGAAGATAGCAGATGTCCCACTCTTTTCAGTGGGTGAGTCATTCCACTGTTGGCTGGAATGGACTCCCAGAAAAGCTGGCATCACCATGAGCATGTTTCCCAGGAGAGGCACCCCTCTGCCCCTAGCAGCCGTGAACCAGCAGAGAAGGGTTCCATTGCCATCCCACTTTCACTTGCTGTTCACATTGCCACCACTGCTCAACTCCCCCAGTATGTGTTCATAGTGCTGCACAAACCTACAAACACTCAAAATGTCAATAGTGAACTCTGCTGCAAGCTCTTTTCTCCAGATGCCAGGAACTGCAGGGGCTGCAACAGATGGCTGAAGCCGTAGTTTGTCTGGGGCCATCCTCCCCTGGACTGAGAAGGAGGAGGGAAAGGGGGATGATAGAGATGGTCCCAGGGGATTCAGGTTAGGCAGGATTGGTCTGGGACCACCAGGGTCCTCCCACTTGGGAAGGGGCGTCACATCCTGCAGGGGCAGGGAGAGGAGGAACTTATTTGGACAGAGCCAGATGTCCATCCTCTTTCTCCTCTGCCCCTCCAAGGATCACCCACCTGCTGCCCTCATAAAAGCAGGGTAGTGGGGGTCAGGGAGCTGGGGCCCCTCTTTTGACTCAGTAGGGTTGACTGCACTAGGGATCGGGGAGTGACTTTTCCTGGTTTCCCTATAGCAGGGTTTTTCTGGGTTTTTCACCTCCTCCAAAATGGAGATAAACCAAGGTAGCAGTGGGAGAATCTAAATAGGTGAGACTAAATAGTCAGGGATGGTAAAATGATAATTTGTCACAGTCTTGGTGGCATTTCGAGAGGATCACTAAGAGATGGCATAGTGGAAAGGGGGAGGTGATGAGCCGAGTTCTTCTGAAGGTCTTGTGACACCCTTTGGTTTGGCATGGAAGTGGATCAAACAACCGGACCTGGGGTAGGGATCTCAGTCCGCCTGCAGCAGGTATATCTATACTGCAAGGAAATGGCACCTGATGGATGGCAACCGTACAGCCTTGGCCCAGTACAACCACAGGACTAGTTGATCCTCCCAGGTGCACTCGCTGCTAGCAATAACTGGAACATTATTCAATAAACACATGGCTGCAGCCATTTCCTCCAGGACATTGTGTCAGTGTGTTTCTTTCCAGGAAAGGGGGTATGGAGGTCTACCAGACAAAGCTACCTTTTCCAGCAGCCTGACTTTCTTTCCCAGAATAAGAACAGTTCACTTAAGACTTGTCAATTTTTATGTTTGCTTGCATGCATGTGCAAGAAACATAGCGCCACCATACGAGTTTTCATAGGTGTGCCTCCCCCACTTCCAATGCCCTGCTTCCTTTTGCAGGTGCAGCTGCACCACGCCAATGAATGTCCAAGCTGTCTATGACAGCCGTTCAGATGCAGTGGCGTACAGCTGAAAGCGAAAAACTGCTGCAATCAGCAGTTGTAACGTGTAGGCAATTTGAATACTGCCGTCGGCAGGTAATTTACATACTGCCGTCAGCAGTATGCAAAGTATACACTCAGCACTGCATCTTGAATGCAGCTGTCATAGACAGCTCCCTTCAAGCTCCCCCCCTCCCCAAACACTGAAGTAGCATGCTGGGAGCCCACTCTAGCGTGCTCATGTGCCCCTCCACCACACACTGTATGGTTGATGGGGGTGCCCAATCCCCCATCGGCTCCACGGCCCCCCTCAGACTTTTTAAAGGATCAATTGCCAGTAACAGCAGACGATCACCCCAAATATGGTGTAACTACCAAAGGTCATGGACCCTGAAATGTCATTTTAAAACTTCTGAACTTTCAAAACTCCATCAATATTGCTTAAGGTAAAATACACGTTATCTAAGCGCGTTTTTTCACTGTAGGTGTATGGACTAACCTCAATGTGTAACAGTCAGTCTTGATTAGCTGATAGTTTACAACTGTTGTAACTCAAACTGCTACAGGCTGTACAGATACCCCGCTGATTTTTCTGAAATTGTTAGTCTGTTTGAAAAATACATCCGTATGTTGTATGTATTTGCTTTTTCAGTTTACGTGTCTATTTAAATTATGAAATCGGAGATGCTCATGCACTCGACAGGGGTGCCCAATCCCCCGTCGGCTCTGTGCCCCCCCAGACTTTTTAAAGGATCAATTGCCAGTAACAGCAGACGATTGCCTCAAATATGGTGTAACTACCAAAGGTCATGGAACCTGAAATGTCGTTTTAAGACTTCTGAACTTTCAAAACTCCTTCAATATTGCTTGAGGTAAAATACACGTTATCTAAGTGCGTTTTTTCACTGTAGGTGTATGGACTAACCTCAATGCGTAATAGTCAGTCTTGATTAGCTGATAGTTTACAACTGTTGCAACTCAAACCGCTACAGGTTGTACAGATACCCCGGTGATTTTTCTGAAATTGTCAGTCTGTTTGAAATATATATCCACATGTTGTATGTATTCACTTTTTCAGATTACGTATCTATTTAAATTATGAAATCGGAGAAAACAAAATACAGGCATTTACGTACACCTTTGTATTGCATTGTGTTTGAAATCAAATGTTAAGAACAAACTGAAAAATCAATCGCCTGATCTAAATGTACTTTTTATTTAAATGCCTTGCCATAATAAGTATTTAACTTTACTCACGTAATAAAAAGTGGTTTACAAAAAATGACACACTTTATTAAGGATCTGTTTTCTAAATCTGTTTGCAGAGCTGCGTCTTTTTCGAAATGTATACAATGAATCCCTTAAATTAATGTTTTGCCCATGCTGAGGAATCTACACAAATCAATTTTTAATAGCCCAGTGCTCTGCCTCAGCCTTCCTCCCCGCAGATCAACAAGAAATACAAATTTGCCATCTAGTGGTATTAGACTGATCCTACCATAAATGACACCTCCGATTTTAACTTTTTCACATGCTATTTATTTGGAAAAAATTACATGTCTCTCAGGACATCCTCAGAATTTGTAACCCTTCTAAGTTCTGACAATGACCCTAAAACAACTGAGCAGATAGTTTATTTTCCCCAAAAAGTATTACAATTTGCTGGACTGAGTATTTTATGTCTTTTACCAGTGTAATGTTTTTATTATACTGTATATGGAATAGTTACCACAAAAAAAAAGTACATTTTGGCTTCAGTTAGGGTTGAAAAACAAAGTTTCTCTGGGTTTGAAAAATAGCTTGAGGCATAGAAACACAGAAACATAGACTTTGATGGCAGATAAGGACCGCTTGGCCCACCTAGTCTGCCCATTTCCCTACCTACAGGATAAGCTGCAGATACTAGTTAACCAACAGCCTATTTCTTCCTACCCCCACAGAATTTGCCTTATGTCTGTCCCATGCGTTCTTGAATTCTCCCATGGTTTTAGACCCCACAACCTCCTCAGGAAGGCTGTTCCATGTGTTCACCACCTACTCTGTGAAAAAATACTTCCTCACATTGCCCCTGAGCCGTCCCCCCTCTATCTTCAAATTGTGTCCCCTTGTTCTTGCACAACTCTTTTTCTGAAAGATGCTACCCTGTTGGACTTTGTTGATTCCACTGAGGTACTTAAAAGGTTTTATCATGTCCCCCCTCTCCCTCCTTTCCTCAAGGGTATACATATTAAGCTCCTTTAGTCTCTCCTCATATGGCTTCTCTTGCAGACCCTGCACCATTTTAGTTGCCCTTCTCTGGACTGCCTCCATCCTGTCTATGTCCTTGCGGAGATGGGGTCTCCAGAACTGGATGCAGTACTCCAGATGGGGTCTCACCAACTGTTTGTACAGAGGGATAACAACTTCCTGTTTTCTACTGGTGATGCCTCTCCCTATACATCCCAGTATCCCCCAGCCCTCCCTACTGTCTTCTCACATTACTTACTTACCTTAAAGTCATCTGATATGATTACCCCCAGGTCCCTTTCCATTTTGTTGTTGTTACTACCCCCATTGTGTAATCTTCCCTGGCTTTTTGTTTCCCAGGTGCATTATTTTGCACTTCTTTGCATTGACTCCAAGCTGCCATACTTCTGACCATTCCTCCAACCTTGTCAAGTCCCTTCTCATCCTTTCCACGCCTCCTTGTGTATCAACTCTATTTCAAATCTTTGTGTCATCTGCAAAGAGGCATACTTTTCCTTCCAGTCCCTCTTCAACATCACTTATAAAGACATTAAAAAGGACTGGACCCAGTACTGAACCCTGCGGTATCCCACTAGTAACCCCTCTTTATTCAGAGTGGGCTCCATTTACAATTATGTTCTGTGTCCTGTTGTCCAGCCAATGTTTTACTCAGACTACCACCCTGGGACCCACTCCCAGACTGGTTAATTTGACTATTAATCTTTTATGTGGGACTGTGTCAAATGCCTTGCTAAAGTCTAGGTAGGCCATGTCCACAGCCCCTCCCTGGTCTACTACTTTGGTCACCCAGTCAAGAAATCAATTAGATTTGTCTGACATGACCTTCCTGTTGTGAACCCATGCTGCCTTGGGTCATGTGCCCTACTGGCCTCTAGGTACTCAACAATTCTTTCCTTCAGAAGTGATTCCATCACTTTCCCTACCACAGAGGTCAAACTGACAGGTCTGTAGTTTCCTGCCTCTATCTTGCTCCCACTTTTGTGAAGGGGTATCACATCTACCTTCCTCCAGTGCTCAGGTACCACACCATCCTCCCATGATTTGTTTAAAAGGGTAGTCAGTGGTGTCACTAGTTCTCTTCTTAATTCTTTTAGAATTCTGGGGTAGAATTCCATCAGGCCCCATTGCTTTGTCCACCTTCAGTTTTAGGAGTTCTTTCAGAACCCTTTCTTCTGTGAAAGGACTGGGATCGACCCCCCTAGTCAGAGTGCTTTTGTTAATTGGATTAGGCACCTCCCGCTCCTCCTCTTTTGTGAATACTGAGCAGAAGTATTTGTTCAGTATCCCTGCTTTTTTCACTGTCCCTCTTTGCCCAACCACCGTCCATTCTGTTCAGCCTCACTATCCCTCCCTTTGTCTTTCTACACTCCCTGATGTACCTATAAAAGGTTTTATCCCCCTTCTTAACCGAATTGGCTATCTTTTCCTCAGTTTGGGCCTTTGCTATTCTGACTACCCTCCCTGCTTCCTTCTGCCCTAACTGGTATAGTTCTCTGTCCTGCTCCTTCTGTGTTTCCTTATACTTTCTAAATGCTGCCTTTTTCTCCCTAACCTTCACCGCCACCTCTTTTGAGAACCATAGTGGCTTTTTCTTTCATTTTGATTTGTTTATTTGCTTCACACAAAGGCTTGTTGCCTCTGTGATGGCAGTTTTGATGTTTCCCCATTGTTGCTCCACCCCTCGTTCTAGCCTATTTGCTAGTGCTTTTCTAAGGCACTCTCCCATCTTGCCAAAGTTAGCCCTGCTGAAGTCCAGAACCCTCACTTTTGTATGGCTTGACTCTGTAGTTGAGTTTATCATGAACCATACTGTTTGGTGGTCACTTGTTCCCAGATGGCTACCCACTTCTAGATCTGGGATCCTCTCACCATCCCCAATTGAGAGTATGAGGTCTAAGATTGCTCCCTCACGAGTAGGTTCCAAAACTAGCAGTCTGAGGCATACCACCTGAGGGCATCAAGAATGGCCCTGCTTTTGGGTGTGGCTGCAGCCAAGGGCTTCAGTTAACATCTGGCATATTCAGGTCCCCCATCAACAGTATCTCCCCTTTCTCTGCCATCCTAAGGATGCCTTCTATCATATCCTTGTCCATTCCCTCCCCTGACATGGGGGTCTGTATACAACCCCTGTGTGGATTGTGGTGCCATTTTCAGTCTCTAAGGTGACCCACAGTGCCTCTTCTCCTCCTTTTTACTCTTTTGTTCAGCTGCTTTTATCCTTTCCCTTACATAGAGAGCTACTCCTCCCCCTCTTCTCCCCTCCCTGTCTCTCCTGTAGGTTGTGTACCCTGGTATGTTAACATTCCAGTCATGGTTCTCTGTGTACCATGTTTCTGTGACTGCTACGATATCCAGGTATCTCTCTTCCATCAAGGCCACCAGTTCAGGGAGTTTGTTGCCCAGACTACGGGCATTGGTACTCATTGCCCTCCATTTCTTGATGGCCTTACCCCTTTTTGCCCCATCCCTGTCCTTACTGTGTTTGTCATTTTCGCCATTTACCCCTGCCTTTCTCCCTATCGGCATCGAGGCAGTGGTGGTGGTGGTGTTACCCTAACTTTGGTATTCTTTTTGAAGGCACATAAATGTATTCAAACATAAATTCTTTGAGAGAGGGTGCTAGAGTTAAGGTGATGCCATCATTCAACACTGAACCTCTGTAACTCAGCCAACTTAGTAACAATAAGCAACTGATTTTTATCACTTTCATGATTCTGAGTTACTGCCACAAAGGGGGGAGTGTGCTAATGTATGCCAGTTATCAGGTTCCTACAGTAGGTCAGAAGATGTCAAAGCTATAAATAGCCACAAATAGGGGTTTAACATAGAAGTGCCTTCTCAACTCTAACTACAGTGGCAGTGCCACACCACTATACGGTATTATAGGGGCATGACAGCACCCTTATTATTAGGGTTATAACTGCTGTTCTGTGTTAAACCCCTTTCTTTGCACCTTAATAATGCAGTCATCCCCAGACAGAATAACATGACACTTGGCATGTACATTCTCAGTGGCAAGAATCTTTAGATCCTGAAAATGTGGTAATGATCTAGAAAGTTGTGAAAACAGTATCTTTCCATTGCTTGCTCACTGATAGCTCAAAAATGGTGCAGAGTTGAAATGTGAAACTTCCAGGTTAGTTAGAGTTTGGCCCAATGATTCTTTGATACATGGCTTTACTGAGAACTTTTTTGATTTTAACTTACTAGGAAAATAAAATCTCATTGTCGCACATGTGCAGTTAAATTTTTTACAAAATGTTCACTAGGTGTTTCTCTTGACAATGGTAATTTCCATTTTCATAGTGCAAAAACCCTCTGTGAGATAATGACCTGTTTTTGTGAGTCAGTGCTCACAAAAGTGGGTAAAAGAAGGGAAAACTGTGTGCATCAAAACCATAAAACAATATTTTTTAGTTACTAATGAAATTAGTCTGTTGCAATTAATTTTTTTTTCATGTATGTGAATTTAGCACTTGTGAAAGGTGCTGGATTGACACCACTGAAACCTGAAGTTTTCTGCTTTTCTACATAGGTTACATAGGTTACATAGGTGTTACTGAGCATTTAAAGACATTTGTCCATTTGCTCACCATTAATACATAAGGAATATCCCCGGATACCCTTGCTTATAAGGTAGTTATCAAGCTTGGTCTTAAATTCTGTCATAGTCTTCCTTTCCATAACCTCACAAGGCAGGGTGTTACAAATCTCAGTTACTCTGACATTGAGTCAATATTTTCTTTTATTGGTTTTAAATCTAACTTTGACCAGCTGAAATGGATGAGCTCTGGTATTATACGGTTGGTCCCTTAACACCAGTCCCAATAAATTCCACAGTTGTGTGTCAGTCAAGGCCGTATAAATCAAACACATATACCCCCTTCATCTACGGAACTCCAAGGAATACATATCCAAAAATTGCAGCCTTTGTTCATAGCTCTGGCCTACGGTGCCCTTAATCCTCCTTGTTGCCCTCCTCTGGACTCTCTCCAAGGTTTTACTCTCCCCTTTCTTATATGGAGCCCAGAATTGCACACAGTACTCCATATGGGGGCGCACCAGTGCTGTGTACAAGGGAATCAAGACCTCTCTGTCCCTACATTTTATATGCTTCTGAATGTAGTACATTATGCTACTTACCTTTTTATCAGTTTGACTGCACTGCATACTAAAACTGAGGCCATTGCTAATACATATGCCCAAGTATTTTTCATCATGAACGGCTCTAAGTGCACTGCCCCCCAAGATATATTTAAATTGTTTGTTATTATTTCCCAAATGCATGACCGTACACTTATCTGTATTAAAAATAGATTTCTTCTGTATGGCCCATGTCTCCATATTATTCAGGGCTGTTTGTAAGATAACCTGATCTTCCCCATTATTAATAGGATAACCCAGTCGAGTGTCATTCGCAAATTTTGAGAGCCAAACCCCCGACTGAACATGCATCAATGAAACATATAAATTAAAAAGACAAGGTCCCAAGACAGATCCCTGGGGTATCCCACTAGTCACACTGATCCAACCAGAATATTCACCCCTTACACATACCGTCTGGCTTCTTCCATTTAACCATGCCTCCACCCACTGAGAAACTCTGACAGGGAATCCTAAATCAGTTAAGGCCTTAACCAACTACTCATGTGGGACTTTGTCAAACACTTTAGCAAAATCCAAGAAAACAACATCCACAGAGTTGCCTGTATCCATGGATTTGCTAACCTTGCTATAAAAATCCAAAAGATTTGTTTGACATGACCTCCCACCGGTAAACCCATGCTGTGTATTATTCTTGTTACCTAATGTGATTAAGAATTCTGTAATGTAATCCTTGATGATACCCTCTAGAATTTTCCCCAAAACTGAAGTCAGGCTAATGGGCTTATAATCCAACCTCCTGTCTAGATCCCTTCTTGTAAATTGGGACAACCACTGCCTGCCTCCATACCTCAGGAACCTCACCTGTGTCCAGAGATTTATGGAACAGCCAGGAAACTGGGCCAGCCAATAATTCAGCCATTTCCTTGATTACCCTGGGGTGCATACTGTCTGGTCTCTGTGCCTTATTTTGATTGATGTTCTTCAAGATCTTTTGACAACATCGGCAGTATCCACCATTAACCTGGGTCCAGTATTTGTCTTTTTCTGAAAGTCCCATTTTTTTGTGACCCCTATTAAAAACAGAGGAAAAATATTTATTATATTCTTTCGCCATCTCACAGTTTTCTGTTATAAGTGAACCATCCTGAGCTTTTAAGGGCCCAGCTGTGTTATTTCTTCCCCTTTTGCTATTGATGTATGAGTAAAAAGTTTTGTAATTGTCCTGGAACCTAGTAGCTAATTTATACTCATAATTTCTTTTAGCCAAGGTGATACCTTTTTTAGCAATTTTTAAGCATTTTTTATAAGACTCCCAGTCTGCTTTATTATGGCTATGCCTTGCCTGATGGTATGCATTATTCTTATTTTTAATTCATTTTTTAACTCAGGAGATCATCCATGGTGGGAGGGATTTTTTAAACCCATTGTATTTATTTTTTATTGGTACATGCCTCTGGATTAAGGTGTGAATCTTTTTTGCTAGTTTTGTCCACATCCCAGTGACTGTTTGATTTTCAAAATCTAATTTCCAGTTTCATTTGGTCAGTTTGAGTCTCATTTGGTTAAAATTAACTGAATCATATTTATAGATTAATGTTCTGCCCATATTTTTCCCAGGTTGCCAGTGTACTGAAAATTAACCTTAGAATGGTCACTGGAACCTAGCGGTGGTTTCAAAATACAGTTTTGAATATTATTACTGAGATTGCTCAATACCAGGTCCAAAATATCGGTACCTCTGTATTATTTGTTACATGCTGTTCCAGCCCTGCTATGTTAAAAACTTCCAAGTAGTTAGTCTCCATGGTAGTGCTTGCTTTTTGCATGTCCCAATTTATTCTGGGAAGATTAAAGTCGCCTACCAGTATAACATTCCCCGCTAATGTCAACTGGTTGATGAAGTCCAATAAAACCTCATCCTCTGGAACCCTTATGGAGGGAGGCCTGTAAACTATACCTAAATTGATTTTAGCTGCCCGGGGTGGAGTGATCTTAATCCATAAGGCCTCTGTATGTGCCCATTTAGATGTATTCATACATTCCGATGAGATGCAATCTACAATGTACAGAGTCACCCCCCCACCTTTAGATAGGGAGCTGTCTTTGTTATACAGCATGTAACCTGGAATATGTTTATCCCATGTATCCTCCGGTTGCCACCAGATTTCTACAATAGCACAAACGTGGATATTTAAAGCATGTAATATTAGTTGGAGCTCATCAAACTTTTTGGTAAGGCTTTTGGCATTGATTAACAGAAAATTCCAGTCTAATAGTGAGGTCTTGCTGGTAAGTAAAGCCCTTGGTTTTGTGTCCCCCGCATCCCCCTGCTGATGAAGTTTAAATGGCAAGCTACAGTATTTTTTAGTTGTTGAGCCAATATTTGTTTCAACATTTTATTTAAATGTAGTTCATTGCATGCATACAGTTTGAAATCCTGAAATTCCTGCCAATGATTAATATATACATGCCCTTCTCTAGCACACCAGCATTTAAGCCATCCATTTAATCTAACAATTTCTCTATTTAATGTATCATTAGCACAGGGATGGGTAAAAGGCCAGAAATCAATACATCACACCCGTTGTTTTTAAGTGATGTCCCCACAGCCTCAAAATCCCTCTGTATATCAGGAACGTCCATTTTGCCCACATCATTTACCCCAACATGCAAAATTGTAACAGGTGTGATAGTGTTTTCCAATAGACCTGGTAGGAGCTGCTTTATGTCTCCTATACCAGCTCCTGGCAGTACGCTAACAGTTGTGTATTCATTTTGACATTTACACAACACATAATCGGTGTAGTGTAGCATAGAATCACCTATATATAATATATCTTAAGGAGTGGTATTTTCATGTGTTGTGCTATTCTGTTTCATAGCCTGTTCAATACCCTGGGTGCTTGTGTGTACATGATGTGATGTACCAGCGCAAGTTTGAGTGCTTTTTGGTTTGATTACTTCAGCATCCACAAGTGGAGCTAAGACCTGGAATCTATTTGGGGTCAGAATGTTGGATGAGCCACCTATATTTCTCCTACCTCTCTTTTGTGTAGGTTTGTTGCTAACCATGCACCATTCCTCAGGGCTAAAAATCTCTTCACTATGGATTACTGATTGTTCTGCAACATTTTCAGTATCCTGTTTACTTTCCTCACTGATTTCCCCAGCCATAGAGTCGATATAGTGCTCGAATGTAGTAATTTCAGACTGATCCTTCAGACTGTATTTAAGTGCCACAATCTCAGTTTTTAACTTCCTGATTTCAAGGCATTTACTACATACATAGTTAGCCTTTTCTTCACCTTGCCTGAACATATCACATACGATGCAGAACAACATGGTAACGTAATTAACTAACTAACAGAGCACTACTCACTGGTATACTCAGCTGCCTCAGCTGACACAGCCAACATGTGCTGATGTGCGTGTCTCTGCATGCATCTCTGTGTGTGCTGAGCACACGCCCTGCCTGCACTCACCCTGCTCGGAGCAGGGCTGAGTGAAATAGCAGCAGAGTGACCCAGAAGTAGTGTAGGGAGGTCACGGGCACTTGCAAATCATTGCGATATAAAAATAATAAAAGCTGACAACAGCTCTCTGCATGTTTGTCACTCATTTGTGACCCAGATGCAGGAGAATATTGCCCAAAATATTATAAAATATATAAATAGCATCTGTTGTAGTCCCAGAGTGTCCCCTGCAGACTACACTGTTCTCTTCCTGCTTCCTCGTTCACAGAAGGAAGGGCTCCAGTTTACAAAACTGCTGCGCTTGCTAAAACAGCACAATTAGCATCCAAACAGTCTAAAACACTGCAACATGCATGCCCTTTACCAACTGCACTACTATTACTTATTTCAGACACATGACAGATAAAGCACAAGTGATCACAATGCAAGCTTCCCCACACTGCTTTGCCAATATGCCTCGACACTGCCATGGAGACACCACCACATAGGTGAGATGGTAGTTCAGACTCCATGCCTAGTCAGGCCTTGCTGTCTCACTTGGGATTGTCAACAAAGATGTTGAATTAGTGGCAGTCATGTTGGTGATTTTGTGATATGTACACATGCCCACTGGGAACAGGACTGAGATCTCCACAACTCATTTCACACAGGCCACTGAACAGCCTCAGGTGATAATGGCTTTCAGCCAGTACCGACCTGTGCTGAATTTGAACCAGTAACTTAGAGGTGCTAGGCTCCTTAACTTGCTTCCAATCCACTGAGCCAACCAGTTCCCTATGTGTTGCAATTCATGAAAAGAGGTCCTGTTTTTTTGTGAGTTAAAAACCTGTTTTCATGACTGCCAAACCCATATTTGTAAGTATTAGTACGAGCAGTCACAAAAGTGGGTAAAATAAGAGAAAAGTTAGCCCACTACACTCACAAAAAAAACACTTGAAGCTTACTCTGAAGATTGGATGATTGACAGAGCTGGGGGGGGGGCTGAATCCTCAAATATTTAAAAACCAACAACGTTTTAAACTATTAATAAAATAAGGTTGATCGGTGTCACTAAAATGTGGCCTATTTTCATGACTCAAACCTGTTTTCGTGACTCGCAAACTTGTTTTTGTGAGACACAACTTCTGTTTTCATGACACTTAATCTCAAGACAAGAAAAAAAGATTTATGACTCATCAGGACTATGTGCAAAGTAAGCTACAGATCTGGAGCAATGCTTGTCGCGATACATCTGTTTTTCAAGTACCCTGACTACTACCTAAGTCCACTATTGTCAGGGCTACATGTGAAGCAAGCTACAGGTCTGGGCAGTGTATGTCACAGCCACGCCTTCTTGCAGAATCCAGCAGCTCCAAAATGCAGATACTGATCCTGACTGCAAATGTCGCTGAAAACTGTGACTCCAGTTGCACACCACCAGACCACCAATGAACTGAAAGACAGACCACTGCAGACATGTTTCATAATACAGGAGGATCCTAAACTACAGAAAACACTAGTTTCAAAAGACTGGCTATACCAAAAATCACCAGTACACTGTGGAGCAACAGGGGGCCAAAAACAGTAAAGGAAATCCCAGAAATAACTGTAAATGTGATCTAAAGGTAAACATCACCATCCTTTTATATTATATAAAATAGAGGATAGGCAAGTCTGGTATACTTATAAATGCATCCATCTTGGGTGCTAACATACTAAGAAGCCAGCAGATTAGGCCCTATGGTCTGTCAAGTCTTCTCAATAATCAGTGCCTTCCCAGGGCACCATTGTTTGTCCCTCCTCCTTACAAGGTCCCCCAACCCCCAGCATGGATCTGGGATGCACCCTCCCCCTACACCTATTCCAGCCTTTCAGCCTTTAACCAGATAAGAGCTTGTGGTTTTAGTTTCTAATAAACCACCTCAATGTGAAGTACAGTGAAACCAACTTAAAAGAACATTAGATATAAGAGCATCCCATTCATAAGAACATTTGTTGAATGTCCTGATTTTTGTCCATTATTTTCAATGGCAGTAAAGCCGGTTTAAAAGAACAGTTTTTATTTTAATGTTTGCTTGCATGCATGTGCAAGAAACATAGTGCCACCATATGAGTTTTTGTAGGTTTGCCTCCCCCATTTCCAATGCCCAGCTCCCTTTTGTAGGCACATCTGCACCACACCAATGAATGTCCTAGCTGTCTATGACAGCCGTTCAGATGCAGTGGTGTACAGTTGAAAGCAAAAAACTGCTGCAATCAGCGGTTGTAACATGTAGGCAATTTGCATACTGCTGTTGGCAGGTAATTTACATACTGCTGTCGACAGTATGCAAAGTGCCTACACTAAGCACTGCATCCTGAATGCAGCTGTCATAGACAGCTCCCTTTAAGTTCCCTCTGCCCCAAACACTCAAGTAGCACTCTGGGATCCCACCCCAGTGTGCTCATGTGCTCCCCCCCACTGCACATTGTATGGCTGACAGGGGTGCCCAATCCCCCATCGGCTCTACAGCCCCCCCACAGATGTCTAGGTGCCACATTGGGAGCCCACCCCAGCATGGCAAAAGTCAGAATAGTGACGAGGGTGCCTAATCCCCCATTGGCTCCACTCAACACCCCCCAAAAAAAACAGATTTCCAGTTGGCACGCTGGGAGCCCACCCCAGTGTGGCAAACATCTGTATGGCTAACAGGGGTGCCCAATCCCCCATCAGCTCCACTGACCCCCCCAAACAACTTTCACCTGCCATGCTGGGAGCCCACCCCAGCAAGGCACAAGTCCTGTGTCATCTTCCTAAAAAGAAAAAAACACACCTGAAAACAAAAAACGGTCCCTTGTTGATTGTATTGCCCTCTCCACCAACCCTCTGCACATCCACCTCCCCACACCCCCTGACCCCACACTTACCTCCGGAGTCCGGCACAATGATCTTTGGTGGACTGGGAACATGTCTGCACTCTTCAAAGCCAACTGCGAACTGAAGAAATGCCGGTAAGCTGTATAATGGCATAAATGTTTTTTTTTCAACTTTGGTACATATCTCGGCCATTTTGGGGAACTTTTTCACCAAATTTTCAACATGGGATTTTTGGAGCAACGCCTCATGAACACGGCCACTATCATTTTGTTATTCAGTCCTGAAAGGTGATTTCATGGTCACTGCATGGAACCACCTTTCAGGACACAGTAACAAAACAACAGTGTCACAGTTCATGAGGTAGGCCCCCCAAAACCCTATGTTGAAAATTTGGTGAAAAAATTTCCCAAAAATACCTGCTTTATGAGCCTGCATTGCGCAGTTCCTACGCATGCTTGTAACTTCGCAAATTTTTAATATTTTCACTCCCGATTTTCAATGTTGCCATTTTACCACACCTCCTTATGAGTATATAGCTGTCATTGTTCATATCTTGCCCAAAATGTGTTTTCGTGCATGTAGTGCCCAATGGCGTGGTCGGTGTGTGAAATCAATGTTAGGGACAGATTAAGAAAATCACAGTGACACTGTTCATGAGCAGAGGTCTTAAAATTGCTACGTTGAAAATATAGTGACAGAAGTCCATAAAATGGCTGTGTTATGAGCATGCATTGCGCAGTTGCTACGCAGCCTCGTAAGTTCACGAATTTGTACTATTTTCGGTCCAGATTTTCAACACTGGTATTTTTACACACCTCCTTATGAACAATACAGCTGTCATTTTTCACACCCTGGCCAAAATGTGTTTTCACACTTCTGGCGCAGAAATGCGTGGTCGCTGTGGTAAATCAGTGTTCGGGACAGATTAAGAAAATCACAGTGACACTGTTCATGAGCAGAGGTGCCAAAATGCCTGCGTTGACAATCTGCTGTACAATATCCCCAAACTAATTACATTATGGGTGTGCATTACGCAGTTTCTACGCATGCTCGTGACTTCACTTTTTTTATATTTTCAATCCAGATTTTCAACATTGTCATTTTTTACATCTCCCCATGAACAGTACAGGTGTCATTTTTCTTATCTGTTCAAAATGTGTCTTTGCACCTGTGGTGCCAAATGGTGTAGTCACTGTGCAAAATCAGCTTTCGGCTAACAAACTGATATTGCCACTGTTTATGAGGTGGGGGTCACAAAAAACCCATGTTGAAAATTTGGAGTGAAAATATCAATGAACGTCTGGGGCGTTAGGGTTTCCAACCATAACGCCCCACCCTGTAGAGACTGACAGGCATCAGGGGTGTGACTTGGGATTGCCGCCTCTAATGCTCATGCCATTTCACCCTCACCCACACCCTGCAGCCAGTGACAGGCATAGAGGTGTGCCTTAGACTCTTTGGCCCCAAAGTAACCCCATTCTCTTATACTGCACCCATCTCACCATATTTCCTTATGGAATGGGGTGAGCATAAGGCCCAAAGACACCAAGGCACACCGTGACACTTGTCAGAGTCTGCATGGTAGGGTGTGGTGAAATGGTGTGGTCGTTATGCCTGATGACCCAAAGGCACACCCCAATGCCTGTCAGTCTCTGCAGGGTGGTGGTGGGGTTGGCTTCAGTTAAATACTTCACTGCCATTCCTATTATGCATCTCTCTAACTCCAACACTACCAATGCTAATGCCAGCAAGCAAACATTCGGCATTGACAAATGCTTGTTTTGTTACAGTATCAGAGCTTCCTGGCAGTGGCTAGATCATCAGGGATTTTAACTGGGAGATCATTAGCGGCTACAGTAACATGCACTTCAGACCTACTTAAGCAGGGTGCTAGCAACCTGAAACTGCAGTATTCAGGCAGTATTCAAGCAGTAGTTAGCCAGTTGCTAGGAAAAAAAAGGCATACAACCAAAAATTGAGAGTTGTATAACTGAATACAATCGCATTGGGCAGATAGAAAAAAATCAGGACACAGCAAAAAATGGCATACAAATGGGAAAGACATACATCTGATTGGCATACAAGTGAAAATGACTATATGTAAGCAACAGTGCTTTACAACAACAGTAGTGAGAAAGAAGAGAATGATATGGTGCATAAACAGTGCCATTAAAGAAAATATAGAAGGAAAATAGAATTTTTTTTTTTTTTTAAAGAAGAAGACAACTCAGAGAGAAATCAAGATGAGAAAGTATGGAGTCAAACTTTAAGAAAGTCAGAATAGTTTAAAATATTTTGTATTTTTAAAATCTTTTATTTTTTTAACAAAGAGGGGTGAAATAAGACTAAGAAGAGAGAGGAGGGAGAATCTGATAGTTAGAGCTTAGGACAGGGTGTAAATAAAGGATGATCTATGAGGTGGGCTGGAGAAAAAAGAATTGAAACAAGCATGGTTTAGGAAATACTTTTAAGGACCAGATGGAAGTGCACTCACACCACCACGACACAGCTCGTTGATCCTCTCAAGAAGCACTTGTTAATTTTCAAGAAGCTTCTGGAGTGTTTCATTCTTGGAAGAAACTCTGCAGTGAACATTCCCCATCTCTGCTAGCAGCTCCCCTCTGGTGGTTATTGGCATTAGCGGGGCAAGTACAGTTAACAGACTAGGGGGAAGAAAAAGATCTGGGAGTAGTGATCACTGGCAAAATGAGTCACTTAGGACAATGCAGGAAAGCAGCAGCTAAGGAAAACAAGATGCTGGGGAGCATTGCTAGAGGGATCACTCTGAGAAGGAAGGAGGTAATTCTGCCACTGTACAAATCCTTGGTGAAGCCGCACTTGGAGTACTGTGTGCAGTTCTGGTGCCCTTACTTAAAGAAAGACATTATGCTCCTGCAGAGGGTCAAAAAGAGGGTGTCTAAGATGACCCTTGGAATGGGGGATAAGCCATATGCGGAGAGACTTAGGGAGCTAAAAATGTACTCCTTGGAAGACAGAAGGGACAGAGGGGACATGATCGAGACCTTTAAATACTTGAAATGTATTAATAGAGTAAACACAGAGGAGGTGTTCAGACTAAAGCGGGAAGGGACCACAAGTGGTCATAGCCTGAAACAGGTTGGTGGGAAGTTTAGAAGAGACCTGAGAAAGCATTATTTCACAGAAAGGGTGATGATGCCTTGGAATGCACTACCTGAGGAGCTGGTATCAAGGGAATCAGTGGGAGGTTTTAAGAAGGTGTGGGATAGATACATGGGGCAGGGTATAGGTAGGGTGGGTAGAGACCAGATGGACTCTGAATGGTAATCAGGGGAGGGAATCAGGGGAGGGATGAAAGGGAGAGGGGAGGGGGGCAGCAGCGGTTATCAAACTGTGAGCTGCATCTCGAGCAGACATGATAGACATCAAGGCCTAATCTGCTGGCATTTTCATATGTTTGTAAGTGTTGGTGCTGTCCCATTACCCTGCCCCTTACTAGGACTTCTGTTCCTGGGCTCAGGTTACCATTGTGGACATGGTCCAACTTTGCAGTGCCCTCTCAGAAGGACCACTATCCCCACCAATTACAACCTCCAGTTTTCTGGCCTCCCACTGGCTCAGGTGGCAGATTTTCATGTCAGGATGTTGTCCACCAGTACCAAAATGGCTGCCCTTCTTCCCATGGCTGACAAGTGTGTTGCAGAGATTACATTTGATAGCACTGTCTTTGTTGGAGTCCATGGTAAAAAATTGCCACACGAGGGATGACCTGGGCTCCTTCCTTGAACAGGATACTTTAGAGCAGGAAGGTGAGGAACCACCACATGTGGCTCCTCATTTGGGCTCATCCAGGGATGGTGGTGGTGCTATGGAGGGCACAGGGGATTCAGGTTGCTGCAGAGCTGGGGGTTACTGCTGTGGAGCTATGGGGATTGTGGGCTGCTGTGCAACTGGGGGTTGCTGCTGCACTGAGGGCTGCTGCTGCTGCTGTGCTGTCCCGCTGCCCCTTACTCCAGTGTGTGGACCTAGTGCTGTCTAGCACAGTTGTATGACTCCACCATGAGTCTGAACCCAGCCCACCCTAAATGCCATCTCTAAATAAACAAAAGCAAGAGAGAAAGAAAAGTCAGCTAGAAACAAAGGGAAAAGGAAACACAGAGATCTATAACTAATAACTAAAGAAATATAGGCAAAATACAGCAGAAACAAAAAGTAAAGTACTCCTAAGAATGCAAAGAATTAAATCAGAATGAAAAAAAGAATAAAAAAATCTGCTGAAATAATACAAATTGTTTGTTTAGATCAAACAAGTTACTCTGAAAGTTTATCAGGCTCCCATTCAGTGACTAACACTGCAAAACCGAAAGTGAAACACACTCACTGTATAGGAAATGGGAAATTGTTTAACCAGGAAAGGTATTCTAAGCTGAAGGTGATTGCTTAGGGTCACACAGTATGCAAATGGGGGCCGTGGGATTCAAACCCAGGTTTGCATCTCAGAGCCCTAAACCACAGTGCTATACTTCCTCCTAATGTACATTAGTATAGAGATGTACCTTGTGACTTGCTGAAACTCCTCCATGTGAACTTAAGGCTTCTTTGCCAGTAGCCTCATTTTGACAAAATGTTACCCAAGTGTACCCCAAAGGTGAAAGTTACAAGTGAGGTTGTCATGTGAAGTTGTCAAAGGTGATTTTCCTACTAAATAGTGAACATTCATGAACTGAGTCACAAAGGTGAATTTAGCGAATTTGCCTTAACTTCACCAGTGAATTTCAAACTCTGCGACATCTCTAGTCATGGTTACCAGGATATGTTGTTATTGTGCATTGTTCTGTCCCAGTGCATGGCTCATAGCCAATTAGAACACATGGATTTATTTTATTTATTTAAAGTTGTTCACCAGGTAAACATATGAAAATATACAATCTCATTTGCAGATGTGACCTTTAGGAAGGGGAGGGAGGTACTAGTCAGCAGCAAACACAAACATCGCAATATAATACATTAAAAAAAGGAGTTGAGAAATTCTGGAAGCTGGCTGAAACAGTCTTTGACCCATGATGATATCACAGAATATTATCACAGTAAAAAACTGATTACCAAGATCAGCCATTTCCTAATACTTCATCACAGCCATTTTATAATCACAATAATGCACTCCAGGTTGTGGTATATCATGGCATATCATCACTTCTTGGGTGGCTGAAGGCACTCAATGTTGCCTCATGCCTCACAACACACCCAGGGTGTGATGATATCTCATGATACACCCTGTTGTGTATTGTTGCTTAAGTACACAAAGTCAATATAAATGCAATATACGAAAAACAGAGAGATGACAATAACCATCAAGTACGTTTGGCAATCAGTGGACAGGTAGGCATCAGCAGCAGGACAGAATTATATTTTTGAGAAGCTGATTATCAGTGGCAATACTAGTGGGTGAGCTGTTACCCAAGGTAAGGTTATTCCACACCTGAAGCGGCCTGTAACTAACAGCAAGTTTGCCAGAACTCAGTTTCCACTGTGACAGCAAATCTGTTGCCAGTGTGGGAGTGAAGATGGTGTGCAGGCAGAGCAACAGAGGTGAGGAGGGAGCCCAAATAATTAGGAGCTTGTTGAGCCAGTCTTTAAATTAATAGAGAGACAGGTGTTGTACACTTCTACCAGAGAGTGAAGGGTAGCCCAGACAGTCATACAATGTATAGCGATGTGTAGGATCTACCTAATGCTTTTATGATGCAAAAACAGGTTTTGAAACATTCAGTATTATTTTGCATCATTTCCTAGAACATAATGGTCCAGATATTCAAAAGGGTTGCGCCATGCGCAACAGGGTTGTGCATGCGCAAGTCCCACATTGCGCCATTCTGCGATATTCAGCAGGAGGCAGTTACGCCACTGACAACAGGTTGCACAACAGCGCAATGCAAATGAATGCATGCTCAACAGGAGGGGGAGGAACCATGCATAAACTGCGCAACCCAATATTCAGTCGGGTTGTGCAGAGTTGTGCATGCGCAACCCCAACCTGTGCCTGCACAACCTGAGCCAAAAAAGATCGTTGAGGGCCACCCACAGGTGAGCTGCTGTATTGCAGGGCGCACACAGCAGCTGCCACCCCTGGCTGGCCCCCAACTCCGGTCCCTGTGCTCCCCCACCAGCCCGACGGCGGCATAGTAACATGACTTCATTATCTCGAAACAATCGCTGGCATAAAGTAACATGACCTTCATTATCTCTCAGCTCGATCGCGGGCATAAGTATGATTCCCCATCTCCCCGGCGCCTGATCGCTGGCATAGCATGACTATTATCTTCGAGTCTTATCGCGGGCATAAGTAACATGATTTCTCTTCATTAGGTCGCTCGAAGCCCGATCGCTGGCGACAAGTATCAGGATTTTCATTTTCGATCGCTGGCATAGTACATGACCCCTGCCACATCTGTGGGCTGGGTTCATGTTACTTTATTGCCCGCGATCGGGCTTCGGGAGATGTGTGCGGGGGGTCATGTTACTTTATTGCCCGCGATCGGGCTTCGAGATGTGTGGGGGTTCATGTTACTTTATTACCCGCGATCGGGCTTCGAGATGTGTGGGGGTCATAGTACTTTTATGCCCGGATCGCATCGGGAAATGTGTGTGGGGGTCAGTTACTTTATGCCTGCGATTGGGCTTCGGGAGATGTGGGGTCATGATACTTTCTGCCCGCCATCGGGCCTGGATCTGTGTGTGGGGGAATGTATTAACAGAGATACTGCCCGCGATCGGGCTGCAGGGTGTGTCGGTCCCCGATGGCTGCTGCCTGGCAGGGCGGCCAGGCGCAAGTCCTCGGGGATCGGTGCACCTACATGCTAATGGCATGCAAATGGGGCCATAAATAGATGCAAATGGCCCCCCCTGCGCCTTGCATAAATTATGGCCCCATTTGCATGCCACCTTTTGAATATCGGAAATTTGCGCATGGCGCAATGGTACTTGCGCCACCGCAAGTTTAATGCTCAACTCTGGCAACTTGCGGTGGCGCAAGTTCCACTGCGCCATGCCCAGTGGCTGTGGCTGGGGGGTGATATTCAAAGGAGTTGCTCAATAGCGCAACTCCTTTGAATATCACCCCAGCCACACCCCTGCGCAACTATTTTGAGCAGCGCAAGGGCTTGCGCCTCAGAATGGCGCAGTTTGAATATCTGGGCCAATGAATACAATTTGAACTTGGAATGCATAACTACTATAAATTCATCTATAACATGCTGAAGTGTAAAGCAATTAATTGCTAAAAATTACAGTAAGGTACCAGCTGGAGCAGCAGGCTAAAACTACAATAGTAGGAAAATGTGATGTTAGGGTAAATATTCTCTTTAATCATGGGTAATGTCTGCTGTGGTGTTCCTAGGGTTTTTATATTATAGTGCTTACATATGACAGCTCCATACATGTTAAAACAAGTTTTTAAAATTTATAAATTGTGATACTGTTTGCTTTTTCCAGTAAGCGCGTTTTTCTTATTTTGGAAGGTATAAAAAATTATCAGTAAGTAAAAGTATTATTTTTATTGCAAAATAAAATGTTGCAGAATTATGGCCATTGAAATGAACAGGACCTACATTCTATGTTTCAGGCTACAATATTAATGTTTTCTAAATTACTCTTTTGGTCTTAATCTGTCTAGTGGACGTTTTGTAAGTGTGACTCACAGATTACTAGAAAAAAATATTTATTTTAGACATATCCAGTCTGTGGTATTAGACAAATACATATTTGAGTTACATTCATACAATGCACTGACCACTAGATGTAGCTGCTCTCCCATTGTCACTTCCTACAGATTCATAAAAGAAATCTCAATTTAACCAAGCCATGAAAGGGTTTGGGAGAAACTGCATTAGCAGTAGCACATGCAGTTGTCTGGAGTGAATGACACAGTCATGGCAAGTGTCATTCTGTGATGACCTACAATAGTGGGGATTTAATAGAAATTAGAATCCTGCATGTTAAGGAGCACTGAAATTTGCTTTTCTCTTAAGTGATTTACTTCCAGGGTAAATAGACAAGACATTTCTGAAATGAGGGTGATTGGTGGCAACACATCATGTTACACCATGCCATGCCCATGCTAGTTACATGTAGCTGGTGGTTGGCACAAAAACACCAGTGTTTACAGAAATGTTTTACAAGTAGTTTAATGTCTCAGATTTTGGTTTCTATTCATCCTTGTTTTCAAGCTGAAGCAGGGTAAAGTTCTTCATAACATTTGTTCACTTAAAAAACAGAAATTCTGATTGTAGAGTTCATTTAATGTCATCAATGTATACACCAGTGTGTATCAGCGATTTACATGTTGCTGACATTCAGTGACAACTTTAAATATTTTTTTAAGCTAGCAATAATAACCGACAGGATGAGTGGTATTGTGCCATACTGGACTGCCTAGGGGTGTAATGAGGCCTGCTGCCGCAGGCGGAGGGCCTCATAACTCATGGAAGGTTCTGATATAGCCCATACTGCCCACAATGGAGTGTATTAGTATACTTAAAAAATGGGGAAAAAAAGGCTGAGACAAGTTTGAAAATTTTCAAGTAGCAAGAAGAATTTATTGAATTTTTGTAAAACTTTTTTTGATTTGAAAAATAGTCTTTTCTTGGAAGTGGGGGCAAGGAAACTAAGAAAAAAACCTTACAGATGCACATTCTGCAGAAGGGCTGGTCAAAATAATAAAAATGACCACTATTTGGTGTAAGTAATTATGCTGACAGGTGAGTTGAAAGTGCAGTTCACTGGACTGAAGTTGTTGCTGGAGGTCATTGCTGCAGTGGAGCTGATTGCTGCTTGCTGTGTCTTGCTGGAGACTGAAGGTGGCATCACTGAGCTGTTAGTAGTAGCTTGTTCTTCAGGCTGCCCACCATCTGGTGTGGCGCTTCAAGTTTTGCAGTTTTCTAGTGTTGCAGACCAGTAATGTTGCAAACTTGTTTCTGAGTGGTATCCTGTGACCCTTGTAATCTCGCATGGAGACGGACCGTGCGCTGCTGTTGAGCAGATGCTGTGATTTGTGTACCGCACCCTTATTATAAGTGTCGGCACCAAGTTTTGGCATCAGGTTGCTGAGGAAGTTCTTTCCTATTGCCTGTCATGTGTACCAGCATTCTTCTTTATCCAGGTATGCTTGTGGCAATTTACAGGGGTGAAGACAGATGGCAGGAGCATCTGTCAGTATTTTTTGCAGTTATTTTATGAAGGAGCACAAGAAGTGTAGCAGATTTACTGTGCTCTCATACATAAAGCCTCTTGTGTTTTCTGTACTCAGTTTGAGAGGATTTTTGTGGTTCCTTGTTTACGTATTGTGTGACAATGTCATATATTGGTGCCCGGAGCTGTCAGTTTTAATTTGGAATGAGTCTGGTCTGAAGCCTCGGATCCCTTTTCATTCATGCTTGGCCATATACAACTGCTGGTCAAACAGATCTTTTGGACCAGACCAGGTCCATATCAGGCAACATGCAGAGTGAGTTTTCAGTTTCTGTAAGTCTGCTTCTGAAATTGTGGGTGATGGGAAGCCAGATCTTTCTGTTATTTCCTTAGTTTTTGTTTGTATCGGCTCCATTCCCCCCCGACACCGGGGGTTCTGGTCTCCCCGCTCTGCTCGCCACCCCCCATCCCCAGCTTTACTCCCCTGTATGGGCCACCGGGCAGGCACCCCCTCCACAAGAAACTTGGTCTCTAAGTCCTGGCTTGCCCCCCAGGGTGGGGCCACGGGAGCAGAACCCCCGTGGACCTTAGTCTGCTGCAGGAGTGGCGGCAGAGACAGGGGCTGTCATTCACAGTCTGGCATTTTTGTGAGAGTTTTTTTCCCAGGAGCAGGGATGTGCAATGACGGCAGTGTCTACTCTGCCCCCTAATGTGTGGCACCAGCCATGAAGGTACCCCCAGCCTCCACCAGAGGTCCGAATGGCTCCAGACACTCTTCCCCCCTTCCCCCCAGAAAAGGAGAGTAGTCCCTGGGAACCTCAATCCTTCTCCCCCCCTCCAGCCCTCCAATTCTCGAATCTGTCATCAAACCTGGGATGTCTGCACCGCAAGTGGGTGCCTTGCCACTGCGCTGGTGGGCTGGCCCCCTGTTGTTTCCTTCATTGCTTTTAAATTGAGGCCTAAATGTTGTTGCTGGAGTGGAATGCAGGCTGACTAATTAAGCAGGTGCTGTAGCTTTCTGTTGTTTCCTTAGCTTTTTTTTTTTTTTGTACCTGCTCCATTCCCCCCCCAACACTGGAGGTTCCTGTCTCCCCACGCCACTCGCCACTCCCCATCCCCAGCCTTACTGCCCTGGGCTGGACCACCGAGCGGGTGTGGTCATTCATTGAAAGGGCTCAGTCAGGCTCATTCATAAAAGCCCTCAGTCAAGCTGCCGGCCATGGAGGTGAGAGGGGGACCGTGCTGGTGGCCCGCTGGGGTACTGGATGGGGAGGGTTGCAGGGTGGGGGTCACTACCGGGCAGGGTGGGGGGTCCACTAGACACCAGGGAAAGTTGTTTTTCTTTAGATTAAATGGTTGATGTTGGCGGGCCTGGTGGCAGTAATAGAGGATGGGGGATGCTGCGATGTGAAACTCGAGGGGAAGGAGATCATTCTTCTTCATATTGGGCTGGCGATCGGCCAGGTGGATGGGACCACTACACTCCAGGGACATTTATTTTTAATTGAAATTCTGGAGGGGGATGGGGGTGAATCTCATTGGGGGGTGGAATTCTTAATATTGGACTGGCGATTGGCTGGGGGGGTTGGGACCACTAGACCCCAGGGATTGTGGGGATAAACATTTATTTTAATGTTGGCCAGGAAGGAGGAAAACACTTAAATGCAGCATTTCCCAACCATGAAATATTCTGTGAAATGTGAAATCTAGATTTATTAGTTGCCGTATTGGTCTTTGCAAGAATAGATCCAGAAGCAAATGATTTGATACCTTTTAATGGACCAACATAGATGTAACAACAAGAACAAAGTGCTCTAGCTTGCGGACCAACCAGTCCTTCTTAAAGCTAGAGCACTTTGTTCTTGCTGTTACATCTATGTTGATCCATTAAAAGGTATCAAATCATTTGCTTCTGGATCTGTGAAATGTGTGAATTTCACGAAATATTTTGCGGGGCGAAATGCCCGATTTTGCTGGAATTTCGCCAGTGAAATTACATTTTGCTGCATCTCTAATGTGGAGTACCCAACAAGCAGAGGTCTGTGTAGACTTCTATACTCCCTGCAGAAGCAGTCCTCCTTCTTTGAAACATTGAAACATAGAAACATAGAAGCTTACAGCAGAAAAAAGATCATTGGTCCATCTAGTCTGCCCAAATTACCCAATCCTACTCCAAAACATAGTGTCTAGATGGGGTTTCTATCCTTGCTGCCAACCTCAATGTTCCCTGTCTTTTTTTTTTTTTTTTTGTGTTTGGTAACCATTGCTGCTACTCCCCTCCCCCCAAGAGTATTAAGCCCTCAACTTTGTCACAGCCGTATTTGAAGCTGTTAATGGTCTTGATGGCCTCCATCTCATCTGGCAAGCTGTTTCACAGTGCAACCATTTTCTTAGTAAAAAAAGAACTTCCTCATGTCCTTTCTGAAGTTCCTTCTCACCCACTTCTACTCATGTCCCCATGTTTTACATATGCTATTCCTTTTGACTAGTTCCTCACAATTTACCTTGTTCATTTCTTTCAGGAACTTGATGATGTCTGTCATATAGCTCCTCTCTCAACTGGCCTCCAGTGAATACATGTTCAGTGCCCTAGGTCAATCCTTGTAGGATCTGTCCTGCAGGCCATGGATAATTTTTGTTGCTATATACTGCACCATCCCCAATCTTTCCCTGTTCTTTCTCAAGTGAGGGCTCTAGAACTGGACACAGTATTCCAAGTTTGGCCTTGCCAGTGATATACAGAGAGGCAGTAATACCCTATGTCACATCCTATCCTAGTACACTTCAACATTCTGGTTGCTTTGTTGTAGGCCTTGTTACACTGGCTAGATTGTTTAAGGGAGCCACTTATAATGATTCCTAGGTCTCTTTCCTCAGTAGTAGTGTTCAGCTTTACCTCTCCCATCCAGTATTCCATCCTGGGATTTCAGTTTCCAATGTGCACCACCTTGCCCTTTTCAGTATTAAATGTCAACCTTGGAACCCTTTTCCAACCTCTGCAGGTCCCTCTTCAACTTCCTTACCTCCTCTTCACAGTCTATCCTAGCACAGAGCTTAGTGTCACCTGCAGAGAGACACATCTTGCCCTGAATTCTTTCTCTTATGTTGCTGATGAACAGACCGAAAAGGATTGGACCCAGGACTGAACCCTGTGGCACCCCACTTGTGACCTCTCTCCCCCTGGATTTGATGGTTCACTCACTTCATTGTGACATGCAACAGGGTAATGGCCATTAGGGTGACACCACATTTCTGACGGTGCACATCACACCTGGCAATTGAGGCGCCTGACCCCAGTTGTGTCACATGCACTGTGGCAAATGAATCCCCCTGCACCCCTCACCTTGGTGGGTTCCACCCCTCAACAAATTAATATAATCAACTCCATGTCAGAGATATGGGGGAAAGGAGCGTAACACCCCAACGATGACAGGTGCTGTGAAATCCAGTTCACCAGAATGACAGGCAAACTGGTTGTGGTGCCCACATTTCTATCACCCTAATGACTTTGCCCCGGTAATGGGACTCTGGATTTGACTCCATTTGCCATTACCCTGTGCTGTCTTCCTCTAACCAACTGCCCAACCAACTAATTATGTAATTCACCACACCTAGATCGTCTAGCTTCTTCAGCAACCATCTGAGTGGCACTAAGTCAAATGCCTTGCTGAATTAAAGTAATGTAAATCTACTGGTTGTCTCTTATCTACTACCCTAGTTACTCAGTCCAAGAATGCTATCAGTTTGGTCTGATAAGACCTCACTGCCACAGACACATGCTGTTTAATATCTGTGAGCCCATTACTGTCCAGGTAGTCCACTAGGTCCTCTTTGGCTAGTGTCTCCATCAGTTCACCCACAATAGAGGTAAGTTTGACAGCCTTTAGTTACCCGCTTGCTTCTTGTCCCTGCCCTTAGGTAGTGTAATTATGTCCAAAACCCTCCAGTCTTTTGGAAATACTCCTGGCTGAACAAAGCTTTTGAATAGCCCTGCAAGAGGTTAACTCATTGCCTCCTAGAAACATCTGTAGGCATCAGCAAATCTAACTACAGTGTGTCCCAGAACACTTACAGGAGTCACCTACAGACTTCCTGTGTGCCCTAGAAACATCTGGAGAAGTCACTCACATATTTCAATATTACTTGCCAGCCAGAATTGATTAGAATTGACTGCATAGTACCATTAGAAAGGTAATGTTGTGCTGAACAACCTTGCCACTGACACTTTGTGTGTATCATGTTCACTTTAGGAGTTATTCATATTTGTTTATGACATTTTGTCAATTTAGAACCACCTAAGCACTTTGAAAAAAAAAAAAAACATTCTGGGTATCTTAGCCAGTATAAAACAAAAACCCAATTGAGTACAGCTGAATGCATAGAACCTTTGGAAAGGCAATTTTGTGTGGAACAACTGTGCCACTGATACGTTGTGTGTGTCATGTATACTTTAGGCATTATATGCATTTGTTTATGGTATGGTGTGTAGGGCTGACATTTTTTCCATCAAGACTCACCTAAACAGCTTGAATAAAATGCACTTTTTTGACACTTCAGCAGGCATAAAAAAAAAACATATTGATTACAGTTGATCTCATAGCATCGTTGGAAAGGCAATTCTGTGCTGATCATCTTTCATGCTGATACTTTGTGTGTATCATGTATACTTTTGGAGTTATATGCATTTGTTTATGCTATGGTGTGTGTGGTTGAGATTCATCCCTCAAATCTCACCAAAGCACCTTGACTAAAATGGGGAAAAATTACGTTTCATAGTAAAAATATATATTTTTTTAACAAACATAATAGTAAAACACCATCTAATGTCCGTATGCTTAATTTGGTGTTGATATTTGACATATTTTCCAATAAAAAATGGCTCATGTTGCCTTTTTTTTAGTGAAAAAATTTTTTTTTCCGGTTTCGACCAGCATAGAAAAAAACTACATTATTTATTATTACATGCATACCACCATTGGAGAGGCAATTTTGTGCTGAATAACTCTGCCACTCATACTTTGTGTCTAGCATGTACGGTTATTGAGCTATTAGCATTTGTTTGCGACATGCTGACTATGGATTGATTTGCTTAGAATGGCCCAGGACTCACTGTTAAAAGTATACAGGAGATTCAGGAGACAAGTGATGTAATCTCAGAGTGAGCCTGTGGAGGCAATGAGTTAAGCCAATTCTGATGCCAGTTTCTTATGCACCTATTGATGTATCCCACTTGGCCCAGGGATATTACTTACCTTTACGGCGTCCAGACCTTTTCTGACCGTTTCATTGTAAATATCTTCTTCCTCATTTCTATGATCCCCCTAACAGCAACCTTCATGCTGCTTTCTGGCAAAGGCATATTGTCCTCCAGTTTAAAAACTGAGCAGAAGTAGTCACGAATGGCTGCCTTCTGCAAGTCCTCCTTGATTACCCTTACCCCCTCCGTCAGCTTAACAATTCTTCCTCCCATCTTTCTTTTTTCCCTAGTATAGCTGAAAGAGAGTTTTTTCCAGCCTTAGCCCACTCTATAATTCATAGACCTATGTGGCTTATGCATCCCTGACTGCCCTCTTGGCCTACATTAATTTCACCTGGTACTCACTCCATTCTTCATTCCCCTACTTCTAGTTATATCTGATAAGTGGGTTGCCACTTTAAGGCAACCTGGATTGCCAGAGGGTTTCCCCGGGCAAATGGCAAGGGGGTGATTGCCAGGGGAAGGGATGGACTAAGACAGTGAGGTAGGAAATAGAGGAGGGTCAGGGCTAGATGAGATCACCTGTAGGGGCGGTGACACAGGTGAGGACAGTAAAGGGTAAAATGATGCTGAAGAAAAGAGGGCAATGATTGGGTGGGAGGGCTGAGACAAGGGGCAGGGGTCCTTAGGGGTTCTTAAGGGTATAAAAGAGGCTGCAAGAATCAGAGCAGCCTCTATCTGCTGAGCTATACAATTTGAAGAGTGGAGCTTAGCACCTTCGATTGGCAGTTTGATTGCTTCACTGGGTAAACTGAGGTACAGTTGGGTGGGCGGAGTAGGCTCAAAGGAGTTGGACTGGGGGAACTAGGCCAGTGGAGGCTCAGCAGGCTAGTCATATTTCTCAGGTATTGTATTATTGGACTACTTGTAACTGCCTTTTTGTTCAATCTGTTCTCCCTGTGTCCAGCCTTTAAAATATGGGATGTTTTGGCTGGCCTGGTGGTGCTAGAGAAAGAAAGCAAGATGACAGGGGAGGCCATGACTGTAACTGCAGCCTGTGTAGGGGAAGATGGCACCATGTGGCATGAGGCCCGCTGGTATTGGAAGATGGCACCACACAGTGTAAAGCCTGCTGGTCTGGGGAGGGGTCAGCTGGGGCTCTATGGTACAGGTAGTGAGTGGGACCTTGAGCATAGAGTACGGCGTCATCGGCTCACTAAGCAAGGATCTCTCTGGGATGCACTACTAATGCTTGCTGGTTTGGAGGCTGCCGTATTCTATGTGGCTTGTATGCGCAGCTTTTTGTGGTCTACACCAAGTAGGATGGAGGGCTAGAAACAGGGCATGGATAAACTAGTATGGGGATCTGGATCATGTGGAGATACTGCTAGTGGGATCCGCCTGCTTTGGTGGGAATCGGGTCCTTGGTGGGTAGATGCCAATTGGTTTTCTGGCAGTAACTAGATTTTAGACCGGAACATCTTCAGCATGGCAGAGGTTGTGGGGTGGATTGCTAAAAGGTTAAAGTAGTTAATGCACAACAATAGGGAGGTGGTGAGCCAGAAATGCTGCCAAACCAACCTAAGTCAGTTTCAGATGTCAGTTTCATGCATTTCTAAGCTGCTCTAAGGGAACTGTGCAAATTGAAGATAAATGGTTGAATTAAGGTCTAAAAGGACTGCTATAAAAGACACATGCATGTGGTAAAAAAATCAGGCAATCTGCATATATATATATATGCCAGAACTCAGCAATCTTGATATGGGGAAGCAGAATAGGGGACCTTATGATTTAATCCTGAAGTAGAGTTTTCAGGGTTCTAATTTATAGAGGGTAGCATGACTTCTAGAAGGCATATAGGAAATGTTAAAAAAAAAGATAAATACTTATGATATAAAGGGAATAAAAGGGGACCAAAATGAAACAAAGGATTAATACAAAACAAAACCTAAAATGAGCATCAACATGGGGCCCAGGGCACACAAAACAAAACAAAGAAGCAAGGGAATGTAGGGTCAAGTGAGCAGTGGCTATGAGAGGGGACAGAAGTGGAAGGGAGATCTAACATTTTTGGTCTGATATAATTTTTAGTTAACAGAATGGCACTGAAGAAGACTCCAGGGCCGGCCAGCAGTACTCAACTGAGGGAAGAAGTGGCGGCGCTGATGGGGAAGATGACAGAGCTCATCAACGTGGCTGAACAGAGGGAAAAGGAAGAATTGAAATACAGAAAAAGGAAGAAGCCACCAGGTCCAGCCAGAAAAGGGAGGGTGCAAAAGGTGCCCCCACCAGCACCAGAACTGGGGCCACAGCTGGTGCCTGTGCCTGAGACAGAGGAACCTGACACTGGAAATGATAAGGGGAAACTTGATTTGACCAAGGAGGGCAGTTTAAATGATTATATGGAAGGGGTTATTGGTGACCTAGGAGACAAAGGGCTGGAAGAAATGGAGAAGGTTCTCAAGGAACTGAAAGGGGACAAAGAGGTGGAGCTAGGGGGGAGCAGGCCACAGTGGTGGGGGGGGGGAAGTGCAATGATAGGTTCCATGTCAATATATTGACAACAATACAAAAACAAAAATTTCCCTGCACACACTAGCCTGAAAAAAGGGACGCTGCATCAAAAAGCTTTTTAGTGCCAAAATAACATTTATTTAAAAATGAAACACCCGCCCCAACACAAAGCTTAACATGTTCTTTTTGTTAAGGCATCATTATTTGTATTAGTTTATGTCCTTTAGAATTGTAATATTATTGGGATAAATTTTTAATGCATTTTGTATATAATAAAGACATTTGAAATCAGGCATGTATTTTTGTAAGGTAATACACCTGAGCCTATTAGAACAAGATCTGGCAGAGCCATTTCGACTGTGAATGCATTAACTAGATAAGAGTGTTTCATGGGCTTAAACATAAACATTTATTTATTTAAAAAATTTACAAATCTTTGAGTCAGAGACTCATTTACAAAGGCACCTTGTCGAAACTAATACAAAGACAGCACTGTTAACAAGTCCAAAAACAATGGCTCGGAGAGCAGACTGTTATAACAATCATTCACTGGAGATACATGGGTAGCAGTAGATAAACAGATGACATAGTTTAGGCACACAGGCACCACATCAAGAAGACCAAAGCAGTTCAAACACTATACAATAGCTAAAGCAAATAGACATCAGGAGTCAAAGAGAAGCTCAGAGTGTTCACATGAAGGCTGTTGCATACACTAACTGAATCAAAGTATAGCACATTGAGAAAGGGCATATTTAAGCAATAAGGCATGACAGGGTGTGTGTTATCATGTAATAATTACTGGTGCAAATTTTTCTCTATGGGAAAAAGCAGTTGATATTTCCCGTAATAACTAGTCAGTTGATACGACTTTCACGCGCACACATGATTTCGGCGTGAGGGTTAGAACACACAAGTAAACAGTTAGAAAGCGCGACACTCAAAACAGTATTTTTTCACAAACCTGTAAGCACATCCTCATCATCAGCATCTGCACACGTCTCCCAAAATCGGAAAGTCTGTAAAAAATAAAAAGTAATGGATAGTATAACGACTCGTTTCACAAACCCTAAAGGTGAACAAAGAGAGCGTTTTATACAAGAACAAGGAAACGCAAACACTAAGCGCAAAACAGATAGTGACATCCTCCTCTTCTTTAGCTACCTCAGTGAAACAGGTCAGACTATAGATCTAAAAACTATCAAAATGCAGCAACTAGATGAATTAATAGCAAACTTTGTTTTTTGTGTAAAAAAAAATGATGGCACAGAATATGAGCACAGCTCCATCCGTGGCATCATTGCATCAATTGACAGGTACCTAGTGAAAGAGCACTACCCGCACTCCATTTTCAAAGGTGTACAGACAGATTTTATGGAAACCAAGCGTACCTTGAGCGCTAAATTAAAACACCTCAAGAAGATGGGCAAAGGTAACAGACCACTGAAATCACAAGCACTAACAGATGAGGACATTAACCTTTGTACAGTTCGGGACAATAAACACAACCACTCCCACTGGACTACTGAACTTCCTTTTTTTAACATAGGCATACAGTTTGCCTTGAGAACCAAGGAACACTATGACTTGCAATGGGGGACATAACTGAAAGGTATCGACACTGAAGGGAATAATTTTTTAGAATATTCTGAGCGGCAAACAAAGACCCGATCGGGCGATAATCCAAGGGACGTTAGACCAGTAAAACCACGTTTGTACCAAAATGTAACAAACCCAGAGAGAGACACCATCAGGGCATATGACATTTACAAAAAAAACAGGCCCCAATCCTGCTTATCAGAACAGTCTCCCTTCTATCTAGCACCCAACACAAATGCAGCCCAGGGATCACTTTGGTTCAGGAATATGAATGTAGGCATGAATAAACTCAGAACAATGATGTCCACAATGAAAACTGCTGCAGGCATAGCTAACTGTAAATGAATAACAAACCGTTCAACCTGTAAAACCTCGATACAGAAGTTAATAGACTGTGATGTGCCCCCCACCGAGGTGCAACAAATCTCTGGCCATCGAAACCTGCAGAGCATAAATAATTATTCAATCCTGTCGGAAAAGAAACAGCGTAAAATATCAAGTCTCCTACAGTACCTACCTGAGACACAAGAAAACCAGCAGCCCTCAACATCGACTTGTCTGTTCACAAACCCTAATAGTGGTCAAATGAATCTAAAAGAAATCACAAAAGCAAACTCTCTTCAAACAATATTTGGTCCAAATTGTGTGATCAACCAGGGGGTGTCAATAAATTTCTACCATGCAGCTCCCGAAGAAAGAAGCAAAATCAACCGGAAGGCGTCCAGTAATTGAATCAGATTCAGACTAGAGGTACGTAGCTAGTGACACAGTACAATCCATATGTTAATTAGTTGCCTCCTAGAGTAAAAAAATGCAAAACAAAAGTAAAAACAGAGATTTAACATTGATATCCGTTTGAATCTATCTGAGATTTTCAACACTGTCCCTTAATTCATTTCAGGGACTTCAACATATGACCTCCGTATCCATGGCAATGAACTGTCATGCAGCAACTGACACTGAGCACACGGAGATACAAACTTCCCGTGGAGGACTCAGCTCTGTAATTTATTTTTAGATTGAAGTAACATGCTGCATATACAAACATTACAAATGGAGCTCCGTCCTTTTTTTCACCAATGATATTAATTTAGCGTCTGTCTGTTTTTTCAATAAACTTGCACAGATTTAATTTCAAAAGTAGCCACTGAGCATTTCCATGTGATGCATCACTTAAAACCTCCTAATACAGATCTTATTTATGTCAGTTGTGTTTGTAATAACGAAGTAAAACAAATAAAAAAATGCTTATTTTCTGAAATAAGTTGTGTTGCACATTATGACTATGTCTACTGTTTCTACATGCCTTAACTTCATCAGAGGATAAAAATTTGCACCAGCAATTATATAAAATAAGACAGGGTCCTGAACATTATGAAAATTTGATGCACACCCTCGGTGAGTGATGCATTGATAAACCCCTCGAGCTTCGCTCTCGGGGTTTAATGATGCATCCCTCACCTCGGGTGTGCATTAAATTTTCATAATGTTCAGGACCCCATGCATTATTCTCTATATAATGTCACTCCTGGGGTGGGTTGAAGCACGAGGCGAAGCTGAGTATTTATTTTCACGTATTTTTTGATCCACTGGATCAGTAATATTTGCACAAGCTGTGCCCAGTGCAGATTTTACAGCACTGGTCCTGGACTGGTGATTTGAGTTTTACCCATACTACACTGCATATGGCTTAGTGATATACTGTACAGATGGCTGCAGAGTCTAACCCATTGAAGGTTGAAGTTTCAGAAAACCATTATGCTACAAATATCAAGACTCACTCCCTTCCTCACCCCCAGTCACAATTAATCCTCTACCAAAGCCCTGCTTAAATACTGGTGCCTCTACATCCATGTCACTAAGCTTTTAATGCCAACATGCTTCTTCTGCTGCTGTGAGTTAAACTCTTTATTTAAAAACATTTTGTTGAGAAATTTTTGTTTAAGTATATCTATGCTCAGGAAAAATGAATTTGTAAAAGAAACCTAAATCCCCAATTATCAGTTCATTGAAATCACAATACAGCATGTTATGAATTTTTCAGATTCTATGTTGAAATCTAGATTTAGTATTTGCTGTATTGGTCCTTGCAAGAACAGATCCAGAAGCAAATGATTTGATACCTTTTAATGTACCAACATAGATGTAACAACAAGAACAAAGGGCTCTAGCTTTCAGACCAACCAGTCCTTCTTCAGAAGCCTAATGGTTGTTGTTTAGAAAAAACAATAATTTTAACAGCTAGATCATGCAGAAAAAACAGAAAAAATCCCCATTGGTTTAAAATACTCATTTAAAAAATACAGATGATGATGTCAGAGAAGTTTAACAGTATCATATTATCTTCAGCCAGGAGGCTGTCAGGGTCAAAGGTGCTTGGCACAAAACACATACAAAGAATCCTACTGCATATAAATTTAATTGACATAAGATAACACTGCTGGAGCAGATGACTCTTAAATGAAGCTATGAGTGTCACAGTGTGTATAAGGAAGTGATTACTGAAAAGCAACCCCCACCCAGATTAAAGACATACTTAAGAATGTCTTAGGACTCCAAGAAGTTTCAATGCGTGTATTATAGACAAGAAATTACCAGTAAAGTTGTCTTAAAAACATCAGTGCACACTGTATGTTGTGTAAAACTTAGCTGAATGTATCACTCAGCTGTACTCTTCAGCTAGATATCATGCCCCATAATTTCAAAAACCTCTAGTATAGTGACAGGACTTTATAATTGATAATTTAAATATAAAGTGACTGTATTAGTGTCAAATAAAAAAACTCTAGTTGAGGACCACCAAGAAATTATGACCATGTAGCCTGATATGTACTGATGTCAATATACACTGAGAATTTAACAACTTCGTGTACCAGAAGTGTCTAAGGAATCTGAAAAAGTGATAATTTAATTTCTCTCCTCCTCTTCACACAAACAATACACCCTACCCCAACCCACATCCCCATAATGTGGGGGGGGGGACAACTAGCTTTAAGGAGATACTCTCTCTCTCTCTCACACACACACACACACACACACACATACACACACACACATACTCTCCTAATGAACCTTTATTCACATCAGTCACTGCAATTGTTCCCCAAAGGAATTCAACTTGTCATGAAATCCTAAGTAAAAGGGCTCAAGTATCCTAATACCTATAGAGTAAAAATGTGACACTATTTAACTGTACTCCTATCTGTGTAGTATTATTAGGAGCAAGCTTTCACCAGAACAGAATACCATGTCACATAATGGCACACGGCCCTGCAATCAATGCACCTGTAAGACTTGTGAGCTCATTTCCACCTCAGACTGTGTGGTTTTGGTTACATCACAAAACAGACAATTCAAGGTGCATGGGAGTTATACATGTACATCATGACATGTTGTTTATTTCATTCAGTGCAAATGATGTCCTCAAACAGATTATGTTGGAGAGACAAGCCAACAGCTCTGCACTAGGATGAACTCGCATAGACATACTATTAGAACAAAGAAGACTGAAAAACCAGTGGGGCACCATTTCTCCCAGCCTGACCATTCAATTTCGGATATGTCAGTAATGGTCTTAAAAGGAAATCTTGAAAACGCACAACAGAGATGAGCTTTTGAGATTAAACTTATTTTACATCTTAATGTGGTAGCAGATGGGATGAACGTTGATCTGGGTTTCATGGGACATTACAGAAACTGACATCCACAGACTTCTTCAGACTGGCATACAGTATTATAGGACTTCAGCTTGTGTGGGATGTGGGTGCGTGTAAGTATGTATGTGTGTGGGTATGTATTGTGAAGTACGTGATATAACTGGTGTGGGGCTTGCTGTCACATTGAGGTAGGCCTCTGTTTAGATACATGAAGCTACAGTGTGTTACTACTCTTACTTTACACACATAATGGATATTAATTTCTCCTTACTTTTTATCTTTGTCCTAGAGTGAGTTTGATTCTGTTGCACCATATTCAGATTACCTAGCCTGTTACTGTACATACAGGAGTGTTATCATAGACTGTCACATATTTTTTTAACACTGTACATATTGAGGTGTGATATCTCATTTGCATGGGGTCCTGGACAGATCTTTTTACATTTGGGTAATACTGTAGTGATTTGTGGAAATGTAGGTATGTTAGACTTCTGGTCTTGCACACATATTTTATATTTACTTCTAGTTACTTTATCCTGGGGAGGGTGGCAATTTTATTTCATTGTAGTTCTATCCAGAATCCTTGGAAGTGTTACTACACAGATAGGAGTACAGTTAAATAGTGTCACATTTTTGTTCTGTAGGTATTAGGATACATGAGCCCTTTTACTTAGGATTTCATGACAAGTTGAATTCCTTTGGGGAACAATTGCAGTGACTGATGTGAATAAAGGTTCATTAGGAGAGTGTGTGTGTGTGTGTGTGTGTGTGTGTGTGTGTGTGTGTGTGTGAGAGAGAGAGAAAGATAATCTCCTTAAAGCTAGTTATCCCTCCCCACATTATGGTGATGTGGGGGTGGGGTAGGGTGTAGTGTTTGTGTGAAGAGGAGGAGAGAAATTAAATTATCACTTTTTCAGATTCCTTAGACACTTCTGGTACACCGAGTTGTTAAATTCTCAGTGTATACTGACTTCAGTACATATCAGGCTACATGGTCTTAATTCCTTGGTGGTCCTCAACTAGAATTTTTTATTTGACACTAATACTGTCAATTTATATTTAAATTATCATTTATAAAGTCTTGTCACTATACTAGAGGTTTTTGAAACTATGGGGCATGATATCTAGCTGAAGAGTACAGCTGGGTGATAGGTCCAGCTAAGTTTTACACATCATACAGTGTGCACTGATGTTTTTAAAACAACTTTACTGGTGATTTCTTGTCTATAATACATGCATTGAAACTTCTTGGAGTCCTAAGCCATGCTTAGTATGTCTTTAATCTGGGTGGGGGTTGCTTTACAGTAATCACTTCCTTATACACACTGTGCCACTCATAGCTTGATTTAAGAATCATCTGCTCCAGCAGTGTTATCTTATGTCAAATTTATATGCAGTAGGATTCTTTGTATGTGTTTTGCACCAAGCACCTTTGACCCTGGGAACCTCCTGGCTGAAGGTAATATGGTACTGTTAAGCTTCTCTGACATCATCATCTGTATTTTTTAAATGAGCATTTTTAACAAATTGGGATTCTTTTTGGTTTTTCTGCATGATCTAGCTGTTAAAAGTATTGTTTTTTCTAAACAATGGCCATTAGGCTTCTGAAGAAGGACTGGTTGGTCTGAAAGCAAGAGTACTTTGTTCTTGTTGTTTCAACTATGTTGGTCCATTAAAAGGTATCAAATCATTTGCTTCTGGATCAGATTCTATGTGTAATCTACAGTAAGTCAAACAGAAATTAGACACAAATGCATACCTATCTGCAAGTCAAGCAAATGTGGTTATTATCATTCAGTTGTAAACACCTATAGTCACGGCCAGGATTCACATGGCTAGACTCTAGGTAAGTATGAGAAGTTCCCTAAATACTGGTACCTTATCCAGCTGTGTTCTGCTTGGGGTGTGTGTGTGTGTGTGTGTGTGTTTAAACATGTAACTTTCTATAGTATATTGTATAGCACTGTGAATCCTGGCTGCAGTGTTTTATTTTTCTCTGCTGTGGCTAAGCAAAACACTGTAACAAGACACTGGCCTGCTGTAGTGGCTGTTAGACATCAAACCAAAGGGTAGGCTATGAAGACTAACTTGGAGAAGATGCAATAAAACAAACTTGAATGACAGCCCTCAGACTTCATAAAACACCAAGGGAAAATTAGAAAAACTGCTCTAAGAGCCTAGGCAGAAACAAAACACTGGATTGAAGTGAGAACTCAAAACTGGTAGTAATACATATATTCCTGATTTTAACATGCAGTTTTCCTTTAAGAAGATTCAGTAGAATATAAACAGTAGCCTAGAACTGTCTGCCTGAGAATGAAGTTGGTATATTATTTGGAAAAAGGGAAGACTAGGTCTCTTGTTATGAATGTCCTGTAAAGTATCACACTGACTGCTCTTAGGATGCTGATGTCAAATGCTGTGAGGTGCCATGGGGAACTTGTTATGCAGGAAGTTCCAGGAAGTGTTTAACCCATTCTACTTCTAATAGCTTTCTCAAACTTAAAAAGGAAAATACACTTCACCACAGACTGTGTTTACAAAGTACTGTGCCCATGATTAAAATAATTTGAGCCCCATCCCCCAAAATATGTGCCCTCACATGAACATGCATGATTTATCTGTAAAGACAATTAAAAAAATGTATTTCTGAATGCATTAGTAACACCAATGCAAGATTTTGAAACTTCTAAAAAGACAAACTACTGTATCTATATATAGATAGATAGAATATGGTAAACAAATATTGTTAATCCCAAAAGCTGAACTTTGTTTTTAGCATATAAATGTTTAAGAAATACCTGAAAGCTGTCTATGTTCCTTAGTTTTCAGACACTTCTTAGTCTTTCCTTTGGAGATACCAAGTGACTCTGATAATCATCTGACAATTTGAAGGCATTTTAGGTATCTTCTGTTCTAGTCCTTAACAAAATGCAGGGAACTCCACAGAATTGTTCTGTTCCATGGTCCACATCCCAAACATGTGAGTCTTCTTTCAGGATAATAGATCCACCTCATGCCCCTCCCACACGAATAAAAAAAAGGTGGCATGGACCTTTTGGAGCTTCTTGGGTGGAGGTTGGGTGGACCTTACCTCCCTCCCTAAAAACAATGCTGCCTCCCACTACTCAAGTTCCAGTTCTTGTACCACCCATTTAAGAAAGAAAATAGTACCCTGCAACCATTGACTAACATGAAAGTGTATTTATTTGAGGGGGGGACATTTCTTGGAGGAGGGTAAGGCGTGGGGGACTATTTACACCTTCAGTCAGTTCCATGGACAGAAAACATGACATCACTCCTTTTGTACATGCAATACTCCTATAGGCTCTGCCCACAATCGTCAAAAGGCACATTGTGAGGTGTTTTAGTCACATAGTTGGTTTTGAACCATATATAAGGGGAGTTGTTGGTTTGAATTATTAGCTTTTAAAAAAGGACCTTAGTATGAAACATGTTAAGCTTTGTATTAGAGCAGGTGTTTCATTTTTAAATAAATGTTATTTTGGCACTAAAAAGCTTTTTGATGCAGTGTCCCTTTTTTCAGGTTAGTGTGTGCAGGGAACTTTTTGGTTTTGTGCTGATTTGTTGTTTCCTAGCACCACATCCTTGTACATACTCTATGGGCTACAATATCCACAACAATGTTGTCGACATCCCCGACAGTGATGGGAATAATGTCGACTGTTGGCATTGTTCCCATCAGGACAAAGTGTTTTTTTGTGAGGGTCTTTGACCCCCAACCTCCATGTGGGGGGCTGTGCCCACCACACACCCATCCCTAAATAACCAGGTGAAACACCGGGAGTCACGGTGCCGGTGTACAGAGGACTACCACAGTGACCTGGTGAAATTTGTCACTGTGGTGGTCTTCATTGTAAAATTTTCATTGTGCTGAGAGCACATCACAATGATGGGATTCCAGGAGTGACACTGGGGGATCTTGTACCACAGTCCATAAAGGAAAAAATGTGGAAAGGGGAATACATGGACCTTTTTGTGCTGGTTGATAAAGAAACAACCAAAAAATCTGAGGAAAGGGAGACAGTTAGCAAATCAGAAATGGCAGTTGTGCTAGCTTCAGTTGGGAAGACTACGGAAGAGACCACATACAAAGGGGAAAAAAATAGAGACCTGGCAGGCAGGTTTTACAATTTTTAGTGCAATTTTGTTGGAAAAGAAGCCTCAGTTGACCAGGCATTTGCTAGTGCATTCATCCATTATAAAGGACGCTTATAAGGTGAAACTGGGCTATGGGTGGTTGTGGTATGATGAGGCATTTTGCTAATGCATGGCTGCGCACGGGAAAGTTAGATGGGACTGCACCCATGTGGAGCTGTGGGTGCATATGTTATTAGGTCAGATAGGTCCAGCGTGGAAGGGGGGATGAAGGGGACTTCCCTGCAGGGGACAAAAACTTGCTGGGGGTTCAATAAGGCATCTTGCAACTGGGCAAATTGAAAGTTTAAACATGTATGCTCTAGGTGTGCCGGCCAGGATCCTGTGTCACAGTGCAGGCTAATGGATGATAGGGCGGGGTCACAGAATTTGGGAGAGCAGCCCTTTTGGTGGGAGGGTTACTCAGGGGCCCAATGGGGGGTTCCAAGGAGGAAGGGGGTGAGGGGCTATTGGGAGGGGGCCTCTGAACTAGGGTACTTTGGGAATTAGGGGACTGAGAAGGGAACAGGGTTGAGAAGGTTTCCCTTTAGCCAGTACACCTATAAAATGGGAATTAGTGTGGGAATGGTCTGAGGGCTACCCTGATAAGGCAAAAAGGAAGTTGTTAAGCAAGGGTTTTACCAGGGGATTTGGATTAGGTTTCCAAGGGGTACAGAGGGGGATGTCGACAAAGAATGTGAGTTCCATTAAAGGCAGGGAAGAAATTGTGAGCAAGAAAATTAAGAAAGAAGTGGATGTGGGGAGGGGGGAGGGCCCATTCAGGGAGCATCCATTCAAGAAGCTTAGGGTAGCACCCCTTGGGGTTGTACTGAAAAAGCAAGCAGGGGAATTTTGGTTGATTCACCACTTATTGTACCCAGAGGGTGCATTGGTGAATGATGGTATTCCAGAAGACCTGAGTGCGGTCTTATACGCAATTCTGGATGAGGCAGTAGTGATGATTATGGTGACAGATGGGCCTGGCTTGCAAAGACCGACACCGAGTCAGCATTCAGGTTGCTGCTGGTCAGGCCGGAAGATTGAGACCTTTTGGGTTTTAAATTCCAGGGGAAGTTCTACTTTGACAAAGCTATGTCAATGGGGTGCTCAGTCACATGCTCTGCCTTTGAGGCCTTCAGCACACGGTTGTAGTGGGTGTTCAGGGAGAGATATGGCCACAATGTGGTAGTGCACTATTTGGACAATTTTCTCCTAATAGGGCAAAGGAAAGAGGGGGTGGAGAGAATGTTGGGAGATTTCCAGGAGATGTGCAGGAAGATTGGAGTTGCACTAGCTGAGGGTAAGATGGAAGGCCCTGCCAGGGACCTAGAGTTTTTGGGCATAGAGGTGGATGTGGAACAAGAGAGATTCCGTGTTCTGGGGGACAAGGTGGTGAGGTTAAAGGAATTATTACAGCAGGTCAAGGGTAGGAGGAGGGTCCCGCTCTCCATGGTTCAGCAACTGCTGGGCCACCTCAAGTTTGCCTGCATGGCCATAGGACCAGGGAGAGCATTCACCAGGAGGCTAGCGAGAGCAACAGGGAGGACAAAGCTGCTGCACCACTGGGTGGACATCTCTGCTGGGGTGAGGCAAGATTTAGAAGTATGGGACCAGTTTCTAGATGATTACAATGGGATTACCTTCTGGAAAGATGAGTGGCTGCTAAACACAGACCTTGAGCTATACACTGATGCCGTGGGGATCTGGGCATGGGGGCTTACTTCCTAGGGTAGTGGGTGTCAGAGGCATGCCCTGAGGAGTGCAGGAGTTGGGGCTTGCTGAAGGACTTCATGTTTCTTGAAATATTCCCAATTTGGGTGGCAATGGTGGTGTAGGGGGAGAGACTGTGTAATAAGAAGGTTATCCTCTGGTATGATAATAGAGCGGTGGTGGAAGTCATCAAAAGGCAGAAAGGGTCCACTGAGATGGTGACAATGATGCTACAGTAGCTGCTTTTACTGGGTTTAAAGTTGTAGAGGGGATTCAGAATGATATAGCTGGCAGCCTTTCCCCTCTTCAGTTGGACATGTTTAGGTCCCTGGTACCACATGCTTCTGCCCAGAGCACAAGGGTCCTGACTCAGTAATGGGAGATTGCATGAATGGAACCTGAATGCTGTGTCAGAGCTCCTGGTCCGCTAACACACTGAGGGCTTACAAGGGTATGGGGGAAGTGTTCCAGGTGTTCCAGTGGCATGAGGGATATGAGGTAAGTGAACCCATAACTGATGAACAGATAGAATGTTTTATAGTGCAGAAGTGGGAAGTGGGCACAGCACATGCTACCATGGGGGTTCAGTTGGCCGGGATTGGGTGGGCATGTAGTAACAGAGAATGGGTGGAGCCCAACAAATTCAGGAGGGTGCGCAGGATGATGATAGGATAGCAGAGGATTCAGGGGACACCAAGGGATGATAGAAGGCCCTTAACAGGACAGCTGTTGGCATCCCTTTTGAGGGCACTGAGACAGGTATGCACATCCTGGTACGAAGCCTGCCTATTCAGGTCAAGCTTTGTGGTCATGGCCACGGGAGCCTTCAGGGTGAGTGAGGTGGTAGCCAGGAGCAAGAGGGAGCAGGAGGGGAGCTTAAGGTGGGGGGAGGTCCATTGAGGAGTGCATAAAGTGGTAATATAGCTACACTAGTCCTAAACAAACCAGGCAGGGGTGGGGTAGAGGTCTTGCTTGAGAGGCAGGCAGGGGTGGGGTGATGTGCGGTGGCAGAGCTAGTAGAGTACAAGACCATCACCCCAACTGGAGACAGCAGCTTGTTCATACATGGGAATGGGAACCCCATCACTTGCTACCAGGTGGCAGGCGTCCTCAAGAAGGGAATGACATTTATAGGAGAAGATCCAAACACTTTTCCCCGCACTCCTTTAGGATTGGTGTGGCTTCAGCGAAGGCTGCAGATGGGGGAGAGGTCTGAAGAGGAGGTCAAGCAGGATGGCAGATGGAGATCCAACTGTTATGCGAGGTATGTGAGAAAGGTGCTTTAAGTGTCCTTTATCTTGTACAAACAGGGAGGATCCGTGGCCAAATGTTACAGTAGCATGGTCTGAGGTTATGTCCAGGAGGGTTTGAAGACATGCTAGGGATGTTAGGGCAGTGGAGAAGGCCAGAAAGTGCCTACAAATAGGAGGGTGGCTGGAACCATTAGAGAACTGGGAGGAATTTATATGTCCCATAGGGATGTTTCATTTTGAAGTTCTGGGGTACTATAAATGGAATGGAGTACATTTTTCAAAGGTTGGGATGTCTTTTTTCCTGCTGCATATCTAAGGGGGTCTACAATGCTGGGAGAATAGGAGGAATGACCTTGAGGAGAAGCCTATCATCTGTCACTAGGCTAGAGATGGGCTAACGAAATGGATGTTAAAGGGGGGAAGGGGGTGCTTGGGTGGTTAGAGACAAGCGAGAAAAGGGGTTGAGGGAGGAGTCACAGGCCAGAATCAGGGCATCCGACCATGGCTGGAAAGTGGGGGGATCTGAGTAGGTAGGAGGCTGGGGTCAGGTTAATAGCATCTGACCCCAGAAAGGAAGGGAAGAACAAAACCTGGGGGGTCAGTTCAAGCAGCAGGGCCCCAAGAAGACTGCAGAAGAACATTAAAGAGGAAGTTGCAATTTGACAAGAAACAAATGAACAAACAAACAGAAACTGTTCATAGTGTATGAATCTTGCATATATATATTTCCAAAGGAATAATGAAGTGTATTGCAATGGCGTTGAGAATTTGTAAATAAAATCATTACCCTTGAGCACCGAAGACATATGGTTGAGTGAGTGATCATTTCCTAGGGGAACTCCCACTGACAAGTGGAGTTGCCACTTTAAGGCGACCTGGATTGTCAGGGTTTCCCGAGCAAATGGCAAAGGGGTGGTGGGTGATTGGAAGGGAAAGGGATGGACTAAGGTAGTGAGGTAGGAAATAAGTGAGGGGCGGGTAGGTGAGGTCACCTGTAGGGGCGGGGACACAGGTGAGGACAGAGAATGGTAAATTGATGCTGAGGAAAACAGGGCATTGATTGGGCGGGAGGCTGGGACAGGGGGCAGGGGTTCTTAGGGGTCCTTAAGAGGTATAAAAGGGGCTTCAAGAATCAGAGCAGCCTCTTTCTGCTGAGCTGTGCAGTTTGGTTCCACCCACCCTCTCCAGTTTTTGTTTTTGTTTCCTCATTACATTCAATCTGTACACGGTGATGGAAAGTAATCATATGTGATGAGAGACAATAAGGGAGGGTAGAGACAATAAGGGAAGGTAGATACAACAGGGCAGGTAAAAGTCTGAAAGGAATGCAGGGCTACTGAGTGAGGGTGGTGAGGTGCAAAAAGGGGGACAAGGGTTGCCGGGCGAGGGCAACAGGAAAAGACCAAAGGTTTCATGAGCTACCGGGAGAGGGCAGCAGTGCAATGGTGGGCCCCTGGAACCATTGAGGGGGGACCAGGGTACCGTCAGAAAGCAGCAAGATTTGGGTGGCTGAGACATGGCTCAGTGGGAAGTTGGGGGAAGGAAATGAATGTTAAAGGGGGGCACTTAGGGTGGTTAGACAGGGTAGAAAAGGGGGTAGAGGGGAGGAGTCATGGGCCAGGATCAGAGCATTCTGCCATGGTTGGAAAGTGTGTGTGGGGGGGTCTGAGCAGGTAGAAGGCTGGGGGTTGGGTTAATAGCATCTAACCCCAGAAAGGAGGGGAAGAACAAAAAACAGGTTGGGTCAGGTCAAGCACCCAGGCCCCAAGAAGACTGCAGAAGAACATCAAAGAGGAAGTGGTGATTTGACAAGAAACAAATGGACTGACTGTTCATAGTGTATGAATCTTGTATATGTATTTCCAAAGGAATGATGAAGTGTATTGTAATGGTGTTAAAAATTTGTAAATAAAATCATTGCCAATCGAGCACCCAAGACATATGATTGTGCGAGTGATCATTTCCTGTGGGAACTCCCACTGATAAGGTCCTTTTTCTTCATCCTCACTGCCTCTCTGACCTTCTTAGAGAGTCAGATTGGTCTCTTGTTCCCATTTCGTTTTTTTTTTTTACTTTGTGTTTATTGCTTTAAGTAGTAAAACAATACATACATTTCCTCATACAAGGCTTTCGCATATTTGTATAACAAAACAGTTGATATACACACGATATTCCCTTGTAATCTGATACAATAGTAAGTGAGGGTTATCTAATAGTGTCCATAAAAATAGTCCCATAATGCTAGCCATCTCAATAGCTTCTGGAATATCCATCTTAGGTAGTATCAGCAGGAATAAACTACTGCGATCTTAAATGATTGCTATTTATCCATATATAAATGTGGAATTTAAAGGTAAAATTATGCTTTGCAGATCAATTACTACAACTGAACAGTAGGAAACCCTGTTCCATAACTACAGCATCCCAGAACAGTAGGCAAATAGAGAGACAAAACATTGTCTAAATATCAAAACGTTTACCCTTAGGGAAATAGCATTTAAACAGGGCCTGCAGGACTGTTCTTAAAAACTTTTAAGTCCAAATAAAGAAATGTCTCTCCAAAAAAAAAAAAGAAGGCCACTACACAGACAGTCCCCGTAGCCCAGGTTACAACACTGTAAGCCTGATTACCAAGTCTCTCCAGGTTGGTGCAGTCCTTATCCGACTATTCCTCAACCCTAATTCCAGCTGCGTTCTCTTGAAACTCCATTTCTATTTTCTCCATCCAGCGTCCTGCCTCCTTAGGCTCGTTGAACTGCCAGCTCTTTCCCCCATATATTATCAGCAATCGAGCCAGTAAAAGGAAGGAGTGCACTATTCCCAGTGCCTGGAGCCTCTGTCTGACTCCATCGAACTGTTTGCGACAGGCTCTTGTTTGATAAGAAAGGTCAGGAAATATTTTTACATCATGTCCCTTAATGTCGATTGGATATACCGATCTTGCTGCAGATAATACGAGGTCCCGAATCTCTACTCCCGCCGTACGCACTAGGACAGTGCGTGGTTGGTCTGTTGCTGATGGCCTGATCCTAGGGTTAACTCTGTACACCCTTTTAAGGGCAGCCCATTCAAAGGTTTCTGGGACCGGGATAGTTTCCGGCATCCATTTTACAAGAAAGTTCAGGAGATCAGCACCTTCAGTGCTCTCCAGAACACCAACCAATCTTAAGTTACCAGCGCAGGTCTCATTCTCCAGGGCTTCTAATCGGCCTCGCAATTGAGTGTTTTCCTTAGTCAGGGAGTTTACAGTTGCCAGCATGGAAGTGGAGTGTTTCTCTATTTCAGCAACAACTCCAGTAAGATCTTTTATGGCCACTTCATGCATCTCATGTTTGGCTAATGTGCGCTCCATTATAGTGTCCATAGACTTAACTGTTGTCAGAATTTGTTGCCAAGGTGGAGCTTGCGATCCATCTGTCTCGGGCCTAACCTCATGGGTTGCGATTTCTTCTCGGGCCTGCCCCTATTTGCCTCCAGGAAGTTTAGGCACTCCAGAACCTGTTCATTTTGGTTTCCCCATGGTGAGTCTAGGTTCGTTGGAAAGCTGAACACCTGCTAAAGATGGTCCGCAAACTTATATTTCACTCTTTCACCTTTTTATTAAAGTAATAGGGTTTTTCCCCTGTTCTAAAGCAGTGCTGATCTAAAAAGCGTCCTGCTGGGAGATCGGCTCTCTAGCACCCCCTTGTTCCCATTTCTCTTGGTGGTAATAAAAAAATAAATAAATAAAGAGATTCTTATTCCAGCATCATTTTTTAATAAAGTAGTGAGGCACCAGCAGACAGACATTATAGATATTTGATTGTAAGAGAGGGATTACAGATTGGTCTCTTGTACCTGCTTCTCTTGGTGAACTTCCTCAAGCATGACTTTGTTGCCACAAGAATGACCCCTTTAATTTCTTCTCACCATTCCTTCACCTATGATTCTGTCCACCCACACCATCCTATCTCTGACTAATTCCCTCATCTGGTTAAAGTCTGCTCTCCAGAAATCCAGAACTTCAGCCTTTGACTAGAGTATAGTGGTACTGAGGGCCAGGTTGACCCATATCATGTTAGGGACACTGGACCTTAGTGGTTCTCCAACCCTCACTCCACCTAACATTTCTGAGCTTGTTAACACAACATCAAGAATGGCAGCCTGCCTTGTGGGTTCACTAACCAACTGCACCAGTGTGTAGTCCTACAATGTATCAACAATTTCCTGACTTCTGATAATCCCAGCTGCTGGAATGTCCCAATGTATGGCAGGTTGAGATCCCTCACTACCTCTACCTCCCCCTTTGAGGCTCCCTTCTTTACTTCTGCCCCTAGTTTTCTGTCACCATTTTTCACCTATCCAGGTGTCCTATAGACCACCCTATGCAATATTTCTTCTGTGATGCCATCATGAGGTGAACCTATACTGATTCAGGTACCCGTTTCCTCTCCTGATGGACCTATCCTCTACCACTAAAGTTCTTACCAAAGCATTCATTCTCTTCATTGTTTTAATCTAAATGCAAATTTCACTGATGCCCTTCATGCTGGGACATCTGTCTGTCAACTACCTCTTTGTTAGAGCCTTCCTTGCTGTTACCATACAAATAAGGAACAAGTTTTGTTTTTCTCCCGATTTGAAACTGGCAAAAGATGTATGATTTTAAATGGTGAAATTGCAAGTCTTCTAGAATGTCTGTTATCAGTTGACCTATCCAGTCCCAAAAAGTTATGCAAACCCAGCAGTCCCCAAAATATGGTGGTGTGAGTCCCTATGGCCAGGGCTCTACAATGCCGGTTCGACAACGTCGTTGTCAACCGACATTACAGCGACAGTTTTATGTGAACCGCAATTGTGGTCAGCATAAAACCATTCACTACAGACTTTATTTTCTTCGGGGGGAAGCTTTGCCCCCCACCCCCGTAACTAAACTAATCAACTCCAAGCTGAAGTTGATTCAGAGAGGGGGTGCAAGACCTCCAGAAAGCAGTGCCAGTTCCTGCAGTGACAGTACAATGACCTGTCAGTGTTGTCACTGTACTGTTGTTCATGGTGCAGGTCTCACTGTGTGATCAGCATATGTATGGCCATTACCTCTTTAAGAGATACCCATGTTAATAGTTTATAATGTTTAGATAGGACAGGGGTTATGAAATATCTGGAAACTATTTTTCAACTTAATTCTAACAAATTGCTAGATGCTCTCCTTCTGTGTATTTTGGACCATATCATAGTCCAATGCTCCTCCTATAATAGAATTTCTGTTTTTCTTCCTAGGTACAGTAAATTAGATTTTAATTATACCTTCCCTAGTATCTGCTGTCAAATGAACATAAATATTGATATTTATGTTCTTGGTTTCTCAACTCAAGGTACTAATTAACACAAGTGAAGGGAGGAGCAAGACGGCTTCTGGTCCCAAGTGGAAGTAATGGTGTATGTTGGGAGATCCCCACTCGGTTGTGACTGTAAAATGAATACAGTTTCTTTCTTGTCCCTTCAGCTCAATAAAAAGAAAAGATATTCATGTTACAGTATCATTTTTATGGCTGCATTGGTGGAGCTCTGCAGACATTATGCCATCAGAAGGGCTTTAGAAGAACATTATGGAAGCACGTGACTGGACTGCTGTTCAGTGTGCCCCCACAGTGCTCTGTCAAATGTGCACTGCTGCTGTTTATGCATCCCTTCCCCTCCGTGTGCCACATAAACACCCCCACCCTTTGTGGGGCACTACTTTTTTTTCTGCTACTGTGGAAGTGACAGCGCTGTGTGCAAGATGGTGGTGCCAAGTCAAACTGCTCATGCGTGAGTATCATGCATGCACTGTTCTTCAGCACCCAACACATTGCAGATCTGATGCAGTGAGATTGGTGACACCGATTAATGTTTTACTCACTCTCATCACTCTCTCACTGCACTGAGCAACAGTATCCTCATCTTAGATACCAAGTAAAGCTCAGACCAGTGGGGAGAGAAACTAAGGTTCATATTAAAATCTTTGAAAAGGCCTCAAGATACTAAGACAGTTTATTTAAGAATACTACTGGTGATAGACTCAGGGAGCTAGTGTATTTGTACAAGTGTAAAGACAATAAATACAAACAATGGCAGCAACAATACTGACCCTTGAAGGAGAACTGGGAAGCCAGTGCACACGCTGCAAGATGAACTGTATAAGCTCACTAATAACAACACACTTATAGAGACTTTCACCTGTGACAAATGCAACAGTAATTGTGAACTATTACTAGAAATATCTACCTTCTACAACAAACTTGAAACACTAGAACAAAGCCAGCATGATATGAAAATCAGGTTGAAAGAACTGAACTCAGGGCCCCAGCAGGTAACGTATGAACTACCTCCTGACATAGAAATAAATCACAATACCAAGGTAATAAATATGCAAGAGACCTATGTAAATTGACATCAGAAGGTTTTCAAGGACCTGTTGATACAACCTACCCACCACACCCCTTCTATGTAATGCCAACAAAAAGGAATGGTTATAGTAGAAAAAGGGATAGGGATAACAAACTATCAGAGACAGAACTCTGCGACTCTGATTGGGTTACTGTTGTCAATAAATGAAAAATAAAAAAGGGACAAAAGGCAGGAGCATTTCAAGTTCACCAAAATGATTTAATAGACTACACAGAACAGTCACAAGGGGCAATACAAACTAACCTATTACTCAATCAATCAATTTTATTTGTGTACTGGAAAGGTATGTGAGCAAAAATGTCCAATGTCACAAACATCCAGTGTTGGAAGTAAACAAAAATCATAACAAAGACAATAGAGAATATATTACAGAGGCCAAAAAGAGTACATAATGTGAACATAATTTAAAGAGTTGTAAGATTTACAGTAGTATATGATCGTATTTACAGTGTTAAAAGAATAAGATGAAGCTAACAGGCTTAAAGTATGGACATACTAATCGCAGGTGTATTACAATAAAAATTGGTTCAAAAAGTAAACCAGAAAGGCAAAAGGAGAAAACAATAAAAGGTGTAGAAAAATGGGGTAGAGGTGATACGTTGACAGGGAAGGCAAACAAAAGCTGAGACTGGGCAGATGGAAGGCAACGAGGGAAAAATAGTGTTGACAGGACAGATTGTGGTAATTTGAATCTGTGGTGTTTAACTTGAGAGAGTAAAGGGGAGGGCAGAAGGAGGATGGGATGTGCATAGAGCTCTACATTTAAGTGCTTTGGGGGTACTTTGGTAGTATGGGACAAACAAAGGCGATATGCTCATCATGGTTTGTCCTCCACATTGTGGATCATTGAACAAATCCCTGATTTATTAACCATTTGTCTAGTTTATTTTTAAAAGTCAAAATATTGGGTGAGTCAACTATTTCCTGAGGCAGTTTGTTCCATATTTTAGGTGCTCTTATAGTAAACTAGTTCATTCTTTTGTTAGTTTTTGCTTTCATAATCTCTAGTTGTCTATTGTGTAATCTTGCAACTATTTTTCTTGTAGAAAATTTTAATCCACAATTTTGCATCTGTTCTGAATGTTTTGTAATTTTAAATAATAATAACAAATCCCCTCTTAGTCTTCTTTGAGACAGCGATTGAAAACCAGTAGATTCTAGTCTAGTGATATAATCAAACTTAGAAAGATACGGTATTAATTTTGTTGCTCTATGTTGAATGCTTTCGATTTTGTTAATATCTGAGATTAGATAAGGGTTCTAAAAGGGGGAACAATAATCCAGATATGCTCTAATATGAGATCTGTAAATTGGGAGTAAACATTGTCAGTTTTGTTTATAAATGTTTTATTAATCCTTCTAAGGGTGATTTTTGCTTGATTGGCTATCTTAGTACAGTGTGATGAAGAAGACAAGTTGTTATTGATTAAGACACCTAGATCTTTTTCTACCAAGGAGGTTTTAATAGCCAAATTATTTAAATAATATGTTTGTGATGGATTATTGTTTCCCAAATGAAGGGTTGCACATTTAGAGACATTGAAATACATTTCATTTGTGGATGCCCATTGTTCAATTAGCAACAATTCTGCTTTGTCCAGAGTCCTTGTTAGACTAATAGCTTTTCCCCAATTTTGGTGTGTAGTCAGCAAATTTCACCATTTTTATTATTACTGGATATGTACATGTCCCCTATGAAAAGATTAAAAAGAACAGGCCCCAGCACAGAACCCTGGGGGACCCCACTACTCACACCCCTTTCTCCAGACATTACATTATTAACCCTAACTCTCTGTGTTCTGTTGTTCAGCCACTGATTTATCCAAGAAGTTAATATTGGTGATAATCCTATTTTGATGAGTTTTTTAATCAATAAAGAGTGAGAAACTTTATCGAACGCCTTACTGTAATCAAGTAGTATGACGTCCATAGGTGTATTATTATCTAAATGGTAACTGATATGCTCGTAAAAAGAAATAAGATTAGCTACACATGAAAAACCATGTTTAAACCCATGCTGGTATATATCAGTTATTTTTAGTATTTCTAGTTTGTGCTCAGTTTTGGTCTTGATAATTTTTTCCATACGTTTACATGGGATGGATGTCAGACTTATGGGTCTATAATTTTCAGTCTTTGACTGAGAGCCTTTTTTAAAGATTGGTGTAACTATTGCAGTGCGCCACTCGTTTGGCACTGATGACTCATTCAGTGATTTGTCGAATAATATTTTTAGTGGTTGGATGATTTCATCTTTTGTTTCTAATAGGAATCTAGAGCTGATTCCATCTGGTCCTGAGCTTGTATGTTTTTTGAGAGCGTTAATTGCATTTTTTATATCATCTTCTGAAATCTTTTCTGTATTTTGGTCAATAATAGGGGGAATAATTATAGTATCTGACTTTTGTGTGTAGACAGTGGAGAAGTAGTTATTAAATTCGATAGCTGTTTCTATGTCAGAGGTAATGGTTTGCGAGTTTACAACCAGGGGTCCAATTTGATTGTTACAATTCTTTTTTTATTATTTAAGTAAGAGTATAAAGTTTTATGGGAGTCTTTTATATGTGCTATCTTGAATTCAAGATTACGTTTTGCTATTTTTATATGTTTTTTTAGTTTTTTAACTGTTTGTCTGTAAGACATTAGTATTTTGTCAGTTTTAGATAGTATTGTCTTTTTAAGCTTGGAGAACAATTTCTTTTTACGAGATATGAAAGTTTTTATGTGTTTATTGAACCACTGGGGAATTTTTCCTTTGTTGTTGTACTTAAATCTCTCTGGAATATATTTTTTATCAAGTTTTAGTATCTTTTGTTTAACTATTCCCATACTTCATTTTGTTTTAGAGGGAATAGAATATGCTCCCATTTAGTTGTTCCAATTCTTGTTTAATAAGGGAAAATTTGCTTTATGGTATTGCTTTACTTTAATATTATTTATTTTTGATTGTGAGGGTAGTTGAATGGAAAAGTGTGTTGTCATATGATCACTATTTCCAATTGGTGGTAGGATTGTTATATCAGATAATGGAGTTTCTAAATTGGTAATGACGAGGTCCAGTATGTTTTTTTCCCTGGTTGGCTCCCTCACTTTTTGAATTAAACCTTGTTCAGTCACTACCGATAAAAATTGGTTATCGTGCTGATTTGATCCAGTTAACGTGTTCCAATTAATAGTTGGCAGATTAAAATCTCCTAATATTAATATATCATTTCTGTCAGAAAATTATTGTATTTCTTCAGTTATTAATCTAGTACTTTCAAAATCAGAAGCTGGTGGTCTATAGCAGGTTCCTATCAATATTTTATGTGAACTTGTAACTTGAATGTATGCCCATACACTTTCTAGGCAGGGGTTGGAGTCTTTTTGATAAAGTTTTAAATTGTCTCTTATATATAGGCTAACCCCACCTCCTTTTTTAGTGTTGTTTCGGTTTTTGTAACAGTGCTTGTAGCCAAGTATCTCTGTTGACCAAATTTTTTTCTGAGTTTCCCCAAGTCTCAGTTATGGCTATTATGGCTAAGTCTAAAGTATGTGTTAGTATTTCTAATTCAGCATATTTAGGAATTGTCATAGATCTAGCATTGAAGCTAAGTATGTTAAATTTAATGTTCTGTGATGAATTTGCTTTATTAACTAGAGAGTGGGATAAATTCCCAGACTCCCCCTTTTTTTTAGTTTAAATACAAATTTATTTAAGCATTCATCTGTTGCCCTAGTATGGTACTCCCTCTTCTACTGAGAAGTGCAGGAATTGGGGAATGGAAGTGGACAACTGGATATTAATGAGTTGGCCGGGAGCACCAGCAGGTGGAAGACTCGAGGAGGTACTCTTTAAGGACAATGTTAAAAGAGTACAATGAATTACAGGCCTAGATTACATGAGGCAGATTGTTGTACAGCTTCATGCCCCTGTAGGTGATTGAGGTCTGAGCCTGGCTAGTCCTGTAAAAAGGGATGTCAAAGAGAAGACTGGTGGAACCCAAGGTAGCCAGTTCAGGGGCTGCAAATGGGAATAAGGAGTTGATGCTGGGGGGAGAGTATTGAGGGATATCTTATGTAGGAAAAAGAGCATCTTGAGCTGGAATCTCCCCTCTAGAGTGAGCCAGCTGAGTGTGGAATAAAAGAGTGCAGTGATGTGTATGCCAGGAGAGACCAGTGATGAAATGTGCTATCCTGTTGTATGTGGCTCTGAGTTTAGTGTACAGGAATGAAGAGGTGGGAGGGGAGAAGATATTGGAGCTGTAGTCGATAAGAGGCAGGAGTAGAGAGCTAGCTAGGTGAAACCTGGATGCGGGGATCAGGAACTTTCAAATATTGTATTGAAGAGCAAGCCTAACATGGACATTCTTAATGAAGTTGCTAATGTGGAGGTTGTAGGTGAGGTAGGGGTTGAGGTGGAAACTCAGGTATTTAAATTCTGATACTTGTTTGATGAGGCTACCAGTGTTGTTGAAGAGTTTAAGGCCAGAAACAGAGGCTTCCCTTGGGCCTGAAAAGATCATGAACTTAGTCTTCTTAGAATTGAGGACCAAGCCTTTACTGGAGAACCAGGAATGCAGCTTCCAAAAATCAGACTGCAGACTGTGGAGTATAGTGGTGGGGTTTTTGTCACAGCAGTACAGAGCTGCATTGTCCACATAGAAAATAAGTTGAGTGGAATGGCAGATGGAGGGGAGATTGTTAATGAAGAAAGAGAAGAAAAAAGGGCCTAGGATCGATCCTTGGGGGACTCTGTATTTAATTGTACATTTGGTGGAGAGGTGTCCTTCAATTGTGATCTTGTGGGATCTCCCAGAGAGGTAGCTGCTGACCCACTTGATGGCAATTTCAGAGAGATGCATACATCTTAGGGTGTCAAGGAGGAGGGTGTGATCCACAAGATCAGACGCCTTAGTCAGGTCAACAAAGACGGAGCTGATGTACTGGCTTTTGTCGTTAGCTATGAGGACATCACTGGTGAACCTGACCAAAGCTGTTATGTTGCTGTGCCCAGATCTGAACCAATGCTGTGCACTAGAGAGTGGTTGTTGGATTCAAGGTAGGAGGTAAATAGAGTATGCATGACTTTCTAGATAATTTTAGAAAAAGAGCGAGAAGGGTAATGGGACGATAGTTTCTGACTTCATTTCTGGACCCGGACATGAATAAAGGCCTAAAGGTGGTGGTTTTCCAAGTGGAGGGGAAATAGTCAGTGCAGAGGGAGTGGTTGAGTAGGTTGGTAATAGGGACTGACAAGGCATTGAAGGATAGTTTAAGGATTTTATAGTCAATGCCTTCGGCACCTTTACTGGGTTTGGGGTTGTTCCTGAGGTTGAGCTTGATGGTGTCTGCAGGTTTTAGTGCCCTAAAGTAGAAATTAGGGAGAGGCCTACCAGAGGAGTTGGGACCTAAATGGAGGTGGGGGAGGGGTGGGAAGAAGAGGGGATTAGGTGGCTCTGTATTTTTTGAGGTCGCCAAAGAAAGTGTTGAAAATTTTCACTACTTCATTTGGGTCATTGGTCCGTTTGTCGCTGTTGTGCACTGTAATGGGATTTGAGTTCCTGGTCTTGCCGAGCAGTGAACTGAAGGTACCCCAGAGCTGACAGGGATTAGATGATTCACCAAGTTGCTTATCATGAAGGAAGTCAATTTTTGCTTTTCTTACAGCTGACTTACACTTATTTCATAGTGATTTATAAAGGGAGAGCTGGACGGGGGTTCTGTGCTTATGGTAATGGGCCCAAGCTTTTTCCCTGGCTCCCATAAGCTTGATAATATTGGCAGAAATCCATTTGTTAGTGTGGCCCCTGGTTCTGATTTTTTTTAAAGGGGCATGCTTATCACAGACACTAACAAGAATATTGGAGAATCAGCTGAGGATGGAGTCGCAGTGGCCTGGTCCTTCAGTAAAGGATCAGTCGAATACACTGAGATTGTGGGTTATTGACTCGGTGTCCCGATTGGTTAGCATCCTGGTATATATGAATTTGGGGGGGGTGTTTGGGCAAATGGGTTGACCGTTGACATAAAATGGCACAATGATTGCTGATGCGGTCAGGCAGTATGCGGAATTGGTGATGTGGGAGGGGTGAGTGACTACGATCCAGTCAATAAGTGACTGAGTGTCAATTTTATAGTTGGATCTAGTGAGTGAGGAGATAAGCTGGTGGAGATCTAGGTTTGCTAAACAGGCTTTGGCAGTGTCAGCCTGGCTAGAGTCCCAATTAAAGTCACCTAGGAGAATGCACTCTTTATTGAGAGGAAGGGAGTGTTTATGGGTAAGCAGAGCCTCTAGGTCAGAGTGTGGGGTTCTGGGAGGGGGGATAGGTGGTGGCAAGGGTGAGGGTTTTATTAGGGCCCAGGAGGAGGTGAATTGGGAGGGTTTCAAGAAGTTCAAACTTGGTATTAGGGGTGTGTTCAGTAAAGAAGAATTTATTGGCGATGTAGAAGTTGTACCCCCCTTTTTCCCACATCTGTCATTTCTGAGAGAGGTGTAGCCACTGAGCTCGATTTCCCCATTCGATATTTTGTAGGAGAGCCAGGTTTTAGAGAGGGCGATAACATCAAAATCATTTGAGGTAACCCATGCTTGGAAAGCATCTAGTTTAGCGGGGAGGCTCTGAATGTTAAGGTGGACTATGATGATGTTCCTTTCCTTCTTAAGGAGGGGCTGTTGAGTAGGGGGACTGTAGTTTCTGGGGTTTCCAGGGCAGTGGTTGGGGCAGATGGTGCCAGAGAGTAGCAGGAGAAGGAGGAGGAGGAGGATAAGGGTCCTGGATAAAAATGAGTGAAAAAGGATCCACTTATGTTTTTTGGGTCTTGTGTGTTTAATGGTGGTGATGGGAGCATGGAAAGTGAGGCACCCGGGGTAGTGATGGAACAGTGGGAAGGAGAAGAGGGACAGGAGGTCGTTAGTGGAAAATTGGACAGATGGCAGAGGGGAAGGGGGGTTGAAAGGGTTGGGATGAAGTGATAGTGTGAAATGGCCTAGGGGGAGATTGAGGTGGGGAGTGATCAGTCCAAACATTTTGTGTGGGCTAGGATAGGAGGACTGACACAGGAGAGGGGATGCAGGAATAAAAGTAGTGAGAGAAAAATTGCCATGGGGAAAGCAGACACTAAAGGACAAAAAAGGGAGAGAGTGAGGGAATAAATGCTGAGGGAGTGTGGGCAGAAAACAGGGGAAAGCATAAAAAGTTAAAGGGTGGTCAAAAGTGTTGGGTACTATAGCTAACCAGAGGTGGTCTAAGGGTTAGTGTTGCTGCCTTTAAAGCACAAGGTGCAGAGTTTGAATCCTGGGTGGTATCAGGAAGGAGGCACCTAAGATGAGAGGAGTACTGGAGGTGAACAGAGTGGAGTGAGGATGAGTTTTAGATCTCCTGGTTACTTGAGTAGGAGAAAAACAGGCCATGGGTTGTGCAGGAAATTTAGGCGTGAACAGTGACTCCTAGTGGTAGAAGAGTATAAATAGTAAATGGGAATTTGGGGTGTTAGACAAAGCAGCCAGTCATCACTTTATCGGTCCTTGACCAGTTAGAGCAGATGCAGAAAATGACGACCAAGGATGGGTGAGGTGGGGGAAGGGTGGGGCAGTCGGGAGCACAGCACACCACCAAGGGGCTAACACTGTCAGCCGTACCTGTGCCGCTTGCTCCATTTGGGGTGGGGGGCTGCGGGCTCCGTTGTTGCTCTACGAAGCAGGTCTCTCTGTGAGTGCAGCTCTGAATAGGAGGGCCTGTTGAATATAAGAGATGCAGTGAGTAGGAGAGACAAAAGAAAGAGGAAGCAGGAAAAATAGGGAAATGGGGATATAGGCTGCACATGCACAGTGATGGATGGACAGACAGAATGTCACTCTGGGGAGAGAACATGCACAATAGAGAGAGGGCAAGTAGGATTAACAATCACCAAGCAAATAGCATATCAACTGTCCCCACTAAGCTCTTACGCTAATCCCTGCAACACAGGCTGGAACCCGGTTAGGAAACACCCAAAGCAGTGAAACAATGGTAGTCGGTTTCAGCAGAAATGCAGAAAATGCACTTAAAAGTAACGTAACGTGCACTACAAATAACAACCTAACTTGCACTACAATAAACAATCTGTTGGGCTATGCTGACCAAAATTAATTAAGGCAACAGTCAAGTAAAGAGCAGACTGGCAACCCAAGTATCCTTTTTCCACCTTTCCTCCATTAGCAGTACTTGTCCAGCTTGCTCCATTTGGAGCAGGGGGCTTCAGGGTCCATTGCTGCTCTACAAAGCAGGTCTCTTTGTGAGTGCCTAAAAACAAATAGTTTGCAGGCCCCACCCCCAAATCCCCTTATACACAAGGACTGATGAAACAGCCATTTAAATGAGAGACAATAGGTATACCCCACTATTAAACCAAACGGACATGGAAGGCACATCCCAGAATTCAAAAACATGCAAGGGAGGTAGCACACATACCGAACAAAGTCTTACTACTAACATGGATCATTCAGAATACCCTGGTGAAACCAATCTAGGATCAGAGGGACTTACGCAAAATAACCTAGAAATAGAAAGAGAGGTTAATACACAAAATCAAGGGGAGGAAAGGTAATGGCAGATCATCATTTTGGGAGATTCACAAAATATATGAACAGATATTCTACAAAAGATAACAAAGAAAACATGACTACTTACAGCTACGGGGGGGGGGCAACATCTGATACGTAATGCAAATACTACCTAGTTTCATTAAAAAATCAGTAAACAAGCAAACAGTCCTAATACATGTAGCAACCAGTAACATAGGGGAACAAACTGTCGAAGAAATTAAAGAGGAATTCCAGAGTTTGCATAGGGTACTAATGGAGAGTGAAAGTGATGTCATCTATTCAGAAATTCTCCCTGTACCTAGATCTGGAAAAGAGAGAAACAATAAAATAAAAGCTTTTAACAACTAGCTTAGGAGATGGTGCTTGAAAAACAAAATAGGATGTTTAAGAACGTGGACTCTGTTTGAGGGACAACAAGCCCTGTACAGTGCTGGTAGGCTGTACCTTAGCAGAAAGGGAAGTAGGGTGTTGGGTACCTTATTCCATGAGGCAGCAAACAACACAACCACACAATCATCAAAAAACCAAAAATGAAGGGGAGATGGGTGGCTCCTGATTCATACACCTCTCCTAAAAACATTTCAACTAACATAGAAGGGCTAACATTTCTGTTGCTAAATGCCAGAAGCCTCAATGCAAGTAAAAAAATCAGAACTGGAAATTCTGTTGGAAGAAAAAAAGGTTGAGTTAGCAACAATGACTGAAACATGGTGGACAGAAAACGACTGGAACAGAAATGTCCTAGGGTAGAGACTCTTCTGCAAAGACAGGGCCATAAAAAAGGAGGAGGTGTAGTAATATACATAAAAGATAATGTGCCCTGTAAATGTATAACAAAGCAAATCCAAGGCACTCCAGACACAGAAATGCTATGGGTAGAAATAGCAAGTAAAAGACAGAAAAAACCTCATGGTAGAGTCTGCTATAGCACCCCGGACACACCTATGAATGAACACATACAGGTAGATATACTAAGTAACATATACAACATAAGCAAAAACAATGATATTATACTTTTGTGAGACTTCAGTCTCCCAGGTATTAACTGGGATACTCTAACTGCAAGTAATACACCTGAGCAGCTCTTTTTGGAAATTCTGAATAGCAGTGGGTTAGAACAAATGGTAAAACAGCCAACTAGAGAAAAAAAAACATCCTGGATTTAGTCATAACCAACAGAACAGGAACAATCAGCAATGTAAAGGTATTAGAGCCCCAGAGCAACAGCGACCATAACATGATCCTATTTGAGACTGCATTTAAAATAAATAAAATCAAGGTAACATCTGTAATGGGGAATTATTCAAGGGTTGACTTTGTATCAATAAGCCAGGAACTAGAAGGTTGGCATTGGGAGGGCAGTACACTAAATTTATTTATTTTTATTTATTAAGAGAATCGGTATTACAATCCTTTGAGTCATAGACTCCTTTGCAAAGCCTCCACGTCAGTACAAGAAAACAAAATCACAACATACAATAACAGTAATACATTGTTCACACAGCACAGTTTTTTACAATACAAATTAATTGCTGCCTCAAGGGCCTAAGCAGACCCTGTGTCATAGTTGAAGACACATCTGGTTACAGATTCAGAGGGTCTTTAGCAGGGCCTTGAGTCAGAGTTTATTTACAGCAGGGTTGTGGGACCTTTATTCTTAACTACACCTTCTTTTGGGATACAGACAAGGGGGAGGAGTATTGGCTACAGCCACAATCACCAGAATCAAGGAGGAGGTTCATGATATCAGTTTTGAATAGTTCCAGACTAGGGGCCAGGGAGATGGAAGGTGGTAGACTGTTGAGCCAGAGGGGGGGCATGATAGCGGAAGGACCTTTGTCCTAGTGAGGTCCTACAGTGGGGAACAATGAGGGAGGTACTTGCAGGGTGTCAAGGGGCCCTCCTGTGTCAGACTGGCTGGATGAGGGGGTGGAGGCCTCTGGGTGCTAAGTTCATAAGTATTTTTTTGGCTTGGAGGCAAGTGTAATATTTGAGCCTCCCTTTGAAGGTCAGCCATTCCACCAGCTTGTAGAGCTCACAAGTGTGTGTTAATCTCTCACAGCTTGTTACCAGATGGCATGCCCTGTTAAGGGCTAGGGTGATGCAGTGAACAGTGGTTCGGTCAGTGGTGCCATAGATTACAATCCCGTAGTTCACCAATGAGAGAACTGAGCTGGATACAGTGAGACATAGGGCCTGAGGGGGTAGGCAGTGCTTATGTCTATATAGAATCCCCAATCTGGTGTTTACAGCTGAGGAGAGGTGTTTAATATGTGTGTGGTAGGTGAGGGACGTGTCAAGAGTGATACCCAGATATTTGAAGTTAGAGACCTGTTTGAGAAGGAGGCCATGTGAGTTGGAGATGGTTAGGGGGCACTACTTAGGGGGCTTTGACGATGGACAAAGATTAATGATTTTGTCTTGTTGTAGTTACAGTAAGTACTAAGCGATGCTCTGTGAACCATGATTCTATTTCTCCCAAAAAAACTTGCAGGGCACTTTGGAGGGAGTGAGGATGAGGGTGTTTCTGGAAAACTACTGCGTCACCCGCATAGAGTAAGAGCTTCCCACTGCAGGATTGAGGGAGAGAGGTCAGGAACAGAGTGAAAAGCAGCAGCCCTAGAATGGACTTTTGTGGGACACCAGTTAGGACTGGTTTATTGGTGGAGAAGGTGGCGTATATGGAAGAGTTATGGACAAAACTTAAGAATAAATTTGAAAACACTTATGTACCCACTAAGCAGCTCTATAACAATAAAGGAAAGGTTCCACTAGGGTACATGTTTAGGATTAAGAAACAGCTGACCAACAAAGGAAAAGCATGCAAGGCCATGAGGAAAGATAATAACAATTATAATGTACATAATTATAAAAAGGAATTTAAGAAAAGTAAGATCACGATAAGCAAGAAAAAGAAAGCTTTGGGGTTCAGAATAGCACACTATATGGATAATGGCAAAGCATTCTATACCTACATAAACAATAAAACAAATGACAGATCAGTAGGACCACTAACACATGAAAACAAGGAAATTAGTGAACCAAAATCACAGGCAGAAAGTTACAACAGCTGCTTTTGTTCAGTATTTTTAAATCAATTGGGCATATCATCAATATCAAACAATGAGGAGACCAACCCATTCTCAACTAGGGATTCCATTAGTAAAATCACAAGTGAAGATATCTTAAATAAATTGGAGAAGCTAGATGTTACAAAATCAGCAGGACCTGATGGCCTACTCCCGAAGTTAATAAAGGAAATTAGACTACGGTTGGCAGACCCACTTGAAAAACTTTATAATATGTCAGCACAGGATTGGAGGACAGCCATAGCGGTTCCAATGTTTAAAACAAGTTCTAGCTAGAGACGATAGGGCTGTGAAAGGCTACCAAATGACCAAAGTTATTTTCTTGTTGGTGTCATATAGTGCTGTTTAGTCACAATCATCAAAAACTGCCATGGTGCTAAATCAGTCCTCTTAAATGTAATTAGTCAGAGTAAATGCTGCTGGTGTTTGTGTGTGTATATGTGTGTGTGTTTGTGTGTGTGTGTGTGTGTGTGTGTGTGTGTGTGTGTGTTTGTGTGTGTGTGTGTGTGTCTGTGTGTGTGCTCCCAGATTAAGTTTGCCTTCTTCCTGTAACTGCAGGGTAATTTTTCTATGTTTTCCTGTAGATTACATTATTTCCAATGGAAGCCAAATTCCTTTGTTTTCTCATATAACTAATGCAAGTCTATGGGAAGAATTGCCCTGTTGATGGCTCAAAATCCCTGTAAACAGTGTTCCTTACCATTTAGATAAAATACCTGACATTCCCTACAAGCTTAGTTAAAGGAGAACTGCACTTAACCTGTGAGTAATGTTTCCTATAGAACCTTTTTTTCATATAGTGGGCTCCCTTCTGTTTTTGCCCTATTTTTGCTAGCCTTTTAGTTAACCCATTGGATATTTATTGGTTACACACTGCTGCAAAGTGCCATCTAAGCATTGTATGATGTTGTTTATGTCCCCATGAACCTAAAAATTCTAAATTAAAACAGAGATGCATTGCACCAACAATGTAAGTTCTTGACAAGATCATACTTTCTAAAATGGTCAATGCCAGCAATGTGTGAATCAGAAACACTAACTGAATTTACCAAAAGGCCAGTTAAGATTAAGCAGCAACACAATGAGAACTGCCAGTTACTGGTATTTTAAAAATAACATCTACTTCTACAAACATGCATGTTTTCTGATTCAAGGCAGTTCTCCTTTGAGATATTAACAGCCCAGTCTAAATTGTTCACTATTTATAGGGCTGCCAGCATAGCCTAAAGGTTAGAGTGATGAGCTATAAATCAGCTTTGCACATCCAGCATTCAGACATGGGTTTGATTCCCACACCCTCCATTTCCATACTGTGTGGCTCTGAGTAAGTCACTTAATCTCCCCAGTGTTCTTGGGTTGTTCCTAGAAACAAGCACCTATTCCTAGTTGGCCTTAGCTGATTACCAAAGGAAAAAAATATGTATTTATTAAATTTCATTTATAAACTATAAACACACATTAAACGCCAGTACACAGATTCCAGATCCATGCAATAACCAAAGAATACACCAACCAAGTCTGGGGCTGTCAATACAGCCTTAGAGGTTAGAGTAAATAGCTTGGTACATCCAGCACAGAGACCTGAGTTTGATTCCCACAACCTTCACCTGCATACTGTGTGACTCTGAGCAAGTCACAAACTTCTCAGTGCTCTCAGGTAGTCCCAGAAAACAGGCACCTGTGCCAAGTGGGCCATACCCGGTTACCAAAGAATAATTAAAAAAGTATTGAAATGCTTATATTCTTTTATCTTTAAAAGGCCACAGTTTAAAAGATGTGAAAAAAGGAAAAAAAAAAAAGAATGCAACCTAAGGGGATAGGAACTAAGCAGAGGAGTCCATCTAATTACAATGTCCCTCTCTGTAAATCGGTTATTTTTTTTTCCTTTTAGTTTAGTTTTGAAACTGTCTGTCTGGAGGATGGAAACATAATAAACACTTTTACACTGGCCTTCTGCTGCAAGGGAGGGAATGCTCACTCAGACAGTGTAGCTGAGCCTCAGACCGTAAATCCAAGATAAGAGATGAGCAGTCTGTGTCACATGGCCCATCCCAAAGCAGGATTGTATACACACACACATGCACACACACACACACACACTTAAAAGCACTTTCCACTTGACACTTCTGATTCCAGAAACAGCAAACAAGCACAAAGTACCTCTTTTGTTCTATGTGTGCCTGGGCAGCTGGACTTAATTAACTCTGTCATGCTAGTTTATGCTTACTTTTTTTGTTTGTTTGTTTAAAGGGCAAGATCCTTCAGGCCAAAAAAGTGATGGGGTGACAGCCCCTCCCCTTTGCCCTGCAGTTCGTATGTGTGCCCATAGGAATGAAATAGCTCACAGACTGCAGGTCCACTGTCTGTAATCTGACACTATAGAGGTTCAGTATTTTACAGACATCATATAACGAGTTAACCCCTAGGTGGCTGAAAGAAATATAATACATCTATTAGACTGAGCTGGAAAGATGACAGAAACAGTAGTTTAAAAAGTGTTTTTTTGTTAATATCCTGAGAAGTTCTGAGGCACCATACAGTATCATCCCCCCCCCCCTTCAGATGCCTTTAACATAGAGCAGCAAATAGCAAAAGTCAGAGGGGGGAGTGCACTACTTTGCAGCTGTGGAGAAATACTTCCAAATGTCTAAAAGGGGAGTTCCGTGAAAAGCCGTTTTGGAGCTACAATGTGATAGATGACAGAAGGACTGTAGGCTCTGCCCACAGCCCTAAAAAGGGGACAAGGGAAGCATGCCAAACTACAGCCAGTCAGTTTGACCGTGGTCCTAGGAAAGACTATGGAGTCCATAATCAAGGACATATTGGACAGGGAATTGAAATGCACAGGTTTTGCAGACCCTACCCAACATGGTTTCAGAAAACATAGATCAGTAACACTTTATTTTAAGTATCCTTAACTACACTGTAACTCCTGTATAACTATGCTGTAACTGCACTGTAACTACTATTTAATTACATGTAACTACTATGTAGTTGTTAACTAGTTTCACATTTCTGTGTTGTGTAGTTACACATTTTGCATACATGTGCAGCTACTACTGTCTACCTTTCAGCACAAATCAATTCATTCTGACAAGTGTAACTACACATGTAATAGCTGTTGCAAAGTGTAACAGAAAATCTATTATGCAACTACCACTCTGTCTCTTCTGGCATTATGTTATTTGTTCTTATAAGGGTGACTACACATGTAATAGGTATTGAAAATTTTAACAGAAAATCTATTGTGCAACTACTATGTTACTACTTTTGGCATTATTAAATCTGTTCTTACAAGTATGACTACATATAAATGCAGGTCTTGTGCACCGTTTCAACTGTCTATGTCTATTTGACATTTATTTGAAAGGTAATCACACAAAAAAGCATTAAAGTGTAATCAGAATGGTAGCTAAAATATGAATACAATGCAATTTCGGTCTGCTTTAGTTAAATGCACTGACTGGCACATCTTTAGATGATGTTTCTTGTCTGTATTCCAGTTTTTCATAAACTTACAGGTTAATAAATGTGCAGTCTAATATTGTGAATTGATATGTAACTGTACATAAACATATTTCATTTGCAAAATTATTAATTGGCACGGTCACTATATTGTGGCTAAGAAATAATGGTACTATTTTCACAGTTAATGCCTAGGTAACATGTATTTGCAGTTGCACTCACTTACATTTACCAAATGGCAGTACTGTAGCTGGGATGTACATTCTCATTCAGAAATAATTCCCTCATGAACTTACTGTTTACTAAACATGCACTCTAATATTGGACCCTATTCACATAGGCAGCAGGGAATGTGTCAAATGTGCATTCCCAGGCCTGGTGATCAATAGCAACCATTCACTCAGATGGACTGACCAGGAGCAGACTGGATCCTGCACTATGTGTGGAGTGGGGAATTGTGGGTTATGGGTGGTCCTCCCATTACTGCTGTTTTCCAGTAAGGGAACCTACTGGTCTGCCCATGTTTACTGTCTTGCCTGCAGCCCTCATGGTATAATCAGAGGACTGGGTCAGCTTGATGTGAATGATGGTGTCATGGCCACCACACTGTTCAGCCAGTGGGAAGGGCATGTAATGGCTAGGAAGGGTCCCTGCCCATGTATCCTGTGCCACCCACAACCATTCCACACATCGGATCAGTGATAAAGCATGTATGTAGCCATGCCTCACCCCCAGACACCCACCTGGGCAGTAGCAGGACAGGGGTGAGGGTGTAGAAGAGGTGTGGGTCAATGCCATAGAAGCAGCACAATTCATAGTAACTACAGCACTGTTACAAGCCAATAAGTAATTATGTAAATTATTTTTATTGTATAAGTAAACAATGTCATTGTATAGCAATTAACAATATGAGATTGCATGTTTATGAAGAGGTAAGTGCATGAGGGAATGATTCCTGAAAGAAAACATACATCAGAACTACAGCATTGACATTCAATGTAAGTGTATAGTAATTACACCCTTCTTCTTATGCTTTATTTTAAGTATCCGTTTCTGTGTTCTTACTTTGCAAATACATGTTACTAAACAATTAACTGTGGAAACAATGCCACAGAAGCAGCACATTTCTTAGTAACTACAACACTTAACACCCTTCTTCTTACACTTTATTTTAAGTTACAGTTTCTGTGTACTTACTTTTTTAAATACATGGTAGTTAGGCATTAACTGTGGAAACAATGGCACAGAAGCAACACATTCCTTAGTAACTACAGCACTGTTAAAGGCCAATAAGTAATTGATAATTTTTTTTATTGTATATCAATTTACAATATTAGATTGCATGTTTATTTTTAGCTCTTTTTATTTTTTGGTCACACAGTATACAAGTGGTGGCTCTGGGATTCAACCCCAGTTCTCCAGGTTTGCAGGTCAGTGCTTTTAACCAATACACTATACTGCAATAAGTTTATGAAGGAATGATTTATGAAGGATAATTTTAAGTGTCACTAACTACACTGTAACTACTGTATAACTACACTGTAACTGCACTATGTAGTTGTTAACTAGTTTCACAATGCGTGTTGTGTACTTGGATAGCATTAAATGTGCTGCTTCTGGGGGGATGACCCACACCTCTTCTGCACCCATACCCCTGTCCTGCTGCTGCCTAGGTGGGTGGCTGGGGCTTGGGCATGGCTACATGCCATGCGTTATCTCTGATCTGCTGTGGTGGGTGGTACCATATACACATGCTTCCTTAGCTATTACATGTTCTTCCTACTAGCTGAACTGGGTGGCAGGCATGGTACCATCTTTCACACCAAGCTACCACAACCCTCTGACTATACCATGAGGGTTTGGGGCACAGTGGTGAACATATGCAGACCAGTAGGTTCCCTTACTGGAAAACAGCAGTACGGGAAGGACCAGCCATATCCCACAATTTCCCACTCCACACAGAGTGCAGGATTTAGTCTTTTGGTGGACAGTCCATCTGATTGGATGGATGCTGTTGATCATCAGGCCTTGTATGCACATTTGAAACATTCTCTGCCACCTTTTGGGCCTATGCACAAAACAATCTGATCATCAGCCTATACATCATGTATCTCAGAGCCGTAGGCAACCCAAAGTGAGAAAGCTGCCCACCAGTGGTCCTGTGGACCCTGGTGGCATGCTCCAAAGCATGCATCTCTTGCCGACCAAATCCCATGACTAATCAGGCAAGTCCATGCAAGGCCAGTCTGGGAGTGGTGCTGGGAGCCTGCCCACACTCTATACTAAGGTTCATACTAAGGTTAGAAGAAAGAGCTAGTAGGCCAAAGCCCATAATGCTCCTATGCTAGGCCATAGAGTAGAATGTTAAGTCATACCCAGACATAATTAGTGTGTCGAGATGATGTTTAAAAATCTCTTTAATATTACTTGTTACTGCATCAGATGGAAGTCTATTCCAAGGCCCAATAGTTCTTACAGAAAAGAAAAACTTACGATTATTATGTTTAAAAGATTTACCAGTTAACTGGAGGACATGACCTCTAGTGTTATGTATTGATGACTTAAAAGAAAATCCTAACTCAGTCATGATATAGGGGTCATGAATGATGTCATGTAGGAGGAGAAGAAGGTCACCTTTAATGCGTCTGATAGTAAGAGGCATTAGTTTCAATGTATCCAACCTAAACTCATAAGATGAGGATTCAAGACCAGATATTTTTTTAGTGTATTTTCGCTGAACCCTTTCAAGAGAGTAACTATCTGATTTTTTAAAAGGACACCACAACTGTGAAGCATATTCAAGATGGAGACGGACATAGGACCTGAATAGGGGTAACAACACCTCCTGATCTCGAGATCTAATATTACGCAAAATAGACCAAATAATTTTATTAGATGTACGAATAACCGAATGCATATGTTTGGAATATGTTAAGTCATCTGAAATGTTTATACCCAAATCCTTCTCATCATTAATAGCACACAATGGTAAATCGTCCAGAATATACTGGAAATTTAAATTATTAGAACCCAAATGCATTACTTTGCATTTTGTGGAATTTAACTTCATGCCCTATTTATTAACCCAGGTACTAATAATATCAAGATCATGCTGAATACAAGATATCTGGTCTAAATTAGAACATGGTCCTCCGATCTTCACATCATCTGCATATTTAATTGTAAATGAAAGGCAGGAATTAGTTAAATCAGATATAAAAGCCTGAAAAAGACAGGGGCCGAGAATCGAACCTTGTGGAACACCACTTAAAACTTCACCAGAGTTAGAAAATGCCCCATTAATCATCACCTTTTGAGTTCTGTTTGAAAGCCAATTATGAATCCATGTAATTATATGACTATTAATACCAAGACCTGTGAGTTTTTGAATTAGAGCCCAGTGTGGCATGATGTCAAAAGCTTTACTGAAATCAATAAAGACAATGTCACAGGCTAACCGGTTATCCAAACAAGAACTAAAATGTTCATAAAAGCAGAGCAAATTTGTCAGACAGCTTCTACCCTTCTTAAAGTCATGTTGTTCCAAATCAGATGCATCAATAATAGGGGCAATAATATCCTTTAGTAGACTTTCTAACACCTTACATATGGATGAAGTCGAACTAATCGGCCGATAATTTTCCCATAGATGTTTTGATCCCTTCTTATGTATTGGTACCACAAACGCCTCTTTCCATTCACAAGGAATAAAATTATATTGTAAAAAAAGGTCAAATAAAAGTTTGAGTGGAAAGGCAATATGTTTAGATAATAGGTAAAGTAAATGCCCTGCTATATTGTCTGGGCCTGAACAAATTTTACCTTTTAGTAAGTGTAGTTTTTTAAGAATAAACTCAACTGAGAATGTGATAAAAGTATCTGTTGGTGAAATCATAGGTACAGGTGATTGAACTTCTGATGCAGAGAAAACTTTACAAAATTCATTATTAAATACATCAGCCATGGCTTTTGGCGCATGGATAAGTGAGTTTTCTGTTGTAAGAGACCCCACCACACTTGGACTTTTCCTGAGGGAGTCTATATAAGAGTAAAATTGTTTGGAATTATACTTACTTGCTGTTGTTGATAATTTCATTTCCCATCTAGATTTGTCCCTATGGATGACTAATTTACACTTCCTACTTGATTTAAAATAGGATTCCCAATTAGAAGTTCTCCTATTCTTTAGGTAGTTACGATGTTTTTTAATTTTTGTATTTATTAAACGTTTTATGTTTTTATTCACCCATCTAGGAGTCTGTTTCCCATTAGAATTCTTATTTTTTGATGGAATATAAGTCTCACGAAGAGTCAAAATAAGTGATTTGAAAAGTACCCAACTTTGATATAAGGACTGGTTATCAAAAAAAGATAACCAGTTTATTTTTTCAATCTATGCCATTCACTAAGGTGCAGAGTGCCAGGCAAGTGGGGCACAAGCTACAGCAGGGGGGACCCTACTGGAACTCTTACACTCCTCCCCAAGGTACAGCCGCCAGCCATGCAGACATGTGCTTTCACCCCCACCATGCCACCCCAACCCTCAATGATGATAGTCCCAGATTAAATCAGTAGCATATCAGTTGATGAAGCCTTTCAGTGAGTAGTTCTGGCTCCTATGTGTGGCTGCACTCAACCTTTGATGAAGCATAGACTACTTTTGAAATATTTTCCTAGGTGTGGATAGTGCAATTCTTGCTAGAGTGTGGCAGCTTGTGGAAACTCCTCAGGGACAACAGGGAGGGCTGGGGATGGCCGTTTGGGCAAGCATCAGTGATTTTGAAAACATTTCTCACCTTTGGAACGTTTCAGCCTTGTTTTCCACCCAGCATTCCCTGCTCCACATACAGAAAGGGATTCACTCATGGACCTGGAATGGGCATCCCATTAGATTCCCGCAAGTGTCCACTGATCTGTCCCCCATGCACTAGCATGCTGGGTGGCAAAGCCATGGATAAGAGGTGAACAGTGGCCGGCAGCCGGGAATGTCAGCCACTGCACAACCATCCATGGGTGCACAGCTGCAAACGCCAGGTATGCTCCTTTTACACATACCCTGCATTTCATTGATACATAGACCCCTATGTGAATAGGGTCCAATATTAGATTGCATGTTCAGTAAGCAGTAAGTTGATAAGGGACTCATTTCTGAATGAGAACTTACATCACAGCTACAATACTGAGGTTTGGTAAACGTAAGTGTGCACACTTGCAAATACATGTTACTTATGCACTAACTGTCCAAATGTAGAGAACAGTGGATGGGCAATCATGCAGAACCTGTGTGTTCTGCCACAGAGGGGTTCTGATTCCCTTTGACCTCGAGAGCAAAGCCTGAGAGGCCCATTGGAATCAGATCCCGAGGTGGCAGAACACACTGGTTCTGCATAGATTTGCCCAGCCACTATTTGTTATGGTGTATGATGTCCCTGACAATAACTTTCATGTAGTTTTAGCAGGGTTTTTTTTAAATAGAAAAAGACTTTGCCACCTAAGCCTTCTTCCGAGAGTTACATCTGGTTGCTAGGAACAGTGGTGTGGTTGTTAGGGACCAGATATCCCTACATTTGTGTTGTGCACTCCCACTGGTTGAAAATTGGGTTGGGAGGGATTTTTAAGAAAACAAAATGGCAGCTGTATTTCTTGCATAACGAAAGTACATGAATGAAGCAAGTGTTTTCTGTAAGTAAATGTAAATATCTGGTTGATCCTGCATTTATTTTTTTATTTTCATAGGACAGTATATCTTGTTGATCCTGCATAATTTTTTACCATATCCAGTTGATCCTGCATCTGTAAGATTATGTGGCTGTCTGTTACTTCTGTTGCCACCTCCTTTGATCTAGTTTATCCTGCGGTTTCTGTTGGAGTGGCTCGTATGCTACTGAAATCAGCTTGAACACTGTTGTATCACAGAAGGGTTGAACAGTGTTCCATGACCTTTAAACTATGGTACAACAGCATTTTAGCTGATATTAAAATCGAGGTAGAATAATGTTCTACCATACATACTATTATTTCTTAGCCACAATATTGTTACAACACCAGTTAGTAATTATGCAAATGAAATATTGTTGTGTACAGTTATATATCAATTCATAGTATTAGACTACATATTATTAACCTGTTCATGAAAAACTGGAATGCAGACATGGAACATCATCAAAAGAGTTGCCAGTCAGTGCATTTAAGTGTAGCAGACTGAATTTATATTGTAATCATATTTTATTTACCATTCTAATAACACTTTTAAGTTTTTCTGTCTGATTACCTTTTAAATAAATGTCAGATAGGCAGTTGAAACAGTGCACAAGACCTGCATTCATACGTGGTTATACTTGTAAGAACAAATTTAACAATGCCAAAAGTAGCAACATAGTAGTTACACAATAAAGTTACAATTTGCAATAGCTATAACATGTGTAGGTGCCCTTGTAAGAACAAATTAAATAATGCCAGAAGAGATACAGTGGCAGTTGTACAACATATTTTCTGTTACACTTTGCTACAGCTATTTCATGTGTAGTTACATTTGTCAGAATGAAGTGATTTGTGCCAAGAAAGACACAGTAGTATTTGCACATGTATGCAAATTGTGTAACTACACAACACACACGTTAAACTAGTTAACAACTACATAGTAATTAGACTGCAGAGAGGATTTCCTTCCTGGCCCTATCCTCGACCTGTGGTGTGCTATGGTGCTGCTGCCATAGAGCTGCCGTATCCGCAGCACTTCCACTTCTGCTGCTTGGCAGCTGGAGGGCAGCCGTAGCGGGGAGTGGGTCTAGGAAGAGGTTCTTGGGGTTCGGGCGGGTCCTCCAGGACTTTCTGAAGAATCGGTCTGGATCCAGATATCTTTGCAACTAAAGCGCTGTTTCAGCCCTGCTATCAGCTGATGTGAGGAATTCGGTGGAGTGGTGAATTGGAATCTTGGTTACTGGGTGCCCTAACTTGTTTTCCCTGCTCTCTGATCTGGATTGCACAGTGAGTTTTATTCTCGGCTGCAGACTGTATGTGCTTTTCCTGGGATTTAAGACTTCTATTCGGGGCTCAGTTGACTCTCAAGTGGTAGTGAGAGCCCATGAGAGAGTTTGAAATAGAGGTACCCCTCCCTGGAGGTGAGAGCTCCTGGGTATTTTCTGTGACTGACGAAGGGGTCTGCCACTTATTGTCTGCTATTTACTGTGTGATCAATTCAGCTTTCACCTGTGAGAGGGGTGAATTACTTTCTGACCGACCCTGTGCTTCGATCAAACCTGTGACTCTCAGATTATTAATTTCTTTTTCTCATTCCTTATTGGGAACAGGCCATTTTGGGGCCCTTTTTCTCATGTCTGAGATTTAGGCTTTTATCTGTTTAGATCTGGACCTGGATTATTTGTTTGTGAATCTATTTATGCATTTCCTTTTCTTTTGAAAGAGTCTTGCTGAGTTGTTTGTGTATCTATACTGTGTTGAGAGTTCTCTTTGCAAGGGGGGGTTGATAGTACTGAGGTATTTTAAGATATAGTTGTTGGGTGGGAATTTTGGGGTGGTGGCAGGGTGGGTTTTAAAGTTATTAGTATATATCTGGATGTATGAGAGGAGTGAGTGGTGTAGAGCGTGTTTGTGGGTTGCATTTTTGGTCTAAGATCTAAGTAATTGGCAGAGAAGTGTCTGGGAAGGTATGAGGGCCTGGGGCGGGCTAGGATTGTGTATGGGGCCCCCCAGCTATACAATCTATGACCTTTTGTCAGCCTCCCAGTATCTGCTAATACGGCTAGGTGCTGTAAGGAGGCTGGAATAGGGAGGAACTGTCTGACTAGTTCTGGTTGGGGTGCCCCATGCACTGCAGTTGGTGGTAGGATTGAGGTTGTGGGATGTAGAAGGCACCCTGGGATTAGATGGGTTCTGGAGAGAAGCCAGATGTGTTTAGTTCCCACCACTAGGGTTCCTACCAGACAGAGTGGTTAGGTAGCCAGAGGGGCTGTACTATCCACCAATCCCCTGAAGAATGTGCTTTGCAATGGCAGATCAATCAGAAACAAGACTGCAATTATAGCAGACTTGATCTCTTGGGCTGATCTAGCTTGCATTATGGAGACCTGGATTGATGATGATGCTGGCCCAGTTTTAGAGGCCGCCGTTCCATCTGGATATACCGTGGTGCACTGTCCCAGAATGGAATGCAGGGGAGGGGGGGTTTCCCTCTGTTTTAGATCCAAACTAGGCTTCACCATACACCCAGTGAGAACACCACATTCATTTGAATGTGTGGCCATCCATAGGGGTCTGGGCCAGGTTACCTGATTCTTTTGATTTATTGCCCCTCTGGAATGGTGGGGGACTTCCTTCAGGAGGTGGCTGATTTCATGGTTGATGAGATGCTGGAGGCCCCAGATGTTTAGTGCTGGGCGACTTCAACGTCTGGGCCGATGACGAGTTGTCTTGGTTGGGTTCCAACTTCCTCCAGATGATGTCCTCCTTGGGCTTTGTGCAGAGTGTTTCCTCCGTAACTCATCTTGGTGGCCACATATTGGATCTGATGTTCTCACTGGGGCTTGAGATTAATTGTCTCAGGGCTGATCGGGTCATTTGGTCCAATCATTATATGGTGAAGTTCTCGTTTGGGGCCCCCCCAGTAGCCCTTCCCCTGCTGAGATGGTCAGCTAACGCCCTTTGTGAGGGTTGACCCCTGAGGGTTTTCTGGCGGTAGCTGACCTATCTAGTGTGGATAGTGCATGCGATGGGGGTGTGTGTGCAGCAGTGGATGCCTATAATAAGGCACTCGCTGGTGCACTTGACTCCCTCACACCAGTCCATGTATGACCCAGGTCTTCTCATTTGAGGTCCCCTTGGTATGATGGTGAGCTCAAGGGGTTGAAGATTCTGTGTCGGAGATTAGAGCACTGCTGGCGGAAGTCTGGCCTGGAGGTGGACAAACTGGCCCCGTGTATGCACTATAGTGCATACCAGGGGAGCAATCAACCATAAGAAGGCAGAATTCCTGTCCAGGGAGATTGCTACTGGGAGGAACCAACCAGCTATGCTCTTTCAGACTGTGGACAGGCTTCTTCATCCTTCCTGTCTACAGCCGAAGGTAGCTTTTTCCTTTTTTTTCCCACCTTCCTATCCCCTGGCCTGCCACTCCTTCCGGCTGCACATGACCCCCCAACCTCCTCACCCTGACCCCCTTCCTACTCTCCTCAGATCACAGACAACCCGAGGTGGCCCGGCGTAACCCTTTGCCAGATGGGTCCCTCTCTTCCGAGGGGGAAGGCACCAGGAGGGGGATACCAGCACACTCTACTATCAGTCCCTGGGTGCTGCTGAGGTAGATTCCGGGGTGTCAGATCATCTGAGGTCGTGGGGAGTTGGCAGCCATCATCCAGTAGACCAGACAGCTGTTTTCCATTTTTCTGTGGGGAATGATGTCCTGACATCAAGGCATACACCGACTTCTGTCACTCCCCCTTGTACACTGTGCCCTGGCTGTACTGCTGCACTCCCAGCCTCCACCAGGAGTCAGCCTTACGCCGGTGTGCATCCCCTGCCCTCCCCTCAGAGAAAGAGAGCTGTCCCCAGATGCTACATCCTTCTCCCCCGACTGGCCCTCCGGCGACCTGAGTCCATTCCTGAACCTGGGTCACCGGCGTCGCAGACAGAAATCCAACTGCTGTGCTGATGGGCCGGCCGGTAGCTTTTTCTAATGCATTATGCCAAGAGTTTGCTCATTTCTTCTTGGACAGGGTGTTCGCCATCAGGCAGGGGGTTCTGCCAGTGGGTCAAAATTTGGCCGACAGTGGTCGCTATGGGCACCTGGAAAGCTGTCTGCCTGGTTGGGGTGAGTTTAGACTGGTCGAGGTGGATGAGGTCATTGAGATTGCTTCCGAGCTTTGGCACACCTTCTGTGACCTGGACCAGCTGCCAACTCATTTCTTAATGAGATGTGCTGACTCTGTTGTCCCAGTATTTGCCTTGATTGTCCAGTGTTCCTTGTTGGAGGGGGTCTTTCCTGATGTCTTGAAGGAGGCATTGGTGAGACTCCTTCTGAAAAAAACATCTTTGGACACTGAAATCAAGGCGAATTATCATCCTATCTCCAAGCTCCCATTTTTGGGTAAGATTGTGGAGAAAGTGGTGGTGCTTCAGCTTGAGGAGTATCTCGTGGCCCATGATTTATACAAACTGCTCCAGTCTTGGTTTTGTGCGAGGCACAGCACTGAAACTGTGCTGGTTCGGGTGCACAATGACCTCCTTAGGGCTAGAGATTGAGGAGAGGGGACAATTCTTGTTCTCCTTGATCTCTCTTCAGCATTTGATATGGTTGACCATCTGGTGTTGCTTGACCGCCTAAGGGAATTCTGATGACTTACCAGCATGGTCATCTGCTGGTTTGAGTCCTTTCTATCTAACAGGAGGCAGAGGGTGGTGATGGGGAATTTCTCCTCCTCTCCCAGCCACCTGTTATTCGGGGTTCCCCAGGATTCGGTCTTGTCGCCGATGTTGTTTGCCGTGTACATACTGCCCCTGGGAGAGCTCATTAGGAAGTACAGCTTGGATTTTCATTGCTATGCCGATGATACCCCACTGTATTTTTCCTTTGCCCCTGGAACATCTTGCGCAGTGGAAGTGCTTAATAGCTGCCTCACAGAAATCAGTGACTGGATGGTCTCCAGCTGGTTGCGACTGAACCCCGATAAGAGGGAGGTACTGGTGGTGGAGTCAAACAGAGGGCATGATAGGTCGGTCTCTGGTGTGGATACTGGGCTTTTTCTTGGCTCTGTACCATTGAAGACCTCCTCTAGGGTGCGAGATCTTGGTGTTATTCTGGACAGTGGATTGACATTTGAGTTTCAGGTGTCTTCCACAGTCCGTACCAGTTTCTATCATCTGAGGAATATCGCCAGGATAAAGCCCCTAGTTCCGCTGCAGGACCTCCCCACCTTGGTACATGCCTTTGTGACATCCAGGCTGGACTACTGTAATGCACTCTATCTTGGGGTCTCTGGGGGCACCCTGCACCAACTGCAGCTGGTGCAGAATGCGGCAGCTAGGTTGTTGACTGGACAGTCTAAATACTGTCATATCACTCCGGTCCTGCATCAACTGCACCACTGGCTGCCAATTAGATGGAGGGTCCTCTTTAAGGTGGGTTTACTCACCTTTAAGGCCCTACATGGCCTGGGCCCTGGTTATCTGAAGGACCTTCTTATTTCCGCTGTCCCAACCCGCCCCCTCCATTTCTTCTTTAGGGGCCTCCTCCCAATTCCTGGGATGAGGCTAAAAACAGACAGCGACAGAGCATTTAGTGTCCCCACTCCCATCCTATGGAATTCACTTACTCCAGCTGTGAGGGAAGCCCCTTCTGTGGAGGTTTTTAAGGCCTGCCTCAATACTTTCTTATTTAATCAAACCTTCCCGGATTGTTTATTATAGTCCTTGCTGTCCTAGAATCTTTGCCAGGCTAGTACTGGCTTTTTCAGGTTTTGGCTTTTTACCCAAGCCATTGTATTTATATACTGTGCTATATCTGTGATATTGTTATGTTTTTAATTAGAATGTATGATATGTATTTTCTTTTAAATGTTCGGCACCCAGAGCCTCCGGGATGGGTGACTTTTAAATAAAATTTGCCTTACCTTGCCTTACCTTACATTTTATTTCATTTTCATTTTTTAACTGGGCAAGAACACTGGGACAAGCCCATTTTCAGTTCTGACCCAACAGTAAACAAAAACAACAAGGACAATCACTTAACAAATAACATTTAAACAAAACAATTACAAGACTAAACTTAATTCAAGTAAGCTCTAAAATTCTGCTTAAAATTTAAAGCGAAGTGGAAGAATGGACTTCAAGGGCAATGTCTTCCAAAATTAAGGAGCTGCTACTGAAAAAGACCTCGTACCCACCTTGGTTTGAGAAGAAATATTTGTTAGAATCATACTACTACAAAGAGCGTAAATTACAGGTAAGGAGCCTTATATCTACCAGATCAGATAATGGGTGCTTAGTACTTAGAAAAATACATTTGAAAACCTGACAACTGAAATAAAATATAATCCTTTTATTTAATGCTAGCCAACCTAGCTTGGAATACATTAAACAATGATGAGAACGATAGGGACAATCCAAAACAAACTGGCAGACATTATTATGAGTCACAGTTAGCACTTTAAACTCACCAACTGAGAGCTTATGATAAAGACTTGTGACATAATCAAAGTGGGGCAAAAGTATTCCCATAGCAATGGATTTTCTTATATTTTCAGAAAAACATTTCTTCGTTTTGAATAGTATGCCCAATTTTTGGTTAACTTTTTTACTTATGGCTGTTTGGAAAAGTTAAACCTGGGTCCAAAAGGACTCCCAAATATAAAAATTATTTTACAAATTCAACAGCAATCCTCCCAGTATTATAAATCAACAAAGCTGGATCCTCCTTCAATAAGTGAGGCATTCCAAACAACATTGTTTTGTCTTACTAACATTAAGAACCATATAATTGCCAGAAAAACAGCTGCAGGCATCATAAAAATCAGATTGCAATAAAAATGCAAGCTGAAGATTAACACGTGCTTGAGAATAGAGTTTCAGATTGTCCTCATAAAACAGACAATTACAGACCTTAAAAATAGAAGGGTGGGAATTAAAAAACCACAAAAATAAAAGAGGACCCAAAATGGACCCTTGTGGGACTCCTAAATTCATGTTTAGTATTTGTCGAGCTCCAGATATGTTGGAACGGGTGTTCCCTTATTTTCTGTTTTTTTCCATAGTTCTCTTTCTAAATTGATCATTTATATAGTCCCTTAATTGGTAGTATCTTATTTGGTCTTGGGAGCCTATACTGAATTTTGATTGCAGCATCTCGAAAGACAGTAACGTGCAGCCATGAAATACTTGATAAGGGGAGTGTAGTCCCTTTTTTGCCTGTCTCAAGAACCAATCATCTATTTTTGATGTGGCAAACTTGGGATCATAAGCCCACCACTGGAACCTCCATAACTGTGTTTGGTATTACCTCTGGTAGTACCCCTCCTCCAGCTTTCAAGAATCGCTGCAGTTCCTGAGTAGCTAGTGGTGTCTGGGAACTTCCTATCTCCAAATAAGGCTGCTTGTAAGGGGATTTCTCTGGTTTCTGCTAAGTCTATCTGTTTCCAGTGGGAGGTGTATTCTAGATTGCCCCACAGTAGTGCTGCCCTCATCTGGGATGCTATCCAGTAACCCTGTAGATGAGGGAAGGCCAGGCCCCCTTCTTGGGAAGGAATACAAGTTTTTTTTTCACCCTTGGGTGCATTGCTCCCCACAAGAATTTAATAAACATATTCTGCCAGGACTCCTGATCTTTCTGTGACATGACACAGGGGACACATTGAAATAAATAAAGTAACATAGGTAAGGCATTTATCTTTAGCACTTGATTTCTGGCATATATAGTTAAGGGGAACAGCGACAACCTTTTAAAATCTGCTTTTAATTGTTGCACCAATGGGGGGTAATTTAAATCAAAAAAGTTAGCTGTGGTTTTACCTATCTTGATCCCAAGATATTTAATAGCTTCCATATCTCACTTCATTGGGAATTTCTGCCTAATCTCAGGGGACGGAGTATAGAAAAAACTGAGGATCTCCATTTTACTTTTGTTCGAAGTGTAGCCAGAGAACAGGGAGAACTCCTCTATTTGCTTAAACACTTTCCTTAACAAATTGTCCGGTTCTGACAAGTAGAGGAGGACATTATCTGCATATAAGGCTAATGTATGTTCCCTAACCCCATCTTAATCCCTTTCACCCCTTCATTTTGTCTTATATTTGAGCTTAGGGTTCTATATAGAGGGCAAATAATAATGGGGAGAGCGGACATCCCTGTCTTGTTCCTCTACCTAGTTGCACAGTTTTGGAGACATGTCTGTTTTCTCATATATAGGCCAACGGTGACTTTTATAACTTAAAGAGAGCCCCCATAAATTCTTGTGGAAACCCAAACTGGGAAGGACCTGGCCAAGAAAGGCCCAAGAAACTTTATCAAATGCCTTTTCGGCATGTAAGCTGATAAGAAGGGAGGGGGTCTTTGTGCAGTTGATCTGATCGATTATATGAGATGTTCTCCTCGATTTATCTTGGGCCTGATGTTCTGGGACAAAACCTGCTTGGTCCATTCCAATTAGACTAGAGAGATACTGTTGTATTATTTTGGCTAAAATAGATGTCAAGATTTTATAGTCTGTATTTAGTAGGGAGATTGGCTGGTAGGAGGGGCATCTAGTGGGGTCCTTTCCCAGCTTGGGCAGCACAGAAATGATTGCTCTTGACCATGAGGGGGGTATCTTTTTGTCTTCTTTAAGCACTCCCTTATATAAGCTCAAGAGGTTTGGCTGTACCAACCCCCTAAATGTCTTAAAAAACTCTGATAGGAGATCATCAGATCCCGGGCATTTACCAGTTTTAATTCTAATAATTTCTGCTTTCACTTCTGTCTCCATGATAGGGGACAGCAATGACATCCCCTGTTCTTTAGATAACCCCAGTAGCTTCAATTCCTTCAAAAATTCTTGTACTCTCTGTTCACGAGGTGCCTTATCTGGGGTATATAATTTAGAGTAAAATGATTGGAAAGCCTCCACTGTTTCCCTTACTCCAAAAACCATTTCCTTTTTCTGTGGATGCCAAATTGATGTTATTGTGGCTTTAGCCCTCTGTGCTTGGAACTTGGTGGCTAACAATCTTAATGATCTCAGTCCACCCTCGTAGTACTGTTGGTGCAGGAAAAGGAATTTTTGTTCAGCTTGGTAGTCTAGTATATCACCTAGTTCTCTTTAGAGTGTCTTCAACTGTTTGGCCCTCTCTTTATCTATTTTAACTTTTTGGAGGTCTTGTAGCCCTCGAATTTGATTGGTTAATGTTAGCTTTTTGGTCTCCCTGTCCTTTTTTCTCTTAGATGCTATTGAAATAAATTTACCCCATAGTGCTGTTTTAGCAGCATCCCGTCTCATTGCCTGTGAGGTATCTTGCAGTGAGTTCTCCGCCATATAATTATCAAAAGTCTCCTTGATGTTGTCCTTAACCTCCTGGTCTTTAAGCAGTGATATGTTGAGTCACCAGAAAGTGTTTCTTTTGACATCTCCCATATCTATCCTCATGAACAAGGGGGCATGATCAGAAAGACTGAAATCCCCCACCCATATGTCCTTTACTCTATGCATCCCATCGTCAGGGACCAGAAAATAGTCCAGCCTGAAGTACATCAGGTGAGTGGTTGAAAAGAACCTATAGTTCCTCCCTTTTCCATTCAAATGCCTCCAGACATCTTGAAGATCTAACTCTCTCACTAATTTCTATACCTTCCTTGCCATCCCATGTATCATTCTTGGGATTTATGATGTGGTATCTAATACAGGGTTAAGGGCCAAGTTAAGGTTCCCCCCTGCATATTATGGTGCCCTCTGCCCAATCTAATAAGGTAGTCAAAAAGGTCCTATATTTCTGGTATTTGGAATCCAGCAGAAAATATACCGAGGCTAGTGTAATCACTGTCCCCCCATCTGCCTTTCATTAAGGCACAGCAACCATCTTTGTCAGTTAAAGTATCAATCTTTTCAAAATGGGTTTTAGCAGGAATTAGGACAACTGCCCCCCTCCTTCTGCCTTTTTTATAGGAGGATGCCACCATGTCCCCAAACCCAAATTTCAACAATTTGGTATGCTCTTGTTTCGACAAATGCGTTTCTCGCAAAAATACAAAGTCTGCTGAGGTCTTCAAAAAATGAATAACTTTACTATGTTTGACAGGGTTGGTGAGGACATTCATGTTATAGGAACAAATCATTGAACCTGCCTTAGCCATAACTCTTGATAATGGGATAAAAGCAAAGTTTCATAATACATTGCCCTAAAACCCATAATGGTCCATTTCCCAATCTGACTGAATTCAATTGTCTTATCATCATTTGTGTGTTGAGGATGACATAAATTGCCTAGTAAAACAAAATTAAATAAAGAATGTTTTGAAGAACAGTAACAGCCAACAGGGCCTATATTCAACGTTTAAACCAAAAAGTAGTAAACTTCCAAGGTAGAAGATTCATATTAATGAATCTCTACTTACCTCCTCATCTCCCTCCTGCAGATCTTAAGAGGGAGTGGAGATTAAGGTGAGGAATATTTGCCCCACAACAGAAGCCCACACCTGGAGCTGTCCTCTAAAATACACAGCTCTGTATGGGTGTCAGAGGAGATCCCCTCCATAACCCCTTAAAAATGTCTCTCTCCCCCCCACACACACAAGGGTTGGTTGTACTCTGTGTTAATATAGGAGAAATAGGCAAAACATTTTTTTACTGTTGACTTAGCTTAAGTGTCCTAAAGAAAAAAAAACAACCCATGACCTGGTTTGATCTCCTTATGTTCCTCCACTTTATGAAGGCATGGGCCGAGCCAGCCTATCCAGAGTCCCCCGGCCCCTGAGAGCACCCCCCCTCCCTGAGCCAGCAAAGTGGCCTCTGCATGGGGGGGGCACAACACAAACAGCCAGTATCTACATGTTGTCTTGAGAAAGAGCTTTATATTATACCTCAAGGAAGCTTCCTTCAAACTGTATATATACAGCAATTTTAAGATTGCCAGTGTGTGCCTTCACTTGAGAGAGAGGGCCTCATTTGTTATCTGTTAGGACCGACCCCTCGGTACCATATCTCATTTCAGAAAAATGCAGGGTCCTGCTCCAGGTGGATCCCAGTCACCCCGGGGGCTAGCAGGCCTCTGGTTCAAACTGACTCGAACCTGCTGTGGTTCAGCTCTTTCATAATCATATTTAGGCCACTATAGGGTCTATTTAGCCCTTGGTCCTTTGACCAGTATGTGTACTTTTTGAATTGTAGCTCAATCTCCATGGAACACACAGCTCCTTACTGTGCAAGGTCTCCCCCTTGAGGTGTTTGGCCCCTTGCATCAAGCCCCCCCACACCCCAGCCACCAGCAGCTCAGGAGAGAGAGAGAGCCCCCCGGCACCCATGGACACAATCAGTCCCCACCCCACCCCCGGATTGTATATCCATTATTTAACAGCTTTCTGAAACTTTAATAATCCATCCCAAATAGAGGATAAGTGTATAAAATGCTAGGGTAGTATTAGAGTCACCAATAAGATTGCCTTGTCCCATAATCCATAAGCCATTTTAGAATAAGTAGTCACAACCAAATGTTTGGATTGGTGTGTTTCTTATTGCCAAACCTGGGTATTCCACAAACTTTTCAGGTGTCCCCTTCAGTCTCCAGCATGTCTTCTGATGGTGAAACAGAAATGTGCTGTTCCCCTTGAACCACCTGGGGTTCTACACTTTGGTCCATATGTTCTTTGGCTGTGACTGAATTCCACAGAGTGGAAGTGTTCCCCCTTCTCATTCATCCCACATCTTTTGGGTCCAGCTGTTGCCCAGTTCTTACTTTGTAGCTGTCTCCGATTTTGATTTGTGGATAGAGGAGGTATGTTGATATCCAGTGTATGTAGAAACTCTTCTGCAACTTCCAGCTCATTGAAGCGAATGGGACCCTTGACCATGATTATTTTCAATCATGAAGGATACTCCACGAACGCCTTGTGATTTTTTTGCTGCAATAGCTTCACCACCGCCAGAACCTCTCTCCTTTTGTACAAGAGTTGGGGTAAGTAATCTTGATCAAAATATAGTTGGACATCACCGAAACTGACTGCTTTTATTGCCCAGGCTAACATTAGGATTTCTTCTTTTATCCAGTAATCTAAGAAGGCTAGTACTATTGAGTGCGGTCTTGCCTTCTGGTCTCTAGGGTGAGGAATTAAAGATCTGTGGGCATGTATAAGATTCAGTACTTTATCATTGGGGAGGTTCAGAATCTCATGTAAAAAATAATCCATGAATTCAACCATGCTTCTGGACTCGGTACCTTCTGGTAAACCGTGAATGTGGATGTTATTGCGACGGTTTCTATTTTCAAGCTCCTCCAGCTTTTGTTCAAGCTTGTTTGCATGTTGATGAAGATCCAACAGTGCAGTGTTGTAGGTATCTGTAGTATGTGTATAATCTGACACTGTAGACTCCAGACTTGTTGTTCTCTGTGCCAGATCATCAATATTCTGTTTTTGACAGGAGACATTTTTATCTAAACAAAGCAAGGTTTCGTTCATTTGCTTTAGTGTACTGCATAATTGTTTAGCTGTTATAATGCAGTCTCCCTCTTCTTGGCCTACCATTTCTGAGCCACTGTTTCATGCTTCCATTGCTGGCTGGGCCGGTGCTCGTGGGCCTGGGTCTGTAAGCATTTTCTGTTGCCTACCCACCCCTCCAGAGTGATTTTCTTTCACTTTATGTTTAGTCAGCATCAGGTAAGCTGTAATTCTATGTTTAGATGACAGGATGGATTTTCTTATTTGCAGATTATAATGGATTTTGGTTGGGTTGGAATGGAGCCCCAAAGCTAAGCTGCCATACAGGAAGTAGACCAAACCAGAAGTCAGGACTCCTAAATTCATGAGTCTAATGGAAGAGGTAACTGGCTCTATACATGATACCTGGGACCTGTTTGATAAGTAGTCTCTGAACCAGAGCAAAGGACCATCAGAGAAACCAAGACAGCTCAATTTAGAACATAGCAAAGAATGATTAATAAGGTTGAATGCCTTGGTCAGGTCCGCGAACACCACTCCCATTAACAGGACCTTCTCAAAGCCCTGGAGGACAGTGCTTGAGAATCTGACCAAGGCAGTCTCCATTCCATGGTTTCACCAAAAACCATGTTACTCTGGGCAGAGTACAATATATTTTTTTTCCAAATACTGCATCATTTAGTTTGCTACCACTTTTTGTGCAATTTACTCAAAGTAGTAAGAACTGATATGAGCCTAAAATCATCAAAAGAGTCTTCACCAGGTTTGCTGGAATGGGAACCACCCTAGTTTGTTTCCAAATTAATGGGAATTGACCAGAAATAAGATATAAACTGAAAATGGAACTAGAGGGGACTCACTTTGAGGTGCAATCAACTTAAGAAAATGATTGTCTAATCCTTCGCCACAATCAGTGAACTTATTGAGCAAGCTGGCAATTAATTTTACCAGTGCTGACTTTGTGATCCTTTTAAAACAAAATTTGGGTCTATCACTCGGAACCTCACTGGTACTTAAATTTTTCAAGAAATCAAAACAATTGCACCCACAGCGGGACAAGTCATAAAATGCACTATTAAACTTCTTCACTATTACTAAAGAATCAGATAGTATTCTATTAGGAGATGTTATCTTAATAGATGACTTGTCAGGGGGAGCAATCACATTTTTTATAGAATTCCCGAATTTCTTAGGAACAGCCCTGTTTTCACCATGTTGTTTTTTATAAAAAGATTTTTTGGCACTATTCACTAGATAATTAGCCTTGTTCCTTATGAAATTATAGCTATCTAAAAATACCCCTGACATAACTGCACAGTTGTTACATTGCAGTTGCAGTGTATCTACTTCGTGCAATTTGTATGTAAGTTCACAACATGCAAATGTAAAACTAGTTAACAACTACATAATAGCTACATGTGACTATATAGTAGTTACAGTTCGGTTACAGTGTAGTTAAGGACACTTAAAATAAAGTGTTACTCACAGATCATGTTTGACAAACTCATTAGTGTTCTATGAGGCTGTTAGTAGTGCTTTGGACAATGATCAACCCATTGATGTGTTTTTTTTTTTTGGACTTCCAGAAAGCGTTCGCCAAAATCCCTCATGTACTGCTGATTAATAAATTAGTAAATAGGGAAGTAAATATCAAAATAACAAATTGGATAGAATCATAGTTGGCAAGTAGTAGAGGCGGTAGTAGTAATTTATTGTAGACAAAATTGTCATTACAAATAAGACAAAACATTATACCGAAGAGAAAGAGAAACACACTGCATATAAAATCCATCACAGTAAACAGGTTTATCACAGGATCTGCACCAATAGGTGCTACTCATAAATACTCCAACATATACAGTATAAAGTGCATTTTCTTAAAGTTTAGACAGTTAAAAATGGATTCAATCAGTTGTCCAAGCAGCATACTTTTATTAAATATATAGCAAATTTCTCTAGAATTTGCAAGTTTTCAGAATTAAATAATAAATCTAAAATATACCTTGTAGGAATAATCAAGGAATCAATTAAATCACTCAGATATTTCACTGACAAATTCCTGTACCACATAGTTGGCAGGTTTAACCCAAAGGGTTCTGATACATGGCACAATGTCAAATTTGGGAAAGGTAACAAGTGGGTTACCTCAAGGTTCGGTCCTCAGACCAACCCTCTTTTCCTTATATGTATCAGACATGAATGCAAACATAAAGAATTGGTTGACAAAATTTGCAGACAATGTGAACATGGGGGCCATGGTAAATACAGACAGTCAGGTGTTTGAACTGAAAAGAGATCTGGGGGAAACTGGAAGATTGGGCAAATAAAAATGGGATGCACTTTAACACTGACAAATGCATAGTGATGCATCTAGGCTCATGCAACATCAAATGTCAATACACAATAAATAACATAATATTAAGAACATTGGAAAAGGAAAGAGACTGGGTCATTCTAATAGATAACAAACTGAATTTTAGCTCCCACTGTAATGAGGTAATAAGAAAAACTAGTGGTATCTTAGCAAGAATAAGAATAGCTTTCATTTCAAGGCATAAAAACTGTATAATGCCTTTATAAGACTACATATGGATTATTATTCCCCTTTATGGAGTCCGTACCTTCGACGGGACATAGACAATCTGGAGTGGCTCCAGTGTAGGGCCACAAAACTGATAACAGGGCTGACTGACATTCCCTACAAGGCTAGGTTGGAACACTTGGGCTTGTACACACTGGAGAGGAGAAGACTAAGGAGAGGCATACTTGAGATGAACAAAATAATGAATGACAAACAACTACCACATAGCCTAGGCCTACAAATCAATAGCAGAGACTTCAACCTAAGAAGCCACAAACTCCAAAGTAAACTAGCTTTTCCTAGGAGGAATGATAGAATGAACTTCTTCATGCAGAGGGTGGTAAATGTGTGGAACAATATCCAAAGGGATATTATGGAAGTAAAAACATTTAAGGAATTTAAAAATAGGCTAGATACTTATTTGTTGGGAAGCACAAGCAACAAGTGGACCTGCTAACACGGGAGACAGAACACATAGGCAATATGCCTTCTTCTGTCTTAACATCCAAGTATTGTATTGTATCGGCTCTGACCAGAACTTGTTTAATAAAGCAGTGAGTCACCAGCAGACAGACAGTACAGATATTTGATTGCAAGAGAGAGATTACAGTTATTTCCCTCAAAATTAAGCCTTGCAGGTTCCATGGAGAAAGTCAAAAAGATTCTCCCTATGGCAGAAACTACAAGTGATAAGTTTATGCCACAGGTAGCAACAATTCTTTAACAGGCAGATGAATTAGGCCCCCAAAACAATAAACCAGTGAAGCAAGATTAATGTTCAGTAACAGATCTCCCAGCAAGATTTTGTATTTATTTTATTTATTGTGATCTCGGATTAACACCGTTGAGAACAAGCTCATTACATAGGTTCCATGTCAGAGATTCATTAACAGTGATTAAAACATAACATAAGGGTAAGCAGTAGAGCTGTAAGTGCAGGCTAATAACAAATAGGAGTCTAAGTATATATCTAAACATAAACAAGATGACACAAACAGTGGACTAGAAACAGGCTATTATAAGCACAGAGGGTAGCAGAGGCGGTTATGGGAGATTTAAGGGGGTGAGGTCAACACAGACTGGCGGGTATATGAAGGAAGGAGTCAGGAGGGGGGCATTGAGCGGGGATTATAGTAGCTCAGGGGTGGCCACACCTGAACAGGAAGTAGAGAAAAATCAATCCAAGATGATTGACACTGCCTTGACTTCTGCTTTCCACGATAAGCCTTTATCAGGAAATGAAAAGTAAAGAAATGTTAAAAATGATAACAAATCTTGAAAAAATGGTAGAGAGAGAGAGAGAGAGAGCAAGAGAGGGAGCTCTAATCTGATGCAGAAAGGGCAGGTAGAGGAACCCCATAGCTCTCAAACTGCCATAGTGCCACAAAGAGTTAGGAAAGCGGGGATGGAAAAGAAAAGCCACTTGCTGAACAGAAGTATTCTTAAGACAGTGGACATAGAGCCCTCCCAAAAGTCTCCTGGCACTTTGGAGCTGATACATGTGAGGGGCACAAGGCTGCTTTGAATGGAACTAACTCAAATAGGAAAAGAAGAGTGTTAGCCATTTGACATGCCAGAGTCAGACCATATTAACATAAATAGTGCTTGAGAAGTTGAAAATGTTTCTTTGGAAGGGAACCACTCATACCGTATAAGAAAATCTGAAAAACAAAGTAAGCGATTTGAACATTGCCATAATGAACAGGCCACACTCTCATTTGTGTATAGCTGACAGCAGATGCCCTGGGTTAGCATGACATCTTTCCTCTAAAAACAATGAAATTGAGTTATACCCTACTGTATATACAGTGCAGTATTAGCCCTCTTAAAATCTAACAGCATTGCACAATTTAATCTGAACATTAAGTAGGGCCCCAGGAAAACTTTATTCTCATTTAAAACACAGCAACTAAGTACAACATTGGAAAATTACATTGTGATGGAAGATAGCTGAACCTCTCAAAAATGAGATGACAAAGAAAAACAAAATGGACATCGGGAAGATACAAAGGAGCAAGTGAAAGCTTAAGGTATTGGTACAATACAAGTTAACAAATGTTTACAAAGTGTTTCTCTTCTCAGACTCCTACAGATCCATCACAAGCTAATCCCCCACCAGAATGGACATTGTTCATAATAAAAAGATGGGTAGGATGAAAGGCAAAATCTCACTGATTGTAGACCTGGTCAATAAATTAGAAATATACAAGAGCCTCTGGAGAGCACAATAGTGGAGATCAAGCAAAGTTAAAAATAACTGAGATGGAACAAAACTCTGTCTTAAAAGACAACATTCTGGACAAGGTAGACAAAGAATAATAAGTTGAAAATTGAAGAGCTTCAGAAACAAGGCAGGAAACTGAGTGTCAGGGTAGGAGGAAAAATATAAGAATGGTGGGAGTTCCAGAAGAGTGGGGCAAGGATGCTCTTACTGTATACTAAAAATGCTTGAGAATGTGTTTGGTCAATATCTTGTAGGTGAGCCCTCTCCCCAAATTCAATGGAAGAGGGACAGAACACACAGATCATTGTGACCTCATCCAGAATAAGGCAAACCTCCTACAGCAATAATTCCTGAAGTTCATACAGAACTGTGACAAAGACATTTCGATGAAAAATGTATAGTGTAAGAAAAGTATTATTTTACAGGGTGCTACTGTCTCAATATATAATAAGTATTCCTTCCATCCATCTGTTCCCCTCTCTGAGACTGGCAGGATCTCAGAGAAGAAGTTGCTGGATGAAATGGATGATAATTTGTCACCCAGCCTGGTTAGGTGTTCCTTGGTCTCCACAACTGACCAGCTGGCGAGATCATTAGTCCTTATGTGTACCAGGACGTCAATGTTTTCTCCTGCTTTGTGAACAATTTTAGCAATGCGGTCAGTGTGTCTGTCCACGCTGATGTATCTGGGAGACATTTGACCATTACCCCTGGCTGGAGATGGGTATCAACTCCCTGAATCATGGAGTCTCCTATGATCAGAAGTTTTTTGATTTCCTTTTTGCTTTTTTTGTTTTGGTTCCTGATTTGGGTGAGTTTTGTTGTGCTAGCTCCTGTGCTGCAGTGTCCTCGTCCCTTTGTTTGATTTCAGAGATAGAGGCAGATACCTGTTTGTAGTGTTTATATGGTTTTTGGAGGTAATATGTTGGAGAGCACAGAGTGATGGGGCACCCGATTTGCCCCTTCTAACTACCTGCCAACCTCCTGGACCAACTACTGTCTGCCATCGAGGTTCTTCTGTTGGATGTTAGGGAAATGGCAGGTGGTTCTTATAATGTATTTCCTCTTGAATATGAAATTTGAGGTACACAATCTCTGCCCAGGCTGCCCGGAGCTGAGCTCTGAGATCTCCAATGGCTCTTCATGTAGGACAGTGTCCTAAATCCTGTAAGACTGTCCTTCTGAAAAGTGTTCCACACTACCTACAGTTAATGATATCCATTCCAGATAAGTTGCTGGGTGTATAACCTGGTCAGAGTAATTAGAAGGAAGAAAATGCAAGTAATGGCTTGATTTTGTGTTTTGTTTTCATATAACTTGTTATAACAATCTAAATTACTAGTGCCCCTGTAAATGAGCTCACCTTGTGGATGCCCCACTGATCCACCCCTTCCTGCTTTGCCACAGGAAATGTCACAACTATGGTACCCTATAAAAGGAGTGTAGTGTGGGGTGGTTGGGGATGTGGTGGGTGGGTGGCTGGCCCTTCCCCACCGAAAAAGAACAACCACAGATGAAAGAACAAGGAGGTAAGAGCAGAAACAGTCAACAAATGCAGTAACCCTGAAAGCTTATCCTAATGTTAGATAAAACTGTAAAACCTGTAAAGCACCACCTGTAATAATTTCAGAGAAGATATACCCTGTAAGAAACACTTTGCTACAGAGAAAAATAAAGCATTAACAGAAGATATACCTTGCAAAAGACAATTTGAATCCGAAGATTACAGCAGTAATCTGTTAGCACACACCTGTAGGTGCACCTTGTAATAATGCAGAAGAAGGTATACCAGTGACAACAATTTGAATCAGAGAAAAATAAAGTAATGAAATGTTAGCAACAAACAGTAGCAATCCCTGTGAGTACAAAATAAAAACAACAACACACAGCAAATCTGCTTAGCCAAAAGAAGTCTTTATTCTTTTCCCTTGCTCTGGTAAGGTTCTCTGCTCTGTCCTTTCAAGCAATCTTAGAAGGAACGAGCTCAGGTGAAGCTAGGTGCCTTGGCCAGCAAACCAAGAACACTCCTCCCCCTCAGCTAGTGGCCAAACAGGGATTCAGCATGTTTGCAGTTCATTTGCATCACCAGGTAAGAAAAAAGCTCCATCTCCCCATACGACGCACAGGGGAAATGCCAAACCTCACCCAACAACTAACACATCGAAATCTAGCCAATGGAAAATCATGTACACAAATGCTCACAGCCTGGGAAATAAGATCCCAGACCTGCAGACAATAATGTCAGAGGCTAAACTGGACATAGTAGCAATTAGTGAGACATGGTTTACCAGAAACCACACTTGGGAGACTTCAGTACCTGGCTATGTACTGTTCAGAAGAGACTGAGGTGCAAAAGGGAGGGGTGGAGTGGCCCTGTATGTCAATGAAAATATCAAAGCTACAGAAATTCAGAATACACATAAGGAGCCAGAAGAACTGTGGGTCACCTTGGAAACAGGAAATGGGACAGCCATAAGAACTGGGGTTGTCTACAGGCCCCCAGACTAGGGGGAGGACATAGACACATTACTGTTAGAAGATATACAAAACATGACAGCTAAAGGGGAGGTTCTGATAATGGCAGACTTCAACATGCCAGATACAGATTGGTCAATACCAGCAGGAACATCTGCCAGAATTAGACACATGATGGATTCCCTGCAGGGGGAGGACCTCAAACGACTGGTACAACAACCCACAAGAGACAGGGCTATCCTAGATCTAGTACTGACTAACAGGGAAGGGATCACAGATCTCTAGGTAGAAGGTCACCTGGGGGCCAGTGACCATCACATGGTACGGTTTAATTTGGCCACTACATCTAAATCATCCCATTCTAAGGCAAAAATATGGGACTTCAGAGGAGCTGACTTTGATAAGATGGTCAACAGAGTTAAGCTAGCCCTGGCAAAAAGAAACACAGGTGAGGGGGTACAGGCAAAGTGGGTAAGCATTAAGGATACAATACTTGAAGCAACATCCCATTGTGTTAGACAGAAAAGGAAATGCAAAAGAAGAAGGAAACCACTTTAGTTCTCAAATACAGTAGCAGAAAAGGTCAGAGCCAAAAGGCTGGCCTTCAGGAAATATAAGGAAAAACAGCAGGATGAAGATAGGGAGGCATACCAAACTGCCCTAAGGGAAGCAGGGAAGGCAGTAAGGCAGGCAAAGTCCCAAATTGAGGAAACACTAGCACAAACAGTAAAAGAAGGTGACAAGAGTTTCTATAGATACATTAGTGAAAGGATAAAGTCCAGAGGTGGTATTGCTAAGCTCAAAGAAGAAAAGGGGGCATGTGAGGAGGAGGACCCTGTAAAAGCATGTATCCTAAATAGATACTTTTGCTCAGTATTTACTGAAGAGAAGGTAGGGCAGGGCCCATAGCTCAGCACTGTGTATACAGGGGGGAAGGAAGTGAGCACTTCTCCCCTCACAAAAGAAAGGGTCCAACAAGAGCTCGCTAAGCTCAGGGTGGACAAGGCAATGGGACCTGATGGTCTACATCCCAGGGTACTTAATGAGCTAAGCATGGAACTAGCAGAGACATTCGCAGAACTGTTTAGTGAGTCTCTGAGCACAGGAGAGGCCACAGAAGACTGGAGAAGGGCTCATGTGATCCCACTCCACAAGAGTGGTAGCAGGGAGGAGGCAGGGAACTACAGACCAGTCAGTCTTACCTCAGTAGTGTGCAAGATTATGGAGGCACTCCTTAAGGAAAGGATAGTGCAATACCTGGAATCCATAGGGGCACAGGATCCAAGACAGCATGGGTTTACAAAAGGAAGGTCCTGTCAAACTAATCTCATAGATTTCTTTGACTGGGTAACCAGAGTGGTGGACCAAGGGGGAGCAGTTGATGTCACCTACCTTGACTTCAGCAAAGCTTTCGACACTGTTCCACATAGAAGATTGATAAATAAGCTGGGTAGGCTTAGTGTGGGTCAAGTTGGTCAACTGGGTGGCAAACTGGTTGACGGGCAGAAAACAAGAGTGGTGGTAAATGGTATACAGTCAGAAGAGATGCAAGCCACAAGTGGGGTACCTCAGGGATCAGTCCTGGGGCCAGTCCTCTTCAATATCTTCATTAGTGACATTGCAGATGGACTAGAGGGTAAGGCTTGTCTGTTTTTAGATGTCACCAAGATCTGCAACAGAGTAGATGATCCAGATGGGGTGGGCTGAATGAGAAGAGATCTGGATAAACTAGCAAAATGGTCAGAAGAGTGGCAACTGGGATTTAATGCAAGGAAGTGCAAGATCATGCACATAGGGAAGAGAAACCCTGAAGCCACCTATAGGCTGGGAGGGGAGTTGCTGGCCGTCACAAAGGAAGAAAAAGACTTGGGCATCATCATCACCAATGACCTGAAATCATCCAAGCAGACCTCTAAAGCAGTAAGTAAGGCTAGGAGGATGTTAGGGTGTATCAGTAGGGATATCACAAGTCGTAAGAGGGAGGTAATAATCCCTCTTTACAAGACACTGGTTAGGCCCCATCTGGAAGTACTGCATACAGTACTGGAGGCCACACCATCACAAGGACATTAACCAAATTGAGGCAGTCCAGAGAAGGGCAACCAAAATGGTGCAGGGACTGCATCAGAAGACATATGAGGACAGATTAACGGAGCTCAATATGTTTACCCTTGTGCAAAGGAGGGAGAGAGGTGAGATGATCGAGACATTCAAACACCTTAAGGGCATTAACAAGGTGAAATAGTCTAACATGTTTAAATATAAGAAAAATAGCAGTACAAGAGGACACAGCATGAGATTAGAGGGAGGCCAATTAAGGGGGAATGTGAGGAAATTCTTTTTCACAGAAAGGGTGGTGGATGCATGGAACGGCCTACCTTAGGAAGTGGTGGCTATGAATACAGTGCTTGGCTTCAAACAGACATGGGATAGGTATAAGGGAGCAATACAGATGAGTATGAATAGATAGGCCATTGACAGCAAAGGACGATGGCACATTTACAAGGTAGAAAATGAAATGGGCAGACTGGATGGGCCTTGCGGTCCTTATCTGCCATCAACTTCTATGTTTCTATATTTACGAGGAATGTGCACTAGCGAATCAAATGCCTATTTTCAGGCTTGTCCTTGGAGATTATAGACTAAGTGACACTACAGTAAGGCATAATAAACAATAAATATATAGAGTACACTAGATGGGAAACTATGCACAACCAAATGTGACCTGACAGAAGAGGGTTCTGATTCTGTCTGACCTCAAGAGCAAAGTTTGAGAGGTCCCTAGGAATGAGTACCCTGAGGTGGAAAAACACACCAGTTGTGCATAACGTTGCTGATCCTGTATTTTTATATTGCATAGTATTGTATAAAATGTGTGTGCGGCAGTTCTGCCACTTTCAAAATGAAACTGACTTGTGCCATCTCTAGAAGTTTTAGAATGGTGTTGTACCACAGAAGGGTACACTCACATTCCATGACCTTTGAACTGTGGTACAACAGCATTTTGAAAGGGATGGAATTCTATACAAAACAATGCTGTACTATACACTATATTCAGGATAATGCAATATATACAGGCAATACATGATATTGTAATATAGTACAGGGAGCAATACATGACATTGTAATATAGTACAGGTAGGAATTAGGATATAAAAGAAACATTAAATTCAATTTACAAAGAGGAAATTTACAGTCAGAAACAAATTTACAGCTTATGTCAAAAGTCAAAGTCAAATGTATTGAACTGTCAAAGATCATGACAATATAAAATACATGAACTGACAACAGTATGTAAGCAAAACAAACGTATATATTAATATACACTCTATAAATAGCCTATCAATCAGTATTAATAAATAATAAGAGATCCGAATTATACCAGTAATACAGTAAAAACTAATACATTCCATAGATATGCACTGAGCTACAAGGTGCATAGGCAGTATTAATCATTCAAATGCAATATTTAATAGTTAATAGTAGTCTTTAATAGTAGTCACAAACCAAATCCAAATCAGTCAGGCAGGTCATATTTACTCCAGTCAGGATATAATTTTAGGAGACCATCAACACTTCATCAACCTTTTCCATCTAAGTCGTAATCTAGAAACATTTACCAAGTAGCTGGCCACAGCTCTACTTATAGTTTCATCATTAGAAGTGAAAAGGACGATCAGTAAAATATTTTGGTCTGTTGTTTGTATGGTTTGGCATAATGGCCAAATCCATTTTACCCTTGGTACATCGTACCACTTACAAATAAACATAACATACTCCAAATTTTCTAGAGCAAACAGAACTATTCTTCCTATAAATGGCTTCAAGAATATTGTTTGGAAATACTTCCAACCTATACCTAGTATATTGCTTTCTATGCTCCTCATCTGTAAGAATATCAAGATAATATCTATAAAAGCACCCAAGATCATTTGCCCTATACCAAGGTAACATTTTCAGCCTTTTAATATAGTTTAAATCTAATACCTTATAATACTCTCTGAATTTATTTGTGATATAAGACTGATATTTTAAACTGATAGTAATTCCTCTGGCTTTGTATCGATACAAGTGAGTTAACCCCTCTTTCTGCAGCAGCACAGGTATGGATGATAACCATTCTGATTTTAAATGTCCAAGGGAACTCCAAACATATTTTTCTCTTAAACACAAGGCCGTATATCTGCCTTGCCTATGTTGGAGAAGCTTAATCCGATAATTAACCCTCCTGGCATCAAACGCTGCCATCAGGGATGAAATCCCTTTTTCAGCCCTTAATACAGTAGCAGGAACAAAATTACATAATCCTAAACTTGCGTGGAGCAATTTATTTAAGGGGATCTCTAATTTATTCATCTTATGATGATGCCAGATCTCAGCATTAAATAGGGCCTGGGCATAGTACTTAGCCTGTACTGCAGTCAAAAGTGGTTTAATCGTATTTCCACCATACTTTTTGTTAAACAAAAGTAGCGAATTAGCTGTCCTCTTCAGTTTTGCAAGTATTACGTCATGCTGTTTATTCCATTTCCCATCCTTTGTCAAATGTAAACCTAAATAAGTGTAACTGTCTACAGTATCTGACTTTCTATCCCTAACTCCCATGAGATCTTACTTTTGCCCTTTATTCTTAAAGGAATGATCTGACTCTTCTGTACATTTATTGTCAAGTTAAGCTTGCCAGCATATTCTGCGAGCATGTTCAACCTGGCTTGCAGTCCAGCTTGAGTTGAAGAAAACAGAACAATGTCATCTGCATAAGCCAGTATGCCGCAGTATTTGTCCATAATCTTAGGAGAATCAGTGTTACTGGAATTCAGATCACACAATAACTTGTCAACATAGATACAGAAAAGCAATGGGGCAATTACACAGCCTTGTCTGACACCCATATTGGTATAAAAGGTTGAGGAAAATTGTCCCCCAGTTCCTGACTTTACTTGTGCCCAGGTTGAAGAATATAGTTCCCTGATAATTGCTATCAGTTCCATTGTAAAACCCTTTTCTTTCATTTTATCCCATAATAAATTCCTTGAAACTGAGTCAAATGCCGTACTAAAGCCTATAAAGGCAGCAAAACGTTTCTGTTTTCTAATTACAACATATTTCTCATATAAATGTCAAATTATAAAACAGTTATCAGTCATGCTATAACCAGCCCTAAAGCCAGCCTGTGCATCAGAAAGATCCCCCAGTTGTATTAATTGCTCCTTAAGTCTATTTAAAATAAGTCTGGAGAATATTTTCTCCGAGACTGTCCAGTAATGAAATAGCTACATTTTAGGATCGGCCTTGTCACCTTTTTTATATATTGATATTATTATTATTGTACCTTTCCAAGTATTAGGGAATACTAAGTTTTGGACACATTGACTGAAGTATTTAGTCAGGGCTGCAGACCATAAAGCAGGGGCACTCAAATATACCTCTGATGGTAACATATCAGGTCCCGGGCCCTTCTTTTTTTAAGGGATACAATAACAAGGTACACTTCTGCAGGTAAGAATGGACGGAAAAGTTGCATATTAAAATCTAGCACCACTCCTACATTTACAGCAATGGAGGGAAAATTTAGTAGCATAATAGGAGACCCAAGTCTCCATCGTAATATAAGTATCTATTTCATATTTAATGTTATTTGTACCCTTAGCTACTAGCATCCAATAGGTTTGACAATCCTTATTGTGTATAGCTTTTAGCATATAATCCCATTGCTTTTGTTGATGTTTTTCACGTTTAAGTGCAAGAAACTTCTTATATTTTTCTCTATACTTATTTAATTCTCTGAGATTATGTATGGTTTTATGGTTATTTACATTTCTGACTTTTATATTTAATTATTTTTTTGCTTTGCGACATTCCTCATCGAACCAGGTTTCATTTTTATTCTTTATGTTTTTATTAGTCTTTGTGACCTGAAGTAATTTTTTAATTTGCTCAAGACATGAGAATAGTTGTTGATGCAGAAATTCATATCCTGAATTCTCAAGACTGAGCTCTGCACACAAGTCCTGCAGCAAATTTCTTATTGAAGGAGTTAAACTAGTCAGAAGAAACATCAGTGGAACACTCTGTATCCTTTGCTTGCAATAAAAGAGGGAAATGATCACTCTCACCCCAGACTGGGATCTTCACATTTTCCCAGTATGTCATATTCCCATTCCAAAAGATATAATCTATAATTGAGGGCCCTTTAACAGAAAAGTGAATAAAATGACCCTCCCTATCTCCAAGAATCCCACCATTAATAGGTGCCAGATTAAATAAGGGTAAAAACTCTATTAGCTTCTGTTCCATTTTATTCAACCAACTATCTTTTATTTTCCTAGGGAACCTGGATACTTCTGAATGGCACCAGTTATGAAAGTTGCTATCAAAGTATCCATCAAAATGCCCAATCCTTGCATTAAAATCACCACAGAGATGTACTTCTTCACAGGTGGTTACTGCCCAGCTCTTATGTACAAGATCCTCCAATTGATCCCATAATAAAGGATTGTAAGATTTGGAATTAGGTGGGGGAAAGTATACATTCACTAAACAAAAATGTTTACCTTTTTTAAATTGAATATAAAGAATCATCATGTTCTTATTAGTATATAAAAGATCTGCTGTAATATTCAGGTCTATTTTAACCATGGTGATTAAGCCACCTACCACTCTCCCTTTCTTTGCAACTTTCTCTCCCAGTGTTTGAAAATTTGGTAACCATTCAGTGAGATTTTCTGATCTTTATTATGCCAGGTTTCCTGAAGGCACAAAATATTGAACTTAGTTATAAACTCCAGCCATTTCTGATCCACTCATTTAGCAAAGAAACCCATAATGTTCCATGAGATTAATGACATATAAGAGGAATTTATTTCTGAATGTGGGCCATTTAATTGTGTGAGTTAGTCAGTCTGTGTAGTAAGCAGAGCATATCTATTGGAAGTTGTAACACTGAATATCAAATCCAACTGATTTTTATTAACTGGTGACTTATGTTTAAGTACAGTCTGGAGGGAAAAATCATCCAGAAGAACTAAGTGTAAGCCTAGTGTGTCTAATAAGCCCATGTCCTCAATAATCTTACTGTGCAAATTTAAGAAACCCACTTTAATAATTATTAGGTCACAGTCAGGGTCAAAACATTGCCTGGTAGCCATAATGGCTTCGGAGTCTTCTATAGACACATTTGCCTGGACCTTCAGTAGGGTTGCACATGATGCAATAGTGCTGCATCATGCACAACCCACTGATGCACCCCAGCGCGATATTCGAATGGGGATTGAGCCTGGCACAAATCCCGATGCACCTGAGCGCATCAGCAATGTATGCTGCACAGATGGGGGGGCGTGCCCATGCATACTCCACACATCCCGATATTCAGCCCGGGATGAGCAGAGCCCATGCATGCGCAACCTCTACCTGTGCTGCACACAGGTGAGCCAAAAAAAAAAGGAACAACAGCTGGCCACCCACAGGTGAGCAGCCATAGTGCAGGGCACAACACAGCAGCTACCACCCGTGGGTGACCATCCGAGCTCCGGCTGCAGCTTCGTGGTGGTGCCCCCATGCCCGATCATGGGCATATGTTGAAGAACATAAATGTCCAATATCCCTGGTGGTCCAGTGGACCGCTTGCAGCCGATAATGGGCATATGTAGAATAAAATAAATGTACTGTATCCCTGGTGGTCCAGTGGACCGCTCACAGCCTGATCATGGGCATATGTAGAATAAAATAAACGTCCTATATCCCTGGTGGTCCAGTGGACCGCTCACAGCCTGATCACAGACATATGTAATAAAAAGCAGAGGTCCAATATCCTGGTGGTCAGTGGTACCCCCTCCCACCCGCCCACTGAGCCCACCACCCACTCCCCGGTCAGCCGCGCAGCAGCACCCGCCTGCCGCCTCACCACCCGCCGACTGACACCGTACAGTGAGGCTGGCCATGCCCATTGGTCCACAGTGTGAGCCAATGGAGTTGGCGCAGCCTGTACAGTACTACAGGTCAGATATGTGAATTTCACATATCTGGACTGTGTATATGGTACAGGCTGCATGGCTATTGGCTCACGCTGTGGACCAAGAGCATACAGCCCTACTGTGCGGTGTCAGACAGCAGGCGTGGGGCAGCAGGCAGGTGGGGTGCTGCCACCCGCCACTGACTGGGGAAGAAGCGAGGCAGTGAGGGCTCAGTGGGGTGGGGAGGGGACCACTGACCACCAGGATATTGGACCTTCCTTTTATTACATATGCCCACAATTGAGCTGCGAGTGGTCCACTGGACCACCAGGTATATAGGACATTTATTTTACAACACATGCCCGCGATCGGGCTGCAAGTGGTCCACTGGACCACCAGGTATATAGGACGTTTGTTTTATTCTACACATGCCCGCAATCAGGCTGCAAGCAGTCCACTGGACCACCAGAGATATAGGACATGTACTTCTTTTGCACATGCCCATGATCGGGAATTGGGGCACTTTTCCACAATGTGCAGGGGGTGTCGGTCCCCGACAGCTGTTGCCTAGCAGGGTGCCAGGTGCAAGTCACCAGGGATTGGCCCACCTGCATGCAAATGGGGCCATAATGACATGAAAATGGCCCCATTTGTGCCTTACATGCATTATGGCCCCACTTACATGTGCACTTTTAAATATTGTGGTTGTTGCACCTAGCGCAACGGAACTTCCGCTAGCACATCCCCCTGCTCCACTCTGGCCACTTGCGCTGGTGCAGTGCAACTATGCCATGCACACTGCAGGTGGCCAGGATGTGATATTCAGTGATGCTGTGCCATGGTGCAGCTCCATTGAATATCACCCTGTCAACACCCCTGCACAGCCAAGTTGCGCTGCACCCAGGCTTGTGCCACAGCCTGGCGCAGTCTGAATATTCGGGCCCTTCAGTACTTGTTCTAATATGTCTAAAACTGTGTCTCTAAGTTTGTTATTATCCTCCTCTTTAATCCTACCCAAGCCATACAGATGCAGTAATTTAGGAAATTTATTAGCCAGATCTCCATGTTTTGTAAGGATAGCATTTTGTTTATTCTGCTTATTTCGCCTATTCAGTAGTGCTTTTTCCACAATGTGTACCCCTACTTCATCTAATAGTGTTGCTCTATCTAAAATACTCCTTGCTACTTCTGGAATCTGTACCATAACATTCACTCGCCCTATACTTGTACCTGTGTTCCAACTGGACACTTTTTTCCAATGTAAATTCAGCTACTGGAATTCTTAAAACATGCCTAAATGCATTTAGCAGTGTAGATTTTAATTTACTTAAAGATTCATTAAAAGCTAATTTTAATCCAAAAATGCTGAGATAACACAGCTCATTTCTCACCATTTGATTCCCCTTATTGAAGAGCTCCCTATTAACATATTCAATCCCACATCCACATTTTCTAAAACTCTCTTCATTGATCCAGATCTGGTTTGCTACACGTGGTGCTGTACAAAATATAAATAAACAGTCTAAGCCATTCACATCCTTATCACTCCAAATTTGTGCAATGTCTGAGGCTAATAAGTCCACTCCTGTGGCTGCCTTTATTAGGTTCACAATCTTATCCCTTAATTCTAGGTAAGTCCAATTATGTATCACATTAAAACCATTAAGTGCTAAAATTGCACAATTACAGATGTCAAAATGTCCTCATGTCCATATTTCCTCTGGATAATTACAATATAAACCCTCAACTTCCATAATTCAATCTTTCTCCCCTTTTACTGGGCTTCTTTCTTGATTTAAAACTTTAACAGAAATTAAACCATCAGATACCTGATAGTCCCCCTTTGAAACTGTGTTTTCTAGAGGAACCACTTCACCCTCCACCATAGAGGCACTATTTTCTTTATGTTCACCTGACTTCATTGTTTCTCCAAAAATAGGGCTGTCTGATACTGAATTATCACCATTATAAGCAAACTAACTTTTTCCAACTCATACTGTTTATTACTTGAAACATGTATGCTTGCCTTAGATAATAATACCCTATTTCCTTCTTGGTTGCTGTTAGCCATTTTCCTTTTACTTTTCCCCCTCGTGCTTTTATTTTTCCCATGTTTCCCCGTGCCTCTGCCTCTGCCTCTGCTCCCATCAATCTTGACTTCAGGCAATAAAGCAGATGCAGTAGGCACATCGGGAAAATCCAGCGAGGAAAAATCAGGACAGGGCAGAGTTTGAGGACATTCAACCTCAATAATAGATGATGAGCCAATGCTCTCAATTGGGGGAATTTTATCTAGCTTATGTAAAACATCATCCAATCTGGACCCATTTATTGCAGCATTTTCTTTTAAGAGGTCTAGTTCATGTTTCAAATCTAAAAAAAACACAAAGGAGCTCGCACTAGGACGGGGTGCCATGGAAAACTTAGAATCCAAAACACAAATCCAGGCACTCACCAATACAAAAGAACTTAGCCCAGAAGGGAAACATTTTAAAAAAAGGTTTATTAAATCGCCTGCATAATAAGAAGTAATAAGGAGTATCAAAACTCATGTAAATGCTGAGATTGGTGGAAAAAAGAGGAATTTAAAGCAATCAAATATGAAAGATCATTATAGTCCACTAATACTAGCTTGTAATGAATTGAGTATGCCATTTAATGACCCCATTGTACTAGAAGGCTCAGACAACTTGATCTCAAGGAATGGCCTGGTTCAAGCTCGGGCTATGGCAATTAAAGGAACAGGATGCGACACACATATGTCTGCAGACAACATGGGCCTGGGAGATCACATCACTATAGAAGCATCTAAAAGTATGAATGAGTTTGCTGTCTATACTCCTAAAAGCTCGGCAGAATCATTAGAATTTTCACTGGAATATTTTGCTGAATCTAATCCAGGTCCTTACTGGCAGTATGATTTAAAACACATAGCTGGGAAACTGCAGGAGACCATAAATGGTATAAATCAGTTTGCAGGTATGAATCAAATGGGCACTGCCTATTTAAATAATCAATTGGATGCTAGATCTGCAGCTAATTTTACTACTGCTTTGAGTAAAGAGCTTTGTTTGGCTGCTACTAATATACATACTGTGCATTTGATGATTTTGGATCATCTATTAGATTTGAAACATCAAAAACACAAATCCAGGCACTCACCACCACAAAAGAACTTAGCCCAGAAGGGAAACATTTTCAAAAAGGTTTATTAGAGGGAGAATTTCTAAGTTCCCTTAGACCATCCAGGGCTGGTTTAAGGGGACTTAGAATGTTCTCCTCTGGGAGACATGCAGGTAGCAATAGTGTCACAGGTCCCCCCTCCACAATCCCCAATGTGCCCCACAGTGATTAAACATAACCAAGCCCACCACCCAGATCTCCAATGTCCCCATCAATATGTCACATAAAATGGCCCTTCACATTGATGGTCCAGTACCCCTCATCCCCGCCCCAGCTGGTAGTGCCCCCCATTCTCAGACAGAGCCAGGGACTGGCACAGCCCTCCTCACACCTCTGTGGCCAGTGCCCAACTGAACTGTCAATGAGCGCATATTGTAATGTGTACACACTCAGATGAGCATGTACACATTACAGTATGCGCTCTTTGACAGTTCAGTTCGGGACCGGCCATGGAGGTGTGAGGAGGGCTGTGCCAGTCCCCGGCTCTGCCTGGGGATGAAGGGGAGAATACCATCTGGGGGGGGGAGGCACTGGACTACCAATGTGAGAGGCCATTTTATGTGACATACTGATGGGGACATTGGGGATCTGGGCAGGGGGGTCTGTTATATTTGATCACTGTGGGGCACATCAGGGATCTGGGTGGGGGGGTTCTGTAATATTTAATCACTGTGGGGCACATCAGTGATCTGGGTTAGGGGTTTCTGTTATATTTAATCACTGTGGGGCACATTGGGGATCTGGGTGGGGGTTCTTATATGTTTATTAACTGTGGGACACATCAGGGATCAGGTGGGGAGTACAATATATATTTGATACTTATGTGCACAGCATGGATTAGGGTGGAGGAATAGCTTACAAGTGCTGCAAAGGGGCCTGCATCAAATCCTTCCATTGCCTTGTGTTTGCCGCATGGGAGGGGTTGCCAAAGGTGTGGGGACTTCACCACCGGGACCCCTCTTGTACCAGAATCTAGTGCAGGATCATCCTTGGCACACCGGGCTTCGGTGCAAGCCACTGTTTGCTGCAGCTTGCACCACTCTAAGCCCCCTTTGAGAATCCAGCCCTGTGAGTGCAAACAAAAGTCCACAGTGATTTTACCAGCAATGCTCAAAAATGTCATGAATGGCTAAACACTTGTTGATTACTCACTGAGAGAAGCAGAAGCAGATTTGAAAATACGGCTTCCCAAAATCTTTTACTGATGATCCAGGAGCATTGATCTGCTAAGAATGTATAAGATAGTATCACACAAGTTCAAGGGAATAGAACTGGGGTCACTGTCTGTCTGTTGATCTGTCTGTCTGTCTGTCTGTCTATCTATCTATCTATCTATCTATCTATCTATCTATCTATCTATCTATCTATCTCAGTACTGAAATATTGACAGGAAAATTATTATATAAAATTAATAAATTGTTGTTCCCAGCCCATGTAGCAAAGATTACAATCAATATTTTTTTCTCTCTGATGAGTTGCACAGGTTGGAGAAACAGAAGAATGAGAAGATATATCTCCTAATCAGATAATGTTCTTTTCTAAAGGCACCTGAGTAATCACGGGCATTAAACAGAAAAAAAAAACTGTAGGAACCATGTATTACTGTGGAATTGTTTACAAACTGTTGCGTTAGCTTATAGTATAAGTTATTTTTTATTTTAAAGTATGCCAAAGATTTCCTTTCAGATGTTGACAAGGGGAGTTCATGATAAAGCATATAAAGCTGGTGATGCCATGAAGACATTCAATTATCCTCTTTACAATGGTTACTTATTCACCTTTGGTAAATTATAGGATTGCAACATGGAATATTAATGGAATAAATTGCCCAATTAAAAGGGCAAGGAAAATGGCATTTAGAGAAAAACAAAATATAGATATCTTGTTCATACATAAAACCCACTTGCTAGAAAACAAAATTTAAAAGCTTAAAAGACATTGGTAGGGCAAGTCTTTTATTTTATAGGTACGTTCCACAGCCAAGGTACACCAATCCTTATACATGAAAATATAAATGTTATAGTTGATTTACAGCTTGGAATCAAAATGGGCAGATTATTCCGGTGACAGGTACAATTATGGGAAAGGAAACAACTTTAAAAGTGTCAAGAGGCCCACACACTAAACCTAATGGCTTCTTGGCTTCTTTAACTACTTGAATGATGGAACTGAATCCAGCTAAGTAAGTAATAATACCCAACAGGGTGGGTGGTATTGGGCTATACTGAACCACCCAGGGGCACAATGAGGCTGGACGCTGCAGGCAGAGGGCCTTATAACCCCTGGAAGGTCCAGTATAGCCCACACTTCCCACATGAAGGGTATTAGTGCACTTAGAAAATGAGCCACAGGAAACAGTTTTATCAAATATTAAAAAAAAAAAAATTGAATAAAAACACAATTAAAAATGCACTGAAAAGTCAGTTTTGTTGTAACATAGTTCCTCTATTAGTATACTTGGCATATTTGCCAGTAGAAGGATCTGCTGCCATTTGTAGTTGTTTGTTAGTGAGGACTGAGAAGAACTGCTGTCATTTTTGCTGTTGTGATTCTCTGTCTCCCTCCTGGAGTTGCTGTCGGTTGTGTCCATTACATCAAATGACACTGGACACTTATCTGACATTTCTGCAGTTATTGTGATGTGGCTCAGAAAAGAAAAAACAATACCAATTATGTTTCAACGGTGCTTTTTAACAGTTATGGTTTTTGGATAGAATGGTGAGTTTGTAGGCTCAAGCTTACTTACCAGAACCCCCCGAACCTTTCTAAAGTGGAAATTGTGTGCCATGATATGGTTGCTTATTTTCTTTTTATATTGTTTGACACATTTGTTTGTTATTCAGCTTCTGGTTGGTGTGCTGGTGGTGGGAATCCTATTAATTGCAGTAAAAATGGAAGATCAGCTCTGTCGGGCATAATCACTGTGATAAGCAGCATGACTGGTTTAGGTAAAGGCATTTTTCATACTGTGTGGCACTGCGCTTTGGGATACTTTGTGTATGAAAAGCGCTATATAAATGTTGATTCTTCTTCTTCTAAAAAAAAAAGAAAGACAGCTTGAAGTACCACACAAGACATTATATTTGCTGGCAGTTTATTTTCGCTATATTCACTATTTTCGAGGTTAAGTGAAATAATAATTCCAGCAATTATTAAGGTCTTTGATAAGTTGTTTTCTACACATTCTATATGACAAGTACAGTGCAGCTGCCCCACGCAAGCAAGCCCCGAACTCCGTAAACCTGACCCTTCACTGGCATTCCATGGTGCCCCCCTGACAACCCCCTACCCACACCTGCAGGTGTGTTACTGGGAGCCAGACGACCAGTGGCACAGCCCTCTGCACAGCTCCATGGCCACTGGTCATCTGCCATATGTGGGCACACATCGGCTGCACACCCCTATGTAGGTCAGATGGCCGGCAGCCGTGGAGATGTGTTGAGTGATGTGCCGCTGGCCATCCAGTTCCCAGTAACAGACCTGCAGGTACAGGTAGGTGGTTGTCAGTGCCGTGGGGGGTTGTCCATGCCCCACCGGGTGCCATACCAGCATTTCCAGATGATGGGTTACTTGGACTGCTTTGGCATGGCAGTGCAGCTGTGGTGGGGGGGCAGCATCAGGGGGTAGGAAATGCTTTGTTGAGTGGAGAGGGTGTCTGTCAGGGAGGTATGGGGTCAGGGCTGGTCCAGGCTATGTGGGGAGTTACTGCCTGCCACTTATGGGCCCGTTCACCTGTTCAGTATGTGAGGGGGCTGGGCGCATAGAGGCACTTATGGCAGAGCTTCCCTCATGTACCTGCTGGCCCTCTACATGCCCAAGTGCACAGCACTACTTGCCATGGTGCATGGCTCATACTGCTGGCACGACCCTGGCACAACCCCCACCCACCCCCTGTGCGTTACTGTCCATGCACCCGGGGGATCAGGCACTTGCCAGCTGCATGCACCAGTCATGAATGCCATGCAGCCACCACTCTGTGGCATTCTGACTTAGCTATGCCAATATGCCCAATTTACACGGCGCAATGGCATAGTATATAGGGCCTAATAAGAATAAATGTATAGTGCAGAGATAGCAGGTAATGCAAGTTGGAAGGTCATGTTTGGTGGCGTGGTGAAGGCAGCAGCAAAGATGCAGCAGCAGGGACAGGGAGGTAGAGGACAGAGACTCCATGTGGAGGAGGAGCGGCTCGACTGGGCTGTGACCAGAAAGGGGCAGCCAGTAGTGTTCGAACATGTAGCTCCCTAGGTAAGTGAAGGAAAGGGAGTTTTGCAAGAAAGCAGGAAATAGTAGTGTTGATAAATTTTGGTGGTTCTTTGGTATTTGCCCGACTACTGAATGAAATGTGCAGGCCATGATAGGCCCGTGACCATGTGTGGCATCTGATGTCATCCAGGGATGGGGAGAGCCAAGGGACAGGGTTGAACACAAGGGATATGCTGCAGCTGCAGTGAGAGGGGGAGGTTTGGGTTTTTTTTTATCAAGGAACCTGGAGCCAAGAAAGGTAATATAAAAAAAATATATATATAACAAAACGGAGTCTCAGAGGAAATGAACAAGGGGAGAAAGGATTAGGGAGTGGTGAGCAGGAGGGCACAGAGGTGGGAGGGAAGAGAGGCAACGCAATCCAGTGGCCAGGCTCAAGGAGCAGATCGAGGCACAGGGCACAGCTACAGCTAGGCCTGAGGCAGATGGGTACACAGGGGCATGTGGCCGCCATTTTGGGAGACAGACTATGCAGCCAGGAACAAAATGGAGGACTGGTCTGCGGTACAGTGCTGAAAATTTGGGGAGTTCCTTTTTCTGGGCGCAGGCCCAGGGAGGGGGTTACAGAGACAGTAGAACCAACAAGGGTTGGACTGAGAGGTTAGATAAGAGGAGCACAAATATGTTGGAGGGGAAGGGAAAGTTTTGTTGCAAATTATGGAGTTTCAGGTAAGAATTCCAACAGTGGGAGTAGGGCCCTCCTGGGGGTGAGGCAGAGTACCTGCAAGGGTAACTTAATGGGTTAAGTGGAAGGTACCTTTTCGGTTACTGGGGAGAATGCATAATCAAACTGGCACAGGCACAGGGGGTCAAAAAAAAAGGAGGGCCAGCCCAGTGGTGCTGAAGGCTAAGTCGCTGGATGCCTTACCTCATGTTGTGCTGGTGACATGGGTTCAGGGATGACCTGGGGTCATCGGTGAGCCGGCACAGGGGGAGGAACAGAGCACGACTGAGCAGCCCCAAGGTGGCTTTCACCTCCGGGGTGGATGCCCTCACCCTTTGAAGTTCTGCTTCCACTGGGTGGAGGTCTGGTGGGAAGCATAGGCATGAGGGTGCAGTGGCAATAGCCAGGGGTGGGGTGGAAGGAGCCGAGCCAGTACCCAGTGTGCACGTGCTCCTCCACGCACGTACACGTACATGTCTGCCAGGGTCACAGGTGCAGGAAAAAAGGGGGAAAAATCGATAAAAAATACTAATTAAAAAAAAGGGAGGGGGAACAATTTATTAACTGGAAGCAAAAGGCTGCAACAGAGAAGAAGTCTGTAACAGGGCAACAGGGACAGTATAAGCAGCAAAAAAAATAACAAAAAAAAACAGAAAAAAGAGCAGATGGAATTTCTTAAGTGCTGGGGCATAAGCTACAGGCAAGGATGCATAGAGTTGCCCTCACAAGCATGCCATGTCACACCATGCAGGGCGGAGTAGGCATACTTAGCATGAGGTTAAGAGGGGTAGAGCAGAGAGGGGTGAGCAAGGATAGCATTTAAAAAAAAATGAAATGATGGTTGATAAAGAATGCTGAAGAGTAGGGGGGACAAGGGTAAGCAAATAGTAACATATCCCTATTTGTGACCACTAACATTGCAGAATGGCTCCAAAGTAGGTTTGGAGCAAAGACACCATCATCTGCTCAGGAGAAGCTTGCACAGAAAGTGGAGGACTTGATGGGTAAGGTCTAAGAGCTGATGGATGAAGTAAGGAAGGTTATGAACCTGGAGAAGGCAGAGGGAAAAAGGAAAGCTCAAGAAGAAGAAGAAGAAGGGGAGGCAAGGGGGAAGCGAGGCAGGTAGGTCACGCCCCCAAGGAGCCAGAGGAACAACAGAACATGGGTAAGGAACCTGCCATGGATTTGATGGTGGAAGGTAGTTTGAAGGATTACCTAGCAGGTATGATCACTGATAAAGAGGATATAGAGTGGGGAGAGCTGGAGGAAGCATTGTTGGAATGGAAAGGAAAAAGAGGGGAAGAGTCGGGGAGGGAGGTGACATCGGGGGGGTGGTGGGAATGGGGGGTCCCAGGGATGGCACTGAGAGACCATGCACCTCAGTCAACAAAAGAAAAGATTTGGAAAGGAAGAGTACATGGACATGTTTGCTTTAGTGGACAAAGAGGCAGCCAAAAGGTATGAGCAAAAAGAGACAGTGGGGAAATCGGAGAAGGTGGTTGCACTGGCCATAGTGGGTAAAACGGTGGAGGAAGTTACTTTCAAGGGTAAATCTTTTGATGCATGGATGGTTGGTTTCACCCATTTCAGTGCCATTAAACTGGAAAAGCAACCAGAGTTGGCCATACTGCTGCTGACTTATTCAACGATAATTAGGGAAGCCTATAAAATGAAAAGGGGTTTTGGATGGCTGCATTTTGATGAGAAGTTCAGAAAGACAATGACAAATCACAGGGACATGCACTGGGACTCCATGCATGCAGATTTGTGGCTCAGAGCCATGTTAGGACAAGGAGATGGTTTTATGGAAGCCGCGAGGGGCAACTCGGGGGGGGGGGAGTGAAGGCCTGTTGGGGTTATAACAAGGCCACCTGCAACTGGAGGAGACAGTAGAGCGCAGTGGTTTAAGGCTCTTAGCTGCAAACCTGGAGATCTGGGTTTGAATCTCACAGCCCCTACTTGCATACTGTGTGACCCTGAGCAAGTCAATTAATTTCCCTATGCTCCCAGGTTTCACCTGTAAACAAGCTTCAGCTTAGTGTGCTCTCCTGGTTAAACAAAAAATAATAGGCAAACTGCAGATTTCGGCATATGTGTTCTAGGAGTGGGGGCCTTTTGACTCCTTCCAGTGCGGGCTAAGAATTGGGATCTTTTGGGTTTTCAATTTAAAGAGGGGGTGCTATTTTGATAAAGCAATGCCAGTGGGCTGTTCAATGGCCCGGGCAGCATTTGAAATGTTTCTCACATGGTTACAATGGATTTATTTTTTTTTTCAATTGTTTAACCAGGTGAGACACACTAAGCTGAAAGCTTGTTTACAGGCGCAACCTGGGAGCACAGGGAAGTTAAGTGACTTGCTCAGGGTCACACAGTATGTAAATGGGGATGGTGGGATTCAAACCCAGATCTCCAGATCTGCAGCTTAGAGCCTTAAACCACTGCGCTATACTGCCTCCCTTATTTATGGATTTATGGAGAAAAGTACGGGCACGAGAGGGTGGTGCACTATCCGAATGATTTTTTGTTAGAGGAGGACAGCCTGGAAAATGTGGAGCAAATGCTCCAGGATTTTCAGGATATGTGCATGATAATAGGGGTATCTTTGGCCCTTGAAAAAACAGAAGGCTCATTGCACAGTCTAGAGTTTATGGGCAGGGACACTGGTTTACCGGGATTGAGAAAGGGCATATTCCATTTTGCACATTGTAAAAAACGGTATTGTCACCGGTGTCTGATAAGCCAAAATCCGGTTTTAACGGTATTTGGTTCTCTGTACTTTATTTAACAATTTTTAACTCTGCTAACATGCATTTTAGCAATTTTGACCTCCACTGTTGCACATCCTTCCATCCTTGTACCAATTTAAAGTTATTTTAGGTACAAGATGTGATGGCAGCAGCAACACTAGCCCCCATCTCTAAGGTGTGATGGAAACTATGGCCTCATCCCTCAGGTGCGATGGCAGCACCAACAGCAGTACAGCCCCTCCCTCTGGTGTGATGGCAGCAGCAACAGCACATGACCTCCTCCCTCAGGAATGACAAGCAGTAGCACTGGTCCCCATCCCTTAGATGTGATTGCAGCAGTACTACTTTCCCCATTCACCACTGGTGATGGCAGAATTACTACAGCCCCCATCCCTTCGGTGTAATGGCAGTAGCAACAATGCAGTCCACATCCCTCAGGGGTGATGGCAGTAGTGACAGCGCTATGATCCCCTTTCTACAACACCCACACCCCACATGCACAAGTTACAAATGACTTGGTCTCTTTGCTTGTTAGAACTCAGATGTGAATTAATCTGAACCATCACCACTAAGGTGGACTACCTTTATTTTTTCCTATCTATAATTTAACTGCCTGAACTGGATATCTGCCTGTGACACCACTGACCAGGGCTAGGGAACAGACTTGGGTGTTGAAGGCCAGCTGGTGGGTAAAGGCTTGATTGTCCAATGACCACGCATCTTCTCCTGGGAGGGAGGTGGGTTCACGGCTCAGCATTTGCTGGCCCTGGTGGAGGCCAGAGGCACAACAACATATCAGCCCTCACTGCAGGAGGGAGCATGATGGATGTCGGCTTGTGCCTTGACATCATGTGGCCTGTCAAGAAAATAGGAAAACACCCGCTGGCCAACCGAAGGACAGCTGTTGGTCCCTCCATAAACTGGATGCCTCAGACATGTGTCCGTTCTGACCCCTGCCATGCTAAGGATACACAGGAAGCTCTTTGGGATAATTCTCCTCCCCTGGTAGCCTCCCACAGGGGTAGGGGCCCCTCAATGAAGGGTTACTTTTGGTTACCTGGTAGCACAGCACTAAAGGGCAGTGGATGGTGGTGGAAGGGGGCCTTGGCGGGCCTGAAGGAGTGGATGGCCAGGGGTAGGAGGAAAAACAAAACTGCTTGAATGTGCTTTTTGAAATAAAGTGTCTTCACCTAAAAAATCCACAAGTGATTAGTGGAGGACCTTCAAATGGATTCATGCATCTCCCAGACATGTGGATGCTTTTTTTTAATTTGGTGTCCATGAAAAGGGTGTTTTCCAGTTTTCATGTCTTTGTTCAGATGTGAATTGAGCACCACTTTGCCCACCAGCATCATACAGCCCTGGGGTCTTACATTTGTACATCATTGATTGTGCTTTAAAAATCCACTGGTCAAACATAAGTACACTTAAATACTTAACTTTTGCTTTTGTTGAAGCAATCATCAGAAAACTTTTGTTGTCACAGAGACTGAAATAGCAAGTGGGACAAAGGTGCAAATCATCCAATTCATCTAAGTGGGTGCTGGCTGTGAAGTCTTTTCACAAGTAGTAAGGCAGTTTCTTCTTTGTGAACATATTTTCATTCAGACTAGTTTTCATTCAAACAACTGAGGATTTTGGATGACCCTACTGATTACAGTATAAACTTGAATAAACTAGTTGGTAACAGTGATCCTGTGTTTAGCAATCTACAATCTAGAAGCTCATATGCAAACAATACAATGAAAACCTGACTAAAATCTAAAACAAGCTTATGAAACACATAAATGTATCTGAACATTTACCTTTACCTATACAAAATCATTGCAGTCCAAGTAAAATGCAGACTAATTACATGGTACTCTGACTACTATTCTATGATGTAATAAACATATATTGGTATTTTTATATTCTTTGTAAAGGAGGAAAGGCCCACTAGGCAGAACTGTTTGTTTTCAGGAGTGACCTAGAAGCACTGTGGAGGTTAAGTGACTTGCTTGGAGTCACACAGTATGCAAGTGGAAGTTGTGGGAATCAAACGAAGACTGCTGGATGTACCAGTTCAATCACTGTGTGTTATTCTAACCACTAGGCATGGGTGATTAAACTGAATGGCTGATTACAACAAAGCAGTCTGGGTGATTTCCTTACTGACTCTATATGCACAAAGCAGAAAGAATGCAAAGCACAGCAGCATTCATTTTAAGATGCTGAAATCTGGGTCAGCCCACTGGTGCTGCAGTAGCATTATTGCTTGCAATGCCAGTGACCCAGGGTCAAGTGAACTCAGTTTGCTGGAGGTCTGGCCAGGGACTAGGATCGAGCACCCAGGGACTGCTCCCTCCTCCCGGAAGGGTGGGCTGCAGGTCCTGCTGCTTTACCACCACCTGTGTGACCACAGATGGCAGTGAAATGGTGCTGCAGAGTGATCAGGTGAGGAGGACGCTAGCCAGGATCTGGAGCAGTGGCATCTCTCTCTGTGACCTACCTCCTTGCAACTCCTCTAGTGCAGATGCCATCAGGGACAGAGAACAGAAAACCAGGAACAATCACTGTACATCGGTCACTGGCAGAAGGGACCCAGGTGCCCCAGATTTCATAACCAGGCACCATGAGGGACCCACTGAGCTGCCCACCACACACTAGCAGAGTGTGGAGGGTTGACCTGAGGTTCCTCCCTTCCAACCTGGGGGGTTACAATCCAGGCAGGATAGGGGCAGGCCCACAGGAGCTCCTGAGCATTACCTGGGGTGAAGCTAGGGGATACCCAGCCTAGGGATCTCTGAAAAGTGGAGACTGATGCTGTGAGAAGAGGACATAGAAAGAGAAGAAAAAAAAATTAAAAAGATGCTGAAACTTAGAGATTCTGTGCAGTAACATGCAATTTCCGAGAGGCACCGGTACAAGAATTCAAAATCTGCATACCAAGCAGGATTCCGTGATTGTCACCGGTGTTACCGGTAAAAATGGAAAACCAGGGTCCCTGTTTATGGGTATAGAGGTGGATGTGAAAAAAAGTGTATTTAGGCTCCCACCTGCCAAGCTGGAGCGGCTCAGAATTTTGATAGACAGGGTTAGAAGACAGTGTAGAATACAGTTGATGGTGGTGCAGCAGCTCCTTGGGCATTTAAATTTTGCCTGTAGGACAGTGGCACCAGGGCGGGTTTTCACCCGCAGATTGGTGAGGGCTATGGCAGGGGCATGGCTCCCCTGCCATTGGGTGGACATAACTAAAGGGATTAGGGAAGATCTGGAGGTATGGGAGGACTTTTTACAGTGATTTAATGTTGTAGCATTTTGGTAGGAGAAGTGGTTATTCAACATGGATATGGAGCTACACACAGATGCTGCAGGGTCCCTGAAGATGAGAGAGCATATTTTAAAGGTGATTGGGTTTCAGAGCGATAGCTGGCAGAGTAGATTGATAGAGGATTACCGAGGGACATTACATTCCTGGAGATATTTCCAATTTGGGTGGCCATCAGGTTATGGGGCAACAAGTTAGTAAACCAGAAGGTAATATTTTGGTGTGATAATCGGGCCATGGTGGAGGTGTTGAACAAGCAGAGGGTGTCCACGGAGTCAGTAACCAGGGTGGTTAGGCAGCTGGTGATTGAAAGCTTAAGGCTGAATATACCTTTTAAAGCAAGGCATATTGAGGGAGTGAATAACAAGGTGGCTGACAGCCTTTCGCATCTTCAGTTGGACAGGTTCAGGTTGTTGGCACCCAAAGCTGCACCGGAAAGAACAAGGGTCCCACCAGACTTGTGGGAAATTGGCTGGAAGGAGCCCAGATGCTTTTTTTGGAGTTTCTGGGCAACAAACACATTGAGAGCATATGAAGGTGCATGGAAGGTGTTCCAGGTATTTTGGGGGCAGATGTGGATAGAGGTAAGTGAGCGGGTATTGTAAGGTCAGGTCATGAGATATACAGTCCTAAGATGGCTCATTCCACCATCAGGCTACATGTGGCTGGGATAGGGTTGGTATGCAACCTTCATGGATGGGGGAAATGAACAGGGCTCCAGTCATCTGGAAAATGGTGCAGGAGTGGCAGAGGCTTCAGGGTAGAGCCCCTTATCAGAGGAGGCCCATTACAGGGGGACTCATGGTGGGATTAGTGGGCAGCCTGAAGCATGTCTTCACATCTGTACATTGGCATATGAGGCATGTCTACTCACAGCAGCCTTTTGGATGCTGCAGAAGGGGTCATTCAGAATGGGGGAAGTAATGGAGGAAGTAATGGTAAAAAAAGGGACAAGGAACGGGGACTGAATGGGGCGGCATCAGATGGGGAAAGGACAGGCTGGAGGTAAAGTTTCTGCATTTAAAGACAGATCAGACTGGGCGAGGGGCAAAGATGGTCTTTCACAGGGAAACAAAGGAGGTGAGCTGTGTGATAAAAGCTATGGAAGCATACAGAGAGCTGAGACCAACAGGTGGGAGCATTGTTTTTATGCATGGCAATGCAGACCCGGTCACATGTTATCAGATGTCTGTGGTGTTGAAGAAAGGTATGGCATTCTTAGGCAAAGACCTAGATCATTCTGCCCCACATTCTTTCAGGATTGGGGCAGCATCAGAACTGGCGGCCAAGGGGGGCCTCTTCTGACATTATTAAGAAGTTGGATAGATGACGGCCCAAGTGTTATAAGAGACACATAAGAAAGTAGATGCTTCACCATGTTTTGTCTTTCCTCAAATGTGGTTCACAGAAAGACAGTATTTATTTATTTTATTGATTGAAATGTTTCATAAGGAAGGCACACTGAGCAACAGGTTGCTCGTCTCCTGGTGCAACCTGGGGGGAAAGGGTACAATAGGAATGAGACATTTTACATTCAAGTTACAAAGATCAACACTGCATACAATAAATTAAGGCAGTTACAAACAGTGTTGCATACACATGTAATTTGTGAGAACAATTAATAAGTGCAATGGTTATAAGTGAACAAGTGCTATCATGAAATAAGGGGTGAAGGAGAGAGAGGATGAGATGACAGATAGTGCAGAGTCATGTCCTGGAGAGACCCCTTCAGGGATGCGGGGAACCCTGCAAAGGGACAGGGGACTGGAGTAGGGATTAGAGGGGCGGGGGGAGAGAGCGAGATAGAGAGGGTGTAACTGTGATTTACACCTAGAAGGGTAAATAAGGCCTAACACAAAAAGAAAATCCTTCAGGATGCAATGAACCCTGCAAGGGGGCAGAGAAGTTCAGGCGATTGTAAACACTCCTGCATTGTAATCATAGAGGGATAGTGAGAGGGAAGGAATGAGAAATAACACCTGGGAGGGGATGAGGCCTGATCCAAGGAACCCTCCAAGGTGCTGAGGACCCTGCAAGGGGACCTGGAATTCCAAGAATAGGTTGATGGAGAAAGAAAAGGTGGAAAGCCTAGGTACTATAGGACCCCTTCAGGATGCAGAGAACCCTGCAAGGGGAGTGTGAAGGTTAGGGAAAAAGGGGGAAGAGAATAAGGAAAGGGAGAAAGGTATGAGAACTAGCACCTAGGAGGGGTTAGGGTTAGTAGAGGCTGTAGAGTCGATAGAGGCATTGGGTAAATTTCAAAGGGGGACAAACTGTAAGGAGCAAAACAAAGGAAATTAAGAATATGTGGATCCTGGGACACTCATTTATTTATTGGGCAGAATGGAAAGCCACCATCAGGCCCAGGGGAAGCAGTTACAGAGGGCACCAGAGGATATCAGGATTTATTGGAAAGGGGTCCAGGGGTTATGATGGGCACAGATGGTGCCATTGGTGAAGGATTTGAAATTAAAGTGGCCAAAACTGGACATGCTGGTGCTGCATGCAGGGGGCAACAATTTGGGGGAGTGACCCTGGGTGGACCTACTGCTGGAGATCATTCATGACTTTGGGGTTTTTGGTCCTGGTGGCCAGAGGTAGTGATTGCTTGGTCATCCATGACACCCAGGAAGGTGTGGAGACAGGCACAGGATAGCAAAACAGTAGAAAGGATGAGAAAAAGGTTAACTAGGAGGATGGCAGCTTTGATGGAAAAACAGGGGGCATCTATATCAAGCACGGCACAGCCCATGACTACCTGGGGGATTACAGGCCAGATGGGGCCCACCTGTTTAATATTAGGAATGATCTTTTCCTATTAAAGTTGGAAGAGGCAGTTGAGAAGTTCAGAACCCAGGGAGCCAAACAGGGAGGAAGCCAAGGGGGAAGACCATCTTCCTTAGCAAGAGTGGGCGATGGGCTAGTGGAAGGATGTGGAAGAAGGTAGGGATGGCGAGGGAAAGGGGGGGAGTAGGGGGTTACCTGTGAGGGGCCAGGCACCTCATGGGGTTGAACACCACAGGGGGCATCGAGCAGATAGGGTGATCAGGTGGTACACCTGACACCAAGAAAAGGAAAGAAGGGCAGTGGGGATATTGAGTGACATACCCGAACCAATAAGAAGGAAGAGAAGAAATGTATATTGCATTGTAAAAATAAAATGTGATATGTGATATTGATATTTTGAGGAATGTTTTAATACTGGATATATAAAGAAAGGTAATTTAGAACTGTAAATAGGAATATTTTGTTAATAAAATCTTGGCCAATTGATAACCACAAATCTAGTTTGAGAGTCTTATTTCTTGAGTAAATCACCATGACAAAGGATGTTTGCCTGTTAATCAGGCATACCTAATTGTCAGGTTTTTTTTGTGGGAAATGACCAGGGGAGTGACAGATAAGGTACCCATGATGTCAGACGGAAGAGGGGGGAAGGGGGTGTGACAAAGGAGATTGTGAGAAACTAGTGAGGTCAGCCAGCAGGGACTGGTAGGAAGACAGCTTTGGGAGGGCTCATTAAGGTATATTTAAGGACATGCATGCTGGCTGGAGCCCAACTTTTTTGCTGGAATTTAAAATTCCTTCCCACCCACCCAGCAGGATGTGGTGTACTTGAAGGAGCCACAAGCACACAAAGTCATGGGTCTGGCAGATGAGGTTGGCTAGCCCAACAATCTGAGGTTGGGAATTTTGGTGTGGTTACTAAGCAAGGGACAACACCTGGGAGTAAAAGAAGGGTTGCCAGGAGAGGGCAATGGCTACCCATGGAAGGGGTGGTAGAGATGCAATGAGGAGAAGGAAGGATGAGAAGGATGTGGAAGAAGGTAGAGTGGCAAGGGACGGGGGGCAGGGGGTTACCTGGGGGGGCAGGTACCTCATGTGGTTTAACACCCCAGGGGACATCAAGCAGAAAGAGTGATCGGGTGGTACACCTGACACCAAGAAAAGGAAAGAAGGGCAGCGGGGGTATCGGGTAACACACCCAAACCCAAGCAGAAATGAAGAGAAGAAATATATGTTGGATTGTGAAAATAAAATGTGATATGGATATTTTGAGGAAAGTTTTAATATTGTATGTATAAAGTGTTACAATTTAGAATTGTAAATAGGAATGTTGTGTAAATAAAACCTTGGCCATTTGATAACCACAAATCTGGTTAGAGAGTCTCATTTCTCGGGGTAATCCCGATGACAATAGTCCAATAAGACAAGGTTTTCTGTCCAGCAGCAGTGTTCCTAAAGATGAGCTTAAATGAATCCCCAGCATGTTGGAAGCATGTTGAAGAAGCTCAGGTGTGCAAGTGGGGACTTTATCAAGAACCCCCTTGTGGAGGAACACCACTGAACTATGGGCCAAGCGATTCTCCAGGGATAGACATGAAGCAGATGTATACAATTGTCAATGGTATATACAATAGGGTAGGTCAGTTAGAAAATGACAAGCACTATGATGAACAGTGGACATCTTGGAGTGGACCCTGGCAGGAGAGTCAGCAAACACAAGAGAACAATAATCAATAATACCAAGCAGGAGGCTATTGTCAAGCAATTTCTTTGTATTTAGAACTAGGAACGTTTTAACTCGATATACAGAACCAAGTCTCTGGTGAACTTTTTTACATAGAATCATAGAAACATAGAAGTTGACGGCAGATAAGGACCGTAAGGCCCATCCAGTCCATTTTTGGCCAAATAGTTGACACAGATGTCAAAAGATAGAGTGCTGTCCAAAAACAAGCCTAAATATTTAAACATGGAGACGTGCTGACCCTCAACAGCATCCAAATCATGTATCTGAAAAAGAAGAACTGACTGATTTGTTTTATAAACCTGAGAAAAAATATGGTTTTAGGGCTTTTTTTTGTTATTGAGGTCAGGAGAAAGTCAAAGTCATGCTGAACAGTGTTATTCAAGGTAGCCAAATCCCTGCCCATATTAAAGATGCCTGTATCATCAGCATATAGTATAGTTTCAGTTGCTGGGCAGGCCTTTGGGAGAGAATTAAAAACACAGATAAAGTAGGGGATCAAGAAAAGACCCCCGAGGGCCACAAAACATATTTGATGAAAGTTTGAGACTGTATTGTTAATAGCAACCATCTGAACTCAGTCGATCAAATAGTTTTGTACCAACTGGTGACACCAGGTGAAAAATTGAGAGAGGCTAAAGGACACTGCCAAACCCCTTAGGCCTCAACGTGTCTCTAGTTTCAAACACACATTTCATGATTGCTCACATTCTGTAAAATATGCTGAGGTATCTGATCAGTTTGATTCTGATTCTTTTTTCTTTTGGAAAGTAAAAAACTGTCTGGCCACCATATTAGTGTTACCACACAAAAACATGTTGGTTTGCCGTCCTTAATCTACTCTCACTGCACCTTCCCTGGACTTGTGAACACCCCACATAGTCTAGCCACAAATGATGCAGTGGGAGAAGAGGAGACTATTGCATCATGAGTAGCTGCACTGTTTGGGGTGTTCCTAATGTCAATGAAGTATGCAATAAGAGGAGATCAAGGGTTTAAATAAAATGAGGTTGGGTATAATCATACCATTAGCATGCATTTGAGTTCTACTAAGAAAGGAGGCAGATAAAATAACCAGCACACCAATTAATTTTAGACATGATAAGCAATTATAAAAAGTGGGTTTTCAGCTAGAAACAATATGATGCAGAAAAGATTGACAGTGTCCCTTTAAAGCCCAAAGCAAAATTATATGGTCAACAAGGTGAAATGCCTTGGTGAAGTCCATGAACACCAAAGCTACGTAATTACCTAAATCTAATGCTCAGTATACATAGTTCCCGAACCTTGCAATGGCGATCTCAATGTTGTGTTGAGGGCAAAAACTGTGCTGGGCATACAAATTATGAAGTTTGATCAAACACTATTCTTTAAAAAACTTTTGAAAGAGGAGTAAGAAGAGAACCTGAACAGTAGTTAAAAGTGAGATGTTTAGGATCTGACTTATGGATGGGAATAATTGTGACTACCTTTCACAATTTAGGGTAGGCATCAGTATGTAAAGAAAAGTTAAACATTTAAGAGGTGGAATAAACCAATGCCAAACTGGCCAGTTTAATCAAATGATAGTGAGTCCCATCAGGACTAAATACAGGTTTTGGACTGGTGTGACCCCGGTATTTAGCCACCTGCTCTACAGTTAGGTGTTTAAAATAAAATTTAGATACGGTGGTGGATTTTCAAGTGAGTCGGGGGGGGTCCTGGAGAACATGTTCTGTACTTATCAAGGTCATGGAAGAAATCACTGAACAGAGAGGCAACAGTCTTAGGGTGACAGGTTATCCTGTCTTTACCCTTGATGGTTTAAAATTATGCACCCTTAGATCTACCAATTAGTAGTAATAATACTAATATTTGAAATTTTAAAAGCACTTTAAAAGTTTCCAAGGCACTGTACAAACACTGGAACCTGATGAGATACAAATGGTCAAAGAATGTTAAAAGCTAAACAAAAGAGATGAGTTTTCTGTTTTACTTTTATAAAGATCCAGATCCTCACATGCCCAAACTTCAAATTGTAGTCAAATCCAAAGTCAAAGCCCCTGCTTGATTCAACTCCCTTCCACCCTGCATCACAAACATTGCCAAAATTGGTCCTTCAAAATCACCCTCCGGAACCATCTCTTTGACACTCATTGCTGTAGATGCACCTAATTAATCCCACTGTGGGATCCTCCTGTCAGGTCTCCCTGACTTGACAACATCCTCAGACAGCCTATCCTCTCCCTCCCTCCCACCCCACTCCCATTCCTACCTCCACCCTCTCCGGGTATTATCTAGGTATGTCCAGGGCTGTACCCCCAATGTAACCCCTGGGTACCTTGTATCTCACTGTAACCTATTCTAAGTAACATTATTATGTAACCTCTGTGTACTCTATGTTTAATGTTCTGCACCTGTACTGTTCTCACTGTTGTAACCACACTATGTGACTCTGTCTACCCCGCTGTGAAGAGGTGCCTTTGTAAATGAGCCCATGACTCAAAGGTTGTAACTCCAACTTTTCTAATAAATAAATAAAGGCCACAGACCAAAAAGGCACAATCACCAAAAGTAGCCAATCTAGTGGCTGGAATGATGTAGAGTCAGGCACTAGAAGAGTGAAGTCAATAGGGAGGAAGATGATGATGAAGCAGTTCAGATAAATGTGCAGGAACAAGCCTAGTACAGCATTTGAATACAACCAGACATGTTTTATGCTTGTGACTAAAGTCCCGGAGCTCCCCAGTCTCTCTATTCAGCCGTTCCTGAGGGTTGAGAGGGACCTGCAACGAGCCCTCCCCCAACACGGCTTCTGGAGTCACTGCTCTGCTTGTGACTAAAGGTACATCAGCATTTTGGCACCATTTCACCTTCCAGCCTGCACTTAACAAAGGATCTGTCCTCTAGCACTCTACAGCTAGAGTTATTGTAAAGTAGCCATCTTTAATAGGTTATGTGACACTCTGGCACCCTTTAATTTAGTGCTTTTAGTGGACTGTATCAAATGTTTTAAGTAAATACCCTGTATTGTGTAGGTCCATGCAGTGTGGGTATCATATAAAATTGGTCAATTGCACTAGCTATAGACAAAAACAGCTGTGAAATAGAGTGTTGTAAATTATAGAGTGCTGTAATTAATTTAACAGTATCATGGGTGATCTGCAGTTGTAGACTAAAATGTATGTTAATTAGGGACTAAAGTAGGCAAACATGTTGATATGTTACTTCTATGCACCCCTACACTGTATGTAACTTGAGTTGTTTTAACCATCTATGAAATGTAATATTCCTAGCACTGTGTTAATGTTTTCAATGATAAGTGTAAAACCCTGCATTTGTAACCCCCTGGATCATGCCTGAAATTAGGAAATGTCTGCCTAGTGCACCTTACTCGGTCAACAATAAATAAATAAATAAACAAACAAATAAATGAATACATAAATAGTTGATTCTGTTTTCAGCTGGATGCCAGTGAAGTTTGATAAGAGGAGGTGGACATGATCAAACTTCATAGAGCCAGAGAGGATGTAAGCAGTAGGACTTTGAACTAACTGAAGTTAGGTTGTTAATATTATTCCACAGTTATGGGGGATCCCTTGCTCAGAAGTCAAGTCAAGTTTTAGATGATTAATTTTAGCTTTCAGATCACTGTTTTACAGCTATCTCATTAGGATTTGCATTCCTGCAGAAAGACAGGATCTTTAGTTTTCTTATATTTGGACAATTTCTAGACTCTTTCTTTTTTTTTTTTGGTTAAGAATTTTTTTATTTTTAAATTTTGACAAGCATTATATAAAACGGTTACATTTTTACAATGCAGTAAATTGACTCTTTCTTTTAAAAAGTCTTAGAAGCTCCAAGTGGAGACCCAGTCCTGTTTGTTTCTACATATTCTGTGTCTTTTTAAAGGGAAGAAGTGATTACAGATACTAATGATATTTTGACAAACGTCATCCTAAGTGGTATCACTGTCCACAATATGTTCTTGGAAAAAACAATTGCTAAAACACAAAGCAGAGTTAAAGGCATCCAGGTTTAAATCACTACTTTGTCAGGCAATGATGAAAAATGGTTTGGCCCATGGCAATCTAGTAGACCATTTACAAAATTCAGAACTAATTATTTTTATTTGTATTTTTTGATCAGGAAAGGCACACTAAGCTATTATAGCTTAATACCAGGTGTTTCCTGGGGAGTGTGTTGCATGGACCTGTTTTGTTGATGGTGAGAATGTTGGCCATAACATTGGGGAAACTCCCCTGCTCTTCCAGCGGGGGCATGCTGGTGACAAGCAGTTGCCAAGCTGGCTTCTCCCGGAGGTGGAGGTGCGGGATTGAACAGCCCCATCCCACATGAGGATGTCTGCGGTGTCCATTTTGTGAGTTCTATGGAGGTACCGGAGAGCCTGGTACATGTGTTTACCATTAAAGATATGCAGACTGAAGCGAGTTCGTTTTCTGCTGCTGAACCTGTACTGATGGATGTTTCTGTTCTGACAGTCTAGTTACCTGGTGTGATGAAGATAGTTTTCAGTGGGCTTGATGCCCAATCCCACATGATGGAGAGGCAAACTTGACCAACCGTCCTCCTGCAATTCTTGGTTGCTGAGGATGCTGTGTTGCAGTAGGTTGACTGTGCCACTGAGGGTACTGTGCAGTTGGCGGGCGTTATTCCATCCCCTGTCGCTATGGATTTTTCTCCTTCTGCTCCTGCAGTACCTCAGTTGCTCGGCCCATGCTTGGAAGACACCTCTAAGACTCCCAACTGTCAGCTTCCTACATTGGCTGCTGTTAAGGGAGATCAGTGGTTGCTGTAGGCTGCCCTGCTTGTGGCAGGCTGGAGTCACTCACCTGATGGAGTCTGGTGGGAGGCTGGATTGGCTTTGACCACCAAGGACATCATGCTGGCTGTAGGTACTTTTAAGGGGCCCCTTGGCTCCATTTCTACCTACTCAACATTTTGCATTCAAATGGAATTGCTGACTGACTAATAGATAGGGGGAGGGCAGGTAGGTGTGACAGAGGAGGGAGTTAGGCTCATAAGGAAGGAGGAGGTCAAAGTCCTTCTGCTGGGGCACTCCATGATCAAGGGCATTGAGTAGGAAGGGGGAGTGAGGAGCAAGGTTTTGTGCAGTCAAGGTCAAGAGTATATCTGGCTTGACTGTATACAAGGCTAAGCACTTGGTTTAATCGCTGGTGAAGGGATGTGGCAAGTACTATTGGTGATGCTAGTAAAGGAGGGCAGGATGGGGGGAGGGTGGAAGGTGGTTACCCTTAATGCTAGGAGTCTTGGGAGGAAAACTGCAGAGTTACAGGTGCTCATGGCAGAGGGAGAGGTGGATATTGCAGCCATCATAGAAACGTGGGCCACCCAATACAATGACTGGGACCTGTCTGTACCAGGGTACAGGTTATTTCATAGGGGCAGGGTGATTGGGAAAGGAGGGGGGTGGCACTATATGTGAAGGAAGGACTGTAAGGGAGGAAGGGGAGAAGGGTAGTACGGAGTCACTTTAGATGCAGATCCAGGATTCCAAGAATAGAATTCTCAAAATGGGAGTGGTGTACAGGCCACCTTCTCAGATGGAGGAGTTAGACAGGGAACTAGTGGGACAGATCAGGAGGACCTGCAAGAAGGGTAGTGTGGTGATTGTGGGGGATTTCAACACGCCAGTAGTGGACTGGAGTACCTCAGCAACCAGGAATAGAAGGCAGCAGGTACTACTGGATGTCTTCCAGGACAGCTTCCTGCTGCAAATGGTCAGTGAACCAAGCAGGTTAGGGAATACCCTTGACCTTGTGCTGGCAAATGGGGACTTTGTGAGAGAACTTATGGTGGAAGAACCACTGTCAGGGAGTGACCACCACTTAGTATGGCTCACATTGAATATGGGCAAGGAAGGAGTGGAATCCGGCACAACAGTGCTGGACTTCAGAAGGGCCGACTTTGGAAGGATGGGGGACATGGTAAAAGGGTATCTGGCCAGAATTCAACCTAGTATGGACACTAACCAGAGGAGGGAGCTCATAAAGCTAGGGATAGTGGAGGCCACTAAAACCTGCTACAAGGCCCAGAACAAGAAGGCTAGGGCTAAGAAACTGAGCTGGTTGAGCAAGGAGGTCATGGAAAAGGTAAGGAGAAAAAAAGCTGCCTGTAGAAGGCACAAGAAAACAGGGAGCGGGGAGGACAGGGAGGAGTACCTGACAGAATCGAAGGAGGTGACACGGGCAGTAAGGGGAGCCAAGGCATCAACAGAGCTCAGGCTGGCACAAGGCATCAAGAAGGGGGAAGAGGACTTCTTAAGGTACATTGGGGAGAAAAGGAGCTGTAAGGACCACATAGCAAGGATTGGGAAGGAGGGGGGTTGGGTGGAAGCAGGGTGCGATAAGACAGAAGCGTTAAATGATTACTTCTGCTCAGTATTTACTAAGGAGAACAGGGGGGAGATACCCAAGGGGGGAGGAATGGCAGAAACAGAGGGGGAAGGGGTGACAGATGAAGAAATCATGGAGGGCAGAGTTTGGGAGGGTTTGAAGTCACTGAGGGTGGACAAGGCGCCAGGCCCAGATGGCATCCACCCCAGGGCACTGAAAGAGCTGGCAGAGGTCCTTGCGGGACCTTTGGCAGACATATTTAATGCCTCACTGCACTCAGGGTGTGTATCTCAGGACTGGATGATGGCTCATGTGGTGCCCCTCCACAAGAGTGGCCCCAAGGATGAACCAGGGAACTATAGACCAGTGAGCCTCACATCTATCATGGGTAAGCTGATGGAGACTATCCTGAAGGAGAGGCTGGTGACCCTCCTAGAGGCCAAAAGACTACAGGACAGCAGACAGCATGGCTTCATGCGTGGCAGATCCTGCCAAACCAACCTGATGGAGTTCTATGACTGGGCAACTAGGCAACTGGACAGGGGCCATGCAGTGGATGTCCTGTATCTGGACTTCAGTATGGCTTTCGACTTGGTGCTGCATGGGAGGCTGGGAAGTAAGTTAGAAGGCACAGGGGTGGGTGCAAAGCTGGTGAGATGGGTAGAGAACTGGCTTCAGGGAAGGCAACAGAGGGTGGTAGTGGGTGGGGACCTTTCACACCCAAGGGTAGTGACGAGCATTGTTCCATAGGGCTTGGTGTTGGGACCAGTATTGTTTGGGATATTCATTGCAGATATATCATTGGACATCAAGAGCAAGATCAGTCTGTTTGCTGATGATACCAAGATGGGAGCCGTGGTGGATGACCTAGAGGGATGGCAGGGATTGCAGAATGATCTGGCAAAGCTTGAAACCTGGTCAGACATCTGGCAAATGGGGTTTAATGCCAAAAAGTGCAAGGTGCTGCATTTTGGGATGAAGAACCCAAAGAGGAGTTACCAGCTGGGGGTAGTGCAGCTAGCCCAGACAGAGCAGGAGAAGGATCTGGGGGTGCTCATTACAGGGTCAATAAACAACTCGGCACAATGTAGGAAGGCAGCTGCAAAGGCCAACAAAATGCTGGGTTGCATTGCAAGAGGTATATCCTCGAGGATGGAGGAGGTGATTCTGCCACTGTATAGGTCATTAGTTAGATCGCACCTGGAGTACTGCGTGCAGTACTGGCGCTAATATCTGAAGAGGGGACATTAAGTTACTGGAGGGGGTGCAGTGAAGGGTGACAAAGATGATCAAGGGGCTGGGGGACTTATCATACAACAGGAGGCTGAGGGAGTTGAACATGTACTAGCTGGAGGAGAGGAGGGACAGGGGGTACATGATTGAAACCTTCAAGTACATGAAAGGAATAAATAAGACAGGTACAGAGGGGCTGTTCAAAGTAAGGGAAGGGAGGCACACCAGGGGCCATATATGAGACTGGAGGGAGGAAGGTTCAGGAGGAAGATGAGGAGACACTTTTTTCACAGAGAGGGTGGTAGCTGGGTGGAATGTGTTACCTGCAGAAGTGGTATCCAGTAGAACAGTGGACTGCTTCAAAAGGGGATGGGACAGGACAAGGGGGAGGGTCAATGGAGGGGAAGGGTGGAAGGGAGGGGCAGTTGAAGAATAAGGGGTGCTAGCTGCATATTCGAGCGGACTTGATAGACCTCTAGGCCTTTATCTGCTGGCAAATTTTGTATGTTCGTATGTTCATATCCCTTATCTTATTAGTGTACCTAGGCACAAATGACACAGAGGGAAATAGTGTCGAAGAGATACAGGCACGGTTTCGGGAGCTAGTCAGAGTGTGTCATGTCATGGAGTGCATAGTCTCTTTCTCAGAGGTCCTCCTAGTGCATAGAGCTAGCATGGGAAACAAGCAAAAAAATCAGGAAAGTTAATGAATGGCTCAAAGCATGGTGTGTGGCTGGGGGGGTGGGATGGTGGGGGACTAGGGTGCAACTTGGAGGGACAAAGAGGGTAGTGGATGCATGGAACAGCCTTCCTTAGGAGGTTGTGGGGTCTAAAACTGTGGGAGAATTCAAGAATGCATGGGACAGACATAAGGCAATTCTTGTTGGGGGTAGGAAGAAATAGGCTGTTGGTTAACTAGGATCTGCGGCCTATCCTGTAGGTAGGGAAATAGGCAGACTAGATGGGCCAAACAGTCCTTATCTGCTGTCAAAGTCTATGTTTCTATGTTTCTAAAGGGCTGTATATTATGGATAAGCTCCACTTAAATTTTGGGAGGGAGGAGGTTTTGAAACTGAAACTGATCGAGTTCATCGAAGCTAGGTGGGATTTAAACTTATGAAAGGGAGGGAGGGAGGGGCTTGGGGCTTAGCTATCTCCCCCCAGCAGGGGGAAAGGGCTGCTTAAAAGGAACATTTGACAGTGAGCAAGGGAGCAGGAGCTTGCAGTTAGATGGGGGAACTTGGGTTGGGGGGACTGGTGAGGGCAAGGGACAAGGATGCAGGATGGTCCTAATTAACACCAGGAGCATGGGAAATGAGATGCGTGAACTCCAGGTGATGCTAACTGAAGGAGATGTGGATGTGGCGGCAGTCACTGAAACTTGTGCCACTCCTCTGCATGATTGGGATCTAAACCTGATAGGGTACACTGTGTTCAGGATGGACAGGGAGGTGGTGTTGCAGTCATCTTTAGGAACGGTATCGATATATGCAGGGTGGAAGAGGCAGAGGGAAATGTAGAGGCATTATGGGTTACCTTGCAGGCACCTGCGGGTAAGAGGGTCAACCTGGGGGTGGTTTATAGGCTGCCCATGCAGGCAGAAGAACTTGAGGTGGGCCTGAAGGCAAATCTAAGGGATCACTGTGGTCAGGGGAGGGTAAAACTGTGGTGTTGGGTGACCTTAACATGCCAAGGGTTGATTGGAACACTATGGCCTCTTCATCAGTTAGGGAGCAGTGATTGCTGGACGTCTTCCAGGATGCATTCCTATCCCAAATGGTGACTTGACTCAACGAGGGATAGTAGCATCCTGGATGTTGTTCTGTTGATTCATAATCTGGTTAGGAACCTAGTCGTGGGGGACCCACTGGCAGAGAGTAATTATGCCATGGTTTGGTTTTCCCTGGATCTGGGGGGAAGGGAAAATTGCACTAAAACGGTGGTGGTTGACTTTAGAGGAGCAGACTTCAAGGGTATGGAGGTGATCCTCAGGGGACATTTGAAGAGGATCAAACTGGATATGGATACAGACAGCAGGTGGGAAATTATTAAAGGAGGGCTCCTGAAAGCTACGAAGGCTTGCACGAAGGTCCAACACAAGTTCGGTAGGGCCAGAAGCCGAGTTGGTGGACCAGAGAGATCCAGGAGGTGGTGAAGGAGAAAAGAGCTGCTTATAAAAAATATAAGCACTCACGAGGGGACAAGGGCAAGGAGGAGTATGATAGGCTAGCCAAAAAGTTAACCAAAGTGGTGAGATTGGCCAAGGTGAGGATGGAGCAGAGACTTGCACAGGGAATCAGAAATGGGGAAAAAGGTTCTTTAGGTACATCAAGGAAAGGAAGAAAGTGAAGGGGAAGATTAGAAGACTGAGGTCAGGGAGTGGATGGGCTGAGGAGGCCAGGGAGCAGGCAGAGGTGCATAACAAATACTTTGCCTCAGTCTTCACAAGAGACAATGAAGGGACAACACCAAATGGGGGGGCAAATATGAATTAGGAAGGGGGTGCTCTCTGATGTTGAAATCCTTGTTAGTAGGGTGAGGGAGGCTCTTATGTTCCTGAGAACGAATAAGGCACCGTGTCCAGATGGCCTTCATCCCAACATGCTGAAAGAGATGGCGGATGTCCTTGCTGCACCTCTGGCAGACCTTTGTAACTCCTCCCTACAGACGGGTTGGGTGCCTCAGGATTGGAGGATGGCCCATGCCATGCCAATCCATGAAAGTGGCTCATAGAAGGAGCTGGGTAACTACAGGTCTGTTAGTCTGATGTCGGTAGTGGGCAAGATGATGGAGGCCATCTTGATAGAGAGTCTGGAGGTGTTCCTGGAGACACGGGGCCGTCTGGATGATAACCAACATGGCTTCATTCAGGACAGATTGTGTCAGACTAACCTTGTGGAATTTTATAATTGGGTGACTAGGGTGCTGGACCAGAAAAGGCCAGTTGATGTCCTCTTTCTAGACTTCAGCAAGACGTTTGACTCAGTGCCACACCCAGGGTTGCTGGACAAGTTGGGGGGAATGGGGTGGGGAAAGGATGGTGAGGTGGATAGGAAACTGGCTAACTGGGTGGTTTCAGAGGGTGGTGGTGGTCGGGGGGGTAGGTATCATCTCCTAGGAGGCTCATTAGCAGGGTGCCACATGGGTTTGTGTTGATCCTACTCCTATTTAATGCTTATATCTGAGACACCAGGGACGGTATCAGGAGTGAGATGAGCCTCTTTGCTGATGATTCAAAACTGGGGGCAGTGGTAGAAGGAGAGGAGGGTAATAGAGCCATTCAGGGGCACCTGGAGACTCTAGAGAGGTGGTTACGCACTTGGAAATTGAAGTTTAATACCAAGAAATGCATTGTGTTCCTCACTTGAGGCTAAAGAACCTAGGTCTTGAGTACTTTTTCGGTGGGGAGAAACTGCAGGTCTTGGGGGGGAGATTTGGCATGGTCGTGGAGGCTAAAATGAATAACTCTGACCAGTGTAGGAGGGACATGGCTAAAGCAAATAAAATGCTCTGGTGCATAGCTAGGGGGATGACCCCAAGGAGACGGGATGTGCTTCAACCTCTGTATAACTGCCTGGTTAGACAGCACTTGGGGTACTGCATGCAGTTTTGGTGCCCATACCTAAAAAAGGACATTACACTTCTAGAGAGGGTCCAAAGGAGAGCGACCAGGATGATACAGTGCCTGTTGGAGAAATCCTATCAGGAGAGGCTTGAGGAACTAAACTTGTACTCCCTGGAGGAGAGGAGGGACAGAAGAGATATGATTGAGGTCTTTAAGTCTCTCAAGGGAGTGAACAGGATCAGCCCAAATAGGGTCTTCCAGCTGAGAGAGGAGGGGGCAACCAGGGGACATTCCATGAGCCTGGTTGGTAGGTGGCTCAGGGGGGCGACTAGGAGATGCTACTTTACTGAGAGGGTGGTGGACCCATGGAACTCACTGCCTGCGGAGCTGGTGGACGTTGATACATTGGGGGGATTCAAGTGGGGCTAGGACAGACATAAGGGGAAGGTGAAACTGAGGAATGCTGGATCGGGAGGTATAACTCTGTTGGGAATGGGGTCAGTGGAGTTATGGGGGAAAAGGGAGGGTAGCAATGGTGTACTGACTGGATGCTCATTTTCGAGCAGACTTGATAGACCTTTAGGCCTACTCTGCTGGCATCTTAGTATGTTAGCATGTTAATATGTACGGGACCAGCTGCTTTCTCCTATCACCTCCTGTCCCTGTGGTATCTTCTACCTTCCTCCCTCTGACTCTGCACCTTACTCTCTGCCTTTAGACACCTGTTAAGGTTTACTCTTGCACCCACCTGTACCTCTTCACTTCCCCTTTTGGCTGCTTCACTTACCTCTGCTTACCTCCTCGACAAGACCTCGTTAAAATAGGGCAGTCTCCACAAAAGGTTGATCAGGAAGTTGGTGGATCTTGGGGTTGGGGAAAAGATGGCCAGATGAGTGGAAAACTGGTTGAGGGTCAGACCCCAAAGGGTGGTTGTGGGGGGAGAGTTATCTGGTACCAGAAAGGTAACCAGTGGGGTCCCACAGGGCTCTGTGCTGGGGCCAGTGTTGTTTAATGTCTTTATCAATGACATTGGGGATGGCATTAAGGGAAAAATGTGCCTATTCATGGATGACACCAAGCTCTGTGGGAAAGTGGACACAGCTGAAGGGATACAGGACCTACAGGAAAATCTGGAAAGGCTGGGGAAGTGGTCCAGGATCTGGCAGCTTGTCTTCAATGCCAAGAAATGCAAAGTTATGCATATTGGAGCCAAGAATCCCAGGACAGAGTACTACCTGGATGGAGTCCGAGCATCTGCATCAGAGGAGAAGAAGGCCCTGGGAGTGATGATCACTAGTGACCTGAAGCACACCACACAGTGCAAAAAAGCAGCAGCAAAGGCAAACAAGATGTTAGAATGCATATCTAGGGTGATCAGTAGTAGGAGAGAGGAGGTTATACTACCCTTGTACAAGTCACTGGTAAGGCTGCTTCTAGAGTATGGAGTTCAGTACTGGTGCCCACAGCTCAAAAAGGACATTAACCTGCTGAAGAAGGTCCAGAGGAGGGCTTCAAAGATCATAGTGGGTCAACAGGGTAAGGCATACGAGGAGAAGTTGAGAGCAGTGAACATGTATTCCCTGGAAGACAGGAGAGAGAGAGAGGGGACATGATTGGGACCTTCAAGTACTTGAAAGGGATAAATAAGGTTGATAAGGAGAGTCTCTTTAAGCTGAGTGGCAACCATAACACTAGGAGGCACAGTCTTAAGCTGGAGTGTGGTAGGTTTGGGAGGGAGGTCAGGAAGCACTTCTTCACAGAGAGGGTGGTGGATGCTTGGAATTCACTGCTGGAAGAGGTCATCTCATTGAAGACAGTGGGCAGCTTTAAGAGAGGCTGGGATAGGCATGGGGAAGGTAAGGATCATGGGTAGGAAGGATGGGACGAGTGGGGAAGGACAGCAGGGACATTAGCTCAAGCTGTGGACCCTGCGATACCAGCAGACTTGATAGACCAAATGGCCTTCTTCTGCTGGCTTCTTCATATGTTCTTATATATACACTGTTTACTTGTTGCACCCTTACACATACTGTACTATATTTCCCCCTCTTGGACTGCAGCTCACCTTGTCTATCGCCATAAACAAGAATTTATGATTCTGTTGGTCAGCTTGATTTATAACATGTTGGGCTGTAGCATATGTGATGTCTCCTTTTTCTATAGCCCTAAGATGTTCCCCCACTCTGTCTTTACAAGATCTGGTCATTTTTCCTATATAGAAAGCATTACAGCTACACTTGGCTAGATAAATGACCCCTGTGGTGCTGCACATTATAAATTGGCAGATATTAAACTCCTTCTTACAATTAATTGTGTTAAAACTTCCTGTTACCACAAATTTGCAGTAAATACAATTATTGCATTTAAAACAAATAAATAAGATTCCTCCAGCTGGTCTGAAAATGTCTTGAGGGATTTTTTTGTGAAACCATCAAATAAGTCAGTAAAATATCATCTAGACATGAGAAATGAGGGTTCTTGCACTTTACTTGCAATATATATGGAGTGATGTTTTCATGGTGAACAAATAAAATATGTTAAAAGCATTTTAGAAACATAGCAACTGCTCTTTAAGGCAGGTGTTGTTGGCTGCCACGATCCCTTCTCTAATCACTGTACTTTTGGTCCACCCCCATATCTTCCTTAAAGAGCTGATGATGCCTCAAACAGAACTTTGAAAAACATAATAATTAGGTACAATTCAGCTTGCATTCCAAATGTATTCTATAGCTTCCTCTCCCTGTCTTTTATTACAGGGGAAATTTGCACAAATACATGATCTTTATCTCTTAGAGTTCATCTGCCTTTATAGCTAACTCCCTACTTCATGTCATAATCTTCTGTTGTGACGTCACAGTCCGTTGCCTTGGGAGTAACTGTGATGCCATAAGCAGTGCATTATAACCTCAGGTGGGGGAGAAGGCAGCAGGAAAAGATGAGCTCTTCAGGAGCAGAGATCCTTTTTTCACGCAAAAGGCCTAGTAATAAATAATGGGGAGAAAAAATACAGAACTAATGTGAAATATAAATTGAACTGTGTCTATATCCCCGGTGTCCTGGCCAAATTTCCCTCATTCATTAAAAAAAATACCACCAACAGCTTAATCTGGTTCAAGGTCAGTTGGCGTTCATCTGTATCCCCCTTCCCCGAGTTAAGCCTGAAAACAGGCAGGATTTGTCTAGTGCACTTACCCGGTCAACAAAACAAAAAAAAAACCTAAATATTATGTTTTGTTTTAGTTATCCTGAAGGCGTCAGCTGTTCTTTAAGGCTAGATAGGTGCCCCCTAAAAATCCCACCCATCTTACTGTAGTCAGTCTTTCTGAGATCCAGCATTCTAATCTTTGTGCTTGATGTTTCCCTCCCCATATATTCTTGGAACCATACCATTCAGTGGTCACTGCTCCCCTGGGGCTCTTCCATCTTGTTGTCCCTAACATGTTCTTCATTAGTTAATACCAGATCCAAGATGGCTCCTTCATGTGCTGGTTCTGTCACCGCCTGCACCAGGAATCCATCATGGACTGTGTCCAGGACCAATTAGCTCCAGGTACAGGTGGTTGATGGGACACTCCAATCCACCTTAAGTAAATTAAAGTCCCCATTTCCATCGCTTCACCTCTTTCCATTGCCAACTCTCTAGCCCTGTCTTCATCCTGATTAGGTGGCCTACAAACTACACCCAGTCTTAATTTCTTTCCCACTGCCATTTAGATCTGTATCCACAGCACCTCTACTATCCCTTTCTCCATATTCTTCCTTGTGGCACAAATGCCCTCACTGACATATAGTGCCACCCTCCTTTTCTTTCTCCCTGTCCTGTCTATAGAGTTTATACTGTGAAATGGAGAGATCCCACTCATTGTTTGGGGGTAGCCCAAATATAGGCAATTGCCATTTGTGAGTTGGCTCAACATAGGGCATATGCATTCTGCTGTCATCCAGGGATAAACACCACTATCCTGTCTTGCTGTTACCCCCTCATCCTAGCCTATCCCATCCCCTTCACTATTGAATCTTTCAAGACTCTACCACTACCATGCCTTTTTCTCAGCCCCTCTTCCTGTTCAAATTACCGTCTCCTGATACATACCCCATTGCCCCCCTTACTGCTACCTCTCCCATTCCTCCTCCTTCCCCTCCATCTTTGTGTGCCTGCCAGTTCCTTCCCCTTCTCATCTAACCCCCCCCATCTCCCATCTCTAGTTGGCCTTTGTCCTCAGTTGCTTTCCATTACACCATCCTCCCTACCCAAAGGATGCCCCCATTTACTCCTGTTATCCTTACCCCATCCCCACACCCCTTTGTTCCTACAGTACCCCCATACCCCCCTACGAACCAGCTCCCTTCTGTCATCTGTGTCCCACCTAGGTCATTCACATCCATTGCAGTACTCAGTGGCTGGAATCTGTTCCTTACTAGACAGCGACTGTCTCAGTTCACATCCTCACCCTTCTTCCACACCCTTGATGGGACTTTGCTCGAAGGCACCTCTTCATTTCTCTATCTAGGGGTCTGGCTTGACCAGAACCTCCAATTCTCTGGACACATCGATGCCATCCAGAAAAGGTTGCATCCCAAACTGGGTGCCCTATGTAGAAACCATGGTTGCATTCCACTGCTGGCTCACCGTGCTCTGATCCAGAAAATGATACAGTACTTGCCATTTTTGACTATGGTGATGTAGTCTACTGTGCCGCTCCCAAATCTTCCTTAGCCAGGCTGGACACCCTATTTCACTCCTTCTGCCATTTTGCTCTTGACAGTCCTCCACGCACCCATCATTGCAACCTCTACCAATCTCTCTCCTCCCCTCCCTAACTCACAGATGACATATCCGCTGTACCTCCTTCCTTGCTAAATTATGGTTTCACGCTCTCCCTTCTTATCTCTCATCCTCTAGCTCTCCCAAAACTCCTTCCTTCCACTCCCTTGGAAACCAAGGCTCACGTACCCTAAACCTTCCTCACAGATCTTCATCTGCAGGCCAATCAGCTCTTTCCTACCATTTCCCTAAAATATGGAACTCCCTCCCACAGCCTGTTCAGCACTCTGTCTCACCTAAAATCCTTTCCTCCTTCTTAAGGAACCCCCCCTTCCCCGTCTGTACTTGCGCCTAATCTAAACATAATACATAAATAATCCCCTACCTTATTTTTTGACCCCTGCGTTGCATATAAACTGTTAGCACTTATAAATGTTAAAAGTTAAATCACTCTGTCCCTTGTAATCTGTCCGAATGATTATGTTTGTTTTGTAGCTGTGTTCTCAAAGTTTAACACTGTTTACAACTTTGCCTCTAGCTGACCCAGTATCTCCTTGCCTTCTGATGTACACTGTATGTCAAACTTTATACACTCTGTAAAATTTTAATTACTGCATGTGTAAGTTTATACCGCATATGATATTTACATCTGTCTGTATCCCTTCCCTTTATTCCCCGACATATCTGGGAATTAGATTTTGCCCAGTATGCCTTTCATGGTAAAAATTTTTAAATAAATAAAATAAATAAAAATAAAACTAGTACCATGATGGGTGCACTGGTCCTTCCCTCCCACTGCTGGACCCTCCCTCACCCACAGCCTTCCATCCTGTCTCTCTATGCATCTTCTACCTCTAGGATAGTGGGTCCCAGTGCATCTGTACACTCAAGCCCTTGCCTCCCACTACTCCTTGTTCCTCCTCCTCCTTACCTGGCTCAGCTCTCCTGTGAGCCTGCCAGTATTTAAAACTCCTTCCTGAACATTTATACCTAAGCAATCAGAAAACCCAGCTTCCTGCACATTGGGCATCTCCCTGCCTCTCACATTGTTCCCAGGAACAGTGCTGCCAAATCCTCTACAGCACTCACCCCTTTCTGCCTCCTGCCTCAGCCTTCTCATCCTTATAATTTTCACCTGCTTGTCCTGTGAGTTAATGTCTTGGTAATGGATTGTAGTGTCCACTGTGCTACCTCTTTAGACTTCCCCCTAGATAGGGAATATTTCCAAATACTGACCACCTACCTCTGTGGACCCACTCCAGACAGAGAGTAGTTCCAGCACTTTTCCACCTGCCTCCACAGGACAGCCCTAGATAAGAAGTAGTCCCAATGCTTCCCCATCCACCCTCATAGGCCTAGTCAAGCAACTAGTCTTGTTTTAACTATGCTGTCTTTACGTTGCCTATGTATTTTAAATTTTTCTCTCCTTGCAATGAGTGTTGTACCCAAAATGAAATTTAATTCAGTTCTCCATAGCCTACATGTGATGGACTTGGGAATTTTAAACTGTATATCTAATAGATTGTACTAATCAACATGTGTAGGAAAGTTCTCTACAGTTAAAAATTATTTTATACCACTGTATGAACTTTAGGATTTGAATATGCACTTATAGAGTACTAAATAAACACATGTTTTAAGCACTGGAATGTACGCAGTACCTATCCGTAGCATCTAAGGTTACCCCCACACCTCTCAACCTCCTGCCGCATAAATCAGGGACAAGGCTTAAAAATATCAGGGACAAAGGTTTCAAATCAGGGACACACCTTAACAACTGGTGATATCCACTCAGGAAGCTGGTAGAATAAGTGGTGTAGTGTAAAATGCATTTTCTAAGGAAGAACACGTCTGTAACATTAAAGTTTGACTTTATTTAATGCTAACAACCCCCACTGTTTGGTCATAGAAACACAATTTTAGGAGGGACAGAGTAAAATTTTGAGGTAAAATCAGGGACATCCCTGAAAATCAGGGACAGTTGAGAGGTAAGGTTACCCTTATTTGGGAAGAGCTAACCTAGATAATGGGGTTTGCCCTTTAAGGGGCAGCCCAAGTTGTCCTGGCGCACCCCTTCCCTTTAACTGAAGATGGTGTGCTCAGAAGGGGGGGGAAGGGAAGGGGAGGAACAAGGGGACAGAACAATAGGCAGGCAACAGGAAGGGGAAGGGCTAAAGGAGGTATATAATGGACAGCACAGGAGTGGTTCAGCCACTTTTTGCTGAAGTTTTGATCTTTCTAAACTGCAGCACATCAGATTGGCATCGATTGGAACAGAGGTTTGGTGAATATATTCAGGTAAGAAGTAAACAACTATGGTAGCCAAGGCTAAAGTGAAAGATGTGTAAAAAAAAAAATAATATCCTGGGTTTTTATTCAGTGAATCTGTGGTAGGTCAGTTGAAACAGGACTCAGATAAAAAAAAAAAGCCTTTCTTTTAAGACTTTTAAAATCAGACTTGATACTATTGGCGCTAGTCGATTATAGGTAGCAATGTATGATGGATCTATGCATGAACATTGCCAGGAGGCAGGATGTGAGAAAGTTGGCCTTTGGGGCTGAGAAGCAGGCCAAGGAAAGGCCGTTTAGAAGGGTGAGAGCACCACGCAGTTTGGAGTTTGTTTGGTTGGCAGGGCATGAGCCCAGATTGTTTTAAAGGCTTCATAGCCAGAAAAGTAGAAACAAGAATTGTTGCTACAAACAGTACATTTTTCTGTTGTTGGGAGAGCAGGGACAGCACATTTATGTGCACGGTTTCTGTTGGTTTGAGTGGTGGGGCCTGGCGCATGGTCTGGTAAGGGCCTTGCAGCAGTTGGAGCCAAGCACTATGTGGTAGCTGGGTGGTTTCTCTACAGTTCAACAAAGCCTGGGTTTTAGTCTTTTAAACACAAAAAATTGATCAGGAAGTGATAATGACTAGGCCTCCTTCTGGCCTTAGTACTGAGGAGGAGAAGTTTCGTTAACTGGGTTGGGGGAACAAGCTTGGAGCTGTATTGGCTGGATAGGCTCTGTACGATGGCGCTGGATCAGCGATGGAAGGGAGGGGCTCTGGGGAGAGCCAAATAGATACAGAGTGTGGTTTGGGGAGGGAGCAAGAGACCTGGAGGGAGGGACAGAAGAGGCAGCCCAAGCGCTGGCTTACAGAGAGAGCAAGGGGGCTGGGGGCTCAGATGGGGAACCAGCACAGTCAGCCATGTGGCATGACATCACACGCAAAGGCAGGAGGCCTGCGAGATGAATAGGGCACAAGGGAAGGGTGAGGGGGCCAAGTAGTAGCCCTCAGAGGCCAGCGAGCTGAATTTTAGGCCAAAAAGGTCATCGGGTGAATGGGAGCAGCCTGGGAAGAGGGATAGAGTGGAGTCATCGTGGTCGGCCACATGACATGACATCACACATCGAGGGGTGAGGCCAGTGAAATGAACAGGACACAGAAGAAGGATGGGGGGCTAGGTAGTGGCCCTCAGATGTCAGTGGGCTGTTTTTTTTGCCTAACAGGGCATTGGGTGCATTGCAATGGATTGAAAAGGGGGTTAGAGCAGAGCCAGCTTGGGCGGCCATGTGGCATGATGTCACATGCCACAGAGTGAGGCCACAAAGCAGAGCAAGGGCACAAGGGGGAGTAAGGGGGCCCAATGGAGGCCTGCGGATGGGAGGGACAGGGGTGAGAGATAGGGAATGATGCCACACCTGGGGGTCGACAGACTGGGAGGCAGAGGATGGGGGCATAGGCACAAGGGCCTAATTGGGACGGCCATGTGGCAAGAGGGCAGACGCCACAGCTGAGCAGTGCCTCAGGAAGGGATCAAGATGGGAGAAGGTGCCAGAGGGGGAAGAAACAAGGAAGGGTCTGGTGTTTGGCTCAGTCACCTACCGCATTGAGGAGGTCTAGAGGGCCATAAGGGGAGGCCACTGACCCCCAGGAAAAGGGGGGTAGTAGGCCAGGATGGCTACAGGGGATGAGGGCAGACACCCAGAGTGGGCAGCATGACACACTGCTCATGGGGAAGTGGAGCAACAAGACCCAGAGGAGGCTACGGAGATTGGAGGGCTGGGACATGTGAGGGAAGAAAATGAGGCTTGGAAGGTCACAGGGGGAGAGTGCTGACTAAAAGGCCATGGGGAACGACTCCCCCAGATATGTGCGTTAAAAAAAAAAAGAAAATGCAAGGTTATTTTGGGCAAAGTGATTAATGTGACTTTCAATTTTCTTGGTTTTTGGGCAGTTATCTCTACAGCTTCCACAGACCAACACAAGGAGATGGCATTGAGGAAGAGTAAGCCATCTAAAGAGGATGCCTACAAAGCCATAGTGGAGCTCATGGAAAAGGCCAAAAGAGTGTGGCAGATGGTGGAAGGAGGGAAGCTGGGGAGATCCAGGGAGAAATGGAAAGCAGGGAAGGGAAAAGGGGGTGATGGGAAGAGGCCAGCAGGGAGGCCACGCAGCCCTACCATGGTGCAGCCCCAGCTGGGGGTACCTCCCAGAGCGGCCAGTCCAGTACTGCCGCAGCCCCTTATCTCTGTCCCATCAGTACCTCCCCAAGACCAGGTTGTGGTTCCCCCAGCAGAACCCAGGCTGGATCCCCTGAGCCCACCAGCCTTCCCACAGCTAATAGTACAACCAGACAATTCAGGGTATCCTGAGTCCAGCAGGCCACAAGAAACTGACAAGACCACAGGTAAAGTAGCCAGAGCGGTAGCAGAAAGCAAAAAAAGAGTACATAGGTCAAATTATTACAGCACTCGGGATGGGGAGTTAGGTCAAATGGAATCTGCACTGGCAGAGATTAGGTCAGATTCAGCGGCAACAGAAGGGGATGAGAAAGGGTTAGAGAAGGCAGGTAAGGGAACAAGGGAGCTAGGAAGCCTGGGAATGCAAATAAGGGAGCACATACTGCTGGCCACGAAACAGAAGATTTGGAAGGGTGAGTGCATGGACATATTTGTGTTAGTGAGTCTGGAGGCAGCAACAAAATATGAGGAAATGGAGAACATAGGGAAGAGTGAAATGGCGGCAACAGTGGTTTTGTTGGGCAGGAAAGAGGAGGACAAATTTACCAAGGGAAAGACGTAGGATGGATGGTTTGTAGGTTTCACTACATACTCAGCTATAGTGCTGGAAAAGAAACCTGAACTGGGCATTCCGTTGATCATGTATTCCCTGATAATAAGACAAGCAAAGGCAAAAGGCGGGGTAGGCTGGATATATTATGACGAATTCTTCCGGCAAAGGATGGTGACCTATGGGGATATAAGATGGGATACAAAACAATTGGATCTGTGGACAGATTATGTAACTGACCAGTCCACACCAGAAGGGGAGATGAGAAAGAGGGGAGGGGCACCTCAGAGGTGTTGCTGGGCTTATAATAGGGCATTCTGCTCTTGGCCCCAATGTCATTTTCAGCATGCCTGTTCGGAATGTGGGGGGTCACACCCAGCGAGTAGACTCAGAATGACATGGGCACAAGGGACACAAGGGACAGGGGGGCAAGGCACAGGCCAACAGTTTTTTCAGGAAGGACAGGGATATAGGGGGCAGGCTTGGGGTAAGGGGAGGAGAAGTAGAGGGCACACAGGTAGAGGGAGCCAGAATTATTAAATACAAGGAATGAAAAAGGGATGAAAAAGGGGGGTATAATAGTACTGAAGGGGAGAGGGCAGGTGATCAGTTCCAAGCAGCGAGAATGCCCATTAAGACGGAAGTATGGAAAAAGTGGCTAAGAAAATATCCCGATAGGGAGGTGGCAGAGTCACTTAACTCATTGCCTCAACTGGAGCTTTCTGAAGTTGCAGCACTTGTCTCCTGTATACTGTTAGCAGTTAATCCTGGGCCTTTCAAAGCAAAATCAAGCCATAATTGGCATGCCACAAGCAAATGCTAATAGCACAAAAAAGGTAAGTGCTAGACACAAAGTATGAGTGGCAAAATTGTTCAGCATAAAATTACCTTTCCAATGGTGGTATGCATGGAATAGCAGGTAATTTAGTTTTATTTCTGTTCTGGTCGAAACAGCAAAAAAAATATTTTTTCCACTAAAAAATGCACCATAAACATGTTTTTGTTGGGAAATATGTAACATATCAACACCAAATTAAGCATCCAGACATTATATGTAATTTTAATAATTTGTTTGTAAAATAAACAGCTATTTCTGTAGTATTAAACATAATTTTTTCCCATTTGAGTCAAGGTGTGTTGGTGAGGTTTGAGGGACAAATCTGAACCATTCACACCATACCATAAACAAATGCATATAACTCCTAAAGTATACATGATACACACAATGTATCGGTGGCAAAGTTGTTCCACACAAAATTGCCTTTCCAACAATTCTGTGCAATCAACTGTACTCAATTCGGTTTTTGTTTTATACTGGCTGAGATACCCAGAATGTGTGTTTTCTTCAAAGTGCTTAGGTGGCTCTAGATGGACAACATTTCATAAACAAATATGAATAACTCCTAAAGTGAATATGATACACACAAAGTGTCAGTGGCAAAGTTGTTCAGCACAACATTACCTTTCTAATGGTACTATGCAGTCAAGTCTAATCAATTCTGGCTGGCAAGTATTATTAAAACATGTGAGTGACTTCTCCAGACATTTCTAGGGCACACAGTAAGTCTGTAGGTGACTTCTGTAGGCGTTCTGGGACACACTGCAGTTAGAGTTGCTGACACTGACAGGTGTTTCTAGGAGGCAATGAGTTAAGACAGGGTTTGAGATGGGCTTCCCATTAAAACATGAAAGCCTGAGACGAGTGAGAGAGGCGAATAATCTGCGTTCAGTGAGAGGGAAGGAGGACATCTTAAGAAGAAAAATTGAGAAAGAAAAAGCAGCAGGTAGGGTAGAAGGGCTGTACACTACAGCACCGCTGCTGAATGTGAGAATCTCTCCATTGGGATTGGTTCCCAAAAAAACAGCGTGGGGAACAGAGAGTGATTCACCACCTGTCATTTCCAGAGGGGGACTCAGTGAATGATTTCATAAGTAAGGAACATAGTAAAGTGAGCTATGCCACATTAGAAGAGGTGGTGCAGATTATCTGGGTGACTAATGATGCCTGGATTGTCAAAACGGATATAGAGTTCACATTCAGACTGTTTCCGGTTAGGAGGAAAGATTGGAACTTATTGGGCTTTAAGATTGGGGAACAATACTATTCTGACAAAGCAATGCCCTTGGGGTGCTCCATAGCATGTGCAACATTTAAAGCATTTAGCTCCTGTTTACAGTGGATATTTCAGGAGCAGAGTGGGTATAAGGCAGTAATACACTACCTAGATGATTTCCTGTTAATAGGCAGCGGGAAGAGGGAGACAGAGAAAATGTTGGCCAGCTTTCAAGAATTGTGTAGAGAGTTAGGGGTCCTGCTGGCACCAAATAAAACAGAAGGGCCCAGTAAGGTTTTAGAATTCTCAGGCATAGAAATAGATGCCCTGAATGAAGTCTTTAGGTTACTAGATAACAAAGTGGTGAAGCTGAAGAATCTGATTAGAGAGCTCACGGGGAGGGGAAGGGTGCAATTAAAACAGGTGCAGCAAGTCATGGGACATCTGAACTTTGCATGCAGAGCAATTGGGCCTGGTAGGGCCTTCACAAAAAGGCTAGTGAGGGCCACAGCGGGACTAACCAAACCACATTACTGGGTAGACATAACAAAGGGAGTTAAAGAAGACTTCAGGGTCTGGGAGGAGTTCCTCAATACTTATAATGGCTGTTCCTTTTGGCAGGCAGAATGGGTATATAACATGGATCTCGAGCTCTACATGGATGCGGCAGGGGGTTTGGATATGGGAGGCTATTTGAAGGGAAGATGGTTTGCAGAACCATAGCCTACAAGTTGGGTGAGGGATGGGAAAGTAAAAGATATCACACTGTTGGAAATCATGCCCATATGGGCCTGCACCCTGTTGTGGGGAGAAGAACTGCATAATCAGAAGGTCACATTTTGGCGTGACAACAAGGCAGTGGTGAAAGTTTTAAACAACAGGGGAGCCAGATAAGAAAAGGTAATGCGGGTTTTGAGACAATTAGTTTTAAGGGCCCTGCAATTGAACATGTCATTCAGGGCCAAACACATAGAAGGGGTACAAAATATCTTAGCTGACAGCCTTTCCCGTCTATAGCTGGACCATTTCCAGATGCTGGCACCAACAGCAGAGGATCAGAAAACACCCATACCAATAAACATCTGGGATGTTGGCGAGAGGGAGCAGAACTGCTGTTTCACAGCTCATGGGCACCATGGACTTTGAGGGAATATGAAGGGGTGTGGCAGGTTTTCCAAACATTCAAGACAACACACCACATGGAGGTAAGTGGGTCAATCATGAAGGAACAGTTAGGGAAGTTCACAGTAGATCAGTGGGAGAGAGGAATACCTCACAACACAATGGGGGTGTACCTAGTGGGGATTAGCTTAATCTGCAGCCTTAAGAAATGGAGGGACCCAATGAAGTCAGCGTTGATCAAGAGAATGATGCAAGGATGGGGAAGGTTGAAGCAAAGACCAGCGGATAGTAGATGACTGATAGGGCACTACCAGCAATTTGCAGATCAAAAGACGAAGCACAGTTATTTCACACAATTTACCTGGTAATGTTTGCAGGGGCCCTGTGAGTGAGTGAGCCTATGGGACATGGCAAGAAAGAAGAAGAAGGGAGGATTAGAATGGGAAGATATAAGCTGGGGGATGAAGGAAATACACATACTAATCAAGAAATCAAAGATAAATCAAGGGGGGAATGGTTGCACGTTGACCCTGAAGTCCCAAGAGGAGGACACAGTGTGCCCAGTAAAAGCTTTGTGGGCTTATGCCGCAGAGCGTGGGTATAGAACAGGGAGTTTATTTGTGCATGGGGATGGCAAAAAAGTCAATGGTTATTAGGTCACAGCCATGCTCAAGAAAGGCATGCGATTCTTGGGGGAGGATCCAGGCAATTATTCCTCCCACTCTTTTCAAATAGGGGCTGCATCACAGTGGGCAGCTGCAGGGGAGATGGTGACCAAGATGTTGGAAAAAGGGCACTGGTGGTCCACCAGTTACAAGAGGTATATTCTGGCATTGCAGTATGGAGACTAACATGTCATCTGTTTTTGTTTTCAGGTGCGGGACCACAAAGGTTGGAGGGGGAAGGTCAAGGAAAAAGGAGGTCTACGAATGGGAACTAAGACCATGTTTTAAGTAATATATTCTGCTTAAATCCTATAGGAAGAGGGAGGATCAAGGAAGTATGGATCTGTGGTCATGCATACGTTTATTGGGTGGAAAAGAGACCGGAGAAAAAGCCAGTGGGAAAACAGTTATACCAGGATGTGAGGAAATGTAGGTTGTTTTGGCGTGGCATCCGAGGGTTGAGATGGGTGCAGCTGCTTCCTACACTAACAGAGATGAAAGAGTGGTGACCAGTTCCAGACCTAATTGTCTTACATCTAGGGGGCAATGACATTGAGGGAAAACCATGGGTGGACACATACATGCAGGTAAAAAGGGATATGGAGAAAATACAACAGTGGTGGCCAGGGGTATGCCTTGCCTGGTCAGATATGATCCCAAGAAGGGTCTGGAGACATGAACACAGCCATAGAGCTTTAGACAGGGCCAGAAGAAAAATGAATAGAAGGGTAGGAACATTGATAAAGAAAATGGGAGGGCAGGTAATACAGCAGGGGGGTGGAAGAGTGGGTAGAGGATTCCTACATGTCAGATGGAGTGCACCTGTCAGATTTAGCCATAGATATATTTAATACGGAAATGATGGGCTTTATAGAGGCATGGAGGACACATGCAGACAGTACAATATAAAAAAATAAAAAATAAAAGGAGAAAGAAAAGGAGGAGGTCCCCTAGCCTAAGTTGAGGGGAAAGCCAGCCATCCAATGCAAGCTGGAGACTGGCTAATGGGAAAAAAGTGGAGGGGGGAGGGGAAGGGAGAAAGAAAAAGGAATAGGATGAAAAGAAGAAGAAGAAGAAGTTGAAGGAGGAAAAGTGGTCTTGGTTCTCACCATTACCTAACAGAAAAAGAGAAGAAGAAGGCACCCAGGGTTTCACCTGGGGGAGCGGGAAGAGGAAGAAAGAGGGATAATCAGAGATGGATATATGGATGCAATAAAATGCAATGGTGAAAGATATAATAATAAAAGATGATGAGATGGAAAATGGAATTATGATATATAATAAATTGATTTCCAATCTGAGCACAACAACAAACAATGGTCTTTGTCTTTTGTGAGGGAAAAGGGGGGAATCCGGGACAATTAATCCTTGAATGTGTAGTGGTACTAGGAAAGGGTACTTCACTATCACAGACTTAATACTTGTGTATTTACTTATTTTATTGATATCACTTTTTAATTAATGGTCATCGTTTTTTATTAATGGATAACCATTGTTTTATTCTGAGTTACAACCTTCCACGTGATGTTTTCGGTTGCAACATGGGATGTTGTAATCAGTGCCTGCAACTCAAACAACAGCTACTGTATGCAGCTCATTGTCTGCAAATCTCTGTCTGGGCAGGCTGATCATCTCTCCCAAAATGGAGGCTCCGTTCCTTGCAAACTGAGATTCCCTCCAAACTTATCCTTTCTCTTTCCCAGGTAATGTTTCCACATTTTTTTAACATCAATGTGGATGATCCTGCCTTCTAACTATAAAGAAATCTATCTGCTTGATCTTACCATTTTTACCACTTACTCTCGAGCGGGGCTCCACAGTAACTGATGAGTGCATAAGTGAGTGAGTGAGAGAGACAGGCTGTGTGTGTGTGTGTGTGTGTGTGTGTGTGTGTGTGTGTATGTGTGTTTGTGTGTAACAGAACTGTCTGCTGCACTAACTCATGTTAAAAAAAGAAAATGAATTATATTCATCAATTAAATAAAATAATATATGGGTGGGTGCATGTAAAACCAGAATTTTACACACACCCTCAGTGTGGGATGCATTTATAAACCCCTCAATCTTCTCCCTTGGGGTTTATGTAGCATCCCACACCTCAGGTCTGTGTAAAATTCTGGTTACACACCCACCCATGTATTATTCTATATATACAGTAGTTCACACCTGTCATTGCTAGTATATGAGGGATGGATATTGTGCTTGTAGCCACGCCCACTGATGAAGAAATTTTGTTTGACCTCGAAGCGCTGGGGCACAGCAGATCTAGTACACTGGTTTTCTGCTGGTTACAATCAGTGTTTAAATGTATCAATTTGCACAGAGTGAGGAATAAATTCAAGATTACTTTACCACTGTAGTGGAGTGCTTGCTTCTGTATTGTACTGTTTTGGTTATTTTGCAAAGCACTAGGTCTTATCCTGGAGCGCTATCTTCTGTGATGAAAATAGGCCTACCACAGATAGGGAGTAGTCCCAAACACTCTACCTCTGCAGGCCTGTTTAGGGTTTCTTTACCCACCAGTATCACCATACCCTCCCCCGTTCTCCTCTACTGCTGTTCACTTACCTTGCCTCCACTCTGCAGACTACCATGCATGCCTGTGGTCTAGAGTGGTGGAAGGAAGTGGACAATCTCAGGGAAGAAATCCCATTCCAAAAACTGTTCACAACACTCACTCTGACAACAGTTGCCTCTTTACTAAGATGGGGAGGCATTTGGATAATCACGCAGTAAGCAGAGTCCGGTCTCCAAAAGAGCAGCAGAAGCAGAGAAACCTTCAGGAACTTGGAGTTGTATTCCTGTCTCTAAAGCAAAGCACAGGATGTCACTGCAGATGTGCTAGAGATGTTCCTTGGTAAGATGACACACTCCTTCTTTGTGGCACTCACACTTCAGGGTCACTAGGTACTCTGGGGGATAAATACCAAACTACAATGATGCTATTGGGTGGCTATAGACATCTAACCCTTCAAAAATGGTGCCACTCATGGCCACCAACTTTCTTCATCTGCCCCAAACCAAAATCTTTCCTCCCCATCCCTATTCCCAGTTCACTAAGACATTTTGTTTTATGCAGCACTACTCTAGAAAAATACACAAACATACAACCCCCCCAAAAAAAACACTGAAACACAAATGAAAAACAAAGGATGTTCCTTCTGCTTATTTGAAGTCCTGATAGCATATGACAGTCAGATGAGACTATCCAGCACACAAAACACTTAAAAGTGAATGTCTGAAAATAAGAAAAAAAAATTTCTTTACTAAACATTTATCAGCAACCACCTAAGATTCTAGATTAATTTAGTATGTCTAGTACGTTCTTGTGGAGATGACAGCTGGGTTTCTAAATGATGGCAAAATGTAAATCACTGTTTCAGATTTTAGTGAGTGCAATTGTGGATTGCATGCATGAATACCTAGGGGCTCACCCTCAACATGACACAATGTATCACTGCATCATGTGCATGGAGCATGTCACAGTGCTCAACATTGTTGTCAAATGTCTGGTCTACACTAATGGTCACCCACCCACCCACTAGCTTCACTCTCCCTCACCTTGGCCAGCATTGCCCTTTAGGTCTAGTGGTCTTCTGTCTTCTCCCCATCCAGTCACCTCTTAGTGGTTCAGTGATTCCCAGTTCCTCACCCAATGTAATCAGTTCCTGGCAGACAAGTGGTTTCTTCTTCCCCAAGCATTCACTCTCTGGTAGTCAAGTGGTTTCCCCAATGTGCTGACTCCAAAGGTAACTGGCAATTATTATGCCCATTTACACACTTGTAACTCATTACTATCTACTTTTAGCTATTGGTAACTAGGGGCAGCTATGTAATTTTTATTTGTCTGAATGCAGCATGTAAGTCAAGCTGTAATGGCTGCTATGCGCTGTTATTGGTCCTGTGGGCCGTTCACCTACTGGTCTCCATCTTACGTACTGTGCACTTGCAATGCTGTCTGTGAGTGCAACAGAAATGTTTGCAGTGGTGAAAAGCAGTCTTTTTGAAAGTTTTGTACCATCTGAATCTTGGATACAGGTTAGCCTTAAAAATGTAGAGATACTTTTCCCAGTTCCCAGTGTATGAAGTGTGCAAGAGTACCTCAGAACAAAAATTAAATAGTTGAGGCTTACTGTTATACACAACCAGAGCTGTAAACTACTAGGTTGTTTAAATTACAGTCTCTGCCCCCACCTCCCGAGCCTAGCTATCATTATCAGAGACTTGTTTAAATCCATGTCTCTGATTACATTTTGTGCACTTGTTCAACAATAGAATAATATGATTATTGCTAGCAAGGTCAATTACAAAAATTATATTTATTTATATGTTATACTAACATAATAACATATGAAATTGACAGCAGATACAGGCCATTCGGTCTATCTAGTCTGTTCAAGTGTGCAGAACTTCAGTCCTTTAGACTGCAGCTACCTACTTTCTGATATGCCCTCCCCCATCTCGCCCTCCCGGTTTGTGCCCTCCCCTTGAATATGTCCCACCCCCTCTTGAAGCTCCCAACACTCTGCAGTGATATGACATCCTCTGGCAGAGCATTCCACCCTGCCACCACCCTTTCTGTGAAATAGTGCCTCCTCAGTTCCCTCTTGAACCTGCCCACTTCCAACTTCATAGAGTGTCCCCTGGTTTCCCTTCCGCCCTTCAGACTGAACATACATCTGGTGTCTACTCTGTTTAAACCCTTCAGGCACTTGAAGGTCTCAATCATATCCCCCCTCTCCCTTCTTTCCTCCAGGGTATACATATTGAGTTCTCTCAGTCTTTCCTCATATGGTCTGTCCCCCAACCCCAGGATAATTCTTGTTGCCCTGCGTTGTACCCCCTCCAGCAGTTTGATGTCCCTTTTCAAGTAGGGGCACCAGAACTGCATGCAGTACTCTAGGTGTGGTCTCACCATTGACCTATATAGGGGCAAGATGACCTCCCCACTCGTAGAAGTAATCCCACTTGCTATGCACCCTGGCATCCTGTTTGCCTTTGCTGCTGCCTTCCTGCACTAAGTATAGTGGTTCATCTCCCCAGGTATCAGCACTCCCAGATACTTCTACTCCTTGGATTTTGTTAATGGGACATCCTCCAGCCAGTAATTGTATCCTGGGTTCTTGCGTCCTAAATGCATCATTTCGTACTTCTTGGCATTGAAACCAAGCTGCCAAGTGCAAGACCATTTCAAAAGTTTCACCAGGAAAGACATAATGAGCTAAAAAAACTTGCTTCCAGAAGCTTCCAGGGAGAAGGTGAGAAGGGGAGAATAACAAAAAACTAATTGTAACAAAAAATTTTACAGTACATGAAAATAACAGTAACAATACAACAATTAGAAAAATAAATTATACAATGCATTGCAAAGCAAGGTAACAAGAGGCAAATCACAGAAGGAACAGGGCAACGGACTTACTCAATGGGTTACTGGAGAAACATTTCAAAATCTGGAGGCAAAATGCAGGCCTAGTTGTTATAGGGTGAAGAAGGAACAAGAGGAGGGGTAAGAACAGGTGTTGAGTGGGGGGAAGTGAGGGGGGAAAGAGGGTTCATGGACAAAACATTGTACGTAATGTCGGCGTGGCCAAGTCACAGTGGACAAAAAGTAATTAGTTAAATGTGGTCATGGTTATAGTAGTCTCAGGCATCTAAACTCTCAGTACAAAAGCCCTGCTTCTAGCACCACTGGCATTGTATTTGGTAGTGTCAGTCACAGGGATGCTTTACTGCCATTCCCCCACTTAGCACCACTAACCCTGTAAGTCAGGCAGGCGAGTGGTAGTGGGTGGGAAGAAATGCAGTCAGCAGTAAGTGAAAAGCATTTTTTTCATTACTCCGTAAGCTGAACGTGACCAAGCCTATACTCTCTGTCTTGTGTTTTCTTAATTCCTGCTCCACCTAAAAGATAGTTTGAAGTAAAAATACTCTTTTACTGTATGTCAGAAAGCACCATTCTGTTGTTATTCTTTCCTTGACCGAGTCGCATATCATACCTGTCCTTGTCTGCCTCGTCGCAGTCATAGGTAATTTATTGTTTTTAAATAAAGACCTTTTAAACACTGTGCACTTTAGTACAAACATTTTATGTGCACATAGGTATTTTTAGTAAGTATTATATATATTGTTTTAAAAAACTCCTGTGTTTGTTTTAAATAAAGCTGTGTTCGCATCCCACCAGAACTTAGTGCACACATAATCTTACTCTTGTAAAATAAACTTTTTATTTGCACAAACATACTCTTGATTTAAAAAAAAAATATTGATTTGCACCAAACTTATATGTTCTTTTAACAAACTCCCCATATCCCACCAGAACTTACTGCACACAGAATCATAGTCTTGTTAAATAAACCCCCTGTAGATTGATTTGCACAATTGCAGACTATAATTAATAGTCCAGCAACAAGATACCCAGGCAATGAATACAGTAACTCCATGTTGTCCATGCAGTGATATGTCAGCTCCAAATTATCCATGATAATTTGTCCGAGGACTAAATGGCTGTATGTGGGGAAAGAGTGGTAGGTAACTGAGGAGAGGAGGAGGGATGTGTATCAGGTAATTGCAGGAGTGATAGGTAAAGTCATGTATCAGGTACAGTTGCAGGAGTAAGTGGTGAAGTCATGAAGAAGGGAGGAGGGAGAGGATTGGGATGAGCAGGAATGAATGGTTGGGGGAGAGAATTCCAAAGTTTGGGGAAGTTGTAGGAGAAAGCAACCTGGCCAACAAGGGATTTCCTGGAAAGGTGAGTAAAGGAGCGATAGCTAGCATTATGAAGGGAGTAAGAAGAAGTTGGGGGGGGGGGCAAGGTAAATTAAACTGAAATAAATCAAGGGAGTATTTGATTACTGAACTCAGTACAGGCTTTTATTAGAAGTGTTACATTTCTAAATCCGTCTGTTGTTACTTAACTGGACTTTTTTGAAAGGTTTTAAATTATGCAATGATAATGATCAGAACACACTGTGATTACTTCATGTCAGTACATGCTCTATTATTTCATGCACTTTATACATATTGTGTCTTTAAGATTGTATTTATGAATATTTATGAACATGTCCTCTGTTCTGGGCCCTGCTAAACGTAAATAATATAATGTAAGTTTTTTCCTCAGCCCATTTTCAGAACACTCCCTGTATTTATATTACTGTTCTCACTGTTTTCTTTTGTGTTGGCCATGCATAATTATGTGTTGTCTCAGAATGCAGCTATAGTTAATATCTGTGTGCTTGTTCTGTTGATTTCATATCTTTTTATGAAAATTTCTATTAAATAAAAAAGTTTAAAAAAAGATTGTATTTATGAATATTTATGGGTGCCTACATAAAATGGTTGCGGTTTATCCAGAGTGCCACCCCCTGATGAAACCTTTGAATTAAAGCACTACATATGATTGTTCTGGCATTGTTGATGGAATCACTTCAATAAATTTTGCTTCACAAATAAACACATAGTGGTGTCTGCACCTTTTTGTTATTTTACATTTACAACTGCATGTGACTGTATGGGCCCTGAAACTCTACCAATAATGAAGATAAACATTTCTGAACAGAAACGATTGCCACTTTGGGAAGGTGGCCTTCCATTTTTTCAGCTTAGTTTGTATCCAGAAGGATGTGTGCATATTTTAAGAGGTATTTTTAAACAGACTTTATAATGTTCTCTGACCATACACAAGCTCTTCAGTGGAAGGTGTATTTCAGCAGTGTGCTGGTGTTTCCCTTGTTTTACTTTTCTTTTATTAGTTACAATAGAACTCATACAAAGTGCATCTCCCTGGTGCTCCATTTCCCTTTTTTTTAATTTCAAAAGCACAAGAACAAATATGTATACCACATGCACAATGGACATACTGAATTGTGATTACATTTGGTTGCCATGGCAGTCAGTCATCCACTTACAGGTTAGTGTCATCAAATAAAAAAAATGCTAATTTACAGAACAAAAGACAACAGAAAGGATCAAGGCACATACATTACAAGCTTAAACTACAGAGTGAGAAAAAGGAAGTTCTTGCAAATAGGTAGGTGTGATGATTCTGTGTGTCCAGTGGGTGCCACTGTGGGACAACTGACTGCAACATTTGAAGAGTGTGTCTCTGTTAGTAAGCAAAAGAGAAAGAAATGAGCCCTCTTCAGAATAGTTTTGAATTGCACAGTCTTAATTACTATAAGGAATATGCTATACCCCCACCATACATACTAAGGCTACAGTTTCATCAAGAAGTTCTGCTGACATAATGATCCATAAGTAGGAAGCACAAATGATTTACACATGTCACCAGAATTACAAGATTTAATAACAGTTTTGCTTGTGCTTCTTGTAATTTTGAGAAATGTATAATTAACTGTAACAGCTTGTTGATGAACAATACTTATTTAAAAGGTTATGCAAACTGAACTTTTCAATGAGTCAAGGCAAGTGGGCTGTTATGCTAAATTCTATACAGCATGCATATGTGTGTATATATTTATATTCATTGCAAAACACTGCTTTAATGCATCAGTTAGGGTTCAACATAATGCCACAAAAGCATGGAAATGTGGCGTTAGGGTTTTCACCCCTAACTCCTCTCCCCATACCCCAAGCAACAAAAGAACAAGACCACACAAGCAACCACAGGCAACCATCATCAGGTAAGACAAACAACATACAACTGTTTCCAGGTGACACAAATGCAGTAGCACTGACATGCTACCTTTGTGGATTTGTGTCTGTGGCATGCAAACTGTAATATATATACTCACTTGCCACTGCAGATAGAAATCCACAATACTGAAACAACACCACTACATCTGTATACAGAAGCACAGGCCACTGCAGCTAGATGCAAACCCATGATATCCAAATTACAAAACTTCTTTTCTCTATGTCACTATAGAACTTGCCCTTTTGTAGTCTCAGGTAATCATGGACACTATAAGACATACATCAAATTGATGGGCCTGCACTTCTGCAGCCACAGGTGTAAGACATACACACTGACCTCTGGGTGCAGAAGTGCAAATGCCACAAAACCCATGATACCAAAATTGCAGCAGTACTTCTGTATGCTGAAGTGAAGTCTCTGAGGTTCCTGTGTCTCTTCAGCCACAGGTGTAAGACATACACCAACCTCTGGCTGCAGTTATGCAGACATAAGTACTGTTGCAATATGGGTAGTATAGTTTTAGCAACAGATCTAGAAGTTTTTCAAGGGGGTAGCAATGTTTCAGTTATGCAGCCGCATATAGAAAACCATGCAGTAGTGAACTGTGTTATCTAGTGAGGTACCTCATACACTGTGCATGAGTACTTCTGCCATAGAGACACAGGACCCATGGAATATCTGTCTTTAGAAGCATAGGCCCTATGTACTCACGCACGCTGCATGGCATACACACACGGGGGGCCTGTGCTTATGCAGCCGCAGATATGAAGCCATGAGGGTAGCACATCACTGCTGTTGCATTTGTGTCATCTGGAAAGAGTTGAATGTTGTTTACTTGATGCTGGCTGTCTGTAGTTGTTTGTACGGTCTTGTCCTTTTGCTGCTTGGGGGGGTGGAGAGTTAGGGTTGGAAACATTAATGCCATATTTCCATCCTTTTGTGGCATTATGTTGAACCCTAACTGGTGCATTAATGCAGTTTTTAGTAATGAATTTCCTTACTTTTTGAGACAGTATAATTGTATACTCATTTGCCCGTAGGAACATATTTCCATTCCTCCATAGATGCATACTGGAATTTATTTGCTTGGTTGTATGGCTTGTTAAATGAGAGACCAACTTTCTCTGTCCTTGTATAACTGTGTGGTGAAGCTAGGTCTACAATATGTACTTCATTACTGGTGTCCATATCACAAAAAGTACATCAACCTGCTGGACAATTTCCAGAGGATGGCTACAAAGATAACAGTGGATGACCACAGTAAGGCATAGTATGAGAGATTTATGGCTGTGAACATCTACTCAGTACAGAACAGGACAGGTAGAGGGGGCAGGATTCAGACCTTCAAGAACTAGAAAAAGATAAATAACATGGATACAGAACCTCACTTTACCTTAACTGGCAACCATAATATGAGAGGCCACAGTGCTAAGATGCAGGCAGGGAGATGTAGAAGCAAACTGACAGTGCACATTTTACACATAGGATGGTGGACACTTGCAATTTGTTGCACTTCAAGAGGAGCTAGAATAGCCATAGGGAGAAAGTATTCTCCATGAATACTATAGATGGGAAGCATGGGAGGAGTGAGGAAGTGTATCAGACCCACTACATTAGCCTCTGGACACAGCAGTAGTAGCAGACTAAATAGACCAAATTGCCTTCTTCTCTTAGCTTCTTCATATTTTCATATTTTGTACTTGACCAACCAAAAGTTGAACTTTGAACTACATTTTGTGCTTCACAAACCAGAAATAGTAGTTTGAACAACATTTTCTGGTTCGTGAACCAAACATAATACTTTGGAGCAACTCTATTTGATGGATCATGAGCCAGAATACCAAGTTAGAATCACTTTTTTCTGGTTTGCAAACTACAATCTGTAGTTTGAACCACTTTTCCTTGTTTGCGAACCAGAACATTTTTAGTTCAAATAAAAAAACAAGTGGTTTGAACCAGAAATCACTTGGGAGAGATCGTGAATGTGTGAAATATAACATTTTGGCAGATTTCCCCATAAACAGTCTATGAAATCTTGCTTAGGTAAAACAGTGCACATTAGGGATGTTTTAGTTTTTCTAAAACTATCCCTTTAATCCCTTTACAAGTGTTTTCAAACTTCAGTAGTAACAGAAATAAAGAAACAAAGTGGTGGCTGTTGCGAACCAAAAAAAAAAGTGGTTAGTGAGACCCATGTTTAGTTCATGATACATCAGATTTGTGAACCAAGAAACATTCTCCCAAACCAGACATTTCTGGTTCATATAGGGCATCTATCTGAAACCCTTTTTTTAAATCCTTATAAGTCAGGAACCCTTTAATATAATTTCACCAAACCTTCGGAAGGCACTACCTCAACACAGACCACATGTATCCTGAAAGTTTTATGCAGAAATTCACTACTGTGTAGCCTGTACATGAGAGCAAAAAACAAACAAAAAAACCCTTGGTAAGTATAGGTAAAAATGTGACCTTTTTATAAAATAAGGGGTATCCAGATCTTGGAAACCATACAAGATGCCATCATAAACTCTCAACATTTTCACAACATGACATGTCCATGGAAAATGCAATTGTGTGGCCTATTCCAGTAACCTTCCTCAAAGTTATTAAACTGTAAAGAGCGGGGTTTAACACTGAGCACTCTACTGAACCCTAAATATGGGGGGAGGTAAAAGGTAGGAGGGGGGTTATATCAGGTAGACTAGATGAGCCATATGGTCTTTTTCTGCTGGCAAAATTCTACAATATGTATGTATATGTGTGTATATATATATATATATTATTTTTTACAGGAATACTCAAATTCATAATTCCAGTAATACACTTCAGGGTGTGGTATGTCCATGGATATCATTGTTTTTAGGGTGCATGAGATACTCAAACTGTGGACTAATGCCTCCCAACCTACCCAAGGTATGATATGATCCATGGACATACCAAACATTGACATGTATTATTGCCTAAGTATATCAACAGACAGATCCAGTGTACCACACCCTTAATCATGAGAGTTGCAAAACATTACTCTCTTCTCAGTGCCTAATGATGCCTGCAAGGTACAGTACATGCTAGGTGTTATTGATTCACAGCTAGTTAATAGCTACTGTATATGAAGTGAAAGTGTTTTTATGGCTGTTTAATAAATCAGCTTATAGGCCTATTTATGATGTCTACACAGCACTATGCACGCTGCGTAAGCCCTATGCAGAGGTAGATACATGCAGAACCCATGGAAGTTGCATCCGCATGGTATTCAGAAACTGAGCATAGTGCCATGTGCAGAGCCACCACAAGAACATGTGCGCCATAGTGGATACGAGGCCACACAGGTGCATTCCACTCTAAGTGGTTCGAGTGGGACACAGTACATGCATGCATGTTGCAAGTTACATCAGAAAGGCATGTCATGTCCCCGTGTATGTAATACGCATTCTGAAAGCAGCTGTAAGCAGCCTACACAGTGCAAACACCATTGGATGAGGCCAGCAAAGTGGGCCACAGGGTGCAAGACACTGCCCGCTGCAGCTACACATGCCAGCCACACTCACCAGCCATGCACGCACCAATGCAATGCATGTCAACTGCACCAGCACACATGTCAGCCACTTGCCATGTGCCACCATTGCAAATATGACAACATGGCCCATATGGCCAGCCCCAGCATGGTGCACTTGCCAACCGGCATGGGGACTCACATCATGGTGTACTGTGGTGCACATGCAGGCACACACCAAGCACGCCAAAAGGCCCTGTCACGGATACACCTGGAACACAGAGCCCCCCCACACACACATGGCCACCTGTGCACACTGTGCCAGTGTGAGGAAGCAGACACTGAGACATAGATGGAGTAGAATACCTTTACTGCCAAACACAGCACATTACATGCAGGTGCAAGCAAAATAATAGGGCAACAGTCCCGGGGGGTAGGATCAATCGGAGTCTTCCTCTGAGGGTAGGTCCAGGCTTGTGAAAGGTGTCAGCTCAGATGGGGTGTATGTAAACTCCCTCTCCTCAAGTACTAGTCACCTAATAGGGCCACAGTATCGCTGAAATGAGAAGAGCAGACAGAGGGGACCGACATCAGTGCCACGGCAACATGCAACAACTCTGCCCTGGCAATGCTAGCCACCCATCTGCACTCGCACATGTACACACACACACACACACACATATATATGCATAGCCACTGACCACCTACCTTTGAGGAGGCATGGATGGCCCACATGTCCCCCTCATCACCCCTGTAGACATAGTCCTCCATGCTGCTCCATAAATCTAGTCACCATGGCAGGTCTTGTGGCAGCTGCCACTGCAGGGTGACCATACGGGCTGGGCCGGTCTGGGCCCACCCACCTCCCAGTGTTCCAGGACCAGCACCACCTTCTGATGATGGGTCCCCTGTGAAACACAACAGGGACAGTGATAAGCAGACACACACATGGCACAGAGCCCAACCCACCTATCAAACACACAAGCCAGATGGCCACCGGTGGAACCACTGACCTGTCGCTTTTCAGTAACATTCCATATTTCACCAGCTGGTATGCCATCCTGATAGGTGGTCTCCACCACCCAGCACAGCCATCGTGGCAGGGCGAGCCTGCCATGAACATCCCTTTCTGCCATGGGTGGTGCTGCTCCACCATCATCTCCACAGCAATTATGGCATTCCGTGACAGGCACACCCACACCACATGAGTGTGTCATGCCATAAGGGCATGTGTGACACACCACACACCATGCACGCATACACGTGTGGATGTGCAATGCCACTTAGTTAATGCTACTAGCGTAGTTGCATTGCGAGGTACCCAGGGGCACTACTACATATGGTGCTTCTCAAGGAGGCAGAGGCACAGCATCTTGCATGACCATGGCACCATCCATGGTCATTCAGGCCACACCTCATTGCCCAGATGCTGCACCCCACCAACATCCTACAGCATTACCAGGTTGACCACAGCATGCTACGGTACATCTGTGGCCTTGCGGAGGATGTGACTAGACCAGCTACAGAATGCTCCATTGCCATGTTAGTAGAGACTAAGGTGCTGTGTGCCCTACAGTACTACACCACAGGCACATTCCAGCAGGTGATGGGTGACATGATGGGTGAGTCAGGCGTCTGTGTCACGGGCGCTGCACCAGGTGACTGATGCCCTGGTGAGGCACCGGGAGAGGAACATCATAGTCCCTACAGAAACTGCAGGGCTCGGGGCTGTAATGGGTTCATTCCTGGACATGTATGGCATGCCGAACATGGTGGGTGCAATTGACTGCACGCATGTGCCCATCCTTGCCCGCCCATCAATGAGGATGCCTAAAGAAACCATAAGGGACACCATACTATCAACTGTAAGGTCATCTGCAATGCAATGGGCATCCTGACCAACATCCTGACTCGGTACTCAGGTTTGTGCCATGATTCCTACATGTGTGACAACAGTGCCCTGAGGCGCCATATGGAATGGCAGCTAGAGGGCTATGGCTGGCTGTTGGGTGAGGTCCCATAGCCACGTGTGGATAAGTTTGCTGCATGTGCAACCCAGCATCACTAACCAGTCCTTTGTTCTCTAATCCCACAGGTGACAGCAGGTACCCCCTGAGAACTACACTATTGACACCATATCTGACTCCATGGCACCCAGCGGAGGTTGCATTCAATGCAGCTCACAGGTGGGCATGCAGCATTGTGGAATGCATGATAGGGCTGCTGAAGATGTTTTTCTGATGCCTGGACCACACAGGTGGCACGATGCTGCTTGCACCGGGTATGGTGTGCAGAGTGTTCACAGCCCATGTTATGCTGCACAACATCTGCATGAGCCGCATGGTGCCAGAGCCACAAGATGTACACCCAGAGGAGGGTGGCGAGGAACCAATGCCTCATCCCCATAGACTGGCACTACCCGAGGAAGGTGCCAGGGTTCTGTCTATAGGCAACCATGCAGCGGGATGCATGGCGGTGAGGACCATGCCCCATCATGTGGCCCATGGCACATTTGGTAGGTAAGTTGTCGCGCATGCTGGAGATGAAGAGAGTGCCAGACAGTTGGCATGTGTGTGATGTGTGTGCCATGGTGTTGCCACAGCCACAGTGTGCCAGAGGTGTGCACACCACACCTGCAGTCCACCATGCATGACGCATGCCATTACTGTACCATGGGCCATGCCAAGAGCACACCACCATGTGCATGGTTCATGGTGGGTGTGTGAGGGTGTGTGCCAGTGCAGTGCACGGCATGGGCCAGTGGCATGCCCGCATAGCGCACTTCCCAGGTGGTGCAGGTCCATGGGGTGTCAATGAAAACCATGGAGTTTGCAGTGGTGGGGGGGCAGTGTGCGTGGCATGTGGCAGTGCTGGAGGGTGTGTGGGTGAGGGTATAATGTCCATGGTGGTCATGTGCATGTCAGCCACACCATATCACTGGGTTGCAGGCCTCTGCTGATGTCCACCATGTCCGTGCACCCATCTGCCTTCTGCCATGTGGTGTACTGTGTCTGTTCTGTGTGCACTACCCTGTGCCACCTGTATATGGTGAAATCTCTGGGCTGCAGTGCTTGGTCCCGCCTCCTGGTCGGCACTGGCCACCGTGGGTTGGGGGTGCTGTCTGGCACTGTTGCGCTGCTCCTGTGGTTCCACAGGCATGGGGTCAGGCACACTGACCAGTGCCATGGGTGCAGCCATGGTGAGCCATCCCTGTTGGGTGGCAAGGTGGACAGCAATGGCCAGGAGTGCATCGGCCATCCGCTCCTGTGCCCTTGCACCTACAGCCACCGCTTCAGCCAGGCATTCCTGGGCACGCACACCTGCAGCCACTGCCTCTGCCATCTGTTCTTGTGCCCTCACACCTATGGCCACAACTTCTGCCAGCCTCTCTTGCACCCACATGGACCCCACAATTACCTCCACGAGGCAATGCATGTCCTCCATACACTCCCTTGTCACCTGCAGGTGGTCCCACTCCAGCTGATGGAGGTCTGAGTAGTAGCTGGCTAGGAGTGAGCTGCTGGTGCCCAGTCTGAAGCATCCTGTGGGGGGCCCTCGGAGGCTTCAGTATCCTGGTCCTGTGTGGGGGTGTGTGGCTGATGCTGAGGTTCCCACAGTCACAGCGCAACTGTCCTCCATGGGGATGGTGTTGTCTTCACTGCTGTGCTCCGGTCTTGTGATGGCTGTTCCACATCAGCACTGCACTCCTTTGTGTCCATGTCAACTGTCACCTCTGTGTCTCATCCCATGCTGGGGCTGCTCTGTTCCTTCTGCTGCTGCCACTCCGCAGTCCATTCTCTGTCTCTGCTGTTGTGATCTATGGGTGTGGTGGATTGCTGGGTGTCCTCCTCCTGCATGGACACTGCTCCATGCTGTTGCAACCCTGTGTGTGGGATGGGGTGCACCTGTGTGTCCGTCATGTGCAGCTACGTGCCCCGTGTTAATGGCAGTACTCACCTTTGCCTCCTGTACTTGGTGGGCCTTTGCTGCCTCTTCCTCCTCCCATGCTGGATGGTCCCTCTGTGGCACTATCATCATTGGGCACTGTGGGATGGAGCATAACAGGTGGCTAATGACTGTTGCCATTCATCGGTTCTGTGGTTGTGCCCTGTGCACCCACACATCATGCTTACCTGGCATGCTGTCCAGCCCATCTGGCTGGCCATCCTTGAGGATGTTGCTGATCATGTCCACAACCTGCTATTCTATGGGCATCAGGGGTGGGTCAGGGGGTGGCGGTCTGCCACCTGTGGCACCCTGTGACTGGTGTGCCCTGCTCAGCCACCTCTTCACCTGGGAACAGAGGTCATTCCACTTGTGCTTGATGGCCATCAGTGTGTGTGCCTCAGTCCTGCGACATTGATTGCAGCCTGCAAGTCCAGCCGTAGTTGGGCCTTGGTCTTGGCTGGGTGCTCAATGACTACCACCTGAACAGCACATCGTAGTGCTGCCTGATCTTTGTGACAAGGATGGCCACCTATGCCCCTGTAAAGTTCGGGGACTGCTGTCTCCTTCTGCCACCACCCTTAGCCATGCCCCATCCTCCAACATTGCCAGTTAGGCACGTTGTGGCCATCCCTGCATGCTTCTTTCGCGGTTGCTGCTGCCATCTTCCGTGGACATCCCTCTTCTGTACTGTGTATATCGCTGGCATGTAGCTTTTCTGCATCTTCTTATATGGTGGGGTCGAGGGACATTCTTAAAGTCTTGCACTGACTTCATCATGCCCCTGTGTGCAGCTGCGCACCTCCTCTGTCTCCACCCTGGCCTCCTGGGGGGGTGTCGGCCTGTGTTGTGCATGCTGCATATTTTGATTTTGCTGTGCGGCCTGCAGCTGCATGCCTGCATTTACATCCATTTCGCACGTAGCACTAAACCTTCGTGAATAGGCCCCATAGTTTAAAAAAACATCAAATAATTATTCACGATTAAAGTAGTAGATCAAGGATGAACAGAATTTAAAAATGACGTGTTAATTGTGTTACTAGTATTGTCCCATAGGGTATAATATACTAACATACTAACATACTATTTGCCAGCAGATTAGGCCTTATGGTCTATCAAGTCTGCTCGAACCTAGATCCTTAGTTGGGTGCCGAGACCCTCCCATCCCTTGTGCTCCAGAAACCCCTATCATCCATCCCCACCCCCCCGGGACAGGCCATCATCTGATACATCCACTTTCTGTGTCTGTCCCACCCTCTCTTAAAGCTCTCCACTGTGGATCTCTGAACCAGCTCACCAGGCAGAGAATTCCAAGGGTCCACCACCCTCTCAGTGAAAAACCTCCTCCTCTTTTCCCCCCTCACCCTTCCACCTTCCAACTTCAAACCATGACCTCTGGTGATGCCTCCCTGCTTCAGTCTAAAGATCCCCTCCATGTTTACCCTATTTATTCCCTTGAGGTACTTGAAGACCTCCAATCATGTCCCCTGTCTCCTCTCCTCCAATGAAAACAGGCCAGAGCTCCTCAAGTCTGTCCTCGTAAGTCAAACTCCTAGCCCTCGTGATCATCTTTGTTGCCCTCCTCTGTACCCTCTCCAGGAGCTGTATGTCCCTCTTCAAGTGTGGTCTCCAGTACTGTACACAGTACTCAAGGTGTGGTCTAACCAGTCCATTGTACAGCTGCAGAATCACTTCCTTTGCTCCTAGAGGTGATCCCCTTGCGATGCATCCCAGCATCCTGTTTGCCTTGCTAGCTGCTCCTGCACTGCTCAGTGTTATTCATACATGTATCCACCATGACCCCTAGGTCTTTTTCCCTGTTGAGGCTTCCAGCACCTCCCTCCCAGGGTGTACCTGTGTTTAGGTTTCCCACCAAGATGCAACACCTTGCACTTGGTGATATTGAAATTTAATTTCCATGTGTGAGCCCAGCTTTCCAGGGTGTCCAGATCCTTGCAGGGCCAACCTCCCTCTTCTCCCTCAACTACTGCTCCCATCTTGGAGTCATCCGTGAAGAGACTCATTTCACACCCTATACCATCCCTGATGTCTGATATGTATGCATTAAACAGGATTGGACCCAGGACCGAGCCCTGTGGTACCCCACTACCAACCTCTGTAGGGTTCGAGAGCTCCCCACAGACCACTACTCTCTGAGTGCGTCCAGCTATCCAGTTTTCAATCCATCTGACCATATAGTGTAGGTATATACTGTACTTTTTATTAGTGCAAGTAAATACTTTTAATTGTTTGACTAGTATAGGTATATAGCTGTTGTTAGTGTAGGTATATAACTGCAATTGCTTAATTAGTACAGGTATACACTTTTAATAGATAGATTAGTCACAGGTTTACAGGGAAATAAATGATGGTCTTTTCTATGGGAAAAGTTCCCATCCATCTCACCCAAAATTCAAGATGCAGCCATCTTGATACCTTGCTACATCGTTTTTAGACAAGATAGACTAACCAAAAGAGGTGGCATATGTGCAATTTACCTAAAGGACTCCCTGCATTGTCTTGCCCTTCCCATGACCAGCACTGGTGACAATATGTAGCTATTCGCTATTAAAATCCTTCTTGGTGCGCACAACAAGGCCCTTACTATGCTGCCAGTTTACATCCCACCCAAGCAGATGGCCACTGGTTTGGTCTTACTCATGGACTGCATAAGCAGCCTGAGCCTAAACTCCAAAATTATAATCCTAGGAGATTTTAATGTCAACTGGTTCTCCTCAGACGCTTGTTCCTTCAAGGACACCATCTCATCCATCCATTTCACCCAGCATGTTGAATCCCCAGCTAGAGTGAACCATAGGACTGGGTCAAGCACCTTACTGGACTGGGTGCTTTTGAACCACCCAGAACACATCTCCTCTACTTCCATACTCCCTGATGCTATCAGTGCTGCTGGTCCAATAAATTCCATAAGACCCCCTCAAGAACAATTACTAGTCGGGGCCTTATCCGTGGACACCTTGAGCAACTAAAATCAGATCTTCACCACCAAGACTGGTCAAAACTTTATGCTGCCATTGACATCAACACAGTGGTCAATCATTTCATTAACCAGTTCAATGCTGTCTGTGATAAGCATGCCCCTATAAAAAAGCAAGGTCAAAGGAATCTGTAATCCCTGGATCACACCTGACCTTCTTCAGCTCCTTAATTCTAGGGACCACCTCTGGCATAGCGCACGGGCCACAGGTCAACAAGCTGACTTTCAGAACTAAAGGAGAACATGAAATGAGGCAGTATAGTGCAGTGGTTTAAGGCTCTGAGCTGCAAACCCGGAGACCTGTGTTTGAATCCCACAGCTCCCACTTGCATACTGTGTGACCCTGAGCAAGTCACTTAACTTCCTTGTGCTCCCAGGTCACACCTGTAAACAAACTTCAGCTTAGTGTGTCTCTCCTGGTTAAAATTTTAAAAAAGAATGTACCAGAGCTCGTCGCACTGCAAAAAGTCAGTACTGTACTACAAAGAAGCCCTGTCTCAGGCCTGGAATGATGATTGGTAGGAGGTTCTGGAGCAATCTGAAAGATGTCACTGGAAAAGATCCCAAACTAGCATCCTCCATGCTCTTAATCGATGGTATCCCTTCGCCTGACCCAAGACACAGCACAAATACTTTCGACAATGCTTTTACTGACCTACTTAGTATCCCCCCCGACATTTTTAACCCTACCACCACAAATGTTAACCATGGCAAACCTGATCAGCCCCTTCATCACCTGCCGTTCTACTTCAAAGTAATCTCAGAAGGTGAGGCAAGAAAATACTCCCTGAAGGTGCTTGGGAAATCTAGACTCAGTGGGGGTACCCTTGACCTAAAACTTGTATGCCTTACCTTGGATGAAATCTTGGCACCCCTTACTAAGATAATTAACTTTTCCCTTAGCTACTCACAATTCCCACATAAATGGAAAGCTGCAGTGGTGACCCCTGTGCATAAAAGTGAGGATTGGGCCCTACATGGAAATTACAGATCAATTTCCATTCTCCCTCCACTCTCAAAAGCCCATGAGCGCATAGTCGCAGACCAATTGGTTGAGTATTTGGAAAAGTATCATCTACAATCTCCACAACAGCTTAGGTTCAGGAAAGGACATAGCACCACCATAGCTTTACTAGAATTCACTGGCTTCATACATAACTCTCTGGATCATGGTCACCTGGTTGGTGCAACATTCATTGATTTAACAAAAGGCTTTGGCATGATAAACCACAGTCTACTGATCGACCAGGCTTAGGGCTCTCCAGAGATACCACAAACTGGTGTAAAAGCTACCTTGAAAACCATTCACAACAGGTTAAGATCAGAAATATCCTCTTGGGTAGTAGACCTGTCTGCTTAGGAGTCCCACAAGGGTCTATCCTGGGACCGCACCTGTTTAGTATCTTCCTAAACAAGCTCCCAAGCTCCTGCCAATGTCATATCAGCCTATACGTCAACAATGCGGTTATATTCACCAGTAATCCTGACCCCAAACATCTTCAGTTACAACTAAAAGGCTTTGCAAATGTTGGAAAATGGTTCAGTGATCACAAGCTCATAATGAACTATAAAAAGACAAAAAACATGCTTTTTTTCTAGCTCCCACAGAAGGCACAAATCCTTCCCCCTTACTATTACCAATGAAGAGGGGTATCTGCTGGAGCTAGTACAACATTTGAAATACCTGGGTATTACCATTGACAACACTATGTCCTATGTCCTTCATAGTGACAATATTGCCAAAGCAGTCAATATGTGCATTGGACTGCTCTACAGGCACAAACATAGCCTGACCTCAGAAGCTCTGAATCTAACCATACACAGCCCTGTTGTCTCACTAATAGACTATGGATTGGCTATCTATGGGTCTACCACTGATACGTCCCTCTGCCGTATCAAACTGGCTTTAAACAAAGCCTGCCAACTCCTCACCAGAGGGGCTCCCCTAACTCACACCTGTGATCTATATGCACAGGCAAATTGGCTTCAGTATGATGGCAGAATTATGTACCAAAGATGTCTTCTTGCAAAAAAAAGTTAGCCTAGGACTGATGCCCCCCAGGTGTTCAGAAGCTCCTCATCCCCTGCTACAACCCACGTTGCACCAGAAGCTCCGACAACATAATCTTCAAAATTCCCCGATGCCACACTTCCCTTGGTTAACGTTCTTTCGCTTATAGAACCCCAGTCTGGTTCAACTCTTTGCAAACTGACATAACCACCTCTGAGACACTGGATGCATTTAAAGTAAGCTTCGGCAACACCTAATTGCTAACACCATCTTTGACTGCTTCCACCAGATTTAATCCACCTGAGCATGTTATCTTACTGGCACTTATACCGGCTTTCTCTTGCTAGCAACCTTGTCCCTTCCCCCCATTCCTCACCCCCCACTCATCCCCTTTACACTTCCCCCACTCTCTCACCTCCATCTCCTTTATTCTAGCTTTCCAGCCTTTCTCCTCTACCCTCTCTCTTGCCCCCTTCCCACTCACCATCCATCCCTCTCTCTCTCCTTCATCACTCCCCTTGACTAGGCCTCACAGGCTGCTTCCCACTTCTTTTGTTCACTTTTGTACTGTCCCTGATTGTCTGCTTTATTTGTATATCCCCTCCCTCTGGCATACATTCTACAATGCCACTCAAATTGTTGCTTTAGTGATTTTAGTAATTGTTTTGTTCTACTGTGTCTTGGCTCAGTATTCTTTTACCTGCCACTGTAACTTATTTAATTGTTAGATGCCTAGTAACAGTCTTTTGTGACCTGTCTGTGTAATTAACTGGCTTGGAACCTATGTAAAGAGCTTTCTGCTCAAAGGTGTTATCCGAGAATGCAATAAGTAAATAAATGTATTAGAACGTAATAAGGCATCAATTAAAAGCAACGTAGGAAAAGTACCAAACATATTATGAAATGTGAAAGAACCCACTCACAACTTGCCTACAGATTAAGGTTAAAGCTTAGATTGGTGTATTATGTATTAGTTCAAACTGGGTGTCATTCATATACTGTAGAGTCAATTTTTTATGCTTTTGTACAATTTTAAAATTAAGTACTAATGATGTCTCTGTATAGCTATCTTGATTGAAGGTCTGATGTCAGAAACATCACTCTGTGGATGCTGCTGTCTGGTACTCAAGCAGGAGTGAAAACTGTTCATTTATGTCAACAATGTAAAAATAGAGGCATGCACTCAGGTGAAAAAAACCTGATGGAAAAAATGTGAATGACAGGAAAAATGTTTCCTTATATAAGAACCTTTTTTCAAAATTAAAACAAGTCAAAATAACACTACATATTCAATTGGTGTCCCTGGCAAAACACAACTAAAGGCTTTACAGATGTACAATATATGCATCTTGATAGTTTTTTTGGGCTGATGAGATCAGGGTGTGAGCTACTGTAGAGATAAAAAAAAAATGGAAATGGGGTAATTGTTATTATATATCCCCACAAAATGTGTCTTATCACTACTTTAATATTAAATGAATGCACCAATTACCCTGGGGGGTAAGGGAGGGATGAAGATGATAATAGCCTATGTCAAAATAGTAAAACAGAGATGGTAAGAAATGTGTATGGTTGTTGGTGGGGGAAGAAAATTGGAAGAGAAACTCAGAAAACACACACACACAAACACAGACATGATAATTATTGAAACCTGCATCATATTGTCGTGCAGTAAAAGGCCAATGCTCCAGAGAATGCTAGATAATTTAAATGGAATTAAATGGTAAAAATTGTACTAAAGGGGACCAAAGAAAATACAATAAGTTCAGTACCAAACTGGGTTCCAAGAGGAATATTAGGCAGTGGAATACACACATAAAATGGGTACCCCCAAAAACTTTATGGAAACAATTTTATATTCTGAAGATAAGAATGAGGATTTTTTTTAAGGATAAACAAAATACAGTATTAGCAAACTTGCCTATGGGCCCCATCAACTAGAGTGAGACATACTATGCCAGTGACCATCAAAAGAAACATGGTTAAACAAAGCAGAAGGCAGCTTATAACGCTGAACATATCCAAATATTTTAAATAGATTTATACATTTATAGCAAAGTATATATTAACATTGATAGTTGGAAAACAATCACAGTTAGCAGTATTACCGAACAGTGACACTATTGAATACTTGTCAGGACTTATAATTACAGGCTATATCTACGTCCTCTAAAGTAAATTGACTGCTGATTACCACACGTAATAATCTGTAAACTGAGGATCACCCCGTGATAACTGGAATAGTGATCATAATGACATCATGTACAGATAAAGGTAAGAGGCAATGAAGGTGAATACTAGATACCTACAGTACCAGTGGGGGAACCGTGCTCCAGAATCTGGCTTGCCTGAGTATTGTATAGATGGAGAGGGGGCCATTTATGATGTTAGGAGCTGCTGTCAAAATGTATTGCAGGATGTAAATAAACAAATTTAAAATGTGTTCTGTGTTTATTCATGTTTATGCAATGTGACTTAATAGATCAGACTCAAAGACAAAAAAAAAAATGAGCATCTCAATACAGGCTATCCCTGTACGTGTCCTTTACTGACACAATGAAGCATTGCTCCCACATTACTTAAACTCACATGCCTCTAAACAAAACATTTACCTTTCCACAGCCACAAATATCTACCTTGTAAGTCTACTGTAGTATTTCCAAACTCAGAGGTTATCACTGCCTGACATACAGTACTATAATAACTGGTGATCCCTGTTATCAACCCGTTTTCCAGAACTGTAAAAAGTCGTATCAACCCGCAGGTTGATACGAAAAAAGTCGATACGACTTTTACAGTCTCACGACAAGAAGCCTGCAGCACTCGCATTCCAAAATAAACAGTTTCAAACTCATAGCAAAACCAACACGGAGACCCGCTGCCAAAATGCTCCTACTTCCTTACTAGTAGGCATGCCCCCACGCTACCACTTTATGTGATGTAGTCTTTGAATAAGCGTGGGGCGTGCCTAATAATGTAAGTATAACGTTTAAATCTCACGTCTCCTTGATGTGATAATACTTATATTGAATTTGTTTTGGTGCCAGTTATTATAAAAAATAAAACATATGTAGGGGGTAGAAATGAAGGTTTTCCACACACACTCACTGTGTGATAATACTAAAACCTCTCAAGCTTCGCTCTCGAGGTTTACATATTATCACACAACTTGGGAGTGTGAAAAAACTCCATATCAACTCCCTACATATGCATTATTCTCTATTTACACCTGTCGTACTTTTGACACAACTACTAATGCACTGGCAACAAAAAGAGGCAGTGATGTGCAGCAATCTCAAGATGCAGATGATCACATAAAGCCATATCAAATTATATATTTATGTATATATATATATATAGAGAGAGAGAGAGAGAGAGAGAGAGAATGAGATAGGAGAGAAAAACAGAGAAAGAGAGGTTAAAATATTTAGAAGTAGGAAGGAGGGGTGGAAGAACAATGGGGAATAATAAAAACTGCCATCACAGAGGTAACAAGCCTTTGTGTGAAGCAAATTAACAAAATGAAACGATGTAAGAAACCACTATGGTTCTCAAAGGAAGTGGCAGTGAAGGTTCAAGAAAAAAAAAGAAAGCATTCAGGAAGTACAAGGAATCACAGAAGAAGCAGGACAGGGAACTGTATCAGTTAAAGCAAAAGGAAGCTGGGAAGGCAGTCAGAACAGCAAAGGCCCAAACCGAGGAAAAGATAGCCAACTCTGTTAAGAAGGGGGATAAAACCTTTTATAGGTACATCAGGGAGCGAAGGAAGACCAAGGGAGGGCTAGTGAGGCTTAATAAAGAGGAGGGGAGGGTGGGCAGAGGGTGACTGTGAAAAGGCAGAGATACTAAACAAATATTTTTGCTCAGTATTTACAAAGGAAATGGGGGAGGTACCTAAAACAAACAGTAGAAACACTCTGGATACAGAAGTTGATACCAGCCCATTTACAGAAGAAAGGGTTCTGAAAGAACTCTTAAAACTGAAGGTGGACAAAGCAATGGGGCCTGATGGGATTCATCCCAGAATTCTAAAAGAACTAAGGGTAGAACTAGTGACACCACTGACTACCCTCTTTAACAAATCATGGGAGGATGGGGTGGTACCCGAGGACTGGAGGAGGGCAGATGTGATTCCCCTTCACAAAAGTGGGAGCAAGGCAGAAGCAGAAAACTACAGACTTGTTAGTTTAACCTCAGTGGTAGGGAAAATGATGGAATCACTTCTGAAGGAAAGAATTGTTGAGTATCTAGAGGCCAGAGGGGCTCAGGACCCAAGGCAGCATGGATTCACAGCGGGAAGGTCATGTCAGGCAAATCTGATAGATTTCTTTGACTGGGTGACCAAAGTAGTAGATCAGAGAGGGCTGTGGACATGGCCTACCTAGACTTTAACAAGGCATTTGACACAGTCCCACACAAAGATTAATATACAAGTTAGCCAGCCTGGGAGTGGGTCCCAAGATGACAGCCTGGGTAAAGGTGGCTGGAGAATAGGACACAGAGGTAATAGTAAATGGGTACTCTGAAGAAAGGGGTTACTAGTGGGGTACCGCAGGGTTCAGTATTAGGACAGGTCCTCTTCAATGTCTTTATAAGCAACATTGCAGAGGTACTGGAAGGAAAAGTATGTCTCTTTGCAGATGACACAAAGATCTGCAACAGAGTTGATGCACAAGGTGGGGTGGAAAGGATGAGAAGGGACTTGGCAAGGTTAGAGGAATGGTCAAATGTATGGCAGCTTAGATTCAATGCTAAGAAGTGCAAGGTAATGCACCTGGGAAACAAAAACCCAAGGGAAGAGTACACAATGGGGTGAGATACTAACAACAACAAACATGGAAAGGGACCTGGGGTAGTCATATCAGATGACCTAAAAGTGGGCAAGCAATGTGAGAGGGCAGCAAGGAGGGCTGGGGGATACTGGGATGCATAGGGAGAGGCATCACCAGTAGAAAACAAGAAGTTATTATCCTCTGTACAGACAGTTGGTGAGACCCCATCTGGAGTACTGCGTGCAGTTCTGGAGACCCAATCTCCGCAGGACATAGACAGGAAGGAGGCTGTCAGAGGAGGGCAACTAAAATGGTGCAGGGTCTGCACCGGAAGACATTGAAGAGAGACTTAAGGAGCTGAATATGTATAGCCTCGGGAAAGGAGGGAGAGGGGGACATGATAGAAACTTTCAAGTATCTCAAGGAATCAACAAAGTCCAAGAGGTAGCATCTTTCAAAAAGAGGTGTGCAAGAACAAGGGGCACAATTTGAAGATAGAAGGGGGCGCTCAGAGGTAATTTAAGGAAGTATTTTTTCACAGAGAGGGTTGTGGATGCATGGAACGGACTTCCAGAGGAGGTTGTGGAGTCAAAAACAGTGGTGGAATTCAAGCATGCATGGGACAGTCATAAGGCAATTCTAGGGGGTGGGGGTAGGAAGAAGTAGGCTGCTGGTTAACTAGGATCTGCAGCTGATCCAATAGGTAGGGAAATGGACAGACTGGGTGGGCCAAGCGGTCCTTATCTGCCGTCAAAATCTGTGTTTCTATATTTGACTCTGAAATTGATGGTAAAACTCAGACTTATTTGCAATGTATGGGGGGTATCTATCTTCCATCATAGCCAGTGAGTGAAACAAAATATGTGCTCTTGCATGTCACTCTGCCTGTTGATGTTCTGTTTACTTCCAAATGAGATGGAGGCTGAGGCTCAACGCTGGCTTGCAAAATCCCCCCAAACTGTAGTGGAAGAGTGGATTGTGGTACTTTGGTCCAGGTTTCATGAAGCCATGATCCAGTCTTTATCAACCAGTTTTATATATATCACAGCAGCTGAATTCAAGTTGCTTGTGTGTGGAGGTACACATGTGTTAGGGAATCCTGGTTCTTTCCACCCTACCTGATGTCCTTTTGTCCCCTCTGCTGGCAGCCAAGATTTGGGAAGCAATGCCACCATAATCCAGGAGAGGAGCACTAACTGGCTAGTGTTCAATACTGTCATGGTCCTCACCCCAATGTAAGCCCCCATTTGTGGAGTGGTAATTTTACAGTTTACATAAGGTTGGAGCATACCAAACACTGCGCTAATGACTCATTATTGATCTTTGACTATGTTTGGGAACGTTTGGTACAGGCCATGGGGGGGGGCATATTCCATACATAATTAACTATATGGGCCCTGTTGATACTTGCTGGGTGCCCCTCACCAATCATCTTTAGTGATGTCACTCTCCATCTTATCTTACTCTTAGCAAAGTACTGCACTCCAACCTTCTGCTACAGTCCAGGGGAATTATGGAAGAGGGGCACAGGGGTGGGGGGTGGAGTGTGATGATTTTGGCAGGCCTCCCCTCCATCCCAGCATTGCATTTGGTGCAATACATAGGAGAAAACCTCCCATCCCTCCCACCAGGACAAGGAGAGAAAAGGGATGGTCATCAGTATCAGAAGACAATGCTGAACATCCTCCCTGTCAGCACTTATAAATAAAGACTTTTTAAAAACATAAGTGCAAAAAATCACAGAAAGTGTATGCATGCAAATACATATACCATCTGATTTTTTTTTTATGTTGTGAAGTATACACCATGGCCCCTATGCACTATTGGGGTGGGGGTACACGGAATCCACACGTACCCCACCTGCATAGCAGCGTACCCATGGACAGGTGTGCACTGGCTGTATTCATGACTGCTGGCCACCTGTCTGTGGCTCTGCCCCCCCGGGGCTGGGACCCTACAGAGCGGCCGGGATGCAGGCCCAGCTGGGCATCCAATCAGATGGCCAGACTGGGGCACAGAGTGGATCACCTTCATGGTGGGGCATGCGTTGGCAGCACACCTTGAGCAAGACCAATGTCCGTTGGCTTAGGCGGTGAGAGAAGGGCAATGCCGCAAGCCCTCCCATGATGCTGTTCTGTAATGGGCTGCAAGGAGAGGGTGGGGGGGTCTGTTGGCAGTGCAGGGGGCACAGTACCCCACAACATGCCTGGGTGGCCGGGGGTTGACTCATTCGAGAGGCAGCATCCATGGGCCGGTGCCCATTTGTGTATGGTGGAGGTGCCAGGTAGAAGCTGTGCACTGATGTGTGCCAGGTGGTGCCGGGCAGCAATGGTGTGGTCCGGCTGGCATAGTGGCTAACCGCCCTGTCCGGGTGGTTCACAGTGGTGTGCACGGGGTGCATAGGGGGCTTATGGCAGGGTTCTCCTTGTCATACCCTGCATCCTCCTCTGCACCCCTGTGGTCAGCAGTATGCACCTTAGTGCACGGTGCATAGTGCTAGCTCACCCCCCCAACCCCTGTGCATTGTCTTTTCACATGGCCAGGTGATCTGGTATGTAGGTGCTGCATGCCCCCTCAGTTCATCCCACGTGGGGGGCACATAGGGTGCGGAGTGGCTGCATGCCCCAGATATGTGTGCGTAACCACTCTGCCCCAATAGTGCATAAGGGCCCCATATAAATAAAATAATGGTTGTTTCCTTGATTTGGTTATGTCACTGTGTGTACCAGTGTTCCTAGTAATAATCACATCTACTATTTTTTAACAAAACTTTTCATTTTCCATAAGTCATCACCATGATAAACACGGTTGCCTTAATCTGATGATCTGACATTCTGATCTTCTGATTGTGTTTATGCAATGTGTGTGTGTGTGTGTGTGTGTGTGTGTGTGTTTTAATAAAAACTGGCTCCAGTAGTATGAATAGCAATATTACTTGTCAGGGAACTGTGTCCTACATTGTCAGTAGTTTCAAAAACTAAAATTCTAAGTTTTATAAGTCAGGGGACAGGTTCAATTCCTGGTTATGGGCAAATAATTTTTGTGTCATAAGGTATAACACATATCTTATTTTTCAAAATTTATTAGGGACAAATATTATAGTATCAAATGATAAAGGAAATCATTTAACTGGATGAAATTATTGTGGTTGAAGGAAACTATTTTCATTACAAATCACAGTACTCCAGCATACGCTAAAGAGTCACTGACACGGCAACTACATAGTAATTTTCTCATTCTGCTCAAGCATTGAAGTCATCATCAAAATATACAGTATCAGTCTCCCTTTGTGAAAAAAAGAAGAAATTCCTGATTAAATTGCACATACCTATCAGCATACATTGCGCTATGCATTGTTAAGTATACTGATCACCAAATGCAATACATTTGTTTATTTTAATATCAATGCTAGGTGAAAGAACATAGGTTAATTCATACAAAATATAAGAATGACATGACCATGCATGCCAGGGTGTGGGGCTGCATATGGGAGTCATGCAGTAGCCACTGTTTGTGCATGTGGCCACCTATGGCTCACCCGCAGGTGCATAGCTGTGTGGGTGGGGTATGCGCCTCAGGCGTGTATTACCCACCCCTTTGTGCATAGGAGCCAATATGCTATCCACCCAAATCACCACATTACTAAAATACTGTTCCCTAAGGAACAGCTGACCTCTGAAGATTCCAGAAGAACAGTACATGTGAGAAAAATCTATTACCATTCATAAGGAATAAACATGCAGAAAGAACATTGTGTTATGAGGCAGCCAGACACTGGAATATTCTACCATATACAATCCATACCTCAACATCATTATTTATTCAGTTGATAATAGGCCTTAATCAATTTAATTGTCTATGTGGTTAGCTTCCTGGCATTTTTTGCAGGATATGTATTTTATTGATACTCTATTAATTGTAGTTAATACTCTTGCTTATAGGACTGTATTGTTAACGTTCATCTAATTGGTATTAATGTGTTTATGTATAGGTAACTTATAGATCACAGGACTGTCTTGCAAACTGGGTCTTATGACCTAATATGATATGTTTTCCTATACAAAAATAAAGTTTTTACTACTAATACTACTACTACTATAGGGTGTGTGTGTGTGTGTGTGTATATATATATATATATATATATATATATATATATGTATAGGATACATGATGAGCAGGAGTGAGATATGGAAAATATTCTCACTCCTGCAGAGTGAGCTGTGTATTCTCACGAGTGCCGAAGGCACGAGTGAAAATACACAGCTCACTCTGCAGGAGTGACACTATTTTCCATATCCCATGATCTGCCCATCATGTGTGCAATTTATACCACAGGGGTGAAAGCTTTAAGAATTTTTTTTTGATTCTGTGTGTTTCCTGCTCATTCTGTGTGTGCTGTGTGCATGTGTGTGTGTGTGTGTGTTCTGAATGGACTGGGAGTAAGAAACACAGGTGAGTGTGTTTTGCAAAGCTAATTGAGTGAGTCAGAGGCTCAGTGAGAAAGACAAACTGCTGCAGCTAGCACTGAGAAACAGAAACTGCTTTGTAAAAGAGTTTCATTTAGAATTCATGTTGTTTTGAAGATGAGATCAGCACAGTAATGGGCTAGGAATGTTAGAAACACAATGGGACATAGGTGAGAGTCTTTTGCAAAGCGAATTGAGTAAGTTGCAGCTTCAGTGAGAAAGAGAAACTGTTTTCTGAAGCAATTTCCTTTAGAATGCAAGCTGCAGTGCGGTTATCCTCACTCTGGTGACATCAGCAGAGTATGGATAAATGTCGATATCCTCACTCTGCTGATGTCATCAGGATTTATCCTCACTGCAGTGGAAATAACACAAGATATCCTACTGAGAAAGCTCTCACCCCCGTGGTGTGTATATATATATATATATATATATATATATATATATATACACTGTATATATATGTTTTGAGTTGTTTTTGCAAAAAACTGCATTAATGCTCTAGTTAGGGTTACAGCCACAAAATTAGGGAAATGTGGTGCTAGGGTTTCCAAACCTAACACCCACCCCCACACTGCACACACCAACAGGCATTGGAGGTGTGCCTTTGGGTTGTCAGCCCTAATGCTCACCCCATTTCATAAGTAAATAAGCTGAGATGGAAACAGTATAGGAGAATGGGGTGAGCATTAGAGCTGCCGACCCAAAGGCACAACCCCTGACACCTGTTGGTGTGTGCAGCGTGGGGGGGGGCATTAAGTTTGGAAACTCTAACACCACATTTCCCTACTTTTGTGGCTATAACCCTAACTAGAGCATTAATGCAGTTTTTTGCAATTTATTTCCTTGCTTTTTGAGACAGTATAATTGTATCCTCATTTGCCTGTGGGGGCCCTGCACTCCCATCCCTCCATAGATGCATATATGGGTGTAGCTATGGAACACAGGGCCCTCCAGGCCCTGTACTTCTATTTATATGACAACAGTGACCAAATTTTCAGCATAGCCATCTTATTACCCCACCTCATGTACCCAGCACAAAAAGTGTTCGAATCGCCACCAAAATGTAATTCTGCCAACTGTAATGCCATTCCACACCTAGGTGTGAAAACACATTTTGATCATGATTTGAAAAATTACAACTATGACATACATGAGGTGGGGTAATAAGAAGGCTATGCTGAAAATCTGGAGTCAAAATATTGACAATGTCCAAAGTTAAGGGCATGCATAGTGAAATTGCAATGAACAGTCATAACTTTGGCATTTTTACATATTTTGATTCTAAATTCTCAACACAGTCTTCTTATGACTCCACTTCATGAACAATATGACTACTATTATGCAAATCCCACCCAAAAGGTGAATTTGGCAAGCAACTGCAAAACATAACAACACTCATGAGGTGGGGTCCCCAAATGACTATGTTGAACATTTAGGGTCAAAATGTCAAAAAATGGCTGAGTTAAGAATAAAAGTTGAACACCCATTGAAATACACTGAACTGCATTTACCTTAGTTTCTCATATTGCAGTTGCTGGTTCCAGCAGCAAGATGTGCCTTCATTCGGAGAGTGGATATCAAACCTAGGACTTGTTCAGGTTAGAGAGGGTGTGTGGAGGTGTCCTGAGGGATGTGGGGTGGTGGGTGCTGAGTGGGAGAACAGGGTGGGGGCTGATCAATGAGGACTGTTTTTCTTTACAGGTTAAAAAAATCATAGGGGACTGTTTCCTCAATTAAAGGGTTGTGCATGAAATAACAGGATGGGGGGGGTGCAACTAGGCACCAGCGAACCAAATGGATGGCCATCTGAGGGTGGAGGGTACTATTAAACACCAGGGAAGTAAAACAAAAAATAACAGGGATGTTGATCAGCTGTCGGGGGCTGCCACTAGACACCAATGAAGAAAAAAAGAAGTAACAGGGACGGCGATCAATGGGTGGGGGGTGCCACTAGTCAAGAAATAAATATTAATGGGGGACAGTGATTGGTGGGTGATGGGTGCCACTAGACACAAGGGATGCCAATGGAGTGGGGGGGCACCAAACACAGGGGAAACAGCAGTCATCAGGTCAAAATGCAACTGACAGCACAACTGAAGTGAAGAAATTCCCACTGTTTTCGTGCAGAGAATGTGACGGAAGTGCTCCACTTGCTAAGCAGAGCACCTGGGATTTTAGGTGTCTAAAAAACATATTTGTGGGCACAATATTAAAAAGCAAACATCAGAATCTAGCTAAATGGCTCCAGTTTAGCTAGGTTCTGATGTTTGTTTTTAAAAATCCCAGCAGGTTTATGTATTTTCTCTGTTTGTCAGTTCATGAAAAACTCAACAAGATGGCGGTGAGGCACAAAAAATGTGTGGTGCTCTGCCAATTCAGTGGCACGAAAGCAAACAAGAGCATCTGCAGCATCACATTTATACCCTTGTCACGCAACATTATCTCAAAAACCCTACTGTGCATGCACAGGTCAGAAAACTGTTAACTGAAAGCATTGTAATTCTGGAGCCTTTTAATATTTTCTCACCAGACCAGTCAAAGGCATCACGGTACTACATGGCACATGTCCCTTGCAAATTTGGGATAAAAAATCCATTCCATGTAGGCTGTAGAGGAGAGCAAAAATAAATGTTAAGTATAGGAGAAAAGTTAGATATTTGCAAAATATTACACATGCTGATCTCAGAAACCACACAAGCTGCCATCACAAAAATCTCCACACAGCAAGACCTTGCCTCCTAGACAATACGTACAACATTTCAGCTCATTTTGTCAAAGGGAGCCAAAGATGTGCAAATGTAGGGGTTTAACATTAAACAGGCTACGCAACCCTAACACCCTAACTAACTATATGCATATGTGTGTGTGTGTGTGTGTGTGTGTGTGTGTGTGTGTGTGTATATATATATATATATCTTATGGGGGGTCATGCCCTTATAGTTAGAGTTGAGTAAGCAGTTTAATGTTAAACCCCAAATTCTGCACATTAATAACTTTGCAACCATTCAATGGATTTACACAAAATTTGGAATGTGTGGTCTCGGATGGTAGATAGCTTGATTTGTCAAGTTGCATTTCAATGGGATTTGTGATTTTCACGGCGCGAACCACCAAAAAAAGCTTTTTTCACTTTTTCTTTGCCCATTTTTGCTGATTTTTGCCCATCACGCTGTGGCCGCACCATTTGGAATTTTGGTCTGACATTTTCAGGGTAGAAAGAGGTTGCTTATGGAATCTGATCCTCCATTGTTTCCACTTCCCAAAAAAACCCACCCTTTCCCCTTCCTCCCCACTGCCTTGTATTATGCTGCATGATCTTTGAATAGAATAATTACACAGCATTAAAGGAACAATATGGAAAAAATATGAATAACTATCAGATTTCCTGTCCCCCATTTTTTCTCCCCCTCCCCCCCACTTTCCATGTTCAGTGTTCCATGACTTTTCAGGGTGGTTAATAATGTTAGTGCCAGACACAGGGTGATTTAACTTTGTGACCAAATGATCAGTTTTTTTAGCAGTCATAGACATACCAAAAGGCATAGCAGCTTTAGCCTCGTTTGTTCAGGCTAATGGGTCTGATCATGCAGCAGTTACTAAGGAACTCATTTTGAGTCTTAGCAACAAGTGCTGATGTCCTAAGAATCAGTCCACCACCTGAAACATCTCATGCTTTGCAATGTGATCAGACTGAAGAGGAAGTTTAAAATGAGCAAACCCTCCACAGACAGTAAGCAAGCCACATGCACCAGCAGGACTTCTCAAGCACTCATTAATACCCTGTCCACACTACACCTGAAAACACTGTAATGTTAGGAAAACGGTACAGACTGATACCATTACGGTGTGTCTACACTATGTGTGCAAATGATTGCAAACTGGTACAGTCCGTCCACACTGCAAATGGGTCAGAAACCGTGTCCATCCTGTGTACAGCTGGGCATGTCCCATGATGTGGTACTGTGTAGTGCATCATTCCCGTCCCCAGGATATCCTCCCCCAACACAATGTCCCTACCAAGTCTCAATCATGGGACTGTCATAGTGCTGTGCCGAGGTTGCGGGTGCAGCTGCTGTGGTTCCGATCCCTGGCAGCAGAATGTCCAGCACTGCTGTCTTGTGGGCTGCTATGGTCACTGCTCTCCTGCATCAACCACCACAACATGCTGCCACACAGCACCATGCACATATGGCGGTATCCGTATGTGCATGCAAGGAATATTTGGGTGCCCCTATGTGGTGTGGGGCCCATCTGCATTGTTCTGCAGATGCCCCTCTGCCACACACCCTGCAATGGGTCACGAACTTACGGCTCCACATGTCCCCGATCCTCTGCATATTCCTCCCATGCTGGGTACTGGCAGCACGGAGCTGCTGCACAGCATTATTGGATACTGGCAGACTGGTGGGGACTGGTGGCTACACGGATGTCTGTTTACACGGCACCCTGTAATGTTACAGCACTGCTAATGTTACAGAAACTGTTGTTGAAACCACCTACAAACATGTTTCAACAACAGTTTCAAAAATGCCATCTGTAACGTTACCAGTGTAAAACGCTCACCATTACAGTAATGTTATAGGCACTCTGTAACGTTACAGAGGGTGCTTTCAGGTGTAGTGTGGACAGGGCCTAAGAACCCAACAGCAAGGTAGGGATAACTGATTCCTCATTTTGAAAGAAAACCTTATAGTTAATGTTCTACTAGCAAACAATGACTTAGACACCTATTACTCTGTTGTGTCTCTTTGTCTTTAGGGAGAGATAAACAAAACATTAAGAGAAACCAGCCTGACCAAATTGAATCTGGCAAGTTTAGAAATGCCAGATATGTAAAGTTCGTCATACTATAGCAAAAGCTATTGAAGTAGGCCCATGGCTGATATGTGATAGAGATTGTTCTATGCTTGTTTACTGAAAAGCAAAGAAATGCACATGAAAGCAGTGTGTTTTAGGTGTTTATATGAAGGTCAAAAACAAAACAGGGAGAACTTGCAGGTTAGTTTGTTAGATTAATTATATAACCATGTATGGGTAAGAATGGATTCTGACATGGAATTTCTATGTTTTGTTAACTAAAGCATGCTAATGAATTGTGAGAAGTACAATATACATTCAAGATGGTGTGTGAATTACAGAGATTTAAAAAAAAAATAAACATTTGAGAAGCACAAATGACAAAGTATACATGGAATTGAGATAAATGCATTTTGATGCCAGAGATGTTTAAAAAAAATGTTTAAGTACATAAATATGTAGTTAGATAACAATATAAGTTGTATTATAACACAGTTGTGTGGTGGAGGTGCTCATTTGTGTTAAGAAAGTAGTGTAGGCATTAGCAGCGCTTCAAAGTTAAAGCCTGGTGTTTAGAGTCCTTGTAATATAGAGGGATATAAGACACAGAGTTAGATGCAGTTGTGTGATTAACAAAATATTTTTTTGAATTTAGACATTAACCAGCATGGCCTGTGTTACATGAGATCCCTGCACCCTAATTGATACCCCAGAGGTACACCGTAGACAGCTAGCATTTATATATATGTTATACTAACATATAGAGTTAAGGACATCTACCGTACAAGAGTAGATGTCAGGATACAGTATGTATGCATATGATTGCTATATGCTTTACTTTCTAATGTACACATGTATTGCTTGCTTACAAGTGTTAGGGCACTTGTGTCCTTGTAATGTTGTGATATATGAGTCGGCATTGCCATCTTCTGAAGATTTGTATTACTACATGGCCATGTACACAAACTGTACTTCTTTGTTTCCACAAAGTGATGACTATAACAAAATTGTATAATGTTGTATAGGACTGTGGAGCCACTTATAATTTGGCCAATAGGGCTTATCTCTGTAACTAGAAATGTTTTTATCTTACAGTAACTATGGTAACTATCTTAGGTATATAATGTAAGACATTACGGGCCAGATATTCAAAGGTTTGCCCCCTGGGCTAAATTGGCACTGCCCGGCGGGCAAACTTAGCCTGGAGCACAAAGCAAGCTATATTCAAAAGGAATAGCCCAGGGCAAACAGCTTCTGAATATAGCATGGGAATGAGGCCGTGCAAACTGGGCTGGGAGTGCAGGGCAAACGTAGCCCTGGAATAAGACAGCACTGAATACAGCAACCAGGAATTGCAAACCACAACAACAACACAGTGCACAGAGATGTGAGAGTAGGTAAGAGAGGAACTATGTGGCCAATGTGTGTTCTGGCAAATGCAGGGACCCAGTACAGCTGCAGGCAGCAGCACACATGAAAAAACAGTGATCAAAACTGTATAATATTCCCCGAACCGTTAGCGCTGTGCTAACACGTTAGCGTGGCTTTAGCGCAGAGCTAAGCGGTTTGCCCAGTGCAAACACGTTAGCCCCACGCTAAACTTTGCCATATTCAAAAGTGACATGCAACTGAGCCTACTTAGATAGTCTGTGGGCAAACAGCCACATTAGCATCTCATTATGCCCTGATTTGCATGCAGTTTGCATAGCGTTACTGCAGGGTCCCACAGCTCCACCTGTAGGTCAGTCTGGAGGTACAGGGGCTGGCCAGGTCCAACCGCAGCTCCACCTGTAGGTCAGTCAGGCAGTGCATGATGATAGCTGCAGGCTTCATGTAAACAGTACAGCACAGCATAGCATATGTTTCCAGGGACAACACAGCATAGGCACAGGTGGTGGTAGCTGCATGCAACCTTCACACTGTAAGTCATGCTACAGTGCATGGCAGACACTACAGTAGCAAGAGGGCTGGTAGTGTGAGGGACACGACACTGCCTATGGTATGTAGGGCAGTGATGACCACTGCACTGTACACAGTGCCAGACACAGCTTGCAGGTAATTACTGACAGTGGACAGTACTATCACGCTGTTGTGTGATCCACAGATGCTGCACCTGTGACATGGGATGCACACAGTGTCATGTACATGGCTGGCAGTGTGTGCTGTGACATCCGCACAGTTGTGTGGTAGGTGGCTCGGGGGGCAAGTGGGATCTGACAGGCACACAGGTGGTGGCGTAATCCCACTACTGGCCCATGTGCACTGAGCGATGTGTCCAAGCCTTGTGGCCACACGTGAGCTGTGGTGAGGTCTGGCCACCCATACACCCTCCCCTCACTGGCCACCATGCCCACAGTGCTGCATGTGCTGCGTGTGTGCTGGCATCTGTTACACAGCACAGACGTATGGTCTGCAGGTGTGTGCTATATGGCCACACTACCATGCTGTCCCCTGTGGGTCAGATCACCCATCACTGTCTGTGCTTGGCTCGGACTGGTGGCAGCTGATGGCATCATGGTGGTGCCATCAGTGAGCAGCATGTGTCCTCCATGTCTGGCAGTATCTAAGTGTCATACTGATATGTTATGGCTGCGCAAGCAGCGCTAATGATGAGATAGCACCACGCAAAGCTGTTTGCCCAGGGTTAAGACCAGCTTTTCCTGGGCGGTAATTTGTACTGCGCTACGGGTCGCGCTAAGTCGCGCTAAACAACTTAGTGCAGTGCTAGTCGCTGAATATCTCCTTGCACATGTATTCATGTTCACTTTGCCCCTTGCATATAATTATTGTTTGCCTTGCGCTAATGCAGTTTGCCTGCACTATTCAGCCTTTTGAATATAGCAGACCCACGCTAATCCCGCGCTAACCCCACAAAAACGTTTTTTGCCCAGCGCAAAGCTTTGAATATCTGGCCCTACATCTTTTACCTCAGAGACCCCAGGAGACATGGAGACATGGAGATTCCTCGAGGTATAGGGAATGCTTAGCATTGGCTCCCAGTTCCTAATGGTAAGAACTGCTTAGGTCAACTGTGATTTTCCTTTTGGTAGCAATAAACAAGATTTATTACTCTTATGCAACGTATTTGTGATTCCTTGCATTCTCATTATTGCCAAGAACCTGAGATTGAAGGTTTAGACCTCCTAAAAATTGATGACTGCGTGCAGGCAATATTTGGTGTTTGCAAAGTTTTCATTCATTGCTACTACTTTCCCTTCCTAACGGGGACAGAATCATCCCAGCAAACCCCTACAAATGGCCCACTCTGATCAGCAAATAGCTGACAGCATTGGTCGGATGAGCCCGTCCGATAACCTCAGCTGCCACTTGGAAAAGGTGCATTCCAAATGTGAAATGCTTAGTCTCGCTGCAGTCTACCAAGTCCAGACCCTACGCCAGATCATTGATCCTGGCCTATGGGCAAAACTCCCCGATGCAATCCGACAGGATAGCCATGCCATCTTTGATGAAGTTGCAGCTGGACTCATTACTGCACACAACCCAGGAGTGGTAGGAGTGATGCTTGCATTCCCTGTGAAACAGAATGCGAAGAAAAGTCCAGTGACCTTCCACCAGAGGTTTTGGATGGCCTACCAAGCAGACAAGAATCTTGCAGGAGAGGCCGCCGATCAGGACCTTATTGAGTACAAGACCTTGTTCCTTCGTAACATGATCCCTGCAGTGTGAGAGAAGGTAGACCCAACCACTTATCCCACCATGGAGAGGTTTGCCGATATTCTTCAGAAAACAGAGAGAGTTTTATCAACTCTACATCCATGATTCAAACTCTGGCTCCAAAAAGGTAACTGCTGTGGAATCCATTCAAGAGGCCACAACACACTACACAGTGGAGGGGCAGGCCCACGAGAAACAGCCACTCCCCACAGAAAACCAACACCCCAGTGGGCCCAACAACAATCCTGGGGTGGGAACCAGAATTCTCACAAAAACAAGAAACACCAGAAAAACAATAAGGGTAAACAACAGAGACCAGGCCCTTCATATAGGGAAATAGCCAATGAGAACCGAAGCCTCCGAGACCTTCTCGGGAAAGTGTGCTCCATAGCAGACACTGTCCCAGTATGGGCCCTTGCTGCAGTACAACTGGGAGAGCAGGCCTCCACAGGCTGTGGAGATACCAGAAATCCAGGCTCTCAGGATCCTATAGGCCTGAACCCAGAAATGGCTCCCTATATAGCATCAGTACAGCATGGTGAAACAGTTCACAGGAACCAGGCCCAAATGCTCTTTCAAGAGCTTCCCCATGCTGCCACTGGTACAGATTCACAATTACATGCCCCAGTCTGTATTGTAAACAAGCTAGTCTTGGATACAAATGGAAGGCCCTGCACAGAGGCCGAGGTCAGGGGCTGCCTACTTACAGTATTGCTGGATACAGGTGTGGCAGTGTCTATATTGCAGGATGACAACCCAGACACATCTGAGCTTGAGGGTTTAGACCTCCTGACACCTGGAAGTTAATACTTTTTTGCTTTTTAAAGAGACAGTGTCTATTAAACGGTAGGGTGTTTTCTTTGAATATGCTATACTTTAAAAATAAATACAAATATGTTTAATAAGATATCTAATGGCAATGTATGATTTGTTTCAGACAGCCCTTTGAAAAAGTACTGTCACAGTGAAAAACATCAGAGCTAATTAAATGAAAATAAAATTACTTTTTATTCACATTCTTGGTTAAAGAGACCTTATAACCTTCCAACTTGTACTCTTAATTTACAAATTTCTGACTTCATCCTGTCTGTGGAAAGAATATGATGGGACTCCTCATAAATTATTCCATTACCCAAGGGAACACACATATTGTTTCTAGATAGAAAAAGGTTGCCACAAAGAACAATCCAATATTAGTTTGGTGAAAAAGTGTTAATCTGTTCTAAAGTTATTTAATTTTGAATTTTTGAGTTCTGAGCATGATCAGTTCAGTCTTACATTTATATGTATTTTTTGTGAAAGAAGATGTGGCTCATGATCAAGGATTTTGTCACCTCATGAACGGGGATTTATAAAATTTCCATTCATGAGGAAAAATCCCCCTTTTGCTAGCCGCCATCTTGTTTTAATTTTTCCCCACTAACAAAATGTTATAACTTGCCCCACGGATATGTTGTCTTGCAACTGAAGCATGTGATTTGTTCAGGGTGATGCCCTCTACTAACCTCTGTCTTTGGTTTGCTTAGTTTTTGTGAAAAAATGGCCATTTTTAATTTAAAAATCCTTGTTCATCACTCGCTTCCAATCCTTGTTCGCGAGGTAACAAAATTCCCTTTTGTGAGCCAATCTCCTTTCGAGAGCTGACAAAATCCTTGATCATGATTTATGGAGCAGATGGCCCTTTCTCATGAACAAGGATTGGCTTGAAAACAGGAATTTTGTCAGCTCATGAAAGGGATCGACTCGCGAAAGGGGATTTTGACTGCACGTGAAAGCGGACTGGTTTTTAGATCTCTAGGAGCAATAAAACTCCCCTATCCGGATTCCCCTCATCGGTTGACAAAACCTTGATCATGATATCCAGACCAGATGGCCCTATGTCATGAACAAGAATTGGCTCACAAACAGGGATTTTGTCACCCGCAAAAGGGATAGGTTCACAAAAGGGGATTTTGACAGCTCATGAAAGGGGACTGTTTTTTTAGATCCTCTTTTGCGAGCTGTCAAAATCCCCTTTGCAATCTGATCCCCTTTTGCAGGCTGACAAAATCCTTGATCATGATTTCCAGACCAGATGGCCAAAATCTAACGCAGAAGGAATTCTCATGAATGAGGATTCTGACAGCTCGTGAACAGGGATTGACCTTGCGAATGGGGATTTTGACACCTCACAAACTAGGAATTTTAAAACCTTGCCAGTGCAATGCAAATAAATGGTTTGGCCTTTTGGATTGAAATTTGCAAGGTATAAAGGGGGCATCCTAGAGATGTGAATTATGCTGTTTAGGTGCAAAAATTTTTATCGGTTTCATAGCTATGCCATTACAAAGTTGAGATATTTCCCATAGGATAACATTGAGGTGCCAACAGCACCTTTCAGTGCCCGTATCTCAGAAATTATTTGAGATACAGACTTTTTGCTCCAGGCAGCTTAGTTCACCTTGCCTTGAGGTCCTTGGACCTAACTCTTACCCCATTCTCCTATATGATATCATGTGAATGTTGTTACATGTGGAATGGGGTAAGAGTTAGGGCTGATGACCCCAAGGCACACCCCATCATCTGTTGGTCTGTGGTGAGTGGGGGTGGGGTGGAGTGGGGAGGCACATGGGGGGATGTTAGGTTGTCAACCCTAACACTTCAATTTCCTACTTTTGTTGCTTCAACCTCAACTGATGCATTAATGAAGTTTTTTGCAATATATATATATATATATATATAAACATACCGTACCATAGTAGTACTACACCCAAAAAAAAATAACTGCAAAAAATGACTATTTTTGTTTTGGTACCCAGCTCCTCATCATCCAGGCAGCCACCCACTTGTTTAAGTGCCCCAACCCAGCAACATTTTTTCATCAGCAGGACACAACCTGAAGGAAACAATGCACCTCTCATTGAGGAGTGAGCAGTATAGTAGGGTGTTCACTCTTCACTCGCTCCCTTATGGCCACTCTCCTACACACTGCCATCAAAGCCCCTGGCAAAGTGGCAAGTCCCGTAAACAGACAAGTGCTACTTACTCGGTGATCTACCTTATCAGCTCAATAGCAGAGAACTCCTGGTAACTGGTAACTGCTCTGGCCACATTCATCCTGGTCCACTGGGATCAGAGATCAGGATGGGATGGGGGAACAGGTAACAACTTCAGGCAAAAAAAAAATAGCACAAGTGTTCAGCCTGGACTGGAGAATGGAGCATCAATCCTGGAGTAGGAGATGTCAATCCAAAAGTCGCCATCCTGCTTACACTCTCACCCCACTGCAGTTCCTCTTAACAAAATAATAAATAAATAAGAAAACATAGCGAGTGAGAGAAAAAACTCAAAGTGTATGTGTTTTTTTTGTGTGTGTGGAGGGGGTTAACCTTAACAACCAGCTACAAACTAACATCTACAGAGCCCCCAGTAGGACAAACATTCCTATGAAAAAAAAAGCACAGTATTAATGTAGGTAGAGGAACTATTTTATCACAAAATGAATCAAACAGAGGCAAATTTTAACATTTAATCATACAATTTAGTCATTTTCAAGCATATATACTGTAATACACGGGGCCATTTTCTAAGTGCAATAATATCCACCAGGGTGGGTGATGTGGGAAATACCGGACCTTCCAGGGGCTATAAGGCCCTCTGCCTGTGTCATCAAGCCTCATTATGCCCCTGGGCTCCTGGGCATTCTGGTATTGCCCAGTACCTCCCACCCTGTTGGGTATTATTGCTTGATTTACATATATATGGCAACCCTAACACCAAATTTCCTAATTTTTATCACTGTGGAACAACCCTAACTGATGCATTAAACAGGGTTTTTTGCCATGAATATATACATAGATAGATGTACATGCACGATAATGCCCCATAGTTAGGTTTGAGCAGCAGTTTCTATTTTAAACCTGAAATTTGGTACTTTAATAGCTTTGCGACCGATTAATGGATTTGCACAAAATTTGGTACATGCTGTCCTGTTGGATAGAGTTCTTGATGTGGCAAGTTTTGTTCCAGTTGGATATGTGGATTCTGAGATCTGAGAGTGAAAATATAGGAAAACAAAAACACCCTTTTTGCAGTTGTTTTCCTCTTCACCTTGCAGCCGGACAATGTGGAATGTTTGTGTGCTTTTTGTAGGATATAAAGAACTTTGGCAGCAGAACAGACAATGAAAATTCGGTGCAATAATATTAATCTGCTGCAAAGTTATTAAGTTTTTTAGTTCTCATTATATCCTATGGGACTTTTCTCAACATTCCAGTCTTTAGGATAGATGTCTTTTTTTTTGACAAAGACATTGATCTCACATAAAAAGATTGAGTCTCGTGAGATCATTCCTTTTTTATAAGAACACACATCCTTTCTCATGGGAAAAAAATCCTTTTTTGTGAGCTGCCATCTAGTTTTCTGTTTTTGAAAAAAAAATTGAAAAACATCTCAAATTAAGGCATCTTAATGAATAAAAATAAAACGAAATACACAGTGTACTTTGCTTTTAAACAGACAAGGACTTAATTTAAACATGTGCCTGCATTTCACTTATGGTTGTTGACCACGCTCAGATACGCTACGTTTTACTAATAAAAGTGAAAGTGCTGCCAGCTCATTCTCTTCCTTATAAAGACAGTGCCTTCTTTCTCAGAAAAATAAAAGGGAATAAACAGAAAAATAAAAGCGATTTTTACTTCTATAACAGAGTGAGGCTGATTTTAAATGACTGGCAGCAAGCCATTAACCAGTATTAACACCACTCAGTCATGCTTCATTAAAGTAGTAAAAGTGAAAGTCCTACACTGAGACAGTGTACAAATGGCAGAATCAAATAGATAAATCTTTTAAATTACATTTTATTCCAGAAGTATGGCAGGAACAACCCGATACAGAAACTAGTATCTATAACTTATATGTAAGGAATAAGGCATGACAAGGTGTGGTTTATGGGCTGATAAGAGCACACCCCAGGTGCGTAATGAGGCACAAAGCACTTGCGCCGAGTGTCTTTAGCACCTGGGAAGTGCTCTTATCAGCCCATAAACCACACCTCGGAGTGCCTTATTCCACTTATAAAATGGGTCCCCCAGTAAAAAATATATTAAAAAATTGATAAATCTAAATAAAAAGTAGAAAATATTGTAAAAGATGTAAAACAAATGTTAGTAGAAAAGTAGTCCTTGCTGTTGGTGTTAATTTAAGTCTGCCTCCCCTCACAGTCCCCCATACAGAGACTAGGATCCTCAAATGTATTTTTTATCATCCCATCCCCACACACAGAAGCAAAGTTCTCTAGGCGTTTTGTTTATTTTTTTAAATTAAGTATGCCTTTTCTCTTTGCTTCAGTTGTTTTTGGCAGTCAGCGTCTTTAACCATCACCCAAGTAAGCACTTTTCTCCAAGCGCTCCCCCATACAGACACCCTAATCCTGAAGCACAGTTCAAAGGGTGTGTTTTAATTAAATTTTTTTTATTTTGTATGTTTTTTCCCTTTTTGCGTCTCTTTCTGGTAGCAAGCGTGTCCCACACCAGCCACCGTAGTAACGCTTGTCTCCGAAAGCTTGTGGGACTGAAAGCTGTCAGCTTACTGGATTTTACAACGTTATTTTTTTTTCAAACAGTATTTCTAAGAGCTGGTGAAGGTGCACATGTTGGCTTCAATGTAAAAGCATTTTTTGAGAGCTGGTGAAGGCGGAGATGTCGGCTTCAATATGAAAGCCGTTTCCAAAAGCTGGTGGAGTCGCGTGGGTCAGCTTCGAAATGTAAGCCGTTTCTGCCGATCACCACTTGGTGTGTCACTGACTTTTGAATATAGAAAATGATGTGCATTTGCTAAGGGTAACAGTCTCTTTTTCCAATGAGTGGCAATGTTGTGTAGCTGGTTGTGCGTGTTCGGGGGGGGGTGTTACTGTTATGCAGCTCGGTCCGGCAGCTTGTCATACTTTTGAAATTCAGAGGTTGGCACAGTGATTTCTTTTGCAAAGCATCCTGAATGGCTGAAGAGGTGCCGGCTGGCACAATATGCCATGATAAGGACACGGCCACAGGTACCTCTCAGCCAATTAGGATGCAGGATTCTCCAGACCCATTTTATAAGGCAGCATAAACCACATCATCTACTGACAAGCCACATAATAACAACTTTTTTTGGCCCCCATATTTGTGGCCATTTAATAAGACAGATGACCCACTCTAGGGTGTGAGGTCACTCTCTGATATACACATGCCTTGGGTGGTCAAATGCACTTGGTCTGTGGCCTCATGTGCCATAATGCACACCAAGGCACACATATATCAGAGCACAACTGCACACCCTAGAGTTTATCTAATACATATATATATTTATTGCAAATAACTCCATTAATGCATCAGTTAGGGTTGATGTCACAGTGACAAAAGTTTGGAATTTGATTTTAGTTTACCACCCCTAACACCCCACCCCCACCCTCTACCCTACAGGCACCAACAGGCATTGCCATGGGGTCATCAGGCCCAACTCTCACCCCATTCCATGTGTAAACAAGCTGACACTCTACAGTATAGGAGAATGGGGTGAGAGTTAGGTTTGATAACCCCATGGCATGCCCCAGTGCCTGTTGGTGCCTATGGGGTGGGGTGGTAGGGGTGGTAGCCCTAATATTGAATTTCCAAACTTTTGTCACTGTGACATCAACCCTAACTGATGCAGTAACAGAGTTTTTTGCAATGACTTTCCCTTCTTTTTGAGAAAGTGTAGTGTAAGTGGTTAGTGTTTTGTGTTTGTGGGAGCGCAGGCCCTCCAGGCCCTGCACTCCCTTCACATTGCCCATTTGTTGCGTAATGGTATGCATATGTGGGAGCATGAGCCCTCCGGGCCCTGTGCTGCCACTTACACTTAAATATGGAGCCATACAGAAGCCCTATAGGGCAAAGAACACTTGTAGAACTAAATTGACAATATCTAAGCAACCGTAGTAGCTATGAAAAAAAATTCCAGTGCTGTTGTAATCATGACAGCGAGACCTCCATGCAAGAAAAGTTGACTAAATCTGTATCTCGCATAGTTTCCAAGATATGGGCACCAAAAAGTACTGTGGGTGCTAACTTTGATGGCTTAATACTGGCCTACGGACATGAAAATGAGCCATTGGAATATTAATTTCCAAATAGCTCAGTAACCGTACAAGGTAGAGAAAAAATGAAAAACTCATGGTATTCATGACTTTCCAACCTACATCTATACTAGTCCCCTGACTAAGAGTTTTTGTGATGAAAAATCCACATCTCGAACCATTTTCGAGATACAGGCATTTGAAGATGCCATGGGCACCGCAATGTTATCCTGTGGAACATTCCTCAATTTTCAAAATGCTGTAACTATGGAACCACTCAATATTTTTTCACCAAACAGGCGAAAGTCAGAACTATGTGTCAGCAGCTTCTTACCCTGTAAATTGTAGCCAAAAAGCACAATTTACCTTGTTGTAAGGAAATGGCAAACTTTTTACTGCATCGCTATTCATTTTAAAAGGATGTTGTCATGCATCAAAAAATTTTTGCGCGATTGTTTTTGTGCTTCCCGAGAATGTTGCCATGCACAAAAATTATGTTTGTGTAACTGAAATTTCAGAAGCTCGATCAAAAATCAAAAACACATCTTTTCAGTCAATATTGACGAAAACTGATGTCACGGGCGTGTTCCTCATGGCCTGATTAGGTAAACACAAGTGGTGGTATTTAAAAAGGGGCAGTATGTTTTGAGTTCTACCATTTTTTGCCTCTCACTAACTGAAAACAAGATGGCAGCAGCATGAATTAATTTTCCCAGAGCACGAATGAAAATAATGTTGCCACAAAAGTTTTTGAGCCGCCCATATAAATTTTCCATAGACTATAATGGGACATGAAAAAATGGCATAACTTTTGAACGGATTAATATTTTTTCACCAAATCTTCAAAAGGCACCCCTTTGACCCAGTCTACATGTATCTGACACAATTTCACACCAAAGGGACACACCACGCTGACAAAACGGAAAAAGGAAAAATGCAAAAAAGTGAGGCTTTTTCATTGTTTTTCACACTCTACAGCTCCGCGACTGTAAGTCTGACCAGAACAAAACATTCCAGATCCAGAGATCCATGGTACCACTCCACATATGCAAAATTTCAGGCAAATTGAACTAACAGTTGCAAGGTTATTAAGGTTCAAAATGTGGGTTTAACATACCGGACAGGTATAATATATACATTTATTTATAAAATGGGTAGGGAAATTGCTTGGAATTTATTGAATTAAAAACATCACATGACCATGCGTGCATCAGAGCGCAACTGCACACCTGCACTTTTACCCCCTCCAAAACAATTTTGCCATTTTATAAGATAGATAACCCACTCTAGGGTGTGTAGTCACGCAGTGGTATGCACACACCTTGGGCAGTTGACGCACTCAGCCTACAGCCTTGTGTGTAACAATGCACGCCAGGTGTGCGTATATCAGAGCATGATCACACACCTCAGAATGGGTTATCTATTACATATATATATATGTGTATATATATATATATATATATATATATATATATATTATACAATGTATGTTTTGGGATAAATGCAGGGATAAAAAGTAATATCTCTGCCAGGTCTTGGAGAGATCAGTGATATTTAGTTTAGTTTTTTTTGTTGACCAGGTAAGTGCACTAGACAAATCTTGCCTATTTTCAGGCATGACCCAGGAGAGGGGGATACAGATGAATGCCAACTGACCTTGAACCAGATTAAGCTGTTGGTGGTATTTTTAGTGAATGAGGGAAATTTGGCCAGGACACCAGAGAAATTCCCCTACTCTCCAGGAGGGGGACTCTTTGGCTGTTTGTGGAGGATGTCCACTTCTGAGCTAGCTTTGGGAGAGATGGATGTTGATGGTGCAGAGGAGCAGGCCTCCTCCCCCATTACTACTGCTCTAGAGGCCGCTGTTTTGGATGAGGATTTTTCTGTTACTGACATGCCTGATGAATTTTTTGATGCAGCTATGGAAGAAGTACGTGGTGTTGATCCACCTGCTGGGAGCAGCGAACTCATTTCTGTTGGAGGTAACTGTGTTGCCTTAGCTGAAAAGGAAACATTATTGGCACTTCTTTTGGAAGAAGAGGAGCGTTGCACACTTCAGAAAACTGCTTTATTAACTGAAATTGCTGCAATGCGATTGGTGTCCTTGCCAGTTTCTTCCCTTGTCTCCCATTCTGTCTCGTCACTTGCTAGTGATTCGTGTGTTGTTTCGGAACAGTGTGCGAATGTCGGGACTGAGCTTTCTGTGGTGGCTGGCAGTAGTGTGCATCTTGCTGATGTGTGCCTGAAGTCGAATGCTGGTGCTGATCTTCCTGGTTCAAGCGTGTGTGTTTCCCCGATGCTGCCTAAAAGACTCGGTATGCACGGTTCTGTACTGTTATCTAAGAGGTCTGTTGTTCCCGTGGTGTGTGGTGCTATTCCCGCCATGGGCCAGCAGAAACGGTGTAGTGTCCCTCTTCTGTCAAAGACTGCTGCGGTTTCTTTGCCTACGGGGTCCATAACTTCTGGTGAGTCTGTTTCTTCAAATAACCGTCCTTCTTGGGTGGGATGATCCCCTGAATGTGCTATTGCAGGGGCAGGGTGGCTTAGGCAATCGGACGGGAAATGGGTTCCTGATCCCTGTGATGCCGTGGTACAGCATTATAACCTTTTATCGCATTCTGACCCTGCATGACTGATTTTGCCTTCTACATCTGTTGCCTCACTGATTCCTGTGACTTAGGTCGGTGTAGTGCATGGCGTGGGTGAAAAGGGGCCACAAGTGGTGGATTTGACTGGTGGTGGCTCGGATCTTCCTCACACTTCTGCTAGTGAAGGCTTTCGAATGCGCCTTTGGTCCCCGTTGCTCCTGACCCTAAGATATCAGCATGGTTTGATCCTAAGTTTAAACTGGCTGACCTGTTTACTAGTAAAGATGAACCTGCCCCTCGGAAGAACAATGTTCGTTTGATATACAAGGGGGGATTGGAAGAACAACCTGACAGATTGTATATTGCTAGACAATTACTGAAGGGTTCTATGAAATTCGTTTCTACTGAAATTTATGCTCTTATTCACATTGGCAGTTTGAATTATGATGTCAGCTTTAAATCTTTTTGTAATTTGGAGAAATTTTGGGCCCACTGTCAGAAGGTCAAAAATACTGCTCTCTGGGTTCTGTTTTTGGCGGTACCTTTAACTAAGCCTGCTGTTAAATTGATTGCTATTATGTTTCGTAATGAAGGTGTACATATTGAAGACATTCTTTTTTGGTTGTGGAAAAGGTGTGAAGTGTTAGATAAACCGGTACCTATGCTTGATAGTGAACAAATCTGGAATGGTGGATGGAAATTGCGGGTGAAACTTTTTTCAACTAATAATGGGCCTGTACATCTTCCCAATAGTTTTTTTCTTGGGAAGGACAGGGGCAGTTTGTTTTACTTTGGTCAGCCCAAAACCTGTTTTAAGTGTGGGTCTCGGACGCACCTTAATACGGCTTGTGATACCCCTAGATGTACTCATTGTTTTGAATTTGGTCATCAGGCTGCTGATTGCCTTAATTTATTCAGGTGTAATTTGTGTGAACAGACTGGGCATCGCTATGCTAAATGTCCTTGGGTGTCCCATAATCGGGATGATTGTCCTTCTCATGAAGGTTTGATTAAGGTAGCTCAACATTTACAAGCTACTAATGTGATAGCCCCTGACTGAGTTGACCCTCAGGACCTTCGGGTTCCCCCTTTAGAGGCTTCTTCATTGAATGAGGAAGTTGTGATTGATCTGGCCCTACCTAGCACGAATGAGCAGGGACAGGTTGCTAACCCTATGGCTTCTGATGTCCCTTCCAGTTCTTCTGTACCATTTACCTCTGTCCTTTCAACCCTGGATGATTCTGGTGTATCTGATATGCCTCCCCCTTCCCGATTCTCAGCAGCCGTTTAAAAAGGTTACAGCTAAAAAACGTAATAGGTCTGGTAAAGCTATTTTTTCAGAATCTACCCCTTTGGCCTCTTCTTGCCATGAGCTCCCTGATGCTTGGAAGGCTGGTAATCAGTTTGCAGTATTGGCTCCTAGGGATGAGTCTGATGGTGAGGAATCTGACCACTCTTCTAGAGCTTCCACTGCCACTGATTTTACTTCAGAGGGTGAGGATGGTGAAGTTAAGAGTGTGGAGTCTAGCCTGCGAAGGTCTAGGTGTAGAAGGGTGGTTAAGGTCCCTTGATGTTTATGATTGCTTTGGGTTTGTTTCTTTTTTCCTTTTCCATTCCTTTATGGCATTCTTAACAATCTCCACTCTTAATGTTAATAGTATTGAGTCATAGGAAAATGGTGACTACTTTGACTCTTTTACAGCAGCATCAAGGTGATATTTTTTGTATTCAGGATACTAGGCTGAAAACGTCTCTTGACGTAAAACTTGCTGATAACCTATGGTCTAAGGGGTCTAAGGGTGCCACCTTCTGGTCTATTGGGGAATCTACTTTTGATGGGGTTGGGATTTTGTTTGCTAATTTGGAATTGAAAGTCTCCAGGCTGGTGGATATTTAGCCTGGTAGGGCTTTACTATTAGATACTAATTTCAGGGGTGACAGATTTCAGTTGATTATCATTTATGCTCCCCAGATCAAGGCTCAGTGAGTTACATTACTGATGGACATTCAGCCTTATCTTCACACTTCTCAACCGGTTATTTGGGCAGGTGATTTTAATTGTGCTCTGAGTACCTCGGATAGGGGTTTGAAAATGTCCAAATTGTTTTGCGACTCACATAAGCTCCTTGATGTACTCAATACTGCTAAGCTGGTGGATGCTTATAGATGTGTTCATTCCTCTGGGGGCAGTACTTTTTCTAAATCATCACTATCCAGTAGAATTGATTTTGTTTTACTTTCTGCTATTTTACATGTTTCTTCTGTTACTCTGCATGCTTGGGAATTTACTGACCATAGGTCTATTACTTTCCAACTTGAGTGGGGCGGGATGCCTAGAAGTAAGAAAAATCTATGGTGTCTCAATAATAATTTGTTGACTAATGTTGCTATTCGTAAGGCTTGGAAAAGGGAGTGTGTAGCTAAGCTTTTTGTTCTTGATATGTATGATGATCTAGCTTCATGGTGGGAGGATACCAAAACTGATTGGAAGACCTTTTTTCAAGCCCGATCTCGTACCCTTGCTACCTCTCATTATTTTGAATATTTACGTCTTAGGAGTCAGTTGCAGAAATTGATTTCTTTAACTGAGACTGAGAAAGGTGATTATGGGGTTCAGCTCCAACATGTTAAAAAACAAATGTTTAACTATCAATATGATAGGGCTAAATCCTTGGAACATGAACATCTTTATGGTTTAAAATTACATAAGGGATCTTTGGATCCTTTTCAGGATTGTAGGGCTAGAATAAGTAATTGTATTGTTACAAAGCTGAAAACAATGACTGGTGATTTGGTTACTTCCTCAGAAGAATTGGTTTATGTGGTTGAGCTGGATTTTGGTTCTCTTTTTCAGGCAGACACTGGTAGTAATTCTACAGCTATAAATGTTGACAATTTACATTTGCCTCAGGTGACTGATTTAAGTCAGCAGCAGTTATTAGAAGATATTTCTGTTGACGAAGTACGTGTTGCTATTTCCTCCTTAAATCCAGACTCTGCCCTTGGTACTGATGGTTTGGGGGCTGCTTTTTATTAGTCATTTCAAGATGACCTTGTCCCTGTTTTTGTCAAAGTTCTTAATGCTATGCTTTCTAATTCCTCTCTGGCATCCTCCATGAATCATGCTCTGGTGCTTTTACTGTATAAAAAAGTGCCTAACGAAGATTTAAGGAATTGGTGAATGCTTAGCTTACTGAATACGGACTTAAAGGTGTTAAGTAAGCTTTCACTTAATAGGTTGTCTAAGGTTGCTGATGGCTTAATTTGTCTACACCAAACATGTTCTATTCTTGGAAGGACTCAATATGATAATTTATTGACATTAAGGGAGCTGTTTACTGTTGCACAAACTGGACAGTTGAATGGTTATGTTTTAGGCCTGGATCAGGAAAAAGCTTTCGATCAGGCATCACATAATTTTCTGTTTTCAGTCTTAATGGCTTATGGGATTCTGGATGGCTTTGTGAGCTGGATTCGTATGATGTACCGATCTGCTTTGCTTCTTTTTAATGTTAATGGTTGGATTGGTAACCCGATAATGGTAAAGCTTGGTGTGCGACAGGGTTGTCCCTTGAGCCTTCTCTTGTACATTTTTACTATTGATATTTTACTCAGAATGATAGTTAACAATGCAAATATAACTGGATTAAGAATAGGTCTTGATGTTCCGCCAGTGAAAATTTTGGCTTATGCTGATGATTTGGTGCTTTGCCTTTCTGATGTTAAGGAAGGTCCTTTTGTACGTGACATTCTGTCCTTATTTTCTAGATGTTCAGGCTCCAGGATTCATTATGATAAAACCAGAGGTGTCCCTTTAGGGGATACCCCAGGGCCTGAGCTGGGTTGCATTTTGGGTATTTCAATTAGTACAGCTCCTTTAACTATTTTGGGGGTTGAATTTGGTCCTGGCGACATGGCACATGCTAACTGGTCTATGAGACTTGATAAGGCTCAGTGGTTTGTGGCTAGATGGAAAGGGAGACAAATTGCCAAACGTAAGAAGGTTTTGTTGATTAAATCTTTGGTGGTTCCTATTTTTTTGTATGTCAGTTATGTGTTTCCTCCCCCTGTATCTTTGGTTACCTCTTTATTTAGTGTTTTTTTCCAAGCCTTTTGTGGAGTAGGTTAAACCCCATCAAAAGAGGATATACGTATAGAAGTATTCAGGAAGGTGGTGTGGCGATGATTCACCCTGTGGCTTTTTTTATTAGCATTTTTGTATCCTACAATTTGAGTCCTCTTTTACAGCCTGGGGAAAAAACTTGGGATCCTTAAGTGTGGGCCTGGTTCTCTAAGGGGTTACCCCTTTGGAAAATGGGTAGATTGGCTCCCTTGATGAAACTTCCTTTTTTTCTGAAATATAGTTTGGAAACATTTAAAAGCTTATTGAAATGGGGTGTTACTGTTTCTAATTTGGAAACTATGGATAGGAAAAAATTGTATCATCATGTTGTTTCTACGGAATTTCCCGATGTATTTTTTCCAGATTGACCTCAGGAATCCTTGGATGTGGTTCTTAAGTTTTTATCAAATAGCCGATTGCCCAATTTTGTTTGGGATAGTGCATGGTTGAGTTCCTATGATAGATTACCTGTAGGTAACAATCATAAACATAAACAAATTAGTGATAGGTATTGTGCTAGGGAACCTTGTGTAGCTGTCTTGGAAACTCAAGAGCATCTTTTTTTGGATTGTCCTTATGTTCACAATTTTTGTGTTTATTTAGCTTTCAAGTGGAATGAGCCTTTGTTTGCTTCTCTTAATTATTGTACATTATTGTGTGGGGTACATAATGGGGAATGGTCTATGTATCATACTGAAACCTTATTACTGATCTTCTCCATTCTTCGATTTTATATTTGGCAATCTAGATGCTTATGGGTTATGAAAAAAGGATAATATTGCATGATGAGATACTCTGTAACATGAAACAAACATTGCAAAAAATTTGGAATCTTGACTTTAATTTTTTGGGTGTGGTATGGGGTCAATTTTTGTGGGTTCATTGTGAGCATTGGGTGACGACTGTTTGACTTTCTTTCTTATTTATGATGTTTCATTTGTTCTTTCCTCTATTTTTGCTATGACTCTTGATGTATGTTATTGGTTTTTCTTTGTTTTGGAGTCCTTTTTTTTCATAAGAATTCCCCTACTCTTTTTGATAAGTGCCATGGGATCTTTAACATCCACCTGAACTACCACCAATCCAGGCAGATGGGACCTCGGTTTAACATCTCATCCAAAAGATGGCACCTCAGAATTGCAGCACCCCTCTCATGCTGCACTACAGTGTCAGTACTGGGATATTAACCCAAGTGCCAGATGTGGGAACTGAACCCACAGCCTCTGATCTCCCAGCCTCAGAGGCGAGTGTGCTACCTACTGAGCCACTGACTGACACATGTGTCCTGTACCTGTACTTCAGCAAGGCATTTGATTCAGTGCCACATGGAAGACTAGCATGTAAACTAAGGGGAACAGGGGAGGGGCAAAATTGGTGGGATGGGTGGAGAACTGGCTGCAGGGATGGCAGCAGAAGGTGGTGGAGGGAGGTGAATTATTAGTGATGAGTGAGGTCTCACTGGGATCAGTGCTGGGAACAGTGTTATTTTGGGTATTTATTGCAGACAACTTGGTAGGTGTAAATAGCAAGATCAGTCTATTTGCAGATGAAACCAAGATGGGAGCAGTGGTGGATGACCGGGGGGGTGGCAGGGATTGCAAGAAGTTCTGACAAGGCTGGAGACATGGTCTGACAACTGGCATCTTGGTTTCAATGCCAAAAAAATGCAAGGTGCTGCATTTCAGGGCAAAGAATCCAAAGAGAAGCTACCACCTTGGGGGGGAGTGTAGCTAGCTATGACTGAGGAGGACAAAGATCTGGGGGTACTCATTATGGGAGCAAAGAACAACTCAGCACAGTATAGGAAAGCAGCAGCAGTGGCCAACAAGATGCTGGGTTGTATTGCAAGGGGTATATCCTCTAGGAATGGGGAGGTGATTCTGCTGTTATACAGATTGCTGGTCAGACCCCACCTGGAGTACTGCATTCAGTTTTGGCACCCTTACCTAAAGAGGAACATTAGATTGCTGGAAGGTGTGCAATGCAGAGCAACAAAGATGATCATGGATCTGGGGGAGTTACCATATGAGGTTAGACTGAGGGAGTTGAACATGTACTCTCTGGAGGAGACAATGGGAAGACAATGGGAACTGAGTCGCAGCTTCAGTGAAGACATTGCGAGCCCAATTGACTGTTGCTATAGCAACACTCACTCAGGCTCGCAATGTCTTTGCCGAAGCTATGATTCACTTTCACTTCTCGTCCCATTGTTTGCAGCATTTCTTTAACCAAACCAGAGACAACTTTTAACAAAAAGGAACAGATCTAACTTCCAATGGGAGAGTACTTATTTTAAACAAGTGACAGCTCCTTAGTTTACTATGTTAAAAGCACTCAGTCACACTACAGTTTAATACCAGCTCGGTCACACTACACCAACCATCAAAACTGCAGCTGCTCCTGGAACACAAGTGAAAAGCGACAGGATCATCCAGATAAGATTTTTTTTAATAAATATTTCTAAAAACTGCACATTTCCTATGTATATACTGGCACTGGGGTTGCCTGGCCACTTCTATGTTAAACCCAACACTTTGTACTTTAATAACTTTGCAGCCATATGACCAATGTGCCCAAATGTCTTCATGCACTGTCTGGTGCCATAGATCTCTGGATCTGGCAAGTTTCATTACAGTTGGTGGTGCGGTTACAGAGCTGCAGAGTGCCAAAAAATGAGCAATTTACAATTTAGGTACAAATTTCTTGCTCGTGTGTAAGTCCAAAATGGTTTGGGTGTCTGGTCTGAATTTGTTAGAGGATATGGGGTCTGGGTAACTGATGTACCTTTTGAAGGTTTGGTGAAAAAAATATTAATCCATTCAAAAGTTATTAAAGTTTTAAGTTTCCCATTATAGTCTGTGGGGAAAAAATATGTGTAGTGTGAAAGCACTTTTTGCTTTTGTGAAAGCACTTTTTACTGCTGCTAATGGGTTCAGTGGTGTCGTGCTACTGCCATTTTGTTTTCAGTTAGTGACAGGGGAAAACGCTGTAATTCAAAATACACTGCCCCTTTGTAATCACCAACAGTTGTGTTTACCTAATCTGGGCACCGAGTAACATGATCCTGATGTCAGATTTGAAAAATAATGCTTGGAAATCTATACATTTAATTTGGCCATTTGGCACTATTCTTACGAAAATACCATAAATTGCCCAAAAAACTGTCACAAATAACAGCACTGTTTCACAAATGCTGCAGCAATTTGTGGCACTACTACCACCCAAAAAAAAATTGGCACTTGTAAAATGACTACAACTTTTTCTGGACACTTTTTTGAACAAATAACAACCAAATCATGTTCCTCAGCTGCAGTTTAGGTTAACACCCATTGGTGTATACCTATTACTGTAAAATGAGTTTTCTCATTTTACTGCCTCCAAGGGGGCCGAGGCATGTTTTAATAATAAAAAAATATTTTTCATGATTACAAATATTTTGCTGACTTCAGGATGCCCAATCCCTGTGTCAGCATTTATCCCCAGAGTAGTGTGGGACACTGGGGAGCCCACTCTCAGTGTCCTGAAATACTTAATTTTTTAACTGTTTATTTCCAAAACTGGGATGCCCATCCCTGGTGTTGGATGCCCCCCCCCAAGCCCATAGTAAACTTAAATGAAAGTTACATGGTATTTTTTTTATTTTGTATTTAAACTGTATGTTGGCCAACATTGTGGTGCCCAATCCCCGTGTCAGCATTTACTCCCCCCTCAAGCACTGTGGGACACTGGGGAGCATACTCCCATTGTCCTGAGAAAAGATTTTTACACTGTAAAAAACAGAAAACTGTCCCCTGACATCTTTATTCCCTGTAAAAAAGAAAACGGTCCCTTGTTGTCTCCCCATCCCACCTCCCCATCCCGACCCTCTCACTGAGCAACCCACCACCCCACACACCCCTTTGCCTATACTTTCCACTGGCAATCATCTTTTGTCATCTTCTGTGGACCAGGACATGTCTGCACTTTTCAAAGCTGAACTGAGAACTGAGGAATCACAGTGAATGCCACATAATAGCTGTCAATGGCATTTTGAACTTATGTTGAAATCTCAGCTATTTTTTGATATTTTTTCACCAAATTTTCAACATGGTTTTCTTGAGACCCCACCTCATTAATACTGTCACTGTTGTTTTGTTAATGTGACATGTAAGGTGATTTGGCAGTCCCTGTGCGAAATCACCTTTTGGGACTGAGTAACAAAATACTGTAACAGTGCCAGTGTTTATAAAGTGGGATCTCAAAAAAAAATTTTTTGAAAATGTAGTGCAAAAATATAAAAAAAACACCCAAGTTATGCACAGTCATTGAAATTTTTCTATGCATGCTCTTAACTTTCATAATTTTTAATATTTTCACTCCAGATTTGCAACATTGCCATTTTTTCACATCACCTTATGAACAGTACAGCTCTCATTTTTCACATCCTGCCTGAAACATGTTTTCATTCCTGAGGCACAGAATTGTGCATTCACTGTGCGAAATCACCTTTTGGCACTGATTAATGAAATGACAGTGCCAATGTTCATGAGGTGGGTTCCCCAATGGCAATGCAGAAAATTTGGTGAACACATTCCTACAAATGTATTTATTTATTTATTTGTACATATTGGATTTACAGTCTTTGAGTCAGAGACTCATTTACAAAGACACCTCATCACAGAGAAGACAAAACAGTGTTACATAGTTCAGGGTACATACAGTATTACATAGGTCAAATACAGTCATAGTTACAGTGATTACACATGTGCTCTGAGGGGAACACACACCAGTCATATATTGTGGCACAAGTGGGGCAGTAATCAGTGACATGCAAAGTTAGAGCAACTGAAACTGCGATCCAGTCATCAATATTAAGATGACTGGGGTAAAATGCCTGAGTTATGTGCATCCAAAGAATTTATTCTACCCACATGCATTACTTTGGAACTTTTCAATCTTTTGACTCCAAATTTTCAACACAACCATTTTTTCACACCACCTCATGAACAGTACATCTGACAATTTTCACATTCTGCCAGAAATGTGTTTTTGCACTTGTGTCACGGAATGGCATTGCAGTTGCACATAACAACATTTTGCCTTGCATTTCACAATTTCTCAGTGCTGGGGTACATGAGGTGGGGTAATAAGATGGCTATGCTGATAATTTGGTCACTGTTGTTCAACACATGGAAGTCGACCCTGCACTTCCACACCTACATACATATACACATCTATGGAGTGTTCGGACCCTGCACGCCCACAGTAAAATAAGAATAATATTATACTATCTCAAAAAAGTAAGGAAATTCATTGTGAAAAACTCTGTTAATGCATCAGTTAGGGTACCTATTACAGTGACAAAAGTATAGAAATTTGGGTGTTAGGGTTCCCAACCCTATCACCCCACCCCACCCTCCACATATCAACAGGTGTTTGGGTGTGCTTTGGAGTCGTTAGGCCTAACTCTCACCCCATTGTCCTATCTCAGCTTCCTTACACATGGAATGGGGTGAGAGTTAGGCCTATGAGCACACCCGACACCTCTTCATATGTGGAGGGTGGCTGGGTAGGGTAGTAGGGTTGGGAACCCTAACGCTAAAAAAAAAATATATATATATAGGGGATACATGATGGGGCTGAGTAGGATATGTAAAATATTGTCACTCTTGCAGAGTGAGGCATGGATATCTCACGAGTGCCGAAGGCACGAGTGAGATATCCATGCCTCACGAGGCAAGAGTGACAATATTTTACATATCCCACTCAGCTCCATCATGTGTTCGATTTATGCAATAGGGTAGGTTTCATAGGTGTTGCTGAATAGCAGGTTTTAGTGATGAAAATGGGTGTTATTTTACATATCAGTAGTGCTCCGTTGTAATGAGGCTGCTTTGCTTGTGAATACTGATGTTTTTTATGAATGGATGTTGTTTCTTCGTTGTGATTGGGTATTATAGCAGTTGCCTATTTTTCATTGGCTAAGGTGTGTGAACTGGGGTAGAAATGCAGCTTATTGGTTATTGTTGTTGTGTAATGATTGGTTGTTGGTTGTGAGTGACAGCGTGATTTTACTGTGATTGGTTCATTTTGTTATGCGTGGCGTGCACTTACATTTATTTTCGGTATACAGCGTTTCTGCGGTGTGCTTATAGTGCATGGAACAACTTTATTTACTAACGTTTATTTTTGCAGTTTATTTATATTTGTATGTGCTGCTTGTGACAGTGTTTTGTCAGTTCATGAAGGGACCCATGGCGCTGGACTTCCGACATTTTGACTGCCGTGATTCTCAGGTAACAGGTTCTAATCCGCTGTGCCGTCAGACAACATCTGCTTAGCTTTTTTCTCAGGAGGGCTTTCTTTTGAGTGACCTGTAAAAAGGAAAATATTTGTTAGCATGTGCAGTAGTTTATGTGTTACTGACCGTTTACTATATTACTTTCCCAGTTAACTGTGGTAGAAAGTATTACTGCTTACTGTGATAGATATTGAATGTAATATTTGTAGCACAAATTGTAGGACTGCTGAAACACGTGGACATTGCTTCGTAAATGTGAAATTCTTTTTTATTTTCTTGTATGCTTTCTGTTTTTCTGCACGTAGTAGCATGTGGGACAGAAGCTGGCATCTCATTCTGTAAGGTAGCTGTTTTGTGGTGTTCCAGTGCAGCTTTACATTCAGCAGAGGTAGATGGCTCTGAGTCAAAGTGGTTGCTCAGTAGATTAGATATATTTTTCTGTTTCTGTACATTCAGTTTGGAGTAATCATTAAGTGACTGCAGTTGTTTGTGTCCCGAAATCTGTATTACCTCCGTTGGAGGTACATTACTATCCATTAGTTTCTGTACCAGGTGTTTCCTTATGGAGTGGTTTGTAAGCCTGCTGTCTGTTTGGATGCCTGCAGTTTGTATCATCGTTTTCAGTATGGTAGCGATGGTATTTACACCGAGTGCTTGTTGTTTGAACCAGCAGTTGTTACTTGCCAGTTTATGTTGGTGATTTACTGCTAAAAAAAAGGGGGCAGAGTCATAATTGTATTTGGCAGGTCTTTTCTCCATATAAAATATAAAGTTTGCCACAGGGCACTTCTTTCTGTAGTAATGGCAATGCTCGTGGTTTTAACATGCGAGTGTCTTTTGGGTTACTGCCAGTCCTTGTTTTCGTTTGTCTCTCCTGGGAAAATTCTATGTATTTGTCTCCTTTGTCATCCGAGCATAATTTTATATCTCCCCACTTCAAATTCCTACATTCAGAGTTTCCCCGGATACCAAAGAACATTGTTGTGTTGAGCCACATAGTATTTAAGAGTGACTGTGGAGTTCTTGGTCCCAGTACATCTTTTTCATACAGATCATTAATTAAGGTGTCAGTGAGTTCGTCAGCAGCGAACGGTCTATTCCCTTTACCATCATCCTTTAATTTTTTTTGTTTGGACAGCAAAACATCTCTACACTTTAGAAATGCAGGGGAAGTGGATAGCGATTCAGGATACTGGTGCTTTTTCAAGTGTCTCTCATAACTTTGAAATTTAGCTCTCAAGCTTAAGGGCTCATACTGAGAACCGTCTTTTTTTTGGCACTGAATGAAGTAGTGACACAGAAGGTTGTTTAAATCATGTGCAGGCAGAAATTCCATGGGTGTTGTAATATTGAACTGCTCTGTCAGATACTTCCAAAAATTGCTGATATCACATTCTGTTTTTCGTCGTGTATTCTCATTTTTTGCTAATTCAGTATATTGATCAATATAACTACTGTCTAGGAATACTGTTGGTGCTGTCATAGGAGTTCTTTGTGGATCGCAGACATTTGGGATGAATTTCTCAAGTGCCGTTGGGTCTAATAGAGGCTCAGTATCCAGTTCGAATTGCGAGCAGCTTAATAATATTTCCTGCTGCTCGTTTCTATGCTCTGCATTTTGTTCAGCTTTCGTTCCACGGAATCCTTCCGTATTCCACTGTGATGTGCTCCCTTGTACATAGTTATCCATGGCTTTAGTAATTTTGTCCTATGTTGTATTGTATGTGTAGGTTCTGTTTAAATGCTTTCCATGTACTGTTTCATATCGGGGCTTTGCAAAGTTTTTAATACTGTTGTGTTAATTACTAACAGCTGTGTACTGAACTGCACGGATAACTCGCTCTACTTCTGTAAAGGTTTCTTGATTTTCACTGGTGAGTCTCATTTGCTTAAGTTGCTAGGAAACAGAGCTGCCTGCACTTTTTACTCTTCATGACATAGCAACTGTGAGAATATCTGTTGCTGACATAGGAACTGTGTGTGTAAATCTGCATATCTACCACAGTTCCTATGTGAGCAACATTATGCACTCTTGTGAGAATACATGCTTTATATGTGACGTTTATCAGCCACCCCATTGTATAAATATATATATATATATATATATATATATATATATATATATATATATATATATTTCAACCTAACACAATTTCCTCACTTTTGTCACTGTGGAACAACCCTAACTAATGCATTAAACAGAGTTTTTTGCCTCTAATTTCCCTTCTTTTTGAGAAGGATAATGAGAAATAGTGAATGTAATGCGGTGGCAGAGGGCCCCGTGCTCCCACCACATCCCACCACGTCATGTCTTGTTACATAGTAACACAGTGCCTGCAAACACAACTGGTAATGCGCATGGTGATGCAAAGTGAAACAGAAGGATAAACAGTACTATAGACACAAATGGTTAAAATATAGCAAACATAAGCACAAATGAAAAAGCAAAGGGTAACACACATGGTGCCGTAGACGGGAACAGTAAGTGAAATGGGTACGGAACTGCAAGCAGAAGTGGTAAGGGTAACAGTAATGTAAGCACACAGGCTGGTTTTCCCCAAAAGCTGCATAAAGAAAGACAGTGAGTACAAAGAATGTATGCATAATAATGGGTCTCAGAGCAGAAAATGAGGAGTTGGAATACTAAATTGCTTAAATCTCAGGAACCGTACAACATAGAAAAAAAATTTAAAAGTCATATGATTTATGACTTTCCTGGCAAGTTTTGTACTTAGCCCTCTATAGGGGGCTAAGCTCTTTTCTGACGAAAAGTCCGTATCTTGCACCATTTCTGAGATATGGGCCCTGAAAGGTGCGCCGAACACTGTAATGTTATCCTATGGGAAAAAAAGAGAAGTTCGGAGTGCCATAACTTTGGCTCTCTGTAATATGTGTTCACCAAACTACTGAAAGGAACATCTGTGGGATGTTAGCTTTCCTCCCTCCACATTTCAGCCCAAAAGACCAAACTGTTATTTTGCAGCAGGGTGACAAAGGATTCCTGTAATGCAGCGGACACCCGTAATGTTACCCTATGGGAAAAAGCAAACAACTTTGGAGTGCCGTAACTTTGCTGCCCTGTAATATTTTTTCACTGAAACACTGAAAGTCACATCTGTGCGATGTTGGCTGCATTCCCGCCAAATTTCAGCCCCAACGACCAAACCGTTCTTTTGCAGCAGGGTGGCAAAGAATTGCTATCATGTTTCCACAGCCTGGAAAAGTACTATCTAACTTTGTGAAAGCTTTTGCAAATTCATCCGACAGTGTCACAAATGCAAAAGTACTTTGTGAAAGTACTTTTTCCAGAAATTTGAAAAACATATTTCTGGGGTGTTTTACCCCAAAATAAAGACATGCCTAGCATTCTCAGGGTCTGACTAGGTGAATACAAAAAGAATTAGGTTGCTAGAGGGTCCCAAATTGAAATGCCAAGCATTTTTCTGATGACCAACTGAAAACAAAATGGTGGATTTGCGACAGTAAAAGGGCCATTTGCTAAAGTAAAACCTGCATTTGTGACACTGTCAAACTTTTTGTTAACTTTTCCCATTGACTTATAATGGGAAATTGTTTTTTGAATAACTTTTGAACCGTGTAATATTTTTTCATGAAACCTTCAAAAGGCACATCGGGGACCCCGGACGCACGTTCCCTGAAGATTTTGGACCAGTCATGCAAACCGTGCGACTTGTAGAGATGAACAAAGAATTCCAAAAAAGCGTAAACGCATGCGCAGATCACGCTTAATAACTCCGCAGCCGTATATCCGAACAGTACAAAGGTTGGCAGATCCCAAGATGTATGGTTCTTGATCATGTATTCCAAATTTCAGGCAAATCTGTTAAACAGTTGCAAAGTTATTTAGTTGCAAAATTTTAGGTTTAACATGTAAATGGCTCCTCAACCCTAACTATGGTAGCATTACCGTGCTACCATAATATATATATATATATATCTATATATATATATATATATATATATATATATATATATATATATATATACATATGTATATATATATATAATATATCCTCCAGGATTAAGCACAGTGTCACAGGTTTACTGCATGACAAAAGGGATTAATTCCCACTGAAATTGCATTGTTTACTGCAGTAACTCTACTGCAGAATTCTGCAGCACTGCACTTCATCCTGGAGGGCTTCACTCCTTCACAGCCTTCACTGGGGGGGTCAAAGGTGGGCTTTCAACCCCAACACCGAATTTTCTCACTTTTGTTGCTGTGGAACAACCCTAACTAATGCATTAAACTGATTTTTTTGCCTCTAATATACATATATATAGATGATGTGGTAGGGTTGGGAACTCTAACATCGGATATATATATATATATATATATATATATATATATATATATAAATAGTGCGGTTGCATCACTATATTTATGGTTATGAAGGCACTTCTATGTTAAAGTCAAAATTGTGTGTGTTAATAACTTTGGACCTGTGCAACAGATTTGCCTGAAATTTGGAATGTGTGGTGGGGTATGGTAGATCTCTTGATCTGCCAAATTTTGTTTTGGTCGGACTTACGGTCTTTGCGCACAAAAACGCTGAAAAATGCAAAATTATCCAGTTTTGGAGGCAGTTTTGGGCATTTTTTCTGTGGCCCTGCACAGCCATCATGTGTGTGACACTCTGAGAGATGGCTCATCTGAAAGAGTTTGATTGCCTGAACATGTCGCTTTTCATTTGGTGAAAAAATATTAAGGCATTCAAAAGTTACGTCACTTTTAAGTTCCCATTATAAGTCAATGGGAAAATTTATATGGTTGTTTTGCGGACAAAGAATGGGGTTTGGGCCATCTCATCCCATCCCACCTGGTGGTCAAAGAATTTGTAGCCTTGCAGTCAAAGAATCTTTGTCCCTGAGAATTCTTTGATCACAAGGTCTGCCATCTTTTTTTTTAAATTCTGTCACAAAAAAATCAAATATCTCGGCTCAAGGGTCACTCTTGAAGTAAAACCTGCATGAGTTTTACTCAGGGGGCTTTGATCTATTGTCCCATGCCTTTGGTTTCACATAAAATGATAAAAAAATAGAGTTATAATGTTCTTTATATTATTTGATTGCGACTTGCTAACGATTTTTGTTCGCGAGCCTGCAAATTCTTTATTCGTGAGATTCTTTGATCATGATCTTGCATTGTGAGGTAAAAATACAATTTTCTCAGCTCAGGGTTGGCCTAGGAACACAACTGAGGGTGGGTTTTGCTCAGGGGGCTTCATTCTATAGAGGCATGGTGGTGATTTCATGTAATTCTGCCTAAAACTCGAGTTTCACCATTTTTTATTCTTTGATTGTGAGCCTACAAATTCTTTGATCGCAAGCCTGCAAATTCTTTGATCACGGGATTGTTTGATTGCAATCTTGCATCATGAGCGATGGACGAGATGGCCCTTTGAAAAATTCAAATTTCTCAGCCGAGGGGTGGCCAAGGAACACAAATGAGGGTGGGTTTTGCTCAGGGGGATTCATTCTATCGAGGCATTGCAGTGGTTTCATGTAATTCTGCCTTAAACTTGAGCTTCACAATTTTTTATTCTTTGATCATGAGCCTGCAAATCCTTTGATCGCGAGCCTGCAAATTCTTTGATCTCGAGATTCTTTGATTGTGATGTTTGATCGCAAGGGAAGGACAAGATGGCCAGATTTTATAATGGAATAGATAGGCCAATTTTCACAATCTTTAAGTTTAAATATCTCGGAAATGGTTTGGTCTTTTTATTTGAAATTTGGAGGGTAATGGCAGCATGTCCTGTACATGTGCATTATGGTGTTTATGTGTTGGAAAAAATATCTTTTGTGGAGATATTGTGTGATGCAATTTACCTGTTGCGGACAGTGTTTTGCATTATGGTGGTGCCTTGAAATTGATACAGTACCTAGCCTTAGTATCATAGATGTACTTTTCAGTTGTTATGCCTGTAAAATGTCTTTAACATGTTATATCTTGGACACGGTTTGGTCTTTTACATTGAAATTTGGAGGGTGTCGATGGTAGAGACACATTTAAAAGTTGGTGGGAGCACAGGGCCTGAAGGGCCCACATTCCCACCAACTTCTGTAAGTTCTTAGTTTTCTATTCTTTCTAAAAAAGTAAGGAAATTCTATGCAAAAAACTGCATTAATGCATCATTTAGGGTTAAAATACAAAAAGCCAGGAAATTAAAAATTTTTAGGGTTGCTCCTCCCCCCTTGTGGACCACCAATCATCCCAAGATTGACAAATGATGGGATGTGTCATTGGGGCTGTGAAGCCTAAATGTTGCCCCATTCTTGTTCACTGTTGCTTCTCAATATGGTTACACAAGGAATGGGGCAACAGTTAGGCTTCATAACCCTAATGACAGACCCCATCATCTGTCAATCTTGGAATGATTGGTGGGTCCATGAGGGGGGAAGGAGCAACCCTAAAGATTTTTCATTTCCTGACTTTTTGTGTTTTAACCAAATGATGCATATTAACAGTTTTTGTAGTATATATATATATATATATATATATATATATATATATATATATATATTGTGTATATCTTAGAGGCAAAAACTCTGTTTAATGCATCAGTTAGGGTTGTTCCACAGCAACAAAAGTGAGGAAATTCAATGTTTGGGTTGAAACCCCCTTGCACCTCCTCACCTGCCCCCACCCTGCATCGGGGGGTGTGTGTTGGGGTTGTCGGCCCTAACTCTCACCCCATCACATGCATGAACAAGTGTGAACATGCTGAGGCATAGGAGAATGGGTTGAGAGTTAGGACCGATGACCCCAATGCACACCCTGATGCCGGTTGGGGGGGCAGGCTGAGGGGGTGCAAGGGGGGTTTTCCAACCCTAACATCGAATTTCCTCATTTTTGTCACTGTGGAACAACTCTAACTGTTGCATTAAATGGAGTTTTTTGCCTCTAATTTCCCTTCTTTTTGAGAATGAGGACTATAAATAGTGAAAGGAATGTGGTGGTGGAAGCGCAGTGACCTTTGAGCCCCACGCTCCCACCAAGTGTTTTTTTGTGACATAGTAACAGTAAGAGCTATGCAAACACAAGTGCTAATGGTCACATGCATGGTGACACAAATGTAAATTGTAAAGCAAACGTTAATAGAAATGCAGGCACAAATTGATGCCAAACCGAACAGTGACGTAAATGGAGATGCAAGCGCATATGAAAATGCAACTGGTAATGCGACGGTGATGATACTGCTATTGTAAATACAAATGATAACTGTAACAGCAACAATAACACTAAAGGAAACAGAAACAGAAATGCAAATGCAGGCACGTACAGAAACGTAACCCATAATGAGCACGGTCACGGTACCGCAATTGTAAATGCAAATGGTATCAGTAACAGCAACAATAATGACAAAGAAAACAGAAACTCAAATGCAAATGGAAGTGCGTATAGAAACGCAAACTGTAACATTCATGGGCATGGGAATGCAATTGGAAATGCAAATGGTAACAGTAAGAACAACAATGATGCAAAACAAAAGACAAACGCAAACAGAAACAGAACAGTGGCCGCCAACAGAAATGGTAATGCACACAGTGATGCTAAGCGAAACACAAACAGCAGTGGAGACACAAATGGTAACAGTAATGCAAATGCAAGCACAAATGGAAATGGAAAGGGTAACGCACACGGTGGCGTACACAGGAATGGAAATGCAAACGGGCACGGAAACACAAGTATAAAGCCTACGTGTAACCGAAACTGGAGCACACACTCTATTTTTCCCCCAAGAAGCTCCATTGAGAAACACAGTGAAAGCAAAGAATGTATGCATTATAATGTGTCTCAGAGCAGAAAACGAGCAGTTGTAGTACTAAATTGCTAATATCTCAGTAACCGTACGACGTAGAAAAAAAATTAAAATTTCACATGATTCATGAGTTTCCTGGCTAGGTTTTCACTGCATGCATAGCCCACAGGGCTTCACATTTTTGTGATGAAAATTCCGTATCTCGCACCATTTCCAAGATATGAGCCCCAAAAGGCATGGCGGATGCCACCATGTTAGTCAATGGGAACAATTTCAACTTTGGAGTGCTGTAACTTTGTGTTTGTGCAATATTTTTTCACCAAGCCACCCAAAGGCACATCTGTGAGATGTTGGCTGCCTTCTCTCTAAATTTCAGCCCAAAAGACCAAACCGTTCTTTTGTAACAGGGTGGTAAATAATTCCTGTCATTTTGCCATAGTCTAGAAAAGTAGTGTCGTGATTTGTGACACCTTTCGCAAAAATTTGTAAAAGTGTCACAAGTGTGACACTACTTTGCCACACTACCTTTCACACAAATTTGAAAAACATATTTCTGGGGCATTTTACCCCAAAATAAAGACATGGCTAGCATCCTCAGGGCTCGACTAGGTAAACACAAAAAGAATTATGTCCCTAGATGGTCCCAATTTTAAATGCCAAGCATTTCTATGATCAGTAACTGAAAACAAAATGGCAGATTTTTGACACTACTAGGGTTATTTGTGACACTAAAAACTGCATTTGTGACACTGTCAAACTTTTTGTTAACTTTTCCCATTGACTTATAATGGGAATTTGTTTTTTGAATAACTTTTGAACCATGCAATATTTTTTCACAGAATTTTCAAAAGGCACATCGGTGACCCTGGTCGCACATTCATTGAAGTTTTCAGACTAATTGCATAAATCATGTGACCTGTAGGTGCGAGCAAAGAATGCGCAAAAAAAGGTAATTGCATGCACGAATGCTACTTAATAAGTCCGCAGCCGTATATCCGACCAGTACAAAAGTTGCCAGATCCCAAGATCTATGGTTATGCCCCATGTCTGCCATATTTCAGGCAAATCCATTGAATAGTGGCAAAGTTATTAGAGTGCAAAGTTTCACCATTTAACCTTAAAAGGGGTACTCAACCCTATATATATATATATGAGGCAAAAAACTCTGTTTAATGCAATAGTTAGGGTTGTTCCACAGCGACAAAAGTGAGGAAATTCGATGTTAGGGTTGAAACCCCCTTTGCACCCCTTCAGCCCACCTCCCCACCTGGAATCGGGGTGCGCATTGGGGTCATTAGCTAACTTTCCCCTATCACATGTGGAAAGAAGCTGAGGAATAGGAGAATGGGGTGATAGTTAGGACCGATGACCCCAATGCGCACCCGATTCCAGGTGGGGGGTGGGCTGGAGGGGTGCAAAGGGTGTTTCAACCCTAACATCGAATTTCCTCGCTTTTGTCACTGTGGAACAACCCTAACTGATGCATTAAATGGAGTTTTTTGCCTCTAATTTCCCTTCTTTTTGAGAATGATAATGAGAAATAGTGAATGTAATGCAGTGGCGAGACCGCGGGGCCCGCCATGTGATGTCTTGTCACATAGTAACATTGTGCCCACAAATGCAAATCATAATGCTCATGGTGACACAAAGCAAAACAGAAAGAGAAACAGTACTGTAGACAGAAATGTTAAAAACAATGCAAATGCAAATGCAACCGCAAATGAAAATGCAAGGGTAATGCACATGGTGGCAAGTAGCGTGAACGGTAAGTGAAATGGAGTGCCGGACCCTAATGAGAAAGCAGTAATGGTAACAGTAATGTAAGCGCACAGGCTGGTTTTCCCCAAAAGCTGTATAGAGAAAGACAGTGAGTACAAAGAAAGTATGCAAAATGATGCCTCTCGGAACACAAAAATGAGGACTTGGAATAGTAAATTGCTTATATGTCAGTAACCGTATGACATAGAAAAAAAATTTAAAGTCATATGAATTATCACTTTCCTGGCTAGTTTTGTACCTATCCCCCATTGGGGGGCTTAGAATTTTTCAACAAAAAGTCCGTATCTCACACCATTTTCGAGATACGGGCCCTGAAAGGCGTGGCGAACTCCATAATGTTATCCTATGGGAAAAAACAGAAGTTTGGAGTGCCATAACTTTCTTACTCCCTGTAATGTTTTTCACCAAACAACTGAAAGGCACATCTGTGGGATGTTGGCTGTGTTTCCTGCAATTTCAGCCCAAAAGACCAAACTGTTATTTTGCAGCAGGGCGCCAAACGATTGCTGCAATGCGTCATACGCTGTAATGTTATCCTATGGGAAAAAGCATCAACTTTGGAGTACCATAACTTTGCCACCATTTAATATTTTTTCAATGAAACACTGAAAGGCACATCTGTGAGATGTCAGCTGCGTTCCCTTCAAATTTCAGCCCAAAACTCCAAACCGTTCTTTTGCAGTGGGGTGCCAAAGAATTACTGTTATTTTGGGCATAGTGTCACAAAGTAGTGTCGTGATTTGCGAAAGCTTTCACAAAAATTTGCGACACTTTCGTGAGTGCGACAGTACTTTGCAAAAGTACTTTTTCCAGAAATCTGAAAAACATATTTCTGGGGTGTTTTACCCCAAAATAAAGACATGGCTAGCATCCTCAGGGTACTAGGTGAATACAGAAAGAATTAGGTTGCTAGAGGGTCTCAATTTTAAATGCCAAGCATTTTTCTGATCACTAAATGAAAACAAAATGGCAGATTTGTGACAGTAAAAGGGCCATTTGCGACAGTAAAAAGTGCATTTGCTACACCGTCGAACTTTTTGTTAACTTTTCCCATTGACTTATAATGGAAAATTGTTTTTTGAATAACTTTTGAACCGTTTAATATTTTTTCATGAAATCTTCAAAAGGCACATCAGGGAGCCCGGCCACATGTTCCCTGAAGATTTTGGGCCAGTCGCGCAAACCGTGCAACCTGTAGGTGACCGTATAATTCCAGAAAAAGTGTAAACACACACGCAGATCACGCTTAATAACTCTGCAGCCGTGTATCCAACTGGTACAAAACTTGGCAGATCCCAAGGTGTATGAATCTTGATAGTGTATTCCAAATTTCAGGCAAATCCATCAAACAGTTGCAAAGTTATTAAGGTGCAAAATTTTGGGTTTAACATGTAAATGGCTCCTCAACCCTAACTATGGTAGCACTACTGTGCTACCATAACATATATATATATATATATATATATTTGCAAAAAAGCTCCATTAATGCAACAGTTAGGGTTGCTTCCACAGTGACAAAAGTGAGGAAATTCGACTTTAGGGTTTTCAACCCTAACTCCAAATTCCCCCCCCCACACACACAACACACATACAAGCAGGGGACGGTACAAGGCAACACAACCAATCAAAAACAGACACCAGAAGGTAATAGAAAGAACATGCAACTCTGTAAACATACCACAAAAGGCATCCATCATCATGTTTCAGCAACTATATCACTTCTGCTACCATCCCAGTGTCTTGGGGGGTACACCCACATGCTATGCAACCATGTAACATGGCCACTGCATGAACTGCAAACCTCCATGCAGATTTATTTATTTATTTAAGAGATTAACCAGGCAGGCATACTGAGCGGAGACCGCTCATTTCCAGATAGTACAACAGTAAGCATAAGTCATGGTAGGACTGCATGGTGACTTGGACCCTGTTCTTCCATCTCTTCATTGAGATAGAACAACACTGTACATATGTCACAGTGGGATTGCAGGGTCCTATGTACCCTGCTCTCCCATCCTTGCATCAGCATAGTACAACACTATCTATGTATCACTATGTCCATATGTCATAGTGTGACCTCATGGTTGTTCAGATACTGCACTCCCATCCCTCCATCAAGATATAAGTACAACACAATGTATGTGTCTCACTATTCATATGTTACAGTGAGACTACAGGGTGCTTTGTATCCAGCAGTTCCATTCCTCCATTGACATACTACAACACAATACATAAGTCACACTACCTATATGTCACAGTGAGAACAGTTCAACATATGGATAATGTGACACGTGGATTGTGTTGTACTATTTCAAAAGAAGTATGGTAGTGCTAGGTCCAAAGTACCCTGGACCTGATTCTTAAAAGGTTACGTCTGGCATAAATTGACTTGCGCCAAAAAAAAAATGGTGCAAGTAGTACGTTAAGCCAGCAGTTGTGACATACGGTATTCTGAAAAGTGGACTGTGACATGCCACAGGCTGCTTGTGCCAAAGTGGACTTACGCTACCAGTTACACCTTAAACCCCTGTGACATCGTGCTAGGGGGTTTATGGCAGCAGTTGCATGCTATTCTGGAAGGCAGCAACAAAATCTCCCAGGTGCTGTGCTCCAACAACCCCCAGGAGAATATCATCAACATAAGTTACACCAGCATAAAGCTGGTGTAACTACCTACTGGAGTCATGATGTCATACGCTAAATAGTGTATGACATTATAGCTAACCCGAAACAGCACTGTCCCTGACAGCGAATGGTGCAATACTGCATATACTGCTGTATGCGGTATTGCACCATTCACACACTCCCAGGCAGAGGATAAGACCTCTGCTAGGAGTGGGTTCTGCAGAGCAACTAATGTGGCTCACTGGACTGATCCACAGCAGCAGGAACCCAGGCACTGCGTCTGGGATCGGGTTTGATTCCCATTCCCAGACATTTTTTTTCTCCACAAATTGTACACTTCCTGAGTTGTACCCCTCCCAGAGTTGAGAATCTTTAGTGGAGGGGGGAGTCCAGGGGGTGCAGCCCCCATAATGGGGGTGTTGGGTCAAAGCCCCCCATAGAAAAAAGACATGCCGCATGGCAATATCACACTGTATTGGTAGTGTGATTTTGCCATGCAGCATAATGTCTAGTGACATTATGACCCTGTGCTTTGTAACTGCACTTATGCCCATGAAGGTTGCCTGTATATGGTGCCTGCCCATCCCCTGATGGTATGCCATCTTGACAACAAAGAAAGCCCCACAACGCTAGTTCTGCCCCCCATGTCCTGACCCAATAACAGCATGGGAATGCCCCGTATGGCTATCCATGTCCCCCAATACCACAAAGCCCTGCAGGGCTGCAGCATGGCCCAGATCCCTTATACTTGAAATGTAGCCCTGCAGGACTACTGCATGCCCCTGACCCCCAGTACTTGAAAAATAGCCCCATAAGGCTACTCATGGTCACCCCAAGCCCTGATCCCCAAATGCAGTAATGACAGCTCTGCAGAGCTACACATGCCCCCCAAGCCCCAACGCCAGGCGCTCACAAATGGCACTGCCCCATCTAAATAATAACAAATAGACAAACCCTAACCTGTAATCTCTAGTAGTCTAGTGGCTCCCCACCCCCCCACCTGGCATTGCCAGACCACCCCACAACCCCCAGCCAGCTAGTGACTGGCACAGCCCACCTCTCACCACTGCGGACAGGCACCGACTGAGCTCTGTCTGACACATACTGTATATACGTGCTCAATGTATGAATGACATTTAGTTCATTAAGCGTGTATATACAGTACACTGACCAGACAGGGCTCAGTGGGAATGACTGATGAGAGGTGGGCTGTCTCAATCTGTAACAGGAGCCGGGTGGGAGCGGGTGGTCAAGCACTGCCGGGTGGGGGGCCACTAGACCACCAGGGTAATGGGGAACTTGTGCTTTAATACACATATTGGGGATTAGTTGGGTGGGTGTTGTGTGCACATTGCAGGGTGTTGGGGCTCTGTTGTGTTATCAGGGGAACGGGGGCATGACAGGGCCCTGACAGTCTGAATTACAATATTGGTGGGGTGGTGATCATGACAAAGCCCTGAGGAGCTGTTTTTCACTGTCAGGGGGGTCGGGGGCATGGAAGAGCCCTGTGGGTCTGTATGGACAGGGATTGGGGCATGGGGGATGCACCCTTCACAACCAGGGTTGTGGCTTGTGGCAAACCCTCTGGGTATACCCTTTGCTTGGTGTACCTGTGAGTTTGTCACAAACTGCAGGACTTAGCCACCAAGACCCTTTACAGAATTGGGTGCAGGGTCCTTGGCGCAACTGCACCCCTTAAATGTCACAACTTGCGACATGCATAGGGGTGCTTATAGAATCAGGCCCCCTGTATTTTAACTGTGACAAATGGGCAATGTGACATATGGATAGTGTTGCACTAGCTTGATGTTTGACTGGGAAGGCAGAGTCCCACAGCAACATGTGAATAGTGTGTTCTATGGATTCTGACAAACTATGTCAATGTACGGATGAGAGTGCATGGTCCAAAAGACACTCCTAGCCCCACATTGACATAATAGAACAGTACTGATATGTAATGTTGGAAACACCATTTATCCATCTAGATACTACAACAGTCTGCATATATCAGGTTTGGAGTGTAGGGTTATTCACTGTTCAGTCACATTTCTACATGCAGATACTAGAAGAGTGTACATATCGAACAGTGAAACCACAAAATAGTTCACATCCTGTCCTTACATACCTCCATCCACACAAAAGAACAGTGTGTATATGTCACAGTCACACTGTAGGCTGCTTTTGACCCTGAGTTCCTATCCCTTCACAGATGGACATATGTATCTATCTCTGTAAATACAGTAGAGTGTGGCCCCTATACTTCAACTCATTAAGTTATGAGCAGGTGTAGTAAAATAGTATGAAATAGATATAACCATCCCATATTAAATAACTTTCAGTTAAAATGTTCTACATAGCCTTCTTAACACCTGACTGCATGTTTGCAGAGCATGTGGGTGTACCTCCCCCAAGACACTGGGATGGCAGCAGAAGTGATACAGTTGCTGAAACATGATGATGGATGCCTCTTGTGGTATGTTTACAGAGTTGTACGTTCTTTCTGTTACTTTATGGCGTCTGTTTCTGATTGGTTGTTTTGCCTTGCACCGTCCCCTGCTTGTATGTGTGTTGTGTGTGTGTGTGTGTATGTGTGTGTTGGGGAGGGATTCAGACTTAAGGTTGAAAACCCTAAAGTTGAATTTCCTCACTTTTGTCACTGTGAAAGCAATCCTCACTGTGGCATTAATGGAGTTTTTTTGGAAAGAATTTCCTTCCTTTTTGAGATGTTGTAATGAAGTAAATACATACACAGCTTCTAAAGCATTAATTTTTACAGTGGGCACTCTGCAACCTTCACTGTAGCACACCCTACAAATGTACCATATATTACTAGTAACTAGTATCCAGACCTTTGTTTTACATATAAAGCCATACCTCCTTCACATTTATGTATAGCACCATTGCATTATATAAATTTCTACTTAATTGGAAACCTGAACAATATATGAATCATTTGCAGTAATCAAGAAGTACAACAGACACAGAAAATAAGTTTAAAAAAATAATTAATCATTAAATGTCAATTTGTTTTAAAGAAGGCCAAATTGCACAACTCACTCAGTCTCATAACATCACTGTGTAATTTATCACAGAAGTATATATAAAGTTTTAAAAAAATTATATGAGACTGAGTAAGTCAATATTCCTGGAGTGGGCAAAAACCAAATGCGGTAAACAATTAACAAGCTACTTACACAATAGCAGCATATCCCAAGAATACTGCTATAGTGCATTACAATGTTGTAATATTTTAATGTTAAGTGCATCTGGAAAAATTCCTCACCTGACCCCTTAATAAAGGCTATCCAAAAAAAAATGAGGAACATACCTTGAACTGAGATTGAGCAGAGTGTGTGATTTACAATGCTCATTCATAAATAAATTATTAATATCTGATTGCATATAACAAATCTTGTACATAAATTAATGCAATGACAAAACAAAATTATAATCAGTTACATATTAGCAAGTAGCAATATGATTATTTAAAATGTTTCCTAAGAATTATTCATAAGAAAATATGAATTATTGATAGTAACATGTTAAAATATTAGATGATTAGTAAATATGCTACATATTCATCCTTCTATAATACTTTAAAAACCATACCATTTAGTCACTGCAGTTATGAAATTTAACAAGCTCTAATGTTAAAACTATGTGGGGCACAAAAAAAAAACACTGTTATGCAAGTACTATTTAACTGTCACATTTAAATAATATTTAATATTACAATTCTTACACTTAGTGCAGAGAGTTTACAGAGGTGTACATAGTTCTAGCAAATGTTGTAATGTTTTTACACATATACAGTATTAACAGTAACAGTTTATTACAAACCTTCAATGTACTGTACTAGGCCTCCATAGCAACGTGCTGTTCTCACCACTAAGTAAAGTTGACAGCAAAAATACCACTTCAAGTGGACACCAGATAGGTGTTCGTTATAGACTACCTGTATATATAAAATATCAGGTATGTCCTTACTGTAGTTTAAAAGTATTACACAACAATATGTGTGCAAACACATGTAAAGCTGCAGTGGCAGCATTCTAGCACAATCTCCCCTCTTCCATCACCAGACAGATACACAATGAACAAGAAACATTACAAACCAACAAACATAGTTATGTTTCTCAATGTTCTTAATGTACAGTGCATTGACATACAATATTGTTACAGCAGTCACAGCACAGTCTATGTCACATAGTGCAGCAATGCAGAAATCTACACATTAGTACAACAGAACTGCATAGACATAGAATGTTGATATACAGCTTTTATGATTACTCCACAGCCAAAGTAAGTGTTGTATGTCATGTGATTATGCACACAGCCCTCACCAATTCAGGTCCACTTAGGCTGTATTTTAGCAAAAATCACAGCAACAACTACATTAATGGTTAGCATCATAAGTATCTGTATGTGCCTACTCTGTTTCTGCTACTATTCATAAACTGATAAGAAAAGAGCTACACATGTACAGGAAAGATTGCACAGCACACTGTTATGACTACTAGAGTTTGTCAAACAGAGTGAAACCACATTTCCATCCACTACTCTTCTGCCCATTGAAGCTCATTGTAATTTTTGAGAACCAGGACATAAGCATCTTTTAGGTTTCAAGGTAGTGTCTGTTTAATAGTGCTCATGTAGTCATTGCATTCCATCTAGCCATTGCTGTACCTCAGCCATGTCACATAATGTCCTGAATGTACAGATGCTCCATGGTGGAATGTCACAGCCTGAGTATCAAAGCATGCTCCCATGAATTGTACTCTTCCAGCTACAAAATAACTGATTGGTGTTTCAACTTGTAGTCCATTTGCACCAAATCTCTGCAAGACTAGGAGATACTGAGAAGAGGTCCTAAGTCGTATGGACTGAAGACACTCTCCTCCACACTGGGCACACCTCCAGCCACACTCTGCATTCCTGAGCAGTTCCCTGAACTTCACAGGATGTGCCTGTGGAACATGCAATGAAATCCACAGCATGTTTTCTGTTACTTCTCTGTGTGAATGCCAACAAGACAGGCAAGTGTACTTTGTCACATAGGTGACAGTACAGCACTGTCACATTGAAATGTGATCTGAGTCCAAACTGTTAATGATAGCCATCATAAACTCAGTCACATCTTGCTGGATGTTATTGGCGAATGTTTGATGGCCATGATATCCACCCAACACAAGTTGTAAGGGTGTCAGAGTCAGTCTGCTGTTGTTATGCTTGTCACTATCATTCATGACCTTCTTTAATGACTTAGACAGTGCTGTGTTTATGCTTGCATTACTGAGTTTGCATAGCTTTTTACTCCAGTACTGTTGTCAGACACTGGGACAACAGCCATGCCAAATGCCTTCTTTCATGGAGAAGAGCTTGCCTGATTTTATGTTTATTTATTTAGCTTTTGGTAACCGGGTAAGTGCACTAGGCAAACAATGCCTATTTTCAGGCACGACCCGGGAGAAGACAGTTTACAGACAAACAATTTACATGTGACACAGCACATGAAAGCAGTACAAATCAGAGTAAGAAAACAATGTTTTGATAGTAGATACAAGCGCATTAACAAAATGAATAATGAAAGTAAAAGTACTGTGAAATCAAGTTACAGATTGGAATGGGTAACACAGGAAAATAGTTCAAAGGAGAATAGGTAGTGAGGTACAGTACAGTGCCAAGACTGTGGAGAGGAGGGAGAAAAGTAGGGAGAGAGGAGGGGTAAGAGGTGGGCAGGCTAGGACTAAGAGAGGAGGGGGAAGAGGTATCAAGGAGGTGGATTATCTGGAGATGTAGAAGAGAGCAGGGAGGGGTGAAGGTTCAAGGTGGGTTAAAGCAAGTGTAGGGGTTTATGGTGTGCAAGTGTTCATGGTGTAGTTTCTTAAAGGTAGCATGGGTGGTCGCTTGACGGATAGAGAAGGGTATAGAGTTCTAGTATTTAGGAGCTGTATGAGAGAAGGCGTGTGTGCCCATGTTTGTTCTGCATCTTGGAATGTGCAGAAGGGCTTTTTCAGTCGATCGTAGTTCATAGGTGAGAGGTTGTAATTCCAGAGCAGAGCCGAGGAAAGGGACAGGGGGAGGCTGGTTCTGGTGACAGAGTCAATTAATGATCCAAAGGACTGGAGAAGATAGGCGGAGGGGCTAAGATATTTTAGGTCCATATAAAGTTGGCAGTGGTGCTTGAAATGCGGTGATGCAGAGGCATAGCGGCAGATGCTATTGTAAGTGGTATCCCATTTATGGAGGGAGGATTTAGATGCAGATAGGTAGATTGCAGAGCCATATGCTAGAGCCGGTAGAAGGAAGCCTTGAGCCACAGCTAGTCTGGCTTGAGGGATGAGGGCATAGCTGGTGCGATAGGCACTTCCTATCTTGGTGTTTATGGACTTACAGATAGTGGAGATATGGAGGTCGAGGTCAAGAGATTCATCCAGGGTGACACCAAGATATTTAAAGGATTTGGCAGAGGGTAGAGGAGAGCTGTCCACGCATGAGATAATAAGGGGATTTAGATTTGATTTGAGTCTGGCCGGCGAGCCAAACAGCATTGAGTAGGATTTGCTGGAGTTGAGGACTAGTTTATTATCAGTGAGCCAGGTTTGGATACTCGCGAAGTCCATGGCAAGGGGATGGTTTAGGGCAATCACAGTTTTTGCACTGTGGTAGATAACCAAATCATCTGCATAGAGCAGAGATGAGCAGTTCGGTGCAGTTAAAGGCATGTCATCAATGAATATAGTGAAAAGCAGAGGACCAAGTATGGAGCCCTGGGGTACTCCAACGTGGATCGGTGCAGGATCTGAGATGGCGGAATTGAAGACAACAGCCTGTTGTCTGTCAGTCAGGTAGCTTTTGAACCAGGTAATGGTATCTGAGGAGAAACCAAATGACTGTAGTTTTGCAAGAAGAAGTGTGTGGTTGACCAGGTCAAATGCTTTAGTTAGGTCGATGAAAACTGCGCCTGTAAGGTGGCCTAAGTCCATGGAGGAAAAGATGTCACTTGTCAGTTTTAGCAGGGCGGTGGTGGTGCTGTGACCTTTACTGTAATCCGTGTTGAGAGCTAGAAAGGAGGTTATATTTTTGGAGGTATTCTATTGTTTGGGTGGCAACTAGTTTTCAAGGATTTTGCTTAGTACAGAGAGTATAGCGATGGGACGATAGTGCTTGATTTTCTTTGGGTCTCCTTTCTTAGGAATGGGGTGACTTTAGCAATTTTCCATATATTTGGAACTGTACCACAGCATAGGGACATATTGAAGATTTTGGTTAGTGGGGAAGCTATGAAAGGGGCTGCAACCTTCAGGAGCCTAGGTTCAAGACCATCCGATCCTGGGCTGGTATTGTCAGGGATGCAGAGTAGCAATTGTTGTACTTCTCTTTTTTGAATGCTCCGGAACCTAAAGGGGGGGGTTCAGAAGTGGAGGTTTGGTGTCGCATTGGGGTGGAGCAGTAAGACCAGTTGGGAAAGAGGTCAGGTAGCTTTTTAAATCTGAGAAATGGTGATTGAAGGTGTTAGCTATAGTTAACGGGTTGTTACAATGTATGCCATTTAACAGCATGTCATTTGTATGGGCCTTGTGATTAGAACCTAGGAGGGTTTTTATGGTGGTTCAGAATTTCTTGGAGTCCCCAGAGGCTTTTGTTAGAAGGTCCCTGCAGAAAAAGCTTTTGGATAGGCGGATGTTTCTTTTGCCAGCGTTTCTCAGTAAGCGGTAGTGGCAGTAGTCAGATTGCATCCCTGTGGACTTAAAACAATGCCAGGCCTTGTCTCTGGCCCTTATCTGGGTTAGTAGATCTTTTGTTAGCCACTTAGTCTGGGTACCACAAAAGCGCCTGGTGATCCGTGGGGCATGGGTGTCTTGGAGCTGACCAAATTTTGCAAGGAAACTATCAAGGGCAGACTGGACATTAGATGCGGTGTGTATGGAGGTCCAGTCAGTTGCTGAGAGGTCGTGTGTAAAATGAATAGGATTGAAGTTGGAGAGATTGCAGAATGTGATGAGTTTTGGGGTGAGAGATGGTTTATTATTTGAGCACCAGATGCAATAGATCGAGGAGTGATCACTGATTACATCTGGAAGGGTACCGGTGCAACTGATGCTGTCAGGGTGGTTTGTAAGGATCCAATCAATAAGCGTGTTAGTCCGAGGGGGAGCCATAACCCTAGTAGGGTCAGAGATCAACTGATGAAAGTTGTGGCCTTGTACAAAGGTGTGGGAGGCCTGATTCGATTTGCTAGCCCAGTTTAGGTTTAAGTCACCCAGTACGAGGACTTCGTTATGGCCAATGGTGCTGTCTACTAGTAAGAGGAGATCTTCTAGGCCTTATATCCCTCCTGCAGGAGGGTTATAGGCACAAATTATGTATAACTTCTTTGAGTCTAGTAGAAGCATTGCATGGAGCACTTCACAGAGAGATAAGGTAGGTAGTGCATTTTGGACTAGCAGCAGGTGTTGCTTGTGGTAGATGGCAACTCCACCCCCGTGTTTAGAGACGGCCCTGTCTTGCCTGATGAGATTGTAGTTAGGTAGAGTGCATAGGGTTCAGCAGTAGAGGGTTTTAACCAGGTCTCTGACAGGCAGAGGATGTCAGGGTGGTTCTGTGCAACCCATGCCTCAAGTTCGGTTAGATTGTGAAGGAGGCTCCTAATATTCATGTGCGCAATTCGTAATCCCTTGGAGTCTAGCCATGTTGCATTATTTGGTGGCCGGTTTGTTGTTACGGGTCCCGGGTTTAGCTCGATGTCCCCAGCTAATAGTAATGCTAGGAGGAGGAGGTGCCCCAGTTTACGATGGGTGAAAGGAGTTGGCAGAGGAATTTTGCTCACTGAGAATTTATGTAGAGAGTAGGCTAAGTGGTATATGAGCTTATGTGGAATAATAAGTGGGAAGGTGTCACGGGGATGTTGAAAAGACATTTCTATCAGGAAGAACTTAGGGTTAATAGTTTGGGTACAGCCAAATGGATTTCTTTGAAGGTTGTGTAGGACTTGGATCAATAAGAGGTTAAGGAAAATTGACACTAGTAAAAGTGTTGCATAAGTCTTAATGGCCATATTGAGTATAATATGAGTGTCCTTAGAAAATGGTCTGTGTTGAAGAAAGAAACAATGTCTCAGGGGAGAGGAGTAAGGTTTAATGTATCTTACTGGTTTGATTAAGAGCAGTTTGAAGTATTATTTATTTCAATACGCCCTCTAGTTGTAGTAGAATATAACCTGCTAATGGCAAACTGAGGAGATAGTAATTTTACATCCACCTCGGGGCGTGAACGAGGCGTGTTCAGGGCATGGCCTAACCCTATAGCTAGAGCCGGACAAGGGTGGGTGTGGTGGGGGTGGGTGGGGAGCAGTCGTGAAGTGACTGCAGGGAAAGCGCTCTGTCTTTTAGAGCAGTGGCCCAGCTCAGCACTCCCTGTGGTGAGAGAAGAGCTCCGGTCAGGTCTCACTCCTGGCTGAAGCAGCAAGCGCTTTGGAGTTTCAACTATTTACTCCCATGCCGACTGGCCGTTGCAAGCCGAGAAGCTGCACAAAATAAAATCAGGACTCCTGCTCCCATTGAGCAGTCGTTACCGACTGCACGTCTCCAGGAATCTCAACCTCAGCTGGGAAAAAAATTAAGCAGAGCGAGGGAGACAGTTCAGTTCTGGGCACGTTTGCTCTCGAGGTAAAGCAGCCAAAAGATAAGTCAAAAGACTATTACAGTCCAGGTTACTGATTTTGGAGCAGCCTTTCTAACTGCATAAGTTTACTGCACTTGGAACAGTTTAGTGGCCGGTGGGCAGCTTTAGGGAGGATTAGAAAATGGAGGTTAGGAGCCACTTTGCAATATCCAGCCCTGATGTTAGCAGGGTGCACACTACTCGACTATTTTAGAAACAACAAAAAACCTCAGTACAATTCGGCAGCAGTTGGAGAATCTCTCTTTCAGTTTTACAGGTTAACAAGCTATTTCACATATGTGCTGGGAAATTAAAGAGTCTGGGCTGTGAAAAGGCGCCAAGTTCAAAAGCAGGACAAAGGGAGACAGGCTGTGCGTTGCTTTTCGTTTGCAGTAGAAGATACCTTGTGGTCGGGGTGGCTCAGGGTCGTTGGTGGGGGCACTCAGGGCAGGGGTGCGCCCTCCTGTAGCCTCGGCTAAGGAGAAAGAGAGAGAGTGAGTGGTCTTCTGATATAGGGAGGCTGAAGTGGTAGGAGAGATAGGATTGGAGGAGCTTTGGGAGGGGAAGAGAGAGGGACAGAGAAGTAGGCGGGAAAGATAAAATGGCAAATAGGAAAGCTGTACTTTAAAATGACTGTATGGTTTCACTAGAAAAATTCACTAAAGTAATGCAGTTTTAAGCAGTCTATTTAAGTATTGGCAGTTACGAATAACATTTGCATGAAATAAGGTTATTCCATAAACAGGCTGTGGAGTAATAACTACTACTGCATTAGCTTTTCGCTTTTAACTGAATATTGATTCACTTTAAATCAAGTTTTTCCCTCCCTAGAGTGAGCGTTCTGTCTTTTAGACCAGTGGCCCGGCTCAGCACTCCCTGTGGTGAGAGAAGAGCTCCGGTCAGGTCTCACTCCCGGCTGAAGCAGCAAGCGCTTTGGAGTTTCAACTATTTTCTCCTGTGCTGACTGGCCGTTGCAAGCCAAGGAGCTGCACAAAATAAAATCAGGACTCCTGCTCCCGTTGAGCAGTCGTTACCGACTGCACGTCTCCAGGAATCTCAACCTCAGCTGGGAAAAAAATTAAGCAGAGCGAGGGAGACAGTTCGGTTCTGGGCACGTTTGCACTCGAGGTAAAGCAGCCAAAAGGTACGTCAAAAGACTATTACAGTCCAGGTTACTGATTTTGGAGCAGCCTTTCTAACTGCATAAGTTTACTGCACTTGGAACAGTTTAGTGGCAGGTGGGCAGCTTTAGGGAGGATTAGAAAATGGAGGTTAGGAGCCACTTGCAATATCCAACCCTGATGTTGGCAGGGTGCACACTACTCGACTATTTTAGAAACAACAAAAAACCTCAGTACGATTCGGCAGCAGTTGGAGAAGCTGTCTTTCACTTTTACAGGTTAACAAGCTATTTCACATATGTGCTGGGAAATTAAAGAGTCTGGGCTGTGAAAAGGCACCAAGTTCAAAAGCAGGACAAAGGGAGACAGGCTGTGCATTGCTTTTCATTTGCAGTGGAAGTTACCTTGCAGTCAGGGTGGCTCAGGGTCGTTGGTGGGGGCACTCAGGGCAGGGGTGCACCCTCCTGTAGCCTTGGCCTGCGGTCGAGGTGGCTCAGGATCATCGGTGGGGGCACTCAGGGCAGGGGTGCATCCTCCTGTAGCCTCGGCTTGCGGTCGGGGTGGCTCAGGGTCATCGGTGGGGGCGCTCAGGGCAGGGGTGCACCCTCCTGAAGCCTCGGCTTGTGGTCGGGGTGGCTCAGGGTCATCATTGGGGGCGCTCAGGGCAGGGGTGCGCCCTCCTGTAGCCTCGGCTAAGGAGGATGTTGTGGATTCCTTCTTTGTGCTGTCTGAATTCAATGCTGCTCTATCTGTCTGGTACCTCTTTTTCATGCCAGAAACTATGACTGTAGCACTGCAGTCTGCTACATGCATGGGTAGCGATATAAGAGGCAGTGTCGGCTGATACAGAGTACACAGTCTGTTGTACTCTACATTGCATCGTCTGTCAGCACAGATTTTATGTGATGCTATGCAAATGATATACAAGCCAGACAAATTGTACATGTGAAAGTGCAACATAGCTCATGCCATTTTTTAAGATGCCAGTGCCTATGTTGATCATTGCTGAGTCCAAACCAAAGCCTTGTGACTTGTGTATGGATACAGCTTATGCAACACACACAGGAGACAGTTTCTTAGTCATATATATGTCTTTCACAATCTGAAACTTAACAGTCATCCTGGAAATAGGAAATGAATGTTCAATGTTGTCAAACTTGACAACTAGTGCCTCAATGAATGTCTTCTGTACATTGTACTGGAAGTCAATTATGTATCCTATTGCACCATTCACCATACCACGCTCTACATCAAGGTTGCAGTGTAGCATGATGCATGCATTCATGCACACAGTTAGAACTGCTTCTAATCCAGCTGTTCAAGACACATCAGACTTTAGCTCAGAGAGTCGTTCAGTCAGCTTTGCGACCAGATTCTGACTCAAGACCACATCATCAACGGCATCAACTGCATTCAGAGTAATAATTTCCTCACCCTGTCTCTGCAACATAATGCTGTTAAATTCAGCACACTGCTTGAGTCAAGGCGTGAGACACACAATCCGAGCAGTGTCTGAGTACACATTATGGAAGACATCACATACTGCAGTTAGAGAAGTGCACTCATTACTGATTTGGCATGTGTCCAACAGAGAAACATTGTGTTGTGACAAAGAGCAAATGTGAGTCTGATCCAATAGTACCTTGTATACAAGATCACGACTCTGCCACATGTTTTCATACAGTTCAATGTAAAGAAACAATGCCCAAAGATTGATTCCTACAATGCATCCTATTGTACACTTAGCTTGCTTTACAGGCAGTGCTGTAAAGACATGCTCTCTGTTCACAGGTGCAAGTTGCAGAAGGTCCCCAAACACAACAACACTCTTTCCCCCAAATGGCTCACCATGGTCAGTTTCAAGTATCTCCTGGAGACGTAAATGGATACATGCAAGCCTGCCATTTGAGACAATGATGATCTCATCAACAATCAGAAGTTTCATCTTGACAAACATTAGTCACAGCACAGATTCCACTGCACAGGAAAATTTTCAGTACTCTCCTAATTTGCCATGTTCTACTTGGGATCATAAACAATCAGTGTAGAATCACACCGCCAATGTTGTATGAGGCCAAGCCTGTAGGAGCATCTATAGCTACAGACATGACATCTCCTGTGTGTTTCCTTATCTCCACTGTGATAGCTTCAATAACAAAACTCTTGCCAGTGCCAGCAGAACCACTAACAAACATTAACAATGGTTCATAGTTTCCGCATGTACATTGTTTCTTCTCATGAAGGATGCCATGTTTCACTGCTTCAGTAACAGCATCATAAGCAGCAAACTGCTGCCTATTCAGCTGGCCTATCAGTACACTAGGATCCTTTGTCGTAGGAGAAGTATATTTCATGGCACTCTCGACTTCACTGATCAGAACCACAGGATCATTTATTGGGAGAGGAGCTCCAAGAGTGCCATCTCTCTCAGGATCTATGTTTTCCTGAGAATTCCCTGGGGTATCTTCTTCAAGCTGTTTCTTAGCTCAATCCATCTGCTCCTTTTCTAATTCCAGTCTATGAATGCATGTTTCAGACTGTTCACTCTTGAAGGTCTCATATGAAAGGTAAAAATGTTCTTCATATGTCTCACAGTCTCCTTTAAGTGTGGTCTCATCCTTTCATGGCTTAAAGAGGAACATTAGAGCAAAGTAGTAATGTTCCTTACTGTCAGTTACAGAGAAACTCAATTTACAGTGGTTAATCAGCCAGGGCTTGTTCCTTTCAGCAAGGCACCCATCAAAGCCTCTGACCTAGTAAATCTCTTCTGTTTCATCAGGTGCTATGTCAGTCTTGTAGTCATACCACTTCACAACATGGTACAGGCACATGTCATCCATCATACTAGCCCGGTGTGGGTAGTACGTGTCAATCAGGTTGTTCTTCAAAATGTTCTTGGATGAAGGGCAGTGCACAGTCAGTTCTTTAATCTCATCATGAGACTTCAAAACATGCCTTCATTTCTCTTTTTAGTTAACACTGAGAAATTGTACAGCGTCAGACTTGCCGTACAAGTGTGTTCCAATCAAATGACTACTGGCCTCATATGCTCCGTACTCTATTTAAGACAGTGTCTTTAATCCCAGTGACCAGAGCTGTGAGCTCAATGATCGACTGGAAGTTGTAATATCTTCCCAAAGCTCAAGCAAACTGGTCTGCTCATGTTTTGTGATGTATGATATGATGTACCGAACAAGAGACAGAGATTTACCAACCACAAACTGCACATCAATGTTTGCCTGCCACACCAGGAGAAGAGTAGTGTTGTAGTCTTTGATGAGCACCTCATTCTCCTGTCTGGGTAACTCATAGACCCTTTTAGTGGACTTTGCCTTGAGATGGTGGCACATGGCTGAGAACAAGCCATTTGTATGTCCTTGCTGGCAGACACATCTAGGGAAACCAAATCAATGCCTGGTGTACCACTCATTAGGACTCTTGACTGGTCAGCAGCAGTACTTCCCACAAAGATGCTGCTGGAACATTTGCACCAGCTTCCACTGTGTTGGACTGTCATACTTGTTAGGGATGTGACAAGTGTAGTAATGCTGAATGAAGCTGAGCATTTCTGCTTCTTCATTTTCACAATATGAGCAGCATCTTTAATCCACAACAACATATGGATGTGTAGTGCACTTTGTGTGTGGTATTCTGTCCTCCAAAAGTAGTGCTTGACTAATCCAAGAGGTGGATTGTCCTTTTTACAATGTGAATGTCAATAACTCATGGAAACAATGGTGTAAATGTTGGAACACAGAAACTGGATCAAGTGAGCACATTTCACCAAGTGTCATTGATGAAATACCATCAACATCAGCATTAGCACACCTCAATAGTTCAACTAACTCATCCCAGCTGTACTCTGCACAACTCAGAGTAAAGAAACAAGTGGCTGCATCATACTCATGCAGCATAGTCATGACCTCTGAGTGTCTGCGATACCAGTATTCTTTTGTGCCACACAAATTTGAGAGTATAGATGTCAAATTCACCTGCAGTGTTTCATCCTTTTCTTTCAGTTTTTGGAGAAACTCAACTTGTGTGATTCCATCTAGTGGAGTAGTCAACCACAGCATATGTGCAATGGATGCAGACAGGATACTAAGCTCTCTCTCTCACAGCAGGTGGAACAAATATTGCATGTTCCTATGGAATTTGCCATCCTTGTTTAAGACTCTCGATGTACGATATTCAGCACCTTGAACACGCACCTCATGTGCATCCAGATGACCTCCTGTACCTTGAGGGAATAAATCTGGGAAGCAACATGCTTCCAGTGTTTCCTTCCATATGCTAACAGAACTACCTTCAACCAGTTTCATCTGGTACAGTTCAATATTATCACCAGTTGGATCCCTACCATGTAGAGGATGAATTGTGTACTGCTCATACACATCTTCATGAGTTGCAACATTGACCTTCTCAATCATTGGCTTCCTAGTGTCCACCACTCCAAACTGAGCACTCATATTGGAGAGCTCATCAATGTCAAGGTCAGCATAGAAAGGATCATTGCTCTTCAGGTAGTGTAGAGCACTTTCACTTTCTGCACATTGACAACATCCTGCCAAATGACCTTTGGCTTTGTTGGGACATCATTTACTAGTATGACAACACTGTTTTCATTTGAGATTGTCTGCACATTGTCTTTCAGAGGAAGTGGCAAATACATGATAGATCCTTTCAAATACTTCACAAGCTCTTTCTGGGGTACTTTCCATGTCTTTGTATTCAAGCGCAGAATGTTCTAAAACGGTTTCATGATTTCATGAAGATCCATTCAAACATATTCAATAGAGTAATCTTGGTAGGTGTAACATCTGCCTCCATGTTGTTCAATACAGACCTCGGTGGCAAGGTGTCATTCTTCACCTTTGTGAAGGTACTGACACATGATAACCACTGGGTCCAGGTCAAAGTCATGCTTGACTAGTAGGTAAGTCAGTAGTCATGCCCACATGTCATTAAAAGACCAAAGGTTACAATCCATTGCCTATAAAGTAGTCTGTGACATGAGACACACACAGAGTCAAACTTCTCTCTCTTTGACAGTTCAGACTTGGCAATGGGTTTCCCAAATATCTTCAAAGTGTCATATTCCTGAAGAGTGAGAGCACATGGTGCAGTGGCTGAAGTATCATTACATGGTGCATCGTAACATTTACTATTACATTGCACATCCTGTATCACAATTTTTGAAGCTTCCATATCTCCTGCTTTCAATAAGTCATCATGCTGTTTGTATACTGACACAGCTTTTCTCACCTGGTATATTTTATGCACAGAGCTGAGCATGGCAGGATTGTGTGTAGCAAGCATGAGCATATGATGAAGTACACTGTTGTGCACACCGCTATCTAAGCAAGCCAAGGAATGCCCCAGCAATCCTTTATGCTTGTGAATTTCACAGAGATCAATCTTGTATAATAGGTTGTATCTCTGTTTCTTCTTTGTGGCAACAAAATGATTCACAAACTGTGCAATAGCATCAAAGGATGCTTGCCTGAGATTAGAAGTCTCATCACAGCTCCATGATGCACAACTTTTCCTCTGCATCTCAGTAGTTGAGTCTGTGTCATCATCTGACACACTTAATTCATCAGTGTGTGTGACACTTAACACATTACAAGCCTTACCACCCCATCAACAGAAATTATCATTCTCTTCAGTCTCCCCCATCGATACTCTAAATGCCCTCCTCACCATTAACCCCTCAAAAGGATCTTCCACTGATGACCTTGACCCTAAACTCCTCTCTCTCTCAGCCCCAGCCATTGCCTACCCCCTCTCCTTAATCTTAAATCTCTCCTTCTCAACCTCCGATGTCTCTACCACATGGAAGCATGCAGTAGTCCTCCCCCTACCTACAGGTAGAGCTCCCTCATTCTCTGGCAACTATCGCCCATCTCGCTACTCCCTACCCTAGCCAAACTACAAGAATATCTATTCCTCTCTCAACTCACCTCCTTTCTATCTGATACCTCCTTCTTCACCCTGTTCCAGTCTGGTTTCAGGAAAAAAACACTCCACCACCACCTCCCTACTTCATCTCACTGACTCCATCCTCTCCGGGATGGACAATGGCAAAATCACCTCAGCCATATTTGTCGACCTTGCCAATGCTTCTGACACTGTTTCCCACTCCCTTCTCCTTGGTTCCCTTTCATCTGCTGGTCTAACCCCTTCTGCCACTAACTGGTTTAAGGCCTACCTTACTGGTAGAACCCAATCAGTTAAGATTGCAGATGCCATCTTGCCACCCCTCTCGATCTGCACTGACATCCCTTAGGGCTCCATGCTTGGTCCCCTTCCATTCTTCATTTTTCTTGTTGACCTGCCATCTGTCTGCTCCCCCCTCCTCCACAATATGCAGGTACTGTACGCTGATGATACTGTCCTGTATGCATCTGGTTCATACCCAGCTGAGGTTACATCCAACTTACAGCATGACTTCAACAAGGTCCAACTCTGGTTTGCAAACCATCAACTATTCCTCAACACCAAGTAGGCAGTCTCCATGACCTTTGACACAATTCAGAGACTGTCTAGGCTTCCCTCCCTACCCACTTTCTGCACTCTTGATGGGACTTTACTTGTGGACACCTCATCCTTCAGATACCTTGGGGTTTGGATAGACCAACACCTTAACTTCTCTGGACACATTGACACCATTCAGCAAAAATTGCACCCCAAGCTTGGTGCCTTGTTCAGGAACTGCAGTTACATCTCTCCTGCGGCTAGGTGTGAGCTTGTCCAGAAGATTATCCTCCCCATTTTTGTCTACTGCGACATAGTCTATGGTGCAGCTCCCAAGTCCTCCCTGACCAGACCAGACACTGTCTTCAATTCCTTCTGCTGCTTTGCCCTTGATGCTCCCTCTCACACCCACCACTGTGATCTCTATCAAGTCCTTTCCTTCCCCTCCCTTACAAATAGACATCTCTCACACTGCACTAAATTCACCACTAAACATTGGCTGTGTGAACTCCCTTCCTACATCTCCCCCTCATTTATAACACCCCTTCCTCCTTCCTACTCCCTTCGATCTACTGACACTCACATGCTAACTGTCCCCTGCCACTACACCATCTCTGGCTAGTCTGGGTACTCTCATCATTTCCCTAAAATATGGAACTCTCTACCTCCCCAGACCTGACACTCCTCCTCCCTCTATTCCATCAACACTGCCCTCTCCAACTATCTTGCTCCTCACTGTTCCTGTCATGACCTGCCTTAATTTCCTTAATTTTGCTCCTTACAGTTCATCCCCTTCAGAATTTACCCAATGCCTCTATCAACTCTACTGCCTCTACTGACCCTAGCCTCTCCTAGGTGCTAGTTCTCATACTTATCTCCCTTTCCCTAGTTTCTCCCTCTTTTTCCCTATCCTTCACACTCCCCTTGCAGGGTTCTCAGCATCCTGAAGGGGTCCAATAGTGCCTAGGCTTTCCACCTTTTCTTCCTCTATCTACCTTGGCCTTCCTGGTCCCCTTATAGGGTCCCCAGCATCCTGGATGGTTCCTTGGATCAGGCCTCATCCCCTCCCAGGTGTTATTTCTCATTCTCTCCCTCTCACTATCCCTCTATAATTACAATGCCTAACTGCAGGAGGGTTCACAAATGCCTCAACTTCCCTGTCCCATTGCAGGGTTCATCAAATCCTGAAGGGTTCTCTTTTTGGGTCAGGCCTTATTTCCCCTCCTAGTTGTTAATCACACTTACTCCCTCTCTCTCACTCCCTCTCTAATCCCTACTCCAGTCCCCTGTTCCCTTGCAGGGTTCTCTGCATCCTGAAGGGGTCTCTCCAGGACACAACTCTGCACTATCTGTTCATCTCATCCTCTCTCTCCCTCACCCCTTATTTCATGATAGCACTTGCTCACTTATTACCATTGCACTTATTAATTGTTCTCACAAATTATATATGTATGCAACACTGTTTGTAACAACTGCCTTAATTAACTGTATGCTATGTTAGTTTTTGTAATTTGAATGTAAAATGTCTCATCCCTATTGTACCCTTCCCCCCAGGTTGCACCGGGAGATGAGCAATCTGTTGCTCAGTGTGCCTTCCTGGTGAAACATTTAAATAAATAAATAAAGCTGTGAGTTCCTTAGAAACTACATGGTAACACTCCTGCCAGAAAAAGGCCTCCAAGTGCTGTTTATGTAGCCATGTTTCTTTAGAGACTTCACAAAAGTTGCCTCTGTTCAGAGTAACAACATTTTGTAGCCTAGTATAAACAGAATTCACAACACCACTGAACTGTTCAGTCTCTGTCATCATTTGCCTCCACAAATGTGATAGGACAGCAAGTGCCTTATTCACAAAACTATGAACCCTAAGACATAGTTTCATCAAGGCAAGTTGACACTTGAGTTGTTTACCTTGGTGTCTCATCATGGCTGAAATAATCTGATCTACTTTAGCCTTTGAGGCTAATTTGCAGAAAAATGTCATCTTGCTAAGATGGCCACTAATCATACTAGTGTGTTTTTTTTTTACGGGTTACATTGGCAATGCCTACAACCCAAACAGCTCTCTTAAGCTTCAGAGCACCAACAGCATTGTCACCAGCAGTGGCTCTTCAGTTGTTGCTGAAAAACTGATGTTTGCAGACATCTCACAAGCAGCAGGTGACCTTTTCCTATGTCCCGATCTTCTAGTGGCCTTATCTTTCATCGTGGCATTTTTGCTGCCTACATTACTCTTCATCAAATTAACATTGCTACAATACTTATCCCTCCTATGTCTATTCACTTGTCTATCTCTTCTATTCATTCTAGCAGGATACAAACTCAGGTTTTGCATTGTGTAATGATACAGGATCACACAGCTGTAAAAGAAAGAAAACAATAATTAGTTTCCAGAAACTATTCATTTGCTATAAGACATTAATCTCAGATAGTAATAAAACAAAACTTCACTATGTACATCTGATTTCCATACAGGTTCAACACACCAACAAACAGTATAATGGTTATAATGACTGTAATAATCAAAAACATATTGAACAAATAAACCCTCTATATCAAAAACTGACAATTTTTTATTTTCAGAAACACTTTGGTCCCGATATTTAGAATTGCACCTGACAAAGGTTCAAGTGGTGGTGCAGCACAACTGAGTTGCACTGGAGCAACAAAGGGAGAAATTCAAAAGAGATGTGCCATGGCACATCTCTTCTGAATATATCACATAGTGCTCAGGGAACAAATACAATGTGCTGGCACATCCCCCAGACAGGTCTGAATACCAGGAATGGGAATGCTCCTGCGCAACTGTAGCTGTATCAGGCTCAATTCCCAGATATTCGAACTGGATATGAAAATGGGGCCATTATGCATGCAAGGTGCAAAAGGGGCCATTTGCATGTCATTATGGCCCCATTTGCATGTGTTGTACAGGGCTGGCCAGTAAAATGCGCATGGCGCCCAGCCAAGTATGCAGTCCCTGTAGCAGGGACCACAGTAGTACCCCCTTCCTATCCCATGTCACTGATCACCAGCATAATGATGTAGACAATCCCTGATGGTCCAGTGGTTCCCCCCTCCCTGACCATAATCCCCATCACCCGACATTAAAATAGTATTAAGTCCCTGGTAGTCTAGTGGTACCCCCACCCCTCCCATAGCTCTGATAGCCCAATATAAAATATTATTCATTCCCTGGTAGTCTAGTGGTACCCCGACACCCATCTCATAGCTGTGATCACCCAATATAAAATATTATTTATTCTCTGGTAGTCTAGTGGTACCCCCCACCCCTCCCATAGCTCTGATCACCCGAATGGAACTGATATTGATGTCCTAGTAGTCTAGTGGTACACCCCACCCTGCCAGTAACCCAGATCACCCATGCTGTTGAATAACTCATAACCCTGGTGGTCCAGTGGCACCCCTGCCCCCCATCTCACAGAACCCCCAGACCACCCAGCTCCCCCCATCATTGGCAGGCAGCAGAAAACCTACCCGTATACCTCCATGGCTGCCTGCCGAATGACAGCTTACAGTATCAGCTGCAAGCCCATTGGTCCACACTGTGGATCAATAGATTTGCAGTGCATACTGTAATAGTCATTCACAAATATGTGAATGTAGTCATTCATTCACATATTTGTGAATGACTATTAAAATATTCACTGCAAGCCCACTGGTCCACAGTGTGGACCAGTGGGCTTGCAGCTGGTCTATTAGCTGTCATTTGGCGGGCAGCCATGGGTATGTGGTGGGTTTTCTGCTATCTGCCAATGATGAGGAGGTTGGGTGGGCTGGGGGGTCCTGGGGTGGAGGTGCCACCAATCACCTGGGATATGTAAAGTATTTAACTGTACATGTAATCTGGGTTACAGCAGGGTGGCAGGTACTACTAGACTACCAGAGAATGAATAATATTTTATTTTGGGTGAGTGGAGCTATGGGAGGGGAAGGGGGTTCCACTAGACTACCAGGGAATGAATAATGTTTTATTTTGGGTAATTGGAGCTATGGGAGAGGCAGAGGGTACCACTAGACTACTAGGGAAAGAATAATATTTTATTTTGGGTGATTGGAGCTACGGGAGGGGCGGGGGTACCATTAGACTACCAGGGCATTATTGAAAGCTTATTTTGGGTGATTGGAGGGTCAGGAGGGAGGGGGGACCCACTGGACCACCAGGGACATTTGTGGGTGCTTCTGAATGGTGTTTGGGGGGTGCCACCCATGGCTGGTGGCTGCTGTGATATGCCTTGCATTATGGCAGCTCACCTGTGGGTGGCTACTATTTGAGTCATATACTTCGGGGTAAACTTTGTGCCCCAGTATGCAGCACATCTCAGGGTTGTGCCTGCATATGTGCTGCACATCCTGGGTTGAATATCGTGATGTGCCACATATGCATGGGCACGCCCCCTGGTGATGTGCCACATACATTATCTTTGCACCCCGGCACATGGGGAATTGTGCTGTGCAATTTCCCCTTTTGAATATTGCCCCAGGATGCATTTCTGGGGTTGCACTGGCACAACTCAGTTGCGCCGTTCACTACCCCTTTGAATATCTAGCCCATTTTCTCAAAAGAAAACCTTTAAAAATGCATGCAGTTAGTAAAAGAGAATGTTTTCTTGGTAAAATGTTTTTGTTTGCTAAAGTTTTTGAGCTTCTTGAGCAGGTCCCATTAAAATTAATTATGTTTGGGAGGTGCAATTTTTTTGCCACAAAAGTTTTCAAGCAATGTGAACTCATGTAATTAAAAGCAATGATGTTGAGGTTATAAAAAGAAGCTGCACAAGTTTTCGTGGTATGAGAATGTGCTCCTTTAAAAGGAACTATGTTTTTGAGGCAAAAAAAATTAACTGTGAAAGTTTTTGAGCTACGGGAATGCACTTCATAAGAAGGAATAGTGTTATTGAGGCAATAAAATGTGGCTGCAATAGTTTTAGAGGCATGTGAACACACTCCATAGAAATTAATCATGTTGTCGAGAAAAAAAAAATAACTACAAAAGTTTTTGAGGTACATGAGCATGCTCCATTGAAATTAACTATATTGTCAAGGGCAAAAAAAGTTACTGCAAAAGTTTTTGAGGTACGTGAATGCACCTCAATGAAAGCAATGTTGTTTTTGCAGTGTGATTGTATGTTACCTTGCCACAAATAACATACCTGAGCTGACCACATACATTACATCAGAATGTGACCATGATAACATCAAATGTTGTCACACAATGATTTTGTTATGGAGCTTATTTGACCCTCAACCTTTGCTTCCCATGATGCTTTGCAACCAGGAAGTGACTGTAATCGGCTCCCAAAAATGCTAGCCACCACAAAACAATGTACAGACCATTAATAAAAGTTACAAACCCTGATTATATTGTGAAAAGCACATAGAATCAACATACTCATAAAGGAATAAGTAGTAAAGTGACTAAATTCTTAACTAAGCCCACTAAGAGCAGCCATGTTTTTTTTCTGGAAAAAACCCACAGACCACATTTAACCAATCAAAGGCCAGATAAGCAAGATTGACAGTCCACTGTAGCAAATGACAGCACACCACTAATGTATGCAATTTTAATAATTCTCAAAATATTTTTATGCATCACAGGAAATTCTTCAACACAGCCAATCATACAAGAATAAAATTCATAAAGAAGGAAATAACTCCATTTTGTAGAACCTGTTGACACTGACTGCATCTACAGTAAGTACATCACATTAAAATTACTTTTAAAACTTTTCCTTTGCTTATTCTTTCCTACTTAAAATAGGATTGTTTAAATGATTTTTCCTACATTGCTTACTATAAGGCTAATCATGTAGAATGGTTTATTTAATAGCAAATTTTAGCAATTTAGGACACAGCTTGAAACAGTACTCACCACCACAAATGCCAGCTCAGAAGAAAGGGAGACCACAGTAGGCACGTGTACATGTTGCAAGCTAACAACAAATCAGAATGGCTCTTGTGCTGTATTCTTTCACATTATCCAATCAGAAACTGTCAATTTCTGACCAAAATATACTGCGTTATGTCTGTCTTATACCCATTCAAAACCTATTCACTGGCATCTGTGAAGTGTAATTTTTTTACTGGCACATACCTAGTACTATCAGCCAATCAATATGTTTTAACCCTTCTGTTGCTATTTGCCTGTACAAGAATCCACTATCATAAGGAAAGTTACTCAGTCTGTCCATTAGGCCTCACTAGCCACCAAGAGACACAGACTGACTTTTCGAGCTCTCTGTCACTCTATTTTCTAAGGAACACTCAGCATGCCAGAAAACTCCAGAATCACAGTGTGGATGGCAGGCAGCAGTTTAATTCACTGAGGTGGTGAATATGCTCATAGTAGTCAATTTGGTAGTGACTTGAACCTTTCCAGTTACAAGGTTTACTGGTTTGGCAAGGGAGGTATGAGACTGGAGCAGCTCATGCCAACCATGCAACACCTCTTGAGCAACCACTCTGCTTCAGATGTACTGCTGATCCATCTTGGAGGGAATGATTTAGGTGACAAAAAGTGGGTAGATTTAGTAGCTGAAGCTAAACTGGACCTAGCTTCAATTTCAGAGATGTTACCCACCTATAAGATTGTGTATTCAGACATTACAGAGCGTATGGTTTGGCATGCAGATCAACACATGTATCTGCTTGACAGAGCCAGGAAAAAATTAATATACACATCTCTGCTTTTTTACATGATCTGGGTATGCACACAATTTGTTACCTCAAATTAAGTTTTTTAAAGATAAGCTGTATCTAAGAAATGGTGTGCACTTCTCAGATGCTGAAATTGCCTCTTCTTGGAAGACCTTAAAATGGCATCCTCTTCATGATCTAAAGAATAGTGTGTCTTGGCAAAGTGTTCAGAGAGAAAAAAGGTTCTTTTAAGAGCCAACCCATTCTGGTCAAAAAATAGAGAGAAAAATGCACACAACGAAGAAAAACATTCTATAGCAAACACAATTATACACATAATATGCTTACTAGACATATTATTAGCAACACACCAACACATACTTCCAATACTCACAAAAATATTTCAACAATATCTACACCAGGTGCTCTGTGTGTGTGTTGGGGGGGCTCACCTAACAATGTCAATGCAACAGCATAAAATTTCGCACCACACTAATTGTATAACTTAACAATACCCAACTCTAACCACCACCTAAAATTATTTTTTTCATTTGTTTTGGTTTTTGTGTTGTTAGTTTTTTCTCTTACAGAGGGGGAGGGGTGCAAACAATTTATTACTGCTTTATTGTAGAAGTTCACTACATAGTAACACATGAGAGATCCCAATTACAAAAGTACAGTGATAACCTTCACAGAGTCACATGCATAATTTGCACTGCTTCATTAGACAGTGGTCACTGTTGTTCTTAATGCATTGCAGAGGGTAGGGGAAACATATAGCAATACCATGCAAAACAGTTATGTCACAGCATTTCTTTATTTAGTATCAGGTATTATTACACCACTTTTACTACATTCATCTACTCACTGCTGCAAGATACATCAGAATTTTATCACACAGCAAGAATAATAAAAATCAACTGAAGGGTTTACTTAAACATAGTGATCATACTTTTATGCCACATGCATAAAGCAACATACGCTATTCTTGATGTCTATGTCACACACACCTTGATATACATATATCTGCATGCGTAAATCATTTTTCTTTTGTCTGTTTTTCTTTCAGAAGATGAGTAAATATTGGATGATGGAGAAACTGCCTCTGCTGCTGGAGGCTGTTACTAAAATATATGACCCAAAGCTTGTGATGCGTGGCACCAACGTGCCACTATAGGAGACCTGGAGGGGGGTGGCCAGGTACCCAAGAAATTAAAAGGGTCTACAGGACAAGAGGTGGAAGAAGTGCAGGGGGAAGTGGAAGCTGGTTAGACAAAAGTTCTACAAGTTTAAGGATGCAGAGAAGGTGTCTGAGAAGGACTGGGCCTGGTACGACCAGACCTACCAGCTGTGGCTCCAGGCAGGGCAGCCTGTTTTTTGGAAAAAGAGTCTTTCATTGTAAGTAAAATGTCATATTTACATGAAACAACATATTATTACAATTAACCAATAACAATCTCAGAGACAATCATTCCCTAGCCAATAACATCCAACTGGGGGGGCACAGTGGTGTCCCAAAGGTGTAACCAAAGCCCACCCCATCCATCCACTTCTCAATCTCTAAGAAATGTATGGCTGTGAGACAATTACTGTGCTATACAGCACTGCATGGGTGACTATGTACAAGCAGTGTGTTGAGCCACATACACATTCTGGTTCCCTCTGACATTAAGACTGCAGCTCGAGACATTCATGAGAATCAGAACCCCAGGTTAACAGAACACACTCTGGTTGTGCATCAAGTTGCTCATTCTGTATTTTTTTTACTGTATAATATTATGTGAAAACATGTGCATTATTTTTTTTTCTTGAATAATCAAACTGCCTTGTGAAGTCTCAAGAGGTCTTAGAATATTGTTCTACCAGAGACACTATATAGAGGATAACGCATGGTCTTTGATGAATAACCATGCTGTAAACACTTCGGGAGGTTGCCATAACATCACTGTAAACCTTGAGAGTGCAGTGCTGTTAATTTGTAAAAAAATTTCCTAAAGCCACACTGGATAAGTGTTTGTCTAGGCTTAAGGGAAGAATGGTCAAACAATTTGCTGATCCAGATGGCTGGTCCGGTTTGGCTCCTGAGGGAGGTCGGGAACCGCAGGAGGTGACTTCTGACAGGGTGATCCCTTCCCAACCAAAAGGAAGGCAGTTACCGAGGAGTTGGTACCCGCAAAAATGAAAAGAAAACTGACATGTATGCACTCTCAAGGTTTACAGTGAAGTCATGGCAACTTCAAGAACTGTTTTCAGCATGGTTGTTAACCACAGACTATACATAATATTTTATAGTGCATGGGCTATCAAGATTGTGTAATCGCATATTGAATTACTTTACTGTATTACTTAGCAGAACATTGATTGTGAGCATTCCCTTTTGTTGGAACACTGATTGTTCTGAGCATTCCGTTTTGTTATGCCACAGATATGACGTACTCAAGAATGGTTAACAACAGAGTGATGTCATAACAATGGCATAACAAAGTTGTAATTTGCTTGATTTTGGTTAATAATAAGGGCTTCCCATACATTATAGCTCCTTTTTATGGCTGTGGGCAGAGCCAACAGCCATCTTGCTATCTGTAGCTTGAAAATGGAGTATCGTGGAACACATTTTTGGGACTTTTCAATGTATTCTTCCACATCTACAAATCACTATGAAAACTAAAATAAAATAATCCCTTCTTTCTGTTTAGAATGTTGGAGACATAACTCCAAGCTGCTTATCAGATGACCACTACGAAACTGAAACAACTTGCTAAATATTGGTTGACTATTTATTTATTTAAGCATTTCACCAGGAAGGCATACTGAGCAGAGATACTGCTCGATTCCAGATGTGTCCTGGGGGAATGGGGAAGAGGAGCAGAATACAGACAATAAATAATAATATTACAGTGTACAGAATTGTGCTTGGAGCATACAAGATTATAGGATTGTCTCAGGGATGTAGATCATATGGCAGTAGATTAACAGTAGATTAACAAGGCTCCCATGTATAAAAGCCCCAGGTAAGCTTAACAAGTAACTAGAAGTAACAACGGTTATACAGTAGACAATGTGGTATTGCTGATGCACCTATGATAACTGAACCCAAAATGCTGTTCAGGATGACTATATAACTTTGGTGAGGTCAGCAGCGGGAGGGTTTGGTGAATGCCTAGCCCATGTTCAAGGTTGCGTGCATAGCATATGGATGGACTATTAAACTGGAGATTTATTTACCCCCTTTAAAATGCAACAACTTGCACATTTAAATGCTTAGCATTTAAACATTGTTTTCTACTAACTTCAGTTGGGCATGAACATTTTTCAAGAAAGATTCATACCTCAGAAATGTTACCCATTGCCAGCAAATTTATGAAGATTTACACTGTTTTTTAACCTCTCATGACCTATCTGATAAAATGCTAGCTCTTCGGTGGATTACCCAGACTAAATATATAAATTTATTTTTGACAACAAGGGCTGCTGCTTCCCAAACATAACAGATAAGAGCTACTGAGATCTCTTATAGCAAATGTGTGTGTGTGTGTGTGTGTGTTTGAGGGAGGGGTGGAGAAACAGTCAAACTCCTGGCAAGGGAGACCTCATCTAATGAATTACCTACTGACAAACCACAAGTGAGAAATCCATCTGTATCCAATTCCGTATGTTCCCATATAGAGTTATAAAAAGTTAGAGAAAGAAACTGAGAAAGAAAGCTGTAGGGGACAACAGTTGAGTTTTTCTTGTGTTATGGACCTCCAACTCTAGGCTGTGGAATATAAATGTATTGTTTGTAGTTGGAATGAGCAATCTAAACAGTAAGAAGGTCTGAACAGTAATAATTTCATTTACAGTATTAGTAATGTAATCATGCATAATTTCTATAAATAAATTTGAGGTCTGATAATAATGTAGCCAGGGTATGTGTTAACTTGCTTTGATCTCTCACAACAAGTAGTGGTAGTAGTAGTAGTAGTAAATATTGTATTCTGAAAATTCAAAAAGGATAGCCCAATTGAGCCAAGGCTCATTTTCAGTGGGGTCCCAATGTATAAAATAAAAAAATAGTTACACAGAATATGTATATAAATACAAGCATAGCAAATACAAAATATAACCTGTTTCAAAAGATACAATACTGTGCATGACAGACATGTAGATGTTTTTCAATTAATTACAACTAACTTTAGGCATTTCAGCACTTTTTACAAGCCAACATCTTATTGATGCCAAGATAGAGGAGATGTTGACTTGATGTGCTATTTTTAAGAATGAAAGAGATCATGCCATTTATTAGGAGGAAAATCATTGTTTAGATACATAGATGCATAGACACTGTCAGCAGATAAGGGCCTATGGCCCACCCAGTCTGCCCATTTGAGCTTGTAAGTTCCCTTTATGTTTTTCTATATTATTATTTTTATATTTTTTGGAGGTTTCATGTAGGCTTGACATTATTCCTGAAACGTCAGATATCTTCCTGGGGAACTTGCAAGATAGTGGTATATACCGTAACTATACGATTTATAGAATTCCTGATCAAACAACTGGAAACAGAAGACTGTTTTTTGTCATTTTATAATATGATTTACTGAGTGTGTATTTACTGAGTTGGTGGATTAGGGCCTTGAAGAAAATAATAACATTTACTTAACTCATTGAAGATTCCATCAGGTGGACAGAAAAACATCTATGAGAATTTGTCTGAAAACTAACAACTATAAGATGCAAAAATAGCATTTGTGTGTGTGTGTGTGTGTGTGTGTATATATACATATATATATAAATATATATATGAATGTTTCTATTCACAATACATTTGTTTACAGGCATTACTAGTATCTTTTGAAAGATTGTCTGACTTGTGATTACTAATTTTCAGTATAGTTCATGAAATAATGAGTGTGATATTTGTTAATTTCATATAGCACCCCATTGTGCCTTATGCATACCATGTAAATCCAAATGATTCCAATGCCATCTTTACGTATAATAGTAATACTAAACAACAAATCAGAGCTCTTTTCCTGATAAAAGGCTGCTGATATAATAAATAAAGAACACAGTCATAAATAAGGAACCAGTGGCTTATGAAAAAATCTACAGGGATTTATACAGGGATCTGATTCTGCCACTGTGGGGAAAGCACAGGAAAAACAAGGGCTTCTTACAGGTAAATGGTTATTTGGATCTGAGTGCACTGAATATTTCTTATCCTATATTTTGTATCCTGGATAGGGCAGGGGAGATGCTACATCTCATTGTCATAGGGATCTTCATTTACACATTTTGCACTGTATTTACCTAGGCTGTTCCAGATTAGATGCAATCTCTTGCTTTCAGTGGGGTCATGATTTTGCCATTTTTGTAATGTATTTATTTAGGGTACCTAGTCCAGGGCCCCTGTATTCAAAGGAGATGTGCCATGCAACTCCAACAATGTGCAGCAGCATGATATTCAAATGTGTGGGATGCACTGGCCACAAGGAATGGGCCAGGATACACACAAATGGTACACCGTGCAAGTTGAGGGGGCATTCTCATGCATATGTTGTGCTGCAGCATATTCAATGGGAATGTGTCCCTCACAGTCCAGAGCACTGCAGCCCACAGTTAGGCCACAAATAGTGGCCTAACCCAGCCAGCCACCCACAGGTGGGCAGCAGATGTGCACCTAGGTGCACAGCAGCCTGGCAGCCCTGGTAGACTAGAGGTACACATTTCCATCTGTAAACTATCCAGCTCCATCCCTGAAGAGCTCCATAGTATAGGGCTCCCCCCAGACCTGATCACACTAGAGAAAACCATGGTCCATATCCATAGCATAGAGGACCCCAACCCCACTGCCCCTGTGTCAGAACAAAGGCTTATAATATCACTTTTTATAAGAATGCACTTGGCTTCACCTCAGGCCTTACCCAAAAATTATTTAATAAATTACCAAAAATAATAAATAGTCACATGTGATACTATCCTATGCTCTCTAGATTCAAGTATAATGGTAAATGACACTGCATACCACACATATAATTATATGAAAAACATATATTTTATTTACACCTATACAATGGTTCTAAATATTCCTTGTTAGCATACATATCAAGCCTAATCTTGTAAACATCAACAAAATTGTTTCAGATAATCCAGCAACTAATAAATTCTAGCAAATAAACAATGTAAAGAAATAAGCAATACTTAGCATAATAAATGATAACAGTTATACTACTTTTATCATACTTAGTATTTAGCATAACCTTCATGCATAAGAACATAAACTTATAAGATTACTATCTCTGATTATTTCTGTATAACATGTGTTTTAACTTCATTGCATGTAAAATGTATTTTTTATGAGAACTGGCAACAACTCATTACATCAGTGATTTGTACTACTCTTGTAAAACTCAGTTTAACTTTTCAAATCATGCAAAAATTATTTTGTTAATTCAAAGCTTTTAAGCTATATACCCATATTCTATAGTTAAAAGTAGATTCCCTCATATTTTCCTAGATAAGCCAATTTAAATTACCAAGACTATTAATTAAATTAGTGAAAGTAATTTAAAATGAATACTTATATTTCTGGTTGTAGAAGTGGGTCTTCTTTTCTTCACTTAGAACTCTGGCTGAGTCTGGCTTTTGATGAAAAGGTTTCTTTGTCAGCTAACTTTGACCATGGAACTTCTTTTAGCATGGATAAACTCTACAAGTTAAACCTTTGCTAAAATCAGTTCTTTGGTTTGCAGAACAAAGCTTCAATCTGCACAGTCCATAGCAATACTGGATTTGAAGAACTTTCTTATGAATAGCAAGTTGTTTTAACAACTGGAACTTTATGACTGTTTATGTTTCATCTGTTATAAAACCTTAAGACACTATACCTTTTCCTCACAATGCTATAAAGCTTGTGTGAGTTTTAAAAATAAGTCTGTGTCTGATTAACAACAGGCAACATTGATCCAGTCAAGGCTCAGCAGACAAAACACAAATCTTGCTTTAAACACAATGAGAATGTCCTTGCATTACTTTATTGCCTCTGGATATCTTCAGCAGCACTGAGCTCTGGCTCTCCCTAGGTTGACCCCTGCATTTCAAACAGGCGTGGACCAAAGTTCTCTGGCCTAGCATCAGTATAAAAGCCATAAAATTCTTAGTTACACTAGCATAGGTCTTACTACATCGATAGTTAGCTCAGGCCTGAGGAGTAGTCAGCAGTGTTTACTAATATAAAAACTGCTCTGGTTATGTCATCACCAGATTTTGATTGGTTTGAGACACTAAAAAGGTAGGGCATCTTTGAAGATAAAGGGTGACATATAGACATGCTGCTTTAAGACAGCCCCTTCTCCTCAAACCTATTTTTGGTTCAAAATTATTTCTTTAAATGAAAGTCTTATTTAATGTAATTTGAACATTAAACTTGCATATTCAAGTGTTTTACATTAAGCCAAACATTCTGATATCTGCAGTATGGATACTTTTTAAACTACACTATTAAGGTTATAACTTCACAATTTTAATAGATCTTCTCAAAACAAAATAATAGTTTTACTCTTAATAGTCTATGCTATAGAATGATATAAGATTTGTAAGAAAAATCCATTTCTAAAGTCCTTAAAACATTACTTTTTGTAGAGAAACACAAGATCCTTTGTTCTTTTCTTAAAGACATCAGTCACTCAGTCACTGTCAGAAAAGTTAACTTACTATAAATTTTCGACAGTATTTCTTTCTATAGCAACAAACTGCAAATTCAATATTTATCTTGCTAGACTTCCTAAGAAGTGAGCTATCACAATATACTAGATTTGTCTAGTTCTCTTATAAGAAAATTATATTAAATAAATGATATTCATAACTTTTGAATGCTTCATTCTGCAACTATTAAACTTGGTAAGCATATTAATCATACAATTGTCCAATAACTGTTCAATTTTCATAGCAGCAGTACATTGCATCTTTCAACTATGAATACAACTTATTATTTCTATACAGGGTAATGGGACTTTTAAAGTCTAAGACATTTTTTTTCCTTCTTGGTGCTACCAGTCACATGATCTCTTATCTTGATAGTGGTCATGGACACCTAGTTTTAGCCAAGACTTTTCCATAAAGACACCTATAAATTTGTCATGCAAGGCTTGTACATCACAGAGATGGTCCTGGAACATGGCAGGGCCTCCTTAGAATAACATTGCACTACATGGTTAGCTTGGAAGGTGTCCACTTATAGCATGGCTTAAAAAACAAAATGGAGTTTCATCTCTATTCCCTTAGGTCTCCTCTAGCATATGGCAAAGTGCTGCTTATAGAACAGAAATATTTTCCTTTAAGGCATTAAAGCCAGATATCTTGTCTTAAGGTTTAATTAACTAACACTTTTTGATTTCTCTTAGGAATTTATGCAAACAATATTCTTAACCAGAAATTAATCCTATATAAAATTCAGATAAAATAATAATTAAAAGTAATTCTTGAAAATAAAAATAAAATAATTTTTTCCATCAAGAGTTTTGTCCCTACACCTGTATGCAGACACCCTCACTCCCCCATACGTGGCCTGTTGCAAAGACTGGCACTGCCCTCCACACCCTGCCATGGCCAGCCATTGATTGCACTGAACCCAGACTGGGGACCTGCACTTTGGAATGACCCAGCTGGCTGTATCATGCATTGGGGCACCATGCAAGCTGCAGATCCACTAGTGCATGCAGCCATGTGTACATCCCTAGCAATCCGTAAGAGGTAATGCATGCATTGCTGATGCTGTATCTTCCTGCTGTCATACACTGCTGCAAGTCCACACTCTCCCCATTACCCTGTGTAACATGCTATCCTCTGGACTGCTGAGGCATCCTGGGTGCCATGGGCTGTGGTATCCTGCAATGCCATTTGCAGTGTATTCTTCAGGCTATAGATAGTTCATCCACAGTTCCCCAACTGTACAAATGAATGGGAGGTCAGCTGTAACATGCCTATTTGGGGACCTGTGTGAGTGGGTACAGCATCAGCCATCACCTGCTCTAAGCAGTGCAATGGCACCTGGATGATGGATCCACATGTGAGTGCCTGAGGTGTATGGCCACTGGGCATTATCACCCGCACACAGCTTGTGCCTATGTATAACACATTCCAGTGTCCTACTTTGAGTGCTCCACCGCCCACTGATACAGTGGTATGATCCCATCACACAGCCAGTTGTCACAATAGGATGGGCTGAGGGTCAGGGAAGGGGTGTCTGTGCACCGTTGAGGGGGAGGGGGGCCTCTACACTATGGACAGGGACTGTAGGTGTATTCAGGTGCAATCAGGGATGGCATCAGGTTCCCTACAGTATGGAACTGTTAGTGTCTGGACTCTGGTACAATTGGGGCTGGTGGAATGGGTGGGGGGGTGCCATTTTACCACCAGAGACTTCAGGACCTGTCCCACATGGGAGCCATTGGGGTCGGGGCTTGGGGGTGAGAGCTGCTCCGGTGCTTTCATCTCTGTGCCAACATGAAAATGGGCCAGTAATGAGCATGCATAAGGCCCCTTTGCACCCTGCATGCTCAATTAGTTCATTTGCATTCCTGGGCTGAATATTGCCCATGGGGGCTGCGGTGCATACCAGTATGTGCCACTCATTCCCCTTGGAAGGTAATCAGTCGGGGTCACCATGGATGCACCTGACTTGGCGGCCACCTAAACTGTGACTCCCATCCGTCACATTTTCAACAGGTACAATGAAGCTTGCCAGGATGAAGTACAGTGTCACAGGTTTGCTGCTTGACAAAAGGGATTAACTCCCATTGAAATTGCATTGTTTGCTGCAGTAACATTACTGAAGAATTCTGCAGTACTGTGCTTCATCCTGGTGGGCTTCACTGTATGCACACCCTGTACTGGTGGTGCACTCTCTTTGAATATTGTATCAGTGCCAACCAGCGCACCCCCTGCACAATGCATCTTTCTGCTCATGCATCAGTCCAGCACTTAATATCTCCCCCCAGATGTAAAATATTGTTTTTTGTGCATTCTGATTTTGCACAATGCAGCATAATATTGTGTAGATTTAAAGCCCCACTGAAAATAAGATGCCATTTCTTCTGTGAACTATCCAGGCTAAATATATAGCAATCAGTAGGCATATTCTAGGAAAATACATTGTAAAAATGTGTAAAAGGAAGACCTCATTGAAACTGCCTCACCACAGATCTGCATTGTGCAAATTCATTAGAAATAATGAGTAAAAGCCCCCCAAAAGCTCTCCACAGCCATACCAGCTCTGACCAGAGTTTGTTTATGTAAGTGACACACTGAGCCGCAGAGAGAAAATGATATTAGACAGTGAAAGACACAATAAAATAAAAACTTTGAGTGTTTAGCCCACTGCTATAGTAATACTGATTTGCCTGTTATGTGGGTTTTCCAACTTCTCAACACATACTGTCAACTATTTGTTGAGGAAATTGGTACAGACAATGTGTTCTACAGCTAGTGATTCAGCGTGCTATGTATTTATCCAAGCATGTTCAGAATTTTTCAGATTCTATTATTAACTGATGTAGCTGACTCCTGATTGGCACTAGTTCCTGTGGGGTGTCCAAAAACAGCAAGAATGTAACATTTCTATAGTAATGAACAACAAACCTATCATAGGTCATGATTATTTCTTCTCATTAAATAAAATCTTTTCTCTCTTTTTTTTTTGTTCAACATGTCTTTATTGAATTTTGATTAACAATCATCATTCATTACAACTAGAAAAAAAAAAAAAGAAGATAAAGACCTGGCATAACCAGGGTATATAGCCCACAAACTGGCTGTATGAACTATATACAATCCCATATATACATAGACAGCAGGAATCCATCTTAAAGTAGTACATGTGTCCAATAAAGACCCCTGTAAAAAAAAAATTTACAACCCACATTGCCAAAAATAAAGTATTAGCAAGAGATATAGGTCATATAAACAACTAAGAACAACTCACAATCAACCTGTAGAGAAAAAGAGAATAGAAAGGAGCCAAAACAGAGAGTCAACTCCACCATACCGTCAAACATACCTGTCCACAGTACTATTACGGTAGTGAAGATCATAGACAGCCTCTGAAATAAACCAGAGGTGGAGCCCTGCCGCATCCCTAGAGAGAGAGAGAGGAAGTCCCCATCCACCTGACATCTGGAGGCATACCTCCGATCCTTTAACCCTTGCCAGAATCTCAAGTTATTTATATACTGACCCCTTACTCGATCAAGTCATCGAAAAGAAAAGAAGAAAAAAAAGAAGGCAAAATACTAATCAGCAAATTCCCATTCTGAAAAGAAAGTTAACTAAGCCCATGCTAGTCAAAGCAAGACAGATGGACCTTCAGCTATTTCTGAGATAAGTAAATTGCTTCTAAGATGCCCATCTCTTAGTATATAGCCTTTATTCCCCACCCCAAAGCTGTCTCCTTATTCTACCCAATGTGATCACCAAATCCCACACCCACTGGCCATAGGAGTATTCCTGGTCATCTTTCCAATGTTGAGCTAAAGGACTTGACTAATGCGACATCAAAAGCCAAATGAAATTTGGATAAAACACCAGGAACTTTTGAGAAATCGCCCAGAACACACACCTCTGGGGTTATGTAATCAGAATAATTCATCAGTGGATCCATATGTTGCTTAATCTCCAGCCACAAAGGGAGATTTTACAGCACTCCCACATCACATGGAGTAAATCTCCAATTCCATTCCCACATCGAAACAACGGTCCGTCTGCCTAAGCTTTCTATCATATAATTTTGCGGGGTAAAATAAAAGATCAGATCGATAAAATACTGCATGGTCCTAAACTTAGGAATTGTTATATACCTGAGCTTTCCAAATTGAATCCCAAGCAAGATTCTTGGGGCCCATAACCTTATCCCAGTATACCACCTGTATGGGCGAGGTGGACTAACAAACTCCACCAGCTTCCTGTAAATCTGAGAAGAATATTTGCCTTGGATCCACTTCTTTTAAAATTCCCAAGTGAATGACCCATCCGAAAACCCTCAGTCTTTCTCACCACTGCCTTCAACAACTGGGTTAGCTGCAATTTTTTAAAGAAGGCATCCCATCCACGGGCTGGAATAGTGACCCTTCGCATTGGACAAGATCCCTCACCTTTAAATCCCTTAATTGGTGGGCCCACCCCTCACTTATCACCTGCCCCCCAATTACAAATGTGGGGTTACCCAAGGGTTGATCCCAAGATTTCAACCGGGATTTTCTCTGCGTCGGGAGAGAAAGGCCCACCAGGCCCTCAATGACTTCCCAATCAGGTTTCACCCCTTTAAAGTGATCCTTTGTAGGATTAGAATATATTAATGCCTCAGATGAAAAACCTCGCTCCTTCAACATCTGCCTCTCAATTTGTAACCATATTGGGATATATACCTCCCCTCAGTCTCCCTAACCCAGTCGAAGCATAAAACCAATTGCCCTGCCACATAATATAATAGGAGATCAGGTAATTTAATCCCACCCATTGCCTGGGGCAAACAAAGCGTTCATACTTCTTCCTAGGTGGTTTAGATTTCCATAAAAATCAGAAAGAAGTTTCTTAATGACCCTAAACCAAGTGATATGGATATCATACGGGGCAATATATAGTGGACATAAAAGCCTGGGCAACATATTCATTTTGATAAGGCCAAGTCTAGCCGTAAAGTTCAAGGGGAGCTTATTCCATCTCAGTATATCTCCTCTTATTGCTGATATCACCCCCTCCATATTTGCCTCAGCTCCCCATTCGCTATTTGCTGTAACCTGAATGCCCAAATACTTAATCTCATCCACCCTCCACTGAAGACTAAGTTGAGTAAAATCTGCCCTAAATACATGCGGAGTCAAGGGGAGAACCTGGGTTTTGGTTAGATTCAGCTTATAATTTGACACCACCAAAAATGCCCAATTAAAACCCTTGCTCTCTCAAAACTCATAGCTGGGTCCTCTAAATGTAGTATGATATCATCAGCAAAACTGAGAACTTAAGTTCCTCCCCTACCCTTACCCTTTTATCAGTTTATCCTCCTTGAGCGCTCTTAACAAAGGCTCCAAATAAATGTTAAATAGTATTGGCAATAAGGGGCATCCCTGTCTAGTCCCGGTTTTCAACAAAATTTCTCGTGAACTGTACCCATTGCACAAGATCCTAGCCGTTGGGGCGGCATAAAGGTGTTTAATACCCTTAAGCAGACCCTCCAGAAAACCCATCTTCCGCATTGTGGCAAACAAAAAACCATGGGAAACCCTATCGAATGCCTTTTCGGCGTCTAATGATATTAAAGCTAAAGGTAATTGAGAATCTGATGCATAATTGATTATATGATGGAGCTTTCTGAGAGCATCCTGAGCCCCCCTCCCGGGCATAAATCCCACTTGCTCTTCACTAATTAATAGCGGTGCAACCCTCAATATTCTATTAGCCAAGATTTTCGTTAAGATCTTAATATCCTGGTTCATTAAAGCTATAGGCCTATAGCTATCCACCCTATCTCTGGGTTTGTCTGGCTTGGGAATCAAGGATATGTATGCCTGATATGACGCGGATGGGATAACCCCTCTTGCATAATAATATTAAAAATCCAGAAGAAAGTAGAATACCGTCTTAATATGGGCTTGGTAAAACTTAGCTGTAAGACCATCCGGCCCGAGTCCTACCAACCTGTAAAGACTGCACCACCCCCAATATCTCCATCTCTGTAATAGAACCACTAACACTAGCCTGCATCTCGTCCAAAACTGGGAGGGTATTCCCTCGAGAAAAACATTTATTTCCTCCTCTCCAACTACATTTCCCAACCTATATATGCCAGTAAAATAGGACCTTGAATGCATCTGCTATTTTTGAGGGTCTACTATTAATTTCTCCCCATGCCAAATAGAGTAATGGTTCTACTAGCTTCCCATTCCCTAATCCTGGCCGCTAGCAGATGACCTGGGACATCCCCCTGGAGAAGATATTTAGCCTGCATCCTATCCAACCAATATTCCACCTTGCGGTACCCAATATCCGCCCATTCCCCCGGTAGGGATTTAAATTCCCTATCAATTTCCCCTGAAGACCCCTCCAAAGGAGATAAGGAGGCAATCGCCCCCAGAATAAATTCCTCCTTTGCCTTTCTCAATCTATTCCTCCTAGCTGCCAAAGCCTGAACTGCCCCTGCATACAAAACCTTACATGTCGGCCAAGCCAACTTTTGGTTTTGTAGGGATGGTAATTGAGACTGAATACTCCTCTCAGATGCTCATCTAACTCCTCCTGTACCTTAGGCTCTGCAAACAACAAATCATTCAATCTCCATCTAACTGGCCTGGGAGGCACAAGACTTGGTTCCTAAAAAGCGAGATAGGGAATGATCCGAGAGAACCCTAGCCTCAGTAGTCATACCCTTCACTTCCCTAAGGGCCACACTATTAATTAAAAGAAGTCAATACGTGATTGGGATTTATAGACCCCAGAAAAGAAGGTCATAATGTTGCCCTTCTTAGAGTGGGTCCCTACGGTCCACCAAAGCAGTCACCTCCACCATCCTATTCAAGGCAACCTGTGCTTTGGTTAGAGGCCTACCAGATGGAGTATCCTGTCATCCAAATTATTAGCACACACATTCCAGTCCCCAGCCAAAATAAGTAGGTCTGTAGATATAGCTGTGATGTCCTTTCTATGGAAGCAAAAAATCTGCAGAAGAGGGGTGGGACCATAGATAGAGGCCAAAGAAATTGCTTTACCCGCTAAGATCCCAGACAGATATATCCCTCTACCATCCTCTCTTAACAGCCCTGCTCCACCCTAAAGGGCAACTTTTCTTATTAAAATTACCACCCCCCGAAGCTTTTTCCTTACCCTGCCCGTACACCTGGCCCACCCATAATTTTTTAAGACAGCTTAATTCCTCCGTTAATAGATGTGTCTCCTGCAGAGCGGCTATGTGAGCCCCCAAATGATTAATATGCCTCAAAATGACCATTCTCTTACGTCTACCCCTAAGCCCTTTGACATTCCAAGAAATTATGTTAATGCAAGTCATTATCTATCAGATCAATCATAACATGAGATCCATTTCACCCAAACCATACCAGTCCGCCTTCCTTCACTATACATTCTAAAAACTCTCTCTCTCTCTCTCCCAACCTCCCAATCCCATCTTCCCCCCCTGCCCCCGATCCTTCGATCGTCCTCCTAACGATTCATCGGTCATGGATGAGCCTCCCTGTAGTTTCCTCCTGCCTGTCCTCCCTGGCCCTAACACATCAATAGTCTGCCCATCACTTGGTCCTAATAGATCACCCTCCCCTCCAGCAGTGCCATCCCAGTTCCCACATATTCCCCTAACAGATCAAAGAAAAAACAACAAGCTTCAGAACACAGCCATATTGGCTATCGCTAACCAGTCAATTCACAGGAAATCTGGCCCTGCCTGAAACTGACTCGATTAAATATAAAAGGGATCAGACAGTGCCATCCTTATATGATCCCTTTAAATAGGAGTGGTCATCACCGACCCTTGCAGCTTGCCCCAAAACCAATACCCCCAGCCCCAAACTTATACCCCTAAAACTACCCACACCGACCAAACAAACATGATACAGTCCCCCAAGACACTGCTCAGTGGGAGAAAAAAAGGAAGGGGGAATACAACCATAGCTGAGTTAAACTAAGTGACTCAAGCAAGCTTCATATAGTATTTGTTCAACTGTAGTGAAATCAACACAGCCCCACATCATCTGGGCAGTCCACCTCAGGTCTGAGGTTTGAACAAGTTCGGGAGTTCAATACGTAAACCTTCAATGCATCCTCGCGGTCAAATAACGCTTTTCTCCAGATTGTAGTCTCACCAAGGCGTTGCTGGATATTGCACGTGAAATTTAATTCGACTAAATATAACTTTTCTTAATTTCCACATATTCCTTCTGCTTCTCTCTAATTAGAGGGTTTGATCTTGAAACATCCAGAGGGTCGAGCCGTTCCATTGCAGGGATTTAAGTTGTCTGGCCTTCCACAGTACATGCATCTTCTCCTTAAAATTGAGAAATCTCATTATGATCACCCTGGGCCTCTCTCCTGGTGGGGTACTTCCCTTAATGCCCTATGGGCCCTCTCCAAGTTGTATGCTTCCCCATATGGTGTCTGGCCCAGTAATTTTAATAGCATGTCCTGGATGAATGAGACACAGTCCGCCCCCTCAGCTCTTTCCGGCAGCCCAGCCAGCACCAGATTATTCCTCCGGCTTCTTGACTCCTGGTCATCAATACGATCTTCCAATTTTTTAATTTGTTTTTTGGCCAAAATCAGCTCCTGCTCCATAGTCAGCACTTTCTTCTCTTGGGACACAATCCTGGCCTCAGCATCCCCCATCCGTTGCGCAAGAGATTGCAGTACCGGTTTTACATCAGCGAAGTCGTGTACCAGTCCCTGCAATAACCTCTTAATTTCCTGCAGGTCCTCGTTGGATTGACCCCCTTCTCCTCCCCTATTTATGTCCTCCTCCGATTCCGTAGGGGTGGGGGATTGCGGCTTAGGTCTCTTGGTCGCGGGGATCTCATGACAAGGGCACAATAACTTCGGCTCCATCTCAGCTTCCAGCTGCGGCCTACAGCTCTTGGATACAGTGCACCCCAGCCGAACCTCGTTCGTAATCCCAGCGGCTTTCAGGAACTAACTGCTAGCCCAAATTCATCCTCTGATTAACACCCCCTTCTAAGTGGGAGGCGACCAAAATAAACAGACCCCTGGACAATTAGAGCACTTAATTTATGACTCGAGCCTAGGAGCGACACGGAGGATGTCCAACTCACCTCAGCACATCACGTGACCCCTTTTCTCTCTTTTTTTTTTTATTATAGAACCACTGGAGACCAGGACCTTGCCTGTAATTAAACAGGAAAAACCAGACCCTGCGCCATCTTATCGTATGTATACTAAATCTAACATCAGCCAATTGTATTAAGGATTTACCTCTTTGTAAAGTTTTAAAAATGTCACAGACAGCATGACCTGTTTTCCTCAAAAACTTACAGCATTGTATCCTTCAACAATGGTAACAACATTTTGATACTCAATTCTTTAAACAATCACAGTATAGTTTTTCCATGCTGTTCATTTCTTCAAACTTTATACTGCCTAAATAGTGACACATACTGTCAATTATTTGTTGGGGAAATTGGTACAGACACTGTGTTCTACAGATAGTGATTTAGCATGCTATGTATTTATCCAAGCATGTTCAAAATTTTTCAGATTCTATTATTAACTGATGCAGCTGATGCATTTTATTTAATGAGAAGAAATAATCATGACCTATGATTGGTTTCTTGTCCATTACTATAGAAATGTTACATTCTTTCAGTCTATAAACAAGGTTAATGTAGAGGGGGGTAGTACACTAATATCAGCAGGCTGCATCAAGTAACCTAGAGATACAGTAATCAGTAGATGTTAACACACACAAAGTAAAACTGTTCTGAAAAAATGATACTATTGTATTTCAGAATGATACAGCTAGCATACCTCAATAGCTCAGTCAGTAATTTCTTGTCTCAACTGCAGTAAGCACAGTCCGGATATAAATATACTTAAGTACCATGAAAACTGGTAACATAAAGCAACAGTTGCAACAACTATTCACCAGCACAAATATACCAATACTTAGGATGTGTTTTTCTCTTTTCTTTTTCCCAAAGAAGCAGCAAGCAGCCGCATCCAAGCAATTTGGGAGTGCCTGGACAGTCTGATTCAGGCACAGAAAGACACAAATGTCAGTATTAAAACTCTAATACAACTGGTATCAGTACAGAACAAAAATCAAGACAACATTACTAGCAAATTAACTCACAGTGAAAAATTGATACAGTCAAACACTCTTCAGATAAAATACCAGACTCAGACTGTCCAGGCACTCACAAAGAGCTTGAAAAAGGTGATAGGTGAAGAACCGGCTCCATCTGCAAAACCTGCAGCACCAGTCCAAGGTCCTAGTCTGCAGTGGCCACAGCATCTGTCCCCTTCTCTGCCACTCAAGTGCACCTTCCCCAATCAAGGAACCAGCTTCCATGTCCTCCTGCACCCTCCTACCAGGTCACCCCCTTTCAGGTCTCCCATTTTCACAGCCACCAGCTGTAGAAGCAGCTGTAACAAACCCCACTCCATCCACTTCTAATTTTGTCTGTTGGTAGATAGATATAATAGTATTATTTCACTATATTTTTATAGGTGAAGAAAACCTTTTTTTTAAAGTAAACAAAACTGGGTGGGGTTTAGTAATACTATATATTTTGGCAACATTTATTTTTACATTTAAAAGATAATATTGTTTTTATATCCTTATGAATGAATATTTTCAAGTGAACAATTTAAATAAAAAATGTACTAAGCATACAAGAACGCTGACAGGAAGCATCTCTTTTCCAATACTGTGACACAACATGTGTAATCATTTCTTTTTCACATTGAACAGTAAAAGATTCTGAACCATGCAACACAGTCTTTGGTGACTCATTTAGAATATTTCATGTATACACATCATATCTTAGTTCAACATGCAACACAAAGTAAAGTATTTCAGTGCATACAGTTGCACTGTCTTGGTGCAGTGTGATCCATCGTGGCCCAGCACACCCCTCAGTCACCACACCCATACATACTGATATGTACAAGTGTCAGAACACGTTTTTTCAGAAGACCCATATTGCCACTTGTCTACAGTATATTAGTGCATGCAATGTAAGCATTTCAGGGGAGCACAGGCCATCCACACCCTGCACTCCCATCAACCACCAAACCAATACTTAACAATATGTACAAGTGGGTTGTGGGCCCTGCGCTCCCACTTGTACATATTACTATGTACAGTTTAAGTGATTGACGGGAACATGGTCCCAGAGGGGTGAGGGGCAGTGGCAGCATAGTGAGGGGGGAGGGGGAGGGAAGCTTGAAGTAAGGGAGGGAGAGATAACCACAGCATCAGATTTCCAAAGTTCAGTTGCTGTGCTATTAACCTAAACTGTTGCATTAACAAATTTTGTTCAATCAATTTCCCTTCTTTTTCAGAAAGTGTTATGTAACTGGTTATTGGTATGCATTCGTGTGAGCGCACGCCCTCTGGGCCCTGCACTTCCTTCATGTTGTACACATCTTTGTATACTGCTAGGTGGTTGAAGAGAGCATGGTTCCTCAGAGCCCTGCACTACCCTCTACCACCGCACCCATACACACTACTATGCACAAGTGGTAGAACAAGTTCCCCCAGAAGGCTGGTATTACCACTTGTACATATGAGTGCATATAATTTCAGTGTTTTTGCAAAAGCATGGGCCATCCACAGGCAGCACTCCCATCAATGACCGAACCAATACTTATCAATATGTACAAGTGAGAGTGAGGGCCCTATGGGCCCTGCGTTCCCACTTGTACATATTACTATGTAAAGTTTAAGTGGTTGATGGGATCATGGGCCAAGGGGGGCCCTATGCTACCACTTGTACATATTACTATGCAAAGTTTAAGTGTTTGACAGGAACATGGGCCCAGGGGAGGAGGAGTGGGAATGACGGTAGTGTGTGTGGGTGAGGTGGAGGGAGGAAGGGGGGGAAGAGGTATTCCTAAAATCACATTTCCAAACTTCTGTTGTTGTGCTATCAACCAAAAATTATGCATTAACTCATTGCCTCCACAGGTTCACTCTGAGATTACACCACTTGCCTCCTGAATCCCCTGTATTCTTTTAACAATGAATCCTGGGCCTTTCTAAGCAAAATCAAGCCATAGTCAGCATGTCGTAAACAAATGCCAATAGTTCAATAACTGTACATGCTAGACACAAAGTATGAGTGGCAGAGTTATTCAGCACAAAATTGCCTTTCCAATGGTGGCATGCATGTAATAATAAGTAATTTTGTTTTTTTTTCTATGCTGGTCAAAAGAGCAAACTAAATACTTTTTTCATTAAAAAAGGGCAACATAAGCCATTGTTTGTTGGAAAATATGTAAAATATCAACACCAAATTAAGCATACAGACATTAGATGGTGTTTTAACATAATGTTTGTTAAAAAAGATATATTTTTACTATAAAAAGTAATTTTTCCCCATTTTAGTCAAGGTGCTTTGGTGAGATTTGAGGGATGAATCTCAACCACACACACCATATCATAAACAAATGTGTATAACTCCAAAAGTATACATGATACAAAGTATCAGCATGAAAGTTGATGAGCACAAAAATGCCTTTCCAATGGTGCTATGCAACTAGTTGTAATCAATACAGTTTTTATTTTATTCCTGATGAAGTGCCAAAAAAGTGAATTTTATTCACGCTGCTTAGGTGAATCTTGATGGAAAACATGTCAGCCATTTACACCATACCATAAACAAATGTGAATAACTCCTAAAGTATACATGACATACACAAAATATCAGTGGCAAATTTGTTCAGCACAAAATTACCTTCCCAATGGTGGTATGAAAATAATAATATGTAATTTTGTTTTTTTTAAGCTGGTTGAAACAGCAAAAAAAAATATTTTTCTCACTAAAGCAGGCAACATAAGCCATACACACCATACCATAAACAAATGCAAATAACTCCTAAAGTATACATGATATGCACAAAATATCAGTGACAAAGTTGTTCAGCATAAAATTACCTTTCCAACAGTGCTATGCAGTCAAATATATATTATATTCTGTTACACTATATATTAAAATATATGTGACTTCTCCAGACGTTGCAAGGGCACACTGGGAGTCAGTAGCTGACTTCTGCAGACATCCTCGGGACACACCAGTGTATTTTATTGATGACTATGGGCGTCTGCTAGGAGACAATGAGTTAACGGATTTTGTCTCAATCAATTTCCCTTTGTTTTGAGAAACTGTCATGTAAGTGGTTAGTGGTATGTGTTTGTGAGACAGCGGGCCCTCTGGGCTCAGTGCTCCCTTCATGTTGCCCATTTTTTGTGCAATACTATATGTATGTGGGAGCATGGGCCCTCCAAACCCTGTCTCCTACTTATACATAACAAAAGTACCATATAGTAGCCCTATAGGTCTGAAAAGGGACCCTTGAAACACTAATTTGTCAATATCTCAGTAACCATACAACCTACAGAAAAAAAATCCACTTCAGGTGTAATCTATGACTTTAAAGCTTCCTCACATGCTTAGAGCTGTGGGTAGTATCTCACTTCATTTTTGAGATACGTGCACTGAAAGGCACCACGGGTGCCACAATGTTGTCCTAGGGGAAATTTCTCAGATTTGGAACACTGTAACAATGGGCCTGTTGAATATTTTGGTATCAAACCACCAAAAGGCACTTCTTTGGAACAAAGGCTTGCCACCCTGCAAATTTCAGCCCAAAAGCACAATCCACCTTGGCACAATGACGTGACAAAGAAAACAGCACATGAGAAAATGTGTTAGAGCAGTGTTTTCGTGATAACTTTGATGTGTTTGTGGCACTCCTATCTCTATAATGGTAATGTTCTCAAGCACAAATATATGTTCCCGTGCCACTTTTTTTTTTGTGTGTGAGGTCATTACCACGCACACAAAAAATATTAACACGATAACAAAACAGCAAAATGGTGGAGAAAGTTTGAAAAACATATTTCCAGACCACCTACAGAAAATGTAATGCCAGGGTCATGTTCCTAAGGGCCCAATTTGGTGAACACAAATGTTGACATTTACCAAAGGGCATAATTTTATGACTTACAACATTTTTTGTCTCTCACTAACTGAAAACGAGATGGCGGCAGCACAAAAACAAACTCAAGGAGCACAACAACAAAAATGTGATCACGATCAGGTCAGCAGAATCTATCATATGAAAATAGATTAAAGTCTTTGAGACTATGGTCCTTTACCAAAAGAAGGAAAAGGGGAGACTTATTTTTCCTTTATAAAATTTTGCATCAGGATAACCTAAGAATGGAATTGGGTCTGCACTTTAGGGAAAACATCTTTAACTGCAGAAAACATGATAAACAGTTAGTGAGTGAGAGGTGTAGAACAAATTTAAGAAAATATGGATTTGTATGCAGGGCTATAGAACATTGGAATAAGCTACCAACATGTGTTGTGCAGCTAGAATCCTTCACCATTTTTAAGAAGAGGTTGGATACACATATGACAGTTGGTGACTACTGTTACCTCCACTGAATTGTGGGGACAGTCTTTTAAATGGGCTTTATAGCCTTCTAGACTGTCTTACGAAACCTTAGTATGAACATTTTCACAATGCACATATAAATATTCCCATAGACTATAATGGGACATGAAAACTTGAATAATTTTTGAATGGATTAATATTTTTCACCAAATCTTCAAAAGGCACCAGTTCAACCCAGGCCACATATAGACATGCAAATTTGAATCCACTCAGATGCAGTCTTCAGTTCATTATGGCCGACCGAAAAATGCATGTGCATTGATAATTTTCACTTTTTGGATGCTCTACGGTTCCACAACCATACATCCAACAATACCAAAACTTTCCAGATCCCATGATCTTTTTTTTTTTTATTTAGCGAATTTTACACAATTTGCACACTAATACTTGTTACAGTGTAACCAGGACATTGAAACATACATATTCACCCAACTCCCATAATTTCTAAAACCTGACCTCTTGTTTTAACTATGTCCTGTCAGATAGATAACAGTTAGTTAATTTGGAAAGCACGAGCCATAGCTGCCAGTTAATGCAGATAAAGTGCATATAACTTACCCCACTTCTTGTCAAACCCCCATGGATTGTTACGCAGACTAGCAATCATCTTTTCTATCCTGAGACAAAAGGACATCTCATATAACCACTCTTTGTAGGAAATAGTGGTTTGGTCCCATCAGTGCTTGAGAGCTAATTTTTTGACCACCATTGATATGAGGGAGATATGGTACTTCCTTTCCCTGACAACGATAGAGGATAAATCCCCCAATATGCATATCTTTGGAGTAAAATATTGCCCTAGTCCTAGCAGGGGGTCCATTTGGGATTGAATTTTTATCCATAGTGGTGCAATTTTCTCAGAGGCCCAAAAGATATGCAACATTGTTCCTTCACTTTGGCCACACCTAACACATATAGAGGGTTGTCCTCATCCCATTTTAGCTAACTTACATGGAGTAAAATACATATGGTTTAATATTTGAAATTGTGTGACCTTAAGTCTGTCCTGCGTAATGTACTTATGCATATCTCACCATATCTCCGACCAAATAGCTCCATGGTTGGGAATGAGGTCATTCCAAACCATGGATGCTGGTAGCACATCTGGATGAATAGTATCCAGGAGGCAGTTACATATCAGTGAGATGCCATGTGGTCTGTTAGCTAATATTACACACTGCTCCATCAAATCGATTAGCCTGGTAAGGGGACTCACCTCACCAAATTTCTGTTGAAACAGATGGCACAATTGAAAGATTTTAAAGTCACACTTAACCTGAGCCTGAAGCTTATCTGCAATTGCTACATGTGAAATTAGGCCACCATTTTGATAAAAGTCCACTACTCGCAGGCCCTGTAGTTGGGGCATCCAATTCTTCGTTATCATAGAGTCCCCCAACCTGAGATTGGGATTGTCTATAATTACCTGTGCTACATCTTTATTTGGGGAGATGTTTAAGCAGGCACACACCTAGGCAAAAACTTTGATAGACACTCCAATTGTTGATTGTTTCATCACTTCTGGCAATACTTTGTGAGGCACAAATAATGCCGCCATTGGGGATATCCTAACACTAGCAAATATTTCTCTCTCAACTTGTGCCCAAATGGGAGAGTATATGTTTCCTATATTATTGAAGGTTGGAGGTGTCCATCTTCCTATTTTATATAGGTGGCTGGCTCAATAATAATATAACAAATGAGGTAACTAGAGTCCCCCCTTTTCTTTAGGTAAAACAAGCTTATTATACGCCCTTCTGGGACTCTTATTTAACCATAAAAACTCTAATATAATAGCATGTACCTTTTGGAAGAAGGAAACAGGTAGCCAATTGTTACTCATATTTAAAGGAAAAAATAACCGTGGGAGCACATTCATTTTAATAATATTCATCCTCCCCCATAGAGAGATGGGTAAGGATTTACACCTATGAAAATCTTGTTGAATGTTCTCGATCAAGTTCTCCATGTTTAACTTATGATACCGCCCTGGGTCTGGTGTCAGATGGATCCCCAAATATTTCAGTGATTTTGGAGACCATTTCATACCAAATTTATGGAAATCTTGCCGGAATGTATGAGGATTAAGAGGAAGGATTTCAGTTTTATTACAATTCAACCTATAATTGGAGAATTTACTAAACTCCTCTACAATCTCTAACACCCCCTCTAGAGAAGCTACTGGGTTGGTCAGATGCAGGAGGATGTCATCAGCATATACTGAGATTTTTAGATTATTTGTACCCACATATACCCCCTGTACCTTGCTTGATGCTTTAATTCTCCTTATTAGAGGTTCCAGATATAAATTAAAAAGTAATGGGGAGAGGGGACATCCATGCCTAGTACCTGAATGCAAAAGGAAGCTATCTGAAAACACCTTGTTACAGAAAACTTTGGCGGTAGGGTTTGAATAAATTTTTTGAACCCACATAATAAATTCTATGGGGATATTCATATATTTCAGTGTGGACCACAAAAAAACCCAATCCACCCTGTCAAAAGCTTTTTCAGCATCTAGGGATATTAATGCAGTAGGGTTCAAGGTGGATTGTGCCACTTGAAATATATGACTTAACTTATGAAAGTGGTCAGATGCTGATCTTCCCATCACAAACCCTACCTGTTCAGGGCTAAGTAAACGATACTATACTTTCTGTACTCAGCTAGCCAGAATTTTGGTAAGAATTTTTAAGTCAGTATTTAACAAGGAGATCAGCCGATAGCTAGAGGTACATTCTGGGGGTTTACCAGGTTTAAAAAGTAAAACAATAGTTGCTTCTAAGATGGATGGGTCCAGAACTTCACTTGTCAGAATACATTGATATAGCTCGAGCAATAAAGGGGCTAACTCTTTTTCAAAAACTTTGAAAAAATTGGAAGGGAAGCTGTCCGGCCCCGGGGATTTATCTGGAGTTAGATCTCTGATGGCCTGTGTTATCTCTGTCAGGGTAACAGGGGTAGTTAACACTTCCTGATCATCCTCCTGCAACTGAGCAAGCCTGGATCCTGCCAGGTATACCTCTGTTTCCTCTCTCATCGGAGGATCAGGCCGGCGACTATATAACTTCACATAAAAACATTTAAACACTGCCGCTATCTCTTTTGGAAAGGTCTTCAAGACTCCATCTGCGCCCCTCACTGCTTGGATAATTCTTGAGCTTTCTAATTGCTTCAGTCACATTGCTAAGAGTTTTCCAACTTTTTCTCCTTGATCAACATATGTCGCTTTCGTTCTGAGAATAGCGAACTCAGCCCCCTCCCTAAGAAGGTCTGAATATGCATTCCTCAAGGCCATGAGGTCTATCATGTGGAGATGTGAAATTTGGGTTTTGTTCTAGCTCTCTAATCTGTTCTAACAACTTCCTGACTTGTTCCTCCCTGGCCTTCTTCCTTTTAGTTGCCAATCTTATAAATTCACCCCTTATAAAACACTTCAACGCACACCAGACCTGGTCCATACTTGGGATGGACTCTTTGTTGATTGCCATGAAGTGTCCAATCAAAGTACAGAGGAGGGCAACAAAGATGGTGCATGGATTGCATCACAAGTCCTATGAAGACAGGTTGAAGGAACTGAACATGTACTCCCTGGAGGAGAGGAGGGAGAGAGGGGATATGATAGAGACATACAAGTATCTTACAGGGAGGAACAGGGTGCAGGAAAACACTATTTTTAAGTGAAAAAGATGTTTCAGGACTAGAGGGCATGGGATGAAGTTGGAGGAGGACGATTCAGAGGAAACATGAGAAAGAATTTCTTCACAGAATGGGTGGTGGACAAGTGGAACACCCTGCCAGAGGAAGAGGTGGGGGCTGAAACAATCACGGGAATTAAAAATGCATGGGATAGACATAAAGGAATTCTAGAGGTCGGGGTAAGGGGCAACAGACTTCTAGGAAAACAAACTGAACTTACAAGCTCAAATGGGCAGACTGGGTGGGCCATAGGCCCTTATCTGCCGACACTGTCTATGTATCTATGTATGTATCTATGTACGGATTTTTTCAATGATAAATTTGTCCTTCAGCAGTTGTGTGTTTAACTTCCATCGAGAGTCCTTCTGCACTTCCGTGCTGAGACAAATACACAGCCATACTACCGCATGGTCAGATACTACAATTGGCTCAATCCCCACCCCGGTAACTCCTGCTAGTAACTGAGAGCTTATCAGGAAAAAGTCAAGTCTGGAGGCCATTTGATGTACTTGTGAATGAAATGAGAAAGCTTGGACTGATGGATTCAATATCCTCCAAGGATCACACAACCCCAGCAAATCAATTAGCTCATTTAGGGCCTTTTGGGCTGGAGTTGCAGCCTTGGGAGGAGAATTGGATTTGTCCAGTAAATGGGATTGGACAATATTCCAATCCCCTTCCAGGACAATTGGGATTGAGAGAAAGGAGGCAAGCTTATTTGCTAAACCAACAAGGAAATCTGGGTCACCCCCTACCTGTCCATAAATGCTACCCAGGATTATTGGTTTTCCTGCCAGAAAGCCACTGACAAAGATGAACCTACCATTTGGATCTTGTATGATACTCTTGGGTTGAGATAAAATTGATCTCATAATGAGTATCGCTATTCCACCTCTGGAGGAAGAATCTCCTGCAGCAAAAACCTGCTGCACCCCCTCCCCTTAAGCTTGTTTCCTTCATTTGCCAGAAGGTGTGTCTCCTGCAAAAAAACAATGTTGGCTCGCAGTAGAGTTATATGCTTAAGTATAACAAACCTCTTAGCCTGCTCTCATGCTCCCCTTATATTCCAAGATACTATCTTAAATAAAGAATCCACCATTTGACTCTACGTTGTAACCAATCCAGTCTTATAATTATTACCTTTTGTTTTGATCGCTCCAACCCCACCCTCTCCCCATTCCCTTATATCCCCAAATGATCCAATACCCACCCCTCCTTAAAATTCCCCTTCCCACCCCGATCAACACACAAATTGAAATAAACCTTCTCCCAAAGGGGGAGAAACTACCCTCCTACCCTCTTTGAACAATGAAGTTATATCTGGGATCCAAGCATTAGACATTCTTTTGTAAGTAGTCCCATTATTCAGGTGTATTTTACTTATCTTCGAAAAACCAAAGAGGTAACCCTCCCTTATTTCCGGGTTGTGATCCACCGTGCTCCATAGCCCCTTGGTGCCATCCCCCTGCCCCTTCTTAGATCAATCAATGAGCCCAAACGAAAGGAATTATAGTCCCTTTATAATTCCGATTATCGATTATACTGACTTGAGGCCATATTATCTCAGATTCTTTCCAGTATGACCTTCAGAATATCCTGTTTTGTAAACAGCAGCCAGATATCCACAGCCAGTCTAGGCATTATTTTATTGCTCATTGGGGAGTTTGATTCCCATGGGAAGCATTAAACCGTGCACTGTGTTCCTTTCAATTGCCTCCCCAGGAACTCTCCCATCTTAATTTGTTCCTAGCTCGGCCCTGCATTCCCCCATGCAGCAACACAGCGGTCTGCAGGCCCAAGACATTGAGGCCCCGGGAATTCCACCCTGTTCTGCGTCCTGAAGCAGCCCACCATCCAGCCCAGCTCCCCCCAACCAAAAGAGTCATCGCTGAGATAGGAAATATCAGGTCAGTGCAGTCTCACATCTTGATTTCAAAACTTTCTATATAACTAATGTTTAACCAAACTATGTTCAACAGGAATTCTCATTTTAAGTCCATTGACTTCCATCCTTCTCATCCCTTCTTAAATAACTCAGGAAGCTTGCTGGTCAAATCCTCTGTCACAGCCTCTGGATTCTCGTAAGCAGACCAGTTATCCTTAACTTTAACTAGTAGTCGTGATGGATACTGCATTTTAAAATGGATATCTGCAGCAATTAACTTTTTAACCACAGGATGATATGCAGCACGTTTTTTCCTTATCTCATAAGGCAGATCCTGCGAAATCCGTATCTTTGCCCCTTCCCATAAGATCTCTTGTGCTTCTCTTGCCTTGTTTAAAACATGTTGCTTTTCCACAAAGCTGAGAAATCTTAGGATCAAAGGCCTGGGGGGGCTCCCTGCGGAGGACGGGACCTCAAAGCACGATGTACTCTCTCTATTTGATATGAAGCTCCCATTGGGGAAGCACCTGCAATCTTGTACAGAAATTTCTGGATGAAGGCCTGAATATTTTGCCCTTCCTCTGCTTCTGGTAAGCCAATTATCAAGATGTTGTTTCTGCGGCTCCTTCCTTTGAGATCCTCAGTCTTTAACTGCAACTTCTAAATCTGTTGCTTTAGAGCCACCACCTCTGGGTCTAATTTCTCTCTCTCCATCTCTCCATCTCTCTATCGAGACTGTCCGGGCCTCCGAATCTGTGACCCTTTGAGATAAGTCAGTCACGTCCCCCCTTAGAGATTTTAACTCTTTAGTAATTTCACTTAGCATCTCTTTAAAGGGTTGTAACTCCTGAAGGAATCTATCCTCTGTTAGTGGGATTGATGGGGTGGGTTGAATCACCTTTTTGTCTGAGGCTCCAGCAGTTGGCTTAGATTTCTTCGGGTTCTTTTCCGGCGATGCAGGAGGAGTATGGCGGATCACTATCGCTTTCATTTCTGACTCTATCTTGCCCTCCAAAATCAATCACCTCTTGTATATCACTCCCTGACACAGCGTTTACACTCTGTCACAATTAATAAATGCTGTGCTTACCAAAAACACCGAAATTGGGCTTAAAATTGAAAGTAAGCGCAGGAGCTCAGCACCACTGCTGCCACTCAGAGCACTTGCATCACGTGACCCCCAGATCCCATGATCTATGATCGGAGACCAAGTATGCATATTTCAGGCAAATCGGACAACTGGTTGTGAAGTTATCAAAGTGCAAACTTTGGGGTTTAACATAGAAATGTCCCTCCAACCCTAACTATACCTATAAATATATATATATATGTATTCATGGCAAAAAAAACTCTGTTTAATGCATCAGTTAGGGTTGTTCCACAGTGACAAAAGGGAGTAAATTTGATGTTAAGGTTGAAACCCCCCCCGGACTCACCCCCACCGGCATCGCGGTATGAGTTGGGGTCGCCGGCCCTAACTCTCACCCCCAACACATGTGTAAAGAAGCTGAGGTGGTGAAACTATAGGAGAATGGGTTGAGAGGACCAATGACCCCAACGCACACCCTGATGCCAGCTGGGGCTGGTGGGTGGGTCCAGGGGGGTTCAACCCCTAACATCAAATTTCTACTTTTTGTTGCTGTGAACAACCCTAACTGATGCATGAAATGGAGTTTTTTTGCCATGAATTTCTCTTCTTTTTGAGAATGAAGACTATAAATAGTGAATGAGAAGTGGTGGTGGGAGCACGGGCCCTTCGGGCCACGCACTCCCACCATGTGATTTGTAGTGAAATAGTAATGGTAACCACAAGGGAAATGCAAGCAAAAATGGTAATGCACACGGTGATGAAAACGTAAATCATAACACAAACAGTAACAGAAACGCAAGCACAAAGTGACTCCAAAGCGAACAGTAACACAAACAGAGATGCAAATGCAATTGCATACAGGAACGCAAGTGGTAATGTGCACGGTCATGGTACCACAATTGGAAATGTAAATGGTAATGGTAACAGCAACAATAATGCCAAAGAGAACAGAAACGGAAATGCAAACACAAGCATGTACGGAAATGCAAACCATAACACGCACAGCCATGGTACCGCAATGTGAAATGCAAATGGTAATGGTAAGAGCAACAGTAATGCCAAAGGAAACAGAAAATGAAACACAAGCGCATACGGAAATGCAAACCGTAATGCGCACAGGCACGTTAACGCAATTGGAAAAGCAAAAGGTAATGGTAACAGCAACGATGACATTAAACGAAAGAGAAATGCTAATGCAAAGGGAAGGGCAGCCTGAAATGCAAATCACAATGCGCACGGAGGTGTACACTGAAACGCAAAGACAAACAGTAGTGGAGATGCAAATGGTAACAGTAGCGCAAATGCAAGCGCAAACGAAAATGCAAAGGGTCACACACATGGTGGTGTACATGGGAATGCTAATGCAAACGGGCATGGAAAGAGAAGTGTAAAGACTACATGTAACAGTAAGTGGAGCGCACACCCTATTTTTCCCCAAAAGCTCCATTGAGAAACACAGTGACAACAAAGAATGTATGCATAATACAGTAACAGCAGTATAGCCTAGAGGTTAGAGGAACGAGGTGTGAACGAGCTTGACACATCCAGCAAACCCAACCTGAGTTTGATTCTCACAACCTTCACTTGCATACTGTGTGACTCTGAGCAAGTCACTTAACTGCCCAGTGCTCCCAGGTCACCCCTGAAAACAAGCACTTGTGTCTAGTGGGTCTAACCCAGTTACCAAAGACTAAAATAAATAAAATAAAATAAATAAAATAATGGGCCTCATAGCAGAAAATGAACAGTTGTAATACTAAATTGCTAATATCTCAGTAACCATACTATGTAGCAAAAAAATTAAATTTCACATGATTCATGACTTTCCTGGCTATGTTTTCACTGAATGTAAAACTTCCGTATCTCACACCGTTTCCATGATATGAGCCCCGAAAGGTGTGGCAGATGCCACCATGTTAGTCTATGGGAAAAAGGGTCAACTTCAGAGTACCACAACTTTGCATCTGTGCCATATTTTGTCAAAGGGCACATCTGTGAGCTGTTGGCTGCCTTCCCTCCAAATTTCAGCCCAAAAGACCAAACCGTTCTTTTGCAGCAGGGTGGCAAAGAGTTCCTGTCATTTTGCCATAGTCTAGAAAAGTAGTGTCATGATTTGCGACACCTTTCACAAAAATTTGCGAAAGTGTCGCAAGTATGGCACTACTTTGTGACACCACTTTTTCCACAAATTTGAAAAAACATATTTTTGGGGTGTTTACCCCAAAATAAAGACATGGTTAGCATCCTGAGGGTCCGACTAGGTGAACACAAAAATAATTGTGTCCCTAGAGGGTCCCAATTTTAATGCCAAGAATTTCTGTGATCAGTAACTGAAAACAAAATGGCAGATTTGTGACACTACTAGGGCCATTTACAACACTAAAAACTGCATTTGCGAAAGTGTCAAACTTTTTGTTAACTTTTGCCATTGACTTATCATGGGAACTTATTTTTTGAATAACCTTTGAACCATTTCAATATTTTTTCATGAAATCTTCAAAAGGCACATTGGGGACCCCGGCCACAGGTTCCCTGAAGTTTTCAGACCATTCACGTAAACCGTGCGACCTGTAGGTGCGAGCAAAGAATGCACAAAAAAACTTAATTGTGCGCATGGATGTTGCTTAATAACTCCATAGACGTATATCCGACTGGTACGAAGCTTACCAGATCCCAAGATCTATAGTGCCGCCCCATGCCTGCCAAATGTCAGGCAAATCTGTTGAATGGTGGCAAAGTTATTAAGGTGCAAAGTTTCACCATTTAACCTTAAAAGGGCTACTCAACCCTGACTACGGTAGCACTACCGTGCTGCCATAATATATATTCATTGCAAAAATCTTTCATTTTTGCACCATTAGGGTTGAACCATTACAAGTAGGGAAATGCAACCTTAGGGTTCCCAAGCATAACACCCCACTTCCACTGTGCATGCAGGAACAAGCATGAGGGGACCTTAGGCTTCCTAACCCCAACATCCCACCCACACTCTCAGCTTCCAATCATAATACCCCATCCCCACCCTGCTGAACAGGCGTGATGGATGTACCTTGGAATTTTTAACCCTAATGCTCACCCATTCTTTTATTTTGTACCCATGTTACTTTACTTAGTCTTGGAATGGGGTGAGCGTTTTTGTTCAAAACATCAAGGTATATCTGTCATACCTGTTCCTGCATGTAGAGTGTGGGTGGGGTGTTATGATTGGAAGCCGAAGGTTGGATGAAACCCCCCAGGGCAGCAATGGTGGCAAGGTAGTCCTCTGGGGAAATGTATGTGTCCTTATTGTCATCGAACATGTTCTCGAACAATAAGGCCATGGACACCCCCTCTTCAGCCTGTGCCGGTGGTCTCTGTATCCTGGATGTGGATGGGCCATCGTCCTCCTGCAACTGTTTCATGGCTGTGGTGCCAACACCCTGCACTGTGGACAGAGAAGAACACTGTAAGTGTGATGCACAGTATACAGTGGTCCTGTACCAGTGCCGCCACATGCAAACCACATCAGTGAAGTCAAGGACGCCCAGTGCAGGCACAGAAAAGGTGACCACTGCCTAACAACCCACACATTCAGGGTGCACGCACACCTACTGTTGGAATGAGGATCCTACAGGCATGCACACGACTAACACCAGATGTAAGCATCACACCCCACACACGTGAAGACTGCCACTCAAAGGGAGTAAATCACTGAGAGACATGTGACAGCATGCAACACCACATGCAGAAGGCACACCTAATGCCAAGAAAACCCCTATGTGCACAGGCACAGGGACTCTGTCTGCAGAGTACAACATAACTGTGTTATTATGTCACATGCAGCAAGTCCAGCAGTGCAGTGGACACACCACCAGACAGTACCATACTGCACACAGGCCATCACATTGCACACATATGTGCACAGGCCAGGGCATCAGTGTGCTACAACACAGGCAGAGCACCCCGTATTTCCATACACAGACAATCACACCATGGTGTTACACAGTCATACACTCACATGTCCTGTGTGATGTGACCTATGTCTCACAACCAATACCATCGACACCTGCTATGGCCACAGTCCTGATGTTGGATGCCACCATTTCCAACACAGGGTCGAGCATCACCTCCTGTGCCTTGCAGTGCATAGTGGCATGCTGGCTGGTCCTCTTTCATCCAATGCTGAAGGTCATGCCACCTCTTACAGACTGCATCCATTGTGTATCCCCTTCCTCTGACAGTGTTCACCTTCACTGCGATATCAATCCACAGGTCAATCAGTACTGCATTGTTGGATTTATATCACTGCATCAAGTGCTCATTGGCCTTGTATGCATTAACCAGGGCCTTCAGCTCCTCACTGGAGAACCTGTAGCTTTACAGCCTTTACCTGCCACCAGAGGCACCTGTGTGGGGATATAAATAGCCAGTGGTCAGTGGCTGTCCCGAAGTGTGTGTGTGTGTGTGTGTGTGTGATGGGTGTTGGACCATGCCCAATGCCCCATTCTGTCCCTGCCAACAATGTCCTCTGCATGTCCATCTGTTGTCTGTGGCCACATGATGATGTTGATGTGCCACATAGATAACAGTAGCAACCAACACTGTGAGGGCTGCACCAGGTCCCATGTGTTGTCTGCACACCAGACAGTGTGTGTGATGTGAGGTGGCCACAGGGACTGGTGGAGATGGCCTAGTACACATTGTGACCCGGTTGCTGCACAGCATGGCATGGAGTACACATACACATGATGATGTCAAAGAACACTGCCATGTTGTGTGTTGTAAATGCTCCCCCCCCCAACCCGGGAAATGTATTGCATACCTGTTGATGCACATGGTCATCCGTATGTGTGCCACAATATGTGCATCCAGTGCCACTGTCACAGCATATACATGGGCTGAAACAGGTCAACAGTGCAGCACTCTGTTTGTCCACACCTGCATACTGGGACTGCTGCATGTGTGACTGCAACATTCTGCATTAGCTGACACATTACATCTCATTCATTTTCACCCATAAAAACTGTAACCCCAGCTCATTGTAGCAGATCTCACACAATGCTGCAGATTATAATTGCAAGGTGCTGACTGAGAGACACCTATCAATAACCCTGGAAGTCATCTCCTGAGACATTTTGAGGCCTTGTGGTGACAGCATGGAATTCAGCCTTCTGCCTGCAGTTCCTGTCAGATGTGCAGGTGGTGTTAGGACACCACTGAAATAGCCTGGACAATCCACACATGGTAATGCATGCAAATGAGATTATAATGACATGCTAATTTGCTGGTTTGCACTCTGACTGCCTAAGTAGGCTCATTTCAATACCATCTTTGAATATTGCAATTACTGTATTAGGGCCAGGCAAATGCGATTGTGCCAGACAAACCATTTGCGCCATGGCACATTGCTAACAGGTTTGCACAGGGCAAACTGAATTAGTGCCACTCATAGGGTGCATGTGTAATGATGTCATCATGGGGAAGGTCATGTACAACTCACTCATGCTCAGTGGTGCACATCTAAGGTAGCACAGCACTAAACCAAATTGTGCAGCACCATACACAGCTAGCATGCACAGCTGAAAGCAGCAGTGGTGTCAGGGTGTTGCCACAAGAGTGAGGATTTACAAGTATGGAGTCCAGAAGACATGTGAGGGTGGTGGTCCAGAGGGAGCAGAGGTGGGAGAGGCTGAGATGGCAAACCTGGTCCAGCTTGTCATGGACAGGGAGCGTCAGCTCTTCAGAGAGGTGCATGAGGGGAACAGGCCTCACATAGAGGTGTGGGATCCATTGCATGCCACCTGTTACAGCACACCAGGATAGCCCTCACTGAAGAACAGAACAGGCATAGATATGTTGACCTGCAGCACATGGAGAGGCAGCTACTTGACCATTTCAAGCACATGGTGCATGATAACACTCTGCCTGCACCATGTGGCTACCATGTACACACTACACATGTGGGTACATATGTGTTGGGAGGGTAGAATGCACACCTGCCTGTCATGTTGCTGTGGAAGTCTCATGCTGTGCCCTGTTTGCACCAATATGGGTACAGTGTTGCATGTGTGTGGGTCAATAGTGCCTGTGTCTATGGTCATACATGTGATGTGCACTGTGGCATCACATGACATGTATCAGTGTTGTCCAGCACTGGTTGTGTAGCACATGTACATTGCACCTACAGTGCACATGTGTCCCATGCACAATATGCTTGTTGGGGAGGGTCACATTACACTGACAGTTGCATAATGTGTACGTGGCACAGTTAGCTGGTGGGGGTTATTGATGATCATGATGGTACTGAAACTGTTCTATTTGGTTCACTCTGCAGATCGCACCACTAGGAGACTGCAGTAAGGGCACAGCCAGAGGCCCAAGGATTCTAGACAGCAGGCCAGAAAAAGATCTGATGGGCAGCAGGATGCCGCATGTGAGTATGCTCCTATGTTGTCTACCTGTGTTACATACTTTGCTGGGTGAGACATGTTTGGTACCCTATATTGCACTGTGTCACCAACATATATGCATTTGCCCTGTGTCATGTCACTGGTCCCAGGGGCATGTGGCTGTGGGGTGCCTTTGGTCCTGTGTTGCTGAGGAGGGCTTCGCACACACCTGCTGCTGCCTGTGATGCAGTGCAGCTGGACACTGCCTAGCCTGCCCACACAGACTGTGGGCCTGTGTTGTGGCAGCACATGACTGCTCACAGTCCTGCCCTTCTGTATCATGGTGTGTCCTGCATCCCTGTGCCATGCGGAGGCTGTACTATGCGCATCATACTTGCCTAGATGGGCACACACCCTCCTTGGTGCTGCTGTCCTGTTGTGCTGCATCTGTACCCTGGGTGTTGCATGTCAGCAATTATGTGGCCCTGTTCCACATCTGTGTCTGTGACATGGTGGCATGGGCATGACTGCCTCCTTGCACCCTGCATATTGGACTGCATGTGGTGGCCTACAGTCCACCATGGGCACTTCAGTCAACACCAATGGACTTTGTAGGGGTGCTGTGATCCCACTGTGTTCTCCATGTGTGATGTGCATGGACTATCTGCTACCATGCCACGGTTGTATTGTGCTGTTGCCTGTGGCATCTCCTCCTGTGTCATGCAGTGCACTACACTGTACATGTGCCATGGCCATGTTTGCACTGTATACATTGCACGGTGGCCATGTGGTGTGCGGTACTCAGGACTGTGTAATGCTGGGTGGGTGTATTGTCAGGTTCCTATGGTTGCGTGTCTGCCCACAGCATGCATACACCACATGGCCAGCCTATGGCTTTGACATGGTCCCTGTAGATGCTGTGTTCTCACTGTGGTGTGGGCATGTGTGAACCATCTGCATCATGCATGCATATCAGTCACATTGCACTGCGCTGTTCCAGTGTGCCACCATGTTGGGGCTGTGCTGCACACTGAGGCAACCGACCCTTTGTCTTTTGGGGGGGAGGTTGCTACTAATGTATGGCTCAGTGGTGTGTCATAACCTGATTTACTATGTCTGTTGCATGTCCACATGACACACTTGTGTCATGAACGGTATATGTGGATGTGCAAGGATGTGTGGGAACACCTGCACAGTGTCTGCTACAGAACCCTGTGGATTGCCACTACAGGCTGCAGTCTGTTGCCACGTGGACAGTGGTTGTGAGGTTTCTGATTGTGATGTCACAGTGTCCCATGGCTCTACCTTCTGTTCCATTGGGCAGCATGTCCCTTTCATTCTGTTGCTATAGTTTGTTTGTTGTTGCTATGGAGCAGACTGTAGTTTACCTCATGGAGGCTGTGTAGCTGTACTGTGACAGGGGCTACATTGGGTATGCATGGAGTGTTGTCCCATCTGTGATGGTGGTGGTGGCGGCAATGGCCTTATGGGCCTTCAAACCTGTGTGGGATGGGCATGTGTGTACCATGGGATTTAGTGCTGCTGCACACAGGCACAAGTCAGGTGGCATGTGCACTGTTTCCATTGTTGGGTACATGGGCATAGTTGTTGTGACATGCTGTCCTTCTCTGGGGCCACATCCTGAGTTCTACATTGCTCCACAGAGTCAGCACACCATTCTTACCTAGGCATCATTCTCCCATAGGTCAACATTGGAGTTCAATGTAGGCCAGATGTCCCGAGGAGGGAGAGGGCCGGGACCACCTTCTGAGGTGACTTGTGTGCCAGCAGTGTATGATGATAGAGCAGCAGGCGGTGCTGATAGGGGCATCCAGAAGAATCAGCATCTTCCAGGGCAGAAACAGGCTGCAAACCCTTAATCCCCCCCATCCCTTGTTTTTCACCCTTCCCTGTGCCCCCCACCTGTTTTGATTGCTGTTTATTTTGTAAATATATGTACATAATTTGTATTGGTGTTTACACAATATATTTTTTCTTGTTGTATTCCCATGTTCTGTCTCTTTTTTGGGTACCTGTAGTCAGTGTTATTGCTGTGCCATGTTGCACCTACTGACCATTTAGTTCACCATGTTGGATGCCATTCTGGCCTCTCTTGTGGTGCTGGTATCACCCCAGCTCTCCTCACACTGTCTGTGCATGTGACAGTGGGTTGTTGTGGGCATGGTAGGTGTATCCTCCAGTTGGCTGACATAGTCTGTTCTCCATGTGTACCCTGCATGCCCTGTGTGTGTGCCAGAAGACATCTGGCATGTGTCTGCCAATGGAAATGTCCTGTTTCCTGTTCCTTGGGTGCACCCCAACAGCATTGCCTGGTGGGGGGGATCCTTAGTCTGTGGGCCTGTGTGTGTGACTTTGTGCATGTCATCATGGCTAATGTCCATCCCCCTGTGTCTCCTGCTGTGTATCCTTTGGTGTGCTGTCCCCTTCTCTGTGTCAGGGAGGGATCCTTGTCCCCTTCCCCTGTGCACAGTGGGCACTGGTTGGAGTCATACTGCCATACAGGCATGCTTGGTCCTTTCTGTGGGGCACATCACCACTCTCGCATCTCTGCACTTTTTCTACAGTTCACAACTGTACAGTGTTGCTACATTTTGGGGTTCCTCTCTTGGCATTGCCTTTGGTGTTTGTTTTCCTGTTGTTTGTGTTGTACACTGCTCTATGCTCAGGTGTTCACATTTTAGGCACAACTTCTTTGCTTGCGCCCCCAGTGGATACATGTTTCACCTGAGCCTGACTCATCCTCTGTGCGCACTGTGCTGCTGTTGCAATTTGCACTGCCTGGTTGCTATATTCAGTGCTGTCTTCTTGGCTGGGCTATCTTTGCACTGCACTGTCAGTTCTGTTTGCCCACTATATTCAGCTGTTTTTGCCCCGGGCTACTCCTTTGAATATTGCATGCGACTGGATGTGGGCTAATTTTGCCTGCCAGGCAGTGCATATTTTGTGCCTGGGCAAAGTTTTGAATATTGGGCCCCTAGAGTGTCAAGTGACATAGCAGGTTTGTGGGTGAGGTTGGAGTGAGATGTTTGGTTAGTGATAACATTTTTAGGCAAAGGCAATTTTTGTTGGTTGTGCCTATGTATTTGTGCTGTTTTTTAGGGGTTGCATTATTTTGAGAGGTTGCAAAGTATTTATGATGGTTGTTTCATGTGTTAATAAGGTGTTTATCACCTGTGTTAAAGCAGCCGTGTGACAGAAATTGGCAACCCATTTCACCCTATTTTATATCCCTGTAAAAGATTCCAGGCATCTCCCAGTTTCACCTGGTGGCAAAATGTTGCAGTTCCATCAAAATGTGAGTATTTTATTAATATTTTAATTAATTTTTTTCTCATGAAAAAAAGATGGCCATCACATTTGGCTTAGAAATACCATTGCAGACCTGGTAAGGATCAAGAAAATAACAACTCAAGGAGCTGGATTTTCAAAGGCCAGAGAATGACACATGGTGCATGCATAAAAAAACTACCAAAGAGCTGGATGCATCAGAACTTGTATCAATGCTGATTTTCTAATGGTGCTTGTGTCAAAATCAGGTCTGCATGCTCCAGACTAGCTTGTGCCATGCTTGCATCAAATCAATTACTGTGCCATGTCAGAACGGGGGGCCTGTGTCCAAAAATGAAGGGGCTTCAGTGACTAGATGCTAGAGCATATGAAGAGGCACACAACAGGTGGGCAGATCTGACTGTGTTACTATGAATGGCATTAAGCTGCAAGACTGCTATATTGCATATATCATAATGTTTTCTCATGTACCATAGAATGTAAAATATTGCTTCTACAGACAGGTTATTATAGTACCTGTCAGTACTGTCGTGAGTGCTATGATTGAAGTAGAGAGGGTAAATTATGTAGAGGTTTGGTTATTGAGCCAATATTCCCCTGTGAGACTAGTTTAGAGCATTTTGGGGACTTAAAATACTATTGTCCGGGTAATTTTTTTCACCGTTTTGTTTCTTGACCCAGATTCCATCATTCTCATCCCATGCCTCATATTTTTGATGCAGCTTCTGTCATTCTCACACCATGAATCACAGGTTTGACACAGCGGACTTCTCATTTCATTTTAGGGACAGTGAATGCTTTTCTTACAAAATGCAGTGCACAAATGTTGCACCTGGATTTGATGGAAACTGGATGTTTGCCACACCTTGCGTTGGTCTAAGAGACCTTTTGAAAATCCAACCCATGATGAGTAGTATAGGAAGTACCTAGAAAAGTAGATTTGATAGGTATGTTAATTGTTTTAATATTAGCTGAAACTAGCTTTTTGGGAAACATTCTTAATTGCACTGCTGCTTTAAGTAAGCAGTGGGTCCCTCCAGGGTGTGAGTTACTCTTCCTGAGCAGTACACCCAGCTGCATGAAAAGGCACAGGGTGCTTGAGTTGAGTGCCTTCAACCACCTTGAGGTGAAGTTCATGAATATTAACCCACACCCTAGAGGGACTTTTTGCTTTTATAAAACAGCTTCACTGTTAAAGAAAATGATAAAGAAAGAAAGAAAAGTGCAAAACAGTGCAGTTACTGTTCCTGAATTGCAAAATTTTGAAATATTCACCAATCATGAAGCAGGATTATCCCTGCCATTTTATAATATGGGTATTACATGTGTTCAGAAGGTTGTAATATGATGCTTCATACTGTAGTGTGTTCAAGTTGCAAAATATATCTATTACGTTTGTGTGTTGTTAATTATTTGTTGTGGCAGTTAACTGGTAGGCATATGACACTTAATTGAAAAGGTACATGGAAAATAAATGATGGATTTTTTTTCTTCGGGCATAGGGCAGACCCATCCATGTATTATATGTGAGTGGTAACACATGATAGGGTGTGAAGTCCTACTCTGATATATGCATGATTCAGATGGGTTGTGAGGTATGAAGTTAGGTCAAATGCCTTCAGCCTCCCAAGAAGTGAATATATCAGATTGTATCACATACCCTGAAGAGTGTTATCACACATAAAGAAAAATAGGGGCACAATTTATACTGTTTATAGGGAAAAAATGCATAAAAAGGCTGCAGCTATGTAGTCATTTGGGAATAATTCATGACCATGGGATGTGTTAGATCAGGGTGTTGTGGTGGACATGGCCAATTTGGACTTCAGCAAGACCTTCAACACCATACCACATAGGAGGTTCATAGGGAAATAGGTGAGTTTGAAGGTAGGTATCAAAGTGGTAAACTGGGTACAAAATTGGTTGATGGATAGGTGACAGAGAGTGGTGGTAAATCACAGTCACTCTAGGGAGGGGAGAGTGACCAGTGGGGCACCTCAGGGCTCAATATTGGGACCAGTCCTCTTTAATATCTTTATAAGTGTCACTGCACAAGAGCTGGAAGTTAAGGTGTGTCTCTTTGTGGATGACACCAAAATCTGCAAAAGAGTAGACACTCTAGGGGCAGTTAAGAGGATGTATAGAGACCTCAGACAACTTGAAAAGAGGTCAAGGGTATGGCAGCTGAGTTCCAAGGAGAAAAAGTGCAAAATACTGCACCTAGGGCCCAGAATCCTAGAGGTGGAGTATAAAATGGGGAGAGGTATTGACAGTCACTAAATAGTAAAGGGACCTTGGGGTAATCTTATCAGATGATGTCAAGGTGGTGAGGTAGTGCAAGAAGGCAGTAGGTAGGGCCTGCAAGATGCTGGGGTGCATAGGGAGTGGTATCACCAGTAAAAGGAGAGAGAGAGGTGGTGTTACTACTGTATAAATTGTTGGTGAGACCCCACCTGAGGTACTGTGTCCAGTTCTGGAGATCACATCTCCGGAAAGACATAGACAGGGTAGAGGCTGTTCAGGGGAGGCAACTAAACTGAAGCAGGGGCTGCATCAAAGGCCCTCTGAGGAGAGACTAAGGGAACTCAATATGTACACCCTGGAAAAGAGGCAGGAGATTGATCGAGACCTATAAATACCTCATGGGGGCTAATAAGCTATGAGGGGGTATTTTTCAGAGAAGAAGGTGCACAAGAACAAGTAGGAATGCAATGAAGCTGGAAGGGATGACATTTAGGAGGGATGTGAGGAAGTGCTTCTTCCCTGAAAGAGTGGTGGATGCATGGAACAGTCTTCCAGAGGAAGTGGTGGGGGTAAAACAGTCCCAACATGCTTTGGTGACTTTGCTATGAGCTGACAGGGTGTTCTGAGCATCCTCATTTGAGATATCTCATATACACTCTCCATTCCTTTGTTTGAATAGGAGGATGGTTTTACCCACATAAAAAACACTGCATATACATGTGGCTAAATATGCCACCCCAGCTGTATCATACTGTATGTGATAATTTGTGTGATAGCAAACTCTTTACCTGATGTGGGATGTTTAAAAGTTTTGTCTTTTGATATATGATGGCAAAACTTAAATCCATCACATGGCTCACTCACAGATGGGGAGGCCCAACCAATTTTGCTGTTTTTGTTTCTGTATAGGTTGTAATGAATACACTAGTATCTCAGTCTTGTTCTGAGCTCTTCTTTACTGTTTGAGGGGGAAGGGATATACTTTTCCAAGAACAGAGTCTGCTTGTATCACTCCCCAATTTTTACTTATCTCTCATAATTTTGATGGTTGTGTGCTATAAGTAGTGATGAACTTAACATGACTGTAACCCTGTTCATTGGTTGCTTGCTTTCTAAGGCTTGGCAGGCTACTATGATCTAATTGCCTTGCCCAATTGTCCGCCTCCCCAACAGTGTCATCGCTGTAATCCCTATCCGGGACTCTGTCTCTCATTTTAATAATTCTTTCTTCAAAAGTTGCACCCATGCTACAAATACTACAAAGAGATAGATGTACAAATTAGGTGATTTGATACCTTTTTTGGACCAACAGAGGTCTTCTTCAGAAGAAATGGCAAATATTTAAGAAAGCTCAGTTTTTAAAGCTAAGAGAAAAAAACATTTTAAACATGAGTATAACAGATTAGCCATTAGTTAAGAAGTACAACCAGAGATAAGCAAGCATCCATGGAAGGTCACAGAACGGAATGTTATGTAATGAATTCTCTGATGTTACAAATCTCACTGAAGACAAGTTAAAGAAATGTGTGTGTGTATGTGTGTCATAAGCATTTAGAACAGTATTTTTGCATGTGTAAAACTAAGAGATTAAGCACCCCTTTTTTTGGTTAAACTCAACTTTATAAAACCAGGACGCATAATGAGAAACTGTGTGTGTCTGGGTGATGAGCACTTAATGAAATTGCAGACACACTGCACTAGCAGAAAAAAGCCTTCACATTATTTTTTACATATATTTTCAATGCAGGCACTAGGTAAACATGTTTTTGTCCGTAACTATATGTCCATTTGTCAATATTATTTGTGACTATTTAAATTCACACTGTGTAAACATGTGCAGTCTGCAACTAGTGTGCATTAGTCAATATTGTTTGTGAACTTTTAAACTGTAACCTGAAGCATCCACCAGAACTAGACACATAGTGGGGTCCCTACAGGGGGAGGCCCTCAAACAACTGGTACAACAAACCACAAGAGACAGGGATATCCTAGATCTAGTACTGACTAATGGGGAAAGGATCATAGATCTCCAGGTAGAAGGTCACCTGGTGGCCAGTGACCATCACATGGTATGGTTCAATTTGGCCACTAGAACTAAATCATCCCATTCCAAGGCAAAAATATGGGACTTCAGAGGAGCTGACTTTGATAAGATGGCCAACAGAGTTAAGCTAGCCCTAGCAAGAAGAAATACAGGTAAGGGGGTACAGCAAAGTGGGATAGCATTAAGGATGCAATACTTAAAGCAACATCCCATTGTGTTAGGGAGAAAAGCAAGAGCAAAAGAAGGAGGAAACCACTTTGGTTCTCAGAAACAGTAGCAGAAAAGGTCAGAGCCAAAAGGTTGGCCTTTAGGAAATAAAGGGAAAGCAGTGTGACAAAGATAGGGAGACATACCAAACTTTCCTAAGGGAAGCATGGAAGGCAGTAAGGCAGGCAAAGGCCCAAACTGAGGAAGCACTAGCATGAACAGTAAAAGAAGGGGACAAGACTTCATATAGCTACATTATTGAAAGGAGAAAGTCCAGAGGTGGTATTGCTAAGATCAAAGGGGATAAGGGGGAGTATGTGGAGGAGGACCAAGGAAAAGCATCTATCCTAAATAGATACTTCTGCTCGGTATTTACTGAGGAGAAGGTAGGGCAGGCCCCATAGCTCAGCACCATGGACACGGGGGGGGAGAGAGGTCTGCACTAGTCCCTTCACAAAAGAAAGGGTGCTACAAGAGCTCGCTAAGCTCAGGGTGGACAAGGCAATGAGACCTAATGGCATACATCCCAGGGTACTAAAGGAGCTAAAGGTGGAACTAGCAGAGCCATTATCAGAACTGTTTAGTGAGTCTCTGAGCACAGGAGAGGCCCCAGAAGACTGGAGAAGGGCTCATGTGATCCTGCTTCACAAGAGTGGTAGCAGGGAGGAGGCAGGGAATTATAGACCAGTCAGTCTTATCTCAGTAGTGGGCAAGATTATGGAGGCACTCCTTAAGGAAAGGATAGTGCAACACCTGGAATCCATAGGCGCACAGGATCCAAGACAGCATGGGTTTACAACAGGAAGGTCCTGTCAAACTAATCTCATATATTTCTTTGACTGGATAACCAGAGTGGTGGAACAAGAGGGTGCAGTTGATGTTGTCTACCTTGACTTCAGCAAAGCTTTCGATACTGTTCCACATAGAAGATTGATTAATAAGCTGGGTAGGCTCGGGGTGGGTCAGAAGTTGGTCAACTGGGTGGCAAACTGGTTGGCAGGCAGAAAACAGAGAGTGGTGGTTAATGGTATACAGTCAGAAGAGATGCAAATCACAAGTGGGGTACCTTAAGGAGCAGTCCTGGGGCCAGTGCTCTTCAATATCTTCATCAGTGATATTACAGATGGACTGGAGGGTAAGGTTTGTCTGTTTGCAGATGACACCAAGATCTTCAACAGAGTAGATGGATCTAGAGGAGGTGGGCATAATGAGAAGAGATCTGGATAAACTGGCAAAATGGTCAGAAGAGTGGCAATGGGGGTTTAATGCAAAGAAGTGCAAGATCATGCACATAGGGAAGAGAAACCCTGAAGCTACCTATAGGTTGAGAATGGAGTTGCTGGCAATCACAGGGGAAGAAAGAGGCTTGGGCATCATCATCACAGATGACCTGAAATCATCCAAGCAGACCACTAAAGCAGTAGGTAAGGTTAGAGGGATGTTGACGTGTATTAGTAGGGGTATCACAAGTTGTAAGAGGGAGGTAATAATCTCTCTTTGCAAGACACTGGTTAAGCCCCATCTGGAGTACTGCATGCAGAACTGGGGGCCGCACCTGCACAAGGACGTTAACAAAATGGAGGCAGTCCAGAGAATGGCAACCCAGATGGTGCAGGGACTGCATCAGAAAATATATCTGGACAGATTAACGGAGCTTAATATATATACCGTAGAGCAAAGGAGTGAGAGAGGTAATATGATCAAAACATTCAAATATCTTAAGGGCATTAACAAGGTGAAAGAGTCTAACATGTTTCAATGTAAGAAAAATAGCAGGACAAGAGGACATAGCATGAGATTTGAGGGAGGTGGAATAAGGGGTAATGTGAGGGAGTTCTTTTTCACAGAAAGGGTGGTGGATGCATGGAATGGCCTACCTCAAGAAGTGGTGGATATGAATACAGTGCAGGGCTTCAAACAGGCATGGGATAGGCATAAGGGAGCAATACAAATGAGTATGAATAGATAGGCCATTTACAGAGTAAAGGCCTATGGCACATTCATAAAGTAGAAAAAAAAATGGGCAGACTGGATGGGCCTTGGGGTCCTTATCTGCCATCAATTTCCATGTTTCTATGTAAACAGGACCACCTTGTAAGCAGGGCGCTGTTGCCCTAATGACGTCAATGTGCTCATTATGCCAGTATGAAACTAAAATGTTTTACTACTAAATAGCAGTTCTGCATATGTGAATCAAGAGTCCAGGGAATCACCACCCGCCAGTTAGAGACAAACCTCTGAATCCACATTTAGATAGAATAAATAGAACAATTTTATATTTAAGCATATTGAAACCATGTAAAACAAATAACTGTCCATGTGTTGCACCTGAAACCAGGGCAAAAACAAAACAGAAGAAATGTAAATATTGTAGTGGGACATGAAACTGATGTCTGTGTTCATCCCATTCTGCACTGTATTCAAAAGAAAAATCAATTTCACCTCCCATGCTTGCCTCTGTTGTGTATTTTCCAAATGGCCTTTCAGAACCAGAACTGATAAGTCAAAGATAGAGTGATCTGACTGCGAGAATTGTTGTCCAACAGGCTTTTCAGACTTCTTCATTCTAATATCATGTTTATGTGAGTTCATATGGGTTTGAAGAGGTTGTCCAGTCTCCCTACATAACCTGTTTGTGGACATTTCTTACATTGGATGTAATAAACAACATTCCAAGATGCACATATATAATTCCTCTGTATGTTGACTTGTCTGTTTTGAGGTGTGTTGACAAAATATGAAGTGGAAATGTCTTACATCCAGCACGATTGCAGGGTCTCGTGCCACCTAGTGTTCTATTGTTCATGTCAGGTATAAGTTGGCTCCTGACACTCAGGTTAGATAGATCTGGTGTTTTTTTAAAAGACAGTAAAGGTGGTTCTTGGAAGATACATTTCAAGGGTCATCCTCCTATGTAGTGGCTCTAGATCTGGGTTGTATGTGACAACCAAGGGTGTTCTGGTGGTGGTAGTCTTTTCTTTGTATTGAAGTAGTTGCATCCTTGGTATCTGCGCAGCATGTTCCACTGCTCTGTCAATTTCTCTCAAGGAATTACTCTGCCCAATAAATGCTTTTTTTCAGTGTGGCCAGCTGTTCATCCCTTTCCTCCTCATTTGAACAGATATGGTGGTATTGAAATGCCTGACTGTACATTACAGATTTTTTAGTGCGCCTAGGGTGATTGCTGTTTCTATGCAAATACTTTTGTCTATCTGTCAGTTTCCTGTAAATACAGGTTTGTAAGGTTTCATCTATGATGTTAACTGTGGTGTCCAGGAAATTAACACTGGTGTCACAATACTCCAGGGAATGTTTAATGGATGGGTGGAGGTTGTTAAGTTCCTGATGGAATTCTTTGAGTGTGCAGGTACCATCTGTCCAAATTATAAATAGATCAGCAATATAATGGAAATAAGCAAGTGGTTTGTGTGTAAATTTATTTAGGAAATCCTCCTCCAAATTTGCCATGAAAAGGTTGGTATACTGTGGACTCATCCTGGTGCCCATTGCTGTTCCCATAGTTTAAACATAATGTTTGCCATTAAAACTAACGTTGTTGTGGGTCAGAATAAATTCAGTAAGTCTTACAATGAATTCTGGGTGGATGTCGTGGTGCTGTCCATGCTTCTGCAGGTATCTGAGAAGTGCTGAAATGTCATCAGTATGTGGAATATTGGTGTATTGGAAGTTTACATCCATCGTGACTAATATAGTATTAGGTGGTAGGTCCCTCTAAACATAAAGTTTACACAGGAAGTGTGTAGTGTCCTGAATAAAACTGTCCCTTTCCATGACAAGTGGTTTTAAAATGGTTTCTATAAAACCAGAGATTCCCTCAGTCAGGGCACAATTTCCATATATTATAGGTCTCCCTGGATTCCCAGGTTTATGGATCTTGGGCAACATGTAGAATGTCCCTGGTCTAGGTTCATCGAGGATGAGATCAGTTATTCTGTCTTGGACATGCTTAGGAAATGATCTGATTATGTCCCATAATTCCCTGGTGTACTATGCAGTCGGGTCACTTGCCAGTTCTCTGTAGTATGATACATGTGATCTGTTAATTGTCTGTTAGCCTCATTGACATAATCTTCATGGTTTAAGATCATCACCACTGCAGAACCGTTGTCAGCTTTTTTATTACAGTGTTACTGTTAGATTGTAGTGATTGAATTGCGCTCCTTTCTAATGGAGAAATGTTATGGCAGATCCAGTTTTTCACGTTAAGAATCTGGCAAGTGACTTGCTGGTGAAAACACTGAATATAAGTGTCCAGTTTAGTATTGCGCTCATGGAGGGGGAGGTAAAATTAGATGACTTCTTTTTCTTTTCCAGCGAAATGCAGATGTCTGGGGTATCTTCTTTGTTGTGATAAAATTCCTTAAGTCTCAGTCTACAGAAGTATTCTTCCAGATCTCCACAAAACTGAATTCTGTCAAGCTCTTTTGTTGGGCAAAATGAGAGTCCCTTAGAAAGTACGGTAAACTGCCTCATAGTCAGTGTATGGTTTGACCAATTAACCACAGAAAGACGTTCAGAAGCAGTACCTTGTTGCTCCATGTTAATATGATTTTCTTTATTGTTGTTGCAAAGTGTGGCTTGTTAGGGGTATCCAGGTCCTGATTCTCAAAAGCTTATGCCTGGCATAACTCGACTTGCACCAAAATAAATGGTGCAAGTAGCAAGTTACACCAGCAGTTGCAACATATGGTATTCTGTAAAGCAGTCTGTGACATGTCACAGGCTGCTTATGTCAAAGTGGACAAATGCCACCAGTTACACCCTAACCCCCTGCGACATGGTGCTAGGGGGTTTATGGCAGCAGTTGTGCCCTATTCTGGAAGGGCAGCAACAAAAATTTTAAGGTTGCCTTTCTCAAACAACCCCCGGAGGAAATCCACCAAAGTACAATTACACCAGCTTTCAGACTGTGTAAGTGTACTTACGTCCTCTGGGATTTGTGCAGATCTGCCACCGGGCCAGCTCCCAAAGCATGTGCTCCCTCTTGCCCTGAGCCACAAAACATTCATGGTACATCCCCGCAGGGCTAATCATGCCCCCCCAATGCCCCATCTCCCACATACAAACTGAATGCCCTCACAGGGCTGGCACTTCCCCCACCATGCACAGCCCCCCACATGACAGATACATGCCCAGCAGGGCTAGCAGAACCCTCCTTCAGTCATGCTTCTGCTAACATAGATATTGCCCTGTGGGGCTGGCAGAACCACCCCTCCATCCACGATCCCCGAACTGCAAGTGTGTGCAGTAATGCAATTCATTACAATACTGTATGAAAACACAGCCCTTATATCTCTGGTAGTCTAGTGGTCCCCCACCCCCACCCAGCAGTGCCAGACCACCCCACTCCCCCCCGACTCGTACCCAGCCAGCGACTGGCACAGCCCACCTCTCACCACCATGACTAGCTGCCAACTGAGCTCTGTATGAGCACATACTACTTTAAATAGTACACACTCAATGAATGAACTGTCATTCATTCAGTGCATACTATTTACAGTATTGTGCGTTCATACAGAGCTCAGTTGGCAGCTAGCATTGGTGGTGAGAGGTGGGTCTATGCCAGTTGCTGCCTGGGTAGGGGTGGGGGTTGGAGCGGAGTGGTCTTCCACTGCTGGGTAGGGGGCCACTAGACTACCAGGGTAATAGGTGCACCTAGACACATATGGGGCTGCAGTTTGTGGGCGGCGGCAGTACTGGGATCGAGGCATTGGGAGGGGGACATGGCTAGCCCTGTGGGGCAATTATGTGCTTGCACTGGGGTTGGAGCATTCAGGGAGGGATGAGAATAGCCCTACAGGGCTGTGACTGGTGCATTGGGGGTTGGGGCATGGGGGGACAATAATAGCCCTGTGGGGCTTAGGTATGCAAGACGGAGTCGGCATGGAGGGGGCACTTATGCACATCAGGTCTGGGGGATGCAGCTAGCAGCAATCCCTACAGGTATGTCCTTTGATGGACGCACCTGTGGGATTGTTGCAACTTGCAGGACTTAGCTGCTGGGACCCTGCCCCTTCCAGAATTGGGTGAGGGTCCTTGGCATAACGGGGACTGGCGTAAGTCACCTTTGGTGGCGACTTGCGCCATCCTTGTAGAATCGGGCCCTAGTTTCTTGTTCTTTTTAAATATGGCTCTCTTTAAAGGTTTCAGGCAGTTTATGTGGATCTCTTTAATCAGTTCTGGTTTTGGCCTAAAAGTCCTCCCTTCTAGTGCAGCTGAAATCCGGTCAGCATCTTTTTCCAAAAGAACTTTCTTTGAGTATGTCCTGTGAATGAGGTGATTTCTCAGTTTCTCAGAAGTCCTTCGGCAGACCTATTCAGCATATATTGAATTATAAGTGTTTCCTGAAGGATTGCAGAAGGTAAGGACCTTAGGGACAATATTCTGTTTTTTTGCACTGAGTTAGGAAATAGATGTCACTATCCAGCTGAACTTCTTTCTTCCTAATGTTATGAAGCTGCCATATGAGATGGCGAATTGCGGTATCCTCCATTTTGACAAAAAAATGTTGCCATATTGGTCCTTGCACAACAAAATGTACAAAGTAGGTGATTTGATACCTTTTATTGAACCAACAGAGATTACAGAAAAACCTTAAGCTTTCAACCTCCAACAGAGGCCCTCTTCTGAAGAAATGGCAGATATTTAAGATAACTCACTTTTTAAAGCCCAGAGAAAAAACATTTTAAACATGAGTGTGACAGATGCAACCAGAGATAAGCAAGCATCCCTGAGACTAGAAAGTCAATGGTACACAGAATAGAATGTTATGTTGTGAATAATTTGATGTTACAAATTTCACTCAAGCCAAGTTTAAGAAAATGTGTGTATGTGAGCTGAAGCATTAGAAATATGTAAAACACATAACTCTGTGTGTGTGTGAGTGTGTGTGTGTGTGTGTTATACACACTTAGAACAGCAGTTTTGCATGTGTAGAAATAAAAGGTTAACCACCACCTTTTTTGGTTAAACTCAACCTTATATAACCAGGAAGAATAATGAGAAACTGTATGTGAGCACTTAATGAAATTACAGACATGCTGCACTAGCAGAAGATGAGCCTACACATGATTTTTACATACTGTATATTTTCAATGCAGGCACTATGTAAACATGTGTTTGTCTGTAACAATGTGTTCATTTGTCAATATTATTTGTGACTATTGAAACTCACACTGTTTAAACATGTGCAGTCTACAACCAGTGTTCATTAGTGAATATTGTTTGGGAACATTTAAACTGTAACCTGAAACCGGACCACTTTATAAACAGGGCTCTGTTGCCCCAATGATGTAAATGTACTCAATATGCCTGTATGAAACTAAAATGTTTTACTACTGAATAGCAGTTTTGCATTTGTGAAACAAAAGCCCAGGGAATCACCACCCACCAGTTAGAAACAAACCTCTGAATCCATATTTAGATAGAATAAATAGAACCATTTTATATTTAAGCATATTAGAACCATGTAAAAAAATAACTGTCCATGTGTTGTACCTGAAACCAGGGAAAAACAAAACAGGAGCACTTTAAATTTTATTTCTTTTATTTATTGATTTATGACTGTGTTAACTGGGTAGGGTGCACTGATCCAGGGAACTGTTTATAGGCATAACCCTGGCTTAGTAGGCACAAGTAGGTAACAGCAGCATAAGACAAGAGTGTAACAACACCCTTAGCTACAGATAGAAATACAGAGGCCCAGATATTCAAAAGAGTTGAGCCATGCGCAATAGGGTTGCGCCTGCACAAGTCCGAAAATGTGCCATCCTGTGATATTCATCAGGAGGCAGTTGTACCCCCCAAATCACGCTGAGCAACAGCGCAATGATAATGAATGCAAAGCGCAACTGAAGGGAGGAACCATGCATAAATGGCGCAGTGCGATATTCAACAACATGCGCCATGCGCAATAGGGGAGCAAGCGGAAGTTGTGCCATAGCGGAAATGAGCCAAAATAAAAGGGAGCAAGGGAGAGGCGCAAGAACGCTACAGGGAAGCCACATGAGGGCAAAGTCTAGCAGGGAAAACTGGGCAGCAGGGACACACAGGGCAGGCCAGGAAAGGGCACACCTGGAATCAACAGGCACAGGGGAAGGTGTGGGGAGCCACAGTGCAGAAGGGGGAAGTACACCACACAGCAGTGAGGCCAGCGTGGGGGGAATACAGAAACAGCTGCCAGGGGGGGTGAACACAAGCCAGGAACATGGCCAGTGCCACCATCCAGATGGAGGCCATAATGAGGGGGGTGAGAAGGTGGGCAACGGGCGGGCGTGGCTGTGGAAGGGCCCATCGGCAGTATGCCCCAACAGGCAGTACCGAGCCTGCACCAGCTTTGAGCTGTACAGTGATACTGAGATTGTGGTCTGGTACCACCTGAATCGGGCAATTCTGAGGCAGCTCTGTGAGCTGTGCAGTGATGTGATGCAGGCACCCACACGATGGAGCCATGCCCTGTCAGTGGAGATGAAAGTGACAGCTTGCATGTGCTTGCTCACCATGGGTACCTTCCAGAGACCAACTGGGGACACCAAAGGCATAACCCAGTCGGCCACGTCACGCCACCTCACCCAATTCCTCAGCACACTGCTGCCACATGCTGCAGAGTACATCCATTTCCCCAGAACACCGGCAGAGCACACAGCAAACATACAGGAGTTCCACAGGGTAGCACGTATGCCTGGCATGCTAGGGGCAATAGACTGCACCCATGTGGCCATCCGCACACCACCTGGCCCCGAGGGGGCTGCATATATAAATCGCAAGGGCTATGCCAGCATCAACTGCCAGGTGTTGTGCGATGCCAGGGTGTGCATAATCAATGTCTGTGCCACACACCCTGGGAAGCACATGATGCCTTCATCTGGCACCAGTCGGCACTGTGCCACAGATTCAAGAGTGGGGATATCCCCACTGGCCACCTAGTGGGTGAGTATGCAAACCACATGGACAATCATAGGGCCTGGGGGGGCATGGTCAGAGATGACATGGGTAGTGGCCTACATGGCCTGGGGCAGTGCGATGCTGATCACCAAACTAACCTCCACCCTCTACACACAGGTGACAGTGGATACCTGCTCCATCCCTGGCTGCTCACACCCTACCGTTGGCCCGTGACCCCATCGCAGCAATGCTACAATGAGGCACACGCCACCACACGTAATGTCATCGAGCGGGTGTTCGGGATGCTGAAGGCACGTTTCCATTGCCTGGACACCTCCGTGTGTCCGTGTGCAGGGCTGGGTACCCACCCGTGCAATGCCCGCTGAATGACACAATGCACATATGGCAGCACCAGACAGTAGCTGCGTTGGGAGACAGGTCAGTCATGTGCCACAGTGCCCCAGCCACCACAGATGTGTGGGCGGCCCCACCGAGACTCACCAGCACTGACAGGCTCACACTGGCCTCATTGGGTGGCACAAATGGTCCCTCAGGGGCTCCACTGCATGAACGCGACCATGCTCGCGCAGGGATCTGCAGCACACCAAACATGCCTGCACCAGACATGCTCGGGATGACCACAGCTGAACTCGGTGTCGACAATGAGGGTGTCGCACGATGCTGGGAACGAGGGGTGGATAGTGCACTGCGTGGTGTCTGCGACGCATGGGCACATGACTGTGTGCCCATTGTGGCCATGACAGCAGTGAATGCCTGTGTCTGCCTGTCAATGGCAGCGGTCACATCCTCCCGCAACAGGTCCATCCCTGCCAGGATCAGAGCGGTGTCTCTGCTGTGATGCTCATCTGCCCACTCCAGAGCCGCACGCAGTGCATCCACCGATGTCGCAAGCCACTCTGCTGGTTGACTGATGCTTGCATTATGTGGGTGTGCTCATCCAATAGGTCATCTGCCTCCTTGGCATCCTGTCCTTCAGGGTGTGTGCAGCCCTGATGCCCAGCACCCCTTGAGGGTGGGCGCTGCACACCAGGACCAGGTCTGGGCATGTCCACAGGCGGTGCACTGACGCCACCCCCGACCCTGTACCCCCAAGCCCATTGGCCGACTGCTGATGCTGCCCCTCCGGCTACTGCTCACCAGGGCTCGCTGGTGCTGCCGCAGTGGCCGCAACAGTCCCACTGTCCTGCACACACATCAGTGCTGCTCCACTGGTGCTGACAGGCACAGGCTGGGACGGTGATGACACGCAGGCCTCCATGGTGGCACCACCCACAGCCATGGCCGCAATGTTACCTGCTGTGTGCCCATCCTGTGGCACACACATGTCACTGCCCCTGCTGTTAGCGACATCATCATCGGTGACAGACCCAGCACCAGCCCAAGTCACAGCATGCTGGCATCCGTGGATGCTGGCACGCTGGGACACGGGCAGGGCCTCCTCTGCACCTTTTCCAACAACATTCATCTGGACAGCCAGGCGGGCCCACTGTCTCACTGAGCCACATATACCTGTGGAGGTGGATGGGCCCTCCTCCATTTCCAGCTGACTGTCCTCAGTGGACAGGCCCACCACCGCTGACCCATGCAGATGCTCAGGATCTGTAAGGGAAAACAAAGTTGCGTTACTGCATGTGATCTACCCTGCCCCCCCAATAGACAGAACATGACCTACCATGCAGTGATGGGCTACCACCCGTCTGGAAGCCACCACCCGGAACACCCTCAATGGCACAACGCTGCATGCTTCCAGCAACCCTCTCCTCCTGTGGGGTCAGGTGTACCACCTTCGGCTGTCCCCCACCTGTCAGAGCTCGTGCTGCCCTGATGGCAGCCACCTTCTCCTTTATCCTCCTCCTGTCTGTGCCCATCTTCTTCTTGCACTCCTGCACGGAGCACTGGTGGCTGCCATGCAGGTTCACTGCATGCGCCACCTCCTCCCATGCAGCAGCACGGGCCTGTGGTGTTCCCTGCCATCTGCTGAGAAGCGGCTCCTGAACCAGGTAGGCCTCAAACAGGGCATCGGTCTTGGCCTTGGTGAAATTAGGCCTCCTCCTCCTCCTCCTCCTCCCACCACTGTGTTCCTCCTCTCCCACAACTCACTCGGTCATTATTTAGCCTGTGAGAATGAAAGTTGTTACCTGTAACTGTGCAGTCCCATGCATGTCCCAGAATCCACAGTCCACACTCCCAAACAGCATGCAACTCACCATTAGACTGCAGTAACCGACTATGGCCAGTGCAGCCTAATGTCACACTTTATAGCGCAACCCATGCAAATGAGGCGAGGCGCAACTTTAAGTGGATGCAAATTGCAGTGCTGTGCCATTGAATGGCTGATTAGCTGATTTGCATATGACGACTGAATATCGAGCTGTTGCGAGTTGCGCAATTGTGTTGAACGTGCTGAGCCAAGGGCGCAGTTCTGTGACATGCACAGTACACACCTCACTGCGCATGCCTGGGTTGCTGACGCAGGCATCTGCCACACTGCTGATGTGCTGTGCATGGGAAGCAATGCAAGGCATGGCCACCATTGTGCCCGTGGCACTACAGAGATGTTCACCTATATGGCGCTGTGGCACTGGGCCATCATAGGTGCACTGGGGCAACAGCATGGTAGGGTGCTACTGGAGGTAGCATACAGGCATCCAATCGCACTACATGCATTGGGTTCCAATGGCACTGTGCCTGTCTGTGCACCAGAGACCCTTGACCCTGTGCCCGACCTTTGCCCCCTAGGCACCATGCGTCAGGCATGGGTGCACCACTATCACGCTGTTCAGTGACAGCGCAATAGGGAATGGCAGTGCTGTACCACACAGCATCTGCATGTGGTGGACCCACGCTGCAGAGCACCATTTTGAGCCGACTGAGCAAGTGGAATGGCACGGAGGAGGGCTGCACAGTGGACCCAAGTTGAACTGACCAACCTAGTGGCCATTGTAGAACCACTCTATAGCCCACTGTTTGGGGAGGCACCCCTGGACAGGTCCAGGAGCCAGGTGTGGGAGGAGGTGGCCAATGCCCTGAAGGAGGCCACAGGAAGGGGGTGGACAGCAGAGCAGTGCGGCCACAGGTATGGTGACCTGCGGAGGAGGGAACCAGACCTGCTTGCCTGCCTGCGGTCACGTGCCAGGAGGGGCACGGTGCCACGTCCAGGTAGGTGTTATGTCCACACACTTTTATCTTTCATATGGGTATCACGGTTGTATGTGTCTGGAACATGGGGGAGGGACCGTCCAGTGTTGGCTGTGGTGGTGTTATCAGGGTGTGGGCTGGGTGGGTCTGGCTGGGTGGGAGTGCACACACATGGGGGCAGGGGGACTTTGCTACAGAATTGCACTGATGTTCCTCTCTCCATGTTTGCACCACAGGGCCAGAGGAGAGGTATCTGGCCAGGGAGATGTGGCACCAGCAGGATGACAGGGCCACTAGGAGGGGTGACGGTCAACAGCGCCCGAGGGACCGGCCTGATGATGGTGAGTGCCATACCTCCATGATTACTATTGCATGCTGTGTAACAGGGTGGGCAGTGGGGCATGGCCATCATCCATTGACACCACTGCCATGCATGCAACTTGTTACAGTCAGCACTGTCCAGTGGCACTGCATATCTGGGAGTGCGTCGATGGTGGTCCATGCGTGCACCACGTACATGGCTGCGCCACTGCCTTGGCACCACATAGCCATGTCACTAAATGGCCACGGTGGTGCTGTGCATGACTTGGCCGGTGGGTGTGTGCAGTGGTCCACATGGCTGTATGCACCTGGGTGGGCAGGTCTTGTGGACGTGATCACTGTGGATGGTCACACACCATCACAGAGGCATGTCCCATGGCCGTATGCCATGCACAGTGGGTGGGCTGCATGGGGCTGAGCATTCACACCTATTGACTGTGCTCCCTTGTCCAAGGTGTCCACCAGCTGCAGGAGATAAGGGAGGCATTGCAGGAGATCCTCAATGTGGGCCGGGCATCATTGGAGATCCTGCAAAGGATTGACCGGCTTGGGAGTCTTGAGAAGACATCGGAGGCAGAGCAGCCAGAGCGGGGAGTGGAGCTCCCGTTGATCATCCCTCTACCCCTGGTATCCCCTACCCCCCTGGACCCACCCTCACACCCCTCCTTTCCTGTTCCATTTGTTCACCCCTGCCCCTTACCCACCCTCACCTTGTTTGTGGCCCTCCCCCCCACATTTGTACATAGTTTTGTAAATAGTTCCTTTTGATATGTTTTTTGAATACAAATCTTTTGATATGAATACTGTGGTGGTCTCTGATTTGCAGCAGGCTATAGGTGCTCAGCTGCAGTGGTGCGCATGGCGTCAGGGGTGGTGCAGTCATGGGTATGTGTGTGTGTCAGTGGGGAGGTGACTATGGTGTGGGGGTAGATATCAGTCAGTGTCTGTGGTGTGTGTGTTGTGCCCTGTGCACTGGATAACTGTGTGCAGTGGTCCATGGTGCATGCTCTGTGTCCATGGCACCCCTGTCAGCCCGTCCATGGCCTGTGCAGCTGACACCCTTGCATGTCTGTGACCTGCACGGCCTGTTGGCATGTCAGTGGTGGCTGTCCATGCAGGGCAGCCACTGTACCCATCACAATGCTGGGTTGCCTCCTGTCACTGGTGTAGTGCATGTTTGCCTTGGGTGACACTGTGGCCTCCGCAGTTGTTGTCCCCCCTCCATGCTGTGGCTTGTGTGTGTTGCAGGGGATGTGCACCACTGTCTGTGACTTGTGGTCCGGGCAAATGATGGTGGCCTACAGGTCCACAGTGCCTTTGCAGGGTGGCTGGCATACCTCTCAACCTCCAGTCGCATAAATGAGGGACACTGCTTAAAAAAATCAGGGACAGAGGACTAAAATCAGGGACACATCTTCAAAATTAGAGATATCCACCCAGAAAGCTGGTAGAATATGGGGCTTAGTGCAAAATGCATTTTCTAAAGAAGAACAAGTCTGTAACTTTAATGCTTGACATTATTTTGTGCTTACAATCCCCACTGTTTAGCCATGGAAACACAAATTTTAGGAGAGACAGAGTAAAATTTTGAGGCAAAATCAGGAACGTCCCTGAAAATCAGGGACAGTTGAGAGGTATGGTGGCTGGCACTCCTGTGCCATGGAGAACTGCAGGCTGTGTGTACATGGTTTCCATGGGCCCATGCTGGGGGCTTGGTTGCCCCGCTACTGCGTCCCTGTGTTGTTGTGCCCTTGGGTATGGGTGGGTGTTTGTCCATGCACTGAGTGGCATCTGGTGAGGTGCATGCTTCCATGCACCACTGTCGGTGTCTGCACTAGCTGTTGTGGCCAGTGCTGTGTTGGGGTGTGTCCTTGGGAGGGTGTGCAGGGTGCTGTACCACTGGTGGTGGTGTCCGAGGCATGCCCTGTCCCGTGTGGGGTACCTCGTGTGCCGACGCATGGTCGATCTCTCAGCTGTACCTCGGGGGGGCTGTGCATGGTGGCACTGTGTATGCCGTTGTTGCATTGCTGTGTGCTGTCACCCGCTGATGGGTGCTCGTGGTGGGGCTGCCTTGCATGGTTCTGTGGTGCACAGGGTTGCATTGTCACAGTGGGGGTGGTGACATGCATGGGGTTTCCTGCAGTGGTGGATGCTGCTCCTGGGCAGGGTGTCTGGGGGTCACGGTGCAGGGTGTGCTCTGCATTGGGGGGATGGTGTGGCACAGGGTGGTCAGCCCTCTTTGTGTGCCGGTCACAGCTTGCCAGGGGGTGTGATGGGGCACCATGGCCCGGCTGTGGGTTGGTTGCTTGTCTCCATGGGCCAGTGGTTATTCCAGCCCTCCCCCAGTTGTGCAGTGCATGGGGTGTGGGGGGATGATGTCTGTTCTGCTGTGTGTTCCTCTGCCTATCTGTGGCATGGGTGGTGGGCCCCTACCTCCCTGGTTGTGCAGTTGCATTGCTACACTGCTGCTGGGGGTTTCCCTGGTTGCGCTATGGCGCTTCTGGACTGCTCAGCTGAACATCCCTTATTGTGCTATGGCGCATCAGATCTGCTCAGCTTCCCCTCCCTAGTTGCGCTATGGCGCAAGTGGTGCAATATTCAGTCATCGGCTGTAGGCGCATCTTGGCTGGCTCAGTTTTTGAATATCGCGTCTCTTGCACATAGGCGCAATGGACTTGCACTTGCTCCTGCTATTGCGCACTTTTTGGGTGCAGTTTGAATATCTGGGCCAGAGTATACAAAAGTACAGGCAAGATAAGCTGTCAAAAATTATTAACAAACAGTAAGGTTGAGATACAGCCCAGTAGTGGAGACAGTACAGTTGTTCATATTGACAGTACAGTTGTTAAAAGTTCAGTCCAATGGAAGCAAATAAGTTAGCTGCACTTAGGTTGGCAACGGGGAGTTAGGCCTGTACCTCACCCACTCCCACCAGATACTAGATGTGTCTAGGGCAGGCAAAGGAAATAGTAACATCAGAGGGAGAGGGGAATAGGGGTCAGGGCTGAGGGGGGAGAGGGTGTTACCAGGGGGTACAGGTGCAGCTGTCTCTAGAGAGGAGCCAGGTTTTAAGGTTAAGTTTCAAGGTATGAGGCATGGTGGATGATCTGAATGGAGCAGGCAGCTCATTACAATACATAGAAATTGGCCCCACAGGATACTATGGACCAGATGAGTTGGATGACAACTTGAAGCAAGAAGTACTGAGCTTCTATCAGTCTCTTTCTGATAAAGATTGGTCGCTAGGTTCCCATTACTATCGTTGGAGATTTTGAGATCTAAAAAAAAAATTCTTCAAGTAACACACTTCATAGTGAACATAAGACATGGATCGACTGTTCAAGGTGACAGAAAAACAAAACAAGCTCTGATTCACTACCTCTCCAGATGATGAACAAATCATTGATGTAGCGATGCCACAGATCAATGCATTTGAAATATGGATCAAAGTCTGGGTATTATACAATATGCTTTTCTTAGAACCCCAAGTATAACTTTATATAACTTGGGGCTAGGGATGCCCTGATGACTCTATCATGCTTCTGTAAAATATGCTGGCCCAAAAGGATAAAATGGTTACATTTTAACACATATTTAGTGTTTTCAACCAAGAAGTCAACAAAACTGTCCTCATATTCTCCTCCTTGTTGAATATAATACTGGATAGCCTTCACTCCTCCCTGTTGTGGGACATTGGTGTACAATGCCTCCACACTGAGGGTGACAAGTAGATGGTGTGGTTGTCTTTCAGTATTTTCGCATGTCTGGAGGATATCAGCTGAATTCTGTATATATGATGGGAGATGGGATACTGGAGGTTGGAAAAAATTGTCCACAACTTTGTTCCGTGAGACACCTGCTACTGGTGACTATTGGTCTGTCCAGAGACTCAATCAAAGAGTTATGTATATTAGGCAGTATGTATATTGTCAACAGTACCAGGAGCTCAGCTGTCAATTCCATGTTGGTGTCACAACTTAAGTGAGGAGTTATGCTTGTGCAGCAGTGTTCACAGTCTGAAGGTAGTTTGATAAATGTGTTGTTTGACTGTTATACATGGATGCTTTGGCCATTCCCATGTCCAATGAGGGACTACCACCAAAGAGGCTAGAGGCAGCTGTCTTAAATAGCTCTGAAAAGGGTGTGTGGCAGGTAGCTCCCACCCACTGAACTACATGCACAGCCCTTTAATTCAGTCAGTGTATGCAACTTCAGCCAGGAGTTATTCTTGTGCAACATTGTTGATAAGTCTGAAGGTAGTTGAATGAATGTATTGTTTGACTGTTACACATGGCTACTGTGACCATTTGTACTACAGTCCCATGAGGGACTACCACCCTGTCAGGGTACCATGAAGGCAAAATAACCTTATTGAGGAGGTTTCCACCCCAAGAGGTGCCAACGGAACATAAATTCTTTAGGGTAAAGGTAACTTACGAAGGAACCCAAAAGTACTGCAAAGCAGGTGGTGAACACAGAGACTGAGTGTAGACTGACTGACAGCAGCTGGTGATGACTGATAGCAGACAGAGACTGGTTGGTGTAATGACAGACAGCAACTAGTAACTGATACCACACAGAGGCATGACTTCCATAAGGAGAAAGAGAATGGAAGGATTGTGGGATTGAAGAGCGGCCATCCAATCACAGCTCACAGCAGTAAATCTACTATTATTGCAGCATGATGCAGAATATATATAGTGCCACAGAATTCATTGTTTTTGGTGAATTTTCATTCAAATATACTGTTTTTCCATAGTGTCAGGCTTTCTTTCCCATTTTGTTTATCCTGAAGCCCCTCCTCTAAGCTCAGCATATGATGTCATCAATGACATCACAACATATTTAGCCAATGGCAGGACTGCGTTCTGCCAGAGAAATGAATAAATCTTGCCACAGAAATCAGAAAATGCTGCAGCAGACGGCAAGGAGCCCTGCGGCAGAAATTAGAAAATCCTGCTGCAGAGCACTAGGGGCCCTGCTACTAGGGTAAATGCTATACTTAAATACTTATTCAGTACTACATTAAGGCCTTTGGCACTCTGGAGAGAAAACCAACGATAGCCCACTAAAGTGGTATTAAAGCTGTCCAAGTTAAGAACATCGTAAGTCTTACCAGTGGTGGATGTAAAAATGTTTTGGATTTCCTCATGACGTGACATTACTTGCAGTGACCACATTGGTATCTGCTAGAAGGGAGACTGGGCAGCCAGTTTCTAGGTGTTTCCATTGTAAGTAGGGAATGGATTATCCTCTCTCGCATCCTGTCCATGCCTCAGCTCCATCTTCTGTGGCATGGATGTAATTCTATCAGTCCCTCATCAATTTGCAGATCAGTCCAGTTTTTACGGAGGATCTCATGAATATCCTTAGACTGGACTAAATACATTGTAGTGTAAGTGGCGATTAGTTAATAAGGGCAATACTGTCTTCAGTATACCCTTTATTATTATGATCCACCAAAAGGTACTCTTTTCTATTGTTTGCCTTACTTTGGGCACCCTTCACAACTGTTTAATTCTAACTCCTGTTAAGGAAGCATATTTTGAGTTCCTCTCATCTGTACTGATAGGGCATGTCCCTACTGCAGTGATATTTTGTATGTAAAAGGGCTCTTAGGAATGTTCCTGATAGTATGACATAAATTACAGCTAGTGAATAATAGTCTTTTCCAGGACCTAGCCCCAATTGGGCTGAGCAACCGGTGTGGATCTCTGCCGGCCACTCCTCTCCTGCAGCCCACCTGCCCAGCAAGCATCCCAGGACCTAGCCCTGATCGGGCTGAGCAACCGGCGTGGATCTCTGCTGGTGACTCCTCTACTGCAGCCCACCTGCCCAGCAAGCATCCCAGGACCTAGCCCTGATCGGGCTTAGTGACTGGCGTGGATCTCCGCTGGCGGCTCCTCTCCTGCAACCTGCCCGCCCAGCAAGCATCCCAGGTACGATAGCCCTAGCCAACAGGCCATAGACAGACAGCAGTGAAAGCCACACCTCTGATTGGCCTTCACCAAAATTGAGCCTCGCTGCAATTGGCTATTATTTCTTTAAGCTGCCCCTGATTGGACTATTTAGTACTCAGCATTTTTTTCAACGGCCATAGTCACAGAGGCATCTTTCTCTCACTCTCTCTAAGAGCTGTGCCTGTAACTGTAAAACTAGCTAATACCTGTTATTATATTTTGTTAGAACCTGATTGTCTCACAGTAAAGCTAGCTGAACTCTGCTTAATTTCAACTCAGAGATCTAGAATTGCTGTTGCTGCCTAAACTGCTGATTTTCTAATTGCTGCTTAGTATACTATAAAGATGTGCTGACTGGTTAATGTATAAAGATTTATTCTGCTTGCAATGCTTTTACACCACTCCTAACCCGCCTACTATCAGATTCTCTTCCTAAATTCCCTTGCTACCTCTACTTCACCTCTGTCTATTCTGACTTCCCACTGAATCCAGATAATTCTCCATGGCACTCACTCCCTGCTCAACTGCTTCTCCTATAGCTCCCCTCGGTGCCATTTTTGACCTTGCTACACCCTTCAACAGCAGCCCCTACACCTTCACTCTAAGCCCTCATTCTCTCTCCACACTCCCTTGCCTCGATCGGCTTCTTAGTGTTTGCGCCCCCTCTCCCTTGCTACACTACACTACACTATACTCATGGCACTATTTTAAACTTGAATTACTACACCTAATTGCGCCCCCTTAGTCCACTTAGCTCCTCTTCCACCAGCAAAGCCCATTGTTCCCTCTGAGACTATTGGTGCCTGCCCCTACCCCTGCCCCCACCATCCACTGCTTCTACAACAATGCCTCTTTCTTGCCACTGCCTTAACCCTTTGTCCTTCTTCCCCTCGGACCTCCCACCGATTAAGCCAGCCAGCTTTCAATATTTATCTTCTACCTATCTGACACTCTCCCTCCCTCTCTTCCAGGACCTAGCCCTGATTGGGCTGAGCGACCAGCGTGGATCTCTGCTGGCGGATTCTCTCCTGCAACCCACCTGCCCGGCAAGCATCCCAAGTATGATAGCCCTAGCCAACAGAGCCATAGACAGACAGCAGTGAAAGCCGTACCTCTGATTGTCCTTCACTGAAATCGAGCCTCGCTGCAATTGGTTATTATTTCTTTAGGCTGCCCCTGATTGGACTATTTAGTACTCTGCATTTTTTTCAACAGCCGTAGTCATGGAGGCACCTTTCTCTCACTCGCTCTAAGTGCTGTGCCTGTAACTATAAAACTAGCTAATACCTGTTATTATAGTTTGTCCTGCCCACCCTCCCCGGCCTCTATTAAATACTATTCCTCCCCTGCCTACCTTCTCCTCTGTCCAATAAAGGCACAGCTACTGCATTAATTTTGGAATAGCCACACCCTCCCCTTAAAGGAGCACTCTAACCTCCTTTGGACAGTTTCTCATCTTATGCACCTGCTATTACACCTCACAATTCTATTAATACTGCTTTCCACCTTAATGCTTCCCCCCTCAGTGCAGCCTACCTGCTGTGCACATGACAACCTATTGCCAAGGTTTACAACCAATTGCATAAGATCAACATCAGCCCCATTAACTGCCCCATTTGACAACTACTACCGTAAATCAGGCTTTGAGCTGCTACAACAGAGTAGCACCTACCCACTCCCCCCTCCATTCACTAATCTGCTCCTAACTACAACAGATACCATAAAAGAACCCAAGCCTGGAAAAGCCGCTTGCAAGCCATAAAACAACTCAGACTGCAAGCAGCTAGGCTGATCTGGCTACTCTTACTGCTATCCGGGAATATACACCCTAACCCAGGCCCCAGGGATACAAAAACTAACAGGCCTGGAAAGCAAAACTATCTCACAATTGCCTCTATCAATATATGTAGTTTGTCAGCAAAACGTGATTCTCTGCAAGTATGGGTAACCCAACACAACCCAGACATCCTATCCATAGCAGAGACATGGCTTACCCCAAGAATACCTGATACAGACATTAGGCTAAATGGATATAACTCCTTTAGGCTGGACAGAATTGGCAAACATGGAGGGGGCTGTGTAGTTTATAATGAAGAACACCTCCAGGGTCAGGCCCTCCCTCCTATAAAATCAGGAAGCAATGTCCAAATTCTAACTGTCAAAGTAATCCTCGGGGCAAACGGTAAGGACAGCGCCATAATCTCCACTTATATCCAACCCAAAGAGCAGGCACAGGCTTTTATATACTCATTGAATACCTCGTTGACCACCACCTAAACTCAGAAGTAATAGTAGTTGGTGACATTAATATAAACTGGCTGTCAGCTAACGCTGCCTCTTACAGAGATGCCATCAATGCCATAAACATCTCCCAACTTGTAGAAACTCCAATGCGCGCCAATTACCACACTGGTTCCAGTACCCTGCTGGACTGGCTACTGAACAACCACCCTGAATGAGTCACCAAAACAGTCATCCTCCCTGACACCATCAGTGACCACTCCCCTATCCTCTGCACTTGATCGAACAAGTCTCCAAAACTCCCAGCTAAAGAAGTAACTACCTGAATCCTGAGAATAGGGCAGCTGAGTACCTTTAAAGAGCACCTCTGCAAGATTGACTGGTCCCCCTATCTACTCCATAACTGACATTGACAAGGCATTAGAATATTTTATTACAGCGTTTAACTCGGCATATGATATTTTCACACCCATCACCACTAAAAAGGTCAGAGGCACCCACAAGTCATGGATAACCCCCTCACTCATTGACCTTATGCATACTAGAGACAACCTCTGGCAAATAACCAAAAGTATGGACAATCAATCTGACCTCCAAAACTACCACTCTGCTCGCAATAAATGCACACAGGCAATTCGACAGGCCAAATCATGCTTCTTTAGAATCAAACCGGACAACTCTTGGGGGGACAGCCGCAAGTTCTGGGCAAACATAAAAACACTAACAGGGTGTCCTAATAGATCTCCTCCAAACCTACTAAACCTGAACTGGAGTATAATCCAGGACCCAAATACCATTGCAAACACCTTTAATAGGACCTTGACTGACCTTAGTGAAGTGCTCCCGGCAAGCTACCTCAAGCCTGACGGTAGCGCCCAGAGTACAACGTTAACAACCTCTACCCCTGCCCATGATGTCCCTGCCGCACCGTTCTATCTTAGGGTAATCAAAACCTCTGAAGCCAAAAAATATCTACTGCAAGTACTTCGCAAATCCAGGCACAGTAGTGATGGCTTAGACCTGAAACTACTAATTCTCACCATAGATGAGGTCCTGGCCCCCTTAAAACGAATTATCAACCTTTCACTTATCACTAGTCAGTTCCCTAAACAATGGAATGCTGCAGTCAAAATGCCAGTCTTCAAAAGTGGTGTTAAGACCACCCATACAAACTACTGGCCAATCTCAATTCTATCCCCATTCTCTAAAGCCCTGGAAAGGGTAGTCTATGACCAGCTAGTCGACCACCTTGATAAATATCAAATTCAGTGCAAAGAACAACATGGATTTCAAAAGATACACAGCACAGTGACTGCCCTTGTTGAGTTCACAGGATTCATACATGAGTCACTGGATCGTGGGCACTTAGTGGGAGCTATCTTCATAGACTAAGGCTTTTGATACATTGAATCATGAACTCCTACTAGCCCAATGACAAGAAGCCACTGTATCCTCCACCTCCCTGAACTGGTTCCACAGCTCTTACTGACCGGGTCCAACAGGTTAAAATCAGCAAAACCCTTTCTGACAGACAAAATGTTAAAACAGGAGTCCCCCAAGGGTCCATACTAGGTCCATTGCTGTTCAGTCTTTTTCTGAACAATCTCCCAAAAGTATGCCAAGAAAAAATATTGTTGTATGCGGACGATGCTGTCCTGTACTCTAGCCATCCTGATCTCATCTCCCTTGAGCAAAGTCTCCAGCACAACTTCAAACTTGTAGAGGACTGGTTTACCAATACATGGCTACTGCTCAATTATAAGAAAACTAAAGCCATGCTTTTCATCTCCCCTGACAGCAAATATAAATCGGCCCAACTAACTATCCATAACAAACAAAATGAAACCCTTGAGATGGTACATAATTTCAAATACCTCAGGGTTATACTGGACAGCACACTATCATACACACTGCATATTGACTATGTCACTAAGTCTGTATGCAGGAAAATCAGACAACTGTATCGAGACATTACCTTACTCCTGCCACCCTCAAACTAGCTATAACCAGTTCAGTTCTCTCTGTAATAGATTATGGCCTCGTTGTCTACAGCTCAGCATCACAATCGGCCCTAAAAAGAATAGCCCTTGCCCTAAACAAGTCCTGCCGGCTAGTCCTTGGGGGTCCTGCTGCTAACCCACACGTGATCTCTACACATTCACAGGCTGGCTGAACCCGGAGAACCGCTTCCAATACATCTCTGTTTCCTGGCCAAAAAAGCCACTATGGGTCTTACCCCAACAGGAGTCCACTCTATGATATGTCAATCAGCCTCTCTCAGGCTAACTAGAGGATCTCTCAATCCTCAGTACAAAGCCCCCTTCTGCCGTACGACCCAAGGGCAGTGGTCATTTGGCTGCCATACACCAAAGGTGATAAACTCACTCCCGGCTGACCACCAAACTGATTCCAAATTAGGGCCATTCAAGCAAAGACTCTGTTCCCACCTCTCTGGACAAATGGCTTGCTTATGCTCTCAAAATCAACAGGATGCTGAACACTGGCTCAGAATCTACCTCACAATCCCTATGACCCTTGACTATCAACTGACCTCCCTCTCCGCCTCCCACTTTGCCCACCCTGCTTCATGTTTCCTATCCCTTACCTCATTCCCACCCCCATTGGTTCCTGCACCACCTTACTCATCACTTGTCATCACCCCCCCTAAAATTTCGCTTCCTATGCTCCATCCCTATTTGCTCCCCCACCATCCCCCATATTTTCACCACTCCACCTTACTCCCCTTTAGACCTCACCCTAAGACATCTGACTCTGCTATCCCCTATTACTTTCCCTCACCCCCTGCTCTCCCTGTATTTCCCAGCACCCCCCAACCCCCCCAGACCATGTCTGTCTCCTACAATATCTGCTTTTCTACCCCCTTCACTCTCATTCCTGACAAAGGGGACCTAGGCTTCTTTGGGTCTCTGCCTGAACCTCTCCTTTCAACTGACAAAAGGGAAACACTGTTCTCCAATTCCCATGTTCTGATTCCTACCACTCTTTCCCCACACCACTCTTTTAACTAGCACTTTTCTTTGAATTATGCATTGTAATCTACAGCCTTCTGAGGCTGACCTATCCCTGCATTTTTTTGAATCATTATTTACCCATGTCCATTTTCTCTGATATGTATGCCTGGAATTTGTCTATCTTAATGAACCTGACTTTGATTACTGGTATCCTTCCTCATTGACTGTATGTATCTTGTAAATATTTCATCCAATATGACGTGGAATCTTTGCAAATGAGCTAGTAGCTCAAAGGTTGTAATCCAAGACTTGAATAAATAAATAAAATTACAATCTGCAGTCTACCTGAATGAGACAGTATCAATACCACTGAGATCTAAAAAGTTCACACGTCATAACCAAAAACATAAGATAACGATTGCTTGAGTCTAAATAAGTAACAAACTGTTATAGTTCCACCATATTTTCACTCCACACCATCAATATAGCATCACTGTAGTGTCTTCATAGGGCTGTCTAAGAAAAATATGGGTTATGTTTACAATCAATGACCACCGATTTTCCCACATGCCTATATATATAGTTGTTTGTTTTTTTGTTTTTTGTTTTTTACAAAAAATGTGTTAAGGCAACAGTTAGGGTTCAGATTAAACTGACAAAAGTAGGGAAATGCGCTGTAAGGGTTTACAACCTTAACACCCCACCCCCACACTGCAGACAGCAAAAGAGAAAACTATTACAACTTCACCTCTGCTGAGTCTTCCCAAATCAGCCCTGTGGCCTTCCTTGGGGTTCCCAGATTTATTGCTCACCCTATTCAATGAGCACATAAGCTCACATGTGCAGAGTATATGAGAATTAATGTAACAAATTCTTTTAAGTGCATTAACAAAGTTTTTTTTTCTTTTTGCAGTTAATCTTTTTATTGAAGTATTTAAAAGATAAACAAACAAGTTTACCCTATAACAATACTATATAAGGTTATATAAATAATAAACTAAGTAGCATAACATCTAACAAAGGAGGAAAAAAAGACTATTCAATGGTAGTATAATAATTTTGGATTAACGACCTAAACTAGACAAATACAATATTATAATGAAAAAAAAAGGCTTAGCACTACATAATACAGAGTGAAAATAGAAGAAGTAGAAGGTGAGAGAGGAGATATGAATAGTCATAGTTGTACATTACTATAATATATATATATCGTTAGAGTGCTACTAAAACTTGTATAGAAAGGATTAAGAATAACAAAAGAAGAGGAAGAATAGCAAGGAGAAAGAGAGTATAAAGTAAGTAGAGAAAAAGCGAGACCACAACTTGAGGCAATGGAGATTATCAATAGGAGGAGAGAGAGAGATATTATATAAAGTATTTCAATCCATACTTCAAGTGCCAGAATGGCTAGATGAATCCAAATATTTAAAATATTCCTGGCAACATTTATTATACATGTTGAGTCGGTCGAAAGAAATATGTGTCATATGATCCAGGGAGGCATATTGAGATAAATGATTAAGAATATCAGGGAGAGTGGGGATTACATTAGATCTCCAATACATAAGTATACTACGTTTAGCTATAAGAAAAAGTATGGTTAACCATCTGTTCAAGGATTGGGGAATATTACAGGGATGAGGGTCAAAAATACCAAGTATACAGTGTTTGGGATCTAATACAAAGGGTTGACCAGTCACTTTCATTGCAGGTATATGAATACGATGCCAACATTTTTGTATGGGGGAACAATCCCATAAAATATGAAGTAAATCGCCATTGGGCTAGTTACATCGCCAGCAGTTGTCATTATCCGTTAATCCCATTTTATGCAATACAGTTGGGGTCCTATACCATAAATGAAGAATTTTAGTCTGAATGAGCGAGCTATATTTATCCTTAAAAGATTTGTGGCAAGAAAGCCAACACCTATGCCATTGCTCATTTGTAATGTTATAGTGTAACAAGTTGCTCTATTTATTTTTTGCACTAATGGACTGGTACAGTAGTGATTCTCTAATATCTTTATAGATGACACTATTCAATTTACATGTTGTTTTTATCCATTTGGAGATGTGCTGATCATATAAGGATTGATTTGCAATAAGTGAGAAATAATAAGTGCATGCTGTATGAAGCTGTAGATATTTCCCAAAATCCTGGCGGGGAAGATTCCATTGAGTACATAGATCAGAATAAGATTTTATTCTTAACGTAAGGGGTTCAAGTATGTCTCTTAAAAAAAGTATGCCTCTATTTTTCTGGGATCGACAGTAGATTGGATGGTTTTCGAGAGATATTTGGCTATTTCCCCAGATAGGAGCATAAGCAAGAGGGGTAGGGTTTGATTTGAGATGTTTATGAATTATTTTCCAGTAAAACGTGGATGGTGCTATAGTGGGTGAGATTTTAATTTAGAGGGGATGGGATTATAAATAAAAGAGGTAGCAATGTTGTTAGCATAAAGGGAGGCTTCCATATTAACCCATAAAGGTAAATTGGCGTCAGGTTGAATAAACCATGTGATAGTCTGGGCTGCACGAAAAGCCCAAAAGTAGGCCCTGAAACCAAGGGAGGTCAAATCCACCTCTTGACCAATGTGATCTAAGTTTGTTATGACTAAATCGAGGGATTTTGCCATCCCAAATAAAATTGCCTATTAATTTGTCAATTTTGATGAGGAAACAAGAGGGAAGTTTTAGAGGGATATTAGAAAAAAGATACAATATTTTAGGAGTTATTGTCATTTTAATAGCAGAAAGTTTCCCATTAAAGGTAAGATTAAGCAATTTCCATCTGTCAAATATATTTTTAATGTTAGTTAGTAGAGGAGAGAAATTAGCATCAATACTTTATCCAATGATGGTATAATCTGGATACCTAAATATGAGATACCTTGGGGAGAACAAAGGTTTTTTTACAAAGAATTTCCTTACTTTGTGAGATTGCATAATCATATCCTCATTGACGCAGGTCCCTTTGAGACCTGTGTCAATATATGGAGCTGCCTATGGAAGCACAGGGCCCACAGGGCTCTGTGCTTCCATCCCAGGACAGATTTATAGATTTATGTTGTTGTGAGCGAGCAGGACCATCTGGGTCCTGTGCTTCCATTTGACCAAAAAATGAATTTCTTTGATTGGGAGGGAAGGGGAAATTGCTTAACCAGGAAAGGCACACTAAGCTGAAGACTGTCTCCAGGTGCGACCTGGGAGCACAAAGAAGTTAAGTGACTTGTTCAGGGTCACACAGTATGCAAGCGGGGGCTGTGGGATTCAAACCCAGGTCTCCAGGTTTGCAGCTCAGAGCTCTAAACCATAGTGCTATACTACCTCCTTGGTTGCTTGGTTGTATGGCTTGTTAAACTTCTGATGTTATCCTAAGGGAAGTGTTGCTATTTTATTCTTTAGTGTTTTTATACAGTCCATACATTTACTTGGAGGTATGATATGTGGGAGTGCAAGGCCCTCCAGGCCCTGCTCTCCCATTTGTGCAAACATTTTTATTTTTTCCTTGCTTGTATGGCTTGTCAAACTTCCAATGTTATCCTATAGGAATTTCTATTTTTTCATTTTTTTTCACAGAATGAGTTAGTGTTGTAGTACTCAGTGAGACCCTTGTTTTGATACATACATTGGCACTTAACCCAAAGTATTCAGGGGTTGTGACTTGTTAAAGCTGAAATATGAAAAAAAAACTAAGTCTAAATTCATTTTTTGTATGAAGGATTCTTTTTCATGAGAATGAATCAGTCTCACAAACAAGGAATCCTTCATATGAAAAAGGAATCGGGGGGAAAAAACTGGCTCTACAATGCCAGTTCGACAAGAAACATGTCGACTGGCATCACAGCCGTAGGCTCCATGTCAACCATGATTTGCAGTTGACATGGAGCTACACACATTGGTGTGTGTTTTTTCATCAGGGGCTTCACCCCCAGAACCCCCAAGTGGGGGGCTCTGCCCCCACACCCTCCATACTAAAGGATCCTTACTCCAGGTCAGAGTTAGTTCTGGGAGGGAGTGCAGGTTGGGGGAAGGGGCTGCCCAGTGCCAGTGACACTTCTACAGCGGCATGGCGCCGTTGTTGATATTGATGCATGTCACTGTAGAAATGTTGCTGTTCAGGGGACATACTGAAAAACTAAGTCCCAATCCTTTTTTCATATGAAGCATTTTTTTTCTGTGAGTATGAAAGATGCACACAAAACAAGAATCCTTCATACGAAAACAGAATCAGAAAAAAACTAAGTCCCAGTTCTTTTTTCATATGAAACATAGACACATAGAAGTTGTCGGCAGAAAAGAGCCCCTTGGCCCATCTACCCCCAAAATTCTCTACCTACTGTGTTACTGCAGACCTCACTTGATCTGCGGCCATACCCCCCCAAACCCTGTTACTAAGGTCCCCTTTGTCTATTCCATGCATGCTTGAATCCTGCTACTGTTTTGGTACCCACCACCTCTACTGATAGTCTGTTCCAGGCATCCACTACCCTTTCTGTAAAGAAATACTTCTTCACATTCCTTCTGGGCCTCCCCTCTTCCAGATTCACATCATGCCCCCTTGTCCTTGAACACCTCTTTCTATGTAAAATGCCTCCCTCCTGTACCTTACTGATACCCTCGATACCCTTGAGGCATTTGAATGTTTCTATCATGTCTCCCCATTTCCCTTCTATCCTCTAGAGAGTACATATTTAGTTCCTTGAGTCATTCTTGGTATGGTTTCTGATGCAGGCCATGCACCATTTTGGTTGCCCACTCTGTGCCGCCTCCACCCAATCTATGTCCAATCTATGTCCTTCCTGAGATGGGGCTTCCAAAACTGGACACAGTACTCCTGGTGGGGCCCTACCATTGATCTATATAGGGGCAACATCATCTCCCTCTTTCTGCTTGTGATACCCCTCCCTTTGCACCCCAACATTCTACTAGCCTTTTCCACTGCCTTGTCACACTGCCTTGCTACCTTCAGGTTATCAGATATGATGACCCTGGTCCCTTTTCTATTTTGTTGTTGCCACCTCTTCCACCCCCAATTAATATGTTGCCCTTGGGTTCCTGTGCCCCATAATTTTGTATTTTTTGCCATTGAAGCTTAATTGCCATACTTTTAATCATTCTTCCAGTTTTTCAGGTTATTCTTCATTCTGTCTACCCCCAGGTGTGTCCACTCTATTGCAGATATTTGTGTCACCTGTGAACAGGCATACTTTCCCTTCTAGCCCTTCTGTGACATTACTAATTAAGATATTGAAGAGGACAGTCCCAGAATTGACCATGTGGTGTCCCACTGGTTACCTTGCATTCCTCTGAGTGTACCCCATTTATCACCACCCTCTGACTTCTGTTACTCCACCAATTTTGTACCCATTTTACTGCCTCACTGAAATCTAGGTAGGCCACATCCACCACCCCTTCCTGATACACTTCCCTGGTCACCCAGTTGAAGAAATCAGTCAGGTTTGTCTAGCAAGATCTCCCTCTGTGAACCCATGCTGCCTCGGATCCTGCAATCCATTGGCCACAAGGTATTCCACAATCCCTTTCTTGAGTAGTGTTTCCGTAAGTTTGACAACCACTGACATCAGACTTACAGGTCTATAGTTTCCAGACTCCTCCCTGTTCCAACTTTTGTGAAGTGGGACCACATCCACCTTCCTCCAGTCCCTCAGAACTACCCCTGTAACCAATGATAGGTTAACTAGGGCTGTCAGAGGTGCACTGAACTCCTTCCCAAGTTCCCTCAATATACTGGGGTGAACCCCATCTGGCCCCATTGCCTTATCAACCCTAGTTATTCTAGTTCCTTGAGGACTCTGTCCTCTGTAAAAGGGCTAGTGTCTACCTCCCTTTCAATAATGCCCTTTTCCCCTATCTGTGGCCCGTCACCCACCCCTCCTTTGTAAATACTGAACAAGAGTACTTGTTCAATATGTCTGCTTTCTTCTGGTCCTCTTCCACACACTCCCCTCCTTCTCTTTTTAGTCTTACTGTCCCCACCTTGTTCTTCCTGTTTTCACTTTTATACCTAAAGAATGTTTTATCCTCCTTTTTTGCTGACCTGGTAATAGTCTCCTCCGTTTGTGCCTTAGCACTCCTAACTGCTTTTGCTGCCTCCCTAAGTTTCTTCTGATAACCCTCCCTGTCCTCTTCCTTCTGTGTTGCCTTACACCTTTTGATTGCTAGCTTCTTTGCCTTTATTTTCTCTGCTACTTCCTTGGAGAACCATAGTGATCTCTTTTTTCTCCAGTTCTTTGTAATCTGCTTGACACAGAGGTTAGTTGCCTTCTTGATGGCCTTCCTTATTTCTGCCCACTCCTCCTCCTCTACCCCTCCATTTTCCCCTTCTCTGCTGGTGCTTCCCCAAGGCATACTACCATTTCTTTAAAATCAGCCCTCCTGAAGTCCAGGACCCTCATTTTAGTATGGTTTGTTTCTGACTCAATTTTTATCCCAAACCACACCATGCGATGATCGCTTGTCCCCAGGTAGCTCCCCATTGTGATGTCAGATACACTGTCCCTGTTCAACAGTACTAGGTCCAGTATGCCCCCTATGAATGGGTTCACTGACTAGTTGTCTGAGGAATGGCCCCTGCACAGAGTCTAGGATTTCCCTACTTTTACCTGTTGCTGCAGCTGGGATGCTCCACCCCACATCTGGCATATTGAAATCCCCTACCAGCAAAACCTCCCCCTTGTTAGCCATCCCTCGGATTTCCTCCATAATTTCCTTATCTACCACCTCCCCCTGTGATGGAGGTCTGTAGATCGCCCCTGTTTGAATAACAGCCACCTTTCTAGTCTGTAGGGTAACCCACAGTTCCTCTGCATCTCCCTGATCCTGTTTTATTTCTGTGGAATTTACAGTATGTTCTCCTTCACATAAAGAGCCACACCTCCTCCCTTTTTGCCTACCCTGTCCATCCTGAATAGAGCATACCCTGGTATAGCTGCATCCCAGTCCTGGTTATCATTGTACCAGGTCTCTGTAACTGCGACTATGTCCAGGTCAGCTACCACCATGGTGGCCTCTAGGTCTGCAACCTTGTTGCCCAGACTTCAAGCATTTGCACATGACTCTTCAGACTTTACTTCTACCTTTTTATTTATTTATCAAGTCTAGGATTACAAATACCTTTGAGCCTTGGCTCTTTTACAAAGGTTCCACATCAGAGAAATACAAATTATGGGGAACATCAAGACAGACATTACAACAATGTGGACATTTCAAACAGAGTACAGATTCATAGGTATCATAGGAAGATACTGAGCTAAATGGACTTTTGTCCTATATGCTCACCATGATTATCTAATTTCTGATCTAATACATATTCCTGTCCCTCATGGATTTGAACTCGGCCATAGATCTACTTGCCACAATCTCCAAAGGGAGTGCATTCCAAGCATGCACTACCCTTTGGTTAAACCACCATGTAGTTCTCACTTTATTACATTTAGATGCTGTTAATTGCATTGGGTGGGACCTAGTTTTATACGTACAACAATTAAATGTTAACCCTGTAACATCCCACAAGTCATCATTTTGCCAAGCTCTGAATACCAAGCACATGTCCCCTCGCTTTCTACCTTCCTCCAAGGAGTACATATTCAAATCTCTCAATCTAGTCCTATAGTCTCTACCCTGCATACCACAAACAGCTCTTGTTGCCCTCCTCTGCACTCCCTCCAACAGGGCAATATCCTGTTTTTTAAAAGGTGACCACACCTGTGCTCCATATTCCATAATTGGTCTCACAAGGGATACATACAAGGACAAAACAACCCCCCTACTTTTAGATGATATATGCCTCAATATGCAATTTAAGATACTGTTTCTTTTCTGGGCTATATTTTGGCAATGAGATAAGAATGTCATATTGTCGGAAACTATTATACCCAAATCCCTTTCCTCATGTGTTATTTTGAGCGGAACAGTTCCCAATTTATAGGGTAATTTAGGGTTTCTATTTCCCAAATGCATAATAAAGCATTTATCTAGGTTCAGTGCCAATTTATATTTATTAGACCATATGGCTATATCATCTATTACATCTTGTAGTTTAGAAGTATTTAATTCAATATTTACTTCAGCTCCAACCCTACAATCATCAGCAAACTTTTGCATCCAAACAGATTTTTGTTTTATTTGGAGTGCTGATACATATAGATTTATGAGGCAGGGGCCCAAGACCGAGCCCTGGGGCACCCCGCTAGTCACTCCCAAACTATCAGACAATTCCCCTCTAATACTCACACGCTGATTCTGATCAAGTAACCAGTTTTGAACCCAATCTACTATATAAGGATTTATGTTCAGGTTACTCATTTGCTGTATTAGTTCCTGGTGAGGTAGACTGTCAAACGCCTTAGAGTAATCAAGGAATAGCACATCAACAGGGATACCCTTATCCAGTCTATCAATAACTAGATTGTAAAAAGCCAACATGTTTGTCTGGCACGACCTTCCCTTTACAAACCTTGTTGGAGATTATCTGTAAGATGATTTGTATCTAAATGTTCTTGTATTTTATCCTTGAGCACCCCTTCCAGGATCTTAGATGGTATAGCAGTAAGACTCATAGGTCTATAATTAGCTGGATCCATCTTATCTCCCTTCTTATATATTGGAACCACTACTGCTGATCTCCAGCACTCCAGTACCTCGCCAGTATTCAGGGACTGCTGAAAAATATATGTCAAAGGGGGGGGGCTATTGACTCGGCTAATTCCATAAGTACTCTGGGATGGAGGCCATCAGGACCGGGGGATTTAATAGGATTCAATTTAGCCAATCATTCTTTAATGTCTGTACAGGGTATTATTATACTTTCATTTGGGTCAGGAGTAGAACTTTTAATGTGGTATGTAGGTTTATCTTTTGGAAAAACAGTTGAAAAATAATTATTTGCTATGTCTGCCATTTCTTTGTTGTCAGATGTACTATCGCCATTTAATTTTTGAAGTGGACCTATAGTACTTGAATTTCCTTTAATATTTCTAATGTATGCATAGAAGGCTTTGGAGTTTCCCTCCACTCTACTAACCAAATTTGATTCATAATCAATTTTGGCCGGCTATTTTTTTATTTGATTTGTGAGTTGTCTATATTGATTTCTAGTTATAAGGGATCTATTTAATTTCCACTGTTTAAACAGTTTGTGTTTCTTATTAAATCAATAATCTTATTTTACGAGTCCACCACTGTTTTTTATTTTTACTGCCAGTGTATTTTTGTTTTATAGGGCTATTTTCGAGTTCTTGCTGTTTTATTTTTGTATAAAATATATCCCAAACTTCATTTAGTGGTCTTTCTTCAAACTCATTTCTCCATTTCCAATTGGAAAGATTCATATTCATTTTAACAAAATTTGCTTTTGTGAAATCATAATTTGTAGTCTTTCCCCTATGAATTTCAACTGGTTCCACCAATTTAAATTCCACTGTAAAATGGTCACTTGTTCCTAAAGCGTCAAAGATCTTATACTCACACAGGGTATCACCCATATTGGACAAAACTACATCCAGAATGTGATCTCCCCTAGTTGGCTCTTCCACATACTGGACTAGATTAATACAATTCAAGGGTAGCATTGTAACAAGGCAGCCAGCGGCATTTGTCAGAGAAAATAGACAACAGATAAGAAGTGCCAGAGTCATAGGGAGAGGGAAGAGGGGAAGGGGAGAGAATGAATGTAGGAAGGGTGAGGAGAGGGTACCTCTCCATATGCTGCCCATTTGCCTTCCCCCTATTTCTTCTACTGTTTTCTTCCCTCACTCCCTTCCCTCTCCTTCCAGGTTACTTACTTTCATTTGTTCTTTAAGTGATTTCTCATCCTTGGGATTCTCATTGCTGACTCTGTTAGAGTGTGGGGGAGGACAGTCAATTTCTGTCTGCCTTAGCCTGCCCCCCTTGCCTAGTTTAAATGCTTACTAATTTAGCATTTAAACTGTTCTCTGAGGATCACAGTTCCCCTCTTGGATGAATGCAGGCCATCAGCTCAATAACAGGCCTCTATCCCTCCAGGTGGAGCCCCAGTCCCCAGTGAACCCAAATCCCTCCTCGTCACACTATTTCCTCAACCATGAGTTGAAGTTCCTGGTGCAGAAGCTCCTGTCATCCCCTTGTCATGGACAGGTAGCACCTCAGAGAAAACAATGGATTGTACTAATTGGCTCAGACCCCTCCCCAATCCCCTGACTTCCTCCTGAACTGTTTTTTGCTCTTCCTGAGCCAGGTCATTTATCCTCAAATGGACAATGACATTCAACTATCCCTCCCTCCCTCCCTACTTCCCCAGTAATCCCTAGGATCCTCCTTACAGCCCTTTGAGCCATGGCACCTGGAAGGCACCTTACCTCCCTCATTTCATCCCTCCCTGTCCCCAACTGAATCCCCCTCATGATTGAGTCCCCCACCATGATTCACTTCCTCCATCTCTGGGGTCTTCTACTACCCCCCCTTTTGGTCTCCACCATGGAGGACCTTCACATCCATCCCGTATAGCATCTCAGGTGCCTCTGTGGTACAATCCCATCCTGCCAATGCAGCGTAGGACTTTCATAGTTGTATGGGATGTGGGATGTGCATACGGTCCTCCACTCTAACTCTCCCAAAGCTCACCGTTGTCTAGACACTCCTCCTTCCAGGCACCCTTTGAGGCAGTGGAGGTGGACTAGGTAGTCTCTGGGTGGGGGTGCAGGTCTTCCTAACCAAAACCACCTCAGCCTTGAGTCTGGCAACCTTCTCTCTCAGCCCAGAGAAGCATTCTTTTTCCATGAGATTCTTTCATACTCACAAAAAAAGAATGGTTCATACAAAAAAAAAGAATTTGGACTTAGCCCCCCCCCCATTCTCTTTTCATATGTAGAATTCTTTTTTTGCAATCCTTTTTTCACACCATGAAAAAAGAATGCTTCACATGAAAAAAGAATTGGGACTTCATTTTTTTCCCTGATTTTTTTTTGTATGAAGGATTTTTTCATGAGTTGTGTTGTACTCACAAAAAAAGAATCCTTCTCATGAAAAAAGAATTGGAAAAAAAACTAAGTCCATTTTTTTTTCCACATGAAGCCATCTTGTTTCATATGGGCCATTATGTTTTCATATAGCCATATGAAAAAACCAAAATGAACATGTGAAAAACACATTTTGGGATCATTTTTCCTAAAGTGAACTGCAAATACCACATAATGGGGTCCAAATTAGCAAGATACATGTATTGATGTCTTTGTATGACACCATTTTAATGGGTTTTGAAACTTTCATTTTTGAAAAAAATGGAAACAAGATGGGGGCCATACAAAAAAAGTATTTCTGTTCATGAAAAAAATTAGCATGATATGAAACAAAATCTTTTTTTATACAGGCCAAATTATTTTTTCGTTCCAAGCAGCTATCCAAAAGAGTGAACTGTGCATGCTCAGAGATGAATTTTTAAATCTTTATAACTTTGGAATGGATTAATGTTTTTTCAGCAAACCAGTGAAAGGCACCACTGTAGGCAAGTCATGTGTACCCTGAAAATTTCAGAGCAAAATTCCAAACCATCTGGGCACTGGGTGATGACAAAAAAACAGCAACAAACACCATTTTGTTTTGCTTTTTCACTATCCAAATCTTGGAATCCACAAATCCGATTTCAACAAAACTTTGCATGTCATGAGATCTTGCCCCTGAGACTGCACATGGAAGATTTCATGCAAATTTGTTCAATGGTTGTGAAGATATTAAAGTGCAAAGTTAGAAATTTAACAGAGAACCTCTAGCTCAACCCTAATTGTAAGTGGCACTACCATCATACTATAATATTTGAACAAGGAGTGGAACTGAGGTACAAGAAATGTAACCGAGCTACACATTTATATGCACAATAGCTCAGTTCCATTCCTTGTTCAGCTCCCTCCATGGATGCTATGTTTATGATTTATGGTGAGGAATACAGATTGTGCTTATTGTATTTCTCTGATATGTGTATAATCTTATTTTTCTTCTTTCCTCTTCCACAGAAACATAGACTTTGATGGCAGATAAGGACCGCTTGACCCACCTAGTCTGCCCATTTCCCTACCTACAGGATAAGCTGCAAATCCTAGTTACCCAACAGCCTATTTCTTCCTACCCCCGCAAAAATTTCCTTACAGTAGTAGCCACAGACACTGCCAGCTATTTCCTGAAATTTCTGTGACATTTCCAGAAATATCTGATGCTTTTTGCATTTAAACAGTAGGGGCAGCAGAGAAAAACTCTTCAGAAATTTCACGAAATATCTGGAAATAGCTGGCAATGTCTATGGCTACCACTGTATGTCTGTCTCACGCATTCTTGAATTCTCCCACAGTTTTAGACCCCACAACCTCCTCCTCCGGAAGGCTGTTCCATGTGTCCACCATCTTCTCTGTGAAAAAATACTTCCTCACATTGCTCCTGAACTGCACCCCTCTATCTTCAAATTGTGTCCCCTTGTTCTTGCACATCTCTTTTTCTGAAAGATGCTACCCTCTTGGACTTTGTTGATTCCTCTGAGGTACTTAAAAGTTTCTATCATGTCCCCCCTCTCCCTCCTTTCCTCAAGGGTATACATATTAAGCTCCTTTAGTCTCTCCTCATATGGCTTCTCTTGCAGACCCTGCACCATTTTAGTTGCCCTCTTCTGGACTGCCTCTATCCTGTCTATGTCCTTGTGGAGATAGGGTCTCCAGAACTGGATGCAGTACTCCAGATGGGGGTCTCACCAACTGTCTGTACAGAGGGATAACAACTTTCTGTTGGTGATGCCACCTCCCTGTACATCACAGTATCCCCCAGCCCTCCTACTGCCTTCTCACATTGCTTGCTAACCTTAAGGTCATCTGATATGATTACTCCCAGGTCCCTTTCCATTTCTGTTGTTGTTACTACCTCCCCCACCATTGTGTAATCTTTCCCTGAGTTTTTGTTTCCCAGGGGCATTATTTTGCACTTCTTTGCATTGAATCCAAGCTGCCATACTTCTGACCATTCCTCCAACCTTGCCAAGTCCCTTCTTATCCTTTCCACACCTCCTTGTGCATCAATCCTGTTGCAGATCTGTGTGTCATTCTGCAAAGAGGTAAATCTGTCCTTCCAGTCGCTCTGCAATATCACTTATAGAGACATTAGAAAGAACTGGACCCAGTACTGAACCCTGCGGTACCCCACTAGTAACCCCTCTTTCTTCAGAGTGGACTCCATTTACAATTACCTTCTGTGTCCTGTTGTCCAGCCAGTGTTTTACCCAGGCTAGCACCCTGGGACCCACTCCCTGGCTGGTTAATTTGACTATTAATCTTTTGTGTGGGACTGTGTCAAATGCCTTGCTAAAGTCTAGGTAGGCCATGTCCACAGCCCCTCCCTGGTCTACTACTTTGGTCACCCAGTCAAAGAAATCAATTAGAGTCATCTGACATGACCTTCCCACTGTGAACCCATGCTGTCTTGGTTCCTGTGCCCCACTGGCCTCTAGGTACTCAACAATTTTTTTCCTTCAGAAGTGATTCCATCACTTTCCCTACCACAGAGGTCAAACTGACAGGTCTGTAGTTTCCTGCCTCTGTCTTGGTCCCACTTTTGTGAAGGGGAATCACATCTGCCTTCCTCCAGTCCTCAGATACCATGCCATCCTCCCATGATTTGTTAAAAAAGGTAGTCAGTGGTTTCACTAGTTCTCCCCTTAATTCTTTTAGAATTCTGGAGTGAATTCCATCAGGCCCCATTGCTTTGTCCACCTTCAGTTTTAGGACTTCTTTCAGAACCCTTTCTTCTGTGAAAGGACTGGTATCAACCCCCACATCCAGATTACTTCTGTTAATTGGATTAGGCACCTCCCTCCTCCTCTTTTGTGAATACTGAGCTGAAATATTTATTGAGTATCCCTGCTTTTTCACTGTCCCTCTCTGCCCACCCACCGTCCATTCTATTCAGCCTCACTATCCCTCCCTTTGTCTTTCTATGCTCCCTGAGGTACCTATGAAAGGTTTTATCTCCCTTCTTAACTGAGTTGGCTATCTTTTCCTCAGTTTGGGCCTTTGCTATTCTGACTTCTCTCCCCACTTCCTTCTGCCTTAACTGGTACAGCTCTCTGTCCTGCTCCTTCTGTGTTTCCTAATACTTCCTGAATACTATCTTTTTCTCCCTGACCTTCCCCACCACCTCTTTTGAGAACCATGGTGGCTTTTTCTTTCATTTTGATTTCTTTATTTGCTTCACATAAAGGCTTGTTGTCTCTGTGATGGCAGTTTTGATGTTTCCCCATTGTTGCTCCACCCCTCCTTCTAGCCTGTTTATTTATTTATTTATATAGACTGGGTTTGAAACCTTTGAGCCAGAGGCTCAATTGCAAAGGTACCTCATCACAGAGAGGACAACACTGTTACAGAATTGAAAGACTACACATATGGGTTCATACATTAGCAAATATACATACAGTATATAAATAACATTTGCAAAATTACAGAGAATTTTACGTACAGTTGAAATAAACAGTAAGACTGAATTTGTACATTACAGATTATTATTTGAGTACCTAAACAGGTACCGTGCAGGGGGAGGGCAGCATGGGGAGGAGGGGGAGAGGAGGAAGAGTCAGTCCAGGGGACATCATCTAGCGCATTTTGGAGAGTATCAACCCACCTGTTACAGACAGGTGCAGCAGTGGGTGTTATATAGTTGGTTCTGAAGAGTAGTTTTGGAAGAGGCAATTATGGCAGAGTTTGTGATGGTTGTGGGGAGAGAGATGAATCAAGAAGGGGCCCAATAGCAAAAAGACCTCTGAGCCAGGGAGCTGCTGGTAGAGACTGTGGGGGGTTATGTTGGAGGGAGACTGTAACCTCGGGGGGGAGAGCCCAAGCAGAATTTTCTTAGCTAGCAGGCAGGTTTGGTAGCAGAGACGTTCATCCGGGTTAAGGACCCTGGCCATGGAGTACAGTTGACAGGCATGGGTGAGTCTGGGGGCACTGGTAAGTAGTCTACAGGCCTTGTTTAGAATGAGACAGCTTTTATTGAGTGCTGCATGATCAGCAGCACCATATACTGGAAGGCCATAATCCACTAGGGACATCACTGAGGAGGTGATGGCCAGTCGGAGAGCATCAGGTGGGAGGCAGTCCCTATGGCAGTGTAAGAGGCCAGTCTGGGTGTCTGTGGTAGCTGCAAGGGCAGTGATGTGGTTGTGAAAGGTGAGAGCAGTGTCAAAAGTAATATCAAGGTATTTGTAGGTATGCACTTGTTCGAGAGGGTGTAGAGTGCTGGGGAGGATAAGGAGGGGGTTGTTTCTGGCTTTGTTTTGGTGGTGGGAGAAGAGCATTGATTTGGTCTTTTTGAGGTTGATGATGAGTCTGCGTTCCTTAAACCAGTTTTCTGCTTCATTGAAAGTGTGCTGGAGGGAGTCCTGGAGGGAGGTAGAGTTAAGGTGGGTAGCATAAAGGCTGGCATTGTCTGCGTACATGAGAATTTTGCCAGAAGAGGCACTGTGCAGGGTGTTTAGATAGAGACTAAAGAGCAGGAGGCCCAGAATGGAGCCCTGGGGAACCCCAGAGTGAATAGGACAGGTTTCCAAGAGTGTTCCACTGATTTTGACACACTGGGAGTGAGCTGATAGGTAGCTCGAACACCAGGTGAGGGGGTCAGCAGAGAAGCCAATATGGTAGAGGGTGTCAAGTAGGAGCAGGTTGGAGACAGTGTCAAAGGCCTTTGAGAGGTCAATGAACACAGCTCCAGCTTGATTACCGGAGTCCAGAGAGGAGTGCAGAAAGTTAGAGAATACCAATAAGGCTGTACTGGTGCTATGGCCTACATGTAAGCCATGCTGCTCTGGGCAAAGAATGACATATTTAGTCAGATACTCTGTTAATTGAGTAGCCACCACTTTTTGTGTGGCTTTGGAGAGCAGGGGAAGGATGGAAATAGGGCGATAGTTGCTGGGGGTAGACCTGTCTCCCCCCTTTATGAATAGGTGTAATAACAGCCATTTTCCAGGCTGTAGGGAATTGCCCCAGGGAGAGGGAATGATTTAGTAAGCCCATGAAAGAAATAAGGACATCATCCAGGACCAGCTGTAATATTTTGGAGTCTAAGGCATCAGTGCTAGGGCTGTTGCTGCCTAGTTCTTTTAGGAGGATCGGTCTGGCTTCATGGATAGTTATTTTGTGTAGGTAGAACCAGGGCATTGGAGAGCAGGGGGCAGGGAGTCGGGGGGAGGGTCAAAAAAATTACTGGGGAGGACAGAGCTGAGATCCATAAAGGAGGAGGTGTTAAGGCAGTTGGCAATACTAGAGGGGTCTGTGGAAATTGAGCCATCGATGGTAAGCTGGGATGGGGGTGGGGAGCGAGATTTCCCCCATTTAGTTCTTTAATGTCCCAAAAGGACCGGGCAGAGACCCATGAGGAGGTGAGGGTGGCCTGAGAGTGATCTGCCTTAGCTCTTTGGATAGCCCATGTGCATCTATTCTGAGCAGCATTGTAGGCTTGTCTGTCAGATGTCCTGCCAGTCTCAATGCCTAGGTGCCAGAAGTTATCCCCATCTCTTAGTTTTTGGAGTAGGGCAGGGGTAACCCAGGGCGCATTTTGCTTTTTGGATCTGAGTTTTGTTACTGGCACGTAGAGATCACAGACCTTGTTAAAGGCCTGTGCAAAGAGGTCAAGGGCAGCATCAATGCTGGGTGCATGATTGAAGGGGGATCAATCAATCTGAGTGAGGTACTGTTTGAGTTCATTTAGACCACCTGGGCGGTGGTGCTTGTGGAAGGTGGTTTGGGCTACAGACTTGGGGTGGGGGTAGACCAGAGGAATAGTATAGGGGAGTGGTCATTTAATGAGTCTGGGAGGATTTGTATGTCCTGAATTTTGATGGGGCAGTTGGTGATAATGACATCAAGAAGGGTGGAGGTTCCTCTAGTTGGGTTAATTCTGGTGGGCTGGGAGACAAGTTGTGTCAGGTCAAGGGCAGCAAAGGTGTCCCTTATTTGGGAGGTGGAGGGACTAATCCAATTTATTTTGAGGTCCCCAATAAGGACTAGCTCTGCTTTGTGAGGGAGAGTGGTAAGATAGTCTGTGAGAGATGAGATTGCCAGGGTCTGGTGCCTTGTGGGAGTATAGGAAACAGTGAGATAGAGTGATCCCCTGAAGGGGTCTGGGGTAAGTTTGAGGGTGAAGGCCTGGGCACCATTATCTAGTTTGGGGGTTGGGAGTACGTGGGCAACAATGGTGTCATGAATAAAAAACAAACAGCCACCACCACGTTTGCCTGCTCAATCCTCCCGGTATAAGGTGTAGCCAGGAAGGGAGACAAATGAATTGGAGGTGGACTTGGAGAGCCAGGTCTCAACTAGGGCTAGTATGTCCAGTTGGTGCTGAATGACCCAGCTCTGGAGGGCAGTGAATTTCTTCAGCAGGCTGCAGATGTTTAAAGAGGCAATGCAGAGTCCTGTAGAAGGGGTTGGGGGGGCTGGTGGGGGTAGGGCCTGGGTTAGGGTGGACATTACCAGAGAGGAGCAATAGTATAGCCATGATTCTGACCATGGGATGGTAGCAATAGACCTTCTTGTGTGTACACTAAGATGAGAGGGAGACCATAGGGGAGCAGGGAATGGGTAGGCTCTGAAGGGTTAGAATGGCGGAAAGGAGGTGGATCCACAGGGAGTCTGGGTAGGTAGCATGGTTAAGGGGCAGCCAGGAGGTAGGTGCCTGGGCCCAGAGCATGAGGACAGAGTTGGGGGGCTGAGAAAGACTGAGGAGACATGTGTGGGTGCCAACCCCAGAGGGAACAGGGTGTAGTCAGGCTGATGGGAGGCAAGCACCAAGATGTTTAGGAAGATGAGGCACATAAGTAGGTGGTTAGCATACATGGTTCCTAAGGTATCAGTGGAGGTGGGTGGTATAAGGATCTAGACTGCACTTCCAAGAGAACAGAAACCACTTTGGAGTAGTGGTAGGGCCACAGACTCTAGCGCACAGAGTACCAGGTTCAAGACCTCCGGGGGACAGGTAACCTATGAACAGGATGAGATGGGATTTCAATCACTGGAGGGGCTGGCATAGGCTGGGTTTGAGGCTGGAAGGGGGTTAGAAAGAGTGACCCCTGGTGGTCAGAAAGGTATGGGAAGGGGTGACAGAATGGCAGGTTAGAAGACTGGGTAGAGAGGAAAATAAAAAGGATGTGTGTGGGCAGGGGGGACTTAAGCAAGGATGAAGGGAGAGGAGAATCAGTGGTGATAAGAATAGCTATAAGGTGGGAAGTGGGATTTCAGGTAAAGATTGAATATCAGGCAGGGGATCCCTCTAGTGGTCACTGAATATAACCTGCAAATGACTGCAGGAAGTGATGTCATAGGAAAGAGCCAATGGGTTGAGGGTGGTTGGGGTGGGTGGGGCAGTGTATGGACAATTTCTTTCCTCTTTAGCTTTATATTTTGCCGTTCCTCTAATATTGAACCGACCATACATAATTAACCATTGGACCTCCCACATATATGGTGGTAACCTGGGATTATTCAATTGTTCCAAGACTTTATTATTCAGTACTGAAGGGCAATTCTTAAAGCTAGGAGAAGTTGGGTAAATTTGGGCTAGAACAGATTTATATAGGTTTTTTGATGTAGCCATACCTATCTGACTTTTGGTGACCTGCCACTTATATAATTTTTGTACAGCAGGCCTAAAATAGGCCGGTATGTGAATATGCGGATTTAGTTTAGGTGCACAATGCAGCCAAGCTGTTAAATAGCATTCTACTGAGTCTCTAAACCTAAGGCCCTCATTGCACTCCTGAACTATCAAGTTTGTTTTTAAAGACTGGGAAAAAAACAAAGTAAAACAGAACACTACTAGATCTACCATTTCTAAACCCCCCTTATTTGAGGCCAGGTATGTGTAATATCTCTTTATTGGATTCAGTCTACTACCCCACAGCATCTGAAAACAAATACTATAAAGTTTGGTTTCAAATTGGGGTGGCAGCGGAAATATAAGGGCTACATACTGTAAGCAAGGCAAAATGAATTTTTGATAAGAATTTTTTTTTGTTTTAAAAATCTAAGCTGTTTCCATCTCATTATTTTTCCTTCTGTCTTTTTCAATACCCTTTCCCAATTGTCCTCTGGGAGATTTTGGGACCCCCCCAAAAAAAACTGAAATAGAAAGTGGTTCTTTTGATATCTCAATACTATCACACTGCAAAGGAGTTTGTAAATTACTTCCCATTAATAATCCCTCTTGATTTGGAATAATTTAATTTAGCATTAGAAAGTGCTGAATAGTATTGAAATTATTTAAAAAATTCTCCAATTTGTTTGGTGTTACTAAAAAATAAACATATGTCATCAGCATATGCCTGAACCGTCAAATAAACTTCTGTCGTTGGCACTTTGAAACCATGCCATTTGGGAGAGATGCTTAATGCTCTAATAAGGGAGGTCTAAAGAGAAAATATACAGTAATGGACTCAAAGGGCACCCCGATGTACCCCAGTTTTCATCACAAACCCTTTTCTATTTTACCTTTTACCACAGGATATAACTTTGAAGAATCATATAATGATTTTATAAGCCTAATCACCTTCCCAGGGATCCCTAAAAATTCTAAAGCTATAAATAAAAATAAATGATTTAATCTATCGAATGCTTTCTCTAAATCTAATGAAAGTAGGCAACCAGTTCTACCATTAATCGTCAAATTCTCAATTAAGTCTCTTACAGTTTCCAGTGCTGACTGTATTTGCCTATTTGGTAACCCACAATATTGAACTGGAGAAATTACTGATTTTGCCAGGTGCTTCAGTCTGTTATTTAATAGGGTAGTAAAAATCTTATAATCTGAGTTCAACATTGTAATTGGTCTCCAATTCTTTATATCCCCTCTATTTCCAGTTTTAAAAATATAAATCTGGAGTCCTTCAGAAAAATATGATGGAATAGTACCCCCATCAAAAAAAAAAAACAAATGTAAACACTCTACTATTTCTGTTAAAAAAGTTTTATAAAAGAGGTTAGACAGACAATCTAAACCAGGAGAAATATTATCTTTTAAATCCGTAACTACCGACTGTGTTTCTTGTAGGGAAATATTCCCCTTTATTTGTAGTATCAGTTTTTTTTTCCAAATTGAGAAGGGGGGCCTAAATATTTTTTGATGTCCTGAACTGACGGGGAAGATAAAGGTTGCAAAGCTTGAAAATGTAATTCAATAATACTAGACATAGATTCCACATCATAAACTTTACCCTTCTTATATTCTAAAAATTCCAAAGAAGAAAATTCCTTAGTAGTTTTACACAATTCGTAGGGGTCTCCTATGACAGATTTTTTATTATGATTATTAATAAGGGCTTGTAGTGTTCTAGCTCTATCATATTGTAATAGCCTCATCTGAATTTTGATATTATCAATTTGTGATGAAAAAATCCTGCCTGGAAGAATTAGCTATTGTAATTAAATACTGTAATTGAGATCTTAATTTTAAATATGAAAAGAATTTCAAATTTCTTTGATGGATTCCATAACATTTAAACCACTTTATACAGTCATTTTTTGTTTCCTCTCACCAGATTCCTAAATCGGGGTATAAGAACGCTACCGATAATCTGGCTCTTAAGATTAATTTGATAGAATTCTTTACCATAGAGTCTTCCAAAACAGAGGTATTTAATTTCCATGTATTTTTGTGAATCAGTTGCTTTGAAGTGCTCCCCACCTCCACCTAAATTACAAAGTGATCCGAGTACTCCACTGGAACTGTAGAAAAGGACTTAACTGGAAGGTTTTCAGATGAAAATAGGTAATCTATGATAGTTCCAGATTTTCCTTTAAAAAAGGTGCAACCTGCACCCTTGTTATTTAAGAAATCACATGTAGTTTAACCTGCTGCTTTGATAATTGTTTTCAGGCAGTTAGAATCACAGTATATTTTCTTAGAAGCAGTACTCTTAAAGTCTAAACTACAGTTAAAATCACCTCCCCATAAAACATATAATGAGGTAACTAAATAAGGCTGAATTACTTTCATACATTTAATTCTATCTGCTTTTGTCTGGGGATTATAGATATTAATAAATCTATAATTACTCGAATGCCATTTACCATCTATGATTAATACTCTACCAGGTACTAAATCAATTAACTTATGTAAGACAAAGTGAAAAGAATTAAAAAGAATCCCTATACCATCAACATTGTCTCTCCCAAAGGACCAATATGAAGGACCCCAAGGCCAATCTTTTTTAAACGAGGAAATTTGTTCCCATGAAAACATCCATGTTTCTTGCAAAAAACAGATCGATATTTTTTTGTCATGTAAAAGGTGAAAAACTACTTGTCTTTTGTTAATGTTCAGAATACTATGAATATTCAGAGAGCCCCAGATAAATTGCACCATGACTTCTGATCAAACAAAACCATCAATAGGGTTAAACTCATTTTTTCCTTCTTTTCTTTTTCTTTTCTTTGTACTCCTCTATAGAAGTCCCTAAAGTATCCTGTGTAGATTTCTGGGAATCAGAGTCCCCTACCTCCATTTCAGAATCCCCCCAAGTAGTGAAAAGGGCTGTATAAGAATTCTGTGCTTCTATTAACTCAATTGGGGGTGTTGGAATTCATTTTAAGTTCCTACTTGACCTTCTTGGTGGTAATGGAGCAAGTAGGGCTGAGTCCCCTACTGATTTGTCTTCTGGGTCAACATAACAAACTGGCTCAAACAGTTCTGTGCTTTGTACTATTGTTTTATCTATAATGGGAATTGGTTTGGACTCAGGGGGGCAGGATGGAATAGTTCCGATAACCCCAGGTTTGGGGTCTGCAGTTTTCATGGGTGGGGGGGTTCAATCCAACCTGCTTTGCAGCATTTTGCTCCACTGCTTCTTGGTCTTGTTGGATTAACAGGTCAGGGCTCCCACATGAGGCCTTGTTTTTAGCAGCCCAAGGGCATTCCCTAAAAGCATGCCCATGTTCCTTGCACAAGTCACACTTCGTATGATTAGCACACTGCATGGCCACATGTCCTATTTCTCCACAATTATCACATCTAGGTCTGTCACATGGGCTTGAGAGATGTGTTTTGGAACCACACTTATAGCAAGCTCTGGGTTGGCTCCTATAAAAACAGACCCCCTATCTCTTCCCAACAAAAAGGAGTTAGGGATGTGTTCAATTCCTGTGTCGGACTGTCTTAATTTAACTCTAAACTTCCACCCTCCCATCCAGAACTGCTCTGAGTCTAAAATGGGCTCTGGGTCACTTTGGACCTACATTTCTACATTTGTATTAGAAATGCCCATGATCGGGCAGACAGCAGTCCACTGGACCACCAGGGATATTGGACAAAATTATACATTTGTATCACAAATGCCCGCGATCGAGCAGACAGCGGTCCACTGGACCACCAGGGATACTGGACAGAATTCTACATTTGTATTAAAAATGCCCACGATTGGGCATGGGGGAGCACTGCCAGGTGCAGCCGGAGCTCAGGTGGCCACCCACAGGTGGAAGCTGCCGTATTGCACCCTGCAATGTGGCAGCTCACCTGTGAGTGGCCATCTGTTGTTCCTTTTTTTTTGGATCAGCTTTGTGCTGGCACAGGTAGGGGTTGTGCATGCATGGCTCTGCACATCCCGGGCTGAATATCGGGCTGTGCAGGGTATGCATAGGCACGCCCCCCCACCTGCGCCAGCATACATTACTGATGCACTCCGGCACAGCGGGATTTGTGCAGCGCACTTTTCCCTTTTGAATATCACTCCAGGGTGCATCAGTGGGTTGCGCCATGCACAACCCTTTTGAATATCTGGGCCAGTGTTTTTTTTTAAAGAAACATGGTTTTTGTCCATGAGGTGATGTAAGTTATATTTAAGCAATGTGTTGATGTCAGGAAGTCAGGTGTAATGATGGACTGTTAGCAGAGAAAATGAGATAGTAACTTTCAGAGAGCCAAAAAAGCCAAAAAAAAAAGTGATCGGGCATTACAGTCCACTGGACCACCAGGGAGATATTCGGGTTGGGGGGTCTTTTTACATTCTGCGCCCGATCGGGCACGGGGTTGTCATGATATCGTTCTGCCCGCGATCGGGCATTGGGAGATGTTTTGGGCAGGGGTTATTTACGCTCTGCCCGCGATCGGGCATTGGGAGATGTTTGGGCTGGGGTTGTTTTACGCTCTGCCGGCGATCGGGCATTGGGAGATGTTTGGGTGGGGGGTTGTTTTACATTCTGCCCGTGATCGGGCTGGTGGGGGCACAGGACTGAGTTGGGGCCAGCCACGGGTGGCAGCTGCTGTGTTGTGCCCTGCCATACAGCAGCTCACCTGTGGGTGGCCCTCAACTTGATCCTTTTTTTTGGCTCAAAGTTGTGCAGGCGCAGGTTGGGGGTTGCGCCTGCACAACTCTGCACAACCCGACTGAATATCGGGTTGCACAGTTTATGAATGGTTCCTCCCCCTCCTGTTGAGCATGCATTCATTTGCATTGCACTGTTGCTCAACCTGTTTTCAGTGGCGCAACTGCCTCCTGCTGAATATCGCAGAATGGCGCAATGTAGGACTTGCATCGCAAACCCTGTTGCGCATGGCGCAACCCTTTTGAATATCTGGGCCACTATCTTGCATAACTACACTTCAAATAGATAAGCGTACTGCGAGCGAGACTTCCCCGACTTCTCGCTAGTGTGAGGGGGACAACAGCAGCACAAAATGTGGCTCAATGTGTGCTTGCAACAAGGAGCATCATGCAGGCAATTAATTATGCAAAGCCGGAATAGTGCTGCCACATATGGACTCCTGCTTGTACCTCTACACAAATAAGCGGTTTTCTCTCAGGTGCTAGAATAGACAGACAAGGATATTCAGAGCTGCCATTCTATACTCTGTATTGCTTACCTTTCTCTACAGATGCTGTTTCCTCATATGGAGGGGGGAGTGTTTTAGCTTCATACCTTCCTATAGAGATATACAAACAGAGATAGAAAAACCCTGATTTCCAGGTGGCCTGCCTGGAAAAAGGGGAATACAAAGAGGTTAAAATGAAAGGAAGGACAGAATAGAATGTCAAGGGGGTGCTACTGCAGTAGACTTAAGGAAAACAAAGAGGCAGGTATATGGAGGGGCACCAGTACACCAGTACTCTTTCACACATCCCATTCCATAAGGAAATACACTGAAATGGGTACAGTATAAGAGAATGGAGTGAACTTTGGGGCTGAAGAGTCAAAGGTACGCCTTGATACCTGTCACTGGCTGCAGGGTGTGGATGAGGGTGGAATGGCATGAGCGTTACTGCTGACAATCCCAAGTCACACCCCTGATGCCTGTCAGACCCTACAGGGCATGGTGTTATGGTCAGAAGCCCTAATGCCCTAGGCGTTTCTTGGTATTTTCACTCCAAGTTTTCAGCATGGTCTTTTTGTGACCTCACCGCATGAACACTATCAGTTCATCAGCCAAAAGGTGATTTTGCACAGCGACTGTGCCATTTGGCACCACAGGTGCAAAAACACATTTTGAACAGGATGTAAAAAATGACAATTGTACTGTTTATGATGAGGTGTAAAAAATGGTAATGTTGAAAATCTGGAGTGAAACCATAAAATAATTGGTGAAGTCATGACACTGTTTCTGATAATGTATACTTTTTTCAAATTCCTATGCATCCAATTGTTTTCATATCTATTGCTGTTGTGTGACTTCTTAACCTAGCAACAACATTTAATGCATTATATTATAAGGGTAAGTAAATGTTTTTAATACATTTCCAGACAGTTACATAAATGTAATCTCCTTCATAGAATAATTTTAATTAGTAACAGTGGTAGTACAAAGCAATTACTCAGACAACTTGAAAACTCTAATTTATATTGTACATTGACACCCTATAAGGACCTCCTTGGAATTGAGATGCAAATGTCACACATTTATCAGTTTTCTAACAGGAATATTTTGCTATCCTAAATACATTTCTTGCTTCAGTAACTGCTCAGCACATCTATTGCATGATCTAATTATTGACATTTTACACCTGCTATGCAATGTACTGCTGCTTACTACACCAACATCATGTACCATAAAACAGATGACTGCCATAACTAGGGAGGCAGTATAGCACAGTGGTTTAATGCTCTGAGCTGCAAATCAGGAGATCTGGATTTGAATCCCACAGCCCCCACTTGCATACTGGGTGACCCTGAGCAAGTCATTTCACTTCCATGTGCTCCCAGGTTGCCCCTGTAAACAAGCTTTCAGCTTAGTGTGCTACTCCTTGTTAAACAATTGAAAGAAAAAAAACATAATATATCATTTTTCTTGCTTTATTTTGCTACTACAAGCTTTGACTAATACATCCATCCTTAAATGTACTTTTTATACCTTATGTGTCTGTGACCTAGGCAGAACTACACTTAAAATCTTATACATAAATAAATAAATAAATCATCAGAATAGCATTTATTTCAGTAGTATCTCCTTCCTTTTCAGGTACCCATGACTCTATGTATATATATTTATTTCTTTTAACTTCAAAGCACTAAACCTATTCAAATTCACAAAACACAAGACTTTATTCATTTCACTTATTACTGTTAAACTTCGGGTCCCAGAATGGCCAAGAAACAATTGCTAGACTTCACTCTTGTATGCCACTGTCATGCCCACTTCTCATGCAAACAACAATTAGGCAAACCCTTTTGTTTCTGTGCTATACACTCTTACATCAGAAAGACATAAACTGCTAAAAAAACCAAATCTATCATGACTGAATTTCTGAATTAAACCCTGTCATTTACAGTACCTACATAAATAATAGTTTACTGGCTACAAACAATGCTACAGACATGACAATAACAAAATGTCTGTGTTACATGGAAAACATCCATATAATGAACTTGTCATGCAGGATTTGTGACCTTCTGTCTGCATGTATCTGACAAAGAAAAAGGCACCTGCTTGATCCTTTTTTTCTATTTTATTTTTATGCCCAACTTGCCCATACTGTTAGAGCCAAATATTGACATGCTTAGAGTTAAAAATAAATCATGATGTCTATGTGTGTGTGGGTGGGGGTATGCCTAGATGCAGTTTCAGGCACTCCTTTATTACTTCCCCAGGCAGCTCTGATAGTCATTTGTTCCAATATGATAGATCCACCTCATGCCCCTCCCATATGAATAAAAAAAGGTGGGGGTGGATCTTTAGGAGCTTCTTGGATGGAGGTGGGGGTGGACCTTACTCCTCCCCCCAAACAAAACTAATGCTGCCTCCCGCTACTCAGGTTCCAGTTCTTGTGCCTCCCATTTAAGAAAGAAAATAGTGCCCTGCAACTATTGACTAACATGAAAGCATATTTATTTGAGGGTGGAAAACATTTCTTGGAGGAGGGTAAGGCAGAAGAGACTATTTACACCTCCAGTCAGTTCCACGGACAGAAAACATGACATCAGCCCTTTTGTACATGCAAAACATCTGCAGGCTCTGCCCACTGCAGCTGTAAGAACTGTGACATTGCCTTATCATAAACTTCATCATCCATGCCACGTTCCAAAATTGTGTGTCCCAACTACTTTCCAAGGTGGTGTATGTAGTATTCTGAAAATGCATACAGCCTTGACATTCTTATGCCATATTTGCTGATGCTTTCCAGTACTTCATCCCCTGCCACATTTTAAGTACCTTGCATCTGCACATTGCACAAATGCATGCAACACCCACACCCAGTGTTAGCATTTCTTTTCAAATGCTTACAATTATAGTTTTATAGTGTATAGTGGGGCATTGTTCTGTATAGAATTTCATCCTTTTCAAAATGCTGTTGTAACACTGTTCAAAGATCATGAAATGTGATTGTACCTTTCTATGGTACAACAGCATTCTGAAACCTCTGGGGACTGCGCAACTCCATTCCGTTCTAAAAGCAAAAGACCCGCTGTACACACATTTCACGTAGTACCATACACTATAAAAAATACAGGATGAGCAACTTTATGCACAACTAGTTTTTTCTGCCACCTCGGGGTTCTGATTTCCATCCCTCTTGCACCTACTCTATTCTGCCTTTATATAGAGGAACTGCTGGGAGATATGGTAAATTTGGACTCAGATTCACCAAAAATATTGAATTAAAGTTGCCTAACATTAGCCTACGTGGACAATATTATACTTCTGGCATTATCAAAGAAGGGACTGCAAAAAAAGCTTGATTTTTTTTTGGACCAAAAAAAAACAAAGCACTAAAACTGAAAATTAAGCTTACTAAAACCCATTTTGTAGTTTATTTATTTAGCTTTTGTTAACCGGGTAAGTGCACTAGCCATAAAATGACTATTTTCAGGCACGACCCGTGAGAGTACAGACATGCAGAAACTTAACAGGATAACAATTTATAAGTGCTTTACATACAATGAGTTAAAGAGGATACAATATATCAGAGACATACAGAGTAGACCATTCATAAGTTCATAGGTGCCTACCTATACAATGAATAGAGAGGACCTTGGACAATAAATTATCAGGTGACATATCATATAAACAGAACAAGGTACACAAAAACAAAAACAAGTAATACAAAAGGAAGAAATAACCATTGGGAGCGGGGGTGTCATTAAGGAAAAGGTCGGTAAGTGAGGAAAAGGGGAGCAAGCCATGAAATTAGATGATATGAGTATATGTAAGTGTAAGGGAGATGCCTGCAGTGCAGGATTGTATATGGGCAGGGAAACGGAGCCAGAACAGGCTAAGGCAGTAAGAGGGTTATAGAGAGGTGAGGAAATACTATTGTATGGCAAGAGACATCAGTCATTAGGTAGGATGAAAGCAGGAACAGGTATCAGCAATCAGCAGATTTGAGCGCAATTTTCTCTTAAAGCATGTGTGGGAGCTAGAAAGTCTAATGTCAAGGGGAAGGGAATTCCACAGCTGTGGAGCTGCATGCTCAAATGCAACAGTTCCTTTCCTAGTGTGGCTCCTCGGCAAATTCAGAAAGGATTTATCAGCTGATTGTAGACCATGGAGTGTGTTCTGAGGAACAAGCATAGCTGCAAGACACCTAGGGTTTTGATTTTGAATTATCGAATCAATAACAGAGCCAAGGTAGTATTTCCTACTATCTAACAGAGAGAGCCAACCAAGATCATTATAAAGTTCATAGTGGTGTTTAAGCCGAGGAGCAGAAGAGGCATAGTGACATATGTTGTTATACGTAATATCCCATCTGAGTAGGTCAGTTTTATGAGCAGCCCCAAATAAGGGAGCCCCATAGGTTAGGGTGGGGAGCAGAATCCTCCTCGCAATGGCCATTTTAGCCAATGGCATGGGCATATAACTAGTCTTATATGCAACACCCAGTTTGGAGTTGACAGCTCTGCAAACACACTGTACATGAAGATTAAGATCAAGAGACTGATCTAGCAGGATGCCCAGGTACTTGAAAGAGGTCACACATTCCAGTAATTGACCTTCTAAGTCCTGCACCGTCAGTGCTGTTGTGCAAGCCTGGAGCTTTGGGGCCAATCCAAGCAGCATGGCTTTAGTTTTGCTAGTGTTGACAGCCAGTTTGTGGTCATATATCCAGTTTTGGATATTGTTAATGTCAGAGGAAAGTGTTGTACTTATAGTGTCTATATTAGTAGAACTTGTATAGATGACAAGATCATCAGCATATAGAATAGCAGAGCAGGATTTTAGAGCAGTTCCAATGTTATTTATATAAAGAGAGAATAAGAGGGGCCCTAGGATGGAGTTCTGAGGTACACCAATGTTAATGGTGGTACTGTTCAATAGAGAGGAATTAAATTTCACCATTTGAGTTCTATTTGTCAGGTAGCTTTCGTACCAGTCAACAACATAGGAGGAGAAATGCAGGTGTCGAAGCAAGAAGAGAAACAAAATGTGATCAGCAAGGTCAAAAGCCTTTGTGAGGTCAATAAAGACAGTCCCAGTCAGATTGCCAGTATCCATTTTTGAAAGAGTGTCTGTGGTGAATTTAAGGAGTGCAGTTGTTGTGCTATATCCTTTCCTGAAGCCATGTTGGGTATCTGAGAGCAGACTGTGCTTAAGTAGATAGTCAGTTGTCTGAGTTGTGACAATTTTCTCCAGGATTTTGCTCAGTACCGAGAGTATGGCAATTGGTCTGTAGTTCATGACAACCTTTAGGATCTCCTTTTAAGTACAGGTGTGATCTGAGCAGCTTCCAGAGGTCAGGGACCATTCCACCTGAAAGTGATAACGTATAAATTTTGGCCAGCGGTAATGCAATAAGGGGAGCTGCAAGTTTCAAGAGGCAGGGTTCCAGAGAATCTGAGCCAGAGCTGATATGATCAGAGATGGACCTCAGGAGCTTTAGGACTTCCTTTCTAGACACAGCCTTAAAATAGAATGGATGAGTATAAGGAGGCACAGGGGACAACACTTCCAGCTTATCCAGACAGGTTCCTGATGAGGAGTGGGAGGACACTGCAGTGGGATTGAAGGAAGAGGTATATTGGGGAGAGATCAGAGAAATGCAGGTTGAAAGAATTAGCTATGGTTTGTGAGTCATTGCAATGCACATAATTTGTCAGCATATCACCAGGGGTAGTTGACTGTGGGGCTCCTAGGAAGGATTTGATGTGTGACCAGAATTTTCTGGGATCATTGGCCAAGTTAATCAGTAGGTCTTTACAGTACTTGCTCTTAGCAGCTCTGTCTTGTCTTTTACATGAATTCTGTAGCGTACGGTAAGTGCTGAAATCTGTTTGCTGGCCTGATGTTTTGTAGAGCTTCCAGAGTTTATCTCTAAGGTGCAAACATTTGAGCAAGTCTTTGTTTAGCCATCTTGTTTGCTTACCCCTCACTCTCCAGGTGATCTTTGGGGCATGTTTACATTGAACTGTAAGGAATTTAGTGATGAAGAGGTTAAGAGCATCCTGAGAACAGTGTGATAGACAGATCTCCAACCAATCAATTCTGGAAACATCATACAGAAACACCTCTTGGTCTAGGTGAGCAAAGTTTGTGAGAGTGATGAGATGTGGTGGAGGAGATGAAGGCGCCCCCAAGGACAGGATGCAGAAAGTAGGAGAGTGGTCAGTTAAGGCATCAGCAAGAGTACCAGTGGCTGAGATATGTCTGATCTGGTTTACCAGCACCCAATCCAATAGTGTGCCTAGTGGTGATGAAGATAGACTTCTAGTTGGCACTGTTACCACCTGATGTAGGAAGTAGCTACGAGTCAGAAATTGAAGAGAACTGAGAGCTGCCCCAAGCCAGTTTAAGTTTAGGTCCCCTAAGATGACAACCTCATTATGATTAAAATTCTGAGAGGTATTTTCCAACAGGTACTCTAGACCCACAATCCCTCCCACTGGGGGGTTATATGCACAGATAACATGCAGTTTCTTGGCTCCCAACGCAAGGGTAGCATGCAAGTATTCACAGCGAGAAGAGAGACAGTCAGATTATTTTTATAGTACAGAGCAACTCCACCACCACATTTGTTCAATTTCCTATCCCTTCAAATAATAGAGTAATTTGGCAGGGAGCAGAGGGAGTCAGTAACCAATGGTTTTAACCAGGTCTCAGTGAGACAGAGGATATCAGGATTGTACAGTTTGACCCATGACTCCAGTTCCACGAAGTGACACATCAAACTTCTTATATTCAAGTGTGCAATTAACAGCCCATGTTTGGACATACTATGTATGTCATCTGCTGAGAAGTAAGCATCTAGTGGCCCAGGATTTGTCTCTATATCCCCAGATAGCAGAATGGCAATGATGACAAGGAACCACAGCCCCACATTTAGAAAAGGATGGGATAATGCAGACTTGTTCCATAGTTTCCTAAACATATAGAGAGAATGGTGGGGATAGCCCTTTTGGTAGAGAAGAAGATTAGTTTGTAGTATCCTTGCATTATAAACAATAAGGTTGGAGAAAGTAAAATCATAGTGCTAGGTCCTAGATTTATTTGAGCCATCCTCATTCCATAAGGATAGTGTAATTCTGTCAAGGCAAAGTAGGACAAGAAAAGTTACGAGGGCAACCCCCAGACAGCTGTTGGACATGGTGTGACTGTTGGTACAACATTGGTTCAACTCATGACAGAGGTCACCCAGGGTCACAGCTAGGCAGGGATTGACAAGAGGCTTTGGCTATGCAAGACCTTGCAGGCATGCACTCCCCAGCCCCCATTACATTGATAGCCTGGGGCACACCTACTCAAGTACAAGTGCAGGATGTGAAATCATTGTGTCCTTGTGCTTCCTTTGTTATTTAAAGAGGTTGTTTAAAAGCCCGCAAATAGATCTCTTCGGAGCAAGCCAGACAAAAATGTGGATTCGAGCAGGACCCAGAGTCACAGGAGTTTGTCAGACCTAGTTGCTTGATTTCTGTTTTGCTTGGGCTAGCTTCCAAAAAGTTTATTTTAAACTGAAAATGCAAATACCTTGTGGTGATGTTTTGCAGAAAATCCATTCCAGAAGACCTTCACAGGTGTAGTGAGCAAGAATGGTATAGTTACTCCAAGCAGATGATCTTGTAAATCCCAAAAAAACTTAGCTACAGACACAGCCAAACACACCCTCCCACACATACCTCAGTCAGTGTATATGACTGGTACAAGAGGGTCAAAGGGATACTGGGAAATAGGACAATAGGAATTAGCTGTTGCAAAAGCATACATTTACAGTTCACCCATATCGGGGCTATAGTCATTTTGTCAATGTCAATATGGGCATTACTGCATCAGGCAATCTGACTCCTGGGATGTATAGTGCCAAAGCACCATCCTGGGAAACAGGCATGTTTTGTGGAGGTGCTCGCCCCCCCCCCACATCCCCTAAAACTAAAGATAACCTCCTCCAGGGTGGACATGCCCTGAAGGGGGCAAAAAGTGTGTAGGCACAAAGGACAGCATAAGTAAGGGGTGATCTAAAAGCAAGATTGCCCCTGTCATTGTCGCCCTTGTGGTGGCACCCTAATGTAGTTGCTGCACTAATGATCTACCTACATTTACTTAGGTATATACTATTCCTCTACTGGTGTTTGGACAAAACATATCAACAAGATTACAGTATCTGCCAATAAATCAGCTTTGACTCTCGGGAAATTTAATTATCTTTACATCTGTCTATCTATTGGACATCTTATAGATGCAATCAGATCAAAGTATCTATCTCAGATGATTTATAGGGTAAATACTTGGATATAAATACGGTAATAGGGACAAACTAATTACTCAATACTCCAGCTTTTAAGGAAAGCTCTGGCTGTTGGCCACTCATGCCCAGCTGCCTACTTAAGGGCACAACTGGTCTTGGAACATATTCATTCAGTTCTGGACACCAAAGCACTACATTACTGGTTGCGATTCATGAGACTCAAACCAGAAAAACTAACAAATCAATGCCTGGAAAAAAAAGAAATGGATAGAATTGGGATGTCTGAAGTCAGCAAGGTATAGAACAATATTAAAAATTCTTAAAAATATGGACTGTGGGTTTTAATGAATTGCTTGAATAAAAATATTACACTTAACTTAGAGCATAAAAATATTTAAAAACAAAAGTAAGGAATTTTTGGACAAAAAATGACTTACAAACTATTAAAAACTCCAAATATTCACTGTGGTATGCTAATAACAATTGTTCTTTTGGGTATAAACAATATATTGATGTTTTAACACATCCAATACTAAGGAAAATACAGTATATACCAGATATAAACTGGTCATTTTTTAGATCAATGAATTACTTGCTAAATATAAAAAAAACACTCATCTAATGCATCAAATTGCCACTGCCCACATGGAGGCAAAGAAGATCTGATTGACATCCTATGGTACTGCACGCAGCATGAGAAAAGACATACATACTGCCTTTGCCCCTTTTGGGGAAAATGCAGTACTATGGACAAACTTGTTTGTTTATTCGCTTAACGGGTAAGCACACTGGAAACAAATTCCTTTTACAGGTGAGACCCACATATATTGCATACAGACAATACATAATCAAACATACATATACAATGCAGCAAATTGCAGACAAAAATGTCTTTGTTACATATAAAATTCATAAAAAAAAATTCATAAAAAACAGTTACAATTAAATTGAGATTCGAAATACATCCTTAATGCATTGGCAAACTTTTGACAGAACACAACCACCTAATATCTTGAGGAATTTCATTCCAAATGAATGGAGCAATATAAGCAAAGGATCTTTGTCCACTTTTAGATTTCATAAAAGGAATCTGAGAAACCTACTGTCTGACCTATGTCTAGAATAATGACCATCAATATATGGTCTCAAAACTTTGAAATACTATGTGGAATTCCAGAGTCCATGACTTTATATATGAACTTGGCCACACAGTATTGGAAATTTAATGAAACCGTAACCAGCCCATTTCTTTCAAAATCACACAATGATGAGATGACTTAGAACAATTTAAAGCAAACTTAGCTATCATGAAGTAAAGTGGATTTCTTTGAAATCACTGTCGCAGAAGCAGTGTCAGTAATCATAGCTGCATAGTTCACAATAGAAGTAAGCGTAATTTGAAATAACCAGCCTAGACTCGAATAAGAAATGAACGGATTCTGTACAAAGAACCTAATCTATAATGTATTCTTGAGGTAACCTCAAAAATGAGATTCATAACTTAGATGAGAATCTAGTAATACCCCAAGATATTGAAATGTATCAACATAGTCAAACAGTAATCCATCAAGAGATTTAACTTCCAAATTACCAACCTCAGATCTCAGTCTAGGTGGGTGCCAAAACCATCACCTTTGTCTTAGATTTGTTTAAGAGTAATTTACAGGCCATAAGTGAAGACTGAAAATTGCACATTTCCTCTGTTAAAGAAACACCTAGATCTCCAAATGACAAACCCTGCTTATAAATTACTGCATCATCAGCGAAAGTGTTAGAGAAGCATTATTAATCACACTTACTAGTTGATCAAAAACAAAGAAAACAAAAGTGGCCCTAAAATAGAACCTTGTGGAACCCCACACTTAACCATTACAGAGTCTGATACAGCACCCCTATATTTAACCCTTTGAAACCTATTTGTTAAATAATCCTCATCCAGTCCAAGAAAGACTCACCAACTCCCAATGACTCAAGTCTAGAAATCAACAATTGGTGATCAACTGAGTCGAATGCCTTTGTCAAGTCCACGAACACGCACCCGCCAGACACCCTTTATCCATGCCATTAAGTACCGCTGCCGTGAACTCAACCAAGGCAGTCTCAGTACTTCTTCCCTTTCTAAAACCATGTTGGTTCTGAGACAATAATCCAAAGTGATCCACATACCCAATCAACTGATTATAAACTATTCTTTCCTGAACTTTAGCTAAAGCAGACAAGATAGAAATAGGTCTGTAGTTACAAACTCATGTTGTGAACCAGATTTAAATATAGGAGTGACCAAAGTATGTTTCCATATATTAGGTATAGCACCTGTAACAAAAGACAAGTTGAAAATAATACTAACTGGAAGTGCTATAACCGAGGCAGCATCCGCCAATAAACTAGGACATAAGCTATCAGAACCAGCTGAGCTGTCCTCTTAATACAATGCAACAACTTTCTACCTCCTTCGGAGTAGTAGTCCTATACAGTTTAGGATTAACTGTAAAATCTTCAGTCAATCCCAAATAGTTCACCTTGGACTGGTCACTAAAGGAATCAGGCAATGCAGTAAATTTCAAATTAAACTCGTTAGCTATCTTCAGTGGACAAGACAACAAGTCACCATTCAACCTCATTGAACCTGGTTGACAAACATTAGGCCTTATGAAATTATTAATTGTTTTCCAAAAAGTAGTAGCGTTAGATAACCCTTCACATTGTTTATGACGAATATAGTCTGTTTTAGCCTTCCTTATCTTAGCCTTACATTGGTTCCTTAAAGTCCTATACGCATGATAACCAGAAGCAGAATGGTTCATTTTATACATTTTCCAGGCCTTGTCTCGTTGTCTCATAAGTTTAATCAAAGGAGGTGTTAACCACCCATAAGTTTTCCTCGGACCTTCTTTTTAACAAGGGAGCTAACTGGTCCAAAACATGTGTAAACTCAGTAATGAAAAATGCAATGCAGAATCCACATCAGGGATAGAATATAAAAAGACCAATCTATTTTACCCAACTCTGTACAAAAGAATGTACATCAAATTTAGAAAAAGATCTCGAAACTTTATAATTGGCTTAGACTTCATCAGTGCCCCATGCTTCCAAATACAGAAGACTGATGATGATCACTTAACTAATCAGAGGTCAAACCACATTTTATTATATTAATAGGTCTATTTGTTAATATCCAGTCCAGCAATGTGTGATTTCTGTTCTATTATTGTGTCGAGTGGGCAAAGTAATAATTTGTTGTAAACCAGACTGAGACAAGACCGTATTTAACTTTGTTATATCTGAACCCATCCAATTTAAATTAAAATCCCAGTAGTATTAACTCTGTAGAAACCCCAGTATTCAAAGCATTTACAAGTTCTTGTAGAGCCTGATTTGCTACCATTAGGTGGAAGATATACACAACAAATAGTTAATTTTTGACAAATCCCAACAATAACTGAATGGTAATATGTTCACAATATTCCAAATTACTGTTAAATATAGTGGTCTCATTTACCATTAAATATTCCTAACATAAACAAAACCCCACCCCTCTACCAGTGACACGATCCTTTCTAAAAGTTTATAAGCAGGTATACAAAGTTCAGTATCAAGAACAGGTAAGGTTAACCAAGTTTCAGTCATGCCAGAACATCCGGATTATATAACTAATCCATGACTCCACCTCATGAAATTTAGATGTTAAGTTAATACATTAAAATGCATAATGTTGAGGCCATATGAATGCTGCAAAAATCACTATTCTGCCATATCGTTTGCTAAAGGACCAGGGTTGCTTTCAACATTGCCAGATCGAATTAGCAAGAGAAAGCAATGTAACCAGGTTCTTATGCAAACAGCAGAACACATTTCCGTGTCTTATATTTCCTAACACTGTAACCCAAGTTATAACACATGTATTTAACCTTTACACCAAATAAATGACTATAATTAGGAATAAACAGTTGAGTCTGAACTCCAGAATCTGATTATTTTCATACGTTCTAAAGTCATTATTAACACACATAGAACAAAATAACCCATCAGTACACAAAACACAAAGTGTATAGGCTACACACAACAATATCCCTCTGTTAATCATAACTAATCTATAGGTACAAACCCAAAAGAAATGATTAACTCTAAGCAAGATATTACAAACTCTAGTAGCCCAGTCCGTCCCCGGTCTGACTCCGGTCAGACTCCTCTCTTCACTTTGCCGTCCCACTTAGCTGCTGCCGCTTTGAACTAACCTAAACTAGGTTCATGTTCTATACAAAGATGATGATTATACAATCAGATGGCTAGCCAACTACTTTCTAGTAATATCCAAGATTCAGAAAAAGAATATATCCCAAGTAGGTATAGATACTGTAATACTATACTGTATATTAAGTCAGTAATGCTTGTAGAAACGTAGCAGAGATACTTTCAACATTTTGGACTACTTCAGTTGCAAATAAGGATGCTGGTATTTACCCTTACAGCTTTTTGTTATATCCCCCCAATGATAACTCTGCCATTCTTCTCTCAGTTAGAATTTTTTAAACATGTATAATAATTTCACTATTATGAAAGAGTAATTTTATTCATGATTATATATATATATATATATATATATGTATATTGCATTAAGATATGTAACACTCTATTTTATTCTATTATTTTGTTTTGCTTGTATCTAACATACTAACATACTAGATGCCAGCAGATTAGGCCTTATGGTCTATCGAGTCTGCTCATGCTTCAGAACCCTGGGTGGGTATCGAAGACATCCCCCCTGTCTCCTTTTCCTTTTTCTCTTTCCCTCCATCCCAGCCCCCCAAGGGCAAGCCAACCCCTGTTTCATCCCCTGGCTATACCTGTCCCACTCTCTCTTGAAACCTTCCACTGTAGAAGCCAGTACCAGCTACCCGAGCAGTGCATTCCATGGTTCCACCACTCTTTCTCTCAGTGAAATACCTCCTCCTCCTTTTTCCCCCTCATCCTTCTACCTTTGAGTTTCCAACTAAATCATCTGGTGATTCCACTCTCCTTCAGCCTAAAGATCCCATCTCGATTTACCCTATTGATTTCCTTGAGGTACTTGAAGATCTCAATCATGTTCCCCCAGTCCCTCCTCTTCTCCAGTGAGAACAGGTCGAGCTCCTCTAGTCTCTCCTCATACGTCAACTCCCCCAGGCCCCAGATCATTTTAGCTGCTCTCCTCTGAACCCTTTCCAGGAGCCGGATGTCCCTCCTTAAGTGCAGCCTCCAGTACTGCACATGGTACTCAAGGTGTGGTCTAATCAGGCCATTGTACAGTGGCAGAATCACTTCCCTGTTCCTCGAGGTAATCCCCCTTGTGATGCAGTCCAGCATCCTGTTTGCCTTGACTGCAGCCCTTCTGTACTGCTCTGAATTATTAATGTTGACATCCACCAGGATCCCCAGGTCTTTTTCCCCTGCAGTGGCCTTCAACTCATCCCCTCCCAGTGTGTACCCATGTTTGGGGTTACCCCACCCAAGGTATAACACCTTGTTCTTGAAGGAGTTAAAACTTAATTTCCAGGTGCAGGCCCACCTATCCAGGGCCCCTTGCAGGGCCAATCTCCCCTCCTCTCCCTCAACCACTGCACCCAGCTTAGAGTCATCTGCAAAGAGACTCATTTCACACCTGATGTCTTCCCTGATATTGGAGATGTAGGCATTAAACAGGAGCGGCCCCAGAACCAAGCCCTGTGGTACCCCACTATTGGTCCCCCTAGGAGATGAGACCTCCCTGCCGACCACTACACTCTGAGTGCACCCAGCAAGTCAATTTCTGATCCATTGGACCATCAATGGGCCTAACCCCATACCCCTCAATTTCACCAGTAGGCCATTGTGAGGGACCAAGTCAAATGCCTTGCTGAAGTCCAAGAACAGTACATCCACTGGCCTCCCCCTGTCGAGTTCTGATGTTACCCATTCATAGAACTCCACAAGGTTAGTTTGACACACTCTACCTGGCACAAACTCATGCTGATGACTATCCAGGTATCCCATCTCCTCCAAGAACCCCCCAATCATTCCTTAAGTATACTCTCCATCATCTTTCCTGCCACCGACGTCAAACTGATGGGTCTATAGTTTCCTGGCACCTCCCTCGATTCCCCTTTATGGATGGGCACAACATGTGCCAACCTCCAATCCCTAAGCACCCACTCTGTCTCCAGCAACATGTTAAAGAGATCCATCAGAGGTGCAGACAGAAAATCTGCCATCTCCCACAGAACTCTGGGATGTATGCCATATGGACCCGGGGACTTGTCCTTTTTAAGGGATTTAAGGGCTTCCCACAACCGGCTGATGGGGATAGCATTGTTGGTCCCCACCCTTTTAGCAGATCCATCCTGGTTCGATACCCCTGAGATTACACTCCCAACTTCTTGTTCTTTATCAGGTACTCCCACAATCTTGACTGCTGCCCCATCTAACTCCTTCAGCTCCCACTTTGTAAGTTTCCCAGCCCCCTTCCTAGTGAACACAGAGGCAAAGTAATCATTCAGTACCTCTGCCTGTTCCCTAGCACCGTCCACCCACCCCTCGTTTGTCCTCAATCTGCTGAGCTGGCCCTTGATCTTTCTCTGCTCCCCAATGTACCTAAAGAACTCCTTTCCCCCACTCTGTATCCCCTAGGCAAGCCACTGCTCTTACCTGGCCTTTGCCCCCACTCACCATCCTAGCGACTTGTCTGGCTGCAAGGCGGTAGTTTTCTTTATCCCTCCACCCTCCTGTTTTTTTTGTATCTGCTGTAGGCAGCCCTCTTCTCCCTTACCACCTCCTAAACCTCCTTGGACCACCAGCATGGTTTACGTGACCTCGCCCCCTTATGCTTCAGCTTTGCATAAGACCTGATGGCCTCTTGCAGACCCCATTTTATGACCTCCCACCTACCTTCTACATCTGTCCTTGGTGTAATCTCCCTCAAATACTCCTTGAGAATCTCCCCATGCCCCTAAAGTCTGTCCCCCTAAAATCAACAGTCATTGTCCTGGAACTATCCCCCTCACACCCCAAATTTAGCCAAAACCAGACCGTGTCATGGTCACTCCCTGCCAGGGGATCCTCCACCACCATCTAACACTCTACATTTTGTAATGGCTATAACAATCGAACAAAACAAAAATAAACTACCTGAACTTGATTCCCATGGAATCTCCCATGACTTTTGAGGTCAGAGAGAATCAGAATCCCTCTGTGGCAGAACAAACTGTTTGTGCATAGTTGCCCATCCAGTATTCTTTATACTGTATGTAACTTGGGGGAAAAACATCACATGAGGTTGCTATCAGGGAGGACAAGCCTGTGAGATTTGGTTATGACATCATAAGTATCTCTTGACTGAAACCAGCTTTTTTTTTTGGACAGGCAGCGAAATCAGAGTTACAAAATAGTTTGCAACTTTTCAACAAAGAAAGTAAGAGATCTTATTTTTGGAATGATTCTTTTTTTGAAACATGTTGATCCTGATTTTGAATTAATTAATGCTAGAAATATTGGCTGGACTCCCGCTTTAAAAGGAAAGCATTTTTTTGTGATCATCTAGTAGCAATATTTGCCGAAATATCCCATGCTTACAAACTTACATTTTTAAAAGAGCACATTTGTGAAGAAGAACAGTGCTGTTTGCAGAAACTGTGAATTTTTAAGAACTCACTTTTTGGAAATGTGTAATCTGTCAAAAAAGTGCAATTTGAGAAAATAAACAAAAAACTAAATTACATCAGATTTTAGGGCAATTTTCTGAAAATTCCATGAATTCAAAAGCAGCAATTTCATGCAATTTCACAAGCATAATACCATTATTATCAAGCACCAACTCCCTATTATGCCATTATACATGCTTCAAACAGAGCATCGACTGCATTCAAATAGAGTTCCATGTCAATTGAATGAATTTTTAGGAGTGAATGCAATATGAGCAAAGGTAATTTAGTGACTGCATATTGGGCAATGCTACATTTCCAGTTCCAATTCAGTTCAGAAGCTTTTATTTGTTCAATCAAAGACCATTACAACAAGAACACAATAAATACACAACAAATAAATGTACACTAGATTTCATGATACAAATACATAGTGCAGGAGACAGTATAGTGCGGTGGTTTAAGGCTCTGAGCTGCAAACTTGGAGACTTGGGTTTGAATCCTACAGCCTCCACTTGCATACTGTGTGACTCTGAGCAAGTCACTTAACCTCCTTGTGCTCCCAGGTCACACCTGTAAACAAGCTTCCAGCTTAGTGTGTCTCTTCTGGTTAAAAGAAAAAACATAATCATCACACGGTCAACTGAACAATACATATAAATTATCTTAATAAAGTGCATAGTGGCTATACATTAACTAAGTGCAGGAGCACTTAGTCACTTACATTTCTTACGAATAATGAAAATAGCTCTAAAAAATCCTGCAACCTGCTTAACCACATAGTAGTCCTGTGCTGTCAGCATAATTTCTAAAAGTACACTTTTCTCCATAGTGCTAATCCAGGACCAAACTGGAATCAACCAGTACATCCTTGGTTTACTATACCATGGACACACAAATGCCACATGAAAAAGATTCTCCAGTTCTTCCTTAGTACAATTGCAATAACCGATAGAAAGATCAGTTGATTTACTATACTGTACCTAGCCTTTAGAACATTACTTTTAAATAGTTCAAACCTGTGTCATGTATAGCTAAATCTTAACTCCTGATCTATTAATACTTCTGAATAGAACCTGTAGATATGGCAGATATCATTTTCAACAATCCAAGGAGCAATCCTGAGAGTTGAGATTATTTGACAATCTTTTTCTTTGCTATTATTAATGCTTTTATTGGTACAATATTTTTTGTGTTTTTGACTGATGACAACCTCTCTCTCTTTCGGCTTCATTAAGTACTATAGACCATTGTTATTTAGGGCATCCATCAATTATACGTATCAAGTGGATTGTTTACAGCCCCTGGTTTTCCAACTTTCCTTTTCCTTTAAACATACCCTAGGTAGTCTATCAGGGGACATTCCAGTAACATTAATCCAATATTCAAGAACTCTGGTTAAGGCAAAGGCCTTAAGACTTAAAAAGCCTAACTCAGCTCTCACTAGGGAGATTGGAGTAGAATTCCCTAGACCAAGAGCAGATCTAAGGATTTTATTAAGAGGTGTTTCAAGTTTTTTAATCTTCCTATAGCCCCACACTTCTAACAAATAAAAGGCCTGTGGAATATATTTGGCCTTTGTGGCCTTTAGAAGAAGTGGAATAGAAGAGTCTCCAAATTTTCTGTTAAATCTTAGGAGAGCACTGGCTGTTTAAGTTTGACAGTTAAAGATTGTATGTGCATTTCCCAGCTCCCAGTGCTGTCAAAAGAAAGGCCCAAATAGACATAGGACTTAACCATCTTAATTTTATGTTCACCTATTGATCAATTTACAGAGGTATGCCTGACACCAAAAATCACAATCTGGCTTTTGACCTTATTTATTTTCAGATTATGTTTCTTGGCATAAATACTTAAGATGTTAAATTTCTTTTGTAGACCTGATCTAGACAAGGAAATTAGAGCCAAGTCATCTGCAGAGGCCAAAGCAGGGCAGGATATGGTGCCAACCATAGGAGAATCAAAAGCAGATGCCAGGAGTTCCTGAGTAATATATATATATATATATATATATATATATATATATATATATATATATATATATATATATATATATATATATATATACACACATACAGAACAAAATTGGTGCCATTAAACACCCTGTCTTACCTCTTTATTGGTCTCAAGGCTTCTGAGAACTGACCATTAGTTCCCATTCTAACCTGTGCCCAAGTTGGACTGTACAATTCTTTTATATTTATAATGTTGATAAGTTTGAGTTGAAAGCCATTTTGAATCATTATTTGCCAGAGCAAATTACATGGGACATTATCAAAGCCTGAACTAAGATCTGTAAGTGCTACACAGAGTCTCTGACCTCTTAGTCACATATATTTTTCAAGTAAATGCAGCAATATAAAACAATTGTCTACTGTACTATAACCGGTATGAAAACTGGCCTGTGGTTCACAAAGATCACCCAATTTGTCAAGTTGCCCAAGGAACCTACCTAATAAGATCTTTAAAAAGATTTTGCCATTAATATCTAGCAAAGAAATAGGTTGATACATACAGGGGTCTGCCCTGTCATCCTTTTTAAAAATAGAAACAATAATAGCTCCTTTCCAAGATTTCAGGACAGCAGAATTAATTATATACAAATTGTAGTATTACACCAACAATTTAGCCCATAAAGATGCTGTCATGTAGACCTCAGCAGGGATCATATCTGGACCAGGGGCATTTCCTTTTTAAAGTTACGCAATGGTCAAATAAACCTCCTGATAAGAAAAGGATCTAAACCGTGTTCTATTCACAACTGTTTCCCATTCCAAGGGAAACATTTCAAGATTGAAATAAAAAAAAAGAGCTGAATTGTGTTTGATCTGCTGTTTCAAGGAAATATATGAATCCAATTGTGTATTGCTATTTTTATTCCTCTGGCTACCATAAGCCAAAAGGCTTAATTGTTTTGAATTATAATCAGCATATTTGACCACTGTTTTAACTGAAAGGCTCTATGTTTTTCCTTTAAATATTACCTATAATTATTTCTTGCCTCATTTAATAAACTATAGGCCTCTCTCGTACCAATCCTTTACATTTGTCTTCTTTGTTTGGTTAAATTATTTTTATATTGAGAGCATTCTTTATCAAACAAAATACCTGGAGCCCTAGTTTAGTTACCATTTCCTCGGTCACTAAGGATAGATTTCCTTATTTCATTCAGGCAGTGCATTATAATGGGAGATATTGTATCAATGGTGAGGTTGTTGTCACCGAGGGTCTTCATTTTATTGAGGGCAGCATCCACGTTTCCCACTACATCTTTCGTATTCAACCTATCCCATTTTATTCTAGTGTGATTCCTTACCTTGCAGGGGTTCAGACCACCTGATTCTAATAGCCCCTTTAGCTCCCCTCTAAGAACAAGAGGAAGATGATTAATGATTACTTCCACCTCTTTCGGGAATGGACAAAGATGTCCAACAATCCATAGAGCCATTCCATTGGATAAAATCCAACACAGGTACACCCATAGCATTACTGTAGGTGAAATTCCCCACTACATCACCCTCAATCCTGCCATTAATAGGGGCTAAATTATTTGATACTAACAGTTCTACCAGCTTATGTCCTGAGATATGTACTTTCTTGTCTAGGGTGGATCTCTTATAGCTTGTGATATTTTCAATTATACAATGGGAAAAAAAATAGCCACCTCTCATTGGCCAGCTGGCACTATCACCCTGTTGTAAAATCTAGCATCACCAACAGGAAAAAGTGCCAGCTGTGCCAAGGCTCAAGCTCCAACCCATTTACAAAACACTCGGACCCCCGTTTTCAAAGGCAAAAACCCCCATCGTACATCGCGCTGCTCACTAACGCAAAACCCGGCCATTGACCGCTAAAAATGAATATTGAAACAACGTTCAACTTAATCGACAATGACGAGCTGGAAGCCATCTTCAAATCATTAGAAGACGGCGATAAAACCGAAGTTCAAACCAAAAATCCAGTACTGGAAAAATCAACAGCACAGCCACCACGAACGCTCGTTCCTCTGCCTCACATCCCCAGCCTGAACGTCACACACAGCCCGCTCGCAGCATGTCCAACTACCGCAGAAGATGGCGATAAAACTGAAGTTCAAACAAAAAATCCAGTACCTGAAAAATCAACAGCACAGCCACCACGAAAGCTCATTCCTCTGCCTCACATCCCCAGCCTGAACGTCACACACAGCCCGCTCGCAGCACGTCCAACTACCGCAGAGCACAATTCAAACTCGGCGCTTCCCTTCAAGGCCCCCACACCAGCCAATCCTAATACAAAAACAAAGCGCCGTCACCACAGCTCTGCTTCACTGTTAAAGTTAGACACAAATGTTAAAACACAAAAAAATAAACACTTCTTTATGTTACAAGCAAACCCACTGTATGGACTATTTTTTTGCATGGAAGGATATTCCACTATTTCCTTACTTTTTACCCACAACAAATTATCACAATTAAATTACTATTCACATTTTACCACACATAACATTTGTATAATTGCAATAAACCACTCCAGGGTGTTGGTGATGCTGGTTTTACCCACGTCTGACGAGGTTTGGCGTGGGTAAAACCAGCATCACCAACACCCTGTCGTGGTTTATTGCTTAAATAGCCACTATGAACATCACTGTCTGCATAACCATCAAAATTCCCAATACGGGCATTTAAATCACCACATACCAAGATATTATCACTACCAGTTGTGGCCCAACAATACTGAATTACCGCATCGAGTTCTTCCCATAGGGAAGGCCAAAAATATCTGGAATTTATTGATGGGATATAAACATTAATCAAGCAACAAGTGAGCCCAGGAGATTGTCTATATACAGCCAAGACAAAAGCTTTGCTTATTAACAGGTGTGCAGCTAACCTCTTCTCTATTTGGACTCAGATCAGCAGACCACCAGACATCCTACCTGACTTGGCCACTTTTGTCCCAGAGTACTGAAAACAAGAGTATCCATTTAAGGACACATCACTGTTGTCAGAGTGCCATGTCTCTTGGAGACAAAGTATATGATGTTAGTAAATAAAATTTCTCCAGTCTTCATCAACAAACTTGTTAGCTACTCCTGAGATATTTCAAGATAGCAGGGCCCATTCAGACTGTATGTAACTATTCTCCTGTAATTCTAGAAAATTATGTCTAATTAGTCAAGCTGATTGATTGACAAGTGGGAGATATCTGTTATCTGTTGTAATTTCTATGGGAAGCTGCTGACTCACCTCAGCAAGGGACTCCGCTGTCAGGCAGTTATTAGGGCCCCATCCTTTGTTGAGGGGACCTTATTTGGTATAACTGTATCACCCTTCACTGCTTCCCATTCTATTATATGTATGCCCATTTTATCCAGAGTATCTGAGTATTCCACAAGTCTTCTGTAGGCCTCCCTTGTATTAACACTAAATATCACCTGATCATTCTCCAGTTCCCCGCCTACTCTTCTAGGTGCAAACTGATCTGCTTGCCCCAAGGGAGTACCCAGAGTACAAACAAATAGGCCCTTCATAATATTTTTCAATTTTGTTCCAGATTCCTTGTCTGTTCTTGGTAATCCAAAGACAGAGAAGGTTTTTAGTGGAATTTTCTGTTCAGATTTCAGTGTTGTTGAACTAAGTATATCACTTGAAGCTATGTGAATACCTAATTCATCTAAACAAAGTGCTTTCTGCAAAATCAAATTAGCCATATCCCTTGACTCAAGCAGGACATCAATTTGTGTATATATACTTTTATAAGATTTCCTTTGTGCCCTAAGAATCTTTATACTCTTAGCAGGTAGATGCAGAAAATGCACTAAAAGGTTGTATAAGGCCTTTTTTAGTTTTCCCTAATTTTCTCTAGGGAGTAATTTATAGTCAAAGATGCCGATTTGAGAGTCCTGTGTAACTTTAGAAGCCCTAATTCTGTTCAGTTTGTCTCTGTTTATGAAGTCTACATGGCAGTCCATTTTATTTAATGCCTCATGATTAATCCATATGTGGTTAGCCAGACTAGGAGAAGTACAAAACACACATACGCATTCTTCCCCAAGATCATCCCTATCCTTCCAGACTTGAGCAAAGTCAGATTGCAATATGTGAGCTCCAGAAACTGCCCTTATTAGGCTCACAATCTTATTTTTGTTCACAGTCCCAGAACACTCTGACTCCCACTTATAGCCATATAAACACAATATGGCACAGGTATCAATAGCTATTCTTTGGGGGGCCTTATCAGACTGCCTATCAATTTCCTGGAGGTTCAGCAAAGGCTCATCATCCTTGGGTTTCAGAGAGGCCTTGTTATAATTTTTCAGGTCTTCTCTAATAGAAACATAGAATTTGATGACAGATAAGGACCGCTTGGCCCACCTAGTCAGCCCATTTCCCTACCTAACGGATAGGCTGCAGATCCTAGTTAACCAACAGCCTACTTCCTCCAACCCCCACTAGAATTGCTTTATTTCTGTCCCATGCATTCTTGAATTCCCCCACTGTTTTTGACTCTATGACCTCCTCAGGAAGGCTGCTCCATGCATCTACAACCCTCTCTGTGAAGAAATCTTTCACACATTACCTCTGAGCCGTCCTCCCTCTATCTTCAAATTGTGCCCCCTTGTTTTTGCACATCTCTTTTTTTGAAAGAGGCTCCCCTCTTGGATTTTGTTGATTCCCTTGAGGTATTTGAAAGTTTCTATCATGTCGCCCCCTTCCTCCTTTCCTCGAGGCTGTACATTTTAAGCTCCTTTAGTCTTTCTTCATATGTATTCTGGTGCAGACCCTGCACCACTTTGGTTGCCCTCCTCTGGACAGCCTCCACCCTGTCTATATTTTTGTGGAGATGGGGTCTCCAGAACTGTACACAGTACTCCAGATGTGGTCTTATCAACTGTCTGTATAGATGGCAAACAACATCCTGTTTTCTACTTGTGATGCCTCTCCCTATGCATCCCAGTATCCCCCCAGCCCTCCTTACTGCCTTCTCACATTGCTGGCCCACCTTTAGGTCATCTGATATGACTATCCCCAGGTCCCTTTCCATTTTTGTTGTCATCAGTATCTCACCCTCCATTGTGTACTCCTGCCCTGGGTTTTTGTTTCCCAGGTGCATTACTTTGCACTTCTTTGCGCTGAATCTAAGCTGCCATACATTTAACCGTTCCTCCAACCTTGCCAAGTCCCTTTTCATCCTTTCCACCCCACCTTGTGTATCAACCCTGTTGCAGATCTTTGTGTCATCTGCAAAGAGACATACCTTCCTCCAGTCACTCTGCAATGTCACTATAAAGACATTAAAAGGACCAGCCCCAGTACTGAACCCCTGCGGTACCCCACTAGTAACTCTCCTTTCTTCACTGTGGACTCCATTTACTATTATCCGCTGTGTTATGTTGTCCAGCCAGTGTTTTAACCAGGCTACCACCCTGGGACCCACTCCCAGGCTGGCTAATTTGTTTATTAATCTTTTGTGCAGGACTGTGTCAAATACCTTGCTAAAGTCTAGATAGGCTATGTCCACAGCCCCTCCCTGGTCTACTACTTTGGTCACTCAGTCAAAGAAATCAATTAGATTTGTCTGACATGACCTTTGTGCTGTAAATCCATGCTGCCTTGGGTCCTCTGCCCCACTGGCCTCTAGGTACTCAACAATTCCTTCCTTCAGAAGTGATTCCATCATTTTCCCTACCACTGAGGTCAAACTGACAGGTCTGTAGTTTCCTGCCTCTGTCTTGCTCCCACTTTTGTGAAGCAGAATCACATCCACTCTCCTCCAGTCCTCAGGTACCACACCATCCTCCCATGATGTATTAAAAAGGGTAGTCAGTGGTGTTACTAGTTCTTCCCTTAGTTCTTTTAGAATTCTGGGGTGAATCCCATCAGGCCCCATTGCTTTATCCACCTTCAGTTTCAAGAGTTCTTTCAGAACCCTTTCTTCTGTGAAAGGACTAATGTCAACCCCCCCATCCAGATTGCTTCTATTGACTGGATTAGGTCTCTCCCCCTGCTTTTCCATTGTGAATACTGAGCAGAAATATTCATTCAGTATCCATACTTATTCACTGTTGCTCTCTGCCCAACCACCTTCCTCTTTATTCAGCCTCAGTATCCCTGCCTTCATCTTTCTTTGCTCCCTAATGTACCTATAAAAGGTTTTATCCCCCTTCTTAACTGAGTTGGTTATCTTTTCCTCAGTTTGGGCCTTTGCTATTCTGACTGCCTTCCCCATTTCCTTCTGCTATAACTGGTACAGTTCTCTGTCCTGCTCCTTCTGTGTTTCCTTATACTTCCTAGATGCTATCTTTTTCTCCCTTACCTTCCCTGCCACTTCTTTTCAGAAGCATAGTGTTTTTTTCTTTCATTTTGATTTGTTTATTTGCTTCACACAAAGGCTTGTTGCCTCTGTGATGGCAGTTTTGATGTTTCCCCATTGTTGCTCCACCCCACCTTCTTGCCTGTTTGCTAGAGCTTTTCTGAGGCACTCTCCCATTTTGACAAAATCAGCCCTCCTGAAGCCAGTACCTTCACTTTTGTGTGACTTGACTCTACAGCTAAGTTTATCATGAACCACACTGTTTGGTGGTTGCTTGTTCCCAGATGGCTACCCACATCAAGATTATAGATCCTTTCTTCTGTCCCCATTTGAGAGTACCAGGTCTAAGATTGCTCCCTCCTGAGTGGGTTCCAAAACTAGCTGACTGAGGCATAGGGCATCGAGGATGGACCTGCTCTTGGATGTGGCTGCAGCAAAGGTACTCCAGTTAACATCGGGCATATTCAGGTCCCCCATCAGCAATATCTCCCCTTTCTCTGCCATCCCAAGGATGCCTTCTATCATTTCCTTGTCCATTTCCTCCCCCTGAGACAGGAGTCTGTATACAACCCCTTTGGGGATTGTGGAGCCATTTCCAGTCTCCAGGATGACCTACAGTGCCTCCTCTCCTCCCTGTTTACCCTATAATTATGTTGCTTTGATCCCTTCCCTTACATAGAGAGCTACTCCTCCTCCTCCTCTTCTTCCCTCCCTGTCCCTTCTGTAGATTATGTACCCTGGTATGTTGACATTCCAGTCATGGTTCTCTGTGTACCATATTTCTTTGACTGCCACAATATCCAGGCATCCCTCTTCCATCAAGGCCACCATTTCAGGGAGCTTTTTACCAAGACTATGGGCATGGGTACTCATTACTTTCCATTTTTTTCTGGCTTTATTTCTTTTTGCCCCATTACTGTCCTTACTGCCTTTATCTTTTTCTCCATTTACCCCCGCCCTTATCCCTATCAACTGCTCTATCTTGGTGTTTACCTCACTAACTACCCTGATTTTTTGTGGGGGCTAGGATTTCCCTTATCCTTTTCAGTGCCTCCCCCCTTGGCTAGTTTAAATGCTTGCCAATGAAGCATTTAAACCTATCACCTAGGATCCTGGTTCCCTCCAGGATAGATGCAGACCATTGCACCTGTATAGGCCTGCATCCTCCTCCAGGTGGAACCCAGTCCCCAATGAAGCAAATCCCTGAGCTCTGCACCAGTTTTTCAACCAGTCATTGAATCTCATGGTGCAGAGTACCCTAGCCTCATCAATCCCATAGACAGGTAGCACTTCTGAGAAGGTTACCGTGTGTGCTACTTGTCTAAGGCCCCTCCCCAACTCCACAAACTCCTGTTGCACTGGTCTGATCCCATTCTCAGCCAGGTCATTCATCCCTAGGTGGAAAATGACATCCAGCTCACTCCCCCTTACAGCTGCTCCCATGATCCTGAGGATTTATTTCCTGTCCCTCCAAGCCATGGTGTGGGGCAGGCACCTTACCTCCCTTTCCCTTCCCTTCCCCAGTTCTACCCCCTAACAATTGAGTCCCCCACCAGGAGTTGTTTCCTTCCCCTGTGGGGTCCTGTGCCCCCCTCCTGTGGGTCTCCATTTTGGAGGTTCCCAATATCCTCCTTGGTCTCCACTGTGGGTGCCTCCATAGAGGAACCATGCTCTGCCAGAGTGGTGAATGAATTGTGGAGAGGCACAACTGGAGGGATGTGCCTCTGTTCCACCACCCTCACCCTCCCTGAGCCCACCATTGTCCAACCACTCCTCTTTCTTGGAAACCTCTGAGGTAGTGGCAGTGGCCTGCATGGTCCCTGTGTGGGGGAGCAGGTTTTCCAAATCATTGCCAGGTCAGCATGGAGATGAGCAACCTCCTTCCTCAGACCAGAGAGGTGCCTGCAAATAGGGCAGCAACACAGTTTCCAGAATGTCTCCTGGAAGACTGCTGCTGCTCCACAGCCAGTACAGTGCACCACTCCTCACATGTCTGTGTCCCTTCCTGTTACAGATGCTTTTCTTTTTTTGTTTTTTTGTCCTTGTTTTAGTGTGTACAAGCTTGTGAGAGTCTTTACCCCCTATTCAGTGTACTGTGTCTTTAAGGATATGAACAGGTTTATGTTGTTAGCAGTTTTTGGAAAGTGATGTCAGAACCCCTGCTATAAAGGAAGTTATGTGCTTGGGGCTGGTGGGGTGTGGGGAAGGGTAGGAGGGAGTAAACATATGCTGTCCAGAAATAGTCAACTACAACTCTGACCCTCCACCTAGTGGAGTGTCTTCTTTCCTTTCATATACCTATTTCACAGAGGTTAAGTACCAGGTCTACTCACAAATGACTGCAAATATCTCCCAGCTACAGTTCCTCCCTGGCAAATTAAAGTTAAAACTAAGACAAGTCAACCCCAAAAACAGAATAAATATTAGTTACTTACACAGGTCCAAAAAGTAATAATTCAGTTCAGTGTAGTCTAGAAAATAACCTCCTTGATTTAAAGAATATTTGGCTGCTTTCTCTCTTTCTGTATCTCAGCTTTAAGTTCTTCCTCAAAGCTGCTGAGTGCCTTAGTTAAATTACTCAGGGGAACATAGTTCTCCTTAATTGTTAGCAGAGTCTGAAATCTAATAGCAGATTTGGATTGTTCCCTCTTCTGTATAACTGCAGCTTTTACTTCATCTGCTGCCATTAGGATTAATTCATCTCTAATTTCAACGTTCTGCAAAGACCCCTTATCCTGCTGTCTAATAGGGTGTTCTGGCCTGTTAGGGGCCAAAGAAGCATCTGATACAATCTGCAGTTGCTGTGTGTCTGGACTTTTTATCACAGCCTTTCTTGATCTATCTTTTTTCCTTTTTGTTCCTTTTCAGTTTGGTCTTAAGATCTGGGGAAGGGATAATTGCAAAGGAAAAGTCAGTCCTTAATTGCTCAGACTGACCCAGTTCTATAGATGGAGATTTAGGGGGTTCTTGGACAATTTTGTCCAGTTTTTTCATAATAGCTTCCAATCTAAAGCCATTTATGACTTGATTTTGTTTGATGGTTTCTATTTCATTCTGGATGCCAATCATCTGATCAAGAATCAGTAAGTGGGCAGCATTTGGATTTTTCATAAACTGTTTGATATCTTCACTCAGAGTGAAGGGATACCTTGCTATACCCCCCATCCTCAAATTTAGAGCCTAGATCAAACTCCTGTTTTTTTCAAATCAGAGATGAAAGTCTGAAGCTTCTCATTACCTCTTTTGTATTAATGTGTAATATAGATTGTCCCAAATTTCTTCTAGCAGATATTGGTGTATAGAAGTCTGGGGAGAATATCGATGAATATGACTCATACTGTATGTATGAGAGCTAGACTGGACGGAAATCTTCACATTCTCCTCAACTTTGCCAGTATCCTCAGAACCCCCTTGATTTTTATCAATAACTGTTTTTAAAGTACCAGTACTGCCCTCACTTCTTTGGGTTCCCTCCATTAGACTGTCAGTATCCTGAGTAGTAACTGAGCTGAAAATTTTAGGAGTGGAAGATAATCTTGCCAGCTCCATGTGACCTATGCTGAGATCTGGCTCAGGATCAGTGTATTCCTCTAAGGGGTTTATTAAAACATTCTTTTTCAGGAAAAGGTCAGTTATTTTTAGTTGATTACTAGACCTTATACAGAGCGCATAGCTCTTAGAGGAGTTTTTGTTACCCCTTTTTATTATTTTTTTTATTAAGATTCTTGCTCTTGTTCTTACTTGATCTGGCTGGTTTATTAGCACCATTAAATTTTAGATTTTTTACTTTAGCTGACATTTTTCCCTTTTTTTCCTGCCTTTTTCGAAGTTTGCATAGTAAATTTCCCCTCTATAGGTGCACTCTCAAAAGATAATTCAATATTAAAGTTTTATCTTTTGGCCCTGACTGTTCTAAAGGGTTCATGTTCCCTACTATTTCAGCTAAGGCTGCTTGCTTTTTTGTAGCAACCATAACTTCAAATGAAAACACCAAATTGTTCCCTGCAGTAACTCGACTGCTGAATTCGGGCAGTAGACAGATGTGGAGCTGTATGTTGAGCTCTTGGATTATTCTTGGATTACTCAGCAGGGACCTGACATGCCTTCTTACACTTTATAATTGGTAAACCACCGTTGCCATTATTTGTTTGGATAGTGCCTAGCACAGCATTTCGCATATTTATTCTATTGTGACTGTGATTGTGAAAGTTATTGACAGTATGTATGTTTGCATGCTGTCTGCACTAACCATCTTGTTTGTAAGGTCAGGTCCTTTCCAGACCTTCTTGTTCTCCAGATGTTTTGCTGGCCTTGCTTTGTCCTTTGCTTTCCCCCACAGGCAAGACAGTCCTTCGGTGGGGGAGGTCCCCCGTGAGGGAAGGGAGTAAGAAACTCTGTGGGGAGCTGAAAAAGGAAGGCCAGAGAATCTTAATCTTTCTTCAGGAATTGTCTTTCTGACTATGCTGCCTTTTTAAGAGAGCTGGCTGTGATTGATTTACTGTGAACAACAAAGTGATGAAGTTAAGAAAAAAGGAAAAATATCAACTTACGAAGGAGAGTGAAGGCTTAACTGGTGTGCTGTAAATGGAGACAGAGACTGGAGAATAGGCTGAGGAAATGCTATCTCTGATTTGAAGGGGATGTTTTCTTTTTTGAAATCTGTTTGGCCACATGTTTTGATGTGCATATGTTTGCAAGGGTCTAGTATAGCCATAGGATAATTTAAAAGTTAAAAGTTAAAAGATTTTAAAATAACTTTCAACTTTCTGATTGGCCAACTCCATGCATGTGATCTTTAGCTTATAGGTGCGCATGCGTGGCATTCTCATTCAGATTAGTCTGCAGCTGCAGCGCGAGAGTGTGGTCATATGGAGCAGAATTCCCTGAAGTGCTGATACTTGAAGCATTTCCTGATTAGCCTCTTGGTTTAGCTCTGCTTTCTTTTTTCTGTCCACAACTGCTTTTAATAATAATAAAAATCATTACAAGAGCTGTTGTAGAGCTTGTTTACTATCTGCAACTTTTTTTTTAGTTCTTCCTTTTTAGTGTAAGAGATTGGAGCGAATGTAATTAATTAATATGACTACCACTATGACTATGTAAGTGCTGTTGTTTTGTTGGAGATTTATGGAAGATCTTAGCTCATTCAGAAGTCAAGAAATTTAGTATTGATTTTAAGACACTTTTTTCTATGCGATTTCATCGTTATTTCATACTGAAACTGTCTGACTGTGTCATTCTAAGCAGAGAATATCTGTTTTTAGATGACCAGAGTATTTTTAATTTGTACAACAAGGGGAATTTCTATGTAAACTAATAAGCTAATGAGCTAATAGCAGAGTAATTTTATATTTATATACTATTTGTACTGCTTGTATTAAGAAACTCACGCTGCTCTCTGTCTTTCAGTATCTCTGCAGATTCCATGTGGTGCTGGGCAGATTTGGAAGTACATACTGGAAAACGGAAGAGAAGCAATTGCAAGACTAGCAGATGCTGGCTGGTCTTTTGCTGGATCTTGTTCATAGAAGTGAATTCTTCATTGAGGGGTCCTTGGAATCTTAACTTGGAATTGGTAACTGTAATTACTTTGAGCAGTTGAGATCCAATCCCATCAATAGCATTTAAATAGCATCTAATGGAGAGCTAGAAGAACAATACCATCAAAGTGAAGATCCTTTAATACTCCATCTTTTACCTGCCTGTTGCTGGCTTTGGGCCTGCTCCTTTTGTTTTAGTTGATATTATTGGAAGGCCTGGATGAACTTTTTTTGGATTGTTAATTAATTAGAGTCACATCTTTTCCATCATGGTGCCCTAGTACTTTGAGAACTTAAAGGGTGACTTATAATTACAGTTGTATCTTAGCTATAATATAAACTTTGGTCTTGAACTCTGGACTCTGGACTCTGATTTTCCACATTGAAAGCAGTGGAAAAGTAGTCTGGGATCAGATGTTATTATTCCTGCCTTTTATTCTTTTACATTTTGAGTGAACATCTTTGTGTTCTTTTTATCTTCCCTTATTATTGCACTTTATAATTAACACTTAGTCAAGTAGTAGTCAGGAATCAGTATGGTGCATACTAGAAAACAAGCTCTAGAGATGGAACTAGCAGCCAAAGAGGAAGAAATAGTATTGAACAGAGCAGGAATTCTTGAAACTAATATAACAGATATATCAGAGCTGAATGTTTGTACTCAGAATGGGAGTGTTATGAGAATAAAAGCAAATAAGGGTAGGAATCAACATGGGGAAAAGTTTCCTAAAGGGGGGAGGAAAGGTAAAATAAAGAAGTGCCAGAGAAGAGGTAAGAAATGGGGAAAAAAGCTGTGAAAGGTGTGAAAGGTTTATGGACCCATTCTGTCACCTAATATGGAGGCAAATGGGGAAATAGAACACGCTTCCAAATTTAACTTTAGACAAACTAAAATAAACTACCATTTCTCTGCTCAACAATCTCTTCTAGAAACCAATATGAATACTGTTATACAATCTTATGACCCACCAGAGGTCTCTAACTTATCTAGATTATCATCTACACTGAAAATAATGTTAAATAGTAACCCCCCCCCCCAAGAACAGCAAAATTCTGTTTCTAAAACACCTATCGCTTTGCGGAATGGTAAGATTGGTTTCCAGAAACAGATGTAACAGCCTCTAGAAGATCACTGTACTGAACTTCTTCATTCCCCAGTAGTGTCAAATGGTTATAATGACATGTCTAATGAGTCCTGTCCTCTAGTGTTTTCTCCAGAGAATTACACTCCCATTATGACTGGAAATGCAGATAGGTTAGATAGGTTAAACCCTACACATGCTAGCATGGGTAAAGTATTGGAAGAAATGCATGCTACTATTTCAGGTCTGAAAAGACTTGATTTAGAGACTAGAAGTTATATGCATAAAGATGTAATAGATCCAGTGTCCTCCTATCCTTTTGCATTAAGTGAGGATTTAAAAAGATTTGTTAAAGATACTTACACAGCACACTTAATGATTTTGGATCAAATGATTAGCATACAAAATGAAATAGAGACAGTGAAACAAAGCATTACAATTAATAGTTTTAAACTTGGTGAGATTTTATCTGTTCTTAAGAAATTGGCTCCAAACACCCCTCATTCACCCTCAATTACTTTAGATATTTTAGAGCAAGTGTGACCAGATTTCTCTTCACTGGAAATTCCCAACACCCCGGTAAAAAACAGTATTAAAACAAAGGAAGTAAAGAACAAGGGAAAAGAAAGAGAAGTACATAAAAACATTAATGTGGTTAACGCCTCAAAACATAAAAGTAAAAGGAAGGGGAAGGGTAAAAGGATTAGTACCATAAAAAAGCGAAATAAGGGTGATCAAACTAGAAAAATGGTAGAAATACAGGAGCCAAATTCTGCACTGGAGACTAAAAGAAGAGCCCAAAATAATACTGCAAAGTCCGGACAGTCGGTCCTGATACTTGAACCAGAGGTTCAAATAGAGGTCCAAACAGATAAACAATCTGGTCTACAGTATTGTAATGCTGAATTAGCACAGGTCACCTAAACTTGCAATACACTTGAGAGTGAAATAAAAGCTCTAAGACAGGAAATAGAAAAGTAGAATTCGTCTTTTTGTAATAACAAGGTAACTACTCAACCTAAGTCAGTAATGGCTCAAGCAAAAACAGATTTAGACAGTTGTGCAATTTTGTGTCTCTATGGGTTAAAATGGGATAAGAACTTGTCATATGCAAATAACAAGGCCAAGACTGTGCACCTTTTGCACACAGCCTCTGGTCTACATATTGCTGAGGAAGATTTTGCTCAAGTCTGGAACAATAGAGATGCACAAGGTGCTGAGTGCATCCTCTTGTTCTGTACTTCAGCTTGTCTAACAAATCACTTGTGGCTAAGTGATTGTGCCCAAAGAGACAGGGGCTATGATATTAGCTATATTAATAGGGACTTTTTAAATCCACAGGGTACTAGGAGTATGGAGGCCAATTTTCAAATTTCTGTATTTGGTTTCAAGTTATTACCTTTAGAAAATGATTGAAAGCTGAGAAATTCTGTATTGAACTTGTTTACTCATTTCTTACAAATTAGAGTTGAGGAGCTTAAAATTCTTAGAGTAGCCAGAAGATTCCATGATACTGGTGCCTCCCAAATAGATGTTCTTTTGCCGACTAAGGACATGGCAGACAGTATCCTGCAACAGGCTATACTCCTAGATGAAATTGGGATACATATTTTGGATTCCAATGTTCTGTCAGGAAATAGCCCTGGTGGTGGTGAGCCCGCTTCCCAAATTAACAAATGAGAAAGTAGGACTATGGCTATTTTTGGTATGCAAAGAGCTAGGGGTGAAAATAATCAGAAGCTTAAGCTTGTTCTGTGGGATCGCTTGGACCATGTTCTTGTTATACCTAAGCTGCTTAATGACATCAGTCTGATAGGCCGTTCTGGCTTAGATACTGATAGAGATCAGATACTTATCAATATCCTTTCGAAAGAGGCTTTTCGCAGATTATCAGGACATTTGACAATTCTGGGTGGTCTGGGTATTCATATTGTGGAATGGGACAATGTGGATACAATATGGAAAATGAATGGAGAATCTAAAATAGGTTACTGTAAATCAGGTGTGTAACAATTCCAACTGTGCTGAATCTCAAACTGTGTTTAACGTATCTACCAAAAACAGATTTGTAACTCTGCCATTGTCTGAATCTTGACTCACTGTTCTATTATGAACCTGGCCAGTAACCTTCATATGAATAATTGGGCCCTCATTTCTTGGAACATCTCAGGATTAGTGTTAAAATGTTCAGACACTGACTGGAGAGCATTTGTAAACTTAGACCATATTATTTGCTTGCAAGAAACATGGTATTTAGATTCTATGGATATCTCTCTAAATGGGTATGTTTGTTTTCAGGTCCCGGGAAAAAAAATTGCAAAGTCCAGTAGGCCTTCAGGTGGGTTAGTAATCTGGACTAAAGTAGATGATAACCTTAAAGTCTCACATATAGCAAGTAATGAAATTGCACAAGCTTTTTTAGTCCACATCAAGGATTCTCATTCTGCTTAATAAATGTTTATATTCCACCTCAAAAATTCAGATACTATTCTACAAAACTCTGGGATGAGTTAGAACATCTAGTATACTCCAGTTGGTCTAGTACAGGATGTGATAACATCCTGATATGTGGTGACTTTAACAGTCGTATTGGCACTTTTGATGATTATATGGACTGTGAGGTCCCAAATTGGGTACATAGTAATGTTTCTGCCTTTAAGAGGCATGCAGTGGATCAAAGATTGAATGCCTCAGGGAAAAGATTAATATAATTACTACAAACTTTTAATCTAGCTCCCTTAAGTGGCAGGATTTGGGAGGATCATCCTGGGAATTTTACTTATAGCAATTCCCTGGGCTCATCCACCTTAGATCTACTCTGTTGGAATGGTAGTATGGAAATATGGGCTTCTATATCAATTCCTACTAGAAGTGAGTGTGATCACTCGCCTGTGATCCTGACTTGGGGAGCAAGGCTCCCCTCCCTGAAATATCATACCCAGTGAACACTTTTCAGATTAGAAGTCATTCAAATATTAGATGGGATCCAGGTAGATTCTATATGCTGGTGCCACTAGTGGAAGACGATGTAGTCATATTTGAGAATACCCCAAAAAATGAACGGACGTTCAAATTTTTGAATACCCTGGTAATTGATTGTGTTGATAAACTTATAGACTGTCTTACCTATCCCACTACTTTGGAAAGAAAACATAAGAATCAGACTGATCACCTTCCTTATGATACATGGTTTAATGCAAGTTGTTTAGAGTATAAGCGCAATTGACAAAACTAACTAGGGTTACTAGATCTTGTAATACTGAAAGCGCATATAGGGAACTAAATAATAAAAGATCAGCCTATAAAGAACTTCTGATACATAAGCAGGTAAGTTATCAGTAGAAAAATGGGAACAGATGCTTTCCGCAGTACAACATAATGATTGTCAAACATTCTGGCTCCTAGAGGCCAAAGGTACTGATAATAGTAAAAATCATTATGACTCTTACATACATATGGAAGAATGGGTTTTGCATTTTGAAAAGTTATTTTATGACTCAAGATTTAGTTGATATGTTAAGTAATTGGTGTAAACCAGCTAATAAAACTCAGTCATTGACAATTACTATTAAAGAGACCTATTTTGTAATAATCATCTTAAAAAAGAAAAAAGCTCCAGGTTCAGATCAAATACCTTCAGAGATTTACTTATTGGCTCCCTCTCTTTGGTCCAAACTACTTACCTGTTTCTTTAACTCGTGCATAGCTAATAATAGGGAACCGCCTTCTTGGAATTGCACCATTATTGTTTCTATTTTTAAAAAAAGCAATAAAAATGACCCTAAGATGCATAGACTCATTTCTTCGTTGGATATCAGTGGGAAATTATTTGCTAAAATTCTTCTAAATAAACTAATTTTTCAGTTAGAATAGATAGGGAACATCTCAGAATTCCAAGCAGGTTTCAGAGTAGGCTATAGTACATCAGACAATTGCTTTGTGTTATTACATTTAATAGAGAAGTACATTATACTTTGGAAACAAAAGTTATTTGTGGCCTTTATTAATTTCACTTCTGCATTTGATAACATCTCAAGATATAAAATTATGGCAAACTATGGCTAAGAAAGGTTTTCATCCAGATTTAATTCAGGCCATTAGAAACCTTTATTCAAATACTTGGGTCCAGATTAGGGTTGGCACTTATGATCATCTATCGTTCAAGTTTCCTACAAATAAAGGGGTTAGGCAAGGATGTGTTTTAGCATCAGTCTTATTTAGCATTTATATAGACCAATTATTTGAAGAATTGCTTAAATCATCCTCTGACTGTCCCTCTATTGGCTTAAGGTGCTGTCCAGCTCTCGCATAAGCTGACAACCTTGCGTTGATAGCTTTAACTAAATCAGGTCTACAGAAAAAGCTGGATATCTTAAATGATTTTGCCTCCTCATATAGCTTAAAAATAAATGAAAACAAGAGTCAGATTGTCATTTTTGGATCTAATAAAGTAAAGGATACATGGTCAGTGGGGAAACAGGTGATAAAGACTGTTAAAACCTATACCTATCTTGGCATTACATTTGCAAACAACTGCCAGTGGACTCAGCACATAAAACATCCTTGATAAAATTAAAACAGACTGCTGGAGCCTTAGCCAGATTTAGTAATAAATTTGGGGGCAACAGTGTAAGGCCCTTACTAAAAGCAAAACAGGTCAAATATGTGACTCAAGCTTTGCACCAAGTTTAAATTTGAGGCCCCAACAAAATTGGGACCCTAGAGACCCCTTTAAATAAACTTTTACGTACATCACTTGCTGTGGGAAACAAGTTTCCTGCTTCCATTTTGTGGGCTGAACTAGGCTTAGCAAGCCTTGATGCACAATGCATAGCTAAATTGGTTGTCTATTGGATAAATGTTACTCAGATGTGTTCAAATAGACTACCAGAGGAATGTCTTAAAGAGAAAAGAAAATGGGATGGCTTAGGCTGCAAAAAATCAAACTGACTGAAAAAGCTTGAAGCAATATTTCTCAAGTACGATCTTACTTATTTACAGAAATATGTGGATAAGGATATTAGTATTAATTTAAAATACAAGGCGTACTGTAAAAAAAAATCCTTAACCAATCCAGGTTGGGTGGTTGTGTCACCATTTCTTATCTAAAAATTTCACCCTGGCTGATTCAGAATAGAAACATAGAAACATAGAATTTGACGGCAGATAAGGACTGCTTGGCCCACTCAGTCTGCCCATTTCCCTACCTGATGGATAAGCTGCAGATCCTAGTTAACCAGCAGTCTACTTCTTCCTACCCCCACCCCCTAGAATTGCCTTATGACTGTCCCATGCATGCTTGAATTCCACCACTGTTTGTGACTCCACAACCTCCTCTGGAAGGCTGTTCCATACATCCACCACCCTCTCTGGAAAAATACTTCCTTAAATTACCTCTGAGCCACCTTCTATCTTCAAATTGTGCCCCTTGTTCTTGCACACACCTTTTTGAAGATGCTACCTCTTGGACTTTGTTGATTCCCTTGAGGTACTTGAAAGTTTCTATCATCCCCCCTCTCCCTCCTTTCCTCGAGGCTATACATATTAAGCTCCTTAAGTCTCTTCATATGTCTTCCGTGCAGACCCTGCACCATTTTAGTTGCTCCTCTGACAGCTTCCATCCTGTCTATGTCTTTATGGAGATTGGGTCTCCAGAACTGCACACAGTACTCCAGATGGGTCTCACTAGCTGTCTGTACAGAGGATAATAACTTCCTGTTTTCTACTGGTGATGCCTCTCCTTATGCATCCCAGTATCCCCCAGCCCTCCTTGCTGCCCTCTCACATTGCTTGCTCACCTTTAGGTCATCTGATATGACTACCCCGGTCCCTTTCCATTTTGTTGTTGTTAGTATCTCACCCCATTGTGTACTCTTCCCTGGTTTTTGTTTCCAGGTGCATTACCTTGCACTTCTTAGCATTGAATCTAAGCTGCCATCATTTGACCATTCCTCTAACCTTGCCAAGTCCCTTCTCATCCTTTCCACTCCACCTTGTGCATCAACTCTGTTGCAGATCTTTGTGTCATCTGCAAGAGACATATTTTTCCTTCCAGTCCCTCTGCAATGTCACTTATAAAGACATTGAAGAGGACTGTCCCAACACTGAACTCCTGCGTGTACCCCACTACTAACCTCTTTTTCAGAGTGGACTCCATTTCTATTACTCTCTGTCCTATTCTCCAGCCAATTCTTTACCCAGGCTGTCATCTTGGGACCCACCCCAGGCTGGCTAACTTGTATATTAATCTTTTGTGTGGGACTGTGTCAAATGCCTTGCTAAAGTCTAGTAGGCCATGTCCACAGCCCCTCCCTGATCAACTACTTTGGTCACCCAGTCAAAGAAATCTATCAGATTTGTCTGGCATGACCTTCCTGTGAATCCATGCTGCCTTGGGTCCTGTGCCCTCTGGCCTCTAGATATTTAACAATTCTTTCCTTCAGAAGTGATTCCATCATTTTCCCAACCACTGAGGTTAAACTAACAGGTCTGTAGTTTCCTGCTTCTGCCTTGCTCCCACTTTTGTGAAGGGAATCACATCTGCCCTCCTCCAGTCCTCGGGTACCACCCATCCTCCCATGATTTGTTAAAGAGGGTAGTCAGTGGTGTCACTAGTTCTACCTTAGTTCTTTTAGAATTCTGGGATGAATTCCATCAGGCCCCATTGCTTTGTCCACCTTCCAGTTTTAAGAGTTCTTTCAGAACCCTTTCTTCTGTAAATGGGCTGGTATCAACTTCTGTATCCAGAGTGTTTCTACTGTTTGTTTTAGGTACCTCCCTCTTCCTTTGTAAATACTGAGCAAAATATTTGTTTAGTATCTCTGCCTTTTCACAGTCACCCCTGCCCACCCTCCTCCCCTTTATTAAGCCTCACTATCCTCCTTTGGTCTTCCTTCGCTCCCTGATGTACCTATAAAAGGTTTTATCCCCCTTCTTAACTGACTTGGCTATCTTTTCCTCGGTTTGGGCCTTTGCTGTTCTGACTGCCTTCCCAGCTTCCTTTTGCTTTAACTGATATAGTTCTCTGTCCTGTTCCTTCTGTGATTCCTTGTACTTCCTGAATGCTTTCTTTTTCTCTTGAACCTTCACTGCCACTTCCTTTGAGAACCATAGTGGCTTCTTACCTCATTTTGTTTTGTTTATTTGCTTTACACAAAGGCTTGATACCTCTGTGATGGCAGTTTTTATTATTCCCCATTGTTCTTCCACCCCTCCTTTCTGCCCATTTGCTAGTGCATTCCTTAGGCACTCACCCATTTTGACAAAGTCAGCCCTCCTAAAATCCAGTACCCTTTGTCTTTGTATGGCTTGACTCTTATTGCTGTGTTTATTGTGAACCATACTGTCTGGATGGTCGCTAGTTCCCAGATGGCTACCCACTTCTACATCTGTGATCCTCTCTTCATCTCCATTTCAGAGAACCAGGTCTAAGATTGCTCCCTCTCAGTGGGCTCCAATACTAGTTGTCTAAGGCATGCCCCTGTAGGGCATCTAGAATAACCCCACTCTTAGAAGTGGCTGCTGCAACTGCACTCCAGTTAACATCTGGCATATTCAGATCACCCATCAGCAATATCTCCCCTTTTTCTGTCATTCTAAGTATACTTTCTATCATTTCCTTGTCCATTTCCTCCCTCTGAGAAGGAGGTCTGTATACAACCCCTGTGCGTATTGTGGTGCCATTGCCGGTCTCCAAATTTACCCACAGTGCTTCTTCTCCTCCCTGTTTACCCTTTTTGTTCTGTTGCTTTGATTCCTTCCCTTATGTAAGAGCTACTCCTCCTCCTCCTCCTCTTTTACCCTCCCTGTCCCACCTGTAGATAGTGTATCCTGGTATGTTTACATCCCAGTCATGGTTTTGTGTATACCATGTTTCTGTGACTGCCACGATATCCAGATGTTCCTCCTCCATCAAGGCCACTAATTCAGGAAGCTTGTTACTCAGGCTACGGGCATTGGTACTCATTGCTCTCCATTTTTTGATGGCTTTACCTTCTGTTGCAGCATCCCCCACTGACCTTTCTACCTTGGTCTTTTTCTCATTTAGTACCCTGTTTTGTAGGGGAGGCTGGGATTTTCCTGCTGCTTATCAGTGCCTCCCCCTTTGACTAGTTTAAAAGCTTGCCAATGAAGCATTTAAACCGATTGCTCAAAAGACTTGTTCCCTTCCTGGATAGATGCAGACCATCCTGCCAGTATAGGCTGGTGTCCCTCCAGGTGGAACCCCAGTCCCCAATGAAGCCAAACCCCTGTGCTCCACACCATTTTTTCAACCATTCATTAAACTACATGGTGCAAAGTACCCTCGCCTCACTCACGCCATTGACAGGTAGCACCTCTGAGAAGGATACTGTGTGTGCTACTTGTCTGAGGCCCCTCTCCAATTCTACAAAGTCCTTCTGCACTGCTCTAATCTCATGATGAGCCAAGTCATTTGTCCCTAGGTGGACAATGACGTCCAGCTCAGACTCCAGTGCAGCTGTTCCCGTGATCCTGAGGATGCACTTCCTGACCCTCCAAGCCATGGCACTGGGCAGGCACCTTACTTCAGTTTTCCCTGCTCCCCCCAGTTCTATTCCCCTAATAATTGAGTTCCCCCCCAGGAGCTGCTTCCTTTCCTTGTGGTGTCCTCTGTCTCCTTCCTGTGGGCCTCCCTTGTGACAGCTGTCCTCAGCCTCCTTAGTCTCCTCTGTGGGTGCATCCATAGGGGAGCTATGCTCCCCCAGAATGGTGTATGGATTGTGGAGTGGAACAACTGACTGGGTGTGCCTCTGTTCCACCATCCTCACCCTTCCTGAGCCCACTGTGGTCCAACTGCTGTGTTTTCTTCACAACCTCTGAGGTAGTGGTGGTGGCTTTGGTGCTCCTTGGATGGGGGAGATTCCCTTCCTACCATCCAGTGTGGCCTGGGGGAAGGTTCCCTTACTACTGTCCAGCATGGCCTGAAGATGGGCAACTTCCTCCCTCAGGGCAGAGAGTTGTCTGCAAATAGGGCAGCATCTCAGCTCCAGAAAGAATCCCGGAAGACTGCTGCCCCACAGCCATTACATTGTACTACTCCCCACATGTTTATCTAATTTTTTCTGTGTGTGTGTGTGTGATTGGTTTGTTATATAGAAATATATATATTATACAATGCGTATGCTTATATTGTCAGTGCAGTGTGCTAGAGAGGATATGACAGTGATATGCACCTTGCACTCTTGAGGAAATTATGTCAGAACCCCAGGTATAAAGGAACTATTTCCAGGGGTGGGTGGGGTGAGGGTGAGAAGGGGTTGGGCCTAAACTGTGCCCTCACAAAACAATCAGCTAAAAGCTCTGACCCAGCACTGCAATGAGTGCCTTCCTGTCAGCAAGATGCCCTACACAACAATTTGACAGAGAAAATACCCTACTAATCAAACAGAGAAAAATCCAGACATCCAACTCAGAATGACAATCAGTCTAGATTTAGATACTGTCTGGACTTTTTGATAGATCCAGAACTTAGAAAATTGTTTATTAGATATCATTTGGAACAGTTTCCAAGTAAAGTGTTAACAGCAAGATTTGAGAAATCAGTTGGTCCTAGGGACACCTTATGCACCTGTATGACTACAGGGAGAGATGACTTGGGTCATGTTGTCTTTGATTGCTTTTGGTACAATAAATCCAGGATGAGATGGCTTCTCCCAATCTGGAAAAGTATTGACACTACAGACAAAAATATATAGTTAAATGCAATGTTCATGTAGAAGATGACGATGTTATTAACAAGGTAGCTGGGTATCTTAGAGCAATTACTGGTATTAAAAGAAAGTTTAAATAGCACTTTATTAGGCACTAAAGGGAAGAAGATGATCTGATATATTCTGCTTTGTATACTCCTGATTGTATTGTAAAATGGATTGAAGTTGTCAATCTTTCTTTTTTAATCTATTTATAAATGTTTTTTAGAGGATAAATCTGTAACTATTTTTGTAATGGTCTTTGACCGAACAATAACATTTATTACTACCAAATTAGGGATAAAAGGTATAAATTATATCAACCAAAAATGAGAGATTCCAAACAAGGCAGTACAAAATAAGAGCTATGGCAGACAGCTTATATTGAAAATATATGACTTAAGAACTAGTTCAACTCTAAATCATTGTGATGTGTTAGTGTTCTTCCTACAGGTAGGGGATGTAACATTAGACAGGGACAAGACCAGATTTTCTGCACACAGTACTTGCCCCAAATCTCCTATACAAGCACAGTTCAGTTCTTTAACACATAGAGTGACACCATTTTCCTGCTCTGTAGCTTCTCTCTGTAGGGCTAATCCAGCTCTCAGACATTTTACATGATGTCACGAAGAGATTCTCCCATTGGTCTTTGAATTACTCAAATTGTCAGTAGAGCTTCCAGCTGTACAGCTCTTCTTTTATCCCAGACACAGCACTAATTGAAAGGGGAGGGGGAAAAAACAACACAAAAAGGTACAGGGATCAGCAAACCATTAGTCTAGTATAGCAATAATCACAGTATTTTCTTAAGCCAGGGAGCTGACTATAACAGTTGCAGGAGAACTCCCACACCCACTGTAAATTGTCCAAAAGAATGGGGGTCTGATTATAAAATGTTCCCTTGGTTTAACACCAAAATCTCCTTGTGCTACTCGCTAGACATAGCCTTAACAAAACACTTACTAATGATAAAATGAAGCAACTCCTATTGGGTGGAACCTTCTACCCTGTATGGTAAAGCAACAGGATTCAGGTCCCCGACCCAAAAGAAGCTGACCAGAACTTCAGGAAATGCCAAGTAAAAAGGCTCAATATTGCAACTTTGTGCATAAGGCCTTAAAATATAAGCACAGCTCAGGACTGCATGAACATAGAGTGTTACTACAAAAATTGCACTTCTATGTTCAAGATGCTGCATCTGTGCTTTATCATGCCCACAAAGCATTCACTCACATGCTCCAAAAGCTCACAGGAACTGAATGTGCCTGTATTGCCATTAATGGTTAATGAGCCACTTAACTCAAATCTTGGGATAGACCAACCGTTCCTAATTTTTGACAGTAATTAGAAATAATTAATAACATTAAAAACAACTTTATCAGACTACAAATATTTAAACCCAACTCCCATGGTTAAAGATTAAAACATACACTGCTATCTTAATAGCACTGTTATCCTGATACAGCAGTGAACATTAAAAATATTCAAAAGTGCCAGAAGCCAGTTGTGAAAAAAATAAAAAGATAAAAAATAGGAAATCACTGCACTACCCTAATTTTGCAAAGTGGGTGCCTCAACTGCAATCAGTGTCAGTGGCTCAGCAGGTAGCACACTTGCCTCTGAGGTCTGGAGATCAGAAAGCTATGGGTTCTATCACCACACCAGGCACTTGGGTTAAATCCCAATACTGATACTGTAGTGTAGCATGAGGGGTGTGCTGCACTCCTGAGGTGCAGTCTTTCTGATGAGACAATAAACCGAGGTCCCATCTAACTGTTCTAATGGTAGTTCAGGTTGATGCTAATGATCCCATGGTGCTTCTTGAAAAGAGTAGAGTAATTTTTTATTAAAACTAGAAAAGCAAATTACAACAAAATCAAACAACAATATCATACAATCATACCTGGAAAAATAAATAAAACCAATATAGAACACATCGTATTAATTCATATTAAAAACAAACCGAATCCCCAGCTTTTCCCCCTCCCCTTCCCTCCCCAAGAGTAGAGGAAGTTTTTCCTATTTTTTCTAAAATAACTTAAAAGTAAATATAGTCAAAAAGTGTTACATCACACTAAATCATATATTATGAAAAACTGAAAACCAAATTGTACTTCTTACAAACCTATACCCCATATATTAAAACTGAAAAGAAAAGAGTTCCTACAAAATAGAGTTATTACACACTTAATCAGAAAAGGGGAAAAAGGGAAACATAATTAAATCTTGCATCCTTGAGCAACCCCAAAACCAAAAGATTAAATATTGAAAACAACACCCTACCACCACAGTAAGAGTGGTGGAATTTTATATAATCATTAAAAAAAAACACTTCTAAAGAAGTTGTGTTACTTCACACCTACCATAATAAAAAATGAAGTCAGTGATTAATATTTCATCCTATGTGTACACCAACTGCTTATCTATATTATAATTCTAAAACAAAAATACATACTAAGAAATAATACTACTTACGAAATCATAATACAAAAGAAAATATATCTGAGTATTTTATCCTGTCTCTGAATCATGACCATTGTATTGAAGAAATATATCCACTGTTTCTTTTATAACTATTTGAATTTTTGCCATTATGTCAACCATTTACACTTCTCCATAGTGTTTGATTCTGTATTGCTGAATTGGTGGAGATCCTGAACAATAATATTAAATAATTCTGCCACTAAAATCTCTTGTTGGAGAACAAGTCTACAATGAATAGTCCATATCCAATATAAGCAAATGCACCATTAGGATACAGATGGTTCTAATACTATAATTGTGTCTTGCATAAGGAAATATTCCATAATAAAGAATGTCTGGGTTTGGAGGAAAAGGTATATCTATTTTCCATCTTTCTTTTACCTTGTCCCAAAACTCTAAAATATAGGGGCACTTAAGATACAGATGATCCATTGTTTCAATTTGAACAAAGCATCCCATTCTAGGGCAATATCTCTCTTGAAGCTGTTTGTGTTTCTGATTGCCTTTTACATTTATCCTACCATGGATGCCTAACAAAACTACATCCCACATTTTTTCCAGGATTCCATCATCCAATAATAAAGCTGCAATGCAGTCCTGATGTGCCTTATAGAACCGAGAGAATGGGTGCTTCGAAAAACACCCCAATAGTACATCTGCATATAATAATTTCCTAGGAAAGTCTAACACTGTAATATAATCAATTTTTCATTTTTGTATGTTATCAAACACCCCCTTCCCAAAATACAATGAGCCTAGGGGAGCATTTATTTTTATGCTGAAAAACACCTTCCTGCCACTGTTTCAGGATACTGGTTATCGAAAGGGCACTCCATTGTGTCCAAATTAGATTACTACTTTTCATAACTAGCACAATATTTGCATATAAGAAGGTCATGAAGAAGAATAATATAGGATTTGGCATATTTACTCCTCCATCCTTAAGTCCCTTATATAATATATTTCATTTAATTAAGTTCAGTCTATTGCCTCAAAAACAAGAAAAGAAACGCCCCACTTCACTCATTTCTAAGGTTCTTGGTATGGGGAATATGTAACTTGAATATAAAAAATATTGATTTCAAAAAGGTCCTGATTATGTAAATTCTCTTTTGCTTACTTGTCCTCCAAGAGTTCCAGCAAGTTACCTTCTCTTTCCTTTTTATCAATCTTTGTTTCCAGTTATACTGGGCCATATCACCCTCCCCAAAGTACACTCCTAATATTTTACATGGTTCTGTGGAGACCTGTTTCTCTGCCACCTCTGTGTCTTGCTGTGGAGTACCTTGAATGCTAAAGCATTTTGTTTTTTTTCATATTTAATTATGCTCCTGTCTCTTTAAACAAGGCATTTACCAAGATACACACCTTATGTACTGATATTCCATCTGTTGCTAAAAGACATAGATCATCTGCATAGGCTATAAATTTTACTTACAGAGCTATATTTTGTCTAATCCCGGTAATCAGGGGGACCTTCGTATTATCCATAATTTTGGATCTAGGGTAAAAATATAGAGCACTGTTCTCAAGGGGAACCTTGTTAAACCCCTCTTTCAGTGTTACATCTAGCACCCATCCTATCATTTTCATACGGCCTCACATATGAAAGTGCGTAGCACATTTGTATCCAATGTATAAACTGTACTGGTATCCCATAAGAGTTTAGACATTGCCACAAAAAATTGTACGAGACTGTATAGAATGCCTTGGCTTGATCTAAACTAATGACAAAACCCAGTGACAGCTCCTTGGTCCTTGCCCTTCCCTCTGTCGATGTTATTTCTCTTAAGATCAAGTCATCCATGATCTTTCTCCCTGGGACTGAGCTGAATTGACATGAATGAATTAGGTCCCCCAATACTTTTGCCAATCTATTTCCCAATAACTTAGCGAAGTTCTTAAAGTCAGTGTTCCATAAAGTGATAGAGTGCCAGTTATTTGTATCCTACTGTGTACCTGCCTTATATAAAAAAATCATGAGATCCTCATACATCTGAGTAGGTAAAATATCTTCTGTTATAAACAAATTATATATCGATAATCGTTCCTGTGGCATAAACTCCCACAATACTTTATAAAGTTCTCCTGGTAGTCCATCTAATCCCGGTGATACCTCATTTTGTAAAGCCTGAATCACCACATGCAATTCTGCTGCTACAAAAGGAGCCAACAATTGCGATAATTGGGATGAATTCAACAATGATAAGTTGGCTGCTTGTAATAATTGTGAGATAAGTTGTGATTCTGGTGCTGGTGTTCCAAAAGTTTGTATTATATGGGATTCCAGAAATCCCATAATACCCGAATTATCTGTGAATACCTCACCTTGCAGAAAGGTTAACTGAACAATTTGTTTCTTTGAAATCCTATTTTGACAGTTTAAAAAGGGGTTGGTAAAGGGATGTTCCTTTTTTCCCTGTGTCCCAAATGCTTGTTCCTTCTCTAATGATTTTAACCTATTGTACTGATACTGAATCATCTCATTTTTAATCAAATTTATCTCCTTAGTTAAGTTAACATGTAATGTATTTTGCTTTGAAATCAATAACTGTAAGTAATTCCAGAGATCCATGTACTGTTGATACACTGTCCTTGTTGGTACTAGAGCTTTCTGTTGGAAATAAACTATTAAACAAAGTTTCTTATCTTCCCACCACCAGCTGATAGTATCATAGAGGCACAAAGTAGATATCCTATCTTGCACTACTTGTGACAGTTCCTGTTTTATAATGGGATCTAATAGTAATTTGGTGTTCATCCTCCAGAAACCCTGACCGGCCTCCCTTGTTGGTATAGATGACACACTGCCCCCCACCAATGTGTGATCCAAGGTTTCAATTGGAAAATATACTGTGGAAATTATTGGTAATGATTTTTTTACAAATATAAAATCTATGCAGGATGATAATGCCCATTTGTAAAAGGTAGGTGTACGTGCGTTCCCTTTTACACTATGTGCATCTGTTAGACCAGCCTGTTGTAATATTTTTTGTAAAAAGGATTTATCACAATAAACCTTTTGATGCATTGAAGCTTTACAATGGGCTTTCAAATTAATGTTAAAATCCCCTCCTAGAAAAATCTGTCTGCTAGTACAAAGGAAAGTCTGAACTTTTGCCAGAAGTTCAATCCTTGTAGCCTTCATCTGGTGCCCATATATATTTATGAGCCTTCATGGCAGAACTTTCACCATTACATCCATCACCAGGGCCTGACCAGGGTCTATCTCCATAGTTCTCTGGACTACCACATTTAGGATCTTAAAACAAAAACCCACTCCGCAGCAAGCTTGCATCCCACTTGACCAGTATGAGGTCCCCCGGTGCCACTGTCTAGTGGCCAGTTGCATTTCACTGGCAATATGCAGACAGGTATCCTGTAAGAAAAAAACATCAAACAATAATTACTGTAATATTGAAAGCATGGCAGTCCATTTCACAGCAGATTTAATACTATTCACATTGAGGCTTGGTTTACTTGGTTTCAAGGGACAAAAGAATGCTACTGCCCATCTAGATTGTCCCCCACCACATTGGTGGGATAATTATACCTTAGGGTTATTCCACTCCAACCAACAATCCAACCCTTTCTTGAAGGCTAGATTGGAGCTGCTATCGACTAAGTGTTGCGGAAGAATATTCCATAATTTAGGAATATTTACTGTAAAGTAGTTTAACCTTTTGTTGTTCTAGTTTTAGAAACAAATATCTGTTTGTTATGGTACCGTGGGAATTCCAACTAGTTGAGAAATGTAAGCCACAGTGATGCATTAACTCCTGAGAATTCTGAATTTTATACAAGAGGAGAAGGTCACCTCTGTACTGCCTTGTGCAAAGAGAATGTAACCTCATGAACCTTTAACCTTTCCTCATAATCTAGTTTAGATAAATACGAGACCATTTTTGTGGCTCTTCTCTGCACCCTCTCAATTCTGTCCACATCTTGCCTTAAGTAGGGATTCCAGCAGGGAGATCCATAGTCCAAGTGGGGCCTAACAAAAGTTCTATACAGTGGGATCACACATTCCTGTGTCCTAGACACAAATGAATGCTGGATCCGAGTGAGCAAAGCGTTGGCTTTCCTGGCTATCATCATACAATGATCATTGGAAGATAATTTGTTGTTAATGATTACCCCGAGATCTCTTTCCAATGGTGACACATGAAGGGCCACATTATTCAATAAGTAAGTCTGCCTAGGATTATTCTTACCAAAATGCACAACATGTCACTTGTCAGAACTGAGTGTCATTTTGTTTAAAACTGCCCATTCTTCGATAGATTTTAGATTGTTCCTCATGGATTCTCTGTCTAACACAGTTAGAACAGAGCCACACAACTTCGTATCATCAGCAAATTTCGAGAGAACATTTTCAGGGCCGACCTGCAGATCACTAATAAAGATGTTAAACAGGGTCGGTCCCAACACAGATCCCTGTGGGACCCCACTGGTCACACTCAATGACTGGGAAAGTGTGCCGTTAATTCTGACTTGCTGATATCTATTATTTAACCAACCTGATACCCAATTAATTATGTAATGTGTGAAACCCATTTCTTTCATTTTGTCAAGCAGAATATCGTAAGGAACTTTATCGAATGCTCTACTGTAATCAAGAAGTATTACATCCATAGGTATGCCATCATCCATGCCCATACTAACATGATTATAAAAGGAAACCAAATTAGTAGTACAGGAATACCCCTGTCTAAAGCCATGTTGTGTAATATCAGTCATGTTACCCTCAATAGCTTCATGATCTAGCAATTTCTTAATAACTTTCTCCATGATTTTACTTATAACAGAAGTTAAACTTATCGGACAATAGTTTTCAGGTCTGGAATGATTACCCTTCTTGAAGATTGGGATTACTGTCGCCAATGTCCAGTCCTGTGGAATCAGTCCTTCATATAGGGATTTGTTAAAAATAATTGTAAGGGGTTTGGTGATAGCAGCGGCAGACTCAATTAAAAATCTGGGATTGATATTATCTGGTCCTGGACTAGAACTGGGTTTTAGGGACAAAATTGCTTTTAATGTATCCTCTTCAGTAATAGTGTAGGAGGGAGTAACATTATTTGAATGCTTAAAGAATTTAGGAACTTCTTTCGTGGTAAAAACTTAGCAAAATTGCTTATTAAATGTGTCTGCTATATCCCTGTCCGTAGATATAATTGTTTCATTTATGCATAGGGGCCCCATGTATCTATTATTCATTTTTTTATTGTTGAGGTAGGAAAATAATGCTTTATAGCTGTCTTTGGTATGAGCCAGATGAAACTCAAGTTTCTTTTTAGATTGCAAGATGGCTTGTTTTAATAATTTTAGAGTTTTCCTGTATTGAATGAGCAATAATTCCTTGGTGTCCCCCTTACTGTTTGTTACACGTGAAAAAAGTCTCTGTTTATCCTTAATTGAGGCTTTAATAGTTTAATAGTTTTAATTGCCAGCCTTATGGGCGGAATCTCATGCAGATTGTTTTTATTTCACACTGGATCTAGTTATCCTTTTCCTTTTCCCTGGAAGTTTATTTTGTGAAGATAAAGGAATGTTAAGCTCAGTCAGCAATTTAGCTTGTGGATTTTGTGAGGCTTCTACTGGGTCATCTTCTTCTACCCTGTCACCACAAGACTGAAAGGCCACAAATCTGTTCACCAAAAGCAAAGGAGATAATGCATTCCCAGTGTAAATGTCCTGTACTGTTTCTTTGGGGGGGTGTCCTTGGGAGTTTCTTTTCTCAATGGGTCACTGCTAAATCACCTCCTTAATCCCTGTGCAACTACCAGTAGGTACCCCAATCTGGGCGGGGGTGCATCTTTCTCCAATTCCAAATCTGGAGGTACTCTAGGGAAAGGAGGGGTATCACTGATTTTGTATTTCATATTTCCAGCTGTAGTATTGTCTTTCCCCATTCACTCTGTATCATTATTTTTTTGGGAGGGTTCTACTTGCCCTACCTCTTCTGTCACAGTGTTACCATGTAAGTTCTGTCCAAAAGAATTACTAGGTGGTGGGCTTTGAGGCCAAGGCCTGTCCATTCTATTGAGAGCCCTCATGCCTCCCCCCTTCCTCTGCCTCTCCATCTTATGGGAGAGGCCTGTCTTGTGTGTTCACCATCAGATTGCCTAAAGGATTTTTTTGCGAGATGTAAATAATAATCCTGTTCAGTACTATCCTCCAAATTGTGGGCCACCCATGGGCATGAACTGAAGGTGTGCTCATCATTGCCACATAAATTACATGGGGGGGGCTAAGCATTGGGTTGCAGTATGACCCAGCACACCACATTGGAAGCATTTGGATTTGTCACAATCTGTATTCAGATGCGTTAAGGATCCGCATCTGTAACAACTTTGGGGCTGTCCAGAATAAAAAAGGATTCTCCTGTCCCTGCCCAGGAAAAAGGAGTTGGCTAAATGTTGGATACCCTGATCCATTTGATTTAATTGTACATGGAATGTCCACCCTCCAATCCAAAAACTGTTGTCATCCATAATTGGGTTGGGTCTCCCAAAGACGGTGCAGCGTTTTTCTAGCCAAAATATTACATCATTGATATTGACTCCTTCATTATGGAAAAGAATAATTACAGTCTTAATAGTGGGTTTTGTACTGGGAATTGCCATGAACTCTTTCCATATGTCAGTGTTTTTTATTTCATAATACAGTCTCCTAAATGTGTCAGGTGATGCTACTATACAGAAGCTAATAGCATAACAGCTATCCCCTGGTGAAAGGATAAAGGCATATACTTCTGCCGGTGTAAAACCAAGAAACTCCTTTATTAAATACGTTCCAACCCAGTGTCTATCTGGGGACAGAGGGGCCAAACCTTTGTATCTGAGGTGGACCACAAACTTTCAGTTGGCCACATCCACAGGTTTCTGAAACAATCCTGCATACATTTTTTTTTACTCTGAGCAATGTCTTGCGCATCTAATTCACCCCCTTCTCTGTTTGCCTCATTTATTTTAACAAAAGAAATTGTACCTGACATTTGTGTGTCCATCATCACCTCTTCTCCCCCAGATTAAAGGAGTGGTACGAGACAGACAAAGCCCAAAGAAGCTCTTCTGGAGGAGTCTGGTGCAGGTCTTGTCCCTGGGGGAGGTTAGCATCTGGCACAGTATCTTTCTCTTGCGCCTTGCCTTCAGTTCGCACAGCTGCAGCTGTCACATTTGTGTCATCCTGGTTCTTGCCCTGTTGAGTCTGTATTATGGCCTAAGCCACTGTTGCTGTCTACAGTGTTCCTACTGTTGTTTGCTTTGGTGATCCTGAGATAGGGATAGCTGGATCAGAAACCCACTGATTGTTTTTAAACAGCTATCCCGCTTGCTGTAAACCTGCTCCTGGTGTCCAATCTGATGGGGTGCAGCTCAAGTCAATGCTATCATCTGAAAGACCCAAATCATCCGTTTGCATACAGGTGTAGCTAAAGCTGTAAATGGTGCAACTACCCCTGTTTCCACAGGTAAACGCTTACTATTCTCCTGCGTTGGGCTCACCACCAACTGCTTTCAGTTCTTCATTTCTTCCTTTAGTTTAGATATATTTGTTTTATACTCCAATTCTGCTGCTGACATTGTTTCAAGAATTTGCAATTTCTTCTTCTCCAGTACCACTTTTAAATGGTCTTCTTCCAGTATTGTGTCTATATCCTTGATTATCAAAGGCTGTTCAGAAGATGGAATACTATCGACCTTTGTGCCAAGTTCAGACTGCTCGATTTCCATCCCTTCACCATTCTCATTTTCATTCTCCAAATACGCTGTGCCATTCACTTTTGGTGACTCCATAACTCCTGCTGTACAACCTTCCCCCCTGTCATGGTTTGATCCTGACTGGGGTTCTCCATGCTTCCCGCAGTGCAACAGCACTCCCTACAGGAAGGTAGGGGAATTTTTTATTTGATCAATAATATACATTAACAGAAGGAAACAAAAATCAAATAAGTCACATGTTTACAACTGAGAACAAGTCAAACAAAATATAACATAAGAAAAGATAAATATTAAAGATATTCACATTTTATGTCACCCCCAAATTCATAGACAGTAAGATCATGAGTTAAACAATTAAAAATTCCTCCATAAACCCAAACCATTTCTCCTATCATTTTTAAGTTCTTTATGATATATCATCATCAAGTTTTGCATCACGTGTATTATTACTTGCTGTGTGCTATAAGTATTCTGTTGTAACACTAAAGCACATCTGGCTTGCTATAAATAAAACCTACACAGAGAAAAAAACAATCGCAAAGTGCTTCCATTATACCTATCCAAACTTATTGGATATAGACCATAAACAATCATTTCATATGTTATTTGAGAAAGATTCCTATCACCCCAAGCTATTAAGATGTCAGACCAACATTTCTGAGAAAAAGGGCATTGAAAATAAAAATGATCCTGGGTTTCTAATACTCCAGGACAAGTTTCCCTAGGACACGTGCATTCTTCTAATTGTTTGTGTTTATGAGAGTTCCTTACTCTTAATCTACCATGGCAGGAGAGACATATTGTATCCCATACTTTGGGTGGAAGACGTTTATAAATCTCATCTAGTCTAGCTTCATAAGGTACTAGTTTACTTGGAGTTTCTAGAAAATGTTTTGTTAAAGTCACTGAATAGAAGGATCTCCTGGGGTTCTTAGTAAGCTGCTTGGAAATATTCCACCCTTTGATTTTATTACAAATAGAGGATAAATAGACAGGAAGATTCAATTTTTTTAAAGGACCTGGGTAGGCCCATATGGGAGGACCAGGACTCTAAAAATTCCTGTAATATTGTTTTTAAGTTTTTAACCATGTGGGACATGAGATCGCAAGTGTAGGCACAATTCTGATATACAAAAATAGAAAAGAAAAATAAAACAGGATGGATAATTCTGACCCCACCTTGACTATAATCCTAATAAGTATGCATCCTTTTCACTGGGTTTAACCTACTCCCCCAAAACCCACAAAAGAATATATTCAATATTTTTACTTCCAACTGGGAAGGTAATGGAAAAACATGAGCTACATGCAACAAAACTGGAACCACTAAGGAATATAGTAATGACACTTGTTTCTTTTTTGAAATTATATTGTTTTTCCAAGCTGCCACTATACATTCTACCTTCTGCAATGCACCTATCTAGTTTAAAGTGGCATCATCTAGACTACCAAACTGTAGGTGTAAGATATGTACCAGATCTGTAGAAACGAAAATATTTGCATAAGAGATCAGGGGACCTGGGTCTTGAGCTGAGGGGTGGGTATATAAGACACCCCTACTTTTATCAAAATTCTGTTTGGAACCTGATATATTTTCAAATGTTAAAATCTCTCTTGCAAGAGTGGATTCATTTAAATTTGAGGAAGTGCAGATGCATATGTCATCTGCATATGCACAAATATTTGGAATTGGGTTGTTATCTTTAAATCTAATTTGGGGTATACTTTTAGATTTTACAATTTTCCTCAGGATAGGGTCTATCTGGAAGGCATAATGCAAGGGGCTCAGGGGGCAACCCTGATGAACCCCTTTCATCCCCCTGAAGGGTTGTCCCTGAATCCCATTTATATAAGGAATTATATAATATGAAGTGTACAGTAATGCCACCCACTGAATGAATATGTCCAGAATACCATATTTTTTCAAAACCTGGAATAAGTAATGACCCTCTCAAATGCATTTTCTTGATCCAGGGCCAGAATTAAATATTGTGTGTCATTATCTCTTCTTTGAGAAACTGCTTCTCTCAAAAAGGTCAGATTATGGTACATTTATCTGTTCTGTATTGCACAAGATTGTGCTGGACTGATGAGCATTTCTGCTGCTTCTGATAACCTATTCAAAATTATGATTGCTAGTATTTTGTACTCTATATTTAATAGACTTATGGACCACCAATTTTTTAAATTATGTTTATCCCTTTTCTTATATAGTAAAATAACCAAGGACTGGGATATGTTTGTAGGGAGAGATTGTGATGCCTAAATGTCAGAAAAGCCATCAGTTAAAATGGGAACAAGGAACTCTGAGAATGTAGAATAAAATTATGTTGTCAAGCCCTCTGGACCAGGGGCTGAATTTTTCTTTAATTTAGACATGGCTCTGTGAGTCTCTTCTAAAGTAACTGGTGCTGATAAATTGATAATTAATCCTGGGTCTAAAGATGGAACCTTTATATCTTTGAGCTAAGAGTCATCCCAGACTGCACTAGAAAGGCTTCCAAACATGTTATAGATATATTTTTGTGCTATGTCCTGTATATGGGTGGAGTCTGAATACTCCTCCCCAGTATTTGGGTTTAATGCTGGATCTAAGATTGTGTGCTGAATTCTATCCTGACAACTTTTGTAAATGTCTAAAGATGTCTTTGAGCCCTGTGTGCCAAATTGCACCTCCTTTTTTAGTGATTCAGCTCTATCATACTGTACATTAACCATTTTTAGCTTAATTTCTTGAATTTCAGCTGAAAGATCTAGACCTTTCTCATGTGAGTGAGAAATAAGAGAAAACAGCTTTTCCCTTAATTTTAAATATTGTAAATATTTAGATCTTGCCATTTTGGCTGCATTCTGGATAAAAAAAAATCTTTACATTCATTTTTTGTGTCTACCACCATTCACTCAATGAATCAAAAGCCTCTAAAACTGTATATCTCTACTGCTCAATATTGGGACAATATAAAAGTTGGTTGTTTAACTTCCATTTGGGAAATCTGTATTTCCCAGATTGTATTGTAGAGGGGCGGTTACTATAAGTTGAAACTGCTAAATGGTCTGAGGTTTCTCAAGGAATGGTATGGGCTTGTGTTGTGATAAGACATTTTGATAGAAAAATAAAGTCAATCTTGTAGCGAGCGAACCTTTTAAAAAGGTTTTAGCTCTGATGTTATTCACTTCGATGTAACTGTCCTTTAGGTCTGCTGTTTTTAAAATAGAGTTTAAGCAATTAGTGTCCCCAAACAATTTTGTGGTGCAACCCCCTTTATCTGCTAGAGACAGAGAGCAATTAAAGTCTCCTCCACAAATTATGTGTTTGTTGGTATGTAAGTATGGCTGGATAAGTTTAAAAAGTTCTGAACATGCTGCAATACCTTGTGATGCATATATGTTCACATACCTAAAGGACAGTGTTCCTAAATTAACATCTGGGAGCAATGCTCTGCCTGGACTGATATCTAGACTTCTGTGCACTGAACAATCAAACCCCTTAGCAGTATCCCTACCCCATCACAGGTATCTGGATCTTGTGACCAGAAGTATGGGCCAAAATTCCAGGAGTCTTTAACCTATTTAACTTCATAAGAAGTTTTAATTCTAGTGTCTTTTAGTAATATGATGTTGTTGGGAAGATCTTTTAATATCTGAAAGGTGGTCATCCACTTTCTATAATTCTTAATGCTGCAAACATTCAGAGTGAGAACAGAAAGCTGCTGCCCCCTTCCTATATTTACCTAAGAGAGACTTCTCAAGGGACATTCCTATGATAGGTTCTTTTTGTTTAGGCATGTGGGAAGTCTGTGGATCTGAGGATATGTCTGTTTTTGCAGAGGAGGAAAGAGAATCTGAGTCACCATCATCCTCTACCATATCTCCTCATTGGCATCTTTTTGCTAATGAAAGAAATTTGTTACTAGTTACAACTGAGGAGATTTTGGGAGGAGTCTTCTCTGCCTTCCTTTTGCATCTCTTTTTTGGGGGCCTACTGGAGTAAACTGTGGGATTACCAAAGGTGGGGGGGTAACATGCTTGCTATCTCCATTTCCTCAGTGTCTATATTAGGAACCTCCTCACACAATTGGTCATCACTTCTGGAGGAAGGCCCTTGATTTATTATGCTAGTGGAGGGTAGAGTTACAGAAGTCTGTGGAAGTTCTGAGTCATGGGCCCTGTGATCCCCTGATTTTCTTTTGGCTTCCTGAGCTTGACATTTCTCTAACAAATGAACTGGGTCTTGCTGAGCTCTGTCCATTCTATTTTTTTTTTCGGCCCAAGGGCAGCCCTGGTATGAATGGCCTTCTTCCTCACAGAGCTTGCACTTAAGGGGTTAGGGTACCCTAAACTAACGTGACCATATTCTAGGCAGAGATTGCATCTGGGCTTGTCACACACAGAGCTAAGATGTGCGTGTTCCCCACATTTGTGGCAGGTTCTAGGCTGCCCTTGGCAAAAACACAGGCCCCTGGCTCTCCCAATAAAAAAAACTCCCTGGAAGGTGCCAAATACCCTGTTCAGTATTTTTTAACTGCACTTTTACATTCCAATTACCTGTCCAGACTAAATCTTCATCAAGGATAGGGGTAGGGGCTTCTAAAATATTGCAACACTGTCTAAGCCAATACTGAACATCTGAAATGTTTACCCCCTCATTCCTAAACAGCAAAGTGATCATTTTTCTCATTGGCTTTGTCAGAGGTATAGGAAAAAAAGATTGCCATAAGTTAGAACTGGAGACCTGAGGATACATTGCCCCAAATCTTTCTAATGTCTGGTTAGTTTTAAAACTTATGTCTTAGATGGGTTCACCTTTAACACGAATAACTGCAAATAACTCATAAGGTTGAATCCCCATGCTTTCTTTTAACATTCTGTGTAATAAAGGTTTTCTGTCCAGTGCTAAATCAATATTCCCAGAGAATTTAAGTCGCATATCGTTTCACCGTTGTGCTGGTTCACCTGTATTTTTGAAAAGATCTGTCATGAAAAGTCTCTTTGGTGCTCTGGTTGTTTCTTTCTGGGCTGGTTCCTCTTCTTGTCCTGGGACAGCGTTATTCTGTGCTGCAGATGCATCTGGAGTCCCTGTATGTGCCAAGGAGTAGTTGGGTGTGTGCAGTGTCCATTTCTGTTGAGTCCTCATTTCGGATACTGTGTTCATCATGAGCACCTTCACCAACAGAGGTGCAGAAAAGTATTATCTCGTCTGCTGAAACAGGATGGGGAGAAGTCCAGCCGGTTGTTCAGGGCCATGTTGCCATCCTGCAGCTCACAAAGCTGCTTCAGGAGTCCAGTTGCTGTGAGTCTGCTGAGAATCCATTGCTCTGCCTTTGCGGAGGGAAAATTCAGACTGTTTTATCACATCTGTCACATCAGATAAGTTCTCTGTGTTTGCTGAGGTAAACTGAGATGGAAATGACAGCGGGGGTGAGCAAGGCTCACAATTAGAAGAAATGTTATCCGTGGGTTGTTTTGAACTTTCTTCCTCATTTAAGTTTTAACAGGTACTTTTTATTTTCAAGGCACTTCTTAACAGGGCTCCTTGAGAAAGCCTAGAGGTTTCTTGCTCTTCACTTACTTGCGTATCAACATCTGTAGGCCTCACAGGCCCAATTCTAGAAGGGTTACACCAGGCGTAACAGCAGTTGTGCCAAGTAGAATGGTGCAAGTAGCAACTTACACCAGCAGTTGTGACATGCGCAATTCTACAAAGTGACCTGCAACATGTCACAATCCACTTGCGCCAAACAGCTGTTACGCTGCATAAACCCCCTGTGACATGGTGCTAGGGGGTTTACGGCAGCAGTTACACCCAATTCTAGAAGGGCAGCCACAAAGTGCCCACATCGGGATTATACAAGAACCCCCAGAGGAGATCTGGCAATGTAAGTTATATCAGCATTTAGCTGGTATAACTTACGGATGCCCCCAGGGATCCTGTAGACCCATCAGCTGTCTTGTGGACAGTGCACAGTTTCCCAACCCCATGCCCAGCACACCCCAGCAGGGCCCCACAGGGTTACCCATACCCGTAGATCCCCGAAACAGCAGTTGGCAGAAGCCCCACAGGGCGGCGCTTCCATCCCCCACCCATGCCCCAAACCGCAAGTTGCCCACCGCATATGCGGCACTACATCACTGTACAGTACTATTGGTGAAATTGATCCCATGTCCCTGGTAGTCTAGTGCTTTCAAACTGTACAGTTAGAAGACACTATAATCTCATTTCCCCAGTAGTCTAGTGCCCCTCACTCCAGCCAGCCAGCTCACCACCCCTCATTCATTCACGCCACTGGCACAGCCACCACCTTCATGGTTGTCATCGACTGGCGCAGGTGCTACTGCATACACCAGAAACCACTGAGTGCATCCGTGCAGTGCTTCTACTGCACCCAGTCAGTGGCTGGCCATGGAGGTGAGAGGTGAGCTGTGCCAGTGGCCGGCTGGGGATGGATGGGGGGTGCTGGGTTGGCTGGCACAGCTGGATGGGGTGGGGGGCCACTATACTACCAGGGAAATGGGGATTATGTGTTCTTTTACAACTGTACAGTTCGGGGGCACTAGACTACCAGGGGAATGGGGTTATGTTTGTTATTACAAATGTACAGTGGGGGGCACTAGACTACCAGGGTAATGGGGTTATGTTTGCTTTTACAAATGTACATTTCGGGGGTACTAGACTACTAGGGACACGGGATTGACTTCACCAGTAGTACTGTACAGTTTTGTAGTGCCACATATGTGGCAGGTGACCCGGGGGTCAGGGCACAGGTGGGGGTGCACTTGTGACCTGGCAGTGGGTTGCAACATGCTGGCCAGGTACACCCTCTGTGCGGCATACCTAGCTGCATGTCATAAGTCACAGGACTTTGCTGTGGAGACTCTGCCCTTTCTAGAATAGGGCGCAGGGTCAGTGTCGCAGTTGTGGATAGCGCAGGTTGCGTTCGGTGGCAACTTGTGCCACCTTTCTAGAATTGGGCCCCACATCTGTATTTTTTAAAGGGTTTTGTACCTGTTGGTGAACTTTGTCCAATAATTCTTTATTTGAGGTAGTAGAAGAGGATAAATCAATATCTTCTTTCGGACTTTCTTTTGCATCAATAGTAGTGAATCCAGACCTGCAACCTGCTGCTTCACCATCCTCAGCCTGACTGTCTGCCATGTTGGATAGACAGACAAGGGTTCCCCCTACTGCAGATATGCAGGAAGGAAGGGGAATTTCCCCGGTGCCCTGGAAAAATTTCTCCCATTCACTAAAAATACCACCAACAGCTTAATTTGGTTCAAGGTCAGTTGGCATTCATCTGTATCCCCCTCCCTTGGGTTATGCTTGAAAATAGGCAGAATTTGTCTAGTGCACTTACCCAGTCAACAAAAACTAAGTAAATTAGTACGTAGGAAGGAATGAGAAGAAGAAAAACACATTTTCTTCTGATAATCTTCTGGTGCAACAACTGGCAGGAGTGTGTTCGGGCAAATTCTTTCAGCAGACTCAAATTGCTGCAAAGGCACCACTGCACCACAGCCCCCAGTCCATCCCATTAACCCCCCTCGGGGAATTCTCCACCTCCTTTTCTGAGTCTCCAACTACATCACCATCTGCACTCCAGTTCTGGAAGAGAAAGAGAGACCGGGAGCGGACCGGGGACAGAAAACTAGAAAACTAGCCACGCAAGATGACCTGGAAAGACTGTGCACTTAGACAGGTACGGAAAATGTTTTGATAAAAATTAAAAACAATGGTGGCATACCTTTTCTGGAAAAAAGCTTGCATTGCACAACTCCTGCTTGCCTAGCTTCTCCACAACTCAGCAGTGTGCAGCAGCTTAGCTCCTCCCTGCATCTGGAAGGCTGTTCCCATGTTACATTTCAGTGCAGCACACTACAGCAACAATATTAGATATACCTGCCATACACAACCAGCGGCATGCCACACTCGCTAAGAAGAAACTCCACAGACATTGCAGCAACACAGGTAAGGACATCACCTGCAACACCTGGCTACCTCCTAAGCTATCCTTTTTATCACCTGCCTGCACTTATTACACATATTAACATCAACAGATGCAGGCAATATAACACATGTCCCTGTTTTTGTGGGGGCTGTGCCCATGAACCCTTCTATTTATGGAATTCTACTCCACGCCGCACATTGACTCAGAGGATCACTGAAATTGCATGGTCACTTATATTGTAGGGTTTTGTACTGTGCTGGTTGCTCTTTTTGTAGTTGCCCAAGTGTATTTGCTGATTTGTATTCACCCATATTGCTTCACTCAATTGACATGCTGCCTTCAGATAGTAGCTCCTGATGAAGATATTGCTACTTGCATGAGCTGGTACATTGATGAAAATGAAGAAGTTCCTCAATGTTGTCAATTTTCCACGAAGAAGCAGCTTGTTCAAATATTGGTATCAGCATCTGCAGTTAGTGGCTGGCTGCAACCTGTGATGCCACTGGGGTACTTGTAATAGTGAAATAGAGGCTACATATATACAGTAGCTAGTTTAAAAAAACAGAAAGACAGAAAAGAAAAAAAGAAATGAAAGCGAAACACACCCTAGTATATAAAGAAAGGATCAAACTCATCATTTTCAAATACTAAACCAACTCGATTGGCTATCTGTTCCAAATAAGGAATCAATGTTGCATTTTACATTTACAGTAAGATAATGAATATAGGTACTCCAGTAACATTATGAAATGTACTTGTTAATTACTCCTCCATCTATGAGTCATGATCATCTTTAAAATCTTAATTGGTCTTACCACTTGTATGTACACATGCAGGGAAAATAACCTTCACTTACTGTGCCACTTCTGTGCGGAAATCCTTGCCTATTACTGTCAAGCAATCTACCTCCACTAGCATTTTCTTTATGGCAGCTTTTCGTTTAAAAGCTTGAATGAGTGTGTAAGTACATGAATGTATTGATGCATTTGCCATTTTTGGGTCTTAATATTATTTTACGTCTGTACTTAGTTGACTTGACTTAATTCCAAATAAATTAAATGAAAAAAGGAAAGAAGATAAACAAATTGGCAATACTACAATGCTTCTTTCCCATTTTCAGGTAAAAAAAGGAGATGATAAAATATATGTCATGGTCACCAAACTGAACAAAGTGGATAATATTAAAGAGGGGTTAGGTGTTCTGGTACTGATCCGGATCTTCAGGCATTTGACCAAGAAGACCCAGGGAAATCCAAGACAGCATGCCTTTTGGGGGAGTCTAGGCCTGACTTGGAGCTGTGCCACATGTTAAGATATTGGCAATGCTACCTTGATGGCCCAGCTCAGATTCTAATCTGGAGCAACTCAGTCTCCTTGAAATTGACTCATATGATCTGAGTCAATTAGAAATACGTTCATGGAGTTTCAATTGGGTAAACTCTTAATATGCTCATGCTTCAGAAAGTCTCACAGGACCTATATTCTGCAACATTCATGAGTGCTTCTGACTTTCTGAACTGCAAGATCATTGAGGACAGCCCTTTGGCCCATTTAAATAATAAGTAACTGTGAACTTATACAATCTGTTACAAATTGGGAGTTTTAACTTCATGTGAGACCTAGTCTTTACAATGGATTATGGATACCAGTTTGGAATACTAGTTGTGATATAGTCCAACTTGAATAGTTCCACCATTCGCTGATGAAGCCCACCAGAGTGAAACATTGGGCACGGAGAATGATTGCATTTAGCATCTGAATAAATTAGTACAGAGGTTAGAACTGATTGTGTTGTGTGGTTGAGCATTCCATTGGCCTAAGTTATAAACATAGACACCTCTGAGAGTAGATCTGAACCAGCACTCCCATTCCCAACATTACCTTTTTACTACTTATTTTGCATTAACTACAGTGGAGTCAGCCACGATGAAGCACAGTAACTTGCAGTAATGACAGGTCACAAAATCCTGCATGACAAAAGGGCTTAATTGCCATTGACTTACAATGGCCCCTCCAGTAATCTGCAGCATTCTGTGATATTCTGCTGTATTTCCACATTGCATCCTAGCTGTCACATCTGTACACACAGTATGTGAATTGAAATGGACTAATGCCACTAGTGAATCAAGTCCAGCTTTTCTTTATCCCAATAGCTGTATCTTGAAATATTGTTGTCCCTTACAACTGGGTAGAAATCAGTAGACTCCTAGACAATTTATAAGAATCACTTCTATTGTTGTTGGTGTTTACCTACCGTCTGTGTGACTGTGGCCTTCCTTCCTTTTCATCCCTTTTCATCTACAGTATATCCCATTGGGTTTGCTTGGCAATTTGCCAGTTTCAGGCACAAAAAAGCTGACACTCTTTTTTTTTTATCATGCAGCAACTGCATAGCTTAAATTTATGTATGGGTAACTAGTTTAACAATGAAAAATTGTGTCTGAAATAAAAAGAGTCATATGTTTTGATACAGTTCAGTTTTACAGACATTAAAAGATAATATTTTATCAGGTGCATCTTAAATTCACGTGCTGTGTAGGCAATCTTTCATTAGCTTTTCCTCCTTGGCTTGTACCCTGTTAAATCAATAGTTCTTGAAAATGGTTTCTGTTCAGTATAAAATTTTGTAGTTCCAGTAGAAAACATCAGCACAAATTAAAGCTAATTGATCCTAATAAGCATGTACCAGTTTAGAAAAGGTTCTGATATAACTAATTAGAAACAGTTATTGAAATTCAGCAATTAGTAGAGTAAGATAGCTCAACAAAGACATATAATGATGCTAATTAGTCCTATCTTGCATGAGTAATTAAGGTTAATTAGAACAGTAAGGTGTATACCTGTAGCATAGAGGCAAAGAGTAAAATATTGCTGCAAACCTTTGAATGTTATATATATATATAGAATATTAAGTTGGACCATATGAAATCTGATTTTTTTTACAGAGAGAGAGGGAGAGAGAACTATTGACTCATGAGCAATGCAGGTGTGAGTCAGTTATGAAGGTTGCTGAACTAGTGAAATAATAAAATAGACTTCACTTAAAGCACCCACAAATATCCTATATGACTGTAATCACACCAATGCATGATGCAGGTTCAAGAATATCAAATTAATAAATATACTGTAGCTGTTAAAATTGTTTATATGACAAGATATCAAGTGTGCATCTGTCATACACTGTATGGTAAATTATAAAATGGGTCTGAAAAATAAAGAAACCTGATTGACTGAGGGTTTTGGAAGCCCATGCTGGAAGAAGATCCACTCAGCTGTCTTGATTGTTTACCACTAAAATAAGTACCCTACCATAACTGCAGCCTGAAATGCCCAAAATAATTATGGCTGCCTTGGCATCAGTTCAGTTACCGAAATGCAGGCCCAACTCCCACCCAAACCATGGCACCAATTCATGCCAAATCCCCTGATGAGCTCATATTGTGTTGTAATGTTACTGCCTAGCTGGGTAGTCTCTGTTCTGCTCCCAACTAAGGCTGTTCAAACCACAAGTGCAGCTCTCTCCACTTGAGCAGCCCCACTCTTTATGCCACCGACTGTAGATCCTATATTCTTGGCTCTTGTTCCCACTAAAAGCAGCTCTTCACAAGGCTTCAGTGGGGACTGTTATACTACTGCCAACCATGGCAGTTACATCAGCCTCACAACCATGGTCTTTCATGCTCTTTTCACTCCATGCCATCTTTTTTTCTCTGCTCACCACTGCAGCTCTCTCTCTCCTTGCAGCACTCATGCACAAGCCAGTGCATATAACCAAATCTTTCTGTCTCAACCAGCCACTGTAATTCAATGCTAAAAATATCAAAACCTCATCAAATACCACCTTCCCCTTGAAGCCATGGCTCACCATATTATATTGCTGCTGCTGGTACCTCTTTCTCCATAAACAGTGTTGTCACCACCAACTGGACTACAAGCAGAAAAATTGGACTTTTACCACCTTGTTAATTATGCCCATCTTTCTTTTTTCAAAGATTTACATGAAATCAATTCTAGTTTAATAAAATATATTTTTCCTCTTTCCTGAATGGACCCATTTCATAATTGCAATAAGGCACTCTAGGTTGTGTGTTGTAGTGGGATAACAACACTTATCTGTGGGTGAAGCACTTGTCCTTTGGCCCCATGCTTCAATCAACCCAATGAGTGCTGTTATCCCAGCACACCACACACCTTATCATGCCTTATTGCTTAAATATAGTATCCAGTGATGTAAGCATTTTCAGTGACAAAGCCATATACAAATATTTAGAAATTATGGATTGAAAAACTATTTTCACTAAGCATGTTTTTCTGAACTGCTTCTCAGCACATACTAACATATACCCAATTTCGTGTGTGTGTGTGTGTGTGTGTGCAAGCAGTGAACACGATACACTATTCTTAAAACAAACTTCTCTCAACAGATGTAGAAGGGAATTTTTTCCCCAAAAGTTTCACCAGGAAAGACATACTGATCTTAAAATAACTCATTTCCAGATGAATCCTCGGAGGAAATAGGGATATAGGTACAGAATAGAACAACTGATTATACAATAAAATAAAACATCATACAGAGATATAAAATTCAACTGTTGTATAAGAAATTTGTTTTCAAACAGTGCAAGAAGTAAGGTGGGCTATATTGGGACACTAGCTGGTGGAGGATGCAGCAGAGATTTTAGAAGAAGAAATTAAAAATTTATCAGAGCATCTTTTTGCAGGAACCTTTCCACAAGACTTTTTGTATAAATTACAGAAATAGCTATTTTCTATCCTGGTTGTTGCAGAATTAAATTGCATCTTAGAATGCCATTTGCAAAATTCTGTCCAACAAGGGAGGAATGGTAGTGCATGGTGAACAAGCTCAATCAAATGGAAAAGCTGAAACACTCAAACTATTGAAGGAGATCTTTGATAATAAAGGGACACAATAGGTAGTATGTATTACCTGGAAGGAGTTTGTGTTAATTTAAGTAATATCTTGGAATAAAGAAACAATTTTAGAAAATATGTAAAGCAAGAGGACTTATGAACATGGAAAAAGGGTTAAACTAAGACCGAAAAAAATAGGCAGAGTCAGAGAATTTATATTGCTTCTGAAGTGAGGTGAGCAAAAGCATGTCAGGTGATTCAAAACCAGTGTGTGTCAATATTGTACATAATGAAACATGACAATAAAGCTTGTTAGTTAAAATCTATTCATGGAAACAATGGCTAAATAAGTTTGCCAGCCACCCTGATAGCCCAATGGCAGGGTGTCATGCAGTTGTGCAGGTGACCTGGGTTCAGGGGAAGCTTGAAATTCCATGTTGGGAGGTAGGCCAGTTCACATCTGCCACTCAGCAATATGCTGTGGTCAGGAGAGGTGGTATTAGGCAATTGACACCACAGTGACCACTACAGTGGGCCAAAGGAGCTTCTTTCTGTGCATGCAGCTGAGGCCAGTAAATGCTGCGTCTGTGTTGAGGAGGAGGGAGGAAGCTGCAGACCATAAGAAAAAAACATACTCCATCTGTTTGATGGCTTGGCTAAAAAAACTCTATCTTAGTCCACATGGTTGAAGGATGCCCCCCCAGAGTTCCTGTCATGGGGGTAATCTGTGTGGGATGTTGGATGTGGGGGGGACTTATTGGGATCAAAGGGGCAATAGCCTAATCATGGTATATCCCTGGGACAAGGGCAAAGCCTTGCAATGAGTACAGCAGGGGAGAAAAAATCTCCACAGAAAAAAGTCTGCCAATATAACCAGTCCAGAGAAAACAACCTATAGCCACTTATAACTGCTTGGCACAAACAAAATAGGGCACTTGTTTCACAGTGTTAGAAAGGGAGAGCATGATGTAAGGGGACTTAGTGGAGGACTTCCCAGGTACAAACATGAACCAATGATCTATCTCTCTGTAACACACACACACACACACACACACATATTCATGTATTTTATGCTGCATTTCATGCTACTGTTTCATCACAATGTTGAACCATAGGACTGTGTTTATGGTGTCTCACAATGTAGAACTCCTCCAAGACTTCTGGTCTCTAATATGTGTAGCACCATACTGCCACACACCCTCCCTTTGATTTTTCCCTGGTTTTTTCAAGAGGGCATAAACAAGGACATTCAAAACCCAGCTATTTTATGGTTAGCCCATGTTTCAGTTATTGCTACTATAGCCATATGGTCTGCACCCATTAATTTATGCAGTTCGTCCATTTTATTCCTTTGGCTCCAGGCAGCATTTGCTATCATCACCCTCAGCTCGTCTTTCATCTCTCCTCTAGTAATCATATCCTTCCTGACTTTTGAAAGTTCATTGTTTCTACATTGTCCCTTGCCTGTTTCCCCTTTCTTTTTTCCATGTTCTAATTAGTTTCCATCTATCAAGCTTGGTTCAACGGTCTCCACTTCAAGGACGACCATGTTGTTGTGCAGAAGTTAAAGTTTATTAACAAAACAATAAAAAAGTAGCAATCAAATATCAGACACTCCCTCCCAAGCACAGTGTTGACATAGCCCCTGTATGGGGTGAAAATATTTTGCTGCACTTGGGAGGGAGCATCCAATATGTGACTGCTGCTGTTTTTATTATTGTAGACCTACATGCCCTGGTGACCCTCATGGAGACTACCTTCAGCTCACAGTATAAGGAAACACAGCAATATGATGTAGTGCTTTATTTGTGGTCTTAGCATGCCACCTACTGACATTAGTCAATATGCAAAGCCTGGCATAACTTCTGAAAAGCTCTGTTGTTACCCAAAAGTACTGCTTATCAGCAATATTGCTTATCTAGGTGTATGTGCATGTGTGAAAAGTTGTAGTTTTGGGTGCTAGACACCCACCTTATCCACCAATGAGAGCCATGTACTGCTCAGTAAATGAGCCATTACTTAGGTAATATACCCCGTTATCTGCATTATATAACATGTTGTAAGTTCTTTGTTCACCAAGTTTTTCTGCATGATCAATCGGGTGTTCAGAGAGGTACCAAACCCCAAGCTGTTTAGGTAAGCTGTTTTATATATGTACCGAATAATAAACTTTATAGACTGCGACACCTGTGTCTGTGCATTGACTTCCATCAAGTAAGAGTATTCTGCCAGAACCCAGCTTGTCAGAACCAAGCTTACAAAGTGGTGACCGTGGATGGACCTGATTGGACAGAACCAAACCAGAGTGAACAAAGGTGTTAAGAAAAACTTTATACAGAATAACTTTCAATTGCTTCCATGCCTGGATGGGTCTTGGATTGCAGAAGGTGAAAGAGCCTATGCCCCCTCATCTTACAGTGGACAAGTGTTTGAGAGACTCTATATAACCTTGTTGCATGACTGCCTGATTTTGGGACTTAGAGTGGATCAATACGCTTTTATTTATTTTTTTTAATACTTTCTATTTTTTTCCCTCCCCTTCCTCCAGCTCCGATATCTTTGGGAGCACCTAGGAGTTATCCTTCTGCAAGTCACTTTATGTGATCTGTCCCTGTCACCCATGGAGCCTTGGTTTGTAGAAACAAAGGGACTAGAGGCCAGGAAGGAGGCTGCACATCAGGGAAGCAGCTCCGGTGCTCCGTCTCCCTCAGAGCTGGAAGGCATTTTCCCTTGTTCTGTAGGGAGTGGCCAATGCCCTGATGTCAAGGTGTTTTCACCGGTGTCTGCCATTACAAGTCCTCTCTCATGCTCCAATGCTTGCTATGCCTCAGGCTTCCACCAGAGGCCAGTCAAGCGCCAAGCAGGAACCCCCCTTCCTCCTGGAAGAGGAGAGCTGTTCATCAGATGCTCAATCCTCTCCCCCCCGCCAATCCCCAACTTCCTGGGCTCATTCTCGAACCTGGGTCACTGGCGTGATGCGAGGTGTGGCCTCCAGCACCTCAACCCTCAGTGCCACTGGGCCTCAATATGCTTTTTAATCTGGATTAGTGCAGGTAGAAGCAGATCTCTCATTCAAACATGGCAATCAGTGCAGAGCTGAAACTTGACATCCTTACTTTCCTAGACTCTCATGGAGTCTGGGGCAGTTTCACGCTGGACGCAAAATTGCATGGGAATCCAATACAGCATGTGTGCACACTGTGTTCAGAAACCTGATCCAAGGCTAAAAAGCATGATCAGAAGGGTTTCATATAGCAGCCCTCTTTGCTGCTTTGCAAGCAGTAGAAGTGGAGGTCCTCATTTTAAGAAAAGAAATTGGGATCTAAAACCCACAAAATGGGTGTGCTGTGGACCAGCCTGGAGCAAGAAGTCAAGAAGGTCTGTAATAAGGCTCAGAGTGAAATGCATGGTACTGTAAAGGACTATGAAAAGATTTTGCAGGATAAGAAGCATGTGTTAAAAATGAATGATTTGTTGACTGGAATGAATGATACGTTGGGGAGTGAGAATGATGAGCTGTGTGAGGAGCTAGGAAGGTGTCAGGAAGTTTCTGACAGGGAAATTAGGGAAAATCTTGAAGTGAGCACTGTGCACAGAGTTTTGCAAGTACACATAGCTATGGGACAGTACAGAGGCAAGGTAATTTTCTCACAATGTAGAGCCAAGATGGTGAAGTTACGCCAGATCATAACTATCCTGAAGAGTCATGCTCTAGCAATGCCGTATCCTTCGGCCTGTCAGTCTCATATCATCGGAAGCTGATGACAGTGATTACAGAGAAATCCAAGATGGTGGTACATGGGACACTGGTGGAAGGAAGCCTCAGCCTCCACCAGTTGCTATCCTAAATAAAAAGGACAGACAAGAGGTACAGGCAATGATCGATCTAACAGTCACAAAGGCCAGGGTCTTGGAGGCACAGTCTGCGACAATCGACCAGGCCATTTCTGACATGCTTAAAAGAGAGGTGATGAAACAAACCCTCATTCAAGACATGGCTATGGCCACTGCTGATGCTGTCATCAAGATGATCACAAATGATTGAGATGGGTGTGCCCCAAATGCTCTGTAGTCTGCACAGGCCATTCAAACAATCACAGACAAAGTGGGCTGCATGAGCCCCACCGATAATTTGAATTGCCATCTGGAAAAAGTGAAAAGTCACTGCGAGATGTTCAATCTTCCTCCTGAGCATAGAGTGTAGGCTCTGAGACAAACTTTTGACCCTACACTGTGGGCCGAACTGCCCAAAGGAGTCCAGTCAGACAATGGGGCCATATTTGAAACAGTCACTGCAGCTGTTCTGCATGCAAACAACCCCAACCTTGTTGGTGTAATCCTGGCACATCCAATCAAGCAGTACACCAAGGAGCTGCCAGTCCAATACAACAACTGTCTGTGGATGGCCTACTAAATCAGCCAAGCAATGGCCAGAGAGGACTCTGGCTGTGATTCAATTGAATACAAATGTTTGCTTTTGAAAAATTTGCAGCCAAGCTTCCATGAAAAAGTGGAAGCGATGATGTTTCCAGGCTGGGACTGCTTCCACATTTTGGAATGAGTTGAATGGGCCTTCCAAATTTTTATTCTGGATTTGACATCCTTGAAGGTAAAAGTGGCTGTGGTGCAGCCTAGTACCGAACTGTCCACCCAGTACATGGTAGAAGTCAAGGTCAAGGACTATCAGTTGGACAAGACCTCTTACCAGAAAGGGGGGGCGGGTACAACACCAACAATAAGAATGATAAAAAGTACCAGCCTAAACAAAACCAAAATCAGGAAAAGGATAAGAAGAGAGGGTACAAAAGGAAAAAGGCTAGGCCCTTCTTACAAGGACCTAGCTGAGGAGAACAACTGGCTCCTGGACTTTATAGCAAGAATCCAATCAGTAGCCATGTCACTACCAACATGGACTGTAGCTGCAATTCTGTCCACCTCTCTGGCAGAGTAAATGCCCAAGGAGATCACAAGGCCTCCAAAGTAGAAATCTCCATACATGGAAGTACAGCAAATGCTCCAAGAAATTAGCCCTTTGTGTGTCTCAGGCCAAGAAGGATCAGACTGATGGTGTCAGGCCCTGGTCCACATAGACACTACCATCATGACTGATGATTCTGTCTGCCCCTGTGTGGAAGCACTGGTTGGGGACACCAGCTTGAACAACTTCTAGGCATGGGTTCTGCCATTTCTTTGTTACATCAAGATGACCCACAGCAATCACCATGGTCGATGGGGAGACCCACTTCCGCCCAAAACTTTGAAGGGATTTTAATAACAACTTACAGGTCTAAGCCAATATCAATTGTAATAAGCACTTTGCAAATCAAACATTGTTTTGATTTAATGGTGTTACAGCAGCACCAAAGCATTTTGGGAGTGGACTTCCTTGCATGCTATTGATGCATTGTGGATCTGGCCAACCAACTATTACTCCAAATGCCAGGCCGGTCCTCACTGCTAGACATATCCAACTCCTACGTAGTGACTGCAGTGAAACCAAATGACTCAGACTATGACATCACAGTCATGCTGCAACATCACAAGCTATTGTCTAAACTCAAACCCATTCTGGAAAGGCATAGAGAAGACTTTGCAAAAAACAGACATGATTGTGGAAGAATGAATACTCTCATTCAGGTAGCTGGAGTTGAGCCACCCAGGCAAAGAAAATACCAGTTTTCTTGTAGAGGCAATATCCTCATTGAGGGCAACAATTGATTCCCTCTTGAAACAAGGGGTCATCATACCCTGTGTTTCTACAATTAACTTTCCCATCTGGTCAGTGAAGAAGCCCAATAACACCTGGAGGCTCACAATTGATTACAGAAGACTTAACCGAGTAACCCCCAGTTGTGTACCCACTGTGGCATCTGCCCCAGATGTGCTCAAACTTCTCAAACCTGAACACAAGTGGTTCAGTGCTTTGTACATCTTCAGTGGTTTTTGGTCTTTACCACTGGTGCCTGAAAGCAAATACAAATTCACTTTTACATTTGAGGGATGGTAATACATGTGGAATTGCCTCCCACTGGGATTCAACAACTCACCCTCCTTTTTCCACATCCACATGAGGGAGGCCATCAGAAAATTCTCAACACCAAAATGCCTCTTGCAGTATGTGGATTACCTTTTGCTGGCTACTCAGACTTTGGAAAATCATTTGAAGCTCCTGGATGAGCTTCTAGGCTACTAGAAGAGGCAGGCCTCAAATGCAATGCTGCAAAAGTACAACTATGCCAACCAGAAGTTTTCTTTCTGAGCCTGCACATAACTACTGAGAGCAGAAGCCCTGCCCTAGACAAGATTCAAGGCATCCAAGATTTGCCACTACCAACAAGTGTGGCTACTCTGAGAAGTTTCCTGGGTATGGCCAACTACTCCAGGGACTTCATTTGTGTTTTTTCACAGAAGGCTGCCCCCCTGTATGCACAACTGACAAAGGATGTCCCCTAGAACTGGGGACCTGAACCTACAGCTGCTGTTACTTCTTTAAAAGAAGCACTGGCTTCAGCCCCAGTTTTGGTCAATCCAGATCTCCCATTCCAGCCAGAGACTGCCACCTTGGAGACAGGCATGTCAGCAGTCTTGGCACAGATGGCAAATGATACCCTCAGGCCCATTGCCTATGCCTCTCAAATGCTTTGCCCTGTAGATCAGAAGTACTCTCTGTGTGAGAGAAACCTGCTGGCAACTTTCTGGGCTGTCAAGCATTTCACTTACACCATAGAGTTTTCCCCTATTGTGTTGCACACCAACCACACCCCCACCGATTTTCTGTTAAATGACAGAGTCAAAGATGGAAGTGTATCTAACACCAGACTTACTCATTGGTCACTCCTGTTGCAAGATAGGGACATCACTATCTTTCTCACCACAATGGCATCTATTTTGGCATATGGTCTCCTATACACAGGAGAACCACATGAATGTGATCTACAGCCACCAATTTTGCCAGACCAGGCCCATTCCTGTCAGCTACAGAAGGAATCTTACCAGATCCTGCATTTTACCACATGTTCACAGATGAGTCCTCCTTGTATGTTGAAGGAGAACCAATTGCTTGGAATTCTTGTCCCGACAAGAGCATGAAATACCATTGAAGTATCCAGAAAATGTACCATTCAATCTTCTCAGTATGCAGAACTTGCTGCGGTAGCATGTGTCACAAATTCACTCAGCAGATCAGGCCCTCTACTCCCAAAGAGCAAACTTCTGAGTTCAGTCTTGTGAACAGTGTAACAGCCAAGGTAACCCTCTTGTCTGTTTTTGTGAGTTCTGATCAACCTTTAGTCTCAGTTCTGGAGGGATTCAAACTGTAACCTCTTGCTAGCATACCCAATGCACAGGCTCAGATATATCTGTCTTCGGGGGGGCAGATATCTTTGCCTATGGGCACCGAACCAGGTATTCAGAGATGAACCCTTAAAACTTAATAAAGACCTCAGATTTAAAATGCTTCTGTTTCCAGTTTGGTACCACCGTACAAGCTATGTGTCTGCTGAACCATAAATATTTCTTAGCAAAAGAAAGCAATTCAAAGACAGACCACGTTTGCTCTAAAATTACAGTTTTTACTAAAATGTATAATAATATGTCAAACATACAATACGGAACTCTTATAACACAAGACATACATATCTTTAAACAAAACAAGGTTTAAAACAGTGCAATTCCTACAACTATATTTAGATTTTGTCTAGCTTTCTAAATACCTGTTTTCAGTGCTCAGATGCTTCCTTAGTCAGTGTCAGATACAAATGCCAATCTATAGTGAAAGAGAATAATCTTTCCAAGCAGTATTGGCAAATCCCTTTTGGATGAAGTCATCCAGCCCCTCCTCTGGTCAAATATCTAACAAAAATATATTTTTATACAACCACAGGATGTAATTTTATTAATCTATACTATACAGCTATACAGGATGTATTAATTCTGCAACCTTAGCATAACTCAAGTTTCAATGACACCTCTTTTGATCTCATGCTGTACCCTCTTCACACAGGCTTCTTAGGGTCATGTACAACCTTACACCTCTATGTAACATCCTAGCTTCCCTTATTTTAACATCATAAACCTAGTTTATGATTTCTCTCTTAACAAAATTAACTTAACAACTCTGTAATTAGCTCAGAGAAACAGGATCCTTAATAAAAGTCTTCCAGTAACACATTGTCTCTAAAAAACTTAGTGTGTGATACATACTGTCAGCAGTTCTCTTGGCCTGCATCTGTCAGCTAAAATCTGGGGGGGGGGGGATAAGAGAGGTCATTCCTAGAGCATTTGATTTTCAGTAGAGACAGTCATAATACATTTTATATAAAAAAATATTATCCAGCACTCAGAAATGGCTGTCTACTTCACAGCATGTACTCTGGAAGTGGTTCAATAAGGGAAAGAAGATACCATCATCTTTTCTGATTCATCCTGGGTATGTAACTCCCTGACATAGTTTCTCGCATTCTGGAGAACAAATAATTTTGCCTCCTTAGAGGGTACTCCAGTAAAATACTAGGATCTGTTCATTTACAGTGTCAGTCTTCAGTCTTACTGAGCAATTTCTCTTCAGACTGTATATTCACAAGGTTAAAGCCCACTCCAAGGCTGAACCATTCCATGACCAAAATGACCAAGCAGATACCTTAGCCAAGGATGGAGCTTGAGGGGGGTATGGTTTATGCCACCTCCATATGAGGTGCCCATAGTGGTTACACGTAGAAAAAATTAAATAGTCCCACTGGATCTCCTTGCAGTCCAGAGGGTGGATCCAGAGATCAAAGAGGTATTTGACTACCTCTCCAAAGAAACAGAAAAGGAGATGTCTATGAGCAATCCATTCAAAAGACATGCAGACTGCCTCCATCTCTCTGCAGACCTACAGTTGTTATTTTACCAATGTGAAAAATTTGACAACCAGAAACTTTGGGTGATACCCAAAACACTCAGACCTGAGTTTGTCCATCAGGTCCATGATACCATAACAGGCAGACACCAAGGGGTAGATTAGACCCTGAAGAGATTGAAAAGTACTGCCTGGTGACCTGGAATGACAGTGGATTTCCAACATTTCATGGACAACTGCATACCCTGTGCACAAAACAATCCCATTCCTGGCAGAAAAAATGCAAATTATTGCCTCAAAGGCAATCAGGCCCTTGGAATGCAATTCAAGTTGATTTTATTGGACTGTTAACCACCACCAGTAGAAACAACAAGTATGCACTTGTAGTCACTGATATATTCCCCAAGTGGATAAAGGCCTTCCCCTGCCAATCCAACAGGGCAAAAGAAACTGCCAAAATGCTGGTGGATCAAGTATTCACCAGGTGGGGCCTACCGCTCAAGGTGGAATCTGACAAAGGAACCAGTTTTACAGGTGAGTTGATGCAAGAATGTCTGAACCTGCTAGGAGTTAGTCAGAAATATCACATTGCATACCATCCCCAATTCTCTGGACAGGTAGAGAGGGAAAATAGATGAATCAAATCCATGTTGTGCAAATTTGCAGACAAAAAACCCCAAAGGTTGGGATATCATATTGCCCTTACTCTTAATGACAATCAGAGGGACCCCAGCAACCACTACCCGGCCCACTCACTTCGAGGTAATAACCGGTAGACAGATGGGACTACCTGATCACCTGTGGATTGATCTCAAAACCCCTACCACAGACAGAGTGTCCATAGACACCTAAGTGGAACAACTAAAAGACAACCTGGTAAAAATTCACTTGTTTGCAGCACAAAATTTGGGCCATGCCCAACAGCAATCCAAAATGTTCTTTAACAAATATGTTAAAGAAGTTGATTGGCAAGTAGGAGAACAAGTCATGGTACTGAAATATGCTACCCCTGCCCACTCATTTCAGAACAAATGGGAGGGTCCTTATGAGATCATAAACAAACTGAGTCCAGCAGTGTACCAGGTACGCCTCACTGACAGTAAGAAACCAATTGATAAGTGGTTCCACGCTAACCAACTTAAACTGTTTAAAGGTGATTAAACTGTTTTGATCAAAGTAAACTCCCTTCTCACCCTCAGGAGGAGAGAGAGTTTGAACCCTGTTCTCCATTTTTCAGAAACCATGATATACCTCTTCCACTTCCTACTGGTGCGTAGCGCAAGAGAGCTGACCCATATCAAGAATACCAGAGTACAAATGCTCCTTCATCTGTTGACCTATGACACCCCACAGGGGCCTCCATTGCTCAATACTGCCATTGGCAGACTTAGACTCAGCCCCTGACTTGGGCTTGCTTCCCATCCGGCCACGGCTTTCCTAGCCTGCCCGTCCACACAGCCACATTGGAATCCCCACGGAGGCTCCAACCAAGCCGGACTCAGCCCCTGACTCAGGCTTGCTTCCTATGCGGCCGCAGCTCTCCTAGCCTGCCTGCCCACTCTGCTACATCGGAATCCCCACAGAGGCTCCAACCAAGCCAGGTAAGTGCACAGCACAGACTGGGGAAGCCAAGAGCAGCCGTGATTGGTTGCTTGCTCAGTGCAGGAACCCCTGATTGGACTACCGCCTTGGGCTTCTGCTCCTAATTGGCCTTTCCTTCTCAGTGTTTCTCTGGGCTTAATGCCCATTCATTTACATTGAAAAAGCCAAAAATGTTTTTGGATTTTGTAGTTTGGATTGTGTTAGCTACTTGTGTGTAAATTGTGAATTTCTACAGCTAATTACTGCCTAGAACTCCTGCTGTAACTCGGGAATTATTTGCTTTTCTGACCGTTTATTTTAACACTCTTTTGTCTGCCAGCTCTGGCTCTGCTCCTCTTCCCCCATCTCCTTATTTTCCCCTGCTCTCTGTCATTCTGTCCATTCCCTCAGCTGCTCTACCTCTTGGCCCAGTTGGTGCCAGGTCAAATTTGCATTTGGTCCTACCTGTCCCTGGCCACCCTCCCCCCCAACTCCCATAGCTATTCTTTCTCTCTGTGCCATCTCTGGCAATAGCCTTTCATGCCCACTGATTACTGCTCTGCGTCACTCCCTTTTGTCCCTCACATCTCTATAGCTAACCGTGTCTCTGCTTCCCCCCTTAGACTCAGCCCCTGACTCGGGCTTGCTTCCCGTGCTGCCATGGCTCTCCTAGCCTGCCCTCCTACACCGCCACATCGGAATCCCCATGGAGGCTCCAACCAAGCCAGGTAAGCACACAGCACAGACCGGGGAAGCCGAGAGCAGCCATGATTGGTTGCTTGCTCAGTGCAGGAACCCCTGATTGGACTACCGCCTTGGGCTTCTGCTCCTGATTGGCCTTTCCTTCTCAGTGTTTCTCTGGGCTTAGTGCCCATTCATTTACATTGAAAAAGACAAAAAAATTTGCCCACCCCCCTCCTGCCTTTATTAAATAGTCCCTAGCTCTGCCTTTCCTCTCTCTGTCCCTCCCTGCCTCTATCCCATTGGTCCCTCCTAGGTTGCTGCCTTCCAGTCTCTGCCCTCTCTCTCCTCCTCTGTACCTCCTCCACCCCTTGTCTTTTTCACTACTTCTTTCAACTTTTGGGCCACTGCACAGCTAGCCTTGGCAACATTTTCCGATCATGTCTACCTCCCTCAATATGTTGAATTCTCTCACTATCCTCACCTCCCTACTTCACCTATCCTACCTCCCAGGAGCCTGCTACCCCTCTTCCCCTCCTATCTACCAACTAGATACCCCGCATCACTACCTAGGCACTTTGCACTGTGATCACCACTCTCTCGCAAGGACATCTGACACCTCTAATTGGCTGCACCACATCTCCTCCAGGTACAGGCCATGGACACTCATATATTCTTCATCATGCATGATGTCACTCTGCGGCAAGCGCCTGCGATGCCAGATTTGCAACAACAAGCTGCAAACACATAATCTAACCTGTAAGAAACTCTGTTTGTGTACCCTGAAACTCCTGTTCCTTCTCCTTCTGATATCAGGAAATGTGCACCCTAACCCAGGCCCTTTTACTACCACCACTGCCGGCTGTACGAAATCTACCGGGGGCCTGACCATCATCACCATTAACATCCGTAGCCTGATCCCCAAGCTTGATGCCATTCAAGTCTTTGTAAACCAACACAGTCCTGATATTCTAACAATTGTCGAAACATGGCTGTCACCAAAAATCGCAGACTCCGTGATTGAACTACCAGGATATAATGTCCACAGACTGGACCGTGTGTCCAAAAGAGGAGTTGGTTGTGCAATCTACATCAAAGACTATATCTTTGGATGCCCCATCTCCACCCCTCTCCATGACTCTGCAGCTCAGATCCTACCTATTAAATTACTCTTTGGTGCACACAACAAAACCCTCACAGTAATCATGGTCTACATCCCCCCCTAAAGACCAAGGAAGAGCCTCACAGCTCTTCTGAACTTCATCAAAACTCAACCTGTAATTTCACTAGGCGACTTTAATATTAACTAGCATTCATCAGAGGCTGCTGTCTCTCAGAATGCCATATCATCAGCAAACCTCTCGAAAATGGTTGTCTCCACCACCAGAAAGAACTACAAAACAGGCACTAGTACCCTACTGGACTGGGTCCTTACCAGTCATCCTTCACATATCTCCAGCACCTCGGTCCTTCCTGACTCACTAAGCGACCACTCCCCCATTATATGTGGGTGGTCAAACAAATTCCATAAGCTCCCACCCAAAGTCATCACTAGTAGAGTGCTCCCACGTGGCCAACTAAGACACCTTAAATCCTGCAGCAGTTGGCATGACTGATCTCCCATTCACCATTCTACAGATGTTAACTCAGCTCTTGACTTCTTTATCTCCTCCTTCAATACGGCATGTGACACCTATGCCCCGCTCAAAAAATGAAAAGTCAAAGCACTCTGCAACCTGTGGCTAACAGGAGAGCTTCTTGCCCAGCTAAAGTCTAGGGACCACCTCTGGGCCCTAGCTAGAGACTCTGGTGCCCAGCATGACATACCAAACTACAAACGTGCCCGCAACAACTGCACAAAATCCATACGACTACAGAAAAGTGCATACTACAGAGAAGCTCTCTCAGACTCATGGGGAAATGGATCAAAGTTCTGGAAGAATATCAAAGAAGTCACAGAAAACAGCCCAAATCCTCCCTAACCATGCTAAAGGTTGATGAGTCCATCACCCTTGATTTCCTGGTCATTGCAAACACCTTCAATGATGCATTTACCGACCTCAGTAGCGTCCTCCCCCCTGATTTGTTCCTGGATACTACCCACACTATCCCCTATGGCTCTCCTACACCTATTAATCACCTGCCCTTCCACTTCAAAGAAATTAGTCTGCATGATGCTCAAACTCACATCACCAAAGCAATATCCAAGTCAAGATCAAGCGGACACTTGCTGGACCTTAAACTGCTATCCCTCACCCTGGATGAGGTTCTAGTCCCGTTAGCACACATTCTCAATCTTTCCCTAAGCATAGGTCAGTTCCCTGACAAATGAAAAACAGCTACAGTTACACGAGTCCACAAAAACAGGGATAAGACCTTCCATGGGAACTATCGACCGATTTCTATACTACCACCTCTCTCCAAGGCACTCGAACGCATAGTAGCCAACCAACTCATGGACTACCTGGATAAGCACAATCTCCTATGTCCACAACGATATGGCTTCAGAGAAAGACACAGTACCTCATCTGCCTTACTGGAATTCACTGGAGCACTGCACGGCACCTTGGATGGAGGACACTTAACCGGGGCAGTATTTGTAGATCTGACCAAGGCATTTAACACTGTTCACCATCATCTGCTGATCTAACAACTCCAGCATACAGGACTGTCTCCTGACACAGTTGCATGGTTCGATAGTTATCTGCAAAACCGATCACAATGAGTCAAAATTGCTGGCGCACTCTCGGACCTCAGACCGGTCCAATCTGGAGTCCCCTAGAGGTCCATCCTGGGCCCGGTACTCTTCAGCCTTTTTCTTAACACACTCCCAGAATCCTGCCCTGAACAACTCATCCTGTATGCAGATGATGCTGTAATCTTCTCCTCCCACAAGGACTGTGTGCTCTTGCAGACCAATCTTCAACAAGGCTTTGCCGCAGTGGAAAACTGGTTCAGCTGTCATAAGCTATTCCTCAACCATAAAAAAACCAAAGTCATGCTCTTTAACAGTCCTCAAAACAGGCAGAGATCTCACCCCATAGGTATCTCAACTAGCAGTGGCAGCACCCTTGAGCAAGAGCAGTCATTCAAATACCTAGGGATATCCCTGGACTCAAATCTGTCCTATGGGGTACACATAGACAATGTTGCCAAAGCTGCAAGTATGCGCCTAGGCCTACTATACCGACATAGACAGCATCTTATGGCTGAAGCACTGAAGATCGCTGTCCAGAGCTCGGTGGTCTCCATCATAGACTACGGATTTATAATCTGTGGCTCTGCTTCTGACACTGCCCTCAGACGAATATCAACATCACTTAACAAGGCCTGCAGGCTCATCTCTGGTGCTCACCATCTCACGCATACATGTGACTTGTATGCCCTACCTGGTTGGCTTCAACTTTCAAACCGCATAAAGTACCTAACCTGCATCATGGCAAAGAAAGTAACCATGGGCCTTGCCCCACCAGGAGTCCAAGCATTGCTGAGTTCAAGACAAAAGCCCCAAAAAACCAGGGGCTCTGAATCCCAGCTTCTTCAGGTTCCCCGCTGTCGCACCTCCCAGGGCCAAAGATCCTTTGCCCACAGAGTGTCCAGCTGGCTAAATTAGCTCAACCCTGACATCTCCTCCACTACCACCCTTGGCTCATTCAAATCTAAACTCCACCTCTATCTCACTAACTCTAGCACCTGTGACTGCTACCTATAATCTCCTCAGCCCATTCATTTTGCTCTCCCACTAGCACTTACAGCATCTCCCTCCTTTTCCCACTCCATCCCTCTTTTTTCTTATTTTTTTCCCTCTCCTGACTCTCCCCCTTCCCCCCCCACTTCCCACATTTCAAGCACTTTCTCCTTATGTTAACTAATTTCAGTCTGCTCCTATTTGTTGACAATGCCTCATGGCTGTGATTCCTGTCCAATTCAACTACTCTCCACGTGTTTATCATCATTTTCCTCCCCCTCCTACCTTTCCCTCTGTTATTCTGTGTTCCCATTGTCTACAATCAACGTATTCTACCTCTTGTCTTATCTACCATTGTAACCAAATATGATGACCTATTTACTGTATTGTACTTATATACTGTATTTTGTATTGTATTTGTTCTCTGACGCGGAACCTTTGTAAAAGAGCCTGGCTCAAAGGTATTTTGTAATCCTAGTTGAAATAAATAAATAAATAAATTGGCATGGCAATCAATGTTCCCCAAAAAGTTGTCACTGTTCAAGAAGGCAAAGATGCCCACTTCAATCCTATGGTGGTGTCTCCTGACCAGTCTACCCTACAAATTGAGTGGAAGACTGATTTCCCCAATGGACACCAGATTTCAATGACCCGCCTTTCCAAAACAACCTTCCAAGGTTGACCAAATATCTGCATTGCTCCTAATGGAACTTTGTCTATCCACTAAACCCAACCCCAGCACTCAGGCCTTTATAACCTCATAGTCATGATGAATCCAGACTTCTGCACACAACTCTCCAATGACACTTCCCACCAATTTTGATCTTCCCACACAATGATGAGTGCTGTACTTTTTCTTACTGTACTTCCACAATTGGGAGATGACCCTGTACAATGTCCAATTCAAGAGACAGGTCCTCCAAGTGGCCTGGTAGCAAACTCCCTACCTGGAACCCTCATTAATAATGTGCAGTTCATGCATATCTCAGTGGTGCTAAACCTCACCCACTGGAATATGGCAGAGCTTGGTTTTTGTTCATCAACCAATGCATCTATATTTAATGCAGTAATGTTGTTAGACTTAATGACAGCATATCAAGCAGGTACTCATGACGCTTTAGCCAGGCCACATACTACTGAACACTTAGATGTATTTAGATGCCTCAAGAGGGCCTGTTATGCAAATACGGCAGGCGCAACAGGCACTGTTACAGGTTTATTTTGCAATGGAATGTCTATTTGGAATTGAGCCAATATGGCTACAATTAAGGGTCAAACACTCAAATTTAATGATGGTATAGGCCAAAACATCATGCAGCCCATGCTACATGGTATAGATGGCATTTCACAAGAAGAACAGTTCATGGTGTACAACATGCACAATATTGCACTATTGTTTAATGAGTCAAAGAATAAGATCAATGAATTGATTTTCCAGAATAATAAAAATGCTACACAGCATTCCATAGCCGGGAACTTCTTTGTTCAGCTTATGGTAACTTTTCTATTAATATTATAACGAATCTCTTCTGGGATTTGGAATCAATAAGATCCCAGATATGATCCATGATAGGTGCATGGCCAAATGGTATTGTCCTGGTTGCCGCACATTTACATGCACCAATAACTGTATTGATAAAAAGTTTTCTTTTTCCCTAGCCAATGCACGGAACTTGGGATATGATACTCAACACCCCAACCAGAGACCTTGTTATGACACACATAAATGCACTTTAAAAGATACAATGTATGCATCTGTTATAGTTTCTTTCCCATGTTTTGATCCAGCATCCGCAGTCTTTAACCAACTGGCAATCATCCACTCCATGGGCCATTTAGAGGGCAACATCTACTAAGAACATATGGGCTTATCTCCTTTGCTGGTGTTTCATCCTCAACTTGATGCTTGGGTCGCCCCACACACCGACTGTTGCACAAAAAGCAGCTATCATTACCTGTGCAGATGTGATGTGTTCAATGTCATATAGCCTATCTGTGGTTATGCTCTACAGGTAAGTTTTATGGACTGGTCCTATACTCATGATATGGACCGCTTTTAAAAATGACTCTAATGACTCTGCTAATTCAAATGCTACATCAACATCAGCTGAAGACAAACCGACACCCAAGTTGGACTCCAATCCTGCCATGGTCACCTCTCCTGAAGACATTCAATGTCTCACCAGCAAAATCACAAACTCATCCTTCACTTGCCCTATTCTGCTCACCAAGTAGCATCTTCCTGAAGTGCATGTGTCATACAACTCTAACGGACTGTATTGTGTTGTTACTAATCATAAGACTCTTTCTTATGGATCTTTAATATGTAATGTTTCTATGACTAACTCTTGTTTTGTTCCACAGCAAAGCACTGCCATTGGCTGTACAGTTATCACCCGGTTTCCACGCCAGAACCAGATTACACTGATAGTGACCCTGACTATCTTTTAGAGAGAAAGCATACACATTTGATACAAATTAGCAATAATATTACTAAAGCTGGTAATTCTTTGAATGCTTTATTTCATGATGGAGATTTCTTCACTACTTTATCCAATACTGCCTTAGAAATTACGTTTAAAGGTTTTGTTTTTCTTCAAGTGTTTTTGATATTTTGAATGATTATTACGTTATGCTGTTTAAGATGTACTCTCAAACACAGTGAACAACTGAAGTTTTTCTATAAAGCTTGTACAGCTGGATTGTAACTGAGACATTGTATCAACCTACTTACAGTACCATATTTGATGTTGCCTCCTTCAGGCAACAAGGCGGGATTGTGTAGACCTACATGCCCTAGTGACCCTCATGGAGACTGCTTTCAACGTGTAGTATAAGGGAACATAGCATTATGATGTAGTGTTTTATTTGTGGTCTTAGTGCTCCACCTACTGACATTAGCCAATATGGAAAGTGTAGCATAACTTCTTAAAACCTCTATTGTTACTCAAAAGTACTGCCTGTCAGCAATATTCCTTATCTATGTGTACATGCAAAAATTTATAGTTTTGGGTGCCAGATGCCCACCTTATCCACCAATGAGAGCCTTGCACTGCTTGGCAGATGAGTAGTTACTTAGGTAACAGATCCTGTTATCTGCACTATATAACATGATGTAAGTTCTTTGTTCACTGAGTTTTTCTGCATGATCACTCGGGTTTACAGAGAGGAACTGAACTCCCAGCTGTTTAGGTAAGCTGTTTTGTATGTGTACCAGATAACAAACTTTGTAGACTGCAACACCTGTCTGTGCATTGTCTGCCATCAGGTCAGAGTATTCTGCCAGAACCAAGCTTACATTATTTTGTTAATAAACTATAACTTTTGCACAACAACGTGGTCATTCTTACAGTGGTGACTGTCAAGCTGAGCTTGTTGGATGGAAATCATGCAAAACATTGCTTTTAGCTCAGGTGAGAGCTGTTTCTAAGCTGCCTCTTTGCTACAGCTATGTTCTGATTAGTAATTGTTATCTGATTTAGTAATAGATTATCTGTTATTATAAGACCTTTGTAGTTTTTGGCAATACAATATCTGATACGTATCTGATTCATATGTATGAATGAAATTAATTTATTATAGAAACATAGACACATAGAACATAGAATTTGATGGCAGATAAGGACCACTTGGCCCACCCAGTCTGCCCATTTTCCTACCTAATGGATAAGCTGCAGATCCTAGTTAACCAACAGCCTACTTCTTCCTACCCCACCCCCTAGAATTGCCTTATAACTGTCCCATGCATTCTTGAATTCCACAGCTGTTTTTGACTTTACAACCCCCTCAGAAAGGCTGTTTCATGAATCCACAACCCTCTCCATGAAAAAATACTTCCTCACATTACCTCTGAGCCATCCCCCTCTATCTTTAAATTGCACCCCCTTGTTCTAGCACACCTCTTTTTCTGAAAGATGCTACCTTCTTGGACTTTGTTGATTCCCTTGAGGTACTTGAAAGTTTCTGTCATGTCCCCCCGTCCCTCTTTTCCTTGAGACTATACATATTAAGCTCCTTAAGTCTCTCTTCATATGTCTTCTGGTGCAGACCCTGCATCATTTTAGTTGCCCTCCTCTGGACTGCCTCCATCCTGTCTATGTCTTTGCAGAGATTGGGTCTCCAGAACTGCAAGCAATACTCCAGATGGAGCATCACCAGCTGTCTGTACAGAGGGATAACAACTTCCTGTTTTCTACTGGTGATGCCTCTCCCTATGCATCCCAGTATCCCCCCAGCCTTCCTTACTACCCTCTCACATTGCTTGCCTACCTTTAGGTCATCTGATATGACTACCCCCAGGTCTCTTTCCACTTTTGCTGTTGTTAGTATCTTACCCACCATTGTGTACTCTTCCCCTGGGTTTTTGTTTCCCAGGTACATTACTTTGCACTTGACATTTTAATACATCACTGATTGTAAATGTAAGATGAATTATTACAGAAACTCTTTTATATTGTGTGCCAAGTTCTACATTAAACTTCAGAATAAGTAATTTAAGGAGATACATCTTTCAGTTGACCTTTTTGTTATTAAAGGAGTTGTACACCCAGAATTTGTAAAAACATGTATGATGTGCAGAGTGTTTTGATTTATGTGTGAAGTCCTAGTGCGTCTATCCCTCTGTCTGCTATCAGGAGTTTTTCCTAAATTAGTCTGCTAGCTTTATGGTAGTTTTACACCCTCTGGGGATCTCCATCTCAGATAGGTTTATTGCTTTTCTTGTACCTACAATGCATCCTGTCTCATGCGACAGTGATGTAGCCGAGATGATGTAGCTGAGCCCATAGATTTAGCAACAAGCACTGCTTTGAAATACAACAGCAGAGGTGGCTATATTTTAAAAGCTATACAGAGTTCAGCTTGGTGACTACCCTCATTGTAAAGGTATTTTTGTTGTGAACAAATTTGACACTGGTTGTGTGTGTGTGTAACTTGTATGGTTTTCATGATATTTACATTTGCTTGGAATGCCTACTTGAGTGTTCACTTGGACAGAAAAAAAGCATCTGCTGTTTGTAAGCACAACTGCACACTAGTCAAACAAATCTAAATACCTTGAAAAACATACAAGCTACAAAAAAATAACAAGCAACAAAGTTGTTCAGGACAAAAAGATTATTTCAATGAGGGTAGTCACTAAGCTAAATTCCTTACAGTTTTTGAAACATTTGCCATCCAAAGTGGGAAATTTGGTAAACAAAATGGAAATTTGGTTAATTAGATGGGTATATTTTAAAAACTATATAGAGTTCAGTTTTGACAATATTATTTGCCACTCCACAAAACAGAAATTCACAATTTCAAATATGCAACAACCAAAAAATAGCTCTGGAAATGGTAAATACTTTCTGGTACTTGGGTGTCACACTTGACAACTCCTTCTCCTTTTCGCATCACATTGATATAGTAGCCCATGCTGCCGACTCAAGAATTGGCCTTTTCTACAAACATAAGCTTTGTCTTACTGAAGAGGCCCTCAAGATTGCTGTAACTAGCTCCATCCTACTGGTTATCGACTATGGACTAGCAGTCTATTGGGCTGCTACAGATGCTGCCTTAAATCAAATCAGAAAAACCCTCACTAAAGCCTGTAGGCTTATCCTTTGTGCCCACTGACTAACTCATACATGTGAGCTCTGCTCCCATGTTGGGTGGCTCAACATGGAAAATAGAGTCCAGTATCAGGTATGCCTGATAGCAAAAAAGACTACCCTAGGCCTCACCACCCTTGGTCTATGCGGCCTCCTCTGCCCTAGCAACAATGCCAGAAATACTAGGAGAGTTGGTAGTAGATCTCTAAAAGGATCCTTCCACTGGACCTCACTAGGGCAAAGATCATTTGGCTATAGGGCCCCCTGAATGGCTAAATTCCCTTGACAGTGACCTTATTGCTTGCTCTGACCTTGGCCCTTTTAAGGTCTCACCTGATGACCAGCAATAATAATTGCTACTGTGGTTCCTAAAATCCCCCTCTGCAGGTTGACGGTCCATTCTCCTACCCCTTGCATTTCTACATATGCACTTCACTACTACACTTCCCTCCCCCTCCCTTCTTTATCCCCCACCTTCTCACTATCACTTTGACAGGGCTCAAACTGAGCTGCCCCTCTGTCTCCTTTCAGGCTATCCCACATACCTAGGTCTGCTTCACGGCTGATTCCTCATCTCTCTGCCTCCTAACTTCTATTCGTTTTCAGTGATAAATTCAATTCCTCCTATCCTTTACCCTGTTTCATCAACTGTACCATTAGCCACTCCAGGACATTGTTGTTTGCCTAGTACCCACTACATATTATCATTATATATAAAACCAGCTTTACTTTAATCTGTACTTTAATGTGTTGCTTTGTTGTTCCAATTTTTGTAATGTATTATCTCTGTAACATGTTATGTGTGTTTTATCTTGAATGATGTGGAACCTTTGTAAACTACCTTTTAGCTTAAAGGTTGTCAATCCAAGATTACAATAAATAAATAAAAATAGTGACTACCCTCAATGTAAAGTTCTTTTTGTCGTGAACAACTTTGCTGCTGCATGTTTTTGTGTAGCTTGTAATGTTTTTAAGATATTTATATTTATTTGGAATGTGTACAAATGTGCATAGAATTCTGCACAGTGTCTTAAGAATGTCATAGTAAAGCTGCCAGGAGTTCATTCTGAATGCAGAATAGAGTAGAATTAAGCAGTAAGGCATGGCAGGATGGGTGTTCTGTAAGCAATAAGACACCAGGGTGTGTGTATGAAACATATTTTACTGCACGCCCTGTGGCATCAAGAGGCACAAGGATGCAGGCCACATGCCTTTCAGCCCCTGGAAGTGTGGTAAAATATGTTTCATACACACCCCAGAGTGGTTTATTGTGTTTAGAAAATGGACTCCTTTTTTTTTACTTTTTACAGTTGGGAAATGCATGTTTATATGTAGAAACAATAGATTTACTTGTGTGCATTTCTTTTTTTTAACATATCAGATTTTATTGATTTCTCTTTTCAATACATCGGTCTCTCAAGATCAAACATAAAGTCGAAGTTAATACAGATATGCTCACAGACCAGAATAAAAATCAGGAAGCAACTGGCCTACACAGCTGTCTATACATAGGCTTATAGGTCAATAAAATGTCCAGTGTCTCTTGAAGAAGGGATAGCAACATAAATACATCCTATAGCTTATGCAGTGGTATCTAGCATATCTAAGAATACTTTGCAACAGACATTCATAAGGTAAAACAGTCATAGCCTGTATAAACTAGAGCTTACTGTAGACACCTCCAGAACTCAAGAAGGCCATATGATCGGGGAGACTGGATCCAAGAGTTTATGGGCTAGTCATGGAGGATTTTGGGGAGGGGGAAGGTTGTTGGAGCACAAGTGTGATTGAAGGTATGCACCCCATTTGGCCTTGTACTTAGCCAGCTGTCCCAGATGTGAGTAGGAGAGTCTTTCCAGGGTGGCAGCCTGGGTAAGACCGGAGTGCCACATGGTGAAAGGGGAGGCATTGGTTTCCTCCAGTACATTAAAATGGCTCTCTTAGCCTCTATTAGGGCTACAGAGGTCCATTTCTGTAAGGGGGGTACTAGTATATCTAGAGAGGCAGGGTCACCCAGCAACACCAGTGTGCCAGAGACTGCAATTGGCCAGGCCACAACCTTGGAGCAATCCTCCAGTACCATACCCCAAAAGGATGCAAGTTTGGTACATGACCAGAGAACATGCAAGAGATTTGTCTCAGGCTGTTGGTATCTCCAACAAAAGGAGTGGGGCAGTAACCCCATAACTTGCATGGCTGAGGGGGTCCTATACCACTGCAATAAGATTTTTAGTTGGATAGTCTGACTCTAAGCATCCCAATATGTGTAGTGAGCTAGTCTGAGGCATCGGCTCCAAGTAAAAGGGGGAAGAGCTATTGCCAGGTCATTTTCCCATTTTGTCTTACACAATGAAGTGGGATCTGGCTGGGCATCCTGGATAGTCCTATAAAGGCCACCTGCCAGGCCTTGCTGAGAGGAAGCTTTGTGCAGGGAATGCAGCCAGAGTCAATGTGGATCCATCAAGGTTTGGGCTATGTAGGACTGGGTGGCACTGCGTATTTGGCAAAACCTCCAAAAATCCTTATTGGAGAGGTAATAGCTGGTTTTAAGTTGCTCAAAGGACATCAGGGTAGATGCGCTGGGGATAAGGAGGTCTCTGACCACCTGGATGCCTTTGAGCTTCCAGTCAGGCCAGTGAAGAAGATGATTATCTATCATAATCAGCTTATTGTGCCAGAGGGGGGGCATATACCCAAGGGGGGGGCCCTTGAAATTAGGCTGCATGCATGATAAGGACATACACCAAGTCCATGCTTTAATAGTCTCTACCATAACCAGGTTAGCTGCTTTAACTGACAAAGAGGGAGAGGTAAGAAGGAACCAAAGCAGTATATTGTGGAGCAGGCTCTGTTCTAACTTGACCCAAGTGGGAGGAGCTGGAGTGGGAACAAACCACTTGGTAGCATGGGTGGCTAGGTAAGCTACTTGATAACTTGAAATCAAGGGAGCCCCAAGCCCCCGAGGGACCAGTGCGCTCGAAGTTTCATTCTCTCCCACCTAGGGGACTTGCCTTCCCATATGAGGGATGAGACCAATTTGTCCAGAGAGTTAAAGAAATGAGGAGAGGGCCGAATGGGAAGGTTATTGAAAAGATATGAGACCTTAGGGAGTGCAAACATACAAACTGCCTCAACCGTGCCCCATAGGGAGAGAAGTAGCTTCTGCCACCTGTAAAATTCTGCTCTCAGGGAGGCACGCAAAGGGAGAAGTTGGCACCCTCCAAATCTTTCCATCTGGTGGGAATGAATACCCCCAAGTGAGAGAATCCCTGAGGGGCCCAAGAAATCTCCAATCTGGCTAGACAGTTCCTTGTACAGGCTTTGTTTAAGGGGGCCAAAGTGAGGTTTTTTGGTTGACCATGAGGCCAGACAAATTGGTAAAATCCTTCAGGATTACTAGGCCTTAGGAAGGGAGAGGTGAGGACAGGACAGGACAGGGTCAACAAAAGATCATCTATGTAGGCATTCACTAGATAGGATTGGTCCTGGATGTCCACCCTTTCAATCTTCTGAGTTTGTATAAGCTTGCAAATTAGAGGATCAAGCGTGATGAGGAAAAGGAGTGGTGACAGGGGGCAGCCGTGATGGGTACGTCTATTAGCTGAAAGGGAGGGGAGATATCTTTATTGGTCAGGATTCTGGCAAGGGGGGCATTGTAAAGTGTGGAGACCCATCTCCAAAAATATGGGCCAGAGCCATATAATTTTAGCACCTCATGGAGATATCCCCATTCTACTGAATCAAAGGCTTTGGAAAAATCTATGGCTAAAGCTGCCATAGGTATTTTAGATTGCAAGGCCAACCATTTGAGATCGAGGAGAAGCCTAAGGTTGTCCACCCCTGATTTCCCTTTAGTAAACCCTACCTGAGAGGGGTGCATGATGGATGGGAGGAACAAAAGCAGGTGGTTGGCAAGCATTTTAGCCATCAATTTAGTGTCAACTGAGAGAAGTGAAAGGGGCCTAAAATTGGTGCAGTCCAGGGGATCATTTAATTTTTTAGGGAGCAGGGTAACCAGGGCTCTCATTTAGGGGGAAGGGAATTGACCCTATGGGCCTCATGCAATGCCTTAAGAAGAGGCTCTGAGATCTTTTCTAACAGGAGCTGGTACAGTTCAACCATGATCCCATCGGGACCCGGGGCCTGCCCCTTGGCCATTTGTGAGAGAGCAGAGCACAGCTCATTGACTGAGAATGGTTATTCCAGTATTTCCATAGCCTCCTTAGAAATCTGCAGCAACTTGGCAGAGGTGCAGAACTCGTTTAAGGCCTCAGAGAAGTGCTCAGAGTCTGTTCCAGCCTGGGATTTGTACAGTGCCTGGTAAATCAGGCTCATGGTCTTGTTAATACCCTTGGGATCTGACACAATCGAGCCTGAGGTGCCCCTCAGAGCATGAATCCGAGAGGCAGCCTGCTGCTTCCAGAGCTGATAAGTCAACAGCTTACCTCTCTTGTCCTCCCTTCCCAATACTTGTGCTTAGTTCTAAGCAGCTGCCACTCAGCCCACCTCTGCTGTATACAATTGATCCAGTACTTGAGGTCTGTGATGGAGGCAACAAAGGCAGTGTCTTTATAAGAGGAGGGGGAGGCCGTGAACCGGGCTTCTAGGAGGGACAGCTCCACCTGCAGGTGCTCCAGCTCTTCCTTCTGGGCTTTGTTTTTGGCCGCAGAGTATGAAATAATACTGCTTCTAAGTACAGCCTTGAAGGCCTCCCACACAGTGCCCTCGAAAACCTCCCCCACCCATTATTTAGGAAGTAGTTCCTGGCTTCAGCCTTGATACTTGTTTGAAACTCCTGATCCTGTAATAGGAGGGGATTGCACCACCAACTGGTGCTTTCAGAGAGTGGACTGGTGGGGAGATAGTCTAACAGTAGGGATGTGATTGGAAATCACTACATTATGTATACGAGTATCATTGACTCCACAGGCCGTCATACAATTGGCCAGCCAAAAATCAATACAGCTGTGGGAGGCGTATACTGGGGAGAAAAAAGTGTAATCCCTACCGTCCGGGTTGTCCCTCCACCAGGGGTCAATGAGACCCCATTTCTCAATTAGCTCCTGTACAGCTGCCCTGGCTTTGGGATGAGATTGGGGAGTAGACTTGGATTTGTCCAGAAAGATATCTAGCACAAGATTAAAGTCACCACCAAGGATGACTGGGGAGTTTGGGGTGATTCTTGGTAAGCGAGGTAAGGGCCTGGCTAATCTCCAATAGGGTCTCCAATGAGTCAGTGTTAGGGCCATATATATTACCAACTATTGTGTGTTCCCCTAGGTGAGAAAACATCACCAGCACCCATCTACCCTGGGTATCTGTCTTGACCTCCTCTACCATCCACAAGGAGGCTTTGTGCATGAGAATTGTGACCCCTTTAGATTTAGTGGGGGCTCTGCTGGCAATGACTTGGCCTACCCACATCTTGCAGAACCACATAACCATTTTGGCTGTGAGGTGGGTCTCCTGGATAAGAGCTATGTCCACCTTAAGAAAATGCAGATTCTGTAACATGTTTGTTCTTTTAACAGGATGGTTCAAGCCTTTCACATTCCAGGAGACCCATTGGATGGTGCTAGGCTTGTGGGTGGACATCCACAACTCTCTATTTATCAATAGCACCACCTACCTTTATTTATTTAGCTTTTGTTGACCAGGTAAGTACACTAGACAAGTTATATGCCTATTTTCAGGTACGACCCAGGAGAGTACAATGAGATACAGGTTCATACAGATGAGACAACATGACACAAGTTAGGCAGTATACAGAGTCAAAATAGAACCATGTGAGCATAACCAGTAGACAGTAAGCACAGTTAAGATATGTACAGGAAAATACTGTATAGCAGGAAATATTAGCTTTCAATTTATTTTCACTATATTAGCTTAACTGACAAAAGTGCTAATATTACAGGGAGCATAGTGCTGTAATTGGACATGAAGCTGATGCGCTAATTTAACAGGGCACTAAATAGTACTGCATTCCACTCCACGCTAAATAAAGAGGGCACCAATATAAGCTGCTATACAGTATATACATAGAGACACCAAGGCTAAGCACAGTGCAATTTTACAAGGTATACACAGCTCCGAGCCACAAACAGAGCCACTGTCTGAGTATCTCCTGAAACAGAGCAAAAAATACATTATATGCACCTCAGAGTCCAGTTAGGCAGGCTGCATCAGCAGGAGCTGCAAGAGGGGTGCCAGGAAGGACATGTGAGTCCGGTGCAGGGGACCAGAACTAGCTATGGAGGTCTAGGACACTCAAATGCAGAGAAGATCTTCAAGTGATACCATAGGGAACTCTGGAGGCACGGGTGGGAGGAGGAGGAGTGGACTTGGGTGGGAAAGGAGATCCATAGCCTAGAGGCACATGAAGCAAAATCCCTGTCCCCCATTTGCGTGCTGGTGATAGGAACTTTAGGAATGCCAGGGCCCAGAGACCTGAGGTAGCAGGTAGAACAGACAGCCAGTTTGAGAAGCTCAGCCAGCCCTGGGGGAGTGCCAGTACTGAGCAACTTGCCCATGAAGCAGCCACAGATAAAGTTCAAGTGGTTGGGTGGGGAGAGCCACCCGAGTTTGTCATATAGGTCACAGTGGTGGGTGAAGCGAGGGGCAGCAAGTGCAAAGTGGCTAATGTTATTGTAGGTTGTGTTCCAACTAGTGAGGTGAATTCTGGAAGTGTGTGCAAACAGAAGAAGTCCATAGCAAAGAGAGGGAAGCAACAATCCTCTGGCCAATGCAAGGTGAGCAGCAGACGTAAGATTTTCTTCGCTCTGTAAGCCAGACCCAGTTTGCCGTTGATAGCTCTGCATACATTTTGGATATGGCACCCAAGGTCAAGTTGGGGGTCCAGTGTCACCCCAAGGTATTTGATCAAGTCAATGGTTAGAAGAGGAGTACCACTGATACCAGTAACACACAGAGGGGTAGGGGAGGCCTTAACCTTGGCCAGGGATCCAAAAAGCATGGCCTGAATTTTTTTAGGTTAAGGACCAACTTGTGAGTCATTACCCAGGACTGTATATTTCTGAGATCCTCACTCACTTGATGGCTGATGATCCCAATTTCCTGGGAATTGGTGAGGATGACCAGGTCATCCATTTATTGGATAGTACTACAGTTGGTAGCAGTAGCTGGTAGATTGTTGACAAAAATAGAGAAGAGAAGGGTCCCCAGCAGCAGCTTGCAGAGAACAGGAGGAAAAAAGGTTGTTGAATCCGATACGACCCGTAGAATAGGAGCAGACTTGGGGGGGGGGGTTACTGGAGGGTCCACAGCAAGGCTCAACAATGGAATATGTTGCTAGGCCTATCTGTCTAAATTGAACTATATTAGATAAGAAAACAAGCACAACAAACAGGTGAGCTACAAAAAATCAACCAGTAAGTAGCACTTAAGGACAGTTAAAACACACAGTGAACAAGATCTAAGTGCGAACTCAATAACTTGTGTAACCTTTAAGGGTCTGAAGGTAAGCAAGTTTGGGAGTGCCCAAATAGGCAGGGTGCCTCTAGCAACGTTAATTCACATCACCCAAGAGGGTAGAGAGAGGGCCAAAACTCAAGCAAGGACCTGTCCCTACCCAGGTCTGTACACTCCAGTGAGTGATCCAGAGAGTAAACAATAAGAGGAAGGGAGAGGGAAGAGGGTGAGTGGGGAGGGTAGAGAGGGGGAAGGGGGAGGGAGCCCGACTGCCATGGGCTGGGGCATGCTTGCCCTACATAAGATTCAGAAAAAGAAACACAATAGAAAATCCCTAATGGCTATGGTCCCGGAGGCCGTGCCGGCTAATGCTTGCACAGAATAGCAGAGGCTAGATCCCCAACCTGTTAGGTTATAAGAAATTAGACAAGTCTGGGGGTTTGCTGAGCCAGAAAACCATGGGAAGCCAGACCAAGAAGCCATGATGGGAAGAAACCTTAAACAAGGGGCTACAACCCTATCCAGTCAGACCAGGTTGCTTGGGAAGTAGTCATGGCGCGGGCAGGAGGTAGTGAACAAAGTATATACTTTAATAATAATAAGTAGGGCCCTGCACACCAATTTCTACCACTGAGCATAGGGAAAAGGAGAATGCCTGGGTCTCCCCTTCAGAATCAGGATTATCTGGACTCAATCCCTTTATTGTACAGTATTAAGGGATGGGAGGGGGGATCCCACCCGTAGTCAAGGATTCAAAAAAACATTGCAACTAGACTATAGTACAGACAGGATATACATAACAAGTCCAAGTTCTTTCATCCATCTGGGTTCACAGGTGGGGGTACCATGGAGGTAACATCTTGTGGGGAATGTTATGGGAGCCCTGGCTTTATAGGTACGATCTCAGCTTCTTCTTCCACAGCCATGCACTCCGTTTCAGCTGCCCAGTCCAATGGGGCAAGGGTGTCCATGTCCTCGGCGTTTCCCTCACCCAGTGGTGACTCATCCTTCTTACAGGTGAGGCATCCTCTCCTCTGGCTAGTTTGGTAGGAGGGGAGGCAGCTGCTTGGTGCTCAGTTTGCCTCCTCTCGCCACCGAGCTTCTGCTTGTGCCCAAAAGAGTGAGGACCTGTTGGGCACTGGGAATCTGAGGTGAGCGGGTGGGAGGATGTTGAGTTTTGTGGAGCAGAGGGAGCAGGTGGGTCAGAAAAGTTGAGCCGGCCTTTTGAGCTAGACCTGGGGGCAGAGATGTTTGCTGCACCATCCTGTCCTCTTGTGTATATTCCCCTTGAAACTGTTTCCCTTCAGATAGGTGCCTCCTAGCCTGGTCACACCCTCCTGGGACACAAAGCTTTCTGGGGGATGCAGTATTTTGGAGAGTTTTAGGCCAGAACTTAGCCAGCCATGCCTCAATCTCCTGTGGGGATTGTGCAAGGAGCTCCTTCCCATCTTTAGCCACATGTAACAAAGTGAAGCATTTGAAATTGTATTTGAAGCCATGCTGAGACAACAGTTTTTTAATGGGGATAAACACCTTATGCCTGAAGGAAACTTCTTGGGAATAGTCCCAGAAGCACAACATCTTTGATCCCCTCCAAGTTATGTCCCCCAGGTCTCTTGCCACTCTTAGAAGTGTCTCCTTTACGGAATATAGGCTATAATGGACCAAGGGGGAGAAGTGCGAGGGTCCAATTTGGAAAAGAGTCTGTGGGCTCATTCCACCTCCACTGGATCTTTTCAATGCTCTCTGAGCAGCCTGGGTATCAGATCATTTAGGAACATTTCCATATTGGGACCCTCTGCACCCTCAGGGATGCCTAAGATCCCGATGTTATTCCGGCACTCCTGGTTCTCCTGGTCCTTGGCCCTCTCTCCCACAGTTTCACTAGCTTGAGTTCATGGTTGTGGAGGCACCTGACGATCCGGTCCTGATGCTCTTCCAGGTCCTCTGTATGCTGCTTCATCACATGGACTCTGTTTTCTAGGTCCCTGACTGCCGTGACATTCCCGGAGAGGACAGCACTAATGCCGTCTACACAGGTAAGTAAGGTCTCTAACATTCATGTAATGTGAAACAGGGAGTCACTTACTGGTATCTGCTGTGATGCACCACCTAAGGTAGAGGCAAGGGCAGCAGAGCTCGGCATGGGGGGAGATTCGGCCATGGTACCAGTTGTTGCTAGTAGGTATATGTGCTCCTAGTGCCAAAGTAGCTGGATGCCAAGTCAAAATAGAGACCTGCCGGGTGCTGCTTCCAATTAAGAGTCCCTCAATCTAGGTGGTGCAAGTGACGATGGCATCTATTGTGGGTCAGAGACCGCGCAGCATACTACTGGCTGTGCCCGCAAGGAACAGAGTGACCATTCAGGGATCACAAATTGAACATCTGAGGCTCAATAGAAATGGCTAAGGCAGTCGGGGGGGGTGTTAATTTTTACATCTCCAACAATCGGGGGAGAGAGAAAATCCTCCGGTCGTATCAGATGCCCATGGATCATACCCGGTGTGGGATGGAGCAAAGGGCTTAAGCTGCCATCTTTCGATCATGTAGGCCACACCCCTCTACTTGTGTGCATTTATGATAAAACAGTTCTTCCGCTCACTGCAAATTATTTCATACATGATGTGATTGTATTTGTGCTGGACAAAGTTTGTCCTTTGCTGGCATCAAGATTCAAGAAATAGAATGTTTATCATGGAATGTTTCCCATGGAATACATGTATTCAAAATTCTGCTCAGTTTCACTGGCAGAATGTTTCTCCTAACATACAGTGCACACACAACAACAACAAAGGCCTCTATTACTGCCAGAGACTCAATTATCTCACTTTCAGGAAGATGTGTGAAATTAGAACATTTTGTTCTGTGAACTATTTCTTGAAATATTTCATAGGTGCGAAATGCGAAATTCCATGGGCGAAATACAAAATTTCACCCACGAAATGCAAAATTTCACAGCAAAATGCAAAATTTCACCTGGGAAACACCAAATTTCACCAGCAAAAGGGCAAAAACTGGGCAAAATGTGGCCAAATTTGTACAGCATTTTGTGAAATGGCACATTTCTCAGCAAATGTCATGTTTCGCGGGAGAAATTTCACAATTCGCACCCAAAGAAAAATTCTGCAGAATTACGGAATTTCATGAAAGGGGTTTCATGGCTATTTCACCAGCGAAATTAAATTTTGCAACATCTCTACTGTCAGGGCAAGCAGAAGGGATTTCCCCGAAGAGCAGATAAAGACAGAAGGGGGAATTTTTCAAAGAAACAGTTGTAGTGAAAACTATAAACAATATTAAATGTTTCTAATTTGCTTATGTGTGTAAGGAGTATGATGATCGGGGAAACAACATTTAATTAATTTGTTTTATTTTTTATTTCAGGAAGTTTTATTTATAGTGCTTAGTTCAAGGTTTTTTACCATGTAAAGGTAGCAGCCATGTTTGTGATGGAAGATCAATTCTGGTTATAGGGGGACTGATGGAATATAGTTCTGGTTGTAGGAGGACTGATTTGCTCATTGAGTGATGTGGTTTAGGACCAGGATGACTGTGCATAAAACAGATTTTATACATGGTCACATGATATATTTTGACCGGTGAGACTTCTTTATTCTGGATGCCCATTTTGTATTGTGTAATTAACATCACTCCTGGGTTGGTGGACACACTTGGCTTCATCCTGTGCCTCACCCCACCCCAGGAGTGATGTTATTACACATTATAAAATCTGCATCCAGAATAAAGAAGTTTCACTGATCAAAATATATCATGTGGCCGTGTATAAAATCTGTTTCATGCACAGTCTTCTTGGTCCTAATCCACATCACACAATGAGCAAATCAGTCCTCCTACAACCAGAACTATCTTCCATCAGTACCCCATCAACCAGAACTGATCTTCCATGTTTGACTTGGAACATCTGTAAATGAGCCATTGGCTCAAAGGTGTTAATCCCAAACTGAAATAAATAAATAAAACACACATAAGCAAATTAGAAACATTAAATACTGTTTATAGTTTTCACCACAACTGTTTCTTCCCTGACAAAGAAAAATCCCCATTCTGTCTTTATCTGCTCATTGGAGAACTCTCTTCTGCTTGCCCTGACAGTGAGGTAATTGAGTCTCTGGCTGTAACAGAGGTCTTTGTTTTGTGTGTGTGTGTGTGTGTGTGTGCGCCGCGTGTGTGTGTGTATGTTAGGAGAGAACCATGCTGCCAGTGGAACTGACAAAATTTTGAATCCATGTATTCATGGGAAATATTCCATGATAAACATTCTATATCTTGAATCTTGATGCCAGCAAAAGACAAACTTTGTCCAGCAGTAATACAATGACATCATCAATGACATCATTTGCAATGAGCAGAAGGACTATTTTATCATAAATGTGCACTAGTAAATCTTTGTTTCTATCTATAAACATGTTTTTCCCAACTGTAAAAAGTAAAAAAAAACAAAAAGAACCCATTTTATAAGTGCAATAAGCCACTCTGGGGTGTGTATGAAACATATTTTACCACACTTCCAGGGGCTGAAAGGCACTCGGCCAGTGGCCTTGTGTCTCACCACACGCTGTGCGTGTGGTAAAATATGTTTCATACACACACCCTTGTGTCTTATTGCTTACATAACACACATCCTGCCATGCCTTACTACTTAATTCTACTCTATTCTGCATCCAGAATGAACTCCTGGCAGCTTTGCTATGTAAGCAATAAGGCATGATGGAGTGTGCATGGAACACATTTTACTGCATGGCCAGAGATGTAATAAGGCACAAGGCCAAAGGCAAGTGACTTCAGCCACTGACCATGTGGTAAACTCTGTTCCACACACATCCCAGAGTGCCTTATTACACTTATAAAATGGGCTCCTTTTTTAAAAAACCTTTTACAGTTGAGAAAAGCATGTTTATGTGCAGAAACAATAGATTTACTTGTGTGCATTTATGATAAAATAGTCCTTCCACCCACTGCAAATGATGTCATTGATGATGTCATTGTATTGTTGCCTACTTTCTTCTTCCTGTTTTTTTTCCCACTGTTTTCCCCACATTCAAGATATGGAATGTTTGTTGTGGAATGTTTACCATGGAATACATGAATTTAAAATTCTGCTCAGTTACACTGGCAGAATGTTTGTTTCCTAACACACTGTACATGCAGACAACAAAGGCCTTTGTTACAGCCAGAAACTCAATTATCTCACTATCAGGACAAGAAGAAAAGAGTTCTCTGATGAGCAGGTAAAGATAGAAGGGGGATTTTTCACTGTCAGCAATGAAACAGTTGTAGTGGAAACTATAAACAATACTTATTGGCCCAGATATTCAAAAGGGTTGTGCATGGCATGTATTAACTCAGCCCGCGATCGGGGGGACAGGTCCACTGGACCACCAGGGAGAATGGTGTTCTTTTATTTTACATTCAGCCCATGATCGGGGGGACAGCTTCCACTGGACCACCAGGGAGAATAGTGTTCTTTTATTTTACATTCAACCCGCGATCAGGTGGGCAGAGGTCCACTGGACCACCAGGGAGAATAGTGTTCTTTTATTTTACATTCAGCCCGCGATCGGGCGGGCAGCAGTCCACTGGACAACCAGGGATTTTGGATTATTCTATTTTGTACTGCAGCCTGCGATCGGGCTGTGGGGCACAGTGCCGCACTGCAGGAGGAGTCGGTCCCCGACGGCTGCTGCCTGGCAGGGCGCCAGGTGCAAGTCGTCAGGGATCGGCATACCTGCATGCAAATGGGGCCATAATGACATGCAAATGGCCTTATGTGCACCTTGCATACATTATGGCTCCATTTGCATGTGCACTTTTGAATATCGCAGTTGCTGAGCATAGCACAATGGAACTTGCGCTAGCGCATCCCCCTGCTCCACTCTGGCCACTTGCGCTGGTGCAGTGCCACTGCGCCATGCACACTGCAGGTGGCCAAGGTGCGATATTCAATGATGCTGTGCCATGGCACAGCTCCATTGAATATCGCCCAGTCCACGCCCCTGCGCAGCCAAGTTGTGCTGCGCCCAGGCTTGCGCCACAGCCTGGCGCAGTTTGAATATCTGAGCCATTGTCTCAAATGTGTTTATGTATTTAAGAAGGGTGTGATTATCAGGGAAACAACATTTAATTAATTTGTTTTATTTTTAATTTACGGTAGTTTTATTTTTCGGGCCCAGTTGATGTTTTTTTACAGTGTAAAGGTAGTTGCCATGTTTGTGGTGGAAGATCAGTTTTGACTGTAGGGGGCTAACTGAAATGCCTGCATTCCAAATGCCCATTGATCTGGGTTCCAGACTCTTCACTGCTGAGCAGTCCTTTCTATAACCATGTGCAAAGCTTATTTTACACATAAATAAGATCCAATAAGATAACATGATTTTACCATGCCATTTTATGATATTCCTAAGACACTGTGCAGAAATCTATGCACATTTGTACACATTCCAAACAAATACAAATATCTTGAAAACTTTACAGGCTACATGAAAACACCCAGCAGCAAAGTTGCTCATGGCAAAAAGAGCATTACAATAAGGGGGGGGGGTCACTAAGCTGAAATCTGCATATTTTTTTTTAAATATAACCATCTAATTAACCAACTTTCCAGGTTTGTTTACCAAATTTCCCAATTTAGATCACAAATATTTTAAAAACTGTAAGGAGTTCAGCTTAGTGACTACCCTCATTTAACAATCTTTTTGTCCTGAACAACTTTGCTGCTTGATCTTTTTATGTAACTTGTGTAGTTTTCAAGATATTTAGATTTGTTTGGCATGTGTGCAGATGCACTTACAAACAGCAGATGCATTTTTCTATTTGAGTGAACACTCAAGTGACATGCCAAACAAATGTAAATATCTTGAAAACCATACAAGTTACACATACACAACCAGTGTCAAAATTGTTCACAACAAAAAGACCTTTACAATGGGGGTAGTCACCAAGCTGAACTTTGTATGTTTTTTTTAAATATAGCCATGTCTGCTGTTGTATTGTAAAGCAGTGCTTGTTGCTAAACATATAGGCTCAGCTACATCACTGTCACGTGAGATAGGATGCATTGTAGGTATATGAAAAGCAGCAAACTTAGCTGAGATGTAGATCCCCAGGGGTTGTTGAACTACCATAAAGCTAGCAAGCTAATTTAGGAAAAACTCCTGATAGCAGACAGAGGGAAGGACACACTAGGACATCACACACAAATCAAAACACTCTGCACAACATATGTTTTTACAAATTCTGGGTGAACTGCTCCTTTAATTCTTTGTAGTTATGTGGGTTGGCACATTTGAAAGACTAGTCCCCAGAAGAAGACTGGAATTTTTTTTTATTTTATTTTATTTAAACAGCAGTTTGGAAAACCTTTGAGCCATAGGCTTATTTACAAAGGTACCTTGTCACAGTAAGACAAACCAAAATACACAGTATAGCAGTACAACACATAGGTATAACAGTAAATTAAGACATAGATACAAACAAGCTGGTACAGGTAGGATGGATGCAAACAATACCAGAGTTATGTTGTCCTTAGCAGCTTAGTAATAAGCTTTGTCGCAAAGTATTGAGTACGGCTTTGACTAGCGGCAGTTACAGCATCGGGTGTTAATAAGGTGGTTACGTAAGGAAGTTTTGAAGCACGATATAGTTGGAGCTTCAGAGATGGAGGGGGGCAGTGTGTTGAACCAGGAGGGGGCCCTAAAGCTGAAAGCTCTTTGGCCATGAGAGGTCCTAGCTCTAGGGATAACAAGAGAGGTTTTCCCAGAGGTCCGAGTATGAACTAGTGGGACAGAGTGGCGTATGGTGGTGGTCAATCCTGGTGGGGAAAGCCCAAGGAGGGTCTTTTTTGTAAGGGTACAGGTAAGATATTTGAGGCGCTCATCGAGATCAAGTACCAGCACTTTAGCATACAGTAGACAGGTGTGTGTCATCCTAGGTGCTCCAGTAATTAACCTGCAGGCCTTATTCAGAGTAGTGCGAATTTTATGGAGTGCGGTCTGATCAGCAGCACCATACACTGGCAGTCCATAGTCCACTAAGGACAGGATAGAGGAGGTGACTGCGAGTCAAAGAGCCTCCGGGGGGAGGCAGTGTTTATACTGATATAAGATGCCCAATCGGATATTAGTGGCGGTGGCTAGGACCGCGATGTGTCCATGGAAGGAGAGGGAGGGGTCAAAATGGATCCCTAGGTATTTATAGGAGCAAACTTGTTCGAGTGGGAATGAGGACCCAGAGTGAATGAGGAGTTTGAAGTTGCAGGACTTGTTTTGGGGATGAGAGAAGAACATGGTTTTTGTTTTTTTAAGATTTATCACCAATCTATGTTCCTTGAACCAGCCCTCGGCTTCAGCGAAGGACTTCTGCAGCGAGCCATGGAGGGCAATAGGGTTACGACTTGAGGCAAAGATGACTGCATCATCAGCGTACAATAGAATGTTCCCCGAGCAAGAGCGTGGAAGGGTGTTAAGGTAAAGGGAGAATAGTAAGGGGCCCAGAATGGAGCCCTGGGGAACCCCAGAAAAGATGGGACAGATGTCTGAGTAGGTCCCATTAATTTTTACACGCTGTGAGCGGTCAGACAGATAACTGGTGCACCAGGAGATAGGCCCAGCAGCAAAGCCAGAGAGACTAAGGGCATCAAGAAGGAGGGGGTGGGAGACAGTGTCGAAAGCTTTCGAGAGGTCAATGAAGACAGCACCAGCCAGAGAACCAGTGTCTAAGGAGGAGTGGAGAAAGTTGGAGAACTCTAGGAGGCTGTGTTGGTACGTGGCCCGCTCAAGCCATGCTGCTCAGGACAAAGGACATTGTAGATGGAGAGGTAGTCAGAGATTTGAGAGGCCACCACTTTTTCCAAGGCCTTGGAGAGAGGAGAGAGAATGGAGATCGGTCGATAGTTTCCAGCCACAGTCCTATCACCACCTTTAAAGATAGGGGTGACAGTGACAACTTTCCAGGCAGTTGGAACCTTCCCCAGGCAAAGAGAGTGGTTGATGAGGCATGTGATCAGGGTAAGAACTGTGTCTAAGACCAGCCGTAGGATACACGGATCCAGGGTGTCACTGCCTGTACTATTACTCTTGAGGGCAGTGACAAGGTGCGGCCTAAGTTCTTGGGCAGAAACACGGCGGAGGAGAAAATAAGGGTGAGAAAGATTTATGGCAAGTGCTGGGGGAGGAGGGTCAAAAAAATTTGTAGGGAGGATAGGGCTAAGGTCAGTGAATGAGGTGTTGAGATGGTTGGCTATGAGGGCTGGGTCTGAGGAGATCACACCATTAATGTTGATCTGGTGGTGGGGGAGTGCACTCCCATTTAACTGTTTAATGTTATCCCAGAAGGTTCTGGGATTCCCCCATGAGGCAGTGAGTGAGGACCGATAGTGTTCAGACTTGGCCTTTCTGATGGCCCGAGTGCACTTGTTTTGGGCGGCAGCATATAACCGCCTGTCACTGGGCCGGCCAGTCTCAATGGCACGGTGCCATAGGTTGTCCCTATGTTTGAGCAGGTGGATCAAAGCTGGGGTAACCCAGGGGGCATTCTTCCTTTTAGAACGGCGGGTCAACACTGGGGCAAAGATATCACAGGCATTATTAAAAGTTTGGGTAAAGAAGGAGAGAGCTGTGTCGATGTCAGGAGTTGCCAGTATAGGAGACCAGTCAATTTGGGACAGAAGTTCCTTAAGTTTTATCAGTCCACCAGGTATTAGGCGCCGGCATGTGGACTGTGCTATGGGTTTGGGGACTGAGGTTGACCAGTGGAATAGAATGGGGGAGTGATCGCTAAGAGAGTCTGGGAGGACTTGTACATTGGGGATCCGATTAGGGCGGTTGGTGAGTACCACATCAAGCAGGGTACTGGAGCCTCTCTTGGGGTTAGTCCTGGTAGGGTGGGTAACTAGTTGCATTAGATCTATTGCAGAAAAGGAGTCTCGGGTAGAGGAGGAGGAGGAGGGGCTGAGCCAGTTGACATTTAAGTCACCCACCAGAATTTGATCAGTGGAAGGAGGTAGAGAGGTAAGGTATTCTGTAAGAGAGGCAATGGCCTGCGTTTGGTCCCTGGGGGGCATGTATGCAGTAGTCAGATAAAGGGGTCCTTTTAAAGGGTCAGGGGTTAGTTTCAGCGTAAGCGCCTGGGCACTGGGTCAAGGATGGGAGTGGGCAGGGCTGATGCAGGGGAGAAATTCCTTGACATAAATAGCGAACGCGCGCCTGCCTCCAACACGGTCAGACCGGAAAAGGGTGAAACCAGGAAGGGAGACTAGGGAGTCAGGGGAGGATTTTGACAGCCAAGTCTTAACCAGGGTGATGACATCAGGGTTAATTGATGTGACCAGGCATTGTAGTGAGTCAAACTTTTTTAAGAGGCTACAGATATTCATGGAGACCATGCATAGGCCTGTGGTGCAAGTTGGGGAGCTCCTGGGAACCGGGCCAGGGTTTGGATGAATGTTCCCTGACAGGAGTAGTAGCATGACTAACACTCTGGCTGGGAGATGGTGAGAGGTTTTCCTACCATTGACATGGGGGGGAGGGGAGGCTAAGGGAGCAGGGGGGGCAGGGAGGTACAGGAGGGGAAAGCAAGAATAAGAAGACACCCAGATGTGCCTGAGGTGAAGAGACAGCTATGGGGAGGGCAGGGAGGATGGGGACACACAGAGGTCCCAAGGGGCAGGAGAGGAGGTTCAGGAGCAAGGGGAGGGAGGGGTGCCAGGGCACAGTGTGGACTAGCAGATGGGTAAGTGGTGCAAGTGCACTGCTAGTAGGGATAGGCACAGGAAGAGCATGATGCAGGGCCAATACATTGTGGTGAGCAAGATCCCAGGAAGTAGTGCTGTACAGGTAGGGTAGGAAGTAGTGAGGGAGCATAGGTCCCTCTAGTGGCCAGCAGGTATAACCTGCAAATGGGAAAGTGGGAAGATAGGTTCTGGGCAACAGGACGTGATGTCACCGGATGTGATGTCACGGGGTGGATCCTTAAATTGACAACCGCCCCTGGGTGGGAGGGTGGTTGGAGCGGGCGGGGCAGACGGCGCAAAGTGCCGTCGGGCTAGCACCCCTCTGCAGGCATCCAGACGAAGAGAAGAGGCTCTCTTTACCTCGAAAGTTATCAGGCTGGAGATTTGGCTTCCTCAGCTACTCAGGTGAGCTGCTTGTTGCTTCAGTTGCTTGATTGTCCCAAGTGCCTAGCTTGGGGGGGGGCTGCCTCGAAAGTTATCAGGCTGGAGATTTGGCTTCCTCAGCTACTCAGGTGAGCTGCTTGTTGCTTCAGTTGCTTGATTGTCCCGAGTGCCTAGCTTGGGGGAGCTGCCTCGAAAGTTATCAGGCTCGAGATTTGGCTTCCTCAGCTACTCAGGTGAGCTGCTTGTTGCTTCAGTTGCTTGATTGTCCCGAGTGCCTAGCTTGGGGAGCTGCCTCGAAAGTTATCAGGCTGGAGATTTGGCTTCCTCAGCTACTCAGGTGAGCTGCTTGTTGCTTCAGTTGCTTGATTGTCCCGAGTGCCTAGCTTGGGGGGGGGAGCTGCCTTGAAAGTTATCAGGCTGGAGATTTGGCTTCCTCAGCTACTCAGGTGAGCTGCTTGTTGCTTCAGTTGCTTGATTGTCCCAGCCCTTGATTGAAACCAGTCAGAGATTTTATGAGTTTTGCTTTGGGAGCTAAATCATCTCTACACCTGGAGGGATGTTCAAACATCTTGCATATCGCTAATGTAATTAGCGAGCAATAACATGCAATTGCAACCATTTAGCAGTTCTTGCCCCATATTGTACCTGTGAAACTTGTGATTACAGATAAAGTAGAGATCACTAACAGCACCACACACTATTGACATGTAAATAAGGACCCCTACCATGCATATTAGTCACAGTCACATATTTAAGGCATTTTGCCTCCACAAAGCATTTATGTACGACTGGAAAGGAATGCCCACAAAAAGCAGGTGGTCTCCAGTCATGAATCAACACAGGGATGCAGACCAGTTGTGCAGGGCACTAGAAAAGGAAGGCAGGCATGTGTGAGACACACCAAGACACACACCTTGCACCTGCACCGGTTGCTGCTGGAGATCTCCCGGGATCTCAAGGGGGCCCAGGCATATGAAAGCCACTAACACAGGTGTGTTTCATGGCCACATGCTCCCAACAGGGTACATAGATTGTACCACACCTGCCTGGAGTTTTCTGACCAGCAGATGGTGGACTGGACACCAAACCTGACATTCTAGTCATTTCGGAATTCTGGCTAAAAGGATCTACATCTGACCATGCCATTAATATTCCCTCCTACAATGTTTTTAGAACTGATAGACACACTAAAGGTGGAGGGGTTGCTATCTATGTTTTGGATAAATTCTCAGTCTTCATCATAGACTCTTCCTCCATAACAAAAGGGTTTAAAAGCTTGACATTAAAGTTATTCTTGCCCTCAGAGGAGTCTATTTTTATCTCAGGCTGTTATAGACCTCCATCTTGAGGCATTGAATTGTTATTATCTCATCTGTGCAAACTGTTGGAAGCCTCCAACTCAGAGGTAGTCATCCTGGGTGACTTTATCCTTGATTGGCTGCCTCCTTGTTCCAGACCTCTCAAGGACCTCTGTGATACCTATAATGTCTCACAGCTCATCCAGGAGCCCACTCGATCCAACACAAAAAAAATCCTGCCAATAGCTCCCTCCTAGACTTAATCTTGGTCAATAAGCTGCACACATTTGCATACACCTGGGTCTTCCACCATGACATAAGCAACAACAGTGCTATAGCATGTGTGAGGACTGCCCCTAAGGCTATCTCCTCCTCTAAATTCACATTTAAAAGGTGCTTCTGTAAATTTAATCCCATAGCCTTCTTGTCAGATTTAGCTCTGATTAGATGGCAGGACTTCTACCTCGCTCCTTCTATATCCGAGGCCTGCAACCTATTTCAGAACCTTGCCTTGAAGGTTATTGACAAGCACACTCCCTGAGTTAAATACAGAACTAGTAAAAGATCCTATCCATGGTTCACCACTTCCCTAAAGTCAACGATCCACATCAGAGATGCCTTATGAAAGAAGCCATGCAAAACTAAACTGCCTGCCAAATGGACATTCTTTAGGGCATCCAGAAATCACTGTACCAAGCTTATAAAGGCCGCAAAGCTAACGACAGTGAAGCACACCAGGATGTAGCATGGTGTGATAGGTTTACTGCATAACAAAAGGGATTAACTCCCATTGAAATTGCATTGTTTACTGCAGTAACGCTACTGCACAATTTTGCAGCACTGCACTTCGTCCTGGTGGCCTTCACTGTACTTCCAGTTAGTCCTGGATTCCTTTAAAAACAACACTGCCAAGTTCTGGCAAATCTTGAAGGATATCAAGGGGCATAGCCATGCTTCATCCCTACCTACCAAAATTGTTCACGACAATCACACCCTCTCCGACAAACAGGATATTCTAGCCCAGCTAAATAACAGAAAGAATTAAATATAAGCACCCGCACAGCACATTTAAAGTGACTTGTAGATAAAAAATCAAAATTTATTACAGACCAGGACGCACACTACATAGACTGACATTTCACTTGGCCGGCTGCCGAGTTTCTTCAGAGTAAAAAAACACCATTCAGGTGCTTTGCTTAAATATTCTATTCACCATATCATGTGATTTCTATTGCACCAATACAAATACAACACCATTTATGCACTAATTAATTATACAACACTTTTTAAAGGAACACAGCATGTATCCATTGCTCCCATTTTGTTACTAAGGATCACCCCAAACACAAAATACTATACTTAACAACCTCAAATACAATATTTCATAAATATTTACATATAAATCATAAGAAATGAGATGACCAGACTCAATTACTTACTAAAAAACATTTCTATGTACTTATTTAAATACAAAAATATAGAAAGTGCATATATTAGAGGGAAGAAAACACCTGTTAAATATTTTTTCATTACTTTTTTATATAAATCTTTAATACACAACCCACTTTACAGTTATGTTAATTATCTATTCATTTATTTATTTATTTTGGTACACGTGGCTGGGTTCACTTATTTAAAGTACTTTTTATTTTAAAGATTTTCCCAAAATCCTTGGTAATAAAACCTATGGATTATTTATACTTCTTTAAAAATGCAGCCAGTTCAATGCTATCATTAAGACCCTTATTTGTACATGCTCCTAAAGTATAAATCCAAAATCTTTCTCTTTGACCTATTTTCTTATTTAGGTCTCCACCTCTTGGTCCCAATGTAACAATCTCTAAACCCAAACAACTAAAATTATGATTAATTTGACCATATTTTAGAATATGTTTGGCTATAGCATATGAGTCATCACTTCTTTCTACTGCTCTAACATGTTCACCAATTCTTACTTTGAATTTACATACAGTCCGTCCAACATAATAGGCACCACACTCACATGTTAGTAGGTATATCACCCTGTACTGTTACATTTGATAAAATCATACAACTCCATGTTATTCCCAGTAACCGGATGTATAAAGGCTTTACAGCAATTAATATATTTACAATAAACACAGTTCCCACATTTATATGTTCCTTTTGGTTTTGATGTCAACAATGTTTGTCTATCTTTTATGTTGGAGCCTACCATGTTGGATACCACATAATCCTTTAATACTTTTGCACTTCCTGTACACTACATTGGGACCAATTTCTGTTATTCCTTTCAATTTTAGTTCCAATTCCAAAATGGACCAATTGTTAGCTAAGATCTGTTTTATTTCATGTGCTCGATTCGAAAAACTAGTAGTGAAGGGACAATCAATTTTAGGTTTAGCATCCCGTTTATACATTAAAACCTCCCCTCTATCTAATCCATCTACCTTTCTGATGGCTGATGCTATGCTGCTATTACTGTACCCCCATTCTTAAAACATTGTATTTGCTCACTTTGTTTAATTTCAAATTCAGAGGATTCAGAACAATTTCGAAATGTTCTTATTAATTGGCTTTTTGGTATATTAAATCTTGTATGGAAGGGATGACAACTGTCAAATCTCAGTATGGTATTTCTATCTATGTTCTTCTGAAATAAAGTGGGACATGCTCCTTCATTATGATCTTTATAAATTTTTAAATCCAAAAAAGTAATGTTTGTTTGATGAATATCATATTTATACATCAAACAACTACTAGTTGATTCCATCCACTTAATAAAAAACCCAAATTCTTCTGCAGAACCCTTCCACACTATTAATACGTCGTCAATAAAACGACGCCATAAGTCCACTTTATCAAGAAATGGATTAGTGGTTGACTCATATAGAAAGTCCATTTCCCATTTGCCCACAAATAAATTAGCATAACTAGGGGCCATTGTGGTGCCCATAGCTGTACCCCGGTCTTGATGATATAGCATTCCTTCAAACATAAAAATATTCATAGTAAGAACCAATTCTGCCAGTTGTAGCAGAAAATATGTAGGGGTTTTTAACTAAGCTTTCTTCCGTTCTGGTATTCAAAAAATAACTTAAGGCTTCTAAGCCTTTATCATGAGGTATTACTGTATACAGTGAATTAACATCCACCACTGAAAAATACCATGGCCCAGATATTCAAAAGGGTTGCGCCATGCGCAAGTCCAAAACTGCGCCATTTTGCGATATTCAGAAGGAGGCAGTTGCGCCCCCGAAAACATGCTGAGCAACAGCGCAATGAAAATGAAGGCATGCGCAACCGAAGGGGGCAGATCCATGCATAAAGACCGCAATGCGATATTCGAACTGCGCGATCGTAATAGCAGCACAGCCGGAAATGCGCACTGAGCGGAAATGAGCCAAAATAAAAGGCTCAAGGAAGGCGCAAGAACGCCACCAGGCTGCCAAGTGGGGGAGAGAGAGAGAGAGACAGAGACAGACAGACAGCAAGGGCAGGCAAGGAAAGTGTGTCCCATAGTCTGTAGAGGCCAGCGGGAGTGCCGGTGCAGTGGAAGTAGCAGTCAGGACAGTGGGGTAACACAGCAACACCAGCCGGGGGTCAGAAGCCAGGGAGATGGACAGTGCCAGTTTCCACATGGAAGCTGTAATGAGGGGGGTGAGAATGCATGCTGCAGGGGGAAGTGGCCGTGGAAGGGCCCGTCGGCGGTATGCGCCCGACAGGCAGTACCATGCCCGCATCAGCTTTGAGCTGTACACAGATGTAGAGATCGTGGGCCCGTACCGCCTGAACAGGGCAATACTGAGATGGCTCTGTGAGCTGTGCAGTGATGTGATGCAGGCACCCTCACGACGGAGTCACGCTCTGTTGGTGGAGACCAAGATGACAGCCTGCATGTGCCTGCTCGCCACGGGCACCTTCCAGAGGCTGACAGGGGACACCACAGGCATCACACAGTCGGCCACGTCACGCATCCTCACCCAATTCCTCAGCGCACTGCTGCCACATGCTGCGGAGTACATCCATTTCCCCAGCACCGCGGCAGAGCGTACAGCAAACATGCAGGAGTTCCACAGGGTAGCACGTATGCCTGGCATGCTAGGGGCCATAGACTGCACCCATGTGGCCATCCGCACGCCACCTGGCCCCGATGGCCACGCATATCGGAACAGAAAGGGATTCCCTAGTGTCAACTGCCAGGTGGTGTGTGATGCCACTGGGCTCATAATCAATGTCTGTGCCACACACCCTGGTGGAGCACATGATGCCTTCATATGGTATCAGTCTGCACTGTGCCATCGATTTGAGAGTGGGGACATCCCCACAGGACATCTAGTGGGTGAATACACATGTATGGAATGCAAACTCTGGGCAAGGGTGGGAATGCCACAGGTGCCATGGTAGTGGCACACAGGGAGATGGCCAATATGGACCTGAACATGACACTGATCTCCACTATCTCCACACAGGTGACTGCAGATACCCACTCCGTCCCTGGCTGCTCACACCGTACCGGCGCCCCCATGACCCCAGCGCAGCTATGCTATAATGAGCACATGCCACAACACAACATCATAGAGCACGTGTTTGGGATGCTCAAGGCACGCTTCCGATGCCTAGACACCTCCGGCGGTGCCCTACAGTACAGCCCTCAAAAGGCCTGTGGGATATTCCTGGCCTGTTGCATCCTGCACAACATGGCCAAAGACCATGGGATAGCTGTACAGGTCGAACAGGGGGACAGCGATGGGGACGCCAGTGGCGCCGGTGATGATGGTGATGAGCAGCCCCCCCTAGGATGGAGGGACCCCCGACTGATCCGGCAGGCCCAGCTGCACCGGGACACCATCACAGAGGAGCACTACGCACAACACAGGTAAGTCAAGGGGACATGTGCAACCAACACTGTCCATGCGCAAACCACAGGCACACAGGGGAACACACCAGGGGTGCATGACGGTCAGGGGAGTGGAACGGTCCAGGCATACAAACACACCATCAGGGAGGGGTGAGCACTCATATGGACACACACACACACACCAGGCACAGAGCGTACATGGGCAGATGCACAGCACTGCAGAACCGACATTGCTAACACACAGCACCACGGACCACCCGTACTGTCCAAGTCGTGTGTCAGAACCTGGGCACCTTGCACCTGGTGTACAGTACAATGCAGGCATCATCATGCACACGCACCTGTGGACAGCAGTTGGGAGGTGTGCAGGTGGTCCATCTAATCGGCGTGGTGAGCAGAGCACCCAGCAGTGCACTGCCCACCATGACACACATTGCACACAATGGCAGCACCAGACAGGGCCCGCACTGGGAGACAGCTCAGTCATGTAGCACTGTCCCATGGCCACCGTGGATGTGTGGGCGGCCCCGCCGTGACCCAACAGCATGGGCAGGCTGAGCAGGGGCCACATGGGGTGGCACTGTTGCACCACCAGGGGTCCCACTGCGCGAACAGACCTTGCCCACACAGGGGTCTGCAGCATGCCGAACAAACCTGCACCAGGGGTGCTCGGGATGCCCACAGCAGAACCCGGCATCGACAGGCCTGGTGTCGCACGACGCCGGGAATGAGGAGTGGAGAGTGCACTGTGTGGGGTGTGTGGTACAGGGGCACCTGACTGTGTGCCCAATGCATCAACGACAGAGACCACTGCCTGGGTCAGCCTGTCAATGGCGGCGGTCACATCCGTCTGCATACGGACCAGCTCGGCTCAGTCCCGAGCACACTCCCTGCTGTGCCGCTCCACGGACACAGACAGTGCCTCCACGGACCTTGCAACCCGCCTCTGCAGCTGTACTGATTCCTGCAGCAGGCGGGTGTGCTCGTCCAATGGGTACTGTGCCCCAACGGCATCCTGACCCCCAGGGTGTGGACGGTCCTGATGCACAACACCCCTTGAGGGTGGGCGCTGTTCGCCAGGACCAGGAATGGGCGGATCAAAGGGCGGCGGACATGTGCCACTGCTTGACACTGTATCCCCAGACCTGGTGGGTGACTGCTGCTGCTGCCCCTCCAACCGCTGTGCCCCCGGGTCCACTTGTTCCACCGCTGTGCTGGCAACAGTGCCAGACACCTGCACAGCCACCGGTGCTGCCCCACAGATGCTGACAGGCACAGCCTGGGACCGTGCCAGCATGCTGGTACACAAGTTGGAACCAGACAGGCTCAGGGGCATGTGCTGGCCTGCTGTGTGTCCGTCATGGGACACACAACCATCACTGCCCATTGCAGGCCTTCTATCATCAATGGTGCAGGTACATGCTACTGCCATGGTCACAGCGTGCTGGCATGCTTGCATGCCAGACTGCTGAGACACAGGCTGTGCACCCCCCGCACCCGTATCACTGACACCAGAGTTTGCGGCCCAGCGTGCATGCTGCTGCAGTGCCTGCTGGCTGGTGGTGGAGGTGGATGGACCCTCCTCCATGTCCAGCAGGTCAGCATCACTGTCTGGACCCACCACCACCATCTCCTGAAGACAAACAGGATCTGTAACAGAAAGAGAGTACATGTGAGTGCATGTGAACAACCGCCCCCAAACACCACCACCATGTCATACCATGCAGTGATGGGCTTCCACCTGTCTGGAATCCTCCGCCTGGTACGCCCTCAATGGTGCTCAGCTGCATGGCTGTGACCAGTGTCTCCTCAGCTTGGGTCAGCTGCAACACCACTGGCGGGCCCCCGCCAGTGCTAGCATATGCCGCCCTGAAGGCTGCCACCTTCTCCTTCAACCTCCTGCGGTCTGTCCCCCATCTTTTTCTTGCATTCCTGCATGGAGCACTGGTGGCTTCCGTGCAGGTTAACGGCCCGAGCTACCCCCTCCCATGCAGCCGCATGGGACTGAGGGGTGCCCCTCCGTCCACTCAGCACTGGCTCCTCATCCAGGTAGGCCTGGAAGAGAGCCTCCATCTCTGCTGCTGTAAAGTTGGGCCTCCTCCTACGCCCACCATCCTCACCCTCACAATGACTCTGCTCGGTCATGGCGATCTGTATGGGGGGGGAAGTGGACACCTGTCACTGTGCAGTCTACAGCATTTTCCCATGACCATCGTCCTGAACATCACACAGCATGCAACTCACCTCTCACCTGCAGTAACCGAATCTGACCAACGCAGCCCAATGTCGCACATTTATAGCGCAATACATGCAAATTAGGAGTGGAGCAACTATAATGACATGCAAATCACGGCACTGCACCCTTGAATGGCTGATCAGATGATTTGCATGTGTCGGCTGAATATCGCGAATCTGCGCTTTGTGCAACACGGAAGAGTCTGCTGAGCCAATGGCGCAGATCTGTGCCTGTGTGGTAGACTGCATTGTGCATGCCCAGATAGCTTACATAGGCGTCTGTCGCGCTGCTGATGTGCTGAGCACGATCGGCAATTCAGGCCATGACCACCATTGTGCCAGTGGCGCTACAGCAATGGGCACTATATGGCGCTGTGGCACTACTGCGCAATACTCCACTGTGGCACTGGTACGCAGCTGGTCGGTCGTGCAGGATGCCTATACATCAGATGGCGCTGTGCGTAGCCTTGCATCATTGCCCATGACCTTGTGTATGACCTTTGCCCCCTGGCACTGTTCGCCTGCCATGTGTATGTCCCTATTGCGCTGTCTGGTGACAGCGCTATGTGAAGTGACGGCGCTGTTCGAACAGCGCGATTGGAGCCTGTGGTGGTCTATTGCGCAACATCTCCACGTGGGGTTACGGCGCAGCTGGGCGCCATATTGCCTGCTGTAAAGTTGGTGCCATGGCTAGGAGGAGGGCGGTGTCCTGGAGCCAGCTTGAAGTGGCCAACTTGGTGGCCCTAGTGGAGCCCCACTATGGGGCGCTTTATGGTGAGGCACCCCTCACCATTGCCCGGACCCAGGTGTGGCAGCAAGTGGCCACTGACCTGGTGGGGGTCACTGGATGGTGCCAGTCAGCTGAGCTGTGCCGGCACTGGTACAGTGACCTCTGCCAGAGGCATCCTGATCTGCTGGATCAGCTGCGGTCATGTGCCAGGTGGGGCGTGGTGTCTAGGCCAGGTGGGTGTGCCATATATGCACCTGTATTATCTGTAGGGGTGTGTGTGTTTTGGTGGCTGTGCATAGGTGATGGCTCAGCCACGGTTGGCTGTGTCAGTGTGTGCAGCTGTGAGATGACTGGGTATGGCTGTGTGGGCAGGCACTGTCACTGGGGCAGGGGGCAGTCTGCTTTTGAGTCACACTGATGTTTGTCTCAACATATGTCTCCCACAGGCCGGGATGTGAGGATGCGGGGCAACAGTGAAGAGGGCCGTGCCAGGGACCCATTGCCAGCAGGGGTTGGAGCCCACCAGCAGCAGCAGCGCCAGCAACAGTACCAGTCGGAGCTGCTTGAGCAGTGTGAGTATCATGACTTCATGGATGCTATTGCATGCTGGGGGGGGCCAGTAGCCATGCACAATACCAACATGCAGGAAAGGGGAGGTCATAATTCCACTATACAAGACACTAGTGAGGCCCCACCTGCAGTACAGTGTACATTTCTGAAGACCATACCTACGTAAGGACGTAGAGTGGGCAGAGAAGGTTCAGAGGAGGGCAGCAAGGATGGTGCATGGCTTGCATCACAACTCCTAGGGAGACAGGTTGAAGGAACTGAACCTGTACTCCCTGGAGGAGAAGAGGGAGAGAGGGGATATGATTGAGACATACAAGTATCTTACAGGGTGGAACAGGGTGCAGGGAAACACTATTTTGAAGTGCAAAGAGATGTTCCAGGACTACAGGGCATGGGATGCAGTTGGGAGGGAGGATGATTCAGAGGAAACATGAGCAAGACTTTCTTCACAGCACGGGTGGTGTACAAGTGGGACACCCTGCCAGAGGGAGTGGTGGGGGCTGACACAGTCATGGGATTTCAGACTGCAGGATAGACATAGCGGAATTCTTGAGGTCAGGGGTGAGGGCAACAGACTTCTAGGTAAACAAAGTAACTTACAGGCTGAAATGGACAGACTGTGTGGGCCATAGGCCCTTATCTGCCGACACTGGCTATGTATCTATGTCTGTAGGCATGACACAGGTGACATGCACCACTGTCCAGTTTCACAGCACGTCTGTGTATGCATCACTGGTGGTCCATGCATGCACTGGGCACATAGCTGTGTAACTGGCATCGCACCACATTGCCACGTCACTTGCCAGCCTTGTTTGTGCTGTGATGGACATGGGCAGTGTGTGTGTGCAGTGGTGCGCATAGCTGGTGCTGCCTGTTTGTGATGGCCATGTGCATGTTCACTGTGGGTGGGTGCATGCCATCACAGGTGCGGGACATTGGGCTATATGGCTTGCAGGTTGGGTGGTGTTCAGGGTTGTGGTCAGTCACAGCCATTGACTGTGTTCCCATTTTCCTAGGCCTCGAGGTTCTCCAGAGGATGGCGAGGGATGTCAGGGCCATCCGACTGCTTGTGGGCCATAATAGCGACATCCTGCAATACATTCACCGCCATGATGTGCGGAGGAGGCGGCAGAGACCTGCAGGACACCGGCAGGAGGACGGGTGGCCAGCTGGCCCATGACATCTCTGCCGTTCCCACTTCTCCCGTCCCTACCACCCTGCCTTCCCTCTCCAAGTTTGTCATCCCTACCCCTTGACCAACCCTACCTTGTACCCGTCCCCCCCCTTGTAAATAGTTGTACTTGTTTTGATAATGTTTGTTGTTGTGAAATACATTTTTATATTTTTATATGACTAATGTGTTGCTCTCTGATTTGCAGCTGCCTATGGGTGGTCAGTTGCAGGGGTGTACATGCCATCTGGGCTGGTATGGTCCTGGGTATGTGTGTGTGTGTGTGTGTGTGCATGTGTGTGCATGGGGAGGGATCTCCAGCATGGCAGTGACTTTCGGTTGGTCTTGCCGTCTGCTGCCACCCACTGCTGGGTGCACAGGGTGTGTCTGGCTTGTAGGCTTCTGTGCTGCACGGGGTTGACGTGTGCTGGGGAGGATGCATGGTTTCCTGCAGTGCCAGTCACTGCACATAGGTGGTGACTTGGGGTCACAGTGCAGGGTGTGCTGTGCATAGGGGGGGCTGATGTGCACTGTGGTTGTCAACCCCCTGTGTGTGACACTCTCAGCCTGCCAGTGGTTGTGCTGGGGTGTCATGGCTCTGCTATGCTTTGTTGGCTTGTCCCCATGGGCAAGTAGATCATCTGTCCCACCCCCAGTGATGCTGTGCTTGGGGTGTGCAGGTGTGGTGTGGGTTCTGCAGTGTGTTCCTGTGCCCATGTGTGGCATGGCTGGCGGTGGGCCCCAGCCTGCCTCCCTGGATGTGCAGTTCCATTGCTCTGGGGGGGCCCTGCTTGTGCTATGGCACCTCTGGAATGCTCAGCTGGGCTGCCCTGGTTGCGCCATAGTGCAACATTTTAGGGCTCAGCTTCTCCTTCCTGGTTGCGCTATGGCACAGTATGTGCGATATTCAGACGTTGGTTGCTTGCACAATTTGTTCTGCTCCATGTTTGAATATCGCACCTGTTGCTCATTTGCGCAACTGGTTTGTGCTTGCTCCTGCTGTTGCGCTCATTTTGAGTGCAGTTTGAATATCTGGGCCCATGTTTTTTCTATGTACAGATCCTCAATAATTTGTACTACTTGAGTGGAATCTCTTAAGTAAGATCTTAAATTCTGTACTAACGGCTGTAAAAAACCATCTAGGTACATGGAAATGGGTTCTGTCAACCACCCCTTCCCCGAAACAATCGGTCTCCCTGGAGGATGTTCTAAACTTTTATGAATTTTAGGAAGTGCATAAATAGCAGGAATAACAGGATGTGTTACTGTTAATGTTTTGTATTCCGTCTCTGAAATATAACCCTTTAAAAAAACCCCTATTCAAACATTTATCTATTCTTTGTTTAGACACATCTATAGTTTGATGGGTGATTTTAACACAAAAGGTTTCATCCTTGATAAGTCTTCTAACCTCTCCAATATAGTCCGAGGTGTTAAGCACCACAATAGCCCCACCCTTATCTGCCGGTTTAATTGTGATGGCTTTATTAGCTTTCAGATTTTTTAAAGCCTCCATCTCATTTTTACTACAATTGAAATTTAGTTTTCCAGCTTTATCTTGTAAAGATTTTAAATCCAATTCACACTTTTTAATAAACACTGCAACGGTAGAATTTACAGGTGGACAATATTCTGATCTTGGTTGTAACCTTAAACTATCAGAATTACCACCAACATCATCTTGGTTGAAAATACATTTTAAAGTTAAATTTCTGCCAAATTTGTGTAAATCTACAAAAGTGTTAAAAAAATCAATTCCTTTTTCAGGACAGAAGGACAAACCTTTACTTAAGATCATGAGCTCATGTTGGGTTAACGGGTAACTAGATAAATTAATGACTGGTGTCAATCCATCTGAAGAACACATGTTCAAAGCATTATTTAAACAAACAGGAGATTTATTTGATACCATTTGTCCCTGAGACTGAGTTATTTTTTGAATACCAGAACGGAAGAAAGCTTCATCAAACAAACATTACTCTTTTGGATTTAAAAATTTATAAAGATCATAATGAAGGAGCATGTACCACTTTATTTCAGAAGAACATAGATAGAAATACCATACTGAGATTTGACAGTTGTCATCCCTTCCATACAATATTTAATATACCAAAAAGCCAATTAATAAGAACATTTCAAAATTGTTCTGAATCCTCTGAATTTGAAATTAAACAAAGTGAGCAAATACAACATTTTAAGAATAGGGGGTACAGTAATAGCAGCATAGCATCAGCCATCAGAAAGGTAGATGGAATAGATAGAGGGGAGGTTTTAATGTATAAACGGGATGCTAAACCTAAAATTGATTGTCCCTTCACTACTAGTTTTTCGAATCGAGCACATGAAATAAAACAGATCTTAGCTAACAATTGGTCCATTTTGGAATTGGAACCAAAATTGAAAGGAATAACAGAAATTGGTCCCAATGTAGTGTACAGGAAGTGCAAAAGTATTAAGGATTATGTGGTATCCAACATGGTAGGCTCCAACATAAAAGATAGACAAACATTGTTGACATCAAAACCAAAAGGAACATATAAATGTGGGAACTGTGTTTATTGTAAATATATTAATTGCTGTAAAGCCTTTATACATCCGGTTACTGGGAATAACATGGAGTTGTATGATTTTATCAAATGTAACAGTACAGGTGTGATATACCTACTAACATGTGAGTGTGGTGCCTATTATGTTGGACGGACTGTATGTAAATTCAAAGTAAGAATTGGTGAACATGTTAGAGCAGTAGAAAGAAGTGATGACTCATATGCTATAGCCAAACATATTCTAAAATATGGTCAAATTAATCATAATTTTAGTTGTTTGGGTTTAGAGCTTGTTACATTGGGACCAAGAGGTGGAGACCTAAATAAGAAAATACGTCAAAGAGAAAGTTTTTGGATTTATACTTTAGGAGCATGTACAAATAAGGGTCTTAACGATAGCATTGAACTGGCTGCATTTTTAAAGAAGTATAAATAATCCACAGGTTTTATTACCATGGATTTTGGGAAAATCTTTAAAATAAAAAGTACTTTAAATAAGTGAACCAAGCCATGTGTACCAAAATAAATAAATAAATTAATAGATAATTAACATAACTGTAAAGTGGGTTGTGTATTAAAGATTTATATAAAAAAGTAATGAAAAAATATTTAACAGGTGTTTTCTTCCCTCTAATATATGCACTTTCTATATTTTTGTATTTAAATAAGTACATAGAAATGTTTTTTAGTAAGTAATTGAGTCTGGTCATCTCATTTCTTATGATTTATATGTAAATATTTATGAAATATTGTATTTGAGGTTGTTAAGTATAGTATTATGTGTTTGGGGTGACAACATGGGAGCAATGGATATATGCTGTGTTCCTTTAAAAAGTGTTGTATAATTAATTAGTGCATAAATGGTGTTGTATTTGTATTGGTGCAATAGAAATCACATGATATGGCGAATAGAATATTTAAGCAAAGCACCTGAATGGTGTTTTTTACTCTGAAGAAACTTGGCAGCCGGCCAAGTGAAACATCAGTCTATGTAGTGTGCGTCCTGGTCTGTAATAAATTTTTAATTTTTATCTACAAGACGCTTTGAGTGTGCTGTGCGGGTGCTTATATTTAATTCTTTCTGTTATTTCAATTGTAAATAGCACCGCATATATCCTGGTGCTCTTTTCTTTTTGTCGTACCCAGCTAAATAACCATTTTGCTACAGCTGGGTTAGCGTTTGACACCTCCCCTGCAAGTAAGCTGCTTTCCCAGCAAGACGGTTCAGCTCCTATTTCTCTGCTCTCAACTCCAGGTGTCCCGTTAATAAATTTTTGTTTATCCCAGTCTCCTACAAGCAGGTCGAAGGCCTCCTACTGGCCCTGGACACTATAAAAAGTGCCGGAGCAGATCAAATTGAACCCTTCTTTTTAAAGTTGGGCTACCGCCTGTTGGCCACACCCATCACTCACCTCTTTAACATGTCCCTTTCCCAAGGAGTCCTCCCACACCAATGGAAAGTAGCACATTATTCCGCATTTCAAATCAGATGACCCATGTGACTTCAATAACTACCGTCCCATATCCTTGTTACCCAACTTATCAAAACTCCTTGAGAAACTTGTCAGTTCCCATCTAAGAGAATTCCTTGAATTCCACAAGATTCTCAACCCACTTCAATCTGGCTTTAGACCTAATCACAGTACTGTTTCCGCTATGGCCAAAGTTATGAATGACTGGCAAGTCACACCGGAAGCTAAAAAACATGTCTGTGTCTTATTCCTGGATACGAACAAGGCATTTGACATGGTAGATCATGACTTACTCCTAGCCTTGCTACTCAACAGTGGGCATGACGACATAGCCTTAAAATGGTTTAACAGTTACCATGTAGGCAGACAACAGCAAGTAAAATCTCAGGGCACCACCTCCCCTCCAAAAATCCTACAAAGGGTAGTTCCACAAGGATCGATTCTGGGGCCCCTACTATTTGCCATTTACATCAATGGTATTAATTCTAAACTCAACACAGACAGTGTTGTATTACTCTGTGCTGAATGTTGCCAGACCTTCCCTCGAACTTGCATGCATGAATTTGCAGCATGATTGCAACATCCTCCAACATAACGTCCTGCATCTGAAACTGCTTCTCAATGCAAAAAAGACCAAAACTATGTTTCTCTCTCCTTATGTCCAATCGGTGAACCCCCCCCCCCAGAGTACACAAGTTCCAGATCCTGACCCTGCTGGGGGAGCCACTTGAAATGGTGGACAAGTTCAAATAACTGGGCTTTTGGCTCAACTGTAAGCTTTCCTTCTCTGTTCATTTAGAAGAACTGCCCAAAAAACATAAGCAAAGACTAGGTATCTTCTATCGAATCAAACAGTTTCTAAACTGCTAAGCCAAAATAAGACCAGTGCAGACTACTTTTCTCCCTCTGATGGATTATGCACACTTTATCTATGGTCATTGCCCTATGGCTTCCCTAGCCAAGCTAGATATCCTATACCACAGGGCAATCTGATTCATCACCAACACCTCATATAATACTCATATAATACTCATCATCACTGTGCCCTCTATGCTCAAACTGGGTGGCAGTCACTGAAAACCAGGAGACTAAAAAATGTCACCCTCTGGACATTCAGAGCTCTTACCAATAAACTCCCCAAATACTGTACATCTCAGATCTTTTTTGCTTGTTCTGAGGGGCCTTGCTCACTCAGAAGATACTCTTACCTCTTGTTTGACATTCCTAGAGTCAGAACTTGACATGGTGCATCCTGCATAAGCCATGCCCTCCCTACCCTTTGGAATACTATCCAAAGTACCTTAAAACTCTTGAACCTAGTTAGGCTGCGCGCCTTTAAGATGCTGCTGAGTTAATAGTTTAAGGAAACTTGTAGCTGCTTTTCCTAACAATGCCTTCTTCCTGTATCTTGACCTGCATACCAGATTACTGAACCAGCTCCTCCTGCTGACTATCCTTGGCCTTATGCTCCTTCTCAGCAAATGTTTATGCTCCATTCGTATTTCTCCAAGCTTTCCCCCTCTCACCATCCCCTTTCTCCTTTCAGTTGTCCACTTCCACTCACTCATACTGTACCTTCTCTCACCTCCTTTTATTTGCTTCATGTTGCCCTTAGATTGATTTGTTAGCTTATTCCTGTTGTGTCATAGTGCCTCATTGCACTTAACTCACCGGCTGTTTGTAGTCTGTTGTCAACGTAGCCAATGATGATCATACTGTTCTTATGTATCATGTAGCTATGTAAAGTTCTTGAGTCCTCTCAGTTTGCTGGCTGTTTGTATATTCTGTTGCCATTGTATGTTACAATGTTCTTATTGTATGTATGTATCCAGGACCACCTTGTAAATGAGTCCTCTCAATAGTGTTTTTCTCCTGCTAAAATTAAGCATTGATTAATTGGTACTGACTAGACCACAATTCCATCCATGAACTCTATGACATACTCCTGGAGGACCTCTAGAACAGCACGGCCTAGAGTCAAGCATTCTCAGGGGAAATTAAGTTAACAGCAGTGCTGTGCTTTGTTTCCACTGGCATGTTCCAGACACCCTGTGGGGACACTTTGGGGATTACACAGTCAGCAATGTCCCACCTACTGACCAGGTTCCTAGATGATCTGTCTAAGAGGTATAAGAACTACATCACATTCCCTATGTCACAGAAGCAGAAATCAGTAATAATGCAGCCATTCTACCAAGTTGCACACATGCCCCATAGTGCAGGCATCAGTGAACTGCACCCATGTTGCTATCAAGGCACACCTTCCACCTGATGGTGGCTCAGGGTGCCAGCCTCAAGCTCCTCCTTCATTGTGATGGTGGTCTGTGTCGGTGGGCCACCACCAGTGGCCTGTAGCTTGTGTTGTGCCTCCATCAGCATATCCTTGGTCCATCTCTGCATGTCATAGAAGCACTTCTTGACCTCCTTAATTGAGTGCCCTTGCCACACTTGGCATTGTCTCTGACACTTCATTCAATGCGGCTGTCCTCAGTCATGAGGGAGTGCCCATGTGGACTGTAATTCCTTGGCAAGGTATTCCTGTGCCAGACCCTGTGTGGAAAAAAAGTTATAAGTACATCTCTCACCATGAGTAGCCTTATTACCCAAAGCACTGAATGAATCATTCCTCCCTCCTGTACAGTTGCAATGTACAGTTGTGGTGCTGGCCACTGGACAGGACAAGTTCTATCTGGATCCAGTCACATGTACATGTATGCTGTGAAGCTGCACCACTATAAGTCTGTCAGCACATGGTGGGTAGCCATCTGCATGTCCAGACAGGTGCTGATGGATTCTGTGCAGCATGCACACATACAGCCAGATGGGTGCAGTGCACACAGAGGTATCAGAAGGATGCCATCACCAGTGCACATGCCATGTGCCACATTTTCACCAACCTGCTGTTGGCCATGGCACACAAGGAGGTGAAGAAAGTTGGCTTGGGTGGAGAAAGCCCCCCTCCCTGCACTGCCCATATACTACAGCATCTGCCCCCATACTATCCACCACATATGCACCCCTTCCTGGGGTCACATACATTGGGCCCTATGCATGAAGGGGCACAGTGGCTATGTACTGTGTATCTTGGGTACATAGCCACTCCACACCCATTGCACCCCCTACGTGGGATGCACAAATGGGGGGGTGCGCAGACCCAGTGCACCCAATCCCCCACATCCATGGACCGCACCACACTGGGGGCATTCCAGGTGCATGCCAGAACTATGCAGTGTGCACTAAACTGCATAGTGCTGGCTACATGGTTGCTGAGATAGGTGCAGGTTATGGCAGCCGGGACCCTGCTGTAACCCACTGTGTGCCCCCATGGACTCCATTCACTGGATGTGATGGGACCAGGATGTGAACCTCCGTGCTGCCCCAGCCCACTAGGTAGCTGAGGAGGGCTGGGGCAGATGACCGGGTGAGTGCCTGCACAGCGCAGCCCATGTGGACCCCTGTCATGGACCCTCACCTTGGTGGTGTGCCCATCCCCAGTCCCTGTCTGTGCCCAACACCCACCCCAACACATGGGCAGCCCCCCAGGACACACCATCATGGTGGCCCCTCGCAGTGGAGCTCCATCCTTGGTAAGCATGGTTTGTCACTCCCCCTCCCACAGCACTGACACTTCCTCTCACCCTATGCCCTTCTGATGATGTCATGATCCAGGGGTCTGTAGTGCCCCGCTGGTATCAGGGCATATGTGTGTCAGAGAGCTGGCATACGGGCCTCTGGGTGGGGTCCTGCTGGGGGGGGTGTGGGTGTGTGGTGGGGGCCTGTGTAGATCCTGCAGCCACTGGAACCATGCTGGATGGGTCCGGGTGCCTGTGTGTGCTGTTCATGCACTTGGACCTGCACCATTGGGTGCAAGGTATCCATTCTGGGACCCATGACGGGCATCCCACTGGATGCTCAACTGGGTCTGTGATTCTGTCCCTGGCCACCCTACAGAGTCCTGTGCACTGGGGGGCGGAGCTGTGGAGAGGTGGGCACCTGTTGTGAATACCGGCTTGTGCACACCTGTCTGTAGGTGTGCAGCTACGCAGGTAGGGTACGTAACTTCTATGCTTACCCCTGCCCTCATCGTGCATAGTGCCCAATATGCAGTTTGTCAGACAGGTACTACTAGTGAACAATAAATGCCTAACTGTATCTGGGGAAATTAGACTCACTCACCTTGGGTGTGACTTATTCAAATTAGGCTCTACCATGCCGGTTTGACATTCAGTCTACATGATTCCTGTGTGTCTCCCAGTCCTGCATTTTTTTTTTATCATGGAGCTTCACCCCCCGAACCCCCTATGAAGGGGAATCTGTCCCCCACCCCTCCATCTTTTGGATTCCTAACTCCAGTCAGACTTGATTCAGGCTGGGGCTGCAGGACCAGGAGACAGCATGCCCCTGTCTTGGGCACACCAACACAGCAACCTGTTGGTGAAGTGTCGATTTTGCCAACAGGTATGTATTTCGTTGTGTTGGTGTTGCCGTAAGGGTGGCATACCTTCAATTTATTGTCATCAGACTGGTAACAATATTGTACAAAAAAAGTCAATGTTTCAAGGATGAATTCTTCTTCATCAGGGCTAACAATTACTAAAAATTCAACAGTTTATGTCTTATTCCACAACTGTATTGCATCAACATTATAATATACCTCCCTTATGGCTAGTCTCGTGAGATACCTTGTGTTCTAATATGTAACTACAGTTCATCCTAAGAGCCACAAAACCTGGGTTACTGCCTTATAAGTATTGCATGTTCTCAAATCTATAGTTATGTCTATACAATTACAACTGTCAATTCTTCATAAAGGATGACATTCTTTATACAGAAAAAAGTATTTTACTTGTGCCCAAACATGCTATAATGCTGCCAATAAGTATAAATCACAATTCATGCTTTTATCTATAAATGAAAAGGAAATATGAATGATCACTCTTGTATGTCCATGTTAATAATTAACTAACATGCTATATGTTATAAAGTTTCAAATAGTGTTCCAAAACCAATATATAACCCTCATATATTGACTGACATGGTATTGCAAAACCAGTTTATAACCCTTATTTAATATTCATGTTACTGTGCATTTGAAACACTCTTCACATTTATAGCATCAGATCATTGCTTTAAAGTGTTTTCTGTAGCAACCACAGGTAAACATGAGGAGTATAAGAAAAGTAATAATTCCTGTAGAAATTAAGCTTTCTGCCTTGTTGGCATTTCTCAGATCTTTTCCTTTTTTGTCTGGAATTGCCTCCTACAGACAGTAAGCAATGTACTGTGGTCCCTACTTCTTCTTTTAAAATGAGCTTTGTTGCAAAATGAGAAAGAACTTATCTTTATGCTTCAGGTAACTTCCCTGTGCCTTATATGCCAGCTTACAAGAACGCCAGTAGCACAAAATGTGTTGTTTTTATACTGAAGGCTTGAGTTGCTCAAACAGAACTGGTAGAGGTCTGTGAGAGCATCACGCTGCTAGATGTCATGACGTCAGTAACTACTGACACTAAGACCCATACTAGCGAGTTTAGAGGCAAGGCAAAGTTTATTTATAAAGCACCCATTCCAAAGGTTCTGAGTGCTGTACAAAGTAATCAAAGTCAAAAGCAATATCAAAAGACTATAAAATAAATGTAGGCAGTATTTAATGAGGAAGGCTTTCCAAAATGAATAAGTTTTCAGAGAGGCTTTAAAGGCCCCCACTAAGGTGGCCATTTGAATATTTAAAGGAAGTGCATTCCAGAGCTGTGGAGGCAACACTCCGAAGGCTCTGTCCCCAGATAGTTTAAATCTAGATGTGAGGGACAATGAGCAGGCCTGCATAGAGACATGGAGAGGGCGCATTAGGTGCTAGGGAAACAAGAGTTCTTTTAAGTATTCAGAACCCAGTCTGTGTAGGGCCTTGTAAGTTAACAAACAAATCTTGATGGTGATTCACCAGTGCACCGGCAACCAGTTCAGCGCATGCAGAACCAGTATGATATGCTTGCCATGTGAAGAGCCGGGCTACAGCATTATGAACTAGCTGCAGATGTCGCATCAGACACCCAGTTAACCCAGGTACAGAGTGTTACAATAATCAAACCTCGAAGTGATGAAGGCATAGATGATCACTGCCAGGTCATCCAGACAAGAAACAGTTTGATCCTGGTGATATTCCAAAGATGATAAAAGCCAGATCAGACAACAGATGACACCTGCTGTTTGAATATCAATCTGCTGTCCAAAATGACACCCAGATTCTTTACCATATTAAAACAATGACAAACCATGTGCACACTGCAGTTGGTGGCCAGATGCAGAAAAAAGATACCAACCCCACTCTGGAACAGAATGAAAACGAATCTTTTGTGCTCAGGTTACCAACAGTTATACTCACAGACCACTATTGTTTTTCTAACATTTTATTCAAGAGGCATTAGTGGTGTGGAGGTCAATCTTGCAGACCTGGCATTTAATGCAATAAAATGTTAGAAAAAATAATAGTGGTCTTTGAGCATAATTTTTGGTAGCCTGAGTGCAGAAGATTAGTTTTTGTTTGGTTCTTTACAAAATCAGTTGCCGATAGAGGTCGGCCTCCCAATAATGGGAGAGCTATACCATCCCCAGTGCTTTGCCTCAATGACCCGGCTCAGTCCCTATGACCTCTGTCTTGTCTCAGTTAAGACACGCCAGTTCAGGGCCATCTAGTCATTAATCTAAGTCAAGCACTGACCTAGAACTGAGGTAATCCTATCATCATCAGGGAAACAAGACATGTACAGATGGGTGTCATCTGCATAGCAGTGAAACCCAACTCCCTACCATCTGATGTTCTCCCCTAGCAGCAACGTGTACACAGATAATAACATGGGGGCCAGGATTGAATCTTGCTGGACTCCACAGTGAAGCACACAAGCACCCGAGGTGAAACTCCTTAGGGAAACCTGCTGTGTCATCTCAACCAATTAGTATTCAAACCAGCACAAAACTGCACAAGAGAGACCCATGTAGTCCCACAGATGATCCAAGAACACTCCATGGTCAACTGTGTCAGAAGCTGAAGATAGGTCCTAGAGCACCAGAATGAAATATTGTCCTTAATCCCTCACTAGGATGATGTCATGAGTTACCCTAATGAGACCACTCTCATTACTATGTCAGGACTGAAAGCCAGACTGGAGAGGTTCATAGATGGAAAAAGATTCCAGTCAATCTGTCAGCTGCTCTGCCACCACCTTCTCAATAGCCTTTCACAGAAAGTGGAGGTTAGAGACATGTCTGTAATTCACAAGAACGTCAGGGTCCAGCGATGGATTCTTTAGAAGGGGGTCTGATCACTGCCTTTTTTAAGACCATTGGGAAGACTGCCTTGCTTAGGGACCCATTGATGATCTCAGCAAACACTGGACCCAGGAAGTCAAGACAGCTGAGAATTAACCATGCAGGACCTGGGTTGAGAATACAGTTGGTATGGTGCAAGCTGAAGACTACCCAGAGTACCTCAGACTCTGAGACTGGTTAAAACTCATCCCATGCAGGCAGACATACATCACACATGGGACAGGTATTGCTGGTCCATGCTGGGCCACCCAGAGAGATACTTGATCTAATAACTGACACATTGTCAGTAAAACATTTACTGAATTCCTCATGCTTCTCAACAGAAATACCTTAACAGACTGCTGACAGTTAGGTTCAGCAACCTGTCTACAGTATGAAACAGCTGAGCAGGACAATTCTTCCCTGCAGCAATGGACCATGACAGGAACTCTGCCTTTTTCAGACTGATTGCCCACTGATACTCAACATACAGTAGTGAGTTTTCAGCACCAGTTTGTCCCCCATTGACCTAAATCTCATCCTGTAATGCTCCAACCTCCATCCCTTCACCTTTAACCAATGCAGCTTAACACACTACCAAGCTGACCTGCAATGGAAGGTCAAGGGATGAATGCAGAAAGATGCAATAGTGTCCAAAGTGGAAGTGAGCACCAGGTTACAGAGCTCAATGGCCACCTCTGGGCTTACTCAAAACATCCAGTGTCTCCTAGAGTTTGCAATATTCCAATTTATGTTTAGGACAACACTGGATAGTCTCCACAGATGGGGTATTTAATGGGGACCCCACACTGGAATGACACTGCATGATAATCTGACCATGAGACCAGATCAACCTTGACTGCACAAATGTCAAGTCCCGATGAGAAGATCAAGTCCAGTGTGTGCCCAAGCTGGTGTGTAAGAGGTAGATCAGAACAAAGGGGTACAACTGCACCTCAATGTGCCATGGGCAGAGAAATTCAAGCAAGCAGGAAGACTGTTGTAGCCTGGGATCAGCACTGGCCAAGGCTAACAGTGTGCTGAATAAGTTCTGCGCACGTACTGTATATTAATAGTTGAATTAACTCACTGGATGCCAGGTTCTGTGCAAAGCAAAGCCCTTCTTTATTTGTGCAAATCCATTTATTTAGCACAATGTTGGCCTTAGCCGGTGCCAGTCCCTGATGACAACAGTCTGCCTGCTTGCTTATGTAAGAGGTAACAGCCTGTGTCAGTCTCATTGAAAACATCAATTGAAGGAGCTCCTGAGCAAATAGTAAGGAGTCATTGTCAATACAGGCATTGAAGTCTCCCAGAACTAACAGTCTGGGAGCTTCAACACCTGTTCAGCAATGAAGTCTGGCCACTCCTGCAGAAACACATTCCCAGTCTCGGGGGATTAGATGGGAATGATTCTGCCACTGACACCCACACCACACCTAATCATCACACACTTGAAGGACCTGAAAGTTCTCATTGCCAGGATAGTGAATCCTATGGTGGATCTAAAACAGATGGCTACCCTGCACCCTTTCTGGTCCCTTCTCAGGCAGTGCACCAAAGAGTAACCGGGCAGGAGAGATGCTCCCAGAACGGGTCTGGAGGCATCGCCCAGTCAGGTTTCCATGATATGAACATATGAACATATGAAAATGCCAGCAGATACAGGCCTAACAGTCTATCTAGTCTGCTCGATTGTGCAGCTAGCCCCTCACCTTGCAGCTGCCCCACCCTTTCTCCTCTTCATAATTACCCCCCTCTCACTCTGTTCCATCCCCTCTTAAAGCCATCTACCATGCTACAGGCTACTACCTCCTCAGGCAGAGCATTCCACCTGTCCACCACCCTCTCTGTGAAATACTCCTGACATCTCTCCTGAATCTTCCCCTTCCAATCTCAGCTGGTGCCCCTCGTGACCCTCCCCCTTCTTATCTGGAAAATTTCTTATATACTAGTCTTGTTTGTCCCCTTTAGGTATTTAATGGTTTCGATCATGTCCCCCCATCCTTCCTCTCCACCAAGGAATACATGTTCAGCTCACCCAGCCTCTCCTCATAGGAGTATCCTTCTAATCCCTGGATCATCTTTGTCACCCTATGCTGTACACCCTCCAGTAGTCTGATGCCCTTCTTCAGGAATGGGCACCAGAACTGCACACAGTATTCCAGGTGTGGCCTGACCAATAACCTGTAGAGGGGCAGGATCACCTCCCTATTTCTAGAGGGGATTCCCCTCACTATGCACCCCAGCATTCTGCTGTCTTTTGCTGGTGCCTTTCTGCACTGAGCCGAGTTATTCATACTCCCCGTCATGAGCACCCCTAGATCCCTCTCCTCCCCAGTGCATTCCAGCTGTAACTCCCCCCAGCTGATAGCTCCTTCCCTGGTTCTTCGCCCTGAAGTGCAAAATCTTGCACTTGTTGGCATTATACCCCAACTGCCATGCCTCTGACCATTCCTGTAGCCTGGTCAGGTCCTCTTGCAGCCCCCCTCCACCCTTCGATGTCACCCACCACCACTCCCATCTTTGTATCATCCGTGAAGAGACTGATCATGCTCCGGACCCTGTGGGGGATATCAGCAATGAAAATCCCGAACAATACTGATCCCTACACTGATCCCTGCAGCACCCCACTCATCACATCCCTCGACATTGAGAGTTCCTCCACCACCACCCTTTGCTGCCTACCCTTCAGCCTATTAGTGATCCAGTTTACCATCTTTGCTCCCACCCCTATATATTCCAGCCCCCCCAGCCTCCCATGTGGCACAGAATCAAAGGCCTTGCTGAAATCCAAACACAGGGTATCCACTGCATGGCCTTTGTCCAGTTCCCTTGTCACCCACTTGTAGTACTCAATTAGGTTTGTCTGGCAGGATCTTCCTGAGACGAACCCATGCTGCTGACTGTCCTGGAGACCATTGTTCTCCAAAAAGGTCACCAGCCTCTCCTTTAGGATCATCTCCATCAGTTTACCCACAATTGATGTGAGGCTCACTGGTCGGTAGTTGCCTGGTTCATCCTTGGGTCCACCCTTGTGAATGGGTACCACATGGACCATCCTCCAATCCAGTGGTATGCCGCCCTGTGTCCAAGGAGGTAATGAACAGGTCAGCCAATGGTTCTGCCAGGATCTCAGCTAGTTCCTTAAGTACCCTAGGGTAAATGTTATCTGGACCCAGTGCCTTATCCCCCCTCAGTGCCCTTAATCCTTTCAGCACTCTATCCTATGTGATCCCTGTTTAAGTCACCTCCTCCCTCCCTGTCTGCCTCTCCTCTCCTCTCCTCTCCCTGTTGGTGCCAGCCCCACTCTTCCCTTCATGAACACCAAGCAGAAGTAATCATTTAATGCCTCTGCATGGTCCTCCCCCTTCTCCACCCAGCCCCCGCTCTTTTTTATCCTCACTATCTGAACTTTGTTTTTTCACCTTTCACTGATGTATCTGAAGAAGTCCTTCTCTTCATTCTTAAAGCCCTGCACCAATCTGAGCTCCCTAGAAGCCTTGGCTGCTCTGACCAGCCTGGTAACCTCCCCTGGACTTCTTATACATCTCCCTGTTGTCCTCCCCTCCCAATCTCTTTTGTCTCTGAAATGCCTATTTTTTTGTACCTCACCCCCTCCATGACTTCCTGCATCAGCCAGCTTGTTTTTTTTGCCCTCACTTTCTTACTCCTTGTTCTTGTAAATGTCCCAATAGCCTCCACCAGCCCTTTCTTAATAATATCCCATTTTTGGCTAGCATCCATGCATGGTTTGATACCCGCCAGATGCTTGATCACAATATCCCCCATCCTTTTAAAGTCCAGCCCCTTTAAATCAATCACCCTTGTCCTTGTACCCTCCTGATTTCCTGCCCATATTGAGCATGAACCATACTGTGTGGTGGTCACTCCCAGTCAGAGGGTCCTCCACCTCCAGATTCCTCACAGCCTCCCCATTTGACAGTACTAGATCAAGAGTCCAATCCAATCTAGTTGGCTTCCAGACCAGCTGCACCAGGAAGCTGTCCTGGAAGGCTCTAAGATGACCGGCTCCTTTGCACTTGTGGTGGTTTGGGTGCTCCACTCCACCCCCAGTAGATTGAAGTCCCCCACCACCACAGTGTTCCCTTTCCTACAGACCCTTCTGATTTGCTCAGCTAACTCCCTATCCAGGTCATCCCTTTGGGCTGGTGGCCTGTACACCACCCCCTTCCTCAATGTCTTCCCTTTTAAGTCTTGGAGCTGCAACCATAGGGCCTTTGTTCTGCTTCCATCCCCCTCCACCCTTATGCATCTTATCCCCTCTTGTACATATAATGCCATGCCCCCCCCTTTCCCCTTAGCCCTGTCCTTCCTAAATAACCTATAAATGTCAAATCCCAATCTTGGTACTGGCTGGCCCACATTTCCATGATGGCCACAATGTCCACGCTCCCTATTGCCAAGAGAGCTTGTAATTCTGCTGATTTATTACCAATGCTTCTTGCATTCAGAGAGACCACCCGCCAACCTGACCCTGCCACCTACCCTCTCTGGAATATCCCCCTCTTAATGCCCCCGGTGCCCCTGCTCCAAGTCCCTCCCTGCTAGCCTGGGGCGGTAAGCTCATTTGGTTCCTCTCTCTCTCTCTCTCTCTCTCTCTCTCTCTCTCTGGGATCCCTGCCTACCATCTGTCTGCTTGCCACCCCCACCTATTTTAAATCTACCTTCTTAGCTATGTACTCCCATGCCATCTGCTTTAGTACCTCATTCCCCTCCCTACTTAAAAGTAGCCTGTCCCCTCCATACAAACAAGGCCAGCTGAGAAATTAGAGATGAAGCCCTCCATCACTGCTATCTTATGCCTTGTGACCTCACATCACAAAGAATGGCCTAAAGGGGTGGAGTATAGTTGGCTGGTCAGACTACTACTACCTGCTCAATGATATGAGGCAAGGCCCTGGGGAAGGGAACCAGTTATGATATTCCCCTGTCCTGGGCCCATACCCTTCCTGGGCATCTCCTCAACCACAAGCCACCAATTCTACCCCTCCAATTATCATACCCAGGATCTACTCTGTGGAGTTTGCCCTGCCTTCCCAGGATTTCTACTTCACTGCAACAGCTGAGAACCTATGCAGGGGGAACTACTGGGACTCCTGCGAAAGGATGATGCAGCTGCAGGTGATCTCTGGAGTAGATATGCCAAGCAACAATGCTTCTAAACATCTTAACTGATAAAAATGGAAAGCAAAACTGCAGTTAAAAGGTGCCCACCTTACCCAAACCCACCCTCATAAACTTAAACAATCAACAAAAAACTAATCCACCAATCCTCTACAATCACACCATAATCATACTTAAACGCACCCAAACAGGCATACCCTGACACACTACAGCATTCGTAAAATAAATACATAAATGACTAGACCAAAGTCCAAGATCTGAGACCAATTCAAAGTCCAAGAATTAAGTTAAGGAAATTAAGAATCATTGATGCCAATATAATACAGCAAGCCCGGGGGGGGTAGGAGTGCTCTCTCATAGCAACTCCATATCCCCAGATGAAATCTCACAAAGACCAGGAATCACCTTCTTACAGTGATCCTAAAACAATGAATTTCACTGAAGCAAGTTTCTCTCCCCACCCACTTCAGTGGTCTCAGCTAAATCAGACAAGGCACATAACAAGCAGTAGCAACTTCTAGCAGTTCGGGTATCCAGCTCTCATATTGATCCAGTACTCATCCAGGGAACACATTTGAAAAGCAGCTAGAGCTGACTGTCCAGCAGCACAGAAAAGAACTCCGGCAAATGCTCAACAAACACCTAACAGCTATAGAGTTAGGGAGTACTCTCACAGGTAGACACCCATCAGTCAGAGAGTCTACAGGGATGCAGCAGGAACAGACAGCTGAATCCTTGCACTATCAGTCCAAAGCATGCAGTTAAAACAGTGTGTCAACAATATGAGCCATTTCACATTAGTATGATGTAATCAGTTAAACAACAGCAGACAGTTCAAACCTTCCAGCCAGCCTGCTTATAATGTATAGGTTGAGGTAATAAAGTTGAAAGGTAAGCCAGAAGAAGCCTCAGTGTAAACTGGAGACAGTGAAGCTGGCAGGATCCTTAATTGTCATGATGTAAAGATATGATTTGTGAACTGATAAGATCTTTAATAGTCAGCAAAGTTTGTAAAACTGTGAAAGTTAGACATAAAATATTGACAGCCAAGAAAGTTGAGGCAATTAAATCCCCACAGGATGGCAGCACTTTCCTAGGCAGGAACAGCTGCACATTGAAGCAGCAGCAGGTTCAAACAGACCCATGGAAAGTTAAAACAGATCTACAGACTCTCACTTACGGCTCTTGGTGGCAGAGAAAATCACACTCCAAGCTTGAGCAGTAAACAATTTGTATTTAACTAAAATAAATTAAAAGAAACAAAAAGCTAAGACTTAGACAAGCCCTGCCAAACATTTAAACAGTTAAAAGAAGCACTGTTAGCACAAAACAAAATTGGTTCCCTGCAAAGAGCTCACAGCCCAGCGTGGTGTCCATCTTAGCAGCTGAAAACCCTTGTAGCTGCAGACCCCCTCTTCCAGACAACTATTTTTGTCTGTTGTCTGGTGACTGGATACATGAACATTGTAAATTCCCTTAAGGGGATATGCCTTTATTTTTCATAACACAAACAGAAAAAAGGACCACACCTGGGATTGGCTGTGCTCAGTATAAAAATACATTCAAAAAGCATCTGCTCAAAGGCAAACATGTAATGCTTACTTGTCTTTTTGAAGCAACTTCTCTTATCATATAATCAACTGTACAATGGTGTGCTGTGCAAAAAGAGCTGGACTTTATTTATTCAAATGAGATAAAAAAAATCAACTCAAAGGCTCAAAGACTGCAGTGGGAAGAAATATCACTTAAAGCATGTCTTGAAGTTGACAGAGTCCCTAGAAGTCTAAGAAGCTGACTTGCGGTTTTAATTGAGATTTTTTTTTTTTTTTTGGCAAAATGGCAAGAAATACGCCATAGGAAAAGTAAAGACTACATCCAGTTAATTTTATCAGAGAATGCATTAATTCAAAAAGAAACAATAGATGAATTAAATAAAAAATAAAATGCACTTCAGGAATTTAGAAATGTAACTCAATTTGATCAAATGCAAGATGCTTTTACTGAAAATCTGATTAAATATAAAGAGAAAATAAAAGCTGCAAAAAAAAACTGAACAAGATAAAAGAGACTTTAGCAACAATAAAGTGTTTGGTCTAAGAATGACAAGGCTTTGAGAAGGTGAAACAATCACGAAACATGTCAGGTGACTGCTCCAGAGAGGAACAAAGAAGACAAGGTTTGATCTTGGAACCTGCCATGATGGGACACTGAACACTATGCTGTGTTCCTGATTCTTGTTGCCCTAGCCGACTTTTGGAATTTTTTTGGACTGTCTTTTGTTCCTTTAATGTATAGTGCCTTGGAAGTTTTGTGAGTGTTCATTTGATTTTTTAACTCACTTCTATAAATAAAGCCCAACTCTTTTTGCATAACACAGGTGCCAGTATTGCTCTGCATTTTGAATTTATTTTTCATATCATATTTTATAAAGACCTTCATTTTAAAACACTATCACATACTGAACATACAGACAGATCGATGGGACACCATGTTATCTATGTTTCATAAACAAAAACAAAAGAAACGTGTTTATGAAGTATTATATGCACTTCCAATTTAAGTTAATTATATAAACTGATTTGGGGGGTGCAGTGTGTATGCAATAAGACATGATGGGGTGTGCATGGAACAGATTTTATCGCATGCCCGGGGCGTAGTGAGGCATGAGGCCACAGGAGTATTTTATTGCACTTATAAAATGGGCTCCTCCTTTTATAACTTTTTACAGTTGGGAAAAGCATGTTTATATGTAGAAGCAATTGATTTACTTGTGTGCATTTATGATAAAATGGTCCTTCTGCCCACTGAAAATGATGTCATTGATGATGTCATTGTATTACTGCTGGACAAAATTTGTCCTTTGCTGGCATCAAGATTCAAGATATGGAATGTTTGTCATAGAATGTTTACCATGGAATGCATGGATTCAAAATTTTGCTCAGTTCCACTGGCAGCATGATCTTCTCTTAACATACTGTAGACACACACAACAAAGGCCTCTTCTATAGCCAGAGACTCAATTATCTCACTGTCCGGGCAAGCAGAAGATTTTTCCCTGATGAACAGGTAAAGACAGAAGGGGGATTTTTCATTGTCGACAAAGAAACAGCTGTAAAGAAAACTATAAACAAAACTTAATGTTTCTAATTTGTTTATGTGTGTAAGGAAAGTGTAATGATCATGGAAACAACATTTAATTAATTTGTTTTATTTTTTATTTAAGGGGGTTTTATTTTTAGGGCCCAGTTGAAGAATTTTTTTTTTTACAGTGTAAAAGTAGCAGCCATGTTTGTGATGGAAGATGAATTCTGGTTGTAGGGAGACTGATGGAAGATAGTTCTGGTTGTAGGAGGATTGATTTGATCATTCTGTGATGTGGTTTAGGACCAAGATGACTGTGCATGAAACAGATTTCATGCACAGTCACATGAAATATTTTGACCAATGAGACTTCTTTATTTTGGATGCCCATTTTATAAATATGCATAACGAAGGTGCTGAAGGGTGAGCAGATAGGACAGTACCTAGTATGCAAAGACATAATGGAACAACACACATTAGGGAACCAACATTGCAGAGAGTGGATAAAGGACAACAAAACATATATATTAAAGAGCTGGTGACACATTCAGGTGAACTTTAATAAAACATAATATTTAGACACAGTCTGTGACAGGGTTGAATAGGGCCCTGTCCCAGTTGTTCTTGAGAAGGAGTTTAAATGCAAGTATCTGTTCTATTCTCTCCTTTTCTGCCTCTTCTCTGTCTGGTTGTGCAACCAGATTTTCTCATGAAACCTAGTACTTGATCACCCCAATGGTCTTGCAATTCTCTGCCTCTCACTATCACTATACCCTCACTTGCGGTTCTGTCTTTTCTCCCCCTTGCATATCTGCTGGTGTAAAAACATATGTGAATCATTTTGTGGAAATGTTATTGATGCTGGGATACCTTTGTTTAAAACTGTATATAGTTATACTGTTGAAATTATTGCAAAACTAAAACTTTATATAGTTTTACTGTTGAAATGTATATAGTTATACTGTTGAAATGATTGTAAACAGCTATTTGGAACTCAAAGGGTTAACCTGAGATGCAATTTTTAAGCCTTTTGCAGAAAATGTAAACGAGGTCAGATCTGGGTCACAATGTTCTTTTTTTTTAACTCTATTTTTGCACTGTTCCTCAAGGAACTCTCTCTGGCAGCCTTCACCACCTCCCTCCCTCCCACCTGAGACACTTCTTCTCCTTGCACCAGCACAATATACCCCTGGCCCTGAGTCCCCTGAGGAGGGGCTGCCCTATCCACCCAGGGTGCTCTATCTACAATCTGGTGTGCTGGGCTGGGTGATCTGCCCTGGAGAGGAGAGTATCCAGTAATGGGAGTGTGGCCCAGTATGCAGAGGTGCCTTCGCCTATCCCCGAGGACAGGGATTTTCTCATGTAGGTTTTTCCTCCAGATGGTGGACGTGCAATGGCATTCCACATGAGTTTGGTCACTGACATACAGCTGCCACTCCACCCTTCATATGACTCAGTGCTACTGGTACCTCCGGTCTCCACCAGAGGTCCCTGCTGCACTGAGCAAGTCCCGAATCCCACCCCAGGAGAGGAGAGCAGTCCATTGGATGCTCAATCCTCTCCCTCCCCTGCTGACCCCCAACAGCCCAGGCTCATTCCTGAACCCAGGTCGCCGGCATGGCCTGAGTTGTGGCATCCAGCACCTCAACCCTCAGCACCACCGGGCCAGCAGTCACAATGTTCTTTTTCTGCACCTGCTGAAACTGACAAGAACATTAGAAATTTGCAAGAGCACTGTGTGAAAAGCATGCTATTTTCTTAATGAGCTCTTGCACAGACTTATAAAAAAGAAGCTGCAATGTTTTGCAAAAGAGCATGACAAAGACTGAGAGACTGAGATTGGAAATTGAGAAGAAAAAATCAGAAGGACTGCTTTCTATGTTTCTACTGCCATTGTAAATAGCTATTCTGAACAATTTTTTATTTTTTTATTTTACTGTTAATAATAAATCACTTGTTGTGAATTTTACAGTTGCTCCTGGTTTTCCTATGCTGCCTAACCTGTGCCTCGATGACACAGTCCAGCTTGTATTTCGCATTAGTTCTGTATTTCTCCTCCCCATTATTTGCTACTGAGTTCATTTGTATGAAAACAGGATTTCTGCTCCTGAAGAGTTCATCTATTTCTGCTGCTTCCCCCTACCTGAAGTCATAGAGCACTGCTTGTGACATCACAGTTACTCCCATGGCAACAGACTGTGATGTCACAACAGAGGATTATGACTTGGAATAGGGAGTAAGCTATACAGGCAGATGAACTCAAAAAAACCCTAAGGGACAATGATCATACATTCATACACATTTCTTTAGTAACAAATTCAGTTGTGCTTACCCAACTGAATGAGATGTATGCTTGTGTGACTTTGATACATTGTTGGTGTTCGCCTCTCTATCCATGGGATATACCATCCTGTAGAGGTATGATGCAAGGAACCCTAGAAGAGGGTCCCCCCATAGGTGCCATGGGACTAATTCCCTTGGCTAAAGGTAGCTTAGGAAGAAGCTCAAAAAGAATACCCAAAATATCAAGACCGGAAATAATTGTGACAGATGTAGATAGGAAGGACAGGAGAAGAATGAGATAAGATGAGGACGATGAACAAAAGGAAACTGATGAGATACAGAAGGGCGGACTTCCTAAGGAGAAAGGTAACAGCTGGGGCCACCATCCGACTCCATCCAACAGCGGAACCTAACTACAGAACCTATGAAAACACAAACCCAGACTAATATTATGACCATTGGCATGGAGAAGAAAAACACCCTTTGAGGAGGAAATCTCTGGAGATCCAAGGCCTACATCACCTTCTCTCAAGGCTGAAAACTGTTTTGATTAATGATGGCTCAGTTACTGCAATTTATGTCGAGATTGAGGGAGGAGGAAAATATTCCAATTTAGGGGAACCTGTCGCTCTGTCCTTCTAAATGGACAGCTATTGAGGGTTGCTAGCAATGTCTCTGAAACTAGATGCTCAAAAGCAAAAGAGGAGAGAGAGAGAGAGAGAGAGATGACTGCTGAGGCACTCAGCTGGCCTAAGACAGCCTACGAAACAGACCAAGTGAACCAGTGGCGGTCTTGATGGAGAATAGCATAGAGGGTGCCTCTGAACCTGCTCAGGCAGCTAAAGGGGCTCTGAAGATGAGGGCCCCAACCCTCACAGCTGGAAATCATAAATTCAACCTCCACAGGTGTTGCCAAGATGAGAGATGACTGAAGGTCCACCCGGAGTGAAGACGTTTCCACTATGGGCCAGGGAGAAGGACCCCGCTCTGAGCTTCCCATGCTCTAGACGCAGACTTCATGGGTGTAGAGCGAGACCATCAGCTACAGGCTAGCCCCGAGCCAAGGACCAATGGGCATGGAAGGCATGTCTCTGAATGGAGGGCAGTTCAATTAGGTAGCATAAGACCCAATGAGAGGTATGCTCGATTAATCAATATGAAAAAGTAGACCCTGAGGTCAGACTGAGCAAAGAAGAACCAGACTCATGTCTGAGGAAGCTACCCATTATTGGTAACTATGGGAGCACCTGCCAACCTGGTCCATTGAAAGCCAAATTAGGAATAGATAGAACTACATGAAGGTAGGAGCAAGGCGGCTGGGCAAAGCCAGCAGCTGACGGTGAGGTAGGTAGTGCCTGGAGGACATCTGAATAGGTATGACTAGAACAAGGGAATAGGGTTGGAGGGGGAGACAAGTAGGCAGGATGATATGCAGGAGGGAATATTGGGTGATGTGAATGAGTGGTGTATGGTGGTATAGTGGGACATCAGGATAGGGAAGCACCCAAAACAAATCAGAGGTCAGAGAAGGAGAGAAATGGAGGGCAGAGGGAATGGGAGGAGGGCAACAACATACCAGAAACAATCCGGGCCAGAGACAGACAGGGAACACAGAAGGCAAGTAGACCAACAGAGAGCAGGGCAGTGATTGAGGAAGGCAAAACCAGGGTATGTCAAGGCCAGGCAAGGAGCAAACAGCCAGGTGACAGAAAATAGAGATGATGCCAGCAGGAAGGGAAATAAAATGAGACAAGGACGAAAAACGGCCAGGTAAATCCAAGTAGACGACCTGGAGCAGGGCTGATGAACGGTGGAGGTTAATGAATAGAGCATAAGCCAGGAGCCACTGAAAATAAGAAAACAGTTGGAAAAGAGAGAGCAGAACAAACTGAACTGGAGGGAGTCAAGAGAGGGAGACTGATAGAGACCGAGAGAGCCAAGCAGGGGTATCAGGTAGGGAAGGCAGGGCCACAGAGGAGACCCCAATGAGTTTTGAGCCACCCCTAGACAGCCGCAACAACTCCAAAAACCCCAAAAGCAAAGGGCTTTGTGCAGGCAGGGAGAGAAAAAGAAGAGGCAGGGAGAAGCCATGCAACCCCCAGTAACAAGCACCGGAAGACTAGCTCTATGATTGCAAGGTGACAGAATGAGATAAGCCAGCAAGAAAAGAAGGACTGTATCTGACAGATGGGGGCAAACAACAGGAGCAAACCAAGAGAGCATGTGGGAGGAAAGGACATTGATGGGAGTACCAACAGCAGAAGCAGACAGGCTAAATGAGTGGCGAGCAGGGATGAGGAAAAATACCAGCAGGGGAGAGTAGCAAGAGGAGACCCCCCCAGAGGAGTAGAGCAGGGCGCTGGTGCCTGTGGGCGATGTCACTCTGGAAGCACCATAGGAAAAGGAACTGAGGCAGATGAAGCAGAGGTTGCTGAGTCCAGTAGTGCAGTGGAAGGAGAGAAAGCCAAGCGAGGTGGGCGGTGGCAGTCGGGGAGCACGGACTGAGGAATGGGACATGAGGCACCAGGAGCAAAAGGGGATCTCAAAGGGACAAGTGGCACCAAGACGTGGCAAGGAACGCACACCCAGGACAGCAGGTTGCAGGCAAACAGCAAGAATGAGGGTACTGAAGGAGAGGGGGCAAATTGAGAGCTCCAGGAGAGCAGCAGCAAATGGTGGCAAAATGAAGGAGGACCGGGGAAGAGGGGAGAAACGAACTGAAGGGAGAGACAGGACCGGGCAGCCACTGCGAGCGGCAGGGTAATACAAAAGGGGATGGAACGATCAGAAACAGAGAGATGGGAGGGGCAAGGAGGGAAAATGAGCAAAACCACCACAAGAGAGCAGCAATAGAGCGGGAGAGCGGGGGCAGATGGAGACCACGAGAGGAAACAGGGATGAAATAGGACAACAGAGAAAGGGCAGGAGAAGTGGCAGAGACTGAGCCTCTGGCTACAACGAATAAAGGAATCCTGGAACAGTCCAGTAGGAGTGGCCTTTTAAGGCCTGATGGAAGAGTGACATTGCTGCTCCACCCATTGAACCTCAGACTTAAAGCCTTCCCATTATGGGGAGGAGAAATATATAAAATATAAATGGAATGCAAGCAGAATTGTACCTAATTATCATGTTTTTTAAAGTTTTCTTTCAGGCGTCAGTAGCTCTTTAAGAACATATTAAGACCACGAGCCTCATGGAATCTCATATATGGCTGTACATAGATACATAGATACATAGACAGTGTCGGCAGATAAGGGCCTATGGCCCACCCAGTCTGCCCATTTGAGCTTGTAAGTTCAGTTTGTTTCCTAGAAGTCTGTTGACCCTTACCCCTGACCTCCAGAATTCCTTTATGTCTATCCCATGCATTCTTAAATCCCGTGATTGTTTCAGCCCCCACCACTTCCTCTGGCAGGGTGTTCCACTTGTCCACCACCCATTCTGTGAAGAAATTCTTCCTCACGTTCTCTGAATCGTCCTCCTCCAACTTCATCCCATGCCCTCTAGTCCTGGAACACCTTTTCGCTTAAAATAGTGTATTCCTGCACCCTGTTCCTCCCTGTAAGATACTTGTATGTCTCTATCATATCCCCTCTCTCCCGCCTCTCCTCCAGGGAGTACATGTAAAGTTCCTTCAACCTGTCCTCATAGGACTTGTGACGCAATCCATGCACCATCTTTGTTGCCCTCCTCTGAACCTTCTCTACCCTGTCTATGTCCTTACGTAGGTAAGGTCTCCAGAACTGTACACTGTACTTCAGGTGGGGCCTCACTAGTGTCTTGTATAGTGGAATTATGACCTCCCTTTTCCTGTTGGTGATGCCCCTGCCTATGCATCCCAGCATCCTATTTGCTTTACCTGCTGCCTTGTCACAGTGTCTCCCTACCTTGAGGTCATCAGAGATGATAACCACAAGATCTCTTTCCTGCTTGGTGCATGCTATATCCTCACCCCCCAACTGATATATTGTGCCAGGGTTTTTGTGCCCCATATGCATTATCTTGCACTTCTTTGCATTGAATTTCAACTGCCAAATCCCTGACCATTCTTCAAGTTTCTGCAGGTCCCTTCTCATTCTGTCTACACCCTCTGTTGTGTCTACTCTGTTACAGAGCTTTGTGTCATCAGCAAACAGTGAAATTCTTCCTTCTAGGTCCTGCCCAATGTCACAGATGAAGATGTTGAATAGGACTGGTCCCAGCACTGATCCCTGTGGTACCCCACTGGTCACTCTTCCCTCTGTGGAGTGACAGCCATTTACCACCACCCTCTGTGTCCTGCCACCCAGCCAGTTACCTACCCACCACACTACTGTCCTGCCCACACCCATATTCCCCAGTTTGTGTAATAGTCTTCTAAGTGGCACTGTGTCAAAGGTCTTGCTGAAGTCCAGATAGGCCATGTCCACTGCCCTCCCCTGATCCACCTCCCTAGTCACCCAGTCAAAAAATTCAACGAGGTTGGTCTGACATGACCTCCCCCTGGTGAAACCATGCTGCCTTGGGTCCTGTAGTCCATTGACAACCAGATGTTCCACAATCTCTCCTTCAGTAGTGCTTCCATGATCTTCCCCACTACCGAGGTGAGGCTGACTGGTCTGTAGTTCCCCTCCTCTTTGTTCCCACTTTTGTATAAGGGGACTACATCTGCTATCCTCCAGTCTTTGGGTACCTCCCCTGTTTTCAGTGATCGGCTAAACAGGATAGCCAGAGGTTCAGCCACCACCTCTCTTAGTTCTTTAAGGACCCTGGGGTGCACCCCATCTGGCCCCATTGCTTTATCAACTCTTATTACTTCCAGTTCCTTCAGGACCCTTTCTCGTGTAAAGGGACTTGTGTCAATTTCTGCACCATTCTCACCCCTTGTACTCCCTTCAGACCCATTACCCTCCTCTTCCTCAGTAAAGACTGAGCAGAAATACCTGTTCAATATGTCAGCTTTACTGTTGTCATCCTCCACGTGGCCCCCATCCTCCCCCTTCAGTCTCACTGTCCCTCCCTTTGCCTTTCTTTTTTCACTTATGTACCTGTAAAAGGTTTTGTCCCCTCTACCCACTGATTTTGCAATGTGTTCTTCTGTCTGAGCTTTGGCTTCCCTTACTGACCTCCCTGCCTCCCTTTGCTTCTCCTGGTACTTCTCCCTATCCCCTTCTGCCTCAGTCTTTTTGTATTGCCTGAATGCAATCTTTTTGGCTTTCACTTTCTTTGCTACCTCTTTGGAAAACCATAATGGTCTCCTCTTCCTTTTCCTCTTGCTAACCTGCTTAATGTATAATTCTGTTGCTCTTGTAATCCCCATTTTAAATACTGCCCACTGTTCCTCAACCCCTGATTCCTGCTCCATTCCCTTAATGCCTCTTTCAAGTATCTCCCCATTTTCCCAAAGTCTGCCCCCCTAAAATCCAGGATACATGTTTTGTGTGGTTTAGTTCTGCTCTTTCTGTGATTTCAAACCACAATGACTGGTGGTCACTGTTCCCAAGGTGCTCCCCACTGTTATCCCCATCACACTGTCCCTGTTTGTGAGCACAAGGTCCAGTATTGCCTTCTGCCGAGTTGATTCCATGACCAGTTGCTTGAGGAAGGCACCTGAAGGGGTCAGGATAAATCTGCTCCTAGTTGATGCTGCTGCTGGGATGCTCCAGTCCACGTCTGGAATATTGAAGTCTCCAACCAGTACTACCTCACCCTTGTCTGCCATCCTTTGGATGGCTAGCATCAACTCCCTATCTGTTTCTTCCTCCTGGGCTGGTGGTCTATAGACCACACCTGCGGATGGCTGGCCCCATTTTCCTTTCCAGCTTAACCCACAGTATCTCTCCCCCATTTTGTTCCTCCTGTATCTCTGTGGCCCTTATGCCATTTTTCACATACAGTGCCACTCCTCCTCCCTTCCTGCCTGCCCTGTCTCTTCTGAATATGTTGTAGCCAGGTATGGCCATCTCCCAGTCGTGGTTATCATTACACCAGTTTCAGTGATGGCCACAATGTCCAGGTCTGACTGCACCATGCCAGCCTCTAGATCTTCCATCTTGTTGCTAAGGCTCCTGGCATTTGCACACATGGCTTTCCATGATTTGACCTCCCTAGACTGTTTTGCTGTTCTACTCTAGCCCCTTCCTTGGTTGTCCTTTATCCCTGGTTCTCCTTGCTGTCTGCCCTTCTGCTGAATTTTGCCCTTTTTCTGCCTACCCACCTCTTGGGTGCTAATCTCCATCTTTTGCACACTGCTTTGTAGAGATAGCCACTCCTCTGGTTCACTGGTTCCACTGCTAGCTGTGGGGGGTGAGAAAGTAGATACCCTCCTTGCTGGCCTGCCACCCCCCCTTTGCTAGTTTAAATGCTTGTCAATGTAGCATTTAAACTTATCATTGAGTGCTTGGATTCCCCTCCATGATGAATGCAGGCCATCAGGCTTGAACAAACCTCCATCCCTCCAGATGGGTCCCCAGTCACCAATGAATCCAAACCCTTCGTCACCATTAAACCAAGTGATAGGCAATACTTACTTAGCCCGGCACCATGACTTACATAGTGGACTGGAGACATATAACAAGATTTGTCCAACTTAGGTCACACTGAACCATTAGAGGCATGGCTGAAAAAATGAAGAACAAAAATAAGCACATTTTGTTATGTAACCAATTTAACATCCTATATATATTCTAACTAATATCACATTTGCTGTGAAATCAGATTATTGGAAGCCAGTCCATTTCTTCATTCAGTCCATATTTATTTTTTGTAGATTTAAATCTGTTGATTCAGTGTGCCACTTTACACAGCAATTCTTTTCTGTCACCCTTCTACATAAAGGGGGCACATGCTCCAAGCAAAACAAACTCAGTGTAGGTATTGAATGTCCCATTTCCTGAAGTGTCTTGCCACTGGGGATCTTTCACCCCCTCTTCTAATGTTGCTTCTGTAATGTGGTTTGGCATGTTATAAAGTCTTTGATTTCAGTCATTTCATTTCTTGTCACATTTTTATTTCTTAATTCTATTTGTGCTAGTGCAGGCACTACAGTGTCCACATGGAAATTTGTCATTGATGTCTAATGTGTTCGCTACCTATTCTGCCAGGTGTCCTATACTGGGCAGGTACAATCCTGTCTTTTATGTTCCTTGCTCTTTTTACTATTACTTTGGGTCTGTTGTGGAAAATTCTTTAACTTCTGGTGCTACTGTCAGCACAACCCAGTGTTTATTAATTGATTTCTTTAGCTGTTGTAATTTTTCAGAATATGTTGTAATGCATAAGATCTGATTTTGTCCTTCCTGGTTGACAACTTTTGATTCCAAAATGCTAGCCCTTGTAACAGACTTGCCTTTCTCTCTTCTGCCTCTGATCACCCTCTGAGAATAACCACTATCAAGGAATCATTTCGTTAAATCTTCACAGTTAATCTTAAAATCCTCATCTTTCAAAACAGTTTCTATGTGCCCTTATGTGCTACCCATATTGTATGTTATTTTTCTGCAATGGGTAATGGAAACTGTCCCCTCTTAGAATGCTGTTTCTATCGAAGAGCTTTTCGTACCAGAAATTTGCTTGGTAGGTGACTACTCAGGAGTGGCGGTACGGCAATGAAGATATTATATGGCTATCATTGCCTTATCACTTAAAAAGCTAGTGCTGCTGTATTGTACTGTTTGTTCTTCTTTTTTGAAAACCCCAATAAAGCATATTATGAAAAAAAAAAAAGCTAGTGCTGCAGCATTGGCTAGATGCAGGTAATATTTCGTATACAGAATGGTTACAAGAATTGTTGTCTAACTTGTGTATGGAACCTATGATTGCCAGCCTACAGGGTCATCTGCCCAGCTACAAGAACAAATGGAAGAATATGCACATCCGTTATATGTTATAGTGTCATCATATGACATGAGCATGTTATCCTCTATTCCCTTTTTCCATTGGGTCATGCCTGATGCCATGGGTGGGAGGGTGGGTCAGGATTATATGGGATGGGGATTTGTGTTTGTCTGGTCTGTTTGTAATCATGTTTGTATTGGTTTTGTTGACTTTTGATGTCTGTAACCTAAAAACCAATAAAGCTGACTAATTTAAAAACAAACAAGCTTTTGTCAATGCCGAATGTTGTCGCACTGGCATTAGCAGTGGCGGAAGTGGAGAGGCATAGCACTGTGAGTTTGCTAATGTGTCCCAAAAGGTGATTTTGCACAGCGAGTATGCCACTGTGCAGCAGAGCTGCAGAAACACGTCTTGGGCAGGCTGTGGAAAATGGCAGCTGGACTGTTGATAATGAGGTGTGCACAAATGCAAGTGGTGAAAATGTGGCATGAAAATATTGCAGATTGACGAAGTTACAAGGGGTGCATGGAAACTGCGCAATGCACGCTTGCAACATTGTCATTGTCTGGACTTTCACCACCAAATTTTCAACATAGGCATTTTAGGACCTCTGCTGATGAATAGTGTCACCGTCATTTCCTCAAAGTGTCCCGAAAAATGATTTCGCACAGTGACCGTGTAATTCTGCACTGGACGTGCAAAAACACATTTCAGCCAGCTGCACTCTTCATAAGGAGGTATGGAAAAATGCCAATGATGAACAGCTGGAGTGATAGTATTACAGATTCACAAAGTCAAGAGCGTACTTGCAAACTGCGCAACGCGCGCTTGTAAAACACTCATTTTATTGACTTTCATCCCTAAATTTTTAACATAGGCATTTTAGAACATCTGCTAATGAACAGTGTTATTGCCATTTTCATAATGTGTCTTGAACACGGGCTTTCCACAGCAACCGTGCTATTGTGTGCCAGAACTGCGAAAACAGATTTTGGTCAGGATGTGAAAAATGACAGCTGTAATGTTCATTAGGAGGTGTAGAACAATGGCACTGTTGAAAATGTGGTGTGAAAATATTATAAGTTTGAGAACTTATGAGCGTGCGTGCAAACTGCGCAATGCACGCTTGTAACACAGTCATTTTAAATATTGCAAATGCACTAACTTACAAGCGTGCATTGCGCAGTTGCTACACACGCTCGTAAAACAGTCATTTTATGGAGTATTGTCACCAAATTTTCAACAAGGGCATTTTAGGACCTCTGCTCATGAACAGTGTCATTGTCATTTTCGTAATGTGTCCTGAACACTGATTTCGCACAATAACCGCACTATTCTGTGCTGGAAGTGCAAAAACACATTTTGGCCAGGATGTGAGAAATGGCAGCTATACGGTTCACAAGAAGGTGTGGTAAAATGCCAATGTTGAGAATCTGGCACATGAAAATAAGTGTGAATCGCTAACTTACGAGTGTGCATTGTGAAGAAGTTTGCTAATACGCGGCTAAGTAAAACAGTAACTTTTGGATTTTTCCCACCAAACTTGCAACATAGGCTTTTTGAGAGCCCCTCTCATGAACAGTGGCACTGTCATTTTGTTACTCAGTCCCAAAAGGTGATTCTGCACAGTGACTGCGAAATCACCTTTCGGGACCGAATACTGCCATAACAGTGCAAGAATTCATGAGAAGGGGTCCGAAAAACCCCATCTTGAAAATTTGGGGCCAAAATTTGTAAAAATGCCTGAGATATGCATTAAAGTTAAAAAAACCCTATTCATTCCATTATACAGTTTACCGGCATTTTTTCACCCTGTTGTGGTCGGCTTTGAAGAGTGCAGACGTGTTCCCAGTCCACCGAAGATCGTTGCGCCGGACTCAAGAGGTAAGTATGGGATGGGGGTGAGGGGAGGCAGGGTGCACAGAGGGTGGTGTGGGTGGGGAGAGGGGGCATCGAGACTATGAGGGACTGTTTTCATTTTACAGGAAAAAAAATCTCGAGACAGTTTTTGTTTTGCAGGGGATTTGGCACGCTGGGATGGGCTCCCAGCATGCCACCTAACTGTTTGGGGTCTATAGCTGACGGGGATTGGGCACTCTCATCAGCACACAACATGGGGGTGAGGAAGTAATGTCGATGAGGGTTGGGCACCCCAATCGGCACACAAAGAAAGTGGAGGAGCGAGCTGAGGGGATTGGCACCCCCTCAGTATTCAACAATTGGGGTTTATGCCAATGGGGAGTGAGCTCCCCCATTGGCACACAAAGAAAGCTGGGGGTTAACTGACAGGGGATTGGGCACCTCGTCAGCAGTAGTTGGTTGCCCGCCGACCACGCTCATGCTAATGTCGACAGCACATAGAAAGGGTCTGCTGCGATGACGAGCTTTGCTTGGATTGCAGCGGAGCTTTTCTTAGATGTGCTCACCACATTATGTTTGCAGGGTGTGGCGCCGGCATGTAGGCTGATTGGGGAATGAGGGACGCACCTACCGGTGCATGCCCTGCATTCGCCCAACAGCAACCCCGTCTCCAAAGCTGCACTGTCCCACGATGTTGGCTGTGCAAGCATGCCAACATAAAAAGAATGCTGTTTCCATCTGTATTCTTTCTATATAGCATGGTGCTTAACCTGGTACCCTGTTTGAAAATCTCTAAATCCAAAATAAGACATTTTTGTGTCACTATATTCCATACTGAATTTTATATAGGCTGTCATCTTATTCAGATATTCATAAAATGATAAAAAGTAATACTTATAAGGCATTAACTCAGGTTTTGTAACTCTAAAGATGAACTGAAGTTACATACAGTATTAGAATACAAGGTATCTCACGAGACTAGCCATTGGAGAGGTATTATTATAATGCTGATGTAATAGAGTTATGGAATAATTAGTAAATTATTTGACCTATAATTTACAATTTTCCAGATACAGTTAAGCATTTATTGGCTTCATCTGGAGCAGACTCCTCCCGCCTTATTTCTTTTTGTAGATGCTGGGCCACACTGGAATCCTCTGTGCTACTGGTGGACAGCCCTGTATATGCTTATGGCACATGGGTGTTGTCTGTGTCCCAATAGGGGACATAATTTGGGCTGGCAGTATAGACAAGAGTCAAGAATACAGAGCTGTAGATAATGAGCTTGTCACATCCCACATACCTTGGTTTGTCTGTCACAATATTCACTTACATACAGTGTGACCCTAAGCAGCTCACGTAACCTCCTATGTACTCCCATGCTTCCCTTGACTACAGATTGCTTTGTGGGCCTTACTCATACTTTAGACAGTGATGCATGTCAGGAATGACAGCTTCTGTTAGTACAATACACTGCTGGCTAACCCAGGGCTTTCTTGTAAATGAGCATCAGTCAACTGTGCACTGTTCTGGTTAAACAAGGATGTGCAGCTACAACTAGCTAGGACTAATGCTGAACACTACTGTATGGGCTGCAATAGTTGCCTGCCTGTAGCACCCTGGGGCTAAACATATGTCTGCATAGCATATCTGCATTCTTGTGCTTTTTTGATGGTGGCATTCTGGCATGTTCTGCAACACATCAGTATAAAATGAAATTGTAATGGAAATATGAACAGCGCCTATAAGAGAAGTTTAAAAATGTTAGTTGTGTTGTTTCAACTTGCTTCTTTCCAATGGATAGTTATCTATCAAAGTTATTCTGCTGCTGCTTCTTCAAGCTATAATGGAAATAATGTGGATTGTGACCCTTGGGGTAGGTCCACTTTTGTAATGAGGTAGTTTTGCACCTTGCATGTTAGAGTAGCCCTATTTGCATGTTACCTTTCAATATACGGCTGTTTGCGACTGTCACTAATGTATCAATGATCCCAAATGACGTTTGCACCAAATTCTCTGCAAACACATGCACTGGGCAGCCACACACCTTGATGATGTCAGGGTCATTGATAATGATGGCATTAGGCACTTTCTTCAAACATGTACCTTTGCAATCGCATGTAGTCACTAGCATTTACAAAGAACATGGACGTGCCTGTTCCTACTGCGCATGTGTGGGGTGGCATGCACATGGCGGCATCATCATATGGTGTTTTGCAGATGCTATGCATACACATCATTTTGTCTGTTGAAGAAATGTCCATAAATGTCAGCCGGTCCAGCACACTGTGTGGAGCAGGACACAGAGTTGCAACATGTCTTCCAGATGCAGTAGGGTGCCTGAGGAGGAGGAGCGGGTGAGGGTCAGATGCTTCACCCTCACAAGGTGGCTGTTCTAGTGAGGGAGGACCTCAATAAAGAAACCTCACTCTTTGTGGACACAGCCAGGGATGAACCTAGGGCAGAGAAGGCCCAGATTTGGGACAGTGTGGCAAGGAGGGTCTCCCAGGTGCCAGGCCTCTACTGCACCACATCTCTCTATAGTCTTTGCTGGGAACACCTGACTCAGTGTAAGGGGACCACCTGCAATAGCTGCAGGCACAACAAGATGCTGGAGGTATATGGTCAGGTAAGGTAATGTCATCTGTTACACTGTCTTTGAGCAATATGGCTACAACTGTTTGGGAGTGGACATACCCATTCCAGGCCCTTACCACTGATCGAAGCTGTAAAGCAGCAATACTGTACTGATTGCTGTGATTGTATCTGACAGTGTGATGTGTACATAATTTGCAGCATTTATAAATTCATTCATATCCTGTACAGTATCATAGTTCTGAACATGCATTGCATGGTACTAAGCAAGGGTAAGAGGAGCAATAGGCACTGTGGTTCTCAAAGCAGGTGGCCAAGGCAGTAATGGAGAAAAAGACAACTTTCAGGAAGTGCAAGGAGACCCAAACAAAGGTGGACAAGGAGGTATATCTAGAGAAACAAAGGGAGGCAAAATGAAGGGTGATCTGACTTGGATACTTAAATGGAGAACAAGAACTTGAAGCTGAAGAGGATTGCCGAGGAGATCAAAAATTGGGATAAGAATTTCTTCAGGTATGTGAGCGAAAACAGGAAGGTGAGGGGTGGTATAGTGAGGATCAGGAGACAAGTAGAATGGGGGAGTGTGCAGAGGAAGACCATGAAAAAGCTGAAATTTAAAATGAATACTTCTGCTCAGTCTTCACAGTTGGAGGGTGGAGACGGGCTGACAGGCATTAACAGGCATCGAGGGAGGGGTGTGCAGACACAAGTCTGTTTATGGAAGAAACAGTCTGCCAGGGGTTGGAAGCCTTAAAGGAAACAAGGTGATGGGGCCAGACGGGATACACCCAAGGGTACTAAAGGAGCTAAGCATGGTGCTATCTGCCCATCTGGCAACACTGTTTAACACCTCTTTGGAGATGAGGGTAGTTCCAGATGATTAGAGGACGGCTGCTGTTTTCCTTCTACACAAGAGCAGCAGCAGGGAGGAGGTACCTGAAGGCAAATGGGCTGCAGGACCACCGGCAGCACAGTTCACAGGTAGGAGGAGGTCATGTCAAACAAATCTCATAGATTTCTTTAACTGAGTAACTAGGGAGGTGGATCAGGGGAGGACAGTGGATGTGGCCTATCTGAACTTCAGTATGTCCTTTGATACTGTACTACAGTTGAGGTTAATAAAGAAACGTAGCAGCCTGGGCATGAGGGAGAAGGTGGTGAACTGGGTATCTAACTGGTAGAAGGATAGGAGGCAGAGGGGTGGTAAATGGCAGTCACTCGAAGGATGAGAGTGTGATCATAGGGATCAGTACTGGGTCCTGTCTTCTTCAATGTCTTCATAAGTGATATTGCTGAGGAACTGGAGGGGAAGCTATGTCTATTTGCAGATGACAGAAAAATGTGCAACAGGGTGGACACCCAGGAGGGGGTGGAGATAATCCAAAGAGATCTGTGGAAACTAGAGGCGTGGTCTAGGGAGTGGCAGCTGGGTTTCAATGCTAAACACTGCAGTCATTTATCTGTTGTGGGGAAACCCGAGGGCTGTGTATAAGATGGAGGGAGGTACCTACAGTTACCGAACAACAGAGGGACCTTGGGGTCATCATATCTGATGACCTCAAGTTAGCAAGACAGTATGAAGTATGTCTAGCAGGAAAAGGGAGGTAGTGTTGCCTCTATATTGCTTATTTGTTAGACCCTTCCTGGAGTATTGTGTCCACTTCTGGAGGTTGCACCTCTGCAAGAATATTGACAAGGTGGAAGCAGTCTAGAGGAGTGCTACTAAAATGGTGTTGGTGTTACACAAGAAACCATATGAGGAGAGGCTGTGGGAGCTCAACATGTACTCCCTGGAGGAGAGGCAAGTGAGAGCGGACATGATTGGGACCTATAAGTACCTCATAGGGGCAAACAAGGTGCAGGAGGGGAGTCTCTTTCACAGGAGGAGGAGGAGTTCCAGAACATGAGGGTATGCTTTGAAGCTTGGGGGTAAGAGGGATGTGAGGAAACATTTCTTAAAAAAAGAGATTAGTAGATACCTGGGACAGCCTGCCAGAAGGGGTGATAAGGGTGAAGACAGTGAGAAGCTACAAACATGCGTGGGATAGGTTCATGGTATCATAAGTAGAGATAAGGGAGAAGGGAGGGATACCTATGACCAAATAGTGTCCAGGGAGTAGTAATAAGCAGGGCTAATTGGGCAAACTAAAGGGGCCTACAGGTCCTTTTCTGCTAACACATTCTGTTTCTATGTGGATGGCACTGTTCCTGGACTACCCACACGGCTATGTTCTACCCATTTATGTGTTCCCCCCATACATGCATATTACAACTGCTGGACCTGTGCCCAAGGGACCTTATGAATCTCTTCCTTGCTTGGTGAGGTATATGCAACATATTGAAAGTTTTTACAGATTTCTGATCCCAACCAACATGAACATTCTGTCTCAAGTGCTCCTTTTAGCTGGGGAAAAACCCTGTCAGTTGAGTAGGACATCACTCAATTGTGGACAGGTTTTGGTGTCTGATAGCTGTGGTCTGCTACCAGCCCTGCCTTGCAGGACAAACAGGTCATTAACTAGTTAGAGGCAGCTTTGGGTGTTTACCCCAGATCTGGTATGGTGTTCTACATATTATGGTACAGTAATATACAGTGTCCCCCTCCATGAATGAAGCTCAGCTATCATCATATATAGCCCTAGAGATAGTGAGAGTGCCCTTACACCTGCACTCATAGGTCACTACTCTATGCATCCACAGCAGCAAGTTGTATGGGCCACATGTGGCACTTGATGTCCATTTGTCGGGCTTTCAGGAGAGATGAGGCCATGTGGGTCACCAGGCATGCATTCAGCATGTTTATATCCACACCACTGTATGCACCCTCATTCCAGTGTGTTGTCCAAACACATGCTGGTCATGGCCCTGTGTCTGGGCATGGTTGTGCAGTGCTGTGTGTTACATGCCATTCATGCCACATTGGTATGCAGTGCCCTGTCATTCATTTACATACTGTTTTCTGTGTTTCATGGCTCCACAGCTCCAGCCATAAAGATATGATGACCCAGGGACAGTGATCCGAAGGGAGAGGGATGGGTGCACCCATGTCCCAGGTGCCTGCAGCCAGATTTACATAAGGAAGAGGGCCTCCAACAGGCACAGTCCCAACATGAGTCACCATGTGCCATGGGAGAGGCACAGCAGCTGTTTGTGTGAAGGAGGAGGAGGATCACAGACATCTAGGGACTGGTCCCAGGTATGCCTCCATTTGTCTGTATATTGCACCATCCAGCCCCATGTGCACCATATGGTTGCTGGGTACTGTACGTTCTTCATGTGTGTGGCATGCAGATTCCTGGGCTATACATGTCTATTGCCATGGTGCAGTGTTTTGCATTGCTTGCTCATGGGACATGCTGGGTCATCTGGTTTAGCACCATGTACCATGTACCATACATACATGCTGAAGGACTGTACTGTGGCATCAGATGTAGTGCTGTGTATGGCATGGTACATACTCTACACCATCTGCACTATGTCCCCCAGAGTGAGTGGGAACATTTGCAATAGCATTGGTGTGTGGTAATTGGGTAAGTACTGCTGGTCCAGAGATCCCACAGGTGCTGCATAACTGCCTATGTTGAGCACAGCAGGGATGGCTCTCCATACACTACAGTGGTGTTTGTTCATACAAGGTATCCCTGTAGCTGTGTCAGCAGTGGCATAGGTGTCCTGTAGTATGCCAGGCTACTATCAGTGCTGATTCAGGGCAGCAGAGTTGCCCCTAATGGTGTCACAGCTTACTAGTGAATGTTCTAGGATGTACATGTGGGGTTGGTACACGTCACAGTAGAGAATGTGGCAACTGTACAGGCACCAGAGCACCATTCATCGTAATGTTGGGTATTCACATGTCACCCAGCTTTGGCTGCAGCATGACAGTGGTGTGTAGTCTGCTGTATAACACTACACCACTGTTGCATGTTCAGGACATTTGTGATGGCTGTGTCTACTGTTCCCTGTTCTGCCTCCAGGCAATGCAGGACGGCATCCCAGGTAACATTCACTGCATCCCACAAACATACATAATATTCATACAGTGGAGGTGGGGGAGAACAAACACATGTCACCACCATTGCCCACCCTCTCACATTAGTGGTATGCATGACCTGGATCTGTGCAAAATACAGGTGGGTGAGGGGCTGCATGTTGGCCCTTGTGTGAGGCTGTATGCTTGGTCCGATGTCCAGCATCCAACACCATTGCTTCCCTTGTACATGTAGTGCCCACAGTGTTCCATCCAACTTCCACTGCCAATGGCTGTGTCCTTCTTGTGTGAGGCACTGTACACAATATGGTGTGCCCACAGTGCCTGTGTTGCTCAGCTGGCCAAGCTCATGGGAGGGAGACCACAGGGGTGGCCCACAGGGTTGTAGCACACACACCAGGTTGTCTTAGCTGCACCACCATGTGGGTATGCAGTATGATGCTGTCTTTACCATGGTCGACCTGCTGCAATTGTTTCTGAGCAGCAGTGACTTGTGCCACTACACACATAGTACTGAGGCCATGTGCTTCCTGACCTTTGGAGTACACTTCACTATTGTGTTCCTTGGGCATGCTCCTAATGTGCCCATGTGTCCTGCACATGTACGTCATACATACCACGTGCTGCCATCCATTCCTGTAGTTGTGTCCAGTGTTTCCCTAGTGGGGTGTATGCTTCTGTGGTAGTTGTACAACTGTTGATTGTTACCGGCATGATGCTGATGTATGCTGGAGAAGGTTCACATTATGGCCATTGCACAGTGTATGTCAAATGACTTGACATACTTTGGAATTACATTGGTATAGCCAACAGTCAGAAAACTACCACTGTGTATTCTGCAATGACTGTAGGCCCCTGCCATGTCTGGTGGCATGTCTGCTGGTACACAGTGTATGACTTGTGTATGACAGTGTACCATGGGTATCCCAGTGTGGCACCACTTCATCATACACTCTAGTTATTGCTCCGGAATTGTCTGCCAGCCTGTACAGTGTGGTTCACAGTACACTATGGTTGCCACACCCTGGTAGGTACATGTCACAGTACCACTGGTAAGTGACCTACCACCCACCCTGTGCCTCACCACACTGACCTGTGTCACCTGTGTCACACAGCATACCATTGTCTCATACACTCTTGACACTGTGTCATGTGACCTCTGGACATGTGGTGCCATCTTGGGGAACCTTACACGGGGTGGAAGACCATGGTGTCATATACAGCACTGCTCACAGTACCACAGACATACCATCAACCTTGTGGATGGCCATGTCCTTAGTCCACAGACAGTCATTACCAGGACCTGTGATGTGCATGCCTGACACTGGCCACATCCATATATATCACTCTGTACTACACAGGTGGGTTGTCAGATATATGTTTTATGTGCTTCCTCACACAGGGCATGTATGTCCACAGCATACATGCTTGTTGCACCTTGTAGACCACATGCCACAGGTCTGTCCCCGTGCCATGTGTAGCTCACATGCTGGTTTTGTTTATTTGTTGTTCAGATGATCATCCACAACAGGGAATCCAGATGGGACACTCCAACCCATGATGTGATAGACATTACATCATGTCTTTGGCATACATGCCTACTACTTACCAAGGACCCCACTGAAAATGAGCTCTGCTCAATGGGCAACTCGTATTCATACCATGAATAAAATACATTGCTACGGGGGGGGATGATGATCTTGCTGGGGGAGGTCATGGACCTACAGCGGGACATCGCAGTGAGATTGCGTGTTTCTGCCTTGCCTAAGGGAAAGCAGCAGCAGCAATGGGAGCAAGATGCCAGCCACTAGCAATGTGATGTCTGGGACATAGACAATGCCTGAATACTGGCTGTGTTCCCTTTTTGGGGTAGCAGATTACTAGTTTTCTTTTTTAATGGCGGTTTGCCAGTTATTATTTTTTCATGCTGGATTGCCACAACTTTTTATGTAATGGCAGTTTGCCACATTTTTTTTTATTTATTGGCTGAGTGCCACATTAGTTTATGGCACTATGACACATTCATTTTGCTTATGGCTGTTTGCCTGTTTCTGTTTTATTTCCCATATATGAATAACACTCCATTTTGAACATAGAAACAGAATTTGACAACAGATAAGGACTGCCTAGCCCACCAAGTCTGCTCATTTTTCTTCTACCTATTAATAATATCTCAGACCTCATTTAGTTTCTTCCCCCTACTTCTTTGCTGATAGTGTTCCTTTATTTGTCCCCTGCCCTCTTCAATTCCCCTACTGTCTTCGCCTCCACTACCTCTGCAGAGAGGCTGTTCCACTTGTCCACCACCCTCTCCATGCAGAAGTGCTTCCTCACATTACTCCTGAGCCTGCCTCCCTCCAACTTCATATCATGACCTCTTGTTCTTGAACCCCACTTTATCTGGGAGAGGCTATTCCCTTGTACTTTGTTAATGCCACTGAGGTATTTGAAAGTTTCTATTATGTCTCCCTTCTCTCTTCTCTCCTCTCCTCCATGTTGAGGTCCCTCAGTCTCTCCTCATACATCATCTGATGCAACTCTTGTACCATCTTTGTAGCCATTCTCTGAACTATTTCTATTCTTTATACATCCTTCTTGAGATATGGCCTCCAGAATTGTACACAGTATTCCAGATGCGGTCTCACTAATTGTCAATATAGTGGCATCATCATCTCCCTCCTTCTACTAGTGATACCCCTCCCTATGCAACCCAGCATCCTGCTGGCTCTCCCTACTGACTTCTCACACTGCCTGGACCTCTTTAGGTCATCAGTTATGATCAACCCTAGGTTCCCTTCTTGATCCGTGGTTGCCAGAACTTGCCCCCCCTTCATGTATTCCTCACCTAGATTTCTGTGTCCCAAATGCATGATATTACATTTTTTGTTGTTGAAACTCAGCTGCCACACCCTCGACCATTCCTTGAGCCTGCTAGGTCCCTTTTAATTTTCTCGACCCCTCCAGAAGTGTCCGCTCTGTTGCTGATTTTTGTGTCATCTGCAAAGAGGCACACTTTCCCCTTTAGCCCTCTGCATTGTCATGTATGAAGACATTGAAAAGAACTGGCCCCAGTACTGAATCCTGCAGTATCCCGCTGGACACTTCCCTCTCATTGGATTGGGCCCCATTTACCACTACTGTCTGCATCCTTTCACTCAACCAGTTTCTGATCCACTTTAGTACCTTGGATCCCACTCCCAGACTAACTTGTTTAGGAGCCTTCTGTGTGGGATGGTGTTGAAGGCTTTGCTAAAGTCAAGGTATGCCACCATGCCTTCCTGCTCCAGTTCCTTTGTCACCCAATCAAAGAAATCTATCAGATTTGTTTGACAAGACTGACCTGATGTGAATCCATGCTGCCTCGGATCCTGCATCCCATTATCCTCAAGATATGCCACAATACTTTCTCTCGGCAATGACTCCATCAGTTTCCTTACCACTGAGGTCAGGCTTACTGGCCTATAGTTGCCAGCCTCTTCCCTGCTCCTGCTTTTGTGGATTGGGACTACAATCGCCCTCCTCCAGTTTTCCAGAACTTCACCTATTTCCAACAATTTGTTAAACAGGGCTACCAGTGGTGTTGCCAGCTCTCTCCCAAGTTCTTCCAGTATTCTGGGATGTATCCTATCCTGTCCCATAGCCTTCTCCTCCTTCAGCTTTGATAGTTCCTTAAGGATTCTCTTCTGTGAATGGATTGCTGTCCACTCCTCCTCCCTTTTTGCCGCTAACACCTAATGGTGGCCCATCCCCTTCCCTCTCCTTTGTGAAAACAGGGCAAAAATATGCGTTAAGAATTTATGCTATTTCTGTGTCTTCCTTAGCACAATCCCCCTCTGCCCTTTTTAGCCTCACAATCCCCCCCCCCCGGATTTTTTCCTTTCACTAATGTGCCTATAAAAAGTAATATCCCCTCTTTTTACAGCTTGTGCTATTGTCTCCTCTGTTTGTTCCTTTGCTCCTCTATCTTCCCTGCCTCTCTGTTTTTTCGGATACAGACTTCTATACTCCTCACTCTGAGTACTCTTGTGCCGCCTAAATGCTAACCTTTTTTCCCTTACTTTTCCATCCACCTGCCTTGAGAACCACAGCAGTCTTCTCCTTCTCTTTGCCTTACTTACTTTCCTAACACACAAGCTTGTTACTTCAGCTATGGTTTCTTTGAGATATGCCCACTGTTCCACTACCCAACCCTCCTCGTTTCTCTTCCCGTCATGGCTTCCCTGAAATATTCACTCATCTTCGCAAAGTCAGCCCTCCTGAAATCTAGAACCCTTGCCTTCATGTGGCTTGCTACTTCTACTATTCTTACTTTGAACCACACCTTATGGTGGTTTCTGGACCCTAAGTGGTTGCCAGCCTATCCCTACATCTATAACTCTTTCCCCATTTTTAAGCACTAGGTCCAGTATTGCTTTCTCACTGGTGGTTTATTCCATTAACTGTCTGAGGCATGCCATCAGCAGGGCATCCAGGATGTCCCTACTCGTTGTTGTAGCTGCAGTATTGGTGCTTTAATTTATATCTGGCAAACTGAAGTCAGCCATTAACAGCACATCCCCCTTAACTGCCATCCTGTTAATAACCTCCATCAGTGCCCTATCCTGCTCCTCCCCTTGTGCCGGGGGGTCTGTAGATCACTCAGGCATGAATGGCGATGTTCTTACCTGCTTTTAGTGTGACCCACAGTGCTTCCATCTCTTCCTGTACCCCTTGCACCTCAGTGGCTTGAATTACATACATACGTAGATACATAGATACTGAAGGCAGATAAGGGCCTTTGGCCCACCTAGTCTGCCCAACTGCGCATGTAATTTTGCATCTTTAAGCTTCTCTTGAACTGGGTTGTCCCCTTCCCCCAACTGCTAGAATCTACATGCCTATCCCATTTATTCTTGATTCCTGTAATCATTTTAGCTCCCACCACCTCCTCTGGCAGGGCATTCCACTTGTCCACCATGCTTTCTGTGAAGAAATACTTCCTCATGTTACCTCTGAACCTCTCTCCCTCCAGTTTCATCCCATGACCCCTAGTTCTGGAACATCTCTTCCTTTGAAAAAATAGTGTTTTCTTGCACCTTGTTCCTCCCCATAAGGTACTTGTATGTCTCTATCATATACCCCCTCTCCCTCCTCTCCTCCTGAGAGTACATATTCAAGTCCTTCAGCCTGTCCTTGTAGGACTTGTGATGCAAACCCTGTATCATCTTGGTTGCCCTCCTCTGAACTGTCTCTACCCTGTCTATATCCTTACGTAGGTAAGGCCTCCAGAACTGTACACTGTACTCCAGGTGTGGCCTCACTAATGTCTTGTACAGTGGAATCATGACCTCCCTTTTCCTGCTGTTGATGCCCCTGCCTATGCATCCCAGTATCCTATTTGCCTTACCCGCCACCTTTTTGCAATGACTCCCAACCTTTAGGTCATCAGAGATGATAACCCCTAGGTCCCTTTCTTGGAGCATGCTATATATCCCCCCCCCAGCTGATATGTTGTTCCAGGGTTTTTATGCCCCATGTACATTATTCTGCACTTGTTTGCATTAAATCTCAACTGCCACACCCTTGACCAATTCTCAAGCTTCTGCAGATCTCTCTTCATTCTATCCACTCCCTCCAGCATGTCCACTCTGTTATGGAGTTTTGCATCATCAGCAAACAGACACATTCTCCATTCTATGCTATCCATAATGTCACTGATAAAGATGTTGAACAGGACCAGACCCAGCACTGCTCCCTGTGGCACCCCACTGGTCACTCTTTCCTCTGCAGAGTGACAGCAATTTACTACCACCCTCTGTGTCCTACCATCCAGCCAATTCCCCACACACTGCACTACTGTCCCACCCATACCCATATTGTCCAGCTTGTTTAACAGCCTCCTATGGGGCACAGACTCAAAGGCCTTACTGAAGTCCAGATATGCCACGTCCACTGCCCCCCCAATCCACCTTCCTTGTCACCCAGTTGAAAAATTAATTGAGGTTACTCTGACGCGATCTCTCCCCAGTAAAACCATGCTGCCTTGGATCCTGTAGACCATTAGCCACAAAGTGTTCCACTAATCTCTCCTTCAGTAGTGCTTCCATAATCTTCCCCACTACTGAGGTGAGGCTGACTGGTCTGTAGTTTCCTGCTTCCTTTCTGCTCCCACTCTTGTATAAGGGGACTACATCATCTGTTTTCCAGTCTTTGGGCACCTCTCCTGTTTCCAGTGATCGGCTAAACATGGTCACCAAACGTTCAGCCACCACTTCTCTGAGCTTTATACATAAGAGAGAATTCCCTCCATTATGTATAAAGCTACTCCCGATCTTTTTTACCACTCTGACTCTCCAGTACAGAGCATATCCTGGTACTACTATATCCCATTCCTGGTTGTCTGTGCACCATGTCATGGTCACAGCAAAAAATGTCCAGGTCAGCCTCTGCACACTAATGCCATTAGGTCTGGTAGCTTGTTAACCAGACTACAGGCATTTGTATATATGGCTCTACAAGTTTTGGTGCCTCCCTTATTTCTGCTTTTCCTGTTCTCATTATGCTTACCCTCTCTCCCCCCCCCCGGTGTATTTCCTATCCTTCCCTTTGGATGTCTGCCAATGCTTGTCTGACTTTCCTTCCTACCTTTGTTGCTGTTTATTTGTTGCTTGTGTCTAGTACCTGTTTGTGTTTGTGGGGGAGTGACAGCTAAGGTTCTATCTGCCAATGTCACAGTGATTTTCTCTACAAACATGCATGTTGTCCTTTATGGTTTTGTTTGCATTTCTGGGGTACAGCTGGGGGCTTGTGGTACTGCCTGTGGTATGCCATTCATGCTGTCACTTTGTTCTGTGGTTTCTCTTTTCGATAACAAGGAGGGGTTTGTGGAGCACCATGTGTCTGTTTTTGAGGTTACATTTATTACTGTCAGTATTGCCTTCTATGCTAGTACACATATTGTGGTCGCTGTGCCAGTTTGCAATTTTTCCAATACACCATTGTTTAGGGACTGGTGCAGATTTGTGATAGTTAATGGTGGTTTGGGACACCATTAGTGATAGTTTCGAATACCCAGGCCCTGGCATCTTCCAACTTGTGAAACATGCTGAAAACTTTTGAATTAAGAGCTTTTTTTGTGTACTGTTGAGTGTTGTTCAAATACTTTTTTTCAGAGAGGTATCATGACAGATTGTTTAGCAGTACTATTTGTATTCAACTAATTATTTTGTGATGTCACATGCGAGCTATACACTGGGATCATATGTGTTCCCTATGGCTGCCTTTCATGACAGTAGTCCCAGACAGCAGAGTATCTAAACCAACACTCTGTAATGGATATATGAACACTCACTTCTTCTGGTACTAAATAATTACATTATCCTTGCCCAGTCCTATCTAAGCAATCCCTCACTAAATTAATGGAGTTACAGGCCAAGGCCCTGATCAGAATGCACAACACCAAGGATGTGTCTGTAGATCAAACACTGGAGGCATCCTCCACTTTGATTACTAGGCAGGCTTGATACAAGATGCAGCAGATCAAACACACTTCCAGGTGGTGCAAATTCCAGTCCATGATGAGTTTTCTGAAGAGCCTAGTCAGTCCTCCTTACACCTAAGAAGGCACTGTAGTATTCTCTTCACCCACGTGAAAGCTGGCTGTCACTCAGGGCCTAGATCTGCAGGACACACTGCAGAGATGAATCCATGTGGCAGGATTTATTGAGAAAAATGGGTGTACTTCTTCCAAAGAAATGGAGCTATGCCAGACAACTCAAGCTCTGAGGGTGGAAGTCCTAGATGGGCATCTTAGTTTTCAGGCCCTGAATCTGGTTGCAGAGTTCTGGACAGGGACCTCTGGTAGCACTCAGCTCTAGGACTGTGCTGCAGAGATCATGTCTGTCACTGTCAGTCAGTCTGGCTGATCTGAGCTGGTGCTGGCACTTCGCAACATCCACACTCATGAGCTCCAGTATATATTGGCTGAATTTTCTCAGAGGGTAGGTTCCTCTCCAAAGGACCTGTATGATTGTCTGTCAGATTCATGCACCTTTTCTCAGCTGTCCACACTTTGGGCCAGCTTTTACAGTGGCTTCATGATGTCCACACCATTTAGTTGGTTGCTGCTACTGTCACATGAGCCTCCCTCTGACCTTCTGTGGGTGAACGCAGTTATAGGCATGGAACCTTTGGCCCCTTTCCACAGTACCATGGAGCCAGAAGAAAAAAGGTGGTAGTGTCCATGCCCTGGGGTATTTAGTTTATTCATTACAGTGTATTGTCACAGCTTCCAGCTGTTTCTGCACTGCCACTTGCCACTAATAATAAAAGGGTATTGCCTGTTGGTGCCCAGTTGCCTTTTCCCACTGATCAAGGTTGAGCAAGAGTGGAAGGAGCATCCAGGAGTGCTTTGTTTCATCTCAGGCCTGTTGTGGCTGTCATTGCCTCTCTCTGCAACTCCTGGCAAGCAGCAAGGAAGTAAGTGTTTGGTTTCTGCAGAGAAGAGAAGGACAGTGGATCTGTTCTCAGTCTTGTAAACTCTGTAGTTCCATGTGGCTGGTTGGAGGAAAGTGCCCATGACAACTGTTTCTGGAAGCACAATATAAAGTAATGATGCTGGTGGTGTATACTTCCTAATACCCCCTACAAGTCCCATGTGGACTACGAGCACTGAAGAGGGCAGGAGGTGAAGAGTCCTGCAAGCAACTGTGCAGGCAGCTGACTTATGTTTGATGAGCAAATGTAAGTCCACCAGTTGGGAGGGGGAGTACTTTTTTGGATGCTTCTCCTCATTGCAACCCTCACTCCTTCTTCTTCCCCTTCCCCCTCCTCCTCCCCCAATGTAGGTCATCCAGGTCTTCCCATTAATTGAAGCTTATCATAGCCCTTCTGTTTCAGTTGTTAGACAATGCTGAGCTCAGTCCTGGACACCCTCTCTCCCCCTACCCTCTCCAAAGGACTGACAATTGCTCATGTCAATGACAGGAGCATACTCCTTAAACTGGACCAGTTGAGGCTGTGGACCCAACACCTCAAACCTCACCGCTGCATCATCTTTGAATAATAGCTTTCCACCAGGATCAATGACACAGATGTCTCCACACTGGCTATGATGTGTCCATTAGTCGGTACTGTCAGAAGGGGGTAATGTGACCATTTTGTCCACTTCAGTCTCAATTATAATTTTATACTTTGTTATTCTGCCCCATCTCACATGAACTCCTTGTGTAAGCTGTACATCATCCTAGTATTTATTGTTGGCATATAATGCTATACAATGAAGACAGAAACAAATGACCTCACTCAGCAAAAACATGTGAAGAATATCCTCTCTTATTAATAGGTTATGTCCAGGCCTCCTCTATAGCCTCCCATGTTTCACCACAAAAGTAGCTTCCTCAGGGCAGCCACTTCTAAAAATATTTACACTCCTCTTTTTATTTTTACACTTAATCAGACTTGATATTTGGCAGGTGGTCAGTCTGCCCTAAACCCCTATAATTACAAAAGCTGTCTTAAGCTAATACAGTCTAGCATACCTGAACCCATAAGCATAGGCTCCTAATAATGAAAGCTTTTTTAGGCTTCTAATTCCCTAATTCACTGGCTTGAAATATTTAAAATATATATATATATAGTTATTGTTAAATAGCCAGATTTCATCCGATATCCATCACATACAATAAAAAATAGTTTAAAATGAGGTCTGATTAGGCAGAGGCTATTCCTTATTTAAGACTCATTCTCAAAACAGAAAGAAAGAAGGTTCCTGGTGTTCAAAACTCTATCTACCCTTAGAATGATGATTTCCTATAAGACACACCTGATCACAAACCTATTAGTAACTTTATGTCTCTAGATGCTATTTATACAAGGGTGCTTAATGTAATAATATCCCTGAGTCAGACAGACACAGTAAAAATATATAAATTACCTCACAAAATACTCCTTCTATTTCATGGAAAATAGGTTCATAGGTGTAGTACGGGTTTGAGGGACAAGCTCTTATAGAACTTGTTTGCCTATTGACAAAAGGTGTATTTTTTTTCCCCATATATTCATCCAATTTACTTTTAAAGTCTTCCATACTATTACAAAATACTACCTCTGATGGTAAGGAGTTCCATATTGCAGGAATACGCTGAGTAAAATAATTATTTCTTTGGATGTTTTATTTGTATTAATTTTAACCTTAGTTTATGTGCTCTTGTTTCTAAAACAACAGCATGTTTTTCAAGACAAATAGCCTCACATAGGGCAGGATCTTTCAATGCTTTATAAACTAGACATAGGTCACCCCTTAAAGACCTGTATTCTAATGAAAACAATCCTAGAGTTTGTAACCTATTACTATAGTCTATATTTTTCAAGCCAGCAATCTTCTTTGTAAATCTTTTTTGCACTCTTTCTATGGAAGTTTTACACCCCAAAGAAGTAGGTGCACAATATACATTAAAAATCATACACATGGGCAGCACACCTCAAAATCATAAGCTTGCTGACAGCAGTGTCAAAAACAAATATTAGCCACATACTGCCTAATAAAAAATTGACCAAAGTTTTATTTTCACTATATATTTTTATCATAATATATTTTCCATGTAATTATTTCATCCAAACTCTCTCACTGAATACAGTACTATTCTTGTTCAAAGCTAGATATATAGAGATTACTATAGGACAGAGTCATGCTGAAAACCATAGAGTCCCTCTTATCTGGTAATAATATGACTCTTCAATTCTAAAGTGATTTCTAGTAACAATGGGTTCAACAGTATCAATCAGAAAATCATTTGGGGGTAATTCTGTTTCTTCAGTAGCAGTAAGGGCCCTCTCAAGTGCTGCTAGTTCTATCATACAAGTTACAGACAACTAATGAGATTAGAACACAATCTTCTAGTCCCCTTTATTTAGCTCATCCAGTATTCTAATTACATGTCCTGTGTCTTTTCAGTATGCAGACATTTTTTGCAACTAAGGGTTTTAGAAAGAAGTCAATGTACTGTATACAGATGTTGGTTCCAAAATGTAACTAATACCCACTACTGTGGGTCTTCTTGGAGGCTTGTCCAATGATTTATGAGTTTTAAGAAGTATGTAAAATATGGGAATAAAGGATTTTTATTCCATAAGGATCCCCTTTCCCCTGTTGTTAAGCCATACTTCTTCAAACCCTTTTTTCTAATACAGTAAAAACTATCTTACTGATGTATGTCATGGGGTTTGTAATAAATAGGTTTATATGATTCTGGACTGTCCACTTGCCTCAGGCATTCAGTTTTATATGCATTATAATCCATTAGGATTATGCCCACCCAAATCTGATGACATCACAAGATAATGTCACTAGCGTGCCTTTGGCATGCATGTTGCATGCATGCACACACCCCATACAGTAAAGAAGTAATGGTATTAGAAATATTACAGTTTTACAATACAATACATGAGCAGAAACACTGCAATACAATTTATGATCGAGGTAGCAAGGAGACAGTACAATGCAACAAAAACAAAAGGAGCATAAAGTGCCTCAGTATTAAGGTGCATCAAGATACTTAAACAAATTGGGCAAACACTTTCTTAGTACGGATAACATAAACTGCACAAAGAAATCAATATATTGCTCTTATGAGACAGTATGTCACCAATCCTTGTTTTCAATACTGCTGTCGGCAAGCTGATTCGTGAGGTGTGTTGCCTATGTATATGGATTTTTAATGTACCTTTTGACATTCCATTGAAATAGGAGGATGATTTTGTGAGGTTATTTATATACTGTCACTGTATCAAACTGCCTTTGGGATGTTATTATGCTAAGCATCCCTGCACAGAAAAGCATCTAGATATATATACTTACTAAAAGGATTGTGATCAGTTGTCACTTATAGGAAATCACTATTACAGAGATAGAACCTCTGCTGAATCAAATCTCATTTTAAACTCTTCTTTATTATAGTGATGGATATAGAATGAATTTAGGTCATATGATAACTATATGTTAAAACATTTTTTGGGACAATGAATTGGGGAATTAGAATCCTAGAAAAGCTTTCATTATTAGGAGCCTATGATTTGGGTTTAGGTTTAGGTAAAGTATGCAAGACTATTATCGTAGAGCAGCTTTAGGATATATATGGGTTTAGGGCTTGCTGTCCGCCTGCTGATTTTAACTTTTCATAAATATATGAACAAAGAGAAAGAAGTGTTTACATTTTAGTACATGCTGCCCTTAGGAGGCCACTGTTGTATTGAAACATGGCACAGATATAGAGCAGGTCTAGACATAACCTATATTTTTCCTAATAATGAAGGATATTCTAAACATTTTGTCTGAGTTAGACCATTTGTTCTTCTTTTTATTCTACCATAGATTGCATAGGAAAATGACTCCTCACTGCTGATTTCTTCTTTTCATAATTCTTGGGGCCAGGAGGGTCCTGCATGTGGCATTTACTGCTACTCTGGTATTATCACTGCCCTTTCTGTCAACCTCCTATTTTTGTTCCCTTCCTCTTCTTCTTTTTAAAGCTTATGGTCCACAAGGACTTTAACACTATGTGACTGCCTCTACTACTGGAAGTTCTACTCACCAAATTCAATCCCTTAACTTCATATAACACATTACTGAACCTACCTGCATGAAGCCTCTCTTCTCCAATCACTCTGTAATTGTTTAGGTACTCTTCATGCACCCTCACTGCATTTTAGAAGTGAACAGTCTCTCAAAACATCTCAGTGACTAGTGAATAGTCTACTGTGTCCACAGGCTCCAATGACCTAAAAATCTTCTAAATACATAGGAGCAGGCTGTTTAGGTCTCTTATTAGGGTTGCCTTGCTCAGTGACCTTAGAGCTAGTGAATGGTCACATATCAATAGACTCAGATAATGTCATCTCTTTTTTCACCTTCAAATTCTTTTCTTAGACAAACATGTTCCTCTCCAGAGGTCATATGCCTATGGCTGCTGTCATCCTTTGATATTCATAGATTTCCTTGCCCCCTTAAAGGCTTGTGACTGTGTAATTCCAATATAACATTGCAGTATAGCCTAGAGGTTAAAGTAACAAGATGTGAATGAGCTTGCTAAGTTCTGCAGAACTGGGTTGGACTCCCACAACCTCCACTTGCATACTGTGCAACTCTGAGAAAATCACTTAACCTCTCCAGTGCTCCTGGGTCACCCCTGAAAACAGGCACTTGTGCCTAGTGTGCCTTACCTGGTTACCAAAAGAATAAAAAAAAGGCTTCTGGCCCTCCAAGAGAATTTCTACTATATAAATAGCTCCACAATTCCAGTACCAAGGCTACCTAAGATTTCAAATCTAACTACTTTGCCTCTAACCTTCAAAATAACCTTAACTCCTCTGCAGCATTTTGGAAGATTTTTCACTTCTGCAGATAAGTGTATCAGTCTTGCGTAGACTTTGGAAGGACCTTGCTGTGAAGCTGCTGTTCATAGTCTTCCTGATAGTGATAATGCTTTTCCATTTTAGTGTGAATGAATGTTTTATTATTATTAGGCAGAAATTCAAACCAGCCGATCAGTAGCAGTAAAGGACTAAAACAAGAGATTCCAACTGGGAACCCTAGGTGAAAAGCAACAAGTGTTTAATTTGCTATGTTGTTGTTTTAATGGGGTCAAAAGCCAAATCAGAGGTCGGGTCAACTTTGCAAGGGAAGGTGGGACCAGTAAATTGAGCCAGAGGGTTCTGAGGGAACTCACAAACCTGAAAGTGGACAAGGCAATGTGGCCAGAAGTGACACATCCTAGGATATTGAGGGAGCTCAGGGAGGTGCTGGCTGTACCTCTGACAGTCCTGTTCAACCACTCACTGGAGACAAGAGTGGTTCCAGAGGACTGGAGGAGGGCAGATGTAGTCCCATTTCACAAAAGTGGAGGCAAAGAGGAGACTGGCAACTACAGGCCAGTCAGCCTGACTTCGGTGGTGAGGAAAGTAATGGAATCACTACTGAAAGAGAGGATTGTGGAATATCTTGAATCCAGTGACCTTCAGGATCCAATGCAGCATGGATTCACTGGGGGGAGATCATGTCAAACAAATCTGATAGATTTCTTTGTCTGGGTGACCAGAGAGTTGGATCTCAGTGGAGCGGTGGATGTGGCCTACCTAGATTTCAGTAAGGCATTCAATATTGTTCCACATAAGAGACTCATAAACCATCTGGAAAGCCTAGGAGTTGATCCTACATTACAGTGGTAAACTGGGTGAGAAATTGGTTGGGGGACAGGAGACAAAGGGTGGTGATAAACTGAGTTCACTCCAAGGAAGGGAGGGTGACAAGCGGGGTGCCACAGGGATCAATACTGGGACTGGTCCTCTTTAATGTCTTTAGTAATGACATTGTGGATGGGCTAGAAGGGAAGGTATGCCTCTTTGCAAATGACACTAAAATCTGTAATAGGGTAGGCACCCTGGGGCTGTGGAAAAATGAATAGTGATATAGGAAACTTAGAAAAGTGGTGAAGGGTGTGGCAGCTAGGTTTCAATGTGAAGAAGTGTGAAATCATGCACTTGGAATACAGAAACAGGGAAGGGGAGGGTAAGGGACCAAGACTCATTAAGATGGGTATTCAGGGGAAGGAGGTAGACACCAGCCCATTCACAGTGGAAAGAGTCCTAGAAGAACTCAGGAAAATAAAAGCAGATAAGGCAATGGGGCCAGATGGGATCCACCCTAGAGTACTAATGGAACTCAGGGAAGTACTGGCAGAACCACTGGCTGCCCTTTTCAATGCATCACTAGAGACGGCAGAGGTACCTGAGGACTGGAGTAGGACAGATGTGGTCCCTCTGCACAAGAGTGGAAGCAGAGAGGAGGCAGGCAATTACAGGCCTGTAAGCCTGACCTCAGTAGTGGGAAAACTAATGGAGTCCTTACTTAAGGAGAGGATTGTGAAGTTTCTGGAGGACAGCGGGACAGAGGATCCAAGGCAGCATGGATTCTCACTGCGAAGGTCCTTTCAGATGAATCTTATAGACTTCTTTGACTGAGTAGCCAGGGTGGTAGATCAGGGAGGGGCAGTGGATGTGGCCTACTTGGATTTCAGCAACGCATTAGACACACTGTCCTATACAGGAGATTGCTAAATATATTGGGGAGCCTGGGAGTGGGTCCTATGGTGGCAAAGTGAGTTGGGAACTGGTTAAGGGACAGGACTCAGAGGATGGTGGTAAATGGCATGAAATCTGAGGAGAGGGAGGTGACCAGCGGGGTGCCACGGGGTTGGTGCTGGGGCCAGTTCTATTCAATGTCTTCATTAGTGACATTGCAGAGCATCTGGAGGGAAAGGTGTGCCTCTTTGCAGATGACACCAAGATCTGCAACAGAGTGGATACACCGGAGGGGGTGGATGAGAAAGGACCTAAGCCTATTAGAGGAGTGATCAGGCATCTGGCAGTTGAGTTTCAATGCTAGAAAGTGCAAGATCATGCACCTGGGTCACAAGAATCCAAGAGAGGAGTACAGGACGGGTTGGGAAATTCTGGCCACCACAAGTCAAGAGAGAGAACTGGGGGTTATCATATCTGATGACCTGAAGGTGACCAAACAGCGTCAAAAGATGGTGGGGAGAGTAAACAGAATGTTGGGTTGCATAGGGAGGGGCATAACAAGCAGGAGAACAGAGGTGGTGATGCCACTGTACAGATCACTGGTGAGGCCTCAGCTGGAGTACTGTGTCCAGTTCTGGAGACCACATCTCCGGAAGGACATTGACAAAATAGAGGCAGTCCAGAGAAGGGCAGTGAAGATGGTACATTGACTGCACCAGCAGCTCTACAAGGGAAGACTTAAGGACCTTATTATCTATCCACTGGAGGAAAGAAGGAAGAGGGGAGATATGATAGAGACTTTCAAGTACCTTAGGTAGATAAACAGGGTACAGGTGGAAAGTATATTTCAGAGAAAACTCTGCACAAGAACAAGGGGGCATGATATGAGGCGGAAGGGTGGAAGACTCAGGGGTAATGTTAGGAAGTACTTTTTTTACTGAAAGGGTGGTGGAGCCATATAACAGCCTTCCAGCAGAAGTGGTGGGGGTGAAAACAATATGGGGGTTCAACAGTGCATGAGATAAACATAAGGGCATAATGGGAACCTTAATAAGTAAGTAAAACTTATTTGTTAAGGTTCCCATCCTGGAGGTTCTAGGCGCTGTGCTGGTAGGCAGAAATTAAAAACGACATACATCAATACAGAAGCATAAGACAAAACAATAATAATTATTAAATAATTGCTGTATTGTGTTCTTTACCTTAACAGCTGCTGCTATTTCATATTTTTAATACATTTCACAACGTCAGAGAAATGGGTGTCTGTAGTGTTATAGTAGGTAAGGAAAATAGGCAGGCTAAGTGGGCCAAGTGGTCCTTATCTGCTGTCAGTATATATATGTTTCTGTGTTTCTAAGTCAATCAGAGCTCACACACTGGCTATGTAAAACTTCTACCCAGACCAAACTGTGCACGTTTTTTGACGGATGCAAGCACCTGCAGCAAAGGACTAAAACTAGGGCCGCCACCTGTCTGGTTTTATACCAGATCATCCAGTTTTTAGCATCGTTATCTGATCATCTGGTTTTGTTCAGATATAATCTGTTCTGTTTTGGGGACATTCTGAGTACTTACATACTCTTAAAACTGATTGTGTCAGATCACTCACTGTTTTGCCTGCATGCCCAGATTGCAAAGAAATTCTGATGTCATACAAACCTTTGTCTGTAAAACTAGTCAGTCTGGAAGGTGTTAAAAAATCAACCTAATTTTTCCACTCTGAATTTTAAATATAGTCTTTCACTGCTTTTACACCTTTACATGCTCTCCTATGTTCCTTTTTTGTCCAATATTCTAATTTGTTTTAGACCAAGTTTTGTTAAATTAATAATCTAATTTTTATTGCCTTTGTCATTACATTGATTCCCTCTCTCCGGAATCCTCAGCAAGTAATGCTCTCATTTTTCATTCTATCTGGACATTCTATGATATCAGTTACACTATTATTACAGGCCATTCAGATGAATAGTGTGGAATGCTGTGTCTGATGTTGTGGACTATATTAGAAATATGAAAAGAAACAGCAGCAGCTGTTAAGGTAAAGAGAACACAATACAGAACTAAGGGCACCACAAACCTAGATAATTTCTTAAATGTTGGTCAAAGCAGATACACATATATGACTGACATGGAAAGGACAATTGGAGGATGTTTAACAGAGATTAGAGCAAGGAGCTATGAACAAGCTTGGTACATCCAACACACCTGGATTTGATTCCCACAGCCTCCACTTGCATGCTGTGTAACCCTGAGCAAGTCACGTAACCTCGCTGTGCTCCTGGGTTACCCCTGTTAATGGACCTTCTACCAATTGGTCCTTACCTTATTATCGAAGAATAAAAATAAATAAAAAATAACAGTATCAAAATTATTTGCTATAATTTTAAAGTCTTCTCTGACATTAGAAATGTCTTTGGAAAAGAAGTGATGCTGTACTCCTCAGTCATAAAAGGTTGTAGAGCTAGGGGTAGAGTTTGAGGTATGGTTAAGTATCCAGTTTTCACCTCATCCAGAGGTGGTAACCCTTACTAAAGCAAGGGATTTCAACAGGGAAATCTAGGTGAAAAGCAAGTTTTTAATTGCCGAGTTGTTGTTGTTTTAACAGGGCTAAAAGCTGAATTGGAGGTTGTGTCAGCTTTGAGAGGGAAGGTGGAACCAGCAAATCAAGCCAGTCAATCAGGACTCACACACTGGCCATTTAGAACATCTCTGCAGATGAACGCAGCATACTCTTCAGCAGGTGCAAGCGCCAGCAGCATGAGACTAAAACAAGGGATTCGAATGGGGAACTCTAGGTAAAAAGCAGCAAGTGGTTAATTTGCTGTGTTGTTGTTTTAACAAGGCTAAAACCCAAATTGGAGATTGGGTTGTCTTCAGGAAGGAAGGTGTGATCAGCAAATAAAAGCAGCCAATCAGGGCTCCCACACCATTCCAATCCAAAGTATAAATTCCACTCCATTCCACTCCACTTAATGTGTCCCATATAAGTTTGTGTCTCAGCACATGACTGGAACAGTTCTGAGACAGACATCTTAGATGTCATCAGTCGCCAACAGATAGAAGCAGAAAAGCAGGAGGCAATGCCAGGTGATTAAGGTAAGGTTCATATTCACTCCTGTTGTAACACTCACTGAGGGAAAGGGTGGAGGGTAAGAGGCAGGCCAAATCTTGTAATAGGCACAACACCCTATGCAAGGTAGGAGTATAAAGGGATTTAAGGAGGGTATAGGAACACATTATTAGCAACCTATCTAGTGTCAGGTAGCAGAGGGTTAAGAGAAGGTGAAAATGTTGCTGGCTCAGCAGGAAAAAGCAGAGAAAGGTAAGGGGCCAAGGAAGGAGGAAAACACTTTATACATGAGGGAAATACTTGTTGAGTGGGGTGGAAGAGAAAACCACACATCACACTTGCTTGCACCTAACTAAAACTGTAAATCTTGTATGAAACTTATTCATAAACATTACTGATGTGTGATCATGTAAAATATTTGACTGCAAAGAGAGCAGTGTCAGGATTACAAGTGTCAGCAGATTGTATGACAGGATTCCCAACCTGACGGGATTTCAGAGACGGGCTTTTGCTTGTCGGGATTATAAGTGTCAGGATTTCATACCAGACCCTGGGATGATGGCCTGCAGTTGTTAGTGGATAGTTTAAATGTTTCTTTGATGAACATTCAAACTAGCCAAGAGGGATGGTGACTGGAATCAGGGAGGCATAGACTGTCCCACTACTGCCTGAAGTAGAAACTAGGGAGCACCTGAGAGGAGATGAATCCCCCAGGGTACACATTATTAAAAGAAGCATTGTAGTAGAAATGAATGGGGATGGAAAAAAGTGCATTAAAAATAGAGGGGGGAAGGAGGGAGGGCAAAGAGAAAAAAAGAGGGTTAGCAAGCAAAGGGGTAACAAAATATGGAAGGCTAAGTGTCTAAATGCTAGAAGTCTAGGAAATAAAATTCTGGACCTACAGGCCATTATGGCAGAGGCTGATATGGATACTGTGGACATTACTGAGTCATGGTGCACTGAAAACCATGACTGGGATGGGGCCATACCAGGTTATGCTCAATTCAGGAAGGACAGGGTGGGAAGAAAAGGAGGAGGTGTGGTGCTTTATGTGAGGGAAGGCATACAAGCAATGGAAATGCAGGTGTGGAGGGTACTGGCTGAATATAGTGTGGACAGAACCACGCATGGAATACTGTGTAGGAAATATAACGCAGTGTACTAGTGTGACAGGGTATAAAACCCTGCAAGGCACACATGTTGCTTGTGGTTTTGTACCCTGTTGCACATGGGTGGTGGGAAGTAGTGATGCAGAGGTCCAAACCTCTGTTGGGGGCATGGTCTGCTGAGCTTCCACCATGGCTCAGTGGGATGAGCCATGGCAGTGCAGGGTAGCTATGCATCTGTGAAACAGGGCTTGAATCCCGGTCCCAGACTTTTGCGAAACCACATTGTGCAGTTTTCGTTTTTGCTCCCCTGTCGGTGTTTCCCCTTGTCCCATGTTGAACCCCCCAGAGTTGATTATATTTATAAGGGAGTGTTCGAGGGCACAGCCCCCCATAATGGGAGTGGGGGGCAGAACCCCCTGCAGAAAACAAAAAACCTAATGGTTCTTGTTCACCGAACTGTGTTTTGGCATTTTGTTACAGCAGCAGCAATGTATCAATAGTATTTACAGCACGGTACATTGCTGCGCTGTTTTGGTATACCGCATCATAACACTGTGCCGGGGGGAGGTACTGTGTGTCACCCTGGAGATGTGGAACAGAGACACTATTTGTACTGGGATGATCTACAGGCTTCCAGCACAGGGGGAGGTTTCAGATAAGATACAGGTGGCAGCCATTGGCAATATGGCAAAAAAGGAGGAGATGCTGCTGGTGGGGGACTTTAATCTGCCAGATGTAGGTTGGAACCTCCCAGTTGCAACTTCACCAGAAGGAGAAACATCTTGGACTCCCTACAGGGGGAATTCCTCATGCAGCTAGTCAGGGAGCCCACTCATTTTGAGGTAATATTGGACCTGGTACTCAGTAACAGGGACAGTGTTGCAGACGTGAAGGTTGGAGGTCACCTAGGGACTGGTGATCACTGTACAGCATGGGTCAGCATAAGGACAGTTGCAGAATCAAACCACACAAGGGGAAGGATCCTGGAATTCAGGACAGCAGATATTACAAAGATCAATGAATGCCTCAGGGATGACCTGGCAGTGGTACAACCACAGTGGGGTAGAGGAACAGTGGACCAAGCTAGAGGAGGGCATAGTGAAGGCAACAAACCTCTGTGTCAAGCAAGAGAGCAAAAGCAAGAGGAAAACAGACTGCTATGGTTCTCAAAAGAAATGGCTAAAAAGGTAAAAGCTAAAGTAGTAGACAGAAGGTATACTCAGAGGGAGGAGGACAGATAGGTGTATCAGGGGAAACAGAGGGAAGCAGGAACAGCAGTAAGGAGGCAAAGATGCAAACTGAGGAGAGACTATCTCAGGCAATAAGGAAAGGGGACAAGACATTTTGTAGGTATATAACTGAAAAGAGTAAAACCAGGGGAGGGATTGTCAGATTAAGAAGGGAAGTGGGGACTGTGCACAGGTGGACCATGAAAAGGCTGATATCCTGAGCGAATATTTTTGTTCAGTGTTCACAGAGGAAGGAAAAGGGGATGGGCTACAAAAAAAAGTAATGGAAACTTTGGAGGGAGGGAGGGAGGTGGACACTAGTCCTTTTCCGAGGAAAGAGTCCTGAAGGGACTCACAAATTTTAAAGTGGTGAAAGCAATGGGGTCAGAAGGGATGTATCCAAGGGTATTGAGGGAGCTCATGGAAATACTAGCTGCACCTCTGACAGTCCTATATAACAACTCACTGGAAACAGGAGTGGTTTCCAGACAACTGGAGGAGGGCAGATGTAATCCCACTTCACAAAAGTGGTAGCAGGGAGGAGACTGGCAACTATAGGCCAGTCAACCTACAGTAACATGGATGGTGGGAAAGTTAATGGAATTACTGCTGAAAGAAAGGATTGTGGAATATCTTGAATCCAATTGGTTACAAGACTTGAGGCAGCATGCCTTCATGGGGGGGGGGGGCATATCAAAAGAATCTGATAGATTTCCTTGACTGGCTGATCATGGAATTAGATAAGGAGCAGTAAATGTCACCTACGTATATTTCAGTTAGACTTTCAACACCATTCCTCATAGGAGACTTGTAAGGAAGCTAGGCAGCTTAGGGGTGGTTTCAAATGGAGTAAACTTTGTAAGAAAATGCTTAGGGGATAGGTGACAGAGGGTGGTGGTAAACAGAGTTCACCCTTGAGAAGGGAGGGTGACCATCAGGGTACTGGGACTGATCTGTAAAGGATCTGGAAGGGTAGTTTCCTTCTTTCTAGATGACACCAAAATCTGCAATAGGGTGGACACTCTGGGGAGGGAGGGGTGGAAGGAATGAGAAGATACCTGAGAAAATTCAAGAAGTGGTAAAGAGTATGGCAGATGGGTTTCAATGCAAAGAAATGCAAAATCATGCACTTAGGGCACAGAAACTGAGGGTCAGGGTACAAAATGGGTGGAGAGGTAGTTCTGACCACCAAAGAGGAAAGAGACCCGGAGGTGATCACATCTGATGACCCAAAGCTGGCCAAGCAATGCAACAATGCAGTTGGGATGGTGAGTGGGATGCTGGGGTGCATAGGGAGGGGTAACACAAGCCAAAAGAGGAAAGTGGTGTCTCTGTATAGTTCACTGGTGAGACCCCACATAGATGTAACCCCTTAGTGGTGCTATCCCAAGGGTTACTACCCCTGCCTGCATGGCTAGTTGCAGGTTAAGGGGCCTGGGTACTAAAATGGGTGCCTCCACCCAGAGGTCAGGGTCGTTAGTGGTCAAGCCAACCTGGGTACAGCCCTCCGGGACACTGTAACCCTCCTCTCTCCCTTCTAGTGGCCTGAACAATATACAATGATCACCTTCACAATGACCCTTATTCACCATGCAATTACCCACGCTGTTTGCACTTACCACCAGGGCTGTTTCCTCTAGCTCGACCCTGCAGACCCCTGTAAAACAAGGTTACGCACAGCAAATAGCAACAGTACAGTACTCTTAGCACAAACTGGAACCACAGTCAGGTTAAATGCAAAAAGAGTTAGATCTGATTTATTCAGGGGACATGAACAAGGGAGGGGTGTAATCAGTTTGATTTTCTTAAAGACTGTATCAATCAGACAGTTATGCATGCACTTCAGAGTCCCTACACAGTCAAACACTCTGGATATCCAAGTAGGAAGACGGTGGGCTAGCCAGTAACGTTGCCCGGGGTAGGCCGGTGTCGCAGCTGGTTGGGGCCCTCTGATGGAAGAAAGCAACATGCACAACACACACTATTTGTAATCCAGAGCTGGAGAGCTCAGTTCATGACAGAAAAGACAACAAAGCAATCAGATGACTGCACTTTAGATTTAGCTGTTGTTGCAGGGCGCTACCCTGATGTTTACTCATGATACCCGATACTGGAAACAGGCAGGACGAAATCGTGACTGCAGGTCGTTGAGCTGGAATGCCAGGAGAAGCAGGGCCCACACGAATCACCAATGCGTCTTTCCTGTGCAAGGCGCTGAGCAGGGGGCTGATCCCCAGTCAGGACTCTTGTTGATGACTTTCTCTGTGTGGCAGGTATTCTGGCTGGGCCAGTGTGGCAAAGCCCAGGCCAAATGGAGATGAATACGGATTTCAGTTTGTGGAGCTGGATGCAGCCTCCAGCAAGCAAAACACAGTTCAGACACACAGTGGGGAACCAAATCACAACCCACTATCAGCACACAGCACATTTACATGTAAGTAAAATTCCACTGTACCAGGCAAATGGCTCTCCGGTCGCAATTACAGAGTCTCTGCACAATCCGGGAGTTCAGAGGTGGCTGGAAATCCTGACAGGCCTATCGCCTTCAGCAAATCTTCAGTCTTCTTCAGGTCGGATCCTGGTCACAATTCAGTGACTTAACTTGCTCTCCAACTTCGGTTTCAGTCCGATAAAGGCACAGGTTCCCTCTCAGGGACAGTAGGCAGGCATGCAGGCCAAAACTCAGGCCTCTCCACAGTTCTTCCGCACGAAACTACAAAGGTCTGCTGCTTGACTATTTGAAGCTGTTACTCCTTCACTTTCCAACTCAGATCTCACTTCTACTCGTCGTGCCCATGAATTGGAGCACAACAAAATGGCTCAGCAACTTAATCCAAATTAAAGCTTCTCTTATCTCTCCATGCAAGAGAGTTGAAGGCAGGCAGGCCAGACTCAGCCTTCCCACCAAGTCCCCATGCTACCCTGCAAGGCAGCACCTCCTTGAGCTGGAGCTGCTTACTCTTCCAGCTCCTACTCACTTCTACCTCACTGCTACAGGCAGCTTGGGTATTTCTCTTCATTCCACATGGTTCAATTGGTTGATCCATCTGTCTGTCAAAGCGAGGGCTTCCCCTCCAGGTTTGTTTTGGTGCCAAAATGCAAAAACTACAATTCCTACAAAATTTTGCTCCCTCGAGACCCCTGAGAACAGGCTCCATTTTAGAGTCCCCAAAGGTACCAATTGGTGCTGACTGGCAGTCCAAAATCAAAATGGTGGTGCAATACATAAGGTCCATGCTCCAAAGAAGGCAGGTTAGACAAACTCCAATACTATTGCCATTAAAGCAGATAAACAGTAAACAGTTACAGATTACAATAAAGCTCCCTCTGCGCAATTAGCGATGGCAGAACGGAGCGACAACACTGAAGCCCAGGTGTGACTCGAGTCTAGACACACTCAGCCACTACTCAGAACAATTACACACTGCAAAATAGGCAGCTCTTAAGGAGACAGGCGCAGAGGCGATTAGGCACTCTCATGCAATTTCTTTCTAAACAGCAGAAACACAGGACACCAACCTGGCAGAGGGCATTTAGGCACACCCAAGGAAGGCTTTTTGGGAACCCCCATTTGTAGGGGTGTTACATAGAGTACTGTGTCCAGTTCTGGAGACCACATCTTTGGAAGGACATAGACAGAGTGAAGGCTGTCCAGAAGACAGCAACTAAAATAGCTCAGGGTCTACATCAGAAGCTCTATGAAGAGAGACTAAAGGACCTCAGTATGTACACCATTGAAGAAAGATGGGAGATATGATAGAGACCTTTAGATGTCTTACAGGAGTAAATAAAGTACAGAAGGGGAGTATTTTAAACAAAAAAGTATAAAAGATGCTCAAGAACAGGGGGATGTACAATGAAGCTGATGGGGAGGGGAGTAGATTCAGGAGATATATGAAGTAGTACTTCTTCACAGAGAGAGTGGAAGATGCCTGGAACTGTCTTCCAGTGAGGTGGTGAGGTCAAAAATAGTGATGGGGTTCAAGAATGCATAGGACAGGCATACAGAAATCTTAGTTGAAAGGAAGACATGGGGAGAGCCAGAGATCAAGTAGGGTCTGTGGTGACACTGTGGGTAGGGGAAAAAACAAGAAGACTGGGTGGGCAAAGTGGTCACTATCTGCTTTTTAAATGCAGTTTTTTATTGTTTAAAATGAGTGTTACAGGTAATTAAGTTAAACATACACAAATAGCTACCCTTTTTGGTCTGGTGTTTTGATTATGAACACTTGGTTATACCTGCGTTCTGCCCATGCATTTAGCCCCGCCAGCATAGTATTTTAGTATTGCCTGGAGTTTGCAGCTCTGGTGGAAAGGGGCTTTTTAATATGCCTGTGACATCGAAATAGTGACCATTTTTTGAGTTTCTGAGTTTTCTCTGCCTTACATGGGAATTCTTTTTCTCATTTATTTGAGCTTGCTTCAGGCATGGCAAGGGGTTATTGGACATTTGCAGCCAAAGCCCGTTGGCTCAAGGAGTTGAATAGGTGGAGGAAGAGGCAGTTTTGGATCAAGTGTTGCTATTGCTGTTGCTGTTGAAAAAATGTGATATGCCTAAAACTTCTGAAAAATCAGGTATGCCAGTATTGCCTGGGGACTGGTGGGGTTCCAATAACTAGCCTAACATCACAAATTTATTGCGCTTAGAGGAGCGCTTCTTTTCTCTTCTTTCTGCAGGTGTTTGCTACAATTGAATTATAAAGCAACAGGGGCAAGGAAGGAAAGCAATGGTGATAGTCGAGAAATCGAGTTGTGGAAGAAGCCAGAAAGGAATTTTTTACAAACTAAGAGAGTAGTCCCTGAAGGAATTTAAAGATATTTATTCTGAACCCTCCAGAATGCTCTAAAAGGGGAGTAAAATTGGCAGTGTAACTTATAAACAGTGAAGCGTCTTTTGCGCTGGACGATATTATGGTTACTAATACTGTGGATTGAGATTAGAGATGCAACGAAGTTTAAATTTACCTGCAAAGTTAACCCGAAGTGGGCAACTTCGAATTCACATAGCACTATGAGAAATTTCCATTCAAAGGTCAAAATTCGCCTTTAATGGTCTTTGCGTTGTGCACTTCGAGTTCACTTCGCATTACAGTTTGTGAAGATGAAATTGACAAGAAACAGCCCACAGATCACATGTCTGATTGTCTGCAGGTCACATGATGCAGGCAGGGAGGCAGTGAATTAGTTTCACTTTCTCTCTGAGAAGGAGCTGTGTAGTCAGCGTTGTGTACAGAGTCTGTGGACAGTGCTTTGTTGGATAAAATCTTTGAGATATTGAGCTTTTCTTGTGCTTTTAAGTTTTTGGATTGTGTTGGTAAAGTTTTGCAGGCAGTTTGCATTTATTTGAAAACTTTTAGTTAAAAAAGGATGTTTTTTTTTGTTACTTTGTTTTAGTTAGTGTAGTTTTTTTTTGCTAGTATTTCTACTAGTATTTTTTTATTTTATTTTTGATTTACATCCACTTTTACTCAACATGGAGAGAGCTGGCCAAAGCAGTGGGCAGCAGGGGGTCCCGAATGCATGGTGGCCGGGGGGGACCATTTTGCCTTATCCGTGGTCCTCTTTTGACCATGTCCGTGAGTGGTCCCTCACAGGCACAGCAGCACAGTAGTGGCCGTGTGGTGCCAGAAGCAGCAGCAGCTGCTGCTAGTGTTTCAGCCACTGCCAGCCCTGCAGCAGTGGAACAGCAGCAGGAACTGCAACAGTAGCCACAGCAGCAGCAGCTCATTGCCCCTCCACCAGTTGCAGCACAGCAGGTGGTATTATGTGGTGCCCCCCTACTGTCTCTGCCTGGTCCTCCCTGCAGCTTCCCATCTGACATTTTTTTGTCTGCCTCCCTGGTGATCTGATGGTAGTGAGGTGTAAGCTGTGTGATGCACTCGTACGTCGGAGGTGCAAGGGAGGCCACTTAGACATGGGTGGTCAATGAACGCGCCCTTTAGGGCACCACCGTGCCGAGTGGGAAGCAAAGCTGCAGGAGGTACCAGCCACTCCTGCAGCCAAAGCTGATGAAGCGGTAGAGTGTAAGCCTGCACTGCATCACAGACAAATGGCCAGGACAGTAGAAGTTGCGGGTCCCACTGCTGCCCACGAGTGCAGCCCCTCATAACAGCCTGCCACATAGGCTGACCTGGCTGTGCTGTTGGCAGAGGTTGAAGCCCTAAAAAATGTTGTGGAGGGTGCAGTGCAGCAGCTCAACTGGATTGAGGGTCTAAATGTGGAGATAATCCAGTTGATAACAATTACTGGTGGTCAGCCCCAGCCCCCACAGGCCCAGTAAACAAATATATTTTCACAAAATCCCCCAAAAAAAACACTGTCCTCTGCTTTTCCTTTTTTTCTTAAGCAATATTTTTTTTTATTACAGCCTATGTATGTAATTTATATTCAATTAATGTTTTCTTCCCTATGTTAATTTAGTTAATCCTGTATTTCTTCATGCTCATAATGCTAAATCCAATTCCCCTTCCCCCAAATGGGGACCCCATTCTGCTTTCCTCAATAGAAATGTTTTTGTTCTTACTCCTTACTTTATTTTATGTAATAAGTCATGTGGTCACCAGCTGTGCGTACACTGCATGCTTTCATTTCATTTTAAATTGTGGTGCCAAAATGCCCTCTTTAGGACACTTCCATTTCAGAATGTGTTGCTGCACCACAGTTTCACCTGTAATGAAAGCACACAGCATCCGCCATTTTGCCAACCCTCGGTCATGTAAAATAAACTAAACCAAGTCAGAACTTCTAAAATACTTGTTACTTTTCTGATCATTTTTACAGGGGATTATTATTCACATGTGGACTGGACACTAATATCGCATGCTGAATGATGTAGCATGATATCAGTATAATCCGGCTATATTCATAATATAGTAAATTATTGTGGATGGTTGATTGTCATGATATGTGACTTTATGGTATTTTGATTGTAGTTGTTGTGGTATGTATACTGTGAAAATGTATGTAACACATTAAACAGTAACCAAAAATTAGTACAGCATGACAATTACAGCATCAGTGCAAGAATGAGGTTACAATTTTGAATGATACTTTTTAACTATATTTTACATTGCCCTTTATCTAATAATTTGTGTATACACATATGCTACAATTCTTTCAACAATGTATGTTATTCTGTATTACTCCATTTTTTTAAATGAGAAATAATAAAATTAGTGCTCAATGTAATGGTACTGTGACCTGGTTTTCATCAGTATTCCCAGCTGTTTTTGAACAGATACTGTTCCATTGTGTCATGTAGCACTGTCAACTGCATGCAACTTCATTGTAGTCACAACAAAACTGAATTTAAATAGTTGCTGTCCAAAAGCATGTGACAAATATTGATCCCAACCTGATGCAAGGCCAATTAAAATGAGCACTCCATTTATTACTTACGATTCCGAAAAAAATGTAGTGCTGCATACTTAAATTATTGAAAGAAGGTTATCGTTCATATACACAAGTTATTAGATTAGGTAGCAGTGTCAAATAGAATAAAAAAAGCATCAGTAAAAATTGTAACTGCATTCTTGCACCGATGCTTTCATTGTCGGGCTTTATTACTTTTTGGATACTGTTTACTGTGTTAACGTTTCGTAGTATACATACCCACAACAACTACAATCAACATACCCTAAAGTCATCCGAAGTCACCAACCATGGCAATCCCCCTTCCACCATAATTTCCTATCTTCTGAATGTTGCTGGCTTATAGTAAACATAATTTAGCATGCAGTATTAGTGTCCCATCCAGATGTGAATAATAATCCCATCATCACCACCACTTTCTCCAGTCCACCTTGTGTTACTTTGGCTGCTCCCTGGATACTGCTGCATGGTTCCACAGCTATCTATCCAATAGGTCCCAACCTGTTCTGATAGGAAATGTTTCCTCTGCTTCCCTACCTACACACACTGGAGTTCCACAGGGCTACATACTTGGCCCTGTACTTTTCTCTATGTTCATAAACTCTCTCCACTGAAAGCCTCAACTGTTAGGCACTCCTTTATGCTGATGATTTGGTACTATACCACAGTGACACATCCCTGGAATCAATCTTGTCCATCCTTACAATAAACTATGGCATTGACCATGGCTGGATCCCCTCCAGGAAACTGTTCTTTGGCTCTAAGCCTTTTCTAGCCAAGGTCACCAGATTTAACACATCCCTACGTGTACACTCCCCATCAGGCCCCCCCAACACAGTCTCCTCTTTCAAATACCTAGGTGTGACTCTGGATCCCTCCCTTATATTCAATGAACACAAATCAAATACAGTGAGGAAAATACACCAAAAACTAGGTGCAGCTTACAGAACCAAACAATTTTTGTCTCCAAATGCCTGCCTCGCTATTGAGCAAGGTAACCTCCCCCTGCTTGACTACTGCTCCCCTGTCTACTCCGTCACCTCCTCCTCACTTTGCTCTTGCCTCAACATGACTTACAATTCTATCTGCTGCTTTGTTCTTCACCCTATTCCACCCACTACTGCACACTTTACAAAACCCTAGGGTGGCTCAGTCTTCAGCTGTCCCCCAGCTCCTCACTACTCATAGAAAGGGTGGTTCCTAGAAGCCTTACAGCTTCCTCCATTCCTCCTCAGGAAGTCCCACACATTTATTCTGTCATGGGTAATAAAGCCTTCTCTGTATCTGCCCCCTCCCTCCAAAACAGGCTCCCACCGGCAATCCACTTTCCCCCTCCCATATGTTCTTCAAAAACAACCTACGAGCCTGGCTCCTGACTGAATCTTCCTGCCACTGTTCTGTAGACTATGCTACGGCTTATGACCCACCCTAGTCCCCCTGATAGTATGTCGCTCTTACTGCTGCTGCCCTGCCTCTATCTCTGATCAGCTTATATCCCTCACCTCCTAGTCCTGATTGTACTCATGTGTATACTGTTGTCCTATCCTCTCCTTATCTCCTGGTAGATCAGGGCAATCCATATAGTAAGACTGCTGTGTTTTTGAATTCATTTATCTCTTGCTGATGGGCACCTATTTTAAGTTAAACCACAGCATACTAAGTTAACATACTAACATACTAATTGCCAGCAGATTAGGCCTTACGGTCTATCGAGTCTGCTTGAACCTCAGATCCCTAGTTGGGTGCCGAGGCCCCCCCCCCTTGTGTTCCAGAAACCCCTATCATCCATCCCCACCCCACTGGGCCAGGCCATCATCTGATACATCCGCTTTCTGTGTCTGTCCCACCCTCTCTTGAAGCCCTCCACTGGGGATCTCTGAACTAGCTCGCCAGGCAGCGTTTCAAGGTCCACCATCCTCTCAATGAAAACCTCCTCCTCTTCCCCCTCCACCCCTCCACCTTCCAACTTCAAACCATGCCCTCTGGTGATACCTCCTGCTTTAGTCTAAAGATCCTCCATATTTACCCTATTTATTCCTTGAGGTACTTGAACCTCAATCATGTCCCCCATCTCTCTCTCCTCCAATAGAAACAGGCAGAGCTCCTCAAGTCTGTCCTCATCGTCAAATTCCTAGTCCTCATATCATCTTGGTTGCCCTCCTCTGTACCATCTCCAGGGGTTGTATGTCCCTCTTCAAGTGTGGTGTCCAGTGCTGTACACAGTACTCAAGGTATGTCTAACCAGTCCATTGTACAGCGGCAGAATCACTTCCCTGCTCCTAGAGGTGATCCCCCTTATGATGCATCCCAACATCATGCTTGCTTTGCTAGCTGCTCTCCTGCACTGCTCAGAGTTATTCATACATGCATCCACTATGACCCCTAGGTCTTTTTCCCCTGTTGAGGCCTCCAGCGCCTCCCCTCCCAGGATGTACCTGTGTTTAGGGTTTCCCCACCCCAGATGTAACACTTTGCACTTGGTGATATTGAAATTTAATTTCCATGTGTGAGCCCAGCTTTCCAGGGTGTCCAGGTCCCTGCAGGCCAACCTCCCCTCTTCCCCTCAACTACTGCTCCCATCCTGGAGTCATCAGCGAAGAGACTCATTTCCACCCCATACCCTCCCTGATGTCCGATATGTATGCATTAAACAGGATTGGACCCAGGACCCGAGCCCCTTTCGGTACCCCTACCGACCTCTCTAGGGTTCGAGAGCTCCCCACGACCACTATTCTCTGTGTGTCCAGCTAGCCAGTTTTCAATCCATCTGACCATCAAAGGCCTACTCCCAACCCCATCAGTTTCTCCACCAGACCATTGTGGGGACAGAATCAAACGTCTTGCTGAAGTCCAAGAATAATACATCCACAGACTTTCCTGTCCAGTTCTGATGTTACCCATTCATAGAACTCCACAAGATTGGTTTGACATGATCTACCTGGCACAAACCCATGTTGTCGACTATCCAGACCTCCCACCTCCTCCAAGTACAGCCCCAATCATTCCATTAGTATACTCTCCATTAATTTTCCCACCACCGAGGTCAAACTGATGGGTCTATAGTTGCCTGGTACTTCCCTCGACCCCCCCTTTATGGATTGCACCACATGTGCCTCTCGCCAATCCCTAGGTACCCTCCCTGTCTCAAGTTATGCTTGAAACTGCCGCTCAGTTCTAGTTATATAACTGCTGTTTCCGTTTGTAAATACTGTTTGCTCTGGTCTCCCTGTGTAGTTAATACTACCAAATTGTTATCAAGATCTTCCTTTCTGCATCCTTTTATTTTGCTGTATGTACCACCCTAATGGCTTTTTGCTGTGTCATGAACACTCTGCTGAAGTTGTTTTACATGTCCTTATATTAATGCATGGCTATTTTCCATGTTAAAACTGCTGCTGTCACTTTGTGTTACTTTGTGGCCCGTGTCATTACTGAAATCGGTCCTTTGGATCAGCTCACTTACCCAGTTATCAAAGACATACATACATAAATAAATAAACAAATAACTCCCCTGAAAAATGTTCATAAAATTAATAAGGATTTTGTTACGCTCATAATTATAAATCCCCAGCTACCCCTAATGTTCCACCCCATTATGGTTTCTGCAATAGAAACAATTTTTTTCTTATTACTTTTTTTATTTTATTTTTTAAAATTCCCATGGTCACCAACTTTTCAGATGCTGCGTGCTTTCATTTACTTTGCATTTGCAGCACAGAAACGCATGCTGTAATACACTTTTATTGAAGCGGTTGATGCATCGCCTTAGTGTCACCTGTAGTGAGAGCATGCAATATCTGCAGTTTTACAGACCATGTTATGACATTTGAAAAATAAAGGAAAGTAAGTAAGAACTCTTAGAAACTGCCTTTCTATTGCAGAAAGCATAATGGTGTGATACATTTGTGAGAGGTGTGATTTAGATTGGAATTATGACTTTTTTCCTTTTATTAGGGTAAAGCAGTGGTGCAATAATCACAATTCCATTAAATCACCTACCATGCTACAACCCCCCAAATGTCCCTCCTATCTTGTGAATGTCCTGCTGTTTAATTTTATGAAAACTCCAGATGAAGACTAAGGCCAGAAATGCATCACAGTGTCCCAACCTAAGTGAGAGCTTTGCCTGGTGATGACACCTGCTGCATCACTTTTTATATTGTCTGTTTATGCTCCTTCTCTCCATGGATGGTGCTCTCTTCCGGGTATCCAATGCTGTCTCTGCCAGCCCCTGGTACCTCTCGAAGGGCTGCCAGACTTTACCCCCATGCTGCTTCAGCCTACTCCCCTGGGCAGGGAGGAGGGGGATCCCAGGACTTCCCCCTCCATTCCATTAGTGAGTGTCATGCGGTCTGAACAGTTCCCCATGACAGTTGGGTTATGGTGTCTGGGAGCTGTATCCCTTCTATGCTGGCATCTGTGGGGCTTTTTCCTTGTTCTGGTGCCACCCCTCAGGACGTCAGTGCACTAGGGAAGCCAAGGGGCAGAGCACGTTGCAACGTGCAAGTGCTCCAGCTCCCGGCTGATGTCCTCCCACCCACTTCATGCTGTCTGGCTCCACCTCCACCCGTTGTCACCCAGGTGGTGGTAGAGCAGCGGGACAAGCAACTCACCCTCCCTGGAGGAGGAGAGCAGCCTGTGGGTTCTCAATTCTCCTCCCCCCAGCTGGCCCCCCAGCCGCCTGAGTCCGTTCTTGAACCCGGGTCACTGGTGCAGCAAGCAGTAACCCTACCGCTACACCGGCGGGCTGGCTGAATGCTGCATCACTGATACATGCTGCCCTTTGTGTGTGCCTTCATACCACAATGATGAGTCATTGTTCACCCCAGTGTAATTAGTTTTTACCTTGATGCAGCCATTTAATTTCTATTGAAACTTGTTCTGTGTTGTAAGCCGTCTGTAATGTTGTTCCTTTTCAGGTAATCATAATACATATGAAATGATTCCACTTTACCCTGGTGGACATGATGTTCACATCCACATGCCAGACATATGGTATGAGTCTGACACCTAATGTGGTACTGTAACATTTAAATTTTATTTGGGGGGTGGGGGGGGTTACTGCAGTGGCTGACTGAAATATCACCATTTCTGATTATATTTTTTATTTTTTTTCCTCAGGTCATAGGCACACTTGTGTTTCACACGTTTGGGATGGTTGATGACTGGCTGTATGGAAACTGTCAAGATATGTAAGGTAACTATTTATTTATTTGTTTGTTTTTTGTGGGGGGGCATCATTTGAAAACAAATTTAATTAATGTTTTTGTCTTCTTTCCAGGTCTTCAGCGTATCCTAATTGTTGTCTGTCTTCAGATTGGAAGATACCACCGACGGCAGTCCACAGCACTTCAATGTTACCTGAAAACAGATGAAGACAAAATTATTAGAAGTTCATTGCATGACCACATTCAGTTCCCAGCGTGCCTGTTCCTGTCTTGTGTTATATCCATCTTAAAATGCCAAACTATTAGTCAACCCCTAATCCAGCTTAAAATAGCAAGCTATTAGTAAACCACTTTAAAAAATTAACACGTTTAGTGAGTGACACGCACTAGCCCACTGTTGTACTTACATTAAATCATGGGTTTTCAGGACCAGGATAACTCATTGTACAACCCTGGCATACTGAAGTACACCTGTCCTATCTGTGAAGAAAAAATATATTATCTGGCCTGTATGTCAGCACCATTGAATGCTTTACACAGGCAGAAAAAAATTAAAACAAAAAATGAAAGAGGAAATAAGAGTGATACTTACCTGTAGATGTTATCCTTTAGGTGGTAGGAGTACTGCAGTCCTGCAAGTTTACACAGTCTGTAACCTGCGAAAATAAAATTAAAATTGGTTGCCAGTATTTAATGACAGTGGCTTCTTTACATAGAAACATAGAAACATAGACTTTGATGGCAGATAAGGACTGCTTAGCCCACCTAGTCTGCCCATTTCCCTACCTATTGGATAAGCTGCAGATTCCAGTTAGCCAACTTCCTCCTACTTCCCACTATAATTGCCTTATGTATGTCCCATGCGTTCTTGAATTCCCCCACTGTTTTTGACCCCATGACCTCCTCAGAAAGGCAGTTCCATGTGTCCATTACCCTCTCCATGAAAAAAACACTTCCTCACGTTGCTCCTGAGTCATCCCCCTCCATCTTCAAATTGTGCCCCCTTATTCTTGCACCTCTCTTTTTCTGAAAGATGTTCCCCTCTTGGACTTTGTTGATTCCCTTGAGGTACTTGAAAGTTTCTATCATGTCCTCCCTCTCCCTCCTTTCCTCAAGGGTATGCATATTAAGCTCTTTTAGTTTCTCTTCATATGGCTTCTGTTGCAAACCCTGCACCATTTTAGTTGCCCTCCTCTGGACTGCCTCCATCCTGTCTACGTCCTTGTGGAAATGGGGTCTCCAGAACTGCATGCAGTACTCCAGATGGGGTCTCACCAACTGTCTGTACCGAGGGTTAACAAATTCCTGTTTTCTACTGGTGATGCCTCCCCCTATGCATCCCAGTATTCCCCAGCCCTCCTTACTACCTTCTCACATTGCTTGCCTACCTTAAGTTCTTCTGATTTAACTACCCCAAGTCCCTTTCCATTTTTGTTGTTGTTAGTACCCCCCACCCCCACTGTGTATTCTTGCCCTGGGTTTTGGTTTCCCAGTTGCATTACTTTACACTTCTTTGCATTGAATCTAAGCTGCCATACATTTGACCATTCCTTCAATCTTGCCAAGTCCTTTCTCATCTTATCCACCACTACCCTCCTTGAGTATCAGTCCTGTTTCAGATCTCTGTGTTGTCTGCAAGGAGGCATGCTTTTCCTTTCAGCCCCTCCACGTCTCCTATGAAGACATTAAAGAGGAGTAGTCCAAGCACTGAACCCTGCAGTACCCCACTAGTAACCACCATTTCTTCAGAGTGTATTCTGTTTACTATTACCCTCTGTGCCCTGTGTCCAGTGAATTTGTTACCCAGGCTACCACCTTGGGACCCACTCCCAGGCTGGCTAACTTATTTATTAATCTTTTGTGTGGGACTGTGTCAGATGCCTTGCTAAAATCTAGGTAGGTCATATCCACAGCGCTTCCCTGGTCTACTACTTTGGTCACCAAGTCAAAGAAATCTATTAGAGTCATCTGACATGAAGGTTTCACACCACAGTGCAAGTCAAAACCATGTTACATGACATTAGTACATACTTACTGTAAATTAATGATAAGAAGCAGGGTTGCTGTGGCTGGCTGAGGGTTCATAGCTTGGACACAGGTACAATGTCTCTCTCACTCTCGAAGCAGGGTGCTGTGGCTGGCTGATGGTTCATAGCTTGGGCACAGGTACAATGTCTCTCTCACTCTCAAAGCAGGGTGGCTGTGGCTGGCTGAGGGTTCATAGCTTGGACACAGGTACAATGTCTCTCTCACTCTCAAAGCAGGGTGGCTGTGGCTGGCTGATGGTTCACAGCTTGGGCACAGGTACAATGTCTCTCTCACTCTCAAGATGCAGGGTGGCTGGCTGAGGTGCATCACTGTTTTTCAGTGTCAGAAGGATATCTGTCATTCAGTCAGAAGGATTTAAGTGGCTACAAGCTGACATTTCTGTTTATAGGACTGTGGGTAATAATGACTGCACACATTCTGTGAACTGTACCCTCAAAATCAAGAAAGGGGAAGTTGAAATATAACGACATGTCATGAATATTATTTGTAAATTGTCATATGATAGTCAAGGCCACCGTTTTTCATTTTTTAATGTGACAAATGGTAACATTATGAAACTACTACAGCCTTAACCCCAGTAATTTTGACATTACTCCCTCCCACCAACATACTCCTCCTCATCATCAAGGAGGAAGCTGCCCTCGTAATCCTCAATGCTTCAGTTCTACCCACTGGGAAATTATTTTTCCATGACTTACTCATCAACCTCAGTGGTACACCATTTGATGCTACCACCAGGATGATCTGCTTTGCCTGTATCATCAGCACAACCATCATCGTGATGGGGTAGAAACATAGATGTGGTTGTCCTACTTGGTATGTGACCATCATTTATTTTGATAAATGTCAGCATGCTGACATTTGTAGGTGATAAGTTAATAAGAAGGTCATGCACTATGGCCCCCGGAGAACTAAATACCCTCTCCACACTTACACTGGAGGGTGGGCAGGTCAGGTACTGCAGTGGTAATGACATCAGCACTGGCCATTCATTCACCTTGCCACTCCAGTACACTAAAGGATAATCCAGTATTGTCAGATGCCTGTTTTCTGCCAAATAGGCCTCAACCATGGTCTGTGATGGATGCATTCATGATGAATCTTTCATCTGTTCACAAGATTTATCTAGGTCACAAATTCCTACTTAGAACAAGGCACCCCAAAGTGAATTAATGGACAACTGTGCAGCTGACAACACCCCTTGCCCCTCAGCCACCTTACTGGATGTGCTCAGTCCATAGTGACATTCAGCCTTGTTATGGTGTGGTTTGCAGAACTTTGCATGTGACTTCTGTGCCCCATGAACCAATTAAACCAGCTGTCCAGTCAGATTTTGGACCTGATCATACCATCCCTCCAGTATGGATGTAGTGCCACACTTGTAGCATGGGTCCAGCAGTGTGGCTATTCTAAATTCTGGAGATTTCTGAAGAGTGGAGATGTGTTGACTGCTGTCTAATATTGTAATCATGTGTTTCTGTAATGCACAGCTTGACCTATCTCTGGCCACATCAAGGCTAGGCTGCAGATTCAACAAAGCCTTCCTCAGCACCAGCAGCAGTGGAATGACTTGACTAACAGATGCAGTGTCACCACTCACTGCCTGTGTGGCATGTTCAAACAGCCTCAGGATTAATATTACTGAGTCCATGAGTCTTCATTGCTCAGTTGTCATAGACATTGAGGACCCCGAACTGTCACGGCTAGTGTGTATAACTAGATACTCGGAGATGGCTTTTTACTGCTCATACAACTGCTCTGCCATGTAAAGATGTTGAGTTCCATCTCATGACAACTTCAAGCTTGAGATGGTGCTGAAGGAGGCTGTTTTGAATCTGCAGCTGCCTAAGTTGGTCACTGGCCCTTCCAGAGCATGCAAAGTGGGCAAAGATGTGGTGTGCAATAGTCAGCATTTACTTTATTTCAGAGTACTGCAGAAACTCCTGTACCACAAGATTTAAACAGTGGGCCATGCAGGGAACACTCACAAAGCCACCATTAATGATACATTTAACAACATTTGATCCATTATCACTAGCTATGAAGCCAGCTTTTAGGGACAGGGGTGCAGCCACTCATCAATTTCTGTCAGTAGCAAGTCTAGCATGTTTTCGCCTGTATGTGACCCTGTTACACTATGCATTGCAAGCGTGGCATGCTGTCTAATGCCAGGAAGGTTGCTACCACTGCGGTCTGACTTATTACACTGTTTTCACATCCCACCATCACAGACAACCTGAAGTAGCTTTGCCCAATGTGCAGTAATACACAGATAGGAACTATCCACCATTTTACCACTTGTGCACATATCCATGCTTAAGTGAATATAAGGTGATGCAGAATGCTGAAGGACATATCTTACAGACTCTGTCACTGTCCAATATAACTCAGGGATAGCACAGGTGGAAAATATGTCCTGGACAGGATCTTCCATTTAGGACATGCGTGTGCAGCAAAGCAACTGAATCCTGCATTCTCCACAAAGGAGAATGGGAAAAGGTCAATTGCCAGCATTTCCACTATGGCAGCATTGAGTTCACGTGCGACTGCATGATTTAGTGGGTATTTTCTGTTCCAGGCAAAAACGCTGTGCAAAGTAGGCTGCATTGTTCGATGTTTTGCACATGGCATGCCAAATGGTTCTCCTCTGCAAACTGACATGGATCGGGTACCTTTGACATGTGATGGTGGGTGCACAGGTGACAAGCCAATAAATGCAGTTATTTTCCCTGTTTTAAGCGTGAGGGTTGATGTACTAGAATTACTACATGGACCACCACTGCTACTCTTACCACTACTTGAACATTCAAAATCATCCTCCTTCTCATGCTTGTAGTAATCCTCCAGTGTTATTTCACCACTTTCACCAACATGGCTACTTACATGGAAACAAGGGGATACCATGCTCACTAAGATGAATGAGGGTGAATGCCCAACTATGGCATTAACTCCTCTCTGATGTTGAGACCACAGTGCCATGTGCCTGCTCTTGAGATGAGTATGCTGATCCCCAGTTCCTAGATGGCTACCCTTTTTACCATGCTTCACATGTGCTTGGCAAAGCTGGCAGACTGCCATAGTTTCATCGCTACCATCTTGTATGAAAAAATCCCAAACCAGGGATTTTAATGTCCTACTCTTCATATGTCACTGATGGGGCTGCATATGGAATGGCAGTTTTAGTAGTGATGAAATGGGGGGTGTACTGCATGCTTTCTGGTGTTGTGCACACTTGGACTTGGACTAAACATCACAATCTATGACTATTACTTCAGTGTCCGCAACAGACACAGGGGGGATTGAGTAACAGACTGTTTACAAACAGCCGCCTTCACTTTCTTTTTTTTCAGTTCCCAAATGGAGTCACTAGCATCATCATCATAATCATCATCATCATCCACAAATTCACTTTGGATGCTGTCCTCCTGTAGAGATATTCCAATTACAGCCTCAATACTATCCTCCACACTTTTTTTGTGAACATCTGAATATTTGGATGGCCAAACCTCAAGATCAGTTGAAACATGAGACTGAGTCATTAGCAAGTTCAGAATCATGTTCAGCTACTGTGGGGAGTGGGACGTGAACTACACTCAAGTCTGTGGATTCAACAAATTTTTTCCCACCTGATAACTTTGCCTGGGTTGAACTTATAGCAATACTCATGCTATTATCAACCATGCCATCACTAACTTTACTACTAGCAGGTACACCAACATCTTCAACAAGCATTGAAGCGACTGATTTTGCTGTGAAAAACAGAGTCAGAGAAATTGCTTTACTTGCAACAAATGATAACTTTCCCTTCTGCTGCATACTACCATGGCCACGACCACTACTCTTAACACTGCTAGACTTGCTAGCCCCTGATGAACCTGCCTCATCATCACAACAACCTCCACTGCTAATAGTCTTCGGGTGCAGCAGCACCACAGCCAGAAACAGCTTTGCATGACCTTCTCTATGTGGGCATTTTTTTAAGATTACACAGATAATTAACAGTAACTTATTATTTCTGCAGTTTGTGAGCAATGAGAAGCAAAAAATAAAAGAGACGCAGCTGCACAGGCACAACACAAGACCTTAACCAGTTTTCAAAAATCCAAAAGTCAAAAAACAATATCTTGTTTTGTGGGGGTGGGGGGGTACAGCTGTAGCTACACAGAAGCAGGGAAAAATATTGCAGACAGGTTGAGAAAGTCAGCGTACTGCTATTGCAGTGCCACAATAAAATGTGTATCAATTTAAAACACACACATAGATTAAAGGTCAGGCACAGAAACTTTAACTGTTCTATAAACTACAAAACAGACTGGGCTGGACTCACAAAGCTTTCTGAAGGTGCAAAACCTTCCCTAAGTCCCCAAAGAAACAAAGGGAATTTGCACTGAGTGCTTTTCACAAAACCCTCCACAGCTGCAGAAAACAACACTAAGGACTGTGGAAAAAAGTGCAGCTGTGGAAGTCCCTGAGGAAAAAAAGGTGTGAGATAAGTAAGGCACAGCCCCTGAAAGACTATTTACAACCATTTTTTTTCCGCAGTTGTGGAAAAAATGTTACATACAGTGGAATGAGGTGTAACTCTCCCTCAGCAAACTGCAGTAGAGCCCCAGAAATTGGAATCAATTAAGGTGGAGGTGAGGCACAGGTAATAACATCCCAGATAGTATAACAGTGGCTGCTGTAACAGCAACAAAAGCACACATTGCCATGATATGGCAACAGGCAACAACCACCAGACACAGTGCAGCCCATGACAGAGCCCCACAGGCAGTAGAGCCTGGCCAGCCTGCAGTGAGTGCTACCCCTGCAGGCAACAGGAACACCCCAGGGAGGGAGGACCAGCAGTGACAGTTGGCCACTGTGGTGCCATAGTATTGCTGGTGCTGCAGTGGTCTCAGTTGAGGGACTGGTTGCTGATCTCTTTCTGGGTGCTTTCAGCTTCATTCTATGGCAGCCCTGTTAAAGTCTGCTGTTCCAGCTAATTAAGTTTACTGTTGCTGTGCCTCCTAAGCTATTTCTGCAGGTGTGGATCCGCAGTTGCAGATTTTCAGCACGTGCACAATTTCCACGGTTGCTGAATTTCTGCAGCTGCATGGATTTTACAAAATTCCGCACCTACTCATAATTTCTTTATGAATATCACGCAACTGTGTTTCCACAGTGCTGTAGGCCTTTTTCCTGCAGCTGCGGGATTTTGGGGTTTCTTTGTGAATCCTGCCCACAGTCTTTTAAAATGACTGAAAAATGCCCAGAAAACAATTATAAAAAATTTAGTGAAGTTGTACTGTGTGTACCTGAACACACATATAATACAAAAATAGCCAACATAAGTTAGAAAAGTTGCCTTTCTCACTAATCTCCCTTCTACACCACAGATCCACCTCTCCCCTGATGCACACTTCTACAGTGTCTGTCAGTACAGAGACTGATTGTATTAAATTAACATTAAATATTCACACAAAATCAATAAATGCTTGATGATATAAACACATAAGAGTTTACTACACTCGATGTACTAAATTGTGACACAAAATTTTGTGGCAAAAATTCATTTTTAAAGGTTTTTCGATAGTTTGGATCTCAGAGCTGTGAGATCAAACTGTCTCCAGCTTTCCACTACACACACTACACTGAACTGAGTCTGTGCAAAACAATATAGAGCCCATGTGACCTTAAATCCCATGAATCACTGCAAAATTGGCCTTAAAGAGCAAAAAAAGAAGGTGAAGTAATGGTAAGTCCATAGAGAATAATGGGAACTTTGCGTCACTTTGAGATTCAAAGTTATTTGCTTCACTATGCTAGATTTTGTTTATTTATTAGAATTTTGGTAACCGGGTAAGACCACTGAGACCATGCAGTCCCTTTTTCAGTGACGACCCGGGTATCAATGGTGAACACAGTACAATAGATAAATACAATAATAATATATAGGATACAGAGAGATTTAACAATGTTGCAAAAATTATTACAGTGGAAAGCCAGGTAAGTAACTTAAAACAGATCAGGCATTAAGCATATATAAATAAACAGGATAACTAATATTATACAATATATACATAGCAGGAACATGAGAGCAGGTGGATTACAAGATACATCTATCAGAGTAACATAGACTAGGCATTAACGATGCTATAAGGGTTATTTAAAGCAATTGCAGAGGAGGGGGGTTAGTAGGAAAGAGGTAAGCTCTTTTTTGAAGGAGAACAGGATGGGGCAGGAGAATAAGTTAGGGGGAAGGAATTCCAAGCAGAGGGATCTGAGAAGGCGAATGAGCGCTTACCCAATAGGTGTTGCATCTTCTGTATTGCTAAGAAGGTTAAGGAAGAAGATTTAAGTGTGCGTGCTGGTGCTTTTTTGTAAATGGTTCCCCTTAGGCAAGGGGGATTAAAGAGCTTGGTAAGTTTGAATACATGGCATAAGGTGTGAAACTGTAACCTTGAGTCATAGGTTGGCCATTGAAAAGAATACAGGGCCTCACAGTGGTGTTTTCTGGAGTCCGCTCCAAGGGAAAAACATCCAATCCTATGATAGAGTTGACAAACCTGTGCAAGGGAAGAGGATTGGGCGGAAAGTAGTAGCGGGGCACCATAGAACAAAATAGGGAGAAAGGATGTTGACGCAATCTTTTTACAGGCGGCATTGGATAAAAGAGGGCAGAGGCGGTATAATAACCTGAGCTTCTGGTTTACCGTTTTGGTAAGCTGAGTTGCATGATGCTCCACTGAGAAGGGGACATTATGCAAAATTCAGGTTCTAAGCGAAATACTACATGTAGTGAATTTTAGGCACTCTGCTCACCTCTAATTGAGATAAGCACAAATACTGGAGGTACATTTTCCTTTAAAGGTAATATTATTGATTCTGACAATTTAATCAGCCAAACTGGAAGAGGACACAAATGCATGCCTTTTATGCTTACTTGATGCTTTTCAGATTTGTGCCGTTTGGCCATAAACAGATTTTTATTAAAGTTTCATCTGCATATTCTCGGACTTTTGAAGTTTACTGAGTAATATTGTTGATTATTATATATGCTTTTGTGTGGATAACTTCTGTTCTGTAAGGTTTGTGAGTGAGAGTAAGTTTGATATTTGTAGGCTACATTTATATATTTATACATTTTCTGGTTTATGTAGAAGAAGCATGAAAGGAGTATGAAAAAACAGCCACAGCAATTTGTTAATTCCAGTACCTTTCCGTAGAAAACAGCTACCAAATGTTTGGAACTTAGGATGAGTATGCTGTTTTTCTGTGGCCAATATATTATTTAAACTCATAATTCCACTTGTTTAATAAATTGTGTTTTTTCAATAAGCTCATTTCACTTGATGCTCTTTCTGTTAACTGGATAATTATGCATGTAAAAGCACTTAAGTATGATGAGGTGTGGCTGCTGTGGGGGAGATTGGGGTTGTTCTGCAGAGGTGTGGAGTGGACAGACTGTCTCCGAGAGAAACCCGCTGAGACCCTGCGATTGGATAAAATTATATAGTCCCCCCAATTTGAGGGCTTACCTCAAGTGTCTTCCTGGCTCCAGCAATGCCTACTGCCAGGCAGCTGTCCTGCATAGATAGTACATCCATAGTCATTTGTTTGATTCTGTTGATTTGAGTGAGAGTGCCATGTTGTGCCTCTGTGCCTGTCCCTTTAAGACTCCAGCCTGTATGTGTATAGTAAATGGTCTGGGCTGGGTCCGAGAGTATCAAAGCTCATGACTGGCCAGACACTGCTGTAATTTGCTCCACTCTGCTGTTGATAATAGAGCAGAGGGAGCTTGAACTGGAACTGTATGTATTTATTTCTGACTCACTGTTATATTTGAAACAGAGTGTTTGTTCTAACCTGCCTTCTTGCAGCTTTGCCTTGCTGAATGGGAGACACTATGTTTGGTCTGGGACTTCCATAATTTGGACCAGTGGAACTCAGGGGGCCTTTAGGGATCCTTAGCTCAAGTGCCACATGTGAAGGAAATCTGTAGTTTTTGTAGATTTTAGGTTGGTGCCTAAACTGAACTGAAAGGGGCATCCAAACTGTGACTGACAGCTTTCCCCAGCCAACCAGAACTCAAGAAGCCAAGGGAAATACCCAGAATTGTTAGAGACAGTGGGTCAGTTGGAGTTAGAGATTGAAGACTGAGCAGCTTGAGCTGTCGAGAAGCTGCTCCAGGAAGGAGCGTAGGAGACTCAGTGGGGGAAAAGGTCTGACTTTCCTTCCTGCTGAAATTCTCCTGCTTTGGACTGCCTGATTGCAGTAATCAGAATAATCTGAAATGGAACTTTTACTTGTGGCAGAAAGCTCCAAAGATATTTGAAGGTACAGCACGGATTTGGACTGAGAGAAAGCTCCTGTGAAGCATCCAGCCCTAAGGTTGTTTGAGACTGATTTAATGTTCAAGAGGTTTGCTCAGTGAATTTACTGCAATAGCAACCGGCCTGAATACCGAAATGAGAGTTAGAGAAGTTAATGTTTTTCTAGTTAAATATGCTGAATGTTCATTGTGGATTGTGGCCTGTTTTGCCAGTGACTGAACTGTGTTGCCAGCTGGAGACATTCACCAGCAAACAAAATGAACTTTGCCAGAGTTGTTTATTTAACCTTGGACCTATGCCAGTCTTGGTCCAAGCTGGCCATTCCTGCTCCAGAGACTGTTTTTCGGCAAGAGACCGGCTTTGGGGATCCAGCCCCTGCACAGAGACAACTCACAGGTTGCAGCCACCTGGACGGAAAGGCGATGAAGCAGAGGTGTGTCATGTCAGCCCTGCTTCCCCATGCTCTTCGGTGAACTTCATGAGGTCTCCATATTGTCGGACCCATCACAGCCAACTGGTAGCATGAGTAAATCCAGGGTAGCTCCCTGCAACAAATCATTTATTTATCTGTGGTACCATCTAATTGCTTAAGTGATTTTTCTGGGATATAAGAGACTAGGCCAACTGGCCAGGATTACAAGTAATCAAAGCTCTGTTGTGCATGCTAACTGCCTTTTCTTTCCATCAAGGGCCCCAACAACAGCTGCAATGCCGACCATCCCCAGACAATGCCTCTGGCTAGCCAATATAACATCCTGGGTACCCAGTGTTGTAAGACTGATTATTTGGGACTAAAAGTGCATGCAAAGTAATCTGAATCTAATCAGAATAGTAATCATTCATCTAGATTCACGCCCCTTTCTTGTTCATGATCCCCTAAATAAATCTGATTTACTGTTCACGTTTAACCTGGTTTATGAGCATATATATACCTGCTTTGCTAACCTTGCTTTTAGAGGGAGTTCCAGGGAATTTGCTGAAGGCCAGACCCTGGTGGTAAGTGTAAAGGGTGTGTGAATATTATTAATGTTAATTGCTGACTGTGTGTTAACTGTTGCCAGAAATGCAAGGTCACTAGGTGGGTTTGTGGGTGGTTGTAACTTCTCAGAGGGCTATACCAGGTTAGGTACATACCCACAGTATTGTTACTCTGGGTGGAAGCACCTTAATATTGAACCCAGGCCCCTCAACCTGTTCTTAGGATGGCAGGCAGGGGTAGTAACCCTAGGGATAGCGCGACCTATGGATTACAATGACATATGCTGATAAAGCAGCCCGTAGTGCAGTAGACATGGCTTGCACACCCATTGGCAGCTGGCAAGAGTGACTGGACTGGAGTTTAACCAATGCGGCATGGGGCAACATGAGCTGCAGGGTGACACAGGTGATGTTCCAGATCAGCATGTCTGAGCTAACTTATCTGTGGACATGGGAAGGGGCTGGTGCATCTGGGCAGTACTTGCTCAGCTAGCCAAAGTAACCTGGTTCGGGGCTTAGGGTCACACTCGGATGCAGGGTCTTGTCGCTGTTTGGTTCTTGGGTGCAGAATGGCCATTAAGGCTCCATCATGTCTGGGGAAATCCCAGTTGGGCTCACTGGCTTCTAACACAAGTCAACATATAAGTGCTATTAATTAGGAGTGTTGGAACACTTTTTAGGCAAATAAACTGGAATAGGTAATTTAGGAGATAGGAATAATGATATTTTAAGGAAAAGGTGACATTTTATAATATGTTGAAAGATAAGCTTGCATTAATGTTCTAATAACAGCAGAGTCCTTATGGTGATAAGAAAATTGAGTAATATTATAAGACAAGACACATGGAGTTTGTCATATAATAGGAGATTATTCTTTAAGTACAAGTGGATTTATCAGATATATACTTATATAGACGGAGAGCTTCAGTAACAGACAACTACTGGAATTGCAGTATAAGTGCAGTATAATGTGGGGAGTGTTCCAATGCACTGGATGTGGGGCAGCCATATTCAGGCAGACCTTTAGGATCCTGAGGTGCTGCCCTATCTGCAGGCATCTCTCTGGACTGGAGGATGAGGTAGCCAGACTCAGAGCAGAAATAAACAGGGTCAGAAGTACCTTTGTCCCTATCCAGAGACCACCCAGTCCAACACTGCTACCTCAAAGGATGCTAAGGACAAGGAGTGCGTAGATGACAGTGGGCTCAGGGAGGGTTAGGGCGGTCAGGCAGAGGTACATCCCAAATCCTATTCCACTCTAGAATTGCAAATGGGGACAACTAAACAGAGGTATCCAGAGAACTGGAAGGGAAGGATGTGGAGGTCAACCGAGGAGGTGACTTCAGTGGGGAGAGCAGTAGACTCCAGAGGAGGAGGAAGCAAATCCTGGTGGTGGAATCTATCATAACAGAGATCCAGCTAGGAACACATGAGGGGGAGGACAGGGAGGTGAGGTGCCTACCAGGTGCCATGGCATGGAGGGATGGGAGGAAGATCCGGGTGATTGCCAGGAAGTCAAGAGGGGAGACTAAGCTGCATGTCATTTTCCACCTAGGTACTAATGACCTGGCAAATGGTGATCCTAAGGAAGTTCCAGAAGAGGTTAGGAAATTGGGGAGGGGGTCTCAAGCAAGTAGCTACATCTGTCACCTTCTCAAAAGTACTACCTTTGAGAGGCATGGGACAGCATAGGGGTGCATGCACCAGGAACTTTAACACATGGTTGAAGAACTGGTCCTGCAAGGAAGGGTTTGGATTCATTGGTGACTGGAGACCTACCTGGAGGGATGGGGGCTTGATCAAGCCTGATGGTCTGCATCTGTCCTGGAGGGGAATCCAATAACTCAATGACAAGTTTAAATGATACGTGGACAAGCATTTAAACTAGCCAAGGGGGTGGCAGGCCAGCAAGGAGGGTACCTAAATGCCCCCCTCCCACATAGCTAGCAGTGGAACCAGTGAACAAGAGGAGGGGATATCTCTACAAGGCAGTGTGCAAAAGATGGAGATAGGCATCTAAGTGGTGGATAGGCAGAAAGGGGGCAACAATCAACAAAAAGGTAGACAGCAGGGAGAATCAGGGACAAAGGACAACCATGGAGGGGGCTGGAGTAGAACAACTAAACAGTCCAGGGGAGTTCATATCATGGAAAGCCATGTGTGCCAATGCCAGGAGCCTTAGCAACAAGATGGAGTATCTTGAGGCTGCCATGGTGCAGTCAGACCTGGACATTGTGGCCATCACAGAGACCTGGTGTAATGATAACCACAACTGGGAGATGGCCATACCCAGCTACAACACGTTCAGAAGAGACAGGGCAGGCAGGAAGGGAGTAGGAGTGGCACCTTATGTGAAAGATGGCATAAAGGCCACAGAGATCCAGGAGGAACAAAATGGGGAAGAGATACTGTGGGTTAAGCTGGAAAGGAAAATGAGGTGAGCCATCTGTACAGGGGTGGTCTGCAGACCACCAGCCCAGGAGGAAGAGACAGCTAGGGAGTTAATGCTAGCCATCCAAAGGATGGCAGACAAGGGGGAGGTGGTGCTGGTTGGAGATTTCAATATTCCAGATGTGGACTGGAGCCTCCCAGAAGCAGCATCAACTAGGAGCAGATTTATCCTGGTCTCCCTTCAAGGTGCCTTCTTTAAGCAACTGGTCATGGAACCAACTCAGCAGAAGGTAATACTGGACCTTGTACTCACAAATGGGGACAGTGTGATAGAGGTAACAGTGGGGGAGCACCTGGGGAACAGTGACCAAAGGTCACTGTGGTTTGAAATCACAGAAGGAGCAGAACCAGACTGCACAAAAACACATATCCTGAATTTTAGGAGGGCAGACTTAGGGAAAATGGGGACATGCTTGAAAGAGACACTAATGGGAATGGGGAGGAAATCAAGGGTGGAGGAACAGTGGGCAATATTTAAAACAGGGATCACAAGAGCAACAGAATTATGCATTAAGCAGGTTAGCGAAGGGAAAAGGAAGAGGAAGCCATTACAGTTTTCCAAGGAGGTAGCAGAGAAAGTGAAAGCCAAAAAGATCACATTCCAGCAATACAAAAAGATGCAGGCAGAAGGGGATAGGGAGAAGCACCAGGAGAAGCAAAGGGAGGCAGGGAAGTCAGTAATGGAAGCCAAAGCTCAGACAGAAGAGCGCATTGCAAAATCTGTGGGTAGAGGGGACAAAACTTTTTACAGGTTCATAAGTAACAAAATAATGGCAAAGAGAGGGATAGTGAGACTGAAGGGGGAGGAGGGGGGCCGTGTGGAGGATGATAACAGTAAAGCTGACATACTGAACAGATATTTCTGCTCAGTCCTTACTGAGGAAGAGGAGGGTAATGGGCCTGAAGGGAGAACAAGTAGTGGGTGCAGAAATGGACACAAGTCCCTTTACACAGGAAAGGGTCCTAAAAGAACTGGGAGGAATGCGAGTCTGTAAAGCAATGGGGCCAGATGGGGTGCACCCCAGGGTCCTAAAGGAACTAAGATAGGTGGTGGCTGAACCTCTGGCAATCCTGTTTTGCCAATTATTGGAAACAGGGGAGATATCCAAAGACTGGAGGACAGCAGATGTAGTCCCCTTATAGAAAAGTGGGAACAAAGAGGAAGCGGGGAACTACAGACCAGTCAGCCTGACCTCGGTAGTGGGGAATATCATGGAAGCACTACTGAAGGAGAGATTGGTGGAACATCTGGTTACCAATGGACTACAGGACCCAAGGCAGCATGGTTTCACTGAGGGGAGGTAATGCCAGACCAGCCTCATTTAATTTTTTGACTGGGTGACAAGGGAGGTGGATCAGGGGAGGGCAGTGGACATGGCCTATCTGGAATCCAGCAAGGCCTTTGACACTGTGCCACATAAAGGCTATTAAACAGACTGGGGAATACAGGAATGGGCAGGACAGTAGTGCAGTGGGTGGGTAATTGGCTGGGCAGCAGGACACAGAGGGTAATGGTAAATGGCTGTCACACCACAGAGGGAAGAATGACCTGTGGGGTACCACAGGGATCAGTGCTGGGACTGGTCCTATTCAACGTCTTCATCAGTGACATTGCACATGACCTAGAAGCAGAATTTCCCTGTTTACTGATGACATGAAGCTCTGTAACAGAGTGGACATGCCAGAGGGTGTAAACAGAATGGGGGACCTGCAGAAGCTTGAAGAATGGTCAAGGGTTTGTCAGTTGAAATTCAATGCAAAGAAGTGCAAGATAATGCATATGGGGCACAAAAACCCTGGAACAACATATCAGTTGGGGGGTGAGGATATAGCATGCACCAAGCAGGAAAGAAACCTTGAGGTTATCATCTCTGATGACCTCAAGGTAGGGAAACCGTGCAACAAGAACACAGGTAAACCAAATAGGATGCTGGGATGCATAGGGAGGGGCATCACCAGCAGGAAAAGGGAGGTCATAATTCCACTATACAAAACACTAGTGAGGCCTCACCTAGAGTACAGTGTACAGTTCTGGAGACCTTACCTACGTAAGGACAGACAGGGTAGAGAAAGTTCAGAGGAGGGCAACAACGATGGTACAGCGATTGCATCATGAGTCCTATGAGGACAGGCTGAAGGACTTGAATATGTACTCCCTGGAGGAGAGGAGGGAGAGAGGGGATATGATAGAGACATACAAGTACCTTACAGGGAGGAACAGGGTACAGGAATACACTATTTTCCAGTGAAAAAGATGTTCCATGACTAGTGCGCATAGGATGAAGTTGGAGGGAGGGCGATTCAGAGGAAATGTGAGGAAGAATTTCTTCACAGAAAGGGTGATGGACAAGTGGAATACCCTGCCAGAGGAAGTGGTGGGGGTCAAAACAATCACAGGATGTAAGAATGCATAGGATAGACATAAGGGAATTCTGGAGGTCAGGGGTAAGGGACAACAGACTTCTAGAAAAACGTAAAGCGAACTTACGAGCTCAAATGGGCAGACTGGGTGGGCCATAGGCCCTTATCTGCCAACAGTGTCTATGAATCTATATATTTATGAATTTATTTTTGCATTTGACCATTTTATGCATCTAGTACAATAGTTCTCAGACTTTGTCACAGCAAGCCTCCCCAAATCCATGGAAAATATTTGGAGCCTCCCCCAAAAAGTGAAATAATCTAGGGCCTCCCCAAAGAAAAATAACATGCTGTACTTTGTACAGTACACCATGAATAAATTGAAACCCCTCTGAGTATTTGGCTCGCATTCACTTTGTCTTATACTGATCTGGAACCTTGGAAAAGAGCTCCTGTGCTCAAGGTGTTATCTGAATAACAAATAAATAAAATAAACAAATATTATCATTCAATTTATTGTAATCCACCACCCCCAGGCCAGCCTACCTGCTCTGCTATTTTCATTCTTGAACCATTGTTACCCTTGTTTCACTACCTTCATGAGTCCAGACTACTTTCTCTGTTTCCTCTCTATATGAAATTACCTTCCTACATACTTTGCCTCTCCCCATCCTTCCCTGCTCCTAAGCAACTTCTCAGGGATTACTTTGCTCCTTCCTGCTATTGCTCTTAGCAGTTCTATGCTCAACCCTTGTATTTGGGCTGTTCTGCCATCAGTCTACAAATTGATCAATTACCACCACTCATTATTTATTTACTGTTCATATTTGTTTGCACCATTGTTCACTGTGTATTTCTTGATTGTTTTGCAGTTATCTTTTGAAATGTGTTCACTCCTACCCTTACCTGGTACACCTGAAATGAGCCTTGGCTCATTCACCTTCCTTGTCACCTATTAGTAAATAAATACATAAATTCACCTACTATTATCCCTCTTTCAGTTTGCATCATCTCTTCCACACACTATATAAAGTCAAAATTTAAATACAGCACTTTTTCAGACTTGCTTGAGCCTCCCCTGGAACAGGTTGGGGCCTCCCCAGGGAGGCTGGCCTCACCATTTGAGAACCTCTGATCTAGTACTATGTATTTTAACAGCTAACTAGGCCTTTATGTTTATGTGTTATGTTTTACTGAATTTTTAATGGTTTAAATAACCAAACAAATAAATTAACTTGAATTTGAACATATACAAATAACAAAAACATTAAAAAAATATAATCTTTAAAAAATGTACATTGTTAACTTCATTCTTTTTTCTTTTATATAACTATTGTACAATAAATTTATCTTGATAAATTATATAACCCCCCTTAAATAGCAGTTGACATAGAAATGTTAACTTTATTCAGGAGAGCTATTATAATCTTTTTAAAGGAGGCAGGTATTCTAGTATTTCCTTCCATGAAGTCCCACATATATCATCTGTGTTTTCATCTATATTGTAAATTAGTTTATCAAATCCCATGGTTTCTTTGAATATATTCCATCATTTGTTGCTTTCAAATAGGGGAAGGTTTTTAACATTCCATTTTTCTAGCATCAATCTCTGTAACGCCATACTTCCTAATGAAAAAAATTTGCAATGTGTCTGGTTTTGTATTACATCTGTCGTGTTATTTAATATAAAAAGGTCAAATTTCAATGGAATTGGTAGCATTAGCACATTTTGAAGGAATTCTCATACTTTATTCCACCACATTTGTATTTGTGGACAGTCCCATAAACAATGGTAGAGAGACCCTTGTAACCCACATTCATGTTATCATTGTTTAGTTTGGCAATCTGCATTTGTGTAAGATAAGCCCTCTCTAGTAGCTTCCTTTGTACGGTTTAGTTTTTCGCAGCTACATAGTATTTATTGGCCAGGATCCTTAAATATGCCCTTTGTTGTTGAGTTAATTTTAAATTAGCTACTTGATTCCATTTGTTATTAATATTTGCTCTACTGTCTTTACTCACTGATATGATTAAATTGTAGATTCTGACCAGTATGTTTTCACTACTTTTTTTAATACACTCTAGTTGCTGCTTTTGAGTAACTGATGAAATATTTGAAGTACTGTACCATCAAATAATTGTTGTGTTTTATTAAATTAATGTTGGAGTGTATAGTGGGGGAAATAATTCACCTTGTGACTTTCAGGTTTTAATTTTAGTTGATTATAACTTTAAAATGTACCTCTTGTTACTAAATCATTCCAGATATGGATATTCATTTTTAGAAAAAATATTGTAGTTATTGTTTTTCCTTTGCCCCTTATTTGTTTACTGGTCCATATATTAAAATAAAGCCATGGTGTATTCAATTTACTTTTTTTGCTTATCATGCATCTTTTAATGGGGTTGAACCATGAACATTTAGGCTTAGTGAAATCTAAAAAGAGATCTGTAATATTTATATAGTTTTAAAACAATTTTTTTTCAATTGTTTAACCAGGAGTGGCACACTAAGCTGAAAGCTTGTTTTGCAACAGGGTTGATACACAAGGGGGGTGGAAAGGATGAGAAGGGACTTGGCAAGGTTGGAGGAATAGTCAACAGTATGGCAGCTTAGATTCAATGCAAAGAACTGCAAAGTAATGCACCTGGGAAACAAAAACCTAGGGGTAGAGTACACAATAGGGGGGGAGTATTAACAACAACACAAATGGAAAGAGACCTGGGGGTAGTCATATCAGATGATCTAAAGGTAAACAAGCAATGTGAGAAGGCAGTAAGAATAGCTGGGGGATACTGGAATGTATAGGGAGAGGCATCACCAGTAGAAAACAGGAGGTTGTTATCCCTTTGTACAGACAGTTGGTGAGACCCCATCTGGAGTACTGCATGCAGTTCTGGAGACCCCATCTCCCCAAGGACAGAGACAGGATGGAGGTAGTACAGAAGAGGGCAACTAAAATGGTGCAGGGTCTGCAACAGAAGCCATATGAAGAGAGACTAAAGGAATTTAATATGTATACCCTTAAGGAAAGGAGGGAGATGGGAAACATGATAGAAACTTTCAAGTACCTCAAGGGAATCAGCGAAGTCCAAGAAGGTAGCATCTTTCAGAAAAAAGAGATGTGCAAAAACAAGGGGACACAATTTGAAGATAGCGGGGGGGATGGTTCAGGGGCAATGTGAGGAATTATTTTTTCATAGAGAGGGTGGTGGATGCATGGAATGGCCTTCCTGAGGAGGTCATGGGTTTGACAGCAGTGGGGGAATTCAAGAATGCATGGGACAGACATAAGGAAATTCTTGTGGGGGGTAGGAAGAAGTAGGCTGTTGGTTAACTAGGACCTGCAGCTTATCCAATAGGTAGGAAAAAGGGCAGACTAGGTGGGCTAAGCAGTCCTTATCTGCCATTAAAGTCTATGTTTCTATATGAGACTCCATGCATTTCTGGGGGTCAGGACATCCTAAACTACATAACTCTCTTGGCATAGTTAGTAGTGGCCATGCAGTTCGAGGTTTGCCTGCTCACCATAAAAAACATAGTAAATAGCCACCATAGGGCACTAAACCAAATCACAAATGGAGTACCTATTATATTTTGCATCACAAAAATAAAATGTGGCATTGCGATCATTACGGCTGTGGGCAGAGCCTACGGCCATTTGCTATCGATCATAGCTTACAAAAATGGCCAATCATGGTACCTTCCATTGGACGTTTGGAAGAATCTTTCTTAAAGTCCAACAGAGCTTGAAACTCTCCACCACGATCGTCTGCTACGGAGTAACAGCCGCACTATTTTGGCTGTTACTTTGGTATTCTGGAGCAAGAATTGCACAAGCATGACTCGCACTTATGCACAGTTCCGCTGGTGCTGCCATGTTGTGAATGGCAAAATGCCACTCACCACAACTATGCATGCGTGAGTGCCATGCATGTTCAGTTGAGTCCCCGCCACCATCTTCTGGATGGCACTCCTCCCACACCCTCCCACTGCTCCTGTCCTCCCTGCTCCCTCCTAGCACTGGCAGCAAAGAAAACCCTCCCACTGCTGCTGTCCTCCCCGCTCCCTTTGTTCCCTGTCCCCACGCAGACATTGGGGTGCCAATCCTTGTGCCAGCATTATGTACCCCCAACTCATGTGGCACACTGGAAGCCCACCCTAGTGTGCCCAAATTTATGTATTTGTGTTCTCTGCACTGACATCAGGGTGCCCAATCCCCATGTCAGCATTATGTACCCCCTCAACTCATGTGGCACACTGGGAGCCCACCCCAGTGTGCCGAAATGTATGCCCTTTTTTCCTGTAAATAAAGAAACCCATCCCCCGATATTTTTTTACCTGTAAAAAACAAAATGGTCCCTTGTCATCATCCCAGTCACCCTCCCACTGAGCACCCACCTCCCCACACAGCCCCCTTACCCCATACTTACCTCCAGAGGTTGGCGCTGTCATCTTCTCTGGACTGGGACACGTCTGCACTCTTCAAAGCCGAACCACAAACTGAAGAATCAAAGGTAAGCGTGCTGTAATGGCAGTCAATGGGGTTTTCAACTTATGTTGATAAATTAGTCATTTGTTTGGAATTTTGCCCCAAAATTTTCAACATGGGGTTCTTGGGACGCTACCTCGTGAACACTGTCACTGTCATTTCATTACTCGGTCCCGAAAGGTGATTTCACAGTCGCTGCATGGAATCACCTTTCAGGATGGATTAATGAACAACAGTGCCACTCTTCATGAGGAGGGGTCCCAAAAAGCCCATGTTGCAAATCTAGACAAAATTCAAAAATTAGCCGTTATGAGCATGAGTATGCTGCAATTTCTACACACGCTCCTAACTTCGCCAATTTTTTATATTTTCATTCCAGATTTTCAACATTGCCATTTTTGCACACCTCCATATTAACAGTACAGCTATCATTTTTCACATCCTGCCCAAAACATATTTTTGCCCTGTGGCACAGAATGGCGTGGACGCTCTGAGAAATCACCTTTTTGGACAAGTGAACAAAATGACACTGTCATGCTTCATGAGGTGGTGTCCCAAAAAGGCCTTGTTGAAAATCTAGTACAACACCTCCCAAAAATGGCCAATTTACACCCGGGTGTTCAAAGTTTTCTACGCCCATGTGTAACTTTGGTCATTTGGCAGCTCATCACAGGCGTATAGGCTCAGGCTAGATCTTGTTTTTAATGTGTCCACTCTACCCCAGAGGGATAATGATAGATTCCTCCAGTTCCCTAGCAGGTGTTTAATTGTTTCTTTAACCAGACTAACATTAATTTTAATATTTGTTCTTCGATCTACAGTTAATGTAAGAAATGAGCTTTTCTGCAACATTTCTACAGAATTTTATTCCGTAGATCTCAATATTTTCTGCAGAAATGGTTGTGGAATGATTGTCCACATAAATAAAATGCTGTTCTGCAGAATATTATTTTGCATATCACAATATTTACTATGGAAATGTTTGCAGAATGATTCTCCATGGAAAAAATGCTGTTCCACAAAATATTATTCTGCGGCTCACAGGAGGCAGAATTCTGCAGAAAAACCAGTGAAATTCTGGTATAAATTCTGCTGGCAGACTGGTCATTCCATGCTAATTTCACCATTGGAATTCCACATTCCGCACAGCACTAGCTTCTAACAGAAAATGTCTGTTAATTACATGGAATGTTTTATTTGCATATAAGGCTACAACACAATAAATATCTTTCTTATTCTGCTGTGCATTTACAGTATAAGCTCAAATACAGCCTGTAACTTTCTTGTAGCTTGGGATATCATATGGCCCTTAATAAAACCATATTGATTTCTATGAATGCGGTCCAGCAAAAATGACTGAATTCTATCATGTATTAATTTAGCTATAATTTTGTAATTGGAGTTTAGTAGTTATCTACAGTATTGGTTTGCCTTCTTTATAAATTAAAATAACTTTGGCTTACTGCATTATTTTGGGTAGGTTAGCAGTCTACCGTATCAATTCTTTGATTATTCTTAAAAACCAAGGTGTTAAATCCTCAGCAGAGGCTTGGTAAAATTAATTTGGTAAGCCATCAAGCCCTGCAGATTTTCTTCTAGGTAGAGATTTTATAGTAGTAAGGATTTCCATATCGGTGAATGGCAAAAAATGTAATTGCATTAGTCTGAGATTAGCTCTTTTTATAAATTTGAAATATTTCTGATAATCCATATCCAATTTGTCCTGGTAAATAATTTTATAAAGGTTAATACGTTTATTTATTTGAATTTTGGTAACCCGGTAGGCCCACTGAGACAGAACAGTCCCTTTTTTAAGGGTGACTCAGGGTAAGGCAAAAGCCTTTTTCATGGAGAGAGTGGTGGACACATGGAACCGCCTTCTTGGGGAAGTTGTGGGGTCTAAAACAGTGGGTGAATTGAAACATGCATGGGACAGACATAAGGCAATTATAGTGGGGGGTTGCAGGAATAGGCTGTTGGTTAACTAGAACCTGCAGCTTATCCAATAGGTAGGGAAATGGGCAGACTGGGTGGGCCAAGTGGTCCTTATCTGCAGTCAAAGTTTATGTTTCTGTGTTTCTATAGGTTAACAGGGGATTACAAATATATGAGCTAACAGAACAATGCTAAAAAATAGTACACTAAAAATGCCTCTAGAATTTCAGTATCTTTAGTTTTAAGAATCCCATTTTCATCTTTGAAGAGGAAATAATATTGCATTCTTTTTCTTAGCTTAATAACCCAGCTAACATTTTCCCAGATTTGTCTGTATGGAAATATTTGGTGCTTTTTATATTTTTTAATATACAGCAGGTTTCCTGATTAAACTGATCCCGTTGTTTTAATTTTGAGTGCTGTCCAATCATCCACATACTGTATTTGTTATAGTCTTTCAGAATCAACTGATTGAGTTGTTTTAATTTGGAGTCTATTAATTTTGTCTCCTGATTTTTAATTTTGTTTAGTTTAGCATGCAATAAAATTATATCCCCTATCAGGGTTGCCTTAAAAGGGTCCCATAATTGGTAAATTATAGATTGTCTATTGTAGTTATAAAACCAGTATTCTTTGATAACATCTTTAATTAATAACATACAGTCCTGATGTTTCAATAATTAGTTTTTAAAGATCCATTGATAGTTGTGTTTTCTTTCTGGATTCATAATAATAATATCAATGTATAGTAGAGCATGGTCCGATATTATTATAAAGTTTATCTTAGCAGATTGGAGGTGTTTTAATTTCAATTTTATTTCTTTATACTAGAAAGTATGTGAGCAAACATGCCTGTTTTCAAAAACATCCAGTGGTACATAAATTCGATGATACAGAGAAAAAGGTAAAAAATTATATTTTTAATATTTTACGACATTTACAATAAGGAACAGTGCATATGACAGAATCATCTAGATTAAAAAAATACAAATACAGGGCACAGAACAATAGAGCCTATATACAGATACATATAAACTCTAAGGTAACTCAAGGGGTTGGCGAACATTCAGTGGGGTTGCCTACCGGGGCAGGCACGAGTGGTGGATTGGAGGAGGAGGTGGTCCTTGAGGGAGGAGGTGAAAGAGTCAATTGAACTACAAGCCTGGAGTTCAGGGGGCAGTTTATTGTAAAACCTTGGGCCCTTGTACATAATGGAGTTCTGCACATGCTTGTTGTGGTAAAAATGAGTGTCGAAGATATGACAGGAGGCCCCTCTTGTACTGCACTTCAGAATCAATAAGGGGAAAAGGGTTAACATTAATTGGCAGCAGGTTACAGTGAACTTTGTGCAAGAAAGAGAGCATTTTAAGTTGGAACCTGCCTTCAAGGGTGAGCCAGTTGAGGGAGGTATAGAAGGTACAGTGATGGGTCATCCAGGGGAGGCCGGTCACGAAGCATGCGATATTATTGTATGTAGTCCTGAGTTTGGAGAAAAGGAGGGATGTGTTGGGGGAGTAGACAATAGAGCCATAATCATAGAGGGGCAGGAGAAGGGAACTGGCAAGGCATGGTCTGGAGATGGGGATAAGGAACTTTCTGATTTGGTGTAAGAGACTTAGCCTCATGTGGATTTTCTTGATGAGGTTGGTAATACAGATACTGTAGGTCAGGTGAGGGTCTAAGTACAGTCCAAGGTATTTGAATTCATAGACTTGTTCTATGATGTTACCAAGATTGTCTGAGAGGGTTCAGCCCATGACTGGAGCTTTTCTTGGGCCAGAGAAGATCATAAACTTGGTCTTCTTGAAGTTGAGAACCATGGCTTTGGCAGAGAACCAAGTGTGCAGCTTGTTAAGTCAGCATGCAAATTACTGAACATTGTGTCCAAGTTAGTGTCACTGCAGTAGAGGACCGCATCATCAGCATAAAGGACTAGTTGGGTGGTTTGGCAGATGGAAGGGTGGAAGGGAGGTTATTGATGAAGAGCAAGAACAGGAGCAGGCCCAGGATGGAGCCCTGGGGTATCCCATATTTAATCAGACATTCAGCAGAAAAATTACCATTGATATTAATTTGCTGAGATCTGCTGGAGAGGTAGCCTTCAACCCAATTGATGATGTTTTCAGATATGTGCAAGCCCTTGAGGGTGCCCAGGAGAAGGCCATGGTCAACCAGGTCAAACACCTTGGTCAGGTCTATGAAGACAGAGCCTGTGTACTGGTCCTTATTGCTTGCCTTGAGGATATCACTGGTGAACTTGACCAGGGCAGTTTTGGTGCTATGTCTGGATCTGAAACCATGCTGGGCAACAGAGAGTAAGTTATTGCAGTCGAGGAAGGTGGTAAGCTGGGTATGAACAACTTTTTCAATGATTTTGGAGAGGGGAGCAAGGAGATAGATAGGTCGGTAATTCCCTACTTCATTTCTTGACCCTGACCAGAATAATGGTTTGACGGTGGTGGTTTTCCAGGTGCTAGGGAAATAGCCGGAGCAGAGTGAACAGTTTAGAATGTTGGTGATAGGGTCCACTAATGAATTAATGGCTAGTTTAAGGATTTTAAAGTCAATTCCATCTGCCCCTTTGCTGGGTTACTAACTGTTTTGCTAACCCTTTAAAAATCAAGATATGATACGCCAGTGACCCAGGTTTGGGGGTGAACCCTGGGAACTGGACAGCCGGGGAGGGAAAGATCAAGCATCTGATGGACAGCTTGCTTCCCCTAGGAGTTGGGAGACTGAAGTACCAGTGCTGTCCTGGCCTCTGGTGGAAGCCAGAGATACAGCAGCCTGGTGCTGCACAGTTGGGGTGGAACATGGCAAGATGCCAACTTGTGCCTAGACGTCATAGTGCAGCCATGACTCCAGGAGCTAAACAGGGGGAAAACTGGAGCCTAGCTGAGCACCACAGGCAGAGGAGGCATGCCTCATTGTTCAACCAGTAAGGCCACTACGGGGACCTGATGTGAACAAGAAAGACTAGGGGAGCCCTCCATCCCAACCCCACTGGGGGGGGCATAACCATGGTTACATGGTGGTCCGACTGGTGGATCATGGATAGAGTTGGGTGGGTGGTAGCTCAGCTGGGTTCCAGGGGGAAAAACAGCAAGTAAAAAAAAAAGATATCAAGATATGATCAATATGGGAAAAAGTTTTATTCATCTTATCAAAATGAGTAAACTCTTTTCTAGAGAATTCAAGTTCCTCTAGCTACATATCACATTTTCGGCTTGAATAAAACTGACTAACTTTTTTGCTCTATTAATATTCCCTCTAGTAGGGCCTCTTGATTTATTTAGGAAAGTATTGATTAATCCATTGAAGTTGCCTGCTATATTAATATTCTTGTCTTCAGTTTCTGAACACTTTCTGTAATAGTAGACAGAAATTGTTCATAATTTGTAAATGGGCCATAAACTGAGCCTGCAACAAAGTCAATATTATTAACTATTGTTTTAATTCATAATATTCTACCATTAGAGTCTTGGAATTCATCTGTAATTCCATTATCAGTTCCCTTCTTTTCCTTTTTTTAATCTACAGTAGGTTTTCTCTCCCATAGGTGCCCGGGCAGGCACGGCATGTGGTCCTCTCTCAGAGGATCTCGATCCACCCTGTGGCTTCAGGACTTCATTTAGCCTGCCTTGATGCTCCATTTTTCTATTTTTCTCCCATTATCCTGGGGCCCCAGAACACGGTAGCACATGTGCGTAGATGCGCGCATGCACTCCATGGCCCCATTGATGGCAATTTCCTCCCACCAAGCCTGATGCCTGGTCTCCCTTGGGCTTGACACTGCCACATAGCCTCCATCTGGTGGTAGCCAACATAAAAACATAGACTTTGATGGCAGATAAGGACTGCTTGGCCCACCCAGTCTGCCGTTTTCCCTACCTATCGGATAAGCTCAGATCCTAGTTTTATCAGCAGTCTACTTCCTCCTGCCTCATACTACAATTGCCTTATGTCTGTCCCATGCATTCTTAAATTCCCCCACTGTTGTTGACCCTATGACCTCCTCAGGAAGGCCATTCCATGTGTCCATCACCCTCAGCTAAGCGTCAGGTAAACCCACGTCCCTCACAGGGAAAGGAGGGCTCCCTTGCAGCAGCTCAGTCGAGTTCCTTGCCCCTCCCCGCAGCTGAACCCTGATGACTCAGGCTCATTCCCAATCCTGGGTCACTGGCATGGGAGGAGGTAAGGTGCCCAGTGCCTCAGCCCTCCATGCCACTGGCCAGCTTATATCAGTTCCTTTCTTAATTAGAATTGCCACTCCACAGCTTTTACTTGTTCCTATGTTATACATTAAGTGGCTCACCCATTTCTTTTTTAATTGAACTCTTTTTTTCTCAAGGTGGATTTCTTGTATGCATATAATATTGACCCTTGTTTTTTTTAATATAGGTCAGAATTCTGGCATGTTTGAATGGAGAATTAACCTTCTGAACATTGAAAGAGGCAATTCTAATATGTGTGCTCTTATTAATTTAAAATATAAATGTTTAAACTTTTTATTTCCCCACAGAAATTATATTCATACAAAGCTCCCTTCTAGCTCTCCCAAAAATAGAATCATTTAATCCCTTTTTTGATTCAACAGTTACATGAAAAACACACCACTCAGTAACATTATATTTCCCACATCTCCCACTATCTATTCTATGAAGTAACTTGATGCTACTTAACATTTTCCCAAGGCAGTTCAGCAGAACTGTTAGCTTGTACTGCACTCATGCTGCCCCACCCCTCGCACCAAGTTGTTAATTATTTACATTATGCAAATTCTTATTTTTTATTACTTAAAAATGAGGCAATATACATCATTTAAATAACTGAGGACACTTTTCCTGTAAGTCTTTAACAGCCTCCTGTGGGCTATTATAAATAATTCTCATCCAGTCCAAAATGACTCAGCTTAGCTGGAAACACAAATGTGACTTTAATGTTATTTGTCCAAAGTTTATTTCTGAGGAATTTGTATTTCTTATGCTCTTGTACCAACTCTGGAGGTAGATCACTGAATACTGAGATTGTTGCTCCCATTCACTGGATCCTTTTTTTTTTCATAAACTGCCATCATTAAATAGTCTTTATCTGCAGATTTAAGGAATTTCAAGATAATTGGTCTAGGTGGAGCATTATCTTCAGGTTTATTTCTTAAAACTCTATGGATCTGATTAATTTCAAAATTAATATTGACTGGATCTGTTTCTAATTACGCTACTGCAATATGTTTAAATGTTTTGTGCAGACCCTTATTATTGTCCCAATTTTCAGGAATGCCTAGTAGTCTCATGTTTTCCCCCTGGACTGCCTTTCAAAGGCTAATCATTTGGATCTCAGTTCTTTACTAGTTACTTCAATGGAATTAATTTGTCTTTGGATGGGAATGCTTTCTTCCATTTGTTGTAGTTGCAAAATTTTAGTTTTCCTTCATTAAATTTTGTGTCAAAGAATAATAGGTGTCAAACTTTTCCTGTAGACCTATTAGTTGTTCCATTTTAGCTGAAATATTGCTGCTTTACAAAACAAGATTTTTAGCTGATGCAGAGACTTCTTCATTATTCTCATTTTTTTATTTTAGACTGTTGCAGTATTTTGAGACGCTGAATTTATAACTGAGTTAAGCGTTTCTTGTCTCACCCCAGCTTTCGGTATGTTCCTTACAATACAGTTACTCAAACCTATCTCTTGAGCTGGTAGAGGGTCCAAGGAAGCCAGGCAATATACAGCATTACTTTTTAAGATTTTGTCTCTGTCAGTTGGGGGTTGAGTTGATTGAGCAGGGCTTATATCAGTATTTCGATGCGAGCCAGTTGTCTGCAAATTAACTCTGTTTTTTTTTAATCAAACTTGCTTCTGACTCTCAGTCTTGCAATTTATTGCTAGAGTGTTCTGCTTTGTTCAGCTTGTTGAAAAAATTGTTTATGTTGCTTACCACTTTGAAGGTTGGTGTCCACTCCACTGGAATATCTATGTCCTCACAAGCCTTCTGTGTGGAAGCTCTAGCCCTTCTTAGGGTTGTAGAACAGCTGAACAGGTATGTTTGAAGTGGTCCTTATTTGCTGTCAAATTTTATCTTTCTATTAGTAGTGTGTCCTCAAGTCTGAGGCCTCACCCATCTCTGATCTTCTAGCTACCACCTTCACCTTTAACCCATACTTTAATCCATACTTCACTTCTTGGAATCTCTCCCTTTTCCTTCTCCTCCCCACACACACACTTTCTAACATGCCTGGCTTCCCCCTCTCCCCACCACTTCATTCCCCCATTCACTTTCTCTCATGTCTCCCTGGTTGCTACAATATCTGCTCTATTCTCCTTAAATCCATCAATTGGTATTTAGAGAGATGTATGTAAACCCAAACTTACCCCTCTTCTCTTGCTATAACCCTTCTAGTCACCCTACTTCTCAACCACTCTTTCTTCCTTGGAAATGTTTTTAGGGTTTGTATTCGAGCTAGTTCTCCCTTTCACAATGTTGTGACCCTTCCTCCCCCTGCAACTATCACCACACCTTTATTAAAAAAAAATTAAAGATAAAGTACTTATTTCCTTTGATACTGATCAGTTGTTCTAGTTCCTTTACTTCCAAAGTGAATTTGGACAGATAAGTGCCAAGAACAAACATATGTTACTGAATCACTACACCAGAAGACTCTGACAAAGGTGTGATAAAAGCTACACAATCACTTAGCTTGCCAAAGGATAAAATGAGATAAAAAAATCAGAAGATTGAAACCTATTTTTTTATTTAATTGTCACCATCTGATGATAGCTTTCTAGTCTTTTTAATGATAGTCCATTGATTTAAGAATCCAGTATTTTTTTTTAATATTCTTTTGCTGATACTTTTTTCCTAAGTATTTCATACTGCCCACTCTGCATCAGACTCTTTACTAATGATGACCCTTAAAAGTAAATATTATTGCTTCTGACATTTTCAAAATTACAGAACATTTCATTCCTTTAGGAAATATTCATATTAGATATCCATAGGTGGACTGTGACTTTGTTATTGTTAAGAACATAACTTGTTTTATTTAAATACATAAAATGTGTCAATAATTCCAGATATTAAACTATCAAGATTGACGTAAATTGATTTTTACGAATTTTTTCACATGCTCTTGAATAAAAAGAAAGTTTAAAAAAGAAGTGAGCTAAAACTCTCCACCTTCACAAGGGGAGTGATATTTCATCCACAGGCAACAACCACTGCATCTCCCTTCCTCCATGCTCTGAAACAAGTGCAGGAAAAAACTCATTCTGTAACAGTTCTCTACCTTCCTTGACTCCTCTTCATTTATCTTCTCCTTCTAGTCTGGCTTCACTCCAGCTCACCTGTTTCATCTCTCTTAAGACTCACAAAATCCTGAAGGCAATGGAGCAGGGGCTGCTCACCTCTGTGATCTGTGTCATTCTTGCCATTGTATTCAGTACTGACCCCCCACACTCAACACATCAGCATCTGCTGATGTATCTGATTGGTTGGTTAACTGTTTTTGCTCCTACTTGTTTGACAGGTACAAATCAGTCCAAATACAGTGCTCCCTTGCTATAATGAACAATTTGGGAGCCATAACCAGTATTTGTTATAGCTCCCCATTTGCTACATTAAGGGATGCTTATATGCACTACTATGGGCTGGTTCACACCTTCCCTGAACATATCAAGCATACTCATTATGCATGTAATAATCAAATAATAAAAAAAGTAAAGAATAAAATTAAAAGGATAGTACAATGGAATTAGTTAGTGTGTAGTGATAGCTATTATACAATAGCAAGAAAGAATCCTGGCTTCTGATTGGTCAGTTGACCATCACAGCAGGGATGTTAATCTGGCATAACATCCCAGCTGATTGCATTGCACTTGCACTACTTCCACTTCTTTTTTTCTTAAGAAACAAAAATATTTTTACACACTAACAAAAATATTCTTCAAAACTATTTTCTTTATTATAAAACAATAAGCCATTGTATAATAGGACTAATGCCCTCCAGGGTGGGTGTTATGCTGGGATAACATCCCTTCGCAGGTGTTGGACACCCTCAGCCAGTGGCCTCGGGCCCAACCACCTGAGGTAGGATGTTATCCCAGCATAACACCCACCCTGTCAGGCATTATTTCTTTATTATACAAAGGCAAGAAAGAATTCTGGTCCCCGATTGGTTGGTCTGGAGCTGGACCCATGATGTTAACCCAGCATAACATCATGGATCTAGTCCCAGCACAAACTAAACCACATCAAATGTGAAAATAAATCACTCCATGCATCCCTATTGGTCTGGTCACCACTTTCACCAGTTCCAGATGGCAAGCCGCTTATAGTATCCACGACTCACTTGCCAACACCAGACACACCAACAACAACCCCCACCCTCACATATACAGTATTCCCCCAAACAAACATCTTTTTTTCCAAAAAGCCATCATCTGAGACAGCATTTTGCCCCCCCAGGCAGCACAAGCTATTTTACACAGCCATGCTCCTTGCTCGTTAGACAGACTGCTCGCATCCTGAAATAAATGGCAGCATGCAGATCTCCTTTTTGTCACCACCGGGGCTCACCACTCTGAAAATAATGTTCTATTTTTGAAGAATAACAACAACCAAAAAACATCAAGAGCAGAGCCAAGTGACTTACGATCACTTGTGAAGCAGAACTTTCTCGGTCCTCGCAAGCCAGTTGGCTAATCAGAGCTCCATTTTGTGATTGGGACTCCACATTGAAAACATTCACCTGGCTGAACTAAGGTTAGGGACAAAACCACAGACAACCTAAAAAAAAAGAAAGAAAGTAAGAAAGAAAGAAAAAGGAACAAAGGCATAGGACACAGAGATCGGGGGGAAGGGGCACACAAAAACTCTGACAGATAGGAAAGCTGCGCCACCTACTGGCCAAAACAGGAACATCAGAACTTAATTTTTAAACTGTATACTTACATTTACAAAAATAACACACAAATATATTTTAAAACTGCATTTCTAATCTTTTTTTTTCCTTTTTTTATAAAACAGAGCCATTGTATGATAGGAATAATGTACTCCAAGGTGTGTGTGTAGTGCTGGGATAATGTCACTTATTGGGTGTTGGATGCACTTGGCCTGCAGCTGCATGCCCAACCACCCAAGGTGTGATGTTATCCCAGCACAACACACATCCTGTTGTGTATTATTCCTGTACTCTAAAATACCCTCCTTGTGAACTTTTTTTTTAATCAAACTGCTATGGCAATGGTTCCAACCAGGTAAGAATGACAGTGACACACCATCCTGTCAAGCTCCACTGTTTTAAAAAAAGAACTCATAATTCACTCACTGTATCCCCATTTGAACTTCAAACATATGCTGGTGTCTCGTCTGCTCACCACCCTGCATGTCAGTTTCCTCCACTTCATAGTGTATAACATATAAACACTGTATCTGCTGTATTATTGTTTCATTTACTAACCTACAAAATTATAGCTCCAGTAATGCACAAATGCCACTTCAGTCTTACCCACTTGCTCCCCCTTCCCAGTGACTGGTTCAACCTCCTCTGTATTTCTGTAAAAAAGATTATCTTGAACTGGCAGTTCAGTCACATAGGGGATACGTGCTGTACCAAGCAGTAATCAGAACCAGGAGGCTGCAGGCAGTTAAGGTATAGCAGCATGTTCTTCTGAGACTCTCAGCAATTAATTACAGAAAAACAGGGCTGAACAGTGCTCCCTCACTAATGCTGTTCACCTGCTATAGCTGATTTATTTTTTCTGGGAGCCACAGATGGCATTCGGTATAACCGGGTTTTCACTGTAGCAGGGTACGTTATAGCGAGGGAGCACTGTAGGTGATGCCCTTTTTGGCCCTTCCAAAGACTTCTGGAGTTCCCAGGGCTCCATCCTTGGCCCTGTCCCGTTTTCCATCTGTCTTTATCACCTAACCCTGATCTGTGCCTCTACGAACATCCACATGTATGCAGATTATATCATGCTTATTGCCTCAGGTTCCTTGTTCCCTGAGTTGGAAGTGACACTTTTTTTTTTTGTTGATAATAATTTTTATCATTTTCAAATAAAACAGAAGACATCATGCTGTATACAGTCACATTTTCTGTACATAGATACACTCGGCCACCTTAGATCTTTACATGAGTCCATAGTACTAAACAGTAGATGGGAGGAAAGGTTTGATGGGTAAGCAAGGGGAAATGAGAGGTGCATTCATTTGACAGTTTAGTAATTGAATCCACATTCATAAATTCCCTAACAGTGTATCCCTCTACTTCAAGAACATGGAAAACATTATTCAGACATTTGACTGTAGACATAAAACTTGTAACAATAAGTTCTGTGTGCTCAAAGGATGGTTAACACACCTCTTAGTAAGGAGTTTCCCCAGCCATGGATTGACACCCAGAAGCAAATGTTAGATGCAAAGAAAATACTCTACCCAAGCTTACCCCAAGCCTAGTCAGTAACTTATAAGGTTACCCACTGGGACAAGGTGCCATCACTAAACTTTATCTTACCGGAGATAGGCACCTCAACAAAAATTCTGTATCTCTGAGGCCAAACCCATCTCTTTCCATGACTTCTAAAGTATATTGGATAAGATTATGCATTTGTTCTGTAAGGGCTCAATCTGGCCCTGGAGTACAAACAAAATATATCCCAAGCTTAAATCTGTACTTGGGTGAGTTAACCACTCTCTGTAGCCTCATATATATGACCATGTGTAACTTATAGGATGAGGCTCATAGCTATAATCTCCAGACCAGCAGAGAGGTACCATAGGTTCCTCTCATGTTTTTAGGTCCCCTTATAAAGCTCTCCTGCAGTATTACTTTTTTACTACTATAAGGTCATAATGTTAATCAACCTATCCCTGTTGGAGATTGGACCGCATTCAGATATTCAAGATAGGGTTCCCAGCAGGCTTCTTAGGTGGAAAGTTTAGTCTTCTGTAGATAAGATATTTTGTCTAGCTTGGCTATGGCAGACAGAGACCCCAAAACTTCTGACATTGTGGGAATTAGAGGGGTTCTCCAATTGCATAGAATAGCTCTTTTTGTTTGTAGAGCCAAAAAAGCCAACCATTTGTACCTCAATGGGGGCAGCTTGTGCATATCAACACAGATCCCCAAAAGAAAGAAGAGAGGGTTAAGGGGGATCAGTTGTTGTAAAACCCTGGAGGCAATTTTTTGTATTTCCTGCCAAAGGAGCTGAAGCTTTGGACAAGACCACAGGATGTGCACTAGATCACCTCCCGGCTCCTGACATCTCCAGCAATTATCCTGTTCCAATACTTTAGCTTTATGAAGGATAACTGGAGTTCTGTACCAGGAGTGTGCAATTTTATTTTGGATTAGTCTGGACTTAGCATCTGTATACAAGGCATGTGTATCCACCCACGCTTTATCCCAGGCCTCCGGTGGTATATGGGTTTGCAGCATCTTTTCCCATCTCTGTCTTGCTTCATCTGACTGAGATGGAAGAGTATCTCTGAGAGTGGCATATATACGACCTGCAAGGCCCCTAGAACAAAGTAGCCACTTGGCCAAGGGAGAACTTTTGCCATGACTCAAATTGGGAGATAAGAGATGTAGGGTGACGTTCCTGATCTGGAGATATTTCCAGAAATCTGAGTTCGGGATACCCCATAGATGTTGTAAGGAATGAAAAGTCTGCATGGCTTTATGTTCAGGGGTTAACAGATCACTCATATTAGTTATGCCCAACTCCACCCAATGCTTCCATAAAACTACAGCTCCTCCTATAGTGATATCTGGGTTTTGCCAAATCGGTATGTGAGAAAGTGGGAGGGGGTCTAACCTCATCTTAAGGTGAGAACTGAACCAATTGGCTCTAGATGCAATTACCATGGGCAAAATAAAGTCTACATTTGTTTTACTGGCCCCAGCTCTTTTAGGGCTACTCCTCTGTACAAAAAGGGAAGAAGGATGAGACAGGCCCATAATGTCTGTTTCTAGTTGTATCCATTGTGGTGAGAGGGGTGAAGAAACGTGCTCCCATTTGACTGTTTGAGCCATAAGGAAGGCCTGACGATATCCCTCTAGCCAGGAAAGATTTCAACCGCCCTTCTTCCAGTGTGACCTCAGCTTAGATCGGCTAAATCTGGGTTTAGATCCCTCCCATAGAAAATCCCCAATTAATTTATCAAATATCTGAAACCATTGTTTTGGTAAGGGAACAGGCAGATGCATCAACAAATAAAAAAGTTTAGGGGCTGAAAGGAAGTGACACTTTAATTTAATTTTAATAATGTCCAGTGCTGGTTCTGCTCTAAACAACTCTCAATACCAAAAAAATGCATCCATGACTTTTGACTGAAAACAGTGACTTGCAAGGCTCAACTCTTCCCCAGTCTTCATGACCCTGGATGAGCTCCTATACTTAAATGCCGATGTATGTTTTGAATCAAAGCCTTGACCTCTTTCCTCATCAGCACCCCCCCATAAAATAGTTCTTCCCAAAGTATGATTCACTATACAACAGGACATCCTTTCTTCCACACCCTACCTGCAAGGAGATCTTCCTTAAATTGATCTTACTAGTGTTTGTGTATGTGGACATAGTTTACAGGGCACCCTAAAATCTATTTTGGCAAGACTGAATCCACTTTGTCTCTCTGCTGCTTTGCTCTTCATTCTTCTCCTAATACTCATCATGGCTCCCTCTATATTGCTCTTTCCTTCCCTTTCCTGGAAGGTAGATGACTCTGATACTGTGTGTTCCTTCTCTCTAACTTATAGTTTGGAACTCTCCCCTGTTTCCTCTCCCTCTTTCTGACATCCTCTTAATCCCTCTGTTCTGCTGACTCCTAATCTTTTTGTATCCCTACTCTAGGAGTTCTACATGGCAAGCAGTTTTCACTTATTACCTCCCTTTTCTCACTGGAATAACCTTTCCATTATCCTCCACTCCTCCACCTCCTCCCTTTCTTTAATATATCTCCATAGGAAACTACTGGTGCATATCTGTTTCTGTACCTAGCCCCCTCATTTCCCCCTTCCCTCATTCCTCCCTTTTTCTTCCCTTCCTGCTCTTTAACCTTCCCATTCTGAGCTGCTCTCTGTTTGTTCAGAAGTGTTATAAGTTCAGTGTTCCCCATACCTGCGTAGATGGTTTCTTGTATTCCTTAAGTTCACTGGCACATCAGGCACATCGGGTGTCTTAAGTGGGAATGGTCATGCAGCCTAGTTGAAATGACTGGTAGAATAGATGATCATGATAATACCACTGAGTATGTTTGTATTGAAGACAATGAGGGAATAAGTACAGTAGCTGTAAAGTAGAATGGTTGAATGCTTCTACAACATAGATTTAGTTACACTCTCTTGGTCTCTGCTACCTGGGCTATATCCATTTTGAAGTACTATAAAGACACAGGAGCCATCATTAGGAGGGTTCAACCCCTACAGGTGCTGCAAGGAAACAAGGTCTCCTTAGACCAAAAGTATCTTACAGAAGAGACACCACTGTTCCTGTAAAGAAAGAGAGGAGCAACCAGATGATATTGTGGAGGTTAAGGGGAGCAACAGAAACAGGTAGCTGATGGACCCCTGAGCATGCTTGGCTTAAGTACAACCTAAAAGAAGAGAGTAGTGATCATTACACACTGCCTTACTGAATTTCAAGCAAATTGTGTAATTCTCTCATACATCAGGTAACATGAATGAGTACAGTTTCTGCATGGTAAAATGACCAAGTGCTGGTGCAACATAGTTTGGCTAATACTCATTCTGTCCCTGCTCAAGTAACTACCACCCTTCTAAGAAGCTATAAAAACACAAGAACCCTCTTGAGGAAAGTCTCATACCTAGATATACAACAGAAGCAAGGTCCCTTTGGGCTAAAGGTATCTTCAGAAAGAAAGTCCCATAAAGTCAATGAATAGAATGAGCAGAAACACATTCTTCTGATGGTGAAAATACTAAAACATAAGCTATTACTGCCTGTACAACTGATATTAACATTAAGCAACCATACAGAAAATCTAAACTGTGGTAGGTTCAGTAGCTTTTGACACAGATAGGTTCAGGTTGCTCCTTATTCCAGGCTCAGGGGAGCTATTCCATGTAGAGGTTGTAAATTTAAAATATTTACGGACCTCTGCATTGCATCACAGATGCGAAAACTGCCTTTTCTTGCTTACCACAAAAGAAATTTCAGATTTAGGAGGTATCTTATCAATCAATCATGGAACCCTGTGAAATACCATATTAAGTCATTGGACATATTCTTTGATGTTTCGCAATTAGACACCTTCATTAGATAACATCAGCACTGGCATTCTGGGTCCCTCTGAACAGAAACAGGCACTACCTCAACAGTTAGTGATTCTTTGCAGATTGTCTCTTCAGGCACAGTAACTAGTATGGCACTCTGAACATTAAACTGTAGATAGGTTGAGGCTGATTTAAATATCAACATGAGTCTTTTACTGAAAGGAATTATTTAAATCTGCAATATGGCTTAATTGAGTTATTTTTGGGAGGAGAGGGTGATGTTTTCAGTCTCTAGACAATAACAATTTTTTGTGTTATTTCTGAAAAGAAGGTATACATATTTAAATGTACTGTATGTAAATTTGCTGCACCTTCCTCTACAGTCATCATAATAAGACTTCTTTGCAATTCTAAAAGAAGCAGAGGAGCAGTGGGGGCACTGCACCATCTACATGGAAGAATTTATTAATCTGGTCAGTAGCCTAGGAAGTATTTAGTTTTGGCTGGGAAGCCCCAACTCTTCATTTGAAAGGCTAATGCCCTTTGTTCTTTTTCTTGGCTTGTAATGTTTGAGTAAGCCATGTTTTAACTATTTTATGATAGGTATGCACTATACCCTTTTTAATGTTGTTCTGCCAGTGCTAAAAATATTTATTATGTGCAAAATGTATTCCTTATGAATTTATTAAGAGTATATCTCTGGAATTTATTTCTTGTATAGCATTTCTTACATGTGCGGAATTAATGTGCTGTCTATGTTCATGTGTTATTTTATGTCCACATGAAACACTGATTAGAATCTATTTTCATTTGTCCTATTTGATATACATATGTTTAAAAAAGAAAAAAAAGTAAAAAAAGAAGAAAAAAATAAACACTATCCATCTGTAAGGTGAGAAGAGATGCACTCGGATGTATCAGAACTGGTTGAAGCCACTGCCAAGAAATGTGCAGAACCACCTTCCAGGCACACTTCCCAAAGGATCAGGAAATATGTAATTATTTGAAATTATTACAACCTTCAGGATGTAGGAAAGGAAAGATCTCCTTTGAGTAGGAAAGATCTGGGGATCCAAAGCATTGGCCATTTCCCTTCAGGATTACACAATTTTAGGTAGGGCATGGTACAGTTTATTTTTATGCTACCCTATACCTAAGGCTCAGGGTGCCATGCAAACAAAGAAGAGAATAAATAAGAGAGGTTAAAAAATAAACAACATACATCATTTATAAATACGGTGCTAATCTAAAGAGTAGGCCCCATTAAATAAGTGTTTTTTTTTTTGAGAACCCATAAATGCCTACTCTGGGTGGGCAGAATGGATGTTAGGGGAAAAGAAAATTCCATAGCAGTGGTGCAGCTGACCTGAATGCCCTATCTCTCGGCAACTTGAGACATGACTGGGGGACAGTTACCAAGCCCACATTAATGCAGCAGAGAAGGCAGACAGCTGCATAGCGTGACAGGAGATCTTTAACATAAGCAAGACCCAGACTGTGCAAGGATTTGAATGTCAACAAGCATATCTTGAAGGTGATGTATCACTGGATTGGCAGCTAGTGCAGAATTCACAGAACCAGTGTGATGTGTTCCCTATGATAAGATCCCACCACTAGCTGTACCACATCATTCTAGGCCAGCTGCAGGTGATGCATCAAGCCTCCCAATAACCCTAAATAAATTAACATTACAATAATCTAATTTAGACATGACAAAAACATGGACTGTCATCACTAATTCCATGGGCACAAGATATGGTTTGATCTGGGTGTTGTTACACATATAGAAAAAGCCACTACAATCCGTAGCTTATACCTGTTGTTCCAAGGAAATGTGCAGTTTATAATCACCCCCAGATCCTTTACCATGTCCACAGCTTAGAGCACATTGCCATTCATTGATGATACTATGGCATGGACAGTAGTTATGGCTGACCCACACAGACTAGCATTAGAAATAATTACATCTGTGTTGCCAGAGTTGGAGGTCATCCAGTCATGGATCGCACTAAAACACCATGCTAACACAGAGACCAAATTACTGCTAACTGGTGTGCAAGTCTGGTATAGCTGAGTAACATGTGCATAGCAGCGAAACACAATACCATGCCTCATAATGACCTCATGCAGTAGCAGCATGTACATGGAGGACAGTGAGGGTGCAAGGATCGAGCCTTCTGGAACACCACAGTTGAGCACAGCAGTTCAGCAGATCGAATTACCCAAAACCATGTGCTGTATTCTCCTGGTGATATAGGACTCAGCCTAGCCCAAGACAGTGCCAGTGAGCCCCACATAATTCCTCAGGTGATTCAGCAGCACATCATAGTCCACTGTATCAAATGCTGACAAAAGATCTAGAGGGACCAAGATGGAAAAAGCTTTTGGTCTCTAGCACTGATGAGATCATAGGACATTCTGAAGAGAGTAGTCTCAGAGTTGCGGCAGGGCCTAGATCCCACCTGGAGAGGCTCCTAGATGTCTTTTGTTGTAGATGAGCCTCAGGCTGCACTGCCACCACCATCTCGATAACCTTCCACAAAAAGGGTAGGATCAAGAAAGGTCTGTAATTCACCAGACTGACAGGCAATAACTCTGGCAACACAGACAAAATGATTCATATAACTGTTATGGTCCAAAGAGGGCTTCTACACAATGGTTCTTCAGGGCTGAATGTATCGCTAAAGGAGACCTTGCATGAAACAAGATCACCCTTGCAAAGGTGCTTGAAGCAAAATCTGGGAACCAAAGGAACAAAGAGATTATTAAAAGAATCCTGAAGAGAATGAGAGTTTTAAATACAGCTGCTTCAGTCCTGGCTACCCAGCTACTCTCCTCTAAGTATAAGGCTCATTGTAAAACTATGAAGCCAAGATCTTTAGAAGCAAAGTCAGAGGCTGATGGAGTCCTTGAGGGGCAAAATAGAGCCCTTACAGTATAGACAGAGTTATCTTAAGATCCCAGTAGTCATTTAGTGAGTGTTCAAGTAGTTAGAAAATTGTGAAAAATTGAGAATGGGGGTGGGGAGTTGGGAGGGCTAGGATCCTGGAGGAACAGTAGGTCCCAGAGCTAAACAGGGAACTTGGCAGACTGGATGGACCTTTGTCTTTTTCTGCCATCATTGTCTATGTTTCTATGAAAATATGAAGATATGAAGGATGGAGCAAAGCCTTTATGCATGGACTAGTATTTGTGTTGAGCCCTGAGGAGATGAGAGGGAAAACAAACTGGGCAGACTGGTGGACAATCTTTATGGGAAGCAGAGGATTCAGGACTCACATTTAGGTGTAAAACCATAGTAAATGAGCAGGAGGACAACAGCAAAAGATAATGCCTAGGTGACAACGGGAACAGCCTCTAGAGGGTAGCATCATGCCCTTAGGGAGCTGCAAAAGTAGGAAAGGAGTTGACACCAATGCCCAGAAGAAGGATGGATCAGCAGACTAAGTGGAAGGCCCATGTTCCCTTAAGTAGCCAGGATTCAGGGCAACCAGCAGCAGAACTAGGAGGCACAGTGAGAACCATAGGAGTGGCACAACTATAAAATGGGTAGCAGCTGCTAAAATGACAGAGGAGGTTTGAGTGTAGCGCAAGTATGGCCATGCACTGCATGAGATTCCATATACTGAAAAATATACTGTATAACTAAAATATTTTGCTACCCTTTTATTTTTTGCATTTATCATGCCCACGAAAACAGTAGTAACATAAAAGGGCAGAGAAATAAATAGTTTTTTGTAATACTGGTATAGCGTACTACTGTACTTGGCAGGTGCTAGCGTTACTAATACTAATCTAGTACTATCATTTTAAATACAGCACACATCATAGACCAGACACATAACTTACAATATGTTTATTTAATGTACTGTACTTTGTGTGTTTAGTTTCAAAAACATGTAAATTAAGAAACAACATCCCTTGACATTTTCAGCTGTTACTGAATGACTCACCTTTTGGATCCCCCCAATATACAGTACTCCCAATTACTCTCCTGTTTTCTCACAAACAGCCAGTGCATAAGGGCAGCTTTATTTAGTGTAGACATTAAAGTGCAGAATGATAGTGTAGTGCAAAATTAAAGACACAATTAAAAATTGGCTTCGCAGGGATTCAAGGTGTTCAAGCTGATATGCCATTTCACTCAGTTACATCCCCATCTTCATCCTCGGTAAAGTCCTCTGCTACACTCTCGCTGACTGTACCCTGCAAATAAAAAATTACATTTAGTTTTCACACATTAAAAAATTGATTTGTTACCTGGTAATGCTGTCATTTACCTCCCTCTGTGTTCAGTCAATTTCATGAGCTTCCAGGATCCCAGCCTCTGTGAACCCCGAATTATGTCTTCATGTCTGTGGCAAAGTTTGTTGAAACTCCTCTCAAGCCACTGAGCATGGCGCTCTTTAAGGATGCCCATCTTTAAATCCACCTTGACCGCACACTCAGCAGTGCCACTTTCAATCTGGTCAGACACTACACCAGCATACCGTGCTGTAAATTGTGTCAGCCTCCATTTAAATGCAATGACAGCTGACAATCAGCTGTCAGTTAAGGGAAAAAGCATGCAAAAATTCATTGGTGTGAATTAGGGACCATCTCTGAATTCCACAAAATGTAATGGGTGTAATTTTAAACAGTTTTACAGTAATTTGTGTGTCAAGTAGTGAGCTTAAGGAAAAACCTGCAGATTGCATGTAGCTGAAGTAATCTGGTATGGAGAAAGTTTGTGGCATGGGAGGCGGGACACTGAAGCAACAGCTGAGGTCTAACTGGAGAAGTGGCAAGTGGCTGTCCAGTGGATGGAAGCATGTGAAAGAGAGCTAGAAAATCTATGGGTTAGACTGGCAGCCACATAGCTACTGCATTGAAAACATGCATTCAAATTATGATTGTGCATGCATGGTTTAGGTACTGCACTGAAAAGGGACATTGCTCAGTGCTCCATTGAACCCCAGAAAAGCTCTGTAATAATATATGATAATGTTATTGTAGAAGTTTGCTGCATTAATTGTATTATAAATACTGGTTAGGTTATTTAATAACTGGGTTGGCACCACTTTTAAATGTCATAATAATGAGCTTTCACTATAGTATACAGCCAGTTATTACATAAAAACATACAAACATGCCAGAAGATAAAGGCTTTATGGTCTATCTAGTCTGCTTGAGTGTGTAGGTCCACTCCTGTGTTTGCAGAGGGATCTGCCCCACCTCCCAAATTCCCCCCATGATTCCTCTCAAGTACCCCCACCCCCTCCTCCACCAGCAAGTTTCCCCTTCATTCTGCGCCATCTTCTGTTGATGCTATCCATTTTTCAGGGAGATCATCTCCTCCAGCTACTCATTCCACTTGGTCACCACTCTCTCAGTGAAAATGTGCCTCCTCATCTCTCTCCTGAATCATCCCTCTATCATGTTCCCCCTCCCTTCTGTCCATTAGAGAGTACATGTTGAGCCCCTTAAAACTCTCTTTGTAGGTGTTACCCCTGTTGGTCCTGGATCAGCTTGATTACCCTTCTCTGAACTTTCTCCAGCAAGTTGACATCTTTCTTAAGACAAGGGCACCAATACTGCACACTGCACTCTAGGTGCAGTCTCACCAGTGTCCTGCACAGCATCAGTATGACCTCCGCTCTCCTTCTGGTAATCCCTCTGGCTATGCAGTCCAGCATCTGATTTTTTTTTTTTTGCTGCTGTTCTCCTGTAGTGTGCCGAGTGCTTCAGGTCACTCATGATTATTACCCCCTAGGTCCTTTTGTTCCTCTGACTTGGTTACCTGCACACCACTCAACCTGTATTTTGTCTCTGAGTTCTTTGCCCCCAACTGCATAACTTTACACTTTTTAGCATTGTGCCCCAGTTGCCAAATTTCAGATCACTTCTGTATCCTCCCCTGAGTTCCCGTCTCCCTCCTCCATGTCCACCCTCTCACAGAGTTTTGTGTCATCCATGAACAAGTAGCTGTTACCTCTGATTTCATCCACAATGTCACTGCTGAAGATGTTAAGCAACACCAGTCTGAGCACTGAACCCTGTGGCACCCCACTGGTCATTGGCCTAGATCCCGATAATTCCCCACCAGCACCACCACCGCCTTTTGGATTCTGTCCTGCAACCAGCTTTGGGCCCATCTAGCAAGCTTGGTCCCCACCCTCAGGACTTCCAACTTCCTGACCAGTCTCTTATGAGTCAAAGGCCTTGCTGACAAGGACATCAGCTGCTTGGCATATGCCCAATGTCCTGGTCATTCAGTTGAAGAAGTCAATTAGGTTAGTCTGGCAGAACCTCTCTGACACAAACCCATGTTACCTCTTATCCTGTAGCCTATTTTCCTCAAGAAAGCTCACCAGACTTTCCTTCAGGATAGGCTCCATCTGCTTCCCCACAACTGAGGTTAGACTGACCAGCCTGTAGTTCCATGGTTCATCCCTTTTTACAGAGAAGCACCACATTTGCAGGTCTCCAGTCCCAGAGCACACATCCAGACTCTAGAAATGTGTTAAACAGTTCTGCCAGGGGTCTTGCCAGTACATCTGCCAGTTCCCTTATGACCCTTGGGTGCACACCGTCTGGCCCTGGGGATTTATCCACTTTCAGGACTAATAGGCTCTTATGCACCCTGTCCATGCCATCCATGACCCCCCCTTCCCTGTTCCCACCTCCCCGCTCCCTTGCACCACTGGTCTGTCCATCTTTTAGTGAAGACTAAGCTTAGGTACTTGTTAAGTACCTACACTTTATCTTCACTTCCCTCTGCCCAACCCCCCAATTTTTTCAATATGACAGTCTCATCTTTAATATTCCTCTTCTCTCTTGCATATTTGAAGAGGGCCTTCTCACTCAGTTTTACTCTCCGTGTTAGCTGTACTTTCCTTGTAGCCTATGCCTTTCTAACCGCTCTGCTCACCACCCTTGATTTAGTACAGTAAACCACTCTATCCTCCTCTTTCTGAGTATGTTTGTACTTCCAGAAGGCTACCATCTTGTCCCCTACTGAATCTGCCACCTCCTTTCCAAAACAGCTAGACTTTTGGCCTTAGAATTCTTGCTTTTCAATTTTGTCACATTCACTTGGCCTCCATCAGTCCCTCTTTTATTATGGCCCATTTCTGTTTAATTATCTATGACAGAATTACAGTACTTTTCCTTTGGTGGGTGTACTCACCACAGTGTAAATTGTGTGACCAGCTGAAAATGAGGGGAAAAATTGTACTTTGAAATCCTTAACGAAGCTGCCAGGTTTAGCTTGTCACAGATCAGCAGAATGGCAAAACAGCCATCAAAATGACAAATGATTTAAAAATAGTACAACAATATCTTTCAAAAATAAATGAAAACTTATCCTTCACAGAATTAGTTTTTTGTTTATTTGTTTTTGTTTGCTTGCGAACCAGCAATTATATAAAATAAATTGTGGGGTGTTGACATTCATTTTTTAACACACCCTCATTATGTGATACCATCACAAACAACTCATATTTTATACTCCTTGTTGTTGTACTATAGCATCACATGTCATAGACATGAAAAACTTATGTACAACACACTATACATTATTCTTTATTTTGTTTCCTACTCTATGGATATTTTCCCTTGCCTATTTATTTATTGTAAAGTGAACACTAGAAACAAGCAGCCCACCCATGTGGAGTATGTATAATAAATTCATTCATATGTCTGTCTGAAAAAAAGGAGCCACCAGTGTGTTAGTCACAGCTAATTAATGTCAACATTTCAGAGAAACGCTCCTTCCTCAGGATAACACTTGTATTTTAAGATTGATATAAATCATCTTCAAAAGTCAGTTCCTTACTTCATTGGTACCTTATATTTCAGCTGCAGAATCATTTAAATAGTATTTAATCTGTTCTTATTTAAAGAGCTACTGATGCCTCAAAACTGAAAAAAACATAATAATTAGGTACAATTCTGTTTGCATTCCATTTATGGTCTGTATATTTTTCCTCCCCAATATTTATTACTGAGGAAATTTTCTTGAATAAATGATGTTTACCCCTTAGCATTCCTTTGTAATTCATCTGCCTCTACGGCTTACTTCCAGCTTCAAGGCATAATATTTTTTTGTGACATCACAATCTGTTGCCCAGGGAGTAACTGTGATGTCACAAGCAGTGCATTATGACCTTGAGTAGGGAGAAAGCAATAGGAATGAATGAAATCTTCAGAAGCAAAGATCCTGTTTTTATGCAGATGACCTCAGTAATAAATAAGGGGAAGGAGGAATATGGAACTAATATAAAATACAAGCTGAAATGTGCCTAAATATTATGTTTTGTTACAGTTCTCTTGAAGGTGTTAGCTCTCTTTAAGATTCTTAGTTTTGAACCTTAATCAGTGGTGCCAGTATTTCAAGGTTTTGTTGTGTCATAGGCCCACTACTCTCTCTGTTTGGGATGGCATCTGCTAGATTTCTATTTATTTATTAAAAATATATTACCAGACCAGCCAGCTCGGTGTCAAAGAGGGCTGAGGTGCTATCAATGTCTTAACTTTTACCACATTGGTGACCAGAGTATGGGAATGAGCTTGGGTTGATGGGAGCTGGCAGTGAAGAGAGCCAACAGAAGATCAAGCAGCCACCTTGTAGCTCTCCTCTCTCTGACTGGGGTTGCATGCCTTCTCAGCTCTTACCTGCCACCAGGTGGAGGCCTGGCAGTAGTGCCAATATACAGGAGGCAAAGACATAAGTCTTGGAGAGTGGAAGGGGCCGTGGTTCCAGAACACATGTGTGCTTCCATGAATATGTGTCATCCATGCCACTGTGGCCGTTTGGGGGAGAAAAGCTAGGCTGAAAATGTTAACAGAGCAAGGGCTTCATGAAGCACACCAGGAAACTCTGACCCATCCTTCCACTCCAGCTTGTGGGCCTTCTGGATATGTTTGCTAAGGGGAGGATGGTCCTCTGCCACCCCAGCCCTCCCCATGGGCAAGAATCCACGGAAGAACTAGTCCCCTGGCATGGAGAGCAGAATGAGACAGATAGGGGGGCTCCGAAGGTACAGCACCAAATAGTCGCCCTGGTCTGGTTCAGGTAGACAAATACATCTATGAAAAAGAAAATTTCTTACCAGTCGAACCCAGTTGAGATGAATTATCTCACTCCCATTGGAGTTCTGGGAGGATCAGGAATAACAAAATATGTAACATAATACAATAATATGGAACTTTAAGAAACTCAAAATCAGGAATATGAAATGTTTAAATGTGAAAAAAGCTGATATTTGAAATGATGTAGGTTCAGGGCATATCTGATTTCTAATGATGAAGTATTTCAATCTGGAGAAGAAGAGACAAAAATTAAATTACCAAAGTAAGATTTGATCCTGGGAGGCACAACATGTAGCTGATATTAAGGTGTAACTAGTTAAGTCAAAGTGTATTGAAATAACTTGTCCATAAGGTACCTGAGGCCCTTGAAATAATTTATAGATGAGTGTCAGTCAATGGAGATATCTCATGTTAGATAAGTAAAGCCAGCTCAATTCTTCACAGAGTGAACAGTGAGGAATATTTCTGTTTATAAAATGTGTTGGAAATTTCCAGCTTACTGACTGACAAGTTCTGAGACATACAAATTTATCCCCGAGAAATGCACATGTAGGATCAAGTTCAGGCAGAAGGGGTTGGAATTTTGGGTAAATCATGTACAGACTTTATGACCCACTTCCCTCATCCATGATTGCTTTCACAAGCATGTCTGCCTTTGACTCTGTAATCCCTACTCCAGATGAAGCATCATGTGTACGATGTGAAGCACCGAGGATTTTGTGCTGTGGCTTTTCAGCTTGGATTAAATACACTTGATGACATTTTCAGCTACTTTGTGAGTAAGTTATATTTTCTTACAAAACGAGTCTGGCTCTTTGTGTCTTATAGCTTGGTTCAGTTTAAAGCTAGCACCTGCTCTAGCTTTCTGTGGGAGTGTTTATTGCTTGTGTTTCATAGTTCTAGAGATGTGGTCTGGCATTTGGCAACTGGAATTCAATGCTAAAAGTTGTAAAGTTATGCACTTGGGGGCAAAACACCCAGGGACCAAATACTAGTTGGCTGGTGTGCAGGTAACAAGGGGAGAGGAAAAAAAAGAACCTGAGTGTAATTATCACGAGTGACCTGAAATACTCAGCATACTGCAGAAAAGCTGCAGTCAAAGCAAATCAAAGGAATTACCAGCAGGAAGGCAGATGTCATTCTGCCACTGTACAGCTTTCTAGTGAGATTGCACCTAGAGTACAATGTACAGTATTGGTGACCTTATCTTAAGATGGATATCAATTTGCTGGAAATAGTCCTGAGAAGGGCAACCAAGATGATCTAGAGCAGCAAGGCAACATCTATGAGGAGAGGCTCAGGGGGCTCAACATGTACTATCTTGAGGACAAAAGGGAAGGTTTGGACATGGCTGAGTCTTCACATAAGGTAAAGGTATAAACAGCACTAAGGGCTGCTTCAGCCTTAGTGGAAGCAAGACCACTAGGGCTAACAGCCTAAATCTGATGGAGGAAGTGTCAGAAGGGAGAGGAGGAGGCACATTCTTACTAAGAGGGTGGTGGCAAAGTAGTGTGAGTTGCCAGAAGAGGTGATATCCCTACAAATGGTGGACAGATTCAAGAGGGGCTGTGACAGGGTGGGGGGAAGTTGCATAAAGGGTGAGGGGGAAGTTACATATAGAGGCGGAAGGGGTATTTGACAGTGGTCAAGGGGATATGATGAAGGGGCAGTTCCCTCTGTAAACTCAGTGAGAACTGCACACTTAAGCAGTAAGACCTTTATCTGCTGGCACATTTGTATGTTTATATGTTAGTATGCCACCATTCACTGAGAACCTTCAACAAAACCCTAAAAAGTAAAACTTATATCATTTTTTTAAATAAATAAATATTTAAACATTCTTTCCTCTCATGACCCCCTCCTTATACACATAAACAAATTAGACAATGAAATACTAGTTAAGGTGTTAATTCCTGGTGTTTCTTTGACGACCTGAAAAATCCCACTCTTACTAGTTTGTCAGGTCCATCTATGCTGCGTATCTTGCCACAGATAAAGGTATGACTTTGGCTGCATGTAAGATCTTCTGCTGTGTGTTCAGGGGTGAAGATTCTGCCAGAGAAATTCTGCAGAAGTTTGAATTCCTGTCTTTCATAATAAACAAATATTTCATCTGTTGAATATGTGGAAAGACAAATAATTGACAAGTGGGGAGGGTTTGCTAGTTACTTTTAACATAAGAAAATATCTGTTTTTATTTTAAAAAGTTGCCATTTTTCATTTTTAAAATTGTCTCTTGTTTTACCCATTTCATAAGCACAGTAAGACATTCCAGGTTTTAGGTTGTCTGGAATGAATGTACGTCCAGGTACTAAACACATTGTGCCTCATTACACCTGGGAATTCATTAACCCCAGATAATTAACAGCCTGTCATGTCTTATCTGCTCACATATAACATGGGTGGGACATGTCCTGCTTATATCTGAGATTCATGTTAATCCCACAGAAGTGCAATGGTTGGCACTGGCTTAGGTAGTGGGATTTAGAAACTGGCAAATCATATACAGAATTCATAGCCACTTCACCATCCCTGCTTGCTATCATTAACATGGCTGCTGACTTTACTCACTGAAAACCTTCAACAAGGCCCTGAAAGAAAAAATACCTTTGATTTAAAAAATAATAATAAAACCTTCCTTCTTCTCTTAATCATAGAAACATAAACAATGACAACAGAAAAAGACCAATGGCCCATCCAGTCTGCCTGTAAGACCCTATTCAACCCTAGGTCTTGTTGTCCATATAGGGGTCTTATCCTCACAGTCCATCCCCCCTGCTGTCACCTCCATGTGTAAACACTAAACCCGTCACCCTGTCCCAGTCATGCTTGAAACCATTTATGGTTTTGCTGCCCACCATTTCAGCTGGCAGACTGTTCCATGGCTCTACAGTGGCTCTACCACCCTTTCAGTAAAATAAAACTTTCTTAGATTCCTCTTCAACCTACCCTCTGACAGTTTCCACTTGTGCCCCTGTGTTCTTGAATTGTTGCTCATGCTAACTAGCTCCTTGCAGTTTACCTTGTTTTTTTTTCTTTTCAGGAACTTGAAGGTCTCTATCATATCTCCTCTCTCTCATCTAGTCTTTGCAGATCTCCTTGCATCCCCCTAATCCCCTCATCACTGTCTACCCTGCTGCAGAACTTAGTGTCATCCATGAAGTGACACAGCTTGTCCCTGATTTCTTGTCCAGTGTTGCTAATGAACATATTGAAGAGGGCAGGATCCAGGACTGATCACTGTGGCACCCCACTCACGACCTCCTTTTCTGAGTCAGTTAACCACTACCTTGTGCTGCCTCCCATTCAGCCACTTTCCTACCCATCTAACTATGTCTCTTACTGCACCCAGATCCTCCAGCTTCTTCAGCAAAATTCTGGGAGGCTCTGTGTCGAAAGCCTTGCTGAAGTTGAAGTAGAGTAAATCAAGGGTGTGGTAACTATCTATTACACTCTTTACCTAGTCAAAGAAAATAAAATTAAGTTATTCTAACAAGATCTCCCAGTAATACACCCTTGCTGATTAGTATTTTGGAGTCTGTTGCTCTCCAGATTATCCATGAGGTCCTATTTGACCAGGGACTCCATCAGTGTCCCCAAAACAGAGATAAGGCTGGCAGGTCTATAGTTCCCTGTTGCTCCTAGTCTGCTCTGGAGTGGGACTGTCTGCTGTATCCCAGACTGTTGGAACTGCCCATGTTTGAATTTAACCACTGAATAGCCCTAGCAGGGGTTCAGCCAGCTCCTGCTGCCAGCTGTTTGAGCACCCTTACATGCATCCTATCTGGCCCTGGGGCCTTACCTATCTTAAGGGCTTCTAGACTTTTCTAGACCCTTTTGCTGGTAAACACTGGCTGCCTGGTGGCATGGCTAGGCACCATTCATGATGTTAGCCTAATTCTTTAGTGAGTCTCAGCTCTGGGAGAATCTTAAAGGAAAATTACATCCTCGTATCTTGTAAATTTCTATTTGTTTCCATGTCACATCTCCATTTTATGGTTGTTGAAATCTCATTGTCCGTGAGAGCCTCATTAGCATGTGAGAACACACCACCCATTTATATAATTTATCTCTATGCTGAAAATCCAAATATCCTGAAAGAAAAACTCTCAGGAAACACACAGATTGAATGCAATTTAAATGGAAAAACCCAGCATTAAAAATCAGTTTGCAAAGCTAACTGAAGGTAAATGTGGTATTTCACACTTTGCAGCAATGTGCTTTATTGTTTAATTGTTTAATTGTTGAATTAGTATTTCGGAAAGATCTTTGAGCGTGAGCTCTTTTACAAAGGTTCCACGTCAGGGTGGACAATAAGACAATACACATATTCAGTGGTTACAGAGGCCTGATCATTAGGCATTAAAGAGCGATTACATGACAATTAGACAAATAGGAGAAAAAGAACTGAGCAGTTGTAATTGAGCACTAAACTATTTCTAATCTGTTGCCCTAGGTAGCACACTCCTGGAAACCTCCAAATCCGTTGATAGACTATGGCAGAGTAACTGCATAGGGTTTAACGCTATCCCAGTTGGAGAGAGGCTGGGTGACAGTGAAACAAGGGAGACTGGGTTTGAAACCAACTGCAGAGAGCGAGAGGTGGGGGATAGTGAAACGGGGCTGTAGAAGGGATGGAGCAGCTCCAGAGGGCTTTGTCTAGTATGGTGTGTGTGTGTGTGGGGGGAGGGTTGGGAGGAGCAGTACCAAGTAAGTTTAAAGAGGACTGATAGCTTACTTAAGCCCTTGGCTAGGCTAGAATGGAGGCAGGGTTCTCTAGGAAGCCCTGCTGGGTGTTACCTTGGGGGTAGGCCTGTCTATCAAGTGGGGCCTGAAAAGCAGGTGCATCTTGAATTAGACATTAGGTGCTGTTTGAGGCTTACTTTGAATTGAGACAGGCTGTTGTTTGTTTGTAATTTCATCGGGAATTCATTTATCCAGAGGGGGGCCCGACAGGAGAAAGCACGCTGCCCTAGTGAGGTTCTGCGGAATGGTATGGACAGTGCTCCATTCTTCCTCCGTCTGGTGATGTGTGTTGAGAGAGAAGCCTCGAGCAGGTTTCCTATACAGGGCGGGGTTTTTCTGAGGACTGCCTTCTTTCCCAGGAGGCAAGTTTGGTATTTGATCCTGTCTTTTAGGTTAAGCCAGTTTGTACGATCATACAGGGTGCAAGTATGAGTGTAGTGATCTGCACACAGGGCGAGGCGGTATGCCTTATTGAAATCTCCTTGTCCTTGAGAGCTGCATTAGTATTTTAAAACATGATGGACAGGATTTTCAAATGGCTTAGATCACCGTAAGCCCCAGGTGCGTTGATGATGCAGTGCATTGGGCTTGTGGCGATCTAATGGGATTTTCTATCCCGTGAGACAATTGGCACAAGTTACACCAACTTTTTGTAGTCTAACTTGCAGCAATCAGGTTGATCTCTAATTGAGCAGACAGGCATACTGTGGAGTTTAAAGGGTACTTACAATTGGGCCGGATTTTCAAAACATGGCACTGGGCTTGTGCCAAGCCCTGTGCCATGACACTTAGGTTTTGGCAGTATGCCAAACCCCATCATTGCAACTGCGCCAGATTTTACAATCTTGGGTACAGTTGCAACAGTTTTCACAGTTTACGGAAACTTGCACTAAATAGATGGTACAAGCTCTGTAAAAGAGGCCCACAGGATTGCTACAAGTTAGACTACAAAAAGTTGGTCTAACTTGTGCCAATTGTCACACGGGATAGAAAATCCCAGTAGATCGCCACATGCCCCATGCACTGCATCATCAACACACCTGGGGCTTACGGTGATCTAAGCCATTTGAAAATCCTGTCCATCATGTTTTAAAATACTAATGCAGCTCTCAAGGACAAAGAGATTTCAACAACCAGAAAATGGAAACACCCAGGATAGTTACAGGGCTATTACGAACAGTGAAAATAAACTAAAGCAATCACATATATCCCTAACAGCTACACAAAAAGAATTGTCTGTTGACATGGAAACAAATACAATTTGCAAGATAAAGGGGTGTAATTTTCCTTTAACTCACCTGTTGGTCCATTTGTGTGACAGTTTTTTTGTCAACCTATGTTGTAACCTATAGTCCTTGGTATTGATTTTAGTTGTTATTTTCATTGAATAGGGTTGGAACAGGATGAAAACTGCTCCAAACAGTACTGTGCTTTCACCAGACAGTGAACGTGAAAGTGCATCTGCCATGATACTGTGACTCTACTTTGTTTAGACTGTGGCCTCTCAGCATGTCTTCCAATGGCTGCTGCAGTAGCCTCCCCAGCAGATCTCACACAGATTACTGATATGCCACAGTGGATCCTGACTGACCCCACAAATATTAAAAGGGTGGCAGCTCAAACTAATCAAGATCTTATCAACCTCAGGGTTCCTGTGGAGGTTACAGAATCCTGCCTAACTCAGCAGGAGAGAAGGGAAGCTGACGTTCATGCTCACATGCAGGAGCAAGACAGTTTGCTCTACTATCTCCTAACCAAAGTGCATGACATAGAGAATTACTCTCAGTGGAATAACCTGAGGCATTTAGGGCTACCTTAAGGGGTGGACACTTGGACATGATCCAGTTTTTGCAACAGCAAATATTAGCCATCCTGAATATCCTGAACTGCACTCTCGTCAAAATAGAATGGGCCCACAGGAATGTGACTCCCTACCCTAAGCCTGGTGAATGACCATGTCCAGTGCTTCTCAAGCTCTTAATGTACCTAGTTAAAGAAAATATATTTTAGCTAGCATGACAGTGGGGACCACTTTGATGGTAAGGGCGTTTGCTTTCCTTCTTCCAAAAGTTTTCCTAAAAACGTTCTCACCGATAACAACCTTACACTAAAGGCAAATGGCTGCTCACACATTTGTGGATAAAGGTTACCTTAAAGTACCCAGCTTCACTCAGAATGATCCTGAATGGGACACAGTACCAGTCTGACTCCTCCAAAGCAGTGGCAGACTTCATCTACAAACAGTGGCTGAAGTACGCATTCATTGCCTCCCCATTTGAACAGCCTCCTCCTCACAGGCATATCCCTATGGACACTGCTGGCCCTCTGCAACATGTTACTTCAGGGCCCCCCCAAGGGATAATGATGGGGCTTGGGTCTAGCAAAAAAATAAGGTAGAAAGTGTTACAAGGTCAAGGTGCACCAGAGCTTCCCTATGCCTCTCCTAACAACTCTTTGGTAATCTCAGATGTGCTTACTCAGAACTGCTACTCTCCTTTGACATGCAGTACAAATAATTTTAACACTCACCACCATATTAAAAGATGCTGCTGACATAAAAACTTTTGAAAAGTGCCATGCTCTATTCCAGGTGCATGTAAAAATATGTGTCTTAATGCATTTTGGACAAATGCCTTTTTTAAAAGACTTGTCAAACACAGAGACAGACTATTTTGTATAGTGTCAAATAACGTCACATTTCAGTGCCTTATAATGATGTCATAAAACAAGGGTCCATTGTTTACATAAATATGTGAATAAATACATATTTAAACATATATAAATACATAATGAGTTAAAAAATTGAGTGCTATACATTTAAAAAAGCAATCAGAAAAAGCATTCAATTTATTTTGCTTCAGTTGCCACATTATGCTGAACCCAGATGGAAACTTAAACTGAGGTTTTCAAGGTTGCCACTTCAGGATCACAGTTTCCCCTGGTACTAACCTAACATCTGCAAATAAAATGTACACAATTAATCAGTATATCAAGAAACTCTGTATTTAGTAGTATGTTATTTCTTTTATACATATTTTATGTGATATACAATTGATATTCCAGTGTTTTATTATTGCAGATAATTCAGACACATGATTTCAACTTTGTTGTTCCATATTGCTACCATACTATAATAAAAAATTAAAACTTGTTATCTTGTATACAGTAAAACATCAAATCCTCCATTAAGACTAGGGTATTTACTGTACATGTGCCTCATGTGTATATCCAAAACCCTTCACTTTTCAGGAGCAAATTGTCAAAATCTTCTCTCACGAGTTTTTAAATACTTTTATCAATTGCTGTAAACATGTTCCCATTCATTCCTCATAGTCATAATTGCAATATGTGCTGCTGTGGCATACTTTAAGTCCTCTTTCTCTGTTGCTCGCAGTGATCTCCCACTGTTTTTCTGATGTAGAAGGTACCGCATTTACAAATAGCCGCATAAATCATGCCACAGCTAAAGCAAGAAATAAAGTGTCTGATTTCTAATTCTGTAATGATATGTGGGTTCACAAAAAATTTTCAGGTTTTATAACATTGCAGTAGGTATAACTTCCCACACTTTTATTTTGGAGCCAAGTCCCATTTGAAGCCACCTCTTGCCAACTATGGACTAATTTGTCCTTTAAAGTAGTGGCCTTCCTATAGACCATGCGTGGAGGTGCATTTTGCTATTCCAGATATACCAGGGTCTCCTCTCAGTATATGCCAGTCGCATTTTATAATTTTTTCCAGACAGGAGGCATGTACAGAGTATGTTGTTAGAAAGTTAAACATACATTTTCATTGATATTACTCTGTTCAGTGTGTAAAGGTTCTTGCCTATCGTCATGTGTTACTTTTAGCTTGTTCTAAAACCTAATCTTTAAAGCCTCATTCTTTGAATCTGTCAATTCATCTGCAGCTCTTTTAAAATGTTGTGTAGTGCTACAGTTACACTTCAGTCTTAAATATTGCCCTTTTGGTATATTATTAATTACGTGCCTAGGATGGCAACTGGATGACAATAATAATGTATTTCGGTCAGTCTCTTTTCTATAAACATCAGCGCTGATGTCATCATTTTTTATAGTCAGATCCAGATAGTTTACTTCTTCTTTGCTTGCCTGGAAAGAGAATCTTAGATCAGGGTTAGTTGCATGTAAATATTCAAGAAATTTCTCAAATTCAGGTACGCTTCCCTTCCAAATTATCAGAACGTCATCGATAAAGTGGCATCAGAGATCTAACTTTTCAAAAGAAGGGTTTTTATCAGGATCTCTAACACACTCTCAGTCCCACTTATCAACATACAAGTTAGACATGCTGGAGGCAAAGGTGCCCTTGGTTTGGAGGTAGTGTTTCTCTAGGAAGGTAAGGATATTAAAGTTTTAAACAAATTCAGAAAGTTTGACCACAAAAAGGTAGGTGGCAATACGTCATCATCTCTAGAGTTTAAATAGAATACTATATCTTCTAATGCCTCTTCCTGAGGGATATTTGTGTATAACGATTCTATATCCATAGTGATCAAATATGCATCCTCTTCTAACTCAATGTCATCCAAAACTTAAAATGTTGTTAGTATCTTTAATATACAATCCTAGGTTTTCTACTAAAGAGCAAATGTGAAAGTCAACATACTGGGAGATTGGTTCTGTTAAAGAACCTATCCCACTAACAACATGTCTTCCAGGTGGTGATAACAAACTCTTATGGATTTTTAAAAGGGTATACAATTTGACTCTTGTAGGATGCTCTACTATTAATAACTCTTTTTCTTATTTGGGTACATACCCTTATCATATGCCTCTAGTAGAACTTCATCAATTCTCCATTTGAATCCTGCTGTGGGGTCCAATAAAAAGGTTTTTTTATAGAATCTCACATTATTGAGTTGTTTTAAACATTCCTCAATACATTTCTCAGAATCCTGAATCACGATACTGCCGCCTTTGTCAGCTGGTTTTATGACCACAGTAGTATCTTTCTGTAAGTTTTCCAGAGATGTTTTTTCTTCTGTAGTTAAGTTGTTATATTGGATTTCAGGCAGGTTTTCAAAAATAGATTCAACTTGCTGTTCACATAGGGTGAGATATTCAAAGGAGTTGTGCATGGTACAACAGGGTTGCGCCATGCGTAACCAACCAATGCACCCCGGCTTGATATTCAAAGGGGAGGGTTGCACTGTGCAACCCCTGATGTGCCGGGGTGCACCAGTAATGTATGCGGCACAAGTGCGGGGGACATGCCCATGCATATGCAGCACATCACGATATTCAGCCCGGGATGTGCGGTGCATATGCAGGCACAACCCCACCTTGCGCCATTCAGGGGGGCACAGAGTTGTGCCCGTTTAAACAGGGAACATGTTGGGGACACCCACAGGTGGGCTGCCATGTTGCAGGGTGCAACACAGAAGCCGCCTGCTGTGGGTGGCCACCTGACCTCCCAAAACACTGTCCCAAGCCCCCTGCCTAGGGAGCGCTGTGCCCCCCCCACCCTGTAGCCTAATCACGGGCATAAGTAAAATATCTCCCTGGTAGTCCAGTGGATTGATCCCATTGCCCAATCGTAGGCATAAGTTGAAATATCCCTGGTGGTCCAGTGGACTGCTCTCCATAGCCCGAACATGGGCATGAGCACTAAGTTTCCCTGGTGGTCCAGTGGACCGCTTTCCAATGCCTGATCACAGGCATATGTGTACGTTAACCCTGGTGGTCCAGTGGAACTCCCCAGTGCCCAATCATGGGCAGAATTTCCAACTACCCTGGTGGGTCCACTGGTACCCCTCTCACCCACTCCACTGAGGCCCTCACACCCTGCACCCCCCATCAGCAGCAGACAGCAGCTCCCCACCCACAAGCCGCCTGGCTGCCCACTGACTGACAGTGTACAGTAGGGCTATATGCTTATTGGTCCACTGTGTTGGCCAATGGGCGTGCAGCCCATACTGTACTACACAGTCCCGACTTGTGAATGAACATTCATTCACAATTCAGAACTGTGTAGTACAGTATGGGCTGTATGCCCATTGGCCTATGCAGTGGACCAATAGGTGTACAGCCGTACTGTACTCTGTCAGTTGGTGGGCAGGGGGCAGCTTTGCGTCAGGAGCTGCTGCCCGCTGGACCGGGAGGGCAGGGTGGTGGGGGCCTCCCAGTGGGTGGGTAGGAAGGGGGGTACCACTGGACTACCAGGGTTTTGCTATGGAGATTCTGCCCTTGATTGGGTGCTGGGGGGGTTCCACTGGACCACTAGGGTTACCGTACACATATGCCCACGATCAGGCATTGGAAAGCGGTCCACTGGACCACCAGGGATACTCAGTGCTTATGCCCATGTTATGGCTATAGAAAGCAGTCCACTGGACCACCTGGGAGTGACTGTACATATGCCCATGATTGGGAAGGGGATAGCGGTCCACTGGTCCACCAGGGAGATATATAACCTATGCCCGTGATAGGGTGAAGGGGTACAGTCCACTGGACTACCAGGGCTATATGCGCTTCGCTCTGCCAAATGGGCGCTCGTGCTGAGCCCATTGAGGGAAGGGGGCATTGGTCCTCGACGGCTGCAGCCTGGCAGGGTGCCAGGCGCTAAGTCGACGGGGATCGACCCACCGCATGCAAATGGGGCTGTAATGATCTGCAAATGGCCCCATTTGCACCTTGCATGCATAATGGCCTCATTTGCATGCCCAGTGCTGAATATCACAGTTGATGCACCTAGCTAAATCGCGACTTGGCGCTGAGCATCCCCCCTGCTCCTCCCGTTATTTGGCGCTGGTGCAGTGCCACTGCACCATGCATAGCGCGTGCACCCTCAGTGCCATATTCAATGGTGCTGAGCCATGGTGCAGCACCGTTGATTATCACCTGGTCCCTGCCCTGGCGCAGCCCAGATATGCTGCAGCAGGCTTGCGCCCCTGCCTGGCGCAGTCTGAATATCCCACCCATAGTCCCTTAAAGGTTATAATGGCTGCACTGGATGGTGGGTTGAAGTACAATTTTCCTCTGAACCTTCATTGATTACTACTAGTGACTTCTGTTTCATTTATTGTCCCCACTAATATATTTTCATCTGCCTACCTGCTGTTTTCCAACTCTTTCCTTTTAAAGAAGGATTTCAAACTTAAATTGTGACATGCTATTTGAATATCAACATATGTTTGAAACTTGTTTATGGGTGAGGTTGGTGAAAACAAGAGACCTCTGACTTCTACTCATGCTCCTGACCCTGCTACTGCCACCCCAACAGCTACTCCACCTACTCCTGCAAGTGAAATTACCACTGCTAGCATGGTTCAGCAGCAGGCGCCTTCAGCTTTATCTTAAGGAGATCAGGCAGCAACACTGCTAATTCCTTCACTTGCTTACCTCCCTTCAGCTGTGGCCTGCTAGCAGGCTGGTCCAAAAGCTCTGAGGTCACGGCAGAAGCTCCCTGGATTTAGCAGCCAAACTATTAGCACTCTTTAACTTTGTTTTTGCCATGGGAACCTCTAAGGTGGTGTCAGCGTGGCTCAGTTGGTAGCACATCCGCCTCTGGACCAGAAGGTCATGGGTTCTCGTCCCACACCGGGATTGGACTTGCACCTAAAAATTGCTGGCATCCGAGTGCAGTATTGGGGGGTGCTGTACTGCTGGGGTGTGCCGTCCTTCAGATGAGATGTTAAACCGAGGTCCCTTCTGCCCATCCTGGTGTTGTCCTGGTGGGTGTTCAGGTGGAAGTAAAAGAACCCAGGGCACTCTTCACAAAGAGTAGGGAACATTCCCGGTGTCCTGGCCAACATTCCCCTTCCCATAAACTGGTTCATGCAATTATCCAGGCTGTGTGTGGGTGATGATGTGTGATATGGCTGCCACCACACATTCAGTCACTTCACTACCAGTCTAGCATTGCTTGTAAAGCGCTTTGGATGTATGAAAAGTGCTATATAAATGCTGATTCTTCTTCTTCTTCTAAGGCCTCTGACAGTGGTTTTATCTCTAATTTCCACATCCCACAATACTTGAGGTTCTCAAGTAGCTTCTGCCTTGTGGCTGCCAGGTGAGCTCCTTTATCACCTCGGGTTTCAGGCCACTGGGCTTGTACTTTGACACAATATGGGATCCTGGAGATCTTGCTGGTGGGGCTGCTCACCGCTGGACTGAGGGCTTCCTCCTGTGGGACTTAAATGTGTCTCTTAATAGACCTGCATGGCATTCTTCTCAAACTACCTCAGGATGGTTCCAGAGTATTGGACTAGCCAAAAACCATTGGGACTTTTGACTTTTGCATAATTTCAACTTTCATTTTTCTAATTAGCTAATTTCTCTGCATTATGTTTGGTTCATTGGATTTCCAATTCTCACATGTAGTTCAAATGTTTTGCTGCTTCTACTTTTTGCTAACTGTTCTGGTTCTATGTCTTTCACTGGTACTCCATGATGGATTGGCTTCCACCCACCTTTATTTTAAGGGCTCCAGGTATTTAGTTTTTAGTCCACCAGAAAACTTACCCCACTGATTGCCAAGGGAGGATATACCCCCCCACCTTGCCTACAGGTGTCTGGTACATCCATAGTTACTGGTCACCCTGGTATCAGGCTTTCAAAGGGCAGCCTACTAACTACTCATACGTGGTGCACTACTGTTAGCTGCTGCAGCCTTTTAGTTGTGCCCTTTGAAAATGTTACAGCCTACTGTGCTTCCTCTCTCTTGCCTGAGGTACCCTCTATGGTGGCTGAGGGTGATGTGAGGCATGCACATTTGTATAACTTTGCAGTACATGATGGGGTATAGCAACCCTGAGCTCCACTGCTTGAACCTCTGTGGCGAGTCTAAGTTTTGGACTATGGCAATTGCCACACTTGAGAGTTAGCAGAACCCTCTCTGACCATTCTAAGGGGACCAGCCTGAGACTGTCTGGGTTACTTCTTATAAGGTGCACTACTGGAGGCCTCGCATTGCACCCCTTCCCACATGACATTTCTAGGCCAGATAACTTCCCTCACCCCTCATTTAAGCCAAAGCATTAGTATTATTGTTCAATTGCAGTCCTTGTTGGCAATGTAAAATGTATTTTTGCTGTTTACTGTTCTCCCAAGACATTTCCTGAGGAGTACCTTTTTTCTTTGAGTGTTTTCACTCACACTTGTTTGGTATGATTAACATTGTTCCCCTGTTCTGCTGAGGCCTGAGTCTTGACATATCCTTTCTGTCAATTTCTAGGCTTGGTTGGTGGAATAGGACAGTGGTCTTTCCATTTACTGTTATGCAAAATCTATAACTGTTATGGTTGTTATTATGAAGTACAGTAGACTTTTCTAGAAACAGTTAATTCTTCAAGTGTTTCTTGCTATCCTCTCCTCAAACTTTTATGTGCACTGCTAAGTATTTTTTCCTTAGGGTCAGAGGTGACACAGGTACTCCCTACCTGCCTGCCATCACCTGGGTATATTAATTTAGATCTCTCTACTATTTCCCATCTGTTAAAAAACATATATTTATATTCCCCCACAATGGCCCCTGTGACATGTGTATCTTGGAATATGAGGGGATAAAACACCCCATAAAATGTAAAAAAGTTCTCATTAGATTAAAACCCCTGGATGCAAAGGTAGCCCTTCTCCAGGAAACCAAACTAACCTTGGCCTAGGTCACCAGATTGAAGCAGCAGTGGGCGGGGGAGAAGGTCCGCAACTGCACTGCCTCTTCAAAGATAGGAGTCTTGATACTGGTGCACAAGCATTTGTCATGGAAGGTGGCCAGGATCTGCAGTGACATAGCAGGGTGGTAGATTCTGGCTGAATTTGATACTCCAGGTGGCTCTCTCCTTATTACCAACTTATATGGCTTTAATTGAGACTACCTGGGCTTTTATGCATCCCTCTGCTAAATTATCTCTGACTGGGTGAACTACGCCACGGGGGGGATGGCATACCCATAAATCTGTACCAATTGGATCTGGACATTGTTACTCCTTGGCTGAGGGATGTTTTCCTCGAAGTCCATCATGCCACCTGCCTTCCCTCTACCCGATGGGAAGCTAGTGTTATGGCATTGCCTAAAGAGGGTAAGGACACTTATCAGTCGAGTTATAAGCCAATCTCTCTCATAAATGTGGAGGCAAAGGTTCTGTCTAAATTCTAGCCTCCCATCTACAAGCTCTTCTTCCCTCTCTGATCCAGTTTTTGCAGTTTGGTGTTGTGATGGGCCATTTTAGCTTGGACCACCATAGGACCCTCTTTTCACTGATGACAGTGGCTATGATGTCCCCCACTCCAGCCGCAGCGGTAGCTATGGATTTAAAAAAAGCTTTTGAGTTGGTGGACTGGGGGTACCATTACCTATTTCTGAAGAAATTGGGTTTTGGCCTGGATTTGATGTCTGGATCTGGACTCTATACACATCTCCCTTGGCCAGGCTTCTGACTAACTCTACTCTTCCTCCCCTTCCCCCAGAACAGATGTGCCTGCCAGTGTTGTCCCCTCTCTCCAATGTTATTTGTCTTAGCTATCAAATCCCTAATGGAAGCGATCCATCAACATTCCTCCTTGGGGGAAAATAATAATGAGAAAGCATGAGCCTTCCACCCTGCTTTAGGCAGGTGACTGCTTGGTCCTCTTTCAGAACACCCCCTGAAGTATCCTGGCATTCATAGCTCTTCATAGTAACTGTCACAGTATTTTGTGGCTGAAAACCAACCTGAGACAGAAATCCTACCACTTCACCCTTCTTTTTTTTTATTTACTATATTTTATTAAAATTCCAGCATATACAAACAGTTAACAACCAAACATCAAAAGGAAAACAAAACCCCTACCCCCCCTCCTTCCACCCACTCCACGGAGTGAGCAAATGAGCAATAGACATCCATATCTTGCTGCATGCATAGAACTAAATACAATGTTTAAAAGACCATAAACTTTTGGCAAAACTTCAGGAACCTACTCAAGGGGAAGATGATAGTGATAGTAAAGTATACAGTTTACCTCATTTTTTATGGTACAGCTCCATTCAGTTCTGGAGACTAGCTATCATCTTTTCAGTTTTTTAAATTATAAAGCAGTTCATTAAACCATTCAGAATAGGTGATCTCAATCTGATCTTTCCAATGGTGCAGTACTACCTTCTTCACAAAAAGAGAAAAAAATGATAAATAGTATCTTCTTTACTTAACCTGGACACCAGAAAAGTCCCCCACTAAACATACTACAGGAGTAAAATATTCTGTTAAACTCAGTAAAAGGTCCATTCAGGTTTTAATCTTATCTCATAGTGACAACACTTTCGGGCAGTCCCATAATACATACAATAGGGAGCCTTCCGTCTGTTTGCACCTAAAGCACAGGGAGGATGTCAGCTTCCCCATCTTTGCAAAGTGAACAGAAGTGAAATAAATAGTATGTAATATATAAAATTGAGTAAGTCACAGCTTATCATTGGTTAAGTAGTGGTACATGTCTGACCAGATGCGGTCCCAATTAAAAGTGGCATCAGGTAATACAGAGGACCAATACCCGGATCAACCTGAAGCTTCTGGAAAGAGTTTAATAAGTAATAGGGAAGCCACACAGGAGACCGAATGTGATTGCCATGCATAAGTTTGGAGAAGATGAAGGAAGTCACAGTGAGTATTATTCCAAGACGCCACTCCAAACCAACGAATCATCTAATGTCTAAGTTGGTAAATTTTAAATACTTGCGTATGTGGTAATTTAAAACATGCCATCAGTTCTGGGCTACTAAGGATACAGCCCTCAGAAAGAAAGTCAGACATAGTCTTATCCTTTAGCCAAGGCCACCATGCTGGGGTCAATACCTGTCCTCTCAATTTAAGATCAGGGTTGTTACATAGTGGTTGGGAGATATCTGTAAAATTGTTATAACACATGGCTTTGAGCATGAATCTTGAAGGAGGTAAAAATAACTGAGTTCTTAAATTGCAGAGGGAGTCACTTCAGCGGAGTAAAAAATAAGCTTTCTGGCGAGAGTCTTGCTTCTGCAATCTGGTGCAACTCTATCTGGAGCCGCAGCAGGATATATAGGGGCAAATCCAATGGCAATGGAGCCCAAGGCCACCTAACATAATTAGCAATATGGCCAGCCAAATAGTATATAAAGAAGTTAGGTAGCCTAAGCCCACCAAGACTTCTTGGTGCCCCTAGGCAGGAGTAGGCTCAATGTGGGGTTTTACCTTTCCATAAAAAATGGGAAATAACACCATGAAGTTTTTTAAACCAACTGATGGGAAGTGAGAAGTTTAACATATTTAAAGGATAAAACAAGAAGGGAAGGACATTCATCTTAATAATACTGATCCTGCCTTGGAGAGATAGAGGAAGGGATGTCCATCTATGCAGATCCTGCTGAAGGGTAGTTATCAAATCATGTAGGTTATACTTCTTCATCAAAGTAAACATCTGGGAAAGAGTAATGCCTAAATACTTAAGCTTGTTCCTCCAGACAAGACCCAGATGGGCAAACTCCAAAGGCGTGACTGCTGGAGTCAGGGGCATTATTACTGTCTTATCAATGTTACATTTATAGCTGGAAGACTTGCCAAACTCATAGATAATATCCAGCACAGCAGGCATAGAGGCTGCAGGATCTAATAAATACAGCTAAATAGCATCTGCATATGCGGAGAGCCTGAGATCAAATGGGCCAGCTGAGATCCCCTGAATAAGGGATTAAGTCAGAAGGAGATGTAGTAAAGGCTCCAAGTAGAGACCGAACAACAAAGGGGATAAGGACAACCTTGATGAGTACCTGACTGTAGAAAAAAAACAGTTGACAGCACCCCATTACAATAAATATGAGCACTGGGTTGTGAATATAACATTCAGATCCACTTAATAAATGAGGAAGGGAAGCAGAATTTATCTAGAACCAGAAGCAGAAAAGCCCAGTAGACCCTCTCAAATGCTTTTTCCATGTCCAGGGAGGCCAAGGCCATTGGCTGATTGGTCCCCATGGATGCGGAGAAGATATGAAATAACTTTTGCAAATGATCCACCGATGAATGACCTTTCATAAAACCTACTTGCTCTGGACCAATCAGTCCCTCCCTTACCTGCATTATTCTATTGGCCAAAATTTTAACAAAAATCTTGGATGTCAGGAATAGTAGGTGGATTTATGGGAATGCTATACAAGTGAAAATAATACAATCCAAACTCCTGAACAATATCTTTAGGGGATGTTTTAAGGGAACTGTCAGTCAGGGAAATAATAGAGACAACCAAGCAAGAAGTTTTTTGTTTCTTTAACCACAAACAAGTAGATGGCCCGCCTTATCTGCTTGGTCTACATAAGTCAAATGAGTTTTCAAAAGGGCATATTCAGCTCGTTCTCTCAGGCTCTCCACATAGCGGTTCCTCAAAATTGCTAAAGAGATATGTTTTTCTTCAGATGTTGCTGATGAGAGACTCTTCTCTTTGGCTCGAATCTGTTCTAGGAGGAAATGAAGAGCAGTCTCCCACTTCTTCTTTCATACGGATGCCATTCTGATAAATTCCCCACATAATACACATTTGAGGGAACACCAAATCTTATTCATATCAGGTATGGAGCCTTCATTATGCTCTCTAAACTGGATTATAAGATCCTTAATTTTGGAAAGAACCATGTCCTCCTAAAGGAGTTGCACATTAAGTTTCCAGATCATATCCCTATGAAGGTTAGGGGTGAGAGTACATTCCAAACAGGTAGATGAGTGGTCAAAAAGTACTCTGGGGAGACTCCTCTTTCCACCACCCCTGCCAGAATAGCTGTACTGACCAGAAAGTAATCCAGTCAAGAAAAGTACTTGTGGACTGGCGTATAAAACGTATATACTCGAGCCAATGGGTGTAATACCCTCCAAGGGTCACACAGTCCAGTTGTATCCATCAAATCATGTATTGAACATTGGGCACGGGATAGACCTGGAGTTTGGCTACTAGACCTGTCTAAATCTGATGTAAAGGTCAAATTTCAATTGCCGGCCAAAATTATGGGGATATGCAGATACGGAGCCAGTATAGTAAGCAAGTCAATGAAAAAACTGGGGGAATCAGTGTTGGTCCCATAAATGCAACCGAGAAGAACCTCAGAGTGATCCAACACTCCTTTTATAAACAAATAGTGGCCCTAAGGGTCCTCTACACAGTGTTGCAATTGAAAATTGTTCCCTTTAAAAATCAAGATTATCACCTCCCTTTGAGCTGTACAGTTCTCAGCTGCAAATGTCTGGCTAACCATCAATCTGTGAAAGAGAAGTCCTTCCACAGAGAGAAGGTGGGTCTCCTGAAGAAAAGCAATCTGGCAGTTAAGTAATTGAAGGTGTTTTAAAATTTGGTAGTGTTTCACCCTGGAGCAAGCTCCTTATACATTCCAGGTGACATATTTTCATAATAACATATTCAAGTTTAACAACAAAATCAATAATGACTCAAACATATAAGTCAATGCATGCTGAAAAGGATAAGTCCTGTATCTCCAAGGATTTAAAAAAAAAACTTAAAATCCATAGCACAACATTGACGTCTGAGTAGAAAAATAGCAAACCACTAAAATCCACCAAAGGTTCACTGAATAACAGATATGCAGGGGTAAAACCCAGAAGCTAAGCAACTGAGAACCTACAAAGGAGGTTGAGTTTGTGCCCCTCCCCCCAGAAAATGTCCCAAACAATCCCAAACAAACCCCCAAAAAAGTCACCAAAATTAGAACCCCCTCCAAGAAACAACCCACAATAACAACATCCCGCAGTCCTAACAACTGACCCTCCAAGTACATTCGGGTCATGATATTCCTATTCCATCTCATACCCGTATTCCTCCCACCACCCCCCAGATTACACTAAAATTCAAATGACTCATCCACCAACCCATAATAAATTTAAAAACAGTAACGTCATTGTCAAGACCCCCTTAAAATTTCCCAGATTCAAGAAAATTAATAATTAGGGCCTCCTGCAAATGTCCAGGATTAGTAAACAGTTGTCCCTGGAAGTATAACCACGTACCCAGTACAAACTCAAGACAGTTCACACCAGATTGCCCGAACATAATATTATTAACTGAAACCATTAGAAAATAATGAGCACATCCAGTCCAGCATAAATGTCCTTATTTAAAAGATACTGGAAGGAGGTCAAAGATAAAGAGATAGCAATTTGCAAGAAAGGGACCATATTAGTTCACACCCTGAGAATGGTAAAAGTTCAACTCAACACCGAAGGGACAACTAAATATAGCATGCCATCAAGCAACTGTCCATTGCTACCTCAGGTATTGTCCAACAAAATCAGAGGATCAGTGATACCCCGCTTTCTCCACTAGATGGAGCCAGTAACTAAGAAATTGGTCCCATACTAAAAGAAAGGCTCCAACTGAGAAAGAGAAAGAGAAAATAAAGAGTAAAACACAAATTATACAAGTCCAGGGCGAACATAATAGATGCAGCACTAGACACTCTTCATGCATTACCAAACTCTGCAGAGCAGTCTCACCAATAGAACACTCATAGATAACAATCCACATATACTGACATTACTGATGATAGGTACTAGAGCAAGCTGTTGCAAAGTAATACTGCAGAATATGTCCCCAAGCAGTTCAACAGATATCAATCCCATAAACCGAACACCGAGTGACTAATCTGTACCATCAACACAGGCGGACACCCATAACATGTAGCAGTCACTTGAATAAATCCAGGAAAAAAGATTTAAGGGTCTTTGCTGCTTGATCCACGGATTGAAAGCTGTGCCATTGGCCATTGTGATAGACTTGCAGGATAGCAGGATATTTAACCCTGTACTTGATACTGGCAGCAATGAGTTTCGTGACAATCTGGTTTAAAGTGGATCTCTTTTGCCGTACAGAATACGGCAGATCCTGCGTGATCCATATCTGCTTGCCTTGCCATTTTAGCTCTCGCACCTCTCTAATTTTCTCCAAGATATGTTATTTATCCAGATAATTTTAAAAGACAAAAAATTAGAGGTCTGGGAGGGGAGCCCTGTGGAGGAGCTGGCCTGAGGGACCTATGAGCCCTCTCCACAATGTAGGAAGATCCATTCGGGGAGGGACCAGCTATTTTTTCACAAAACTTTTGCACAAAAGGAATCACTACTGATCCTTCCTCTCCCTCCAGCAATGCTAGGATTACCCAGTTATTCCTGCAGAAGCGATGTTCTAGATCCTCTAGTTTATTCTCCATCATTTTCATTCTCTGCTGCAATTTAATAATGTCCAGCTCTACCTGTGCATGCCAGTCATCCAGCAAAGAAATTCTGACTTCGTTGTCCCCAGTGTGTTGTGCGAGAAGTTCCAAAGAAGATTGCATTGTTTGAACATCAGCCACCAAAGTTTCCAATGTGGCCTTAAGAGGAGATGGACCCTCCAGAAACTTCTCCTCCATAAGAGTGGCCTGGGGAGTAGCAGTTCTGGTTGCACCTACAGGTTGCACCTTAGCTCGCTTAGGCATTTTGTCACATGTCAGTACAGGTAGCAGGGTATGGTGAGGCAAAGATTCATGCATCTCAGCTTCCATATCAGGAGAAATCTGACAACCGGAGAAACACTTCAGCTGGCAGGTATCCAGGGATGCCCACAAAACCAACCAACAGTACAGGTTAGTGGAGAAAAGGAGCTAAAACAGGGTGGAAGAGCGGGAGCTATACAGAATACATCTGCTCAGGCACCCAACACGTGACCTCCCCATCACTTCACCCTTCTTGTCCCTCAATCATCTCTGTTCAGCATGGACTGAAATTGGCCCCACAGAGCATAAAAATACCTGGGGTCTGGGTACATCTGAATCCTAGTGAGATGGCAACAAAAAACATAATCCCACCTTTTGCAAAAATTAAAGGAAGACTGAAATAGGTGGAAATTGTTCTATATCTCCTTGGTGGGTAAATTCTTGATCATAAAAATGATGATGGCACCCAAATGTTGCATTGTCTGGAGCAATTGGCTGTGGATATTCCAGCACTATGGTTTGTCAAGATGGACCAGGTTGTCAGTAGATTATCTCTGAAAGATTACAGCCCCAGTGGTGTATTTGCTACTACTAAGGCAAGGCAAGGCAAATTTTATTTTTCAGGCACCGTACAATAAATACATACTAATAATACAAATAAATTAATATAGATAAAGCAATAAAAATGGCAGCATAAATAAATATAGTTACTGAGTATCTATATTAAAATTGAAACTCTAGAAAGATAAGACTGGGCACTCAGGGAGGACTAATATATTGGGTCTGGGAAGGCCTGATTAAACAGGAAGGCCTTGAGGTGGGCCTTAAAGACCTCAACCGAAAGGGCCTCCTGAATAGATGGAGGAAGTGAATTCCACAGGACGGGGCCAGTGACGCTAAAGTCTCTTTGCTGGTGGTTTTTAGCCTTGTCCTGAGAATTGCCAGGAGGCCCCAAGAGGAGGACCAGAGGGAGAGGACCGTGACAGCAGGTGTAAGAAGGTCCAACAGATAGCTAGGATCCAGCCCGTGCAGGGCGTTAAAGGTGAGTAAGCCCACCTTAAAGAGGATCCTCCACCTCACTGGCAACCATTGCAGGTCATGCAGAACCAGAGTAATATGTCAGAATTCTGATTGCCCAGTCAACAACCTAGCAGCCCTGTTCTGCACTAGCTGCAGCAGGTGGAGGTTACTCCCACTGAGATCCCGAGGTACAGTGCATTACAGTAATCAAGTCTAGAAGCCACAAAGGTATGTACTAAAGTGGGGAGCTCCATAGGTGGAACTAGGGTCTTAACCCGGGTGATATTCCTAAAATGGTAAAAGCTGGTCCGGACAATGGATGACACCTGGGAATCAAATGGCAAGCCGCTGTCAAAGGTCATGCCAAGGTTTTGCAGCCTGGAGGAGGCCCTCAATGGTACAGACCCCAGGAATAAACTGGTTTTAGCACCAGAGGGCTGCCTGTTCCATCTTCTGTTCAACTCCACCACAAGTACCTCTATCTTTATCGGAGTTCAGTCGCAACCAGCTGGAGGCCATCCAGTCATTGATCTCCACAAGGCAGTTGTTTAGTATGTCCACTGCACTAGAAACTCCTGGGGTATAGGAAAAATACAGCTGGGTATCATTGGCATAGCAATGAAAACCCAAGCTGTATTTCCTAATGAGCTCACCCGGGGCAGCAGATACACGGCAAACAGCACTGGTGACAACACCGACCCCTGAGGAACTCCACATGACAAAAGGCTAGAGGAGGAGGAGAAGAAATTCCCCATCACTACTCATTGCCTCCTGTTCATGAGGTATGACTCAAACCAGCAGATGACAGAGCTGGTGAGCCCACCAGATTCCCTCAGGTGGCCATGTAACACACAATGGTCTACCGTGTCAAAGGCTGAAGAGAGGTTGAGGAGGATTAGAATTGTCCCCTTCCCCGATCTCTAGCCCTGAGGAGATCATTGTGTACCCAAAGTAATACAGTTTCTGTACTATGCCTTGCACGGAAACCAGAGTGAAATGGCACATAAAGAATGAAGGCCATGAGGTGCTTTTCAAGTTGCTGTACCACAACCTACTCAACAACTTTTCCCCAAAATGGGAGGTTGGAGATCGAACGGCAATTCACCTTGATGTCAAAGTCAAGTGATGTTTTTTTCAGGAGGGGACAAACTCCTTCAAGGCATCCGGAAAGATCCCCTCCATCAGAGAACACTGAACAATCAAGGTGAACACCAGGCCAACAGTGTCGGCACATCTCATTAAGAAACACGTCGGCACTGACTCCAGTTCATAGTATGTGTGTTTTAACCTGAGAGCAACCTCAGTGACCTCCAATACCTACACTGGTTTAAACTCCCCTCAACCAGGTGGACCACTCTCTAGGCAATCCAGATGATCACATTAGGTCACTGTAAGGCTCACTGGTGGAATGCTCTGCCAGATGGCGGGCACCCTGTCCGAGAAGAATTGAAAAAACTCTTCACACAAAGCGTCAGAAAAAGTATTTTTCAGCTGGAGATGAGCAGGGTTTAGGAGCCTGTCCACAGTCCAAAAAAGCACCATTGGTTGATTCTTCCTGGCAGCAATCTTCCTGGACAGGAACGCTGCCTTCTTATGAGTGATTACCCCTGATACTCACTATAGTGTGAGCGCAGGGCCAGTCTATCCATCTCCAGGCAGGACCTCTGCCAGCAGCACTCCAGCCTCCGACAAACAATCTTTATCACCTTCAGCTCCCCATTAAACCAAGAGGACCTCAAGTGAGAAGATCTGGGTTGTACATAGGCTGGTGTGAGGGAGTCAAGTACTTCCATCATCACCCTATCATAACTGGTGACTGCCATGCCAGGACCCTCTACACATGCACTGTCCACACTAGATAGATCAGCTATCGCCAGAAATTCCTCCGGGGTCAAACCCCTCAAAGAGCAACAGCTGACCATCTCAGCAGATGGAGGGCTCTTGGGGGGCCCTGAGTGAGGACCCCACCCTGCAGTGATCGGACCAAATGACCCAGTCAGTCCTGAGGTTACTCACCTCAAGCCCCAGAGAGAAGACCAGTTCCAACATGTGGCCATCTTGGTGTGTTGCAGCAGAAACTTCCTGTGACAGGCCCAGAGATTACATAATCTGGAGGAGTTTATAACCTAGCCTAGAGTCTTCATCATTGGCCCAGGCATTGAAGTCCCCCAGGACGAAATACCGTGGGGACTCCAATGTCTCACTGGCGATGAGATCAGCTACCTCCTGTAGAAATTCACCTGCCGCCCCAGGGGGGCAGTAAATCAGGAGAATTCTACAACCTGTGCCCAGACCTCCATGCACAGCCATACATTCAAATGAGCCCGGTCTTCCCACTGAGTGCAAGGAAAAGCCAAGCTCAAATCTAAAGCAGATAACCACTCCCCACCCCTATATTCCACTCTGGGGCAGTGCACCACCGAGTATCCTGGGAGGATTGCAGCCTCTAAAACCGGGCCAGCATCGTTCCCCACCCAGGTCTCGGTAATGCAAGCCAGATCAACTGAGGAAATCAAGTCTGAAATAATGGCGGTCTTGTTCCTAATCAATCTGGCATTGCAAAGCACTGCTCTCAGGGGTTTGGTGGACAGTCTAGTCCTTCTGGCTACCTGCCCACTTGGTCTGGTGGGAGCCCTGGAAATGGGAGCCAGACACCTCTCATGTGTCACAAGGCCTCGTTGATATCCAGGGTGCCTTCTGCACCTAACCACCTCAAATCTGCCCCCTCATAATGCATGGGGCACCATGCCATACCCAACCAGTGTGACTCCTCTTTATCCCAACCTCCCAACATTGACATGCTGCAGTGGTAGAAATTGGAAGGTTGGTAAAAGGCTACATATCGATCAGCTGGGATGCTCCGTACACTATCCGGACTTGCTCCAGGCCCCACAGCCCTCCCAGGCACATAGAGTCCAACCATAAAGGGCCCCTGACAACTAGCTCACACACTCACTTCAATCACACTACTAATACAAACAGTAATACAAGCCACTCAAACACCATCCACACTAAATAAAAAAAAAAAAACAATACCCAGCCCCACTCCCACCCATCCACCAAAGGAAAGAGTAAGCAGAGCAGGCCTTAAAATTTCAAAGAGCAGTATTTCCCAGATCCCATTAAATTATGCCTAGCTAGTGCTTGGCCAGATATAGACAGTTATTGAAAAAAAAAAGGGGGGGGTCCCCATAAGGGACATTATAAGATGGCATGGGCTGAGTTTTCACTGCTATGCTGATGATGCTCAACTATACTTGTCTTTTGTGTCCGAACAGCAGGATGCTGAGATCCAAGACTGGATGAGAATCAATTGGTTGAGGTTAAATCCAGACAAGATGGAGGTACTAGTGGTGGCATCTGGTTGCCCGAGGGCTAGTGTGCAATCTGGTTGAGTCTCAGGGCTTAGGCTCCGGTACACCCAATTGCCCAACTCGGTCAAGGTGAGGAATCTTGGAGTGGGGCTGGACTGCGGTTTAACTCTTGAGTCTCAGGTGTCGGCCATAGTACAGAGTGCATTTTACCATCTTCACAACATTTCCAGGATTAAACACCAGGGGCCGGATTTTCCAACGTGAATGAATGTTGCAAGCCCTCGGTGCACCAAACATATGGCACACAGGGCTTGCGGCATTCACCGGGCAACATTCAGGAATTTCTATCCATTGCACCCAGCATAGGTCCTTAGATCACAAAAGTGTGGTCTTGCTTGTGCCATCCCTCCATGACAAAGTTACAGTTCTAGCGCCAGAGCATTGGCGCAAGCAGCCGTAAGTCATGGAAACTGTCACAACTGCACCCGAGAATGGAAATTTGGGTGCAGTTGTGGCAAAGGGGAATGGTGCATCACAACAATCAAAGTGCTGTGGTGCAGAGCTGGATGCCAGCCCTGCACCTCCTTTGGAAAATATGGCCCCTGATTCCCTCGGATGATCTGCCATCATTGGTCCATGCTTTCATGACATCCTGGCTTGACAACTGCAGTGCCCTTTACCTGGGGCTATCAGGGGCTGAGCTCTGCCACTTGCAACTGGTGCAGAATGTGGCAGCCAGGTCATTGACTGCCTTTCAAGGTCTTGTCACATTATGCCTGTGCTCCACTCTCTGCACTAGCTGCCTGTCAGGTGGTGGATCACCTTTAAGGTCAAATTGCTGACCTATAAGGCCCTGCACAGACTGGGACCTGGATACCTGAAAGACCTTCTACAGCCTTACTGCCCAATCCATCCCCACCAGTCAGCTGATGAGGGCCTTCTGGTGATTCCTAGAGTATGTTTAAAGTGTTCTGGTGCCCGAGCATTTTCGTTCTTGGCACCAACCCTATGGAATTCTCTTCCTCCCCCCTAGCAGAGAGGCTGTATCAGTAAATGCTTTCACAAGGGAGCTGAAAACATTTCTTTTTTAGGGAAACATTTTCCTCAAATTAATTAACCTGAATTGCTCTCGTTTTATGCATATTGATTGTGTTTTAATCTGTTTTAATAACTTTGCTCATGTGTACAGCGCCTTGAATCACAATTGAAAAAGAGCACTTAATAAATAAACTAAATGAAAATAAACTAAACTAAATGTTGACTATGGGGTAGAGAAGCAGATTGACATCAACAACACAGCTTGACGAAACAAAAATGAGATGCACAGGTTGTCAGGATTGCATTAATAAAATGGATAGCACTGATGACATCAGGGGCCTTCCTAAGGAGAGGAGTAATGGTGAGTAGGGCCACCATCCATCTCCATCCAACAGTGGAAACCTACCTAAGGAAACTAGGGAATATACTAGAAACCCAATTAAAGGGGAGGAAATATTCCAATTTGTTGGAAAGCTCTCACAATCCCTCTAACAGGAACACCATAAAGGGTTAGGAGAGACCTCTTGCAACAGCAGGTACTCTGAAGTGAGAAAGGACCACCAAGGCAGGAAGAGGAGAGCGATAACTACTGAGGCACTCAGCTGGCCTACTGACTGAAACAAACTTGGTGAACCAGAGGCAGTCATAGCAAGAATAGCTTTTTAAGGTGCCACATTGATGCCAAAGCCAAAGAATCACTCCTGGGTTGTAAGGGCTCCAACCCTCAGCAGCTGAAGTCTTACTTTCTGCATCAAGAGGTGCACCATATGACTGCCTGGAGTGAGGACATTCCCACTATGGGTCAGATGAGAAGGACCAGCCCCAAGGTTCACATGCTCAAGATGCAGACTTCATGAGTACAGAGTGAGACTGTTGGCTTACAGGGAGAGCCCTGAGCTAGAAAAGGTAATGGACATGGTGGGCATGCCTCCGGTTTATGAATGACAGCATGAATCAACTTTTAGTGCTAGATAGGAGGAGGCCAGGTAAAGCCAGGAGCCATAGATCAGATAGCAGATTATTGATGAGGAGGCAGGGCAGAGCAAGTGGCTGTATATATTGATGAGGAGGCAGGCCTTGAAAGGTTGCGAGCGAACTCTGCAACAACAAGATTGAACAGTTGTGAGTGAACTCTGCAACCATGAAAACTACCAAGGCGGGGCCTGGGTGAGGTAGGAGGCTGCATTGAGAGCCAGTGTTTGTTGGTTTTATAGTAGTAGCAACCAGCAGAAAACAAGCCAACCAATTCATTACAGAAGCTGAATTGATGGTGACATAGAAGGTAGGTGTTTAGGCAGTGAAAGGCTGTGATGTCAGTGATTGAATTAATAAGATTTAAAGTAAATGAATTAACGAGGTTTATCAGACAGAAGATATGTAGCAGGATTTGCAACAGCATTTGCAACAACAATAAAAAATGGGCAGCAGCATAGGTAAGCATGATACATCACATATGAGGTAAGCTAAATTAAGTATATGCTTGGCCAACCAGTTCAAGAAGGGAGCAAATCGTAGTTTACATAAAAGCATTTGATGCTATGGTTTCAGCACGAATAGTGAAGTGATATGATTGCATGAATAGTGAATTGATATGATTGGCATGAATATCTTAAACGCCATTAAGGCAGACATAGGTTATTCCAGTAAGAAGCATGCAGTGCAGTAATGGAATGCAATGAATATCTGAAGGCCATGTAGGCTGCAAGGTCAATTATTTATATATGGATAAGTGAAAGCCATTTACTCAAGAAAGCAGGGCAAAATCATATAGCTTACATAAAGCTTGCTGCTGCTACTCAGAGCCACAATGCCCCACCTTGACATCACAGTCTCCTGCCATGGGAATAACAGGAAGCCACAGCTGAGCACCATGATACCAAACAGCACTGTAATGTTAATAGGGTAGGAACCCCCGAAACAGAGGTGTTTTTAATGGCAAGGTCCTGGTTAAGGACACAGCCTAATGATAGAAAGCCACTGAGGCAGTAGAGCAGCAGTAAACTGCAGCAGAGCCACAGAATAGGGAGTAGCAGCTAGCTTTGCAGAGTGAGCCTGGACCACGTGCAAATAATTAAGCAGGAAACACAAGAGACAGCAGAGAAACAGCAATGGGAGCTGAATCACACGATAATTGCAGGAAAACTGAGGACTGTTAGGCAGGAAAGCAGCAGGCTGAGCTGAAGCATGCAGATAACAAAGCAGTGAACTGAGGGCTTGCAAAATCTGCTGAGTAAATGGAGCCTGAGAGCACAGGCACAGGGCAACTTAAGATAAGGAAACAACAATATGTAACCTGAAGCACAAATAAACAATGCAGGGTGCTAGAAAACTTGAAAACCCAAAAGAAACAAAGCAAACACAAGTACAGGAGCAGAAAGGAAACAAGCACACAAGGAAGCATGTCACAGATGGAGGCAAGCAATACAAACCAAAAGGAGGATAACGCAAAAAAACAGAAGTCCAGCACAAACTAAGCAGAGCCCAAAGCACAGAAGCATGGGGGAGCCCCAGCAGGCCCCAAAGGAGAAGACAGACCAACAGAGCCTCTGGCTGGCAAAGGCAAAGAAAAAGTGCTTCAGAAGGAGGCTGGGAGGAGCTGCTTATATAGCTCAGGAAGGACGAGTGACTGGTTGCTCACCCCATTAAACTACAGGCATAGCCTTGCAAAAAATGGAGCAACAGTTGGCTAGTTAATTCCTTGTGTGATTGTAATGTAAAACATGCAGTACAGTAGAAGACTGTAAATGGGGTCTATTGCATAGATGTCTTTCTTTCTCAATTAAGCAGATGTCCCATTTATCAGAAGCCACACTACCAATGTACCTCTGAGCATCAACGTACACTTGCACATCCTGTTTTCTCTTTGGAATGTGCTGCATCCATCTTTGCCTTTCCACTGCACTCTTTAGAAGTGTATGCTGTTTTCCCAACTTGAACACAACAATAGATTTTCTGGTCACTGCACTGCACTGCGCCATGCCGTTGATCTGCGCACTGGCTTGGACTGTACAGCATGTAAATAAGCAGTTGTACCAGGAAAGGAGATGGCTGAAAGGTTTGAGAGCTGAAAATAGGGAGTGGGTAGAGTCTTACATGGTGTGAGAGTGGTGTGAACATGGGATGGCTGGGTGTCCCTATAAACTGACTAACCCATCCTTTTAAAGTGATCTAATCCTCCTTTGGAATGTAATACTATTTAAAGGGATATGTCCACCTAAAATTAGGCCCCACCTCAGTGTGATGCAGGGCCCAATTAGCATGTTTTGAAAAAAACATCATTTTTTACCTTTGGTGACTTGATTTATTTATAAATTATCTAGATGATCCTGCCTTCCTCTCCGCCGGCATTTTAAAATTAAGCTCCCTGAGCAGCATGTCCACAGCCTCCGCGGCTGTCCCGAGAATGATGTATCATATGTAGAGCAGCCACAGGATCATTCATAGAGTTACTGTATAGCCAGAGCTTCTACTAGCTCCAGTTTGGAACATACATGTCTCTGTGCTATATCGAGATAAGGTATCCACTACCAGTCCATACCTGGTCTCGGTAAAGCACCGAGACATGTAAGTTCCAAACCAGAAGTACTGTATTAGAAGCTCCAGCTATATACTAACGCTATGCATGCTCCCATGGCAGCTCCCCGCATGACAGATCATTCTCGAGACAGCCATGGGAGGTTGTGGGCATGCCGCTTGAGGTGCTTGGTTTTAAAATGCTGACAGAGAAGGAGGCAGGATCAACAAGATAAATTATAAATAAATAAAGGCACCGAAGGTAAAAAATGCTACTTTTTCTGTAGAGAAGAAAAAACAACAAATATGTTTTTTTTTTAATTATAGTTTATTGATTTTCATTCTTATTCCAGAACAAACATACATCACCACAGAATAGGGATATTGGCAGCATACAAAATTAATCAACACTCACACTCCCACCCCTCCACCCCGGTACACACCCCTCACCCTATTCCTGGTGCCACCTGTGGCTAATGTCAAGGAAACATTGTGAGAGATACATAATTACATCTGTGAATAGATGGACCCTACTTTATTGCAGGGGAGATAGTATATGGTACACAAAACATGTAATATTTCCCATCTTTTTTTTGTATAGCTCCATATGATTAAACATGCTTGTCATCATTTTATCAATCCTGATATTATGGAGGAGCTCTTGTTTCCATTCCAAATATGAGGGCAACACAGGTCTTTCCAATGTTTCAGTACAACCTTTTTGACTGACAAAGCTATCATGGAAATATGGTAATGGCGAGCTATTTGCAAAAAGCCGGTAAAATCCCCTAACAAACATACTTCTGTGGTAAAGTAGTCTTGTAAACCTAATAGAGGATCCAGTCTAGCCTTAATAAGGTCCCACAAGGGAGAGATTTTAGGGCATTCCCAAAACATATGGTATAGAGTACCAGATTCCCCCCTGCATCTGTTACAGAGTTGGCTTTGGGCATGGCCCATCTTGTATAGACGATAAGGGGTCAAATACACGTCATTGAGAAATTGCAGTTGCATGATCAGCAACCTATCCTGTGAGATAAATTTATGACAGTTCTCCCAAATCTTGGGCCATCTGGGGGGTGGAAATGGGGATCCTGTTACTCTAATATTTTGGAATACCATTCACAGTTGGAAAGACCAATGGGTATAAGAATGAGTAAATTGAGGATACGGCATGTAGAGCCAATGCCAGACTTCTACAGGTAGAAACTCAGTCCCCCAGGTTACTTTGAACAATTTTAGGCCTAAAGTATGCCATCAACATGTGGCGAATATGGTATATCCTAAAAGACCACTTTAGGGACAGGCTAAATTTGCTCAGTAGTTCCTGTGTGGCCAACCATTCATTAGCATACTTTTGGAATTCTTGTGCAGTGCAGGAATTGCTTAGTGAAATCCAATTATAAGGTATCATAGGTCCCCCCCCAGGAGAAGGCTATGATTCTGAAAGATGGGCTGTGCCAAATCATGCAAATTTACATGCTTTATTGAGGCACATAGTTGCAAATGTGTTCAAACTGAGTGTCCCATTGGTATATGGCAGAGGGCTGATGGAAGCTTCCCTATTTTAATGTATGGCAATGAAGCCAGGTTTATATCAGCTGAAGATATTCTTTCCTGTTCTATTCTAAGCTATGTTGGGATATATACGGATGTATCTGTATTGTCATGAGCCTCTTCCCATCTCAAATACTTGCAAAGGTGGCTGGCCCAGTGATATAAGCCAAAATGCGGTAGCTTCAAGCCGCCAAGATGTTTAGGGGCAGCTAACTTGTTGAAAGCTTTCCTGGGGGGGTTTCCCATGTCATGAGAAATCTGAAAGAAGTGAGTGGGCCTTTTTAAACCAAGCTTTGGGGATCCATAAATTTAGTAGATGGAGGGGATAAAAAAGACGTGGAAGAATATTCATTTTGTTGGTGTTTACCCTCCCCCACATAGTTAAGGGAAGGTTTGACCATCATTTTAAATCTTGTTGGATAACTGTATGTAGAATGTCTAAATTTAGGTGGCACAATTGGGAGTCACTTGTAGAAAGGTGTAAACCTAAGTATTTAAGATATTTGGGGGACCACATGAGGCCTAAATTTGAGATCTCTTGCTTGGAGACTCTATTACTCAGCGGGAAGACTAGGGATTTACCTGTATTTAATTTATAATTAGAGAGTGAGCCATATTCCTGTATAATTCGCAACAGACCCTGAATTAAGGGTGTAATATTAGTGATGTGAAGCAGAACGTCGTCTGCATATGCAGCTATTTTCTTCTCTTTAGACCCTAACAGAATTTCCTTGCTGTCTGAGGGGCCTTTATAGCTACAATGAGGGACTCTAGATATAAATTAAAAAACAGGGGGGACAGGGGGCAGCCTTGTCTCGTACCACCCTAAGGTGGAAGGAAGGGGATAATGTTCCATTACAAAAGATACAGGCTGAGGGATTTGAGTACAAGACCTGTATCCAAGAAATAAATTTAGAGGGGAAACTGAATCTTTTGAGAGTTCTAAGCAGGAACTGCCAAGCCACTCTGTCGAATGCCTCCTGCACATTCAGGGAGACCAGAGCCATAGCTTGGTGAGTTTCCCAGGACGCGGAGAAGGCATGGGACAATTGACGGAGATAGTCTACCAAGGACCTCCCCTTCATAAAACCAACCTGATTGGAACCTATAAGAGGGAAGCATCTGGTCTAATCTGTGGGTAAGTAATTTGGCAAATATTTTCATGTCACAATTGAGAAGGGAGATTGGTCTATAATTTGACACTCAGGTTGGGTCTTTCTCTGGTTTAGCGAGTACTACGATAATGGCTTCTAACATTCTGGGGTCAACAGTATTTACCTGTAGCATATCTGAATATGCTGCCAGTAGCCATGGGGCTAGGTGAGAGGTGAATTTCTTATAAAAATTGGTGGAATAGCTGTCTGGTCCCAGTGCCTTATCAGGAGGTAGCTCCTTGATAACCACCAGGATCTCCTCCTCAGTAAAGGGGGGTCAGGAGGCCTTTCACCTTGGTATCAGTAAGTGTGGGCAAGGGGAGATTAGCTAGGTATTGATCTACTATGCCTTGAGGGGAGCGGTTTGGCATCGAGGCATACAGATTTTTTATAATAAAGTTCAAATTTGGCCACTATTTCCTTGGCTTGAGTTAAGAGGCAGCTGTGGGGTTCTTGTTGAATGGCCATAATACATCTTGATGCTTCCTGCTTTTGCAGTCTGAGGGCCAAGAGTTTACCCACCTTCTCTCCCTATTCAGTGTAGCTAGCTTTTGTTCTTAAGATGGCACACTTTCCTTTTCCCTCAGCAATTCAGAATATTTGTCATGCAATTTTATCAAATCTGCCCTATCTGATTCCGGAGACCTGGCCGATAGGTATTTTTCTTTCTTTTTGATTTGAGCTAAAAGTGCTTTAATTTTTTTTCTTCCTTCTGTTTTTTGGCTGATACTAGTTTGATGAACTCTCCTCTTATAAAACATTTTAATACAATCCATTCCAGGGATGGAAATTGAGTTGTGCCCCAGTTATCTCTCTTGAATTGGTCCAGGGAGGATTTAGTACTATCGGTAATATCTTTATTCTTTAAAAGTTGATTGTTCAGCCTCCACAATCTGTCTGGTCCCCAATTTAAAGAGAGTGATAGCCTGCAGGTCTCTATGGAGTGGTCTGAGCCTACTCCAGGCTCCATTTTAGTCTTGATCAGACTGCTTAACAAAGCTTTGCTAAGCAGAAAATAATTGATTCTTGAGGCTGATCCATGAACTGGTGAGTGAAATGTGAATTATATTTCTGCAGGGTGTAAGAGCAGCCAAGAGTCACAGAGCTCCATATAATCAATTAACTCTCTGATAGCTCTCTGCACAGGAGAAAGTCCCCTACATCCTAACCCAACTGATTTATCCAGTAGGGGGTGGAATGGGAGGTTCCAGTCTCTGACTAGAAGTACTGAAGTTTTTAAAAAGGGCATTAGTACCGAGAGTACCTCTATAAAAAAGGATGAGGAGTCAGCGTTGGAGCCATAAATACTATTGAGAATTATTTCAAAAGAGAGGATTTTACCTTTGACAAAAACATATCATCCCTATGTATCGCTTATTTATTTATTTAGTTTTTGTTAACTGGGTAAGTGCACTAGCCAGCAAGTGACTGTTTTCAGGCACGACCCGGGAGATACAATTACAATGCAGACATAGAACAGCCAGGAATTATTTGAGACATCAGAACCATCAAAACAGAGAGAGAATACAAATGCGCTGCAGTACACAGGAAACAATAATAATGCAGAAAATCAACTACACATATTAACCCTGTATCAAAGCAACATACTTAAATGTGAAAGGTGGAGGATGGTAAGGCAGGGGAGTAGAGGCAACATGAAAAAACACCAGATAGGTAATAGGGATGAGGGAGAAAGAAAAGAGGGGGGGCGCCGTCAGATATGGCAACAGCGGGAGAGGTACCAACTACGGCAGACTTGTGGAGCCACAAGGCGGCTGGCGCAGAGAGGGTGGCGGTGGGGGAACAGCAGAACAGCATTAGCGGAAGGAGGGAAGAGTGTGAAGCTGGGGCGATGGAACCGGGAGACGGCAGGGCGAGGGTGAGTAAGTCGGTGAGAAGAGGATAGAAGCAGCGGAGAAACGGCAATGGCAGAAAAAGTGCCAAGGTCAGGCCGAGCCAGTGGAACCGAGAGACGGCAAGGCAGGGAAGGAGGGGTCGGTAGACGGCAACAGCGGCAAGAGGTGGGAAAATACAGCCGGGCCGGTGGACCCGAAAACGGCTGGCCATGGGTGAGAAGGTCGGTAAGAGGGGGAAAAAGCAGAAGAGTTATTGCAAAGCGGCAGAAGTGTAAAAGTGAAGCCGAGCCGGTGGAACCGAGAGACAGCTGGCAGGGCAAGGAGGGGTCGGTAGAAGGTGGAAATAAAGTGGTGGTGTAAGGAGAAAGGTGACACAGTGTGGCAGAAAGAAGGGGACTTGAGGGGGGCATGCATAAGGTGGGAGCAGGTAGAGGTAAGTATAGTGGGAGAGGAAGACCGGGAAGAAGATAGAACAGAGAAGGGTGGGGAGGAAACAGAAAGGAGAGATAGTGCAGTTAGAGAAAACCAGGAGTATGAAACAATATCAACAGGTAACATTAAACTTCAGAGACAAGCAGATTGAGACAGTATTAATAACTAGGCTAAAGTAAGACATCAATTATGATGAATAATATAAAAATAGTATAAACTACACTACTCATATAGACAACAGTGCTATTAATGGAAATGTCAGTGAAAAATGCAATGCATCAGGTGGGGTCAAAGCAGGCACATTTGTCCATTGTAATGAGGAAAGTTCTCAGTTTCCTTTGAAAGACTCATGGGTGGAGATATCTCTCAGGTCTCATGCGGTAGCCAGTTCCAAAGGTGGGGGCAGCATAGTGGAAGGAGTTCATACCCTTTTTAGTCCTGCAGAAGGGGATGGAGAGTAATAACTGATCCGCAGATCTGAGATTTCTTGTGGCAATGGCCGGTGTTAGTAGATCAGACAGGACAGCAGGTTTGGATGTCCGTAGGATGGAGTCCACAAGGTTGTGCAAATAGTACTGTCTGATCGAGGAGGGAGAGAGCCAGCCAAGGTCCTGATATAGAAGGCAGTGATGGTGTAACCGAGGTGCCTTGGCTGCAAATCTGCACACATTATTGTAGGTAGTATCCCAAAGATTAAGCGAGGATTTTGAGGCTAACGACAAGATGGGACACCCATATGTGAGGGTTGGCAATAGAATGCCCCGGGCTATCACCAGTTTAGCAGCAGGGGTGATAAGGTGTTTGGCTCTATAAGCAGCCCCAGTTTACAGTTTACTGTTTTGCAAGTTTCTTGAATATAGGTTTTAGGTCCAGGGTTTGATCCAGATGGATGCCAAGGTACCGAAAGGCAGAGACAGCTTCAATAGGGTTCCTTCTGTGTCTGAGACTGAGATGGATAGGGGACAGGATCTAAGTCTATGGTTGGAGCCAAACATCATTACTTTTGTCTTACTTGTGTTTAGGACCAGACGTTGAGAGCTCAACCAGTGTTGAACAGCATGAAAATCAGTGGTGGCGCGAGTATTTAATTCCAGGACATTGTTGTAATGATAATATATTACTAGGTCATCCATGATAGAAGTGAGTGTCCTGAGGTGACCAGCTCAGGAAGATTGTTTACAAATAGAGAAAATAGAAGAAGGCCAAGTATAGACCCTTGAGGGACCCCTGATGTTAATAACAGCACTGTCCGACACAGATGAATTGAATTTAACTGCTTATGCTCTGTTGGAGAGGTAACTTTGGAACCAGCTAGTAACTGGAAGGGAGAAACCCAGGGTATTTAGAGCTGATAGAAGCAGAGAATAGTTGACCAGATTGAAAGCCTTAGTTAAGTCAATGAAAACCGCCCCTGTGAGCTTTCCTAGATCCATATTGTAAGCAATATCAGTAGTAAATTTCGCAAGTGCAGTCATAGTGCTATGATTCTTCCTAAAGCCATGTTGTGCTGAGCTTAGTAAGTTGAATTTCTCGAGGTGTTCGGTTATCTGTAGGGAAATGATTTTTTCCAGTACTTTGTTCAGAACAGATAGAATTGCAATGGGTCGGTAATTAGAAATGTCATTTTTGCTTCCTTTCTTAAATACAGGAGTAACTCTGGCTGCCTTCCAGATTTCAGGGACGACCCCATTGGAGAGGGATAGGGTGAAAATGTGTGCCAGTGGACCAGAGATGAGGTGGGAGGCCATCTTAAGTAGTCTGGGTTCCAGGCCATCAGAGCCAGTGCTGGTGTTGTCCGAGAGTGACCTGAGCAGTTTTAGGACCAGATGTCTAGGTACTTTCCTGAAGTAAAAGGGGTTGGTTAAGTTTGGGAGTCCACCAGATGCTGTAGGGTTAAGATGTGCATGAGAGGGTTGTGATGGGAGGGAGGCTGTGTAAGCAGATAAGTCAGAGAATTGTTGATTAAATGCATTAGCAATCATAGTGGAGTCAGTACATTGCACGCCATGGAGGACCATATCCGATGGAGTCACATCTTTGGCAGTACCCAGAATGGACTTAATATGACCCCAAAACTTGAGGGGGTCATTAGAGGAATTTATCAGCAAATTTTGGCAGTATTTGCTTTTGGCCTGCCTGATGCATTTTTTACAGTTGTTTCTATGTTGCTTGTACAGAACGACGTCCGACTGTAGCCCAGTTTTTTTGTACCTTTTCCATTGATTGTCTCTAATTTTCAATCTTTGGAGCAGATCTTTCGTAAGCCATCTCGAATGCTGACCCCTTACTCTCCTTCTGACTACAGGGAGATGTTTCTTTTGTAAGGTGCTAAATATTGTCAAAAATGTATGGAGGGCATCATCCACACTGGTGGCGGAGTAAATGTTTGACCAGTCGACACAGGAGAGGTCAAGTAGAAAGGCCTGCTGGTCAAGGGCTACATAGTTTGAGAATCTTATCAGTCGTGGGGGCGGAGGAGGAGGTGGACAGGACCTCCAGTGGCAAAGTGTAGGGGAGTGGTCGGTGATAGAATCAGAAAGCACTGCGGCCTCCTAAACATGGTCAGGCCTGGAGGTGAGAATCCAGTCAAGCAGTGACCCAGAGTGCAGAGTGGTAGTTCTGTTGAAGTCTGTTATAGTTTGATATAGGTTGTGTTTTTGTAGTAGGGATTCAAGGATATTGTGTTGTGGTCCCAGCCAGTTGATGTTCAGGTCACCAAGGAGAAGAGCCTCATTCGATTTCACGTTTTGGGAGACATAATGTAGCAAGTTCTGTAGACCACTCATCCCGCTTGTAGGTGGATTGTAGACACAGATGACGTGCAGCAGTTTTGAACCCAGTGCCAGAGTAGCATGAAGAGTTTCACAGGGTGTCAGGGAATCAGTGCAGGGTTGGATGTTCAGGACCAGATGTGTTTTGTACATGATCGCAACCCCCTTTGACCCAATGCGGTCTTTTCTAAGAATATTATAGCCAGGCAGACAGGTTGTATCAGGTACCGCAGGCTTCAGCCAAGTCTCGATAGACAAAGTATGTCAGGGTTGATCAGTTTAGCCCAGGCTTCAAGCTCAGCCAAATTACTTGTGAGACTACGGATGTTCATGTGGGCTATAACTAGACCCTTTTTTGTGATTGCAGTTGCAGAGGGTGAGGCGCAAGCCTTAGGGCCCGAGTTGGGTGCCACATCACCGGAAAGCATAAGGAGCCATCGTGCGAGGTGAAAGAGAGGGATAATGTTGGCAGAGATAGTGCATGGCCAGCGCTTGGGTCTGTGGTAGTGCAAGAGATATAAGCAGACAGACAGATAGATAGAGCCTCTTTTTAGCAAGATAGAGTGAGCAGGAGTAGACGTCAAGCAACAGCTCAGCAGGATATTAGAAAACGTAAAGTCCCTATCATTATTAGTGCAGGGAAGAGTAGCAAGAGGTGTGGAAATTGTTAGCCAGTTTAGACAAAGCAGGAAAGACATAATTACAAGTAAAGAAGCTTTAGGGGTGAGAGGATGGCACATTAGTGGGAGACTGGGGTGCTGCATCATGACTATCGCAGCTACTTACACAGCAGCAACAATGCTAATAATGAGAAGGAAGCAGGCTTCAGAGGAGTGGCTCAATTTTAAGATAGTTACACAAGACAGTCGGGAGATGGGATAACACCCTAGTGGAAGAGTAATATAACGAGCCAATGGAAAATAGACACTTAGTCATATGACAGACTAGCGGCTATAAAGCTAAGGAGTCGACCAGGTGGGTGCAGAGGTGGGGAGGGAGAGCCGCCAGTTACCGGAGTGGAAGTGTGCAAAGGAAGAGCTGTTTCACAAGGCCGTGGTGGCAGCGCTTGTTCACAGTCTCCAAGCGGGTAAAAATTCGAGCTATCCTTATGAAAAGGAGCGATTACAGCTGCTTTCTGTGTGGAAGGTACAAAGTTAGTGCCCCATCCCAACAGAAGTGAGCCGGCGGCAGGGAAGTGAAAAGTGACGTACCTTAAGGGCTTGCGCCTTTGGCGGCACAAGGTACCAGGGAGCGGCCATGCTCCTGGTTCCCTTCCTCGGTCGTTTGCAGTAAATCAGCGGCTCCTTCAACTTATGCATTGCTCACAGAAGAATGGAAAGGTTCTTTTAAGTAAAATTGCAACCTCCCTACTGCTTCTGCTATCACCCGTGGTGAAGGATTATCCCACTTGTTGCCTTCTCAGTTGTGTCCCTTTCTTCTCTAACAAATGAGTTTCCTGTAACTTTATTACATTGCTGTGCAGGAATCCTAAGTGCTTCAGCAGTTTCATGCATTTTAAAGAATGTCTTGCCCCTTTACATTCCGTGAGGAAAACTTAAAAACTTGGGCCATCATTAATATTCAAAACTAGTAAAATACCTAATCTTAATAGAAAACCATTTTCATGCATGTCACCCTGCTCTTTAGATATGTGTGGTGCCATTACTGACATCTCACTGAAAAAAACAATCACTACCCTCCCCCTACTCTTTTCCCAATTCCCAGAACAGCCTCCACTCCCCCTGATGTGATCAATCTGATAGCCAGAACAATAATTATAAGATAAGTAGCAATTATAACCTCTAACACAAATTAGAGAGAACCTTAAACAGAAATAAGAACACTCCTCCACCCCTTTATGTAGGTCGTGGGATCAGCTTGCTGATGCTCCACCCTCCCTCCACCCACCCACCCACCCAACCACCTACAGACTTGTTGTGTCTCCTACTACATCACTAGAAGCTGAAAATATGCTCTCCTCCCCAAAGAATAAAACAACGGCCTCTGGCATTTTATCAAGGACCCATTGCTGTCAGTGGCTCACGAAGTGAAGTTAATAGCCTCTGGTTAAATTTCCACTGAGCCCTCCATTTATGCCCTTAAAAGTATATAGGGCACTGGAGCAATGGGAAGTAAGGGACAGTGAGTGGAAAAGAGGGAAAGTTGTGGGAAAAAATAGGGCCCTTCCCCCTTCTTGGAAGAGACAGCTTTTGGGGGGGGTACGAGGGGGTCCTATGTGGCATGTGGCTTATTATATGCCAATGTGCCCTGGTCCCCCTCTCTTCCCTAGATAGGGTTCCACAGGGAGGTAGGCCTCACCAGCGGGTGATAGATGTAATAATTGGTGTAATCGAGAGGCATCTTTAAGAGGAACCACTGCCCCCCCAGTAAGCCATTAAGTGAATTCAACTGACTCTGAAACAAATGAGGGGGAGGAATAATAAAGGGAGAAACTTTCCCTATTAACATAGCAGTCCTTAACTGTTAGCTATAGGGTTTACATCTGCTTCAAGATTTAGAATTAGTTAAAGCAGGAAATATCCAGTTAAGCTGGGTCTCGCAGCAGAGCCAAGCAAATTTTAATACCAAACTAAAAAACTGAGCATGTGGTTCTATGCACCACAAAATGGAAATAAGGATTCCAAACCAGTCACCATCTTTGAGGTCCCCTAAATGTCCAAATAAAGTCCCCTTAGTGACCTGATCCAGGTACCTGCCAGGCCCCAGTCCAAAACAAAAATGATCTCATAGTTCCATGCATATCTTATAGCAAGTGAGACATTCAGAAATGTTAACATTGTTCATAAACAAAGTCCAGAGGTTCGAGTTGTGCCTTGAGAAGGAAAAGAAAGTTCAAGCTGCTGCCACTTAAAGGAATAGGATCCACTCCTGAACCCAAGAAACCGACAACACAAAGATATGCCTGAAAACCTGGGAATTCTTATGCCCTATTAAACTATTATACTCAAAACCATGACAGGACATAAAATAAACCCCCCAGATTATTGAACTGCTCTTTTAAACTTATACTCAGCTTAAGCCCCCGAGTATTCAGTACCTAGTCAGCAGTCCGTAAGAAGGTGGGCCATTTCTGCTTGCAAAATTCCATCACCGGGTCGACTTCCTCAAACGAGGTCCAGGTTCCATCTAGAAATATGTGCAGTTTTGCTGGATATGTCATGCGGAACCTGGTACCAGCAGTGATGCATTTGGAGATGATGGGGGTGGAAGGCTGCCCTGCACTGATAAAACTGTAGTGGGTAAGTCTTGAGTTATTCATATTTTTTCCTTCCTACAAAATGTCCTGTATATCCCTCAGTTTCAGAAGAATGTGCTGTTTCTCTTGAAAGTTCAACAGTCTAAAAATTAAGGATCTGGGAAGCGCATTTGGTGGTGGTGTGGGCCTCAACACTGATGTGCTCATTCGATTGTATACACAGACCCAAATGGGGAGGGCCCTGCCAGTTTGTTAAGCAGTTTCTGCATGAATTGTATAGTATCAGTGCCTTCCTCCTTTTCAGGTAAACCAATAACCACAAGGTTATTGCGCCTACTTCTGCCTTCTAGGTCCTCAATTTTAGCCTCTAATTTATTTGATGGTTTGGTGATTAGTCACTATTGAGAGCTCCATTTTGTCTGCCTGTCTCTCCTCTGATGTAGTGCGGGCCGCATTGCTGGTGATCCACCTTGTGGTCTCATCCATGGCATCAGAGAGGGCTTTTATCTTGGATACTAGTGAGCGCACTTCCTCCTTAAAAGGTTGGAATTCTAGCAAGAAGCGCTCCAGAGTTAAGGGAGTAGATTCTATGGCACCAGGTGAGGATATTGCTGAAGTTAGAGCTCGACCTGATGTGGAGGAGTGTACCCTGTGTTTCTTGGGCATCTTTTCTGGTGAGACAGGCAGCGTATGCCGTGGAGCTGCCTGCCGCATCTCTGCTTCCATTTCGGGCACCGAATTTAGTATTTTGCTGCTGAAAAGATCTTTGGTGCTATTAGAGAGCTCTGATGATACTGAATTATGCAGAAATTAGCTTGAGAATCAAAGTTTTGGAGGTTGGGTGAGCAGAGTACAGAGGGACCACATCCTATTCAGCCAGCTGCATCATGTGACTAAAAAACAAAAAAAAATGTTGCAGATAATTCTTTTTATCAGACTAACAAAATTATTTCTGAGACTAGCTTTCAAGAGCTAAAACTCTCTTCTTCAGGTTAGCAGAAACTGGTGCGAAGAAAACTTCCCACAGAGCTCCAGCTAGGAGACAAATGTACAATACCATGCAAAGCACCTTGTTGCAAACTATGTACACATACTGTATTTCTCCTGAGATATGTGTCATTCATAATGGAAAAACATTTAAAATCCCAAACTCATATTCCTGTTCTTCTAGCAACGTAAAATATATGATACGATGTAGAAAATGTGAATATGGCTGCTATATTGGTGAAACTGAACAGAAACTCAAAACAAGAATGAATCACCACGGATTCACAGTTACCCACAAAAATGAAAACACACCAGCAAAGGAACATTTCTCAAGACCAGATCACTCCATCAGTGATTTTACTGTCAGAGTGTTAAAAGGTAACTTCAAAAACAGTCAGGAACGGCAAACATTTGAACTAAAAATTATACAAGTTTTCGACACTAAAGAAAATGGTCTTAATAAAGATGCTGTTTTTTTAGCACATTACCAGTGATTATGCTTAAAACAGTGCTTCAGAGTTTCTCCTTGAACCATCACATCAGCACCCCTTGGATCTTTTCGCAGGTACCTTCTAAAGACAATGGTATTTTTTTTCCCCATCTTGATTTTTTACAAATGTGAATGCATGGTCCAGACTAAAATGTAGCTGCCCTTTGATCTTATAAGGTGAGTTCTTTATTAGATACACTCCAATGACAGAGTCTTCCTGTTTGTTAGGCATGTGAATTGACTGCAATGCTTTGATGTATGGACTTCTAGTCTATGTTTTGAATCCACATCCAACCTCTATATTTGTCATGCTATTCAGCTGTCTTCACTCTGACCTGAAGAAGAGAGTTTTATCTCTCGAAAGCTAGTCTCAGAAATAATTCTGTTAGTCCAATAAAAGGTATCACCCGCAACATATTTTTTTTCTCTCCATTGTTGACTGGACTAACATAGCTACCACATTTATTTTTTTCTATTTTTTTTTGAAAATGCTAATTGGGCTGTGCATCACACTTAGGTGGGGCCTGTTTTTAGGTGGACATTTCTCTTTAATTGGTTCCCAGTAGGGAATCTGATGAAGTAGATATTCCTATTAACTGCATCATAATGAAGGGGCTTCTACTGTATTCCTACAAAGGGTACCTAAACAAATATGGACAACCAAAATGACTAACTAAATCTGGCTAGAAAGGATAAATCTGAGTCAAAAATAACACCCACATATTTAAATTTGAGTTATTTTACAAACAAGATCCACAATGTGGTAATTTCAAAAGAGTTTGAATCATAGGATCATAGGAAAAACAGACACAAAGAGATGATAAACCTGTCTTGATTGCCTGCCACTTAACAGCGGTTATAACCTGTAATACCAACATCCACCATATAAACATCCAGATCCCTTTTCAGCAGGAAAGCGATCTTGGGGTTACCTCATCTGATGAGCTCAAAGTGGCAGGGCAGTGTGACAAAGCAGTGGGTAGGGCCAGAGTGACACTGAGATGAACAGGGAGAGGTATCTCCAGCAAGAGGAGGGATGTGGTGTTGCCACTGTATTACTTGCTTGTGAGACCCCAGCTGGAGTATTGTACGCAGCTCTGGAGGCTGTACCTCAGAAAGGATATAGATAGGGTGGAGGCAGTCCACAGGAGGGCAACTAAAATAGTGCAGGATTTGAATCAAAAGGCCTAGAAGGAAAAACTGAGAGATCTCAACATGTACACCATGGAAGAGAGAAGAGTGTGAAGGAACATTATAGAGACCTACAAGTACAGTACCTCATGGGGGTAAACAGGGTGCAGGAAGGGAGTCTCTTTAACATGATAAAGAGCATCATGACCAGAGGGCGTGGGATGAAGGTGGAGGTGGGTTATGAAAGGGATGTGAGAAAGTACTACTTCACTATAAGAGTGGTGGATTCCTGGAACAGACTGCCAGCTAAAGGGGAGGAGGACCAAAACAGTAGGAGGCTTCAAGCATGCATGAGATAGACATTGTATACTCAGCTCCTGGGTTGCTATGTTCTAGGTGCATAATTTTGCATTTTTTGGCTTTGAACTCCAGCTGCCATGCTCATGGCCACTCCTTGAGTTTCCCAAGGTTGGTATGCGTTCTCTGCACACACCCCCTGGGTGCCCATTCTATTACAGATTTTGGTTTCATCTGCAAACAGGCATGCCTTCCCTTCCAGTTCTTCTTAAGTGTCACTTATGATGACATTGAAGAGGACTGGCCCCAATACTGAGCCCTGCGGCACCCTGCTTGTCACTCCCCCCATCATTACAATGACTGCAGGTAACCACCAGCCTCTTTCACCTGAATTCCTTTAGTACCCTTGGATGTATGTGACCAGTCCCATAAGCTTGTCCACTTTCAGAGCTGCAAGTCCCTTCAGAACTCTTTCCTCTAAAAATGGATTTGTGTCTGCCTCCACTCATTTGTTCCTGCTGCTCCCTGGTGGCCCTCCCCTTCCCCCACTATAGTAAGTTTGTCTAGCTCTTCATTTTGATCTGGGGGTCTGTAGCATACCCCTATATTAATTAGCATATTCTGCCCACCAATTACCCTGAAACAAATACTCACAGGCTCATGATTTGTGGCAATCATCACCTCCTCAGCATTTATATCCTCTTTTATATATATGGCTACCCCTCCTTTTGCACTTATTGCTCTCAGAAAGATTGAATCAATATAAAATTTAGATTTTGAACAAAAACATATATAGTTTAAGTGGTCTGAAAATTAAGAATGAGATAATTATTGTCAAGTTAAGATGCTACCTTGTTGAAATCTTGTTGCAGGTTAATTTGAAGAAACTAAAAAAAGGCACTCCACCACAGGGACACTCAGTGGTACTCCAGTTAAAAGGACTATAGTAAAGACAGAACAAAGTGGTGCACCCACCTCCTCATGGCTCTGTATGCACTACAGCATGTGCAATACCTAAGACTATGAAAGACCAGCACTCATGCCATAATATGTGCTATTCAAACTATTTATTATATGTACCATCAGTGGCGAAACAGATAAAATATATACTGTTATTTATAATAGCTGGTAAAGACACACAGTAGGAAAGGGGAATCAAACAGAGAAGCAGTTAATATGGTTAATATGAACATTGTGTCAACTGCATATAAATGATTTGCAGAAGGCTTACAAACAGTGGACAAAACATTACTAACAATTGAAAATGAAGGGGACCCAGGACATACCCTTGGGGAACCCCTTTAGACAATGCATTTGGGGTGGAAGACGTTCTATCTTTCCATTTCTATTGTCTTAGAAACATAAAAATGAAGAACCCTACTGGCAGGAAAAAGGCATGCATTGCAGACATAGTTTGGACCCAAGTTCAATGCATCTCCTGGTGGGGTGTGTGGAGGTCATCAGGCCAGTCCTAGCTGAGATAGTTGGGTGTTCATTAGAGACTGGGGTGTTTCTGGACACCCTGAAGGAGGCAGTGGTACACCCCTTCTGAAAAAAACTTCTCTTGACTCTGATTGCCTCGTTAATTATAGGCCTGTCTCTAACCTGCCTTTTGTGGGCAAGGTTATTAAGAAGGCAGTTGCATTGCAGCTCAAGGAGAATCTTACCATCCATGATATTTACGATCCTCTCCAGTCTGGTTCAGAAAGAGGCATAGTACTGAAATGGCACTGGTTCGGGTACTTAATGATCTCCCGATAGCAAGAGATCGGAGGACCCATTCCATCTTGGTTCTCCTAGATCTCTCTCTGTGGCATTTGACACTGTGGACCATGGGGTGTCACTGGAGCACCTGCAGCTGCTCTGTGGTCTATCTGGGACAATCCTCAGATGGTTTCAATCTTTTCTCATAGGCAGGACTCAGAGATTGAAGCAATTTTTAATTTTCCTCTACCCCTCACTCCCTGCCATGTGGGGTGCAACAGGGCTCTGTGCTTTTACCCATGCTGTTCACGGTATATATGCTGCAGTTGGGAGACATTATAACGTGGCACAGGCTGAGTTTTCACTGCTATATAGATGATATTCAACTGTACATGTCCTTTGTGCCTGACCAGAGTGACGCTGTTTCAGTCTTTAACAACTGCCTCTCTGAGATTCAGGACTGGATGAGTGTCAGCTGGCATAGGTTGACCCTAGATAAGACTGAGGTGTTGATTGTGGATCCAGGTCATTGGGTAGAGGGGTTGTCTGCTGGGTAGTCATCCAGGCTATAACTTGGGGGAAGCCAGATGTCAACCTCTGATCAGGTGCGAAATCTGGGCATTATGCTTGATGGCGGGCTGCTACTTAAGTCTCAGGTGTCATCAGTCATAAAGACCTCATTTTACCATCTGAGGAATATCACCCAGGTAAAACACCTGGTCCCACCTGATGATCTTCCAAAGTTGGTCCACACCTTTGTGACCTCCCGCCTAGATTACTGCAATGCCCTATACCTAGGGCTACCGGAGGTGGACCTCTGCCATCTGAAGCTGGTGCAGAATGCAGCTGCCAGGTTGCTGACTGGCTTACTGAGATCCTACCATGTCATACCTGTGCTCTGTGGCCTGCATGGGCTGCTGGTTTGGTGGAGGATTACCTTCAAGATTGGATTACTAATCTATAAGGCCTTACATGGACTGGGACCATGGTATTTGCAAAATCTCCTCTGTCCCCACCACCCCTCCATCCTCTCCATTGATGAGGGATTGCTTGAGATTCCCAGGGTCCATTTGAAAATGTCTGGAGGCAGATCTTTTGCTTTTGTAGCCCTGACCCTGTGGAATTCTCTACCTTGTCAGATTAGTGAGTGTCCGACTGTGGAGGCTTTTAAATTTGCCTTAAAGACACCTGTATTAAATTCAGCATTTGTGGATGCTTGAAAATTCCAGCTGCCTTTATTAATTGGTTTTAGAAATATGGTTTTGTTTAATTTTATATTTTATTGTAACATTGTATGTACAATGCTATGATGTATTTGGAATAGCATTTAAGAAATAAAATTTGCTTTGCTGCTTTTAACATAATAAACTATATAATAACCCTACAACCATGTCTCTGATTTTTTGACTCTTTTAGTATTTGCATAGCCATGTTCGCTGGTTTGGTATTGGTCATATTTTGGGGGGGGGGGGTACAAACATGGATCCCATTACTCACCTTTCCTCTGTGCCTGTGATCCATCCAGTTTTTCCAGTTTTTAAGATGAAAGGCAAACCAGATAGAGGCTCACTTTTTAAACAGGTTAGAGTGACATAGTTTAAGAGTACATAATTGTCTTAACTGCAGACCTTACCCAAACTACATATGCGTTTGCTAACAAAAAACATTTTATAAGTGGGATACTTATTCCAAGGTGTGTGCTGAACACAGAATAATGTACTTCATAGGTGGTTGTCACACAGGGCAAAGCCTCATGCTAAATAACCTCCTGAGGGGTGCATTAGTTCATTTGGACTGCACAACCTGTGATGTGTTATCCCTTATAAGTATCTTGGGTAAGGTATGCAGTTGTAAGAGAATTATCAACAGTTATGTTAGTGTTTTGACCCATGAGGTTACAGGGTCTTCAAACATATGAATAATAGACAGAAGAGACTGTGTGACCCATCAGAACCATACCCTACTTATTCAGTGGTAACATCTTGTTACATTAGTTGACTACATTGCTTGGGAGCAGTTGCCATATCCCCACTAGTTTCTGTAACAGTACTTCCTTCTGTCTGCCAAAACTGTAACCCTTGAATGTGATAGATATTAGATAGATATTTTATTTATATAGCACCCCTCTCTGGAGACTCAAAGCACTTTACAATACAATTTAAAACAGTAAAACATTAACATGCTTAATTCAATACAAACCAAAACAGCAATGTACAAAGAAAATCAGCTATCATATAGCGTTTTAATTAAAAATCACTGAATGTCTGTTTAAAAAAAATAAGGTTTTTAAACCTTTTTTGAAGGATTCCACCAAGGGTGCCTCCCATAGTTGCTAAGGCAGAAAATTCCAAAGGGTGGGCATGGCCAATGAAAAGGCTCGAACACAAGAGTTCCACAACCTCATCCTAGGACCGCCAAGGAGGCAACCCTCGGTGGAACGGAGAGTCCGGGACAGGTGGTAGGGCACGAGGAGATCTTGCAGGTAAACTGATCCCCAGCCATGCAGGGCCTTGTAGATCAGTAACCTGACCTTGAAGTCAATCCTCCATCTGACTGGCAGCCAGTGCAGTTCAAGGAGGATGGGTGTTATGTGATCAAATCTTCATATGCCCGACAACAGTCGAGCAACCGCATTCTGCACCAACTGCAGCCAACAAAGGTTACCTCCAGAAAGTCCCAGGTAGAGGGAATTGCAGTAGTCCAGTCTTGACTTCACAAAAGCATGTACCAATGAGGACAGGTCCTCAGGTGGTAGAAGGTATCAGATCCAGGCAATATTCCTCAGATGATAAAATCCACTCTTAAAGACAGCTGACACATGAGCATCAAGTGTCAGGCTGTCATCGAGGATCACACCCAGATCCTTGACCCGCTTGGATGGAGCCAGAGGTACCCCCCAGAGCAAGACTGGGGGGATCACACTGTGTCCCATCCCCACCATGATGACCCGGGTCCACCACCGGTACCTCAATCTTGTCTGGGTTGAGCTTTAACCAGTTTTGAGACATCCAAGCCTGGATTTCAGCCAAGCAGTTGTTAAGCATGGAATCTGACATCTGGCTACCCGGTGCACAGGACAGGTATAGCTGGGTATCATCTGCATGGCAATGAAAACCCAGCCCATACCCCTTATGATGTCTCCCAGCAGCAACACGTATACAGTGAACAACAAGGTTGACAGGACCAACCCCTGTGGGGCTCTGCAGGTCACGGGCTTCGGGTTACATGAGGCAAGTCCCATCACCACTCTCTGCACCCTGCCTGTCAGGTATGACCTAAACCATTGGATGACAGTACCAGATAGGCCACACCAAAACCACAGTCAGTTGAGCAGCACCCCATGGTCCACCATATCAAATGCCACTGTGAGATCCAGGATGACCAAAATGGTACATTCTCTCCTGTCTCTCACAATCAGGAGGTCATTCAGCACCTTCACCAAGGTGGTCTCCGTGCTATGCTCAGCCCTAAATCCAGACGAAAAAAACTCATAGGTGGAGGATGAGGCAAGGCACCCCTCAAGCTGAATGACCACCACCTTTTCTATTGCCTTCCCTAAAAATGAGAGGTTACAGATTGGTCTGTAGTTGCTGAGGCAGTCCAGGTCCAATGAGAACTTCTTTAACAGGAGTCTAACCAAGACCTCCTTAAAAGCCGATGTGCTTTTATTTCCTTACTAGCATCATAACATAAGCAATAGTATTAATAATAAGGAAAACCTTTCTAAGAGTGCATTTCCAAGCAGTCAGGCTCCTCCCATCACTTCTGACTATAAACTAGCATAAACAATGGCTGCCTGGCCCTATAGATGAGCCAGAAGGATGAGGGAGAGTCCTGGCTGTATGAAACACTACTAAAAGGTAAGGCAACATTTTCTGATACAGCAGCATTAAATTGTTTTCCACTGAAAGGAATATTGCCTAAAACAAGGAAACTTAAAATACAAAAGCTTGCTACTATACAAAGGATACTTTTAGCAGTAATTTTTCTGCCTGAAAAGAAAACAAAACAACAAAATGGGTTCTAAGAGGCTGATGAGCCAAGCACATTGACTCCCAGGCTAACATACTGAACTACTAGCAAGCACCAAGCAGATTATTTACTCAAAAACTGAGCTTAAACTGCAGGAAACATTGTTTGCAGGTCCAAAATGCAAGTTTAAATTATGCAAACATATTTCCTTATAATAATTATCCCTACAGCTTACTTTGCTTTGTGAGTGTCCTAAACAGCAGGAAAAAACACTCAGCTTGTCTTCTATAACACTGCAGTTGCTGTTTTCAGCCTACATAAAAATGAATCTAAGTGATTCTGTTTGAAAATGGGTGTGTCTTAACAAAAAGAGGCTGAATGTTAAAACAAAAAATCTCGTTTCTCTATTTTACAAATTAGCTCTGTGGGAGTGCACAGGAGCTTCCGCACGTTCGCACAGGCAATCATGCGCACATTTGCGCAGATGATCATGTGCACCTTCGAGAAGGCGGAATTTTGCATGATCGAGCAAAGCTACACTCAATTAACTCGAAAATGCAATCAGGGACACAGTGTAAACATGGAGGAGCTAGGACACTAGGAAAGAATAGAGATACGAAGAACAACTATAGGTGGCCTTCTTGATAGTTGGGGAAAATAGCAGAAAAGAGAAATAGGATAGTTAAGAAGTAGATTATTGTTGCAACAGATTTTTAAAGAAGAAAGCCCCTGCTCATTCTAGAATACACAGCCCCTATTACACTGTTTATAACCAAAAAAAATTCTTCTTGGGAAATTGGTCAATCCAATGAGTCTCTTTCCTTTTTGGACAGGGTTGGCAAATGTAATGAGTGAAAAAAGCATCAATTTTGATTCTATCTCTGGAATTATAATCAGAAGTATAAAGCTGGGTGTAGAAACAACTAAATTCCTGAGCAATATCCTGCGACTTAATCAACACCTTACAATTCAGGGCAGTAGAACAAAGATGACATAACTTTAGCAGCTTGTTCCTTATAAAGCTGTAGCACTAAGACGTGGCCTTGAGAATAATATGAAAAATTGTTAATGATTAAGTGAATTCTCCACTTTCTCCAAGGAAAGCGATGACAATTGAGTGCATATATCCTGAATTTGAAGGAGAAGGTCTTACCCAACTTCTCGATTGTGTTGCCTCTCCAATGTTGTAAGTCGCTTCTCCAAATCTTCTGAACTCTCTGTTTCTTAGAATGAGTTAAGTAGGCTATAATTTTGCCCCAAAGGACAGATTTCATAGCATTCCAAAGAGTAGGCAAAGAAATTAAAAGGTCACTATTCAATAGAAAATATTCGTCAAGTGCCTCCTGAATCATATCACAGAAACAGGCAGAGGTTAAAGCTCCTACATTCAAATGCCAAAGACCTCTGCAGAATGTGGGCACCAAATCCAAATCTAAAGTAACCGGTGCATGATTAGATAATTCAATAGCATGGATTGTGACCTGCAAAACCTGATGCAAATAAGAAACAGTGACATACCATCGGTCAATACGGGGATAAATTTGATGAATATGAGAGTAAAATGTATAGTCCAGGTCAACAGGATACATCCATTTCCAGGCCTCCTGGAAACCCGATTCCAAAACATAGGACTCTATTGTTCTTGCCACAGGAGACTATCTCATGGTATGGTTATGGTTATGAGTGGAGGATTTAGAGGAATTAAGATTGGGATCTAAAATACAGTTAAAATCCCCACCCAAAATGCAAAATCCATTGGCACATTCTGCCAATACTTCAAATATCTCCTGAAAAAAAGTATGGGTCAGTGAATTAGGAGCATATAAATTTAAAATGGATAAAGGGATATTCAAATAAGTACCATTAACTAACACCCACTGTCCCTGAGAATCCGACCAGTGATGGTCTGGTATAAATAATGAGTTATTTTTAACCAATATAGCAATCCCACACTTTTTGCCAGTTGAATGAGATGATGCAAAGACCGCCCCCACCCATTGCCTGAGGAGCTTAGAGTGCTCCAAGGGAGTAAGATGGAATTCTTGCAACAGGACAAGTTCTGAGTCCAACTTTTTTAGGTGGGAAAAGATTCAGGTTCTTTTAATGGGGCTATTAAACCCTTTAGCATTAAAGGTAGTAAACATAAGTGGTACCACAATGAAAAGCTAATCCAAATAAACAAAGGAACAAAGCACAAACAGGGACATGAAGTAAGCTAACCCCGATCCTAAGGAAACCACCAAGTTTATCAGTTACAAGAAGTAAAAAAGAAAGGACAAGAGAAAAATAACATCTTCAGTTAGGACCCCAAAGTACAAAGAGTAATAACTTAATGACAAACACAAACAGCTAATAAACAACACTAAAGTAAAAATGAAAATAAATGAAACCAACATAGAATACATCTCCCCACTGTGCCAAAAACATGAAAAGTACAACAAATAACATTAGAAAGAGCTCTAGAAAGAAGTAACAAAGGCACAAGCCAACATCTTTTCAACTATACCCTGACAAAGTATTGTTCAAACCCCAAAACATGTTATAACAAATCACATAAAAAGACAGTAGCCCCCTACCCACCACCCCAAAGCCACATAGGGGCTAGTACCAACCAGGTACAAAAGTGGATCAGAAACAAAAGAAGAAGACCTATGAGAACCACCCAGGTTGCCAACAGAGAGAACATCCCCCCCATCCCAGGATGGTCACAATGGGCAAAGGTGGAATGCGAACCTACATAACCACCCTCGAACGCACCACTCTAGGAGCATGGAACTTCCAGTTTCCATAAAAGAGCTACTGGCCCATCACCCAGCTGGAATCATCAATCAAATGGACAGTAGCCAACAAAAAAAAATATGATTAACCTATCCAGTACAAGCTGAGGACCCCTAATTTCCCATTCTTGACAACAGAGAAATACTAAATAATGAGGAGGGACTGTACCCTTACTCCATACTACAGTAATTAGAAAAACAGTTAAGAGATGTGACCGTTTCAAAGGTAGACAGCATTTACCGGCAGCACACAAAAAGAAGTATGTGAAAGATTAAATGGCAAACACTGCCATTGTGTGGCCAGTCAAAAATATAACAACTAAAACTGCAAAAACACTAAGAACACTCATCCAAAAAAAGAAAAAGAAAAAGGGAAAGACCCCACACAAATATTAGCAGAAGGGACAGTCCCAACCCCCAACAACAACCAAAAAGCAAGATTATATATATATATATATATATATATGAGAGCCCACAAGAACAAGATATTCACGGACTTGAAGGACTACAAGGCAAGCCTCCTCCCAAGACCCACGAAACAACAAAGCATGGACACTCAGAGCCCAGACAAACTATTCTTTCATTTAAGGCTGGTAAGGGCTAAGGAAGTCCTCCCTCTGCTCAAATCCATCAAGGAGAAATGTTCAGCCAGGCCAGATGGACTGGACCCAAAACTGCTCAGAGCAGCTGCTCCAGCCATAATGCTCCCGATCACATGACTCATCAACAGGTCACTAACTGAAAGGGGTGGTACCTAAAAAATTTAATCAGGCAAATATGGTTCCCATTCATAAAGGGGGGGGCACAGAGAGTCTATGGGCAACTACAGGCCTATCTCTCTACTATGCACGCTAGCCAAAATCCAGGAAAGACTAGTCTACTGCCAACTCAGAGACTACCTGGAAACTAACAAACTTCTGGAACATACACAGCATGGATTCAGAAGAAGCCATTGGACAGACACAGCCCTCATCAGGCTCTCAACTGACTTAATCACTGCCTTGGACAAGAATACCCCCACGGGGCTGTCTTTATAGATCTGACCAAGGCTTTTGACCTAGTAGATCATGACCTTCTGCTATGCAAACTAGGTAACCTTGGGCTTGATTGGCACTCCCTAGCCTGGTTTGGCAGCTACCTGATGGAGCGTTCCCAGCAGGTTAAATAGAGAGGCGTTATATCTGAACCACTCATCCTCAAGGAAAGGGTACCCCAGGGATCCATTCTGGGCCCTCTCTTATTAACACTATTTGTCAATGACCTGAACAATCATTGCAGAGGATGCTCGCTGGTCCAGTATGCAGATGATGCAGTGATCTACCAATCCTCAAGTGGCACAGCAGATATTGTGGCCCACCTCCAATCAGACTTTGCATTACTAGAGAACTGGCTGGAAGCAAACAGACTAATCCTCAATGCCACAAAAGCAAAGGCCATTGTCTTTGGCCCCAAAATATTAGGGCTGGACCAAACCTCTCTACTCTCAATAGTCTCCTCAACGGGTACCCTCTATTGATATTGTGAAATCCCTAAAGTATCTTGGACTGAAACTGGACCAAGGACTTACTCCGAAGCCTCATGTTGATCAGGTAACCAAAACTCTGCACCACAAACTGGGCCTGCTCTACTGCCTGAATGCTTAGCTAGTCCCTGAGACCAGGATCACAATAGCCAACAGCATCCTGCTACTGACTGTAACCTATGCTGCCTCTGTCATGCAAGGCCTGGGAAAAGAGGAGCTCACCAGAATGCAGGTACTATACAACAAGGTGGCCCACTTCCCCACATCATTTTACAAAAGGAGACATCACTGTGAGGCACTGGCCTCCCTTAAATGGGCTTCTCTTACAAATTGACTTCAGAACCCATTGTTATGTAGTGCATATAAGTCGCTCAACAACTCCCCTAACAGTCTGACTGGGCTGCTGGTCCCTAAGAGTACAGACAAACAGCTTCGAACCACTGGGAGAAATCTCCTTGAAATACCCAGGGCTTGCACTGCAGCGGGTGAGAAATCCTTCACCCATGCAGCCCCAGTGCTATGGAATAAGTTCCCATAACAATTGCAGGATGCAGCCTCCTTGTGAATTTTCCAATCCCGGTTGCAGGCACATCACTTAAGGAATAGCACTTGTACATATGCAAGAACACTGAGTAAAAGAGACTAGTTCACAAACCTACACTGGCCCAGGCTAGTCCAGTCCTCTGCCAGGCAGTCACACCACCCATTGTTCTGATTGTCTACTAATATCCATTCCCCATACTAATTTACTCTTATTCCTAATGTGTGAATGCTTAAACCATAACATGTACTAGAGACCTGACTTCTGTACTGTGATGACCAGATTGTAACCTGAAATTATCAAATGCTTGCTCTGTACCTTTCCTGTATATGAAATGTTCTACTGTGTAACTAACTCTGGGTTGCCCCTGAAAAAAGGACCTTCAGGGCTCAGCGGGCTTACCTGGTTATCAAAACTAAATAAATAAGAACTACTAAAGAACTTTCCAAATGTAATTAGAAGCAGTCCAAAACACAGTGCCATAAATGTAGAGGCAAGGATCCCTATGGTGGATCAATATGACTGTATCCTCTATAATCTGCCTAGAAATCCAAACCCAGGAGGACCTGCAGTTAAAACAAGGAGAGGAAAAAAAACAAAGTACACTTCAGTCTCAGGAGAGACTACTAACAAAGGATCTTCCCTCCTAAAAGATTGGAGTAGTACTTTTACCTCCTCAAGTGCTTGTTCCAATCGATGCTTCTTACCAGATGGGGATACTTTTGACCATGCATCTCGCTGCAGTTCCCTTTTTTCCCCTCGATTCAGAATAGTCCAAACCCTCATCTGTATTCAAAAAGCCCCAGGTTTTTTTTCCAAATCGATTTTTTATCAGCTTTTTCTCCCCATTTTCTCCCTGTGCCCAGGCATTTTGATGTGGAAGCTGCGTGCATGCCACCTTGGGGCACCCTCCTGCTTCACTGCTGCACCTTCCCACCTATGCTACCCTCTGGGCCTCCACCTGGTGGAAGTGGAACTATGGGAAGTGCGACTACCCCGTGCACCCCTGCAGGTCATCACCCCGTTAGCAAAACACAAAAAAATACCATTACGGCAACACTCACTGTAATGGTCCTTTTTTTGGTGCTTCTCTTTCCACCAGTGTTCTGCCTCTCCAGACCAACTCTGACCTGGAGTTGATAATCCTAAAGTCTGAGGGGTGCAGGGGGGCACAGCCCCCCCAAAGAAAACACTCGCTACATGGGTGGCACAATACCTGCATCAGTATTGTGCCATCACTGTGGGGAGGTCAGAATTTTCACTGTCAACCTCCCTTGGTGCTTCCCTCCCACCCTGGGAGAGGACAGCAGCCTTTCAACTGCTCAATCCTGCCCCCCTGTACCAACTCTTCCATGACCCAAGGTCATTCCTGAAGCAGAGTCACCTGCGTGGTGTTAGGTATGGCATCCAGCACCTCAACCCTCATCACCACCAGCCAGTGAGTCCCCAGGTTTTTAATTCTTGCAGTGCTGAGTCAAGATCCTTGGAAATAGACTTTAAGCAGGGCAGAAAACTGAGTTGAGAATTTTAGTTGGTGCTGTTTTAAAATAGGGAGGACCTGTGAGTAAGCTCTCCATTTGGTCACCAACTCCAGGAAATAATCATTATCGAATCTGATCTTGTGTCCTTTGTAAGATACCTGACCCTTCCTCCAGGCTCTTGATAAAAGTACTTGTTTGACAGCATAATTAAGGAATCAACAGACTACTGAGTGGGGTCTCTGATCTGGGATAGTCAGAGCAGTAATGAGAGCCCGATGAGCTCACACAATAGGCAGAGTGCACAAAATGTTGACATCTGAAAGATCCAGCAACCAGCTCTGCAAGAAAAGCACAAAATCCTCTTTGCCCTCCTTGCCCTCTGGGAGTCCATGTATGCTGATATCATTTCTGTGTGAATGGTTTTCTAAGTCTGCCATTTCTCTATGAGGCAGTATGTCTTGTCAGGAGGTCTAAACGTCAGTCTCAGGTTCTTGGCAATATTGGGAATGCAAGTAATCACAGACACATTGCATAATAGTAATAAACATGTTTATTACTACCAAAAAGGATTAAATCACAGTTGTCCTAAGCAGTTCTTACCAATATGAACCAGGAGCCAGTGCTAAGCGTTCCCTATATCTCAAGGTTTCTTTGTGTCTCTTGGGATCTCCGAGGTACAAGACTAGTGTATCACATTATATACCTATGATAATTACTATGGTTACTGTAAGATAGAAACATTTCTAGTTACAGAGATGAGCCCTATTGGCTAAATTAGAGGAGGCTCCATGGTCCAAGATAACATTATACAATTTTGTAGTAGTCATCAGTTTCTAAAACAAAAGAGTTCTGCACACATTTTTACAGATAAAAAAAAGACATTGAGGGACCCTTTTTCTTCTTTTCAGGCTCCGAGGGACATTGGAGGGTGGGGGTGGTTGCCGCTAGACACCTCATTTAAATCAGCAATAACATGCATAAGGGTGAAACTGATCTAGATAACGGGGGAATGTAGACTAGCAATTTTTGCACTAACAACTGAGCCACCCAATTGCATTTCTAACTGTTGAGACACACACACTGACTAATACATATGCACATATATGCATATATATTCCAGTATAACATAGCAGTGTACTTTCTACACACATTTTTATGGATTAAAAAAAAAGACATCGAAGGACCATTTTCTTCTTTTCAGGCTCTGAGGGACATCAGAGGGTAAGGTTGCCACTAGGCACCTTAGTTAAATCAGCAATGGCATACATAAGGCTGAAACTGATCTAGATAGTAGGGGAATGTTGACTAGCACTTTTTACACTAACCACTGAGTCACCTAACTGCACTTTCTAATTATTGTGATGCACACACACTGACTAATACATGTACACATATATGCATATATATTGCAATATAACATAGTAGTGCACTGTCTACACACAGAGAGCATTGCCACACACACACACACACACATACACACACACACTAACACACATACCCTGCCTTATATGGCATTTATTTACTTATACATCTAACCCTAACTTTCACTGTATTTAGGATAAGCACTGTGTTTTTCATTAACTCATTGTACTAATCTACAGCATGACTGGGTAACTGAGGTAGTGGACCAGGGAAGTGAAGTGTATGTGGCCTATCTGGACATCAGAAAGGCCTTCAACACCGTCCTTCCTAGAAGGTTAATTAACAAACTGCACAGCCTAGGGGGTGGATCCTAAAATAGTTCTGTTGGTGGACAACTGGCTGAATGGCAGGAATCAGAGGACTGTGGTAAACAGGGAGTGCTCTGGAGACTATACACCAGTCTCATCAGACCAGATATGGAGTATTGTGCCCCTTTTGGGGTTCCTCAAACTATTGGGGCCAAAGATCAATTGAGGGTGTACAAAGAAAATTTATGAAAGTATTAGAAATCAAAGGGATTAGGATTACTCAAATAGATTACTTAACCTAGAATTACATTCCATAAATTACAGACAATTAAGAGGAGACTTATGTCTGACCTACAAAGCAATGCATTATGATGCCTTGTTTGAAACAATTGGTTTAACTAAACAAACAAATACTAGCAATACAAGATCTCACAAATACAAAATAAAAGCAGATACAAACAAGACTGGAAAGTGAAATTCCTGGTTTTCACAGAGAATAAGACTGCAGATTGGTAAATAAAAGCTCACTCACCCCATGCATTATAAGTTGATTTTATTTTATCAAAATACCATATGATATAGTACCACGTATTAAGACATAGTACTAAGTAAACGTTTCAGATTAAACCTTCATCAGTATAGTACCATATCTGCAACATATAACATATATACCATATTTAATTTTAATTTTTATATAATTTCTCTCTTGTAGTGTTACATTAGAGACATGCTCACCAATCAAACACCTGGCTATTGGAACTGACGTTTAACATCCCATGTATCTTATTTTACCTATAAATACATAAAAGGTACAACCATTGTCATTCATAATCACTAAATAGTTAATAAATAATTTCAATAGCCCATGGTAGTGAATCTTTTGGCTTCACAAATACTTGCGCTTACCCTAGCATGCTCATGTCTCTTTTTTTTTTACTTTAGGTAAACCATATATATAACTTCTCATGTATCCTGTTGCTGCGTTATTCCATTTGTCTGTAAAACAATATTTTCTTCAAATATAAACGCTGCCATTATAAACTTTTCTCATCAAGCAAACAGAGGAAAATTACATACACGCAAACATCAACTCAATTTCTTGTTTATGAACTCACAGTTTATAGATACTGGCATACACAAACCTCTCGCTCTCTCTATGGCTTCAAAGGTAATGCACTGACTAGATGCTGCATTTTAAATACTGCGGGAAATGGGCATTGAGCTTTGCACGTCATCATGTAAAACTACAATCTCAGGCGGTAACAGCATTCTCTCTGTGTGCCTGACCTACTTGGAATAGCAGCACCATATACATTTATGGTGTCCCGTTAACTTTAACACATGTAGTATGTGATAGCATTCTAATCAAATGTAGTATCTTATTTTACCTATAAATGCATGAAACATGCAACCATTATCATTAATAAGCACAGGATGATTAATGAATTATTAATTAATGAATCATTTGAATAGCCCATAATGGTGAATCTGTTAGCTTCACAGATACATTCGCTTATCCTAACACATTAATATTTCTTTAGAAGAAAGGTTTCTGAAAGAACTCCTAAAACTGAAGATGGACAAAGCAATGGGGCCAGATGGAATTCATAGAAACATAGAAACATGAATTTGATGGCAGATAAGGACCGCTTGGCCCACCCAGTCTGCCCATTTCCCTACCTACTGGATAAGCTGCAGATCCTAGTTAACCAGCAGCCTTCTTCTTCCTGCCCCCACCCCCTAGAATGGCCTTATGACTGTCCCATGCATGCTTGAATTCCACCACTGATTTTGACTCCACAACCTCCTCACGAATGCCATTCCATGCATCCACAACCCTCTCTGTGAAAAAATACTTCCTTAAATTACCTCTGAGCCGCCCCCATCTTCAAATTGTGCCCTCCTGTTCTTGCACACCTCTGTTTTTGAAAGATGCTACCCTCTTGGACTTTGTTGATTCCCTTGAGGTACTTGAACATTTCTATCATGTCCCCCCTCTCCTCCTTTCCTCGAGGCTATACATATTAAGCTCCTTAAGTCTCTCTTCATATGTCTTCTGGTGCAGACCCTGCACCATTTTAGTTGCCCTCCTCTGACAGCTTCCATCCTGTCTATGTCTTTGCAGAGATTGGGTCTCCAGAACTGCACAGTACTCAGATGGGGTCTTATCAGCTGTCTGTACAGAGGGATAATAACTTCCTGTTTTCTACTGGTGATGCCTCTCCCTATGCATCCCAATATCCCCCCAGCCCTCCTTGCTGACCTCTCACATTGCTTGCCCATCTTTAGGTCATCTGATATGACTACCCCCAGGTCCCTTTCCATTTTTGTTGTTGTTAGTATCTCAACCCCCATTGTGTACTCTTCCCCTGGGTTTTTGTTTCCCAGGTGCATTACCTTGCACTTCTTAGCATTGGATCTAAGCTGCCATACATTTGACCATTCCTCTAACCTTGCCAAGTCCCTTCTCATCCTTTCCACCCCACCCTGTGCATCAACTCTGTTGCAGATCTTTGTGTCATCTGCAAAGAGACATACTTTCCTTCCAGTCCCTCTGCAATGTCGCTTATAAAGACATTGAAGAGGACAGTCTAATACTGAACCCTCACGGTACCCCACTAGTAACCCTCCTTTCTTCTGGTGGACTCCATTTACTATTACTCTCTGTGTCCTATTCTCCAGCCAATTCTTTACCCAGGATGTCATCTTGGGACCCACTCCCAGGCTGGCTAACTTGTATATTAATCTTTTGTGTGGGACTGTGTAAAATGCCTTGCTAAAGTCTAGGTAGGCCATGTCCACAGCTCCTCCCTGATCTACTAATTTTGTCACCCAGTCAAAGAAATCTATCAGATTCGTCTGGCATGACCTTCCCACTGTGAATCCATGCTGTCTAGGGTCCTGTGCCCCTCTGGCCTCTAGATACTCGACAATTCTTTCCTTCAGAAGTGATTCCATCATTTTCCCTATCACTGAGGTTAAACTAACAGGTCTGTAGTTTCCTGCTTCTGCCTTGCTCCCACTTTTGTGAAGGGGAATCACATCTGCCCTCCTCCAGTCCTCGGGTACCACCCCATCCTCCCATGATTTGTTAAAGAGGGTAGTCAGTGGTGTCACTAGTTCTACCCTTAGTTCTTTTAGAATTCTGGTATGAATCCCATCAGGCCCCATTGCTTTGTCCACCTTCAGTTTTAAGAGTTCTTTCAGAACCCTTTCTTCTGTAAATGGCTGGTATCAACTTCTGTATCCAGAGTGTTTCTACTGTTTGTTTTAGGTACCTCCCACTTCATTTGTAAATACTGAGCAAAATATTTGTTTAGTATCTCTGCCTTTCATAGTCTCCTCTTCCCACCCTCCTCCCTTTATTAAGCCTCACTAGCCCTCCCTTGGTCTTCCTTGCTCCCTGATGTACCTATAAAAGTTTTATCCCCTTCTTAACTGAGTTGGCTATCTTTTCCTCGGTTTGGGCCTTTGATGTTCTGACTGCCTTCCCAGCCTCCTTTTGCTTTAACTGATACAGTTCTCTGTCCTGCTCCTTCTGCGATTCCTTGTACTTCCTGAATGCTTTCTTTTCTCTTGAACCTTCCTGCCACTTCCCTTTGAGAACCATAGTGGTTTTTACATTGTTTTGTTTTGTTTATTTGCTTCACACAAAGGCTTGTTACCTCTGTGATGGCAGTTTTATTATTCTCATTGTTCTTCCACCCCTCCTTCCTGCCCATTTGCTAGTGCATTCCTTAGGCACTCACCCATTTTGGCAAAGTCAGCCCTCCTAAAGTTCAGTACTTTTGCCTTTGTATGGCTTGACTCTATTGCTGTATTTATTGTGAACCATACTGTTCGATGGTCGCTAGTTCCCAGATGGCTACCCACTTCTACATCTGTGATCCTCTCTTCATCTCCATTTGAGAGAACCAGGTCTAAGATTGCTCCCTCTCGAGTGGGCTCCAATACTGGTTGTCTAAGGCATGCCCCCTGTAGGGCATCTAGAATAACCCACTATTCAAGTGGCTGCTGCAACTGCATTCCAGTTAACATCTGGCATATTCAGATCACCCATCAGCAATATCTCCTTTTTCTGCCATTCTAAATATACTTTCTATCATTTCCTTGTCCATTTCCTTCCCCTGGGAAGGGGGTCTGTATACAACCCCTGTGTGGATTGTGGTGCCATTGCCTGTCTCCAAATTTACCCACAGTGCTTCTTGTCCTCCCTGTTTACCCTTTTGTTCTGTTGCTTTTATTCCTTCCCTTATGTAAAGAGCTACTCCTCCTCCTCCTCTTTTACCCCAGAATTCTAAAAGAATTAAGCAGCGAACTAGTGGCACCACTGACTACGCTTTTTAACAAATCATGGGAGGATGGTGTGGTACCTGAGGGCTGGAAGAAGGTGGATGTGATTCCCCTTCACAAAAGTGGGACCAAGACGGAGGCAGGAAACTACAAACCTGTCAGTTTGACCTCTGTGGTAGGGAAAGTGATGGAATCACTTCTGAAGGAAAGAATTGTTGAGTACCTAGAGGCCAGTGGGGCACAGGACCCAAGGCAGCATGGGTTCACAGCGGGAAGGTCATGTCAGATGAATCTAATTGATTTCTTTGACTTGGTGGCCAAAGTAGTAAACCAGGGAGGGGCTGTGGACATGGCCTACCTAGACTTTAGCAAGGCATTTGACACAGTCTCACACAAAAGATTACTAGTCAAATTAACCAGCCTGGGAGTGGGTCCCAAGGTGGCAGCCTGGGTAAAACATTGGCTGAACAACAGGACACAGAAGGTAATTGTAAATGGAGTCCACTCTGAAGAAAGAGGGGTTACTAGTGGGGTACTGCAGGGTTCAGTACTGGGTCCAGTCCTTTTAATGTCTTTATAAGTGACATTGCAGAGGGACTGAAAGGAAAGTATGCCTCTTTGCAGATGACACAAAAAATCTGCAACAGGGTTGATATACAAGGAGGCATGGAAAGGATGAGAAGGGACTTGGCAAGGTTGGAGGAATGGTCAAGTATGGCAGCTTAGATTTAATGCAAATAAGTGCAAAGTAATACACCTGGGAAACAAAAACCCAAGGGAAGATTACACAATGGGGGTGGAGGTAGTAACAACAACAAAAATGGAAAGAGACCTAGGGGTAATCATATCAGATGACCTTAAGGTTGGCAAGCAATGCGAGAAGGTGGTAGTGAGGGCTGGGGAGATACTGGGATGTATAGGGAAAGGTATCACCAGCAGAAAGCAGGAAGTTGTTATCCCCCTGTACAGACAGTTGGTGAGACCCCATCTGGAGTACTGTGTCCAGTTCTGGAGACCCCATCTCCGCAAGGATATAGACAGAATGGAGGCAGTTCAGAGGAGGGCAACTAAAATGGTGCAGGGTCTGCAAGAGAAGCCATACAAGGAGAGACTAAAGGAGCTTAATATGTATACACTTGAGGAAAGGAGGGAGAGGGGGTCATGATAGAAACATTTAAGTACCTCAGTGGAATCAACAAAGTCCAAGAGGGTAGCATCTTTCAGAAAAAGAGATGTGCAAGAACAAGGGAACTCAATTTGAAGATAGAGGGGGGACGGCTCAGGGGCAATGTGAGGAAGTATTTTTTCACAGAGAGGGTGGTGGATGCATGGAACAGCCTTCCTGAGGAGGTTGTGGGGTCTAAAACTGTGATAGAATTCAAGAATGCATGAGACAGACATAAGGCAATTTTTGTGGGGGGTAGGAAGAAATAGTCTGTTGGTTAAATAGGATCTGCAGCTTATCCTCTAGGTAGGGAAATGGGCAGACTAGGTGGGCCAAGCGGTCCTTATCTGCCCTCAGAGTCCATGTTTCTATGTTTATCAACTTTTGGTAAACCGTATAAAAACCTTATATGAACTTCCTCATATATTATATTGCTACGTTAATCCATTTTTCTTTGAAACACCATTTCCCTCAAATATGAATGCTGCCAGTGTGAGCTTCTCTCATCATGCAACAACAATTATATACACAAAAACATCGACTCACTTTCTTATTTGTAAACTCGCAGTATATAGATACTGATGTGCACAGACCACTCGCTCGCTCTCTGGATTCAAAGGTAATGCACCAACTAATTACTGTGTTTTAAATACTGCGGAAATCTAGCATTGTGACTCACAGTATATGGATACTAGCGTGCATCAACCTCTTGCTCTCTCTAGGGATTCAGAGGTAATGCGCCAACTAGATGCTGCTTTTTAAATACTGTGGGAATCTGCCATTGAGCTATGCACATCACCACATGAAATAACAATCTCTTGAGGTACTAGCATTCACTCTGTATGCCCAACCTACTTAGAATAGCAGCACCATATACTTTTATGGTGTCCCATTAACCTGAATACATGTAAAATCTGTTAACTTACTAATCATATGAATTCTTATGGTTATTTGCATCACTTAATGAATCTTTAAACTTTAAACTCTAATATATATTCTGCATTCCAAAATTTAGTAAGACTGTTTCAAAGAAGTTTTATCTTAAAATATATCTGTTTCACTATTATCACTATTAACTTTAAGAAGTATTAGGGGCAGGAATATTCGTTTTGACACAGGCAATATAATCAACAACAGGAAAAATAATTCTTCTTTATATAATTGGCTGCCAGTCAATCGAGTCATTTAAACCATATCTGGGATTAATTGCTTCAAAATGATCTATATAATACGCCTCACGAGTTAATATTTTATTCTTATAATCCCCACCTCTCAAGATGGGAAGGATCTTTTCAATTCCAAAAAATCTCAATTGTGAAAGTTGATGGCCCTGTTCTAAAAAATGTCTAGCTACCGGAGATGTTAAATCCTGTCTCCAAATATCACTCTTGTGTTTTGTTATTCTAGTCTTTAAAGGTCTTTCAGTTTTACCAATATATATCTTATCGCAAGGACATTTAAGGGCATAAACTACACCTGCAGTAGAGCAGTTAATAAATTGTTCTATAATAATCTCCTCATCTCGTGCAGTATTCCTACTGCTTTTAATTCTATACATATTATTACAATTAATACAGTGGCCACATGGAAAATTGCCCTTAACTTCAGATAGATTTAAAAAATGTAAAGGTCTATTATCTGGTATTGTGTGTTCAGCTTTCATTAATCGATTCCCTAATGTCCTATTTCGTTTAGGTACAGTTAATGGCAGATTTTTGAATATCTGCTGACTCAAAGGAGTCGCTTATAAAATATGCCAATGTTTATTAACAATATTTTTCATCTGAAAAAATCTATCATTATAAACTGTTGAAAATACAATCCTGTCTTTATCTAACAATTCTTTTATGTTGGGTCTCAACAAATCATTCCTGTCTCTTATTGCAACTCTCTGTTCAGCTCTCAATAATGTATCCTGTTTATATCCTCTAACTCTAAGTTTCTCAGAAATAATCTCTTTTTCTTTAATGAATTCTGAGGTCTCAGTGCAATTGCGTTTTGCTCTAATTAATTGTCTATAGGGTATAGATTCTATGAGCTTTTTAGGATGGAAACTTTGGGTATGTAAAATCGAATTCTTGTCAGTATTCTTACGATACAGTTTTGTCATCAATTTATCATTATGTTTAAAGATTAACAAATCCAAATATGGAATCTGTTCCTCATTATAAGTCATGTTAATAGTCAAATGATCGGTGCATTGATTCAAATATTGATTAAAGTTATGTAGTTCTATAACAGTTTCAGACTATAATACCAAAATATCATCTATAAAACATTTCCAAAATAACAATTTTTCTTTAAATTGTCCCATATACATATTAGCATATGATGGGGCCATACTTGACCCCATGGCAGTCCCTTTAATTTGTAAATAAAATTTATTTTCAAAACAGAAATAATTCTGGCTAAGAACTGTCTCTGCCCATTTGACAATAATCTCATTTGATGGTTTTTCCTCATTTCTGTACCTATCCAAAAAATTCTTAAAAACCTCACATCCCTGTCTATGGGGAATAGATGTATATAAGTCTTTTACATCCCATGTTACTAATATGCAGGATCGTATATCTATCTCATTGGTGTTGAAATTTTCTAAATTCACCATAACATCTGTGGAATCTCGCACATATGATTCAATTTGTTCTACGAATGGTCTTATTTGATGGTCAATAAAGATCGACAAAGGTTCTAAAATTGAATTAATCCCAGCAACAGTTGGTCTACCTGGTGGTGCCTGAAGATTTTCAAGGATTTTTGGAAGAATATAAAACACTGGCATTGTTGGATTAACTCTAAACAAAGCTTCTTTCTCCCATTCTGTAATTTGTTGTGTTTCATATGCATTCATTAAGAAGGCCTTTACTAATTCTGAGATAGCCTTTGTTGGATCTTGTTCTAATGGTATGTAATTCTTCCTGTTTTGTATTAACTCCATACAAATAGAACGATATTGTTCATAATCCATAACTACTACTGCACCTCCTTTATCCACATTTTTAATAATTATATTGTGATCATTTTCTAAATTTCATAGTGCTGCAAATTGTCTTGCTGATAAATTAAACCTCTTTCTTCTATCCATATTTCTTTCTTTTTTCAAAATTTCATCAATATCTTTATTGACCAATGTCATATAAGTCTCAATAATATGAGGTTTTACCAATGGGGTAAATTTTGATTTTAAATTCAGTTTCTTACTCAATACAATTCTTTTAGTTACACAGAGAATAGCCAGTACTTGGAAAAATCTGCCATCTGAAATTGTAATAAGTGAAACAATGTACATTTTTAAAACCAGATTAGATAATCATATGGGAAATCAGAAATACCATTTCCACCAGTACTTTTTGGTGGCGAGTTCAAAGTAGGCCTGCCTCTAGATCTCGTATCCCTTCTATGAGTCTATGATTCTATGAGGGAGAGGTGATGAACAAGCTGCCATGGGGGTCAGAGTTGGGGACAGTTCTCTTCAATGTCTTTATTGGGGACATTGCAGAGGGACTGGAGGGGAAGGTATGCCTTTTTGCAGATGATAGAAAGGTATGCAATAGGGTGGACACGCCTGGGGGGTGTTAAAAGAATGAGAGAAGACCTTAAAATACTGGAGAAATGGTCTGAAGAATGGCAGCTGGGATTCAATGCAAGGAAGTGAGGGATCATGCACATAGGGCACAAGAACCCTGAGGCAAAGGAAGTATGTAGGGAGGTGTTGACAGTCACAAAGCAGGAAAGGGACCTGGGAGTTATCATCTTGGAGGACCAAAGAGAAACTAGACAGTGCAGTAAGGCGACTGGAAAGGCTAGCCAGATGCTTGGATGCATAGGGAGGGATATCAGGAGTATAAAGAGGGAGGTCATCTTGCCCCTGTATAAGACACTCATAAGAGACCACACCTGGAATACTGCATCCAGTTCTGGAGGCCCCATCTGAGAAAGTAAAAGCAGCACACTTTATACAAAACATACCTAGGCAGGGTTAAGCAGTATAAAAGTGGAGTGAAAAGGAAAAAGAACTAAGAGATAAGTAGTAACAGATAAGTGGAATAAGGGCAGCATTTAGACATGTTTAAAGATCCATGCATCGATAAAATGATGAACAGAAAGCATAAATAAGAGAACAAGGATGTTTTAATTTACAATAGACCCAGATTAAAACAAAGAAAGATTGTTTAATAACATAAATACGTTTTTAACCAAGATTATGTGATATAATTACTTTTAGACACAGAAATGGTATTATTGATAACGGACTGAGATGGAGAGGTAAACAAAGCCCATTTAAAGGTACACGTAACCCTTTTTATATCAAAAATTTCTGAATATCAGAAAATGGCTAAAAACTGCTTATAAACAGTAGGGAATATGCAAGAATAAATGTATATTGTCTTAACAAAGACCACAGTACATTTTAAGGATGGCATTATGTACAAGACTGAAATGTAAATGCGTGTGCTATTGAAACAGGTGAATATCACAGCATAAATCTTTACATATACAGATTAACTGGATAACAGAAATGGAACAAGACTAGAATCTTTCTCTTAATGTTTTTCATGTATATTAACATTCTTAAGAAATTCAAAGTGGCAGCAACACTGGCAGACACAGGAGCCGCAAGGCCAAGATGAACATCAGGTAGTGTCTTTAAGATACAAATATGAATACAGGTGGCCGGATTAGAAAAGGTGACTATTTGTAAATTTCATGACAACAACAGATTCACAGTATAAAGGAAAACATGTTGATAAATAAGATAACTATAAGTATTGCATAACCAGTATAAACAAGAGCTAGGCAATATTGCCTAAATGAAGGTATATTAAACATATTTACCTTGAAATATTAGTTCTCCAGCAGAAGCCTAAACACAGGTGAGTTGGGACCTATAAGAAAAAAAGAAATAAAGAATACAAGTGTTTAAGATATTTTTCATTTACTCAAGTGGCCAGAAACTCCTTTCTTCCCCATCTGAGAAAGAACATAGACAGGGTGGAGGCAGTGCAGTGGAGGCTAACTAAAATGGTGCAGGGCCTGTGGGATAAGACCTATGAGGAAAGTCTAAAGGAGTTAAATATGTATTCCCTGGAGGAAAGTGTGTGTGGGGGGGTGCATGAATGGGACATACAAATACACCACCAGTATAAGCAGAATACAGGAAGGAAGCATCTTCCAAAGCAAGAGATGTGCCAAGCTAAGAGGTCACGAAATGAAGTTAGAGGGGAATGGATCAGGGGAAACATGAGAAAATATTTTTTCATGAAGAGGGTGGTGGATGCCTGGAATAGTCTACCAGAGGGGGTGGTAAGGGCAAAAATGGTCACAGAATTTAAGAAGGAGTGACATGAATTCGGTTAACTGTTTGTATTGAAAAAATGTTTTATGTTTAAAGAGTGAACTACATGTTTTTCTTTTGTGATAGCATATACCATAGTAATGTGGTGACCTCCTAGCAAACTTGGGTCAGATAATTATTCGTATGTGTGTCTGGTGAAAGTTTTGATATAGCTTTTAAAAATGAACTCATTTTATAGACAATTGTGTAAGCATTAACAAGTTTTAATAACATGTTTTAGTGATTTTGTAGTGTCCATACTGATATTTAGGAGCATAATTTAATATATGTTTATGCACACAGATTTTTTTGAGAAAAAAAATGTTTAAAGAAAGCAGATGAGAAAGTGCATACATTGTGGAACTAATAAGGTAATGTGGAGACTATTCCACTCCATATTACAGCTGAGGCTGGCAGTACAGCCTAGAGGTTAATGAGTTATGAATGAGCTTGGTACATCCAGCAGACCTGGGTTTAATTCCCACAACCTCCACCTGCATAATGTATGACTATGAGCAAGCCACTTAACCACCCCAGTACTCCAAGGTTGCCCTTGAAAACAAGCACTTGTGCCTAGTGGGCCTTACCCAGTTAACAAAAGAATTAGAAAAATTGATTATATGAAATATTTTATGAGGTATGTGAGCAGTGAAACACTGCATACTAATGTTATGGTTATTATGTGAATTTCAGCCATTTCCCTGATGAAAAAGTCTTTATGATCTCGAAATATTGCATGGTTTGGAATAAAGAATATTGGCTGATGAAAAATGAAACTATGCACTTCATGTGAAAGTACGTAGCTCTCTGGTCTGATTTCTCATTTATGCTTCAGTTTTTGTCTGGCCTATCTGAGACCTTTCACCATAGCATCTGAAATCTTAAACCTCCTTCCTCAATTACCATTTATGCCTAGGAAAGGCTCAATTACTTGACATGTTTATGAGTTATGAATCATTCTTGAAAGAGAATTCTACCAGATAGAAGCTTAGCGCACAAAATAGTGCTTTGAAACACTCCTCAGCAGACTTCTTCAACTAATTAGCTTAGTGATAACACAAACCTCTAATTTTATCTAGACTGTTAGGAATTAGGAGAGTTCCCTTTTCTACTGAAATAGCAAAATGTCTGCAGGGCTACTCCCACTGCAGCAGTAATAATAGTGTACTGCAACCAAGTTACCAACTACAAGAGTATATAATATAATGTATGTGATGAGTATTTGTGGACATTTCCTGCTGTATAAAGAATAAAGGATAGAAGCCTGATACTGTTGAAATATTTTAAACAGGAAGATAGAAAATTGTTACTAGTATATAGCATAGCAAAGGCATTAAGTTTACCTTCAATTGGTCTTTTAGATCTTTCAGCTGACCCAGCCAGTGTTGGTCAGAGATGGGACAACTGTCTGACTAATTGTAAGCTGTTCATTATTGATCATGTCTACCATGTCTAGAGTTTCCATGGATTGCATAAAGCATAACATGAAAACTGAGTTTGAAAAGTATGAAGTATTTTGACATATTTCCATGTGTCTTCCAGGCAATTAGAAGGAAATTTACAAGGGTTTCCATGGGTTTGATTACCTTCTGTAGCCCGTTACATGGTAGCATGAAGAGATGCACTTCTCTCTGGAATTAAGTGCTATTTTTGTCATTCTGTGCTTTTAACTCCCTGTTCCATGGAGAATAATGATGGAAACAATGGAACACTGTGTAAGTTCCATCATCATTTCAACTGAAACAATGGAAAAGGTGTTTGAATACTCCATGGTTTCAAATATCTTTTTTCCAAGGTGAATTTTATTGAAACCATGGAAGATCTGGAGGGAATATGGAAAACCTAGCAACATGAGGTGTATCAGCTGCATATCAGCAATATGCCATATTACTGCACCTGGGGGCCAGATCTCCAAAATATTTTTGCTACTCTTGAACACAGAGTGAATGATAAAAATGTTGATATATCTGTTTGGAAATTAACTAACTCTCTCAGACAACAAACAAGTATCCGAGAGGTATATGTTCAGACTGGTGGTACTAGAATAGGATGAGTCTGTTAATTAATTTGTTCATGGACTGAAGTAGATAACTTACTCATTTTATTGCACAACACTCCAGAATGATTTTTTATGGGGTCAAGATATTGATAGATGCACCTCAGATGTGTTAAAGCAGATGTTGCCCAGATCATGGAGGCTGAAAATCAACAGGCTGCTATTTTGTAGAAACTACCCTTCATTGCAGTGTGATCACAAATCATACTGATATAGTTTTCCTAATGGCCTGCCAAAGAAAAAACATTCTGTGTCAGAGAAACCCTGGCATGCAGAATTGTAAAAGTTTGCAAATTTGATAATACTGTGACAAGAAAAATAATTTGGAACATGAGTGCATAGCCATAAAAGGTAAGCAGTGCCAATCCTGTGGAAAAGAAGGAAATTTTTCTATCATGTGTAGGGCAAAGCAAAGTCAAAGATGCACCATGTGGCAAATATACCCATTGTACCTGCAAGTGCAGCAGATACTGAGGTGAATACATATTTTTTACAATATTTAATGTTTTTAGAGCTGGTAAAAAGTAAAAAAATGCATTGATGGGGACACTGTGTCCATGCTCATTGATGCAGGAGCAAGTTATAACATTATAAATGTTGTGATCTGGAACCTCTAGATAGCAAATCATAATGTATGTTTAACTTCAGCAGCAAAGAGCCGTCATGCCTATATTTCATAACAACCAGTGGCTATTGAAAGGACATTCTGGGCAGCTCTTCAAATGCCAGGGAAAGGAAAAGTGCTGAACATAACAATTGTACAGGTTCATGGTGCTCACATTTCACTGCTTTTAGATTTCTTCTGCCACACAAATAATTCTCCACATAATGCTCCAAGTAAGGTGAATACAGTCTCCGTCACCAAAGATATACCATACAGAAGTGCTTTAAAACTACAGTGGAAGTCAGAGCCAAGTAGTAATATATTATCATCATCATCATTTATTCTGCACCTTTTAAATATCAAGACACATTACAAAACTTAAAACAATGAATAAAAACAGCAATATATTAATGCACAGTAAAATCCAAGAAATATCATTACTAATTACAATAAGTTTTACTCCATAAATAGGTCTTCAAAGCCTGTTTAAACCCCCCCCCACAGTCGCTCACTCCAGAAGCCGGCGGGGTAGAGAATTCCAAAGGGTTGAGGCAGTGTACATTAATGCATGAGCCCCAGAGGATTTCAATGCTACCCTTGGAATCTCTAGCAACCCCTCATTGGCCGAGCAGAGCAGTAGCTTAGGGCAATAAGACGACAGGAGCTCTTTCAGGAAGTTGGGGCCAAGTCCGTGTAGGGCTTTATAAGTCAGTAATCTGACTTTGAAGGTGATCCATCACTGAACTGGCAGCCAGTGCAGTTCACGCAGCACTGGTGTAATATGGGAGGTCCGAAGAGTCCTCGTCAACAACCGGGCCACAGTGTTCTGCACCAGCTGCAAGCAGCAGATAGCAACCCCTGGAAGCCCCAAGTATAGGGAGTTGCAGTAATCAAGGCATGAGGTCACAAAGGCATGGATCAGTGTGGGAAGGTCACCGGATGGAACAAGGTGCTTGATCCTAGCGATGTTCCTTAGTTGGTAAAAGGATGACTTAACAACAGCTGACACCTGAGATTGAAGCATCAGCCAGTCGTCAAGCATCACCCCCAGGTTCTGCACCAGTTCAGAGGTTTGAATCACCAAAGTAGCAGCCTCAGAGCTCCCATGGTGCCATATCAATTACTATATCACAGCATACCACAGCCGAGACCTGGTTGGATGGTAATGCTGCCCCAATCTTGAAGGCAGATATTCCTCCCGGGTACTCTGTGATTTATCACCCGAGGTCGGATCGCAGGGGTGGGGGGGGTAATGGTCTGTTTTAAGACAGAATTGGGCCTCACTGGTGTTCCAGTTGAGGAGACGGAATCATTTGAGTGCACTGTGGTAACTGGTGTGTGGTGCAGGATAGCTATCATTTACCATCCACAGGGGGATGAAAAGCTGTTCCTGCAGGAAGTAGCAGACTTCATTGCCGACATGGCAATGGAGTCACCCAGATTGATGGTTCTGGGTGACTTCAATGCCTGGATCAATGACAGATCCTCGCTTTTTGAACAACACTTCCTCCAGCTAATGACATCACTGGGCTTCACACAGGTTGTTTCCTCAGCTGCCCATAATGGTGGTCACTCTCTTGATTTGGTCTTCTTCCTGGGGATCGAGGTCTCCGACCTGAGGGTGGAACCTGTCAGTTGGTCTGATCACTACACCGTGAGGTTCAATTTTTCTGCCCCCCCTTAGTAGGTCTGCCCCTGTGGAGATGGTCAGTTACCGCCCTCTGTGGGATATGGTCCCTGAAGACCTGGCAGCGGTGATTGACCTCTCGGTGCTCGGTGAGACCAGCACCGATCCAGAGCATTTAGTGGTAGCCTATAATAAGGCTATTACCTCAGCTCTTGATTGGATTGCTCCAATCCATGTTCGTCACCTTCTGCTTCGCCCTCGGACCCCATGGTTTGATGGGTCTCTGAGGGAAATGCGGAAGTTGGGTTGTAGGTTAGAACGTTGCTGGCGTAAATCCACCTTGGATACCGACCATCTTATTTTGTTAGAGCATTATCAGCTCTATCAATTAGTGACTTCCCGTAAGAAGGCAGAATTCCTGTCCAGGGAAATCGCTGTTGCTGGGAACCAACCAGCTCAGCTCTTCCGAACTGTGGACAGGTTGTGCAACCCAACCTGTCTGCAGCTCCGTCGAGCTTTTTCACAAATTGCTTGTGATGAGATCGCTCGATTCTTTGCGAATAAGGTGGATGATATCAGGCAGGAGATTTGCCTTTCATGTTCTATGGGAGATATGGTTGGTCGGTGCTCGGTCACTATGCCCGGTGTTTTCTGGAGTACCTTTGACTTACTGGATGTCATTCAGATTATGAGGATTGTCCAGGGGATGCACCCCACATGCTGTAGTTTAGATCCAGGCCCTACTTCCCTAATTTTGGGTTGTAGTGATGTTATTGGCCCGGTCTTAGAGCAGATTGTCCGGTGCTCCCTGGAATCAGGTGAGTTTCCTGGCTCCCTGAAGGAGGCGGTGGTGACACCCCTTCTGAAGAAAGCTTCTTTGGACCCGGAGTCTCTGGCTAACTACAGATCTATCTCGAACCTTCCTTTTGTGGGAAAGGTTATCGAGAAAGTGGTGTCAATCCAACTGGAGGACTATCTAACCATCCGTAATTTATATGAACCTCTCCAGTCGGGCTTCCATAAGAGGTGTAGTACTGAGACGGCTCTGGTTCGGGTGCTCAATGATCTCCTGATGGCGAGAGATTGGAGGAACTGTTCTATCTTGGTACTCCTTGATCTCTCCTCAGCCTTTAACACTGTCGACCATGGGGTTCTGCTCGAGCACCTGGGTGCATCTGTGGGCTGACGGGTACAGCACTCAGATGGTTTTCATCCTTCCTCACTGGTCGAACTCAGAGAGTTGTCTCAGGAATATTTACCTCTGAGTCTTTCTCTCTGCCTTGTGGGGTACCCCAGGGCTTGGTGCTGTCCCTCATGTTGTCTGCAGTGTATATGCTGCCCCTCAGAGACATTGTAAGATGGTATGGGCTGAGATTTCATTGCTACATGGATGATACCCAGCTCTACCTGTCTTTTGTGCCCAACCAGATGTGTGCCCTCTCAGTATTTAATAGCTGCCTCATTGAAATCCAAGACTGGATGAGTTCCAGTGGGTTAAACTTGAACGCGGGAAAGATTGAGGTTTTGGTGGTGGACCCTGGTCACAGGATAGAGGGGTTAGGGATGGATTTGCCCTCTTGTTTATTCCTGGGAGGTGAGCAGATCCCTACTTTTGAACGGGTGCGTGACCTGGGAGTGATACTTGATAATCATTTGACCCTCCGTCATTAGGTGTCTGCTGTTGTCAAGTTAGCCATTTACCATCTTAGGAACATTGCCAGGATCAAGCACCTTGTTCCGTCCAGCGACCGGCCAGTTTTGGTCCACACCTTTGTGACCTCGCGCCTTGACTACTGTAACTCCTTCTACCTAGGGCTTCCTGGGGTTGATATCCGCTGCTTGCAGCTAGTGCAGAACACAGCTGCACATTTATTGACTGGGGCATCAAGAAAATCTCATATAACCCCAGTGCTATGTGATCTGCACTGGCTGCCAGTTCAGTGGCGGATCACCTTTAAGGTAGGTTTGTTAACCTACAAGGCCCTACACAGAATGGGTCCTGACTACCTGAAAGAACTTCTGATCCCTTACACCGCAGTGCGAGAACTCCGCTCAGCTGATGAGGGATTGTTAGAGATTCCGAGGGTTAGATTGAAGTCATCTGGGGCTTGGGCTTTTATGTTCACTGCCCCATCCCTCTGGAATTCTCTACCTCGTCAGCTACGGGAGTGCAGGACGGTGGGGAGTTTTAAGCAGACACTGAAGACCTTTCTTTGGGTCAAAGCATTTCCTGATTTTTCAATGATTTTATTCTTATTTATTGTTTAATTGTGTTTGTTCATATTTGTGAAGCGGCTTGATGATCTGAAAGGTGCTATACTAAATAAAATTATTATTATTATTAACATATTTGGCTACTCGCGTCGCGAAAGGAAATAATCCTATAACTAGGGTACATTTATAAATATACTTTATTTTATAAGAAGTTTTTTCTTGGTAGCACCCCACCAATTCACACCATCACCATTTCAAGCCCACTTGCTCTTTATCAAGACAATGGTCCCCTATTGTCAGGCTTAAATACTGCAATACCTTAATACTTATAATGCAACACCCCTTACCATGTATAATGGTGTTGAATCACCTATTAAAAATGGCTCCACATATATTCATAAAGCAATTAATTAACTATTGAACAATATAGATAAATATTTATCAAGGCATACAGTAAACTACAAGTGTCATCATACCTTAAATTTAACTAATATTTGATATGATAATATACTATAAATTAAAATTAAGTACCATCTATCTATTGCACTAAGAAAAGCCTACAATCCAAATAACATTACAAGCACAATACTAAACATCCATCAATTAGCCAATGTAATTGATGTGTCTAAATTATATTATCATATTCAAAGAAGCAGATATTAACAATTTTATATCAAAACTCACAATATGCAAAGATATGCATACCCCCCAAAAAATGAGTGAATTACACAGATAGCAACATTCAAATGATGCTATAATATTTTAAATCCCCTTAACCAGCAAAGGTGCTAACTGAAAATGTCATTTTGACCAGGTATTTAGTTTGCTCTTAATTTAAACTGACAAAATGTTTCTCTGCTAAGAAGGAAGTTGTCCAAATCTCCACCACGTATACTAATTCTTACATGGTCTATGCCACAAAATAAAAAAAAATGTTCATGACCACATTTCTTGACATGTACTGTGAGTGCATTTTCTTTTGTTCCCAGTCTAATATGCCTTAAATGTTCCACTATATGGTTTTTTAGTTTTTGTTTGATTTTACCCACATAAAAGCTGTTGCAGGTACATTTAGCTAAATACACAACTGATTCATTGTTACAAGTTATAAAGTCTCGAATTTTGAACTTGACATTGTCATTAACAAAAAATTCATCCCCCACCTGTATATATCTGCAAACAGCACAATTACCGCATATGAAATTGCCACCTGGTAAATTATCAGTTCCGGGCTTTCTGCTGGGTTCCAAAATGCTATGCACCAATTTGTCCTGAAGGTTCTTTCCCCTTCTCTATGTGATGTTAGGTCCATTTTTAACAACTTCCTTCAATGCTGCTTCCATTGACAATATATTCATATTTTTCTTTATAACGTTTATTATCTGTTGGTTCTGTGAAGTAAAAGTAAGGACAAAGTTAGGGCCCTTTTCTTTTACTTCTTTTCATTTCACTTTTTGTTTTGGTATCAACAAACTCTTTCTATCCACCTGATCCACTATTATTTTTGTTTTTTCCAATACTGCAATGTCATACCCTCTATGTTTAAATCTATCCATCATATTTCTACTCACTTGTTCATATTCCTCTACTGCACTGCAGTTTCTTTTGAGTCTAATAAACTGTCATTTTGGAATATTTTACACAACATGTCGAGGATGACAACTGCTGTAGTGCAAAATAGAATTTTGATCAGTGGATTTTCTGAAGATGTTAGTCTCAACCTCCCCATTATGTTTTTTCTTTATTAAGAAGTCCAAAAATGCTACTTCATTTTGATTCATGGTAACTGAAAATTTTAAATTCCCATTTGTTCCTTCCAAATAGCAAATAAATTGCTCTAATATCTTTGTTTTTTTACAAATTCTAATGCCACAGAGCTACCTTTCCATATTATGAATATACAGTATCATCCAAATAGCATTTATACAAATCCAAAAAATAAAAAAATGGGTTAACATTCTCATTATATATATATATTTTAATTCCCATTCTACCAAATATATAGTGGCATAGTTGTGGGCCATTGCTGCTCCCATCGCAGTACCACTAATTTGGTGATACATAATATCCCCAAATAGAAAAACATTTTTGGTAAGTATATGTTCAGTTAGTGTTAACAAAAATTCAACAAATTCACCAGAATATGCAGTGTCCCTATATAGGGCTTGTCTCAGTGCCTCAAGTCCCTCAATATGCGGAATGACTGTATATAAAGAAGCCACATCCAGGGTGACCAGAAACCACTCCATTTCTATTTCAACCTCAGATAATATTTCTAAAATATGCAGCGTATCTCTCAGGTATGCTCTTGATTTCTGTGCCACTCCCTTTATATATTCATCCACAAATTGAGCCAAAGGCTCAGTGAGGGATTCATTGCTGGATACGATTGGTCTCATATGGGAGTAACTGAGACTTTTATGGACTTTAGGAAGGCCATAAATTACCACCCTTTTAGGATTTCTAACAGTTAAAAAATTCACTGTTTGTTTGTCAATGCAACCATTTGTAGTTGTTTCATATAGCATCACATCAATTTCATACTTAAATTTACAGTCAGATCTTTGCTCAATTTTTTTATATGTCATTTTATCAGATAACATAACAAGCTTTACATTTTTATACTTAACTTTATCCATCACCACCAGAAAGCCACCCATGCCTGCGGATTTGTTGGTGATGGAAGTATTATTCTGAAGATTTTTAAGTGCATTTCTTTCTTCGTATGTCACATTTTGCTTGATATACTGTATTCTGATTTCTTTTACAACAATGTTTGAATTTCATTCTCACATAATTTCACAAAGACACCAACACTTGAGTTCATTGCTGGAACATAGGTTGATTTTTTTCTACCATTTCCCTTGTTCCTGAATCTCACTTGTATTTCAATTCATTCCATCCTGTTCCCCAGTGTGTTCTTCTTTATCATATAAAAGACACAAATTCAACTTTCTTGCATATCTGTGTAAGTCTACTATTGCTTCGAAATCATTAGTAAAATTTGTGGGGATAAAAGATAGGCCCATATTTAAGACATGTTTCTCTGTTTCTTCTAAAACATATTGGGACAGATTAATAACTAAATTTGCTGAGTTGTACTCTACTAGACTCTCTTTTAATTCCTGTATCGTCCCCTCCAGTAATAATTGTTCCTTCTCATGTGTTGTGGATTCCATTGCCCTTGTTCTTTTTCTGCCCTATGTGTCCTCTTTTTCCACCTTCCCCCATGTTGTCCCCTCCCCCATGTGCCCCTTCTTGTACCTTGTCCTCATATCTTATCAGCCTGGGACTCCTGCATAACTCCCTGCTGGGCATAATTGATAAATTCAACCTACTCCCCATTTCTGAGGTTATGTTCAGTTCTTGCATCTGTTGTACTATTTCCTGATTTGGGGCTCGGGTAGTGCCTACATGTTGTCTTATTGGTGGATCTACTTGGGGTATCAGTATACTGGGGTCTCCTAACTGGAGAGTGCTCTGTCCTAAAAAAGGCCATTTACTATTATCTACCATTGTGACAGGCTCTCTATCATCCATAGTTAAGTTAGAATTGCGCCCCCCTTCTTCTATTTCTGATTCTGAACCCAAAGCACTAGTGTAAGTATCTAACTGTGCTGTCTTTTTTAGGATGGAATGTGGTCTATATTCTGTATTTTTCCCACATTCAGAAATATGGCCATACATATAATCTCTTTTATCCCTCTCAAATTTTCCCATTTTAGTACATTTAATGCATATATCTGTGTTTTTAATGATCTCCTTTAATTTATTTGAATACATCTCAAATTCAGAATGCGTTTCAAAGTGTAAAAAATCTGCTTCACATTTCTTAAAAAGGTCCATGACCTCTTGTTCCATGTCAGTACTGTGCTTAATGATTATCTGGATGAGACCAACTGAAGATTCCAAAAGGTGTGTTTACCAATCTTTTAAAAAGCTTACTTTGTCAATCCCAAATGTTGGTTGCATGGTCCACCTCAGACCCTGAGGGACCCAGTTAACCTTCTGGTATGCCTCCATTGTAACACGCTGCCAATAGATGCATCTGGCTTTTAAGGCAACTCTTTCAAGAGCCACATATGCCTGTTTTATATTAATAGCTTCCCTTATATTATTTGCATTGGCATTACCGTGTTGCATACCATTTGTAACACTTATGTTTTCCAACAATGGGTTTCTTAAATCTGAATTAAATACCAAGCTGCAACAGCCCACAGTTCATTACTGTAATTCAGGCTGCCTTGTTTCGGCCACATTTGGCATAGGTGGGGTGCTACTCACTGTTCCGGCATTTTCAATCACTCCAGACACCATGATTCTTCGGTGTTTCTCCTTCTCTTTCTCCGCTCAAGCCAACAAAAGTTTTTGTCCATGAAATTTAAATCACCAAAGTAGCGGCCTCAGAGCTCCCTCAGTGCTGTATCAATTATTATATCACAGCATACCACAACATATTCAGCTACTCGCATAGAGAAAGGAAATAGTCCCATCACTGGGGTACATTTATAAATATGCTTTATTTTATAAAAAGTTCAGAGGTTTGGAGCTGGGAGACCCCCAGGAAAAGCCCTGAGGGATGACCAGCCCCCAACCCCCCATCTGGTGACCAGGATCCACAACCATCACCTCCGCCTTCCCTGAGTTCAACTTCAGCCAGCTAGAATTCATCCAATCCTGGATTTCTGCAAGGCAGTTATTAAATACCGAGGATGCTCTATCCTGGTCAGGTGCAAAAGACAGGTAGAGCTGGGTATCATCTGCATAGCAGTGAAACCTCAGCCCATACTGTCTTACAATGTCTCTGAGGGGCAGCATATACACCACGAACAACATGGGGGACAGAACAGAGCCCTGAGAAACCCCACATGATGGAGGGAGAGGGTCGGAGGAATAAATCACCGACTCAACCCTCTGAGTTCTACCAGTGAGGAAAGACCTAAACCATCTGAGGCTGAACAAGTCAGGCCACAGATGAACTGCAAGTGCTTGAGCAGTACCCCATGATCCATATCTAGTAATATAACTATGAAATCACATTGAAATTAATGGGACTTTGCTTTGATATACAGTATATAGACATATCAGGCCGTATCTCTGGTTATCAATGTAAGTGAAAGGCAGTTTCAAAAGACTGGATAAACGTTAGGTACTTTTACTGGTAACTACTTTCTTTCTTTCTTTCTTTCTTTCTTTCTTTCTTTCTTTCTTTCTTTCTTTCTTTCTTTCTTTCTCACTTTCTCTCTTCCTTCCTTCCTTCCTTTCTCTCATTCTTTTCTTTTCTTTTCTTTCTTTCTCACAGATTACATTTCCTCATTCTCTTGTTGGGAGATTTGTGTTGAACAGGTTGCACCCATTAATATGGACCAAGATTATGAGGATGGATTTTTTTCAGCCATGTATCAAGGATTTCTACAATGTCTTTTTTGATTGTTTGAGTCCAGCATTTAACATGAAGAATGGACAATACTAAAGCTACAGTTGCTCAGCCTCCCCTGATGACATTTCATGGAAAGCCTCTGAAAGGGATCTTGGGGGCAGTATAACAGGACACCAGTTGGGCCTTTAATTTCACTTCCCCCGAAAACCTCAAAAGCAGAATAAAAAGCTTGATGAGCATAAACATTAAATTACTAAAAAAGAAAAATAGGTAATCTATAAGCAGTTTCACAAGCCCAGAAAATTAGGATAATTGGTTTTATATCTGATGACTTAAGTATAGTAAAGATAAGGGAATTGCCTAGGATCATACACATTGAGTAGGTAGCAATGGTGGATTTGAACCTGAGATTTTCTGGTTAATGCTTGTTGTGCTCTAACCACTGCATTATGACTGGGAAAATGTTGTAGGAGTTCATATTCACATGTTTTAGGAAATGCAGGTGAAAATTTCATAAACATCTGTGAAAATTCCCAAAGTTAGTAAAATAGTTCAAAATATGGGACTTGTAGATTTTCATTACCTGTTATTAAGGTTGCATGAAGTGGGGGTTCATAAAGAAACTTTGAATTGATTTAAAACGTTTTTAGCAAATAGGAGGCAGTCTGTTTCTATGGGAACTGTAATGTCTACTTTGGGAGAAATAAAAAGAGGGGTCCCACAGGGTTCAACTTTAGGTCCTTTGCTCTTTAATGTGTATGTTAATAGATTACTAGAAATTGTATAAAACAGTGAGGTCTGACTGTACATGGATGATGCAGTATTAGTGGGTCCACAGACAGTCACACCTCACTTGAACAAAAATTACAGGAGAATGTTAACAGGATGGAAACTTGGTTCTGTGAATCTAAATTATGAATGAATCAAAAAAAGATCCAATGCATGAGTTTTAAAATAGGAAACAAATCCAAGACTGATACAGATTTAAACTTACTATTCAAAAATCATCAGAAAATTATAAATACAAACACTTGTAAATATTTAGGTGTCTTAATAGATCAGAAACTTACTTACGAAGAACATATAAATTTAATAGTATAGAAGTCTATTCATAAACTTGGAGCATTGAGAAGAATTTCTTCTTGCCCTGTTAAAACAGCAAGAATAAAGCTTGTCCAACAATTGATAATATCTGTTTTGAAATATAGGGGGGGGGGGCTAGTCTAAAGGGGCGCCCCTCCCCCCCATAAAAAGCATTAAAAAAAGTGGATTAAGCATACTAAAAGCTAGCTAAATTTGCTAGCTTTAGTATATTCGGAACTCATCATTGTAAAGTTTATGCTGATCTGGGTTGAATGGGTCCTGAACAGAGATGAGATTTTAGATGGCTGGTCTGGTGTTACAAACAATTCAACACTAAAGATGTACACCCACTAAGAAACCTGGTATATATTGGAAACAAACATAACAATAAATATGTGCCATGGAGAAATACAGCAACTATGTCTTGGACAAGATTCCTCAATAGGTTTGGTGACATTGCATTAGAAAGTATGGTGGCAAAAACATGGAACTCTATACCTTTAGAGTTAAAGGTCAGAAATTCATTATCAGACTTCCAGGCAACTCTTAGGAAACATCTTAATCAGAATTGTTTATGCTACACTTGATTTAAATTCCTTATTACAGTACATGTAACAGTTTTTGAATGGTAGTAATATTGTACCTGTGTATTTGTTTCCATTGTAATTGTTTATTATGTGCAATAGTTTCATATGTCAAATAATATTGTATTGTTTGTTGCCTGTTGTACAAGAATGTATGTATGGTATGTAATATTGTACAGGACATTCTTATTTAAAACAGGGATTTAATCCCTAAGATTGTACCTGGATAAAAATAAAATTGTATCAACCAATCAATCAATCAATTACTACAAACCTCTGAATTACAGAATGCAACATCCAAAAGTTTCAGGCATAAAAGTACGTCAGAACAGTACTAAATATTGGGAACTGTGGATTTGTATAACTTTTTGGAAACAAAATCAACAAGTTTCACACTTATTTGCAGCATTTTTGTCTTGCAAATCAGTTACATTCTAGGCAAAAAACAATGTAAAGCTTTCACTTTGTAATGTGAACGTTTCAGTTGTTTTTAAGGAATTTCACTGGTAAATTGAATATTTTGCCTAGCACTACAATGGATTATAATGCCTCCATACTATCATGACCAGATGTCTGTACTTAGCATTGCACTTCAGAAAATGCCAAAATTATAGCAAAATAGCTTGTTTGGTGTGATTGTCATTATCCTCTCATAAGAATACTTTGTTCTTGTAGACCATTTTATTTTTATTTTTTTACGGAAAGAAAAAAATATACTTTTTTTTAGAGATTTTGAAAGCGTGTGAACCTTAAGAAATTAACACTGAGTTATGTTTCAGAAAGGAAGAATGCTTGAACTTTGGGAATGGACTCGGGCGTCGGAAGGTCAGCAGGAGAAGGAGTAGGATTGAGCATCCGGAGGACTGGTCTCCTCTCCTGGGGTAGGTTGGGGATTGGTGTCGCTCTGCAGTGACCCCTGGTGGAGACCAGGGGAAGCTCAGAGACAGCGTAATTGGGGAACTCGGAGGAAAAAAACCAAAAAATGGTGTCTCCTCCTGCTGGATGATGGCCGCCCGGACTAGTGCCCCCTCAGGATCTGTGGCAGACGGCCCGACCACAGCAGCACCCAGGTCCAATGCCTAGGCTGATAGGCCATTTCTCCTAGGAAGAGGAGGACCCACCCGACACAAGGGTTACGTCGGGGTACCCTGTGGTGGCTGTAATGTGTGGTCGAGTCAGCAGTGGAACCGAGCAAGAGAGGTGAGTGTCCTCGGGCAATTGACCTGAAGGAGTGGTAGGGGAGTCACAGGGAAGATAAATACATAACACACACACAAAAAAAAAAGATTATCCCATGCTGCCCTGCTCCAGGAGTGCACTACTTGCTACTCACTCCCAATTCATTCATACAGTTGATGGTGCCATATCCCCAGTGCCAATACTGCTGACCATCCAGCTAAGTCACTACAGTGAAAAGGATTTCCTTAAACAGTGGTTTCTGGTCTGCTGGATCCATGCTGGTGGGGCCTATTCCAGGAAAATCAGAAGTTGCCATGGGATTCAGCAAAATCCCCTCTAAATACTGCCAACCTGAAGTAGGGCTACTTACAATTAGATTGCTGTATCCTCCTTTTTTTGTTTTGTTAAGGAACTCCTTCTTCACGCAGAGACAGGGTGGATGGTCAAGAGTACCCAAAGTACCCCTTAATTCATGGTCAATCCCTCATCTCAGGATTGTCCCAAGTTCAGGCCCTAACAACCTGTGCCAAGACACAGACAGCCCATCTGTGGGCTTCCCAAGCTGCTCCTGTGGCCTTGGCTCTCTCCCAGCAGGCCACAGCTAACAGACCACCCAACTGACTCCCGGACAGATTCAGACAGTCCTTCTGTGGGCTTCCCAAGCTGCTCCTGTGGCCTTGGCTCTCTCTGAGCAGGCCACAGCTAAACCACCAGATGAGCCCCAAACAGATTCAGACAGCCCAGCTGTGGCTTCTAAGCTCACTCCCTGTGGCCTTGGCTCTCTCCAAGCAGGCCACAGCTAACAGACCACCCGACTGACCCCTGGACAGATTCAGACCCCCCATTTGTGGGCTTCCCAAGCTGCTCCTGTGGCCTTGGCTCTCTCCAAGCAGGCCACAGCTAACAGACCACCCCGACTGACCCCCGGACAGATTCAGGTACGCACCGGACCTCCGAAACTCGTGGTTTTGAATGCCACTGTTTTGACTGGATGCCCAGTGGAGGAACCAGGCACTGACTGGCAGCTGTACTCCTTGGCTGATTTTTCAATGCCTGGTGCTTCCTGGTCTCAGGGAAATCTCTTTCTGTGCTTTGTTCTGGAATGAATTTTTTCACCCACCCCCCTACCCCCTCCTCCTCACAGTATTAAATAGACCCTTACTCCACCCCTTCCTCAGCCTAGCAGCAGATTGGTCACTCCACTGCTGCACATTTTCATGCTATTGGCCTCCTTGTCTTCAATACCTGACTTGACCCACTTTCTCACTGCCCCTTTTTAAAGCAGTCCCACCCACAGGATCACACATTTCCTCTCAACCTTTTCTCCAGCCACTCCATCTAACTCCTCTCAATTACTGCTCTACCTGCCCTATTGTTAGGGACCTCACCCTAATTCAACTATATACCCTTTCAACTATAAACCAGCTAGCAGTTAAGCAGGCCAGCAACACCAAACAAACTACCATGGGGTGCAACCACCTACTACTACTCCTCACTACCTCTTTTGGCATTGCTGGTACCATACACATCCTTTTGTTCTGCAAATTTTGGACTAACTGCTGTTCTGTCTGACCCTCTGTATAAATGCCCTTTATTAATCCTCGCTTTGCTTCTCTCCCTCAGCTGAGAAACTGCCACCCAGGCTCCCAGCTCCTAAGCCACGGAATTCCCAGCTACCGGGCGGTCGGCGCCCCTCTAGCCGACGCTCGAGACTGCAGACATGGACCCAAGGTCCTACAAGGTACGGCAACTGCTGCAACCAACCGGATGGCGAGCGCCCTCTCAGACCACGCTCTGATTGGTCCCTGGCAGAAGCCGGATTCTGCTCTTTGATTTTAAACCCTAAAAAGGTTTATGTTGGGACAAATGTTAAAAAGCCGAAGTGTTAACCCAGTCTGTAATTGAAAGGACTTGAATTGTGGTTTGGGAAAGAAATCTAGTGTTTACAGCCCTTTCCCTGTATACGTGCACTGGCCCTAGACACTTTTGGGTGCCAAAGTAATACACGTCCTTTTGTTCTGCAAATTTTGGACTCCCCACTGTTCTGTCTAACCCTTTATGTGAATCCCCTTTATTAACCCTCACTTTCCTACTCTCCCTCAGCCGAGGAACTGTCGCCCAGACTCCCAGCTCCTAAGCCACGGAATTCCTGGCTACCGGGCGGTCGGCGCCCCTCTAGCCGACGCTCGAGACAGCAGACATGAACCCAAGGCCCTACAAGGTACGGCAACTGCCGCAACTTTTTTGACTGCCCCCCCACCTCTGCTGATTATTAAATACAGTAGCTCCTGCCAAAATATTAGTTCACGTCCCCTGGTGCAGTGCCCCGCCAATAGAGACTTAGCTCGTGATCCCCCTCTTCTCTGTCCAGCCTACGGGATCCAACTCTCAGGGCCTCGCCTTACTAAAATGCATAGGCTCTCCTTGGCCTTTAAATATTTTTAATGCTATCAAATTTGGGTCGACCTGGATCGGAAAGCTACTGATAAGCTGCATTAATCCAGCAACCCCACTGGCCCCTGGGCTAATCGAGTGGCTCCTTTTTTTTGAGGTACCATCATGTCGGGCCCTATATGGCTCCTTATACTGCCCCTTCTTCTGCTGATACCAGCTGCCCAGCATTGGACACCTGAACTACCATCATGTTTGGTCTACAACAGCACCTTGTGCTGTATACCACATGGCAACTTATCCTTTAATTGTCTCCGTGATTCCAAGTACAAATACCTCGAACCCTGCTCTTGGACCACACATACCAGTAGTACTTATAACACTCCCCCCACCACAAGGCCCACCTCCCACCACGCAGACTTCTATCTCCTCCCTGCCTATTGTGGTAGGGGTACTAGCTCTTGCTACAGCAGATCAGCTCTTCTATGGTGGCTACTTTCCAGTCCCTAAAGACATCAGATCTACTAGACAGGAGAAAGGCAGGAATTACAAGCTTATAATTAGCACTCTTAGAAAAATCCTACTTACCCTCCTGCTTTGTTCAGGCAACGTAGAACTCAACCCTGGCCCCCCAGAAGCTATTGCTTTGCCAGCAGAACTAGCAAATTTAAAGGAATAAGCTTCTTGCATATTAACAGTATGTAGCCTCCTTAAAAGATAACCGTAATACAAACCTGGGTAAATCATACCTCTGACATTCTTGTGATTTCGAAACTTGGCTTAGACCCAGCACCACTGATAGAGAAGTAAACATACCCAACTATGCCTTGTTCAGAGCTGATAGGCATGCCAGGGAGGATGGGTAGCTATCTACGTTAAAGACAAATTTTCTGCCTTCTGCTTATCCTCATCTGTCGCCAGTGAATTGAATGCCTAATTCTCCAAAGTGAAATTTACACAGACTACTGCTCTGCGTAATAGGATGCTACAGACCCACTGTCTGCTGGCCTACAGCTTATGTCATATCTAAGTGACAAGTTGGGACAGGGACTGCCAGAAACTATTATTTTAGGAGACCTCACACGACTGGCTCTCAACACAGCTGCCCCCTTGCATCCTTCTGTGATGAACATGGGCTGACGCAACTTATTACTGAACCAACACACCTAAGCGTGAAGAACCCCAGTAAAAGTATACTTTTGGATGTGCTAATGGTGAACAAATCTCATCTCTTCTCCACGCTGATGTCTTCTTCAGGACGCGAGCCAATTGTTTATTGCAGGAGTAAGATCCACCAACAACCCAGCACCCATCAGCAAGTTCTCTATGAAGAGATCCAGGTGCAACTTCAATGAACATGCCTACCTAAATGAGCTTAAGTACTCCCTGAGTGTAAGATTTCTACCTGGCCAAAACGATTACGACAGCTTACAATATCTTCCACAACATTCTATCAAGGGCCCTTAATAAGTATGCTCCCCTGATTAAAGTTCGAACTAGGACCAAAACCTGTAAATGGTTCACCCCTCAGATCAAGTCCTTGCTTCTAGAAAGAGATAAGCTCTGGAAAAAAGCGCACAGACTGAACACTGCAGAGGACTGGAACCAGTTCAGGAGACTACAAAATTTATGTACCAAAACAATCAGAGAATCGAAGGCCACCTTCTTCAAATCTGAACTAGACTCTGCCACAAAGAGCTTAATCAAGCTCTGGAACACTATCAATAATCTGCTAGGCCACTCCCCAGGAAATTCACTCCCGACCAAGATTACCTCTGGCAACTTGACTATAACCAAAAGGATGGATATACTTGACGCATTCAATAACCACTTTGCTACTGCAGACATGGCATTTTATAACTCCCCTGCAAACATACTTTGCTCCCAGACTGCCAGCCAACTGCCTGAAACTCTGATAGCTTCACCACCTTTCTCGCTTCAACCTGCCCCACTGAAAGAGATAGAGGACCTCTTGCTTCAGTTGGATACTAGAGAAAAGTGCTGGGGCCGACACCTTGACCCTTACTTCCTAAAAATTGCCTACCATGTACTGCTAATGCCATCACTCACCTTTTAACTTATCCCTGTCTCAGGGCACCTTATCACCTATATGGAAGACAGCACATGTCATACCACTGTTCAAATCAGGTGACCCTGGCGATCTCCAATAACTACAGGCCAATTCTCTCCTTCCGGTCCTGTCCACCCTCCTAGAGAAAATTGTAAATGCACAGCTGAGGACTCACCTTGAGTCCAGGGAACTGCTAAATCCTATGCAGTCCGGATTCAGAGCTAAACATAGCACTATCTCAGCCCTCACCAAAGTTACTAATGACTGGCAGCGTAATCTTGAGAGCAAAAACTTTATTTGTGCTGTTTTCCTTGATCTAAGCAAGGCTTTTGACACCGTCAACCATAGTCTGCTCCTCTCCTCCCTTCAAACCATAGGTGTGGACCCCTCCTCTCTGCTTTGGTTTACTGACTATCTTACAGGGCGCCTTCAACAAGTTAAAGCCGAAGGTGGCCTGTCCCCCTTAAAAACTCTGCAAAGAGGGGTAACTCAAGGTTCTATATTAGGGCCCTTACTTTTTGCAATCTACATTAATAACATCAACTACTGTATAAAAGAAGCCAACATCCATCTGTTTGCAGATGATTCAGTTCTCTACGTGAGTTGCCCAACACCTGAAGCTGCCTGCAATGACCTACAGTCAGAATTCAACCTTTTGCAAAGCCAACTCCTCCAAAAAAAGCTACTCCTTAATGCCAAAAAAACTAAAGCGATGATCCTCTCCCCTTTTATCTGTACAGCTAACCCTGTGTCCAGTGGGACAGCTCCCCAAATTACCACAGCTCTAGGTGAAAAACTAGAATTTGTTACAAAATTCAAGTATCTGGGAGTTTGGATAGACCAAAGACTCTCCTTCATTGAACATATCGAGGACTTGCTAAAACGACTTCGGCAAAGGCTTGGACTGTTTTTTAGAATCAACCAATTTCTCACCAGAGATGCCAAGAAACAACTGGTCCAATCCATTTTCCTATCATTGGTTGATTATGCTGATTTCCTCTACAGCCAATGCCCCAACTCTTACATGGCTAAACTGGACACACTGTACCATCGAGCACTGAGGTTTATAACGGGACTCCCCTTCAACACGCATCACTGCACCCTATATGCGGCAGTGGGGTGGACATCACTAAAGTTCAGACGCCACAGAAACGCTGCTCTCTGGGCCTATAGAGCCATCTCTAATAGCTGCCTTACTATGTCTCCTGCTGTCTTCCCCGAGTATAATAGGGAAATACGCATTAAAGTTACTCAGCTATTACATAAAGTACCAAAAGCAAATCCGCTTGGCAGAGCAGCCATAAACTTTCGTGCTACCTACCTTATGGAGCGATCTACAAAAAACCCTCAAATTAAGCACTCTAATCGGTATAAATGCCTTCAAGACGTTTTATTTCCATACAATCAGAAGTATGTAACTGCTTCACCCACTCAGAGCCAGTACGGTGTCTGCACTGGTATACCACGCCTAGACCCAATTTAAGTACACGACCCCCAGCTTGCTCCTCACCAGCCTAATTGTTCTCTCTCTCTCTTTTCCCCCTGTCTTATCAACACTAGGCCCATCTATCCCCTTATTCTTCCTTTCCCAACCTCGGATAGGAGCTCACTACACTGGGTTGTGACATCCTACCATGCCCCGTACTTTATAGCATTCAATCCCGGGGCTCACACTTACTCCTTTTCTCCATCCACCTTCTCTACATCCTGTTTTACCAACTCCTGTCTGTGCACCGTGCCCTCCTAGCCTTTCTCCCCTGCCTCCCTCCCTTCCCCCCTACCTTCACCTCTACCTGGTGTATATTTTTATTTTTTTTCTTCTGTTACTTCCTCCTGCAACCTTAGATAACCTGCTTTATCTTCCTATAGACACTTCTATGTGTGTAAATACCGTGTAATCTGTACAATATCTGTATAATTCTATGTACATATGAACTTCTTTTTCTTCCTCTCTGTAAAGTGTATTATCTGTATTGCCTTGTAAATACCTGTGTTGACCTGTATATACAATTGTTCATGCTCCACCCAGGTCCATCTTGCAAATGAGCTTCTGCTCAATGATGAACGCCTGGTTAAATAAAGACTTGATTGATTGATTGATTGATATACTCACTGTTGTTGTTAGGAAGTGGTGGATATGAATACAATGCAGGGCTTCAAACAGGCATAAGGGAGCAATACAGATAAGTATGAATAGATAGGCCATTGACAGAGCAAAGGCCTATGGCACATTCATAAGGTAGAAAAATAAATGGGCAGACTGGATGGGCCTTGTGGTCCTTATCTGCCGTCAACTTCTATGTTTCTATGTAGTGAAACCCAGCAAAACCACAAGGAAGGTTATTGTCCTCAGGGTGCCACCAGAAGGGTGTTCCAAAAGCTGTTGTGACACCAATGTGCAGTGAAGCTCCAAATATCAATTTCTACTTACCTGAACATGACATGGTTCAAGAACTGCTTGTCCCTGCTTGGGATGTTTGAATGCCATTTGAAACCCTTCTTCTAAGTTACAGGAGTGTGCCCTGAAGGTATGCTGGCAGCCAAATAAATGTTTAGCACTATTGTTGTTATTGTACATGACCTCTATGTTTTGAGTCTTTTTGGAATACCATCATTGCCAGGTGTTCCTGACAGTGCCCTTCACACTACAGAGTGATGGCTGGTACTGCAAGACCCCTCTTTAAAAGACAAACCATCACTCTCCCTCATCTGTGTTAAAGTAATGTAACTGCAAGAATCCTGACCAGTGTCCAACCCACAAAGTGCACTATCCTCTCTGGTGCCCTAGTTACATATAGAGGATAATATATGGGCTTCAATGAACAACAACGCTGTGTTCACTTCAAGTGGTTGACATGACAACTTAGGTAAATCTTGAGAGTGCAGCTCGAGGGATTTTCCGTTGTCATGGCAACCATGAGAAGTGAACTCACCATTGTTGTTCACAGATGCCCATACATTGTCTTTTATAATTTATGGGCAACAGTGTTTGCATTTGAGTTCACTTCATTGTGAGTTACAAAAATTCCTGCATTACATTAATACTGTGCCCCTCATTTCCATAGCAATCACATTCTTACTTTGTACCTTATGAGACTAGTCATGGTGCGGATGAATGAAAAACACATTTATTGTGATTTCAAATAACAATATGAGTTTTGCTTAAACTTTTACTGCTGGTATAAACATCTAAACACTGTGCAATTTAAAAAAAAAAGACAGTTTTGGTAAGCACATGACTGGGAAGGATTGTCCAATTATAATGTCGCTATGTTAAGAACCTAAAGTTTGGTCAGTAGCAGAGTCATGCAGCAGTAGGGGAGGGCATTGTTTCTGTAAGTTAACTAAAGAGAGAGAGAGAGAAAAGAAAAAACACTTTCATGTTGTTACTACCACATGTACATCGCTATGGCTCGTTTTACTGTATTTAAACTGTCATGGTGCACTGATGATTTCAAATGAAGAGAAACAAGCGATTGGTGGTGCTGCCTGGACAACTAGATTGCATGGGCATTCTTTTTTATTATATCATCATGATGACATAGTCATGATAGTACAACAACACTGTGACTGCTAAAAATCCAACAGTAACAGGGCTCTCCCATACATTATAAACAAATAGCAAGTAAGTAAGCCAACCTTTATTCATAAAGCACTTATTCCTGCGGATTCTGAGTGCTGTACCAAATTCAGACAATACATAAAACAATTTATGCAAAGCAACTTATAATAAAACAATATCCAGCAAAAATCCAAGTTAACATAATAATTAAAATCAAATAAATAGTATTAGTAATAAATAAATATTAACTCACTGGTAGACAGCCAGTCAGTCAGGTTACTTATAAACTAAAACCCTCTTTGAAGAGGTGAGATTTCAGATCCCTCTTAAAGGCCTCTAATTGAGGGGTCTCCCTCAAGGATCTTGGAAGTGAGTCCCACAGGGCAGTGCCAGCTACCTCGGAGGCCCTGTCCCCAGATGACTTTAGCCATACTCTGGGAACCGCTGGGAGGCCCACCTCAGAGGAGCAGAGATGGTAGAGGGTGTGATAAGGAGTCAGGAGGTCACACATATAGCTAGGGTCCAGTCCATGTAGGGCTTTATACATCAGTAAACTGACCTTGAATGTAATTCACCACCTCACCAGCAGACAGTGCAGATCATGCAGTACTGGGGTCAAATGACAGGACCTCGGAAAGCCCATCAGTAACCTGGCCACCACATTCTGCACCAGCTGCAAGTGACATAGGACCTCTCTATTCACTTTGAGGTACACAGCATTGCAGTAGTTGAATCTGGAGGTCACAAAAGCATATACTACTGAGGGTAAGTAATCGAGTGGGATGAAGTGTTTAATCCAGGTGATATTTCTAAAATGGTAAAAACCACTCCAGACAACAGATGACATCTGAGCCTCAAGTGTCAATCCAATATCCAGGATGCTGCCCAGATTATTTACCTTGGCAGAGGCAGTAAGAGGAGAGGAAACAAGCATCAGCCCAGTCGGTAACCCCCTAGAATAGCACTACTAGAATAGCACCAATAAACTGAGTGCTAGTCTGGATAGCGCAACCATGGACAGTAAGAGGGGATTTACAGGGCTTGCAGTGAGCGCTCCCCAGGTCTCTGTCCATGGGGCTGACAGGGGGCAAGGGCACCAGAGTCAAGGAAGCTGGCTGAGCTGCCTCCGTGGCACGTGAGGCACATAGCAGCTCAGCCAGTCAGCAGGGGAGGGTTCTAATCCTGGTCTCCTTAGATTTTTGCCGATCTGGACTTTACTTTTTTTTTTACAAGGGGCCATGGAAACAGTATTCCATGGCCCCTAGAAATCATCTTGCCCATGATCCCTCCCCCAGAGTGAGAATCCTTTAGTCTGGGGGCTGCAGGTGGCAGAACCCCCCCACAAAAACAAAAGAGGCAGCATTTTTGCTACGCGGTTCTTGACCAAGCTGTCCTGGTCGGCAATGGTCTGACTCAGTGCCAGCACACTCATCTCTCCTACCATCTCTACACCTCGTCGATAGCCAGGCCTAATCATTAGTCCTATCCAGATTAAGCCTCCGCCAGCTAGGTGACATACAGTCCTGGACTTCAGCCAGGCATGAATTCAGCAGAGACTGCATCCTGTGTCCTGGGTGCAAATTACAAATACTGCCGGGTGACATCTGCATAGCAGTGAAACCCTATGCTGTAATGTTTAATGATGTCACCCAGGGTCAGCATGTACACTGTGAACAGCATGGATGAGAGAATCGAACCTTGAGGAATTCCAAATGACAGGGGCTTTGGACAAGAGGAATAATCCTCCAGTACAACCCCCTGCATCCTATTTATGAAAAAGGACTCCAACCATCTGATGACAGTACCGGTGAGTCCACAGAACTCCCTAAGGCAATCCAACAATACACCATGGTCCAGTGTCAAATGCAAGGAGAGGTCAAGTAGAATGAGAATTAAGGGAATTGATTGTTCACCTCTATCTCTCATCCTGAGGAGATCAGTTTGCACCCTGACTAATGTGGTCTCCATTCTGTGCCTAGACCTAAATTCCAACTGGAGGGGCAGATACTCTATTTTCTTAAATAAGTAAAATCCCATTAACTGGTAATTTATTTTTATTTATTTAGTGATTCGGAAAAGACCTTTGAGCACAAGCTCTTTTACAAAGGTTGCACATCATAGACTGCAAAACAGTACAATAGGAGAAAGCAAAGGTACATCACAATGAACAATACAGCTTGGATTCAGAACTTATAGAATAACTCAAAACATAGGTACAAGTTAAAATAACAAGAAAAACACTTTATGAGGGTGTGAGGGGGACTAAGCAGCCACAAAGTGCCTTGTCAGTAGTTCAGAGGGATGGGGATTGCTGGTAGTGGGTAAAGAAAGGAGGTACGAGAGAGAGGTAGGTACTGCGGTGGAGGTGAAGGGTGGGGAAGAAGTGCGATAAGGTATAGGGAGAGATGGGGTGGTGAGGGGAGGCTGAGCGGAGAAGATGTGCTAGAGTAAATGGCGGGGTGTGAGGGGACATCGTCAGGCAGCTTGCATTAGTAGTGACTGTTAGGGAAACTCACGGGTCTAGGAGTTGGGGAGGGGGAAGGTGGGGTGGCGGGTGCTGAAGGAGCATGATGCGAACTGATTGCTGAGATGAGTCATGAGAAGGGACAGAGGGAGGGGGTACCTGAGGCCTGCCTAGTGCTTGTGGGGGGGCACAGAGAGTGGGTGTGGCTGGACATAGGGGCAGGTGCACTTAGAGAGTGTTATTAGATGCTGTTTGAGGTCAGTTTTGAATTGGGTCAGACAGTTTGTGGCCAAGAGGTGCCTGGGGAGTTCATTCATCCATGGGGGGGGTCAGTAAGCATATGCATGTTGCCCGGGTGAGGTGCACCAGAAGGGGATAGACAAGACCCCTCTAGTCTTCCCCCTGGTGACCTATAGCGAGTTGGCCAACCTTGATCAAATTGCCTACATAAGGCAGTGTTTTACCCAATAGAGCCTTCTTCCCTAGGACACAAGTCTGGAATTTGACCCTGTTTCTTAATGACAGCCAGTCTGCATGTTCATACAGAGTACAGGTGTGCGTGCCACGCTCAGCATCCAGGGTCAGTCTGCTTTGTTGAGCGCAGTCAGAACCCTCTTGAGCACTGTATCTGTTGCCGCTCTGTAGACCACTAGTCCATAGTCAATAGTAGACATGATGGAGCTGTGGACTGAGAGGCAGAGGACCCCCAGAGAGAGGTATTGCCTGTGCCTGTACAGGACACCAGTCTTGGTATTGACTGTCTTGAGCAGAGAGTCAATATGGTACGCAAACATGAGAGTATCATTTATTATGACTCCCAGATACTTGAACAAGTGGACTTGTTCCAGCGGCTCACTGCATTAGTTGGAGATGATGAGGGGGTGATGCTTTTTTAGTTGTGGAGGCTGGTTATAAGCATGGCCTTGGTCTTCTTGTAGTTTAGTAGCAACTTATGATTACAGAACCAGTCCTCGAGTTTGGAGAAGGAGTTCTGCAGCTCAGATTGTAGGGCACCCTGAGACATGCTGCTGCTCAGGAGTACAGCATCATCTGAATATAGTATGAGTTTAGTGTTGCAGGCTATGGGAAGGTCATTTAAGAAGCGGCTAAAGAGTAGGGGCCCCAGTATTGATCCCTGGGGTACCCCTAATGATACCTCTCTTGTGCTGGATACTGTTTGCCCAATTTGACACATTGATTTCTCTGTATCAGGTAGTCTTGAAACCAGTAAAGGGCATTGGTGCCACACCCATGTTTTGCAGTTGGGTCAGTAACAGGGGGTGGTTGACTGTATCGAAGGCTTTGGTGAGGTCAATTAAGACAGACCCCACCAGTTTGCCTTCATTCAGGGCTTTATGTGCATAGTCCAAGTAGTCCAGCAAGGCAGTGGTGGTACTGTGATTTTGTCTGAAGCTGTGCTGGTTGGGGCATAGTAGATTGTATTTATTGAGGTAGTCGATGAGTTGACCCACCACATTCTTTTCCAGTGCCTTGGACAGGGGGAGAGGATTGAGATGGGTCTGTAGTTGGTTACCAGAGACTTGTCACCTCCTTTATGCACTGGCATCACTGGGGCCTGCTTCCAAACCTCTGGGAATTGAGCAAGGGCCAGGGACTTATTGTACAGTGTGGTAATGGGCACTATAACAAAGTCCAAGGTGAGGGATAGAAGTTTCATGTCTATCCTGTCACTGCCCAGTCTGGTCTTACCTTGCCTAGTACTTTCTTGATCATAGTTAGGGCCTCCTTCACCATCACCCTTTTAAAGTGGAAGGTCAGGTGAGAACACTTGGTAGATCCTTTGTTGGAATGGCTCAAACCAGGTTGAAAATAGGCAGGTGGTAGCACTGTGGTAAAATCGGTGAAGGCCTTATTGAAGGCTTCCGCAAAATCTAGAGAGTCTGTAGTGGGGGTGTTACTGATACTGAGCAGCTGAGGGTGCTTCTTGTCCTCTTTTCCAAGGATGCTTTTGATGTTATCCCAGAATCTTTTCCCAGCACCCCAAGAATTGCTAAGCTGGGCCTTATGATAGTTGGCTTTGGCGAGATGGATTAGCTTGGTGCAGAGGTTGCTGGCCATTCTGTAACCCTGGTAGCCATGCTTGCTACCTGTGTTTCTGGCCTTCTCCCAGAGTATGTCCCTTTCTTTCATGTGGGAAAGGAGCTCCCCATCAATCCAGCCATTAGCCTGCCTCCGAATTTTTCTTCTCGTGAGCGGGGCATAGATGTCAAAGATGGAGCTAAAGCCCTTAATGAAGTAACTGAGGGCCTGATCAAGGGTAGGTGCAAGGTCGATAGGAGTCTAGTCATGTAGGGAAAAGGCTGATTTAAGGGCTCCAAGTTTGCCCTTCCTCAAGACCCTGCTTTCAATGAGGACAGGTGGGCTTTTGGTAAATTTATTGGACCCCAGGAAGGTGATTGGGGAGGGGTCACTTAGTGTGTCCGGTAGAACCTTGATCTCAGAGATCCAGGATGGTGAGCTTGCTAGGACTCAGTCTAGGAGAGTACTGTTTCCTGTCTTATAGTTCTGCCTGGTGGGGCAGGCGACAAGTTGTGTCAGGCTGGAGGTGGCTATCAGATCCCTGAAAAGGGCAGCCTCCTTTCCATCCCAATTTATGTCAAAGTCCCCAGTAATTTATTTATTTATTTATTTATTTGTTTGTTTATTTATTTATTTATTTATTTTATTTATCAAATCTAGGATTACAAATACCTTTGAGCCTTGGCTCTTTTACAAAGGTTCCACATCAGAGAAATACAAATTATGGGGAACATCAAGACAGACATTACAACAATGTGGACATTGCAAACAGAGTACAGATTAATACAATTCAAGGGTAGCATCGTAACAAGGCAGCCAGCGGCATTTGTCAGAGAAAACAGACAACAGATAAGAAATGCCAGAGTCATAGGGAGAGGGAAGAGGGGAAGGGGGCAGAAGGAATGTAGGAAGGGTGGGGAGAGGGTGAAAAGTTCAGCATTGGGTATACCAAGATGTGAGGGTAGAATCCAGTGAGGAGGGGAAGGGGGACAACTAGAGCAGAAAGGAAAGTGGAGAAACAAGGTTAAGTTGGGCAGTCACAGGAGCTGTTGGTAGCGAGATAGTCCCGGAGCCTAGTTTTAAACATACCAATTGTTGGGGCAGAGGAGAGGGCGATGACGAACTCCATCCCCTTTGGAACCTACCGGGTCATAATGTTGTATGCTTAATAGCCCCCCATAACAGGGTGTAGGGGAGTGGGGGGCAGAGCCCCCCCACAGAACATAAAATATTAAGAAATAGCACAACACGATTAAGTCGCACGGCATTCTGCCCCTTTGGAAGGGTGCTGATAATGTCCATAATTGTGGGAAGGCCTGCTATGGCTTTCCTGGGGGGGTAGGTAGAGCGTGGCAAGGATGACAGTTTTGCCATTCTGACCAACCTGTACCTTAGTCACTATTATCTCATGGTCCTCAGCCACCCTGGTTCCAGGGAGGACAGAGCACTGCAGAGAGTCCCTGGCATAGATGAGGCATCCCCCACCTCTCTTGCCTATTCTATCAATCCTGTATGATTGGAAGACTTTGAGGGCAACTTCGCTATCTTTGAAAATAGGCAGAATTTGCCTAGTGCACTTACCCGGTCAACAAAAACTAAATAAAATAAAAATAAATAATCCTACTGGTCAACCAGGTCTCCGTAAGGCAGAGGATGTCGGGGGTATGGAGGGCCATCTATGCCTGTAGTTGGTCAAATTTTGCAGTTAAACTGCAGATGTTCAATGAGGCTATTTTTAGGCCTTATGAACACCAAGGCCCATTGAAGTGAGTTGGCCTGGGTTCGAGTGAATGTTGCCAGAGAGGAGCAGGACCATAAAGATGACCTTTCTGGCAGAAAGAGCTATGCTAAATTTAGCTCTTACCTTCTGCCGCCGAGGCTTCAGGTGATTCAGGTGGTTGGACACCAGTTTAATATCACCACTACTAGCCCAGCATCCCCAAAGCAGTCACTGGATTCATCACTTTATGCTGTGTGCCCTCATCATGCGTACAGTGGCAACACTTCCCTTCCTAGATGGGACAACTAACGACATTGCCTATGAAAGGAAGGGAAATTATAAAACAAGATATTCTTTACCTTAAGTTGCTTTCACTACAAATGTTATTAGTGGCCTGTTTGGGAAATAGGCAGTGCAGCACTCACTAGTGTGAAAAGACAACGGACAGTGCCAAGCGATAGCTCCTGTCCTTTTGTGGAGCAACTGGGAGTGTGGAGATGAGATTGTAGGTTTGTGTGATGGGACTTGAAGTAAGGGTGGTAAGGTTAGTAAAACAAAGGAGGGGAGATGTGTGATTTTTGTGGACGGGTCTTAAGGTGGGATGGTTGGAGTCAGCTAGTGTTAGAGTGGGTGATGTATGTTGTGGGGAATTGAGCTTGGGTGGAGGATATCAGGAGTCAGCTGGGGGATTCAGGAGTGCAATGTGTGTCTTAGGGATGAAGCTCAAAGTGGGTGTGGTAAAGGATAGCTGGTGGACTCAGGATGGTGATGAATGGTATTTTGGGGATAGGCTTGGAGCAGGGGATGGTAGGGGACAGATTGTGGGATATTAATTTGAGTGCTGAGTATTTTTGAACGTATACAGATTTGCGACGTATATATACGTCCACAGTTTCCTAAGGGTTAAAGGGTGATGATAATATATAAACTGTTTAAGGTCACATGGTTCTGGACAAGAGTGGTAAGGTGTCAGCTGGTGGAATATGTAAGGGCTGAAAATCCAAGTGTATGTCTATGGGGACAGAATTTTGTGTAGTGGTGGTGGTATAGAGCAGTACAAACAGAATTTTTTCATATAACACATTTTACTGGTCCACTTTAAAAAATGCTGAAACTTGCTAAACAAATTATGAATTTTGCAAACATGAGCAAAGTCAATTAGTGACAGTTTTTCACAGCACTAGTCCTGAATTCATTAATTATGAATGGTGTTACAGTCTGTTGCTATGGAAATAGCTATGCTGTCACAAGCAGGGCATTATAACTTCTGTTTGAAAATAAGCCCTAGCAAGAGAGCTGGGAGGCAGTATTGGGCAGTGGTTTAAGGCTCTGAGTTGCAAATCTGGAGACATGGGTTTCAATCCCACAGCCCCCACCTGCATATTGTGTGACCCTGAGCAAGTCACTTAACTTCTCTGTGCTCCCAGGTTGCACCTGTAAGAAAGCTTTCAGCTTAGTGTGCTGCTCTTGGTTAAACAATTAAAGAAAAAAAAAAGGAGAGGAACTGTAATACAGAACAGAACTGTAATAATGAATGGAAAGACTTAATTTCTCATTTTTTGGAAAGTACTGCAGCTGAGTACTACTGCCAACTATAATGGTTTTGAGCTGGTTGGGAATGGGGGCATTACAGCACTTACTAGTGTAACAAACTGTAGTCAGAGCAGATACTGCTGCGCTGAGCTCTTACCTGACCCGGTATGAGAGCGGTGGCAGCATGGCTTGTAGAGTACTGAAGCACTGCCGGCAAGCACTGGAGCACAGGCAGTGACATCGGAGTCAGTCACAGAGCGGTGGCGAGCAGTTGCACTTCAAAACATGGCAGCGGCAGCGACACTGCACATGCGCGATATTCACACATGCGCAGTTAATGCAGAAGTGCGCCTATGAAGTAGTGCGCCATGGGGAGGGGGAGCTCATTCTGCGGAGATGAGCTCCATCGCAGAGGACAGCTGCTGTACAGTCAGCATTGTCATGATGTTGCCAAAGCACCGTAGAGGAACACAGGATCACTTTCTGGAGCCGACCTCCTGTTCTCCTACGATGACGGCCTAATGTCTGTGGAGCTCCACCCACGTAGCCATAAAAATGATGTTGGACTTGCATAATTCATATGTTGATATCAGGAAGCTTTTCATGTATTAGTCAAAAATATTTTATTGTAATATTCAACACAAAAACACACTGTGGCAAACAGGGTATAACTGGAAACATTAAAATGTGTTTTTGTAAGCAGAATTCCTGAATGATGGTTGCCCACAAACACAATGTACAATTTAAATACAATCATGTATATGGTGGCAAACAAAAATTGCTGCATTTTTTAAGAGGGGATCCAGCCACCAGAAAACAAAATCTGATTTGGCATCAGCAGAACACAATTACTCGAGAGTTCCTAAAAAAGCTTGTTTCTCATATAACTTCAGACTTCTCGGTGGGCAGAAGACAAGAAGGCGAACATATTGAGTAAGTAATGTAATCAGTCACTATTTGGGGGCTGGCACTTACAGATAAGTAGCATAATCTTTCTGGTTTATGAGCGAGTGGCATACACAGAACATCTTAAAGGGAAAGTCCCCTTAACATTTTTTTCTTTATACCTGCATAGTTTTTTGGGAAGGACTACTGATTCCCTCTTTTCTAGCCTCCTAATGTCATCTTAATTTAAATATAAATGAGGTTTCTTCACTCTGATCTCGCCTGGTGTGAAAAACTGTTTGATGCCATTTCAAAGTTCACGACCCCACTCAAGCAAGGTATCCTGGATATTGATGATGCAGAGAAGCTCATGCTAGTAGAAGCTCAACTATCAGTCACTGCTGTCACAAAACTTGGGACACACTTCGGCATTGTCTTGTCTTATGTTTGGGCATCCTACTTTTCAAGATGAGTTCCCTACAGTTTTCCATTTAATAAGTGTGTCTGAGCTGGAAAAAGAAAAGCATTTGGAATGATGCTTCTGCTTGCTTTATTATTCATCTGATTAATTGGTTTTACTGCTAGTAGGTCTCCGCTTGTTCACAGAGCTTGAAATCATTTTGATCTCACTGTGGTGGTCTCCCACTGGCAAACAAAGTCTGCTGAGCAAGTGATCTTTTATGGGGAGATATAAAGTATTAAGTATAGAGGAAATGTCTTAAATGAATTTTTTTTGAAGTTCTGCTTTGGCTATCTTGGATCATTAAATCCCTCCAAAAAAATGAACACTCAGCAAACTTCCAATTTCAGAGTACTACAGAGAATTGCATGCTACTAGACATATGCCTTCTTCACCTGAACAAACTGACAAAACGGGCTTTGGAGAAATGGCCACAGCCATGTATTTATTGATAAAACCAATTGTTCATATATACAATTGCTAGCGTGCTGTGTGCAGCTAGGTAGCCTTGGAAGGAATCTAGCTCCCCATAGAGCACTAGATCATTGATGGTCGAACCTCCCTCCCTGGAGAGGGCCGCCTTATCATAAACCCGGACCCCGCGAGGGACAACAGCCTCTGGGGCATATGGGATGGCTCTGTGATTGGCTGCGGCTAGCACCTCCCCCATCAGAGGATCCGCCATGCCACGGGACCCTGCCAGAAGAGGGTGCCCTCCGGACGCCATGGGTCAGGCCCACCCCCCTGTCAGCCTCAGGGAGATCTGGCTGGCCAAAACACATGATCCCCTGTTACCCCCTCCACAGTGTTCCAAGACTACCAAACCACCACACTTGCAATGTTCATGACTGTGACACCTACCTATCTGCTCCCTAGCCTACTCTAACTAGAATAATTCACCCCTTGCTGGAGAAGGCAAACAAAACCGGAAAACCCAGTGGGGAAAAAAAAATGGGAAATTCCTTCTTGACCCCTAAGGCGATCCTCCTTAGTGGAACAGCAAGTTCCCGGTACCCCCCCATGTTCCCCCCTGCTTTTACGAGGGTGAGGTTTGGGTGGGATGTGACCTGGGACAAAGAGGAATGAGGAATAATTCCTCCTGTGAAGCCCCTCTTAAGGAGCCTGGCTCCTCCCTGTCCCTGGCCACAAGCTCCCTCCCCCCGGGAACCTATCACCCCCTCTCCAGTCTCTTCTGGGTGGTCCTACCTGGGTCCCCACTGTTCAGGTATCTTAGGCCCTGCCCCCAGACAAAGCCTCACCTGCTGTGATACCTTGCAGGCTCCTCCATTGTCTTTTGAGGGCATATGCCTTCTTCACTTGAACAAACTGACACAACAACGGGCCTTGGAGAAATGGCCACAGCCATGTATTTATTGATAAAACCAATTGTCCATATATACCATTGCTAGTGTGCTGTGCGCAGCTAGGTAGCCTTGGAAGGAATCTAGCTCCCCATGGAGCACTAGATCGTTGATAGACGACCCTCCCTCCCAGGAGAGGGCCCCCTTATCATCAACCCGGACCCTGCAAGGGACAACAGCCTCCAGGGCATAAAGGATGGCTCTGTGACTGGCTAAGGCTAGCTCCTCCCCCATCAGAGGATCCGCCATGCCACGGGATCCTGCCCAAAGAAGGTGCCCTCCGGACGCCATCCATCAGACCTGCCCTCCTGTCAGCCTCATGGAGATCAGGCTGGTCAAGACACGTGATCCCCTGTTACCCCTTCCACAGCGTTCCAAGACTACCAAGCCGCCACAAGGTGAGTTTCATAGAAACATAGAAACATAGAAACGTAGAAGTTGACAGCAGATAAGGACCGCAAGGCCCATTCAGTCTGCCCATTTCTTTTTCTACCTTATAAATGTGCCATCGGCCTTTGCTCTGTCAGTGGCCTATCTATTCATAGTCATTTGTATTGCTTCTTTATGCCTATCCCATGCCTGTTTGAAGCCCTGCACTGTATTCATAGCCACCACTTCTTGTGGTAAGCCATTCCATGCATCCACCACCCTTTCTGTGAAAAAGAATTTCCTCACATTCCCCCTTAATCGGCCCCCCTCTAATCTCGTGCTGTGTCCTCTTGTCCTGCTATTTTTCTTATATTTAAACATGTTAGACTCTTTCACCTTGTTAATGCCCTTAAGGTGTTTGAATGCCACGATCATATCACCTCTCTCCCTCCTTTGCTCTAGGGTATACATATGAGCTCTGTTAATCTATCCTCATATGTCTTCTGATGCAGTCCCTGCACCATCTTGGTTGCCCTTCTCTGGACTGCCTCAGTTTGGTTAACGTCCTTGTGAGGTGTGGCCTCCAATACTGCATGATGCTCCAGATGGGGGCTAACCAGTGTCTTGTAAAGAGGGATTATTACCTCCCTCTTACGACTTGTGATACCCCTACTAATACACCCTAACACCCCCCTAGCCTTACCTACTGCTCTGTTTGGAGGTAAGAGATCTGTTTGGATGATTTCAGGTCATCAGTGATGATGATGCCTAAGTCTCTTTCTTCCTTTGTGACTGCTAGCAACTCCCCTTCCAGCCTATAGGTGGCTTCAGGGTTCCTCTTCCCTATGTGCATGATTTTGCACTTCTTTGCATTAAATCCTAGTTGCCACTCTTCTGACCATTTTGCTAGTTTATCCAGATCTCTTCTCATTCTGCCCACCCCATCTGGATCATCTACTCTGTTGCAGATCATGGTGTCATCTGCAAACAGACAAGCCTTACCTCTAGTCCATCTGCAAGGTCACTAATGAAGATGTTAAAGAGGACTGGCCCCAGGACTGATCCCTGAGGTACCCCACTTGTGACTTGCATCTCTTCTGACTGTATACCATTTACCACCACTCTCGGTTTTCTGCCCGTCAACCAGTTTGCCACCCAGTTGACCAACTTCTGACCCACCCTGAGCCTACCCAGCTTATTTATCAATCTTCTATGTGGAACAGTGTCAAAAGCTTTGCTAAAGTCAAGGTAGGCGACATCAACTGCTCCCCCTTGGTCCACCACTCTGGTTACCCAGTCAAAGAAATCTATGAGATTAGTTTGACAGGACCTTCCTTTTGTAAACCCATGCTGTCTTGGATCCTGTGCCCTATGGATTCCAGGTGTTGCACTATCCTTTCCTTAAGGAGTGCCTCCATAATCTTGCCCACTACTGAGGTAAGACTGACTGGTCTGTAGTTCCCCGTCTCCTCCCTGCTACCACTCTTGTGGAGCGGGATCACATGAGCCCTTCTCCAGTCTTCTGGGACCTCTCCTGTGCTCAGAGACTCACTAAAGAGTTCTGCTAATGGCTCTGCTAGTTCCACCTTTAGCTCCTTAAGTACCCTGGGATGTATGCCATCAGGTCCCATTGCCTTACTCACCACTCACCCCCCACAAGCAGCTCACGCCAATACTCTCACCACTGTCCAGTGTATGTCATTCAAAAACAAGTCTAATCCTTTCTCTGATAGGTGTACACCATCTCTGCTATACAGATCAGGCTCTTTCACAGACACTCCCAGGTGCACTGCTAGGGACCCCCCCAACCATGGAATCCATAATTGGTCTCATGGCCGCGTTCTGCAGCCGGCACAACTACTCTATTGCCCTAATGTTCTGGGCGTGCTGCCACTGCACCATGTCTGACCAAATGATATGCACCTGGGGCCACCATTGCTTCACTCTTGCCAGGTCCTGCCTGACCATCTCTAAGTATCTTGCATACATAACCCCCAGATCATTTCCCCCCAAGTGAAGGACTAAAACATCTGGCTGCCCCCTATCTTGGGCTTTTGCTTGCAGTGTTGCGATCAACTCATTCCATCGCATCCCGCGCTGCCCCAACCAATGCACCCCTGCCTTCTCAGGTGCCAGGAACAGGTTATTTCCTCTGGGATACTGCCTCACCCTGCGAGCCGCCCAGTGGATGTATGAGTGGTCACAAATCCAGATCTGCTCTGCTCGGGCTGCAACACCTGTCCAAACAAACAAAAGAGAGTTAAAACAAGTGTGGCTTATGTACCTTTCAAAAGCCTGCGACTTCCATCTACCCAACGCTTGTATTGCCCCATATGCTAAGCCCTCCTCCCTGGCATGTGATGCTACTCAAATCCTAAAGGAGTGTGTGTTGTAGTGTTCTGCCAGGATGCCTAGCTGTCTCAAGATCTTTTGCAACACGTGCCTAAACTTGTACGCAATTAAGGGGCCACCCTCTCCATGACGGAGGAAGGCCCCCCCATTGCCAGACGCTGAGTTATATAATCCTTTACCCATGCCCCCACATCCCACTGAAGCCTGTGGGGTGCCCCTAGCCAGCACCACTGCCCATGGGCAAGCTGATTGGCCTTGCTTTTATGGATGTGGACAAAGACTCCAGACATTATGACCTCCAGGTCCGCCTCTACCAGCACTACTGGTCTCCCAGTAACCTTGCTAGGCTGCACGAGCTCCAACACCTGGAATGCCCTGCAAAATGCTACCAGGTACGTTGTCTGGAACAGCCTTGTCTCATCAAGGGATGAGCATACCTTAGGCAACTCATCCCAGATCTGCTTGAACATGGCAGGGCTGATAGTTCGTCTGTTGTCCGTACCCCTCAGGGTTGCCCGCGCCCAAGCTCCCAGCATCTTCCTAAGGGCAAATGCCCTAGTACAATCAGGGAAGCCCTTGACTTTCTGAAACCAGGCAATGCCAGCAATATGCTGTTCGACTGTTGCCCGGGTGACCCTCGCATGTTTTTTGATCAGTGTGTATTCACACAGCATGCAACTGGGATTGGCCATGTCGTTGCCCACCCTTGAGCATGTTGGACCTGCTAAAAACAATTGACTTCCCTCTGGTACGCTATACGTGTCCTAGGTGCAAGGGCCTTCTCAATCAACTCCCAGGCCTCTGGGTTATCAACTCCCATAGGAATGGCAGGACTTCCCTGGGTTGTTGGTCTGCTGCTGGTGCCAATTCTCTGAACCTCTGCCACTGTAGACGAGAAAAAGCGTCAGCAATGCCAGTTTCAATACCTGGTACATGCACTGCCTTTAAAGGTAATATTCAACATCAGACACTTGAGGACAAACACCCACATGAGGTTGCCCTTTGTGCCCTTGCCCCCCAACTGTTTGTTGATGGCATACACCATTCCAGTGTTGTCATACCTGAATGTGATGTGCTTGTCCCACAGCACATCCCCCTGACTCACCAATGCCACAACAATGGGGAAGAATTCCATCACCATTATCTGCCTCATGATGCCTTGTCTGATCCAATCTGGAGGCCACTGTCCCCCACACCACTTTCCTTGCAGGTATGCCCCAAAGCCCACGCCCCCTGAGGCATCTGTGAAGAGTTCTAATTCTTCAGTGGACACCAGCAACGGCCACCTCGACATCCCATTGAAGCCTTGCAGAAATGTCTGTCAAATGCCTAGGTCTGCCCGCATTGCCGCTGTGACCCGGATTCTATGGTGCAGTTTTGTACAGCCCACCCCAATACCTGCCAGGCACCTAATGAATGTCCTACCCATGGGCGTTACCTGACAGGTGACACTGAGATGGCCCATTAGTTGCTGGAGCTCATGTAATGTGACTTTCTGCATCATCATCACCACGTCCAGCCGGGTGTGCAAGGCCGCCAGCTTGTCTTGGGGGAGCCAGAACACTTGCTCCCTCTTGTCAATCTCAATCCCCAGGAAGGAAAGCCTTGTGCATGGCCCTTCCATCTTGTTCTGGGCTAATGGTACACCCAGCTAGATGCACACTTCATGGAATGCCGCCATGATATGCGCGCATTGCCCTGAGCCAGCCCTCCCCACAAACAGAAAGTCATCCAAATAATGAACCATGTGGTTGACTTTGGCTTTCTGTGCCATGGCCCAGTGTAGGAATGTGCTGAATTACTCAAAACCTGCACATGCAATCGCACATCCCACGGGCATGCAGCTGTCCATATAGTAGTACCCGTCAAATTTCATGTCCAGTAGCTCCCTATCTGCCAGGAACACCAGCAACAGCCAAAATGCTGATTCTATATCAGCCTTCCCCAGCAATGTCCCCCTGGCCCGCTCGACGCACCATCTCCACTGCCCTGTCGAATGACGTGTAATACACCGCGGTGTCGACTGGGTTGATGTAAGCGTTGACTGATTCCTTTTCCGGGTATGACAGGTGGTTTATCATTCTGAAGTCACCTGGCACCTTCTTGGGAACTAGGCCAATGGGTGACACCCTGAACCATGGGCAAGGGGGAGAGTAGAAGGGGCTGCTGATCCGACCCACAGCCAGCTTTTTCTGTAGTTTGCCCTGCACGACCTCTGGTCACTCCTTGGCAGAACGTAGGTTGTCAGCCTCGTATGCCCTCCTTGTGCCTTTGTAAAGTATATGGAAGCCCTCCCTGAAACCATCCACCAAAGAGTGAGCGGCCACCCTATCTGGGTAGTTGACCAACCACCCTTCAATAATTTCAGCCTTGACAGGTGTTGGCAGCCTTTTTCCCTCCTTTCTGAACGGGACAAAAATTGTCTGCCTTCCCTGCCCCTGTCACCTTCCCACACTGTTGAAACGAGTGTGGTTTCCCACATGCCATACACTCGTGCTTGTATCGAAAATGGTCGGTCTTGCATGACCCCTGGTTGTAGCTGAAACAACACCCTTTCTTGCCCCCCCTTTTTCCCATTACCCCATTGATAACTTTTTTTTTGTGATGGGGGGCACCTCACCAGGAAACTACTGTCTGTGTGTTGAACCCCTTCCCCCAAATCGATTGTTCATAGCAGCAGGAGGTCCAATACTGCCCATGATCATGCCGTGTCCATCTGTTTTCTTCTCCAATACTCCTCGTCATATTGTAACCACCCCCCACCTGGCTTACAAGCATACATGGTTATTATTCTATTAAAGTAAACACACAATCCGTCAGCTTTCCCCGGGCTGCCCTGGGTAAAGATCCCTGAATAAATTGTGAACCCTGTGGCCCAGTTCTCCCACGTCCACTGCACAGTTTCTTTCCTTTTCTGTTCAACTCCGTCATCCACCTCCTTGTCTTTTTTTTCCTTTTCCGGCTCTTTTGGCCAGTTCAGAAAGGCAAAGATGTCAACGTATTCTCTGTTGATTATCTGTTGCCTCACCTAGTCTGGCAAGTGTGACCCAATGGGCTCCTCCAGGGATAGAAAGCTCACTGACCCTTGCTCTGGTCTTGGTGGTGGCGCAGATGCCACTCCTGCTCTAGCATCCCTGATCCCTGCTACAGCTGGGGCCGCCTGGACCACTCCTGGCCATGCCCTATTTGGGTCCACCAGTAATTCCAGCAACTGGTCAAGCTTCTGCTCCATACCTGATTGACCCAGGTTTCTCGCCAGAGGCCACCTGTTAGGCTCCCCCCGCCCTTGGGGTATCACCATGGCCACACCCCCAAACCCTCCCACTGGTTGGCTGAACCAACCCCCAAGGACTGGCTGCTGTGGGACCCATGGCCCGGCACTCCCAGCTGAGGAGTTTGCTTGTGGCAGGATGGGTTGACCCTGCCCCAATTGCTCACAAGTCTGCAAGCTCACCTGCGATGGTGCTGGCTGGCACACTGGAAGGCACCCCTGGCAGACCCAGGCTTATGGGTGCCGATGCCTCCATTTCCTTCCTCTGCCCTACCAGCATCTTTTCCATGGCCTCCCACTCTCTATCCCATTTCGGCTGGTGCCCTCTGTTCCTTTTGGGGGTGCCACCACTCTTAAGTAGAGCCCTCAACTCCTTAGCTGACAACTGATCCAACTCTGGCATACCCGCTATTTGGTCCGCTGCTGCTGCTGCTCCTTGATCAGCCCTCTTCCTTCATGCTTTTTTCTGAGGAGGAGGAGGAGGAGGGTGCACCAGTGTCTCATCTGGACTGGGCTTCAGCTTCTCTGGCTCTTCCCTGGATGTGTCCGGCACCCCCGTCAGAGACACAGGTTCAGCAGGCAGGGTCAGCGGTCCCAGGTTCTCCAGCTGCTTCCCCGAATTGGCCTCCTCTGGGTTCTTGGGTTCTGGTGGGGGTAGCAGCCCCGAAGGTCCTGCTCCCCCATCTTTGCCCTGCTTCCTGATCAGCGTCTCCCACCATGCCTTACCCTTGCCTCATACGAGGGCAGCCAGCTGCTGTTCAAGATCTCCGTTCATCTTCACGATAAGCCTGCAAACAAACAAATCACGGCCACTCTCCCCTTGTAGTGCTTAAGCTGATGCTGCTGCCACCAACATGGGTCATTGACCGTGGGACATTTTAACCCCTTTTTTTTATAGCTAGTACTTGCTCCTGGCAACCTAGGAGCCCCATAATGAAGTTAGTCAGGCCCACGCTTTATGCCAGAAGGGCCTGTGAAAACCCTCAAATAATTTTAATCTTAGCAAACCATCAGACTCACAAAGCCGAATATAAACCCATAACATACTGTTTCTAAACACAATAAACTTACTGAGCAATCTATTAGGTGTAATAAGCACTTACAGGTTGTAAATTTTGACTCATTGCAACCCCTTGTTTTATTTGTTAGAGTGGGATGGTAATACCTTGCTAGCATTCAAGAACTGCTTATAATCTTACTGAGTAACTGTGCCCAGGTATGGGTACAGTAACTACCCCTAACGCCAATTACCCTACCTCTAGGCTGCAGCCAGCACATGAATTGCTTGATTGTAATAGTGGTAGCCCAGTGAAATTTTACCCTAAATATCTCCCAATAAACCACTTGCTTTCTTCTTACAGTTGGCCAGCTGGAAGGGCCTGCAAGGTATCCCAGACCTAGGCTCTAGGTCTGATCCCCCCACCAGGCCAAGCGTTCTACAGGCCCAATCCAATCCCTCACCTCTTGTTTGCTGTTGGTGCTATGACAATAAATAACCTTCACTAAATTACTTTAAATTGGTAAGAAACACTAGCAACAGCTAAAAACTACAACACAGTCCTAATTCTGATTATTTAGATAAACTGTCTGGCTATCCGGCCTCCAGGCTGCCCCCACCCCATTCTTTTCTGTAATTAATTAATCAGCAACATTAGCCAGTCCTGTAAAGCCTCTGTGTTTCTTGTGGCAACCAGGACCACAAAGTGATTGATTAATATCCTCAATAGCCTATTTCCCCTGCTGAAATTCTAGTCCCTTCTACTGCTTTCCCCACTGGGAGTTCTTTTTGTTATATACATCAAACCAACAGAAAGCATTTGATACTAGTATTGACTTTCTTCATCAGCCAGAGTTAACTGTGTCCATAACTTTTAACACAAATCACAATTTTTACAACAGTGCTGTATTTTTATTTATTTATTTATTTAATTAATTCATAAATCGGATTTACAACCTTTGAGTCACAGACTCATTTACAAAGACACCTCGTCGCAGGGAGGGGAACAACAAATAGCGTGGCAAGGCAGGGTAGAACAATACAGGTGCGATATATACATTATACATAGCATAAAGTTTCAGCGAGAATAAACATAGGTAGTTTAGCAAAGTACAGAACAGTAAATGTTAAATTTTTTTGACTTTCAAATACCTCACCCAAACCATTTAACTTCTGTAGCTTTCAGTAGACGTATGTGCAATGATCACAGACATTAGTACTGTATGTAAATGTTAAATCTCAGACCTAGAACAAAGCCTGATCTCCTCTCCCCCATCCATGCTGCTGCAGGCCCACCACCATCCTTATCTCTAGCTTGCTGATCCTGACTAAAAACTACAACACAGAGTCTTAATTCTGATTATTTAGAGAAAACAAGTCTGTTGCATTGATTGAGATTATACAGTGTCCTGCAATCAATCATGTTTTGGTCAGAAATGTCCCACTTTGGGCTTCCTAAAAGGTGGTAACCCTATTTATGAAAACTACAGAGGACAGCAGTAATGACTAAGCTGCTAAATTACCTCATTCCCCGATATCAGTACAATTTGTTGCACTGCCCTAAATCAGCAAGGTGGAAGGCACCAGCTCCAACATGCCTACCTTAGGCCATGCGGCCTGTAGGCCCCAAACCAAGCCTTACCTCTAGTGTAGTTGGTGTGTGCTGATCTTGGCTTCCTTATGCGACCTGGGAGAAAGAGGAATGAGGAAGAATTCCTCCTGTGCAGCCCCTCTTAAGGAGCCTGGCTCCTCCCTGTCCCTGGCCACAAGCTCCCTCCCCCCTGGGAAAATATCCCCCTCTCCAGCACCTTCTGGGTGGTCCTACCTGGGTCCCTACTGTTCAGGTGTCTCAGGCCCTGCCCCCAGACAAAGCCCCACCTGCTGCGATAACTTGCAGGCTCCTCCTTTAATTATAGTCTTAATTTGCAAATCATTATGTTGCTGACACTATTCATTTTCACAGTCCTGTGGTGTAGAGTGATCAAATGTTTGAACCCTAGTACTGAAATGCCTGTCAGCCTGGTGTGTGGACAGATTTTTGATGCGGGAAGGGGGGCATCAGTGGGAGGGGATCAAAATGTGGTGTGATTTCCCTCCAGTTGAGCAGCACTTTCTGGTGTAAACTGATGTTTTTTTTTTCATAACCTTAGATCAGTTTACCCTGCCTGCTATTTTTCCTGCATTATTTTCTTTTATTCTTTGGAAATATAAGGGCATGAACATCATGTATGGAATGCAGGTTGTTGTCTTGTCATTTTCCTGCTAAATCAAACACTACCCTGCTTTTGAAAGTATGCTAAAATACATGCCTACCAACATCTGGTAAAACAAACTCCAAGACCAGTCACTGTGAATGATCGTGTGTCATGCAAAGGATGCACTTGTGTGGTTTGGGACTTGTGTGGTTTGTTAGCTCATGCTACATGTGAGCAGTGCGCACTGGTTTTAATTTTTCTGCAGTTAGTAGCTCATGTGCATAGGCATCTTGTTTGGAAATTTTAAAGCCAATACAGTTTTTCCTCTACAGGATGATATGGTTTGTTTTGGGCGATGCCTGCAATTGCCGAATGCCTGAGCAGTAGCTGGTGAGAGCGGCTCTGGGGCACACATTGGATTCCCTGGTATAGCTGCATGCAGTTTATTCATTTTTGTTTTCTTTTTGCTGCTAAATCATCTAATTGTAGAGACACTGGGACAGTGAGAGAACCCTTTCCTCGAAGTGGTTGACAGTAATCTGTTTTTTGTGAGCTGAAACTGGTTTTCTGTGACTTCAAAGCTTATCAGTTTTCCTGCTGGTTTTTGCTGCTGGTGGGGTTATCTTTGATAGTGGGTCGGGGATGGTTGGGTGGAGGATCTGAGTTTTAGCTAACTACATGTGTGAGCATACCTCTCAACCTCCTGCCTCATAAATCAGGGGCAAGGCTTAAAAAATCAGGGAGAAAGGTCCAAAATCAGGGACACATTTTTAAAATTGGTGCTATCCACTCAGGAAGCTGGCAGAATAAGGGACTCAGTATATAATACATTTTCTGAAGAATAAGAAGTCTGCAACTGTATTGTCTGACATAATTTTATTCTTACAATCATCACTGTTTAGTCAGGGGAACTTGGATTTTAGGAGGGACAGAGTAAAATTTTGAGGTGAAATCAGGGACATCCCTGAAAATCAGGGACACTTAAGAGGTATGTGCGTGAGTGTGTGTTGTAGGATTATTTGTCTGAGTGTATATTTGTATTTTGTGTGCTTGGTTAACTAGTATTCTGTGGGTCTGGGACTATGCTATAAGGAAGGATGTGTCTGGGAAGGTGTGAGGGCCTAGGGTGGGCTAGGATAATGTATGGGGCATCCCAGCTGTTCAACCTATGACCTTTTTCCAGCCTCCCAGTTTCTACCACTAGAGCAAGGTGCTGTTGGGAGGTTGGAATAAGGAGAAACCATACTGTTCGGTCGGGCTGGGGTGTCACTTGCACTGCAGTATGTGACAGGATCAAGGTAGTAGGGTGTAGAAGGCACCCTGGGATTAGACAGGCTTTAGGGAGAGGCCAGACGTGTTTAGTTCCTGTTACCAGGATTCCCACCAGACTGAGTGGGCAGGCAGCCAGAGGGGCTGCACTGTCCGCTAATCCCCTGAGGGCAGTGCTTTGCAATGCCAGATTGATTAGAAACAAGACTGTAATTATTGCGGACTTGATTTCTTCAGTCGATCTGGCTTGCATTATGGAGACCTGGATTGGTGATGATGCCGGCCCAGTTTTAGAGGCTGCCGTCCCACCCAGGTATACCATAGTGCACTGTTCCAGAGCAGAATACAGGGGCAGTAGGGAAGCCATCTGTTTTAGATCTGAACTAGGCTTCACCCTGCACCCAGTGAGGGTGCCAGGTTCATTTGAGTGTGTGTGGCTGTTCATGGGGGTCTGGGCACAGGCTGCAAGACTCTCTTGATTTATCGCTTTTTTGGGGCGGCAGGTGAATTCCTACAGGAGGTAGCCGACTTTGTCATCGATGAAACATTGGAGGCCCCCAGGTGTCTAGTGCTGGGAGACTTCAATGTTTGGGCTGACAGCGAATCTTCTTGGCTTGGTTACAACTTTCTCCAGATGATGTCATCTCTGGGCCTGATACAAGAAGTTTCTTCCATGACCCACCAGGGCGGCCATATGCTGGACCAGTTTTTCTCACTGGGGCTTGATATAAATAATCTCAGGACTGATCGGGTCATCTGGTCCGATCACTGCAAGGTGGAGTTTTTGTTTGGGGCCCCCCTGAGAGCCCTCCCCCTGCTGAGATGGCTAGCTACCACACTTTGAGGGGACTGACCCTTCGGGGTTTTCTCGCAGTGGCTGATCTATCTAGTGTGGACAGTGCATGCATGCATGAGAGGTATGCACAGCAGTTGCTGCCTATAATAAGGCAATGTCTGGTGTGCTCGACTCCCTTGCACCAGGCTGTGTATGACCCAAATCCTCTCACTTGAGGTCCCCTTGGTGTGATGGGGAGCTCAAGACGATGAAGATTATGGGTCAGAGATTAGAGTGCTGCTGGTGGAAGACCAGTCTGGAAGTGGACAGACTGGCCCTGTGTGCACTCTATGGTATGTACCAGGGAGTAATCAACCATAAAAAGGCAGAATTCCTGTCCAAGGAGATTGCTTCCGGGAGGAACTGACCAACTGTGCTTTTCAGACTGTGGACAGGCTTCTCCATCCTTCCTGTCTACAGCTGAAAAAAGCCTTTTCAAATGCTTTATTGCTCTGTTCTTCTTCTTGGACTGGGTGTCCGCCATCAGTCAGGGGATTCTGCCAGTGAAACGTTTTTTGGCTGACAGTGGTCGCCGTGGGTATCCAGAGAGCACTCTGCCTGGTTGGGATGAGTTTAGACCAGTGGAGATGGCAGAGGTCATTGAGTTTGCTTCCAAGCTGCAGCACACCTTTTGTGAACTGGACCCAGTGCCAACTCGTTTCTTAATGGGATGTGTTGACTCCATTGGCCTGGTGTTTGCCCTAATTTTCCAGTGTTCCTTGCCAGAGGGGTCTTTCCTGATGTCTTGAAGGAGGCACTTGTGAGACTCCTTCTGAAGAAACCATCTTTAGACCCTGACGTCAAGGCAGATTATCATCTTATCTCCAATCTTCCATTTTTGGGTAAGATTGTTGAGAAAGTATTGGCGCTTCAGCTTGAGGAGCACCTCATGACTTTTGATCTATATGAGCCTCTCTAGTCTGGGTTTCATGCGAGGCACAGTACAGAAACTGTGTTAGTTTGGGTGCATAATGGCCTCCTTAAGGTGAAGGATTGAGGGGAAGGGACAATTCTCGCTCTCCTTGATCTTTCCTCTGCATTTGACACGGTAGACCATGATGTGTTACTTGACTGCCTAAGAGAATTCTGTGGACTCACTGGCACTGTCATCTGCTGGTTTGAGTCTTTCCTCACCAACAGGAGGCAAAGAGTAGTAATAGGGAATTTTTCCTCCTCCCCATGCCTCCTGCCATGTGAAGTTCCCCAGGGTTCAGTCTTGTCGCCAACGTTGTTTGCCATGTACATGCTGCCCCTGGGGGAGCTCATTAGGAAGTACAGTCTGGGTTTTCATTGCTATGCTGATGATACCCTGCTGTATTTTTCCTTTGCCTTGGGGACACCCAATGCAGTGGAAGTACTAAACACCTGCCTTGCTGAGATCAATGGTTGGATGGCCCCCAGCTGGTTGCAACTGAACCCCAATAAGATGGAGGTACTGGTGGTGGAGTCAAACAGAAGGCACGACAGGTTGCCTCTGGTGCAGAAACAGGGCTTTTTCTTGGGGCTGTACCATTGAAGGCCTCCTCTAGAGTGGGTGACCAGGGCATTATTCTCGACAGCGGACTGACACTGTAGTCCCTGGTGTCATCCATTGTTCATTCCAGTTTCTATCATCTGAGGACTATCACCAGGATAAAGCCCCTAGTTCTGCCCCTGGACCTCCCCACTTTGGTTCATGCCTTTGTGACATATAGGCTTGATTATTGTAATGCTTTCTTTCTCAGGGTCTCGGGAGGTACCCTCCACCGGCTGCAGCTGGTGCAGAAAGCAGCTGCCAGATTGTTGATGGGGCAGTCGAAGTACCATCACATCACTCCAGTAGTGTGTGAGCTGCACTGGCTGCCAGTCAGGTGGAGGGTCCTCTTTAAAGTGGGCTTGCTCACCTTTAAGGCCCTACATGGCCTGGGCCCTGGTTACCCGAAGGACTTTCTTTCACCCGCTGGCTCGGTCTTCTCCCTCCGCTCCTCCTCTAGGGGCCTCCTTGCAATTCCCAGGATGAGGCTAAAACCAACAGGAGACAGAGTGTTTAGTGTTGCTGCCCCCGTCCTGCGGAATTCGCTGTCTCCAGCTGTGAGAGACACCCCTTTAGTTGAGGTCTTTAAAGCCCACCTCAAGGCCTTCCTGTATAATCAGGCCTTCCTGGACTTTGATTTATAACTTACCTGATACATGACTTTTGTGCTTATATCTGTCCTTGGCTATGTATTTTATCTTGGTACTTATTGCTGAGTATATTATTTAAAGATTTTTAATAGGGAGGTTTAGTATAGAATATTTATCAGATTTTATATTGTAGTATTATTTTATATAGTATATGACATTTTTGTGTATTTTTATATTGTTGATGTTATTTATATTTGATTTGATTATTCGGCACCCAGAACCTTCGGGATGGGCGTCCTTTTAAATAAAATTTGCCTTGCCTTTTATGGGAGTCTGCTGCAGAGGGTATTCAAGAGGCCTTGAATACACAGTTGGCCTTAGCATGATGTTCTGTAGTGTACTGGGTGTGATCTGCAACTGACAAAGCCATCTGGGACTGTCTGTGGCCTGTTGCAGGCTCTTGTCCAGAGGCATACAGTGGGAAGTGTAAAAAGATATATCATTTTTCCATCAGCATGATGTCATAGGGTGTATTGGGAATGACCTGGTAATAAAGAATGCCATTTGGGCTTTTGCACGATCATCTGCAGGGTGCTGTGGTGTGTGTGTGTGCACACGCTTGCATTTGTGAGGTAGTGCAGTGTCATAGAACCTGGACATCTTGTGTGACCATGATGCATCACGTTATAGCTGATATGTTTTAGGGGTTCTTTTCAATCATATGTGTGTGTGTGTGTGTGTGTGTATATAAATCTATACACACACACACACACATGTATACTGTACATATACGGTGTGCTACTGCAGCATGTCCCATTGTCTAGGTTGCTTGTGCCGGTGGGGAGGGGGTTGGGACGGAGGGTTTGCTTTCTTGTTTTCTGTCTGCTATATAAATTTTTTTCTCCGTTTGGCTGCAGGCTGGTGGCAGTCAGACGTGACCTTGTTCCTCCAGTCCATCAGTCACCTCCCATCCCCCCACCTGAATCTCCCTTTCGGACTACTTACCTCCTTGGTTGGCCATGGGTTGTGGGGGGGGGGCTGTCCTCTAACCTATCAACATTCTCCCAACTCATACAGCCATGGTGTCCAACAGTGCGCATTTTGACACACGCTCACATTTCAGTTGCTTTTCTCCTGCACTACCTCCTGGACTACACCCAGTAACAGTCAGATGCTGAAAGGGCTGGTCATTTATCCTTATGAAAAGACAGTTCCATGGAAACTTGATCCCCTCCCACTGATGCACCCCTTCCCACATCACAAATCTGTCCACAAACCAGGGTGACAGGCATTTCACTACTAGGGGTTCAAACATCTGATCACTCTGCACCACAGGACTGGTGGATTTGGGTGTATGCATGTTTTGAAACTGTCAGATTCTTGCTGACATGCTGTGCACTGGTTTTATTGTGTTGGCAATAGGACTAAGTTGTCTTGATCATCCCTGCCTTATATGGTGCTTTTCTTGATTGTGCCCTTGTGTGTGTGGCAACACAGATTCATAGATGCTGTTGACAAATAAGGACCGCATAGTCTGCCTGTAAATTCTACCCTTGGGTGTTGTAGTTGGGGCATCTCCACCCCAAACCACTATGGGTGAGCCCTCAATCTCACCCCTCCATTATCCAATATACCTATGTGCTTGTCCCCATGCATACTTCAGACCTGTTTTTGTTTCAGCCTGCACTACCCCCACTGGGAGTCTGTTCCAGTCCTTCACCATTCTTTCTGTGAAGAAGAACCTCATTGCAGTGCCCCTGTTCCTACCCCCTCTAACTTTATATTGTGGCCACTAGTCTTACGATATCCTTCCCAATGGAACATGCTCTCCCCCATACCCTGTTTATTTCTTTGAGATATTTGAATGCCTCAATCATATCCCCCCACCTCCTTCTGTCCTCCAAGGGATGTAAGTTTAGTTCCCTATGCCTCTCTTTATAGGGCTTCTGATGTATTTCCTGCACCCTTTCGCTAACTCTGCTATGCACCATCTCCAACCTGTACTTATCCATTTGAAGGTGGGTTTGGGCCTCCAGAACTCTACACAGTTGTCAAGGTGCAGTGTCACTTGCAACACATACAGAGGAAGTATTACCTCCCTACTTCTGCTGGCGATACCGCTCTCAATGCAACAAAGCATTAGGTCAGCATTTCCAACCACCTGCTCACACTGCTTTGCCACTCTCATGTCATTGTTAATGATAACTCCCATCCCTCTCTTGCCTTATTATATCTAGTTAACACTCTTCTTTTATCATTATATTTGGTACCCCCCCAAGTGTATACTCCACCCCCTGTTTTTTTTGCCCAAAGTCCATACTCTTGCACTTCATAGTGTTAAATCACAGCAGCCACCTTTTTGACCAGTCTTCAAACTCTTCTAGGTCCTCCCCAATCCTCTCCAACCCTCCCCATGTGTCCACCCTGTTGCAGACCTTTGTGTCATCCACAATGAGCAATACTGTCACTCCCAGTCCTTTGTCCATGTTACTAATGTAGACATTAACAAGACTCGGTTACCAACAATGACCTTTCTGATACCTCACTAGTCACCGCCAGTCCTCAGACTGTACCCCGTTAACTACTACTCTGTGACTACTATCCCTAAGTCAGTTCTCTATCCATGTCATGATATTATGCCCTACCCACATGTTTCTCAGTTTTATTTCCCACCTTTTATGCGGGTCTGTGTTGAAGGCCTTGCTGAGGTTCACATGGGCCACATCCACTGCCATGCCCTTGTCCGCCACCCATGTTACCTTGTCTAAGAACTGTATTTTGCCTGTTTGACAGGCCCTCACCACATGTGTTGCAGCACTGGCTTTGTGCTTTATTTTGTGTATAATGATGTACGACTGCATTGTGTATGTTGCTGGTGGCAGTGGCATGTGTGTGTGCGTGTGCGTGTGCATATGTGTGTGTGTGTGTGTGTGTGTTCCTTTGGTGGCTGAGCTTGCTTGCTGCTTGACTAGGTGTTGGCATGCGGGCATGAACAGTGGTAGATCTTAGCACCATTAGCTATTTTGTGGGCGTGACTGTAGTGCTCGGTGAGGTCTGCATCTCTAGGTTGTGTTGTGCGCACATTTGGTTACAATGCAGCAGTATGATGTGCTGTGACTTTGGGGTGAGTGGATCTGTGCCAATGGATATGTGACAGTGTCCGATGGGAAATGTGACACCATGCTGTGTGATGTTGTATTAGAGCATGGTCTCTGGCAAAGACACATATGACAGTTTTATTATTATTTTTCCATTAATTATGGCTTACTTCCTTCCACATAGATACACGTGAAACAGGATTTTTTTGATTTTTGCCTGTGTGAACCACAGTCATTGCAACAATACGCTCATGCATGGCATTTGGATGTAGCAAAACAAGTAGAAGGGCAAAAGGAGCAACATTTCATTGTTTTCCCAAAAAGGATCCAATGCAACTGCAGTGGATTGCTGCTCTGAAGCGTGCTGAAATTTCACGCATATTTCAACCAAAAAGTCACCATGTACTGTGTTCACTGCACTTCACAGAGGATTCCTTTGAGGACTGCATGTGCCACGAAATAATGGGCAGGTGATATACGTATTAATTTCGCCCTCCAGTTCTTGATAGTGTTTCAGTTTAGAAGTGTTTCTGCACATCGTTACAATAACAGCTTTCTGATCCATGTTCCTTACCAGGCACCTTATTCAGGCATTAACCTGGACCCAAGCCACATAAGCCACCCCACACACCCCATCATGCATGCATGACTGTACATGCTGTGATGCCCAAGGGCATCACCCCTGTCAGTTACACATAATTGTATGGATTTGCCCATTGATTTCCCCTTACTCTGGCATCCTATCACAGGATGTGCATCCACTTGCACTGCCCTTCAGACACCTAAAAGTTTCCTCCAGTTGAGGCATCAATACACCATCCCCCTACCCTAGTCAAATGAACCAAAGTCCTGTGTTCGCACCATCACCAGACTGATAGGCCCGTATGCCCACAGCACTTCTAGGGGTATGCAAGGTCATGGAACTTACTTCACTAACCAGCTTCAAGTTCGCTAACTTCACACAATGGCACACAGGGTAGTTCTTCACACAGTGACATGCATACTTCTCCTTGCAAAGTGTGCACCTAGTGGCATTCTGTTGTCAACAAGATGAATTGTGTGACGTTTATGCTGAACTACTACTTGCATGAAGAAAAAACATTTAAGTTACTATTTACCAACCACCACCAAATGAAAAACTGTCAACCACCCATTCACAACACTCAACATTTACATTTAGGAATAATAGTGACCCACATTATCAATGGCATCCAGCACCAACCACCACAAAAGATCACAGAGCAGAGCAGAGCAAAGTAATTGCCATAATTAGTACAATTTATTCAGGCAAAATAAAGTGTAAACCTGAAATGTGCAGAACGCACAGACCAGGGAACAGGTGAGGACCCCACAGACTTCAATTGGTTTCACCGAGGCTTCTTCAGGCACATTTCAGGTTTGCACTTTATTTTGCCTGAATGAAATTGTACTAATTATGGCAATTGCTTTGCTCTGCTCCGCTCTGTGGTCTTTTGTGGTGGGTGGCACTGGATTTCATTGAGTTGGTAGGGTACTTGTTCCAAAGCACACCCAGCTGTGAGGGCAGCTTCTCATGTATTCAGACCCACATTATCAACCACCCCACCAGTGACCACAAAGTCACTTAGTGGTAAAACACCCTCTTTCCCCATGCCAAGCCACCTAAACACCATTCCAACAACTCCAACCAGACTAATAACGCTCTTAATGACATATCACCAATCCCCCTCCAAAGTTTTATGCATATGTGTATAGCAGATGTAAACAATTGGCACCTGTCCCTCACAGTGATGAGTGTCCACAATATGTTCCTTTAAGGTCCCTCAATGCATTCTAGAATAGATGACACTCTCTATATTGACACTTGTTTGCAGAATGGTCGAAAGAAAAGCCAGCCCGCCGGTGCAGCAGTAGCGCTACTGCTTGTGACACCGTGCCACTGGTTCGCTGATGAGACTGGGTGGGGGGATGCTTGAGCATCCTAGGGACTTATCACCTTCTCCAGGTGAAGGGGAGGGATCAGGGCTCTGTGTTTGGCTGACCCCACATGGAGGCCCAAGGTACAACAAGCCCAGCCATTCACAGGGTGATGAGCTGTGTGATGGACATTGGTGCTCAGTGCCTTGATGTCAGGGCGCACAGCATGCAGCATGCAGCACACACACGCAGCACAGGACACTGGAAAATGGCTTGAGGCACTCTGAGTGGACAGAGCATCAAACACATATTCCCAATGTCCCTACCGGCCCCAGGTCAAGGCATCCCAATGAAACTCAGGAATTCGGGGTGTACGGATCCCACCTCGTCCCCCTCTTGGGGTCAAGCCATGACTACATGGGGGAATCGACCACTCTGGGCTCAGATAGGTAAGTGGGGACTGAAGGCCATAGGTGACTCTCGAAGGGAGTGGAGTGTCATGGGCGGGGCAAGTATAAATAACATGTACAAAAACAAAACACAGAATGGTAGAAAGAAGCATGAAACATTACTCCCAGAGTGATGTTTTTTTTTTCTTCTACTAGTGTCTTTATCCATAATCTTTGGCCAGTGGAGGGTGCATGTGTGGTGAATGCTAAAGTTATGGTACTTATTGTAATGGGGAGCTGGGTGGTGACATGGAATTTTAATTATCAAATGCCTGTCATCAAGAATCTTGGGTAGGACTGTTATTTGAAGGAGTCACGTGCTACACAGTGCATGCAGAGTACAGCAACCGATCTGGGAGGAGGGAGAGGGTTATAAGAAAATTATTGTTTGGGGGTGTATACATATGAACCATAGTAGTTCGTAACACAAGACAACAAAATCTTCACTGAAGAAAGGGGAGGCAACCAGGCCAACAGTTTGCAAAACTAAGCATATCCCTTGCACACATGTACATTTGTTTCATCTGTAACTAGTAATTAGTCATTATCCAACAGAATAGACTGCCATGTTTAGTATTATACGCCTCCTATCCACAGATGTCATTCTGAATATGGTCTAAGAATTCATTTTGCATACAAATGTTCGAGTATGCTAATACATGCACATTCTTTCCCATGCCCACCCCAATAGGCACCGGCACCACACATCTTTATTTATTTAACCAGGTGAGATACACTAAGCTGAAAGCTTTTTTACAAGTGCAACCTGGGAGCACAGGGAAGTTAAGTGACTTGCTCAGGGTCACACAGCATGCAAGTAGAAGCTGTGGGATTCAAACGCAGGTCTGGTCTGCTGGATGTCACCAGATTTGCAGCTCAGAGCCTTAAACCACTGCACTATACTGCCTCCCTATACATTGGAGACTATGAAAGGATGCTGTTCCAACTAAATTTGTTTTTAGTAAGGTGACCCCCCCAAACGGGCTACTTCAGTGCAATGGAGCCATCGGAAGAGCAATGCAGAGGTAATCCCATTGTTATTCAGAGGCCACAACATAATGGTGAAATTTGTTACCAGTCATTCTTTTCTAACATTTCTGCCAAATGCAGTTTCCAGAGTTCATAACTATGCAAGCTACCATGATAAAAACTATGCTCAATGTCCCCTCAGTCTCATTAGCTGTCCACCTTGTTTACACATGCGTATAGTTGCTGGAATTGTGTGCTAGTTGTACACTATTCGTCAAATCTAGCAATCTTTGCTACACTTGTACATGCGTCTGGCAACTTCTTACTTGGATTGTATGCAGTCTTATATAATGTGTTCTCAAAATCCTATATTTGGATTGATGAAAACTAGACAGCCAGACCTAGATTGCAACTCTACTATGTCTAGAGTGAAAGCAATGTAAAGTCACCTAGTCAGATCCCCATACCTGAGAAACATGTAACAAAGAGCAACTACAGCAGCCTCATTGGGAGCAATCCACCCAGTGAATCAACATAGAGAAGAGACAATTCGGTGTAAACATTTTCTGTTTTAGAAATGCATGTTTGCTCTGTATTTGTTTTTAAAGTATTTAGGTAAACCCCTCCATTTATGTGGCCAATTTATTTAAATGAATCAACTCCAGGGCATGGGTTTGCTCAGAACTGAGCCACACCAGGGAACTTGAAGTAAATGTGCATGCAGCCCCGCAACTCACACCCAACTTCCCAGTCATGGATTTAATCTCAGTAAACCCATGGCCTACTAAGGGCTATTCCTGAAATATACGGTTCCAGCACAAGAGGACCCTGCAACAGAAAGGCATGTTTGACCATGTAATTGTCATCTAGTATAGGTGGGGGCCTTCACCCGTGACATGGAAAGTCAACAATCATTGCCATACCCATAATAAATGACACATACATATTCATGAATGCAAATATGTCAGTGGCAATTGTTTTTTGGAACATTGGGTTTAGAGGCTTGAGGTGCTGCACTAGTGCAGTCGTGAGGTGAGGGAGGGTAGTGTATATGAGCATACTATCATACTAAATTGTAAGCAGATACAGGCGTATCGGTCTGTCTAGTCTGCTCGAGTGTGCGGCACTTCAGTCTTTCAGACTACAGCTGCCTCCCCTACTTGCCCCCCCCATTGATTTTGTCCTGGTATCCATCATTCCCACTCCCTACTCCCCCCCAATGGTTTGAACCCTCCCTCTGAACCTGTCCCTCCCCCTTTTGAAGCTGCCCACTGTCCTCAGAGATAACATCTCCTCCAGCAGCATGTTCCACTCTGCCATCACCCTTTCAGTGAAAAAGTGCCTCTTCATTTCCATCCTGAATCTGCCTCCTTCCAACTTCAGACTGTGGCCCCTGGTTTCCCTTCCACCTTTTAATTTGAAAATACTTCCAGTGCTTACTCTGTTCATACCCATCAGGGTATTATATACTTGAAGGTCTCAATCATATCCCCTCTCTCCCTTTTCTCCTCCAGGAAATACATATTGAGCTTTCTCAATCTCTCCTCATAATATTTATTCTCCAATCCTAGGATTATTTTTGTTACATGGTGCTGTACCCCCTCCAATTGCTTGATGTCCTTTTTCAAGTAGCGGCACCAGTGCTGCACACAGTACTCCAAGTGCGGCCTCAGCAGTGACCTATACAGTGGCAGGAGGACTTCCTGTCTCCTAGAGGTAATTCCCCTTGCGATGCTCCCCAGTATTCTGTTGGCTTTTGCTGCCGCCTTCCTGCACTGGGCTGAGTGGTTCATTTCTGCTGTCACTAATACACCCAGATCCTTCTCCTTTGACTTAGTATAACTGCACTCCACCAACCAGTAACTGTGTCCAGGGTTCCTGGCTCACAAGTGCATACCTTGGCAACTTGGGTGCAATGTGTTAGACCAGTCCTCCAGTTTTGGCAAATCATCTTGAAGTACTGTACTGATGGAGGGAAAGGCAGTACAGTACTTCAAGATGATTTGGCAAAACTGGAGGACTGGTCTAACACATTGCACCCAAGTTGCAGGGCACTGGATGTGGCCTGTCTTGACTTCAGCAAGGCCTTATGACACTGTGCCACATAGAAGGCTATTAAACAAACTGGCAAATATAGGAGTGGGCAGGACAGTAGTGCAGTGGGTGAATAATTGGCTGGGTGGTGGTAAATGGCTGTCATTCAACAACAGGAAGAGTGAGCAGTGGGGTACCACAGGGATCAGTGCTGGGGCTGGTCATATTCAACGGCTTCATCTGTGAAATTGTGCAGGACCCACAAGGCAGAATTTCCTTGTTTGCTGATGATATGAAGCTCTGTAACAGGGTGGACATGCCAGATGGTGTGGACAGAAGGTGGAGGGACCTACAGAAGCTTGAAGAATGGTTGCGGTTTTGGCAGTTGACATTCAATGCAAACAAGTACAAAAATAATGCACATGGGTCACAAAAACCCTGGAACAACGTATCAGTTGGGGGGTGAGGATATAGAATGCAACAAGCAGGAAAGGGATCCTGTGGTTATGATTTCTGATGACCTTAAGGTAGGGAAACAGTGCGACAATGCAGCTAGTAAAGCAAATATGATGTTGAGATGCATAAGAAGGGGCATCACCAGCAGGAAAAAGGAGGTTATAATTCCAGTATACACGACACTAGTGAGGCCCCACCTGGAGTACAATGTACAGTTCTGGAAACCTTACCTTGGTAAGGACATGGACAGGATAGAGAAGATTCTGAGGAGGGCAACAAAGATGGTACAGGTATTGCATTACAAGTTTTATGAGAACAGGCTGAAAGACTTGAATATATACACCCTTAAGAAGAGGAGGGAGAGAGGGGATATGAAAGAGACATACATGCACCTTACAGGGAGGAACAGGGCACAGAAATACACTATTCCATCAAAAAAGATTTTCCAGGACTTGAGGGCATGGGATGATATTTGAGGGAGGATGATTCAGAGGAAACTTGAGGAAGAGTTTCTTCACAGAAAGGGTGGTGGATACATGGAACACCCTGCCAGAGTAAATGGTGGGGGCTGAATCAATCACTGGATTAAAGAATGCAAGGGATAGACATAAGGAAATCCTGGAGGTCAGGGGTAAGGTTTAACAGACTTCTAGAACAACATAAAGTGATCTTTCAAGCTCAAATGGGCGGACCGTGTGGGCCATCGGTCCTTATCTGCCCACAGTATCCATGTATCTAGATATATTGCATAAAAAATGAGTGGGGGGTGTCTCACTCATGGTGGAGGGTAGAGTTGTATTCAAGGAGGACAAACAGAAATCTTGAAAGGATACTTCAGCAAGTGCTTCGAGTTGAGGGAGAGGTGGAGGAGCCTGAAATTCAATAGTGGGAGAAAACGGGAGCTGGGGTGAATACTAGTCCTTTTGCTATGGACACAGTCAACAGGGAATTGACCAGACTCATGCTAGACCAGGCCATGTGACTCGATGCAGTGCACACCAGGCTACTGAGAGAGCTCAGGGAGGTACTGGCCAAGCCCCTGTCTGCCCCGTACAACAGATCACTGTACACATGGAAAGCGTTGAGGAACTGATAAATGGGAGACATCATTCTGATCCATACAGCTTATCCTGATATAAACATAGTCTATGATAGTCATAGGATACACACTTATCATGCTGCCATGTCCACAGACTAACTATAATTTTGTCCACCAAAAATGCAATGACACACACCAGTGCTCTCATCCTGTGTCCATTGACTGATCACAGACCTGGATCTGATGGCTGGAAAATGTCATCTTGACATGCAGTTACAGCGTGTCCCAAGCAACATTTAATCAATGCAATGTGACAAAGATGCAACTGGCAGTAACATAAATACAGTATCTGTTTCACCCAGAGGCTTCACTACAATGATGTCACTGAGTTCCAGCGCTGATCAGTATTTCAACTTAACTTAGTTTCAAAAGAACACACACATATTAACATTAAGCAATTGATTTTAAAGTTATATCTTTTAATGTGATCTCTTTTTGTCTTTTGCCAGAGGTTGGCAGCATTGCTGCAACCACCTCTCTCTCCAAAAAGTGCTCCTGTGCCATGTGGTAATGATATTCAGTGCAAAGCCTCAACCAGCTTGGTCAGACAGAACCATACCTTTGAAGCTTCAGCTGCACCAGTAGCAATGGCCGATGAAAGCTGCCTTGGAATGCAGTCCAGTAGTGTGTGTGTGATGCACACAGTTTGGAAGACACTTTGGCCACTGTTACAACTACTGACAGCCTCGCAGGAGTCTTACTCTGTATATTGTTCACCCACTAACTTATTCTAGTAAGACAGTGTGCTGCTCAGTGACAAGGAGGGACAAAGCAATGCAGTGTAATTTTCCCACAGTTCAAGATGCCTCAACACAGTTTCCAGAGCCACAGGATGGTATCATACATGGTCACAGATATAGTAGGTCCATAAAGCGACAACCCCATCATGCAAGGGTGCTTCCAAATGTGATCCATGAAATAGGTAACAGCCCAGTTGAAAACCTGGTTGCATCTGTACAGAACCCCAAGATGGCTTCGACACCTGTCCAATTACATAACTCTGTTGATGCTCATGTTGTCCCTACATCAAATACCGAGGAAGCTGAATGCAATGTGACAGCCTTCTCCGGAACAACAAATGCTAATGAAAGCGATGTCAAAATGTATGACCCTGAAGCTGACAACTCTTTTTCATCCAATTCCAATGTGAATTCTCATTATTCTGCTGCCCCCACTGTCATGAAGGAGGCAAAATATGTAATTTTTCAGTCATGTCTGTCTTCCTTGTTCGCACGCATGAAGTGTTCACAATGTGGTGAACTATTAATGGCTGAAAGTACATCTATTGCTGGCACATTGCTCGCAGTCAACTTTCTCTGTCCACTCAATCATGATTTCACTTGGTACTCACAGCCAAGACATGGTAAGATGGCAATGGGGAATCTTTTGGCCGGCTCTGTAGTCTTACTCAGTGGCAACACGTATGGGCACATCAAACAGTTTGCAGATTTTCTTGGACTCCATTTTATTGACAAATCACAGTATAACAGAATTCAAAAATCTTGGTTGTGAATACTTCTTGGATCAAAGAGAAAGAGAAGGCAATTGAAGTAATCTGAGGCAAGAGAGTCACACTGTGTGATGATGGTTATTATGATTCACCAGGTCATTCTGCCAAATACTGTACATATAGCCGGATGGAAAGCAATACTAGTAAAATTATTGATTTTCAACTAATTCAAGTCTCAGAGGTGTCAAATTCAGTAAACATGGAGAAAGAGGGATTCTTATGGTCAGTACGTCCTGCCATAACTAGTGGAGTCGACGTTGGGGTGCTAGCAACTGATATACACCCACAGATAGGGGCTGCCATGAAGTGAAATGCGGATCTACAAGACATTAATCACCAATTTGATGTATGGCACGTGGCAAAATCACTGTCTAAAAAACTGACTACCACAGCCAAAAATAGGGGATGTGAAGATCTAAAGCTATGGGTCAGATCAGTAACAAATCATCTGTGGTGGTGCTCAGCTACTTGTGGTGGAAATCCACAAATATTAAGAGAAAAATGTACATCCTTAATACACTACATAGTCGATGCCCATCAGTGGACTTGTTTAGAACATTTTACTACATGTGCACACAGGCAACTGTCGGAAAGTGAGTCAAGTGACACAGACTGGTTGCAAGACGGAAGCACAGCACATTAAGTACTGAAAATTGCTGTTGTGAACCAGAAATTCCACAGCGATTTAGAACACTTAACACACTTCTGCCATACTAGGGCACTGAAGTGTACCCCTCTATGATGCTACAATACTGCCCCCAAAGACAACATTTTTCATATGCTGGCATGTTATGTAGAACACAACTTTCTGCAATTGACTACAACCAGAATGTGGGATGGAAACAAGCAATGAGACAAAAAGGCAGTAACAGAATGAAGCCTGCATTCTCCTTTGTATGTAGGAAGCAGAGAAAGGAGTGGGTCACAAAAGTAACAAAGCAACCTAAGGATTAGAGTTATGTTTATGAAATGGTGGACGAAGTTGTGAAGGTCAGACTAGGTGTTGCTGAAACTATCATAACTCCAATCAGCACTAAGAGAAAGCACCCAACTGGGTCTGGTTGCAATTTGCACTTTGTGTGCAAAAAAACCAAAAAAATCTTTACTTGCTGTTTACTGCAGTATGGTAGATTGCATCAGGCTGACTCTGCTGACTTCCAAGTTGACCCTCCGCTCCACCAGAGTGGGTCTCCTCACTGTTCCCTGGCCTGGTCTCAAATCCTCAGGGGATCATCCATTTGAAGCTGCTGGTCCAGAGCTCTGGAACACCCTTCTGAGAGCCCTGAAGGAGGGACCTTTGGTGGAGGCCTTTAAGTGGGGACTTGAGATCTACTTATTCAAGGAGGCATTTGGATATTCATAGGCCTCATTATGCATAATTATGTATTGCTGTATTTATTACATTTTTACAGATTATTTTATATTTGCTTTGCTCTTTTGTAATGTTTATATGTTTGTAAGGTGCTTGAAGCTCCAGGGGAAGGGCACACTATAAATACAATAATAGATAGGAGAGTGTGTGTATTACAAGGGTGTAATACCATTAAGAAGTTATGGAGACAGCATGGGAACATGAGAGGTTCCTAGGTCTCCAGAACCTGTGATGGTATTACATCCTTGTGATACACATGCTCCTATATATTATTTTTTGTAATATATGAATCCTATGAAAAATACAGGGGCTCTGAATTGTTTTGCAGCTACCTGGGACAATGGGCGCTAGAGCAATGCACCAAAGACTTACTGGTTCAACCACTGTATCTGAACATCTGCTGCTTTCACAGTGCCTCGAGTCATCAGCTTTGCTAGGATGCATGAAGATAGCTAGCTAGTGTGAAGGCAGGATCAACCAGATAATAAAAAAAAATAAAAATTAAGTCGTAGCATGAAGAGTACACAGGGTACAAATTACTCTAGCTAAACGAGAGACAGCTGCTATGTTTTCTGAACTGTTCTGCCCACTTACAGACCAAGAGCAGCCAATTACCAGGGATGCTTTCAAATGGTGATGTTGCATCCTGAGCAACCCTGCTGCGCACCATAGCAACCAGCCATACAGTGTGTAGAGATATAGGTTAGTGCCATACAGTGAAGGTTGTTTTTTTTTCATTTTTTTATTTTGTTTATGTTGCCCTCACAGTGAACAAAACTGAGCATTTCTTGAGTGGTGTTTTCTTGTTTTGACAGAGTCACGCTGGTATATTGCTTTGTTTCGGCAAACAGCAAGTAGAGATGTTGTGAAATTTAATTTCACTGGTGAAATGCCAGGAAAATCATGAATTTTGCCCCTCAAAATATTTCACGTAATTATGTATTTACGGTGAAATTTCGCCAGTCAATTTCACTGTACATTTCGCTTTGCATTACTATTAGGTGAAATTAGGCAAATTGGGCTCATCACATGACTTACTTTCTGCAGGTCACATGAGTGGCTGTAAACGGTTACCCGTTAAAATGGCGACTACATAATCGCAACTTCATTTTAGCGACTGTAATATGAGTGACTAGCTCATTTCAGCGATCACCCATAAATGGCGACAAACTCTGAGTTTGCACTTGTAAAAAATAGCGACCGATACAAAGCCGAAACAGAGGACTGATCAGCCTAAGGAGGATGCTCCATCAACTAGTTCCCTGGTGTTGCTAGTCATTCAGTCACCCTCCGACAATTTTTCAAGAGACCTAGCCACCATAAAAGAGGTGCTGTTTGAAATAGTCGCCGTGTTTAAAACAGTAAAACCGACTCTTGAGCTGTTAAGTCAACGAATCATGGACTCTGAAGCTTGCATCTTGTCCCTCGAGGATTGGGCCAATAGGATGGATCCTGAGCTGTTGGATATGCATCAGAAGATTTTACTTTTAGAAGAGAAGCTGGAAGATCAAGAGACTCTGAGTAGGTGCAGCAATTTCATTCTTTCAGGTATTCCTGAACAAGCCGAGGGTACAGATCCCATTTTATTTGTGCATCAGCTGCAAGAAAAACTAGCTGGCTCTTCTCCATATGGGACTACATACATGACTGAGTGAGCACACTCCTCACTGAAGCCGCTTCCAAACCCCGGAGAGAAACCCCGGTTGCTGAACTTTCAAAATAAAGTTCATAGTCTATCTAAAGTGCAGGAGCAAAAACAGTTATGGTGGGAGGGCTCACAAATCTTTATCTTTAGTGACTAAAGCCCTGGGATCCGAGCAAAACAACAAGCTTACAGAGATATCAAGCATACCTCAAGGTCTTAAGGGAGGGGATGAAGCGCTATTTTTACACGATAGCTAAATATGTGTAGTGCTATAGTTGATGCACGCTATTATTACAGTCGCCTCAAAAAAGGTGCTAATATTGCAGTCGCGATTTTATTTTCACTATTTTAACATGGAACTACTGTAAACAGGCAGGAAGAGACTGATTCAGTTCCTTTGCCACATTGCTGGAGAAGCAGGCAGCAACAGAGAGATTGTTATGTGTGTTACACAGATATTATTTAGTTTAAAAATAACAGATTTTTGCACTTTTCCTTAGGTTATCTGGTGTGTGTGTTATTTCCTTTCTGTGACTGTAGATTGTGTGCATATGTGTGTGTGTGTGTGTGTACACATGTGTACGTGCGAGAGTGTGTGTGACTCCCTCACTCTTGCTTTCTCTTTCTCTTTTTTTTTTAGTTTTCAGTTAAGAAAACCTGTTTTTGAGGGATAATGGATGGCAAAGGTAGGACAAGGGGCATTGAGAAGAAGGCAGGATCCAGTGTTCACCTTGGCAGACACAAGGGAGACCTCACACACAAGGGCAATTAATGAGTTAGAACTGAATCAAGGGCAGACTAGATGGACCTAAAGGTTTCCTTCTACCATCACCTTGTATGTTTCTATGGTTCTGTGTTGACAGGCAGGCATTTATGTATGAGGCCCATCAGCAGGAGCATGTGCCCCCCAACCTCCAGCAGTAGGATCCCATTTCCCCTCACCAGCAGGAGCATTTGGCCCCCAACCCCCAGCAGCAGCATGAGCCTGTTGCCCCCCCCAGCGGCAGCAGCAGAGCATGTCTCCAGCAGCAGCAGCAGCAGCAGGATACCATTGCCCCCCAGCAGGAGCATGTGTCCCCCACCCCCACCACCAGCAGAAGCATAATGTTGTGGCCCTCAGACATCAGCTGGTGGTCACATCCCCACTACCCAAGAGTGTAATCTGTGTGGTGTTTCTTCACCACAAACACTGCAGATGACAGCATTGTGATCTGCAACCTTTGTAGCAGATCTGTAAGAAGGGGGAAGAAAGGGGCGCACCATGGAACTGGTGGCCAAAGGAGCCATCTGCAGCACTGCCACACTGCAGAATGGCTCCAAAAGGAGAAAGAGGTGGCGGCAACAGGAGGCAGCGCTAGTGGGGGAGATCAGATGGAATGGGAAGGAAGAGAGCAGGAGGAGGGTGATTGGCATCAGCCTCGAAGGGGGCACCACGTGGTAGTACCCCTTGTGACCTCATCTTAGTCTGAATATCTATATCTTTGTCTAGTATGAAAGAAGAATGAATGCCTGTCTTTGTTTATATGTCTCTTGAATAAATAGTGAGTAATTTACTGGCCATCTATTACACACTATTAAAATACCTTGAATTGCGTTATTTGTCGAGTACCCCCCTTTATGTTTTCTTCATTCACAGGGTACAACTTCTTAAAAAGAGCAAACCTGTTAACATTTTGTTCCAAATTGCAATTGCATAGTGTATATAATAGTGCCAGAATTATAGCTAGATATTTCTAAACTCCTTGTCATCATTAAAAAGCTCTGTGCTGCTCGTTTGTATCACCAAAACTAGGTCTGTAAAGACAAGCTCCCGATTTGCCATTTTGGCATTAGCATTTGCAGAGTTACAAGACTTTTTGACCTGTAGTACAAGCATAGCATACAAAGATTAGATTCCCTTTCCCAGTGTTATGTTAGCAAAATTAATCCTGCTGTAGTATGCCAGGAAAGCTACAAAAAACATACCCAGCTTCTGTTGCAAGTGATTTCTGGCAAGCCGCTATCGCGGTCTTTCCCTGTCTCCCTGCATGAAGGTACGCACGTTCGTTCCCATTCTGCTGTTTTGAGAAACGGAACGCAACCACGGAGCTATGAGAGAAATGGCAGTGCTTTAGGTCTCCAAAGACTAGGAGACATTAATTAATTGTTTTTTTTCGAGAATTCAGGTTTATAAGCCCTGCTGGGAGTGTTTTAATAACTGAAAGAAAACGCCACAGAACCGCCCAGGATTCCTGCTTCTTTAGAGTCGTCCGGCCTCTTTCATCCTTCTTTTATGCAGGAAAGCTGGGGGCTGTGCTTGTGGGCTTTCAGAAATGTGAAATATTGAATTAGATTCATTTTAGGAATGATAGTGGATACTAGAACTGTTTAAACTGAAATAAAATAATGAAATCTTATTAAAAACTGTGCATAATAATCTTATTTTGTAAAATATATTAAAATGTAACTTGATTGATGGATGGGCAGACCAATCCTATAGTCCAGCCCCCTTTATATTTATTTAGTTTTTTTGTTGACCGGATAAGTGCACTAGACAAATCCTGCCTATTTTCAGGCACGACCCGGGGAGGGGGATACAGATGAATGCCAACTGACCTTGAACCAGATTAAGCTGTTATGTTGGTCCTTGTATAAAGCTAGTAAGATACGAGTTACGTGTTGACCTGATAACACCTTAAGAGCTTAAGATAATTGCTACTCCTGTGTATTTGAAACTGCTGATTCTTTGACTGCTGGAATGAAGCCTGTTGTTTAATTTCCAGTATTCTCTTTCGTTTATTATTTTGTGTCATACAGTTTGTTTTATTTTTTTTCTGTAAATAAAATACATTTGCAGGATGTCTGCAACACTACAGCTCTTGTTATCAAGTGTCCATCTGTTAACCCACAGCATGCCACACTGGTGTTAGAAGTGGGATCGGTTGGTTGGGGTTGACTAACTGGAGGGACCTGTACCATGGCCCTGGTGGACCTTAAATGCTACAGGACTGAGTGGACATCGAGCAGACAGACCAGCCGAGGCTTCTTGGAGTGCATACCAGGTCAGTGACTACAAAGTATCAATTGCCGTTGTTACAAAGTCTGGATCCAGTAACCAGAAAGAGGACAACAGGTAAAACAGAACCCAGGATGGAAGACAAGAAAGTGGAAGGGTTGGCTCAGGTTAGTGGGGGTATATAAGAAGAAAGCCCCCCCTGAGGAGACCCAGGACTTATTGAAATGGTTGTGTACACGACAGATAGAAATGGAGAAACAAAGAGACAGAGACCGAAGAGAATATGAAGCCAGGTGGAATGACACTTTAAGGGCAATCCAAACGATGGGTGCTGGTAGACCACCTGTTGCCCCAGTAGTAGGCCAGAAGGATATTAAACTAGCCAAACTATCAGACTCTGATGACACTGAAGCCTACTTAATGACATTTGAAAGAGTGGCAACAGCATGCAATTGGCCAAGAGATCAGTGGGTTATCAGACTGGCACCTTATTTAACCGGAAAAGACCAGCTGGCCTATAGCCGAATGGAGATGGTTGATGTAAATAACTTTGACCGAGTTAAACAGGCCATTTTGAAGAGGTACGACATCAACACTAAAACCTATCGGCAGAGGTTTAGGTCCTACAGATACAGTAATGCTGATAACCCAAGATGTTTTTACTCAACTCAAAGACTTGTGTGTCAAAAGGCTGCAGCCTAACACTCGGACTATAAACCAGGTTATAGAAACAATAGTATTGGAGCAGTTTCTTTGGGTCTTACCACCAGATGTTCAACTATGGGTGAAGGAGCACCACCCAGAGGTATCAGATACTGCAATCCGATTGGCTGAGGATTACATCGCAGCGAGACCTCACAGGCAGAAAGGTAGTGCCCAGACAGCCAATCATCAAGGCTACCCGTAAGATCTACTTCTACTACTAGGGGACCAGGTGGTAACACTATTATAAACACTGGAATAAAAAACACTGGTAGAGTTGGAAGGGGTACAACCCAGACATTGTATGTCATGAATGTAAAACTAAAGGACATATTGCATGATTCTGTCCCATGAAGAAACCCAAACAAATACATCTTGTTTTGGCCAATTGGGGACAGTTCATGGTACCTGTTCAAATAGGACAACATTTAGTTACTGGCCTCCTTGATTCAGATAGTAAACAAACATTGGTGCAACCACAATTGTTATGTATGCCACCATCCCCAGGGGGACCCACCACTGGGGTAACATGCATACATGGTGACACTCATTATTATCCACTAGAGGAGACAGAGCTATCGATACAAGGACAAGTGCATAATATGAAGGTAGGAGTTGTACCTAACCTCCCAATTCCAGTTGTAATTGGACATAACTGTCCCACTTTTCAGGACCTTATTTCTTCCAACGTCTGTGCTATGGTGACCAGATCTCAGGCCACACCAGTTCAGAATTCAGATACCTTGGAACATTTCTTTCCCTTTGATAAAGAAATATATGGAGCTGTAGGGAAAGACAGGAAAACCAGAAGACAGAAGAGAAAGGAGAAAAATAACTGGACTTTGAATACGAAAGACACAGTGAACGATAACAATGATGATATCATTATTCATGATGTAAAATAATATGATAAAAATACTTTTGCAGAATTACAGAAGGGGGATGATTCTTTACAATGTTTTTTTCCACAGGATAAGACTCAAGGGTCTGTAGACAGGTGTCAACTGATAGATGGATTATTGTATAGAATATGTACTAGTTCCAAAACTGGTGAAACTATTGAGCAGTTATTGGTACTTAAAAAGTGCAGACAATTATTATTGAGCCTTGCCCATGATATTCCAATGGCTGGACATTTAGGAAGAGATTGTACCCTGAGTAGACTACTTCATAGATTCTTTTGGTCTGGTATACATGAGCTTGTAGCTGAATATTGCAGAAGTTGCCCAGAATGTCAAAAAGTAGCACAAATTGTTAAGAAAGACAAAGTGCCTTTACAAACTATGCCTTTGTTTTCTACCCCCTTTCAAAGAATTGCTATGGATATCATGGGACCTGTACAAACAGTTCAAAAGGAAATCAATATATACTAGTGGTTTGTGACTATACAACTAAATATCTGGAGGCTGTACCCCTTCAAACTGTCACTGCCCCTAGAATTGCTGAGGAACTGGGTAAAATCTTTAGTAGAGTAGGCATCCCAAGGGAAATACTTATGGATAGGGGTTCAAATTTTTGTTCACTGGTTTTGAAGCGGCTCTACCAGACCAAAGGGGTAGAAGATATACGTACCACACCATATCATCCCAAACAGACGGTCTGGTGGAACGCTGCAACCAGACTATGAAAAAAATGATTCAGAAATTTGTCCATGACGAAAGGAGACAGTGGGACATTTACCTACCTTATCTAGTGTTTGCCTATAGGGAGGTACCACAGGCCTCGACCGGATTCTCCCTGTTTGAGCTACTGTATGGCAAAAACCCTAGAGGGCCTTTAGATGCTGTTAAAGAGTGGTGGGAGGAGAATAGGACTTCCCATAACAAATGTCCCCTTGAGTACATGCAAGGTTTAAGGGAACGAATAATGAAGTACATTCAACAGGCTCATGCTGTTAATCAAAAACAACAGTTAGTTCAGAAGATACAGTATGACAAAGGAACGTGCAATAAGGACTTTGTGGAAGGGGATCAAGTGTTGTTACTGTTACCCTCATCAGATAATAAGTTATTGATGAAGTGGCAGGGCCCCTATAAAGTCCTAAGGAAAATGGGTCCCGTTACTTATGAGATAGATGTACATGACAAAGTTTTTAAAAAACGTGTCTATCATGCAAATCTTCTGAAACCATGGGTAGAGAGGGTACCAACCTTATGTGGGTATGTTTACCTGGAGGATGGCAGTAGTGAAATGGACATAGCCTATCAGAGATTGGAAATGGAGGGGGGCATTAAGGAAATTAATATTAATCCTGACTTAACCCCCCAGCAGACTGCTGAATTATTAACTATATTGAAATATCATGAAAAAACATTCAAGGGAACTCCTGGAAAAGCTAAAGATGTAACACATAGTATTTCGGTTTCCCAAAATAGTCCCATTCATCAAAAGCCCTACCAGCTACCTGAAAGGGTTAGGGACGATGTTATTAAAGAAATAAGGATGATGCAAGATATGGGAATTGTCTAGCCTTCCCATAGTGAATGGAGTTTTACTTTAGCGGTTGTAAACAAAAAAGAGGGTGGGGTACGTATATGTCTAGACTTCTGTCATCTTAACTCTATTTCTAAATTTGAAAGTTACCCCATACCCCGTATAGACAACATTTGGATCATTTGGAAAATTCCCAGTACTTTACCACATTAGACTTAACGAAAGGATATTGGCAGATTCCCTTGGATACAGATGCACGAGACAAAACAGCATTTAGCACAATCCTTGGTTTATTCCATTTTACAGTAGTGCCCTTTGGGCTACATGGTGCTCCTGCTACATTTCAAAGGGTAATGGACAAAATTCTTACACCTCATGCTACGTATAGCGCGGCATTAGATGATGTAGTAATATTTAGTCCTACATGGGAGGAACATATACGTCACCTATCGGAAGTTTTGTCTGCTATTTCTAGGGCTGGACTTACCATTAACCCTGTGAAATATACCATGGGAATGCAAGAAACAAAATACTTGGGATTTTTAATTGGAAATGGGTGTATTAAACCAGAAGTAACTAAGGGTGATGCTGAGGCCAATTGCTCCAGGCCCAAAACTAGAGAAGATGTCTGGGCATTCCTGGGGCTAGTGGGGTACTATCGGCGCTTCATACCCACCTTTTCAACAATAGCTGGCCCTTTATCTGACTTAATGAAAAAACACAAGCCTGATAAAGTAGTGTGGACACCTGAATGTGAAGAAGCTTTTTGTACCATTAAAGCCCAACTATGTTCTTCACCAGTGCTACATACACCTGATTTTACTCACCCCTTTATACTGCAAATAGATGCTTCCAACTGAGGTATTGGGGCTGTGTTAACGCAGTGCATTGATGAGGAAGAACACCCCATCATCTATATTAGTCGAAAATTACACGAACATGAAACCAAGTATTCCACTATTGAAAAGGAATTTTTGGCAATCAAGCAGGCTATTGAGGCCCTCTGATTTTATTTATGGGGGACTGAATTTGAGATTTGGATGGATCATAATCCGTTGTGTTGGTTACACAACATGAAAGATAGAAATCCATGAATCATGCCATGGTATTTCTCTCTACAACCTTACTGTTTTGTAATAAAACATCGAAAGGGAGTTACAGATGGAAATGCTGATTACCTGTCGAGATATGGAATGGGAATAAGTGAGTATCTGTCATCAGACCTCGGGTAATGAAGAAAGATAATATGGAAGAACTTTGTCTTCCACTTACTTGTTGAAGCTAATATTTTTTCTTTAAGGGACCCCGGGGTGGAGCCATGGAGAGGGTGGGCTGTGGCTCCATCTCTCTAAGGGGGAGATCTGATAGACAGGTTAGATAGGTAAAAAAAAACAAAAGGGGGAGATTTTTGTCAAAAGGGGGAGGAGAAGGTGGTAGTGCCCCTTGTGACCTCATCTTAGTCTGAATATCTATATGTTTGTCTAGTATGAAAGAAGAATGAATGCCTGTCTTTGTTTATATGTCTCTTGAATAAATAGTGAGTAATAGACTGGCCATCTATTGCTCACTATTAAAATACCTTGAATTGTGTTATTTGTCGAGTACCCCCCCTTATGTTTTCTTCATTCACAGGGTACAACTTCTTAGAAAGAGCAATCCTGTTAGCATTTTGTTTCAAATTGCAATTGCATAGTGTATATAATAGTGCCAGAATTATAGCTAGATATTTCTAAACTCCTTGCCATCATTAAAAAGCTCTGTGCTGCTCGTTTGTATCGCCAAAACTAGGTCTGTAAAGATGAGCTCCCGATTTGCCATTTTGGCATTAGCATTTGCAGAGTTACAAGACTTTTTGACCCATGGTACAAGCATAGCATACAAAGATTAGATTTTCTTTCCCAGTGTTATGTTAGCAAAATTAATCCTGCTGTAGTTTGCCAGGAAAGCTATAAAAAAACCTACCCAGCTTCTGTTGCAAGTGATTTCTGGTGAGCCGCTATCGCGGTCTTTCCCTGTCTCCCTGCACGAAAGTGTGCGCGTTCATTTCCGTTCTGCTGTTTTGAGAAACGGAATGCAACCACGGAGCTATGAGAGAAATGGCAATGCTTTAGGTCTCCAAAGACTAGGAGACATTAATTGATTGATTTTCTTTGAGAATTCAGGGTTATAAGCCCTGCTGGGAGTGTTTTAATAACTGAAAGAAAATGCCACAGGAAAGCTGGGGGCGGTGCTTGTCAACATTCAGAAATATGAAATATTGAATTAGATTCATTTTAGGAAAGATAGTTGATACTAGAACTGTTTAAACTGAAATATAATAATAAAATCTTATTAAAAACTGTACATAACAACCTTATTTTGTAAAATATATTAAAATGTACAGTAACTTGATTGATGGATGGGTGGACCAATCCTATAGTCCAGCCCCCTTTATATGTTAGTCCTTGTATGAAGCTAGTCGGATATGAGTTAGGTGTTGACCTGATAACACCTTAGGAGCTTAAGATAATTGCTACTCCTGCGTATTTGGAACTGCTGATACTTTGACTGCTGGAACAAAGCCTGTTTTTAATTTCCAGTATTCTCTTTCATTTATTATTTTGTGTCATACAGTTCATTTTATTTTTTTTATGTAAGTAAAATATATTTGCAGGATGTCTGCAACACTACAGCTCTTGCATCAAGTGTCCATCTGTTAACCCACAGCCTTCCACACACCACACCAGGAAACAGCAACAGGAGGCAACAGCAGCATCATCACCCCACAGCTGCCGGCACCACTATCATCATGCTGGTGATAATCCCACACAGCCTTCAGCAGCCCCAGCCAGTCAGGTGACAGTCAGCCATGAAGACCTGGTGGCTATACGCAGACAGGTGTGAGCTCTGAGGTGAGAGTTTGAACAGTTCTGCCAGAAGACCAGGGGGGACATGAGGAAACTTATGGATGACCAATAGAAAGTGTTAGAACTCCTGGCAGAGCTGCGTGGTGGTGGTGGTGGTGGTGGTTGTAGCAGTTCAGAATCAGGGCCTGGTGCTGGTGCTGTGTAAGTTTGTATTAGTCGGTGAGGCAGGCAGCAGCCAATTTTTTTTCTTTTCTTTTTCCTGTCATTTGTTAGTGTCACTCTTCTCATCTCCATCCCCTAAAAATAAGAATAAATAAATAAATAAATAAAAAATGTAAAAAAAAAAAATACACAAAAAATATTTTCTGTCCTCTTTCTTTCTTTCTTTCTTTCTTTCTTTATTTCTTTCTTTCTTTCTTTCTTTCTTTCTTTCTTTCTTTCTTTCTTTCTTTCTTTCTTTCTTTCTTTCATGGGTAAGCACAACTGGACACTAAGTCCTTTTACAGGTGCGACCCACACAGACAAACATAGTAAATACATTCAGCACAGACAGAAAATAGACAGTATAGGAATAAAATTTGATGTCAATATTCATATCATGTATAAAATTAATTAAAACAATTACATTCTTGTAATGATTTATAGTACAAAAATAATGAATGTGAAAAAGCAGTATAAGTAGATAAACTGCTAATAATAGTAGGAATAACATTTCAAACAGAAGGTGCTGAATAAGAAAAGGCCCTTTGACCACTAGAGGTTTTCCTAAAAGGGGTCAGCAAGTCAAACCCACCCACCCTAGCCCTAGTTAATCTAGCCAAGTCCTGACACTACAAACATTTACAAAGACTAAGTGGCTCTCCTAGCTGTAGTATTCTATACACAAACCTGGCCACGATGTACTTATAGTTATCATGAATTGAGAGCCATTCCATTCTTTCCAGAACTAAACAATGATGGGTAGCATGAGGTAAAGACAGTGTAAATTTACACAGTGTTTGCAACAAAACAAATTTTTTTTAACGCAAAATTTGCAGAAATATAATCAGTAATCAGAGATGCATAGGTAACAATTGGCAAGAGACACTATTTAACAATAACCATTTTAGTTTCATCAGTCATAAAACACCTAAGCCTATACAACATACCTAACTTACTGTGACTTTTGGAACGAACACTACTCAAATGAGAATCAAAGCTTAACATTGAATCTAATACAACACCCAAATATTTAAATGTGTCCACATTCTCAAAAACATCACCATTGAGAACTTCAATATGAAGACATGCCCCCAAAGTTTTTAATCTACAGGATGATCCAAAAAACATGGTTTTTGTTTTCCTTATGTTCAAAACCAATTGATTTACGTTTAACCATCATTGAAGGTTACCATCTCTCTAGAAAGAATGGAGTTTTAGCTCATCAATTGATTTATCATGTACATGTACCACAGCATCATTGGCATAAAGCATAAGACCCACATCTTTCAACGCAGTTGAAATCCCATCAAAATACAAAGATAATAAAATAGGACCCAATATGGAGCCCTGAGGTACTCCATATTTAACTTCAAATTTCCCTGAGACATGTCCCGGATATTTCACCATTTGAAACCTATTTTGCAAATAATCTGAAAACCACATTAGAGTGGGTTGGCCTATACCTAATGTACTTAATCCTTTGATCAATAGATCATAACTGACCAGATCGAATGCCTTGGTATAGTCCACGAACTCTGCCCCAGTCAGACACCCCTTATCCATACCCTTTAGGACTGCGTTTGTGAACTCAACCAAGGCAGTCTCTGTCCCATACCCCTTCCTAAATCTGTGCAGATGACTTGACAACAGATTGTTACAGACAGCATAATCAATAAGTTGCTTATACACTATCCTTTCCTGAACCTTAGCAACAGTAGGCAAAATAGAAATAGGCCTATAATTAGTAAACTGATGAGGGGAGCCAGATTTGTGCACAGGCACTACCAATGCATGTTTCCACAAGTCAGGTACCTTAGTCATGACAAATGATAAATTTATTATAATGCTAATAGGGCAGGACAAAACCTCAGCTGCATCATGCAGCAAATTAGGCAATAAACCATCATAACCAGGTGAGCTATCATATTTGAGTTGTCACAAAAACCTACAGACTTCATTCTATATCCTCTTGTTTCTTTTTCTTGTCTTACAATCATATGTCTTTGTCCAGCGGTTTTGTGTGTTATGTAATGTTTATTCTCCCTCACTATAACATTCAATCCTTTTCCTTGTTCAGTAATTTACTTTTCCCTTCTCATATGAATATCCTTGCCCTGACCCTGCATGTCCCCCCCCCCGTCATGTGTTACGGTCAGTCATTGTACCCATAAACACTGTACCTTTCTTTTTTTGTGTTAATCCTTCTTTATGTGTTTCCTCCTCCTAGCCACAAATGTCAAGTATTGTGATTTGCTCCTATGAACAAATTTGTTTTCCCCGAGGCTGTGTGATGCTGTGGCTGTGTGCAACATCAGTCCAAAGATGTTCACAACAATTATATACACATAAGAAATGTTATTGTTAATTTAAACATTAATGTTTTAGTGCTTAACACAACATGTGTCCCCTGAGCTTGCCAGAGATGTTAACTTGGGGTCCCTCCTCTCCAGTCATGATGATGTTTTATAGTGCCCCACCACCACCTGGTCCAAAATGTGCACATGGGCCATAGTTTAACTCACCCTCTTGCCACCATGCTGTGCAGAGCAGGCCTGATAAGGTGAGAAATATTACAGAAAAAAAGTAGGATGAAATGAGACATGAATCTGCTCTCAGTCATGATGTTATATAGTGCCCCTCCACCACCCGGACAAAAAAATGCTGTTTTGTCCACCAATTACAAATGATTTCAGTATGAATCTTGTTGCTGCTAGCTGCTGTGCTGTGGAGAACAGGCCTTAGAAGTACAGAAATGTTACATGAGAAATGTTACATAAAATTGAGACATAAATGTGGTTTCAGATTAGAAGTTTTATAGAGCCAACCACCACCTGGACAAAATAATGCTGTTTTGTCCACCAATTACAAATGATTTCAGGATGAATCTTGATGCTGCTAGCTGCTGTGCTATGCAGAACAGGCCTTAGAAGTCCAGAAATGTAACATGACAAAACTGTGATAGAAAGGAGACACAATTATCGTGGCAATTATGAAATTGCCAACATGGCAAAAGTGGTGGCTGTAGGGCCATGCTGAGAAAAATGTATTCCTCCTACAAAATGCTGCTTCAAGTCACACTTGCTGCCTCCTGCTGCTTGTTTCACAATTGAGATTAATCTCAAATATTGATTTGCTAATGCTGTCCTGTTTGGCTGTGGTGATGCTGTGATTGTAACTTGTACGGCGTGGAGAGTATGATATTTTGGGGTGCTGTAGCTTGCTGCCTGCTTTTCCTCTGACTAGTTGCCAACTTGCCACCAAGTAATGTTTTGGCTGGTGTAATGTTGATGGATCATCCTCACAGACATATTGCTGCTGCTGCACACGTAAGTATTTTTGTGTGTTTCATTTTTGTTTCTGCGCAAGAGAGGTGTGGGGGTTGGTTGATTTTGTGGCCTGTTGAGGTCTAATATGTTTTTTCTGCTTTTACATTGTTTTTCCAATTGGTGAAGGATTACAGCATGATGGGGCATGGGCTAAGAATAGAGGGGGGGAGATTTAGGAGGGAAATGTGGAGACACTATTTCACAGAGATGGTGGTAGCAAAATGGAACGCACTACCAGAATGGGTAGTATCATGTAAATCTGTGAACAGCTTTAAAAGGGGATGGAACAGGGAACAGGGGAACGTGAGAGTGGAGGAGGTGGGGAGCGGTAGGGAGACGATAAAGGAGAGGGGATGGAGCAGCTGCAAACTAGGGGTGCTAGCTGCACACTCGAGCAGACTTAGATAGACTGGGTGGTCTGTTTCTGCTGGCACATTCATATGTTCATATGATGCCAGGCCAAGGGAGCTTTATCATGCCTGGATTTGGATGTTTGAATGCACCACATTTCCCAACACCGAAGGTAAGTATTTAATTTTTCATTGATGGAGAAGTGGGGTTACTGCAGTCCAGATGTCTGACTTTGACAGTAACTGTGTTCTGTATGCCTTTGTCAATATTCAGGAATTCTGGTGCTGGTGCATGTGTTACCTCCCACTCCTGCTGCTGCTGATCAGATGACTTCATGTAGAACGATTCCAGTTTCACAGCAAGTCCCTGAGGTATTTCTTCACTTTTAATGTTTTTTTTTTTGGGGGGGGGAGACTTGCACCAATCATCAAACTGTGTTCTCCTTTTTATCTTATTTCCAGTTAAGCAGTGCTTTTAGGGGAATGAGGATGCCTGCTGCTGTTGGCCTTTATGTGCACTGCATGTTCCTTCTGGGGGAAATTTCAGAAGTTTACATTCACCGGGTAAGGTAAGTGTGTGCGGATATTTTTTTATAATTTATGACTCATGTCATTAAAGATGGCAGCCAATATTCACAATTTTGCAAAATCTCTTCAACTGGTGTTACCAGTTTAATGAATGTGCTACGTTCATACTATACTTGTACTATGAGGGTTCTTCGACATGTCGCAGATAGTAAGAGGCACAAAATATTTCATTTGTCACATGGTGTGCATGAGTGTTGAAGTTGTCAAGGCAGGGCGGGTGTAGTGGCATGTGCCACTGCCATTGTGGGCACTTTTACAGGCTTCAAGACAACATATTTTGCTTCAGGATGGGATTAGTGGAAACAAAAGTAAAATGTTTATCTTGATGTTTTTGGCACAGGAACATTATTACTGTACTAATGCAAAATGTTTGTGGTTATGGTAACTTATCTGCTGCCTCAATATAGGGAAGGGACTAAACAACAGTTTAGGGCACAGGTGATCAAATTAAACTGATTACCAGGTTAACAGCAGATAATAACACAACCATCATAATGCACTTCACTACACTGGAGCTATTATCACATACGATAAATCCTGCTGTAAGTGATTGTGTGTGTAGCCAGAAATTTTACAGACATTCGAGACATAAATGTGGTGTCAGTCCAGAAGTTTAATTAGATCCCCACTACCACCCAGACAAAAAAAATGCAGTTTTATCCACTGTTTACAAATGATTTCATGATGATTCTCATTGCCTCTTGCTGCTGTGCCATGCAGCACAGACCTTATAAGTCCAGAAATGTAACATGAGAAATTTTACAGAAAATCGAGACATAAATGTGGTCTCAGTCCAGAAGCTGGATGAGAGCCCTACCACCTGGACAAAAAAAAATGCAGTTTTATCCACTGTTTACAAATGATTTCATGATGATTCTCATTGCCTCTTGCTGCTGTACTATGTAGCACAGGCCTTATAAGTCCAGAAATGTCACAGATGGCTACTGCCCCCCACCACCAGGCAAAAAAGGTGCAGGCCACAGTGGGAAAAATGATTTCCTCCTGCAAAAGGCTTTTCAAACAGAAATGTGCAACAGGCCAGGAAAGGTGTGTACAAACACATGAGGATACTAGGAGGCAAGCCAAGCAATACACGATTATTGTGGCATTGATGAAGTTGCCAAAAATAGCAAGTGCAGGCCACAGTGGGAAAGCTGATTTCTTCCTGCAAAATGCTTCTCAGGCAGAAATTTGCAAGAGGCCAGGAGAGGCATGTATAAACAGATGAGAAAATTATGAGACAAGGTAAACAATACACAATAATTTAATTTTCCAAGGCTGGGATTACTGCAGTAAAGATGTCCGAGTTTGACAGTAATTCTGTTCTGTTTCATTTTATCAATATTCAGGAACTTTCTGGGGCATGTGTTACTGATTGCTCCTGCTACTACTGGTCACAGCTTGCAAGCTGCATTTGGTGTTCTAATTGTTCAAGTTTCCAAGTGTGTACCTGAGGTATTTCTTCATTTTTAATGGGGGCTTGTAACAATTCTCAAAATGTCTTCTTGATTTTCTCTGATTACCAGGTACGCAGTACTTTAATTGGAATAGTTGGTTAATTTTCTTCTGGTCAGTTGGCATCCCATGTCTGTACGGTGACTTTATCCAGGTCTTGCTGGTGTGTGGAAGTCGGATCGTGGTGCTTGAGCTGCAAGGTGTGGGCCACTGCTGTAATGAACAAGTAAATACATCGTTGTCAACAACGGACACCTGTGAAGAAAAAGATAAAAGGAAAATATTAATAATACTGTTTAGTGAAGTTGCAAAGTGTGACCTTGGATTTTATCCACATGTGTTTGGCCATTGCCAGCAGTGAAGACCTCATATATGGTGCTTACTGAAGTTCATTGAACCACTGTGAAAAGGAAGGATATATTACCTTTATCCAATAATGCACAAATGACACTGTAAACAGTGGCATAAACATTCACTGCACTGTGATGCTTCCTGAACTAACACTGTTACCTGTTATTCAATAATGCGCAAATTACACTGTAAGCAGCAGCATAATCATTCACTGCACTGTGATGCTTCCTGAACTAACACTGTTACCTGTTATTCAATAATGCGCAAATTACACTGTAAACAGCGGCATAGTCATTCACTGCACTGTGATGCTTCCTGAACTAGCAGTGTTACTTGTTATTCAATAATGCGCAAATGACACTGTTAACAGTGGCATAATCATTCACTGCACTGTGATGCTTCCTGAACTAACAGTGTTACCTGTTATTCAATCATGCGAAAATGATACTGTAAACAGCGGCATAAGCATTCACTGCACTGTGATGCTTCCTGAACTAACAGTGTTACCTGTAATAAAGAATAAATTCCTTTGGAATTGAAATTTGGCACTCATAACTGTTGTTGTTTGAACTAAGGTTATCTGTGAAAAGAGGGGAAAAAATATGAAAGAAAAAAATAGCATTGATACTTACATGTAGTGATGCTTACCATCCATGTTGGCACCATCGATTAAAATTTTCCTGGACTGAAATGCTTGTTTATGAGCCTATGTTGAAACCTACATGGACATAGAGAACCTGGAAAAATGAACATTTTAATATCATCATGAAATAAAGTTGAATGCTTTTTGTTTGATTCCAGTGCCACGCACATCATCTTGTCTCCAATTGAAAAAACTTGCTTTTTCTCATCTGCGACACCTGTCATGGAAAATAATACAAACAAACAGTACTTTTCCAAGCTGTGCCTCATGTACTGAAAAAGAATAAAGTGAAAGTGGAGTCTGCGGAGCAGACTCTGAGCATAACTGTCATGAAATAAAATGAAAATGGAGTTTTCGCAGATGTGCCGCCAGTCCTGAGAAAGCAAAAAGACAAACTGGACAACTGTAAGGTACTTGTTGTGGCATCTGTCTTGAAATAAAGAACCTGATTAACTACTTTGTCCACATTTTGATCTCTGCATCTCTGCATTGATTGACAGAACCGCAGTACCTCCATGTATGCAGGCAACGTGCATCTGCACACCTTGAATTACAAAACCGTGCCATTACTTCAACTCGTAGTTCTCTATTTTATGATGATGCCATAGCAAGGAAACAATGATACCTAATCCATTCCTAATTTATATGTGATGAATACACAACTTCAACCAATTGATAAAAGGTAAATGGTGATAATACTGACCTGTGCATAATGATGCTTGCAATGTTGACTAGGAGCCGACAGTGCGATGTCTGATGTATCAGGCTTATTCCTGGCCTCACATGGAGTGCTCATGGCAAAACCTGCATGGAGTCAAATGGAAATACATCAGATAACATATACATCATTTCTGCATAAGGTGGGCTGCCTTTGATGCAACCTTGACCTACTATGGCAAAGGAATACACAATGGAGGTATAAGTAATAAGTTGAGAACATGGCTGAAAGAGACTTACCATGAACCACTTGACCAAAAGACAGGCCATGGAGGAGGAACAGATATATTTATGGCTTGATGATGATCTGTGCCACTGAGTGGCTGTTTGCTCAGCTGGAGGGCAAACGCAGCAAGTGGGCTGGCTGGAATGAAACTGCTGCATCATGCTGGTTGAGGTACTGGCCCAAAATGTGCTGGCAATGCTGTCATCATGGGGGAGTGGTTCTTGGTGGAACACTGGAGGAGGAGGAGGAGTAATAGCTGGAGGCAGCATCGATGTACTGTGTCTGTTGTTCATGGTGGAGCATGCAACATGTCGGCGTGATAACTAATTTTCAGCTAAATTTCTCAGCAGTATGAGAATGAAGGCCCAGACTGTTAAACTCTGTGTTATAGACATTAGGATGGATGCCAAGGAGGAGGAGTACATGCCGGTGAAATCTATACAAGGCTGATTCACCTAGTACTGGTTGCGCACTGTTGGACAAAGCAGTTACATCAAATATATTCTTGGGGGAAATTGGACACACATTCAGGGAGGAGGTATATGTGGAAATGGTGCAGATGGTGTTTAGTAGTTCTCGCTGGAGGGGGCCATTGTGTACTGACATTACAGCTAGCATAGTAGGAGTAAGGAATATTTAAAAAATGACCAACTGAAATAAACAGTGTTACTAGGGTAATCAAATTAACCTGATTAACAGAAGATAACACAGAACCACCATCAATATCCAATGAAAAATGTATAATGATAACTTAAAAGAGTATACTCAGTGGAAATGGGTGGTGGTGTATACCATAACAACCTTATCCTTCTTCCAGTGCCACATCATCCATGAATCAGACCTCATAGTCTTCAAGACTGGAGTCACCACCAGGTGGAAATTCTCTCATCACTGATGCATCATCTGCCTCTCTGCTGCTGGTAGAAACCTTAGAAGTGCTAACATCTTCGTTATCATCATCATCTCCGAGGCACAGTTTGTGTGGCAGCACAATTGACATAACTGTGTTATGTGGAATGTGACCCTTGTTCATTTTTATGAATGTTAGGATGAAAACGTTCTTGGGTGACAAATTTGTCCTCCAGTCATGTACAATGGCCCAAACTAATCACCCTTTCCACATTGACACTGGATGGTGGGCAGCTCAGCTATTTAAAAGCAACTGATGCCAGTGCGGGCCAATCACTCACATATTTTGTGGATGTGAAATGCGAAATTCTGCTGGCAAAACTGCAAAATCACACATTTCAATTGTCCATTATTTGGCAAGCTAGATAGATCAAACATAATCATGTCAATACATAGTAGCCCACATCCTCACACCCTCAGGTAGCACCCAGTTGCACCTCCCCCCCAGCAGCACACATAAAATCAGTCATGAATTCTAACTTCTTAATGTAGTACAAATGGTAGCCACCCACACAGCCAGCTGCCAACTTGTCTTTTATATTATTCTTCAGTTATTAACTTCAATAGCAACCCCTCTGTGCCACACCACCAGCCAGCCACATAGGAGAATCCATCATCGGAATAGAAAGTGACCAACAGAGCAGCCCACCCTTCTCGTTCCATGGTCAGCCACCTTCTGAATGAAGATAGTTCCATGCTTACCATTGGTTGTATAGTAAAACCTGATGATCACCTGATCATCAGGTTTTACTATGCAACCAATGGCAAGTGCAGAACTATCTTCATTCAGAAGGTAGCCGACCGTGGAACAAGCAGGGTGGGCTGCTCTGTCAGTTGCCTTCTTTTTTTTCCGATGATGGATTCTTCTAGGTGGCCAGTTGGTAGTGTGGTGAGGGGGGTATCACAGAGTCTTCCCTCTCAAAGCAGTACTCTGTACATACATTACACTGTACAGACAGTTGCATGCTAGTACACTATGTAGGGTACATTCATATGCTACAGACATTTTTACTGTGTTTACTGTCAGAGACCACAGAGACTGCCACACTTGGGGTGCAGCACCTCCTGACAATTGCTGTCACACACTGGCACTCACAAGTGTGATGCCCTTATATTCCAGCTCTTGAAGTGTGGTCATCTGCATGACGAGCCACTTGAAATGCAACAGTTTTAAAATGGACCAGGCTCACCAACTTGCAGCAAACTGCTCCTGAGAGCCTTCACACAAAACAGCTGCTTTACAAGGTTGTCATCAGCAGAACCACAATTTCTAATCAAGAAACCTGGTTAACTAATGACTGCTCACTTGGTGCAGCTGCTCAGTTCCAACTCAGCTCAAACAGATACTCTCATGATTGGGTTCCAGTTCTGCTCAGTCACATTAGACAACTTCTGATTAGAGCCCCCACACAAGACAACTGCTGTACAAGGCAAGTTTTATAATCATAATACAAATGGGTGATGGGTTACTGATAACTAGTTATAAAAGTGGAATATCAGGACATTCACTTGCTTACTGGAATTGACTTAGGGCTTAAAGGATACCTAAACCATCTTTTTTGCACAGTTTGTTTTTTTAAATGACTACATAGCCTAAAAAAGGAGAGGCTGCTGTTTACATTTATACTGAAACTGCATTCATTAAAGCAGGATAAATGCAGTTTCATGGCATTTGAAAATTGTAAACACAGCCTTTCCTGATTCAAAAATCCTACTCTAAGAATCCTAAAATGGCTGTCTTGATGTTGTCATTGGAGAGAGAGAGAGAGAGAGATGCCCAGCTGTGCAGATGTATTCTAGCTGTGCTAACCATATTCAAATGCAAATAACTTTAAAATGAAAAATCATAGCATGGCAGTGTGAGCACAAAAGTTGTTCAGCACAAAAATATGTACAAAATGATTGGTGTTTATTTATAGATACCATTTAGTTTTTAAAAATTAGTAAAGAAAGCAGCAAACAAATCAATTATTTTTCACTTTTTGCAACAAACAAATGCAAATAACTTTAAACTGAAACATGATAGCATGGTAATTTGAGCACAAATGTTGTTCAGCACAAAAATATATTTCACTGTTTCACTTATAGATACCTTTTAGATTTTTTATAATCAGCAAAAAATGGCAGGAAATCCAATTATTTTTTCACCTTTATTGAAGGTATAGCATAAAAGGAATATGCTACTTCCCTACTGGAAATATTGTTAAAATTGTGTGTTCTTGTGCTCTCCTCCAATTAACCAAACTGCAGTTTGCTTTTCAAATAGCTCCCACTTCCTGCCTTTCAAATGGGGGAAGGGTGCAAAACTGTTGTAGACTTAATGTTTCCATTTCTATTTTCCCTTCCTCTGTCAGCCTCGCTGTGACAAGCTGAGCTACCGATTCTCGTATTCCCACTTTACGTTATCAGGTGAAGTGATCTTAGGTACACTGCATTTCTTATGCAGCCACCCATCGACACTTCCTTGTCTTCCTTGCATGTAGTCAGTGCACTTGAAAACTGTCTTTGCCGTACTACCCAGAGCTACATCTCACTCTGATGCCATTTGCCATTTTTTGGTTTCATTTTGTGTCTTTCAGCTGTGTCCCATTTAAGTTGGAATGTTACCTCTTTTTCCAGTCAAAGAAGCCAGGGGCCTGGTCCTCCTCAGAGCAGCCATCTGTTTACTCTCCCACATCCTTAGCATGCACTTCAATGGCAGCATAGCTGCCTTTGGCACCTGAGTGAAGACATCCACACTTCTCAAGTTGTTGATGGCACTCAGCTGCACCTCATGCCTCAGAACAAACCTCACAACTCACCTGGGGTCTGCGGTAATTTAGCATTACCACACACACTGTTGTGTATTATTGCTTGCTTACAATTTATAATGTGATCCTATGGGAATTTTATATTGTACTTCCCAGGTGGTTGAAGACACTCAGCTATGTCTTGTGCTTCACAACCCACATGGGGAAAGCAGCAATTTAGCCTTGCTGCACACCCTGATGTGTGGTACTAATCTCTTAAAATTTATAATGTAATCTTATTCAAATTATATGCTGCACTTCCCAGGTGGATGAAGGTATACAGCTGTGCCTCATGCCTTATAACCCATTTGGGGCATGCAGCAATTTAGGCTTGCTGCACACCCTGCCATGTGTTATTGCTTACTTACAATTTACAATGTGATCCTATGGAAATCATACACCACACTTCCTAGGAAGTTGAAGGCACTTGACTACATCTCATACCTCACAACCCACCTAAGCCATACAGCAATTTAGCTTTGTCACACACCCTGCCATGTGCTATTGCTTACTTACAATTTATAATGTGATCTTATCAGAATTATATATTGCACTTCCCAGCTGGTTGAAGGCATTCAGCTGCACCTCATGCCTCACAACTCACCTTAGGTGTGCAGTAATTTAGCACTGCCACACACCCTGCCATGTGTTATTACTTACCTCCAAAAAAAGTGAAAAAAAAATTGAATTTCCAGACATATTTTGCTGATTATAAAAAATCTAAAAGGTATCTATAAATAAAACATCACTCATTTGGTAAATATTTTTGTGCTAAACAACTTTTTTGCTCAAAGTACCATGCTATCATGTTTCACTTTAAAGCTATTTGCATTTGTTTGTTGCAAAATGTGAAAAATAATTGAGCTTTCTGCTGTTTTTTGCTAATTATAAAAAAAACTAAGAGGCACTTGTAAATGAAACACCACTCATTTGATAGATATTTTACTGCTGAACAGCTTTTGTGCTCAAAGTTCCATGCTATCATTTTTCAGTTTAAAGCTGTTTTCATTTGTTTGGTGCAAAAAGTGAAACATAATTGAACTTTCTGCCGTTTTGTGCTAATTATAAAAAACTAAAAGACACATATAAATGAAACATTACTCATTTTGTAGATATTTTTGTGCTGAACAAATGTAGTGTGCACAGTATCATGCTATCTTTTTTAATATTTGCATTTGTTTGTTGAAAAAGTGAAAAATATTTGAATTTTCTGCTGCTTTTTACTAATCAAAAAAAAAAAATAAACAGTACCTATAAATGAAACTCCAATCATTTTGTAGATACTTTTGTGCTGAACGACTTTTGTGCTTACCAGTTTCATGCTATCATTTTTCATTTTAAAATTATTCGCATTTGAATACAGTTGGCACAGCAGGAATACATCTGCACAGCTGGGCATCTCTCTCACTTCAATGATATCATCATGGCAGCCATTTTAGGATTCTTAGAGCAGGATTTTTGAATCAGGAGAGGCTGTGTTCACAATTTTCAAATGCCATGAAACTGCATTTATCCTGCTTTAATAAATGCAGTTTCAGTATAAATGTAAACAACAGCCTCTCCTTTACAAGACTATGGAGTCATTTTTTTAAAAACAAAATGTGTAAAAAAGTTGGTTTCGATATCCTTTAATCCACAGTATGGCCAGTGCACTCTATACAATCATGTAGTGCAGGATCTCGGTGCTATGCCCAAAATGTACATACATATGTGTAGCAAACTGACCCACAGTGAGCCTCATGCAGTGTGCATAGAAAACCACAGATGCCTCTGCACAACGGGGATAAGAAGCACAGATCCTGGGTATGTTGAACAGTATGCACGTACATGAGGTGCATATACTGATCCACAGCCCAAAAAAACTGCCATGGGATGGAGAGCTGACCTGGTATCTATATATACGAGGGGGGTACAATAGAGATATTCTCCATACCAATCACACATGGGCAGATTCACACACAGAATGTATACTGTATCTCCAGCCCTGCTGCCCTCCTGAAAAACAATACTGACACTGATCAATGCAGTCCAGCAAATGGCACATATTTATTAAAGTTGTACACAGATATGTGACCCCTGTACCGTCTGGCAATCAGGGGTGTTACATCACATCACGGTATGTCAATGTCCATGTATTTGCCCTCTCCCCAGGTGCTGCACAGCCTGGAATGTCAGTTCATCCCACCAGAAGCAGCAGCACACAGCACACTGGCTCATTGGTCAGGGTTTCTCCTATAGCTAGGACTGTCTTCTTGGCAGCCTCAACACCCTCTTTTACAGCCAACAGCCATGGTCATATCAACCTGTCTAGACTGGCTAGCCTCTGCTCAGACACTCCACCTGCCCTGTCAGCATTCACTTCCATCAGCATCCAGTCCTCTGAGTCTCAGGCCAATGATGGGTTGCATACAGTGAATTCACCTCTGGGCCTCCTTTTTCAACCCCCCACAGCTAGAGGGTCACAATTAGCAAAGTAGACCCCTGCAAGACACATGAAATGGCAGTTAATACACAATAAAACATGAGAGAAAATGAGTGTTGCAGCAAAATTTGGCAGAATTCAGCTGCTCATGGGCACAATTTTACCTGCAGAATTTAACATTTCACACCGGCGAAATTCACAGGTGAAATGCATGAATTTCATGAAAGGTTTTATGTGGCAAAATTTGTGATTTTGACAGAATTTTGCCAGTGAAATTAAATTTCACTGCAACACTAGTGACGGACATTCAACAGTGTCTGCCTCAGCACATGCAGAAGGGGTACTGACTGATTTATACAGGCAGTGTCCCCACTCACAGCCTGTGTTGCATTCTCAAATGGATGCAGAATGCATATTATACCATCCATTTGTTGCCACTGCTCCATTGTTAGACCAATGGACAATCCAGCACTGTCCCAGGTGGTGTACAGCAGCAGACAGTCTGAAACTGTTTTATAGTGCACATACAGCTGGTCTAGCATGTACAGCATGGAGTTCCATCTGATCATGACATCAAGCTTCATACAGTGCTGAGGCAGGTGATTATTGCACTGCAGCTCTCATAGATGGTCACGGGCCTTTTGCAGAACGTGCGGAAGTACACAGAGATGCACCGGGCGATAAACACCATTTCCTTGATGTCAGCATGGTTTAGAAATTGCTGTATAACTGGATTAAGGCAGTGTGCCAGGTAGGGCATTCTGAAAAAAAAACACTGTCGCTGATGCACTTCACCACATTGGAGCCATTGTCACTGGCAAGAAACCCCGCTGTAAGTGAGAGTGTGTCTAGCCACTCATCAATCTGATTTAGCAGCACATTAAATATTTTCTCACCTGTGTGAGACCCAATAACACTTTCCATAGTGAGAGTGACATGCTGCTGAATACCAGATGTGCTGCTACCACCACAATGTTGCTTTATGCAGGTTTTGCCAGGTCACAAATCAATGACCACCCCAGATACCTGTGCCCAGTGTGCTGTTATGCACAGAAAAGAGCTAGCCGCTGTTTGTCCACTTGCCCACATATCCATGGTAAGGTGGATATATTCGGAGGCAGAATGCTTCATGGCATGTAGGATAGACTCTGAAACTCTGCTGTAAAGTTCTCACATGGCATGTTTTGAGAAATAGGTTTGTGATGGCATCTAACATTTAGGACAGGCATGGGCCATCAAACAGTGGAATCCAGGATTCTCCATGAAGGAGAATGGCAACAGGTCAATGGCTAGCATTTCAGTGGTGGCTGCATTCAGCTCACGTGCAGCAGCATGATTGGGGGGAGACTTTGAGTGCTGCTCAAAGATGTTCTTCAATGTGAGCTGCATCTTTAGGGCTGGTCAATCAAAATGCTGTACTTGTGCTACCAATGTTGTTCTTGCTGGGGTACCAGTTGAGTATTGTGGCCTGGGATGTGCAGCATGTATGAAACTGGTTATTTTGGTTGATTTGGTGACTGGTGCTGTGCTTTTATGATTCAAGGAATGGTTCCTCCATGGCTACTATGCCCACTTCTCAAGAGAGCAAAGGATTGCCCACACTCCTCCTCCGCCGACCCACTCAGCCCTCCCTCCATCTGCTCTACTGCACTGCTGTCATTGACATTAAACTTGATGAGGGAAGTCCCATTGACAGTGCTGGTATCTTTCTGTTGTGGGTGCCAGCATAATGGGTGCTTGTTGTTTAAGTGGGCATGTTGGCCACCGGTGCCTGTGTGGCTACTCTTTTTTCCATGACTGACATGTGCTTGACACAGCTGACATATCACTATGGTCTCATCAGCTGCATCAAACAAAAAATCCCAAACTAGGGACTTTGCATCTCTGGATTTCACATGGTACTGGGACTGGGAGAGAGGAGCCAAAGGTGTTGGAAGTTTTTGCTTTTTGGTCTGCTTTCATGACTTCCATTATACTAGTTTGGGGGGGTTACTTGACTACTTGTGGAAGGCTCGCTGGTAGCCTCACCCTCAGGCTCTGCATCTAAATGGGCTACATCACCCTTCAGCTTTTTCAGCTCTGGCTCCCACAGGGGATCCAACACCTCGTCATCATCTGGACTGCAGCTGGTTATGCCCTCCTCATCCTCTTCCCTATTACTGTCTACTTCCACAGAAATGTTTTCCTTCTCTGGCATCTCCTCAGGGGGCTTACTTGCCTTGTAACATGGCCATAAAAGATACAGAGAATTCCAGCAACTGAATTGGCATAATCACACCACCTGGCACATTCTGAAGCAGGGATTAATTCTCAAGTTATGCCTGCCTCAGAATGTATCTACGTTAGCAGCCAGAATGGGAGAGAGGAACAGGAAAAAGTGGAGTAGTGTTGGTGCTGTGAATACGCCACAGAAATCCTGAGCACGCTCCACATGTGATCTGAAGACCCCCCATGGGGACCACACTGCACAGTGAGCTGTCACAGTGAGCTGTCACAGTGATCAGCACAGTTTCTTGGTGAGCAAGCAATTCCCAAGCATCCGAGGAACGCGGTAGAGTCATTGGTGCAGAGAGAGCTGAAGAAACATGCAGTGAGTGTTGTTTCCATGCCTCAATGGCAATTACAGCTAGCATTTCTCACTTCCTAGAAAGCACTGCATTGTGGAGACATAAGAAAGATTTGCATACATTGGCAAAGTAAAATGCCGGATATGCAAATATTCGGTATGCGCCCACAACGCACTACCTTAGTAGAAATGTAAAATAATGAAATAAGTGAAAATTAGCATGTAGATATAAGAGAAAGTAATACTATGCAGTCAGATGTGTTGCTAACGTGTTTTTAAGTATCATTACCAACAGTACATAAAGTGGCTGGCACAATATAAATAGTCATTGATTTTTGAGCGTGCACGCACCCGGTACAGATCGAGATAGGTGGAAAAGTACACAGTAGAAGACCAGTCAAAACTGTATAAAACAGTATTGTAACTTGCTGTCAATTTTTATCCCACATAGCAGTGACTTGTAACATACTGTTTTTTGCACTTGCCATGTTACAAGCACATTAAGCCACTCTGAAGGCGGCATCTAATGGGGAATTAATGCATGGTTGCGTGGTTGTAGGCACTCGGCCCTGGACCTCGTGACACAACCCCCCCAACCATGCATTAATTCACCATTAGATTTGTCATGGCTTAATGCTTACATATCTACTTCTCCAGGAGAAACAGATTGATGCTGAACAGTATCACAACCACCAACTCTGCCTGACCGCCATGAATAGGAACAGTCACACTGACAGCTTTATCCTCCTCCTAGACCTCTGTGCCTGCACTGATGTATCTCCCCTATTCTCAGTATCATCCCCAACAAGTATGGTAGCTGCAGATATGATCATAAAAAACTGAGTCACATTTATGCCACTTCTAACTTCTCTTTTGCTGGTACTGGCTGCCATAGAACCAGATCCCACAGAAGGCACTGATGTAGAAATGTGTTTGCTTTGTGGAAGTGCAACTGCATTTCTACTTTTATTATCAGACTTCTTTGATGTGCCTCCCACCCTGTCACCTTTCACTGACCTGGAAAATCTCTTGTCTGGCATATTTATATGCTTATTCCAATGTTTGCCTTTCTCTGGAAGTATATGATAATGTGTTTCTGTTTACTAAGTAAGTAATAATACCTAACAGGGTGGGCGTTATTGGGATATAATGGACCGCCCAGGGGCATAATGAGGGCTGATGCCACAGGCGGAGGGCCTTATAGCCCCTGGAAGGTCTGTTATATCCTAATAGCACCTACCCTTGAGGGTATTATTACACTTAGAAAATGGGGAACAGTGTTGCATATATTTGAAAAAAAAATTGTTTAGATGTTTATACTCTGATCTGTTTCATTTCCTTTTTTTTTTTTAAACTTTCTATTTATCCACCTTTCTCACACCGGAGCTATGCTTCTTTGGGAGATACCAGATACCACCCCACGACCTGCCTTACCTGATACCACAGGAGTTCTCCCAGAAAGCCATGGCTATACTCCCCAGGACGGTATGGGATGGGACCCTTACATCCTGATGCTTCAATGTCTCATCGGGTCCCCCGGTGGTCAGGCAGGAAGTGGCCATTAGGGTCAGTACTTTGGTGCTCCATCTACCCATGTTCCAGTGATGTTTTCTCCTCTTTCTGAGGAAGTGGCCTTCACCCTGATGTCAAGGCATTACGCCAATGACCACCACTCCCAGCCCTCTTGTACGTGCTCCTGCACTTGCCATTCCACTGGCCTCCACCAGAGGACAGCTAAACACTGGGCAAATGCGCCCTTCACTCCCAGGAGAGGAGAGCTGTCCCATGATGCTCCATCCTCTCCCTCCCCTGCCAACCCCCGATGACCCAGGCTCATTCCCAAACCTGGTTCACTGGCATGACATGAGGTGTGGCGTCCAGCGCCTCAACCCTCAGTGCCACTGGGCCAGCTCATTTCATTTCCTTTTGTAATAAAATAGTTCCTCCACCTCCACCTCCACCTGCATTGTAGCATTTTTTTTTTTTTTTACTAGGGACTTTTGTCCTAGTAGAGCTTCCATAGTTTTTACTTTTGCTTTCTAGTTGCCATGGTTTCCTCACTCCTCTGTCATGTGCGAGAGAAGCAGGACTTAAATTCTTCTGGTTTTGTTTTAGTATCTATTTTTTTTTAGGATTCATTAATTCTTTTCTGTAAGGTCTGTATTTTTATAGCTTGGGGTTGTGTGCGAGGAGCAGTGATGCCGGATAGATGAGCTAACAGGGCAAGAAAAGGAAGTGTTTTATTGGAAGGTACACAATGCTTTTTTTTAGTTTATTTTTCATTTTCAGAAGGGCTACACTGTGTAAAAAGAAAAAGGATCTTTGGGGAATTGGCAGCAGAGCGATGGTGGTGGTCGGGCGTAATGTGAAGGAAATGTTCAGAGATTTGTATGGGAATGCGGTGGGCACAGCTACTGCGAGCAGGACCCAGGAAGTTGTTGGTGTGGCAGCTTTCCATGTTTGTGGTTAGAGGACAGTTTAATAATGATTTAAGAACTAAATGTTTTCTTGTGAATATTTGAAAAATAATGATGTGGCATGATTTGTGGCAGTTTTTGGTTTGGTGGGGTGTTTCTGTTAGTAAGCGACTGAATAAAAATGGCGGCATGAGAATTTGCAAATTCAAGGTGCCTAATAATATTCTAAGTAATGGGGCACCCCGAATTGGCACTTGTTTTTGACAGGGCATTGTTAAAAAATAACAGTATGGGTGGGAGGGTGGTTTAACCATTCGGGATTGAGCTTTTGAAGTGCCCATTTTCTAAGTGTGAATAACACCTTCAGTACTATCTTCAAAGAGCAAACAGAAATCAAGACAGGTTGCAGCACTGTAGTCTATACAACTACAACTACTACTGTAGACTATTCTAGTGGTAAAGCACAATTTTAGTTTTTTCTTTTCCAAAACCAGGAATTAAGTAACATGGGGTAATAGGGCAGAAGTAAGTGACTTTAAATACCACACAGACAGAGAACACCCCCCAACAAGGATCTGCAGTGACTCTGAAAAAAACTACTAAAGTAGTTCTTAATAAAATGTCAGTTTTTAAATGGAATGGTTATTACACAGCTTGATAATAACCTGGTAGGTACAGGTAGGGTTACGCAAAACTAAATTGAAAACCAATGGCACAGAACACCTCACAGTCACAGTATGGTCTTCGGACCTATGGATAAGTGCTGTCTGGACAAGGCAAGTACTGCAATGTGTTAGTACTTACTAAATACAATTTTTGCTTATAGATATATAAGAGGGCAGGGACAACAAGATTTAAAATGAACAAAGTCACCTCCAACAGTCTGGGAGTGACCGCCACTGTCTTGAAAACTATGTAGTTTCTTATATAGTATGGTTCAGGTGGTAAACAACAATGGCGTAACAGGGAAAGGGTAAGCAAATTAAACAGAAACAGGCATGCCACAATGCAGAGGCTAGCTCACACTATTAAATTCTGTGAGCAAGTCACCAAAGCAGTGTACCTGAATATGGACAAGTGGTCAATCAACTACAAGTACTTTCAAAACAACAAAAAAGCATGAGAGTGATTAAACAAATTGTAACAGTAACAGGGAAACTCAGAATGAGTAACTGTTCAGATATAGTGACATAAAAGTTGTCAATATGTAAGAAAAATATTGAAAATATATAGCACACGAACAAAAATATAAAGACTTAAAAGAAATAACAGAAACTCACTCGCAATTTGTGAGAAATCTGTTTGTCAAATTTTGGGACTAGCCTACTGTGCTTTCACACACACACCACACAGTCTACCTTCCCCAACTCAGCTCCTTCACAGACATAGACAAAACTGAAAATACTACCTAAGCTAAACTACGTATTATCCAAAGATCCAAAGAAAGAAAAAAAAATGTTCACTAGCAGCACTAGGAACAAACTGTATATTTTGGGAGCAATAAGCTCTCAAAAATAAGACCTGATAACAGTACTAATTTTAGCAGGCTCATCAGATAACCTAATATTCTTCAGGTGAAGCCACCTCTGGCTGGAAGCTGCAACACTGGACTTAGGATTTGCAAGAAAGTGAGTTGTGCTCACAACAGAGGGAGGTGAACCTTACAATTTACAATTGTCTTTGGTTTGAAGCAGATTCCTTAGGAAAGTTAATATTCTTCAGGTGGAGGATACTTCTAACTGAAAGGTGAAATAAAGAACTTACAATTAGCAGAAAAGGAAGTCTTTCAATCAACAGAGGGAGGTGGACCTTGCTTTACTTTTGTTACAATTGTTAAGATTTTCTGTGCAGGAAGAGTTTAAACCCACAGGGACTGAATACTGTTTACAGTGTCTGTCCTTGTGCACAGCGGACGTGTTTTGGGGCTGACTGCTTTCAGAGCACAAGTCACCAGGCTGTTTTGGGGATGGGGAGGTTTACCTGTGTCTGACTTGAATGTTTAGATTTGTCTCTATTTGATTATCAGGGTATTTTCTCTGTCAAATTGTCATGTAGGGCTTCTTGCTGACAGGAAGGCACTCATCGCAGCAGTAGGTCAGAGCTTTTAGCCGATTGTTTCGTGAGGGCACAGTTTAGGCCCAAACCCTTCCCACCCTTCACCCCACCCACTCCTGGAAATAGTTCCTTTATGCCATGTGTTCTGACATCATTTCCTCAAGCGGGCAAGGTGCATATCACTGTCATATCCTCTCTAGCACACTGCACTGACAATATAAGCATACACATTATATAATATATATGTTTCTATATAACAAATCAATCATACACACACAAAAAAAACAACTAAACAAGGTAGACAGATATGTGGGGAGTAGTGTAATGTAATGGCTGTGGGGCAGCAGTCTTCTGGGAGTCTTTCTGGAGGCTGAGATGCTGCCCTGTTTGCAGACAACTCTCTGCCCTGAGGGAAGAAGTTGTCTGTCTTCAGGCCGCACTGGACAGTAGTAAGGGAACCTCCCCCATCCAAGGAGCACCAGAGCCACCACCACTACCTCAGAGGTTGCAAAGAAAGCACAGCAGTTGGACCACAGTGGGCTCAGAGAGGGTAAGAGTGGTGGAACAGAGGCACACCCAGTCAGCTGTTCCACTCCACAATCCATACACCATTCTTGGGGTGCATAGTTCCCCTATGGATGTACCCAAAGAGGAGGCTAAGGAGGTTGCAGACAACTGTCACAAGGAAGGCCCTCAGGAAGGAGGCAGAGGGCACCACAGAGAAAAGAAGCAGCTCCTGGTGGGGGACTCAATTGTTAGGGGGATAGAACTGGGGAGAGCAGGGAAAACTGAAGTAAGGTGCCTGCCTGGTGCCATGACTTGGAGGGGAAGGAAGAGCATCCTTAGGATCATGAGAACAGTTGCACAGGAGTCTGAGCTGGACATCATTGTCCACCTAGGGACAAATGACTTGGCTCATCATGAGATTAAAGAAGTGCAGAAGGACTTTGTAGAGTTGGGGAGGGGCCTAAGACAAGTAGCACACAGAGTATCCTTCTCAGAGGTGCTTCCTGTCAGTGGCATGGGTGAGGCAAGGGTACTTTGCACCATGCAGTTTAATGAATGATTGAAAAAATCATGTGGATCACAGGGGTTTGGCTTCATTGGGGACTGGGGTTCCACCTTGAGGAACACCAGCCTATACTGGCTTGATGGTCTGCATCTGTCCAGGAAGGGAACAAGTCTTTTGGACAATCAGTTTAAATGCTTCATTGGCAAGCTCTTAAACTAGTCAAGGGGGGAGGCACTGAAAAGCAGCAGGAAAATCCCAGCCTTCCCCTACAAAACAGGGTACTAAATGAGAAAAAGACCAAGGAAGTAAGGTCAGTAAGGGATGCTGCTACAGAAGGTAAAGCCATCAAGAAATGGAGAGCAGTGGGTACCAATGCCCATAGTCTGGGTAACAAGCTTCCTGAATTAGTGGCCTTGATGGAGGAGGAACATCTGGATATTGTGGCAGTCACAGAAACATGGTACACACAGAACCATGACTGGGACGTAAACATACCAGGATACACTATCTACAGGAGGGAAAGGGAGGGTAAAAGAGGAGGAGGAGTAGCTCTCTACATAAGGGAAGGAATCAAAGCAACAGAACAAAAGGGTAAACAGGGAGGAGGAGAAGAAGCACTGTGGTTCAATTTGGAGGCAGGCAATGGCACCACAATCCGCACAGGGGTTGTATACAGACCCTCCTCTCAGGTGGAGGAAATGGACAAGAAAATGATAGAAAGTATACTTAGAATGGCAGATAAAGGGGAGAAATTGCTGGTGGGTGATCTGAATATGCCAGATGTTAACTGGGGTACGGTTGCAGCAGCCACTTCTAAAAGTGGGGTTATTCTAGATGGCCTACAGGGGGTATGCCTTAGACAACTAGTATTGGAACCCACTCAAGAGGGAGCAATCTTAGACCTGGTTCTCTCAAATGGAGATGGAGAGAGGATCACAGATGTAGAAGTGGGTTGCCATCTGGGAACTAGCGACCATCGAACAGTATGGTTCACAATAAACATAGCAATAGAGTCAAGCATACAAAGGCAAAAGTACTGGACCTCAGGAGGCTGACTTGCCAAAATGGGTGAGTGCCTAAGGAATGCACTAGCAAATGGGCAGGAAGGAGGGGTGGAAGAGCAATGGGAAATAATAAAAACTGCCATCACATAGGTAACAAGCCTTTGTGTGAAACAAATAAACAAAACAAAATGATGTAAGAAACCACTATGGTTCTCAAAGGAGGTGACAGTGAAGGTTCAAGAGAAAAAGAAAGCATTCAGAAAGTACAAGGAATCACAGAAGGAGCAGGGCAGAGAATGGTATCAGTTAAAGCAAAAGGAAGCTGGGAAGGCAGTCAGAGCAGCAAAGGCCTGAACCGAGGAAAAGATAGCCAACTCAGTTAAGAAGTGGGATAAAACCTTTTTTAGGTACATCAGGGAGTGAAGGAAGACTAAGGAGGGATAGTGAGGCTTAATAAAGGGAGGGTGGGCAGAGGGTGACAGTGAAAAGGCAGAGATACTAAACAAATATTTTTGCTCAGTATTTACAAATGAAGAGGGGGAGGTACCTAAAACAAACAATATAAACACTCTGGATACAGAAGTTGATACCAGCCCATTTACAGAAGAAAGCGTTCTGAAAGAACTCTTAAAACTGAAGGTGGACAAAGCAATGGGGCCTGATGGGATTCATCCCAGAATTCTAAAAGAACTAAGGGTAGAACTAGTGACACCACTGACTACCCTCTTTAACAAATCATGGGAGGATGGGGTGGTACCTGAGGACTGGAGGAGGGCAGAAGTGATTCCCCTTCGCAAAAGTGGGAGCAGGGCAGAAGCAGGAAACTACAGACCTGTTAGTTTAACCTCAGTGATAGGGAAAATGATGGAATCACTTCTGAAGGAAAGAATTGTCGAGTACCTAGAGGCCAGAGGAGCACAGGACCAAGGCAGCATGGATTCACAGCGGGAAGGTCATGCCAGATTAATCTAATAGATTTCTTTGACTGGGTGACCGAAGTAGTAGATCAGGGAGGGGCTGTGGACATGGCCTACCTAGACTTCAGCAAGGCATTTGACTCAGTCCACACAAAAGATTAAAATACAAGTTAGCCAGCCTGTGAGTGGGTCCCAAGATGACAGCCTGGGTAAAGAATTGGCTGGAGAATAGGACACAGAGGGTAATAGTAAATGGAGTCCACTCTGAAGAAAGGGGTTACTAGTGGGGTACCATGAGTTCAGTATTAGACGGTCCTCTTCAATGTCTTTATAAGCGACATTGCAGAGGGACTGGAAGGAAAAGTATGTCTCTTTGCAGATGACACAAGATCTGCAACAGAGTTGATACAAGGTGGTGTGGAAAGGATGAGAAGGGACTTGGCAAGGTTAGAGGAATGGTCAAATGTATGGCAGCTTAGATTCAATGCTAAGAAGTGTAAGGTAGTGCCTGGGAAACAAAAACCGGGTAAGAGTACACAATGGGGAGTGAGATACTAACAACAACAAAAATGGAAAGGGACCTGGGGGCAGTCATAGCAGATGACTTAAAGGTGGACAAGCAATGTGAGAGGGCAGTAAGGAGGGCTGGGGGGATACTGGGATGCATAGGGAGAGGCATCACCAGTAGAAAACAGGAAGTTGTTATCCCTCTGTACAAGCAGCTGGTGAGACCCCATCTGGAGTACTGTATGCAGTTCTGGAGACCCCCTCTCCACAAGGACATAGGCAAGATGGAAGCTGTGCAGAGGAGGGCAACTAAAATGGTGCAGAGTCTGCACCAGAAGACATATGAAGAGAGACTAAAGGAGCTTAATATGTATAGTCTCGAGGAAAGGAGGGAGAGGGGGACATGATAGAAACTTTCAAGTACCTCAAGGGAATCAACAAAGTCCAAGCGGGTAGCATATTTAAAAAAAAGAGGTGTGCAAGAACAAGGGGGCACAATTTGAAGATGGGGAGGGTGGCTCAGAGGTAATATAAGGAAGTATTTTTTCACAGAGAAGGTTATGGATGTGTGGAACAGCCTTCCGGTGGAGGTTGTGGAGTCAAAAACAGTGGTTGAATTCAAGCATGCATGGGACAGTCATAAGGCAATTCTAGGGGGTGGGGGTAGGAAGAAATAGGCTGCTGGTTAACTAGGATCTGCAGCTTATCCATTAGGTAGGGAAACGGGCAGACTGGGTTGGTGAAGTGGTCCTTATTTGCCATCAAATTCTATGTTTCTATAAAGAGGTTTTAAAAGGGTTTATTGACTATGATGCACCACACTGAACTGCTCTCTGACTCAACAGACAATGCACTGTGCTAGAAACAGCCTGCACATGGTATTTCACCTATTTACCCACAATGCGTGCAAATGTTGTCTTCTGAGCATAATTTCACAGGCGTAATCGAAAATACAGTGAAACTGGCAAAATTTCGCAGTTATGTGAAACTGCCATCCCCTGCAAAATTACATTTCGCTTAAGCAGAAAATTTAATGTAATGAGGTAATTACGCTAATTATTTCGCATAGCAAAATTTTAACATTTCGTACAACACTAGCTGCAAGTTGGCTTTTACTGTGCCTGATGGTTACAGTAAAATCTGGCATGTACTTGCACTCTTCTGTTTGTGTGATAATATTATCGTTCAGAGCTCCAAATGACAGTATTATGGGTTCTGAATGACAGTATTATGAGTCTTCATCAATAGTATTATCACTTTGGGACCAATTGTATTATTGATTTTTTTATATGCTTTTCCATAGTATTACATTGACCTATCCATATACTACAAATAAACCTGCTACTACACTTACTACTAACATTTGCTGTATCCAGAAATCCCAGAATCCTTGTAGCTGATGTCAGAGCTGGGCTTCAGCAGTGGAGGATCCAATCACTTGCAGTGCATGTTAGAGCTTTTATGAGCTCAGATGAGATGTTTACTGGTCCCACTGTTCTTCTTGGGACTAAGTACTGTCCTTTGTGACTGTACTTGGTCCCAAGAGGACAGAGGGACCAGAAAAGAAAAGATTTGAGCTTATAAAAACTCTAACATGCACTGCAGGGTATTGAATCTCTCATGGATACAGTCTAGTTCTGACATAAGCTGCGGGGGATTGTGGAATTTTTGGTTACACCAAATGTCAGCTTGGGAGTCAATGGAATCAGCCTGATAAATCTACAATACTGTTTATTTTATTTTTTTTTTATTTATTTGTTCTAGGATTACAAATACCTTTGAGCCGAGGCTCTTTTACAAATGTTCCACGTCATTGGTACAATTGAGATAATCATAAGCAAAAATAACAGTTTATAAAATTAAAAAAAAAAAAACACAGTCTTGTAGATGAAAAAACAACAATAAGGTGAAACTTTATGATACTGTAGTAAACAGTAAGTAAAAAAAAAATGTTTTTGTACACAAACTTCAAACTAGGGCCAGCCTCAGACTTGGGTGAGGGGTTCTTAGTGCTGACTGTTCAACTTTTATACTGATTAAGCCCACCATGCATACTAGGAGGAATAACAGGAAGGTGGAGTTGGTTTACCTATACCTAGGCAACATCTATATTGCTGACATCCCCAACATCTAGAGACACAATGCCAAGTGTCAGCATTGTACTGTCAGGGATATCAGTGTGCACCCCCAGAACCCCCCATTTGGGGGACTGCACCCCCCACTCACCCCCGGTATCTATTTATTCAAATCTGAGTCTGAGTTGTCTTGGGGAGGGGGAAAAAAACCAGGAGATTCAGTGCTGGTGTCAGCGGGGACCATCACAGTGACCCTATGCTTTCTGTTGAATTCTGTTGCTGTGTTGGTCTTTGCTATGGAGGTTTCGCTGTGCGGTCAGCACATTGGTGGAGTGCATGACTGGCATGACCAGAGGGAGGGAGGTGGGAACAATCATACCAAAATGTGTGGGACAGGAACAGGGAAGCCACACATACAGTAGTAGTTCATTTGGAAACCAATGACCTGGCAGGGTGTGAGGTGAATGTGGTGCAGGAAAGATTCAGGGAATTGCAGAGAATCTGAAGTCGGGTAAGGAAAACAGTAGCATTTGAAGAGATACTACCTGTCCCTAGAGCTAGTACTGCAAGAAAACTGAGGATTGTGGAATTCAATGCATGGCTGGGAGGTTGGTATGAGGCAAATGTGTGCAGGCTTGTGGGAGACTGCTACAGGACATGGGAACACAATGACATATATGCACAGGACAGGTTGCAGAGGCTTTGAATGAATACTTTGCTCTGTCTTCACTAAGGAAACGGAAGGGCCCATAAGACAGGGAAAGAATGAGGGGAGCCCAGGAGGTGGACTACAAAGGGTTGATTGGGGTGGACAGTGTCTTAAAGGGGTTAAGTGAACTGCAGGTGGACAAGACACCAGGACTAGATGGTTTACACCTAAGGGTCCTGATGGAGTTAGTGGTGGGATAAGCAGTCCTACTTATGGATCTGTTTAACACCTTGCTGGAGGAGGGGTGTGCTCCACAGGACTGGAGAACAGCTCACGTGGTTCCACTCCATAACAGCAGTCCCAGGGATGCACTGAGTAACTACAGACCGGTTAGCCTGATCTCCATAGTGGGAAGGATAATGGAGACCATTCTAAAGGAAAGACTGGTGTCCTTCCTTGAGGAAAATGGTCTACAGGATGACAGGCAGTATGGATTTGTCAGGGGGGAGATTTTGTCAAACCAACATGATTGACTTCTTTGACTGGGTTATGAGGTTGTTGGACAGGGGACAGGTGGTGAACATTCTGTACCTAGATTTCAGCAAGGCATTCAATTCAGTGCCACATGCCTGACTGATCAGCAAGCTGGGACTAGGGAACAAACTGCTGGGGTGGGTCAGGAACTGGCTGCAGGATAGGAATCAGAGAGTGGTAGTGGGGGAAGGGAACTAGCCAAACCTTGGCCTGTAACCAGTGGGGTCCCACAGGGCTCAGTACTTAGACCTGTGCTGTTCAACACCTTTATTGATGACATAGCAGAGAGGGCCAAAAGTAAGATCTGCCTCTTTGTGGATGATACCAAGCTCTGTGGGAGGGTGGACAATGTGCAGGGGAGACAATAATTAAGGGAGGATCTGGCTAGTCTGGAGACTTGGTTAGGCATCTGCCAGTCAGGTTTTAATGCCAAGAAATGCAAGGTCATGCACCATGGTGCCAGGAACCCAGGGGCCAGCTACTGGCTGGGGGAATACAGGTGGCAGTCTCAGAGGAGGAAAAGGACCTTGGGGTGATGGTGAGAGGTGACATGAAACACTTGGCACAGTACTGCAAGGCAGCAGTGAAAGAAAATAAAATGCTAAGCTGCATCACCAGCATAACCTCTAGGAGGGAGGAAGTCATCTTGCCACTGTACAGATCACTGGTGAGGCAGCACTTGGAATACTGTGTGCAGTTCTGGTGCCTGTATCTGAAAAAGGATATCAAGCTACTGGAGGGGTTCCAGAGGAGGGTGACCAGGATGATTCAGGGTATGGGGGACAAAACATATGAGGAGAGGCTGAGTGAGCTAAAAATGTACTCCCTGGAGGATAGGAGAGAAAGAAAGAGAGAGAGAGAGAGAGAGAGAGAGGACATGATAGAGCCCTTCAAGTACCTTAAGGGAACAAACAGGGTAAGATCAGAGGGCATCTTTAACTTAAGGAAGGAGTGTGCAACAAGGGGACGCTGCATGAAGCTAGTGGGGGGTAGATTTAACAAGAAGGAAATGAGGAGGCACTTTTTCACTGAAAGGATGGTGTCAGGGTGGAACGAGTTGCCAGAGCAAGTGGTTGCAGTAAATACAGTGGCTAGTTTCAAGGGGAGGGGTGGGATAGGGTGAAGTAGAAAATTAGAGTAGGTGTTCCTGGGATGGGGAAGGGAGAGAGTACTAGGGAAGGGATAGTTGACTTCAGAGGGAATATAGAAGGAGAGGCAGTGCCAGGGAACTCATTAGAGCAGCACATTCAAGCAGACGTGATAGACCTTTATGGCCTGTTTCTGCTGGCAAATGTGTATGTTCATATGTTCGCACGTACCATACCAGCCTAGTGGTGGATTAATTCATTGTTCACCACCAAATCTATTTAGTTAGTGTAGAAATGTGTGTATAAAGGTAAGTATTTTATTTATTTATTTATTATTTATTTATTTATTAAATTCTCGGATTACAAATACCTTTTAGCAGAAACTGCTCATTTACAAAGGTTCCACATCAGAGGATGAGGGGCAACATACATACAGAGGTAGTAAAAGAATGCACAATAAACAACCAAGACAACTAAAAGAAAAAAGAATAAAGATATACAGTTATAACATACTTTGAGATAATATTCATACAACGAGCAGCTTGAGTAGGCAGCTGGCTGTGGTAACAATAAGAGATTGAGGGTACAAGAGGCAGTTAGTATTGTAGGCGTGCGACCGGGTGGGGGGAAGAGGATGTAGGCAGGCTAATGGGCCACTGTAAGAAGGTGGGGGAAAATGTCTTGTACCAGTGGAGAAGTGAAGCAGGAAAGGAGTCACAAGGAAGGCCCAGTGCCAGAGGGAATGAAACTGGGAAAGGGCGGGCTGTGAAACATGAGTGAGCTGGGAGGTGTTTAGAGAGATCTCTATTCAGAGAAACAGTCACATTGAGTGGTAGAGGTGAGGTAAAGTTTGAGATTCCTTTTGATGGGTCCAAGTGTAGTAGAGGAGAGTGCTTCTTTATTGGGGGAATTGAACCATTGAGCGGCTCTATAGATAAAGAACTTCTGACCCTTGGAGGTACGACATCTGGGAACCTGAAAGGTTAGAGATTGGGCACCACGCGTTTGTTGAGTGCCACTGAAGGTAGTGAGGAGTGTGCTAACAACAGGTGGCATGAGACCAAGGAAAATCTTTTTGGTAAGTAAGCAGGTCTGGTATTGTATTCTGCTGAGTAGGGGTAGCCAGCTGGCCGGTGCATAGAGGTCACAGGTGTAAGTTTGTTGGGCCGCACCCATTAGTAGTCTACAGGCTTTGTTGAGAGAAACTGAGATCCTGCGGAGGGCACTTGTTGAGGCAGAGCCATAGATGGCAAGGCCGTAGTCAATGATAGGTCTGACAGAGCTGTAGATGGCTAGTTTAAGGGCATCCACAGGCATACAGTGCTTGTGTTTGTGTAGCAGTCCAATCTGTATATTGGCGGTCTTGGCAACAGTGTCAATATGCCGAGTGTAAGAGAGGGTACTATCCAGTGTAATACCAAGGTACTTGAACTCCTTGACATGTTCGAGTGGGTTGCCAGCATGGTTCTTGATGGTGAGGGACAGAGAGTTGTGCCTGCTCCATCGGTTACAGAAGGACATGGCTTTGGTCTTGCTGTGGTTCAGGACAAGTTTATGAGAGTTGAACCAGTCTTCGATGCGCTTGAAGTCGAGCTGCAGCTGGGATTCAAGGACTGTAATGTCATGGTGGCTGGAAAACAGGACTGCATCGTCTGCGTATAGTAATATTTTTTGGTGGCAGGCACTAGGGAGATTGTTGATGAAGAGGGAGAAGAGTAGAGGGCCCAGAATAGATCCCTGGGGGACTCTGGACTGGACCAGTTTCTCATCCGAAGAGATCCCTGCAATCCTTACACATTGGATCCGATTATCAAGGTAGCTGGTGAACCGTGGAAGGGCATTGCTGGAGATCCCAATGGAGGACAGTTGCCTGAGCAGTAAGTGGTGGTTAACTGTGTCGAAGGCCTTGGTCAGGTCTATAAATATTGCCCCCCCACAATTCCCTGTGTCAAGCGTGGTGTGGATGAAAGTTGTAAATTCTAGTAGTGTAGTGGTGGTGCTGTGCCCTTTTCTGAAGCCATGCTGTTCTGGGCACTGTACATTGTACTTATCCAGGAATTCAACTAGTTGGTCGACACTATTCGCTCCAGCGCTTTGGATAGTGGGGGGAGGAGTGAGATAGGTCTGTAATTGGTATGGAGCATCCTATCTCTGCTTTTGTGAACCGGTGTGACAGTGGCTTTCTTCCAAAGAGAGGGGAAATGGCCCAATCTAAGTGAGAGATTGAAGATCTTTGTAAGAGGTTCTAAGATTTCATCGAGGACTTGTGCCAGCAGTTTCAGGTCAAGGGAGTCACCACTGTACCCTTGTTTGCCGTTGGCCTTTTGAATGTAGTTTCTAGCTACTTGTGGTGGGACCTCCTTAAAGAAGAACCTTGGGGGTTGTATGTTCTAGTTGGGGGGTCACATGGGAAAAGCTGGAGGGGAGGTCGTCGAAAATATTAGGTGGAAGGACACTGTCCAGGTTTGTAAATGCATTATTAAAAGTGCTGGTGATGGTACCTAGGTTGAGTGTAGGAGTGCCATGAAGGTTGAGCATAGTGGGTGGTGCTTTAGGATCCTTGCCTGTGAGTTCTTTCAGGTTGTTCCAGAATTTTTTCCCCTGGCCCCAAGAGTTGGTCAGAGCCTCTTTGTAATAGATGCGTTTAGCATTCCATATTTTTCGACTGCAATCATTTCTGGCTGCTTTATATTTTTGTATATTTACTTGCATCGGAGCTGCACGGGCATGATGCCAGAGGTGGTCTCTGTGCTTGAGTTGAGTTAAAAGGTCAGTAGTAACCCAGGGGTTGGTCTGTCCTTTGACCTTCATCTTTTTCACTGGTGCATAGATGTCACAGGCTTCATTGAAACGTTTGATAAATAGGTCCAAGGCTTTGTTGGTGTCACTGAAGGAGTCAAGCACTGCCCAGTTCAGTCTGGTTAGATGGGATTTTAGCAGCTGGAGGTGCCCTTGTTTGATAACCCTGGCATAGATAAGCTTGGGAGGGGGCTTGTGGAATTTGTTTGACCAGGAGCAGATGACAGGCGAGTGGTCACTTATTGTATGAGGGAGTACAGAAACATTGGAAATGCGTTCAGGGTGGTTAGATAGAATCCAGTCTAGAAGCATAAGGGAGTCTGTCCTATAGTTACACCTAGTGGGGACATCGACCAATTGAGTGAGGTGATGCACCGTGGCTGCATCCTTATAGGTAGCGGCCTCAGCGGAGAGCCAGTTAATGTTAAAATCACCCATGATTATGGTTTCAGAGTTATGTTGCTGGACCCTTACATATTCCATGATGCTATGGAAGCCAGCAGCCTGGTTTCTTGGGGGTAGGTAAACTGAGATGGCAGTGAGTTCCTTGTTATGTGCACCAAGGAGGATTTTGATTGTGAGGACCTGAGAGGAGTTGCTCAGGCTAGGGGATGGGATGATGTGACCCATAAGAGTATCCTTAAGACAGATGGCGCAGCCCCCGCCCTGTTTAGCAGTCCTGTCTTGCCTAAATATGCAGTAGCCAGGGATAGAGACTGGGATTTTAGGGTTTAGCCATGTTTCCACAACTGAGAGGACATCAGGGTTGTGCTGTAGGATCCATGTTTGGAGGGAATCAAGTTTGTTGAGGATGCTGCAGGCATTGATAGATGCCAGGGTGAGTGTCCCTGTCCTTCTACTAGGTGCCTCTGCTGGCTGCCCAGGTGGTCCAAGGTTGGGGTGAACATTTCCTGAGAGCAGGAGCAGCATAAGGAGAATTTGTAGGAGAAACGATTTCAGCATCTTGTAGGTTTGCCAATTTGTTTTGCTCCTATGCCTTCCGTCGCTACAGTGCCACCACTGTTTGGATAAGTTGTAGTGTACAAACATGGTTAGGAGGACAATCGGTGGGCAGTGCGCAGTTAGTATCAGAAGGTAGCCAAAGTGCCATAGAGGGGAGCAGAGGTTTGAACTATCCATGATAAATATCCCTGTGGTCATGCCAAGGTTATTATGCAGGGCATAGAGGGGTGCATGATGAGGATGAGATTGTTTTGGGTTGCTCCCCATGTAAATGTAACAGGGGGTAAAGCACATAGTCAGTAAAAACACCTAGAAAAGCATTATTCAGTCAGGGGACAAATCAGGTTCCATGGGAGATAAAGGATGGGAGAGGGGGGTTGCTTAATAAGGGTTGGATATGTAGAGGAAGTAGCAGATAGTCAGGGCACAGTGTGATGTTCAGCTAAACAGGATAAGTGGCAAGGGACAGGGATAGCTAATCCAATGGGAGGGCAGCACACAGGAATAGCTAAACCAATGGGAGGGCAGCACCCAGAGTGGGAGGGCCAACAAGCCTATTTAAAGGAGGCCTGGGAGGGGGAGGTGGGGTGGGACAAAATACAACCCAATGTTCATAATTAGCTATAAACATAGTTGTCTAGATTGCGGGAGGGTGGGGAGCCAGCGTGCAGCTCTGGTGGGGTTTCAACTGTGCTCCGGCAGAAGTAAGCTTACCGGGAGGCCAGTCAGTGGAGCTGAGCAGTGGGGCTTCTTGCAGTTTCTTTTTGGGGTGGCAGCAGCAGCGTTCCGTGCTACTATCCAGGAGGTTCAGCTCCTGGCACCCTATTTAATTCTGCTGGTTACTGGTGGGAGTCAAACAGCGGCGGCTGCTGTGGGGAGGTCCAACCGCCTGCAGCAGCTACCAACAGGAGCCTGGTTAGGTGAAGAAGGGTTCCAGTTCCAGTTTAGTTATTTATTTATTCAGTTGTTAACCAGGCAAGTATATTAAGCCATGGCCCTTTACTAGACACAAGCTGGGCTAGAAGGGAGACTATACAAAAATACATATACAAAAAATATATGTACAATTGAAAACAGTGTGTAATAATCTCTAGTCTTTCTTCTGCATTGTTAATTTACTTTCAGTTTTGTGAAAAAAATAGTAGGACTCAGATATGCAAAATTTTTGTTCTCAAAACATTGGAAACCAGTGCGCTTTCAGTACCATAAAAACAGTATAGCATAGAGGGGAGGATTCTACTGCAGTGATCGTCATACAGAAACACTGCAACGCTATTAGGTTGTCAGGACCATATCATTCAGAGATGCCTTTGTTTCTTTTATTAAAATTTGGCACTGGCAAAAGTCACACAATGCAGATTTATTGAATACTGCATATCATGGACAACCAGGGTGACCTGGATGAATGAAACGGGATAGAAGTGAGTCCAGTAGGAATCAGGGGCTGTGTTAGAGGGGCTCAAATGAGAGAAGCACCTGAGGGCCAAGCAGGATGATAAACAGATTATATAAAAGAATGTCTTGTATCATATTACCCTGGATTACCAACCAACATTTCATGGACTGGCTGCTTCTTTAGGATTTATTTATTTGAAATTTTAAACCAGGAAGGGCACATTTATATAAATCTCATTTCTATGTATGAAACAGGAGCACAAGCAGGTAAGTGTCTTGCTCGAGATTGCAAAGTATGCAAGTGGTGCTTGTGGGATTAAAACACAGGTCTACATTGGTCCAGTGGCATGGAGGGCTGAGACACTGGTGCCTTACCTCCTACCGCACCGGCGGCCCAAGTTTGGAAATGGAATTCAGTTGTTTGGGAGCTGGGCAAGGGAAGAAGGACTGAGCATCCCATTGGATTGCTGTCCTCTCTCAGGAAGGGGGGGTTGTGTGACCTGCTGCTTGCCTGCCACCTGGTGGTGTCCAGGTGGTAGTGCAGATTCAGGCACACACACACCAGCTAATACAGGCGTTTGAGGATGTCTCCGCGGAGGCAGAGCTTGCTCATTATGCCTCTGCACGTGGCCGGCTGTGGGGGAAACAGCAGAAGAAAATGGAGGAAAAATCCCTCTGGCCGCAGGATGATGAGGGGACTCCCAGTCCCACACAGATGACTGAGAACACCCTGCCATGAAGATGAAATGGTAAGTCCTGGAATGGGTGGTGTGACACTGGGGGGGGGTCCATTCAGAAGGGGGCTGACCTAGGAGCACAAAGAACTGATAAAAAAAATAAAAAAAAAAAACAGGTCAACTGGGTCTCCAGGTTCACAGCTTGGTGCTCTATCCTCTAGGCCATACTGCCTTCTCCTCTGCATTAGTCCTGATGATGACATTCAGTTATCCAGTAGTATTGTCTAAGTGAAAATTTGAAGCAAAGCATAATGTAAATTGTCTCCTAGCACATTTCTAATGAGGAAATGGAGTGAAAAACTCTCCAAAAATTAGGAATTACAATGTACTATTCAAAGTAGAAAGCATAGTATTGCATTCTCAATATGTTAACTCCACAAACAAATGAGAGTATCACACCTCAAAGAACAGAACAATATATAACCCATCAAACCAACCATTAATTTGTCAAATGTTAAGCTGAAATGAAATAACTAGAAATGGAAACTTCTTATACCCGCATGTTATGTCACATATTTAAAATTCCTAGGCAGAATCTTTTTTGTCCTAGAATACCATCCCATCAGTGCTGAAGGGTTTCTACAAAAATGAAAGGCTTAAAACTATTATAGTTACAATAATCATGTTTAGAGTTGTCCAGTAGTTCTATTTTACCTTGTAATTGGTCTGCAAAATATTTCAGATAATGTAGTACATTTTCACTCTGTCTTAAAAAAGACTTTGACTGATGCTGGCCCCCTGGCGTGGAGGGCTATGGCACCTAGTGCCTTACCTCCTGCCACACTGGTGACCCAGGTTTAGAAAAGAATGCAAATTGTTTGGGGGCTGGACAGGGGAGGGAGGCTCGAGCATCCCAATGGATAACTCTCCTCCCTTGGGGAGGGAGGTACTGTGACCCACAGCTTGTCTGCCAATTGGAGGTGTCCAGATAGTAGTAGTGGTATACCATTATACAGGCACCACAATCAGGGTGCCACAACCAGTTCCCCCATCTTGCAGGTGAACTGGATTTTGCAGTGCTTGACAGGGAGAGCACTATCCAGGTTTTGCAACCCCTGACCCATACTCCTCTGACCTGGAAGTGATAGTATTTAAGTAAAGGGGGTTCAGGTGGTGTGGGGTGTGCAGTCCCCCCACAAACAAGCAGAACATGCTCTGGGTTGTGGGTGCACTGGGGGTTGGGTGGCATAATTGCTGGGCATGATGTTCACTGTCAGCATTGTGCTTGCGCCCTAATGATGGTTGCAGGTTTTCCTGTTGCCATGCTGGGGTAACCTAGCACAGCTTGGGTGCACACACCGACCAGTCATGGGTGTTTGAGGATGTCACCACAGAGGTGGAGCTTGTTCATTATGCAATTGCACATTATGCAGTCATCCAGGGAGACAACAAGGAAAAAAACCTATGACCCCTGTGTGTGTTATGTCTGGCATGCTGTTCTCTGCATGGAGCAAATTGGAACTGGTTTTATTGTTTAGTTCCTTATGTAGGATAACACATTTGTGATAGAGAACGTGTGCCAGTAGAGACTGCAGCCATAGTACAACAGATTGCCCCAAACAATGCTGATATGCTTGAAGACTTTTTGGTTGTTTGCTTGTGTAAAACATTCACTGCTGTGCATTAACTCATCTATCTATAACTGCTTGTGCCTGAGCATTTCTAATAAAAAAACACAGTTAAACAGAAACATTTATAGAGTAAGAAGATGACGCCCATCAGTAGACATGTTTGATTATACAAAAACAAATTCAGCATTTATACCAGTATTGTTTGGGACAGTAGGTAGGTATATCACAGCAGCTGGGTGTTGGTTGTTTTTATGGCTGCATGGGTGAAGCCATGCTAATGTGTTGCTATAATGTAGGCAAGAGAAGGGACTAGGGAAGCATGTGTTTGAATACATAAACTGTCTTCTTCCATATAGTGCTTTGACTGGAAATGAGTCACATTCATATCTCCATGTTCTGTCCATTTATGACAGTGGTGTATTTGTGTTTGGCCCCCTGTGATCCTTGCTGCCTGCACTACATCGCACTATTTAATTGCTCACTCATCACACACACACACACACACACACACTTCCCTCTTCTGTTTTAGCCTGCCAGAGTGTGAACATTACCAATATTAAAACACTCTGCCTTCTTTTAAACTAATGCCTTTGCCCAGCCACATTGAAACAGATTAGTCACTATGAGCCTAAATTACAGTAGTTTGCATTCCTACACAGAGCTCAGTTCTCTCTCTCTCTCTCTCTCTCTCTCTCTCTCTCTCTCTCATACACACACACCTCTTCTGTTCTGCTGGCTGCAGCCTACCTTGTTTAGTTACTACAGTGTTGATTTATTGGAAAATGTGTCTTTTAAACAAGATATTTATATCAATACTTTAAGTTAATGAAACTGTGTGCCTCTTACCTTCTTTTTTAGTGTTGAAATTCCTAGCTGTTTCATGTGCTTTTGCCCTGTAGCTCCCCCAACCCTCTCAATTTACATAGGGAAAGAACTTAGTTTTAACCCTTGATTATCATGGTAGTTTATCTTCAGCATTCTTGCAGATTGTAATGGCCCGTTCTTTGCTGCATTTCCCTGTTCAGATCAGACCCATAAAGGCATTGCATGTTCATAGAGTATTCATCACCTCTCTCATGTTATAATGCTGTTCAATCTGCACCTCCACATATAATATTTTTATTTCTAGTTGATCAAGCTTCACAGCAAGTAGGGCAAGGTAGGAGGAAGCTTAACAACTGTATCTTTATAGTGCAATGTACAGTATGGATCTCATTCCATTACCATGTTTTGTGTATCTGCAGCAGCCTGTATATTCAGGGACCAATACTTAAATGGTTCACTGCCCCTCCACATATGCAGAGGTCCTGGAAAAGCCATGGACTTTCTCCTATGCACCACCTGCACACCATCCAGGTACTACAGAGCAGCCACAGTATTGGTATGTGTCCCTATGTACCCTATGCTTGATCAGTGCACCTCTCTATGCAGATGGCTGGGACAGTGGCTTGCCAGAAGGCATTGGCCAGTATCCAATCCATCCTGAACAAAAACTCCTTGAGGCATAGGGCCAGTGGAGGGGGACATTAGCCATGCTAAGGATAGCAGCAGCAGCAGCTATGTGGCCCCCTCTGCCTGTCCACAAACCACATATCCTACCCTGTTTGGCCCTATCTTCCCCAGGCCCCCAGTTCTCAGAGCCTCTGCAGTGTGTTGGGGGCTATCACTGGCATAAGGCTGTGTTCAATGAAATTCTGTTTAATTTTCCATGGGACTATGGTAGTCCAGGAGAACTGCACCCATGTCATTCCCCCCTCACCAATGAAATGTTATTTAAACACTATGCAAATGGTGAGCATCCGATTGCTTGTTTAACTTCCTATTTAGACTCCCTTCAGTCTCAGGTGCAGCTCTTCTTTGGGCTGCCCCAAAGTACCAGATCTTTATCACCTCTGACTGTAATATACCATTTCCATCAAGCCATGGCACTGCACCACAGACAGGGACTGAAGTGGGCATCAACCTCCTCAAATCAATAATGTTGCATCAGGCAGAATGGTGGGAGTGGTGCAGAGTCCAGATATACTGGGGGATGGCAAACCTTATGAAATGTGACTTAAAATCGTTGCCACAATTAGGGCACTGCAACAAGGGCATCAGTAAAAGGGATGATCTTGATTTTAGATCGCCCCTCACTGAGACTGCTCTGTTGTCCCACACTGTTACTACCCCCTCCAGGGCATGCCCACTCTGGAGGAGGTTACATATAGTTGTACCAAGTGCTTACCACAGCAACTATCAACATTGTAGCCATTTCTCATACAGCTAACTACTAAATGTTTTTACTGTGCAAATTTCAGCTAACCTAAGTGCCACAAAAAGACCGGACTGCAGAAAAAGTCAGGTAATAAAATTAAAGGTTACAACCAATAAAAAAATGAATGGTGTAACTTTTTTGAGTGCTGGTAAAATTGTTTTATGAGTAATACTGTTCAGGATCTTTACTACCCTGTTACTTTGGCACCCCAACCTTTCTCCTCTTCTTAAGGAAAAGGGGTCTTGAGCACAGCCACACAAGATTCTACTTTGGTTTAGTACTATATTATATAGTTAGGCTCTGGTCTGCATGGCTTTCCACCCAAACTGAAAAGCTTTGGTATCACAGCTCAAAGGTCATTGAATGCTGTTGCACTTGTCTGTGGTATAATAACTTTTTAATAAGAATGGAAATTCAGTGCCACCTGTGCTCTGTTCTTCTCACGATTGTTGTCTCCCTTCACCACACATTCACACATAGACCCAAATACAGAAAATCAATTTTTTAATTGATTTTAACTAATGAAGCCACCCTGCACCCAGCTGCTAATGCCCCACCCAGTGCCACCGATAATGTTTTGCTTGCAAAATCATTTAAAAAGAATCTTACTTACAAAAATGAAATGTACTGGGAAACATGCATGAGCAATATCTGCATTATAACATATTTGTGTGAATCCATGTTGATTTAAATGGAAGCTTATAAGTGCAGATCTTGCTCTCGCTCATCACCCAGGTCTTCCTTTTTTATGAAGTAAGCTTTTCTTTTCAAATGATTTTAAAACACATACACTGTCAGTTGCATGGCAACCAGTTGTTGACTGTAGAGTGGGTTTGTTAGTTTTTAAATTTCCCAAAATTATGTACCTTTTGTGTATGGGTGTGTGTGTGTGTATGTGGGGGGGGGGATGTATTTTTTCAAGATAAAAAATATACTGGGTAGGATATTCAGAAATACACCAGGCAAGGGCACAAGCCGGGTGCATCGCAACTGGGATGCACCAGGAGTGTGCTAGGCAATATTCAACGGTGCTGCACCATGGCTCAGCAATATTCAATATGGCAACGTGGCCTTCCACATTGCGCATGGTGCAGTGGCACTGCATCAGCACAAGTGGCAATCGAGGAGCAGGGGGATGCGCCATTGCAAGTGCGGTTGCGCTAGGTGCAGGAACCGCAATATTCAGCGGTGGATATGCAAATGTGGCAATAATGCATGCAAAGCACAACTGGGGCTATTAGCATGTCATTATGGCCCCATTTGCATGCAGGTGCACCGATCCCCGGTGACTTGTGCCTGGCACCCTGTCAGGCTGCAGCCGTCGGGGACCGATGCTGCCTGCACAGCACGGCAAAGTACTCCAATGCCAGATCATGGGCATACGTATAAACTAAATCAAGTCCAATATCCCTGGTGGTCCAGTGGACCACTTCCAGCTCTACCACAGGCATAAGTAATAAATAAATGAAGTCCAATATCCCTGGTGAGCCAGTGGACCGCTTCCAGCCTGATCGCAGACATAAGTAATAAATATATGAAGTCCAATATCCCTGGTGGTCCAGTGGACCGCTTCCAGCCCTATCACGGGCATAAGTATACTAAAAACAGTTTAAATTAACCCTGGTGGTCAGTGGTACCCCCCCCACCCGCCCACTGAGCCCGCCACCCTGCTCCCCCAGTCAGCGGCGGGTGACAGCTCCCCACCCGCAGGCCTGGCTGCCTGCCGACTGACTGTGTACAGTCTGGCTCTTTCCCCGATGGTCCACAGCATGGGCCAATGGGCACACAGCACCGTGCCATACTACACGGTCCAGATATGTGAATGGATCCATTCACATATCGGGGACTAATAATAGTACTACCGATCTGCATGCCGACTGCGCTGTGGACCAATGAGGCGGCAGCCGCATGTATGCAGTCAGTCGGCGGGCGCCAAGTGGCTTGCGGTGGGTGCTGCCGCCTGCCACTGACCAGGGGGGGAGCAGGGTGGTGGAGCCTCAGTGGGCGGTGGGGAGGGGGGTACTGCTGGACCACCAGGTTAATTTAAACTGTTTTTAGTATACTTATGCCTGCAATTGGGCTGGAAGTGGTCTACCGGACCACCAGGGATATTGAACTTCATTCATTTAATACTTGTGCCCGCGATCGGGCTGGAAGCGGTCCACTGGACCACCAGGGATATTGTTTCTAGTACAATGCCTGCAATCAGGCATGGGGGGCATGATGCCAACAGACCCTGGCTCCGGAGCTCGGGTGGCTACCCACAGCTGGTGGCTGCCGTGTTGTGCCCTGCAATATGGCAGCTCACCTGTGGGTGTCCAGCCCTTGCTCCTATTTCTTTGTGGCTCAACTTTGAGCACCAGTGTGTGGCACACATAGGGGTTGTACCAGCATATGCGCCACACATCCAAGGCTGAATATCGGGATGTGCGGAATATGCATGGGCACACCCCCCGCACTTGTGCAGCATACATTACTGGTGTGCCCCAGCGCATCGGGATCTGTGGCCTGCTGTCAACACCCTTTTGAATATTGCACTGGGCATCAGTGGGTTGTGCATGGTGCAACACTGTTGCGCCATGTGCAACCCCTTTGAATATCCCACCCACTGTCTAAAACAATGGCTGCCCAGTCACATGCACACGAAGCCTGCATTGCCAGCAGGGTTCCGACTACTATCGAGGTTGGTGACAGCACATGCTTGGTTTGCATGGCTTGCCATTCATTATCCTCTATACATGAAATTATAAATTCTGACATCATTCTTGGCTGATCAGGATTATTTTATTTCTAAACATTTCAGGTACTATTTTTCCACAAAACAACTCATGCAAACAGTTTTAATGCTACAGTTCTATGTTTAGTTAGCCTAGTCCATTTCATCAAACAGGGGTTTCTCTAATTTTATAAAGACAACCAAAAAGCCGGCTCAAAACCTTTGCATTGCTCACAAAATGCAATTCACATTTTTGGTGAAGGGTGCTACTTGTGTGTGGCATCCCGTGTACCCCCCCCCCAAAAAAAAAACATGACACATATTCAAAATTAAACAATTTAACTGCATGTTGGCTTTTCTTATTTTAAACTCCATGAAAAAGGGGTCCTCTTAGTTATATATATACCACATACCAGTAGCACCCCTAAGCAGAAATGTGAATTACACTTTTTGATCCAGAAACAAATGACTTTCGGACCAACTAGGTCCTTCTTCAGAAGCTTTATGACATAAAGCTTCTGAAGTAGGACCTGGTTGGTCCGAAAGCTAGAGCACTTTGTTCTTTTTTTGTGTAACATCTATGTTTGTCCAATAAAAGGTATCAAATCATTTGTTTCTGGATCTGTTCATAAAAGGACCAATACAGCACCTACACCATTTTTTTACACTTTTTGAGCAATGCAGAGGTTAGAGCATGCTAATTTGGGGAGGTGTGGCACCCCTTTCAGCATGTTCCCTTCCACCACCTAAGAAATTGCACTTTATTTAGAAGGAGCCAATTAGGCAATGCACTCTATACATATGAGTTAGCCACTGTAGGCATTTCAGAGCTGAGAAGCTAGTGTAAGGACTAAACCGAATGGGTCCCACCATGACGTGGTGGTTTGGCTTGCTCACATTGGAATTCCAATTTGAAAACTAAGAGGACCCCCTTTCTTTCATGGAGTTTAAAGAAAGAAAAGCCAATAGGCAGTTAAGTTGTTTCAATTCTAATATGCACCATGTTTTTTTTTTTGGGGGTGCACTGCAATTCTGTTTTTGTTTCTCTAATTTTCCACAAAATCTGACAGTTGTATTTTAAATTCAAATTTCATTTCTTAGTAGAAATCTTCAACATGATTTATGATACATTTATATGTACAATCCCCACATGTCTTTGTGGCTACAAGAGTTTCTGCTCAAGTCATTTGTGTCCCAGAACAGCTCAGCTTCACGTTGCAGTTCTGTCACCCAAAGAACTCAGGAATGCACTCTTATAACCATAAGAGATACAGTAACTGTGCATGCATGCATGTACCAAATTTTATTCTATTCTATTATTCTAAACTAAACCTGAAAATGCTTGCAGCATTTTGGTGCCCCTCCACCTGAGTGGCTCATGCTCTTGAAAGCTATTTTACTCTAGGGGTGTTCTTATTGTCAAAGCAGGCAGGAGACCACAATCCAGGAGTAACACTGATTTGTAGAGGTACAAAAAACAGATTGGATCAGTACTTTCAACAGTAGGAACATTTTATTATGTTATAGCCACACAGAGAGCATGTATAGCCACACACAGAGTGCAGCACGTGCCTGGTGCTTCAGACTCAAACTCAAGATTTCCATCATTAGGGTCTATAGTCTAAAGACATAATTGTGGCCTGGTATTTGTCACTGAGTGTATATTTGAATGTGACACAAATATCTACACGTGCAGAAAGAGGAGCAAAAATTCTTAGAAGCTGTCAGACAACCACTTCACATATCCCTTTTGCATCCCTCTCTACCCCCTTCCCAAATAATTCCACCAGCACAACTGCAATATTCTAATACTTACCTTTCCCATCAGGGCACAGCATGCTACTATAATCATCAAGATCTGGTCAGGGAATTGCTGCCTCATGATTGTCACTTGGTGCATCTTTGAAAGTGATACACATGTGTACCTGAAACGACAGACAGAGAAGCAAACAAGTAAAGAAGCTGTCAAATAAGCACGCCCTTTGACTCCCATGAAGGAAAAAACATCCAGCATCCAAATCTGGGCATCACATTATAGCCTGTAGTCTGTCTTTCAGTGCAATATGTCGCACAGAGTATGTTTGGATTTGGTTTTGTAGATCCCCACCCAAATTGGGGCTTACCTTTTACTCGGACTGGGAGCACTGAGGCATCTCCTCTCTGTAGCCACTGTTCTGCATCTCACAACACTTAAGCCCATGTTCAACTTCTGCTACTGGACCCCATGGATCTGTGCAGAGTCCAAGCAGCGAATCCTTCTTTTCTATATGCTGCCAGCTGCACAATGATTTTTGTGGCCTGAGCCACCAGCAAGAGACTAGGAATAGGCACTCACATCCACAATGAGGTACCTTTTGGAAAACATGAATATCTGACTCCCTGCCAGAAGCTGATGACAAGGAGCATAGATCATGCCAGCTCTACTGGAATGAAGGGCAGAAGCACTCTGGAATGCCCTCTCTCCCCATACCCAACCCTGTTAACCAGGAGAAGTCTGCTTTTTTTTTGTTACCCCCAGAAAACAGAAAATGGACAGTAACTGCTGTGAGAGACAGAACCATGAGTGGCCGAATAGCTGCCAGACAAATAGTCGCTGTCAAATTGTCGTGGACTATTTGTCGCATGGACTACTGGTAGCTGATCTTTTGGTCGATGCAAGAACTAGTCGACGATATCAATTGTCAACAGCAACCTTTGTCGACTGACAAAATGTAGACCTCTGATGGGACAAAAATGCTGACAGACAGAGTTCAAACTTTTCTTACATCAATATGGACAATACAAAATTTTAAAATATGCTCATACAAATGCTGACAGACAGATAGAATGCTTTTAAAATACACTCGTTCAAGTGCATTTAAGATGTGCAATTTAACTGTTCAAGAGTTCTGACCGTTCAAGTGCATTTAAGATGTGCAATTTAAATACAGACAATAAAAAAAATGTAAAATATGCTCATTCTAGTGTGTACAAATGCTGACAGACAGAGTTCATTTAAGATGTGCAATTTAAAGTGTGTCGCTCATTAATATGTGCAAATAATGCATTTAGGTATTATTCATTTTCTGTCACTCATTCTAGTGTGCAAACCAGCAAAAACTTAAAATTTAAACTTTACACAACATTAATCTCAATAACGGTCGCTATGTCACTCAAATATTGCTTCTCTGACCTATTATTAAAATCTGAACAGATGGTATGAAAGACTTTATTTACACGGATGTACTTGTAGTGTTTTCTAGGACCTTGTTGACCTAGCTCAAGCTGCCTTATTTATAATGACACTGCATGTTGTTCCTGGTGTAATTTTCTTGCGAGTTTTGCATGAGTGGGGTGTGCGATGGAAACAGTTCTAGAGAAAGTGCTGTGCCATGCCTCAAGCGCATTGTTACTGTGCGGCAAATCCAACATCACCCGGTCATATTAATTCCAGAACTTGACAGGGAGCCTAGCTTGATGCCTTTTCTTTTTATTTCTTGTTAAAAGACCTACATAGGTGTCTTTGAAATAATCCAAAAGACACTCTAATTCTTCAAAATCAAGGTCATCCTGCATCATCTCAAACAATGTCTCCACCTTATTCTCTGGTACAAAAGCCAGTGCCAGAATGCATCGCACTTTGTGGGCAAAGGCTTCATCTTTAATATACCGACTCTGCATCCCATGGCAGGTTCACAATTCGCATCGTCAGAACACCTTACCCTGTGCACTGTCTTTCTCCTTCATGTAAAGGTAATTGTACAGTGCAAGCTTTTGCTTGCCTTTCCATGTCTGCACGTACTCCATGTCTGCTGATAGGTGAATGACTGAATTACTGAATTCAGTTTTCGTCAGCATAAATAGGGTGAGTAGCCTACCAGAGCTGACTGGATATTCAAATTGACTGGAAACGCTGTCAGTGCTTGTCAATGTCAGTGTTGCTGTCGACGCAAAGATCTACGACCAGAAAAAACGTCCCCCTCTCTTTTTGTAATGGTTGCACCACTAACTGGCACCTTTTTGACCACGACCGCTTGAACAGTGGTGTACTGTCCCTTCTAGCAATTGCACACAACCTTTTCAAAGCGACTGAAAATTCTCGCAACTTTCTGACCGCCTGCCGACAGAACATAGTAACAATAATAAAGATGCCTATACGGGCATGGGCCCCACCATATTTCTTTCTCTCTGGTTCCACAGGGCTGCAGAATAAGCCAGAGGTCAGCTGTTTGCCCATGCTGTGGGGAGCAGCAGTCAGGAGCGTTCCAAAACCTTGGGGCATACCTCCTACCGCACCAGCCAATCAGAAATCATGTTAAGCAATGGGAAGCTGAAGCATTGTGGGACTTGCAGTTCAGCTATGATAAGGGTGTGCAACTGGGCTAATCAATGGGTTCCTGTAATTTCTTGTGACTTGATAAGCCTAGAAAAATGAGATGTCTTCAGAATATCAAGCCAGCACAGATCAGTCAAATGATCAGAGAGATGCAGATATGCATTTTATTCTGGGTTGAGTTTCAAATCACAGCTCCCTGTCTAAGACTCAAAAAAACAGATCCAGAGTCTGAGGACTGAAGTAATTTCCCTGGACTTTGACAAATGCAGTTGTGGGTACCTTGAAACAATCTCAGATTCTGTGACAGAAAAGCTGGCCAGCCTTTCACCCATCCTGTTGCTGGGATTCATTCTTGCAGAAGGACTAGTCACAATGGCCCTATGTGACTGCTTGCCCTCAGTAAGTGAAGAAAAGGCTCCCCATTGGGGGAGGAGGATCAACCAGGAGTTTCGTCACATTCACTGCAGCCCACAACCTTCACCAATCAAGGTGCATTGGGCCCACCACATCTTTAAATATGCTTTCTACCGAATCCACATGGAAGAGATCCCACAGTGATTGTTGTGCAGCTGCTTCATAGGGCTTGTGACTACAGACTAGGGCTCTGCCCTGTGACCATTGTAGATAGTTAGGAACTTAGACTGATTGGCCAAGACTTGCACGGCATTATAGTTTCTCAGAGACAGGATGTTTCTTCAGCTTAAGAAACTTTTCATTTCGAACTTTAACTACTTCAGTTGAGAGTGTTATTTGGGATCTACAGTATATGCTCTAGCTAATTCCTCCATTGGTCTTGCACTGCTCTCAGCTATGAGGATTTCAGTATGTTAACTCATAGTGTGCATACATAGACCATAGGAGCTACCCTAAGGGACTTTGGGTACTGTATTGTGTGCACCAGAAGGAACTTTTTTATCTTCGTAATTGGAATGGTGGTTAGTTGTTACTGTCTGGAGGGTAGTTGGGACTTGAACATGTGTTTGTTAACCTAATACCTTACCTCATTTCTGTTTATTTTGTTCATTTGTGTCAAATTGCATTATTGTGTATATTGTCTGTGTGGTATTTGCATACGGTCACTGTTAATTTGACAGTGGTGAGTTATATAATTTTAATTAATGGTCCTCATTTTTTAAGTCTGGATAACCAGACTCTTAAATCACATTACAATCTCCCGGTTGATATTTCAGTTATAACCAGGAGGTTGTAATCAGTTCCTGCTACGCAAGCAAGAGGCACGCAGATCATTGGCTGTAGCTCTCCATCTGGATGGGCCAATCATCTCTCCCAACATGGTGGCTCCATTGCTTGCTAACTGAGTTTTCAAACTTGTCCTTTCCTTCTCACTTCAGGTAATTTTTTTTACATAGTTTTCAGTATCTATCTGGTTGATCCTGCCTTCAAATTGTAAAAAATCTATCTGGTTTATCCTGTTGTTCTGCATCCCTAACCAACCACGAGTGAGTGAGTGAGTAAGTGAGTGAGTGAATGAATGACTGAGAGACTGTGTGTATGTGTGTGTGTGTGTGTGTGTGTGTAAAGGACCATTAATTAAATAAATAAGATAATACATGGGTGAGTGTGTGTAAAACCAGAATTTTACACACTCCATTGTGTTGGATGCTTTTATAAACCTCTCGGGCTTTGCCCTCAAGGTTTATGTAGCATCCCACACTTTGGGTGTGAGTAAAATTCTGGTTACACACACCCACCCAGCAGTGTCAGTGGCTCAGTAGGTAGCACACTCGCCTTTGAGGCCAGGAGATCAGAGGGCTGTGGGTTCAGTTTCCACATCTGACACTTGAGTTAATATTCCAGTACTGACACTGTAGTGCAGCATGAGAGGGGTGCTGCACTTCTGAGGTGCCGTCTTTTGGATGAGATGTTAAACTGAGGTCCCATCTGCTTGGATTGGTGGTAGTTCAGGTGGATGTTAAAGATCCCATAGCACTTATCGAAAAGAGTAGGGGACATTTTTATTGAAACAAAATTGTACAAACAAGCCAACATAAAATGCATCAATAAAAATATACAGGAAAACCAAAAGAAAAAAAGCAAAATTAAGAAAAGGAAATGGAAAAATAACAAAAATACTGCATAAGTCCTTCAAGTTATAGCTGAGTCGGTATTTGTGATCCATGGAAGGGCTGTCCACAAGGCCAACAGAGACGATGCAGAATACAAAGTCCTTTCATGGTCGTATATTTTCTTTAAGTCCGCTACTATCTTCCCTTCAAGTTCCGAATAAAAACAAAACTTTTGTTGCAAGGTAAACATACATCTTGACATCCAAATATTCCATTTAATGACAAGAAATACAAGGTTCAGAGTGTCTCTGTGCCATCGAGACCAGTGAGAGAGAAAGACACCATACATAACATTTTGATATGTTACTGTAGAGAATATAAGAACATCCCAGGAGTCAGCCAAATAAGGCCACCAATTCGCAATATAAGAGCAATCAAAAAACAAATGTGAAATAGTCTCCGGGGTAGCTATACAGAGAGGACTAGAACAAAATCGATCCTGAGACTGTTTATGTTTATGGTTTGCTTTCATATTTATCCGTTCGTGACAAGATAACCAGTGAAAGTCCCACATGTGGCCTGGGATCCTAGAACATCGTAACAGGACTAGAGCGAGGTGGCAACTGTCCGGACATTTTGGAAAGGACTTGCACTTACAAACAGAGAACAAAAGTGTCTTGTACAGTGCCTTATGCGGATTCGTAATAAGAGTCTGAGGCGACACTTGCCATTGTTTTAAATGGAGAAACATATGCTTAATGTACACCGACATCCCATGTTGTCTAACACACCCAAAGAATTATGTTCTACTATGAAACCAATACCTACAGGAGTCGTAAACCACGCTTTCCCACCCTCTCTGGGTGTTCACCAGTAAAGGCCGCAGATTGGCTGAAAGGAAAATACTAGTAAAGAAAAGCAACGGATTAATCATCTGGACACCGCCTTCAGAAGTAGGCAAGTAAGTAATATTCCTCTTAATCGGATTCAACCGACTGCCCCAAACGGCTTGAAAAAATAAGCTGAATACCATTGTTTCCAGCTGTTTTGGGATAAGGAAAACATAACTTAAATACAAGAACAGAGGGAGAAGATAAGTTTTAATCAGAAAAACACGTTTTCTCTTCCCAATCTGACCCTTGTTCCAAGAGGTCACCATGCTTCGGCCCTGTTTCAACTTCTCTTCCCAATTAAAGGAATCAGAATCTCTCGTCCCAAAATAAACACCAAGTATATGGATTTGGCCTTCTATCACACGTAAAAGGCCAATATTATCCGAAAAGTTGGAGGATGAACCCAACCGAATCCCCATACTCTTACCAAAGTTTATACTTGCTCCAGAGAATGCACCAAAAGAGGAACATTCCTGGAGAGAGACAAGCGCCGAAGCCTCGTCAGCTACAAGGAAACACACATCGCCAGCATATGCAATTGCCGTGAATGGCGATCGCAGTGCTGAACACGAGATGGCACGAATCTGGGGATGGGCATTAAGACGTCGGAGCAACACATCCAGAAAAAAACATATAATAGAGGGCTCAGTGGACAACCTTGGTGAACTCCCCGTTTCACCGGGATCATCGGGCCCGCCCAACCATTAATCAGCAGAACAACAGTCGCCGTCTTATAAAGTGTCTGAATCCAATGAATCATCTTATCAGGAATGTGCAGGAAATGCAATACGTTCCATAGAAAATCATGATAAATGGAGTCGAAGGCAGCCTTTTGGTCGACCAAAACAATAAGCCCAGAAACAGAGTTCGATAAACCATGCGAAAATAGTTCACGGAGAAGAATCAAGTGATCAGAAATTCTCCTGTTAGGTAGAGAACAGGATTGGGCTGGGTGAATAACTATTTCAGCCAACCCGAGCAAACGGTGTGCGATAAGTTTCGTCAATATCTTAAAATCCGTATTTAACATGCAGAGGGGGCGCCAGTTGTCAAGGGACTGAATGTCACCTTTCTGTTTATATACATAAATCAAAGTGCCCTTAGTAAACTCCAAGGGGATATGTTCAGAGGCAAGAAGGGAGGCAAACACAGAGGTCAATTCCGGGAAGGAGGTGTTCCCCCAAAAATTTATACAAGGCAGTAGGGAGGCCGTCCGGACCAGGGGTCCGACGTAGGGGCAAGGAGGATATAGCTAACTGAATTTCCCTTTCCGTGAAGGGTTGACATGCAAGTTCTGCACTCTGTAAGGAGGGAGAAGGAACAGCAAGGGCACCATACAGTTGTCTCAGGTCCACTGACACAGTAGGTAGAGGGGAAAACAATGCAGTCGTATGGTCAGTAACAATTTGACATAAGTCCGAATGAGAAGTACAAAGATCTCCATTTAAATTGATAAGACATGACATTGATTTATGTGCAATCTGATGATAATTAGATTCAAACGGGCAAACAACTTCCCGGGTACCTTTCACAGCATAGCTATGTTGGTGGTACAGTTGTTGCGACTGTTTAGACTGGAAATCCAACATGTCCTTCCGCACTAATTGTATTTGCTGCACAAGATCCTGCCCCATCAAGTATGCTAGTGACAGTAAAGACTGAAAATGAGCTCTCTTCTGTAAATATACAAGATAATCAGACCTGCTTTTTGTACGACTATAGGATTTCAACAATCCAGTTAGAGTACGTTTCGTATCCATCCACCACTGAATTGGATCATCATACATGGGGTATACTGACTTACGGGCATGAATAAATGACAAAAGGGTTTGCTGAAATGATGGTACCTGTAATAAGGAAACATTAAATTTCCAGAAACCCGGCCCTTTACCACAACTGGCAGGAGATCCACAACTAACAGAGAGCATCTTATGGTCAGAAAAGGCTACCGCCTGCACTACAGCCGAAGTAACTTCAAAAATACTTGATGTAAAAACAAAATCGATGCGGGTGGCCAGCCTACCCTTCTGAAATGTGGGAGTATGCTGTTTCGTGAAAGAAAAATAAGAGTCCATCAAATGGGCAGTACGAATCATGCGTCCCAGTACAAGTGAGTCACAATACAGTTTCTTAGTGGTAACAAAGGAACTCTTATCCCGGAGACTAAGGCCACAGTTAAAGTCACCAGAAAATATAATTGGAAGAAGAATGTAAATAAGGGACGAATTAAATCAAAAGAGCTATCAACTCAGTTTTCAGTTGGGGGCATAGACATTCACCACCGATACGGGCATTGCCCGAGCAAAAATCAAAATCAAAAGCCCTACAGGGGCCAAATCAAACAGTTTCAAAAGCCTAAACTCGGGAATATTAATTAGAATGCCAAGACCAGAGCAGGAGTCTTGGCCTATTGACCAAAAAGAAGGACCCATAAGCCAATCTCGTTGAGCCAGTCGGATCTCCTGCACAGTATGGAATCTCGTATCCTGTAAAAGAAATATCCCAAATGGCAAAAGCCTCAAAAAAGAAAACACCAGCCGTCTCTTGTCCACACGTTTCAGACTATTTACATTGACAGTATGGCAGGTAAATTGTGACATGGCAGCACACAAATGAAGTAACCAGCACTATCAAGTCTTTCTCTTTCCAGCTACCTTAGTCCCTTTCAGCCTAACCTTGGCCTTCCATTTGTGTGAAAGGCCAGTGCTTAATGGAATTTCAGAGTCATCAAGACCTTCAGGGAGGGAAGAAGTGATAGAGAAAGAGTCAGATTCACCACCTGCATCATCCGATATCGACTGAAGCACCTCAAAGGCGTTCGATAGTGCAATAGAAGGTGCAGTGCAGGCCTTCAGAGGGGACAATAAGGTGCGGGAACCAGATCGTAACAACCTGCGACACATTACTTTGGCAGGTTCACGAGGGGGAGGCATAGTGCTAGAGCCCGGGACCTGCACCACATCCTCTAGCTCCATAGGACATGCTGAAATCAGTACCTTCCCAGGGGGTGGAGCCTTTGTGACTGACAAAGGTACAGTGCTACAGGAGACTTCCGAAGCCAAAGCTTTTGGGGGAGGGGGAGTCACCTCTATAGAGGGGGCTTCCAATGTAGTGCGGAGGCAAGCTTTCTGGGCTTGAGTAATTACAAAATGTTGATCCACACCTTCATCATGTGTTACCTTAGTATGTGCTGCCCAGGGACATGATTGAAATGTGTGGCCCATCTCGTCACAAAGATTACACCTGCAGTCATTCAGACAATGCAGACCCACATGACCCATTTCACCACAGTTATGACATTTGATCTTATCGCACACACTGCTCAGATGTGAGGGATCCCCACATCTATAACATGCTTTGGGTTGGCCAGGGTAAAATAGAACTCCTCTATCCCGACCTAAAAAAAAGGAATTTGGTAAGTGCACTGGTCCAGATTCAGAAACATTCAACATGACTTTAAATTTCCAACCCCCTGTCCATATGTTTTCAGAGTCCAAGATTGCCTCTGGCTGACCTTGTAAAGTACAACGTTGTTTTAACCAATAAACAATATTAGAGACATCTACTCCCTCATTGCGAAACATAACAGTAACTATCTTGAAAGCTGGTTTTGAGAGGGGTATAGCCTGAAATGGGGTCCAAAGAGCAGTGTTACACAAGACGTGATATTTCGACCAGAAACGGTCAAGACCACGAGATGTCTGAAAACTAATGTCAAAAGTTAGTTCCCCTGAGACATGTATCAGGGCATATATTTTGTGTGCAAAAAACTTCATTGAATCCTTTAACAGTGTTCTGGCCACATACACACGGTCAGGGGGGTCCGATAGCCCACCTCTATAGGAAAGCCGAACGGCATTGTGACACTTAGCTGCCAGAACCGGAAATTTAAACAAAGAAGAGAAGGACCGCGCTGGCCCAGTTCGAGGAAGGGGAGGTCGAACAGTGGCAGAGGTCCCTTCAGCCATAGGGTCTGAACCGGGGAGAGTCTGTGTAGCAGGGACCTTGTTAAGGTCCAGGACTGGATTCTGAGTCAAACGAAGCTCAACAGGAAGGTCCAAAGGGTCAGTCACAGTTTAGGGAATCTGTTCTCCCCCATCCAGTATCATGTCTTGCACAGGTCGAGGGGATCGTATAGGGGACGGCCCCGAGACCCAGGAACCCGCCTTGGGGTCTTGCACCCATCCTGCTGCCCGAAGCGCTGCATCTACAGACCATGCAGGGGCAACAGTAGGGTTTGCCTGAATAGGAGAAGACTGGGAAGTCAACAAATCAGCCTGGGATACAGAGGGCGGGCTCACCGCTGAAAAAGTACTCACTGATTCCTCCACCGCAAAGGAATGTCCAGAGACAGCTTCTGTGGACGTTCGGCAAAGCTCCTGCTCAGATACTCGAGGCAGGTCTGCGGAGACTGTAGCAAAAGTTCCCGCCGTAGCCAGAGGCACACCTTCATGCTGCACACAACGTTGATCCTGCTGCAAGCCCATCTCGGACATCACGACAGCGGTCCGCCTCCATCAAGCTGATGATGCTGCGCACACCTTCCAGACTCGAAGGTTCTGAGTCAAAGGAAGTGTGCTTCTCTTTCAGTCCCCTGAACATTCAGGCCGAAGCAGACCAACCTCGTCGAAATGAACCATCCGGCGGAACAACATGCACCTCCTGCAAATCGTCTTCCAACACTGAAGATACAGGTACAACAATCCGATAAGTAGTCGTGGTCTCCTCAGATACAGAGACAGGAGTCAAGACCAGGTCTCCTGTCTCCACAGCTCCAGCAACTGCAGGCAGCAGAGCGTCCTCCATCTTGGACAGGGAATACCCTCTGACAGAGTAGGGGAATTTCCCCGGTGTCCTGGCCAAATTTCCCTCATTCACTAACAATACCACCAACAGCTTAATCTGGTTCAAGGTCAGCTGGCATTCATCTGTATCCCCCTCCCCCGGGTCGTGCCTGAAAATAGGCAGAATTTGTCTAGTGCACTTACTCGGTCAACAAAAACTAAATAAATAAATGTAGTGAGGTAAGGTGCTTGACTGGTGAAAGAAGAGGACACTAGACTATTGCAGTGGTCTGCCTAGGGCTTTTTCTGTGGTTTCTACATCACCTGCTGCTAAAGTAGAATGCTGTGGTCTGGCTGACTGGTGGAACTTCATCATCTAAGCATATTACTCCAGTGCTGCATAAGTTGTACTGGCTGCCAATGTAGAGGTAAGTCAACTTAAACATATGTTTGTTGACTTACAAAGTCCTGGATGATTTGGACCCTTGATACTTGAAAGACCTCCTATTTGAATACACTCCTATCTGCCCCCTTCTTTCATTTGGTGCAGGTCTCTTCAGAGTTTTACAATCCCAGTTGAAATTGTTGGGTTATCGGTCTTTTGAGGTTGCTAACCCATTACTCTTAAACTCTTTCCTACTTGACCTCTGTGAAACCCCTTCAGTGAATTTTTTTAAAGTCTTATTAAAACATATTTATTTAAATTAGCTTTTGGGACAGACTAGAAGAAGAAGAATCATCATTTAATGTATACAGTACTTTTCATATACATTGCATATACATTGCATTCCAATGTGCATTGCAAGCAATGGTAGACTGCTAGTGAAGTGACTGAACATGTAGTGGCAGCCATTTTGCAGCCATTTTGCACATCAACACCCACACACAGCCTTGGACAACTGCATGAACCAGTTTTATGAGAAGAGAAATGTTGCACGGGACAGTGTGGAAATTCTCCTACTCCCGTAGGGGTCCTCAGGCCATCTGGCTTTCCTTCCAGATGGTCATGCCATTGGACATGGAGTTGCTGTAAGCAATGAAGCAGGCCTCCCTCCCTGTTTCTGTTCATTCAGAGGCTATACTGTAGCTTATACTGATGTTCCTGACTCAGACACACCGACTGTGGTCCCCGATACTTCTATGGAATTCACACTTACCTTGTTGGAGCAGTGACATCCTTTACACAAAGACCTGATACAGCAGGTGGAAGCTCATTTGCAGGATGAACTGGATGTCTGAAGATGTTGGCAGCTTGGTTGATTGCTGAGGAGGAGCAGGAGTTTGAATGCAAACAAATGCTCCTGGCCAAGGAACACTCTCCATTGTGGAAGTCTCCTACACCTGATATGGTGCCAGTGGCTTTGGTGAGCTCTGAGGTAAATCTGTTATTACTTACCTCCCGACTGACTAAACATAATTTTTCCAAGAATGCTTTCCCCCTTCAGGGGACTTGGTTGATGAAACAATAAGTGGGGCTCCTGTGTTTGAGCCAGACTCCGAGGCAGCCCACTCAGTGGTTGGAACTGTGGTCCCTACACAAGTTACTGAGGATGTCAGTACTATGAAGGCAGCCAGAGAGATTGCTGCTTTGACATGGGCCTACATGGACTTGGTTAAAGATGAGCAATCTGCTTGGGGGGGCACTCTGGACACTGTTTCTTTGGCCGGTTTGGCCACAGGCTCCTCTACTTTGGGAAATATACACACTGAGGCCTCAGTGAATAGACTTCCAAGCATTAAAGCCCACAAGTCTATGGACAAATGGTCCACTGAAGCAGCTCTCATTGCCACAGGTTGGATGAGGGCTGTGAATGGGGTTTCATGAGTCCCAGTGCTGCCAGCTCCACCGGCCACCACTCCAGTTCCCATGGTTCTCATTGAGACAATCAATGTTCCCTGTTTGAACTTACCCACTGCTTCATGGGAGATTGATTCATTGCTTTTTGCCCTCAGCAACTCCCAACTGCTTCAGCCTACTGCTTCCCATCCATCCACTGACCCCAGACTCCTGATACAGGATTTATTTCCTATCCATCCCCCTGACAAGACTCCTTGGCTTGATTCCCCCCCCCAAGATGACTGACTTGTTCACCACTGCCGGGGACCCAATACTCTGGAGGAATGTGGTCCAGCTCTGATACAAGAGTGGTTTAGATTACCCCCTGATCAGGACCTGTGTCATACATAAATGGTTCCGTGGCATAACGGCAACACCTTTATGGTGCTGAGTCAAAACAGCACCAGATTATGGTGAATGACATAACTGGTGAACTCCCTGTTAATGGGGAATTGCACTCCCCGCAACCCCCCTTACTAAATATACCAACTTTGGGGGGGCAGAACTTGGGAAGGGGGGTACAGAGAGTTTGCCAATTGTGTCAGTCACCATAATCTGGCACTGCTGAAAGACTCCCTTGGTTATGTTGCATCAGACTTGTATACAGTGATGCATATAGTGAGGGAAGAGATGTTTGATATCAGCTTTTGTACCTCTGTCTTGTTGGATAGATTTGGGCTGAAATATGAGAAATTGAAGGACTCTCCCCTTTGGATCTTTTTTATTGCCATTCCTTTGATGAAACCTACTGTAAAAACTGTAATTTGTTTTTAGGAACAAGTGTGTTAATATCTCAGATATGCTATAATGGGTGAAGAAACGTGAGATCTTGGATACCCTGTCATCCCCATTATTGATTCAGAACAAGTGTGGATGGGGGTCTGGAAACTTTTTTATCTTTTTATTTATTATGATCTGGGATTACAAAATATCTTTGAGCTAGGAGCTGTTTTACAAAGGTTCCATGTTGGAGGGTAACAGTAACATACATACATGAACTGAGGATGACACATGGTAATTAAACAATTAAAACAGGGTGCACATACAATAGGGACAGTCAAATGTCCAGTAAACATAGTAGATTACAGTACAGGAGAGCTTCCAGCTAGATACAATGGCTGCAAAAACCATAATAATGCAAAACAGGATAAAAGAGCAGACACTTGAATTCCATAATGTCAGCAGAGCAAATCAGCCAAGAAGGCTTTGTCCAGAGAAGGAGTAGGGGAGGAGGGTGAATCAGGAGAGAAAGAGAAAAAGGTAGGGGTGCCTAGAAGAGGGGGTAGGGATGATAGATGGTTGGGGCAGAGTGCCCAGGGACTAGCAGTCTTGCTGCTAAGTGCATCAGTTGGGCAGTATGAATAGTTCTAACAACTCCTGCTTAGGTAGGGCAGTCACAGCCACAGAGTGCTGTGAGGTGCATTTGACTTAAAGTAAAATGGTCCCAAACTGCTGCAGATGTAGCACATCTGCTGGGCAGCTTTTATGTCAGGAGGGTCAAGGGTATTTGTTTTTACATAGGACAGCCTAAGATGTGTCACAAGTGTGGTGCCTGTAACCATCTTAGCTCCACTTGTGATGCCTCCCATTGCACAGGCTATATGGAATGTGGACATCTTCATACATGTCCGAATCCCTTCCATTGCAATCTATGTGAGGAACAAGGCCATTCCTTTCGGGATTGCCAGTGGACCTCCCACAGTAGATCTGATGGTCTGAATCAGGACACTATCTTTGCCCGAGGTCAGTCTTGGGTGGTACCTGAGGACATGGCCTCTGCTCCTACAAGCATTCCCCCAGTCCAGATATCCCTCCGCCCCCCCAGTTGCCAATAGGCCAGGTGATTTGGCACCTCAGATAACTATTGAAGATGCTGACCTTATTGATGTCATTCCTGCAGGTTCCTTGCCTGCTTCTGACCCGGCCACAACCCCTATACTTCCACTCCTGCCACTTCCCCTCAGATGAAGAGTTTTCCCCAGCCCCTACCAAGAAAGAGTGTGGCAATCCAGGGTAAAGGGTAAGTGTACAGCACCCCCGGCTATTCCTCTGTGTAATGCATTCACTGCAATAGCCTCACCCTCCCACTGAGGTGACATAGAGGATGGGGGGGATGAGATGCCTCCATCTCCTCCTCTCAGAAGGATATCCAATCGGATATCAAAAAGGGGCAGCATCCTGCTTGCTATACATGTACCAAGCTGAAAATGTTCCCAGATGCTTGCCGGTGGTGGTACCTCTATGTGACATTTATGTCCTCTCTCATGCATCTTTCTTTTATGTCCCTGAACATTAATAGTCTTAAGCCTTACCAGAAGAGACTTTTAATGTTTTCTATCCTGCACACTTTTGTGAGCACTGTGGTTTTCTTACAGGACACATGCCTTAAGACATCATACGAGTTGGAAACAGCTTTAAAGGCATGGACTCATGGCTCCTCTTTTAGGTCGAAAGGTCAAGACTTGTGTGATGGTCCTGGGATTCTCCTTTGGGGATTTAATTTTCAGCTGACCAGATTTCTTGACCTGTCTCCAGGGTGAGCATTACTGTTAGACCCTTCACTGGGACCCTTGTCCTTTGGGCTGATAAACATGTATGTCCTTCCGGTCAAAGGCAGCCAGGGTCCTGCTGCTCTGTATGATACAACCTTATTTGTTTACCTCTAGATTACTAATGTTAGGGGGAGATTTTATTTGTGGTTTAGGGCTACAGGATCGGGGTGCCAAAACTACTAAGGTGTTCTGTTTTTGGTTTTTTCTAAAAGTTATGGGTTTACAAGATAAGTTCCTTGAGAACAGGTCTCATTTGCAGAATGTCCCAAGTCAGTAAGACAACATATCATAACAAAACTGGTAAACATACACAATAACAACATAAACCCTGTAACCTATCAATGTAAAATAAATTGTAACATAACAATAGCTGATAAGTATTACTCATGAAAAACAATTACAAATAGATCATTCCTGTAAAAACATATTCTTGAGGTTAGGTTTGAAAATGTATAATGTATGAGAATTTCATAACCCAGGTGGAAGCTTGTTCCAGCAAAGAGGTGCATCAAAAGAAAATCAGTTTTGTCCAAAATGAGTCAGATATCCATATAAAAGTAGGCCTTGATTTGAAACTTCTCTGAGGTTATGGCTATGAGTAGAAACTGATAATCTATTCAAAAGATAAGCTGGGGTTTGTTGGTTTACTGTTCTATAAATCAAAGTAAACCAATGAAATGTACGTCTAGATGAAGTGCATAACCAATTCGGCTGAGTAAGAAGAGCACAATGATGTTCACTTTTGGGACTACCTAAAATAAAATGTAATAACTGAAAATAAACAGTACCAACTGAGGAGAGATGTGCAGTATTGAAGTTGCAATAAATAATATCACCGTAATCCAAGATTGGAAGGATTGATTGGGCCACAATTGTTTTCTGATCCTGTAATAAGAAGCAGTGTCTGCCCCTTTTCAGTCATCCTACAGTAGGCATTGTTGGGTTTTTGCAGTAGTGTTGTAAATGTGAGACTTAAAAGATAGAGTCGAACATCAGACCAAGATATTTAAGTTCATGAACAAACTGTAGAAGAACATTGTTAAGAATAATAGAAAAGAAAAAATGAACATTATTAATGAGACTGTGACCCAAATAACATTATTTGTTTTTTTAACATTTCAGAGCAGTAAATTAGAAGAAAACCAATCATTAACTTTATCAAAATCAGTTTGAAGAGTAGAAGTTAAGAATTTTAAGTCCTTATGGGCAAAAGAAAAAGTAGTGTTGTCAGCATAAAGTTTAGCCATACAATTGCGGACTACCAAGGGCAAAGGATCAACAAACAAATTAAAGAGAATAGTACCCAAAATAGAACCCTGAGGTACCCTGTGCTTGTGGAAAGAAAAGAAACCGACTGGCTTCTGCTGTGTATTTAAGAAGAAAACCAAGATGCAGCATTTGTAGAAAAGCCATAAGAAAGTAAATGTTCTAAGAGCAAATGGTGATTTATTACATCAAAAGCTTTGGACATGTTTATAAAAACTGTCCCAATATATTGACCCTTGTCCAAAGCTATTGAAACGGAATCATGAAAGTCAATTAGAGCTGTTTGCGTAGAATGATGGTGTTGGAAGCCAGACTGAGTAGACGAAAACACATGATAATTAAGTAGATATTGAGAAATTTACTGATGGACTAGTCTTTCCAAAAATGTTGAAAGTATGGATAATAAAGAAATAGGGTGATAATTATCAGCTAAAGATTTGTCCCCTCCCTTGTGTAAAAGGACAATGACAGATTGCTTCCAAGCAGAGGGGAAAATGTGGGTGATAAGGAACAAATTAAATATATGAGTTAACAAAGGAGTTATAATATCAGCGCTAGATTTTAATAAAAAATTGTCCACGTGATTCTAGTTTAAATATGTGAGTTAACAAAGGAGCTATAATATCAGTGCCATATTTTAATAAGAAATTGTCCATTGTGATTCTGTTTTTTTTGAAATCCATGATCACGACATCACAACTGCATGACAGCCATGCCTCTTAAACATAGAAACATAGACTTTGACGTCAGATAAGGGCCGCTTGTCCCACCTAGTCTGCCCATTTTCCTACCTACTGGATAAGCTACAGATCCTAGTTAACCAACAGCCTACTTCCTCTACCTCCCCAGAATTGTCTTATGTCGTCATCCAGGGTTCCTCATCCCACTTTTGCGAAGGGTTCACTCACAACCTGTATTGATTTTTTCTTTTTATCTTAGAGTCTCAGGTTTGGTCTTCATTCATCCTGGTGGAATCCTTGGATCATTCAGCATTATGCTATTCCTGTGATGTGGGTTCTCCCACCTCTCCCTAGATTCAGCCTTGGCATCTTAATTCTCAGCTGCTGTCAAACCTTACCCTATGCTCAGGCTAGCTGAATATATTTTTTGCTAGATGGCGTGTCTTAGCTGCATACAATGATTTTGTAGCATGGTGGGAAGATTCTAAGAAGATTTTCCTTTCTTTTTTCATGGAAAGGCTCATATGTTGTGTTCCTCCAGGTAGCTGAAATATCTGGATTTCTATTATAGGATGCAGAAATTGATCTCGGTGATGCTCACCACGAGTAGGGATTGCACAGCGGCAATTGCAGCCATCAAGTCTAAGATGCTGACTTTCCAATATGACAGGGCAAAGTCCCTGGAGCAGGTATCAAAATTTGGTACCCAAGGATGGAAACAAATCTTGAATGATTTTAAAGCATGTGACTCTTGGCTTTAGCATTGACATATGTGGGCTTTATGTTCCACTGATCTCATCCCACCCTCATTGGACCCTACTGATATGTCTACGGTCCAGACATATGTTCAGTCAAAATTTGGCCTCTGGATGCTCCAGAGCTCCTTCAGTCTACTATCCTATCACTCAATGTCACACTCTTGCCACTGCAGCTCCAGGATTCTCTGACACTCCCTATCTCCTTACTGAATGTTACTGAGGCTATTAAGGGGTTATCAAATAATGTTGCCCTGAGTTGGATGGACTCCCCACAGAGTTCTACAAAACCTTTGTAGATTACCTAGCCCCCACACTGCAGGTTCTTTTTACACAGTCCTTGGTAGCAGTGTCCTTGCCCCCCTCTATGGGTGAGGCATTTTTAATCTTTATATTTAAGAAAGGAGATTGTATATTGTTGGGAAATTAGAGATCACTGTGTCTCCTTAATACAGATTAAAAAATACTTGCTAAATTGTTAGCTAGATACCTTGCAGCGGTAACTGAGTCCTTGATTTCCGAGTCTCAAAGTTGTGCAGTCCCCCATAGCTATATTTTGGATAATCTCATTATGCTTCCAGATGTCTTGAACTGGAGCTCAAGAGGCACATCCCATGGCTATGTTCTCTCCCTTGATCAATGACAGGCATTTGATTGGGTTTCTATGTCCTTCCTGTTAGATGTCCTCCTACAGTATGGTATACCTTCCCTTTCTGTGTCTTGGATCTGAAAGTTGTATTCTGCCATGAGTCTGATACCTTTTGCAAATTATCATGTGGGTCTGCCTGTAGTCCAGAATAAAGGGGTGAGGCAGGGCTGCCCACTGAGTCCACTGCTTTATGTCTTTTCCATTGACCCTCTCCTAAGGCTCATCCAGGCATCTAAAACCATCAGAGGTCCATACGGGTTGCACCTGACACTCCGGAACTCAGAGTGCTGGTGTATGCTAACAATCTCTATGTATTTATAAGGGATTTAGCATCAGAAGATGCAGTTAAGCCCTGGTGAATGACTTTTCTTTTCATTTGGGCTCCAGTATCAATTATGCTAAAAGCAGTGATTCCGTTAGGGGACTTCACAAGTTCCACGGACTCCACTTGTGCAGGTATTACAGTATGTCATGACTCAGTGAAGCTCCTGAGAATTTATATTACACACTTTGAGGTGGCAGATTATAATTGGTTGAACCGATGCAAACAGACACCAGGTATTTTGGCTCATTGGAAACAAAGGAATCTGTTAAAGTCCAGAAGAATTTATTTAATTAAATCCCTACTATTACCGTGTTTTACAAACCTTAGTTATGTTTTTCCACCCCCTTCTTCATTAAAATCAGATTGTACAGTATCTTTTCTCAGGTGCTGTGGGACTGTCGCCTAAATCCAGTCCAGAGAAATGTTACTTATTTGCCCAAGAATAAGGGGGGTCTACATATGTTGAACTCATTGGTGTTTTACTTTTGTATATTTTTTTCTAGTAATTTTGCCCCTGTCCTTGGTGGGGTTCATGCTGAATTGGTGCCCCTGTTCAAGACTGGCTGGTACCCTTCCTGACATATTGGAACACACATGGCGCAAGGCCTCTAGGCCATTACTATGCCTCTTGGGTGTCATCATATATGTTAACTGACATCAATAAACTTTTTCAGTGGTGTAAACTTTCTATAGAGTGTGCTACTCTTAAAAGGAAGACTCTGTACCAGTATATACTTGATAGAAACTTTATCCCCAGCTGGTTTTGAAATTATACCACTCTACTGATGTCCCTCTGGCACTAACTCAGCTCGCTAATAAATTCATTCCATTTTACATGTGGGATGTACTGTGGCTCAGTCTCCATGGGAGACTGGCAGGCCATGACTCTTTGAAGCACAGATCAGTGTCAGACTGTATGTGTCCCAGGAGTACCTGTAAGGAGCTATTAGAAACACAGTCCCACTTTTTTTTAACTACCCCTATAGCCATGATTTTTGGCAGTGCCTCAGTATTTTGTGGCATAACCCTCTTTTTACTAAGGTCACATATGGGATTGCTGTGCTAGGCCTGTACCTTTCCTCTTGGTCGGAGTTCACCAACCATACTCTCCAAGTTTGTTTTGCATCCTGTAACTACTTTCTTTGGCAATCATGCTCTGCCTATACTCTGCAACAGAAATTAATTGTACCTTCTGTTGTTGTGAATATGGTACATGCTCATGTTAAGTCATTGTATCAGAAAGAACAGTCCTCCTTTTCTGTTCCTTTGTTTCACAAATTATGGTTGGATTTTCGCCATGTACTTCAGTAATGTTATAGTTGTTTTGTTTACTCTTTTTTTTATTTGCACTACTACTGAATATATTGTTTGTTATTCTTGCCTTAATAAAATTCCTCTACTCTACCAGGGGCTGCTGTTGGCTCACTGTCCAGATGGCAGATCCTGGTGAATTGGAGGAGGAAGGTGTTTCCCTGCAGGCTGGAAACAGGTCCTCATCCCCAGTCTGTATTTCTCAGTAGGATAATTTGGTTTTACAGACTTTATATATTGGAGCAATGGATGTGGATTTGCTTAATACTGCTGAGGAAAATTATATTAGGTCTGCAGAACTTAAAAGCTGAACTCTTCTGTTTAAAGGGATTATTGGTCTCCTCCCATCATTTGTTCATTCACTATTCCCTAGATCCATTCATTTATGTGGTACTAGATCACAAAGTAGATTTTCTTTTAAACTTCCCTTGTTCAAAAAAGTGTCTGGACAAAGGTCCTTACTTTACTGAGCCCTGCTCTTCTTCAACTCTTTACCAGCAGAAATCATAGACTGTAAAACAGTTTGTAGTTTTAAAACAAGACTTCAATCATGGTTAGATGACAAGCAAGAATGTACTTGTGTATTTTAGTAAATTATGCACCTGATTTCTTAGTTTTGTTCTTAGTATGTCTGTCATTAATTGTTTGAATGAATTGTTTGATGTATTTTGTAATGACTTGTCACTTGTTAAAATGGGCAGAACTGTTCATCTTGCTTACAAGTATAAAAAATAAATTAAATTAAATTAAATTAAATGAACTGAAAGAAAGGAAAGGGGAAAGGGAAGAGAGGGGAATGGCAGTTTACATCAGGGAGGGAATAACCTGCATGAGGAAGGAGTCAGAGGAAGGGAAGGTGGAGGCATTATGTGTTCTGTTGCTGTCCAATAGAGGGAGAAAGGTGTGGTTGGGGGTGATTTACAGACCACAAATCCAGGATAAGAAGAAGGACAGGGAACTTAGCTCACAAATATTGGAAGCTGTGGGGAAAGGAGAGGTGGTAATTGTGGGGGACTTCAACCTGCCCAAGGTGGACTGGAGCGTACCATCCACAACATGTGCTAGGAGTCACGTGATCCTGGAAGGACTGCAAAGTGGGTTCCTGACTCAGGGCATCACAGAACCAACAAGAGCAGAGGCAATTCTTGATCTGGTGCTGACAAATGGGAGGCATGTACAGAAAATAATGGTCATGGAACCCCTGGGTGGGAGTGACCATTGCACAGTGTGGTTCCAGTTGGATAGTGGCAAGGAAAGCATCCTAAGGCCAAAATCTTGGATTTTAGGAGGGTGAACTTCAGGAAAATTAGTGAAGTGCTAAGGAGCCACTTGGTGGGCATCAGAGCAGATATGGGGGTGAACCAAAGGTGGTTCATCATTATGGAAGGAATATTGGTTGCCATAGAGAAGTGTGTCAGGCTCTGGGAAAGAACACAATGGCCAAAGCACCCAGCTGGTTCAGTTCTGGGGTCATCCAGGCAGTAAGGAAAAAGAGGTTAGCCTATAGAAAATTCAGGAAGACCAAGAGAGATGGATAGGGAAAATTACTTAAGGTTGGCTAGACAGACAAGTAAGGAAGTCTTGTGAGCTAAGGCACAGAAAGAGCTGTATATAGCTGAAGAAAATAAGATGGGGAGAAGGCCTTCTTTTGCTATATAAGTGAGAAAAGAGTCAAGAAGAACAGGATTGTTAGGCTTAAGAAAGGGGAGGAGTGGGTGGAGGATAAAGGGGGAAAAGCAGAGATACTAAATGATTACTTCTGTTCCACTTTGACCAGGGAGAAGGACAGACCAGTGCCTTCAGAAGGGAGAAGAGAAGAGGAGTTGGGGAGAGGGGAACACAAATGTAGTGATTAAGGAGGACAGAGTGAGGGAGGCTCTGCTAGCATTGAAGGTGGAAAAATCACCAGGCCCAGACAGAGTACATCCAAGGGTACTAAGGAAACTGGCTGAGGAGCTGGCAGGGCCACTGGCAGGCCTATTTAATAGTTCACTGGAATCAGGCATGGTACCGCAGGACTGGAGAACAGCACATGTGGTGCCCCTCCACAAAAGCGGTCCCAAGGAATTACAGACCAGTGAGTCTGACCTCAATCATGTTCAAGCTCATGGAAACCATACTTAAGGAAAGTTTGGTAGAATATCTAGAGGATCTTGGTCTCCAGGATGTGAGGCAGAACAGGTTCGTGGGGGGTTGGGGATCATGTCAAACAAATTTGAGTAACTTCTTTGACTGTGTCACTAAAAGGGCAGAAAGAGGCCAAGTGGTAGACATGGCCAAGTGGTAGACATGCTGTATCTGGATTTCAGCAAGGCTTTTGACTCTGTACCCCACAAAAGATTGATCAGTAAGTTGGTGGATCTCGGGGTTGGAGATAAGATGGCCAGATGGGTGGAAAACTGGCTGAGGGACAGTATCCAGAGGATGGTTGTGTGGGAAGAGTTATCTGGCACCAGAGAGGTCACCAGTAGGGTCCCACAGAGTTCAGTGCAGGGCTGGTGTTGCTCAATATCTTCATTAATAACATTGAGGATGGCATTAAGGTCATTAAGGGCAAAATGTGCTTATTCACGGACAACACCAAACTCTGCAGGAGAGTGGACACAGCTGAAGGGATACAAGACCTACAGGATGATCTAGAAAAGCTGAGGTGGTGGCCCAGGATCTGGCAGCTTGGCTTCAATGCCAAGAAATACAAAGGTATGCACGCTGGAGCCAAGAATCTCAGGACGGAGTACTACCTGGGTGGAGTCCAGGTATCTGCATCGGAGGAGGAGGAGAAGAATCTGGGAGTGATGATCACTAGTGACCTGAAGCACTCTACACAGTGCATGAAAGCAACAGCAAGGACAAACAAGATGTTGGGATGTGTAGCTGGGGGATCAGTAGTAAAACAGAGGAGGTTATACTGCCTTTGTACAGGTAACTGGTGAGGCCACATCTAGAATATGGAGTTTGGTACAGGTGCCCACACCTCAAAAAGGACATTAACCTGCTGTAGAAGGTCCAGAGAAGGGCTACAAAGATGACAGCAGGTCAGCAGGGTAAGGCAATCGAGGAAAGGTTGAGGGCACTGAACGTGTACTCCCTGGAGGACAGGAGAGAGAGAGGGGACATGTTTGGGACCTTCAGGTACTTGAAAGGGATAAATAAGGTGGATAAGGAGGATCTCTTTAAGCTGAGTGGCAACCATAACATGAGGGGGCACAGTCTAAACTGGAGGGGGAGGTTTAGGACAGAGATCAGGAAGCACTTCTTCATGGAGAGGGTGGTGGACACTTGGAATGTGCTACCAGAAGAGGTGGTCTCACTGAAGACAGTGGGCAGCTTCAACAGAGGCTGAGATAGGCATAGGGGGAAGGTAAGGATCATGGGTAGGGAGGATGGAAGGAGTGGGGGAGGGGGCAGGGACAGTAGTTAAAGCTGAGGACCCTGCAATATGAGCAGACTAGATAGACCAAATGGCCTTCTTCTGCTGGCTTCTTTGTATGGTCGTATGAATGTAAAGGAAGAGACATTTGATTTGAATAATGGCTGAGGATGAGGAAAGGTATTGTAAAAGAAAAGCCTCTTTAAAACAGCATGTTTTGCAAGCTAATAAAGATGTCTGAAGAGATAGTAATGTCTGGAGCTGATACAGCATTAACACAAGTGAAGTCTAACACAATATCACAGCCAGGCCTGTGGGAAAGACTTTGACAGTCAGCTGCAAGATTAAAGCAGCTGAATGACTGCTAGGACATTTTTTGATGAATATTTTTCAGCTACCACATTCCTCTCCTGATACAACTTCTTGGTCACTACAGAAAGCCCTGTGAGAGGCAGGCTGGATGCAGGACTTGACAGGGAAATGGGTCCCTAACCCAGAATGGGATCTTTCATCCTCAAATGAACAGTCTGGGTCATATTTACAGGAGAGAGCACCGCTGGGCAGAACAGGTACACAGTGTGCTAAAAGGAGCCCCGAGAAAGTGGTGCATCAGCTAAAAAAGGAAAAGCATCTACATCAAATTCAGTAGTTGCAGCAACAGTGATACCCAACCCTGGTCAGTGCTTACCTCAACAATCAGAAAAATACGTCCTTAGGTGAGCCCTTGAGACCTGCTGTGGGAATGGTGGATGGCTGCAGTGAGACCTGGATGACCACCAAGAATGTGAGTACTCTCCCAGCAATCACGTTGAACACCTATGTGATTGTAGCCCAAACTGTTGAAGAACAAGCTACCCTGACTCCTGCTCTGTCTACATATGAGTACAATTCCAAAATAAACAAAACGGACACTTAAGAGAAATTTTTTCTCAGGAGGAGCAATAGTCTGTTTGGAAGCAGCTATAGCTATTTCAGAACCCGTGGCAGTTTCAACAGTGAATACTGGATCAGTGGCAGAAAGGTAGGGAGGAGGGGAATTTTGCTGAATTTAACTAGTGATACTGGGTCTCACAAATTGGGAACTGAACTTGTGCAGAATCCATGAGCTGTGGTTATGTTGAGTGGTCCCACTACTGTTTCACATCCTCTCTCACTATATACTGTACTAAAAAGCAAGCACCTCTTACATCTCTTCCTGACACAGGGAGATGTTCATCACAGACTAAGAAAGGGGGCTGCACAACAGATGGTTGTAAATCATTGGCACTAGAATGAGGAAAACCAAGGTCCCTCTAATAATGATTTGAGAAGACCTAGCACAGGTCCTCATTTTTCAGATTTTTTAAACCTAGAGTGGAACCAGTACCACAGAAAAATGCTGTCATGCTTAAATATAGAGGAGGTTTACTGGAGGACCAGGACAGAATATGTGTAGCAGACATCTGCTCAAGGAATCCATGCAGTTTCTGGCCTCGGATATATATGCTGTCATACTATTCTGGGGAGGACATCTTTGATATTAGTTTTAGAACACCACAAGGCCTGGACAGATTCTGGATCAAATATAATCATGTAAAGACATCCCCATTATGAATATCTTTCATGGCTTTCCCCTCACTAAACCACTGAGTAAGACTATGATGATTATATTCCATAATGAAGGAATCAGTGTGAGTGACATTCACTACTGGCTAGGACAAATGGTGTACCTTTTGGGGCCCTCTGAAGCCATCCTGGACACAGAAAATATGTGGACAGGAGGATGGTGATTTAAAGTTAAATTGATGCAAACACTTTGGGATAGTACACCTCCCCAACAATTTTTTTGGGGGAGAGAGAGAGAGAGAGGTGTGTTATTATGTAAGCCACACTGAAGCTTGCTATAAATGTGGGGCTTATACACACTTAAGCAGTACATGTGATCAGCTGCAATGTGGTCTCTGTAGGGAGTCTGGGCATGTCAGTATGATGTGCAAAAACATGCAACATTGATATATCTGTAAGGAATCAGGGCATATATATCAACAATGCCTTTGGGCTGCCTGGAACAGGGATGATGGGTTTGACCAGGAACACCTGGTCCACAAGGCCCAACTCTCTAGTAAAGGTACCATTCAAAATCCTCAATACCCTTTAAGGGTGAAATAATGACCAGTGACTTCTTCCTCTAGTAAAGTACTCTAATAAGGCAAAAAAACAGCATCTGAGTCTTGCTCCTACAGAAGTGATAGGGAGGGAGCCCCCCTCTCTCTCCACCCTCTCTTCTACTCCCCCATCTCTGCATCAACTGTGGATAACCCTGTATAGCAGGAACAACCATGGAAAGTGCTTCATCACCAGAGGAGCTTACTGTGATCCCAGAGACTCCTTTGGAGATAAATTTGGAAACTGTTCCTATACTTGCTATAAATGTGGGGCTCATACACACTTAAGCAGTACATGTGATCAGCTGCAATGTGATCTCTGTAGGGAGTTTGGGCATGTCAGTATGATGTGCAAAAACATGCAACATTGATATCTCTGTGAGGAATCAGGGCATACATATCAACAATGCCTTTGGGCTGCCTAGAACAGGGATGATGGGTTTGACCAGGAACACCTGGTCCACAAGGCCCAAATACCAGCAGGGACATCTGCCAGAACTAGACACATGGTGGATTCCCTCCAGGGAAGGGCCTCAAACAACTGGTACAACAACCCACAAGAGACAGGGCTATCCTAGATCTAGTACTGACTAACAAGGAAAGGATCACAGATCTCCAGGTAGAAGGTCACCTGGAGGCCAGTGACTATCACATGGTATGGTTCAATTTGACCATTAGAACAAAAACATCCCATTCCAAGGCAAAAATATGGAACTTCAGAGCTGACTTTGATAAGCTGGCCAACAGAGTTAAGCTAGCCCTGGCAAAAAGAAATACAGGTGAGGTGGTACAGGCAAAGTGGGCAAGCATTAAAGATGTAATACTTGAAGAAACATCCCATTGAGTTACTGAGAAAAGGAAGTGCAAAAGAAGAAGGAAACCACTTTTGTTCTCAAACACAGTAGCAAAAAAAGTCAGAGCAAAAAGGCTAGTCTTCAGGAAATATAAGGGAATGGAGCAGGATGAAGATAGGGAGGCATACCAAACTTCCCTAAGGGAAGCAGGGAAGGCAGTAAGGCAGGCAAGGGCCCAAACCGAGGAAACACTAGCATGAACAGTAAAAGAAGGTGACAAGACTTTCTATAGATACATTAGTGAAAGGAGAAAGTCCAGAGGGGGTATTGCTAAGATCAAAGGGGATAAGGGGGCATGTGAGGAGGAGGACCATGTAAAAGCATCTATCCTAAATAGATACTTCTGCTCAGTATTGACTGAAAAGAAAGTAGGGCAGGGCCTATAGCTCAGCACCATAGACACAGGGGGATGGAAGTGTGCACTAGTCCCTTCACAAAAGAAAGGGTCCTACAAGAGCTCAATAAGCTCAGGATGGACAAGGCAATGGGACCTGATGGCACACATCCCAGGGTACTAAAGGAGCTAAGGGTGGAACTAGCGGAGCCATTATCAGAACTGTTTAGTGAGTCTCTGAGCACAGGAGAGGTCCCAGAAGACTGGAGAAGGGCTCATGTGATCCTGCTCCACAAGAGTGGTATCAGGGAGGAGGCAGGGAACTATAGACCAGTCAGTCTTACCTGAATAGTGGGCAAGATTATGGAGACACTCCTTAAGGAATGGATAGTGTAACACCTGGAATCCATAGGAGCACAGGATCTAAGACAGCATGGGTTTACAAATGGAAGGTCCTGTCAAACTAATCTCATAGATTTCTTTGACTGGGTAACCAGAGTGGTGGACCAAGGGGGAGCAGTTGATGTCACCTACCTTGACTTCAGCAAAGCTTTCGATACTGTTCCACATAGAAGATAGATTAATAAGCTAGGTAGGATCGGGGTGGTTCAGAAGTTAGTCAACTGGGTGGCAAACTGGTTGACTGGCAGAAAACAGAGATTGGTGGTAAATGGTATACAGTCAGAAAAGATGCAAGTCACAAGTGGGGTACCTCAGGGATCAGTCTTGGGGCCAGTCCTCTTCAATATCTTCATCAGTGACATTGCAGATGGACTGAAGGGTAAGGTCTGTCTGTTTGCAGATGACACCAAGATCTGCAACGAAGTAGATGATCCAGATGGGGTGGGCAGAATGAGAAGAGATCTGGATAAACTAGCAAAATGGTCGGAAGAGTGGCAACTGGGGTGTAATGCAAAGAAGTGCAAGATCATGCACATAGGGAAAAGAAACCCTGAAGCCACCTATAGGCTGGGAGGGGAGTAGCTGGCAGTCACAAAGGAAGAAAGAGGCTTGGGCATCATCATCACCAATGTCCTGAAATCAACCAAGCAGACCACTAAAGCAGTAGATAAGGCTAGAGGGATGTTGTGGTGTATTAGTAGGGGTATCACAAGTCGGAAGAGGAAGGTAATAACCCCTCTTTACAGGACACTGGTAAGGCCCCAACTGGAGTACTTCGTGCAGCACTGGAGGCCACACCTTCACAAGGACATTAACCAAATTGAGGCAGTCCAGAGAAGGGCAACCAAAATGGTGCAGCGACTGCATCAGAAAACATATGAGAACAGATTAACTGAACTCAATATGCATACCCTAGAGCAAAGGAGGGAGAGAGGTGATATGATTGAAACATTCAAACACCTTAAGGGCATTAACAAGGTGAAAGAATCTAACATGTTTCCATATAAGAAAAATAGCAGGACAAGAGGACACAGCATGAGATTAGAGGGAGGCCAATTAAGGAGTAATGTGAGGAAGTTCTTTTTCACAGAAAGGGTAGTGGATGCATGGAACGGCCTACCTCAGGAAGTGGTGGATATGAATACAGTGCAGGACTTCAAACAGGCATGGGATAGGCATAAGGGAGCAATACAGATGAGTATAAATAGATAGGCCATTGACAGAGCAAAGGCCAATGGCACATTCATAAGGTAGAAAAAGAAATGGGCAGACTGGATGGGCCTTGTGGTCCTTATCTGCTGTCAACTTCTATGTTTCTAAATCTCTAGGAAAGGTATCATTCAAAACCCTCAATACCTTTTAAGGGTGAAAGAATGACCAGGGACTTCTTCCTCTAGTAAAGTACTTTAAGAAGGCAAAAAAACAGCATCTGAGTTTTGCTCCTACAGAAGTGGTAAGGAGGGAACCCCCTCTCTCTCTCTCTCCACCCTCTCACCCACTCCCTCAATCTCTGCATCAACTGTGGATAACCCTGTATAGCTGGAACAACCAGTGGAAAGTGCTTCATCCCCAAAGGAGCTTACTGTGATCCCAGAGACTCCTATGGAAACAAATTTGGAAACCGTTTCTATACTTGGATTCATCAGTCGCTATGCCCCTGCCATCAGAAGGTCCTCTTATAGTTCTTAGGAGAGTGAACAGGTCTTCTTCAAAAAAATTCAAACAGGTACAAAAAAAACCAATATCCTTACAGAATAAATATACCATTGTTCAAGATCAGAGAGACTGGGGGATTTTGACATAAAATCCGATGTGTCTTCTTTTTATACAAGCAAAACCAGCCCCCAACTCACAGTCCCCTCCCCCATCCCCTCCAAATACAAGGGAGTGCAGCACATGAAAGTCCAGGTGAAATCTGAAACAAATATACAGTACACAATGTGACAATGAGGGCTGTCCACAAAAGATGGATATAAAGGGAAACAGAAACATAGAAACATTGAATTTGACAGCAGATAAGGACTGCTTGGCCCACCTAGTCTGCCCATTTTCCTACCTGATGGATAAGCTGCAGATCTTAGTTAACCAACATCCTACTTCCTCCTAACCCCCCCCCCACTATGACTGCCTTATTTCTGTCCCATTCATTCTTGAATTCCCCACTGTTCTTGGCTCCACGACCTCCTCAGGAAGCTGTTCCATGCATCCACAATCCTCTCCATGAAAAAATACTTCCTCACATTACCTCTGAGACATCCCCCCTCTGTCTTCAAATTGTGCCCCCTTGTTCTTGCACATCTCTTTTTCTGAAAGATGCTACCCTCTTGGACTTTGCTGATTCCCTTGAGATACTTAAAAGTTTCTATCATGTGCTCCTCTCCCTTCTTTCCTCAAGGGTATACATATTACGCTCCTTTAGTCTCTCTCTTCGTATGTCTTCTGGTGTAGACCCTGCACCATTTTGGTTGCCCTCCTCTGGACAGCCTCCACTCTATCTATGTCTTTGTGGAGATGGGGTCTCCAGAACTGCACACAGTACTCCAGATGGGGTCTCACCAACTGTCTGTACAGAGGGTTAGCAACTTCAAAGGGAACATTGTTTAACCAGGAGTAGCACACTAAGCCAAAGCTTGTTTCCAGATGCGAACTGCGAACACAAGGAAGTTAAGTGACTTGTTCAAGATTACACAATATGCACCTAGGCGGCTGTTGGATTCAAACCCAGGTCTCCAGATCTGCAGCTCAGAGCCTTAACCCACTGTGCTATACTGCCTCCTAAAGCAATGCAAAAAATAATATCACTATATCTACAAAACCAAACAAGGACGTAGGGTGGCTCACTCCAAGTGATGCTAGAGAGATTATTGTGTGTGCAGTCTGCTCAATTTCTTAACATAAGAATTAGGTCTGTGGAGGCGTGGTCTGCTCACAGAGAAAATGGCAGCCTAAATCCTGAGCTCCTCCAAATCTGGTGGCAATCTGTGGTTGGCTGGCCTAATCCCGGGATGTAATACAGCATAAACAACCTAATAACATTCAGGTAACCATCCCCAACTATCCGGTGCAACCATTTTGAGGTTTCTATGGTGCATTAGTGCTTCTTCAGGCACCGGTACTCGCGAGTCACTTGATCAGATAGGCTGCGGAGGCCGCGGCTTTATCTCCCCTGGATACCCGCTCAGCTCTGGTTTCTACTGTGCCCTATCAGGATGGCATCAGGGGGACCTCCAACCGTTTTACCAGCTGCAGCTCCACAAACTACATCAACGGGGGACTCATTGAGCTACATCACCCATATGCTTGAGGCTTTACTGTCTCGGGTGGACAACATAAATTCTACCCTTACGGGCACCACAGTCGACGTGTGCCTGTTGCAAGATCGCCTCAACGTGGCAGAACAGCAGGTGGAAACTCTAGAACAGCAACAAACTAAACTTAAACAAAAAGTACAGATGCAAGATGACACACTAGAAGTGCTGCTAGCCAGGGAGGAAGACCAAGAAGATAGAGGGCGCGCTGCAATAACCTCTGAATTATTGGCATCTCAGAGGGCTCCGAAGGTGGCTCTATGGAGAGGTTTCGCAATGAAATGCTCCCTATGATGTTAGGGGAGCATTGGAGAGGCCCAGTGGAGGTCAAAAGAGCTCACCGCATCACTGGGAGGAGAGACAGAACAACACAATCTCTGAGGCCTATAGTGGCATATTTGCTTAGATACTCAACTAAAGAGCACATATTGCGGGTAACCTGGGACCTGGGGGAAATTAGATGGCAAGGAGCGATAATCTCTTTCTATAGAGACTTTGCACAAGAAACAGCCAGCAAAAGGCATGCATATGGTCTCCTGAAAAAAAGTCTTGCTGCTCATAACTTTCACTGTAGATTCAGAAAACTCACCAAACCTCTAGTATCCAGGGAGGGGAGAGAGATACTTGCAGAGAATCTTAGTGAAGTGGAATGTTGGATTTCCAGACTCTGGCCTAGCCTACCTCTTCAGCCTACATCTTCCAGAAGGCTATGGGACCCATCTGTTTCAGCTACCTCCCCTAAGAACTCTAATTCTGGCAGACAGCCCCCGGAGGACCACTTTACAACTGGACCAGGTTCCTCCTTTAATGATTCCCCCAGGTCAAGGAATTCACCTGACACAGTGCCCCTGACTTCATCTAGCCCTGTTACTCCCTCTGAACAACTGTTTCTTCCTCCCAGACCTGCAGGGGCTACTTCCCACCAGTGACAGTGATCAAGAAGTGGCCAACAGCTCTCATCAGAACAACAAGGTGCAGCACCTCCCACTAAGATGTTCAGATATGATTCCACCTCAACCTCACTAGACTGCCACTCTCCACATCCAGATCTACCACCTATAGTTAACAAACTTCCTATGGACTGGGCTGATATACCTGACTCCTCTCTGGTCGAGGCAGTAGACCTTTCAGGAATGCTTAAACCGAGAGATGCTGTGGCTGTCCTAACACCACTCTCAGACCCTAAAGTGGCTCCTGTGGACTCTCAGAATAATCCCAAAATGCTCCCCAGATGCAGCGTGGATCCTACTTGCTGAACTTTAAACTATGCTTTGGCATTGACTTTTATTACTTATGTAGCTTGCATGCAATATGTGGTTTGAAGTTGCAGACTTTTTAGTGGGCTTTATATGCCTGCACCTATTCAAATTAGTGGACTGCTCTACCACCTTATGGGTTCTCGCGTGCCACTGCACCACTGATATTATATGGCGTGTGGCTAATCTTATGCCACCCCCCCTCTTGTCCCCTGGTTAACCTGATTATATTATTTGGCTCTGGCACCATCATGCTGGCTGGTTCTCCGCATCACATTGCAGCCATAGGTACCATGTAATGTTGTGGTCACAGGCAACCAGCTCCTATAGTGCTCAATTGGGGTGGTTACCCAATTTCTCCCCTTATTTTTCTCCCTTCTTCTGGCCTCCTCCCTCCACCCCCTCCTCCCCTAGGGGTTGTGTTATGCACCCAGGGATTGTTTACCAGAGGAGAAGTGAGTTTTCTTAGTTGTCGTCTTCCTCTCTTGCCCTTGAGCACTGAAGCTTGCATAGCTGTGGGTACTGCCTTTTTTTTTTGTACCTTCTTTCACAAAAGCCTCTTTCGCTCTTAGTGTATGAATGCTTGTTAGAATTGTTGTACTGTCTCTGCCTAGGCAGTTACTCTGATTTTGATGGAATTACAATAACTGTATTGTGTTTAATGCTGTTAGTATTACTGTTTACAAATTCTCTTTTCTATTTTTACAGATTTTGTGCACTCCTTGTTTTTGTTCTTTCCTTGTGATTAGAGTGTTCTCTGTCCTGGTACACCTTTGAACATTCCTTTTTGAGCAGTGCAGTTATACCTCCCTGGTACTCAGCAGCACCTGTAGCTGTCAGGAATCAGGTTTGCAACCCCCAAGCTCCATTTCTTGACATTCCCTAATTGTTTTGTCTCTAGGTGGGTAAGTACCCTGATATTTCTTACCTGTGTGATACTATCCAAGGTTCAAGGTCTACATCTGGTATTATGGAATGTTAAAGGTCTCAACCATCCTATAAAGCATGCTAAGGTGATTCAATACCTTTGTTCTCTCTATACAGATGTAGCCCTTTTATAAGAAATGCACCTTCTTAGTAAATCCATTCCCTGGCTTAAAAAATCCTGGGTTGGTGCTGTTCATGCTAGTTCCACCACTTCTAAATCCAAGGGGGTCACTATCCTTATCTGTCGGTCCAGCACGTGGGTAGTGGAGGAGTCCAGATCTGACTCTCAAGGCCAATGGGTTATGGTTAGACTGGCCTCCCCAAATGGGAAACTGATCCTGGGCAATGTGTATGTTCCCAGCACTGACCAAGCAGACTTTTTCCCCAGTTTGAGTCAAGCCATTTCCACCTTGGAGCAGGCTAACACTACTACTCCTCTACTATTGGGAGCGGACTTTAGCCTAGTATCCGATATTTTCTTGGATAAGTCTAAACCCACCCCCCAGACACATCCTAGAGCCCATGCTTTCCTACAAGAATTGCAAAAAGAGTGGAGCCTAATAGATGTCTGGAGGCAAGACAACCCGTTGGGGCGAGACTACTCCTACTTCTCTGCTTCCCATGGGGTACACAGTTGCATTGACTATTGGTTGGCTAACACTGCAGCATCTACTGGAGTAATGAACAATTCCATAGGTAGTATCATTATATCAAATCATGCGCCCATGTTGACTACCTATATCCCCCCTGGGGCAGCTGTCCACCAGTTCAAGATGGAGATGTAACCCTCTATTAGTCAAAGATCCAGAATTCAAGCGAGATATGCTGAAAGCCACTTAGGACTACTTCACTCTTAATTTGGACTGTGGAGTTTCTGCAAGCACAGTATGGGAGGCTTTTAAGGCTAATCTCAGGGGCCATATTATTGCTTTTGCAGCACACCAGAGTAAAGCCCGAAAGAAATCTTTGGATAGGTTACAATCAGAACTCACTGGGCTGGAGACTCACTTTAAAGCCTCCCCTGCCTGCTGCTGCCAGAGATGCATCCCTGACTTGTAGAATATTAGGGCTCAAATACCAAATTAACGCTCTGCTACATCACAAAGCAGAATGGCTTTTGCTTAGATCAAAGCACACTTATTGGGAGGGGGGATAAAGGCAGCAAGCTTTTAGCCTACCAGTTGTGTAAGCAACAGGCTCCTGCTAAAATCCATGCACTCCGCACATCCTCAGGCTTGATTACCACTGACCCAGCAGGTATTAATGAGACTACGAGTCTTTTCTACCAATCCCTGTACAAATCCCAATCCTCCCAATCATCAACCCAGCTGTCCCAAAATCTAAATCAGTTCTGCCAGCATTTCACCATACTTACCTTGCCTCTGGAACAAGTTACTCTTCTAGATGCCCCAATTACTGTTCCTGAGATAAGACAGACTCTATCTCAGATGACCAAGGGCAAAGCCCTGGGACGTGATGGGATGACCGTTGAATTATATCAAGTATTGGAACAAGAGATTGCCCAACCACTGCTGCTAGCTCTGCAGGATGCTCAATCCTCAGGTTCCCTCCCTGCCACAATGAAGGAAGCCCTCATTATTCTTCTACCCAAGATATCTACCGACCCCCTCAAATGCACTAATTTCCACCCTATATCCCTACTACCTGTGGATACTAAAATTCTGGCCAAGATCTTAGACACTAGAATGCATAATGTCCTTACCTCCTTAATTCATCCCTCGCAGGTGGGGTTCATGCCAGAAAAGGTGGGCTCCGATAACACCAGGTTACTACTTAACCTGAAATGGTTGGCGGCTTGGTCCAAGATCCCTATGGCTGCTCTAGCTGTCGACTTTGCTAAGGTGTTCGATTCAGTTGAATGGAACTATTTACATGAAGTTCTCCTTCTCTGTGGCCTTGGTCCTCAGTTCTGACTCTGGGTTTTGACACTTTATAACGCTCCCGTGGCTAGAGTTTTAACAAACTCAGACATTTCCCCATCTTTCCCACTTTATAGAAGTATCCACCAAGGGTGCCCTGTGTCACCTCTCCTGTTCTTGGTCACCCTAAACTCATTGATCAGGGTACTAGCCAGTGCTGATGGTCTCTTGGGTATCCCAACCCATGGTGATTCATATGCAGTGGCGGCATACGCCGACAACCTTCTACTTACTTTGCCTCACCCCCAGCAGTCCCTCCTGGTAGCTTTTTCAGTCCTTTGAGACTTTGTCTTACTTTCTGGGCTACAGGTTAACCAGCGGAAAACCACTTTAGCCCCACTTAATTCACTCTGCACCCAGGAGTGTCTTCAGGGTCCAGAACTGAGTTGGGCGGCCCAAGGCTTCACCTATCTTGGGATTTATATCCCTACAAGCTGGGTGGACTTTGAACCTTCCAGTTTTACCCCTCTCTTGAAGCAACTAAACACAGAAGTGGAGCATTGGTGTAAGCTACATTTATCACTCCCTGGCAAAGTGGCCGTCATACACATGCTTCTCCTCCCCAGAGTCACATATTTGTTCAATAATCTTCTGACATATCTCTCTCCTAAACTATTCTCCTCTCTCAAAAAATTGGTATCCTCCTTTCTGTGGGAAGGAAAGATGTACAGGTGGGGGAAACACAAGTTAAAAGCACACTGGTCCAGTGGAGGTCTAGGCATCCCTTGGTTCCAGGGCTACCACTTGGTGAGCGTGGTCACCCAAGCTACAAAATGGTTTACACCTATGGGCACATCTCCCCCATTGTACTGTACTGTAAAAACAGTTGGTGAGACCCCATCTGGAGTACTGTGTGCAGTTCTGGAGACCCCATCTCCGCAAAGACATAGACAGAGTAGAGGCTGTCCAGAGGAGGGCAACCAAAATGGTACAGGGTCTGCACCAGAAGACATACAAAGAAAGGCTAAAGGAACTTAATATGTATACCCTTGAGGAAAGAAGGGAGAGAGGGGACATGATAGAAACCTTCAAGTATTATCAAGGACCATATTATGGACTAGGTGGAGCTACAGGGGAAACAGGATAAGTCCCAACATGGATTTACTAAGGGACATTCATGTCGAACCAATTTATTGGAATTCTACAGTAAAGTTAGTAGATCACTTGATGAAGGCAGCTCAGTGGATGTGATATTCTTAGACCTAGCAAAGGCATTCGATAAGGTACCTCATGAAAAATTGACTAAAACTATTTCTAATTTAGGGATACATCCCAAAATACTAAACTGGGTGGGAGATTGGCTGTCTGCTAGGAAACAGAGAGTATGTGTCCTTGGATAAATGTCTGACTGGGCAGCAGTCACTAATGAGGTCCCACAGGGATACGTATTGGGACCATTGCTGTTTAATCTTTACATGTCAACTATGCAGGTAACAGCTGACATATGGATTTCTAAATTTGCTGATGATTCACGCATAGGCCATCCAGTTAATAACATATCTGATGCTTCAAATTTACAGTTAGCACTTGGAGAATTGGATTTATGGGCAAAGGAAAATGGGGCCACCTTTAATGTGGAAAAGTGTAAGGTTATGCACTTTGGTAAAAAAAATCCAGAAATAAATTATAGTTTGGGTGGTAATATCCTTAAAGTGGTACATGAGGAAATGGACTTGGGTATAAGGGTCACCAAAGACCTCAAGTTCCACACACAGTGCAATTTAGTGGTCAAGAAGACAAATAAAATTTTGGGATGCATACATAGACATATTAAAAGCAGGAAGAGAGAGGTGTTGCTCCCTTTGTATACCTCACTTGTGAGGCCACATATGGAGTATTGTGCGTAGTTCTGGGCACCAGGCTATAGAGAGGATATTGGAGCCCTGGAGAGGGTGCAGCGAAGGGCTACTAGAAAAATATCTGAAGTTAAGGAGATGACATACGAGGACAGGTTGAAGAAGCTGGATTTATATCCCCTGGAATATCATAGAATGAGAGGAGACGTGTCTAGTTTTTCAGGCATTATCTGATAATCAGCTTTGGGAGCAATTGGACCTGCATCTTAGGGTTCAGTCATATAACACTCGTGCCCACCACTTACAGTTGAAGGTGGGTAGATGTAGGGCAAAATCGTATTTGTTTTGGTTCTCAAATAGGGTGGCAAGAGTTTGGAATGACTTACCAATTGAGGTGGTAGCTAGTCAGAATATGACATCTTTCAAACAGTCTTTGGATATTTGTTTTGAGGGGCAGTAATATAGTGGGATATTAAATCCAAAGCTTAAGCAAGCCAAATGGACATTAGTCTTTATAGAGCTCTGTATTACCAATGTTACCAATGTTACCTCAAGGGAATCAACAAAGTCCATGAGGGTAGCATCTTTCAGAAAAAGCAATGTGCCAGAACAAGGGGGCACAATTTGAAGATAGAGAGGTGATGGCTCAGAAGTAATGTGAGGAAGTATTTTTTCACAGAGAGGGTTGTGGATGCATGTAACAGCCTCCCTGAAGAAATTGTGGAGTCAAGAACAGTGGGGGAATTCAAGAATGCATGGGACAGACATAAGGCAGTCCTAGTTGGGGGTAGGAGGAAGTAAGCTGTTGGTTAACTAGGCTCTGCAGCTTATCTGTTAGGTAGGAAAATGGGCAGACTAGGTGGGCCAAGCAGTCCTTATCTGCTGTCAAATTATATGTTTCTATGTTTCCATTGTGGGTCAGTACTGAATCTGGCATGTTAACCCCCACCCCACTCAGATCCCTGTTGGGCTCAGGTGGTCCATCTGACAAGGGACTATCCCCCGTTATATCCGAATCTCGTTATGCCTGGTGTCATTGCATGACCTTATCCCATACCCTCAAAGAAGCATGGCCCCCCCCCTTGAGATATGCTGAGCTATAGCAGAACAATTTTATCACCATTGGGGGGAACCCATTAAATGGCCAGCTTGGAAAACCAAAGGAATCTGGTATATGCAAGATCTGATGCTGCCTGACTCAGACACTATGCTGTCCTTTACTCAGCTAAAGCAGAAATTTCATCTTCCCAATACTGACTTTTGGTGGTTCCTTCAAATACACGGGCATTATTAATGACCTATCATCTCAGTATAGATCAGAAAGTAAATGGGCATGGCTTGCCTCCTTGCACAAATCCCCTTCCTCTAGAGGTTGTATAGGCAATTATTATGCCACCTGGCAAGACGCTCAGGCTGACACCACTGAACATTGCAGGGCTAAGTGGGAAGCCAATATGGTTACGGCTGTTTCTGAAAACCTCTTGGTCTCGTTGCCTTACGGAAGCACATAAAGGGTATAGAGACTCCAAGAGCCAATTCCTGCAGCTCAAAATTCTTTTGCGCTGGTACAGAACTCCAGCTGTCCTACACTCAGCGGGGAATCCTACCCAAGTCCAACTGTTGGAGATGCCAGCAACCAGATGCCCATCTGCTCCATATATTATGGACCTGTCCTCAAATAGCACCCTTTTGGACTACCATTGCTCATGAGTGCTCAAGGGTCCTTAACATTAGGGAGCTACCTTTAGACCCTAAACTGCTTTTAGGTGACTCATCCGGGTTAACCCCTTTGCCCAGGACACATAGAGAATGGATTATGCTAGCACTGCTAGAAGCTAAGAGGCTTATACTAATGCACTGGAGACAGATACATAACCCAACTATAGCTATGTGGTCTGCTGCTATGGCTCAGTTGGTCCTCCTGGAGAGGCTGTCCTATGTAAACCAAGATCAACTATACTATTTCTCAAAGAAATGGGGTGCTTACCTTCATTCATCACTTTGTAAAACTTCTTCCCCCCCAGGAACCCCCCTGCTAAGACAGTTATAGGTTAATAATGACTCTACCTGTGTTTACTGCCTATGGGAGGTTATAATTAGCACTGTTCTTCTACTCAGTTCCACCTAGTATTTTCTCTCCTCTGCTGTACTGGTCCTTTATTGTGGCCTACATGATACTGATACACGAAATGTAACACTTATTGCTTTGTGTAATCCTTTTGTCTCACATGGGACTGTAGTGTAAGGCATATGATGTCTGAAGTGTACCACCAAAAATTGCAAAATATTTAATAAAATTTTCTATGATAAAAAAAAAAGAATTGGGTCTGTTGTTGATGCTGGTTATCATCTTCTCCAAACATTGGTTAAAAAGGGGTTTATGTAGTCACTCTTGATATGATAGGATGTCTTGTTCCAGCTAATACCTAAGGACTACCCATTTAACTGAAATCAAGATCATGGTTATTGAGTACTTCTGTTCTTTTACTGAAATCCCACTGTAATCCCCTACAGTACACACCTCTGGGGTAAATAAATGGTTGATACCAAAAACAGGATCAACTTTAGATTTAATGGCCTCCCATATGATGCAAACTTTACAGTACTTCTAAAACATATGAAGTAGGTGCCCTCGCCCCCCTACACACACACATCTAGTGCAATCCAGTGAATAAATGTGACCTATTTTGAACATTTTTTGAGGAGTATAATATAAATTGTTAAGAATATAAAACTGTGTGGGTGCACAATTTATCACTGGTTGTATAGTCATACAAATCCTGCCAAATGTGATTCCAATTAAACTGACTATTGAGAAAAGCCCAATCACAATAATAGCATATCCCAGTTATGTGAGGAAATAAGCCATTAAGAATTAAGATATATAAATGAGATATGGTGTGGGGTTGAGAGGCCATGTCCACAGCAGAATCTATAAATTCATTGTAATTAGTATGTTAAGGCTCTGGACCTAAATGTGCCATTGTGGCCAAATGGCCAAGGTCATCCCTTTACATAAAGGAGGTGACCCCTCACAACCGGGCAACTAAGACCCACCTCCCTCCTCCCCACTCTCTCCAAACCTCAGGAGACTCTTATCTCCAAAAGGCTAAACTCCTTCCTGGATGACTCCAGCACATTTAGCCCCTTTCAGTCTGGCTTCAGATGCATCCATTCCACCTCCCCCGCTTTGCTTCACCTAACAAATCATGTTCATTCCATCATGGATAAGGGCCATCTCAACTTGGTGATCTTCATTGACCTTGCCAAGGCCTTTAATTTGGTCTCCCACAATCTCCTCCTACATAAACCATCCTCCATTGGTCTCTGCCCCTCCTCCACAGCTTGATTCAAATTGTATCTGTTGGACAGATGCCAATATGTTCAAGTAGGCCATGCAACTTCCTCCTACTTCCCATTTGTGCCGGCATCCCTCAAGGCTTAATCCTGGGCCCCACCCTCTTCTCCATCTTTGTAAATGATCTTCCCTCCACCTGCTCCCCCACCCATCTGCACATGGACGCTGATGACACCAACATCTATGCCTCCAGCCCCTCCCTCGAGGAGAATCAATCATCCCTGCAAGTTTCTTTCATAACCGCTCTCAAGTGGTTCAAGGCTAACTGACTGAAGAGTAACACAAAAAGAAACTGTAGCCATGGCCTTTGGCTCCACCCAAAAACTAGCCAAACTCCCGTTCCTCTCATCCTTCATGTCCATGGACAACACAAATATCGAAATGGTTCAATCTTTCAAATATCTAGGGATCTGGCTAGATCCTAAGCTAGATTTCTCTCTTCATGTTGACATACACTCCAAGCTCCAGCCCAATTTGGGAGCATTGCAAAGAATCAAAGACTGTCTCTCCCTACCTATCCACAAGCAGATTGTTATCAAGCTAATCCTCCCCTCTATAGACTATGCTGATGCAGTCTACAGCTCGGCCCCCAAATTGTCTTTTTCAAAACTAGACCCCCTTTACAATGCCTTCTGTCATTTCGGCTCCAACCTCTCGTATCATACTCATGCTCCCTGTACTCTGCCCTATCCCCTCCTCTCTAGAAAATCGACACCAAGCTCACTGTGCTGCTTTTGTCAGTAAGTTCTGATTCAGTGCACTCCCCCCTTATTTCTCAAACCTTCAATCCCCCAATCTACATCAGGCTATCACCTCTGAACCCACTACTCCCACACCATCTCTCTCCCCCAATCCCACTCGCAATCTGGAAAGTAGCCTTCTCCTTCAGACTTCCTGACCTTTGGTATTACCTTCCCCACTCCATCCGCCTCACTCCCTTACTATCAATGCTCAAAAGGCATTAAAAATGTCACCCACCCCCTGACTGCAACTGCTCCTCATCCAACCCACCTTGATTCCCCCTCTGAGCCTCCCTCTCCCCTCCATATACCTCCCACCATCTTTCCTCACATCTGCCTCCTGCCCCCTCTTGCCCTACTCTTTGGTAATCTTTCCATCCCTGTCCACACAACCTCATCAAACCTCCCGTCCTCCTCCCTCCTCCCTACTGCTGTATCAAGCCTAGCCACCTTTCTCTAAAATGTGCTATGTAAGTTAGCTTAACCAAGAATATTCCTATGTTAATGCAATGCATCATTTATTGTATAAAAGTGTCTGTCGCACTTCATTTGTAAACCTTTTCTAATATATCTATAACTGTATACAGTATATGCTTATTGTGATTTCTATGTCAAACCTGTTCTTCCAGATATTTTCATGACTGTTGTTATAAATTGTCTACTGTAATCCCCATCACCCCCCCCCCCGGGTCACACCTGGAAACAAGCCTCGGCTCAGTGTACCTTTCCCAGTTATCAAATTTTAAATCAATAAATTGCATGTTTAGGTTGAAACATCGTAAAGAGAGAACTATTTTATAACTTAAATGCATGGCAGATGTCTTGCAGTGGCATAAAATTACCATCTTGGAGCAGGTGGCTCACGCTATCAATTTCCAGCTGAGTTAGCCTATTCCTGGTGAGTAATTTACCACCCACCTAGAAATTAGGGTTCCCAAACACTGGCCGTGTAATATCCTTAACAAAGTGGTAACACAGAGCCCTTCCCAGTTGCAGGTGTACCCTAAGAGATATACCAAGTAAAGAGTTCCTGACCTCTTTGGGTAGTGTTCTAAAACTAACAAAAGGGCAATGCAGAAGATGACAAACCCAGTTTCTCAATGGCTTCTGTTTCAAAGTCCAGCCAAATGGATATGTACTAAGAGGTGATCTCATCTTCTTTACATACCATCCACCTAAAGTATTTGTTGGCATGACTGGCAAAGTAATATGTCATGAAATGAAGCAATCTAAGCCTCCCTCCCTCCCACCATTTGGAAATGGCCAGTTTGTTGTAAGCCATTCTATGGTGTTTACTTAGCCAAATAAAGTTGGATATAAGGGCATGAATGTTCTAAAACCACTTTAGGGGAAGGTAAATGTTAAGCAAATTCAGGGGATAAAATAAATGGGGAAAATGTTCACTGTGATAATATTTATTCTGCCCCAGAGTGGTAAGGGGAGAGATTTCCATCTGTAGAAGGTCATCAATATCTAACTTTTTAAGCTGCAACTGTTTCCTAGTTATATGCAACCCCAGATATTTGATCTGTTGGGGGGGCCCAGGACAGACCTTTTGTAAGTACATCTGCCTTAAAAACTCCAGCGTTCAGTAGCATCACTACCATTTTGTCAGTATCTGACGTGTTTTCTACAAAATCATGGACACCATCAGAAGTGAAAGAGGAGGGCACTAAGATAGATTGGAAATCTAGAAGGAAAAATCAACCTTCTGTATAAAAGGAGGGGTTACTTGAGACTTTGTGCAGCTTGATGTTTCTTTTCACATTTTGTCATGCAGAAATTGAAAGTAGCCTCTTTTAATGTTTGCAGTATCAAGAACTACAAAAGGAGAGTTGCTGCTTTATCTGTTTTCAGCATTCCTATTTTCACATTATTTTAATGCAGGAAACAATGCTGTCATCTCTCCTTGATGTGGAACAGATTAAAAAGAGGCTGGATCTTGGGTCCTTCTGATTGGACCTTTGGAGCAGATAAGGTGAATGGTTTTGGGTGTTTTGTTTCCTGGGATAAAGTTTTCAGTCACACACATAGTAGATATTGGCCCAGGGAGGGCTTTATTATTAGATTTTATAGATGATGAAGTAGAATTCTGCTTAATTCTTATGCTCCTCAGACAAAAGCTGGCCTAATTGCTGTGTTTGAAAGTATTAGGTCATATTTATTAACAGCAAAACAAACAATATGGGGCGTAGATTTCAATTGTGAGTTGGATATTGGTACACAGGGAAAACTGCAAAAAAATACTTATTGTGATACGTCTGCTTTAAAAAGAATCTATGACGCCGGTGTGACAACCCCAACTGCGATGTTCGCTACAGTGCTGGGAACCCGTTGACACCAACCATGACGTGACCCCAAATTGACTGGCAACATCTTGACGGACAATGCTGGGGGGCTGCACTCCCCCTGCTATATATATCTAACTCCATGTTGCACAGACAGTGGAGTTAGATATTTACCCCCCCATCGCCCTAAAGTGTCTTGAAGCAAAACCCCCATTGCTGCTGATTTAGTCACAGTTGGGGGTTCACTGTGGGGGGTTTGCTGTCTGGGTGTCATTGTAGTGGTGGCATGCCCTTTAAAAAAATACAGTGACAAATGCAGGTTTATTGATGCATATCAGGCCTCACACAATGATGGAAGTTATACATATTAGAGAAATACATTTTCTACTAGGATTGATTATTTTGTTGCATCACAAAGACTGAATCCGGTGACCTTTAAATTAATACCATCAAAGTTATCAGGTCATGTCACTTGGACTGTGGTTTATCAATGGATAATGTTCCCTTACAGTCCTCCCCAAGTAGTGGCAGATTAAGAACAAATACTTTGCTGTTAGATTCTTTGGAAATACGCTTAAAATTATTTAATTTATTAACAGCTAGGAAGTCGGTATTTTGCCTTTATGATGACCCCTGGACATGGTGGGAACATACAAAACTGGACATAAATGAACTATTTTCAAAACATGTGAAATAGAAAAGGCAGACTAAGTATTTATTTAAAATACAGAGATCAGCTATATAAACTTCTTTCTAAATCTGGAACAGAAGGGGAATTGTACAAACAACAAACTATGACATCATATGCTAATATGTTAAACTACAATATGATAAGACTGCCTCTCTAGAGGCAGAGTTTAAATATGGAACACAAAAAAAACACACATTTAGCGATCCTTATGCTGCTTGTAAAAGCTGAATAGATTATATGATTTTACAGGCTGTAGAAACAAATAGAGGGGAAATGGTGACAACTAATAATGAAATTATACAGTTGGTGCAGCAGTTTCTGGATAAAAGTTTTAGTACTGGGTTTATACTGAACAGCCAGATATGTAGATTCTTATAGTATGTGCCCCTATGCTAACTTTAAACACTGCACAACTGACAGAACTCACAACTGATCAGTCTAAGGAGGATATTTTTAATATCATTTCTACATTAAATACTGTCTCTTTTCCAGGTACAGATGGCATACCTGATGAATTTTATTAAGCTTTTTTAGATCCTGTGAATGACATGTTATTACCAGTATATAAATATGTATTGTCAATTTCAAAGACCATACTCTCTTTTGGGAAATCTGTCTAAATCTTTCTATATAAAAGGGAAACAAAAGCAACCTGAAAAATCGGAGGTCAATTAGGTTTTTGAATTGTGATTTTAAAATCTTATCTAAACTGCTTAGTGTACAATTACAAAAGGCTGCAAAAGCATTAGTTGAGCCTGCGCAGACTTGTTTGATCCCAGATAGAAATATTAACCATACTTTATACACTCTGAGATGTTGTTGAGCTTGAAAATAAAAAGAAGTTGACTGTTTATGGTTTGTCTCTGGTTCAAGAGAAAGTGTTTGATGAAGTTTCACAGTTTTCTTTTTGAGGTATTGGAAAAGTATGTTATACAGTACCGCAGGTATTCTGTACTTGGATACAGAGACTATATGATGGAGCAGAAGTGGTTCCTTATGTAAATGGGTTGGCCTCTAAAATTCTGAAAGGCAACATCAGGGGGCTACATAGATACATAGATACATAGACAGTGTCGGCAGATAAGGGCCTATGGCCCACCTAGTCTGCCCATTTGAGCTTGTAAGTTCAGTTTGTTTTCCTAGAAGTCTATTTCCCCTTACCCCTGACCTCTAGAATTCCTTTATGTCTATCCCATGCATTCTTAAATCCTGTGATTGTTTCAGCCTCACCACTTCCTCTGGCAGGGTGTTCCACTTGTCCACCACCCGTTCTGTGAAGAAATTCTTTCTCATGTTTCCTCTGAATCGTCCTCCCTCCAACTTCATCCCATGCCCTCTAGTCCTGAAACATCTTTTCGCTTAAAAATAGTGTTTTCCTGCGCCTGTTCCTCCCTGTAAGATACTTGTATGTCTCTATCATATCCCCTCTCTCCCTCCTCTCCTCCAGGGAGTACATGTTCAGTTCCTTCAACCTGTCTTCATAGGATTTGTGATGCAACCCATGCACCATCTTTGTTGCCCTCCTCTGAACCTTCTCTACCCTGTCTCGTCCTTACGTGAGTATGGTTTCAGAACTGTACACTGTACCCAGGTGGGGCCTCACTAGTGTCTTGTATAGCGGAATTATGACCTCCTTTTCCTGCTGGTGATGCCCTGCCTATACATCCCAGCATCCTATTTGCTTTACCTGATGCCTTGTCACACTGTTTCCTACCTTGAGGTCATCAGAGATGACAACCCCAAGATCCTTTCCTGCTTGGTGCATGCTATATCCTCACCCCCAACTGATAAATTGTGCAAGGGTTTTGTGCCCCATATGCATTATCTTGCACTTCTTTGCATTGAATTTCAACTGCCAAACCCTTGACCATTCTTCAAGTTTCTGCAGGTCCCTTCTCATTCTGTCTACACCCTCTGGTGTGTCTACTCTGTTACAGAGCTTTGTGTCATCAGCGAACAGTGAAATTCTGCCTTCTATATCCTGTGCAATGTCACTGATGAAGATGTTGAATAGGACGGTCCCAGCACTGATCCCTGTGGTACCCCACTGGTCACTTCTTCCCTCTGTGGAGTGACAGCCATTTACCACCACCCTCTGTGTCCTGCCACCCAGCCAGTTACCTACCCACCACACTACTGTCCTGCCCACACCCATATTCCCAGTTTGTGTAATAGTCTTCTATGTGGCACAGTGTCAAAGGCCTTGCTGAAGTCCAGATAGGCCATGTCCACTGCCTCCCCTGATTCACCTCCCTAGTCACCCAGTCAAAAATTCAATGAGGTTGGTCTGACACATGCCTCCCCTGGTGAAACCATGCTGCCTTGGGTCCTGTAGTCCATTGACAACCAGATGTTCCACCAATCTCTCCTTCAGTAGTGCTTCCATGATCTTTCCCACTACCGAGGTGAGGCTGACTGGTCTGTGGTTCCCGCTTCCTCTTTGTTCCCACTTTTGTATAAGGGACTACATCTGCTATCCTCCAGTCTTTGGGTACCTCCCTGTTTCCAGTGACTGGCTGAACAGGATAGCCAGAGGTTCAGCCACCACCTTTTAGTTCTTTTTATGATCCTGGGTGCACCCCATCTGGCCCCATTGCTTTGTCAACTCTTATTACTTCCAGTTCCTTCCAGGACCCTTTCTGTGTAAAGGGACTTGTGTCCATTTCTGCACCATTCTCACCCCTTGTACTCCCTTCAGACCCATTACCCCCCTCTTCCTTAGTAAAGACTGAGCAGAAATACCTGTTCAATATGTCAGCTTTACTGTTGTCATCCTCCACGCTGCTCCCATCCTCCCCCTTCAGTCTAACTATCCCTCCCTTTGTCCTTCTTTTTTCACTTATGTACCTGTAAAAGGTTTTGTCACCTTTAACCACTGATTTTGCAATGTGTTCTTCTGTCTGAGCTTTGGCTTCCCTTACTGACTTCCCTGCCTCCCTTTGTTTCTCCTGGTACTTCTCCCTATCCCCTTCTGCCTGTGTCTTTTTGTATTGCCTGAATGCAGTCTTTTTGGCTTTCACTTTCTTTGCTACCTCTTTGGAAAACCATAATGGTCTCCTCTTTCTTTTCCTCTTGCTAACCTGCTTAATGCATAATTCTGTTGTTCTTATAATCCCCATTTTAAATACTGCCCACTGTTCCTCAATCCCTGATTCCTGTCCCATTCCTTAATGCCTCTTTCAAGCATCTCCCCATTTTCCCAAAGTCTGACCCCTAAAATCCAGGATACGTGTTTTTGTGTGGTTTGGTTCTGCTCTTTCTGTGATTTCAAACCACAATGACTGGTGGTCACTGTTACCCAGGTGCTCCCCCACTGTTACCCCCATCACACTGTCCTGTTTGTGAGCACAAGGTCCAGTATTGCCTTCTGCCGAGTTGGTTCCATGACCAGTTGCTTGAGGAAGGCACCCTGAAGGGAGTCCAGGATAAATCTGCTCCTAGTTGATGCTGCTGCTGGGATGCTCCAGTCCACATCTGGTATATTGAAGTCTCCAACCAGTACTACCTCACCCTTGTCTGCCATCCTTTGGATGGCTAGCATCAGCTCCTATCTGTTTCTTCCTCCTGGGCTGGTGGTCTATAGACCACACCTGTGCGGATGGCTGGCCCCATTTTCCTTTCCAGCTTAACCCACAGTATCTCTCCCCCATTTTGTTCCTCCTGGATCTGCGTGGCCCTTATGTCATTTTTCACATACAGTGCCATCCTCCCCTTCCTGCCTGCTCTGTCTCTTCTGAATATGTTGCAGCCAGGTATGGCCATCTCCCAGTCATGGTTATCATTACACCAGGTTTCAGTGATGGCCACAATGTCCAGGTCTGACTGTACCATGACAGCCTCCAGATCTTCCATCTTGTTGCTAAGGCTCCTGGCATTTGCACATGGCTTTCCATGATTTGACCTCCTAGACTGCTTCACTGTTCTACTCAGCCCCTTCCTTGGTTGTCATTTATCCCTGGTTCTCCTTGCTGTCTGCCCTTCTGCTGAATTTTGCCCTTTTCTGCTTATCCACCTTTTGGACACTAATCTCCAACTTTTGCACACTGCTTTGCAGAGATAGCCACTCCTCTGGTTCACTGGTTCCATTACTAGCTGTGGGGGTGAGCAAGTAGGTACCATCCTTGCTGGCCTGCCACCCCTTTGCTAGTTTAAATGCTGTCAATGTAGCATTTAAACTTATCATTGAGTGCTTGGATTCCCTCCAGGATGGATGCAGGCCATCAGGCTTGAACAAACCTCCATCCTCCAGATGGGTCCCCAGTCACCAATGAATCCAAACCCTTCCTCACAGCACCAGTTCTTCAACCATGAGTTAAAGTTCCGGTGCATGCACTCCTATGCTCTCCCTTGCCTCTCACAGGTAGTACTTCTGAGAAAGTGACAGAAGTAGCTACTTGCTTGAGACCCCTCCCCAGTTTCCTAAACTCTTCCTTAACTTCCTTTGGCTCCCCATTTGCCAAGTCATTAGTACCTAGGTGGATAATGACATCCAGCTCACCCTCCTGTCTTGCCTTCCCAGTGATCCCCAGTATCTTCCTTCCATCCCTCCATGCCGTGGCACCTGGTAGGCACCTCACCTCCCTGTCCTCCCCCTCCTGTGTTCCTAGCTGGATCCCTCTTATGATGGAGTCCCCCACCAGGATTCGCTTCCTCCTCCTCTGGGGTCCACTGCTTTCCCACTGAGGTCACCTCCTTGCCTAACCTCCACATCCTTTCCTTCCACTTCCCTGGGTACCTCTATTTGGTTGTCCTCATTTGCCAGTGTGGCATATGAGTTCTTGAGAGGAATAGGATCTGGGATGTGCCTCTGTCTGACTGCTCTAACCCTCCCTGAGCCCACTGTCGTCCAAGTGCTCCTCGTTCTCGGCATCCTTTGAGGCAGCTGCATTGGACTGGGTGGTTCCTGGACAGGGGTGATGGTACTCCTGACCCAGTTTACTTCCGCTCTGAGTCTGGCTACCTCATCCCTCAGTCCCGAGAGATGCATGCAGATAGGGCAGCACCTCAGTGTCCAGAAGGTCTGCCTGAATACGGCTGAATAGGGCTGTCTTTTAAGCCATCTTCTATATACTTTTGTTTTGGACCCCTGATTAGACAAATACTGTAGTCCAAGAGGTAATGGGAGTGACCCCTCTGGAACAACAACTCCATTGAAAATCTCTGCATTTGCAAATGATATCTGTCTTTTTGTGAAGGCTGTACCTTTGGGGAAAGCTGCCATGAAAATAGTGGAAGCTTTTTCAAAACTTTCAGGAGCTAAGGCAAACATTAACAAAAGTATGGGCCTGTATCTTGGTGATCCCACAGCTGCTGTGGACAGAGTGGTTGATGTAGCCATTTCCCCCAAGCCCATTAACATTTTAGGTAAATATTTTGGACCCAGAGATTTACAGTTAATTGGAAGGAAAAACTAAAATTGAGTGGAATAAAGTATGTGCATGGAAAATCTGAAAGTTTTCAAAACTAAATTGAATAATGATTATTAAGATTTTTATTTGTGCCACTTTTTAGATATCCTAGTTTTATCCCCCCCCCCCAGAAGCTTTGGGAGCACAGACCTATAGTATTTTGTTCCAAATGTTTTTGGGGAGTAGACTGAACTCCATTAAATGGGAATTTATATATCTCCCTCTTAAGCATGGAGGCCTTAATATGACTGATTCAATTGTTTTTTGCATACCATTTTTTCCATCTTAGTATAAAAGTTAGGTTGGAAACTGGCACAGACCCTTGGCTGGATTGGCTGTACTGTTTACTAGGTCCTTACTTAGCATGCTTGGTAACAGAACCTCCAGAATTGGTTGCCTCATTATAGATTCTAACTTATGCAGTCCTAGTCTGTGTAAACTAAAAATTTGGAAAGTTACAAAACAGTCCATTCTTACTTCTTGCAAACAGCACTTGTACCAAGAAACCATTGGGGATATACACATTGGGATTATGGAATTTCCCCTGTGCAGTCCAGTTAAAACTAGTAAGGTATTAGTGGTCACTATAAATACTATGGTCACTCAAAAAGTATGGCATGTGATAAGGCCGAGATGTCATGGGCATCTTGGGGTTAAGGGGAACATGAAACACAAGTCCTTTGCTGAATGCATGTATCCCTGTCCTGAATGCATGCAGGTGGTGGAAACACAAGAGCATTTCTTTTTCTTCCTGTAAACTTTTCCATTTTCTATATCCATCAGTTAGAGCCATATGGGATGGGTGCCTAACAAATCAATTGTCTTGACTTGCTATAAAATGTGAAAAGAGCATGCACACAGAGAGTGAGCTACAGGACAGAATCAGCTACCTGTCCTTCTTGGTCAAACACAAAGAAAAAGCAAAGGAATGGACACCAACCCCCAAAAAATTACACTCCTCAGTGAATTTAGCCTGACAGGGTGAAAATGTCTGACTAAAAAAAAAAAAACTTAAGATGAACTCCAGAACATATATTGCAAAGTATACAAGCTCCACCATAAAAATGTCACCACTAAAAGTATGTGTAATAGTGTTGTAGCAAGCCAAGACTTTTGGGGGAATCCTCAGGAAAAAAAACTCCAAGCATACAAAGTTCAAAGAAACAAAACTTTTCTTTACTTCAGTGCCAAACAAGGGTTCAGAGCAAAGTCAGGAAATGGTGCACACTAGGAAAGGTGGTGCTAGAGCCAAAGCAGCCAGCCCAAACTTTAGACACAAAACAAGAAAGGCTCAGCACTCAGTTCAGCATATTCAATGTGCAAAACTGCAAATTTTATTCTGGCAAAATGACTGTGGAAAAAACAGGGTTCAGAGCAGCTTACTCTGGCAGAGCAAATACAAAACAAAGTTCTTTTTAACATGATTTAGCTCTCCAGCTCACAGCAGCCTTGTTCTCTCTCTCTCTCTCTCTCTCTCTCTCTCCCCCAAATCCTCCCTCTTGCTCTGTCTGGCTCATTTTTTCCCTTCTCCCACAGGGATTTCCAGGCCTGCATACAGCCAATGCATATGGCCTTTAAGGGGCCAGGCAAGAAATCAGCAGGGCTGGGCTTCAATTCACCCTGGCTTCAGTTCTCTAGTATCTTAGAGGACATGGGTCCCAAGTGAATGTTGTATAGACCCCTTAACAGTGTGTTAGAAAATATTTTCCTGTGTCTGGGTCTAAGACTACCGAGCACATGGTTAAGCCATTGGTCTCCCTTCTCTACGTTCAAGAAAATTACTGGATCACATGACCTGGCTTTAGTGAGCTCCAGAAGCAATCACTGATTGGTTTGGAAACTTCCATTAAATTTGAAAATCTTGCTGATTGCTTTTCCTTAGGGCTGCAAATTCGGTTTGACCAATGTTCATGCTATGTCCGCTATGCACGAACATGTGTATGAAATATGAAAACTTTGGTTCTTCCAGTTTGCCCCTGCAATACTAGTAATTTTTAAATTTACGGGTATTGCAGGAGTGAACTGAGCAAACTAAAGTTTGCATATTTCATGTTGTAGTGCCTGGTCAAGTGGCACAGACTAGATCCCTTCATCAGTGATCACCTGATGACTCTGAGTCGGATGACAGCCCAGTCAGCAGTCAACCCCACACGTCAGCCTTATTTCTGCCTGGAATGTTTGTAAACGTGTGGGTGATTAGCTGCAAAAGGCTGTCTGGCAGAGACAACTCCATCTGTTGCCCACTGGCCAACAGAGAAGAGAGTCGTGTGGGTGGGTGGCTGGCTAGAGAAAGGGAGCAGAAGGTGAACTGAATTGATTTTCCACCTCTACTCCCCCCTCAAATATATAAACTGTTATACTGGTATAAGAAAACAATCAATCCCAAGATTAATTAGACTCTAGGGGGAAATCGGAGATGAAGGATTCTTACTCTATCTCGGACAGGACTTTTAAATTACACCCACCTATCAAACTATCTGGTTCATATAAAATAGAGGAATGGAGATCCCCTCAGTTGGGACTAAAAGCTTTTGGTAATGCCGAGACCAAATCAGGGTGCTCTCGGATCTCTGTGCACCCTATTTGAGGTGATGTCACTGCTTCTGTGGATTATGTACCAGAGAGGCAGGCTGATATCTCCAAACTCCTTTCCTATCCTTCTGGGGGCCTGGGAGGGGAGCCCTTTGAAAGTGCTTTGTAAAAGCTCCTCCTTTTTGGGTGTCAGTATGTATATAGTTTATATGACTCTGTAAATTGACAGCTATGAGAAATTTCTAGACTGTCTCTCCAGGGACAAATTTAGATTTTCTGTTACATTTACTGTTCGGGGAAATGGGGGGGGGGGTTAAAGTACCCACATGCAAAATATATCCTTGTGGGGGTACTTTGGGGAGGGTTCAAATTTCTTAATGTTTATAAAAAGTTATGGTTAACTCAGCTCTCTGATTTTAAGAGAGAAAAGTTGGGAAGAGGAAACAACTACACATACTCTGAGATATAAAATATTTTTATTGAAATTGCAACAGTATAGATACGAGAGAAACCAGTTCCATGGTCACTTCCTTCTCTTGTTTGGGTGGGGGGTGATCGGGATGAACCCAGACGTCTGGCACCTAGGGACAAAACAGAATAATATAACTTATTATATAAACAAACATGGCCACTGATCCAATACAAATGTACACACACAATATAAATCGTCTCCACGACCCTATAAAAAGATAGTGAGTAATGCAACAACTAAAAAAACAAAAAGCAAGCCTTTATCTTCTCCAAGAAACACATCTGTCTGACTCTGAACATCAGAAACTTAATTGGGGGAAAAGATATAATGTATACGCCTCCTCCTATCATAGGGGGAAAAAGAGGTGTTGCAATTCTGATCCCCACTGATACTCCCCTAGAGATTAATAATTCAGGTACTGATACACAGGGCAGCTATATAATATTACAGGGTTTATTATATGGCCAGCAGGTCACTATAGCCAACATCTATTTTCCCCCTGAAACCCAGCTCCAGGTATTGCGCAGGTTAATTTCCCTTCTCCTTAATCATTTGCAGGGCCAACTTATTATGGGAGGGGACTTTAATATGACTTTCTCACCAAAATCAGACTGTTCCCACCCACATAAATATAGAACAAATAAGACCGTCACCAATTTCAGAAACATATTAGACCATTTAGGAATATTTGATATCTGGCGACGTACTTTTCCATGTGTTCCAGGCTACACTTATTATTCACCTCACTTTCATTCTTACTCCCGCATTGACTACTTTTTTACAACCTGTGAACACTTCTCAAGAATACAAGCTACACCTGTTGGCCCTAAACTGATCACTGACCATCACCCCCTAATCTTAAAGTTAGACGTGGGGAAAGCCCCAAGAAGAACTCTCTGGAGAATGAACCCTTTATTAATACAAGACAAGGAATTTCAAGATTATATGAAAGCATGTATCCCCCAATTCCTGACTGAAAAGTCCCCTACTGCAACAACATAATCAGTCTTATGGGATGCTTTAAAGGCCACAATCTGAGGTGAAATAATAGCTTATACAACTAAAAAACATAGGGAACAGGAAATAAAATACCAGCAACTTACTGAAGAGCTCCTAAACTACCAGTTGTTGTATAGGGAGGGAGACCAGGAGGTATTTAACAAAATTAGGGAAACTAAGGCGGCATTACAAAAGCTTCTATACAATAAAATATAACAGGCACTGACTTATTTACACCATTCTACCCATGAAGGGGGCCCACAGGGAACAAAGAAACCAGCCTATAGACTGCACTCTAGGAAAAGAACTTCCACTATCCTAAAGATTAGGAATCCAATAACAAAGACAATGGGTCACATTGAATCCCATATAGGCCAGACATTCACCGAATTCTTTGGAAAACTATACTTCAAAGAACAGAAATCTAATGACATAGATCAAATAAATTTTCTTTCCCATCTAAATCTCCCTCAGCTAGATGATACCCAGAGGAAATTGTTGGAAGCTCAGATCTCTCATACCGAGGTTTTAGAAGCTATACAAAAACTTAAACTGGGATGATGTCCAGGCCCAGATGGCTTTATCACAGAATGGTATAAAACATTTTCAACCATTCTTCTCCCTAGCTTACATTCATTATATTATGAAGTAGCTAAGGGAGACTAACCCCCTTCCCTTCATGGAACTTTGCCACACTATCCCCAATCCTAAAACCAAATAAAGATCCATCAAACCCAATGGCATATCGCCCTATTTCCATTTTAAATAATGATTATAAATTATTCACTAGTATATGGACCAATAGAATAGCAACCATTCTCCCAAATATTATTAACCTGGATCAATTGGGATTTATTCTGGGTAGAACCACATCAGACAACATACGTAAAACATTAATCCTTCAAGAATATATTATAAAATGACAAATCCCTACTGCTTTTATTAGTTTAGATGCTGAAAAGGCTTTTGACAGGGTAACTTGGCACTTCCTTTGGTATACCCTACAAGTATTTAATTTTCCCTCTCCATTTATATCTTGTTTACAAATTTTATATACATCACCCAAGGCCTATTTAAGAATTAATGGCAATATTTTACCCCAATTCAGAAAAACCGTGGAACTCGCCAGGGCTGCCCCCTTTCACCATGTTTATTCGCTCTCTATATGAAAACACTAGCACAGGCATTGAGAGAGAGTAAAGAAATAGAGGGCATACCAATAGCACAACAAAATTAGTTTATTTGTGGATGATGTACTCCTGTCATTAACCTCTCCAGATACTTCGATACCCTCTGCTTGGAAAATTTTAAAACAGTTTGTGAAGATAGCTGGCTTTAAATTAAATGACTCTAAAACAGAAGTTCTTATTTATAATTTTACCCCACCCCAACATTTCAAAAGATTGTATCCATTTAAATGGCTAACAACTAAAATAAAATACCTTGGCTTTAATATCCCACTTAACCCAGAAATTCTGGAAATTATTACTTATGAACCACTGACACTCAATATTCAATCTGACATCACCAGATGGTCCCCTTTACTTTATACATTCCACCAAAAAATAACAACAATCAAGATGAACATACTCCCTAGACTTCTTTAGCTTATCCAAAATATACCAATCTTCCCTTCACTATTTTATTTCAAATCATGGGACAAAATGATATTAACCTTTATTTGGGGTACTGAACGTCCACGCATAAGGTTGTCTGTTTTAAAGCTGTCTCAGACACAGGGTGGAGTGGGACTCCCAGATTTTGCACTCTATGCAAAAGCAACTTTCCTTTGCACTATCCTTATGTGGTTGGCGGAAGGCTACCAAGCCCCCTGGAAAACTCTGGAATATTAAATAAATGACCTATCTAACATAAACAAAATACTTTTTTCCTCAAAGGGACGCTCTCTACCTCCTAGGGCCTTTTCCACAATAACAGCCAATACATACCAATTATGGAAAAAACTGAGACGAGCCAAAGCCATCTGCTTAACTTATGAAAACTGTAAATTGATTTCGGAGGAAGAATCTTTTCTTCCAATACTATCTGACCATTCCTTTAAAAAATAGAGACGAATGGAATTATCCCATTTTTTTCCAATTTTTATCACCTCAGGGTATTTATCCATTTAATACACTGAAATTACTATTTAGTTTATGTACTTCAGATCAATTTCGATATTTTCAAATCTGAAATCATATTTTAAGAAATGCTTATATACAACTGATTTTACCAACCCCAGCTCCGGAGATTTTTTATAACGGCAATAGGGGGAAAGACGGAGAGTCACCTAATAGGGAATATATATATAAAGCCCTCAGGCAAGGAGCCCTAGACACCACAAAATATTTTTTGAATGAATGCAATAAAGATCTTAATTTAGAAATCCCATCCTGGAAAGAAACCAATATATCAGCTTTTAAAATCACTTCCTCTCCTCTTTGTGAGAATTTGCATGAAAGTGCTGTATGAGATACTTCCGCTCTCCTGAAATTCTTAGTCATTATTTACCGGAGAGATATGGCCAGTGTTGGCACAAATGTTGCTGTCAACGCTTAACACTTGGTCATGTCCTTTGGTTACAGTATGTCCACTCCTAATGCCATTTTGGCTATCTCTCCAAATGGAACTATCACAATGTTTATCAGAGAACATAGAGTTAATAGCAGAACAGGTGCTACTGGTGATTTATCCTGATCACACCCCTCCCTGGAGGAATAGCTTCCTCCCAGTGTTTCTTTTAGCAGCTAAAAAGACTCTAACACGATGATGGATGACAACTATTATTCCTACAATCAATAATTGGAGAATGATTATGAAACAGATATATCATACTGAAAACCTTAATTCCAGAATCCAAGGTAAAGGCCCTAACTATATGGGGAAATGGCGGGTGTGGTCACTCTATCAAGGCTTGGTAGACCCTGATTTCTCTCAATTTATGCAGATCAGCTGGGAAATTATAAAATACCTGGAATTTTCCAGACCCCCCTTATATAGAAAAAGAAAGGGTTGGGAGTGGGAAAGATGATTTTCCATAGAGACACATTGGGGAAGTTGGATTCCTGGAATTTAGGAAACTTGTCTTTTCCATCAGTGTGAACCATAAAATAATCATTTCAGTGACCATGATGCTATCCAGAAAGGAATTTCCTAGGTAAAACTTATTGATCAATGTCATTTACTCAACTGTACAATGTCTATGTTATCAATTAAATGTTGCTGATTCAATGTTATGCAAAATGGACTCCATGAAAAGTGTGTATCAAAATATTTGAATAAAATTTTAATTAAAAAAAAGATAGCATTCTGGAAGTATAAGGAAACACAGAAGGAGCAGGACATAGAACTGTACCAGTTAAAGCAGAAGGAAGCAAGGAAGGCAGTCAGAATAGCAAAGGCCCAAACCAAGGAAAAGATAACCAACTTGGTTAAGAAGGGGGATAAAACCTTTTATAGGTAAATTAGGGAGAAAAGAAAGACTAAGGCAGGGGTACTGAGGCTGCATAAAGAGGAAGGTGGTTGGGCAGAGAGAAATAGTGAAAAAGCAGGGATACTGAATGAGTACTTCTGAGGAGTATTCACAATGGAAAAGCAGGAGGAGATACCTAATCCAGTCAAAAGAAGCACTCTGGATAGGGGGTTGATATTAGTCCTTTCACAGAAGAAAGGGTTCTGAAAGAACTCCTAAAACTGAAGGTGGATAAAGCAATGGGGCCTGATGGGATTCACCACAGAATTCTAAGAGAACTAATGGGAGAACTAGTAACACCACTGACTACCCTTTTTAATAAATCATGGTAGGATGATGTGGTGCCTGAGGACTGGAGGAGGGCAGATGTGATTCCACTTTACAAAAGTGGGAGTAAGACAGAGGCAGGAAACTACAGACCTGTCAGTTTGACCTCAGCAGTAGAAAAAATGATGGAATCACTTCTGAAGGAAAGAATTGTTGAGTACCTAGAGGTCAGTGGGGCACAGGACCTAAGGCAGCATGGATTCACAGCAGGAAGGGCATGTCAGACAAATCTAATTGATTTCTTTGACTGGGTGACCAAAGTAGTAGAACAGTGAGGGGCTGTGGACATGGCCTACCTAGACTTTAGCAAGGCATTTGACACAGTCCCACACAAAAGGTTAATAAACAAATTAGCCAGCCTGGGAGTGGGTTCCAGGGTGGTAGCATGGGTAAAACACTGGCTGATCAACAGGACACAGCAGGTAATAGTAAATGGAGTCCACAGTGAAGAAAGGGGGGTTACTAGTGGGGTACCGCAGGGTTCAGTACTGAGGCTGGTCCTCTTTAATATCTTTATAAGTGACATTGCAGAGGGACTGGAAGGGAAAGTATGTCTCTTTACAGATGACACAAAGATCTGCAACAGGGTTGATACACAAGGTGGGGTGGAAAGGATGAAAAGGGACTTGGCAAGGTTGGAGGAATGGTCAAATGTATGGCAGCTTAGATTCAATGCAAAGAAGTGCAAAGTAATGCACCTGGGAAACAACAACCCAGGGGAAGAGTACACAATGGTGGGTGAGATACTAACAACAACAAAAATGGAAAGGGACCTGGGGGTAGTCATATCAGATAACCTAAAGGTGGGCCAGCAATGTGAGAAGGCAGTAAGGAGGGCTGGGGGGATACTGGGATGCATAGGAAGAGGCATCACCAGTAGAAAACAGGAAGGTGTTATCCCTCTGTACAGTCAGTTGGTAAGACCACATCTGGAGTACTGTGTACAGTTCTGGAGACCCCATCTCTGCAAAGGCATAGACAGGGTGTAAGCTGTCCAGAGGAGGGCAACCAAAATGGTGCAGGGTCTGCACCAGAAGACATATGAAGAAAGACTAAAGGAGCTTAAGATGTATAGCCTTGAGGAAAGGAGGGGGGGGACATGATAGAAACTTTCAAATACTTCAAGGGACTCATCAAAGTCCAAGAGGGTAGCATCTTTCAGAAAAAGAGATGTGCAAAAACAAGGGGGCACAATTTGAAGATAGAGGGAGTGCGGCTCAGAGGTAATGTGAGGAAGTATTTCTTAACAGAGAGGGTTGTAGATGCATGGAATGGCCTTCCTGAGGAGGTCGTAGAGTCAAAAACAGTGGGGGAATTCAAGAATGCAAGGGACAGACATAAGGCAATTCAAGTGGTGGGGTAGGAGGAAGTAGGCTGTTGGTTAACTAGGATCTGCAGCTTATACATTAGGTAGAGAAATAGGCAGACTAGGTGGGCCAAGCGGTCCTTATCTGTCATCAAATTCTATGTTTCTATGTAATAGCCGGCTGAGTCTTTCCACCTGCCTTTATCAGACCAAAGTCTGGTAGCATGTCCCATAGTGGTTTGTCCTCTTGTGGTGTAGCAGCAGTTCTGGTTGGTGTTTGACGACCAGAAACATCAGTAGTGGTGGTACCAGCAACAGTATCAGCAACGGCAGATTGTGCTCCCTCCCTCTCCACCAGATTTTGTTCAGAATTTGAATGTTGCCAAAAGGGCACTAATGATCTATTACTTTTCTGAACTATACGTGCTGACACTTTCTCAAGTAACAGTTTACGATAATATTCCAGGGCCGGGATATTCACAGGGGTTGTGCATGGCGCAAGTGTTGAGCCACGCAACCCTCAAATGCCCTGCATGATATTCAAAGGGATGTTGCTACGCCAAATCCCAATGGGCTAGGCGCACCAGTAATGTATGTGGTGCAAGTGCAGGGGGTGTGCCCATGCATATTCAGCACATCCCGATATTCAGCCCGGGATGTGCGGCGCAGATGCATGCACACACCCACCTTGTGCCGCACAGGGGGCACAAAGATCCGCCGAAAAAAAAGGAGCATGGCCTGACCACCCAAAGGTGAGCTACCATATTGCAGGGCGCAACATGGCAGCAGCCAGCTGTGGGTGGCCACCCAACCTCCAGAGCCACAGTCTATCATCGTCATGCCCCCCTGCCCACTCGTGGGCTCCAGTAAGAAGAAACTCCCTGGTGGTCCAGTGGACCTGCACCCCAGCCTGATCACAGGCTCTGTAATAATATATGTATCTCTGGTGGTCCAGTGGAACTGCACCCCAGCCCGATCGTAGGCTTTGTAATAATAATTTTATCCCTGGTGGTCCTGTGGAACCGCTCCCAAGCCTGATCGTGGGCTTTGTAAATTTAAAACTCCCTGGTGGTCCAGCGGTACCCCCAGCCCACTCAATCCCACCACCCTGCTCCTCCCCAGTTAGCGGCGGCGGCAGCTCCCCACCCACAAGTCTCCTGGCCACCCACCAACTGACAGCAGCATGTCACATATCAGGACTGTGTTGTACAATATGGTCTGCATGCCCATTGGCCCATGCTGTGGACCAATGGGCATACAGCTGTACTATACACTGTCAGTCAGTGGGCAGCTGAGTGGCTTGCAGGTGGGGGCTGCCTCACTGTTGAGGCGAATGTGAGATTCAGTGGAGTGGGTGGGAAGGGATTACCCCTGGACCACCAGGAGTTTTTACTTTGCAAAGCCCGAGATCGGTTTGGGAGGTCCACTGACCACCAGGGATAAATATATTATTGCAGAGCCCATGATTGGGCTGGGGGGCAGGTCCACTGGACCACCAAGGATACTTTTATTATTACAGTGCCTGTGATCAGGCTGGGGGGGCAGATCCACTGGACCACCAGGGATAAATCTATTATTACAAAGCCCACGATCAGGCTGAGGGGCAGGTCCACTGGACCACCAGGGATACTTTTATTATTACAGTGCCTGCGATTGGGCTTGGGGGGGCAGGTCCACTGGACCACCAGGGATAAATCTATTATTACAAAGCCCACAATCAGGCTGGGGGGAGGTCCACTGGACCACCAGGGATAAATCTATTATTACAAAGCCTGTGATCGGGCTGAGGGGCAGGTCCACTGGACCGCCAGGGATTTTTACTTTTACAAAGCCCACAATCAGGCATTGGGATGCGTTGCCACCGAGGGAAAGGGGGCATCGGTCCCCGACGGCTGCAGCCTGGCAGGGCACCAGATGCAAGTCACCAGGGATTGATGCATCTGCATGCAAATGGAGCCATAATGACATGCAAATGGCCCCATTTGTACCTTGCATGCATAATGGCTCCATTTGCATACCCACTGCTGAATATCATGGTTCCTGCTCCTAGCACAACTGCACTTGCGCTGATGCATCCCCCTGCTCCTTTCTTGCCACTTGCACTGGTGCAGTGCCACTGCACCATGTGCAATGGGAGTGGCCATGGTGCCATATTCAATGGTGCTAAGCCATGGCGCAGCACCGTTGAGTATCGCCCAATCCACGCCCTGGCACATCCCAGTTGCGCTGCTCCCAGGCTTGCGCCCCTGCCTGGTGCAGTCTGAATATCTGGCCCTAAGTCTTTAAAGTCATGTGGTTTGAAGAATGTTTCAATTGTATCCTTAAACCAAGGATCCAGAAGTGTGGTCAAAATGTAATGTTCAGCTTTGCACATATATAAAATGTGCTCGTCAGCCAGTAAGGTTTGTTACATTTTTCCATCAAGTGATGCAGCACTAAGATGTCATTAGTGTCAAATAACTGTGACTCGAGATGCTCTAGTCTCATTCTGATGAGTGAAATTAAGGGTAGTATCTGGTTTAATCTGGCACCATCAGAGCTCACCACTTGGGTAGCCTCCTCAAAGTATTTAAGGATACAACAAAGATTCTTCATCAGACGTCACTGATTGGGGCTGATATTCACATCTCCCTTCCCAATGCCATGTTGGGCTGCATATTGATGGATGGCTTTCTGTTGTTCAGGCATTCTCTGCATCATATAGTAAGCAGAAATCCACCAGGTTGGAACTTCCTGTATCATCTAGTGGAGAGGGCGGCTGTTTTTAATCTGAATCTGCCACAACAACTTTTGGGCTTTCACAGAATGGCTAAAGTGGGTGCACACAGTGCTGGCAGCTGCAATCAAGTTCTAAACATTCCTTTCCTCACTTATAAAGTCTTTTACCACCAAGTTAATAGTGTGTGCAAAGCATGATACATGTGTAAACTTACCAAGCCTTACTGCTTTCACAATATGTGAAGCATTGTCAGACACTATAAACCCATCTTGCAAGGACTTTGGAGCCAGCCACTCAGCAAACCTTTCTTCAAGACCCTCCAGAAGATGTTTCGCTTTGTGGTCTTTTTCAAAACCATAAATACATAATGCTGCCTGCCTTCGAACAGTGAAAGTCCCTTGCTTCTTGCTGCTGCTGCTGCCACTGGTACCACTACATGATGATGAGGAGGAGGTTGGAGGAAAGTTTACCCAATAGCCAGTTACAGCCACATAATCAGTTGTCTGCTCACTGGTCTACATATCTGTTGTGATATGAACTTTTTTGCCCACTGAACCTTTAAGATCATTACACGCACTTTTCTGAACAGAGTTATGCAAGTCTGGGATAGCAGCACTTGAGAAAGAGGTTTGGCTGGGGACCTGATACTTTGGCACAGCGATTTCCACTAGTGCTTTAACACCTGGGTTAGCCATGAAGGAGAATGGTAGCAAGTCAGTGGCTATCATCTCCCCAACTGACTTTGCCAATCGTCTTGCCTCAGGCCTGTTGGGCTTATGTTTCTGTGACTGCTCAAAACAGCCTTTCAAAGAAATTTGATGGCCACTACACTTTCTGATATCACCTGGTTTTCTGGGCTGCTTCCCTTGACCTTTACCACCATGATGGGTGGATGTTGTGACCATGGATGGTATATGACTCCTGTTAGGCTGTGGTGGTGGACTCAAAGGGGTAATGAAATGAAAAATTTAAGATGTGCTTTGACTGGAAGAAAGACTTTTGTCATCCTTCACCTCCACATCAGTTACTTCATCACCTTGGTAAACATCCATTACCTCACCCTCCTCAGTTGAGTGCAGCACTGCAACAACTTGTGCATCTCCTTTTGTGCTTTTTGATACTGATAAATATGAGAATTGCTCATATGCCTTATCATTGTTGATGTTCCCAGTTGAGTACCCACTTTATTGTGACTTAATTTTATTTTGCATAATTTGCAAACCACATGGCTGCCAGATTATTTTGTGTGAAAAAATCCCACACAATGGATTTCACAGATTTGTTGCACTGCTGCTTATGGGGAAGGTATGTTCACTACCACCACTGCCACCACCACAGCCACTACTACTTCCAGTATCTCCTTGAGGTCTTTCCATGTCCATCAGCATATCTGTTTGATGCACCGCCTCTCTGACTGGTTGAACTGCATCTCTTTCTTCCCCTAATGAAGCCTGTCCATCTTCTGCCCTCTGTTGTTCCTCAGCATATGTGGGTGTCTGACTCTCCTTATGCTCCACTATCATTAATGTTTTTTACCACCGCCACCACTACCATCCTTTCTAGAAGTCTTTTTTGTTCTTTTTCTGCCCCTGTATTTCTCCTCTTCATCCCACTCACCAGAGCTACTGCTAATTGACAGACTTACTGCCACCTTATCTACTAAAAACTCAGGATTTGCTCCACTGACTTCCCCCTCACTCTAATCTGACTTTTACCACTTGATAAATTTGTTTTAACACTATTTTACAGCATCTACTGGGTATAATTAGTGTCTACAATTTATAACCAAGTTCTACCTGGTTCTACTTGAGAATAAACAAATCCACATATTTTATTTTGCATGTTTGGGAATGTACATGTAGTACTACGATTCTAGCCTTAAGAATGGTAAGTTTTGCAAAGCTTTGGAGTGCTGAGACAGAATCCTATGCACCAAAGCTTTGCAATACATATGATTCTTAGTACTACATGCACTTTCCCAAACATGCAAAAACATCACTTATGTGGATTTCTTAATTGAGCAGAACCAGGCAAAATGTGGTTATGTATTGTAGAACCTGGTTATACTCTGTAGAACCTGAGTTTACTAAGTAGAACCAGGTTTTATGTGATAGAATCTGGTTTTACTTGGTAGTACTTGGTTATAACTGGTAGAACCTGATTCTGCTGGGTTCTGCCTGGTAGAACTTTTTTGGGTTCTACTCAGAAAGTTTGCAAGGTAGACTTTTTAGAGGTTTGCGCAGCCCTACTTTTCCTAAATATCTCTGTATAACTTGCAGCACTATGTATTTGGTCATGAGTACCGCATTAATCATTATATTGAGAAATTAATATTGATTACTCATGGCACAGCCCTAGCAGAGACTCACAGTCTGGTGAGGAATGGGTATGCTGAATTTACCTTGCCAGTAATGATTTTAATGTAAATTCATGACTAAAACTCTGTGAAACTACGCATGAAAAACATGCTTATGGAAAAAATGAGTACTTTAATAGCAAGGACATTGTTCTTTTTTTTACAATGAACTTATGATAAGCCTTTGGAAACATCTCCATTTTGTTGTTTAATATTGAACTACTACTCTGCCTCTCAGAGGATCTCACTGACCCTGCACTTACTACTAAGGTGCTTGTTCCAAGACAAATGCATAGAACAAAACAATTGGTGAGGCAATAATAGGTCTTTCATCAATGTCATCCTGGTAATTTCTTGAATTAGGTATTTTTTAGTATCATAGTATGCGCAAGGGTGTGCTAGTTAAACAAATTCTGGCCAGAGCTGACATGGCTGCAGCCACACTCACTGAGCTCATGGTGGGACAGTCCACCATGCCCAAGATGGCCCCTGGAACACAGTACACATGAGTGAGCAGTTGCTCATGCGTGACTTTACTTATGCAGTTGAGGTGAAGTCATGCATGTGCACTGTGCTATATTGGTCATCTTGCCATGGTAGATTGTTCTGCAACTGTGGAGGTGAAGTTGCACACTCACAACTGCTTATGCATGTGCACTGAACTTCAGCAACCATCTTAAGCATGGCGGGTGACAACAATGAAAGTAGTGCACCCACAGAAGGGGGGGTGAGCAATGTGTTTTGGAGTTGTGGAATGATCATGCTGCAACTCCAAATTTGTTTTTTAGACATATCCGGTCAGTTGTTTTTAAGGCACTTGGAAGATGGGTGCAGGCTCTGCCCACAGCAGCAGTAAAAATGCTATGGGCTTCAGTGAAGTTTTGTGGGGTGCACGCCCTCAGTTAATACAATCAGGTTCACACAATCTACAATTGCATTGCAAAATGCTTGGCAGCTTTTCTATTTAGTACATTGAAAACTCTGCCGTTAACTCAGCAGAGCAGAGACATGCCAAGTTAGTGACACATGCTTGTATCTTACTCAAGTCACAGCTTCAAGCAAACTAGGTTTTTGTGGATAATTAACAGAACACCTAACAACAGGTGTAAAGGTTGCTCCCCGCTTAAGTAGTGGAACATCTTTGCACAAAAAGTGGGTTAATCATTTTTTACTTGATCATACACTGAGGTCCAAATAGATGAGTGATAACAAACATGAAAAGTGAGGATGTGTGTAATTATTATTCATTGCTCCTCAAAGATATACATTATGGGCTGGCCCGGTGGTACTGAGGGTTGAGGCACTGGACGCCACACCTCATGCCACGCTGGTGACCCAGGTTCAGGAGCAAACTTGGATGCCGGGGGTTGGGAAAGGATCGAGCACCCACCGGGGCTGCTCTCCTTTCCTGGGGGAGGACACTGGGATGCTCGGCACTTCAGTGGCCCCTGGTGGAGACTGGGGGTGCTGCAGAGCACTGGACTGCATGCAGATAGCATGGCCTGATGCAGTCAGGGCTGCCGTGCACTGCATCATCGGGGACATGCATCACACATGAGGGGGGGAGGTGGGAAGGACACACAAGGAAAAAGCCCCTCCAGTGGGATAGGTGACGGCTCCTCCAGTGCAGCTGCCACATGCCCAATGCTGGTTCCCCACCACTGCCCCTTGAGCTCTCCAGGGCTGTAGACCACCATGTCCTGGGGAGTCGTAATGACTTTGAAGATGGCGGGGGAACACAGTGGGCGGTAAAGTGCCACAAGTGAGCGAGGTAGCCTGAGAGAGTTCCAAGCCTGGAGGTGATGAAATAGAATTGAAAAAAAAATATATACATTATTTAGCCCCGTAAAACAGAAAGATCTCTGTTATAACGCATTCCTCAGTGCAAACAGTATGATCTAGTGTCCTTACATGAGCAGTTAAGTCTGTTACTGCCACCAGCACATTATCTCGTCCCCCCATGATCTGTGGATTAATGAACCACAAAATCTGCATTCTGTCTCAGTCCTTTAATCTGCATATTTAACTATTTTTTGCTTCTCTTCTGAGTGCTTATATGATTTCCATGCCTGATCTCTTCCTAGACTGTACTGTTAAAACAAGCCATGCACAAAGCTAAATGGTCTGAGAAAATAACTCTGGGCAGGATGCAGTATAGATATTTGAAACTAGGGCAGAACTGTATGCATCCTAAGTTTCTATTGGGCACTTAATGGTGTACTACAGATTTCAAAAACCATGTTGCAATGTCCAAGCTCCACCAGGAAACAGTCTTTAAATTTGCAAATATCCAGTTTATTGATTGCAGAAATTATTCTATTCTCAGGCCATCAAAAATTAATCCCGATGATCTGCTTTTTTAAAACAGCTTTATCAAGGGAACAATGGTTCTTAGGTAAAATATATTACATTTAATTACATGTTTATATCTGAAAACTCAGGAGTTAATTCATTGGTAAGCTCAGTGTTCATGTTATACAGTGGAGAAACCTCTGCTTCTACATTCACCAGCATATACAGTACTTCAGTTTGCAAAAATGTTTAGTCATACCTCTTATTTTCTTGTAACCTCCCCTATGCAGTCTATGCATCTGTCTGCTAACATCCACTCCACTCCAAGACAAGATTCCAAGCTGCCATGCACCATGAATGTTTGACTGCTGTCTTATATCAGTACACTGGGTATGCATCACTAATATGATGATGTCACATATCTCATGACATCATACACTAGCAATCCACAGGACCACTCCTTGGTTGTGGGACAGCTGAAGCTGTCAGTTTCAGCATCTTTTACCAAGTAAGAGAACAACAAAAACCCTGAAACAGCAAAGCTTCAGTCAATTGTAAAACCATTCCAAATTTTGAAAAGAATTACAAAAAATTAGTTGTAATGTCACACAGCACCTAGCTGCATAATGTTGCATAAAGTTTGAGTAAATAATTTAGCATTCCTTTCAACCTATCCCAAAGCTTCCCAGGGTCCAGGGGTGGGAGGGACACCAACTACAAGTAAGGGGCTGGCAGTATAGACTAGAGGTTAGAGGAATGAGGTTGAATAAGCTTGGTACATCCAGCAGACCAGACCTGAGTTTGATTCTCACAACCTCCACTTGCATACTGTGTGACTCTGAGCAAGTCACTTAACCACCCAGTGCTCCCAGGTCACCCCTGAAAAGAGGCACTTGTGCCTAGTGGGCCTTTCCCGGTTACTAAAAAAAAAAAATACAAGTAAGGACTTTATAAGAAGGTACAGATACTGAGCTGCTGACATTTATTTCAATAACAAAACAAGCGTTTGTCAATGCCGAATGTTTGATGCTTGTTAAACATTTTTTTTGCAATTTTGACCCCAAATTTTGAAGATACTTATTTTAGGATTCACCTTATAGACATGACATGTACCATTTATAGTATATTGGCCAAAATATCATTTCACACCAGAGGTGTGAAAACACATCTTGTCCAGGATGTTAAAAATGACACATGTCATATTTATAAGGTTGTGTGGAAAATGGCTGTGTCGAAAGGCTGGAGTCAAAATATTGAAAATGAGCAAAGTTATGAGTGAACGCTGAAATAGTGTAATGTTCAATCAAAACCTGGGCATTTTATCATATTTGTACACAAAAGTTTCAGCGCAGCCTTCTTATTGCCCACCTAATTAGTAATGAATCTGGTAGGTGAACATTTTCAAATCCCTTCCAGAAAATCATTCTGCACCACCAACATGTAGTTCCATGCCACAGGTATGAAAACATATTTTGGCCAGGATCTGAAAAATGACAGCTGTCACATTCACGAGGTGCTGTGAATAAATGGCTATGCTGAAAATTTGGGGTCAAAATATTGAAAATTACCAATGCTACAAGCCTGTGTTCATAAATTTCAGCATAGTTTCACAACATTGTTGTTTATTTTAACATTTTGCCCCAAATTTTCAACATAGCTTTCTTATGAACCCATCTCATGAACAAGTGTAGAGAAAACTTTTAACTCCTGCCTGAAAGGCGATTTCACGCTGCAACTGCGAAATCGCCTTTTGGGATGCGAAAACATATTTTGGCCAGGATTTGAAAAATCACAGCTGCCACATTCATGAGGTGTGGTAAATAAATGGCTATGTTGACAATTTGGTGGCAAAATATTGAAAATTGCCAAAATTACGAGCCTGCATTAGCACATTTCAACATAGGCTCATAACTTTGTTGTTTTTTGAATATTTTACACCAAGTTTTCAACGTAGCCTTCTTATGACCCTACCTCATGAAAAAGAGTTGAGAAAATGTTCAACTTTTTCCCAAAAGATGATTTCTTGAAGTGACCAGAAAATCACCTTTTAGGACATATTTGCATAATTTCACTGTAATTGTTTATGAGATGGGGTCTCAAAAAAGGCATGTTGAAAATTTGGGGCAAAAATATTCAAAAATGGCCAAGTTATGCCAGTAAGTTCAAAACCCCATTTAAATAAATTGAACCACATACCTGATTTCCTCAGATTGTAATCCGGCTTTAAGAGTGAAGATGTGTCTGCAGTCCAGAGATTATGGCGTCGGTTGGACCCCGGTGGGTAAGTAAGGACTTTTGGGTGGGTGGGTACTGAGGGAGGGTTGGGTGGGGAGTAACAGTGCAATAGACATTGATGTATGTTTTTCTTTTTTTCAGGGTTTTTATAAAAAAAAGATGAGGGATGGTTTTCTATATTTCACGTGAGGACACTGAGGGATTGGGCACCCCCAGTGTCAGTGTTATGTTTGTGGGGGGGCTGGGTGCTGAGAGGGAGCATTGGGTGGTGGAACAGATATAGTGGCACCAGCAACAGGCATCGATGGATGGTTTTCTTTGTTGCAGGTTATGATATAAAAAAAATACAAGGTCACCTAAGCAAACCATCACTGTGCAAATTTTAGGAATACTATTGAAACTGGAGTGATTACATGCTTCTGAAAGAGTCCATATGAACTCAAACTTTTTTAAAACTGGTATTTCTGAATTGGCTGTGAAGTATAGTCTTGTTATCCTGTGACACATGGAGTGAAATATATTAAAAACAATTCTTAGCAGTACGATTGTAGAATATGTTGAATTCAATGGTTCACAAGTTCATATTCAATATGTATTCAAATAGGAGGGTGTTGGGTCTGTTTAAAAAAATATGCACCAATCAGATTCTCAGTGTTACACAACTAAATGATATTAAATGGAAATCTGGGTGAAATGAACTGCTGTCAAATTAATGTTTCTGAAACCACATTCATGAAAATCCTTACAGAAATAATAATATGAAATGTTTTCATGGTGTGCACAAAAAACTATCCATGTGAAATGCATGCTGCAAAGATGATTTAAATGTTAAGTTGGAACCGATTGCATGCATGTGGGATGTGTGCAGTAAGCAAGTGTGAAAAGTATGCTTTTTATGTTAAATTGGAACAGACTGCATGCATGTGGCATGCATGCAAAAAATGATCACTGATAAATGCACACATAAACATTAATTTACTTGCTCAGGATCACACCATATACAAGTGGGGGTTGATGAGATTCAAACCCAGGTCTTCAGATTTCCAAGTCTCCTGGTTTGCAGTTCAGTGCCTTTACCCACTAAGCTATACTGCCTGCACACAAATGGCTCACTTGTACTTCAAAACAAATCTAAATACATCTGCACGCATGCAGCATGTATATCAACATTGTTATGCTTTTTAGTTTTCTTTCCCCCATCTCAGCTGTACAGCTGATATGTAGCACACATACCAATGGAAATGTATGTGGTTCTTCCCACACCCAATACACACACTTACCCACAAAACTATTGAATTACTTCTGTCTGGCCTGTACTTCTACTATTTTCTCTCCATAGTTTTGAATGCTTCCACACAAAGACTTAAAGAGGCAAACACAAAAGTAGCAATAACTTGACACCCCACCCACATGGCCAGATTCCTCCCCCATGCACACACATTGCAGCGGGTGTAGCTACGCTGCTACAGACAACCCTCCAAGAATAGATATAAGTTAAGCGTCTCTCACCTGAGTACTACAGAGCCAGAGTCAGGAGTCTTTTAGAGATGATGTCCAAGGATCAGAGTGCTGGGGCATTCCCCCTTGAAATGAATGGAGTTAGCCGGCCCAGTGGTGCTGAGGGTTGAGGCACTGGATGCCACACCTCGCACCACGCCAGCAACCTGGGTTCGGGAACGAGCCTGGGTTGTCGGGGTCTGGCAGGGGAGAAGAAGGATTGAGTGTCCATAGGACTACTCTCCTTCTCTGGGGAAGGGATGTGCTGCATTCGGTGTACTGGAAGCCTCTGGCAATGGCTAGAGACATTGCAGTGCATAGGCAGTCTCTGAAGAGGGACATGCTGGGGCCGATACAGGGAAGGAGTGCATGCAGTAGCGTGCGCTCTCCTGTCCCTTGGCATCATTGTACGCCTCACACGTTAAGCAATAGGAGAACAGGGAAAAACAGGGCACCAGTCATGGTGGCATGATGGCCATCTCTGAGGGGGATTCACTCGGTTCCAAGGGCATGCAGCGTTACTGGATCCGGTCCTGGTGGTAGAGTGAAGGGGTGCTCTCCACCTCCTGGCTGCGGGGGGCAAGCCGCGGGGGTAGCTGCGGGGCCCGATTTGGAGAGAGGAGTCCTTGGGATGGCAGCCGGAGACCAAGAGAGGATGCCTGGATGAGAGGTAAGGCAGGCTGGTTGCCAGGGAAAAAAGTAATAACTAAAAAAAGACATGAATTGAGTTATGTTTTATTACTGTCTTATACATTATGATGGTGAGTTGGAGAATAATGAAAGCCACTGTTCTACTAACAAGACCCTTGTAGGCTGAACAGTGGCCTTAATTAATATCAAGCAGACCTGACAGACCAGGTGGCCTATTTCTGCTGGCAAAGTCATATGTTCGTATGTAACTCCCCATCAATAATGTATAAAACAGTAATAAAAAAAAACCCTATTTATTTCAATGGTGCACGACCCTGCAGTCTCCCTTACCCTATATCATAATGTGCCTGAGCATGGGGATGTGGAGGTCAGCTTCACTGGGGGGGGTATAAGCCTGACTATAGTGGGGCTCCAGTAGTCTGTGCATACCATACCATTCAACTGTCCCTGAATGCAAGGGACAGCCCTCATTTTAACCCCCAAAACTGCTCTGCTGTGCTCCTCATGTATCCCTCATGGAAAAAAATGCTGCTCACACAGAGGATGTCCTGTAAATTTAGACTTGAAAGCAGGGGCGACATTTAGGATTTTGGCGGGGGGGAGGCAACTACCAGTGAAGGCCAGGTGCTAGTTAGGCCCTAGGTGGCAAGCTCTTGAATGTCTGGAACATCTGTAAAGGTAAAACTTATTTGTTATGCCTGAAAAGTGATATGCAAATCAGCAAAAATTCAAATGTATAAGATTCATCTGTCTATACCCCGGAGCAGTGCATCAGATTTGGGCTTTAACCCACTCAGTTACTAATCAATTTTTTTTCTGGCTGAAGTTCTGAATTCCACCCCCAAAAAAAATAAACATTGTCCCGATTTCTCTTCCCAACTCCATTCCATTCAATACCCATCCCATATGGGTTGTGAAGCTTCCCAAAGGTGCAGAAATGTGAAAAATACATCAATATTTCAGTCCTTCCTCCTTCCACAAATCCTGCAAAAAAATTATTTACTTTTAGTTACCCGGTCATCTGGCTAGAACCTGTGGCCTGGCCCATTGTGCCACCAGCCTAGTTTTCCATCCACTCCTTCTCTGTCCTTCTGCTAGAAGCTGGATGCTAGAACCAACCATCCCAGGTCCCTAAACATGGTCCACGACCAAGTCACCTCAACAACCGAACCCACCCAATATGTTGTTTGCTTCTTGCTTGGCTGCTGCTATGACTGCTGCTGCACTGCAATGATCAATGCCTATGAAGGCCACCCACACCACTGTCGCCACTGCTGCTAGGCCTAGTTTTCTGCTGCAGAGAGCCTGTACTTTTTTTTTGTGAGGTGAGCCTAGTGGAGTACATAGGTGGCCTAGTCTTGGGTTAGCTTCTAGCTCACCCTCTGCCCCTTCAGCCACCAGGGGAGACAAAGACTTGCTAAGAGTAGACCAACAAAAATATGCCACCACAACACTGCTATTGAGAGTTCAGTGCTCACCGAATCCTCCAAGCTGTGGTGTGCAGCATGTCTATTCTATAGCGGGAAAGTCAGTGTTGCATTCTTGTGACTTGTGCTCTTACTTGGCTGGAGCTCCTCCACGTCACATGAGATGGCACTGCCACTAAGATGTGGAAAGGGTGGACAACACAATACAGACACAGTTAAGTCAGGAGTACACCTGTAGCATGAATGCACACAGGCCAGGGGGACACTTACTGTGCAAAAGATTAAATCCAAATATAATGCCATTATTGCCACCCCATAAGAGCAACCTAGGCACAAATGCCGGCTGGAGGGCACTTACCCCCTCTACCCTACCAAAATGGCATCCTTGCTTTATGGTAGAAATTCATTCTCAGGTGCTAATATTGGTACAAGTAAATACAATGGTTTCCACTATGTTCTGATATACTGTATCTTCATGTTTCAGTATGTGTCCTGATCATCATGAGGGTTAGTGTCCCTCATTGCTCCTCATTTTGAGTGTTCATGTCTCTCATTTCAGTGACAAAATGTGAGGTATGGTGCATGCTTCCAAGACCCTATTCAGCACAAAAAGTGCTGAGCATGGCCATAGTGTATATGCTCCATACAGAGTGACAAAGGGAAAGTAAGCAAACCAAAACAGTGATGGAGGAACACATTTATAGCACTAAATATGCATTTGGGGATTTGCATGGCCCAAAACAAAAAGTTCAAGCTTCATAACACAGAGGCCCCTCTTCACACATCTGGAATGGGGGTTGTTGGCTGACTTGATCCTATGGGCCCAATTCCAAAATGGGTTATGACTGTTGCAAGGTGACTTGCACCAAACGCAATGGCACAAGTCGTCCTTTGCAACATGCATTATGTCATTTGGTATTCCAGGAAGAGGTCTGCACCCAAGCAGACTTCCACCAGCTGCAGCCCCTACAACACAGTGGAAGGGAGGATTACAGCAGCAACAGCACCCTATTCTGAAAGGGCAGCTGCCGTAACCCCCGTACATGTTTCCAAGTTCCACTGCAGCACTTCGGGGTTACACCAGCAATTAGCTGGCCTAAGGGGCATCTGTCCTGGTATACTGATAGTTGCCAATCCCACAGCACTGCATCACACAGAGAGCCATGCCCCATGGACCCCCTTAACATTGAGCAACCCACTTCCCCCACAAGTCTGGGTGCCATTCAGTCTGTTTTTTGGGGTGCCCCATGCACCTGTGCTACACTGCCTACCCCTCATGGCCCCAAGAGGATTGCAGGCTTGTTTTGGTGTGGGGGGCTCAGGGGAAGCTGTTCCTTGCAGTCTCTGGCTTGCAGCACCCAGGTCCATTGCGCCATTCCTGTGGCACAACCCTGTGGCTGCCACAAGTCGACAGACATAGGTGCTGGGGACCCTGTCTGTCCTGGAATTGGGTGCAGTGTCCCTTGCATACTGGCACATGGTGCAGCTCACATACACCAGGGAGCTGTGCCATGTGTTTTGGAATTGTGCCCTAGGCATTTAATGCAGCAAGCAAACAATACTTTACAAATTAATGGCAATTTAATGACAAAAATCAAAAGCCATTAAACAACTTGCAAAAGGATCAGCATTAATAAGTTTACCTAATTTTAATGGGAACTCAATTAAAAATGTAATTTAATGTCTCTTATTGCTAGCAGTAGTATGAGAATTAGAAATTGAAGTGTTTTTTAAGATAAGATTTGCACCAGCTTAGTTGCTGCACACATGGCATTCATGCAACATGTGAACCTGGTGTGATTTTTAAATGATGTTCACACCAGCTAAACTGCTGCTCTCATGTCAAGCGTGCAACACACGAACCTGATATGAGTTTTAGAAGATGTTTACACCAGCTTACCTGCTGCTCACATGTGAAGCTTGCAGCATGTAAACCTGATTTGCTTTTTAGACCTGGCTCGCTTAGGTTCACTTTGTGTATGTGAACCGCATGCAAACATTGCACAATTAAGCATGTGGCATGCATTCTGCGAGTACACAGCACACATATGTTTCTGTAAGGGAACAATCAAATCGATGTGAGCACACCATGCAGAAATCTTACATTAACAAAATGAGATTGTTTCCCAACAGGGTAATAATAATATCAATAGGTAATATGCATGAAAAAATTCCCTGACAAACTTTTCAAGCTCAAATACATTAAATGTACCCTTTTTGATATGGAAAAAGTATTACATTCAAAAAATGTACACACAGCAAGCTTGTAATGATGAAATGATCTCTGATACCTCTAATTATTCAATTTTATAATTTTTTTTAATTTTCAATCCTTATTTTATTATTATTTTTAATTAGTACATTGATTGTCCTGAAAATTAACACACACACAACATTGGCAGGGCTTCACCTGCAGGAAAGTCACATAGATGATGATAACAGAAGCAAAACCAAGCTGCCAAAAATATTATAGATTGAGGGAGCACTCCTCCTGACCAATTGGAGCACTCCTTTCTCCTGCACGTGAGACACCCTTATTCTGTGAAGAATGTCTCACACACAGATGCCCTGAAAATGCACACATTCCAGGACAGTTTTTTTTTCTTTTAAATGTAATGGAGCACTTGTCAATCTGTAATATTTTTTTAAAACATCTCCCATTGCCACTCGTTGTGGGTAAGAGTGGTTTCACTTGTCTTCTGCTCAAGCCAGAACAGCTCAGCTTTGCTTTGCTGTTCTTTCTGCAGCAGAATCCACATGAAACCACTCTTATCCCACAACGAGTGGCTCCGGGGGATGTATTAACATATATTATGAATAACACCACAGAGAAAACACTTCTATCAAGTGAGGAACATAAATTTATTATTAATATGTTAGTAACATATGAAGTTAGATTTAAATAACAGCTAAGTACTGAAATAACAAACTGACAGCTTCATCTGTCAGCAAATGGCACTGTCAATGGTAGATGCTCACATGCTCTCAATGTCGTGACTCACAGACAGCCTTACTTACAAAAAGGGAAAAAAAGCTAAGAACAAGTTTTAAATATGGACATCCAGTGACTCAGACTCAGACTATAATATACAGAGTTGCATTACAGAGAAGACACATTTGTTTAAATTACGATGCTGTCTTTTGTTCAAAGCAGGAAAACCATGGTGTACTGTATAATAGTGCTGGCAAGCTACGAATGTTAGTACCATTTACATCACAGCACACACAGTAATGGAGCATCAGTGATCTGTGTGTGTCAGCAGAATGGACCAGCAGGGAGCAATGGAGCATAATTAAAAGTACAAAAAAATGGCATGAAACATTTAATTAAGTACAAGAAAACAACAGTATAGCCATTTAATGGCAGTTAAATGGAACATTAATGCACACTGCATCCTTTGCATTTGATTTTTAAGCCATGACTTTGGGCACGTGCATTAGCATTGATGCTAATGCGTACGGTGGAATTACGGTTTCAAAGACAGGCTCCTGACATTGAAATCTGCTGAACTGTTTTTTGATGTGGCTTTATGCAAATCAAAGGACCAAAGCCCTCTCTGACTGGAGTGGCTTGGGTCCTTTGAAGTACATGAAGTTTCCACCCACCAAGCAGAGAGTTGCACCATGACCACAGTGCATGGTCATTGGTCTAGATTGTTGAGCCCTTGCTATTCTGATCTGCAATGGGTTCAGCAATGACACATTCTTGAACTTCCTTTTCACTCATCAGAAAACATTTGGTGTGCAGGGGCATCAAACGTAACAAAATCTGAACTTAAAACAGAACTAAGAAACAAACATTTGCAAACCATTTATAGCACAAACCTTATTAATCTATATGTCAAATGATTTCCAACATTCTCTCCTTAGGAATACTTCCAGGTGTCATATTATGGAATTAGGGTTTCCTACAAACTTTGAAGCATCTCGGCTAGATGAAGGTTGCCAACTCAATACTGTCATTATGGCCTATGTATGGATTGAGGATGCCAAACCTCTCTCCAAAATGCCTCCCTCTTGACTCTGAGCAACAATCTGTCATGGTCACCACCTGTTCTGTGTGCTTAGACTTCTAAACCAAAAAAATGTCAGTGCTACTACTGAGTGTTTTTCACTGTGAAGTGCCTGGCCACAGGTGAATTTTCCTTACCCTTCCTGATGTCTGACTCATCTTCTGAGATCCATTTTATTAATTCCCAACCAGTTTTTCCAATATATAATATGTCATGGGGACACTTAAGAATGTAAACAACAAAATTTGAATGACATGTTATCCTGTTTAATTTTGTTTTTTTTCATTCCTGTATTTACTGCCTTCCTCAAACAATTTAGTGGTGTTGAAGCACTGGGCACAGTGCCCACACAGAAACTATCCTGGTGGGACTACATCAAATGAAAAACCTTTTTGTGGGAGTTTGGGTGGAAGTAGGTCTGATCTCACCAATGTGTTATTTAAAATGTTAGCCTTTCTGGTCGCCACAAGGGGAGGGTTATAGAAGACCCTTTTACCCTTTTCAGTTTATTGTAGTATTTTCCAACTATTGGCCATGATAGTATGTAGCTTCCCAAAAATTGGAGACAAATTAGTTGTAAGCACAGATCTCTGAATGTTAGTCTATTTGGTGCCTTGATTAGTGAGTAGAATATCCCTGTATCTCTGGACCACTTTTTTTATAGCATTTTGTACCACCCTCATGGGGTACCCCTTTCTGAAAACCTGTTAGCCAAATATTTTTCTTCTTCTTCTTCTTCCTCCTTCTTTCTTTCTCTAGAACAGTTGTGTTTTACATGCAGAAACTGTTCAAATGGTGTATTTTCTATTGTCTGCTTTCTGTGAAAACTATAAAGGCTCAATAACATACTGATGTGCTGGTTTTCAATACAGTCTGCTATAAATAGTACCATTGTCCATAAAAATATCCAGTCCCAGAAGCGGGGGAAGAGGTGTCTAACTGCCTGTGAGGGAGAATTTCAGGTTGCTTTCATAGTCATTTAATAATAATAATAACATTTTTTTTATAAGCACCTTTTGAATTTCAAGGCGCTATACAATTCACATAAAAAAACACAACACATATAATATAAAATCAAGAAGGTACAGAAAATGCTTTCCCCCATAAAAAAGTCTTAAGTGCCTGTTTAAAACTACCCACTGTCTTGCACTCCCGAAGCTGATAGGGCAGAGAATTCCAGAGGGTAGGTACCACAAACCCAAAGGCCCGTGCACCAGATGACTTTAGGTTAACCCTCGGAATCTCTAGCAACCCCTTGTCAGCTGAGAGGAGCTGTCACAAAGAGGTGTAAGGAACCAGAAATTCTTTCAAGTAATCAGGACCCAATCCGTGTAGTGCTTTGTAAGTCATAAGACCTACTTTGAAGGTGATCCACCACTGTATAGGCAGCCAGTGCAGATCGTGCAGCACAGGGGTGATATGAGATCTTCTAGATACCCCAGTCAACAAATGTGCTGCCGCATTCTGCACTAGTTGCAAGTGGTGGATATAAACCCCAGAAAGCCCTAGGTAAAGGAAGTTCCAATAATCGAGGTGTAATGTCACAAAGGCATGAACCAAACCAGGCAGGTCTCTAGACGGAACAAGGTGCCTAATCCTGGCAATGTTCCTAAGATGGTAAAAGGCCAGCTTGACAACTGCCGATACCTGATGATGAAGAGTCAGGCCATTGTCTAGCACCACTCCCAGATTATGCACCCGATCAGAGGTGAGAATCTGGGCCTCCCCCAGGACTAAACCAGAAGGGAGCCCAGTCCTCAACCCTTCTGCCCCATGACCCAGGTCCACAACCAAAACCTCAGTCTTTTCTGGGTTTAACTTTAGACCACTGGTATTCATCCATTCTTGGATTTCTATGAGGCAGCTGTTCAGTACTGAGATAGCACTAACCTGGTCAGAAGCAAAAGACAGGTAGAGTTGGGTGTCATCAGCATAGCAATGAAACCTCAGCCCATACCATCTTACAATGTCTCCGAGGGGTAGCATATATACTGCGAATAACATGGGAGGCAGCACTGAACCCTGAGGTACCCCACAGGGCACTGAGAAAGCCCCAGATGAAAATAAACCTGAGACAACTGTCTGCATTCTACCAGTGAGGAAAGATGAAAACCATCTGAGGACTCTACCAGACAGCCCACAGATAAACCTCAGATGTTTGAGCAGAACCCCATGATCCACAGTATCAAAAGCTGATGATAAATCCAAGAGAACCAAGATAGAATGGTGTCTCCGATCTCTCGCCATCAGGAGATCATTGAGCACCCAAACCAGAGCAGTCTCAGTACTATGCCTCTTATGAAAACCCGATTGGAGAGGCTTGTATAAATTATGGATGGTTAAATGGTTATCCAGTTGAGCAGCCACAACTTTCTCAATAACTTTCCCCACAAAAGGGAGATTAGAGATAAGCCTGTAGTTTGCTAAGTTCTCCTGGTCTAAAGAAGCTTTCTTCAGAAGGGGGGTAACCACCCCCTCCTTCAGGGAGCTAGGAAACTCACCCGAATTCAGAGAGCACCAGACAATCTGAGCTAAGACCTGGCTGATAATATCACTACAACCCAAAATCAGGGAAGTAGGGCTGGGGTCTAAACTACAGCACCTGGGATGCATCTCCTGGACAATCCGCATAATATCTATGACATCCAGCAGGTCAAAGGTACTCCAGGAAACTCTGGGCTCTGCAACAAAGCATTAATCAGCAGCAACCCCCTTAGAGTGAAGTTGGTGGCACTCCCACCTGATGTCAGCCACCTTATTCACAAAGAAGCGGGCAATCTCATCACAATCAATTTGTGAAAAAACTCGATGGACCTGCCAACAGGCTGGGTTGCACAGCCTGTCAACAGTTCTGAAGAGTTGAGCTGGTCGATTTTGTGTGACAGAAATTTCCCTGGACAGGAATTCTGCCTTCTTATGGGAAATTTCTGTTTGGTAGAATTTATAATTTTCTAATAAAATAAGGAGGTCGGCATCAGTGGCAGTCTTCCTCCAATGATACTCTAACCTATTCCCCAATCTCCGCAATTCCGTAAGAGTCCCATCAAACCAAGGGGCCCCGGGTGATGCGGGATGGGGTGAACATGGATCGGAGCAATCAGATCAAGAGCTGAAGATACTGCCCCATTATAGGCCACAACCAACTGCTTGGGATCCATGCAAGTCTCATCCAACAACGAGAGGTCAATAACCACCATCAGGTCTTCAGAGACCACATCCCACAAAGGACGATACCTGACCAACTCCACAGGGGCTGACCTGCCCAGGGGGGCCAAAAAATTGAATCCAACTGAGTAATGATCAGACCAACCGACTGGGTCCACCACCAAGTCGGAGGCCTCAATCCCCAAGAGGAAAACCAAATCAAAAGAGTGACCACCCTTGTGCGTAGCTAAGGAAACAACCTGTGTGAAGTGCAGAGATGTCATCACCTGGAGGAAATGTTGACCAAAAAGCGAGGATTCGTCATTGACTCAGGCATTGAAGTCACCCAGTACCATCAGTCTGGGCAACTCCAAAGTCATGTCAGTGGCGAAGTCCACTATTTCCTGCAGGAACAGCATCTCATCTCCTGGTGGACGATAGATGAGGGCTATCCTGCACTCCACACCAGCTACCATGGTACACTCAAATGACCCAGCCTCCTCAACTGGTATACTAGTTTACCAATTTGATCTTGAAACAGACCGCGACCCCCCTGCCCCCGTGGCCCAATCTCAGGCGATGTACAACTGAGTACCCGGTGGGAACAGCCACCTCTAAAAAAGGGGCTGCATTCCCATCCAACCAGGTCTCAGTAATGCAAACCAGATCTGCCCTAGCAACAAAGTCTGCAGTAAGACCAGCCTTGTTGCAGACAGATCTGGCATTGCATAACAGCACCCGGGCTGGACGAGGTTGGCGAGATGTCCCGACTACTTGCCCTCCCAAAACGGAGGTGCCTTTGGGGGTGGGAACCAGGATGGGATCACCACGTTCCAGATACCATTTTGCCCCAGGGCGTCTTCTGGTCCTAACTACCCCTATGGGAGAGCTCCGCTGCCCGTAACCCCACCCATCCCCAAATCCCCCGAGCAATCCCCAAAGCTCGACAGCATTGATAGGTAAAGAAGGCGGGGGAGAGGAGAAAGGGTGGAGGGCATGGAGGCTAAGGCTGAATAGTACAGGATGGGAGAGGCAAGCAGGCACATTGTGCTAACAATATTAAAACAATGGGAGACACATAAAACCCTAAATTTCTTAAATCACTAAGCACTACAGATGAAACAAAAAACCCAAAATAATAATGAAAATAACTTTAACAACAATCCTTACCCAAGTAAACATATACTATAAGATTGTTTTCAAACCTCAAATAAAATAATGCAATAACACAATCCTCTCACTGGATAAAATAAATTTACAAATATTAAATTTCCTCTCCCACAGCCCTCTCACAGCCAAGGGGGATAATGAACAATAATAAAACAATCCCTTCTTCCAGGATTTTCGAAAACAAACAATAACAAAAAATTCCCCCAGTCAACAGCCCTCATGCAGCCGAGGAAGGAAGGAAGAAAAATAATAAAAGGCACCCTGGTTCTCTCACCATCAGGAAACCATAAAACTAAAAAACAGGAAAAAGGCATCAAACAGTAGGAGGAGCCATAGTAATCCAACGTAATCCAATATAAGTCAAGCAAAATGTCAAATCAATTAAACAAAATAAATATTTCCAATATGCAGCACCACAAAGTCTTTTTTATGCTCCCCTCTCCTCAGCTCTCCACCTCTTGAGACACCTATGGCCTTTTTAGCCTCACTTATCTACCAGATAACCGGAGCAGTCTGTTCCCCATGGAGCTGTGGCTGTACCCCCGAGGCGGGTACGGGGTGGGGGCTTCACACCCTGAAACATCTATATTCATCAGGATGCTGTCTCCGGGCCTGGTGGGGGCATTGAGGGTCAGGGCCTGGTGTTCCATCTACCAGGAGGCTGTGAGGCATTTTCCCATTTTCTCTGGATGTGCCATGTCCCCCGATGTCAAGGCACTAAGGCGCCAACTTCTGGCACGTCGCCCCTCCATTCGGCATCGGACTTGCTGTACCTCGGATCTCCACCCAGGGCCAGACAAGAGCCGAGCTCTGGCACCCCCCCTTCCCCTGGAGAGGACGAGCGGTCTCTAGGATGCTCAAGTCCTCTCCCTGGCCGGCCCTCCAGCTCCCGGGCTCATTCCTGAACCTGGGTCGCTACGTAGCAAGCGGAAACCAACTGCTCGAACCAGCAGGCTGGCAGCACCAATAAAGTTTTGATAAAATTCAAAAGGGACCAAAAAGTCTTGCCAGAAGTATGTATAGGCCAAGCCACCGGAAAACGAGGGACCCCTACCTCACCCCCAATCTGCCTTATCAGGTCCAATTTTACCCCCAGGACCTGCCACTACAAATAACCCAAGGCCACACCAAAAGGACCAACCCAGAGATAAATTAGGAGCTCCCCCACTGATCCCTAGCTTCCCAGGGGAGAGTGAGGCAGCTCCTGCTTGGTCCCAGATGGCACCCAAGATTACCCAGGCACAGATATAGGGGGGAGACAAATCCACTCACAACCAGACCACTATTAAGGCCCTACTTCTGGACTAGAAGGAGTATAAGATCACAAGAGGGAAAAGGGGCACTGATCAATGAATCAGGCCCCCACTCACAGTACTCCAAACACCACAGGCAATCCTTCAGCTAATTTCCAAAGATTAGTTCATGGTAGAAAGGCCCAGACAAGTTCTTCTTTGTCCAACACTGAGGAGAACATCCACCTGTTCAAATGAAGATAAATCCATAAAACAAAGTGCTGTAAAATCAGTAGAACCACAACACCAAAGTTCAGACTTCCGTGGGCCGAGAACTCCAATAACACCCCCAAAAGATGGTCCACCAAGCACAGTTTGGGAAGGCAGTTCCCTCAGGAAAGGGTCCACCCTCTGACTCCTAGACCATGGACTAAAATGTCGAATAAAAAATGCTCCCCTTAGCGCATTAACCACCCCAGGAGTACTGACTAACCTCCCGGCCGAACGCCAGCAAAAAAGGCACCACAGCTCCAGCAAGCGACCGGATTCCAGTAAACTACCGGACTCCACTCCTCCACTTCTCCGCTTCTTTGCCCAGAAGGCACAAAGGGAATGTTGCCAAAGGCCGTGGACCTGAACAAGAATAAACACAGAAACAAACTCCTAGCAGGGAAAAATAAATGCAATAAAACGACTTCACATGAATTAGATTACATAACATAAACTAAAAAAACAAAAGAAAACAGGGCAACAGAGCGTAGTGGCGAGAGCTAGTCCAGCACGACTGCCATCTTGTTTGCTGATTAAACCTTATGAGGATCATTTTCATTGTCAGACCATAAAAGGAACAGTTTCTCTATGTACTGTACCTTTTATAAAGTACAATGTTATAACAAAATAGATTAAAAGCCACATCCATAAAAAATATATTTTCAGAATCATACATGTACAGGTTGATATAAGATGTGGCCTTGGTAGACTCAATTGCTGTGCCTCTGTGTTACTGAAAATAGGTATTCTCAAACCTAAAAAGTTCCTTTCTAACATTAGTCATGCTAGGCTAATGCAAATTTGGTTGGCTGATGTCCCCTCATTCCTCAAATTGAGGACTGTTTCTCAAACTGACAGTTCTTCCCTGTAAGAAACTGAAAGTTTATAAATCTTCCATGTCCAATGTAAAAAAACAGGTCTGTACACACTCCAGGTTCATTGTTAAAAATGATAAAAAATACTCAGAATGTCATGTATGTCTTTCATATATGATGTTATTTTTAAATGTATTCTGAAATATGAAAGTAAAAAGAAAACTGGAAAGGGGCACCGGTAAGGAATTAAGCCCTGAGACAATTGATCTCCTGGGGGATAACCTTTTATGTACCATAGGAAGATAATAAAAGATTGAAGTGACTGGTCAGTTTTCATTAATGCATCTGCCACCCGATCCTCTAGCCAGCCCTCCTTTAAGCAATTTTGTACCAAAATTTCAGTTTTCTTAATAATGTTTTCTATTGGGTTCTCATTTAATATTGCAAACTGGGTTTGTCCATCAAATTGTGTTCCCTCTGAATGGTGGCTGTTGTTCTGACAGTTCTCCTCTCCCTCCCTCTCCCTAAAAAAGGCTGCCCATGACCCCAAACCACACTGGTAGCACCTTGCTCTGAACTGGTGGAGCTATCAGAAAATTCTTGTCTAAGTTTCCATCCGGTACCTCTTTTGGTACTCCAATTATATACCTTTTGGTCTTTGTAATCGTACTTTTTTCAGTTTTTTAGCTTTCAATGCTTTAAATTTCTCAAGATCTTTTCATATTATATTCAAATTTGCTAATAGCACTTCCTGTGCTAATAAAGAAGTTAATTCTTCTTCTAATAAACTTATTGCAGCACTGATTCTCTTCCTTTCTTCAGCACTAGACTCAGTTAAAGCCAACATAAAATATATGGCTCATTTGCCACTGATTGCAACCCATCTGTCTCTCTTAATGTTTTGTATTGGAATACTACATTAGGGTCCATCAAAATATATACTCTCTTAGGAATATGCCTATTTTTCATATATTCAGTCAATGTGATAATGTGCCACTTGAATTTAAAGCATTTTTTCTCATATTTACCCACTTTTTTTAATTAAGATGTTGCTGTTAACTGATTGTTGGCTGATTTGTCACTGGTATGTATTTTTATAGTCTTATCTAGTTATGTAGGGCTATACCCAAAACAGTTACTATGATACTCTGTGATTTCATTAATGGATTCAAGTATATCAATGCTTATTAACAAATAGGTACAGTGGGAAGGTGAAACAAATATAAACAATATCATAAAATTATTTTTCCTCTTAAGCAAAAGCAACATGCATGATATTATAAGATATACACCAGCAAGCATTCAACCACTGTGTTGTCCTTAAAAGGCCAGACATCACTTGGCCATGCTTAGGTGAACTATAGAATGAGACTGAGGGTGGGGTTTTCAATGAAACATTTAGCATTTCTTTGAAAACTAAAAATCATAAGAAATGTGTAGTAGGCAATCAATGAAATGGCTATTGACATTTCCATCTGCAACTACTGTACTAGATAATTTAGCTTATAAAATGTCATAACTAAAAGAAGTATAGAGCCCCGTAATGTAATATTGTAAAGCACAATTGATTACTTTACATTTGCAGATTAGAGTAAAGTTCAGTCTTTTCTTCATGCTGATGCACAGATCCTGGTTAAAACTTTTTCCAAGTCTGCATCTAAATTTGAAAGTTCATTCTTAGGATGACCTGACCTCCTGAAATTGAATATGAGCATCAACAAAAGGGACACCATCGTATACATCAATGATATCATTTTACTTTTTTTACCACCATGTAATACAGGTTAAACCAGGAGATGCACATTCTGAAAATTGAGTCTGCATCTTTCAAGCTCAACATCTTTTTATGTCTCTTAAATCCCATATAGCCTTCAATGCTGAGTTGCTACAGATAAAGTATGAAAGTGCAGTCTCACATCTGAAGACACCTTTTGGATACACATCTTTTACAGATGGAAATTTGGCTGTCAAGATGGCAGCTAAATTTTGGAACTGTATTCCATAATTGTAAATGTTAAAATGTATGACTGCTGACAATTAAGTAATCCCTGCCCATCATACATTCATGGCAGGCATGTAATGACAGCATCTGCATGGTTTCAAATAGTTGTGATGAGACTGATAAAACTGGGCACTTTGGTATTGGACAACTCTGCATCTGCTCCAAAGGGACATGATAGTGACAATCTAATTCATTCAGTGCCAATTTGTGGCCCTCCCATCTGCAACAATATAACACTCACTGCTGAATTAAACTATTCTTCTTGGTGAAGAGGTGGTTACATTGTTACTTTGGCTACAGGAGCAGGGTAGCCCCATGATGCCCAGTGCAGGCATTACAGAAAGGTCTCCCTCCATTGGGTCAGGGTAGATCATGAAGTTAGGGTTTTTTCAGGGTGTATAGGAGGTTTATTTAATAAGCTAAGGAGATACTGTATAATAATCTCTTTATAATATTTGATGAACCACTGTATAGTGCTCATATAAAGCATAGGGGTTTAGCTTTTATAATCATTCAATGCTTAGATCAGCACCTGAGGTAAGGACCATATATAATAGGCAGTGTTGGGTGATTACTTTTCTATTACTTTCTATTACTTTTGGAAACTTGTTCCAAAAAAGCTCTGTGCAGTCACTAGCAAGGATGGAGAAGCACTGGAAAAAGTAATACACTGTACAGTTACAATTAATTATGTTTTTATACAAAAGAAATATGTAACTCTAACTTATTACATTTATTTGAAAATAACTAGCAACTAATCTATTACTTTCAAAATGTAATCTGTTACAGTTATTTATTATTTTTGTATTGTTTTATATAAAAGAAAGAAGTAACTATAGTTGTAAGGTGTATTACTTTTTCTAGTACTTCTCCATTCTTGCTAGTGACTGCAAAGAGCTTCCTGGAACAAGTTTCCAAACATAATTGAAAGTAATAGAAAAAGTAACTTACCCAACACTGATTATAGGCCTAACTAGTGACATGACAGTGATGCCTTTTGCTGCCACCTGGGAGACAATGATTTGAGCATGATGTCCAAAATTCAGTGCTGGAGCTGGACAGGGCCCAGTTCTTTGCTGAGGTGAAATGTTTGGCTTCTGGGCAAGGAAGGTACAATCCACTGTGTATTCACAAGCCCTTCTCCCCACCTCCCAGAGCAACACTGGAGTTAGGTGGTAAGGCAGACCCCCACTTGACCTCTTAAAGTGAAGATGTGGATGCAGTGGTGGTAGCTGCAGTCATCAGGGTGAAGGAGAAGGAGAATGAAGAGAGAATAAATATGCAGGAAAAAATACTTGAAACAGCACCATATATTATAATAACAAATAAACTACACTCAACCCCTACTAAATATGGATAGAATGTTATCTCTAGGTTCTGGAAGCAAATACAAAGAACGCAAGCTTTGTTGTGTGGTTTATTAATGTCTACAGAACTTCTGGATAGCATTACATCCTTAGTTTATGATTAGGTGTACTTTATTCCAAATGTAATTTGTCTTTACAGTTAATTTCATTGTAAACTATTGAAGTTTACAAATATATAATCAATACAATTATATGCCATTCCTTAAAATTAACTAGTTCTGGCATACAAATTCACAAATTATAAGGCTGTATTTGTTTTTCACTTTTTACAGTTTATTTACCCAAGATAGCTCAGCTGAGGTGCAACCTCATTTCCATTAGGGTCCTGTTTCTACTCATTTCCACAGCTGAGTGAACTGGTGTACTAAAAGGTTAAGTGGCTGGCAAAATGAAATAAAGTTTGAGTTCCTATGTCACTGCTTCAATGTGCACAAACCTACACCAAGATAACATAACACAAAATAGACTATCGGGGCAGTAGAAAAGGTACTACAGGACTGGCAATTTAAATAAAATTACAATGAATAAAATGAGTCAAAACATTAAATTTAAGACTATTTTTGCATCCAGTTGTTCTGGTGACATATATAAACTACTTCTGCTTCACATTGGTGGTATATAAATGTCAGCATATAATCCCTCCTGAACCTCTGACCTGTAAAATAAAGAAAAAAAGCAAGGAGTCAGAACCTAACATGATCCTAACATTAACAACAGGAAACAGTTTGCTAAATGGATTGACTCAGACAGATATAAAGCAATGTTTGGGGAGACATCCACAATTTGAGGCTTATTGTTTGGACTTTGAGGAGAGAATGAACCAGAACCAGTCACCCTGATGAAACAATGATTGTACTGTGAAATTTAGTGGTACCAGAATGGTATGGTTGAATTGTCTTACTCGCTAAATAAAACTATAAAGACTGCTTTATATTGCGGCTGAGGGGTTCATTTTCCACTTGTTTGATGTGGTCCATTAATGTCACCAGAATCTCTTAATGCAATTACTGTCACATTATGGTGTACTTCATGCTGTATGTTATCTACATGTAACAGATAATGAATGGATTATCATCAGATTTTGTGTGATCTATACAGATATACAGATTAGCCAGTGGAGTGGATAAAGGACTACCTGTACATCCCTATGTAAAGAGTTTATTTTCTCAATATAACATGTTTAACTAAATTTCTGTAAAGCATACAGCAGTCTCCAGTCTTATAACTGTTCAGAGTTAAAGTAAGTACTAGGGTTGCATAACATTTTTAAATTCTGGTAGAATAGAATTCCTTGGAATTTCAGAAAATTCCAACTAATTATTTGGAATTCCATTGCTAGCAAAACTGCAGAATTCCACTAACAGAAAGCAGAACACTAATCTGTGGTTTACATAAACTGTGGTTGAGTATTCTGCAGCTTTGTTTACATAAACCATGGATTAGTGTTTCATGGTTTGCGTAAACTATGATTTAGTTTCTCTAAGACTGCTGAAAACTAATCCATGGTTTGCGTGAACTATAGAATACTAATCTGGAGTTTACATTAAAACACAATCTGAAGTCTATGAAATTTTTAGAAAAGTTCTGAAAAGTATTTTGGAAGAAAATTAACAATTCTGTGTGAATTCCACCAGTAGAGTTCTTCTTCATTCTACACAGCTCTAGTAAGTACACCTCTGCACCAATCTTTTTGTCATCTGCAAAAAGGCTGATCTTACTCATAATCCCATCAGATATGTTGGCAATGAAGATGTTAAATAGCACTGGTCCTAGTACTGAGCCTTGTGGGACCCCACTGGTTACAGCTCTGGGAATCAAGAGTTCTCTCCCTACAACTACCTTCTGCTGTCTGTCCTGCAGCTAGCTCTTAACCCATCCAACCAGTTTCTTCCCTGCTCCCAGGTTTCTCATCTTACTAGTCAACCTTCCATGTGGCACCAAGTCAAAGGCCTTGCTGAAGTCCAGATACAGGACATCCACTGCATGGCCCCTACTGAGTGCCGTGGTCACCCACTCAAAAAAGTCAACCAAGTTTGTCTGGCAGGATCTGCCCGAGACAAACCCATGTTGCCTATCATCCTGGAGACCATTCTTCTCCAGAAAGATCACCAACCTCTCTTCAAGGATAGTCTCCATTAGCTCCCTCATGATGGAGGTAAGGCTGACCAGTCTGTAGTTACCTGGTTCATCCTCGGGACCATTCTTACAGAGGGCACCATGTGCCATCTTCCAGTCTTAGGGCATGCAGCTAGTCCCCAGGAGGCGTTGAACAAGTCTGCCAGAGGTCCTGCCAGAACCTCCACAAATTCTTCAGAACACTTGGATGTTTGCTGTCTGACCCTGGCACCTTATCCACCGCAGGAACCTAAGGCCATCCAACACCCTGCTCACTGACATCTCCCATCCAATACCACTGCTTCCCCCATGCTCACCCCCACCTTTCTCCTGGGGCATAAGCCCATTCCTCTCCCTGGTAAACACTGGACAGAAGTACTCAATGAGTGCTTCTGCATGCTCTGCCCCCTATTCTTCCTACCCTCTATCTTTCTTGATCCTGACAATCTGATCTTTACAGCTTCTCTTCTCCCTTATGTACCTGAATAAATAGTTTTCCACTTCTCTGATCCCTTGTGATATTCTTAGCACCCTTGAAGCATTGGCTGCCCTGACTACTCTACTCACCACTCTGGATTTCCTCACATACTCCACCATGTCCTCCTCTCTTCTGGATCTCTTATAACTTCTGAAGGCAGCTCTTTTCTCCCTCACCCTCTCAACCACCTCCCTGCTTAACCAGCTTGATTTTGTGGACCTGGCCTTCTTACTTTGGATCTGTGTACATGAGTTAGTGGCCTCTGCCAGACTCACCTTAATGATGGCCCATTTCTGGTTGGCATCCACATCTGGGCAGATGTCAGTGAGGTGCCCTTCCAGTATGCCTCCCATTCTACCAAAATCTGCTCTTTTGAAGTCCACTACCTTTGTCTTGGTTCCGGCTGCCTCCTTACCTAGATTGAGGAGAACCACACTGTGCAGTGGTCACTTCCTGCCAGGGGTCTTCCACCCTATGTCCTGGACATGCTCCCCATCCATCAACACAAGGTCCAGTATGTTTCCCTCCCTGGTTGGCTCCCCTACCCTCTGCATCAGGAAGATGTCCTGAAAGGCCTCCAGGAGGAACTGTTCCCTGACACTCACTGTAGCTGGTGTGCCCCAGTCTACCCCTGGCAGATTTAAATCCCTACTATGACAATATTGCTCTTACCACTAAATATCCTTATTTGCTCCCCAACTACCTGTCAGTTTCCTCATTTTGAGAAGGTGGCCTGTACACTACCCCAAATTTAACCGCCCCGAAGTGCCGAGGCTGGATTGGATTTTGGAGCCTTGAAATTATTTCATATTTGAAATGTTTAAATAATCTTCTTTTTGCTTACAGTTTTAAGTAATTTTTCAAACTTTTTTGTATCAATCAATAAATATATCCTCCCTGAATTTTTCTGGCATGCTAGATGTATTTTTAATTTTTGTGCCCTACTTAGTTTAAATTAATTCTAGGTGCTATGTACTCCCCCAGCTTTTACTTCAGGACCCCAAGCCTTTCTTACTCAAATGCAGCCTATCTCGTACATACAGATCCTTGTTCTCACATGTCCTGTCTCCCCACCAGTCTGTACCCCATGGTCTCACAACATTCCCCTGTCTATTTGTTGAACTCCATAACTTGTTTTCTGTCACTTTGCTCTAGGTATCAGGAGAATGTCAGAGAAAGCAACTGAACAGCCCCTCCTTATTATGTTTCCCACCTCTCTGAACCTCTCCTGCACCTCTTCGACCCTACTCCCTTCCAGATCATTTGTACCCAGGTGCACTACAATATGAGGTTTCTCCCCATCCCTTCCCGCACACTTAGTAGTAAGCTGCCCCACTCTTCCTGCCATCATGTATCAACATTCCTGAAATTCACTTTTAAAATTTCAGTATACTAAGAATGTACTTTCACTATACTGACAATAAAGTTTTTCAGTATAGCAGTACAATCTATCTGTCTGTCTGTCGGTCTGTCTATCATCTATCATATAGGGATGCACATCATTGGCATAGTGTACAAATAATATAATTAAGCAATTAGGCACGGTAGGGTGTGTGTTGTTGTGTAATTACATCACTTCTGGGGGTGGGTTGAAGCACAAACAAAGCGAGTGCTTCCACCACCAGTCAGTGATATAACAATAACACACACCCTGGAATACTCTATTACTATTACACAATGTCTTGTTTTTTTAATTAAAAGAAACAGAAATAATAAACATTTATTGGCTTTTCCCTCCATTTTTGTGCATGGAGGTATATGTTTTAAAAAGTAAGTCCACTTTACTTTTTACCAGTTACTAGACTGATACCTCAATGATCCCGTCTATGCAGTTATGCATGGTCTATCATTATTTCATTTGACTTTTGATATCAGTATCCTCACCCCCACACACATGGCTGTTAGCCGCCCAGCCCTTAAACCAGGCTGTATTTTAACATTTTTTCTGTGTATGGAAAATGCAGTCCTCTGTTATGTCTGCTGAGGAGCAGTCCACCAAGTTAATCTGGGAGTGTGGCTGGCGAACTGAGGGAGGAGTGCAGCTACTGCGGTGGTGTTATGGAAAAGCCAATTACAGGTACAGCTTTGCTGACATTTGGACTTGTGTTTCTTTTTTTATAAAGTTTATGTCTAAGAAACAAATAGGTGTATGGTTAAGGTGAGCACAGTGCTATCACAAGTACATGGGATAACAGCCGCACTTCAGCAACTTCGGGGCACTGAAAAGCCAGTATTATGGCTTTCTTTACATTTTTATTAGGGACCTAGGAGTGAGAATGGGGAAGTACGCTTTTGAGGTCTGCTGTTCTGTTTTAGAATGATGAGGGGTAAATGGGACAGCAGTGAGTGCACAACATCTGTACTGACATGGCACTGTGAAGCTGCAGTCTTACTGTAGTTAGTAGGTGAAGATGAGTGGAGGCATGATATGTGAAGGTGCCATGCAGTCATGTGTGTGCCTGGACTTAAAACAGTGATGGTATTGTGAAATAACATCACTGTTCCAGGCACCCACTGACCAATCAGAATAAAGGAAATATCCTTGCCATTGTATATTTGTTCTTTATCAACACTAAGAATTTTAAAATATTTTAGGACACTTTTGCTTCATATAGAAAGAAAATAACACTGGAATAATTGTTTTAGAAAATGTGTTTCTAAGGGGTCTGACTATGTTACAAAATATCCTTATTTCTGTCTAGTTACCTAAATCTTCCTATGCTTTTGAAGGTCCACACTGCAAAAGCATTAAAGATAATTGGGTATAATTCTGTTAATGTATTCTGGAGATAAATATAAACAATTTAACTTTCTGCCTCATTGTTCATAAATGTCTAAAGAACCCGGAACAGCACTACACACTTAATAATAAATGTCCTTATATTAAAACAGTTATATTATTTATAAGATCATAAGTATTAGACAGAGACAAAATCCACCTGCCTTTTGTAATCATAAATTGACAGCTCTGTAGCCAAAAATATGCACGATATCACCCGCCAACAACAGTGCATTTATTTATTTTATTTGTTTGATTTTGGGGTGCAATTACAACTACAAATACAAAAAGCTGAATAAAGTGCAAGTACAAAACATTCAATAAAACAGAAATGTACATAGTATCACAATTATGTGCAAAATGTGCAAATAGGCAGTTCCTGTCTATGGTAATACATGCAATTACAGAGATTAGAGACAATTCAGAATGTACTGTTTATAAAAGCAAACATATCAATTAGGGCATCTGAAGGACTATTGTGGGTGAAGGCCAAAGAATGAGGAGAAGCTAAGAAAAGAAAGGGTAGAAAATAAGGGCAGTGACTGTGAACAGGAATAGGGATGTTTTTGGAGGAACATGTGTGTAAGAAAAGATGACAGAGAAGGGATTTGAATGAAAAGGTACAGGCAGAGCAGATGGTATGGGGGAGATTATTACAGAGATGGAGAGGCAATGGGATAAGACAGAGGTTTTGCAAAAGGAGAGAGAGAGGAGAGGAGAGGAGAGGAGAAGAAGAAGTAGGTGTTAAGAGAGCAAGGGAGTAGGAGAAAAAGAGGGAAGGAAATATATAATGTAATAGGATACAGTCAAACTATTAATTGAAAGAAGACATAATGGAAGAGATACAATGAGAGACACCTGGGGCCAGATATTCAACCGTTTGCACCACATGCAAAGTGATTGCACCTGCACTGTGTGGAGATAGTGCCAAAATCCATATTCAAAGTGGTGCTCAGCACATGCTAAAACCAATTACGCATGCTCACAAAGAAAATGTATGTAGTGTGCAAGGGAGGAGGTAGGACCATGTACTGTACACTGATGTAGAGTGATATTGAGCATGTCAGTGCTGTGAAAGGAGTAAGCACAGGACACTTAGTGCCATGCAATTACCACCTATAAAAGGCTGACTTAAACCTTGACAAATGCCAGAGATGGGCAGAGACACTGCAGGCAACAGTTTAAGACAGTGCTCAGGGGAACATACATTGTCTACATGTCACAGCAGGCTTTAAAGGAGGAGGAGGAGAAGGTAGATGTCAGCCCTGGGAACATATATGAGGTTGCAGAGGTGCTTTGCTGCACACAGACAGTGCTGTCCATGAATCACATATGAAATCCCAGTTATGAACAGGTAATGGGCAGGTACAGGTCCAAAAGGCCCCTACTCAGGCAGCTGTTTGAGCTCCTGCATGATGAGCTCCAGAAAGACACCCTAGTGCCACCATGCATTGCCTGTTGAGCTCAAGGTGATGGCTGCAGCATGTTTCCTGGTCACAGGAACATTCCAGGTACTGTTGAGGAACAACACCAATATCTCATAGTCAGCCACCTCGTGCCTATTGAGCTAGTTTCTAGATGCTCTGCTGGACCATGCTGCAAAGATTATCTTATTCCCCAGCACCCTGGTACCCTGGCAGAGTGACCAGCAACCATGCAGCAGTTCCGTCGGTATCACACCTACCATCTGTACTTGTTGGCACTGACTGCACCCAAGTTGCCATCCAGGTACCCATCAGCGATGGAGTGGAAACCTATCTCAATAGGAAAGGGTATCACTCCATAAATTGTAAGGTAGTGTGTGATGCAACAGGGCACATCACCAGTATCCTGGCACATACCCTGGCAGCAACCACAATGCCTTCATATGGTACAATTCTATCATGTGCCAGAGGTTTAAAAGTGAGGACATCCCAGGTGGCCATCTCACTGGTGAGTATAACACAGAGCCCCCAAAGCCCCATAGGGACATAATGGGTAGAACACTGTATGGACAATAGGCCCAGAGCATGCTAGGATCAATGGTGGATTGATTGACCCGCGTTAGCTGCCTGTCATCACTGTTCTTGTGTCCATACCATAATGTGACATTAACCTGTGCCTTCAGCTTCACTGGGGCAGTGTCTGTCCCTGCATCCCTGGCTCCTCAACCTGTTCTCCACCCACAGCTGTTGCAATGTACAGGTATAATGCAGCGCACACCACCACACCCGACATCAATGAGCATGTGTTCAGAATTTTCAAGATGCAATTCTGGTGCCTTGACAATTCTGGTGGTGCCCTACAGTATATCCCTCAGAAGGCTTATGCAATATTCCTTGCCTAATGTATATTACACAACATGGCACTCAACCATGGGATATCGATGCCAGCCACAAAGGAACAAATTGCACCAAACATGGATCCAGAGGACCAGAGGATGCTGGAGCAGCTCAACAGGTATGATCCTAGAATGGCCAGAAGGACTGAGGAGTGCAGAGCCTGAATTATACCTGCAGACATGCCAATTCAATGCCAAGAAGAGCAAAGTTATGAACAATGGAGCCAAGAATCCCAGCGTGAGTACTGCCTGGGTAGAGTCAGGTATCTGCATCAGAGGAGGAGGAGAAGGATCTGAGTGATGATCAATAGCGACCTGAAGCACTCCATGCAGTGCAAGAAAGCAGAACAAGGCAAACAAGATGCTGGGATGCATAGCTGGAGGATCAGTAGTAGAAAAGAGGAGGTTACCACCCTTGTACAAGTCACTGGTGAAGCCACATCTAGAGCATGGAGATCAGTACTGGTGCCCACACCTAAAAAAGGACATTACCCTGCTGGAAAAGGTCCAGAGAACAGCTACAAAGATGTCAGTGGGTCAGCAGTTTAAGGCATATGAGGAGAAGTTGAGGGCACTGAACATTTACTCCTTGGAGGACAGGAGAGAGAGAGAGAGAGAGAGACAGAGAGAGGACATGATTGGGACCTTCAAGTACTTGAAAGGGATAAATAAGGTGGATAAGGAGGGTATCTTTAAGCTGAGTGGCAACCATAACATGAGGGGGTACAGTCTTAAGCTGGGGAGTTAGAAGGGAGGTCAGGAAGCACTTCTTCATGGAAAGGGTGATTGACATTTGGAATGCAATGCCAGAAGAGGTGGTCTTGTTGAAGACAGTAGGCAGCTTCAAGAGAGGCTGGGATAAGCATAGGGGGAACTTAAGGATCATGGGTAGGGAGAATGGGAGGAGTAGGGAAGGGGGAAGGGATAGTAGCTCAAGCTGTGGACCCTGCAATATGAGCAGACTAGATCGACCAAATAGCCTTCTTCTGGTGTCTTCTTCATATGTTTGTATGGTACAGACCACACAGAACAGTGTAATATGGATAGGCAATGTATTATCACTCAAGTACAACAACAATAATGCCAGCAGAGCAGTATGCTGGGTAAGGGGGTAACATAATGGACATAACTCAATGCTACTCAGCAAGGGGGATTCAAATAGAGCATGCACAAACATTCATCCATGTTAGCAGGTGGTTCCAAAAGGGTGCCAACATAGAATATTGCCATCCTGACTGGTGGAGAGGGGGTTGCATGTTGCCTGCACAGTCTCCTGTGTGGTGGAGGTGGACCTCAAACACGGTAAGAGGAATGCCTGTGTTGATGGTGTCCCTTGGTCATGGCTCCCAGAAGGGGCAGATCACAACCTAATGTGTTTAGTGTCCTCGATGGTCTGGGAGTCTCAGGTGTACTAGGCATTCTTGTTCCAGCACTGTGTGGTGTCAGTATATGTTGTGGTGTCTTTTGAGGGTGGCACTACTCACACTGGACTGGCTGGGGCTAAGGCCAGTCATCGTAATGCCACCCACCATGGCTGCAGCCTCCACACAGCACCTCTTGGGTCCCATAGGACTGCCATGAGCTCCACGTGCCATGCCCACTGCTCAGCATGCTGCATGTCCTCAGGTAGCAATTGGCAGAGACATAGCTTCATAGTTGTTTACAGGTTCCTAAGGCCGAGGCCCATACTTGAACCCACCACCACTGATCAGTGGAGGTAGTTGTACTTTTGTTTTCCCATATAGTGGTCCAAGTTTTTTTTAAACTGATCTACTGCTTCACTCATAACCACTTGTTTTGGTAATTCGTTCCATGTAGCAGGAGCTCCTTGTGTGAAAATTTTTTTTCTTCTAGTGGTTTTACTTACTGTAGTTTTTAACTGATGCCTATGGGACCTAGCATTGTTTTATGTCAATTGTTTTTCAAGACAAATTGTATCAAGCAATGAGGTATTTAAAAATGCTTTAAACAGGTATGTGAGGTCTCCTCTTAGTGATCTGTATTCTAGGGAATACAGATTCAGGGTTCTTAATCTACAACTATAATCCTTATTTTTCACACTGCTTATTTTTTTCATAACCCTCTTCTGGATGCTCTCATATAGTTTTTTATTTCCCACAGTCATGGGGGTACAGAACGGAGCACAGTACTCCAGATGAGGGTGAATAAGACTAGTGTATAATGGGAGTAAGACTTCTGCTGATCTACTTCTTATGTGCCTCAGAATACACCCAAGGATACCATAACATGTTTTAATTGTTACCTTTATGTGTGTATCAAATTTAAGGTCATTTGAGATTATGTCACCTAGATGCTTTTCTTCGGTTGTTACTGATAATTGTATATTATTCATTGTGTAGTGTGCTTTAACATTATTTTTGCCCATGTGCATCACTTTGCACTTCTGTTCATTAAAACTCATTTCGTTATGATTTGCCCAGTTACATAATTTAAAGTATTTTGTAAGTTGTTAATTGATTCGTTATTGTTTACAATGCATCCAATTTTGCAGTCATCTGCATATTTGCTAATCCAGACACCACTATTTGTCTGCATACTTGAAATGAGTATATTGAACAAGTATGGGCCCAACACCAAGCCTGAGGCACCCCACTGGTAACTGATATCCACTCAGATTTATGGCCTCTAATGACTACTCTCTGATGTCTATTTCTCAACCAAGAATTGATCCATTTTATGATTTTAATATCTAGATTTATACTAACTAGCTGTTCTGTTAGTACTCTATGAGACACTGTATCAAAAACTTTAGCATAGTCAAGAAAGACTACATCCACGGTAGTCCCTGTTCCAGTGTTTCACTAACTGGATTAAAAGTTTATCAAGTTAGTTAGACATGACCTGCGGATGTGAATCCATGTTGGAAAATGTCAACACAGCCACTATTATGGATATGCACCAGTATTATATTTTGTATCAGTCGCTCTATGAGTTTACTGATGATGGATGTAAGACTGATAGGTCTATAATTACTTGTCATTTGTTTACTGCCCCTTTAAATATTGGTGTTATAATTGCTTCCTCCATGACTCCAAAGTTTTACCTTCTATAATGGAAATATTAAACAAAACTGTTAATGGTCCCTGTAGTTCTTTGCTGATCTGTTTTAGAAAAAAATGGATTTATATCATCTGGTCCTGGAGATGATTCATTTTTTAACTGCCCAATAGCATCTGATACCTGTTGTTTGGAAAAAAATGATTGTAGGACCAGTCTTATTCAGGGTGGATAGGTCGAAACTACTGTATAATTTAAGTACACTACCAAAATATTTGTTGAGTTCCTGCGCCATATCAGTCTCGTCAACTAGCAGTTCATTATTTGAGATGAGTGGTCCAATAGCATTTTGTGTTCCTTTTAACACCCCTTTATAGTTATAAAATGTTTTTATTATCTCTTGTTTTGTTTATCAAATTTAATTCTAACTTTTGTTTTGTAAACATTATGTGTTTTTAGTTTTTGGCTAAGTCTCTGAATTTTTGCAGGCCATCATTCTTATTGGTTTGTTTATATTTGCAATATGCTCTTTTCTTTTTATTAATTAATTTCCTAATTTTCCCATTCTACCATGGTGGGACTCTAAGACTGTTATTGCTATATTTAGTTCTAAGTGGTACCCATGCTGTAATACAGTAATCAATCTCTGTTTTTATGTTCACCCAAGCTTGCTCAAGACTGCAGTTGTTTAAACTCTCTTGCCAATTCCAGTTTTGAAGATAATTTTTAATATTACCGTAGTCTGCTTTTACATAATTTCTAAATTTTGAGATTCCATTAACTCTTTCAATGGTGTTTGTTAAATTAATCTGTACCATATCATGATCACTATCACTTAGGCAGGGGTAAAATTTGTAGTGTTGAGCACTGATTTGTAACATTGGTTAAAACCAAATCTAATATATTATTATTCCTGGTTGGGAGATCAACTAGTTGTTCTAAATCATGTAGAAGGGTGATTTCCATGAATCTTTTTTCAAGTTGACCCTTAGTGTTATTATTTGCCCAGTTTATAGATGGGAAATTAAAATCACCCATCAGGAAAAAAATCATTTTTAATTTCCATATTCTCTAGTTCATCAAGGAACAGTTTTCTGCTGATTCCAGACTGGAGGAGTGATAGGCAAGTCTGATTGTTGCGATATTATTATTTAATGGTATGTTTACCCATATTATATCTGTATCAGACTGATATGGAAAAAATTGACATCCTTTAAGATAATCCGGTACATATAATGCAACCCTACCACCTTTCTTATCCTTCCTATTCTTTTGAAAAGTTGTGAAACCTGGTATATCAATGTTCTATTTGCTATCCTTGAACCAAGTTTCCGTTACTCCACAAATATCAATTTTTTTAGTGATAAGGGTATTTTTTAATTCATCAATTTTATTCAGGAGGCTTCTCACATTTCGTAGTAAGATTTTTATTTATTTTTTGTTTTGTATTTCATTTAAGTTTTGGCCCTGTCTATTTATCTTTTTGTTTGTACTCATGTTAGTTTTGCTATTAGGTGCTTGAATGCCCTTAGATACTGGGAAAATTTGGTTGTAGGAATCATGCTGGTTTAATATTTTAGATGTAGCAAGTTTGGACTCCACCCCCCCCATCTAGTTTAAATTCCTTGAAATGCATTTTCTAGACTCTCTCCTAGAAGCTGTCTTCCATGTTTGCTAAGGTGAAGCCTATCTCTACATTAGAAAATCTTTGTCAGAGAATTCCTCCCAGTGAGTTATGCACTCAATAGATTGCTTTGTACACCATTGTCTTAGCCAATTTTATATTTTATTTTACATGTCTGTTGATATGTTGCCCTGGACTAGGTAGAATTTCTGAAATAATTAGTTCACAGTCCAGGTCAATCATTTTATTTGTCAGATTAACAAATTCTTGCTTGACCTGCTGGGAGTTTTGGTGTAGAACATTATTTGCTTCCAACATGGACTATTACCAGCTTTTCTCATTTGTTTTGTACAGTATGTCTTTTGCCATTTGTGCAATGTGTGTTATTTTTGCTCATCTGAATCATGACACGGTTCTGCTATGTTTATCTGGGTTACAAATTACTCTATCTAGTACTTTGATAATTGAATCCCCCAATACATAAAGTTCTTTAACCTTGCCATTACAATTATAGTTTTCCATATTTTGTTCTGGTTTATTCTGATCTACCCTTATGTCAGAGTTTATATTATTAAGAGGTGTGATGATTTGTTCAAAAGAAATTAAGTTCCATTTGTAGTGCTAGCTGGTATACTACCTATCATATTATTTAATAGCATATTCTTAGCCATTTTCAACAGTATGTTCTATTCCTGTATTTACTGTAGATCCTGAAATCTGTATATCTTCAAAAGCTAATGGGTCAAATCTATTCTGTACTGATATGTGAAACTGATCTGCCTTCCTTCCCTTTTTCTTTTTGATGATTTAGAGCTTTGAACTTGATACCATCTATCCTCAGGGCTATCTAAGGTGTCATCCTCCTATCTTTTTCTTATGTGGGGACTGCTAGTGAAGGAGTTAAAGTGACACACTACCTAAGGTCATGTTTGATAGGGAGGGGATGCTTGGTGCTGAGTAATTTACTGTAGTGCTTATGGTATTTTGTTCTTTAGCTATATTTAATCTGACATTGTATCTGTCAACCATTTCTTTTTGACTTTGCTCAAGTTCTGATAGTTTTTCATTGAAAAGAGTGATTAACATAGCCATATCTCTGTATTCAATACATTAAATACATGTATGATTTAGTTCCTGTGTACTATCTTTTAGAAAATTATACATGTTACAAACCATGCACCTAACTCCTGGTTGCCCTTCTAGGATTGGTATCATATTCTCTATCATATTTTATTTTATGTATAACCCTGTCATATATACTGCTACTTTATCAGCTGATGTTGCTGTGTTTGAAAAACCCTCGGTGGTTAATCCTTAATGTGAGTGCTCATAAGCTGAAGGCCTTACCTTTTAGTGCTCACAAAATATAGAATAAAGTGTGGGTTGGGGTGTGTAATGAGATTTTATACACACCCGAGTTGTGGGGATGCTACATAAACCCCAAGGGCGAAGCCCGAGGGGTTTGTAAAAAGCATCCCACAATGAGGGTGTGTATAAAATCGAGTTTGACACCCCGACACATTTTTTAATTTATATAATTGCTGGGTTTCTCTTTTTCACCTCAGCAATTATACAAAATAAAGAGCTTGAGGTGTGTCCTCGGTTCGGTTTGGTTTTAGCTCAGTGCTGAGATTTGCCGTATTTTAAACTCATTTTTCTTCCTTTGAGCAGGTGTTTGTGTGTTTACAGTGTATGTGGGGGGGGAGAAAAGAACTTACTACTGAGTTTTTCTGGCAGTTCTATTTGGGGCAAGATGGAAGCATTGAGCGGCCTGAGCATGCACACAGCAAGGGAAATCGTGCGCGTGTTTGCCGTTGTAAACACTCCTTTATAACGACAAATTACACCATGGTTTTCCTATGGAAAAAAAGGGAAGCTGGTTATTATTATAGAATTATAGCACCCTTGATGTTGCACTTGCCAAACCTCACTAAAACACACAAAACATGCACAGACACACGTGTCTTCGGGCGTGACAATGCGTGCTCGCCCTGCTTGAGCTTATCCTGCTCACTGCAGGGTTTGCTTTTAAGTCAGTCTATGACCTGGAAGTAGTCACAGGGGTCACAGAACTCTCTGTGAGCAAAAGCTCAGAATTACTGCTTTAAAATTGTTAAAATCACCACTACAGTGGCTTAACAAATAAAATATTACCCCCAGAGTTTTCACAACAAATAATTCCCCTGAAGTTATGAGCTGTAGTTTCCCAGATGGGTCAGAGAACTACCGCTCCTCTTTCTAGTTCCTGGATTGGTAACTAGGGCTCAGAAACTCACAATAGCGAGTAGTTCAATTACACAAACACAAATAGTGCAGGATCATGTAGCTAATGCCACACAGCATTGTTCTAGTCTGTAGGAGAAAAGGCTTTACAGCACTCACTGCAGGGCTTGCTTTTAAGCCAGTCTATGACCCGGAAGTAGTCACAGGGGTCACGAAGCTCTCTGTGAGCAAAAGCTCAGAATTACTGCTTTAAAATTGTTAAAATCCCCACTACAGTGGCTTAACAAATAAAATATTGCCCCCAGAGCTTTCACAACAAACAATTCCACTGAAGTTATGATCTGTAGTTTCCCAGAAGGGTCACAGAATTACTGCTCCTCTTTCTAGTTCCTGGATTGGTAACTAGGGCTCAGAAACTGGTGATAGCGAGTAGTTCAATTACACAGACACAATGTTTCATAAAATTAGTGCAAGATCATGTAGTTAATGCCACACAGCATTTTTCTAGTCTGTAGGAGGAAAGGCTTCTGCTGTAAAGCACTCTTTGCCTCCATGATGGACTGCAGCAGCTGCTGGTTATGGGCCATGTCCTGCTGTTCCTGGGGACTGTCCAGTAGGACAGGGTCGGGCTTCACCCATGGCCGTTGTCTGTACTGGGCTGCACTGCAGTAGGTGCAGTGGCCAGTGGGCACTGTGGTCTGGCTATGGCTACTCTGGTGCAATGTGCATGGGGTAGCAGGACTGTGGACATGCCACTGGAAACATCTTAGGGAGTGCAGTGGTGACTGGCCCTGTGGTATTGGTGGGGTGGTAGGGCACTGGTCATGATGGGGTCCTGGGGTGGCAGAGTAATGGCTGTGCCAGGAAAGAGGTGGGCAGCATCCCTGTGACCACTGGGCTGCATGGTGACTGAGACTGGGTTCCAGTGGTACAGGGACTGGCAAGGGGGGATGGCCTCTCATGGTGTGGGGCGCACCACACCTGCTCCATTCTCCCAATGTTAGTTTCATTGTCATCCACTTCCATGGCCTCCTTGCTGCTGTCCTCTTGGTGGTGCACATGGGTGGGTGGTGGGAACCACACATGTCAGGATGGTCCTCAGGCATCCACTTCTGTGTCCAAACCCATGTGCTGTGCTGTAGGGAGATGTGAGGGGAGTTATATAGTACTGTACCAGACAGAACAGTGTACAGGCAGAGGCTGTATGCCATGGCATGTGGTGCCACATGCCCATGTGTTGTGTGCAGTGTAGAGCTCATACCCGCAGATAGTGGCATACCCGTACATCAGGAACACACATGTTATCACCATGGGTATGAAACACAACATTTGTGTTCACACAGCCCATCACCAATGTGCTCACACCTCACACAAGTGTACATACATCCAGCACCAATGTGTTCACACCCACCACTAGTGGACACACACCCATCACCATTGGGCACACACCCCAGCACCAGGGCACACACTCCAGTACCAGTGGGTGCACACCCCAGTAGAAGCAGGCACACCCCACCACCATGGTGCACATCCCAGCTCCAGTGGCCACATGGGCAGCACCACATGGGGCACTGTTGTGGGCATGCACACAGATGGCCACCACTGGGTGACAGAGACACAGTAGTGTTGTCCACACTCCATTTGGTACTAGCCCTGGCTGCTTTGTGCACCCATACTACTAGAAACCCACACTGATACACATTGCCTATGGAACATTGCACTGGCAGTCACTCACATGGCTGGGTAGGTCCCACTTTGCTTTCATATCCTCACCCAGCACTCCCATCACCTCCACAGGCCATAGAGTGAAAGCTATGGCCTCATCTGCAGGATCCAGGGAATGTGTGGCCACCGAGACCTGTGGGCCCCTACCTGTGGCATGCAGCTCCCTAAACTCCATTGCCATGGCCTCATTCATGTACCTCTTCATGTTCTGGAAGTGCTTCCTCACCACTTAAACATGCCCATTCCATAGAGTGGAAGCTATGACCTCTTCCACAGGATCTTTTTTTTTTATTTAGTTGTTTAACCAGTTATAGCACACTAAGCTGAAAGCTTTTTTACAGCAGCGACCTGGAAACACAAGGAGGTTAAGTGACTTGCTTAGGGTCACACAGTATGCAAGTGGAAGCTGTGGGATTCAAACCCAGTTCTGGTCTACTGGATGTCACCAGATTTGCAGCTCAGAGCCTTAGACCACTGCGCTATGCTGGAATGTGTGACTGCCGATGCTGGGGGGCTGCCACCTGTGGCATGCAGCTCCCCTGAATTCCATTGCCATGGACTTTTCATGTACCTCTACAAGTCCCAGAGTGCTTCTTCACCACTACAACATGTCCATTCCAACCGCCAATGTCATTCACCTCCTCTGTGATCTCGTTCCAGGCCTGCTGTACACAAGCATCCCTGCTTTTGAACCAGGACATGTCATCTTTACTTGCCTTGTAGGCCTATGCTAGTGCACAATATCATCAAAATTGGAACTGCACTCAGATGGAGTTCTTTCAGATAACAAACTGTAGTAAAACAAAAAGTCTGGTCATCACAGCCTATATTCTAGGGGTATTGTCTGTCAACAACTGGTCTTGTAGGGGATGCATGTTGGTGGTGGTGGGCCTGAGAGCCCAGTGTTGGGATAGAGGTCCAGAGACATCTTCAGACTGTACCTCTGTGTGTACCATGTGTGCAGCTATACCATGGACATATGGTGGGGCCATCCAATGGTTCCCTCATCTACTAGTAGTAGAGCTGCCTTGTCTGGCAGGGAGACCCCTGGTCCATGGTGCACACTACTGTTGGGGTTTATCATACACAGACATGCATCTGAGATAGTGGCACAGGGGTACATGGGCCCATGCCTCTGAGCACCCCGCCTGTCTGTGATGGTCACTATGGCCAGGTATGCACATGGAAGGGCCAGTATCATAGGCTTATGACTGCAGAGGGCTTGCAGTGCTGGAATGCCTACATGATCTGGGGTGGCTGTGAGTATACCACTGTTCCAGTCAGTTGTCTGATTCTCTATGTAATCACTGGTCACCTATGTTGCACACTCTTGTCTGGCAGGTGCCATAGAGATACAGACTGCTGACCCACCACTACAGTGCAGAGATGATGCATGCACTGATACAGTGGTAAAATAAAAAAACAACCACTCACCATCTCCACATTGAAAAAAGGTGCAGCTTTGTAAGTGCAAAAAGCTTTATTGTGTGGATACTGACAAAATATCAAGGAGCTTTTGTCAGTTGCCACACAATAACGCTTTTTACATTTACAAAGCTCTGTCTTGTTTCAGTGTGACGGTGGTGAGTGCTAGATTTTTGGCTTTAGTACTATGCCAGTGCATGCATCTTCTCTGCAGGGGTGCAAGACAGGTGACCGTGAGTACAGAGAGTGACAGATAGCTGAATGAAACAGTGTGTACTCCCCTCCACCACACACAATGTAGACATCCCAACACTGGAAGCCCTCCTCAGCCCTAGGCCTATGACGTTGGGTCTTCCCTGCATGTATCCAGCCCTTGTGACCATCACAGACAGGTGCAGAGCTCAGGGACATGGGCCCATGTATCCCTGGGCCACTAAGACAGATGCATGTCTGTGCAGGATAGAACCCATCAGCAGTGTGTACCATGGATCAGGGGGTCTTCCTCCCAGACATGGCAGCTTCACTACTAGTGGATGAGGGCACTATCAGACAGCCCTGCCATATGTCCATGGTACAGCTGCACACATCGTACACACAGGAGTACAGTTCCTGGGAGTCTCAGAACCTCTGTCCCAACACTGTGCTGTCAGGCCCACTACCACCAACATGCATCCCCAGCTAGACTAGTTGTTGACAGATGACACCCATACTATATAGGATGTGATGGCTCCCCCACCATTGCATCTTTTCTGTGGCAGGGCCCCCACAATGATACAGTATGTCTCATAAAGTATAGGGCACAGGAAATGTGGCCATTGACAATGTGTCCATGGTGATACTATGGATACATGGGCACACTGTAGGTTCCTGAACACTAGACCCCAGCCTGCAGACTTAGTGGCATTGCTCCTGTACTGCTGTGCAGTCTCCATGTGCCTCCATAGCATGGGTGCCATATTCTCCTGATGTGTATGGCATAGTATGTGCCATATGCAGGCTGTGTTGTCCCACAGAACCATCACACAACTATGAGGACAAGTGACCATTCCATGGCTCCAGGTCAATGTACAGTACATGACACCTTGTAGATCAGCCACCCCTCCCTAGGGCACACAGTGCTCCCAGAGGTACCAGGATTCTTCTGAATGTTACAGGGCTATAGAGCTGCCTACAGGGACATATGTCCCATACAGTCACATTGGTTATACACGGCAGTAGATCACATTGGCTAGCATACAACTGATTGCCTACTACATGAACACATGTACGTTACCCTGGAGTGCCAGGGACATTGCTGTAACATTTTGGGAGCATGGGACATGCCACATGCATCTGGGGGACATGCTGAGGTGAACGCATACACACAGTCCACTGCACACTCCTCCCATTCTGGACCATTCCACAGGACATTTACCACTGTTCACCTGCAGTTCCACTGTGCTGTTTAAGTGGTGCAATGTGCTCTCTTAAATAGCCCAGGCACAATCTGGCATGCTAATATATGCAGAACTGCCTGTAATGACATGTTAATGTGGCTGTTTTCCCATGGCTTTCCCAATGACCTCATTTGTATACCCTGGCTGACTATTGCAGGTTTGCCTGCCATGCTAACCGAGTTTGCACTTGTGCAGGGGTCTGAGCTGCATGACTGGTTGTGAACCCTAGGGCTGTTGTGCAGGCATGATGGTGTGCCCTGCCTATGAACATAAGAACATAACAATTTGCCAGCAGAAGGAGACTATGTGGTCCATCTGGTCTGCCCAAGATGTCTACCCCCTCATCTACTGCTCTTGTTGAGGTGACTACACTGACTGTCCTATGCCTGTTTGAATTCTCTGACAGTCTTAGTCACCACCACCTCAGGTGACAGGCTGTTCCAAGGGTCCATGACCCTCTCTGAAAAAAGTACTTCTTAACATTGGTTCTGGATTTACCACTAACCAAGCATAAGTTGTGCCCTCTGGTATCGCCATTCTATTTTTTCTGAAAGAGGTTATTGGTATGTACTGCATTTATCCCTTTAACAAATTTAAATGTTTCTATCATGTCTCCTCTGTTCCTTCTCTGCTCTAGGGAGAATAGAATTAACTGGCTGAGCCTATTTTCACAATGTTCGGGGTGTAGTCCCTGCATCATCTTGGTGGCTCTCCTCTGCACATATTCCAGACAGTCTATATCCTTATTTAGGTGTGGCCTCCAGATCTGCACATAATACTCCAAGTATGGCCTCACCAAAGACCTATAGAGTGGGATGATTACCTCATGCTTTCTGTTAGTAATACCCCTACCTACGCATCCAGTGATGATGCTTGCCATTAGTGCTGCTTTTTTGCATTGATTTCCTACCTTTAAATCATCCGATATCCTAATTCCTAGATCCTGTTCCATCTTTGTCTTGTCCAATTACTGCTCTTCCAGGACATAGTTATTTCCTGGGTCCCTCTTACCCAAGTGCATTACCGTACACTTTTTGGCATTGAATCTCAACTGCCAGTTCTTGGACCATTCCTCCAGCTTTTTTAGATCTGCCTCCATTCCTTGGACCCCATTCTGTGTGTCCACCCTGTTGCAGAGCTTTGTATCATCAGCAAACAGGCAGATGTTCCTTTCAATCCCTCAGCAATGTCGCTGATGAATATGTACTGTTGTCTTTACATCCTGTATGAGAACTGTAATGCTTGGAGCTTATATAGTTTACTGTTTGAAAATTCAATAAAGTTAATAACGTTAAAAAAAAAAAGTTGGGCCAAGCACTGATCCCTGTGGAACCCCACTGGTTACTCTCCCTTCCTGTGACAAGGTGCCAATTACCATAACTCTCTGAATCCTGTCCTACTAAAATCCAGATACACTATGTCCACAACCACACCTTGGTCCACTACTCTTGAAACCCAGTCAAAGAATTCTATCATATTTGTTTGGCATGAGCATCCTACCATGAAGTCATGCTGCTTCGGGTCAAGTTTCTCACTTTCTTTCAGGTACCCCACTACCCTTTCTTTAAGCAATGTCTCCATTACTTTACCCACCACTGAGGTCAGGCTGAATAGGTGGTAATTTCCTGCTACCTCCCTGCTACCACTCTTGTGCAATGGCACAGCTGAGGCCCTCCTCCAGTCCTGTGGCTCTATGCCATCATCCTGTGACTTGTTAAATAGTTCAATTAGTGGAGCTGCAAGTTCCTCGCACAGTTCTTTCAGAACTCTTGGGTGTATTCCATCTGGCCCCATTGCCTTGTCCACCTTTAATTTATACAGCTCCTCAAGGACCCTTTCTTTTGTAAAGGGGCTGGTGTCCACTTCCCTGTTGTGGAGATGTGCCTTGGCTAGTGCTGGACCATCACTTCAGCCAAGTGGCCTTGGCACTGCTACCTGCTGGTGGCCAGACCTCTGCATCCAGCTCGCCACCCCCTGACCAAGGAAAGCAGCCACAAGCCCAAACCAGGCTCTCCACTTCAGCCAAGTGGCCCTGGCACTGCTACCTGCTGGCAGCTGGACCTCTGCATCCAGCCCACCACCCCTTGACCAAGGAAAGCAGCCACAAGCCCAAACCAGGCTCTCCACTTTAGCTGAGTGGCACTGGCACCGATACCTGCTGGTGGCTGGACCACTGCATCCAGCCCGCCACCCCCTGACCAAGGAAAGCAGCCTCAAGCCCAAACCAGGCTCTCCACTTCAGCTGAGTGGCCCAGTGCTCTGCTATCTGCTGGAAGCCAGACCTCTGCATCCAGCCTGCCACCCCTGACCAAGGAAAGCAGCCACAAGCCTAAAAAGGGCTCTCCACTTCAGCCGACTGGTCCTGGCGCTGCTTCCTGCTGGCAGCCAAACCTCTGCATCCAGCCCGCTACCCCCTGACCAAGGAGAGCAGCCACAAGCCCAAACCAGGCTCTTCACTTCAGCTGAGTGGCCCTGGTGCTGCTACTACTGGCAGGCGGACCTCTGCATCCAGCCCGCCACCCCTGACCAAGGAAAGCAGGTACGTTTGGTCAGCTCCTAGCTCTGAGCTGTGAGGCTTCAATCCCCGTAATCAGACTGGCTCCTGGGGACTGTGGCTGCTTCCCGATTAGATGCTGCAGATCCCCATTGAGAAAGAAAGCATACAAGGCACCTTTTTCAAAACACAGCTCGGCCACTGCCTTGCTGTACTGCTCTCTGGACAATTCTTTCACCCTCCCCCCTCCTCCTTCCTTTATTAAGTACACTTCCCCAGTGATCCCTGCCCCCTGAGGCCTCACACTAGTCAATTACAGCAACTCCTGAAAGGGGCTCTCCTTTCTGTAACTTCTTAAAGGGGCGATCCTCTCTCGTGCTCAAGTAACTTATCGTCCTCAATGCATCTGGGATCAAGTGCATTGACACTAACTATGGTCCTCCTCCTATTTCCTACACCAGCCCCACCTTATTTAGGACCATCACCCTCTATGCATAGCACCCCCCCTCTTATCTGCAACACCTCTACCAGACCCCCCCAATGCTCGATCATCTCGAACCACTGGTACCCCCATACTTCACTCCTGCTACCTCTTACTTCCCACTCATACCTTGGTCTCTTCTCCTCAATGCCTTCCCACCCTTCATACTCTATCCACCACTTGCAGCCCAGCACCCAGCCCGTGTCCAGTCACAAGGGGAGATGCCACAATCACTACCATGGTTTGGTGTGCCTAATCACCCTCCCATTGCTTCCATCAGGTAACATTCACCCAAACCCTGGCCCCGTGCCCAACCTTATGAACAAGCCTGCCCAGGCTCAAGGACTCCGCATAGCTTCAATGAATATTTGCAGCCTCCTTAAGAAGGCTGCTGCATTCCAATGCTGGGTTACTCAGCACCAACCGGAGATTGTTGCACTCGTCGAAACCTGGTTATCCAAATCCACCCCTGACTCCTTCATCTTCCTCCCTGGTTATACTCTTTTCAGGGAAGATTGGGTGGGTAAGCGTGGAGGTGGTTGTGCTGCCTATATGCGTGACTCCCTCCTCAGATATGCAATTCCACCACCCAAGTTTGATAACAGGCGCAAGCCCTCTCACATAAAATCTCCCAACCCTGGTAAGGGCCCACTTTTCTCACACTGCCTATATTCCCCAGAAAGCAAGACCTCGCCATTCAGGCACTTGCTGACTACCTCTCTCGCCTACCACCCAAAATGGCCCAGATAATTGTTGGTGACCTGAATATCAACTGGCTCTCTTCCACGGCCTCCAAAACCAGAGATATCTTTGCTGCCCTTGACATGTCCCAGCTTGTCACCAACTAGATTCAGTCCCTCTACTGGCTCCAGCACCTTCCTGGATATCACCATTACCAACCACCCCCAGAGGGTGCTCGATATTAGTGTACTTCCCAACTCACTTAGTGACTACTCCCTGGTCATATTATCTTGGTCTGCTGCCAACAGCAAACCTGTACCACAAACCACCCAGCAACATCGCCTACTCCCAGGCAGCTTGTGTCACCTTAAATTGTCCCTCTCACAACTGGATTGGTCCACAATCAGGCTTGCACAGTCCATAGACTAGGCATTAGATTTTTTCACTCGCACATTTAACACTGCCTGTGACCTCTATGCCCCCTTCGCTAGAAATCGCACCAAAAAGCAAAACATGCCCTGGGTTACCCCCTCCCTCCTTCACAGACTTAAAATGAGAGACAACCTATGGCACCATGCTATGGAATCTAGCAAGCCAGTTGATAGGCAAGCGTACAACGCTTAGCGCAATAAGTGTAGTTGGGCAATTCAACAGGCCAAAGCCCAGTACTACCAATCTGCTCATGTCTCCTCCTGGGGGTCGGCTAGAAACTTTTGGGATAATGTACAGGAGCTGAATGGTAAATCCCACTCCCCACCTCCCTCTCAACTCTCCTTTAATGGAACTGTCTGCTCTGACCCCCTTGACATTGCAGACTGCCTAAACCACACTTTCTCAGACCTGAGTTCAGTCCTGCCCAGTAACTTCTTTGACCCCATCCAAGTAGAACCCCTGCACACTCACCAGAGACCACCTTTCTACCTATGTACCATCTCCCCATTGGAGGCTAGACCCCTTCTGCAAAAAGCCATTAGTAGTAACAATCCCGGCACCAACCTACTGGACACTAGGCTACTTCGTCTGACATTGGATGCTATCCTGGTCCCACTTACTGAGCTGCTCAACTGCTGTCTGTGCCTGGGCAGTTCCCCAGCACATGGAAAAATGCCATCATCACTCCCATCCTAAAGAGTGGTGATCGAGCAACCCCGGGTAGCTATCGACCTATCTCCATCCTTCCCCCACTCTCTAGGGCCCTTGAAAAAGTAGTTGCAAACCAGCTTGCTGAATACCTGGCCATGCATAATATCCTGTGCCCTGAACAGCATGGCTTTCATGCAGGTCACAGCACCACAACACGCTACTTGAATTCTCCAACTTCCTGCACCCTGCTCTTGATGCCTGACGTTCTGCCGGTGTTGTATTCATTGACCTCTCCAAGGCCTTTGACACAGTTTGCCATCCTCTCCTGCTTGACTCCCTCAGATGCCTTGGTTTCTCCCTCAACACCCTTGCATGGTTCACCAGCTACCTCTCTGCCAGAACTCAGTGTGTAAAAATCAATAGCACCCTATCTGACACAAGACCTGTCCACTCTGTGGTTCCCCAGGGCTCCATTTTAGGCCCTCTCCTCTTCAGTCTCTACCTCAACTCCCTCCTCTTGGCCTGCCCAAGTAATATCCTCCTCTACATGGATGACTCTGTGCTCTTTGCCGCTGACCCCAACCCCAACACACTCCAGACCACCCTCCAACAAGCTTTTGATAGAGCTGAGCATTGGTTCACATCATGAAGGCTAGTCCTGAACCTAAAAAGACCAAAGCTATGCTCTTCTCACATTGACAAAGCAAAGCCAGTGGTGCCCCTCTTGTGATACTGCCTAGCACACTAAACCCCATTGAGCAGGTTTCCTCCTACAAGTATTTGGGCATTACCTTTGATTCGGCACTCTCCTTCCATTCCCATATCAATGCCCTTTCTTCTGCCACCAATGTCAGGATTGGACTGTTATACCGCCATAGGGACTGCCTGCCACAAGAGGCCCTTAGATTGGCAATCACCACCTCTGACCTGTCAATAATCAACTATGGGCTGCCCATCTATGCTGCAGCCGACAACACTGTGCTTGCAAGAATCCAGCTGTCTATAAACAAGAACTGCAGGCTAATGCTGGGAGCCCTAGGCAGCACCTATACATGCCTGCTGTACTCCTACCACCTTGCTCAACCTTGAGAAGAAAGACTCCACTTTCAAATCTGCCTTCTTGTAAAAAAGACCCTGCTAGGGCTCTCCCCCCCTGGGGTCAACACCTCCCTGCAACATGCCTCCCCCTCAGTCTCCACCCGCAGCACTGTCAAAACCTCCCTTATTGTCCCCAGGGTAAGGACCTCTATGGCCCAGAGATCCTTTTGCTATAGGGCTCCCACCTGATTCAGTTCCATTCCCAGCCAATATAGCTGACTTCGCTAAGCTTGGTCCTTTCAACGTCTCCCTCAGAAGCCATCTGACAAGCACTCGCTGCTGCAACTGCACATAATCCCTGACCTGCCCCTTACCTTCCCCCCAAGGCTGGGTCTGCCCTGTCTACTTTTGCTGTATATACCTGGGGTCTCATGCAACATCTGCTGACTAATGTAATAAAATATGTCTGGTTGCTATCTGATGTGGTACTCATGTACCTATACTATGACTACTGTGATCTACCTATTACCAAGAATGTACCACCAGTGAATGCCTGTAACACTGGTTGCTTTTTTAATCTAAGTGTTATTTACTGTGCTATTTGTTTGCTGTGATGTATTGCTCTCTTGATGAGGTGCCTTTGTAAATGAGTCTATGACTCAAAGGTCTGCAAACTGATGATCTAATAAATAAATAAATAAATAAATAAATAAATAAATGACCCTTGTCTTCATGTGTGAAACCCAAGCAGAAAAATTCACTGAGTACTTCAGCCCTGCCTGTCATTCTCCACCAGCTGTTCCGCTTTAGTTGCTAACCGGGTTATTCCTCCCTTACTCTTTCTTTTTTCCCATATATTATGAAAGATTGTTTTGTCCCCCCTCTTCACTCCCTGGGTTATTCTTCACTATGTACTATGACTTCATCAGGCTGTGTGGTTATGCACACAGCAACAGTGCACAAACATACAGTGCAGTGCATTTGCCACACTCACATATACATTCTGTGCACATGCCACTGCAAGCCAGCTGCATGCCCCTGGCTCTGCCCCTTCCCTGAACATGCATGTTGCACTACACAACACAGCATAGTGCAGTATAACCAACACAATGTACTGTGTAAATATAGCACAGGCCCTAGAACAGGCAGCAGCATGGAATTCACCTGAGTAACACTTAGGAGGCAACAGTCATGTCCAAATGCCAGCACCAGGCAATTGTTCAGCGTGACCACAGGTGGTCGGTGGTCAGGATCACAAACCTCATGAATCTCATGGTGGCAGGGGAAGATGAACTGCTGGAGGAGGTGGCAGGGGCAGACAGACCCTGTTGCGAGGTCTGGGCCTTGGTTGAGCAGCACCTGATGTGGAGGACAGGGCCACCCACACCAGGGACCAATGCTGCCATCAGTTTAATGACCTGCAGCAGAGGAGGCACACAAGCTGCATGAACTGTGGGTCACGGTTGCCAGTGATATAGTGCCCAGGCCAAGTAAGTATGGCTGGGTGTTATGCAGCTGTCTGTACTGGCCTGTGTGCAGGCCTGTGACATGTACTATGTGTTAGGGATACTTCCCCCCAGGATTGTCCCCTGGCTATGTCGTACATGGTGTGTGCACTATGCCACACTGCCGCAAGTCTACATGAGCCAGGTATTGCATGGGGTGAGACATGTCTGCACAGGGGTCCAGACATGTACAGGATATGGTGTGGGTGTACATCTACAACATCCTGGATCCCAGGTTGTTATGCCAGTATGCACAGCTACCCCTGTTGTGTGTTATCTGGAGCACAATGTATACCCACACCTACAAAGCCTGCACAGGGTCTGAGGCTGGCGTATATTGTCTGTGGTACAGGGGCCAGCAGGGTGCAACCACTACACAGGGTGGCATGATCTATGGTTGTCCCCACCCCACAGAGGGTTCATATCATATATGTGCATGACAGCATTCGCCTGTGAGTAGTACCACTGGTGGTGCACTAGGTACCTTGCAGACCCACCCACCCTATCCACCCATGACCAGCATATGTTGTGGCTGGGCATGTTATGGGCAGATGCTTGGTTAAATTGGGTAGTGTGTAATGGATGGGGCACCGTGTACCACTGTCAGGGACTGATCACACCTCCCTTTTCCTCCCCTACAGATCTCAATGTCCAGCCCACCCAAAGCCAGGACAAGAAGTCATGGGGCTGGCAGTACCAGGGAGGGCCTGGGATGGTTCAGCAAGCTGTGATGGACTCTATGGCAGTGCCACAGAGAGGAAGCAAACAGGTGAGTATCTTACTCTGTGTGCAGCATCAGGGTTTCATGTTTACATGTATAGGTGCCAGTACAGGTTGCATTGCAATGACCAGAGCCCTACTGCAGTCATGGGTGTTGGGCCTGGCCCTCCACGGTGGATTCTTGGCAATCTAGGTCTATGGCAGGGTGTGCCTTGTTACTGCCACACATGCTATTCAAGGGGTTAGGGACACTTCATTGTCTGTGTGGTGTCGTAAGTCAACAACAAAGGGGTGGTGTCACCCTTGGTAGTGTAGCTGGGGCAGCCATGGTCCTGTCCCACTGGGAATATGGCACAATGGGAGGCCGTACCCATGTCAATGGCATGTGAAGCCTTGTTGGCTAGAGACCACAGGGGAATGCCATTGGAGGTGTGGGATATGCACCACTTCTGTTCTCCCCCCTACTCAGGCTTGCTGTATAGGTGATAGCGACTCTGGGCCGGGAGGAGGTCTGTGCTCTTAACATTCATGGCTTGACAGTGTGATACCCTGTTCATCACATGTTAACACTATGCCACCTGTGCCTCTGTCAGGTGATGTGTGTCTCTGTGTGGGTCACCATGTCTGGGTTCATCCCTGTGTGGGCATCACCTCAGGTCTTCAGTGGTGGACACTCACCATGCACAAGGGGCATTGGGCAGCCAGTGCCTCTGTGCTGTAACAGGGTGTGTGCAGTGCACACTGATGAATGTCTGTGCTGCCTGCATTCTTCCTGGTGTCTATGTTCCATTCTGTGCCATGGTCCACACCTTGCTAATGTGAGTACCATGTCCTGCTGGATGGCTGCCATGGGGGATGGTGACAATGCACACCACCCTAGGTGCAACCTCCTCACAGGTGGTTGGGCCCGTACCTACCTGTGGCTGGGACTGTGAATGCTGGTTGCAGTGGTGGGAGGCATCTGTCCCAGCCATGTGCACCAGATGGCCACCTTGGTTGTCCTTCTCTACTACTGGACAATGCAGTACCACCTGTGGTGTGCGGCATTCCCCAGCAGCACACAGCTTGCCTGAAGTAGTGGCATGGGGTGGCAGACAGTGGTGCCCTTGGTGGACAGTGAATGTTTGGGACCATGTGTGCTCACTTTGGGCCATAGCTGCAGTGGTGACCACATGAGGTGTGCTGACTCAGATATGGTGATCCCACTGTATACAGGACCACTGGCCATACACTGGATGCAATAGGTCTGTGCGATCAGTGTCCTGCACAGACCCTGTAGTGGAGGACATACCTATGGTCAGAGTAGGGTAGAGGGGCCCACTTGGACCAGTGGCTACAGGGGCCCACGGTGGAAGTCAGTGGGGCCAGGCATAGGGTAACACAGTCATACATGTGGGCAGCATCACTGTGCTACCATGGTGCTGTGCTGGCACCATTATGATGGCTACAGTGGCCCATCAGCCTCAGTCAGGTAGGTATGTCTGCTACATGTGGTGAATATCGGGGTATATGGGTGCCCAAATATCCACTGGGGCTCACCTGGGCATGTCTGAGTATCCTGGTGGCCCCATCCAACTCTGGACACATTTTTCGTGTGGCACACCGGTGACTGCAGAGTCCTCACCCACATCTAGGCTGTAGCACATCATACACTGGTGTTGTGGTGACAGGTGTAAGGTGTGTTCTCATCCTCCCACATGCACAACTACAGCAGACACATGCACCATGGGGGCTACACACAGTGCCACCTGCCATTCCCAACCTTGTGCAGCTGTGTTGCGTGAGCCATGTGTGTGTGCCTCCACTCTGTCCTGGCTGCAACCCAAGGAGGAACTGGGACAACTGTGTCCTGCATGTCAGAGTTTGCCAGGGTGCCAGATGTCTGGTCAGTGGCTGTGGGGTGTGTGGGTGCCCCTCATTGACACTCAAGACATGACATTCTCCTCAGACTCTGGCATGGTTCTGCTGATAGAATAGGCATACCTCTGCCTAGCCTACTAATGGTGTGTGTCTATGCTATGGCAAGGCCTGCTCCAGTGCTGCATGCTGTGGCCATTGCATATGCATCCCTCCAGTGTACAGGTCCATAGTGCTGTCTATGGTGCACCATGTCCTCCCCATTGTGACTGTTGGCCACCTGTCAGGGCCATATGGCATTGTGGCACATATGCTAGCTGGGTGTACCATTGTAGAGATTGATAGGCAACACCTGCATGTCCTGTCCTGTGCACACAGCTGTCTGAGTTAATTTTCTTTCTGTCCATAGGAGTCCAGAGGAGTCCTGACCATTGATTGCAGCCAGAATCTTTTGAGGGCCAGGATGACCTGCTGTGTTGGCTGGTGTGGCAGAAGCAACTCATCTTGTGGCATAGAGAATATCGGTGAGGTTGTTAAAGAGCTGGTGATGGGCTCCTGGTGCATGAACCAGAGACTGCCTCCTCTACCACCCCACAACCATCAGCAACATGAGGCTGCATGCAGTGCAGCCATTCAATGATATGTTGCCCTTGCTGGACTCACTCTATCTCATGTTTCTACCCACCACTTTTACCTTCCCCTTTAGCCTTTGTTGTTGTTGTGGCTGTTGCATTATTCTAATACAGCGCATAACCTCAGGACTGAAGATAAGTATGCACTTATGCTGGCTATGCACTAAACGGACCCTCTATACTTTGTATTGCAGCATTGAGCCAGACCGCTAGTTGCACAGCAGCAGGTCAGGAAAAAGTATGTTATGTGTATGGGAGGGCAGTACAGCTATTACTGTACAGTATATGACTCAATATTTCGATTTGTTGTTGTTGCTTTTTTTCTGTTCTGGGATATGAAGTTGCTGTGTTTTGGAAGTTTATTGTGCAGATGGGGGGGTATGCTTCTTAAATTAGCTATGCTTTTAGCTTCATTTTATGTGCATTTCATTGCTATGGTGTTTATTTATTCCACTAAAATCAATCAGCTTTGAACAACTGGAACATTTTAGTTATTGTACTCTGCTGTCTTTCTTGTGGCAGCAGCAGCAGCACTTTTATTGCCACTGTAGATGTCTTTGGGCTGGAAGTCAGAAAGAAACCATGGCAGCACTGCATGAGCCCAGTCAACAACCCTGCACTGTCTGTATCCCTTTTTTTACCATAAGCATGCCTGAAGACTATGTTGTGCCACTGTTTAAAGCAGCACAACCATCCATTGCTGGGTTCTAATTTAAGTTTCCCCAATGCCTCCGCTAACTTCTTAGTTTTGCCATGCATTAGGGGACCAGAGACCAACATGTCTGTGCCGTGAGCATTTTCAAACTAGCATAATAAAGCATAACTGATGAAGGTATCATTACCTCCATTTCTTTTTATGGCCATATTTCAATTGCTAAGGAACTTTGACAAAATCGCTTCTGTATTTGTTTCTAGCCAGCTTACATGTGATTGGGAAATCTCTGGCGCCGGGTAACTTCAGTCTACGAGACCCCAGGAACCACAGGATCTTCCAGTATGACTACCTTCTTAGCATAGGTGGGTTCCTTTTTCTTTAGGACAGACACAGGAGAAGTTAGAGGGATAACTACTGATTTTTTGACAGCAGAAGAGACTGGAGAAACAGCAGCAGGAGCAGGGAGTCCATTATGATGAGCTGGAGACACAGGAGCAGATAGAATTGCCATTGTAGGTGATTGCAGGTGATAACATGGGCATTAACAGCTGGCCTGGTGGTGCTGAGGGTTGAGGCACTGGACGCCACACCTCGCGCCATGCCAGCGACCCGGGTTCAGGAACGAGCCTGGACCACCGGGGGTCAGCAGGGAGAGAGGGTCGAGCATCTGGAGGCTGCTCTCCTCACTCGGGAGGGATCCAGGGGTATCCCAGTGCAACAGTGGCCTCTGGTGGAGACCAGCGGCACTGCGGCACCACAGGGGCTCACAAACAGGGAAGGCGCTGGCTGCTCTCTGGATGTGAGTGGGAGCACCCACATCACAGGCTGACAGCATTGCATGTACCATGTCTGGGGCGTAAGTGATGGAAAAGCCCCAGCAGCCCAGATAGGCGATGCCATCCCAGTGCTGAACCGCCACATGCCCAGCACTGGAACCCTGCCACTGCCCCTTCAGACTCCTCGGGCCCTCATCCTCCTCATGGCTTCAGGGGAAAGTAATGCCCTTGAAGATGACAGGGTTCACAGTGGACAGTAGAGTGGCATAGGCAAGTGGATAGGCCCAAGAGAGTTCCGCTGCCTGGGGGGAGATAAACAGACTTGAAAAAAAAAAAATAGGCATTAACATTCGTGTTTTAAATAGCAGCAGCAATCAACACTCATCACCTAGCAATCACTCAGTAAGAAATCAGTCAGATCGATGTCACACCACACTGAGTAGCTCTGTTCAGCAGCTGAAAGTGCCTTTGAAAGCCTCTTACTTATGCATTAAAATGGGATGTATCATGCACTTAAATGGGATTTTTCACATTGCACGTATAGAAAAAAAATTGACTGTGATTTTATGCATTTAACAGGTCTATGCATTTAACATGTATGTGTTAAAGCGGGATTGACTGTATTAAAGTTTATTTGTGATACTGATGCAGCTGTGTTGTGTTGTCCTTGGTGCCCAATCTGCCCACTTATAGCCACCCTCAGTGTGCAGCTCCTTAGCTGGTGCCCTGGACAGGGCTCCACTACTGCATACCCCCTTTGTGGGCCATGCTGTCATTAGTGCTATATGCAGCACTGCACCACTGCTTTGCACAGTGCACACTACAGTCATTTGTGTGGTGTGCACTCCACTCTAAATTCAGAAGACATATCACCAGCACTATGCTTCTGAATGTAACAGGCCATGGGACCTGTGAAGGCACAAATGTTGGTGAAGTGCAAACATGGCACCTGCATGCATCTTTGAATATCTGGCCCTACTGTCACAGACCTGTCTCTCAGACTCAGCCCACAACTTTTACCATCTTTCTCAACACTTCAGATGCATGAAAGAGTCCCTTGGTATGCCACCAGCACTCAGCCACTGTCTCACTTGCAGTATACTTAGGTCCAAATCCCACAAGAACCACTGCTCACACAGTACAGTGTTCCACCAAAAGGGCAGCAATACACCTACTGCACAATTAAGAAACACTTTGCTTTTAATATGGTAACTGTAGCCTTCTCTTCAGACATGGACCACCAGTTTTTGTCAATTATAACCCAGTTATCTATTTCTCAAAAGAATCAGTTTAGAAACATGAAAATAATATTTAAAATGTTAAGATATTTATGCATTTAATACAGGATGCTACACTAAGACTATGAAATAATTCTACAGAGATAAAAGAAAATGTTTTGCACACAGCAGAAGAAACACATAGGAAAACCTACTATAACTTCTCAACTCTAGCAAACAATAACAACTTTTTACCACACAGGGTCTTAGTGAATCAGGGTAGACTTGAACCTTAGATGGCAACTGCATTGTGTCCTAAACCTGACTGCCTTTGCTAGGGTCTGGCAAGTCCTCAAAACCTTCAGCAGTCAGTCATCCAAGATGCATCATCAAATGTGTCACTCTGACATCATGCATTTAACAAGTTCTTCTGTCTCTTGGGAATCTCCCATCTGGAGAACTGGTCCAAACTGGATTTGTACTCAGACCCTGGTTTTATGAATTCTGTGTCATCCATTTGTCTTCCTTCTGGCACAGACCATTGGTTCCATTTCCCTTGCCCTAGCTTTGTTTACCTCAAAACAGAGCCCCATGATTATGAAAGCAATTCACCTCTTAGAAGTTTAAGTACCCTTTAGCCAACAGGAATTCTACCGTTTGCTAAAATGACCCCCTAGCTGACTGTCTCAGGCCTGGGCCCCAGTGGCATGCAATCTTAGATTCATCAGACAGCTTTATATCAGCTGAATTACTTACAAGATGCCTAGTTGATAATATAAATTAAAGACAAGAACAAAAGAAAAATACACAAAAGTTGCTACATCCCCCTCACCCCAACCCACACACACACACACACACACACTGAGAAATGAAAAACAAATGCTTTAGCAACACTAAATGATGTTTGTCATGTGAGCTAGCTGGCTCCACCTGCTTTGCCCTCAGTTCACTCTCTGAGTGAAGCCCACATTAGTTTCTCGTGGTACCTTTCCTACTCAAGAAAGGGCACTAACTATTCTCTGGACAAGCAATCCACACTGCCATACTGTGACCCACTGTAGTACCTAATGTCAATATAATAGGACTACAGCAGCAGGCTCCATCTTAGCAATAGTGGTTCTGTCCACTGGTCCTTCACAGCCATGCAAGGGGACTGTGGTCAGTGACTGGGGTGAACTCCTTCCCATACAAATAAATTTGCAGCTTCAACAAAACCCAGACATTACCAAGATACTCTTCTCAACTGTGGCTTCCTGCTCAGCTACATGACTTGAGTGTTCCTCTCCCAAGTGCAGAACTTGACTCAGAACCATGCCTAGCCCAAGATCAAATGCATCTATGTGCACAACAAACCTAAGAGAATAGTGAGATGGTGAGCACAGGTGTCTGGCACAATGCCTCCTCCAGTTGGATTTATGCAATATCACAGGCTTATGTCCACTGAACCTCTTCCAGCATTTTCTTCCTGGTGAGATCAGACAGGGGTTTGGCCATGCTGCTGAAATTCAATACAAATGCATGGTAGTACCCTGCCATCCCTAGGACAGCCTCTGCTTTTGTCTTGGTCATGAGCATGGTCCATTCCTGTTTGGCCCCAATTTTTACTGGCTCGACTGGATGTACCCACTCCCTTCCCTGTGGCCAAGGTATGACAGTTCTGACATTCCTATCTGGTACTTCACCTTGACTATCAGAGCAGTGGCCTGTAGTTGGTGGAACCAGTTGGCAGAGCACCTGGGCCTGATGTGATCCTCCCAAGTCTGGTTATAGATGGCAATGTTATCCATGCACACCAGAGTGAAGTCTCCTGTGCCATTCAGAGTGTGGTCCACAAGCCATTGAAAGGTGGCTGGTGCATTCTTCATCCCAACTGGCATTACTCTGAACTCAAATAAGCCAAACAGGGTAATGAGGTCAACCTCTCTCTGGTGTTGGGTTCAGGGGTACCTACTAATACCCTTTCTCAGTTCTATGGTGGACAGGTAAAGGGCTCACCTACCCTTTCTTTGACCTCATCTGTCCTCAGCATGGTATGTGTCTGACTCCATGCAGATGTTCAGCTGTATGGTCCCATCCTTTTTGGAGATCAGCAACACTGTGGAGACTCAGGGACCTACTGGACTTCTGGGTCACCCAGAGCCAATGTCTCCTTGATCCCCCCTGTATGGCATGTCTTACTCCTTTTGGAACTCTATTGGGTGGCAGTCTCAACAGAACTTGGGACCCTGTATCCAACGTGGGCTTAGCCAGCGTGGTATACCCCAGTATTCCTAGAAGCAAATATTTACTAAATTTATGCAGCACCCCACACATTTTAATAGCTTGGCTGGTATCAGTTGCTCTAAGAGGGTGGCAGTACTGAGGATTCTCCTTAACATCTTGCAGGAGATCCACCAGTGGGTCTGCTCAGCCTCCTCCTCTGGATAGCTGCTCATAACCAGGACCATCTTGTCCCAGTCATGGTAGGGTTTCATTATGTTTGTAGGTGGGGTCCCTACTTGTGCCTGCTGTCTGGTAGGCTCCTCCATGCAATTAACATCTTTCACCCTCCTGACCACTGAGTAAGACCCTCCCAAGACATCTGTAACTTATTTTGTCAGACAAGGATGAACACCATCACCCATTGCCTGACTTTATAGTCCCAGACTCTAGCCCCATGGTTCTACAATGTCTTCTGCCTTTGTTCTGCAGTGGCTAGGTGCTCCTGAGGCAAACCCCATGAGCTCCTTGGAGCTGTGACCTGAAATTCAGGACATACTCCACAAAGATTCCCTTGGGAATCAAGCTCACCTTCTAATTCATCCCTTATCAAGTCAAAGGGACCCTTACCTATAGCCAAACAGGAGCTTGAAGAGTGAACCCTGTGGACTCCTGGGGGACTTCCTGTATGAGAATAAGAGATGGGTTAAGTGCTTGTCTCACTGTCTTGCATGCTGATTGGTAAATGCCTGTAACATGGTCTTTAGAGATCTATTGTCTTGCTTGACCAGACCATTAGTCTTGGGGTTGCATGGCAGGGCCCTAAGCTGCCTTACCCCAAGGTTCTTCCAAACTAAATATCAGAGCAGACATGAAGTTAGTACCTTGGTAAGACAGCACTTCAGGGGAAGACACACCCTGCTAAATATCCCCATCAGTTCATCGGCCACTTTCTCAGCCTCAATCGAGGACAAGGGCACTGCATCTGGTACCTTGTGGTGTAATGTACAAACACCAAAATGTACTGTTTGCTGGTGCAACTTAGAGTGCTGAGTGCCCCACAGTGTCTATGGAAACTCACCAAAATGGCTGCTTGATAATAGACAGGGAATCAAAGCTGTCTTAGCCTTGTTTCCAAGCTTTCTTACCCTCTGGTACTGTGCACAAGTCCAGCAGTAGTTTGCCTTGTCTTTAAAAATACTGGACCAATAAAATTGTTAGTCAGTTGCCTTTTGTATGGCTGATGCCTAGGTCTCAGAAAGGGTATGTTGCTGGCTAAGTCCAGAAACTTCTTTCTATATTTTCTGGGAATCACTATCTGCAGAAGTACCTCTTCCTCTGGTCATCCCTTAGAAACCCACTCATGGTGCAGGAGTCCATTTTCCCAGTACACTTCCCTTTTCCCAGAACTTGAGAGTCACCTTCCACACTACTGGCTAGCTCATTAATTTTTGCAAAGATGGATCAGCTTGTTGAATTCTCCTAGCTGTGCGTGGTGACCTTCCCAAAATGCACTTTGCTGTGGGACAGCCACTCAAGACTGGGTTCTCCTCAGTCTGTGGATATGGTTCAGAACTGCTGCACCAGCTTGTTCTTTTGCTACAACATCTCCTGCTACTGAGCTGAGGTTGTATCCTCATGCACTGCCCCTACTGTTGCCTTAACAGCTGGTTCCCTCACCTAGTCATGGGTAGTGACACACACAGTATTTGCCCTATTATCAAAGTCAATAACTATAATTACATCCATGGCAGGTCTGGGACATGCACCTCCTGTATACTTTGGCTATCTTCCCAGCTTAGAAAGGTCCAGGCCATTGGCACTGAGACTGCAGGACCCATCACTCCTCTAATCCTAGAAAACTGGACAGATAGGATCTGTTCCTCCTGAATCAAATCCTTCTTCACCACTAAAATGGAGGGCCCAGTGTCGCTCAGCCCTGGGTCACCATCTCATTTATAAACACAGGGTGTATGTGTGCAGTGGATTTAGAGGTCACTGCATTCTATATATGGGCCACTAACTGCTGGGAGATTCCTAAGCTACCCACTCCAGCTGTACTCACACCTTTTGATATATTTTTGGTGAAATCATATGAACAGTTCCCCAGTTTCTATGAGATATAACATCTGCATTCACCTGTCTCCTTGTTTTTAAAACCAGGGGCCAGATATTAAAATGGTAGTGTGGGTGCTAAGGGGCGTTTGCCCATGTTAACTGGATTTTGTGCTCAATTCATGGGTGAGGTCTATATTCAGAGATCCCAACAGCACTGGCAAAACTCATTAGCATCTGAGTGCTAACATATCACTGCACCCATGCAAATGAAGGGATCCACCCTGCATAAGGGCAAAATGGCAAATTCAAAGGTTTGTAGCAGCAATAAATTCCACTCAAACAGGTACAAGTTGCTGCCTTTGCAAACCTGACATAACAGGATGCAAGATCCCAGTGGTGGGAAGCAGTACTATGGCTGGCAGCCTCCCAGTCTTGAACCCTATCCTGGTGAGCGAATTCATGTAGTGGTGTTTAGTGGCACCCCGCCCACCTTTCAATCATCCTTCCCCATATTTGCAATGCATTCCCCGATATTAACTAGCACACCCACCCTCCAATCACCTGCCCCTGTTGTAGTGCTTTTCCTGGTGTCTTGAGATACTCCCACCTATTGAGTACCCACCTACTGCCAGATCTGAGTCCTTATGGTGTCTAGTGGCCCCCTGTACTGCCGGCACTGAGAACACCACCCAGCCAAACCCCGTACCTTTGATGGGGTACTATGTGAGGCCAATATGGTAACTGGCACAGTCTCCTCTCACCTCCTTGGCGGCTGCTGTATGGGATGAGATGGAGTGTGCATATAGTCTGCAGTATACTATAGACTGTATGTATGCTCCCTGTCATCCCATACTGTTATCAAGCCAAGGAAGGGAAGAAAACTATAGTCACTGTATTGCGCTCTCAGCATACACTGCCATCAGAGGTATGGGGAATTAACTGAGTGGCATCCTAGGTGTGGGCAGTGTGGAGGGCCACTAAGCACTGGGGACTCAGGGTGGCACCAACACTAGTGCTCAGTGGGTGGTGGGAACCAGTAGACATCAGGCAAAGCACTACAACTACAGGGATGGGCTTTCAGAGGGTGAGGGGGTGCCCCTAGACACCAGCAAAAGTAATACGCAGACAGGGATGGGTGATCAGAGGACAGGAGGTGCCACTAGGCACCAGGGAAAATGTCAGCAATACTGGGATAGGTGATCAGAGGGGGAGTACTACTAGACTCCAAGGAACACTCTGCAAATACAGGGACGTGTGATCAGAAGGTGGTGTGTGCCACTAGACACAAAGGTGTGTATTGTGAATACAGGGACTGGTGACTGGAGGGTGGTGAGTGCCATTAGACACCAGGAAATACATTGTGAATAAGGGATAAGTGATCAGAGGGCAAGGAGTGCTGCTAGACACCAGAGAAAGTGATTTACATATAGGGATGGGTGATCGGGAGGCAAGGAATGCCACTAGACACTAGGGTGTACATTTGCATTGTGATGGCAGGTATTCAGGGTATTGGGGGAACACTACCATGCCTGAGACAGGCAGCCAGCATGGATGCAAACCTGCCACTGCTTCCCATGCAAATATGCCCTTAATGGGCATCCATATGGCCCCATTAGTCCCTTGCATGCCCAATGGTCTCATTTGCATTTTGCGATTGAATATCATGTCATGGCTCCATGAGCTATCTGGTCTTGGGGTACAGTTCCCCATAGGCTGCATACAGCCCAGGTCCATGTCAGGGCAGCACTACTTGTCTTAGTACCATTCTGATGTGGCCCTTTATTCAGTTGGATAGTGCTGGTGTGCTATTTAACTGAATATGGCAACCTCCAGGTTGGGCACAAGTGCAAGCACAGCACAAACCTTTGTGCTCTGATTTTATACATATTTGAATACTTGTCCCCAGGTGGCTTCCCTTTTTGCTAAGGCACAGGCTGGCATCCTTTAAGTTGCCCCCTGGGTTCCCTTAAAAGCACCTGATGTCCTCTCCAGTGACCTTTGTGATGAGAGGATGGTCTGCTGGTTATAAACTGATCAGCCCTCTCAACTGCCTACCTTACATAACTTGGACTTCTGTCCAACAACCACATTCTCAGTTCTTCAGATACAGTTGTTAGGAACTGTTCCAGAACAAATAACTCTTTTATTTCCTCTACGGAGTGGCCTTTTGCACTCACTATCCAGTGTTCTAACAAATTACTTAACTGCACACACATTCCAGCATAGCTATCTTCTGTGACCTTCTTAACCTTCTAAAGTTTTGTCTATAGGCCTTTAGGAGTTAACTCAAAAACTTTTTGCAAGGCTATTTTTTTACTTTATCATAGTTCATGTGGTCCTCAGTGATCTCTTTCCAGCAAAACTTTTTAATGCATTGGCTGTAAGCACTTCCAATAGATGAGTTGCCTTGAGAAGCTTTGCCCAGCTCAGATTGCCTACATAATTTTACGAAAGATTTTAAAATAAATTGCAGGTCATACCTCTCCTGATAACTGGAAAATTATAGAATTTGCTTTTGGGTTTTTTCTGGGTTGTTTTCTCATGCTATTGTTTCATAATTTGTTTTGTACTAATTTTCATTTGTTTTATACTTAAGTTTTTCTATTTCATTTTATGTTGAAAGTGGTTTTCTTGTTTTGTTGTTTTGTTGGTACTTGCTTTCTGATCTCTTTCTTGCTTTTGTTGGTACTGCTTTTTCTACTCCTTCATTATTGGTATTTGTTTTTTTTTTCCTTTCTTGCATTTCTGTGTAGCCATAGCGTTTTTACTTTTCACTTTCTGCTTACTTTTAATTAGTGGGAGAGTTCCATCTCCAACATTTGTACCTGGTCTGCTGGCACAGCTTCCCTAGTCAAAGGCTCTGGCTCATCTGTATTCTCCTAGCCTCCATCTCATGACTTTGGTTAGCAGTGACCACTTTTGCACTGATTTTCTGGTCAATTTTTCCAAGGATGGCTATGATCAAGCCTTCTTCATAGCCCAGTTCTTTCCTTCCATGCAGCTCCTGCAGGTTTGTGAGTATTTCTCATATGGCCCAGACATAATGACTTCTATTTATCTACTCTTGTTTATAACAAAATAAAACTAGTAGAATATACAGTCCTCTTGTGTATATCCTGTTCTTTGACTGGACTGATAACCTTTACACTGACAAAACTGTTTCAGATTCCACTTGCTGCCTCCAGTTTGTGTTAGACTGCTCTCTCCCAGACTTAGCCTGTGCCTGTTACCAGCTTTCTCAACCTTTCAGATGCCTGAAAGAGTCACCTTGTTTGCTGCCACCAATCGTTGTAATCTCACTTAGGGTATCACAGGGTATCTCTAGGTCCAAATCCCACCAGAGCCACTGCTCACACACTACAGTGCCCAACCAAAAGGTGATCAACCCACCCTATGGAACCACTGAGAATCACTTTGCTGTTAATATGGAAACTGTAGCCTTCTTTTAGAAATGATCTACTAGTTTTTGTCAATTATAACCCAGTTATATGTACCTCAAAGGAGTTGATCTCAAAAACATGAAGTATATAAAAAAATAACAGTTAATACTTCAAAATATACACAGGACAGACAACTCTACAGAGGGCGAGAAACAAATGTACCTGGGCCATCAGGCAAACTAAGGCAACATACTATAGGCAATCTCTAACAACCACCTGGGGCTCGGGGAAAAACTTCTGGAACAACATCAAGGAGCTATGTGGGAAAACCGTCTCCCCTGCCCTGACACAGCTTCAAGTTGAGGGAGCCCTCTTCCAGGATCCCACCACCATATCCAATACCCTAAACAGCACCTTTTCTGACCTCAGCCACATTCTCCTGAAAAACATCTTCGATCCCATCTCTAGCTGTCCTTCGGACACCTGTGCCACAGCAGCCCCCCCCTTCTGGCTGTGAATCATCTCCTGTAGGGAAGGTAAAAACTACCTTTCCAAAGCCTTGCACAACTCCTGCTACAGCAGTGACTCCCTAGACCTCAGAATCCTTAGGCTAACTCTTGATGAAACCCTGCCCCATTGAAAACTGCATATATGGAACTCCTTAGGGAGAAGGCAGATTATTCCATTTTAATGACCCAGGCTTCATATACCGACCAAGGGGAAAAGGCTGGCCGGTTGCTTGCTCTTAGGGTTAAGCAAATGGAATCTTCCCGCTTCATTACCTCCATAATCTCCTCACAAGACGGCTCTCTTAAAACGCGACCAGATGATATTATAAGAGAGTTTACCTGTTATTATAAGGACTTATATAGTCCCATGGAATCGCCCCCACAATACAGCAATTACAAGATTATTTATGGGAGACTAACTTACCCCAACTAACATCTAGAGCAGCAAGCAGGACTGCTGGCCCTGATATCTGCCGTGGAAATTGCAGCAGTTATTAAGGAGATACGCTGCATAAAACCCTGGGGATAGATGGGTATTCAGCTTTCTTTTATAAAAATTCCAGACTCAACTAATCCCAATGCTTCTTCCGCTTTACCAACACATCCTGTCGGGTGCAGACGTAGACCCATCACTATTTGAGACATTGATTGTCTTGATCCCTAAACCAGGTAGGTCCACCAACTTGGTAACTAATTACTGTCCCATATCATTAATAAATCAGGACATCAAAATTCTTTCCAAACTATTGGCCATCTGGCTTGAAAAGGTTATGGATGAATTAATAGGTCTGGAGCAGGTGGTATTCCTGAGAGGAAGGTCACCAGTGGACCATTTAAGGACCCTGTCACATGTCTTCTCTGTGACCAGGGATGCACCCTATTCCTCGGCATTGGTTTCCCTGGATGCAGAGAAGGCATTCGACAGGGTACACTGGGAATACCTCTTTCTGGCCCTGCAAGCTTTTGGTTTCCCAACAGTATTTATAAGCTGGTTAAGGGCGCTGTATAAATCACCGTCAGTGAGAGTTTCAGGAAATGGGGTGATTTCCGAAAATTTTACTCTTCATTCTGGTACCAGGCAGGGCTGTCCTCTGCCACCATTACTATTCAATTTATACCTCGAACCACTAATTAGAAGACTACAAAGCTGCCCAGATATCCAGGGAATCCCTATCTACCCTTGTGAAGTAAAGGTATCCGCTTACGCTGATGATCTCCTTCTCCAAATTGCTAACCCCTTCGTCTATACCAAATATGCTGAGATCATCAGCACCTTCAGCAAAATGTCCAACTACAAACTCAACATTGGTAAAACGATGGTGTTTCCGCTTAATCACAGGCTTTTAGATCAGACATCACGGCTTTCGGACTTAACTGGAAACAAGACTCCTTTAGGTACCTCGGTATAGAGTTATCCTGTTGTTCTAAGTTAGTTACCAAGTTGAATCTCGATGCACTATGTAAACAACATCGTCAAGATTTAAACAGATGGGCATCTTTTTCGATTTCATTATGGGAAGAGTAAATTTAATTAAGATGAACGTGTTTCGCTTATTGTACCCGCTTTTTATGCTTGATATTTGGCTCCCTTTGTCCTGGTTCAGGAAACTCACAGCGTTGTTCACTAAATTTCTCTGGATAAATAAGTCTCCCCGTATAGCCTATCGCACCTTGATGGCCCCTAAGAATAATGGGGGCCTACGGCTTCCCAATCTCTGTCTTTACTTTTGGGCATCACATGCGAATAAATATATGCGATGGATTTCCCAAGAACACCTACGTACAACTCCGGTCTGGCTTAAAATTGAACTGGCATTAATACAGGCAACTGGATTGAACCCCGCGGGACTGCTACATATAAGGGAAAGTAGTTTACGAAGAAACTTAAAAACATGACAATTCATACGTCCCTAAAAATACACGCTCAGATTTCCCGATTTCTTAACTATAGTTGCACCAAGGACCTTAACCAACCGATAATCAGCAACCTAAACTTCAAAATAGCGGGCAAACCGATACCCCCATCCTGGCTTCCTGCCCTAAAGGACCTGGATATTTCAGATCTGATAAAGGATTATAATGTCTGGTTTTCAAACCAGGAAATCGCCGCCAAATGGAACATTTCTAATAAATATATTTTCAGGTTGTGCCAATTCAGGCACGCACTGACACAATCATTCGGTCAAAAACCGGAGAACGGATATTTTATTCCATTTCTCAAAGACTTGGGTAAATGGAGTGGGGGTTCCAAGGCAATTTCTAAAATTCACAATACACTATACCGATGGAAATTCCCCAGCTGCTTTGGACCCACCGAGGTATGGGAATCTCTTTTTCCATGCCGGAATATTAATTGGACAATCATTTGGCAGGCCTGTCACCAATTCATTAAACAGGATAGACTAAGACTGACCCAATTTTCTATTTTGCATAACGCCTATTATACTCCTGTTAAACTGGCCAAACTGGGTCTAAAGGGCACCAATTTATGTAACAGATGCCAGCAACAGGAAGGATCTTTATTGCAGGTTTTTTGGTCATGCCCAAAAGTACTCCCTTTATGGACTAATATTAGACAGCACGTGGACCCTCTTCTAGGCTTAAATGACCTATTTATACCCGAAATTTGTCTCCTGGGGGATCTTTCAGGTATAAGAGTGCGTAACAGGAAATACCACATAACGCTCATTGCTATGTCCGTTAAAAAGCTGGTCCTGCAACATTGGCTGGACCAACAGAAGATTCCTTATAATGAATGGTTAGTTGAAATCTTAACTAACTTACATACAGAAAAGACCATTGCTAACTTGAACAACACCATGACCACATACAATAAAATATGGGCCCCCCTCCATACCCTTTACTCACTGCAGAAGTAAGTTTCAAATGGTAGACCCTAATAATGCCCCTAGACGATATCGAGAAGATAGATCTCAACAGGCCACGTTACTTTTCTTTTATTATCCTAGAAGATAAGGGGTGGGGAATGTCAGGAAAGGGAGGGGAGGTGGGATGGGGACATAGTAGACTCACGATTTGTATAGGTCTAATGAAAATGATATTTCTGTATTTATGTCTGCTATGTTGGTATGCGAGTTAAAAACAATAAACTTTAATTATGAAAAAAAAGAAACCCTGCCCCACTTTACCAAAATACTAAACTTCTCCCTGTGACTAGGGCAATTCCCATCTCTTTAGAAAAGAGGTATTATAACTCCGATACTCAAGAGTGGAGACCCAACTTCTCCTAGTAACTACTGACCCATCTCTATCCTTCCCCCTCTCTAAAGCTTTCCTAGAAAATTGTATCTGACCAGCTTACCAATTACCTAGCCAAACACAATCTGCTCTGCTGTGAACAACGCAGCTTTAGGAAGGGACATAGCACAACCACAGCCTTACTCGAATTCACATCATACATACACGAGGCACTGTAACAGGGGTCAATAGCTGGAGCCATATATGTCGACCTTACCAAAGCATTCAACACCATCAGTCACACACTTCTACTCCCCTCCCTCCCCTCCTACCATTTCTCCACTGAGGCCATCTCCTGGTTCAAGGACTATCTCACAGGCTGGTCGCAACAAGTTAAAATCAACATCACTCTCTCCTCCAAGTGACCAGTCCTAACAGGCATCCCTCAAGGGTCTATTCTAGGGCCTCTACTTTTCACCCTATTCCTAAACTCCCTCTCTCAGTCCTGCACTGGCAAGCTCCTGCTCTATGCAGATGATGCTGTATTTTTCTGGAAGCACCCCAATCCTCACTCCCTTCAAAGCACCCTACAAGGCTTCTTCAGAGAATTAGAATCCTGGTTCACTGACCATCGCTGTCACAGGGTGCTCCTGTGAAGGGTTTAGAGCCCCGAGCTGTTATATATAAAAATAGGAGGGAACCTACAAGCTATGTTGAATTTTGGTCTGAAGGTGCTGTCTATGTACTTATAGTTTTCAGTTAGGCTGTCAGTTTGAAGTCTGGCAGCTGCTAATTTCATTAAAACAAAAGACAGCATCTGTTTAGTAATAGTGTTTAAAAAAATGCAATGAATAAAAATTAAAATCAAACGAAGGGATAGTTGTTAGATTAATAAAAAAAATATATATATATTTCATGACACTTTCTCTGGGTGGAGAAACTGAAGTGTAGAGCTTTTGTGAAAGCATGCTTAAATTCAGTCTCTTGCCCAGGGTCAGTCGTTATGCTGAGAGTCCGTCGGCATCATGAATTGCCGTAAAATTACTGTGTGAGGGTATGCAACTTTGATTAGGTATTTTCCTTGTGATGTAGCCTTGCAGTCTTTCAAGCTACGATGTCAGGTTTAAAAATGGTGTGGAGAATTATCTGGTTCTCCTTAATATTCTCCGTTATGTTCTTTATTCCTAAAATGTATTTAAAATATGCTGTCCGGGTGTTAAAATTGCTTTGGGCTTGGCGCAACAATGAAAAGTAAACAAAGCGGCTTCCCTGCTTCGACTGTGCGCAGAAGTCGTGAAGGCATTTAGCCTTCTAGTGGTGTTTAATTTCATGTTTTCCTTGAAAATCAATGGGAATATTCTACTTGCCCTCCGGAGTTGAGGTAGGCTGTTTGTGGGTGGTTTTGGGACTTTAGTAGAGCGAGAGGATTTTTGTATTTACGTGGGTGATTTTGTAAGCCAGGGGTTTCTATTTAACTTTGGCTCTGGTTTGCTCGCTAATATGAGTCAGCTGGTCTCATTAGTCTCATATTTATTTGCTGAATGTATAATGACTAAAAGGGTCAGGAGACTTTTGGGGGCTCCTTTCTGTGTGCTCTTCTCTCATGCTAATAGCTATTTTGAGCTGCTTTGTTATTCTCTGGGTGAGGCCTCTTGGTGTTTAATATAATTTTGTAGCATCTGTATTCTAATTTAAATACAGTGGAAACATCCAATGGTTCAGTTTAAAAGTGTTATATTTTAGCCATAAGCCAGTGCCAGATTGAATGCCTTTAAATCAGTGTTATATTGGCTCTCTGTATAAAAGGGTTTTGTTATATATTTCTGAGCTTTTTCCGATGGTGCGATTGTAAGCACTATCACAAAGATATTTACTTTTAAAACCTTCTTTAAAAACGGATTATTCCAACAAAGCACAATTGTTTTGAACTTCACTAACCTTTTTGAGTTAGAGTGGGGAGGTTTGGAAGTGATTCCAGACTCTTTCTGGAACAAGGGTGTTTGCAGTGGTAATGGAGTCCTGAGTTCGAGTTCTGGCTCCTTCTTCTTCTTCTAGGAGCCAGCCGACTTCATTTCCTATCCTTTTATCAGGTATAGGAAGGGGAGGTGCTATAATTTTCAGAAATAATGTTTAAATCACTATTAAAAGAGTTTAAACTGCTGGTAGCATAATAAATGTTTTGCTTTGGTAATTTAAAGGAGCAGTGTGTATATATATAAATAAAATAAATACTTGGCAAATAAAGATTTAAAGTTTAAATTAAAATATTGGGGAGGAGATGAATGATCACATGACCCATTTGGGATATAAATTCAGACTCTTTGGATTAGAGTCAAGTTTTGTTTGAGATCAAGGGAGAGTGCAAGGTCATTCTGCTTGCTGTTGGTCTGGAGCTATGCTCTGAAGCTGTTTTTCAAAGTGCCTCTATGGAGTCATAATGCTCTGTGCTATCTACTGCTCTGAAAGGAAGATTTATAAATGCCAGATGAATTTGTCTGCTGTGGTATTTCTGCTGTGAGTTCCAGAAAAGCTTTGACAAAGTGCTCTAAAGAGTGAAGGTATACAATTTCTGTACTAAAACTGAGAACCTGATGTTGAACTGATGCACTAAATTAAGTATTGATCTGCCTAGGAAAACCAAATCAAAAGAGTGACCACCCTTGTGCGTAGCTAAGGAAACAACCTGTGTGAAGTGCAGAGATGTCATCACCTGGAGGAAATGTTGACCAAAAAGCGAGGATTCGTCATTGACTCAGGCATTGAAGTCACCCAGTACCATCAGTCTGGGCAACTCCAAAGTCATGTCAGTGGCGAAGTCCACTATTTCCTGCAGGAACAGCATCTCATCTCCTGGTGGACGATAGATGAGGGCTATCCTGCACTCCACACCAGCTACCATGGTACACTCAAATGACCCAGCCTCCTCAACTGGTATACTAGTTAAGCCCAATTTGATCTTGAAACAGACCGCGACCCCCCTGCCCCCGTGGCCCAATCTCAGGCGATGTACAACTGAGTACCGTGGAACAGCCACCTCTAAAAAGGGGCTGCATTCCCATCCAACCAGGTCTCAGTAATGCAAACCAGATCTGCCCTAGCAACAAAGTCTGCAGTAAGACCAGCCTTGTTGCAGACAGATCTGGCATTGCATCAACAGCACCCGGCTGGACGAGGTTGGCGAGATGTCCCGACTACTTGCCCTCCCAAAACGGAGGTGCCTTTGGGGGTGGGAACCAGGATGGGATCACCACGTTCCAGATACCATTTTGCCCCAGGGCGTCTTCTGGTCCTAACTACCCCTATGGGAGAGCTCCGCTGCCCGTAACCCCCCACCCATCCCCAAATCCCCCCACGAGCAATCCCCAAAGCTCGACAGCATTGATAGGTAAAAGAAGGCGGGGGGGAGAGGAGAAAGGGTGGAGGGCATGGAGGCGAAGGCTGAATAGTACAGGATGGGAGAGGCAAGCAGGCACATTGTGCTAACAATATTAAAACAATGGGGAGAGCACATAAAACCCTAAATTTCTTAAATCACTAAGCACTACAGATGAAACAAAAAAAACCCAAAAATAATAATGAAAATAACTTTAACAACAATCCTTACCCAAGTAAACATATACTATAAGATTGTTTTCAAACCTCGAAATAAAATAATGCAATAACACAATCCCCTCTCACTGGATAAAATAAATTTACAAATATTAAATTTTCCCTCTCCCACAGCCCTCTCACAGCCAAGGGGGGGGGGGATAATGAACAATAATAAAACAATCCCTTCTTCCAGGATTTTCGAAAACAAACAATAACAAAAAATTCCCCCAGTCAACAGCCCTCATGCAGCCGAGGAAGGAAGGAAGAAAAATAATAAAAGGCACCCTGGTTCTCTCACCATCAGGAAACCATAAAACTAAAAAACAGGGAAAAAGGCATCAAACAGTAGGAGGAGCCATAGTAATCCAACGTAATCCAATATAAGTCAAGCAAAATGTCAAATCAATTAAACAAAATAAATATTTCCAATATGCAGCACCACAAAGTCTTTTTTTTTATGCTCCCCCTCTCCTCGCAGCTCTCCACCTCTTCGGGAGACACCTATGGCCTTTTTAGCCCTCACTTATCTACCAGATAACCGGAGCAGTCTGTTCCCCATGGAGCTGTGGCTGTACCCCCGAGGCGGGTACGGGGTGGGGGCTTCACACCCTGAAACATCTATATTCATCAGGATGCTGTCTCCGGCCTGGTGGGGCATTGAGGGTCAGGGCCTGGTGTTCCATCTACCAGGAGGCTGTGAGGCATTTTCCCATTTTCTGGATGTGCCATGTCCCCCGATGTCAAGGCACTAAGGCGCCAACTTCTGGCACGTCGCCCCTCCATTCGGCATCGGACTTGCTGTACCGGATCTCCACCCAGGGCCAGACAAGAGCCGAGCTCTGGCACCCCCCCTCCCCCTGGAGAGGACGAGCGGTCTCTAGGATGCTCAAGTCCTCTCCCCTGGCCGGCCCTCCAGCTCCCCGGGCTCATTCCTGAACCTGGGTCGCTGGCGTAGCAAGCGGAAATCCAACTGCTGAACCAGCAGGCCGGCAGCACCACAAAGTTTTGATAAAATTCAAAAAGGGACCAAAAAGTCTTGCCAGAAGTATGTATAGGCCAAGCCACCGGAAAACGAGGGACCCCCCTACCTCACCCCCCCAATCTGCCTTATCAGGTCCAATTTTACCCCCAGGACCTGCCACTACAAATACCCCAAGGCCACACCAAAAGGACCAACCCAGAGATAAATTAGGAGCTCCCCCACTGATCCCTAGCTTCCCAGGGGAGAGTGAGGCAGCTCCTGCTTGGTCCCAGATGGCACCCAAGATTACCCAGGCACAGATATAGGGGGGAGACAAATCCACTCACAACCAGACCACTATTAAGGCCCTACTTCTGGACTAGAAGGAGTATAAGATCACAAGAGGGAAAAGGGGCACTGATCAATGAATCAGGCCCCCACTCACAGTACTCCAAACACCACAGGCAATCCTTCAGCTAATTTCCAAAGATTAGTTCATGGTAGAAAGGCCCAGACAAGTTCTTCTTTGTCCAACACTGAGGAGAACATCCACCTGTTCAAATGAAGATAAATCCATAAAACAAAGTGCTGTAAAATCAGTAGAACCACAACACCAAAGTTCAGACTTCCGTGGGCCGAGAACTCCAATAACACCCCCAAAAGATGGTCCACCAAGCACAGTTTGGGAAGGCAGTTCCCTCAGGAAAGGGTCCACCCTCTGACTCCTAGACCATGGACTAAAATGTCGAATAAAAAATGCTCCCCTTAGCGCATTAACCACCCCAGGAGTACTGACTAACCTCCCGGCCGAACGCCAGCAAAAAAGGCACCACAGCTCCAGCAAGCGACCGGATTCCAGTAAACTACCGGACTCCACTCCTCCACTTCTCCGCTTCTTTGCCCAGAAGGCACAAAGGGAATGTTGCCAAAGGCCGTGGACCTGAACAAGAATAAACACAGAAACAAACTCCTAGCAGAGCGAAAAATAAATGCAATAAAACGACTTCACATGAATTAGATTACATAACATAAACTAAAAAAAACAAAAGAAAACAGGGCAACAGAACGTAGTGGCAGAGGCTAGTCCAGCACGACTGCCATCTTGTTTGCTGATTAAACCTTATGAGGATCATTTTCATTGTCAGACCATAAAAGGAACAGTTTCTCTATGTACTGTACCTTTTATAAAGTACAATGTTATAACAAAATAGATTAAAAGCCACATCCATAAAAAATATATTTTCAGAATCATACATGTACAGGTTGATATAAGATGTGGCCTTGGTAGACTCAATTGCTGTGCCTCTGTGTTACTGAAAATAGGTATTCTCAAACCTAAAAAGTTCCTTTCTAACATTAGTCATGCTAGGCCTAATGCAAATTTGGTTGGCTGATGTTCCCCCTCATTCCTCAAATTGAGGACTGTTTCTCAAACTGACAGTTCTTCCCTGTAAGAAACTGAAAGTTTATAAATCTTCCATGTCCAATGTAAAAAAACAGGTCTGTACACACTCCAGGTTCATTGTTAAAAATGATAAAAAATACTCAGAATGTCATGTATGTCTTTCATATATGATGTTATTTTTAAATGTATTCTGAAATATGAAAGTAAAAGAAAACTGGAAAGGGCACCGTAAGGAATTAAGCCCTGAGACAATTGATCTCCTGGGGATAACCTTTATGTACCATAGGAAGATAATAAAAGATTGAAGTGACTGGTCAGTTTTCATTAATGCATCTGCCACCCGATCCTCTAGCCAGCCCTCCTTTAAGCAATTTTGTACCAAAATTTCAGTTTTCTTAATAATGTTTTCTATTGGGTTCTCATTTAATATTGCAAACTGGGTTTGTCCATCAAATTGTGTTCCCTCTGAATGGTGGCTGTTGTTCTGACAGTTCTCCTCTCCTTCCCTCTCCCTAAAAAAGGCTGCCCATGACCCCAAACCACACTGGTAGCACCTTGCTCTGAACTGGTGGAGCTATCAGAAAATTCTTGTCTAAGTTTCCATCCGTACCTCTTTGGTACTCCAATTATATACCTTTTGGTCTTTGTAATCGTACTTTTTCAGTTTTTAGCTTTCAATGCTTTAAATTTCTCAAGATCTTTTCATATTATATTCAAATTTGCTAATAGCACTTCCTGTGCTAATAAGAGTTAATTCTTCTTCTAATAAACTTATTGCAGCACTGATTCTCTTCCTTCTTCAGCACTAGACTCCAGTTAAAGCCAACATAAAATATATGGCTCATTTGCCACTGATTGCAACCCATCTGTCTCTCTTAATGTTTTGTATTGGAATACTACATTAGGGTCCATCAAAATATATACTCTCTTAGGAATATGCCTATTTTTCATATATTCAGTCAATGTGATAATGTGCCACTTGAATTTAAAGCATTTTTTCTCATATTTACCCACTTTTTTTAATTAAGATGTTGCTGTTAACTGATTGTTGGCTGATTTGTCACTGGTATGTATTTTTATAGTCTTATCTAGTTATGTAGGGCTATACCCAAAACAGGTTACTATGATACTCTGTGATTTCATTAATGGATTCAAGTATATCAATGCTTATTAACAAATAGGTACAGTGGGGAAGGTGAAACAAATATAAACAATATCATAAAAATTATTTTTCCTCTTAAGCAAAAAGCAACATGCATGATATTATAAGATATACACCAGCAAGCATTCAACCACTGTGTTGTCCTTAAAAGGCCAGACATCACTTGGCCATGCTTAGGTGAACTATAGAATGAGACTGAGGGTGGGGTTTTCAATGAAACATTTAGCATTTCTTTGAAAACTAAAAATCATAAGAAATGTGTAGTAGGCAATCAATGAAATGGCTATTGACATTTCCATCTGCAACTACTGTACTAGATAATTTAGCTTATAAAATGTCATAACTAAAAGAAGTATAGAGCCTTAATGTAATATTGTAAAGCACAATTGATTACTTTACATTTGCAGATTAGAGTAAAGTTCAGTCTTTTCTTCATGCTGATGCACAGATCCTGGTTAAAACTTTTCCAAGTCTGCATCTAAATTTGAAAGTTCATTCTTAGGATGACCTGACCTCCTGAAATTGAATATGAGCATCAACAAAAGGGACACCATCGTATACATCAATGATATCATTTTACTTTTTTTACCACCATGTAATACAGGTTAAACCAGGAGATGCACATTCTGAAAATTGAGTCTGCATCTTTCAAGCTCAACATCTTTTATGTCTCTTAAATCCCATATAGCCTTCAATGCTGAGTTGCTACAGATAAAGTATGAAAGTGCAGTCTCACATCTGAAGACACCTTTGGATACACATCTTTACAGATGGAAATTTGGCTGTCAAGATGGCAGCTAAATTTTGGAACTGTATTCCATAATTGTAAATGTTAAAATGTATGACTGCTGACAATTAAGTAATCCCTGCCCATCATACATTCATGGCAGGCATGTAATGACAGCATCTGCATGGTTTCAAATAGTTGTGATGAGACTGATAAAACTGGGCACTTTGGTATTGGACAACTCTGCATCTGCTCCAAAGGGACATGATAGTGACAATCTAATTCATTCAGTGCCAATTTGTGGCCTCCATCTGCAACAATATAACACTCACTGCTGAATTAAACTATTCTTCTTGGTGAAGAGGTGGTTACATTGTTACTTTGGCTACAGGAGCAGGGTAGCCCCATGATGCCCAGTGCAGGCATTACAGAAAGGTCTCCCTCCATTGGGTCAGGGTAGATCATGAAGTTAGGGTTTTTTCAGGGTGTATAGGAGGTTTATTTAATAAGCTAAGGAGATACTGTATAATAATCTCTTTATAATATTTGATGAACCACTGTATAGTGCTCATATAAAGCATAGGGGTTTAGCTTTTTATAATCATTCAATGCTTAGATCAGCACCTGAGGTAAGGACCATATATAATAGGCAGTGTTGGGTAAGTTACTTTTTCTATTACTTTCTATTACTTTTGGAAACTTGTTCCAAAAAGCTCTGTGCAGTCACTAGCAAGGATGGAGAAGCACTGGAAAAAGTAATACACTGTACAGTTACAATTAATTATGTTTTTTTATACAAAAGAAATATGTAACTCTAACTTATTACATTTATTTGAAAATAACTAGCAACTAATCTATTACTTTCAAAAAATGTAATCTGTTACAGTTATTTATTATTTTTGTATTGTTTTTGTATAAAAAGAAAGAAGTAACTATAGTTGTAAGGTGTATTACTTTTTCTAGTACTTCTCCATTCTTGCTAGTGACTGCAAAGAGCTTCCTGGAACAAGTTTCCAAACATAATTGAAAGTAATAGAAAAAGTAACTTACCCAACACTGATTATAGGCCTAACTAGTGACATGACAGTGATGCCTTTTGCTGCCACCTGGGAGACAATGATTTGAGCATGATGTCCAAAATTCAGTGCTGGAGCTGGACAGGGCCCAGTTCTTTGCTGAGGTGAAATGTTTGGCTTCTGGGCAAGGAAGGTACAATCCACTGTGTATTCACAAGCCCTTCTCCCCACCTCCCAGAGCAACACTGGAGTTAGGTGGTAAGGCAGACCCCCACTTGACCTCTTAAAGTGAAGATGTGGATGCAGTGGTGGTAGCTGCAGTCATCAGGGTGAAGGAGAAGGAGAATGAAGAGAGAATAAATATGCAGGAAAAAAATACTTGAAACAGCACCATATATTATAATAACAAATAAACTACACTCAACCCCTACTAAATATGGATAGAATGTTATCTCTAGGTTCTGGAAGCAAATACAAAGAACGCAAGCTTTGGTTGTGTGGTTTATTAATGTCTACAGAACTTCTGGATAGCATTACATCCTTGTTTATGATTGGGTGTACTTTATTCCAAATGTAATTTGTCTTTACAGTTAATTTCATTGTAAACTATTGAAGTTTACAAATATATAATCAATACAATTATATGCCATTCCTTAAAAATTAACTAGTTCTGGCATACAAATTCACAAATTATAAGGCTGTATTTGTTTTTCACTTTTTTTACAGTTTATTTACCCAAGATAGCTCAGCTGAGGTGCAACCTCATTTCCATTGGGGTCCTGTTTCTACTCATTTCCACAGCTGAGTGAACTGGTGTACTAAAAGGTTAAGTGGCTGGCAAAATGAAATAAAGTTTGAGTTCCTATGTCACTGCTTCAATGTGCACAAACCTACACCAAGATAACATAACACAAAATAGACTATCGGGCAGTAGAAAAGGTACTACAGGACTGGCAATTTAAATAAAATTACAATGAATAAAATGAGTCAAAACATTAAATTTAAGACTATTTTGCATCCAGTTGTTCTGGTGACATATATAAACTACTTCTGCTTCACATTGGTGGTATATAAATGTCAGCATATAATCCCTCCTGAACCTCTGACCTGTAAAATAAAGAAAAAAAGCAAGGAGTCAGAACCTAACATGATCCTAACATTAACAACAGGAAACAGTTTGCTAAATGGATTGACTCAGACAAGATATAAAGCAATGTTTGGGGAGACATCCACAATTTGAGGCTTATTGTTTGGACTTTGAGGAGAGAATGAACCAGAACCAGTCACCCTGATGAAACAATGATTGTACTGTGAAATTTAGTGGTACCAGAATGGTATGGTTGAATTGTCTTACTCGCTAAATAAAACTATAAAAGACTGCTTTATATTGCGGCTGAGGGGGTTCATTTTTCCACTTGTTTGATGTGGTCCATTAATGTCACCAGAATCTCTTAATGCAATTACTGTCACATTATGGTGTACTTCATGCTGTATGTTATCTACATGTAACAGATAATGAATGGATTATCATCAGATTTTGTGTGATCTATACAGATATACAGATTAGCCAGTGGAGTGGATAAAGGACTACCTGTACATCCCTATGTAAAGAGTTTATTTTCTCAATATAACATGTTTAACTAAATTTCTGTAAAGCATACAGCAGTCTCCAGTCTTATAACTGTTCAGAGTTAAAGTAAGTACTAGGGTTGCATAACATTTTTAAATTCTGGTAGAATAGAATTCCTTGGAATTTCAGAAAATTCCAACTAATTATTTGGAATTCCATTGCTAGCAAAACTGCAGAATTCCACTAACAGAAAGCAGAACACTAATCTGTGGTTTACATAAACTGTGGTTGAGTATTCTGCAGCTTTGTTTACATAAACCATGGATTAGTGTTTCATGGTTTTGTAAACTATGATTTAGTTTCTCTAAGACTGCTGAAAACTAATCCATGGTTTAGTGAACTATAGAATACTAATCTGGAGTTTACATTAAAACACAATCTGAAGTCTATGAAATTTTTAGAAAAGTTCTGAAAAGTATTTTGGAAGAAAATTAACAATTCTGTGTGAATTCCACCAGTAGAGTTCTTCTTCATTCTACACAGCTCTAGTAAGTACACCTCTGCACCAATCTTTTTGTCATCTGCAAAAAGGCTGATCTTACTCATAATCCCATCAGATATGTTGGCAATGAAGATGTTAAATAGCACTGGTCCTAGTACTGAGCCTTGTGGGACCCCACTGGTTACAGCTCTGGGAATCAAGAGTTCTCTCCCTACAACTACCTTCTGCTGTCTGTCCTGCAGCTAGCTCTTAACCCATCCAACCAGTTTCTTCCCTGCTCCCAGGTTTCTCATCTTACTAGTCAACCTTCCATGTGGCACCAAGTCAAAGGCCTTGCTGAGTCCAGATACAGGACATCCACTGCATGGCCCCTACTGAGTGCCGTGGTCACCCACTCAAAAAAGTCAACCAAGTTTGTCTGGCAGGATCTGCCCGAGACAAACCCATGTTGCCTATCATCCTGGAGACCATTCTTCTCCAGAAAGATCACCAACCTCTCTTCAAGGATAGTCTCCATTAGCTCCCTCATGATGGAGGTAAGGCTGACCAGTCTGTAGTTACCTGGTTCATCCTCGGGACCATTCTTACAGAGGGGCACCACATGTGCCATCTTCCAGTCTTAGGGCATGCAGCTAGTCCCCAGGGAGGCGTTGAACAAGTCTGCCAGAGGTCCTGCCAGAACCTCCACCAAATTCTTCAGAACACTTGGATGTTTGCTGTCTGACCCTGGCACCTTATCCACCGCAGGAACCTAAGGCCATCCAACACCCTGCTCACTGACATCTCCCATCCAATACCACTGCTTCCCCCATGCTCACCCCCACCTTTCTCCTGGGGCATAAGCCCATTCCTCTCCCTGGTAAACACTGGACAGAAGTACTCAATGAGTGCTTCTGCATGCTCTGCCCCCTATTCTTCCTACCCTCTATCTTTCTTGATCCTGACAATCTGATCTTTACAGCTCTTCTCCCTTATGTACCTGAATAAATAGTTTTCACTTCTCTGATCCCTTGTGATATTCTTAGCACCCTTGAAGCATTGGCTGCCCTGACTACTCTACTCACCACTCTGGATTTCCTCACATACTCCACCATGTCCTCCTCTCTTCTGGATCTCTTATAACTTCTGAAGGCAGCTCTTTTCTCCCTCACCCTCTCAACCACCTCCCTGCTTAACCAGCTTGATTTTGTGGACCTGGCCTTCTTACTTTGGATCTGTGTACATGAGTTAGTGGCCTCTGCCAGACTCACCTTAATGATGGCCCATTTCTGGTTGGCATCCACATCTGGGCAGATGTCAGTGAGGTGCCCTTCCAGTATGCCTCCCATTCTACCAAAATCTGCTCTTTTGAAGTCCACTACCTTTGTCTTGGTTCCGGCTGCCTCCTTACCTAGATTGAGGGAGAACCACACTGTGCAGTGGTCACTTCCTGCCAGGGGGTCTTCCACCCCTATGTCCTGGACATGCTCCCCATCCATCAACACAAGGTCCAGTATGTTTCCCTCCCTGGTTGGCTCCCCTACCCTCTGCATCAGGAAGATGTCCTGAAAGGCCTCCAGGAGGAACTGTTCCCTGACACTCACTGTAGCTGGTGTGCCCCAGTCTACCCCTGGCAGATTTAAATCCCTACTATGACAATATTGCTCTTACCACTAAATATCCTTATTTGCTCCCCAACTACCTGTCAGTTTCCTCATTTTGAGAAGGTGGCCTGTACACTACCCAAATTTAACCGCCCAAGTGCCGAGGCTGGATTGGATTTTGGAGCCTTGAAATTATTTCATATTTGAAATGTTTAAATAATCTTCTTTTGCTTACAGTTTTAAGTAATTTTTCAAACTTTTTTGTATCAATCAATAAATATATCCTCCCTGAATTTTTCTGGCATGCTAGATGTATTTTTAATTTTTGTGCCCTACTTAGTTTAAATTAATTCTAGGTGCTATGTACTCCCCCAGCTTTTACTTCAGGACCCCAAGCCTTTCTTACTCAAATGCAGCCTATCTCGTACATACAGATCCTTGTTCTCACATGTCCTGTCTCCCCACCAGTCTGTACCCCATGGTCTCACAACATTCCCCTGTCTATTTGTTGAACTCCATAATTCTTTGTTTTCTGGCCGTACTTGCTCTAGGTATCAGGAGAATGTCAGAGAAAGCAACTGAACAGCCCCTCCTTATTATGTTTCCCACCTCTCTGAACCTCTCCTGCACCTCTTCGACCCTACTCCCTTCCAGATCATTTGTACCCAGGTGCACTACAATATGAGGTTTCTCCCCATCCCTTCCCGCACACTTAGTAGTAAGCTGCCCCACTCTTCCTGCCATCATGTATCAACATTCCTGAAATTCACTTTAAATTTCAGTATACTAAGAATGTACTTTCACTATACTGACAATAAAGTTTTTCAGTATAGCAGTACAATCTATCTGTCTGTCTGTCGGTCTGTCTATCATCTATCATATAGGGATGCACATCATTGGCATAGTGTACAAATAATATAATTAAGCAATTAGGCAGAGTAGGGTGTGTGTTGTTGTGTAATTACATCACTTCTGGGGGTGGGTTGAAGCACAAAGGCAAAGCGGAGCTTCCACCACCCCAGTAGTGATGTTATTACACAATAACACACACCCTGGAGTGCCTTATTGCTATTACACAATGTCTTGTTTTTTTTTAATTAAAAGAAAACAGAAATAATAAACATTTATTGGCTTTTTCCCCTCCATTTTTTGTGCATGGAGGTATATGTTTTAAAAAGTAAGTCCACTTTACTTTTTTACCAGTTGCTGGAGCTGATACCTCAATGATCCCGTCTATGCAGTTATGCATGGTCTATCATTATTTCATTTGACTTTTTGATATCAGTATCCCCCCACCCACCCCCACACACATGGCTGTTCGCCCGCCCAGCCCTTAAACCAGGCTGTATTTTAACATTTTTTCTGTGTATGGAAAATGCAGTCCTCTGTTATGTCTGCTGAGGAGCAGTCCACCAAGTTAATCTGGGAGTGTGGCTGGCTTAACTGAGGGAGGTGCAGCTACTGCGGTGGTGTTATGGAAAAGCCAATTACAGGTACAGCTTTGCTGACATTTGGACTTGTGTTTCTTTTTTTATAAAGTTTATGTCTAAGAAACAAATAGGTGTATGGTTAAGGTGAGCACAGTGCTATCGCAAGTACATGGGATAACAGCCGCACTTCAGCAACTTCGGGGCACTGAAAAGCCAGTATTATGGCTTTCTTTACATTTTTATTAGGGACCCAGGAGTGAGAATGGGAAGTACGCTTTTGAGGTCTGGTTGTTCTGTTTTAGAATGATGAGGGTAAATGGACAGCAGTGAGTGCACAACATCTGTACTGACATGGCACTGTGAAGCTGCAGTCTTACTGTAGTTAGTAGGTGAAGATGAGTGGAGGCATGATATGTGAAGGTGCCGTGCAGTCATGTGTGTGCCTGGACTTAAAACAGTGATGGTATTGTGAAATAACATCACTGTTCCAGGCACCCACTGACCAATCAGAATAAAGGAAATATCCTTGCCATTGTATATTTGTTCTTTATCAACACTAAGAATTTTTAAAATATTTTAGGACACTTTTGCTTCATATAGAAAGAAAATAACACTGGAATAATTGTTTTTAGAAAAATGTGTTTCTAAGGGGGTCTGACTATGTTACAAAATATCCTTATTTCTGTCTAGTTACCCCAAATCTTCCTATGCTTTTGAAGGTCCACACCTGCAAAAGCATTGGAAGATAATTTGGGTATAATTCTGTTAATGTATTCTGGAGATAAATATAAACAATTTAACTTTCTGCCTCATTGTTCATAAATGTCTAAAGAACCCCGGAACAGCACTACACACTTAATAATAAATGTCCTTATATTAAAAACAGTTATATTATTTATAAGATCATAAGTATTAGACAGAGACAAAATCCACCTGCCTTTTGTAATCATAAATTGACAGCTCTGTAGCCAAAAATATGCACGATATCACCCGCCAACAACAGTGCATTTATTTATTTTATTTGTTTGATTTTGGGGTGCAATTACAACTACAAATACAAAAAGCTGAATAAAGTGCAAGTACAAAACATTCAATAAAACAGAAATGTACATAGTATCACAATTATGTGCAAAATGTGCAAATAGGCAGTTCCTGTCTATGGTAATACATGCAATTACAGAGATTAGAGACAATTCAGAATGTACTGTTTATAAAAGCAAACATATCAATTAGGCATCTGAAGGACTATTGTGGGTGAAGGCCAAAGAATGAGGAGAAGCTAAGAAAAGAAAGGGTAGAAAATAAGGGCAGTGACTGTGAACAGGAATAGGGATGTTTTTGGAGGAACATGTGTGTAAGAAAAGATGACAGAGAAGGGATTTGAATGAAAAGGTACAGGCAGAGCAGATGGTATGGGGGAGATTATTACAGAGATGGAGAGGCAATGGGATAAGACAGAGGTTTTGCAAAAGGAGAGAGAGAGGAGAGGAGAGGAGAGGAGAAGAAGAAGTAGGTGTTAAGAGAGCAAGGGAGTAGGAGAAAAAGAGGGAAGGAAATATATAATGTAATAGGGGATACAGTCAAACTATTAATTGGAAAGAAGACATAATGGAAGAGATACAATGAGAGACACCTGGGGCCAGATATTCAACCGTTTGCACCACATGCAAAGTGATTGCACCTGCACTGTGTGGAGATAGTGCCAAAATCCCATATTCAAAGTGGTGCTCAGCACATGCTAAAACCAATTACGCATGCTCACAAAGAAAATGTATGTAGTGTGCAAAGGGAGGAGGTAGGACCATGTACTGTACACTGATGTAGAGTGATATTGAGCATGTCAGTGCTGTGAAAAGGAGTAAGCACAGGACACTTAGTGCCATGCAATTACCACCTATAAAAAGGCTGACTTAAACCTTGACAAATGCCAGAGATGGGCAGAGACACTGCAGGCAACAGTTTAAGACAGTGCTCAGGGGAACATACATTGTCTACATGTCACAGCAGGCTTTAAAGGAGGAGGAGGAGAAGGTAGATGTCAGCCCTGGGAACATATGTAGGTTGCAGAGGTGCTTTGCTGCACACAGACAGTGCTGTCCATGAATCACATATGAAATCCTCAGTTATGAACAGGTAATGGGCAGGTACAGGTCCAAAAGGCCCCTACTCAGGCAGCTGTTTGAGCTCCTGCATGATGAGCTCCAGAAAGACACCTAGTGCCACCATGCATTGCCTGTTGAGCTCAAGGTGATGGCTGCAGCATGTTTCCTGGTCACAGGAACATTCCAGGTACTGGTTAGGGAACAACACCAATATCTCATAGTCAGCCACCTCGTGCCTATTGAGCTAGTTTCTAGATGCTCTGCTGGACCATGCTGCAAAGATTATCTTATTCCCCAGCACCCTGGTACCCTGGCAGAGTGACCAGCAACCATGCAGCAGTTCCGTCGGTATCACACCTACCATCTGTACTTGTTGGCACTGACTGCACCCAAGTTGCCATCCAGGTACCCATCAGCGATGGGGTGGAAACCTATCTCAATAGGAAAGGTATCACTCCATAAATTGTAAGGTAGTGTGTGATGCAACAGGGCACATCACCAGTATCCTGGCACATACCCTGGCAGCAACCACAATGCCTTCATATGGTACAATTCTATCATGTGCCAGAGGTTTAAAAGTGAGGACATCCCAGGTGGCCATCTCACTGGTGAGTATAACCCACAGGCCCCCCAAAGCCCCATAGGGACATAATGGGGTAGAACACTGTATGGACAATAGGCCCAGAGTATGCTAGGATCAATGGGTGGACTGATTGGACCTGCGGTTGCTGCCTGTCATCACTGTTCTTGTGTCCATACCATAATGTGACATTAACCTGTGCCTTCAGCTTCACTGGGGGCAGTGTCTGTCCCCTGCATCCCTGGCTCCTCAACCTGTTCTCCACCCCACAGCTGTTGCAATGTACAGGTATAATGCAGCGCACACCACCACACCCGACATCAATGAGCATGTGTTCAGAATTTTCAAGATGCAATTCTGGTGCCTTGACAATTCTGGTGGTGCCCTACAGTATATCCCTCAGAAGGCTTGTGCAATATTCCTTGCCTAATGTATATTACACAACATGGCACTCAACCATGGGATATCGATGCCAGCCACAAAGGAACAAATTGCACCAAACATGGATCCAGAGGACCAGAGGATGCTGGAGCAGCTCAACAGGTATGATCCTAGAATGGCCAGAAGGACTGAGGAGTGCAGAGCCTGAATTATACCTGCAGACATGCCAATTCAATGCCAAGAAGAGCAAAGTTATGAACAATGGAGCCAAGAATCCCAGCGTGGAGTACTGCCTGGGTAGAGTCCAGGTATCTGCATCAGAGGAGGAGGAGAAGGATCTGAGAGTGATGATCAATAGCGACCTGAAGCACTCCATGCAGTGCAAGAAAGCAGCAGCAAGGGCAAACAAGATGCTGGGATGCATAGCTAGGAGGATCAGTAGTAGAAAAGAGGAGGTTACCACCCTTGTACAAGTCACTGGTGAAGCCACATCTAGAGCATGGAGATCAGTACTGGTGCCCACACCTAAAAAAGGACATTACCCTGCTGGAAAAGGTCCAGAGAACAGCTACAAAGATGTCAGTGGGTCAGCAGTTTAAGGCATATGAGGAGAAGTTGAGGGCACTGAACATTTACTCCTTGGAGGACAGGAGAGAGAGAGAGAGAGAGACAGAGAGAGGACATGATTGGGACCTTCAAGTACTTGAAAGGGATAAATAAGGTGGATAAGGAGGGTATCTTTAGCTGAGTGGCAACCATAACATGAGGGTACAGTCTTAAGCTGGGGAGTTAGAAGGAGGTCAGGAAGCACTTCTTCATGGAAAGGGTGATTGACATTTGGAATGCAATGCCAGAAGAGGTGGTCTTGTTGAAGACAGTGGCAGCTTCAAGAGAGGCTGGGATAAGCATAGGGGGAACTTAAGGATCATGGGTAGGGAGAATGGGAGGAGTAGGGAAGGGGGAAGGGATAGTAGCTCAAGCTGTGGACCCTGCAATATGAGCAGACTAGATCGACCAAATAGCCTTCTTCTGGTGTCTTCTTCATATGTTTGTATGAGTACAGACCACACAGAACAGTGTAATATGGATAGGCAATGTATTATCACTCAAGTACAACAACAATAATGCCAGCAGAGCAGTATGCTGGGTAAGGGGGTAACATAATGGACATAACTCAATGCTACTCAGCAAGGGGGATTCAAATAGAGCATGCACAAACATTCATCCATGTTAGCAGGTGGTTCCAAAAGGGTGCCAACATAGAATATTGCCATCCTGACTGGTGGAGAGGGGTTGCATGTTGCCTGCACAGTCTCCTGTGTGGTGGAGGTGGACCTCAAACACGGTAAGAGGAATGCCTGTGTTGATGGTGTCCCTTGGTCATGGCTCCCAGAAGGGGCAGATCACAACCTAATGTGTTTAGTGTCCTCGATGGTCTGGGAGTCTCAGGTGTACTAGGCATTCTTGTTCCAGCACTGTGTGGTGTCAGTATATGTTGTGGTGTCTTTTGAGGAGTGGCACTACTCACACTGGACTGGCTGGGGCTAAGGCCAGTCATCGCAATGCCCGCCACCATGGCTGCAGCCTCCCACACAGCACCTCTTGGGTCCCATAGGACTGCCATGAGCTCCACGTGCCATGCCCACTGCTCAGCATGCTGCATGTCCTCAGGTAGCAATTGGCAGAGACATAGCTTCATAGTTGTTTACAGGTTCCTAAGGCCGAGGCCCATAACGAACCCACCACCACTGATCAGTGGAGGTAGTTGTACTTTTGTTTTCCCATATAGTGGTCCAAGTTTTTTTTAAACTGATCTACTGCTTCACTCATAACCACTTGTTTTGGTAATACGTTCCATGTAGCAGGAGCTCCTTGTGTGAAAATTTTTTTTCTTCTAGTGGTTTTACTTACTGTAGTTTTTAACTGATGCCTATGGGACCTAGCATTGTTTTATGTCAATTGTTTTTCAAGACAAATTGTATCAAGCAATGAGGTATTTAAAATGCTTTAAACAGGTATGTGAGGTCTCTCTTAGTGATCTGTATTCTAGGGAATACAGATTCAGGGTTCTTAATCTACAACTATAATCCTTATTTTTCACACTGCTTATTTTTTTCATAACCCTCTTCTGGATGCTCTCATATAGTTTTTTATTTCCCACAGTCATGGGGGTACAGAACGGAGCACAGTACTCCAGATGAGGGTGAATAAGACTAGTGTATAATGGGAGTAAGACTTCTGCTGATCTACTTCTTATGTGCCTCAGAATACACCCAAGGATACCATAACATGTTTTAATTGTTACCTTTATGTGTGTATCAAATTTAAGGTCATTTGAGATTATGTCACCTAGATGCTTTTCTTCGGTTGTTACTGATAATTGTATATTATTCATTGTGTAGTGTGCTTTAACATTATTTTGCCTATGCATCACTTTGCACTTCTGTTCATTAAAACTCATTTCGTTATGATTTGCCCAGTTACATAATTTAAAGTATTTTGTAAGTTGTTAATTGATTCGTTATTGTTTACAATGCATCCAATTTTGCAGTCATCTGCATATTTGCTAATCCAGACACCACTATTTGTCTGCATACTTGAAATGAGTATATTGAACAAGTATGGGCCCAACACCAAGCCCTGAGGCACCCCACTGGTAACTGATATCCACTCAGATTTATGGCCTCTAATGACTACTCTCTGATGTCTATTTCTCAACCAAGAATTGATCCATTTTATGATTTTAATATCTAGATTTATACTAACTAGCTGTTCTGTTAGTACTCTATGAGACACTGTATCAAAAACTTTAGCATAGTCAAGAAAGACTACATCCACCGGTAGTCCCTGTTCCAGTGTTTCACTAACTGGATTAAAAAAGTTTATCAAGTTAGTTAGACATGACCTGCCGGATGTGAATCCATGTTGGAAAATGTCAACACAGCCACTATTATGGATATGCACCAGTATTATATTTTGTATCAGTCGCTCTATGAGTTTACTGATGATGGATGTAAGACTGATAGGTCTATAATTACTTGTCATTTGTTTACTGCCCCCTTTAAATATTGGTGTTATAATTGCTTTCCTCCATGACTCCAAAGTTTTACCTTCTATAATGGAAATATTAAACAAAACTGTTAATGGTCCCTGTAGTTCTTTGCTGATCTGTTTTAGAAAAAAATGGATTTATATCATCTGGTCCTGGAGATGATTCATTTTTTAACTGCCCAATAGCATCTGATACCTGTTGTTTGGAAAAAAATGATTGTAGGACCAGTCTTATTCAGGGTGGATAGGTCGAAACTACTGTATAATTTAAGTACACTACCAAAATATTTGTTGAGTTCCTGCGCCATATCAGTCTCGTCAACTAGCAGTTCATTATTTGAGATGAGTGGTCCAATAGCATTTTGTGTTCCTTTTAACACCCCTTTATAGTTATAAAATGTTTTTTATTATCTCTTGTTTTGTTTATCAAATTTAATTCTAACTTTTGTTTTGCCAAACGTATGTGTTTTTTAGTTTTTTTGGCTAAGTCTCTGAATTTTTGCAGGCCATCATTCTTATTGGTTTGTTTATATTTGCAATATGCTCTTTTCTTTTTATTAATTAATTTCCTAATTTTCCCATTCTACCATGGTGGGACTCTAAGACTGTTATTGCTATATTTAGTTCTAAGTGGTACCCATGCTGTAATACAGTAATCAATCTCTGTTTTTATGTTCACCCAAGCTTGCTCAAGACTGCAGTTGTTTAAACTCTCTTGCCAATTCCAGTTTTGAAGATAATTTTTAATATTACCGTAGTCTGCTTTTACATAATTTCTAAATTTTGAGATTCCATTAACTCTTTCAATGGTGTTTGTTAAATTAATCTGTACCATATCATGATCACTATCACTTAGGCAGGGGGTAAAATTTGTAGTGTTGAGCACTGATTTGTAACATTGGTTAAAACCAAATCTAATATATTATTATTCCTGGTTGGGAGATCAACTAGTTGTTCTAAATCATGTAGAAGGGTGATTTCCATGAATCTTTTTTCAAGTTGACCCTTAGTGTTATTATTTGCCCAGTTTATAGATGGGAAATTAAAATCACCCATCAGGAAAAAAATCATTTTTAATTTCCATATTCTCTAGTTCATCAAGGAACAGTTTTCTGCTGATTCCAGACTGGAGGAGTGATAGGCAAGTCTGATTGTTGCGATATTATTATTTAATGGTATGTTTACCCATATTATATCTGTATCAGACTGATATGGAAAAATTGACATCCTTTAAGATAATCCGTACATATAATGCAACCCTACCACCTTTCTTATCCTTCCTATTCTTTTGAAAAGTTGTGAAACCTGGTATATCAATGTTCTATTTGCTATCCTTGAACCAAGTTTCCATACTCCACAAATATCAATTTTTTAGTGATAAGGGTATTTTTAATTCATCAATTTTATTCAGGAGGCTTCTCACATTTCGTAGTAAGATTTTTATTTATTTTTGTTTTGTATTTCATTTAAGTTTTCCCTGTCTATTTATCTTTTGTTTGTACTCATGTTAGTTTTGCTATTAGGTGCTTGAATGCCCTTAGATACTGGGAAAATTTGGTTGTAGGAATCATGCTGGTTTAATATTTTAGATGTAGCAAGTTTGGACTCCACCCCCCCCATCTAGTTTAAATTCCTTGAAATGCATTTTTCTAGACTCTCTCCTAGAAGCTGTCTTCCATGTTTGCTAAGGTGAAGCCTATCTCTACATTAGAGAAAATCTTTGTCAGAGAATTCCTCCCAGTGAGTTATGCACTCAATAGATTGCTTTGTACACCATTGTCTTAGCCAATTTTTTATATATTTTATTTTACATGTCTGTTGATATGTTGCCCTTGGACTAGGTAGAATTTCTGAAATAATTAGTTCACAGTCCAGGTCAATCATTTTATTTGTCAGATTAACAAATTCTTGCTTGACCTGCTGGGAGTTTTGGTGTAGAACATTATTTGCTTCCAACATGGACTATTACCAGCTTTTTCTCATTTGTTTTGTACAGTATGTCTTTTGCCATTTGTGCAATGTGTGTTATTTTTGCTCATCTGAATCATGACACGGTTCTGCTATGTTTATCTGGGTTACAAATTACTCTATCTAGTACTTTGATAATTGAATCCCCCAATACATAAAGTTCTTTAACCTTGCCATTACAATTATAGTTTTCCATATTTTGTTCTGGTTTATTCTGATCTACCCTTATGTCAGAGTTTATATTATTAAGAGGTGTGATGATTTGTTCAAAAGAAATTAAGTTCCCATTTGTAGTGCTAGCTGGTATACTACCTATCATATTATTTAATAGCATATTCTTAGTGCCATTTTCAACAGTATGTTCTATTCCTGTATTTACTGTAGATCCTGAAATCTGTATATCTTCAAAAGCTAATGGGTCAAATCTATTCTGTACTGATATGTGAAACTGATCTGCCTTCCTTCCCCTTTTTCTTTTTGATGATTTAGAGCTTTGAACTTGATACCATCTATCCTCAGGGCTATCTAAGGTGTCATCCTCCCTATCTTTTTTCTTATGTAGGGGACTGCTGAGTGAAGGAGTTAAAAGTGACACACTACCTAAGGTCATGTTTGATAGGGAGGGGGGATGCTTGGTGCTGAGTAATTTACTGTAGTGCTTATGGTATTTTGTTCTTTAGCTATATTTAATCTGACATTGTATCTGTCAACCATTTCTTTTTGACTTTGCTCAAGTTCTGATAGTTTTTCATTGAAAAGAGTGATTAACATAGCCATATCTCTGTATTCAATACATTAAATACATGTATGATTTAGTTCCTGTGTACTATCTTTTAGAAAATTATACATGTTACAAACCATGCACCTAACTCCTGGTTGCCCTTCTAGGATTGGTATCATATTCTCTATCATATTTTATTTTATGTATAACCCTGTCATATATACTGCTACTTTATCAGCTGATGTTGCTGTGTTTGAAAAACCCTCGTGGTTAATCCTTAATGTGAGTGCTCATAAGCTGAAGGCCTTACCTTTTAGTGCTCACAAAATATAGAATAAAGTGTGGGTTGGGGTGTGTAATGAGATTTTATACACACCCGAGTTGTGGGGATGCTACATAAACCCCAGGGGCGAAGCCCGGTTTAATAACATCCACAATGAGGGTGTGTATAAAATCAGTTTGACACCTACACATTTTTAATTTATATAATTGTTGGTTTTCTTTTCACCTCAGCAATTATACAAAATAAAGAGCTTGAGGTGTGTCCTCGGTTCGGTTTGGTTTTAGCTCAGTGCTGAGATTTGCCGTATTTTAAACTCATTTTCTTCCTTTGAGCAGGTGTTTGTGTGTTTACAGTGTATGTGGGGGAGAAAGAACTTACTACTGAGTTTTTCTGGCAGTTCTATTTGGGGCAAGATGGAAGCATTGAGCGGCCTGAGCATGCACACAGCAAGGAAATCGTAGCTGTTTGCGTTGTAAACACCTTTATAACGACAAATTACACCATGGTTTTCCTATGGAAAAAAGGAAGCTGGTTATTATTATAGAATTATAGCACCCTTGATGTTGCACTTGCCAAACCTCACTAAAACACACAAAACATGCAGACACATGTGTTCGGCACAGGACAATGCGTGCTCGCCTTGCTTGAGCTATCCTGCTCACTGCAGGGTTTGCTTAAGTCAGTCTATGACCTGAAGTAGTACAGGGGTCACAGAACTCTCTGTGAGCAAAAGCTCAGAATTACTGCTTTAAAATTGTTAAAATCACCACTACAGTGGCTTAACAAATAAAATATTACCCCCAGAGTTTTCACAACAAATAATTCCCCTGAAGTTATGAGCTGTAGTTTCCCAGATGGGTCAGAGAACTACCGCCCTCTTTCTAGTTCCTGGATTGGTAACTAGGGCTCAGAAACTCACAATAGCGAGTAGTTCAATTACACAAACACAAATAGTGCAGGATCATGTAGCTAATGCCACACAGCATTGTTCTAGTCTGTAGGAGAAAAGGCTTTACAGCACTCACTGCAGGGCTTGCTTTTAAGCCAGTCTATGACCCGAAGTAGTCACAGGGTCACGAAGCTCTCTGTGAGCAAAAGCTCAGAATTACTGCTTTAAATTGTTAAAATCCCTACTACAGTGGCTTAACAAATAAAATATTGCCCCAGAGCTTTCATAACAAACAATTCCACTGAAGTTATGATCTGTAGTTTCCTAGAAGGGTCACAGAATTACTGCTCTCTTTCTAGTTCCTGGATTGGTAACTAGGGCTCAGAAACTGGTGATAGCGAGTAGTTCAATTACACAGACACAATGTTTCATAAAATTAGTGCAAGATCATGTAGTTAATGCCACACAGCATTTTTCTAGTCTGTAGGAGGAAAGGCTTCTGCTGTAAAGCACTCTTTGCCTCCATGATGGACTGCAGCAGCTGCTGGTTATGGGCCATGTCCTGCTGTTCCTGGGGACTGTCCAGTAGGACAGGGTCGGGCTTCACCCATGGCCGTTGTCTGTACTGGGGCTGCACTGCAGTAGGTGCAGTGGCCAGTGGGCACTGTGGTCTGGCTATGGCTACTCTGGTGCAATGTGCATGGGGTAGCAGGACTGTGGACATGCCACTGGAAACATCTTAGGGGAGTGCAGTGGTGACTGGCCCTGTGGTATTGGTGGGGGTGGTAGGGCACTGGTCATGATGGGGTCCTGGGGTGGCAGAGTAATGGCTGTGCCAGGGAAAGAGGTGGGCAGCATCCCTGTGACCACTGGGCTGCATGGTGACTGAGACTGGGTTCCAGTGGTACAGGGACTGGCAAGGGGGGATGGCCTCTCATGGTGTGGGGCGCACCACACCTGCTCCATTCTCCCAATGTTAGTTTCATTGTCATCCACTTCCATGGCCTCCTTGCTGCTGTCCTCTTGGTGGTGCACATGGGTGGGTGGTGGGAACCACACATGTCAGGATGGTCCTCAGGCATCCACTTCTGTGTCCAAACCCATGTGCTGTGCTGTAGGGAGATGTGAGGGGAGTTATATAGTACTGTACCAGACAGAACAGTGTACAGGCAGAGGCTGTATGCCATGGCATGTGGTGCCACATGCCCATGTGTTGTGTGCAGTGTAGAGCTCATACCCCGCAGATAGTGGCATACCCGTACATCAGGAACACACATGTTATCACCATGGGGTATGAAACACAACATTTGTGTTCACACAGCCCATCACCAATGTGCTCACACCTCACACAAGTGTACATACATCCAGCACCAATGTGTTCACACCCCACCACTAGTGGACACACACCCATCACCATTGGGCACACACCCCAGCACCAGGGCACACACACTCAGTACCAGTGGGTGCACACCCCAGTAGAAGCAGGCACACCCCACCACCCCATGGTGCACACATCCCAGCTCCAGTGGCCACATGGGCAGCACCACATGGGGCACTGTTGTGGGCATGCACACAGATGGCCACTCACTGGGTGACAGAGACACAGTAGTGTTGTCCACACTCCATTTGGTACCTAGCCCTGGCTGCTTTGTGCACCCATACTACTAGAAACCCACACTGATACACATTGCCTATGGAACATTGCACTGGCAGTCACTCACATGGCTGGGTAGGTCCCACTTTGCTTTCATATCCCTCACCCAGCACTCCCATCACCTCCACAGGCCATAGAGTGAAAGCTATGGCCTCATCTGCAGGATCCAGGGAATGTGTGGCCACCGAGACCTGTGGGCCCCTACCTGTGGCATGCAGCTCCCTAAACTCCATTGCCATGGCCTCATTCATGTACCTCTTCATGTTCTGGAAGTGCTTCCTCACCACTTAAACATGCCCATTCCATAGAGTGGAAGCTATGACCTCTTCCACAGGATCTTTTTTTTATTTAGTTGTTTAACCAGTTATAGCACACTAAGCTGAAAGCTTTTTTACAGCAGCGACCTGGAAACACAAGGAGGTTAAGTGACTTGCTTAGGGTCACACAGTATGCAAGTGGAAGCTGTGGGATTCAAACCCAGTTCTGGTCTACTGGATGTCACCAGATTTGCAGCTCAGAGCCTTAGACCACTGCGCTATGCTGGAATGTGTGACTGCCGATGCTGGGGGGCTGCCACCTGTGGCATGCAGCTCCCTGAATTCCATTGCCATGGACTTTTTCATGTACCTCTACAAGTCCCAGAAGTGCTTCTTCACCACTACAACATGTCCATTCCAACCGCCAATGTCATTCACCTCCTCTGTGATCTCGTTCCAGGCCTGCTGTACACAAGCATCCCTGCTTTTGAACCAGGACATGTCATCTTTACTTGCCTTGTAGGCCTATGCTAGTGCACAATATCATCAAAATTGGAACTGCACTCAGATGGAGTTCTTTCAGATAACAAACTGTAGTAAAACAAAAAAAGTCTGGTCATCACAGCCTATATTCTAGGGGTATTGTCTGTCAACAACTGGTCTTGTAGGGGATGCATGTTGGTGGTGGTGGGCCTGAGAGCCCAGTGTTGGGATAGAGGTCCAGAGACATCTTCAGACTGTACCTCTGTGTGTACCATGTGTGCAGCTATACCATGGACATATGGTGGGGCCATCCAATGGTTCCCTCATCTACTAGTAGTAGAGCTGCCTTGTCTGGCAGGGAGACCCTGGTCCAATGGTGCACACTACTGTTGGGTTTATCATACACAGACATGCATCTGAGATAGTGGCACAGGGTACATGGCCCATGCCTCAAGCACCCCCGCCTGTCTGTGATGGTCATAATGGCCAGGTATGCACATGGAAGGGCCAGTATCATAGGCTTATGACTGCAGAGGGCTTGCAGTGCTGGAATGCCTACATGATCTGGGGTGGCTGTGAGTATACCACTGTTCCAGTCAGTTGTCTGATTCTCTATGTAATCACTGGTCACCTATGTTGCACACTCTTGTCTGGCAGGTGCCATAGAGGATACAGACTGCTGACCCACCACTACAGTGCAGAGATGATGCATGCACTGATACAGTGGTAAAATAAAAAAACAACCACTCACCATCTCCACATTGAAAAAAGGTGCAGCTTTGTAAGTGCAAAAAGCTTTATTGTGTGGATACTGACAAAATATCAAGAGCTTTTTGTCCAGTTGCCACCTGTCTTGCTTTACATTTACAAAGCTCTGTCTTGTTTCAGTGTGACGGTGGTGAGTGCTAGATTTTTGGCTTTAGTACTATGCCAGTGCATGCATCTTCTCTGCAGGGGTGCAAGACAGGTGACCGGTGAGTACAGAGAGTGACAGATAGCTGAATGAAACAGTGGTGTACTCCCCTCCACCACACACAATGTAGACATCCCAACACTGGAAGCCCTCCTCAGCCCTAGGCCTATGACGTTGGGTCTTCCCTGCATGTATCCAGCCCTTGTGACCATCACAGACAGGTGCAGAGCTCAGGGACATGGGCCCATGTATCCCTGGGCCACTAAGACAGATGCATGTCTGTGCAGGATAGAACCCATCAGCAGTGTGTACCATGGATCAGGGGTCTCCTCCCAGACATGGCAGCTTCACTACTAGTGGATGAGGCACTATCAGACAGCCCTGCCATATGTCCATGGTACAGCTGCACACATCGTACACACAGGAGTACAGTTCCTGGGAGTCTCAGAACCTCTGTCCCAACACTGTGCTGTCAGGCCCACTACCACCAACATGCATCCCCAGCTAGACTAGTTGTTGACAGATGACACCCATACTATATAGGATGTGATGGCTCCCCACCATTGCATCTTTTCTGTGGCAGGCCCCACAATAATGATACAGTATGTCTCATAAAGTATAGGCACAGGAAATGTGGCCATTGACAATGTGTCCATGGTGATACTATGGATACATGGGCACACTGTAGGTTCCTGAACACTAGACCCCAGCCTGCAGACTTAGTGGCATTGCTCCTGTACTGCTGTGCAGTCTCCATGTGCCTCCATAGCATGGGTGCCATATTCTCCTGATGTGTATGGCATAGTATATGGCCATATGCAGGCTGTGTTGTCCCACAGAACCATCACACAACTATGAGGACAAGTGACCATTCCATGGCTCCAGGTCAATGTACAGTACATGACACCTTGTAGATCAGCCACCCCTCCCTAGGGCACACAGTGCTCCCAGAGGTACCAGGATTCTTCTGAATGTTACAGGGCTATAGAGCTGCCTACAGGGACATATGTCCCATACAGTCACATTGGTTATACACGGCAGTAGATCACATTGGCGCGCACAACTGATTGCCTACTACGGAACACATGTGCGTTACCCTGGGTGCCAGGGACATTGCTGTAACATTTTGGGAGCATGGGACATGCCACATGCATCTGGGGGACATGCTGAGGTGAACGCATACACACAGTCCACTGCACACTCCTCCCATTCTGGACCATTCCACAGGACATTTACCACTGTTCACCTGCAGTTCCACTGTGCTGTTTAAGTGGTGCAATGTGCTCTCTTAAATAGCCCAGGCACAATCTGGCATGCTAATATATGCAGAACTGCCTGTAATGACATGTTAATGTGGCTGTTTTCCCATGGCTTTCCCAATGACCTCATTTGTATACCCTGGCTGACTATTGCAGGTTTGCCTGCCATGCTAACCGAGTTTGCACTTGTGCAGGGGTCTGAGCTGCATGACTGGTTGTGAACCCTAGGGCTGTTGCAGGCATGATGGTGTGCCCTGCCTATGAACATAAGAACATAACAATTTGCCAGCAGAAGGAGACTATGTGGTCCATCTGGTCTGCCCAAGATGTCTACCCCCTCATCTACTGCTCTTGTTGAGGTGACTACACTGACTGTCCTATGCCTGTTTGAATTCTCTGACAGTCTTAGTCACCACCACCTCAGGTGACAGGCTGTTCCAAGGGTCCATGACCCTCTCTGAGAAAAAGTACTTCTTAACATTGGTTCTGGATTTACCACTAACCAAGCATAAGTTGTGCCCTCTGGTATGCGCCATTCTATTTTTCTGAAAGAGGTTATTGGTATGTACTGCATTTATCCCTTTAACAAATTTAAATGTTTCTATCATGTCTCCTCTGTTCCTTCTCTGCTCTAGGGAGAATAGAATTAACTGGCTGAGCCTATTTTCACAATGTTCGGGGTGTAGTCCCTGCATCATCTTGGTGGCTCTCCTCTGCACATATTCCAGACAGTCTATATCCTTATTTAGGTGTGGCCTCCAGATCTGCACATAATACTCCAAGTATGGCCTCACCAAAGACCTATAGAGTGGGATGATTACCTCATGCTTTCTGTTAGTAATATCCCTACCTACGTATCCAGTGATGATGCTTGCCATTAGCTGCTTTTTGCATTGATTTCCTACCTTTAAATCATCCGATATCCTAATTCCTAGATCCTGTTCCATCTTTGTCTTGTCCAATTACTGCTCTTCCAGGACATAGTTATTTCCTGGGTCCTCTTACCCAAGTGCATTACCGCACACTTTTTGGCATTGAATCTCAACTGCCAGTTCTTGGACCATTCCTCCAGCTTTTTTAGATCTGCCTCCATTCCTTGGACCCCATTCTGTGTGTCCACCCTGTTGCAGAGCTTTGTATCATCAGCAAACAGGCAGATGTTCCCTTTCAATCCCTCAGCAATGTCGCTGATGAATATGTATGCTGTTGTCTTTTACATCCTGTATGAGAACTGTAATGCTTGGAGCTTATATAGTTTACTGTTTGAAAATTCAATAAAGTTAATAACGTTAAAAAAAAAAAAGGATTGGGCCAAGCACTGATCCCTGTGGAACCCCACTGGTTACTCTCCCTTCCTGTGACAAGGTGCCAATTACCATAACTCTCTGAATCCTGTCCTACTAAAATCCAGATACACTATGTCCACAACCACACCTTGGTCCACTACTCTTGAAACCCAGTCAAAGAATTCTATCATATTTGTTTGGCATGAGCATCCTACCATGAAGTCATGCTGCTTCGGGTCAAGTTTCTCACTTTCTTTCAGGTACCCTACTACCCTTTCTTTAAGCAATGTCTCCATTACTTTTACCCACCACTGAGGTCAGGCTGAATAGGTGGTAATTTCCTGCTACCTCCTGCTACCACTCTTGTGCAATGGCACAGCTGAGGCCCTCCTCCAGTCCTGTGGCTCTATGCCATCATCCTGTGACTTGTTAAATAGTTCAATTAGTGGAGCTGCAAGTTCCTCCTTTACAGTTCTTTCAGAACTCTTGGGTGTATTCCATCTGGCCCCATTGCCTTGTCCACCTTTAATTTATACAGCTCTCAAGGACCCTTTCTTTTGTAAAGGGGCTGGTGTCCCTCCCTGTTTGTGGAGATGTGCCTTGGCTAGTGCTGGACCCACTTCAGCCAGTGGCCTTGGCACTGCTACCTGCTGGTGGCCAGACCTCTGCATCCAGCTCGCCACCCCTGACCAAGGAAAGCAGCCACAAGCCCAAACCAGGCTCTCCACTTCAGCCAAGTGGCCCTGGCACTGCTACCTGCTGGCAGCTGGACCTCTGCATCCAGCCCACCACCCCTTGACCAAGGAAAGCAGCCATAAGCCCAAACCAGGCTCTCCACTTTAGCTGAGTGGCACTGGCACCGATACCTGCTGGTGGCTGGACCACTGCATCCAGCCCGCCACCCCCTGACCAAGGAAAGCAGCCTCAAGCCCAAACCAGGCTCTCCACTTCAGCTGAGTGGCCCAGTGCTCTGCTATCTGCTGGAAGCCAGACCTCTGCATCCAGCCTGCCACCCCCTGACCAAGGAAAGCAGCCACAAGCCTAAAAAGGGCTCTCCACTTCAGCCGACTGGTCCTGGCGCTGCTTCCTGCTGGCAGCCAAACCTCTGCATCCAGCCCGCTACCCCCTGACCAAGGAGAGCAGCCACAAGCCCAAACCAGGCTCTTCACTTCAGCTGAGTGGCCCTGGTGCTGCTACCTACTGGCAGACGGACCTCTGCATCCAGCCCGCCACCCCCTGACCAAGGAAAGCAGGTACGTTTGGTCAGCTCCTAGCTCTGAGCTGTGAGGCTTCAATCCCCGTAATCAGACTGGCTCCTGGGGACTGTGGCTGCTTCCCGATTAGATGCTGCAGATCCCCATTGAGAAAGAAAGCATACAAGGCACCTTTTTCAAAACACAGCTCGGCCACTGCCTTGCTGTACTGCTCTCTGGACAATTCTTTCACCCTCCCCCCTCCTCCTTCCTTTATTAAGTACACTTCCCCAGTGATCCCTGCCCCCTGAGGCCTCACACTAGTCAATTACAGCAACTCCTGAAAGGGGCTCTCCTTTCTGTAACTTTAAAGGCGATCCTCTCGTGCTCAAGTAACTTATCGTCCTCAATGCATCTGGGATCAAGTGCATTGACACTAACTATGGTCCTCCTCCTATTTCCTACACCAGCCCCACCTTATTTAGGACCATCACCCTCTATGCATAGCACCCCCCTCTTATCTGCAACACCTCTACCAGACCCCCCAATGCTCGATCATCTCGAACCCGCTGGTACCCCCCATACTTCCACTCCTGCTACCTCTTACTTCCCACTCATACCTTGGTCTCTTCTCCTCAATGCCTTTCCCACCCTTCATACTCTATCCACCACTTGCAGCCCAGCACCCAGCCCGTGTCCAGTCACAAGGGGAGATGCCACAATCACTACCATGGTTTGGTGTGCCTAATCACCCTCCCATTGCTTCCATCAGGTAACATTCACCCAAACCCTGGCCCCGTGCCCAACCTTATGAACAAGCCTGCCCAGGCTCAAGGGACTCCGCCTTAGCTTCAATGAATATTTGCAGCCTCTTAAGAAGGCTGCATTTAATGCTGGGTTACTCAGCACCAACCGGAGATTGTTGCACTCGTCGAAACCTGGTTATCCAAATCCACCCCTGACTCCTTCATCTTCCTCCCTGGTTATACTCTTTTCAGGGAAGATTGGGTGGGTAAGCGTGGAGGTGGTTGTGCTGCCTATATGCGTGACTCCCTCCTCAGATATGCAATTCCACCACCCAAGTTTGATAACAGGGCGCAAGCCCTCACACTAAAAATCTCCCCAACCCTGGTAAGGGCCCACTTTTTCTCACCGTTGCCTATATTCCCCCCAGAAAGCAAGACCTCGCCATTCAGGCACTTGCTGACTACCTCTCTCGCCTACCACCCAAAATGGCCCAGATAATTGTTGGTGACCTGAATATCAACTGGCTCTCTTCCACGGCCTCCAAAACCAGAGATATCTTTGCTGCCCTTGACATGTCCCAGCTTGTCACCAACTAGATTCAGTCCTCTACTGGCTCCAGCACCTTCCTGGATATCACCATTACCAACCACCCCCAGAGGGTGCTCGATATTAGTGTACTTCCCAACTCACTTAGTGACTACTCCCTGGTCATATTATCTTGGTCTGCTGCCAACAGCAAACCTGTACCACAAACCACCCAGCAACATCGCCTACTCCCAGGCAGCTTGTGTCACCTTAAATTGTCCCTCTCACAACTGGATTGGTCCACAATCAGGCTTGCACAGTCCATAGACTAGGCATTAGATTTTTTCACTCGCACATTTAACACTGCCTGTGACCTCTATGCCCCCTTCGCTAGAAATCGCACCAAAAAGCAAAACATGCCCTGGGTTACCCCCTCCCTCCTTCACAGACTTAAAATGAGAGACAACCTATGGCACCATGCTATGGAATCTAGCAAGCCAGTTGATAGGCAAGCGTACAACGCTTAGCGCAATAAGTGTATTTGGGCAATTCAACAGGCCAAAGCCCAGTACTACCAATCTGCTCATGTCTCCTCCTGGGGGTCGGCTAGAAACTTTTGGGATAATGTACAGGAGCTGAATGGTAAATCCCACTCCCCACCTCCCTCTCAACTCTCCTTTAATGGAACTGTCTGCTCTGACCCCCTTGACATTGCAGACTGCCTAAACCACACTTTCTCAGACCTGAGTTCAGTCCTGCCCAGTAACTTCTTTGACCCCATCCAAGTAGAACCCCTGCACACTCACCAGAGACCACCTTTCTACCTATGTACCATCTCCCCATTGAGGCTGACCCCTTCTGCAAAAAGCCATTAGTAGTAACAATCCCGGCACCAACCTACTGGACACTAGGCTACGCCGTCTGACATTGGATGCTATCCTGGTCCCACTTACTGAGCTGCTCAACTGCTGTCTGTGCCTGGGCAGTTCCCCAGCACATGGAAAAATGCCATCATCACTCCCATCCTAAAGAGTGGTGATCGAGCAACCCCGGGTAGCTATCGACCTATCTCCATCCTTCCCCCACTCTCTAGGGCCCTTGAAAAAGTAGTTGCAAACCAGCTTGCTGAATACCTGGCCATGCATAATATCCTGTGCCCTGAACAGCATGGCTTTCATGCAGGTCACAGCACCACAACACGCTACTTGAATTCTCCAACTTCCTGCACCCTGCTCTTGATGCCTGACGTTCTGCCGGTGTTGTATTCATTGACCTCTCCAAGGCCTTTGACACAGTTTGCCATCCTCTCCTGCTTGACTCCCTCAGATGCCTTGGTTTCTCCTCAACACCCTTGCATGGTTCACCAGCTACCTCTCTGCCAGAACTCAGTGTGTAAAAATCAATAGCACCCTATCTGACACAAGACCTGTCCACTCTGTGGTTCCCCAGGGCTCCATTTTAGGCCCTCTCCTCTTCAGTCTCTACCTCAACTCCCTCCTCTTGGCCTGCCCAAGTAATATCCTCCTCTACATGGATGACTCTGTGCTCTTTGCCGCTGACCCCAACCCCAACACACTCCAGACCACCCTCCAACAAGCTTTTGATAGAGCTGAGCATTGGTTCACATCATGAAGGCTAGTCCTGAACCTAAAAAGACCAAAGCTATGCTCTTCTCACATGGCCAAAGCAAGGCCAGTGGTGCCCCTCTTGTGATACTGCCTAGCACACTAAACCCCATTGAGCAGGTTTCCTCCTACAAGTATTTGGGCATTACCTTTGATTCGGCACTCTCCTTCCATTCCCATATCAATGCCCTTTCTTCTGCCACCAATGTCAGGATTGGACTGTTATACCGCCATAGGGACTGCCTGCCACAAGAGGCCCTTAGATTGGCAATCACCACCTCTGACCTGTCAATAATCAACTATGGGCTGCCCATCTATGCTGCAGCCGACAACACTGTGCTTGCAAGAATCCAGCTGTCTATAAACAAGAACTGCAGGCTAATGCTGGGAGCCCCTAGGCGCACCCATACATGCCTGCTGTACTCCTCCACCACCTTGCTCAACCTTGAAGAAAGACTCCACTTTCAAATCTGCCTTCTTGTAAAAGAGACCCTGCTAGGGCTCTCCCCCCCTGGGGTCAACACCTCCCTGCAACATGCCTCCCCCTCAGTCTCCACCCGCAGCACTGTCAAAACCTCCCTTATTGTCCCCAGGGTAAGGACCTCTATGGCCCAGAGATCCTTTTGCTATGGGGCTCCCACCTGATTCAGTTCCATTCCCAGCCAATATAGCTGACTTGGCTAAGCTTGGTCCTTTCAACGTCTCCCTCAGAAGCCATCTGACAAGCACTCGCTGCTGCAACTGCACATAATCCCTGACCTGCCCCTTACCTTCCCCCAAGGCTGGGTCTGCCCTGTCTACTTTGCTGTATATACCTGGGGTCTCATGCAACATCTGCTGACTAATGTAATAAAATATGTCTGGTTGCTATCTGATGTGGTACTCATGTCCTATACACTATACTACTGTGATCTACCTATTACCAAGAATGTACCACCAGTGAATGCCTGTAACACTGGTTGCTTTTTTAATCTAAGTGTTATTTACTGTGCTATTTGTTTGCTGTGATGTATTGCTCTCTTGATGAGGTGCCTTTGTAAATGAGTCTATGACTCAAAGGTCTGCAAACTGATGATCTAATAAATAAATAAATAAATAAATAAATAAATAAATGACCCTTGTCTTCATGTGTGAAACCCAAGAAAAATTCACTGAGTACTTCAGCCCTGCCTGTCATTCTCCACCAGCTGTTCCGCTTAGTTGCTAACCGGTTATTCTCCTTACTCTTTCTTTTTCCCATATATTATGAAAGATTGTTTTGTCCCCTCTTCACTCCCTGGGTTATTCTTCACTATGTACTATGACTTCATCAGGCTGTGTGGTTATGCACACAGCAACAGTGCTCAAACATACAGTGCAGTGCATTTGCCACACTCACATATACATTCTGTGCACATGCCACTGCAAGCCAGCTGCATGCCCCTGGCTCTGCCCCTTCCCTGAACATGCATGTTGCACTACACAACACAGCATAGTGCAGTATAACCAACACAATGTACTGTGTAAATATAGCACAGGCCCTAGAACAGGCAGCAGCATGGAATTCACCTGAGTAACACTTAGGAGGCAACAGTCATGTCAAATGCCAGCACCAGGCAATTGTTCAGCGTGACCACAGGTGGTGGTGGTCAGGATCACAAACCTCATGAATCTCATGGTGGCAGGGAAGATGAACTGCTGGAGAGGTGGCAGGGGCAGACAGACCCTGTTGCGAGGTCTGGGCCTTGGTTGAGCAGCACCTGATGTGGAGGACAGGGCCACCCACACCAGGGACCAATGCTGCCATCAGTTTAATGACCTGCAGCAGAGGAGGCACACAAGCTGCATGAACTGTGGGTCACGGTTGCCAGTGATATAGTGCCCAGGCCAAGTAAGTATGGCTGGGTGTTATGCAGCTGTCTGTACTGGCCTGTGTGCAGGCCTGTGACATGTACTATGTGTTAGGGATACTTCCCCAGGATTGTCCCTGGCTATGTGGCACATGGTGTGTGCACTATGCCACACTGCAAGTCTACATGAGCCAGGTATTGCATGGGTGAGACATGTCTGCACAGGGGTCCAGACATGTACAGGATATGGTGGGTGTACATCTACAACATCCTGGATCCCAGGTTGTTATGCCAGTATGCACAGCTACCCTGTTGTGTGTTATCTGGAGCACAATGTATACCCACACCTACAAAGCCTGCACAGGGTCTGGCTGGCCATGATTGTCTGTGGTACAGGGGGCCAGCAGGGTGCAACCACTACACAGGGTGGCATGATTATGGTTGTCCCCACCCACAGAGGGTTCATATCATATATGTGCATGACAGCATTCGCCTGTGAGTAGTACCACTGGTGGTGCACTAGGTACCTTGCAGACCCACCCACCCTATCCACCCATGACCAGCATATGTTGTGGCTGGGCATGTTATGATAGATGCTTGTTAAATTGGGTAGTGTGTAATGGATGGGGCACCGTGTACCACTGTCAGGGACTGATCACACTCCCTTTTCCTCCCCTACAGATCTCAATGTCCAGCCCACCCAAAGCCAGGACAAGAAGTCATGGGGCTGGCAGTACCAGGGAGAGGCCTGGGATGGTTCAGCAAGCTGTGATGGACTCTATGGCAGTGCCACAGAGAGGAAGCAAACAGGTGAGTATCTTACTCTGTGTGCAGCATCAGGGTTTCATGTTTACATGTATAGGTGCCAGTACAGGTTGCATTGCAATGACCAGAGCCCTACTGCAGTCATGGGTGTTGGGCCTGGCCCTCCACGGTGGATTCTTGGCAATCTAGGTCTATGGCAGGGTGTGCCTTGTTACTGCCACACATGCTATTCAAGGGGGTTAGGGACACTTCATTGTCTGTGTGGTGTCATGGGAGTCAACAACAAAGGGGGTGGTGTCACCCTTGGTAGTGTAGCTGGGGGCAGCCATGGTCCTGTCCCACTGGGATATGGCACAATGGGAGGCCGTACCCATGTCAATGGCATGTGAAGCCTTGTTGGCTAGAGACCACAGGGGAATGCCATTGGAGGTGTGGGATATGCACCACTTCTGTTCTCCCCCCTACTCAGGCTTGCTGTATAGGTGATAGCGACTCTGGGCCGGGAGGAGGTCTGTGCTCTAACATTCATGGCTTGACAGTGTGATACCCTGTTCATCACATGTTAACACTATGCCACCTGTGCCTCTGTCAGGTGATGTGTGTCTCTGTGTGGTCACCATGTCTGGGTTCATCCCTGTGGGCATCACCTCAGGTCTTCAGTGGTGGACACTCACCATGCACAAGGGGCATTGGGCAGCCAGTGCCTCTGTGCTGTACTGGGGTGTGTGCAGTGCACACTGATGAATGTCTGTGCTGCCTGCATTCTTCCTGGTGTCTATGTTCCATTCTGTGCCAGTGTCCACACCTTGCTAATGTGAGTACCATGTCCTGCTGGATGGCTGCCATGGGGATGGTGACAATGCACACCACCCTAGGTGCAACCTCCTCACAGGTGGTTGGGCCCGTGCACCTACCTGTGGCTGGGACTGTGAATGCTGGTTGCAGTGGTGGGAGGCATCTGTCCCAGCCATGTGCCAGATGGCCACCTTGGTTGTCCTTCTCTACTACTGGACAATGCAGTACCACCTGTGGTGTGCGGCATTCCCCAGCAGCACACAGCTTGCCTGAAGTAGTGGCATGGGGTGGCAGACAGTGGTGCCCTTGGTGGACAGTGAATGTTTGGGACCATGTGTGCTCACTTTGGGCCATAGCTGCAGTGGTGACCACATGAGGTGTGCTGACTCAGATATGGTGATCCCACTGTATACAGGACCACTGGCCATACACTGGATGCAATAGGTCTGTGCGATCAGTGTCCTGCACAGACCCTGTAGTGGAGGACATACCTATGGTCAGAGTAGGGTAGAGGGGGCCCACTTGGACAGTGGCTACAGGGGCCCACGGTGGAAGTCAGTGGGGCCAGGCATGGGGTAACACAGTCATACATGTGGGCAGCATCACTGTGCTACCATGGTGCTGTGCTGGCACCATTATGATGGCTACAGTGGCCCATCAGCCTCAGTCAGGTAAGGTATGTCTGCTACATGTGGTGAATATCGGGGTATATCGGGTGCCCAAATATCCACTGGGGGGGCTCACCTGGGCATGTCTGGGTATCCTGGTGGCCCCATCCAACTCTGGACACATTTTTCGTGTGGCACACCGGTGACTGCAGAGTCCTCACCCACATCTAGGCTGTAGCACATCATACACTGGTGTTGTGGTGACAGGTGTAAGGTGTGTTCTCATCCTCCCACATGCACAACTACAGCAGACACATGCACCATGGGGCTACACACAGTGCCACCTGCCATTCCCAACCTTGTGCAGCTGTGTTGCGTGAGCCATGTGTGTGTGCCTCCACTCTGTCCTGGCTGCAACCCAAGGAGGAACTGGGACACCTGTGTCCTGCATGTCAGAGTTTGCCAGGTGCCAGATGTCTGGTCAGTGGCTGTGGGGTGTGTGGGTGCCCTCATTGACACTCAAGACATGACATTCTCCTCAGACTCTGGCATGGTTCTGCTGATAGAATAGGCATACCTCTGCCTAGCCTACTAATGGTGTGTGTCTATGCTATGGCAAGGCCTGCTCCAGTGCTGCATGCTGTGGCCATTGCATATGCATCCCTCCAGTGTACAGGTCCATAGTGCTGTCTATGGTGCACCATGTCCTCCCCATTGTGACTGTTGGCCACCTGTCAGGGCCATATGGCATTGTGGCACATATGCTAGCTGGGTGTACCATTGTAGAGATTGATAGGCAACACCTGCATGTCCTGTCCTGTGCACACAGCTGTCTGAGTTAATTTTCTTTCTGTCCATAGGAGTCCAGAGGAGTCCTGACCATTGATTGCAGCCAGAATCTTTTGAGGGCCAGGATGACCTGCTGTGTTGGCTGGTGTGGCAGAAGCAACTCATCTTGTGGCATAGAGAATATCGGTGAGGTTGTTAAAGAGCTGGTGATGGGCTCCTGGTGCATGAACCAGAGACTGCCTCCTCTACCACCCCCACAACCATCAGCAACATGAGGCTGCATGCAGTGCAGCCATTCAATTGATGTTGCCCCCTTGCTGGACTCACTCTATCTCATGTTTCTACCCACCACTTTTACCTTCCCCTTTAGCCTTTGTTGTTGTTGTGGCTGTTGCATTATTCTAATACAGCGCATAACCTCAGGACTGAAGATAAGTATGCACTTATGCTGGCTATGCACTAAACGGACCCTCTATACTTTGTATTGCAGCATTGAGCCAGACCGCTAGTTGCACAGCAGCAGGTCAGGAAAAGTATGTTATGTATGGGAGGGCAGTACAGCTATTACTGTACAGTATATGACTCAATATTTCGATTTGTTGTTGTTGCTTTTTTTCTGTTCTGGGATATGAAGTTGCTGTGTTTTGGAAGTTTATTGTGCAGATGGGGGGGTATGCTTCTTAAATTAGCTTGCTCTTTAGCTTCATTTTATGTGCATTTCATTGCTATGGTGTTTATTTATTCCACTTAAAATCAATCAGCTTTGAACAACTGGAACATTTTAGTTATTGTACTCTGCTGTCTTTCTTGTGGCAGCAGCAGCAGCACTTTTATTGCCACTGTAGATGTCTTTGGGCTGGAAGTCAGAAAGAAACCATGGCAGCACTGCATGAGCCCAGTCAACAACCCTGCACTGTCTGTATCCCTTTTTTTACCATAAGCATGCCTGAAGACTATGTTGTGCCACTGTTTAAAGCAGCACAACCATCCATTGCTGGGTTCTAATTTAAGTTTCCCCAATGCCTCCGCTAACTTCTTAGTTTTGCCATGCATTAGGGGACCAGAGACCAGCATGTCTGTGCCGTGAGCATTTTCAAACTAGCATAATAAAGCATAACTGATGAAGGTATCATTACCCTCCCATTTTCTTTTATGGGCCATATTTCAATTGCTAAGGAACTTTGACAAAATCGCTTCTGTATTTGTTTCTAGCCAGCTTACATGTGATTGGGAAATCTCTCAGCGCCGGGTAACTTCAGTCTGCGAGACCCCAGGAACCACAGGATCTTCCAGTATGACTACCTTCTTAGCATAGGTGGGTTCCTTTTTCTTTAGGACAGACACAGGAGAAGTTAGAGGGATAACTACTGATTTTTTGACAGCAGAAGAGACTGGAGAAACAGCAGCAGGAGCAGGGAGTCCATTATGATGAGCTGGAGACACAGGAGCAGATAGAATTGCCATTGTAGGTGATTGCAGGTGATAACATGGGCATTAACAGCTGGCCTGGTGGTGCTGAGGGTTGAGGCACTGGACGCCACACCTCGCGCCATGCCAGCGACCCGGGTTCAGGAACGAGCCTGGACCACCGGGGGTCAGCAGGGGAGAGAGAGGGTCGAGCATCTGGAGGGCTGCTCTCCTCACTCAGGGAGGGATCCAGGGGTATCCCAGTGCAACAGTGGCCTCTGGTGGAGACCAGCGGCACTGCGGCACACAGGGGCTCACAAACAGGGAAGACGCTGGGCGGCTGCCTTCTGGATGTGAGTGGGAGCACCCACATCACAGGCTGACAGCATTGCATGTACCATGTCTGGGGCGTAAGTGATGGAAAAGCCCCAGCAGCCCAGATAGGCGATTGCCATCCCAGTGCTGAACCGCCACATGCCCAGCACTGGAACCCTGCCACTGCCCCTTCAGACTCCTCGGGCCCTCATCCTCCTCATGGCTTCAGGGGAAAGTAATGCCCTTGAAGATGACAGGGTTCACAGTGGACAGTAGAGTGGCTAGGCAAGTGGATAGGCCCAAGAGAGTTCCGCTGCCTGGGGAGATAAACAGACTTGAAAAAAAATAGGCATTAACATTGTGTTTTAAATAGCAGCAGCAATCAACACTCATCACCTAGCAATCACTCAGTAAGAAATCAGTCAGATCGATGTCACACCACACTGAGTAGCTCTGTTCAGCAGCTGAAAGTGCCTTTGAAAGCCTCTTACTTATGCATTAAAATGGGATGTATCATGCACTTAAATGGGATTTTTCACATTGCACGTATAGAAAAAAAATTGACTGTGATTTTATGCATTTAACAGGTCTATGCATTTAACATGTATGTGTTAAAGCGGGATTGACTGTATTAAAGTTTATTTGTGATACTGATGCAGCTGTGTTGTGTTGTCCTTGGTGCCCAATCTGCCCACTTATAGCCACCCTCAGTGTGCAGCTCCTTAGCTGGTGCCCTGGACAGGGCTCCACTACTGCATACCCCCTTTGTGGGCCATGCTGTCATTAGTGCTATATGCAGCACTGCACCACTGCTTTGCACAGTGCACACTACAGTCATTTGTGTGGTGTGCACTCCACTCTAAATTCAGAAGACATATCACCAGCACTATGCTTCTGAATGTAACAGGCCATGGGACCTGTGAAGGCACAAATGTTGGTGAAGTGCAAACATGGCACCTGCATGCATCTTTGAATATCTGGCCCCTACTGTCACAGACCTGTCTCTCTCAGACTCAGCCCACAACTTTTACCATCTTTCTCAACACTTCAGATGCATGAAAGAGTCCCCTTGGTATGCCACCAGCACTCAGCCACTGTCTCACTTGCAGTATACTTAGGTCCAAATCCCACAAGAACCACTGCTCACACAGTACAGTGTTCCACCAAAAGGGCAAGCAATACACCCCTACTGCACAATTAAGAAACACTTTGCTTTTAATATGGTAACTGTAGCCTTCTCTTCAGACATGGACCACCAGTTTTTGTCAATTATAACCCAGTTATCTATTTCTCAAAAGAATCAGTTTAGAAACATGAAAATAATATTTAAAATGTTAAGATATTTATGCATTTAATACAGGATGCTACACTAAGACTATGGGGGACAATAATTCTACAGAGATAAAAAGAAAATGTTTTGCACACAGCAGAAGAAACACATAGGAAAAACCTACTATAACTTCTCAACTCCTAGCAAACAATAACAACTTTTTACCACACAGGGTCTTAGTGAATCAGGGTAGACTTGAACCTTAGATGGCAACTGCATTGTGTCCTAAACCTGACTGCCTTTGCTAGGGTCTGGCAAGTCCTCAAAAACCTTCAGCAGTCAGTCATCCAAGATGCATCATCAAATGTGTCACTCTGACATCATGCATTTAACAAGTTCTTCTGTCTCTTGGGAATCTCCCATCTGGAGAACTGGTCCAAACTGGATTTGTACTCCAGACCCTGGTTTTATGAATTCTGTGTCATCCATTTGTCTTCCCTTCTGGCACAGACCATTGGATTCCATTTCCCTTGCCCTGGCTTTGTTTACACTCAAAACAGAGCCCATGATTATGAAAGCAATTCACCTCTTAGAAGTTTAAGTACCCTTTAGCCAACAGGAATTCTACCGTTTGCTAAAATGACCCCCTAGCTGACTGTCTCAGGCCTGGGCCCCAGTGGCATGCAATCTTAGATTCATCAGACAGCTTTATATCAGCTGAATTACTTACAAGATGCCTAGTTGATAATATAAATTAAAGACAAGAACAAAAGAAAAATACACAAAAGTTGCTACATCCCCCTCACCCCAACCCACACACACACACACACACTGAGAAATGAAAAACAAATGCTTTAGCAACACTAAATGATGTTTGTCATGTGAGCTAGCTGGCTCCACCTGCTTTGCCCTCAGTTCACTCTCTGAGTGAAGCCCACATTAGTTTCTCGTGGTACCTTTCCTACTCAAGAAAGGGCACTAACTATTCTCTGGACAAGCAATCCACACTGCCATACTGTGACCCACTGTAGTACCTAATGTCAATATAATAGGACTACAGCAGCAGGCTCCATCTTAGCAATAGTGGGTTCTGTCCACTGGTCCTTCACAGCCATGCAAGGGGACTGTGGTCAGTGACTGGGGTGAACTCCTTCCCATACAAATAAATTTGCAGCTTCAACAAAACCCAGACATTACCAAGATACTCTTCTCAACTGTGGCTTCCTGCTCAGCTACATGACTTGAGTGTTCCTCTCCCAAGTGCAGAACTTGACTCAGAACCATGCCTAGCCCAAGATCAAATGCATCTATGTGCACAACAAACCTAAGAGAATAGTGAGATGGTGAGCACAGGTGTCTGGCACAATGCCTCCTCCAGTTGGATTTATGCAATATCACAGGCTTATGTCCACTGAACCTCTTCCAGCATTTTCTTCCTGGTGAGATCAGACAGGGTTTGGCCATGCTGCTGAAATTCAATACAAATGCATGGTAGTACCCTGCCATCCCTAGGACAGCCTCTGCTTTTGTCTTGGTCATGAGCATGGTCCATTCCTGTTTGGCCCCAATTTTACTGGCTCGACTGGATGTACCTCCCTTCCCTGTGGCCAAGGTATGACAGTTCTGACATTCCTATCTGGTACTTCACCTTGACTATCAGAGCAGTGGCCTGTAGTTGGTGGAACCAGTTGGCAGAGCACCTGGGCCTGATGTGATCCTCCCAAGTCTGGTTATAGATGGCAATGTTATCCATGCACACCAGAGTGAAGTCTCCTGTGCCATTCAGAGTGTGGTCCACAAGCCATTGAAAGGTGGCTGGTGCATTCTTCATCCCAACTGGCATTACTCTGAACTCAAATAAGCCAAACAGGGTAATGAAGGTCAACCTCTCTCTGGTGTTGGGTTCAGGGGTACCTACTAATAGCCCTTTCTCAGTTCTATGGTGGACAGGTAAAGGGCTCACCCTACCCTTTCTTTGACCTCATCTGTCCTCAGCATGGAGTATGTGTCTGACTCCATGCAGATGTTGACCTTGTGGTCCCATCCTTTTTGGAGATCAGCAACACTGTGGAGACTCAGGGACCTACTGGACTTCTGGGTCACCCAGAGAGCCAGTATCTCCTTGATCTCCCCCTGTATGGCATGTCTTACTCCTTTTGGAACTCTATTGGGTGGCAGTCTCAACAGAACTTGGGACCCTGTATCCAACGTGGTGCTTAGCCAGCGTGGTATACCCCCAGTATTCCCATGAACATTTTACCAAATTTATGCAGCACCCCACACATTTTAATAGCTTGGGCTGGTATCAGTTGCTCTAAGAGGGTGGCAGTACTGAGGATTCTCCCTTAACATCTTGCAGGAGATCCACCAGTGGGTCTGCTCCAGCCTCCTCCTCTGGATAGCTGCTCATAACCAGGACCATCTTGTCCCAGTCATGGTAGGGTTTCATTATGTTTACATGGTAGAGTCCCTACTTGTGCCTGCTGTCTGGTAGCTCCTCCATGCAATTAACATCTTTCACCCTCCTGACCACTGAGTAAGACCCCTCCCAAGACATCTGTAACTTATTTTGTCAGACAAGGATGAACACCATCACCCATTGCCTGACTTTATAGTCCCAGACTCTAGCCCCATGGTTCTACAATGTCTTCTGCCTTTGTTCTGCAGTGGCTAGGTGCTCCTGGGCAAACCCCATGAGCTCCTTGAGCTGTGACCTGAAATTCAGGACATACTCCACAACAGATTCCCCTTGGGAATCAAGCTCACCTTCTAATTCATCCCTTATCAAGTCAAAGGGACCCCTTACCCTATAGCCAAACAGGAGCTTGAAGAGTGAGAACCCTGTGGACTCCTGGGGGACTTCCCTGTATGAGAATAAGAGATGGGTTAAGTGCTTGTCTCACTGTCTTGCATGCTGATTGGTAAATGCCTGTAACATGGTCTTTAGAGATCTATTGTCTTGCTTGACCAGACCATTAGTCTTGGGGTTGCATGGCAGGGCCCTAAGCTGCCTTACCCCAAGGTTCTTCCAAACTAAATATCAGAGCAGACATGAAGTTAGTACCTTGGTAAGACAGCACTTCAGGGGAAGACACACCCTGCTAAATATCCCCATCAGTTCATCGGCCACTTTCTCAGCCTCAATCGAGGACAAGGGCACTGCATCTGGTACCTTGTGGTGTAATGTACAAACACCAAAATGTACTGTTTGCTGGTGCAACTTAGAGTGCTGAGTGGCCCCACAGTGTCTATGGAAACTCACCAAAATGGCTGCTTGATAATAGACAGGGGAATCAAAGCTGTCTTAGCCTTGTTTCCAAGCTTTCTTACCCTCTGGTACTGTGCACAAGTCCAGCAGTAGTTTGCCTTGTCTTTAAAAATACTGGACCAATAAAAATTGTTAGTCAGTTGCCTTTTTGTATGGCTGATGCCTAGGTCTCAGAAAAGGGTATGTTGCTGGCTAAGTCCAGAAACTTCTTTCTATATTTTCTGGGAATCACTATCTGCAGAAGTACCTCTTCCTCTGGTCATCCCTTAGAAACCCACTCATGGTGCAGGAGTCCATTTTCCCAGTACACTTCCCTTTTCCCAGAACTTGGAGAGTCACCTTCCACACTACTGGCTAGCTCCCTTAATTTTTGCAAAGATGGATCAGCTTGTTGAATTCTCCCTAGCTGTGCGTGAGTGACCTTCCCCAAAATGCACTTTGCTGTGGGACAGCCACTCAAGACTGGGTTCTCCTCAGTCTGTGGATATGGTTCAGAACTGCTGCACCCAGCTTGTTCTTTGGCTACAACATCTCCTGCTACTGAGCTGAGGTTGTATCCTCATGCACTGCCCCTACTGTTGCCTTAACAGCTGGTTCCCTCACCTAGTCATGGGTAGTGACACACACAGTATTTGCCCTATTATCAAAGTCAATAACTATAATTACATCCATGGCAGGTCTGGGACATGCACCTCCTGTATACTTTGGCTATCTTCCCAGCTTAGAAAGGTCCAGGCCATTGGCACTGAGACTGCAGGACCCATCACCCTCTAATCCTAGAAAACTGGACAGATAGGATCTGTTCCTCCTGAATCAAATCCTTCTTCACCACTAAAATGGAGGGCCCAGTGTCGCTCAGCCCTGGGTCACCATCTCATTTATAAACACAGGGTGTATGTGTGCAGTGGATTTAGAGGTCACTGCATTCTATATATGGGCCACTAACTGCTGGGAGATTCCTAAGCTACCCACTCCAGCTGTACTCACACCTTTTGATATATTTTTGGTGAAATCATATGAACAGTTCCCCAGTTTCTATGAGATATAACATCTGCATTCACCTGTCTCCTTGTTTTTAAAACCAGGGGCCAGATATTAAAATGGTAGTGTGGGTGCTAAGGGGCGTTTGCCCATGTTAACTGGATTTTGTGCTCAATTCATGGGTGGAGGTCTATATTCAGAGATCCCAACAGCACTGGCAAAACTCATTAGCATCTGAGTGCTAACATATCACTGCACCATGCAAATGAAGGGATCCACCCTGCATAAGGGCAAATGGCAAATTCAAAGGTTTGTAGCAGCAATAAATTCCACTCAAACAGGTACAAGTTGCTGCCTTTGCAAACCTGACATAACAGGATGCAAGATCCCAGTGGTGGGAAGCAGTACTATGGCTGGCAGCCTCCCAGTCTTGAACCCTATCCTGGTGAGCGAATTCATGTAGTGGTGTTTAGTGGCACCCCGCCCACCTTTCAATCATCCTTCCCCATATTTGCAATGCATTCCCCGATATTAACTGGCACACCCACCCTCCAATCACCTGCCCCTGTTGTAGTGCTTTTCCTGGTGTCTTGAGATACTCCCACCTATTGAGTACCCACCTACTGCCAGATCTGAGTCCTTATGGTGTCTAGTGGCCCCCTGTACTGCCGGCACTGAGAACACCACCCAGCCAAACCCCCCCGGTACCTTTGATGGGGGTACTATGTGGAGAGCCCAATATGGTAACTGGCACAACTCTCCTCTCACCTCCTTGGCCGGCTGCTGTATGGGATGAGATGGAGTGTGCATATAGTCTGCAGTATACTATAGACTGTATGTATGCTCCCTGTCATCTCCCATACTATGTTATCAAGAGGTAAAGGAAAAAACTATAGTCACTGTATTGCGCTCTCAGCATAGGCACTGCCATCAGAGGTATAGGGGTTAACTGTGGCATCCTAGGTGTGGGCAGTGTGGAGGGCCACCAAGCACTGGGACTCAGGTGGCACCAACACTAGTGCTCAGTGGGTGGTGGAACCAGTAGACATCAGGCAAAGCACTACAACCACAGGGATGGGCTTTGGAGGGTGAGGGGTGCCCTAGACACCAGCAAAGTAATACGCAGGACAGGGATGGGTGATCAGAGGACAGGAGGTGCCACTAGGCACCAGGAAAATGTCAGCAATACTGGGATAGGTGATCAGAGGGGAGTACTACTAGACTCAAGGAACACTCTGCAAATACAGGGACGGTGATCAGAAGGTGTGTGCCACTAGACACAAAGGTGTGTATTGTGAATACAGGGACTGGTGACTGGAGGGTGGTGAGTGCCATTAGACACCAGGAAATACATTGTGAATAAGGGATAAGTGATCAGAGGGCAAGGAGTGCTGCTAGACACCAGAGAAAGTGATTTACATATAGGGATGGGTGATCGGGAGGCAAGGAATGCCACTAGACACTAGGGTGTACATTTGCATTGTGATGGCAGGTATTCAGGGTATTGGGGGGGGAACACTTGCCACCATGCCTGAGACAGGCAGCCACAGCATGGATGCAAACCTGCCACTGCTTCCCATGCAAATATGCCCTTAATGGGCATCCATATGGCCCCATTAGTCCCTTGCATGCCCAATGGTCTCATTTGCATTTTGCGATTGAATATCATGTCATGGCTCCATGAGCTATCTGGTCTTGGGGAACAGTTCCCATAGGCTGCATACAGCCCAGGTCCATGTCAGGGCAGCACTACTTGTCTTAGTACCATTCTGATGTGGCCCTTTATTCAGTTGGATAGTGCTGGTGTGCTATTTAACTGAATATGGCAACCTGTTGGACATTGGTAAGCACAGCACAAACCTTTGTGCTCTGATTTTATACATATTTGAATACTTGTCCCCAGGTGGCTTCCCTTTTTGCTAAGGCACAGGCTGGCATCCTTTAAGTTGCCCCCTGGGTTCCCTTAAAAGCACCTGATGTCCTCTCCAGTGACCTTTGTGATGAGAGGATGGTCTGCTGGTTATAAACTGATCAGCCCTCTCAACTGCCTACCTTACATAACTTGGACTTCTGTCCAACAACCACATTCTCAGTTCTTCAGATACAGTTGTTAGGAACTGTTCCAGAACAAATAACTCTTTTATTTCCTCTACGGAGTGGCCTTTTGCACTCACTATCCAGTGTTCTAACAAATTACTTAACTGCACACACATTCCAGCATAGCTATCTCTCTGTGACCTTCTTAACCTTCTAAAGTTTTGCCTATAGGCCTTAGGAGTTAACTCAAAAACCTTTTTGCAAGGCATTTTTCACTTTATCATAGTCCATGTGGTCCTCATGATCCTTTCCAGCAAAACCTTCTAATGCATTGGCTGTAAGCACTTCCAATAGATGAGTTGCCCAGGAAGCCTTGCCCAGCTCAGATTGCCCACATAATCTCACGAAAGATCTTAAAAAATAAATCAAGGTCATACCCCTCCTGATAACTGGAAAACATTATAGAATTCATTTTGCCTTTCTGGGTCAAGCCTCTCATGCCATTATTCACAATCTGTCTTGCACCAGAATCTTCATCTGTCTCTTACACTTAAGCTCCTTCATCTGGATCTCATGCTGGTGCTGCCTCTCTTGCTCCTGTTGCTCTTGCTGGCACTGCCTCTCTCGATCCTCTTGCTCTTGCTGGCACTGCCTTTCTCACTCCTCTCACTTGTATTGGCACTGCTTTTCTTCCTTCTCAGTTTCCACCATTCTCCTCTGCAGCTTCACAGCTGCCTTTTACCTTTCAATTTCTGCCTTCACCTTAATCAGGGAGAGCTCCATCTCCAACATTTGTACCTGGTCTGCTGGCACAGCTTCCCTAGTCAAAGGCTCTGGCTCATCTGTATTCTCCTAGCCTCCATCTCATGACTTTGGTTAGCAGTGACCACTTTTGCACTGATTTTCTGGTCAATTTTTCCAAGGATGGCTATGATCAAGCCTTCTTCATAGCCCAGTTCTTTCCTTCCATGCAGCTCCTGCAGGTTTGTGAGTATTTCTCATATGGCCCAGACATAATGACTTCTATTTATCTACTCTTGTTTATAACAAAATAAAACTAGTAGAATATACAGTCCTCTTGTGTATATCCTGTTCTTTGACTGGACTGATAACCTTTACACTGACAAAACTGTTTCAGATTCCACTTGCTGCCTCCAGTTTGTGTTAGACTGCTCTCTCCCAGACTTAGCCTGTGCCTGTTACCAGCTTTCTCAACCTTTCAGATGCCTGAAAGAGTCACCTTGTTTTGCTGCCACCAATCAGTTGTAATCTCACTTAGGGTATCACAGGGTATCTCTAGGTCCAAATCCCACCAGAGCCACTGCTCACACACTACAGTGCCCAACCAAAAAGGTGATCAACCCACCCTATGGAACCACTGAGAATCACTTTGCTGTTAATATGGAAACTGTAGCCTTCTTTTTAGAAATGATCTACTAGTTTTTGTCAATTATAACCCAGTTATATGTACCTCAAAGGAGTTGATCTCAAAAACATGAAGTATATAAAAAAATAACAGTTAATACTTCAAAATATACACAGGACAGACAACTCTACAGAGGGACGAGAAACAAATGTACCTGGGCCATCAGGCAAACTAAGGCAACATACTATAGGCAATCTCTAACAACCACCTGGGGCTCGGGGAAAAACTTCTGGAACAACATCAAGGAGCTATGTGGGAAAACCGTCTCCCCTGCCCTGGCACAGCTTCAAGTCGAGGGAGCCCTCTTCCAGGATCCCACCACCATATCCAATACCCTAAACAGCACCTTTTCTGACCTCAGCCACATTCTCCTGAAAAACATCTTGATCCCATCTCTAGCTGTCCTTGGTTCCTGTCCACAACAGCCCTCTGGCTGTGAATCATCTCCTGTAGGGAAGGTAAAAACTACCTTTCCAAAGCCTTGCACAACTCCTGCTACAGCAGTGACTCCCTAGACCTCAGAACTTTAGGCTAACTCTTGATGAAACCCTGCCCCATTAGAAACTGCATATATGGAACTCCTTGGGGAGAAGGCAGATTATTCCATTTTAATGACCCAGGCTTCATATACCGACCAAGGGGAAAAGGCTGGCCGGTTGCTTGCTCTTAGGGTTAAGCAAATGGAATCTTCCCGCTACATTACCTCCATAATCTCCTCACAAGACGGCTCTCTTAAAACGCGCCCAGATGATATTATAAGAGAGTTTACCTGTTATTATAAGGACTTATATAGTCCCATGGAATCGCCCCCCACAATACAGCAATTACAAGATTATTTATGGGAGACTAACTTACCCCAACTAACATCTGAGCAGCAAGCAGGACTGCTGGCCCTGATATCTGCCGTGGAAATTGCAGCAGTTATTAAGGAGATACCGCTGCATAAAACCCTGGGGATAGATGGGTATTCAGCTTTCTTTTATAAAAAATTCCAGACTCAACTAATCCCAATGCTTCTTCCGCTTTACCAACACATCCTGTCGGGTGCAGACGTAGACCCATCACTATTTGAGACATTGATTGTCTTGATCCCTAAACCAGGTAGGTCCACCAACTTGGTAACTAATTACTGTCCCATATCATTAATAAATCAGGACATCAAAATTCTTTCCAAACTATTGGCCATCTGGCTTGAAAAGTTATGGATGAATTAATAGGTCTGGAGCAGGTGGTATTCCTGAGAGGAAGGTCACCAGTGGACCATTAGGACCCTGTCACATGTCTTCTCTGTGACCAGGGATGCACCCTATTCCTCGGCATTGGTTTCCCTGGATGCAGAGAAGGCATTCGACAGGGTACACTGGGAATACCTCTTTCTGGCCCTGCAAGCTTTTGGTTTCCCAACAGTATTTATAAGCTGGTTAAGGGCGCTGTATAAATCACCGTCAGTGAGAGTTTCAGGAAATGGGGTGATTTCCGAAAATTTTACTCTTCATTCTGGTACCAGGCAGGGCTGTCCTCTGCCACCATTACTATTCAATTTATACCTCGAACCACTAATTAGAAGACTACAAAGCTGCCCAGATATCCAGGGAATCCCTATCTACCTTGTAAGTAAAGTATCGCTTACGCTGATGATCTCCTTCTCCAAATTGCTAACCCCTATACGTCTATACCAAATATGCTGGAGATCATCAGCACCTTCAGCAAAATGTCCAACTACAAACTCAACATTGGTAAAACGATGGTGTTTCCGCTTAATCACAGGCTTTTTAGATCAGACATCACGGCTTTCGGACTTAACTGGAAACAAGACTCCCTTAGGTACCTCGGTATAGAGTTATCCTGTTGTTCTAAGTTAGTTACCAAGTTGAATCTCGATGCACTAGTAAACAACATCGCTCAAGATTTAAACAGATGGGCATCTTTTTCGATTTCATTATGGGGAAGAGTAAATTTAATTAAGATGAACGTGTTTCCGCGTTTATTGTACCCGCTTTCTATGCTTGATATTTGGCTCCCTTTGTCCTGGTTCAGGAAACTCCGCGCGTTGTTCACTAAATTTCTCTGGATAAATAAGTCTCCCCATATAGCCTATCGCACTTTGATGGCCCCTAAGAATAATGGGGGCCTACAGCTTCCCAATCTCTGTCTTTACTTTTGGGCATCACATGCGAATAAATATATGCAATGGATTTCCCAAGAACACCTACGTACAACTCCGGTCTGGCTTAAAATTGAACTGGCATTAATACAGGCAACCGGATTGAACCCCGCAGGACTGCTACATATAAGGGAAAGTAGTTTACCGAAGAAACTTAAAAACATGACAATTCATACGTCCCTAAAAATACACGCTCAGATTTCCCGATTTCTTAACTATAGTTGCACCAAGGACCTTAACCAACCGATAATCAGCAACCTAAACTTCAAAATAGCGGGCAAACCGATACCCCATCCTGGCTTCCTGCCCTAAAGGACCTGGATATTTCAGATCTGATAAAGGATTATAATGTCTGGTTTTCAAACCAGGAAATAGCTACATCAAATGGAACATTTCTAATAAATATATTTTCAGGTTGTGCCAATTCAGGCGCTTTTAGCTAATCATTGGTCAAAAACCGGAGAACGGATATTTTATTCCATTTCTCAAAGACTTGGGTAAATGGAGTGGGGGTCCCAAGGCAATTTCTAAAATTCACAATACACTATACCGATGGAAATTCCCCAGCTGCTTTGGACCCACCGAGGTATGGGAATCTCTTTTTCCATGCCGGAATATTAATTGGACAATCATTTGGCAGGCCTGTCACCAATTCATTAAACAGGATAGACTAAGACTGACCCAATTTTCTATTTTGCATAACGCCTATTATACTCCTGTTAAACTGGCCAAACTGGGTCTAAAGGGCACCAATTTATGTAACAGATGCCAGCAACAGGAAGGATCTTTATTGCAGGTTTTTTGGTCATGCCCAAAAGTACTCCCTTTATGGACTAATATTAGACAGCACGTGGACCCTCTTCTAGGCTAAATGACCTATTTATACCCGAAATTTGTCTCCTGGGGATCTTTCAGGTATAAGAGTGCGTATAGGAAATACCACATAACGCCATTGCTATGTCCGTAAAAGCTGGTCCTGCAACATTGGCTGGACCAACAGAAGATTCCTTATAATGAATGGTTAGTTGAAATCTTAACTAACTTACATACAGAAAAGACCATTGCTAACTTGAACACACCATGACCACATACAATAAAATATGGGCCCCCTCCATACCCTTTACTCACTGCAGAAGTAAGTTTCAAATGGTAGACCCTAATAATGCCCCTAGACGATATCGAGAAGATAGATCTCAACAGGCCACGTTACTTTTCTTTTATTATCCTAGAAGATAAGGGGTGGGGAATGTCAGGAAAGGGAGGGGGGAGGTGGGATGGGGGACATAGTAGACTCACGATTTGTATAGGTCTAATGAAAATGATATTTCTGTATTTATGTCTGCTATGTTGGTATGCGAGTTAAAAACAATAAACTTTTAATTGCGAAAAAAAAAAAAGAAACCCTGCCCCACTTTACCAAAATACTAAACTTCTCCCTGTGACTAGGGCAATTCCCATCTCTTTAGAAAAGAGGTATTATAACTCCGATACTCAAGAGTGGAGACCCAACTTCTCCTAGTAACTACCGACCCATCTCTATCCTTCCCCCCTCTCTAAAGCTCTCGAGAAAATTGTATCTGACCAGCTTACCAATTACCTAGCCAAACACAATCTGCTCTGCTGTGAACAACGCAGCTTTAGGAAGGGACATAGCACAACCACAGCCTTACTCGAATTCACATCATACATACACGAGGCACTGTAACAGGGGTCAATAGCTGGAGCCATATATGTCGACCTTACCAAAGCATTCAACACCATCAGTCACACACTTCTACTCCCCTCCCTCCCCTCCTACCATTTCTCCACTGAGGCCATCTCCTGGTTCAAGGACTATCTCACAGGCTGGTCGCAACAAGTTAAAATCAACATCACTCTCTCCTCCAAGTGACCAGTCCTAACAGGCATCCCTCAAGGGTCTATTCTAGGGCCTCTACTTTTCACCCTATTCCTAAACTCCCTCTCTCAGTCCTGCACTGGCAAGCTCCTGCTCTATGCAGATGATGCTGTATTTTTCTGGAAGCACCCAATCTCTCACTCCCTTCAAAGCACCCTACAAGGCTTCTTCAGAGAATTAGAATCCTGGTTCACTGACCATCGCTGTCACAGGGTGCTCCTGTGAAGGGTTTAGAGCCTCAGCTGTTATATATAAAATAGGAGGGAACCTACAAGCTATGTTGAATTTTGGTCTGAAGGTGCTGTCTATGTACTTATAGTTTTCAGTTAGGCTGTCAGTTTGAAGTCTGGCAGCTGCTAATTTCATTAAAACAAAAGACAGCATCTGTTTAGTAATAGTGTTTAAAAAAATGCAATGAATAAAAATAAAAATCAAACGAAGGGATAGTTGTTAGATTAATAAAAAAAAAATATATATATATTTCATGACACTTTCTCTGGGTGGAGAAACTGAAGTGTAGAGCTTTTGTGAAAGCATGCTTAAATTCAGTCTCTTGCCCAGGGTCAGTCGTTATGCTGAGAGTCCGGTCGGCATCATGAATTGCCGGTAAAATTACTGTGTGAGGGTATGCACCTTTGATTAGGTATTTTTCCCTTGTGATGTAGCCTTGCAGTCTTTCAAGCTACGATGTCAGGTTTAAAAATGGTGTGGAGAATTATCTGGTTCTCCTTAATATTCTCCGTTATGTTCTTTATTCCTAAAATGTATTTAAAATATGCTGTCCGGGTGTTAAAATTGCTTTGGGCTTGGCGCAACAATGAAAAGTAAACAAAGCGGCTTCCCTGCTTCGACTGTGCGCAGAAGTCGTGAAGGCATTTAGCCTTCTAGTGGTGTTTAAATTTCATGTTTTCCCTTGAAAATCAATGGGAATATTCTACTTGCCTCCGGAGTTGAGGTAGGCTGTTTGTGGGTGGTTTTGGGACTTTAGTAGAGCGAGAGGATTTTTGTATTTACGTGGGTGATTTTGTAAGCCAGGGGTTTCTATTTAACTTTGGCTCTGGTTTGCTCTGCTAATATGAGTCAGCTGGTCTCATTAGTCTCATATTTATTTGCTGAATGTATCGTGACTAAAAGGGTCAGGAGACTTTTGGGGCTCCTTTCTGTGTGCTCTTCTCTATGGTAATAGCTATTTTGAGCTTTTGTTATTCTCTGGTGAGCGCCTCTTGGTGTTTAATATAATTTTGTAGCATCTGTATTCTAATTTAAATACAGTGGAAACATCCAATGGTTCAGTTTAAAAGTGTTATATTTTAGCCATAAGCCAGTGCCAGATTGAATGCCTTAAATCAGTGTTATATTGGCTCTCTGTATAAAAGGGTTTTTGTTATATATTTCTGAGCTTTTTTCCGATGGTGCGATTGTAAGCACTATCACAAAGATATTACTTTTAAAACCTTCTTTAAAAACGGATTATTCCAACAAAGCACAATTGTTTTGAACTTCACTAACCTTTTTGAGTTAGAGTGGGGAGGTTTGGAAGTGATTCCAGACTCTTTCTGGAACAAGGGTGTTTGCAGTGGTAATGGAGTCCTGAGTTCGAGTCCTGGCTCCTTCTTCTTCTTCTAGGAGCCAGCGACCTCATTTCCTATCCTTTTATCAGGTATAGGAAGGGAGGTGCTATAATTTTCAGAAATAATGTTTAAATCACTATTAAAGAGTTTAAACTGCTGGTAGTATAATAAATGTTTTGCTTTGGTAATTTAAAGGAGCAGTGTGTATATATATAAATAAAATAAATACTTGGCAAATAAAGATTTAAAGTTTAAATTAAAATATTGGGGAGGAGATGAATGATCACATGACCCATTTGGGATATAAATTCAGACTCTTTGGATTAGAGTCAAGTTTTGTTTGAGATCAAGGGAGAGTGCAAGGTCATTCTGCTTGCTGTTGGTCTGGAGCTATGCTCTGGAAGCTGTTTTTCAAAGTGCTCTATGGAGTCATAATGCTCTGTGCTATCTACTGCTCTGAAAGGAAGATTTATAAATGCCAGATGAATTTGTCTGCTGTGGTATTTCTGCTGTGAGTTCCAGAAAAGCTTTGACAAAGTGCTCTAAAGAGTGAAGGTATACAATTTCTGTACTAAAACTGAGAACCTGATGTTGAACTGATGCACTAAATTAAGTATTGATCTGCCTCTGAATAATTTCTCTGGAGAATTGAGAATAAATGTGGAACTTTGGAAAGAGGCTACATGTGTCAAGCTACTTGATTTGCCCACATAAACCTGCGCCCTACTAATACTGAACTACAACAAAACAAAGTCAATGATCTTTGCCCACCGTCAAAGTTCATATAGTAACGCCCCTCTAACCATTACAAACTCACAGGGCCTCCATATTGAACAGGTCTCAAACTTTAAATACCTGGGTGTCATCCTGGACACATCCCTCACCTACCATACACACATCAAACCCCTTTCCACCTCTGTAAATACCTGGATAGGGATACCATACAGACATAAACACTGCCTATCCCCCCAGGCCTTATATCTAGTGGTAACCAGCTCGGTCCTTTCATTGATCGCCTTGGTATTGTGATTTATGGCTCTGTGGACAAAACAATACTACATGGCATTAGCCTAGCTCTCAACAAAGCTTGCCATCTGGTCACAGGCTGTGCTAGACTAACCCACACATGTGAGCTCTACAAGCTTGCAAATTGGCTTACCTTCGAAGGTAGACTTAAGTACCAGATTTGCCTCCAAGCCAAAAAAATACTCATGAATCTCACACCCAAGGGCCTCCACCCCCTCATCCAGCCAGCAACACTCAGAAGGGCTCTTGGATGCCCTACAAACACCTCCCTACTAATCCCCCACTGTAGAACCTCTCTAGGACAATGGTCCTTCTGTTATCGTGCCCCCTTTGGCTTAACAACCTACCTCCCTCTATCTCCTGCACCACTAGTCTTGACCAATTCAAAACAAGTATCAAGAGCCTCCTGCTTGACTCAGAAGTCTGTGGCTGTCACCAACATTCCTCTTGACAATAGATACCAAGTGACTAGCTTATATCCTGGCAATCAACCCCAAGTCCCACAATCTAGCTGCACGTAAACCTCGACTCAGGGTTCTGTAAACAACCCCTCGAAGCTGTTTTGTCTCACTACAATGACCCAGGGTTCTATAAGACCCTAGCGATAGTAACTAACTAATGTTAATCCACTATATTGTGAGACCAATGTATAAATTGTCTATTGTAATAACTGTGTGACCAATGTATGTATAAAATGTTTAATGTGTGTTCTTGTACTGATGAGGAGCCTTTGCAAAGGAGTGTATGACTCAAAGGATTGTAATTATGATTCTCATCAAATAAATAAATAAATAAACATATAATAAGGATAATACACTAAGTGTATGGGGAACTGTAATTCTACAGAGGTAAAAAAAAAATGGTTTACCCATAGCAGAAGAAACATACAGTTAAAATTTACAAATGTCTCAACTCCTAGCAAAGTAGAAAAATGTCTTTCCACAGAGAGTCATAGTGAATCAGGGCAGCCTCAAACCTTAGATGGCAACTGCTTGAGGTCTCAAACCTGACTAAATTTGCTAGGGTCTGCTAAGTCCTCAAAACCATCAGCTGTCAGCCCCCCATGATGCATCATCAAATGTCACTCTGACATCATACATTTGACAAATTCTTTTGTCTCTTGGGAAACTGCCTTTTGTAGAGCTGGTCCATACTGGATTTGTACTCCAGACTCTCATTTTGTGGATTGCAATGGCCATCTTTTTGTCTTCCTATCTGGTACACTCCATGTTGGCAAACAAATAGTGTAGTTGCTGACTCCATGTTAAACTCCATGGGATTCCATTTCAATTTCAGTTTCCTTTTTCATTTCCTTTGCTCTGGCTTTGTTTACACTCAAAACAAAGCCCATAATTATGAAAGCAATTCACCTCTTTGAAGTCTAAGTACACTTTAGCCAACAGGAACTCCAATGTTTGCCCAAACAACCTCCTAATTCAGCCATGGGCTCCAGTGGCATGCAGTCATAGACTCATCAGACAGTTTTATCTCAGATGGAATACTTACAAGCAGTCTAGCAGATGATAAAAATTAAAAACAAAAGATAAATACACAAAAGTTGTTACACTTGCCCTTCAGAGATGAGGCAGGAGAGGTGAGAGTAGAACATGAAGTGGTGACTGCAGGGAGACAATAAAGGATTAAATGTCAGGAGAGACAATGGAGATCCAGTTTGGTCAGAATGTTTTGTGACAGCATGTGAATTCTTTGTAGCTCTTTGGCACCATGCAATCCTGCTTAAAGCAGAACAAGTCAATTTTTCATGTTGATTTGCATATATATCCTATGGACCTTTGTATAATGGGGTATGTGTGATTTTGTGTTTTTCTAAAACCTGGATTAATTGCCAATGCCCTTCTTGGGCTTACCCTAGCTTTAGTATGTTTGTGCTGAGATTCTTTGTATTTTTAGCTTGCTTTCTTATTTTGGGTCTACCATGACCCAACCCATCAGACCACATAAGGGCTAGTTTGTTCTTCCACTTGGGGAGAGATACAGATGAGGCACACTGGTGAGTCATGTGAAGGGCAAATCATGAGTCTTTTTCTTTAATTCTCATCCTTTGCAGATTGTGTGAGAGTACCCATGGCACCATGCATTCTTGCTTAAAACAGAACCGGCCTACAGTATGTGTTCATAGTTATTTGCATACTTTATATATCCTATGATATTTTGCATTTTGGGTTATGTGTGATTTTGTAGTTCCTTGAAACCTGGCTTTGTTGCCAACACTCTTTTTGGGTAACCCTTGTCTCAGTGCTTTTATGCTGAGGTTCTTTGTCTATTCATCTTTCTTTCTACTTCAGGCAGATCATGACCAAAACCAATAAGATAACATAAGGGGTGGTTTCTTTTTCCCTGTGGTAAGAAACAGATAAGGCACATTGACGAGTATTGAGTAGGATGAAACATCTGTCTGTGTCTTCTGCTCTCCTGTTTGCAGATCATTTGAGAGGCTGTTTGGCACCATGCATACCTGCTTGAAGCAGAACCAGCCTAAATTTCCATGGTGATTTGCATATTCATCCCATGATGCTTTACATTATGGTGGTATGTGTACTTTTGTATTTCTTTGAAACCTGTTTTTGTTGCCAATGTCCTTTTTCAGTAACCCTTACCTCAGTGCTTTGGTGTTGTAGTTCTTTGCCTTTTTAGCTTGTTTTTTTTTGGGGGGCCCATCATGACCCAAACCTGTACGACCACACAAGGGCTGATTCAGTCTTCGTCTGAGGTAAGATACAGAAGAGGCACACTGATTATTTCTGCATAAGATGAAATGCATGTCTGTGTCATCAGTTATCAGCCATTGAAAATTGTGCTAGAGTCCATTTAGGGGCATGCATTCCTGCTTAAAGCACTACAAGCCTAAATGTTCATGTTGCTTTGCATTTACATCCAATAATGCTTTGCATAATGGAGGTAAGTGTGATTTTGTATTACTTTGAAACCTGTCTTTGTTGCCAGTGCCCTTTTGGGTAATCATTTCCCCAGTGCTTTTGTGCAGAGGTTCTTTGTCTTTTTAGCTTGCTTTCTTATTTTGGCCCCACCATGATCCTAACCCAGAAGACCATATACTGTATGGGTTGGTTCATTCTTTCTCTGGGTTAACTGATGAGTCCTATGCAGAATGAAATATGTGACTGTGTCTTCTGTTCTCAGCCCTTGCAGATTGTGTGAGAGGCCATTTGACTCAATGCATTCCTGCTTAAAGAAGACCTAGTCTAAATTGTTATGGCAATTTATATATACATCTCATGATGCTTTGCATTATGATATTACGTGTGATATTTCTTGTGATTTAATCCATACCAATATAGTCAATCCCCCGGAAGATCATCTGGAGTAACAGCTAGTGGTAGATATCTACACTCCAGGATTGTTTAAAGACTACCTAACAAACAGGCAACAATATGTAACAAACTCTGGCCAGAGACGATAGGGCTGCAGAAGAGGAATCTGGAATAACAATATTGAAAATTATTTGTTAAATGTTTTTACACCAAATTTTCAACATAGCCTTGTTATGTCCTGCCTCATGAAGAAGGGTGAGAAAATGTTTAACTCCTGGCCTAAAGGTGATGTTGTGAAGGGACCGCAAAATCAACTTTCGGGACCCAAAAACACATTTTGGGCAGGGGTTGAAAAATGAAACCTGACCCATTCATGAGGTGCTGTACAGAAATTGCTATGTTGAAAATTTGGGGTAAAAATATTGAATATTACCAAAGCTATGAGCCTGCATTTGCAAATTCAACATAGCCTCGTAACTTTGTTTTTGTAAAATATTCTTATGCCAAATTTAAAACATAACGTGCAGGATTCTCAAAGAGCATGCAATCGGCACATCTCAGATGCCCCGGTGCACATGAGATGCAACGAGCACCAAAAGTGGTATTCACAGAAGATGCACTGGGGAATTCTCCCGGCGCATCCCCTCTGTGAATACTACCATTGTGCCCAGTCAGAGATGTGCTGGCGCAACCCCCCCAGTCAGACTGGGTACACAATGGGGCAGCGTGGGGAGATGTGCTGCACTGAAAGCTGCCATTCACAGCCACAGACATGCAAATGGAGCCATAGGCATGAAAGGCACAATGGGGCCATTTGCATGTCATTATGGCCCCATTTGCATGCACCTAGCAGAGTTGCTCCCAGCAGAATGCATTGGGTACCCTGCAATGAATATGGGCTACACACAGCCCCAGGGAGGTGGGGTGCACCCCCACCCATCCCTGGCCCATATGCCAGACATGAGGACACCCACACTAAGGCCCCGATGGTCCAGTGGTCCCCCCTTCCTGCCCGACCCCTGTTCTGAATGCTGCACCCTGAGGTGGCATACACATGTGTGCTGAAACCCCCCCTCCCTGCCCACATCCCCATCACAATGCTGCTCTCAGTGGCAGATGTGGAGACAACAATCCAGCCACCCCACCTACATCCCCATTGACCTGCCACTCTCTGCAGTGATATTGTTTAATAGGTGATCCCACCCATCCCCACTCCAACCCAACTGGCAATCCAAACACCCCTCCTGGTAGCCCAAAAGACCTCCCCCCACCCATTCAGGCATTTCCAACACAGCCAGCTCCCACCATCCCAGCTGAGTCCCACCATTGGTGGGCAGCACAACCCACCTGCATACCTCCATGGCTGCCCGCCAACAAAGCCATCCATGACTGACAGCTACTGTACTACTGACAGCCTGTTGGTGGACCCTATCCATCCACCGCACTCACCTTCCTCGCTTGCGGGAGCAGACAGCAGGAGGACGCTAATGATACAAGGTAAATGAGTACAGCCTGGAGTTTGCCTTACTGTCATGTGTGTGTGTGTGTTTAAAAAAGGCTATCGGATGTGGCTGAGCACTATGGACACCTTAAGTTCACCGACAGCAACTGATTGAATTATGTTATGGACTTGATCTCTGGGGAATATCTGTTTGTTCTCTCCCTGTTTATGTGTACCTTAAGGACATACGCCAGAAGTACTCATTTCTTCTAGATTGTGGATGAGCTCAGGGGCTTAAGGGTGGGCTGAGTGGATAGTGTGTTGCAGTTATCTATGCTGCATTGTTTGATTAACTGCTTCCTTGATTAACCTGTGATTTTCCATGTTTCTTTCCTCTCTGTCCCTTAGGTCCTGCTCCATTGCCGGATAGCCGTGCATGTGCATTACAGAGCAGTGTAGCTCCTTTTGTTTGTTTCTCCTGCCACTGGATCAGGTTCCAATTACCATGTGTTTCTTCCTCTTAGGCCCTCCACTGGAACCCCCCAACCACACTCACCTTCATCGCTTGTGGGAGCAGACAGCAGCAGGATGATAAACAATACAAGGTAAATGAGTAAAGCCTGGAGCCTGCCTTACTGTGGGGTGTGTGTGTTCCCATCGATGCTTCTCGCCAACTCCCCACCCACCCCAGCCACCCCCACCCACCCAAGGCTGGCCCTCTTTTATTGACTGAAGTCACATGACTTTTCAGTCAACTCTCAAATTAGCAGGTTATATGCACAGACCACCAGGGGTCAGTTGCTAGCTAACCTTCTGCCAGTTTCCCTGATACATACCCCAATCCCTTGTCTCTAATTCCCTCCCTTTCTCTACTACTCCTAGGCCTCTTCTTGTCATTTCCCCCCTTCAAACCCTGTTCTACAGTGCCCCTTCCCTGGTCTCAAACCTAGCACCTCCTATTCTGAAGGTGGGTACTCCACCGTTGCGCTATCCCGGTGCACCTTCCTTTGCACTGTTCAGCTGCCACCTTTCAATTATTCAGCTATGTTCACTCCTCCTGTTTCTTTTCCCCTAGTAGTTTCTAGCATTATGAGTTCACTGTGGACTGTTCTTGGCCTTCTCTGCCTTTCCCTTCTTGGTACCCCACTGTCTGATCCGTCTCTTTCTCCACCCCCATGGCCTCACTACCACACTCCAACTTCAACTCCAGACACTCAGGCACCGAGTGCGCTGTCCCTTGCAATCTTGCTCAGACTCCTTCGCACTAACCTCTCCTCTTCCAACCACACTCCCTCTCACTTGGCTTACTGGCTGCAGTTGTCCACAACCTCCCTCTACCAGAAGTGTGTACTAAGCATGTCCATTCAAAGTGCAGCTCCACTCTCAAGTATAAACTCTTCAAAGGATTCCTCCTCAGACAGGTTCTGCTACTTCTCCTACTCTCCAGTAATGTTCACCCAATTTCTGGTCCTCCCTTCCCCCTACATCTCCTGGATGCAAAGGGAGTGAACTTAAATTTGCAGTGATCAATATTTGTAGTCTACAGAAAAAATGTGATGCCCTACAGGGCTGGCTAGTGCAACTCAACCCAGATCTTTTGGCCTTGGTCGAAACTTGGCTATCCCTGCACACCGAAGACTCCACAGTGGCCCTCAGAGGCTACTCCTTACACAGGGTAGATAGGTTAACCAAGAGAGGGGGAGGCTGACCATCTGTGTGAATGACTCACTGCATGGGCATGTAGTTTCCATCCCACCTCCCTCTTATGGAGCACAGGCCCTGACCCTGAAATTAACAGTTGGCATGGATGGGAAATCCCTGCATATCATGTCCATCTACATCCCACTCAGAAACCAGAAGCTGGCCTTCAACTCAGTCCTCAATAGCATCTCACATATACCCAACTCCTCAGAAGTCCTAGTCCTTGGGGACTTTAACATTTACTGGATGTCACCCAAGGCCTCCCCATTTAAGGACTCCATTTCCACACTTAATCTCACTCAAGTTGTCCCATCTCCCACTTGCCACTTGCCATAGTCAGAACTCTGGTTCCTCCACCCTTCTGGACCTGATTCTCACAACCCATTCTGATAGACTCTCTAAGGCTACCTTACTCCCTGATGCATTGAGTGACCACTCTTGCATCATCTGTAGCTGGTATAGTAAAGGCACCAAACCCCCGCCTAAGGTCTACTATCAGTGCAAGCTCAAGGAGGGGTCCCTAAAACACTTCAAAGACTTCCTTCTAAACTGTGACTGATCACCCCGACCATGGTCTTGTCCATAGATACTGCCCTCTCCCACTTCATCTGCAGCATTAATGTGACAAGTGACCTTTGCACCCCATACAAAAAAACTATTACCAAGGGCCCTGCCACTCCCTGGATAACCCATGCTCTGCTAGACCTCATGTGCCACCACAATGACCTTTGGGCTAAAGCCTTTGAATCCAGCCACTTCACTGACAGACAGCTGTACACAGCTGCCAGAAATAAATGTACATGGGAGATTTGCAAAGCTAGGGCTGCTCACTTTCAATCAACACTCTCCTCCTCCTCCTGGGGTTCCTGCCATAAATTCTGAGACAATGTCAAAACCCTAAATAGAAAATCACTGTCCCCACCACCATCCAAACTCATAATTAATGATGCCACTATTCAAGAGTCTTTAGACATTGCAAACTCATTAAACTCCTCCTTCTCTGACCTAAATAGTCTTCTTCCCAACGTTTTTGACTCCTTGCCTGGTCGTTCCCCACCACACCTTCTACTAACACCCCCACTTTCCACTTCAGGGCAGTTTCCCCTTGTGAGGCCAAATCCTACCTCTCCAAAGCCCTGGGTAAGTCATGACGCAGTGGTGACACCCTAGACCTAAAGCTACTCACCTGGCCCTTAACACTGTCCTTATCCTGCTGACCACCATTCATAATCTCTCACTCTGTTTGGGCCAGTTGTCCTTGCAGTGGAAAGTGGGAGTCATCACACCCATCCACAAATCTGGGGATCGCTCCTCCCCAAATTACTACCAGCCCATCTCAATTCTGCTTCCCCTCCCAAAGGCAATGGAAAAAATTATTGCAGACCAGTTAACAGACTATCTGACAAAACAGAACCTACTCAGTAAAGAACAGCATTGCTTTCAAAAAGAACACAGCACCACCATCACCCTGCTTGAATATACTAACTTCATAAACAAAGTCCTGGACAGTGGCCACCTTGTTGGGTCGGTATACATTGACCTGACAAAAGCATTCAACACTATCAACCACCAACTACTTATTGATTCCCTTCAAACACTCAGCTTTGCCAAGGAATCCATATCTTAGTTCAAGAGCTACCTTAGTAGTAGATCCCAACATGTCAAAATTTACACTACCTTATCTGACCTCCTTGTTCAGTCTGACATCCTGCAGGGATCCATTTTAGGGCCTCTTCTCTTCAGCCTCTTTCTCCATACCCTCCCAATGGCTTGTTCAGGGCAAATGATCCTGTATGCCGATGACGCCGTTATTTTATGCAGCCATAGTGACCCCCACTCACTACAACTGCCCTCCAGAGTATGTTCTCAGAAACAGAAGCATGGTTTGCTGCCAAAAAACTTGTGCTGAACCATAAAAAACCTAAATCTATGATCTTCACACACTGGCAAAATAAACACAGAGACTTCCCCCTCGGTATTCTTAATTGCCACACTGCCCTGATAGAGTAAGTTACCTCCTTTAAATATTTGGGGGTAACCCTGTACTCCTCTCTTACATACCACAAACATATCCATCACCTCAGCTCCTCTGTAAATGCCAGACTTGGTGTACTGTACAGAAACAAATGGTGCATGCCCCCAGCAGTTCTCCGAGCTGCAGTCACCTCCTCTATCCGATCCCTAATTGACTATGGGATCATATTCCATGATGCAGCCAACAATACAGCTCTCAGTAGAATAAGGGTTACCCTAAATAGAGCTTGTCACCTAGTCTCAGGGTGTGATAGTAAGACACACACCTGTGACCTCTATCAGCTCACTAACTGACTTAACTTTGAAGATCATTTGAGATACCACACCTGCCTTCTTGCTAGGAAGATTGCTAATGTTCAATCTCCCCCCGGGCTTCTCAACCTCCTGGAACCTGCCCACTCCTCTAGGAATACCAGGAGTGCTGCCATGTACCCTTTGCATGTGCCATTCTGCAGCACACCCATGGGGCAGTGTACTTTCCACTATAGGGTCTCACTCTGGCTGAATGAACTATCCCCTGCTACCACTTACATCCATAAACTGGGCCCTTTCAAAATCACACTCAGGGGGAAGATCCTCTCTGACAGCACCTGTGACTGCTACTGGTCCTCTCTCCTCTGTCCTTGCCATGCACGTTGTTCTCCCCCTTTGCAACTACTTTCTGTTTATTTACTTTTCTATTTTAACTCTGTAACCACACCTCTCATTTCTTGACTAAGGGTTGACTAACCCCACACATTCTTTTAAAGATGTACAAATAACTATTGCTTATGTATCATGATATGCTGGACAATTGACTTTTTCTGCTATGTATAACACAATGTACTCAGGGTTGATATATCCTACGCATCTGTTATGTTTTAACTGCCCACTATTGTCTTTGTCTTTATAACCCTATGATGTGAAGCCTTTGCTAATGAGTCTTGGACTCAAAGGTTTGTAATTCCAATCCTTCAAATAAATAAAAATAAAAAAATAAATAAAATAAAGTGAATACTGTACTCTGCAATTCACATGAATGACAGAGTACTGTACTCACTGCAAGCCCATTGGTCACCAGGGTCCACCAATGGGCTTCCAGTAGTACAGTAGCTGTCAGTCATGGACAGCTTTGTTGGTGGGCAGCCATGGAGGTATGCGAGTGGGTTGCGCTGCCTGCCAATGGTGGGACTCAGCTGGGACGGGGAACTGGGTGGATTGGGAGTGCCTGAGTGAGTGGGGGGGTCTGCTGGGCTATTGGGGGAGCCTTTTGATAGCTGGTTGGGTCTAGGGGAGGTTGGGTTCTCCTATTAAACAATATTGCTGCAGGTGAACAGGGATGTGGGCAGAGAGGGGGGTTTTGGCATAGATTGGTATACTGCCACAGGGTGTGGAATTCAAAATGGGGGGTCAGGCAGGGTGGGGGCAGACTGGACTGTTAGGGTGGGCAGGCTGCCACGCTGATGTCTGCAGTATGGCAGCTGGCCTTTGGGTGGCCACCCACTTAAGTCTGCTTGAAGTAAATTTATCTTTGGGAGGCTCATCTCCGGACTTGCCCAGGGATGCACCTCCAGGATGGGCTGTGAATTGGACTGTGCACTGTATGCATGAGCACACCCCCTTTACAGCCCCTCTAGATGTGCTGCATATCATTATGGGCTGTATGCAGTGCATCTGCATTGCGTTGGCACATTGGGGATGTGCAGGCACATTGGCCCCTACCTGAATCATGCCACTGCACAATTCAGGGATGTGTCAGCACATCTTGGATTCACTGGCTGCATCCCTTTTGTGAATCCTGCCCAGCCTTCTTATGACCCCGCCTCATGAGTTAGAGAAAATTTCCAACTCCTGTTTTAAAGGTGATTTTGTGCAAGGACCACAAAATTATCTTTTGGATGTAAACAAACACATTTTGGCCAGCATCTGAAAAATGACAGCTGTCACATTCATGGGGTGCTCTAAAGATATGGCTAAGTTGTAAATTTGGGATAAAAATATTGAAAATCACTAAAGTTACAAGCCTGCATTCACAAAATTCAATATAGGTTCATAACATTATTGTTTTTTAATATTTGTATCCCCAAATTTTTAACATAGCCTTCTTATGACCCCACCTCACGAGCACGGACAGAGAAAATGTTCAACTTCTGCCCAAAAGGTGATTTTGTGCAGGGATCAAGAAACCGCTTTTTGAGATGTAAAAAAAAAACATTTTGGCCAGGACTTGAAAAATGACATCTGTCACATTCTTGAGGTGCTGTAAAGATATGGCTGTTTTAGATTTGGGGTAAAATATTGAAAATTATCAAAGTTATGAGCCAGTACATTTGCAAAATTCAATGTAGGTTCATAACTTTATTGTTTTTTTAATATTTTAAATCACATTTTCAACATAGCCTTCTTAAGACCCCACCTCATAAACAATGGCAGAGAAAAGTTTCAAGCTCCTGCCTGAAAGGTGATTTCATGCAGGGGCCATAAAATCACATCTGGGGGCAAACTTGCCTAATGTCCTTGCTGTTGTTCATGAGACAGGATCCCAGAAAAAGGTATGTTGAAAATTTGGACCAAAAATATACAAAAATGCCCAAGTTATGACACTAAGTTCAAACCCCATTGAAATACATTGAACCACATACCTTTTTTTAAGTTTGCAGCCTTGCTTTGAAGAGTGAAAATGTGTCTGCAGTCAAGAGAAGATTAAGGTGATGGACCCCAATGGGTAAGTAAGGGCTTGGGGATGTGCAGGGTGGTAGGTGCTGAGTTAGAGGGTCAGGTGGGGGGTGAGGATCGTCCACAAAAGACATCGATGGATGGTTTTCTGTTTACAGGTAAAAAACCAAAAAAGCCTTGACCTAGGATTCCTGATTGCAACACTGGGAAGGGGGGTTGGGTGCCTCCATTGTCACTGTTATGTTTCTGGAGGGGCTGGTGGGTGCTGAGATGTAGGGTCAGGTGGGGAGAAAATATATATATATATATATATATATATACACACACACACACAGTGTAAATATATATATATATATATGTGTGTATGTATGTCTATATATAATATATATGTATGTATATAAAGGCCAACAGACACTGGGATTAGGCACCCCAGTATTGCTGTATGTTTCTGGGGTGTAGGGTGGGCAGTGGGTGCTCAGAGGAGGTTGGGTGGGGAATATATATATAAAAGGTAGGGAACACAATTCTGACACAGGGGATTGGGCACCCCCAGTGTCACTATTATGTTTATGGGGGGTGCCGGGTGGTGGGTGCTGATAGGGAGGATCAGGTGGGGGGATATGTATAATTGAAAAAAAGAAACTGGCGGTCACAGTAGACCTGTCAGTTTGACCTCAGTGGTAGGGAAAATGATGGAATCACTTCTGAAGGAAAGAATTGTTGAGTACCTAGAGGCCAGTGGGGCACAGGACCTGAGGCAACATGGATTCACAGCAGGAAGGTCATGTCAGACAAATCTAATTGATTTCTTTGACTGGGTGACCAAAGTAGTAGACTAGGGAAGGGCTGTGGACATGGCCTACCTAGACTTTAGCAAGGCATTTGTCACAGTCCCGCACAAAAGATTAATTAACAAATAAGCCAGCCTGGGAGTGTGTCCCAGGGTGGTAGCCTGGGTAAAACACTGGCTGGACAACAGGATACAGTGGGTAATAGTAAATGGAGCCCACAGTGAAGAAAGAGGGGTTACTAGTGGGGTACCTCAGGGTTCAGTACTGGGGCCGGTCCTTTTTAATGCCTTTATAAGTGACGTTGCAGAGGGACTGGAAGGGAAAGTATGTCTCTTTGCAGATGACACAAAGATCTGCAACAGGGTTGATACACAAGGTGGGGTAGAAAGGATAAAAAAGGACTTGACAAGGTTAGAGGAATGATCAAATGTATGGCAGCTTAGATTCAATGCAAAGAAGTGCAAAGTAATGCACCTCAGAAACAGAAACCCAGGGGAAGAGTACACAATGGGGGGGTGAGATACTAACAACTACAAAAATGGAAAGAGACCCGGGGGTAGTCATATCAGATGACCTAAAGGTGGGCCAGCAATGTGAGAAGGCAGTAAGGATGGCTGGGGGATACTTGGATGCATAGGGAGAGGCACCACCTGTAGAAAACAGGAAGTTGTTGGCCCTCTGTACAGACAGTTGGTAAGACCACATCTGGAGTACTGTGTACAGTTCTGGGGACCCCATCTCCACAAAGACATAGACAGGGTGGAGGCTGTCCAGAGGAGGCCAACCAAAATGATGCAGGTTCTGCACCAGAAGACATATGAAGAAAGACTAAAGGAGCTTAAGATGTATAGCCTCAAGGAAAGGAGGGAGAGGGGGGATGTGACAGAAACTTTCAAATACCTCAAGGGAATCAACAAAGTCCAGGAGGGTAGCATCTTTTAGAAAAAGAGATGTACAAGAACAAGGGGGCACAATTTGAAGATAGAGGGGGGACAGCTCAGAGGTAATGTGAGGAAGTAGTTCTTCACACAGAGGGTTGTAGATGAATGGAATGGCCTTCCTGAGGAGGTCATAGAGTCAAAAACAGTGGGGGAATTCAAGAATGCATGGGACAGACATAAGGCAATTCTAGCAGGGGGTAGGAGGAAGTAGGCTGTTGGCTGACTAGGATCTGCAGCTAATATATTAGGTAGGAATATGGGCAGACCAAATGGGCCTAGCAGTCCTTATATGCCATCAAATTCTATGTTTCTATGTTTCTATGCATACTATGCATAGTCTACAGTGACCAAGATGGCAGCTGCAATGTACTGCCCACGTGCCAGTAGTGGCCATCTTGGACATGGTGGAGTGCATTGTGTTCTGCCATGAACACCAACAGTAAAAACAGTGCCAGGCAACTGCCTGTAGTGACAGTGAGCAGAGTGCTTCACAGACAGGGAGGCGACTGTGTTGGAACTCCAACATGTTGTTCAGTTGGAAGGAATGCGGGAGTCTTTTTCTCATGGCAATAGGTATGCAGGGCTATGCCCTCTGCAGCCCTAAAAATTAGAAACTGAATGTCAGACTTATTAAGGGTAACCATACGAGTCCCACTGGGCTCTGTTCTGGGGCAATTAGTATTTTCTGTATTCTTCAATAACATGTCTACTGCTTATAAATCAGGGAACATTAATTTATGGGATAATAATGCAGCTTGTTCTTCATGAGCTATTCTAGATGAGGTATAACAATATCATAAAGAAACAGTTTCCAGCTTAAACAGCTGACTAGCATAACACAAACATATCCTAAACGAAAGTAATGTAGAAATAGTCCCATTTGAGACATCTCTAATATGTGTTAGAATCAATGAACCACTTAATATCACTAGCAAGACAGGAATCCTGATCTAGAGCAAGTGCCAGCAGTAAAATGTCTAGGTATGCATCTTGGCATTAAGCTAATATTTAAAACACATGCTGTACATCATATGTAGCCAGAAAAATAAACCAAAAAACTGAATTCTTATACCATCACAAAGACTAGGTAATGAAATGAGGACCACTATAGCAAAACAAGTACTAATGCCCATACTAGAATATGGTAACCATACACTCTACAACCAGGTACAGTTCTAAATAAATACTTATTGATCTTCAACAAAATAACTTTGCAGCACTGGCCAGTGTAAGAACCATTTCTGCATTCTTTATGAACAATTGCAGATTCTACCTCCATGAGAAAGAACTATGAAGAAAATAGAGAATAATGAATATTTAGGTGTGTGATATGCAGTTTTTTTTACACACCCAAGGTGTGTGATAATAAATAAACCTCCAGAGCAAAGCTCTGGAGGTTTATATATTGTCGCACACTGAGGGTGTGTAACAAAACTGCTGATCACACACCTTCATATGTGCTATTTTTTTATCAAAATGGGTGCTAAGTAAACAAAGCTCAGAGTCTTAGCATTACATGCTTACTGTGTTGCTGATTCGACCTTTGTATGGGCTCCATGGCATGCTGGTTGTTATGACGACAAGGTGAAGGTTCAAACCCTGTGAAAGGTTCAATTTTCTGAGCCGGTAAGTACCTTAGCATGGTACATACAACCCAGCATGAAACAATAAAAGCCATATCAACTCACAGGTTGATATGAGTTTGCCATATCAACTTGCAGGTTGATATGACTTTTTACAGGTTTAAAAAATGGCTTGATATTGGGGGTCACCAGTTATTATATATTCACTCTGATCCACTATACCTAGAAATAAACACTTTGAAAAGAGGGGCTTTTGAGACTAACTATAAGCATAAAAATTGTCTGGTAACTGAGTTAAAATTTGTACCTAAGTTTTATACAGATGACTTTTTATATTTATATTATATCTTATAATGTTTCCATTTATTTCTGTGTTGGATGCAACTATTTGTATGCCCTCAGGGCCACATGGAAAATGAGGTAAAACTCAATGTGTATATTCTGTTCACAAATAAAATGAAAATGAAATGAAAACAAGACCTTTATGGCATCATACAGCATAAGCAGATTAATGTCATCTGGGTATAACAAAAACACACTACCAGTAAACACATAAAATATATAATACTGAAAGAGTATTCTCAAATTACTCCTCCAGAAGATCGATTACACTGTCAATTGATCCAGAAACTGAACTCTTTAGAAGACTCTTTAACATAAAAATACACAACCTACTGGCCCACTGTCTCAATGTAAAGCTGTCTACTAGATTCTATGCTTGTAGTACATATGTTGTATTTTGACTTGTATGCGTTCTTACAATACGCAGGTGTGGCTGAAAGGGGACTTGTCTCAGTCCACCAATGTGGTACAGCAAATAAAAAAATAATAAATAAGTTCTAATAGGGACTAGGAGTGGAAGGCAGGATGTGTGGTACAAGGTGCAGTGTTAGGAAGAAACTGTTTTTGGATGGCATCAATGCAGGAGAAGTTGAGGTTGTGATCTAGTCACACACCAAGACACCTGAGGTGGTGGACTTTTTCATGGGATGATGAGCAATCCAGAGTAATAAAGACTGTTTATTTTTGTCTGACAAGTCCCTTCTATTTGCCAAATGTTATGAACATCTTTAGGAAATTATCAAGAAGTGGTTGGAGCATAATCAATACTGAGTGTTGTCAAAGGTATGCTACAAGGATTTTCTAGCACAGGGCCTAGGCTGCAGATACAAAATATATGGTGTCATCCATGTACATGTGGATGTGTATACAGACTATTGAAAAGAGGAAACTCCAGCCCCACACAACAGTTCAGATGGATAGATGGCACATTAGCAGAGACTCTGCAGCTGGGAAAGAGCATCCTCACAATAAGAATTGAAGAGCTAATTATCTGCTTTAAAACATACCAGATGTAAAGAAAGCAGTATACATGGAGAGTTCTTTGACTGAAATATCCTAGTAAGAATTAACAAACACTGTATTGCTGTAAAAGCCCCATTTCTACCTGATGAAGCCAGAGTGCTGAAACCTTGAACTAGGACCATAGGGCATGCTGTGATATTACAGGTAATCAATAAAATATTAAGATATCTATCTGAACTGTTTCATGTGGCTGGAGTTTTCTTTTTCAAATTGGTATCCTCTTTGTGCTGGGTGCCCCCCACCCACCCTCCATACACAGAGATTAATACAGGAAGTGGTGTACCCAACTGGCACCACTGTGGCTTGCTGATGTGCAAGGAGACACAATAAAGATGGAGATACAGTATGCAGACAGGAGTAGAATGAACAGTACATTTAAAAAAGTGTGATGCCTTGCACATGTCAAATGCCTTTTGAATATCCATGTAGGAACTTTGAAGAAGACATGCACTTCAAATGACACAATATTTAAAAAAAATCAAACTTACATTATAATTTCTTGGAAATAAAAGCATCATGAACTCTGATATGATATAACCCAGCTATAAAGTAGTTAAAACTCTTGAGATCTTTGTTAAAGTGATTTTCCAGATTCCTGTAAAACAATGGCAGTTGGCATCGGCTTAGTTCAAATTTCATAACATTGCACAGCATCCTAAATTTCAGGACATTCATTCTTTATTACTAAAGACATTAGCATGGAAGTAATCTCTTTGTCTCTTAGACTTCATATAATCTTGCAGCTGTTCCTACCATTAATAGTAATCCTCTGGTTAAGACATCAGTATCATTTATATGTCAGTCAGCTGGGATGATGTCATAAGCAGAGGGTTATGACTTTACCATTGGAATAAGCAAAATGAACAGATTAGGTCTAAAGAGAAAAGATCCAACTTTAGTGACAATATTTTCAGCAATCAAAGATTGAAATTCTGAATTTGAATTGCCTCCCACCCTTCATCTGCTCAGCTTCCTCTTTCACAGCCCTCAAAGCCCTCCCTTGGTACCATACCACTACTGCATCGTCTGCTCCTATGCTTCATTTCCTTCAGCTCTTACCCAGTTTTTGTACTACAATTGTCATTTCTGCACTGAGTGCCAATGGGGCTCTCTCTCTCTCTTTCTCTCTCACCCCTTCTCTAAATATATATATATATCTACATTTATTAATAAAGCACTAGTAGTGATATATTTTTCACGATAAATGTGTTTTTCATGCAATGTAACCTCCAGATGAACACTTATCCAGAGGTTAGATAAGGCACAATAACTCTCATTGATCTTTGCTCAGAACTGACATCATCATCATCGGGTCTAGGCAGCACTGAAGCCAGCAGTTCAAAACACAGAAAAACAGTAATATCTTGTCCCCTCATACTTGGGGATAAATTGCATATCTTGAGTCAGTCTGTTCTTTTTCCAAACTGTACATTACCGCTGTGTTTTTCGTGTATATTTACAGATGTATTTTGCATTATTTCACAGGTGTTGAATAGCTAAAATATGTTATCAGGTATGCTGAAAATTATTTGCTTCCTTTGTAAATACTACTGGAAATGTATTGTTTTTTTCTACTGTGAATTCTCCCATGTGCCCTTCTGCCACGAAATATCTGGAAACTCCAGTACTGTATGTAGGTCTTTCCTGGTAAAACTTCACTAAATAAATAAAACTATTAGGGAATTTTGTGATAGTTCTGTAAATGGTAATTGTATTTTTATGGAACTAGAAAATGGCTTTAACTAGTAGGCTGTCCCTCACCTTTACCTTTAAAACATAATGGTACACAAAGTGAAACACATGAGCATTTAGCATCCATGCCATTATATGAAAAGTGGAAGCCCTTTTTGAAATCGTACCTGAAGAGCTGAACACTCAAAACTGAGGTTAACAGCTTCACAAAATGAATGAATGCCATTCTTACACAAATATGAGCACTCTCCAGACTCTGGAAACAGACAGTCAATACCTGTTACAGTCGTCAGTAGAGGGCGCTGTTGATCACACTCAGTTTTGAACACCAGAAAGTTAGCAGCCTATAGAATACAGTACTCTCCTTTGCATGTTTTTCAACTGTTAAAAATGTTATACCACAGATTCACAGACGTATCTTGTTATTTTACTATGCCTTTTCTGCCTAAATACATTTTTGTAACAACTGATAAGCCTTTACAAACATTATAAACTGCTAAGGTGAAACTTCTGACTAAACTGAAATTGAAAGAAAAAAGATAAACAAAAAAAAGTCAGAATTAAAATACTGTGATGTCTGACTACACAGTTTTGGTATTGCAGAATAATATTTGTGACTCCACTTCTGAACTGGCACGCATATGGAGTTCTAAGTAATTCCACAATATTAAAATATTCAAAGCTATATTATGATGTAAAATTTCACAAATAAACAAACAAAAAAAAAACAGTAACAGGTTTCAGTCATATTATGACTTGCCTAAAATGTGATAAACTATTCCCAAGCCAAAATCTGCCCCCTTTTCTGTAATTATTCTGAACATTAGTACAGTAAGCTAATGATGTTTCCAAAATACTCATTGATTTACCAGCAGGGTTTCCACTGCTATGCAGCACAAAAACATAAGGTCTGCTAGATTTTTTGTAATTATATTGAAAAAGGCCTACATTATTATTAAATAAGACAGTAAGTTAGGCACTGGTGAATGATCTACACTTTGCCCTGCTCTTCTGTATTGGCAATCCAGTAAGTGATCTGTGTGTATAAACACTGTCAGAATATACCTGCTCTAGGTGATGCAAATTAAAATAAATAGATATATAAATAAATACATACATACATACATAAATACATACATACATGCAAACAAACGTCGAAGCCAGTAGAAGAGGGCCATTTGGTCAATCTAGTCTGCTCGTATTGAAGGGCCAGCAACTTGAGCTACTGACCTGGCCCCCCATTCCTCCCAGCTTTTCCATCCTCACTACCCATGATCCTTACCTTCCCCCATGCCTATCCCAGCCTTTCTTGAAGCTGCCCACCACCTTCAACAAGACCACCTTTTGTGGCAGAACATTGCAAGAGTCCACCACATTCTCCATGAAAAAGTGTTTCCTGGCATCCCTCCTAACCTCCTCCATATGAATCTCTTTTCTGAGAAAGGGAACCCATGAACAAAAGAGAACTAATGAGGAATGATACAGAGGGAACTGGCTTCACATGAGAAACTGCAAAACTATTTTTGACTCATTTTAGTTTATACTTTTCAGACGTTTTCTATATTTAGATTCCAACTTTTATTTATTATGATACACATAACTATGAATACAGAATTATAGTCCTAGGCTTCCTGCTCCTTTACCCTGTTTGTCTACACCTGACACTTCAATCCTGTTTGTTATATCACCTTCTGTTGCTACAGAAATTATCAGGATGGCATAAACAGAGGACCGTGATGCCAGGTTTAGATATGGGAGGAGATTAAGTCTAAGGGGCAGCAATCCTGTTTTCGTGTTAATAAGCATCACTACAATGTAATAGCTACCTGAGCTAGTAACATTTCTAGTAGCTCATTTTTCAACAAACAGTTCACCCAGGATGTTTTCAGTCTTGATGGTATCGACATTATAAATATTCTGCAATGTACAGTAAACATGAAGAATTTCAATAGACACAGGATTTTATGCTTTTGTACCACAAAAGTGGCACAGCTACTGTAGTAAAACAGCATTCTGATATCACTGCTGTGGTACAACAGTATCTGGATGTATACTGATTTCAGCACACTGCAACACCAAACCATAACCCAGAATATGTGGCAGCTAATCTGAATGCTCCATTTCCAGTCATTGTTAAATAAGGAAATATCTGTTGAAATCCATCTAAAACCATCTCTTAGTCTGTTTGTTTATTTATTTCAAAGTTCTAGTGGGATGTCATGGTTATGTTTAAAGGTAGCTGGCATTTGAAAACATACTCTCCCTTTACTGCCCAATATAATAACACTGCTGCCTTTCACAAATAATTCCAGTTTCTCACACAACCCCCTCCCCAATATTTCCATGTCAGATTTAATTATATATACTATAAAATACTGTCAAATCCCTGTGTTGCATTCCCTAGGGAGACTGTAACCATGGCAGTTATGTTTTACATAGTTTCACACATTTCATTTGAAAACAATTAAGCCATTAAGCCTGAAATAAACCCACCTGTTTACTTTTTTCTCTGTGTACCCCCCCACACACACACCAATGGTATCTTAAGATATTAAGTGCAACAAACAGGGAATATGCAGTTGTAATGTATGACATCATCTTTATTGAGTTCAAATAATGTTGAAATATACAGCTGGGATTTTTTTTTTGGGTGCTTCTGTTTCCTGGAAGTTCTCAGAATTCCAGACTCTCAACTATGCCATTTGAGCTTAAGCTTCATAACAGTTTTAAAATGGAGAATGCCCCACCCAACTATATAATATATTTGTGTTTTCTCAATTTATACATTAATATCCTTTTTTCAATTAATCAACACTTTCCGCAGGTTTCTGACTAAATTTATTTTTAATGCAACAGGTTCAAGAAATCAGGAAAGGAGCAAAAGAGAAAAATAGCACATAATCGAGAGTTACACAGTATACATATTTTTTTCTTTGGTAACTAGATAAGGCCTACTAGGCACAAATGCTTGTTTTCAAGGGTGACCCAGGAGCATTGGGGAGGTTAAGTCACTTGCTTCAAGTCACAAGGTATGTAAGTGGAGGCTGCAGGAATCAAACTGCTGTAGCAAGCTCATACACACCTTGTTACTCTAACCTGTTGGCTATACTGCCAGCCCCAAATGTGAACAATCCTTTTCTATTAAAACCATTCCATACAACCACATATTTATAGTAAAGACTGAGAGGGGTGGAGATTGTGCCCCACCATGTTTAAATCAGTTCTCTTAAGTCTCAGAACTAGTTGGTGCTGGTCCAGTTTCTGTTTTTTTTTTTTTGTTTGTTTGTTTGTTTGTTGATTTATTTGAATTTTTTATCAGGATTGCCAACAAAAGAGTTCCATTAAACTGTAAGGGTCCTGGGGCAGAGTAGGCACATTCATTTAAACCTGATAACTCATTCATTCCATTAAAACAGACATATGAAACTAAACAAATAAGCTGAACTGTGTTCTTTATTTCCATGCTCATTATTTCAATATTAGTTTAGCTTTGTGGTTTTAACTCAATTTACAGAATGGCTGTTTCAACCTCCCCCCTTAAATATAAGGCGCTATATCAGCAATATAATTACTACACACAGTGTACAGTATGTGCTGTGGGGTTGCAAAGTCAGGGATTTAATTGATGTACCCAGCATCCTTGTGGATCATTTCCTAAAATATGGATTAACAGCAGGTGATTGTTTGAGACTGTTGGGCCAACAACTATGGCAAACACCCTCTTTGCCATCCTCACTCACTTTCACAGCAACTGTATATGGCTGCCCACTTGATTAAGATATACAGTAATAGGATGAAACAAACTTTAAAAAAGTGTGTTAAATGGGAACCTTCACTAATTTTCCTGACTTATGTACAGGTATGCTTCTAGGCTTCAGGTTCGGGCACAACCTTTACTTATGTATTTGTTTTCAGTGTGATGAAGTTCATTGTATACTGCACTATTCAAATCAATCTCATATGTTCTTTACAGGCTCTTAAAACCTAATTACATTAAAACTCAAATATCAACAGAACAGTCACAATACATACTGTGGAAGTGCGTGATGTTGTTGTCTAAACCACATTAGCTAGTGAACCTATGTTGGATTCCTTCTGCATTTCTTGTTCCATATTTTTAAAGCAGAATAATATAGTTGTGCTGATCAGTATTCTAAGCAGAGTTCATGTAATAAATAATAATAAATAAAATGTTATTTATAAAGCGCCTTTCAAGCACCAAGGCACTGTACAGATGAACAATAAAATCACAGAATTAAATATATATTTAAAATCCTAATAATAAAATCATTAACCCATAAACGCTTGTCTCCACAGATGGGTCTTTAGTTCCAGTTTGAAACTCCATATGGTTGTGCATTCCCAAAGCTGTGTATTGCACTTTACGGAATTTTGGATGTTACACTTCTATGTTTCTTTTACCTGAGTGCCTGATACAGAGCCATTCTTGGTACGGTACAGTGTGACTACATGAAGGCCCATGCTATGTCACTTTTCATATTTTGCATTCTCAAAGTTAGTAATTGCTTTTGTTTAGTTTTAATTCAGTGCTTGATTTACTCTTGGCAGCTCTCCCTGTTCATATTTAGTCTTTAACTGATTTTTTTCCTGACTCCTTTCAGTTTGCACAATTGGTTGTGTCATTGTTCATAAAACTGAATTTCTTTAATGGTTGTCTCTCCTCCTATCCCCACAGTGCAACTAGAAATGAGTGGATACAGCTCAGTGTTCCTTTCTTGACCAGTTCTTTAAATAAGATACATAGGTTTCCATAAATATATTTAAAGCAACACTATTTGTTAGTTGGCAAATATTTTCATCATTTGTTGTTTAGCAAAAATGCATTTCTGACATCCTTACATTCATCTTCTGTGTATTTTAAAATTTATCAGATATTTCAAATGAGCTTTTATTGCATGTTTTGTAATTATTGACTCAGGCCAATAAAGATCACAAGTGACAGTTTTAATAGAGCTCTTCTGTCGAGGTTACTTTATGATTGCACAAAATACTGTAGTTTCATACTGTGAATGTGGTACTATGGCGTGTGTACACATTTGTGATGGTGAACAATAAAGCACCACACAAATATGTTTAATTTGTTTAGGGAGGGTGTGGTAAGCAAGCAGGAACATTTACAAAATTCAAAACTGCATATTTTAGTCCAGGAATAAATCACAATGAAAGAAAGACTGATATATTCATGATTTTTTTGTCAAAAATACAATATTACTCAAAAACTTTATAACATAATTTCCCTAGCAAATACTGCTGCTTTAAAGGCATTGTTAAATTTTTGGTAACAATTGTGGCAATGAAAAGTGAAGTTACAAAAGCCAAAAGGTGCAGTATGGGCACTGCTAGCTATCTTAAACTGTATACCCAATAGATTTTTTTGAAGGAATAAACATTGTCTGCTAGAAGGCTGACAAAAGTAGTACAAGTCCAAAACAGTCATTATATTTATTTATAATTATTAATATCTACATTACATGAACACATTTTGCTATGTTTTATAGCCAAATAAAGGTGATCATATGTGATGCACTGTGCATCTGTAGCTATAGTAAGCAGTTTCTGCAGAAAAGGAAGTTTGACAGGGGCTTAAGGTGTCAAAATATATTTGGAAGGGAAGCACAATACAGTAGATTAATACATTAATACATGGAGCAACCATATGTATCCCCACTAGTAATGATAAGACCTTCATTTTTTATTCATTTAGATTCTGTTGACTGGGAAAGGAGGACTAGACAATTCTGCCTATTTTCAACCTCATCCTGGGAAGGGGATACAGATGGATGCCAACTCACACTGAACCAGATTATGGTGGCATTTTTCATGAATGGGGAAATTTGGCCAGGACACCGGGTAAATTCCCCTACTCTTTTCTAACTGGGAGAAAGTTATACTACAAGCAGAAGAAAAAATAGTAAGGTGGAAGGCCTTACCTATAACAAAACAAAGAGGATGCATATGTATAAAACATTTATAATCCCACTCTTTCTGCTAAGTTATGTCTTTCCACTGCCAGCTAAACTTGAAGTTAAAATATACAGCATAGCATTCAAATTATTATGGGGAAGCAGACTAAGCCCTATTAAAAGATCAGTTACATATTGGCTGGTCAAAAAATGAGGTCTCAATATGTTAAACCCTGTAATTTTTTTCTTCACAAATTTCATGTATTCAAATTTACTGCCCATACAGATGGGGAAACAAACAACGTGGGCAGTATTTTTTAAGGCATGATGTTCTTATTTTTGGGAAAATTAAGAATCACAAAATTGGGGTACATTTTGGGCTATTTCTCCGGGTATGGCAAATCACATTCTAGATTTATTTAAAAAAATTAAAAAGTTGGAAGCTCACACCCTATGATATTTGCCACATGAGTAGGAAGGAAGCTTATAACAAAATTCTATACTTGGAATTTCTAGCCTCCCCAATGCTTTACTCTCCCAAGTAATGTAAAATTTGAGGAAGTGACTGCTCAATTGGTGGATACCAGGGTGTCCCCCAAAATTTGGGATACAATTTGGTTATGTTGACATAATCAACTGAATGTCAGGGGAAAGCACCACCACAAGGGAATGTCTGAAAGAATATGTATACAAGAGGGTTGTATAGACCAAGTTGAAACAATGTCTTATTTATTTTTCAATTATATTTATATTGAAGATTTTTGGGGTCTGCTGGCCAATGAGCGGGTGCTACTTCAGTTTTAAAAATATCTTATGATACATTAATATATGGGCAGTTTGGGAAGGAATGGGTTAAATTCCATAAAGGCATACTAAGAGTCATAATGGCTATAATAAAGTGGGTAATCAGGAAAACTAGGTGTCAGTTTGTACTACAGCAAAAATGGGTCAACCAAGTGGGAAAAATAGGGAAAATCTAAAAGGAAATAAATATCATATACAAGAAGGAAGAATCGTCACTCCCCAAGCCCATTTGTAAGACTTGGTGGAAACTGCGGTTTACAGTTGTTTGAACACATGCATGAAGCCCCTGTTGGTTTTCAGGGAGAGGAGAAGATGCCACTAAAATGAAATTGAAATGTGGATTGAAATGTAAAAGATATAACATGAATGGGTAGTGCCCTTCTGTAGGACATAAGTTGGCACAAATAAATAAGGAGGTGGGGGTATCTGGCTTTGAAAATTGACATATAGATTCAAAGTATTTATTTTTGAGAACAAATGAAGCTATTTATGAAAGCATGAGTATAGAGTTATTTAATAAGCATGTTTCAGGTATAAATCTTAGAACTCCACATTACCTGTTTTACACAAATTTTCTTGAGGTAATGGCAAGAGGAGGCATAAGGGAAGTGGAAAAGGGGACCACAGGGGTGCTGTGTGCATATAAAAGATGAACCTAGAGTAACTGGATGACTTCTAGTTGTAATTAGACTTTGTTTACAAGAAATTAAATTGTAGTCAATAGTCTATAACTAAATTAAGAACTTGCACCATATATAGCATGAAAGCACTCACAGAAGGAACCCGGATGTAATTTTCTGACAAAATGTATATTTATATATTTTGTACATGTATCTTTTTCATAACTGTGACGATAAAACATCCCCCTACTCTTTATGAGAAGTGCCATGGGATCTTTAACATCCACCTGAACTACCACCAGAACAGGCAGATGGGACCTCGGTTTAATGTCTCATCTGAAAGACGGGTGTGTTCATAACTCATTGGTGACTGCCCACTCATGGGTTTTTGCATCTTATCCTTAAATGTTGGAATAAATATGGTAACTCCACTGCAGCCCATTATGTACATACACAGACACTTCATGTCTATCTGTGTGCATGTGTGTGTATGCATGCATGTGTGTGTGTGTGCATGTGTATGTGTGTGTTTTGACATGATCTTGTGCCTCTTGATTCTCTTCTGGTGAAAGTGTGTGTGTGTTGTGTTGTGTTTTGTGTGTGTGTGTGTGTGTGTGTGTGTGTGTGTGTGTGTGTGTGTGTGTGTGTTTTGACATGACCCATCACCTCTCATTGGTGACTGCTCACTCTTGGATTTTTGCATCTTATCCTTAAATGTTGGAATAAATATAGTAACTCCACTGCAGCCCGTTATGTACATACACAGACACTTCATGTCTGTCTGTGTGTATGTGTGTGTTTTGACATGATCTTGTGCCTCTTGATTCTCTTCTGGTGCCAGTGTGCGTGTGTGTGTGTGTGCTCATGTGTGTGGTGTGTGTGTGTTTTGACATGACCCATCACCTCTCATTGGTGACTGCTCACTCTTGGGTTTTTGCATCTTATCCTTAAATGTTGGAATAAATATGGTAACTCCACTGCAGCCCATTATGTACATACACAGACACTTCATGTCTATCTGTGTGTGTGTGTGTGTGTGTGTACATGCGTGTGTGTGTGTGTGCATATATGTGTGTGTGTGTGTGTGTGTGTGTGTGTGTGTTTTGACATGATCTCATGCCTCTTGATTCTCTTCTGGTGCCAGTGTGTGTGTGTGTGTGTGTGTGTGTTCATGTATGTGGTGTGTGTGTGTGTGTGTGTGTGTGTGTGTGTTTTAACATGATCTTGTGCCTCTTGATTCTCTTGTGGTGCCAGTGTGTGTGTGTGTGTGTGTGGTGTGTGTGTGTGTGTGTGTGTGTGTGTTTTGACATGACCCAGCACCTCTTGATTCTCCCTGGGTGCCACATTGTATGACACAACAACAGATTCTCAGCCTGCATGTGTTGACATGACCCTGCACCTCTTGGATCTTCCTGGGTGTCCCATTATATAAGAGAACACTAGGTTTTCAGTGCCTCCAGGCCAGCAGCTGAATAAAGTCATCATGTGCTTGCTTGGTGGCACCTATTACAAAGGGAGTGGCAGTACATGATTGACAAACTTCCCAGTTCTTCTGAATACCTAAAGTGTTATCAAATGGATCCTGGCAAGTCAAAAGCTATCGAAGGGATATTTTGTGCAGCCTATCTTCAGTGAACAAACCATTATACAAACAGAGATGAAGACCGTGGCTGCTTTGGGTAGCTTTGGATGAAAAAGGAAACAGGAATTATACATCAGACTTCCTGATCCTTAATACCACAGACCATGTAAATACTATTTTACATGTACAATACTTGCAATTAAAGAATTTATTAAAACCTGGTGTGTAATGATGTTATTGATCATTATCAAAGGCATAGGAGTAATGGCAGCGGAGCATATTGAAATGTAGAGAGTTAGAGCTGTATAGGCCAGGAGGTAAAGCTATGCAAAACCTTACAGTCTAGCACTGGGACAACAATTGCCTTTTTATGTTTGCTTGCACGCATGTGCAAGAAACATAGTGCCATCATCCGAGATTTCGAAGGTGTGTCACCCCCTCTTCCAATTCAGTCAGTGTGTTGGCAGGCGCGGCCCCTGTAAGCCAATGCATGCTGGAGCTGTCTATGACAAGCTCCAAAATGCAGTGGCATGCAGTTGAAGGGAGCCACGCTTCCAGTGAGCAGCGATAAGATATACGCCTGCTCATATGATGCCCACACACACACACATGCGCATACTGCATGCTGCCCCGCCCACTCTATAGCTGATGGGGCTGCCCAATCCCCGTCAACTGTGCTGTGCTCCCCAAGCCTTCCAAATGCCATGCTGGGTGCCCACCCCAGCGGCAACTCGGCAACATAGCCGACAGGAGTGCCAAATCCCTCTCGGCTTCACTGTCTCTCCTCCCCCAATGCTATCACCACGGCCAGGGGTGCCCAATCCCCACGTCGGCTTCCTTCTCCCCCAGTACAAGGTGCCACGCTGGGAGCCCACCCCAGCGTGACAAGTGATGCTATGGCTGACGGGTTGCCCAATCCCCCCATCAGCTTCACGTCCCCAGCTGATCTCTGTGCCACGCTGGGAGCCCACCCCAGCATGGCAAATGTCCCACGTTGTCTTTAAAAAACAAACACCTGTAAAGCAAAACGGACCCACGCAGTCTCCCAGCCCCACTCCCACAACCTGCACCCACCCACTCATGCACTTGCCTCCCCACACCCCCCTAATTCTATACTTCTGGAGCTCGGCGTATTAACCTGCGGTGGACCGGGAACACATCTGCACTCTTTCAAAGCTGACCGCGAACTGAGGAAATGCTGGTAAGCTGTATAATGGGCTAGATAGGGTTTTCAACTTTATTGCATATCTCAGGCATTTTTGAATTTTGCACCAAATTTTCAACATGGGGTTTTGGAACCCCTCCTCATAATTCTTGCACTGTCATGGCTTTACTCAGGCAGGGTGGTTTACAACCACTGTGTGAAATCCTTTCCGAATAATAACAAAATGACACTGCCAGTGTTCATAAGGTGAGCTCTCATAAAGACTATTTTGAAAATTTGGTGAAAAAAATCCTATGATTATTATGAGCTCGTTGCACAGTTCCTCATGCGCTCGTAAGTTCAATGGAATTTTCAATATTTTCTACCAGATTTTCAACATTGCCATTTTACCACACCTTCTTATGAGTAGTACAGCTGCCATTTTTCATATCTCACCTAAAATGTGTTTCCGCCCATGTAGCGCACAATGGCGCAGTCGGTGTGCAAAATCAATCTACGGGACAAATTAAGAAAACCACAGTGACACTGTTCATGAGCAGAGGTCTTAAAATGGCTATGTTGAAAATTTGGTGAAAAAATTCTAAAATGACTGTTTTACGAGCGTGCATTACGCAGTTCCTATGCACGCTCGTAAGTTCACGAATTTTCAATATTTTCACTCCAGATTTTCAACATTGCCATTTTATTACACTTCCTTATGAACAGCACAGCTGCCATTTTTCATATGCCGCCCAAAATGTGTTTTCACACATGTAGCGCACAATGGTGCTGTTGGTGTGCGAAAGCAATGTTTGGGACACATTAAGAAAATCACAGTTACACTGTCCATGAGCAGAGGTCTTAAAATGGCTATGTTGAAAATTTGGGTGACAAAAGTCCATAAAATGACTGTGTTACAAGTGAGCATTGCGCAATTTCCACGCACCCTCGTAAGTTCATGACTTTGTAATATTTTAAGTCCAGAATTTCACCAGTGGCATTTTTCCACACCTCCTTATTTACAGTACAGCTGTCATTTTTCACAACATGGCCAAAGTGTGTTTTCACACTTTCAGCACAGAGATGCGTGGTCGCTGTGGGAAATCATTGTTCGGGACAGATAAAGAAAACCACAGTGACACTGTTCATGATCGGAGGCACCAAAATGCCTGAGTTGACAATCTGCTGTAAAAGAAATCCCCAACCTAATTATATTACGGGTGTGCGTTGCACAGTTTCTATGTACGCTTGTGACTTCACCATTTTTTTAAATATTTTTTACTGCAGATTTGCAACATTGCTATTTTTCACACCTCCCCATGAACAGTACAGCTGTCATTTTTTACATCCTGTTCAGAATGTTTTTGCACCTGTGGTGCTAAATGCCATAGTCGCTGTGCATAAGCAGCGTTTGGCTAACAAACTGATATTCCCCCTGTTCATAAGGTGGGGTCACAAAAAAAACATGTTGAACATTTGGAGTGAAAATACCAATGAATGCCTGAGGTATTAGGGTTTCCAACCATAACGCCCAACCCTGTAGAGAATGACAGGCATCAGGGGTGTGACTTGGGATTCTTGCCTGTAATGCTCATACCATTCCACACCCTGCAGCCAGTGAGAGGCATCGAGGCATGCCTTGGACTATTCAGCCCCAATGTTCACCCCATTCTCCTATATCGCACCCATCTCACCATATTTCCTAATGGAATGGGGTGTGCATAAGGGCCAAAGACCCCAAGGAACACCGTGACACTTGTCAGTGTCTGCAGGGTGGGGTGTGGTGAAATGGAGTGGCCGTTATGCCTGACGACCCAAAGGCACACCCCAATGCCTGTCACTCTCTGCAGGGTGGTGGTGGGGTTGGCTTCAGTTCAATACTTCACTGCCATTCCTATTACGCAGCTCTGTAACTTCTACACTACCACTGCCAATGCCAGCAAGCAAACATTCGGCATTGACAAATGCTTGTTTGAATATGCTTCAGTCTACAAACCTGTTTTTCATCATCCTGAATAATCCACAAATTTGTATAAAGTAAACACAAAATTGTTACAACATAGAACCAGAAGGGCAATGCTCACCTGGTTCTTGATGTCACTAGAAACCTAAGGTATGGTAATAGGCAGGTTGATCAAAACTATGTGTTTATTTATTTATAGTAAAGAGTTTTTATTCTAAAGCAACAGAGCAGTTTAGTGTTGGGTGCAACTTATGGGGGAGGGATGTTTAGGCCTTGCTGCAGCATCAATCACTATCAATCACTATCAGCTTTTTGTGACAGAGTTCAGGAGTATTATCTAAAGGAGGCAGGGTAGTAGAATGAGGAGGTAATACGAGCATTCTAAAAAGTCATTATTCAAGCTAGTGACATAACAGTTATGCGTAATGACATTTGCAATGCCACTATTGTGAAGAAGGACTTCAGAAGCTAAGGACTGAGCATTCAGAAAATACACTCAGCAGCCATCTGACATTGGGAGCAAGCAACAGGCTCCACAGACCCTCCCCCCTTCCACTCCACCGCCATCTGACCTCAGGAGCAAGCAACAGGCTCCAAAGAAACACACCCTTTCCACTTGGTGTCCACCCAACCTTGGTAGCAAGCAATAGGCTCCACAGAACCCCCCCCCTTCCACTTGGAGGCCACCTGACCTCAGGAGCAAGCAACAGGCTCCACAGAACCCCCCCCCTTCCACTTGGAGGCCACCTGACCTCAGGAGCAAGCAACAGGCTCCACAGAACCCCTTCCCCTTTCACTCAGCAGCCACCTGACCCTGGGAGCAAGCAACAGCCATGCAGCTTTATTCTGGGACAGACTTGCTGTGGGGTGTTAAAAACAAAACAAAAAATAATTTTTTTGTTTTCTCCAGCTAGAAGCTATCAGACTGATTGAACTGTGCATTATTTTATGTGTGTTTAAAGTGTGCTTTAATTTCAGTTGTAAGACCTCTACAGACAGATTTTACTGTAGTTCTAGAGCTAGAAGCTGTGCATGCGAGTGAGGCCATTGCAGTCATTTACCTTAAGTACCCGCTAGCTGTAGTACTGATTTAGAGTTTACTGTGCTGCACCTTAAGTGTGTTTTATTTAATTCTGAGTGCCTGCTTAATTTGAACTTGGCCAGTATTCCTGTGTGACCTTATGGCTGATGTTCTGATCACCTTCGGGATCGCATGCACTCTGGAGATCCAACCCGAATCTATTGATTTGATTCTCCCACCTCTCATCCTATCCCTTTGTCCCCTTTCTTCAAACAGGCTCCACAGAACCCCCCCCCCCCAACACACACACACTCCACTCAGCAGCAAGCAACAGATAAACAGCTCAGCAGCAAGCAACAGATAAACAGCTCAGCCATGCAGCTTTGTTCCTGGATAGTCTTGTTGTGGGGTGTTAACCTGTCAATGCTGTGTATCGACTGCTCCACCCACTCCCCAATGCCTTCCTTTAGCCTTATAGGGTTTCTGTGGTCATGTGACTGGTCTCGTGATAGCTGTTGTGTGAACTAATTAAAAGTCCCCAGTTTCCCATCTCCAGGTTATGTTGGCTAGCCACCAGGGGTCACTCTTAAACCTCTCCCAAGCCCCTATTTCCACCACATATCTCTGACACACCACTTCACTCTAACCCCCTCAGCCCCCATTTTCCAGGAATTCCACTACTATACTTCTCCCATTAATTTTGGCCTTCCAATCCTGGGATTTGAACCCACTATCTTCTGTACCGGAGGCTAGCACCAAACCCCTGTGCTATTCTAACAGCCCTGTTATTCCTCTGTCTTTCTCCTGACTTTAAATCTCAGGGGCATTGCTTGGACTCTGCCCTTGTGCCTCTCCCCATCTCTACTCCTCACTTCATCCCTAACTATACATTCATGCTAACTGGGGTACTAAACCCTTCCTCACCCTCTGACTCCACTATGGCAGCCCTCTTATTTCTGCTCACCTTTATGTCACCACTCCCACTGACACTCCCCCCAACCCCCCCAGAACCAGCATCCATTAACTTCTGTCATCTCCTTCACTAATGCAGCCTCTGTACCCCAATACTCCTTCTGTGACCGCCACCACTTACACTGTGGGCAGCCCCCCTAGCCTCGCTGATCATACACAGCACATAGTCAGAACTTACCACCTTACCCCTGCTGAGTTGAACATTCCAGTTACTACTGCTGATCAAACCAAATGCATGCAGATCTCCCAAAACAGATGGCATATGAAAAAACTGCTTAAACTCCATGCCATTAGATTGACCTGGCTCCTCTTAATGCTCTCTGAAATCATTCATCCCAATACAAGACCTATGAATGGTCCAAAATCATCCACTGTTGTCAAGAAAACCAGAGGATTAACAATTGGATCCATAAATATCTGCAGCCTTTTGGCCAAGTTTTGACTCCCTTCAGGCCTGGGTGGTGCAACATAACCCTAACATTCTTTCTATCATAGAGACCTGACTACCCCAAGAACCCCTGACCAGGCAATCCAACTTGAAGGATATACTTTGTGCAGACTGGATAGACTGGGTAGGCATGGAGGTGGATGTGCCATTTATGTCCGAGATACCCTTCTAAGCAGGGTTCTCCCCAATCACCCAACTGGGGATAACACCCAGCTGCTTGCAATCCAACTACAGCTCGGAGCAGTAAAAAAATGTCTCACCAAAGTATCTGTCGATATTCCCCATAAAAAACAGTCCATAGGTTTCAAACATACACTTGAATACCTATTTGACCTCCAGAAGACATCCGAGGTTCTAGTGCTAGGAGACTTCAATATCATTTGGCTGTCCCCCGAGGCAGCACAATGTGAAGATGCCCTCTATGCCATTGATATGAACCAATTGGTGGAATCCCCCACACGGACAAACTACCATATAGTCAGCAGCACACTAATAGACTGGTTAATTACCAATAGACCAGACAGAAGATCCAGAACCACAGTACGCCCGGACAACATCAGCGACCACTCCCCCTGTTGCATGTACCTGTTCCAATAAGGCTGCTAAAGCCCCTCCCATAATAATTACATCACGTGTGATGAAAAAGGGGCAACATGCCTCAGTCAAAACCCACCTCAGCACGCAAGACTGGTCAGCCTTATACAACACATCTGATGTTGACATAGCACTTTAGCGCTTTATCAACATCTTTAATACTTCTTGAAACTTAGTTGTACCAGTCAGAAAAAGAAAAATTAAGGGATCCAATAAGTCCTGGGTCACACTCCTTCTCCACAAATGAATGAAGGCTAGGGACAATCTATAGCACAAGGCCAAAAGTACTAGATCCCCAACCGACCTTCAAAATTATAGAGCCGCCCAAGAACAAATGTACTAGTGCCATCCGCTTGGCTAAGAGTGCACACTATAAAAATGAACTGAACAGTTTCTGGAGTAACAGTCGTGTGTTCTGGGAAAACATAAAATCCCTTACAGGGAAAACCATCAAAGCTCCTCACACAGTAATTGGCACCAAAGGAACTTCCACCCAAGACCCTAAAGATATTGATAATGCTTTTAACGAGGCCTTTACTGACTTCAACAATGTACTTCCCCCTGATTTCATGGAGCCCATTCCAGCAACAAACTTTGACAATAGCACCCACACCTCTACTACCATGCCCTCCCTTCTATCCCAAGGTCATCACTCTAGCTGAAGCCCACAAATACTTAAAAATAAGTCCTCAAAAAGCCCAGCTTCAGCAGTGACATGCTCAAGCTCAAACTAGTTGCCCAAACCCTTGATGTCCTTCTCTTCCCCTCTAATATGGATCCTTAACTTATCACTCATCACAGGCAAATTTCTATTTCTCTGGACAGCGGCAACTGTTACCCCCATGTTCAAAAATGGCGACCGTACAAACCTCTCTAACTACAGGCCAATATCAATCCTCCTGCCCCTATCAAAGTCCCTCAAAAGAATAGTTTATGACCAGCTAGTTGACTACCTCACCAAACACAAACTCCAGTGTCAGCAGCAGCATGGGTTCCTCAAGGTGCATAGCACAACTGCAGCCCTTGTGGAGCACACCAGCTACATTCGTGAGTCGCTGGACCAGGGGTCCTTGGTGGGGGTCATCTACATTGACCTCACCAAGGCCTTTGATACAGTTAATCATGACACAGGAACATAGAAACATAGAAGTTGAAGGCAGATAAGGACTGCAAGGATCATGCAGTCTGCCCATTTTTTCTACCTTATGAATGTGCCATAGGCTTTTACTCTGTTAATGGCCTATTTATTCATACTCATCTGTATTGCTCCCTTATGCCTATCCCATGCCTGTTTGAAGCCCTGCACTGTATTCATAGCCACCACTTCCTGAGGTAGGCCGTTCCATGCATCCACCACCCTTTCTGTGAAAAAGAACTTCCTCACATTACCCCTTAATCGGCCTCCCTCTAATCTCATGCTATGTTCTCTTGTCCTTCTATTTTTCTTATATTGAAACATGTTAGACTCTTTCACCTTGTTAATGTCCTTAAGATATTCGAATGTTTCGATCATATTACCTCTCTCACTCCTTTGCTCTAGGGTATAAATATTAAGCTCCGTTAATCTGTCCAGATATATTTTCTGATGCAGTCCCTGTGGGTTGCCCTTCTCTGGACATTCTCCATTTTGTTAATATCCTTGTGCAGGTGCGGCCTCCAGTACTGCACGCAGTATTCCAGATGGGGCTTAACCAGTGTCTTGTAAAGGGGGATTATTGCATCCCTCTTATGACTTGTGATACCCCTACTAATACATATCAACATCCCTCTAGCCTTACCTACTGCTTTAGTGGTCTGCTTGGATGATTTCAGGTCAACTGTGACAATGATGCCCAAGTCTCTTTCTTCCCCTGTGATTGCCAGCAACTCCCCTCCCAACCTATAGGTGGCTTCAGGGTTTCTTTTTCATATGTGCATGATCTTGTGTTAAACCCAAGTTGCCACTCTTCAGACCATTTTGCCAGCTTTTCCAGACCTCTTCTCATTCTGCCCACCCCATCTGGATCATCTACTCTGTTGCAGATCGTGGTGCCATCTGCAAACATGCAAACTTTACCCTCCAGTCCATCTGTAATGTCACTGACGAAGATATTGAAGAGGACTTGCCCCAGGACTGATCCCTGAGGTACCCCACTTGTGACTTGCATCTCTTCTAACTTTATACCATTTACCATCACTCTCTGTTTTCTACCCACCAACCAGTTTGCCACCCAGTTGACCAACTTCTAACCCACCCCAAGCCAACCTAGCTTATTAATTAATCTTCTATGCGGAACAGTATTGAAAGCTTTGTTGAAGTCAAGGTAGGCGACATCAATTTCACCCCCTTGGTCCACCACTCAGGTCATCCCGTCAAAGAAATCTATGAGATTAGTTTGACAGGATCTTCCTGTTGTAAACCCATGCTGTCTTGGATCCTGTGCTCCTATGGATTCCAGGTGTTGCGCTATCCTTTCCTTAAGGAGTGCCTCCATAATCTTGCCCACTACTGAGGTAAGACTGACTGGTCTGTAGTTCCCTGCCTCCTCCCTGCTGCCACTCTCATGGAGCAGGATCACATGATCCCTTCTGCAGTCTTCTGGGACCTCTCCTGTGCTCAGAGGCTCACTAAACAGTTCTGCTAATGGCTCTGCTAGTTCCATCCTTAGCTCCTTTTGTACCCTGGCATGTATGCCATCAGGTCCCATTGCCTTGTCCACCCTGAGTTTAGCGAGCTCTTGTAGGACCCTTTCTTTTGTGAAGGGACTTGTGCATACCTCCCTCCCCCCTATGTCCATGGTGCTGAGCTGTGGGCCCTACCCTACCTTCTCCTCATTAAATACTGAGCAGAAATATCTATTTAGAATAGATGCTTTTCCTTGGTCCTCCTCCACACACTCCCCCTTATCCCATTTTATTTTAGCAATATCACCTCTGGACTTTCCCCTTTCTGTAATGTATCTATAGAAATTCTTATCCCCTTCTTTTACTGTTTGTGCTAGTGTTTCCTCAGTTTGGGCCTTTGCCTGCCTTGCTGCCTTCCCTGCTTCCCTTAGTGAAGTTTGATACGCCTCCCTATCTTTACCCCGCTGTGTTCCCGTATATTTTCTGAAGGCCAAACTTTTGGCTCTGACCTTTTCTGCTACTGTTTTTGAGAACCAAAGTGGTTTCCTCCTTCTTTTGTTCTTGCTTTTCTCCCTAACACAATGGGATATTGCTTCAAGTATTGCATTCCTAATGCTTGCCCACTTTGTCTGTACCCCCTCACTTCTATTTCTTCTTTCCAGGGCTAGTCTAACTCTGTTGGATATCTTATCACAGTCAGTTCCTATGAAGTCCCATATTTTTGCCTTGGAATGGGATGATTTAGTTCTGGTGGCCAAATTGAACCATACCATATGATGGTCATTGGCCCCCAGGTGACCTTCTACATGAAGATCTGTGATTATTTCCCCATTAGTCAGTACTAGATCCAGGATAGCCCTGTCTCTTGTGGGTTGTTGTTCCAACTGTTTGAGGCCATCCCCTGCAGGGAATCTGCTATGTACCTAGTGCTGGAAGATGTTCTGGCTGGTATTGACCAGTCTGTATCTGGCATGTTGAAGTCTGCCATTAGCAGAACCTCCCCTTTAGCTTTCATGTTTTGTATATCTTCTAACTGTAATGTGTCGATGTCCTCCCCCTGTTCTGGAGGCCTGTAGACAACCCCAGTTCATATGGCCGTCCCATTTCCTGTTTTCAGGGTGACCCACAGTTCATCTGGCTCCTTATGTGTATTGTGAATTTCTGTAGCTTTGATATTTTCATTTACATAAAGGGCCACTCCACCCACCATTTTTTCACCTCGGTCTCTTCTGAACAGTACATAGCTGGGTATGATAGTCTCCCAAGTGTGGTTACTGGTGAACCATGTCTCGCTAATGGCTACTGTGTCTAGTTTAGCCTCTGTCATTATTGTTGCCTCCAGGTCTGGGATCTTGTTTCCCAGACTTCAGGCATTTGTGTACATGACGTTCCATTTGGCAGACTGACCTGCTACTTGATCAGCTGCCCTACAGGGATTTCCACTGTATCCCTAGGCTGGTTCAGAAGCTACCTCTCCAAGCAGACTCAACAGATCAAAATACAAGGTTCTCTATTTGACTTTCAGAATGTTTCCATAGAGGTACCCCAAGGCTGTGTCCTGGATCCCCTGCTTTTCAGTATATACCTTAATGACTTCCCCAAAGCCTGCCAATACAACGTACTCATATGCAGAAAATGCTGTACTTTACACATGGCACTCTGCACCTGATCTGCTTGAAAAACAGCTGCAAGCTGACTTTTGCATGGTTGAGGCTTGGTTCCATAATGCCCAGGCTTTTACTAAACTACAAGAAAACTGAGGCAATGCTTTTTGCCTCCCCCCATAACTGTCATAAGGCTTATCCCCTCAAGATATTCAATTGCAGCAATGACCAGCTTGAAACTGTTAGCAATTTCAAATACCTCGGTGTCACACTTGACTGCTCCCTTTCATATGAGCTGCATATTGACCTCATTGCCAAGGCAGCAAATGCCAGGCTTGGACAACTCTACCGCTACAGGCCTTGCCTCACTGATAGCACCATCAAACTGGCAGTTACCAATGCAGTCCTGAGAGTTATAGACTATGACCCAGTAGTTTATGGAGCTGCTTCTAACACCACACTTAAAGGATGCCTAAACAACATTTTGACAACAAACTATTCAAAAATCTGACCTCAAACAGGACTAAAGGAAAGGCTGCTGAATTCGTTAATGCTAAAACTACATTTATATATGTTACTTAAATGTGGTTCCAAAGCATTTGAAAAATGTAAAATCAGCCTTCCAATTTCAAAAAACTTGTGCCCTGTTGCTATCAGCCTGGCTTATCAGAAGATCATGTTTATTATTAATATGTAAAAATGACATGGGCGACTGTACTAACCGCATTCATGATGCAGAAGGGTAGTGAGCTCACCAGTTTTTGGTGTGGGGAGCAGAAGAGAAAAATGAATGCCAGAGAGGGACTGAAGAGGACATTCCAGCAGGGTACAGCTATATTCAGGTTAGGGGAAGACAAGAAGGGGGATGTTTAGCAGATCATTGTAAGATCTGAAATGTAGGGCTGCCAGCACCATGATCAGTACCTGACTGTGAATGAGAGCAGCCAGCAATGACAAATACTCAATGGCAGGGCTGCACATAAAGTGTTACTTGAATTCAGTGTAGGGAGATTACCCTCAGGTGTGGGGGGGGTGTTGACATTTGTTAGGACAGTATTGAGGGAGCTGCGTATAGATCATTCAAGATTTCGAAGGATGGTAGCCAACCAGCTCACATTGTAGGGTATGGCACTAAAAAGTGCTGGAGAAGATTTTCTGGAAACTGTCCTGTGGGGTTCTGCAGATCACAAGTAAAGGAGTAGACTGACACTGGCAGTCTGGTGGATTCACTCAAGGCATTAGTATGCCTCTCCTGCTAATAATATTGTTATCCATAGTAAGTACAGTCCCAATGAGGGCATGAACAGCAGTTTTTCTGGTGAGTCCTGAGGCTTATTGCTTGTCCCTCCATGAAGACCCAATTGTTGGTTAATGAGGCAGGACAAAAACACAACAGGGGAACTGTACATACTGTCTTCACTGTGCAGAAGGGTAGTGATCCACTCAATGTTTACTGTGGGAGCAGAAGTCAAACACTGAAAAAGTGGACTTAAGTGTGATTTGGGAGGTATTTTTTAATAGTGCCAGCTGATGATCCATATCGGTGTAGGTATGCACAACTCTCTGAGGTATACAATTACACTCTGAGGTGTGATAATTCTCTTCATGAGACCGCAAGCTCGTATGCAGCCCCAGGCACTAATAAGGACACAGTATGGATGATGGGGTGTTCAACAGAAGCCAGTCTAGGTGCAGGGGGTTCACTTGAAAAAAGAATACAAGAGAAACTTTTTTTGTGGATTAACAAGAAGGCATGAGCTTGGAATTGGACCAGACTGGTACTTCACTGTGTGACCCTGAGCAAGTCATTTAACTTCCTTGTGCTGCCAGACCATATCTGTTAACAAGGTTTCAGCATAGTGTGTCTCTCCTGGTTAACAAAGAAAAAAATTAAGGGCATCACATAACCACTAGATCATCAGGTATTTGAAGTGTTGTACTGTTTATGCAGTTTGCCAAAGAGAAAGTAAGCTAGATTGCAAACATTTTCAGCAAGTTAAATTAAATAAAATGAACAAAATCATAGCCTAAGATGTGTACTGATCAAAATAATCCACATGTTAATACATGGTGTTGATCAATTTTGGTAAAACAATTCAAAACAAAGAGGGAAAGAAGAGCTAGTTAGCCTATAGGAATCTATATTGGTCTCTGGCTCTGGCTCCGATGATGTCATCATGACTGATCACTTAACACAGTTGGCAGACATCTTAGGGAGAAGGCAAGGCTGTTTTTGTAAGTGAAAGGCTGATGTTTACATTTTTCAAAAGCTACGAAACTGCATTTATGTTATTTACATAAATGCAGTTTTAACACAAATGTAAACAGTAGCCTTTACTTTACCTCGCAATGAAGCCAGATTTTGGAGTTTGTAGTTTTAAAAAAACTGCTTGTTTAGGTATCCTTTAAGAGAATAAAAGTAGCCCTCAACAAAGCCTGTAGGCTCATTCTTGGGGCCCGTCACTCAACTCATACATGTTCACTCTACTCTAATACTGGCTGGCTCAATCTTGGGAACAGAATACAATTCCATGTATGCCTGCTAGCAAAAAAGCCACCCTTGGCCTTGCACCCCCAAGTGGTCCAGACTCTCATTAGCCCTTCTATCAGCCCAAGACTCACCAGAAGGTCCAGTAAAGCAGCCTTCCAAGTTCTTTTTCATCACACAATGCAATGGTAGTGGTTCTTTGTGTACAGGGTCCCCCTCTGGCTAAATTTCCTTAATGCTTCACTCATTTCAGAACCAATTCTTGGACCCTTCAAACATAAACTGCGCACATATCTAACCTCAATCAATGAGTGTGACTGTGATCCCACCTCCTAATGTTATCTCATGGACAACTTAAAGCTCCTCATGCCTTACCCCTAAGCCTGTTCAGATATCTCCACAGACCAGTCTCTCCTCTGCACCTATTCTTCTAAGCAAGTCTCACTCCCATGCCATTTCTCCTCCTGCAGTGATCTCCTTCTCTCCATCACTGTACCAACAACACCCTCTGGGTAGCTCCTCCAACAACATCTTGAAGCCCTGACACCTGCCCTGCTCCCCCCAATCTCCCAAAACCCCTTCCCTCCTTTTCCACCCTGACCCACTTAGCCTCTCCCATCCCACAGTCCCTTACCCTGCCTTTTTCCCCTATCCCCCACATATAACTCCCTTCCTCTGTTTTTCCTCTACCCCTCACTAACCCCCCCATTGCCCAGTATCTCCTACTCTGGGATATACCCTCAAACTGTTGACACCAGCACTCTATGATTAATTGTTGCAACAATGTATTCATCTGTACCACTGAAAATTCCATTGCTCAACTTATTTGCCTACTCCTTTAATTCTTGTAATAATGCTATTCAAGTCTCCTCTCTTGTTTGAATGCACCATGTGTTTTTATTGCATGAAAGCCAGAAACATTGTTAGAATTATAATCACCTATAACCATAAGACGTGGAACCTTTGTAGAGGAGAAGTCATGCTCAAAGGTTGTTAATCCTAGATTCAATAAATAAATAAAACACTAACCGTCTAATATAAAATGGTTTAATCACCACACTATACAAATGAATCATGATTATCAAAGCAGAAATGTGCTAATATGTTCAACTGACTCAATAGGATAGCAAAATGAATATGAATATGAAGCATACTTTCTGTTGCCCGAATTCTGTCTACATTTTTAGTTAAAAAAAGTTTAAAAGCTGCCTTCCTGTTGTTCTTCATAAATCTGCTGCTCTTCCATATTTTCCTGTGTCTCTTTAACCTGGAAATGTTCTCAAACCTGCTTCCCTTTGGACTACTTAAAAGACAGAACAACATGCTACATGGTAAGGGAGGGAGTCATTTGGGTTTGGCAAGAGCTGCTTGCAGTCACCGCTACAATTGGGAGAAGGTTGAGTGAGGTAGGACTGAGTTTTAACCCCCTCCCCAACATTACCACCAGTTCAAGGATAGATTCAGCCATATCATTTTAAGGAGCCAACTGGGCTCAGTGAGAGCCAGTTTATGTCACTGCCATAAAAGGACTAGATGGGGCAAGGTGGGAGCACTCCCCCCCCCCCCCACAACACCAGGACTGAGTCAATGGCTTTGTTTAATTGAAGCATTGTGTCAAACTCACTTTAAGTTACTTCTGGATGCTGCTGCATATGGGTGGTTGGGTAAAGCAAGACAGTTTTCACTCACTCCCGCCCCCACCACCACTACCAAAAAAAAAAAAAACAGGAAAAGACAGCAGGTATTGAAATGTACATCTTTCAAATAAAAGCATTCAAATATTTTACCTGGACTTTTGATTTTAATACTCTCAGCATATTCAGCACTAGCAGTCAACTAGACAACAGCATAAAAGCATCACAACTGGGACATCTGCTCAGGGCAGCAGTTGGCAGAAGATGCTTCCCTAGTTCATCCTGAAGTGTGAGCCCTAAGTTTTTCCTTAGTCTTAGAATCCATCTCCTGTCTCAATCATCTCTTCACCATTGATCTCATTATGCTTCATGGGCATAATGTAGTGGTATTTGGAACTGTTCTACTTTTAAGATAACACATAATGAACTTTGGTTCCTCACATACTGTACCTCTCTTGTATTGCTCCCATTCTTCTCCTCATGACCTAAGACATGTAGGGCTAGTTAAACTGTTAGCCTGTATCATGCTACCACCACTTATTTATTTGTTACTGTTATTGTTACTGCTTCAGCCCTCTACTCTTATGTCCTAATTAGTAAAAGTAATGGCAAACTGATTCTGCTAAAATTACTGGGCTACTCCTCCTCTACCCTATAAAATCCAGTTGGTGGGGGACTGGCACACTGATTCTACTATACTAAATGATACTTCTTCAACTCTTACTTTTTATAACCCACGAGGATTCTAGTAAAACTACTGTGCTACTCACATTTTTTTAGGTAGCTATAAATGTTATTGTTCAATCAAAAGCAATGCTCATTGCAATTTTAAGACAGGATATAAGACATTTAAAATCTTGCAAAATGTGTACAGTTAAAAGAATCAGAGATAAATTTATCATAGACAATTGTGCTTAATCATGCATTTTCTAACTTGTTGGATGACTACTAAATATCTAGCCACTCCATGAATAATGTAATCATCTTCTGTTGGAAAGAGTATAAGTAAAATAATGTTATCATCAGACTGGTATATGAATCTAATTATTGGATTGATCCATTTCATTCTTGCCTTACAATACCATGGACACTTTAGCATCACAAGAATAAGATCCTCTCTTTCTTTTCTATTTCAAGAACAATGAGAGTCCTTTGGATTAGTTGACCCCTAAACCTAGCTGATAAAGAATTAGAATAAAAAAATTCCATTTTTTATCTAGAGAACAATTTCCAGCAGTAAGTACTGTACCTTCCAAAGCATCCAGATAATACCTTTAGTAACGTTTACAGTCATTAGTCCCGTACCATTTTGTATACCTGGATGTAATAATACATTCTAGGTCCCTTTCTTTGTAGTGAGACAACAACATTTTCTGAATAAAAAGTCTATATTGATCACTTAAAACAATGTTCCTGGCAGAGTAGTCAAGTAGGTCATCTAAACCATAGGACTTCATTAATTTCTTTAAATATTCATACCAAGGAAAGTGTTTACATCTGATAAGTTCCCATCTCTTTTTTTCTTCCAAGTATACCTTAGCCAATCTATTGTGTGATAGCGTGTTTATGTTTATCCAAATATGTATCACTCTAGATTCCAACAGGGCTTGTAAATTAGCAAGTCCCAACTCTGTGCTGACATAGTGAGCTGGTGTAGATTTTAAATATCCTAAAGCCTCCCGAAGAGCCTATATTACTAGCTTTTCTAGTCTATTCACATACTTATAGTCCCATATGCCAACACCATATAGGATTTCAGAGTTATATTTCATTTCTACAGCCTTAAGCATTGTTTTTATTTTCACATTAAGACCAATGCTTAAAGCTATAGAAATAAAATATAACTCTCAGATCCTACTGTATATGGTGTTGAAATATGGGACCATAAGTATATGAATAGACTAAAAAAGCCAGTAATGCAGGCTTTTTGGATGGCTTTAGGATATTTAAAATTTATACCAGCTCATTATTTCAGAGCAGTTTTGGGACTTGCTAATTTACAAGCCCTGATAGAATCTAGAGTGATTAATTTTTTAATAAAAATAAACAAGCTACCACACAATACATTGGCTAAAGTATGCATAGAAGAGAAAAAGAGATGGGAACATACTAGATTTAAACACTCTCCTTGGTATGACTATTTTAAAAAAAATACTGAAATCCTATGGTTTAGAAAGACTTACTTGACTACTCTGCCAGGAATATTGTTTTAAGTGATCAATATAGACTTTTATGAAGAAATGTTTGTTGTCCCACTACAAATAAAGGGACCTAGAATTATTATTATGTCAAAATATGTGAAATGGTATGTGGCTAATGACTATAAACACTATTACAGGTATTATTTGGATGTTTTGGAAGATCCTTGCTGCCAAAAATTGTTCTCTACATACAAAATGATTTTTTTTTTATTCTAAATTCCTTATCGGCTAGGTTTAGGGTGTCAACTGATCCAAAGAACTCTCATTGTTCTTGTAATAGAAATGAAAGAGAGGATCTTATTCATGTGATACTAAAGTGTCGATGGTATTGTAAGGCAAGAATGAAATGGATCAATCCAATAATTAGATCCATATACCAATACAATAATTAGATCCATATACCAATCTGAAAACATTATTTTACTTATACTCTTTACAACAGAAGATGATTACATCATTCATAGAGTGGATCAATATTTAGTAGCCATCCAACATGTTAGAAAACACATGGTTAGGTGTAATTGTCTATGACAAATTTATCTCCGATTCTTTCAACTATGCAAATTTTGTAAGATTTTTATCTTAAGATTGTAATGATCATTGTATGTTTATGATTGAAAAATAAACTTTATACCTGCTAACAATTTTCCTGCTATATTCCAAATAGTGTGTGGACTAGTAAATTGATTGAATTAAAACTACGATGATATTTACAACCTTCCCACTTTTGACCTGAGTGCTAGGGAGACTGGAAAATTGATTTTAGTGTACTTACAGATCCGGATCCCACCCTCCCACCCATAAACCAAGGGGTGCATGGGCTGGCAAACTATTGTGTTACTCACACATTCTTCTCTGATTACCATGGGGTTCAGGGGCTGGTGTAATAATACTAGCGAATTTCTTATATTGTATGCTTGCTTTAATCTGTATTGTTTAACACTGAGTTCCCATGATATTGCTATCACTGGCTGTTAGGGGCCTACTCCAACAATGCCACATTATTTAAATGTTAGCAACATGTGCTCCATTTCCACTTTATCTCATTTTAGTTGATCCCTTATTGGTGACATACTCTTCTGCAATACCATCTATTTACCAGCATCCCCCCCCATGGATAAGTCACCAAGATCCTCATCCAAGTCTCTCAGTTTGTACCTCTGTAGTAATTATCTGCATAATACCTGGCACCCCAGGCCTTCTTGTGGAGAAAATAATACTTTTTCTTGTTTGGTTTCTGTCTACTACTGGGACTCAAATACTAACCTCCTCCTGCCATGAGTTGACTACTGGCCATTCTGCTCTTTTCTCCTTCAGGAATATTTTGCAGTCTGGGGATACTGAGCTGAACCAAAGGGCCCCTGCCTTCCCCCATCTCATATGCTGTCAATCCCTTTGGGGCCTCTAAAAAATGGCCTTACATGCTCCCATGTAAACGTATGGAGACCAATGGCCAGTGGAAATAAACTGGAGGCCTGGGCGAGTTTCTACAACCCAGATACCTTGGGCATAACTGAAACCTAGCTAAAACCTTCAATGTCTGGCCCTACCTGCTCCATTCCCAATTATGACTATATTCACAAGGACAGGGCATCTTCTACAAGGTACAGGTGTGATCTGATTCATTTTAGAGGACCATTTAAGCCTAACTAGCCATTCCCATAGGTCCTACTGTTTTAAAACCCTACAAGTACATGTGCTCAGTACTTCTGTTGGAAAACTTGACAAAACTGCATCGGATGTGCATACAACCCACCTCCTAATAGCTAATCTGGCTCTTCTGCTCTGGTTGATCACCTTGCACATTTCTTGGGCTCCAAAGAGCTGTTACTGTTTGGTAACTTCTATGTTGACTCGTCTTGCAACAAATTCAAATCACTAGAAACATTCACCAAAAAAACAAATCCTTTCCCAGCTTATTACTGGCCCCATCAAGCGTGCCAGTGGGGATCAAAACATGCCCTGCTAGATTGATTCCTCACCAACATACATGACAGAGTTGTCATGGCAGGTAATCTACTAGATTCTGTCAGTGATCAGTCCCCTGTTTTTGCTCTTTTGAGGACCCATTCCACAAGGACTCCTCTTCCTATGAAACTTTGCTTTAGGGATTTCTCCAGCATACAGCTTGATGATTTTATTCATGGTCATGTCCATACTGACAGGCAATACCTAACCAGTTACTCCTGTGCAAATGCTGCCTTAGCATCCTTGTTAGATACTTTCTCTGCAATGCAAAATAAACATTGATCTATTACCAAATGTAGACACAAATGCTCTGATACTAATTTGTTTACAGGTTAGGAATTTGGAGGTCTCTATCAAATCTCTCCTCTCCATTCTGGTCTCAAGCTAGTACACGTTCAGTGCCTTGAGGTGCTCCTCATAAGACATACCCTGCTGGCCCTGAATCATTTTTGTTATCTTGTGCTGCACTGCCTCAAGCTTATCCCTCTCCTTCCTGATGTGAGGACCCAACTGAGTACAGTATTCCAGGTGTGGTCTCACCAAGGTTCTGTACAGCAGAAGTATTGCAATGCCCTCCTGATACTTCCAGAAATCATATTTGCCTTGCCATAAGCTTTTCTGCATTGACTTGATTGCTTTAGGGAGTCATTGAAAACTCCAAGGTCTCATTCCTCAGTCATGGTACTGAGTCTCACCCCTCCCATCCAGTACTCCATCCTGGGGTTCTTGTTCTCTAGGTGCATCACCTTGCACTTTTTGCATTGAATTTCAACTGCCAAACCCTTGACCACTTTTTCAGATTTTGCAAGCCTATCTCCATTTCCTTTATTGCCTCATCACTATGCACCCTCCCACAGAGGTTGGTGTCACCTGTGAAGAGATACAGCCTGCCCTGTATCCCCTCACCAGTGTTACTGCTAAACATCAAAAGTCCCAGACAATGCTGCACAGCTAATCTGGAGGTTGGTGCTGACAGTGGGTGGCTAGCCCAGAATAGTGCAAATGATTTCCAAACAGTCAGCACTCAGCTTTAAAAGATGCCCAAAATCAAATAGGTGCAAACTGCAGTGTTTATCTGGCAAGCCTGAGCTACACCAAGCCCCAGCACTTTAGCGGTCAAGCCTTCCTCGGGGGGGGGTGTGGCTTGAGACCGCACTGCGCTCATTTAAATACACAAGTTATCATGACATCACCAAAAAAGTGCAGATAGGATAAAGTGCAGTGCAATACATGAACATACAAAATTCATAAGTAAAGTATTTACATATAATACAAGGTGGTACATTGAACTAAGTGGTTCATGTTGCAATATCAACTGTTTATAGCTTAATTTATATGTATTTCATTCAAAGGAACCACTTAAGGACAAAAAGTACACTATTCATTTTTAATTCTAATTTAAAAGCAACTGAGAGGCATGTAGTTCAGTTCAGTTCAGTTTATTTAAATAAAAATGTATAAAAACAACAGTTTGTTACACTTTATATACCATAAAGACATCTATCACTTCATACAAAATTTAACACACAATAAATAGAGGTTTACATTCACTAACATCAATAATATTATCCAAAGAAGAATTTTGCTAATCCATACATCAATTTTACAGCATCCATTTTTAAAATATGGCTTTTGTGAAGCTCATCATTCTTGAACACATGCAGTGGGAGCAAGGAATCAAGACATTTTCCCTTTGTTCAGACCAGTTATTGCAAGCAAATAGAACATGCATAATATCTGGTTTTGAAATATTCTGGCAAGAGCAGTCTCCATTTCGTATTTTATAATACCATTTGTTTAAATTATAGTAAATGTTCCCCATGCAGGCTAACCTTACTTTACATAACATATTTCTATGCCTACTATTCTCACAGAGAGCTAAGTATTTTCCTTGCCCCCAGTCCAGTTTAACCTTTGAGTACGTACCTGTAGAGTACAACTCATGGATATTACTGAAGTCTGCTTGCATAGCTACTTCCTTAATTCTTTCCCTGACACTGTTTAAATAGGATTATAAATTCTCTAGTGTTGAAATACACTAACGCTCTCCACAGCCTATATTATTTATTGTTTCATTTAATTTATAGAACCAGCATTTCCTTAAGTCACATTTTTAGAACATTGTTAGTAAATTCTTCCCAACACATCTTGGGTAGTCTATCATCATTCATTTGCATCATACTGCCCCAGTAATTTACCACCCTTAGCAATATTTTGGTATTGACAGAAAGCATACCTGATTCCAATCTAAGAAAGGAGGATTGTGTATCCCGTGGCAAATTCAACGTTACTTTTAAAAATTTATTTTGGACACATTCTATGTTTAACTTCTCTATAGATAAGCCCCAGATTTCACTACCATAGAGTATTTGGGTCATTAATTTGGCCTCAAAAGTTTTCTGTAAAGCTGTAAAAGAATTATTTGCAAAATTGTTTGCAAAATTTCTTATTGTGCCCATAGTTTTGTACAAATTGCTTTTAAGTTCTGCTAGGTGTGAGTTCCATGACCACTTTGAATCAATCTTTATCCCAAGATAATTAAATTCTTTTGCTACTTCAAAACAGTTCCCATCAATATTCCAGGTTTCCTCTTTTATCTTTGCCTTTCCTAGAATTACTATTTTGGATTTATCTATATTCGATTCTAACTCCAACTCAGATAGCAAGTCCAGGGCATTAATCAGACCCCTCTGATATTTTAGAAATCAAATGCACTGTTCTGGGCTAGACACCCACAGTCAGCATCAACCTCCAGATTAGCTGTGCAGCATTATCCGGGACTTTTGACTTTCATATGCTTCTGTTTGCTGCAACGCATGGGGCTCCACTGAATGTGTACTGGTGGTCTTTGGAGGTATAGCAGTATCATATCATGAACAGCCATAACAGTGAGCTACACGCTTGGTATTCTTGGCTCAGAGTTTTTGCAGGCTCCACTTTGAATTGCAGATAAAGAGTGCAAGGGAATGATGAAGGAGCAAACACCAAACCAAGTTTCAGCTGGGAACAGTCTGAATCACTAAACCCTAAACGCAACAAGGCAAAGGAGAAGCTGAGTGCAAATGAGGAGTTGACATCTGAATCAGGTGATGTTAAATCTGCTTTTGATAAATTAGAGAAATTGCTTAAGAAGGAACTGGACATTACATACAATACTATCATGCTGGAACAGTACCTGAGCAAAGAGCAAACCCCCACGGCCTCCATATTACCATAGTTCCATCCACAGGCTTTGATATTTTTGATTCAAGGACCAATGGCTTGAGGCTGCTCTTTTGTGCTCAAAGACATTTATTGTGCTACTTATTAAGGCTGATATTAAGAAACATTAAGAACTGAGAACAAAGACTGAAGAAACAAAGAAAGAGGTTTTGAATTTTAAGAATACTACTGCTTTAAAGGAGATTGATTTATCAATGAAAGGGAGACTGTCAAAATATGAAATAGAATTAGTAGCTAAGAAACAGAAAAAGCTATAGAGAGACCAAGAGGATTTTGGCAACAATAGAATGTTGGTGTGGAAATGAAGAAACAGAAGCAGAAGCAGATTGAGAGTAAGATTTGCAGTCAATAAAAACAACATGGGTATTTCAAGCCAGAAAGGAAAGGGGTCTTTTTTTAGACAAACCCCAGCAGAGAACAGAGACAGACAGAGAGGAGGAAGGAGAACAACAAGGAGGGGCAGACGGGAGAGAAAAAAATGCTTCCAACAAGAAAAAGATTCGGAGGAGGTGACGTGGCAGGAACTTCAAATATTTAATCTATCTAAGAGAGAACTAACTGAGACAGAAGTCAAGGTACTCAGATGAGGACTTTCTTTAGTCCCCACCGCACCCCCCCCCAACTTAACCGCTTTCAGATACAAGTGGATTTATTTAAACTTTTCTGCAAGATCAAGTTAAGGGATTTCTTTAATAGTAGAAGGGGAAATCCAGCAACTGTTGTCAGCATGGGTTATACAGAGCTATTGCAGCAGTGTGACCTACAAGAGGATACTGATTTTGTCATTAATGAAATTGTGACTTTAACCAAGAAACCCCACAGTCAGCCACATTTATAGGTACAGATGAACTAGATATGCCTTTTCATGAAATATTACATGTGAAAATAGAAAATTCAGCTCTCATTACGAGTAACAATGATGGAGAAAGCAATCCTCAAGGCTTTTCAGCATTTGGACATACTGGGTTGCAAGAAAGGAAAAAAAACTATTCAAACCAGATTCACAGTTTATACCAAATGTAAATAATGCTACCATATCATAGTTTCAGAGAGCTGTCCTTAAATAAGTGAATGAGAACTTAGATAAGGCAGGACAACCCATAAATAGAAATCTCAATGTGGCAGAGAGAAAAGCATTAAACAATCTGATGGACTACACAAATATTGTGGTGAAACCAGCAGATAAGGAAGGTAACCTAGTTATCCTAGACAAGGAACACTACATCCAAATGGTAATGAAACTGTTAGATGTCAAGGATAGCTGTGTTAAACTCCTTTACAACCCAGTGAATAAGTGCAAGGTTGAATTATACCATCTACTACAGTGAGGGGTTACAGATGGAGATATTAGTGAACAAGAATATTGTTTTTTTTGGAATGAAAATCAGATTATATCCAGTTATTCTGTTTTGCCAAAAATACACAGAAATCTTCAAGATCCCCCAGAGAGGCCCATAATTTCAGGTGTGGGCTCTCTAACAGAGAAGTTAGGAAAATTTGTGGGCTTCTTCTTACAAAAATGTGTACTGAAATTAAAATCATATACAAGAGAGTCTACCTATGTTTTGAATAGGGTGTCTGAATTTCTCTGGCAGGATGATAAGGTTTGGGTAACTACTGATGCAGAATCCTTGTACAGAATGATCAGACATAATGATGGTATCAATGCCTGTAGCTACTTCCTGGAAAAAGAACCAGACAGTGGGGATTTACCTGTGGAGTTTATTTTGTCAGACATTTAATATAAACTCACACACAACAGTTTTGAATTTGTGGGAGGTTTTTTCTTGCAGGTATGCAGAACTGCCGTGGTTGCCTCCATGGCACCCTCCTACACAAAACTGTTCATAGGTAGGTGGGAAGAAGAGACTGTTTTCAACTAGAATTTAAACCCACACCTGCCCAGGATTAGGTTTTGGATCCACTTTATTGATGATATTTTGTGTATCTGGCAGGGGGATCTGCAGGAGATTGAGCCATTCATTGGCTGCATGAATAATAACAATCTGAATGATTTGATATTTACATACAAATCAAGCAAGGAATGCATCAATTGTCTTGATTTATCCTTGTGGAGACCTGGACCAGAGGAAGTCCAAGTTAAAATGAAGCATTGTGGGAAATAAACAGCAACAAACTCATTGCTCAGAGCAGATAGAGCACATCCAGTCAGACTCAAGAATTATATCCCATATGGTCAGTTTCTCCATTTATGAAGAAACTGCTCAGAGGATATGGATTATTGGACACAAGTAGGGGAACTTAGAGATAGGTTTATCCAGAGGGGCTATGAGTTACAAGTAGTACAAAATGCTAAGTGGAGGGCCTTTGACAGAAGAAGAGAGGATTTGCTTAAAGATAATAAGGAGCAGACCAGCAATGATACACCGACTATAACATTTGTTACAGAGTATAATAACTGGTCTGGTTAGTTTGCTAATGTCATTTACCACAGCTGGCATTTGTTATATACAGACCCACAACTTTCTGAAGTAGTGGGTCTGAACTCCAGGATCACTTTTTCAAGAGGCCCGAATATAAAAGAGAAACTGGTGCACAGTATACTGCCAATACAGAATAGGGCTCAGATGTGGATGGGAACTAAACCAAAAGGAGCATTCAAATGCCATAAATGCAATGCCTGTGGGTACTATAACACAGGGAAGGAGTTCACTCACCCAAGCTCTGGCAAATAGTATGATATTATGGAGTTTATTAATTGTGACACCACCTTTGTGGTGTATACATTATGGTGCCAATGTAACATGTTGTATATAGGGAGGATGAGTAGGGTGCTTAAAACTAGAATCCAATAACACATCAAGAATATAGTCAATGTTAGGATAGACACTCCAGTGGGACTCCATTTTGCACAGAAACATGGATCTGACCCAAGAGGTTCAAATCCATGGATATTGACTGGCAACCACCACTAAAATATGGGGGTGACAGGGTTAATGAATTACTGAAAAGGGAAAGTGAATGGATCTATAGGCTACAGAGTGTTAAGCCTGGTGGCCTCAATGATCAGTGGGATCTCAAGCCGTTCTTAAGAAAAAGTGAAATATGTGTGGCTTGAACTTACTTGTAACTTTTAAATTAGTAATGACCTTTTCTCATTTTTCTTTATTCATACACAAGAGCAGTCCAAACCCATAGTGTATGCACTTATGTGGATCCCCCCCATTGATGAGGAACTGATTATGAAGGAGTGATCACATTACAGCAGTATCAGCAGCTCCACTTCTTTTTTCCTCCCTCCCCCCATCCACCCCTTTCCTTTTCTTACCTCTCTACTTTAATGTTCTCCTCTCTTTTCTTCATTTTCTCCTACATGCCTCTAAGTTGCCTTTAAATTAGAATTCAAAATTGATAGCGTACATTGTGTCCTTAAGTGGTTCCTTTGAATGAAATACATATAAATTAAGTTGTAAACAATCAATTTTGCAACATGAACCACTTAGTTCAATGTACCAACTTGTATCATATGTAAATATTTTTCTTATGAATTTTGTATGTTCATGTATTGCACTGCACTTTATCCTATCTGCACTTTTTTGGTGATGTCATGATAACTTGTGTATGCTGGCTTCTTAGTATGTAAGCATGTATTTAAATGAGCGTAGTGCATTCCCAAGCCACACACCATGAGGAAGGTTCAACTGCAGAAGATCTGGGGCTTGCTGGTGTAGCTCAGGCTTGCCAAATAAACACTGCATTTTGCACCTATTTGATTTTTGGCATCTTTTACTGATGAGTGCTGATATTTTGGGAATCGTTTACTGCTGAACATGTTGAAGAGGACTGCACCCAGGACAGATCACTGTTTAACTCCACTCGTGACCTCCATCTCTTCTCATTTAACCCTGTCAGCCACTACCCTCTACTGCCTCCTCCTTAGCCAGTTACCTACCCAGTTTGCTATATCCTCAGCCATTCCCAAATCCTCTTTCTTTTTTAGCAAGCGTCTGTAGGGTACCAAATTGAAAGCCTTGCTAAAGTTGAAACAACAAATCCATAACGTGGCCATATGCAATTTTGTTGTCACCCAGTCAAAGAAAACAATAAGGTTAGTCTGCCCAGACCTCCCTACCATGAATCTGCACTGCTTACTATCCTGGAAACCATTGCTTTCCAAGTAATCCACGAGATCCTCTTTGACCAGTAACTCCATCAATTTCCCTACAATAGAAGTACAACTGATAGGTCAGTAGTTTCCTGCTTGTTCCTTGCCCCCCTACCCCAACTCCATCAAGGGGAACTCCACCACCCTCCAATTCTGCAGAACCACCTCTGTTCTTAGAAAGCTGTTGAACAGACCCTCCAGGGGTCTGCTAGTTCAAATGAAAAAGAGGGATAAATGTTGGAATGGGTTCAAGAAACTGTGCTGATGTCTGACTGAGTTGACAAACAGAAATGGTGTAATATTTGTAAAACTGGAGTTAGAACTAAAAAGAGCTCCTTCTGTGGGGAGCATTGCATGACATCTACTGTTGGCCCTCACAGATTCAGAGATAACATTAAGGATCTCACAGGAATTAAAAACATTTGCTCCTTATCTGAGGTAATCATTGACGGTGTGGATTTTAATAACCCCAATACAATTGTCAGTGCTTTTAATGTCATGTTCTGGGACTGATCGCTTATACCATCGGCATAACATGGGCCCATCTACCACCACTTCAGCTTCTCTTTGTTTTCCCTCTACTAGGTCTTGATTCTGTTTCTTTAACCTCAGGGCAGTAAGAGTATCAAATATACTGAAACTGTGTATTGGCATTACCAAAAATAATGCAGGCTCTGATGATATAGAATGTAAATTGTTAAAAATGGCTACTCCATTTATATCAAAACCACTTACAGAAATAAATAGAATCTCTCTCACATCTGAGATTGTTCCAGCTGTGCAGAACATTGCTGGAATAGTACAAATCTTCAAAACAAGTGACCCTGTAAACATGTTTAAATGACTACTATGAGCTACCAGTTCTAGTCCCCTGTTGAAGCCTCAGTTTAGAGGTGAAACTGTTGGGACCACTAGTCTGGTTTGCATGACCTCCACTTTAGAGTGAGCATTCATATGCTATAGTAGAAAAACCAAAAACCCTGCACACAACTCCAACATCCAATGCTAGGACAGACTTTATGTCAGCTATTTAGTGCAACAGCAAGCTGGTCCAACCACCAAAGCCTCATAATGTCCTAGCATTGGACTTTGGCATTGTATGTGAGTTTTTTCTTTTTCTATGGTAACCATTTTCTGAACTGATGCACCAGTGACCCTAAGCTGCCTTTTCTTTCCCCCTCTATTCATATGATATATTTATTTTTAATGAACACACTTGGACATGGAAATCAATTGTTTTGTAATGCAGTTTTGCACCCCTGCTAATGAAATGGATTTGCCTGTATGTATTGGTATTTGTGTGCTATATGCACTTGTCTATGCCTTAATAAATAATTTTTTAAAACTAGATTATTAAGCTTCTTGCATCTAATGTTTTGCTCCACCTTGCTTTGTAGACCCTAAAAACATTGTCAGTAACTGACTAATCACAATTCTTTCTATCAGTTTCAGTTTAAATCATAAGTGTGCATAAAACCAAAAGGTTTATCACAAACAAGATTAGAAAATAAGATAAGACATAATTAGGACCAGATGAGCCAATAACATTACAATACCTCAATATCAACAATGTTCATTTACTCTTTCATTTTCATATTGTACGGGGAGCATTATGTGAAAAATACACAGTATCATAAATATGTCCCCCAAAGTCACAAAATAGCATACATTCCAGGATTGTATTCCTATTTGTGAAACTAGACGTATTCCCCCATATTGGAGTTAACCATTTATCTCTGGCCTTATTCAATGGTGGGTAGTTGAAAATAAGATGGCTAACAGTTTGTTTAATGTAAGGATCACATTTGCAAAAGAATATATCATTTAAATGATGTCTCTTGATCAAAAATGCGGCCCCTACCAAATATCCCATACAAATCTAATAATAAGCATTCTTTGTGAATCTATTTCACAACAATTTAGATATTTCTCATCTTTACTAAAAGTGTTCATATGACAATGCAATTTAATATTTGGTATATCAACCAATTTACTATACCAGATTCAATTTGGCAGAAGTTATCTGGTAAATGTTGTATCGTTGTTGCTACAAATGTGTGTGTGTGTGTGTGTGTATATATATATATATATATGTATATATGAGTGCATAATCCTCCTATAATTCCATGAGGCCAACTTGTTTTAGTGTTTGGTTCAGTCTTTCAAACCACAATACCAGATTATGATTATTGTTTACATTCTGGCCTACCTTGCTCCAGTTTCACGGTTTTATTCCATATGATTGCAATCCTCGCTGTCCTTGCTATGATTCTTGAGAAGCTAGTGCCTTTATACCTCACTGACCATATATCTCTATAAGACCTTCTGTCTCTAGTCCAACATGGGTTCAGGAAAGATCATGGGCCCACCTCAGCTTTAACTAAACTCAGTAATGACATTAGGCTGGCCAAGGACACTGGCCCATTAACCAGTGCAATGTTCATCAGACTCACTGAAGCATTTACCCTGGTTGATCACTCACTTCTCTACTCAAAACTAACCAACTTTGGTGTCTTGACTACTGCCACAAAAAGGGTTCTCTAGCTTTTCAATCACATGGGAGCAGTGCGCATATTTGTGGAATACATACAGAGGAGAGAAAGAAGTAAGTGCCTCAGCTGGGACATGAACCCAGGCTGCCCAGAATACTGTTCCAGTCATGCTAACTAGCTGCGCCACCAAGGCAACTGGAACCTGAGCTGTCTTGGAGTGAACATTACTCTTTCTCCAGTGCACAGCCTGGTGCTGCACAAATAATTACTACATTTTCAATCACATGGGTGTGGTGTGCATATTTATGGAACACATACAAACAGAGGAGAGAAAGAAGTAAGTGCCTCAGCTGGGATTTAAACCCAGACTGCCCGGAATACTAGGTTCTCTAACTAGTTGGATGGCAAAAAGCAACACGTTGTTGATCTCTTCGGCATCACACTCACCTGCATAAATGTTGATGTTCCCCAGAGATAAATAATGGGTCCCCTCCTATTCCCATATTCCCATGTATATTAGCTAGTTGCCAGATGTTGCTAGCTGCTGTAACTGATTGGTGTATGCTGATGATGTGAGCTGATATCACTGGTGCTGATATTTCAGAGATACAGTTGAACCTCAATATATGTTTCACCTACATCAATCATAGTTGCTCGACAACAAACTTCTTTTAAACTGTAAAAAGATTAAGGCAATGCAGTTTGGTTCCAGGACTCAACTCTGGTCAGGCCTGCATAATCTCTATCTGTCCTGTACCGAATGTTCCCTGCTGGAAGAAGTTAACAGTTTCAAATACTTGGGGATCACAGTGGACCTCCTCAATGTATTTATCCTTTCATATTGCATCAGTCTGTAAAACTGTTATCGCTAAGCTGGGCATAGCCTATAGGGTTAGATGTAACCTCTTCCCCAAAGCATGCAAGGCCATTGCACAGTCTGCTTGGTTTTACCTATGGGCAACTAACCATTCTTGGCATAGGTAAAATAAACCTTTCAAGATGGGATGTGACATACAACAGTATCTGTCTCTTTGCCCTGCCCCACACACACACACACAACACAATAGCTTACCCACCACTGGATGCTCAACACTGCCCTGGGATGGCTATCCCTGCAGTAAAGTGCACTTTTCTCCTGGGCTGTTTTGTGGGAAATATTGCTTTGACCATGACCACTAAGTGTGCTGCCAGACCATTTACAATATTCATTGGCATCTTACCTATTGAGATCTATGTGCTCTCCTCTAGTCCAAGAACAAGATGTGATAAAAATAATTGGACAGGTTGTCTTTGCCTATTATGCTCCCAAATATTGGACCACCTTGCTTTCTGCTGTATGGTGTACTCCCAATCACCTGCATTTTTGCAGGGTTCTTAAGGAATTCTTGCTCCTCTTTAGTACTTGTTCCTCTGCTTAATTATGTTTTACTACTACTACCATTTGTGGAGCAGACTTGTATAGTACCTTGCATTTTATGTGTTGCTGCCTCCTACTTCTTATGACTGAAGTTGCCACTATATTTGCTAGCTATTGTTTCCTGGGTGGTCATGATTATACTACAGTTGCTGCTTTTCTTATTGTGCTCTGCTTTTAGATGTACAGTAATTGTCAAGTTTAACTATAATAACATTACCCTGTCTTGTGTTACTACTGTTTAGTTTTATTCTGTTGGAGCTGTTGTTATTGTATTGTATTCTTCCAGGTCATGCATGGAAATAGCTATCCTTATGCCTAGTGCACTTACTTGTGGAATAAAAACAAATAAATATCCACCAGCCATACTTCTCTTAAAAGTATGCAATTTCACTGATTGATGTGATTGTGTGTGTGTGCTTACATGTATGGAGGTAGGTCAGATTGCATTGGCTGACCCTCCAGCTATAAAAGTGAAGTATTTTCTTACCCCATTGGCTCCCTAGCTTCACTGCCAATGGACCGTGGGACAATTCCTGCAATCTGATTTGCTAAGGACCATTCCAAAGCTGTGATAATGTCTCATGGCAATACCACAGTCTGGAACATATTCCCTCTAATGGGTTCTTTATGTACCCATAATCAATTTGATTACTGCAACAATACACTTGAGAATGAATAATATCATTTGAATGATGACACTTCTTCGGTGGTTGAAAGCACTCAGCTGTGCCTCCTGTCTCCCAGCACACCTGAGGTGTGCTGTTATCCCATGATAACACACCTACTAGTGTGTATTATTGCTTCATTACAAACTGAATTATAAAACCATTAGAAAGGCACTATTTTTTTCTATCAAACTTTTTCTCCCCAGAGCCTGGTCAACCCCCTTTGCCCCAGCCTATCCCCAAACAACAGCCACCCTTCCCCAGTAATCACCAGCCAAGAGATCTCCATGGCTTTCCCATCTTCACCCCCAGTGTGGCCAGGAGATGGAGGGGTCTCCTCCTCCCTGTGCACATACATCCAGTAGTTCTCGGAGTACTGGGCAGCAACATGGGTTGGAAGCAAGCCAGGCATCATCCTCTGGCTTGGTCTTCACATTTTCTGTCTCCATGGCCACTGGTGTTTAATGATGTAACTGTGTGTGCATTTGGAAACACACATGCACTGTGTGTCATTTTGCTAGAAATCCCAAGATTTTGGAAAACCAACTGCCCTGCGACCACACCTCTACATGGTGGCAGTATTGGAGCAGTGTGGTAAGCCCCCTTCCCCACTCAATTGGATGCTTAATCCTCTTCCCCATGGCAGACCTCCAGCAGCTCAAGTCTGCTTCCGAATCCAGGCTGCTGGCATGGATAGCGATGTGGCATCCAGAGCCTCAACCCTCTGTGCCACTGGGCCAGCTATTGGAATAGCATTATAATTTGGAGGAATCATTTAATAATGCTAAAAGAAGCACTGCATGCCTTAATGTTAGTTTCTTACTTTATGAGCTATTTTATTGTCCCTTCCTGCTTTTACATATATTTTGCTGGATTTTTAAGCTACTATGAATGGCTTTATTTATCTGTTGTTATGTCACTCTGCATGGTACTATGAGCCTCTGGGGAAGGGCAGCTTATAAATAAAGGTACTACTACTTCTGAGAAACTTTGAATAATATAATAATTACACAATTCAGCTTTTATGTTATATATTGTCTGCATTTCTCTCTCTTTGTTTTTCATTGCTAAGACATTTACAAGAAAACATGGGCCCAATTACTAGTCACAGTCATGGGTGGTGGACATGAGGGACAGAACGAGACTCCCCATTTCTGCCACCCTGAAAACTGCTATACATGAAGCTCATGCAGCTGCCAGGGGAGGAGTCTCTCCCAGCAGCTACGTCACAATGCAAAAGATAGTCTACAGATGCCTGTCAAAAATTAAAACTGCTACCACCATGGATGTTTGGGTATATATTTGTTCTGTTTCTTTGCACAGTGCCATTCCCAAAGGCCATGGCATAAGGTGCTACCACCTCAGCACTCCCCAGTGCCCAACATTGTACCTTATTCCCTGTTAGTGAGATGGGTCATTTTTATGTTTCACATCCCACACTACTCTTCTCTCGTTTTGCAGTGGCCCTCTGACCAGTTTGTGTTCCAAATGCAATGGCTGGTATTCAGTGGAACTCAACTCCCTAGCCCCGCTTCCCCTACATGATTACGTTTTCCACAGGGATCCTCATTCATCTTGGTCCATTAACAAGTCCTGACACAGCTGGTGCACTCCTGCAGCCCCCAACTTCTTCTCACGGGAGCTGCTGTGGAGTATGGGTAGCTATTATTGGGGGAGGGGGTCAGCAAGCATTTGTGCATTCTACAGCAGTTCATTAGCTAACAGATCTGGCCCCTTTCCCTGTGCATGTGCAATAACCACTGCATGTTTGCAGTGAAGGAGTGTGACCCCTTCTGTGTTGCACAAAGGGGTGCACATTACAACAGTGTCCCAAAGTGATCATTACTACTATAGGACTTTGCACCACTCAGTTGCTACTATGTATAAGGCCCCAGGATCCTTGTCCTCTAGACAGTTCATCTGTTTCGGCTGCCTAATACTTAACTGAAATCATAATCCTTTGTGACATAACAGTTTACTGGTATGGAAATTATTATGACAAAAACAGACTGTGAGTTTAAAAAGGGTTAAACAGCAAAGTGGATCAACCGTAGGAAGTAAGGGTTCTGTTTCCAAGTAAACTAGCCTAGTATTATATAAAACAAAGATATGAATACTGACATGTATAAAATGTAAGATGGAGTTTGTCTAAATACGTCTTTCCGAGTTTTCACGAAGTGAATAAGGGTACTTAAAAAATACCAGTACATGAGGAACGAGGAATTTGGTACCAAACGTTTCTCCAGACCCACACAGGAAACTGATTTAAATGAAGAGACGTAATGGCAGAAAACATTCTTCAAATATGGAATAGTATAGAATTTGAACATATGTAGAGATACTTCAGCTTCACCATTTTAATCTTCTGCATAAATGCCAGACAGCAAATTCTAATCTAGTGATATACGGTATAAGCACACCCAAGCGCCATAATTATGAAATAACCTCATGTCACAAAATGTAGAACTATAGAATCGTAGAATCATAGAAACCTGCCGGCAGAAAAGGACCATACAGCCCACCGAGTCTGCCCGAAAGATGATAGCCTGTCATATAATTAAGCAGTATTAAAGACCACACAGTTACAAGAAACCCGCGCAGTAACGTACATTTGTTGTTATACCTGGGGAACCAGAAATATGTAGTTTGCTATAAAAATTAATTCCTTCAGGAGGCTTACCCTTTCTCTGTCCAGAGATGAGCTCATATGTTTTACCCAAAGATTTCTGAAACAATACAGTAGGATCACTTACAGTCATATCTGTTCTATAACTTCCTCAGCCAGGTTGTGGGAGTTGATAAAACACGACCAGTTGGGATCACGCCATGTAGAAGATCGGGGCTCTGAAAAGATAAATCATATATAAATCCAAACTGGTTCATTGCTCAGATTAAGGCTACATTGATTTAGTAAATTATTAAATGTTTTACCCGAAGCATAGACCATACAGGGGCAGAGAAATTACTTTCAGAAAAACAAATCTGAATGTCATTGGAAGTATTTTTTTCACATAAATGGTTTTACTACTAAAAGCAAATCCGTCTTTGAACATATGTGGCAATGAGATCTTCAGCTGAGCGTTTTGCTTAATAATAATAATAATGATAATAATGGCAACCATACTTCTAAATGTTGCTTTTTTTGGATTGCTGCATGTATTTGCTTAATTTCGGTGGCGCTTTTAAGAGTAACTTGCTACATAGCATATACATATTGCCAAACAAAGACAGGCAAACAGCTTTTTGTTTGCTTCAATATGGGAAACGAGGCGTATATATCTAATTATTCAGGGACTTTTTCATGCTGAAGAAATACAAAATCACAAAGTTATGTTCTCAGTAAACGCCCCCATTTTGTTCACCTTACTGTATTTATGGTAAGGAGTGCGTATCAAAAAAGTGTTTAGATGGCAAATGAAATAACCCGTTTCTACGCAAACGTTCAACCAGTTTTCTGAATTCACCGACACTGACAGGGCTTGTATTACAGGCGTGCACAACAGTTCCTTCTATACTGCAACTGGCAACCCTGTGTTTTCCTCAAGGCATGCGAGTGTCAGGATTAAAAGTACATTATTCTCATGCAAGATGTTTTTTTTTGTCTGTTTCTTTTTTGTTAATCGATGCGCATCTTTAAAAAACAATGAACACGAAACTACGGCAGTTTGTAAGCCTGACAATATCAGTTCATTTAAAGCTCAGCAATACATAGTGCCATGTAGCGAAAAAAGGAATCATGAAAAACAGAGAGCAAGTAGTATATCCAGTCAGTCTGGGACTCATTCGAACAACAACAGCCTAATCCCGGTCGTGTCTGAAAATAGTCATTGTTATGGCTAGCGCACCTACCCGGTAAACAAAAACTAAATAAAAATAAATAAATAAATAATTGTTAGAAGGTTGATAAGCTCGACGGCGTCCCTTCTATTACTGTTGCAAGTAGCAGAAGCCCCTGGATCGCGCCTCTCAGGGCTCCCTCCCCACGCAGCACTGCAACATTCCTGGATGGCGTTGATGATGATGATGATGATGCCCCTGCTGTTCCAAACCCGAGCTAAGAGGGAGCTGAGCAGTGTTGATGAAAGCCGAGTCCGGCTAAGAAGAGACTTGCGTGGAGGACCAGCTCACGTCTTGCAAAGCTCTTTCCTTAAGTACAATCAGTGTACAGGCTTTTTACTTGAAGGATGTTAACTCTCATACAGGAACCCTACATTCTCCGGCACCGTTTCTTGACTACATGGATAAGAGCCCTGAACTGAGGCTAAAATGATCCTTATGCAGTTATATCAAGCATGCAGTCACAAAGCGACTGGCATTTATGCTGCCACTTTAGACGAAGATATTTATTTATTACCGCGTAGCAAGAGCTCTTTTGCATTTTTAAGTACGAACAAGCCTAGTGCAAACATCATTTACTGTTGCAGTTGCTGGACTGCTCAGAACGCGCAGTTTCAGATTTTACTTTGCTGTGTACTGCATCCATCCAATTCAGAATACTCACAAATAGTTGTAATAAGCTATATGGATAACTGGAATACAAATGAGTTTCCCGAAGTTTTAATGCTTAGGAACACTTGATTTCCATTTCCTAAAGCCTCTGCTGTATATTTATTATCCCTTTACTTTTTCTATATATAATATATATCTTACACACATACAGTGGAGAAGTAGTTTAGGAAGAAATTATGTATTCTCCAACACACACACAGGTACACACACACACACACGATGAAGCAACAGCGTCCCGTGTATAAGATAGAAACATCATACTGACTTAGTTCATTGGACATCCGATAAGGCATTATGCACTATAAGCGGTCGGACAATTTATTTCATTGTTAGTATCATTTTGTACGAACTATCAAATTTGATTTTTAGTGCATCTACATTGTATTACAGCAAATACATTGAATGTAAACGGAAGTTCTGTAGTGACTAAACTTAAGTTTGCCATATTGTGTTCGGTGCTTTAACTTTCATAAAGAGGAAAACTGAAAAAATAAGGTTCCACCCTAAATGTCACTTCCTTTCAAAATCTCAAAATCTTGAAGCCTATAGCAGCTCCTAGACGATAAAAGATAAGCCAGTCCCTAAATGTCATTTGAAGAAATTCTTCCAAAAGAAAAGCACTGATGCAATAAATCTGCCTTGAGTATCAGATTATTGAGTATATAAAATCCTGACATGTAAAACTTAAAGGTGTTTACCTTGTCATCAGAATGTAAGCTAATTATCTTGGGCAAGATGTAGCTCTCTATTGTCTTGTTGCTTAACTGCCTATGCCCCGCCTCTGGTGGCAGCCTAAAACCTGGCGCCTGGCTAAAACAAACGAAAGGCAGCCCTGAGCCTCCACTCAATCCAATTAAGGCGGACTTCAGCCACTCTCTTACGTGTACATCCAACAAGATCGGTGCTAAGACAACACTAGAATATTTGGCAAAAAATATTTGCCTCCCCTTCTTTTTTTCAGCCGCCGAACCATGTCGATGAGCCCTAAGCATACGACTCCTTTCTCAGTATCTGATATTTTAAGTCCCTTGGAGGAAAGCTACAAGAAAGTGGGCATGGAGGCTGGTAACTTGGGGGCTCCCTTGGCAGCTTACAGGCAACAGCAGGTATCTCAACCGACCATACAGCAACACCCCATGGGCCACAATGGGACTGTGACTGCTGCCTACCATATGGCAGCTTCGGGAGTCCCACAGCTCTCACATTCAACTATGGGGGGCTACTGCAATGGCAATCTGGGCAACCTTGGCAATATGAGTGAGCTTCCCCCCTACCAGGAGACGATGAGGAACAGTGCTTCGGCCACGGGATGGTATGGGACAAACCCAGATCCGCGTTTCTCTACTAGTAAGTACAGCTGGAAACTACATAGAAAGAAAATCACAATTCAGGTTACACAAAATGTTTGTGTAGGTACATGTGCGTGCATATCTATCTATCTATCTATCTATCTATCTATCTATCTATCTATCTATCTAATATTTCTCTCTCTCTCTCTCGCTCTCTCTCTCTCTCTCGTGTGTGTGTGTATGTGTTGCCTTTTAAGTATGAGTACAAATTGTGTTGTTTATGATGTTGTGTGTGATAATACATATACAAACCTTTGCAATGAAAAAATAAAAAAAAAATACCCGACAAAAAAGTTTCATTATTGCAACTATTGCTAGTGAAAAAACGCACCTAAAATGTTACCTGTTTACTAAGGGAGCTCAATATATATTCTCTAAAGAAAACGGAACAAATGTTTCAGTTTTGAACTAATGCCATTTATTGAAATCTATATTCCCCATTGTTTGTTGTGTGCATATATAAAGACATTTAGGTAACACATTTATGATCTAATGCAAGATCTGAGTTTTCTTTTACAAAAGAAGGGAAATAATGACATTATGTAACGTTTTTATCTCTGCCTAAATGTTGATGCATACATATTTTATTCCCCTAGTGAACATTTGTGTTCACCTCTTTCAGTATTCTTTGGGCCCTTGATTATACCGCAAACGTCCATATATCTTACATATTAACTTTTAATATACATGAATTTGTTGTTAGTAAATTATTCATATAAAATATAGTTTTGTAAGATTACTTTAACAGTCACATTAGTCAAAGCTGAATCTACCTAATATAACAAAGATAGGTTAAGCTCATGTTTTAAGTTTTTTTTTTTTTTTTGAAGAGTGTTTTGCTTGCATACGACTGCTTTAAATGCAGTATCAAACATATTTTGTTGTTTTTCCATTATTTGGTTTTAAATCCGTACTATGAAATTCTCACTTCCAGACAAATATGTTGAAAGAAGCTAATTTTTTCTCACAGGAGAAACAAACTTTATTTAAACCACTGGATATGGAACTGTAAGCTTTCAATGTGTTTTATTTTCATTGTATTTTACAGGTTTGATTTTTAATTTAAAATCGGCATCAGTCAATAAACAACTGTCATCACAGATATTATAACAGATTTTTTTACTGCAGTGCATGACTGTAAATGAGACAAGCATATAATAAAGTAGAACGAGACAGTCCTAGCTCCTACTGTTTTCTCATATTTGTATCTGTCTCCCTTGTAGTTCCCAGCTTCATGGGGCCCACTTCTGGAATGAATATGGGCGGAATGGGCAGCCTAGGGTCCCTTGGCGACGTTGGCAAGAGCATGGCACCTCTCCAGAGCACTCCAAGGAGGAAACGCCGGGTTCTTTTCTCCCAGGCCCAGGTTTACGAACTAGAGAGGCGCTTCAAGCAACAGAAATACCTCTCAGCACCTGAAAGAGAACACTTAGCCAGCATGATCCACCTTACTCCCACTCAGGTCAAAATCTGGTTCCAGAACCACCGCTATAAGATGAAGCGTCAGGCCAAAGACAAAGCTGCCCAACAGCAGATGCAACAGGATAACAGCTCCTGCCAGCAGCAGCAGTCTCCTCGGAGAGTGGCAGTGCCAGTTCTTGTGAAGGATGGTAAGCCTTGCCAAGGAGGCTCCAACACACCAACAGCAGCTATTCAGACTCATCATCAACAGCAACAGCAGGCAGCTGCAGCCATCACAGGGGCTAGCAATGGCAGTTCTCTGGGACAACACCAACCGCATCAAACAAACAGTGCAGGTCAGTCTCCAGATCTAGGACAGCACTCGGCCAGTCCTTCAGCTCTGCAAAGCCAGGTTTCCAGTCTGTCTCACTTAAACTCTTCTAGTTCCGACTATGGCACTGCCATGTCTTGCTCAACCTTGTTATATGGCAGGACCTGGTGAGAGTGGCTGAACACAAAGTTCCAAACACTTTGCCGGGTAGTTTCTGCAAGATTCAGAAAATGGAGTGCTTTGTTGGTGCACTGTAGATTTTCTTCCAGGAATCTGTTATACGCTGTGTGAGCCATGCTTTAGATGATGGAGGACGGTGACTAAGGAGCGGACGGGAGGATAGCAACGTTTTGCAAAGACTTGCACTGAAACCCGCACCTTTCCCACCTTTTCTACTTAGAGCATGTGTATATGTAAATACAAACTTTTTGGGTGTGCAAACTGAAGGAGATCACCCCAAAACGCAACAGGAACCCCCCATGGCAAGGCCTGTGGAGACATTCATCTTATTTAACACATGCTTGGAATTGTATTAGCTTTTAATGTGATTGGTAGCTGTATAATTCTGTAAAAGGTTTGGACTAAATACCTAGTTTTAGTAGTATGTCAATTATGTTGTAAAATACGTTTTTATGGACATTGAAGGGTGCATGTGCAAGAGTTTGGCATGGTTATATTGGTCTGCGCCGCGCATCTTTTCTGCTGTAACTTATATAGATATTTGGCTTGAATATAGTTAATAAGAAGCTTCTAATAAATAAATTATTAAAAAAATTAGTAAAGAATGTCATGCAGTATGGGGTACGTTTCTTATATGGCACCAAGCCAAGTGTTATATTATTTTGTGCCTATAGGTAAACATGTTATAGTTAATAGACTAAAACATGCAGTTTTTAAACACACATTTAATTTAATGGGAATGTTTTCTAAAACAATAAAATCTGCGCAAGCTATGTCAGTTCAGGGCGACACAAATTAAACTGCGCTATTGAAGCAGTCACTGAAATCTAACTTTAACACAAAACCAGATTGATTTTTGAACATCTGTGATACAGAACTGGAATTATTCCAGCAGACCATTGTCGTGTGCATTTCCTTATTTCTTTGTTATTGGGAAATTATTGCCCTGTATTCTTCTAGTAACAATTTGACCTGATGTTATTTAGATAGAAAGCCCAGAGTTGCAGGAGCCTTCAGAACTCGCATTAGTGTGTGATATAGGGCGGTTTCAAGTCAATCAGTGAGTGCAGTAGTTCGGATAGTATGTATCAAATATACACAGACACTGCACAAGGTTCAAACGGAACTGGAAGAACTGAGAGCTGTGATTTATTGACTTTGCCAAGATGAGCAAAGTCCATAGAGCTTAGTGTTGTTTCAACCCCTGCACTAAACTGATCAAATGATCAAACGTTCCTTTCAGATGGTTTAGCTAAAGAAGAGGGCTTAAGGTCAGTAAAATGCAACAACCTGCTCCTTTAGAAAGTTATATTTATGCTCACTGAGTGGAGTAAAAAAAAATCAAAACCCTTAAAATGTGTAACAGCCTTTTTTTCCTTGTCTAAGAAGTAGGCTTTCCTGGGACCTCATGTATAAGTATTTGTTGTGCCTGACAGCAAAACAAGAACGTGTGTCATTGGTTGGAACTGCAGTTTGGGACCAGTATTTCAAGGTAGAAAATACATTTTGTGTGATGCAGTGTCTGCCTAATATAAAAAACAAGAATGACCTAAGGTTCAGTAAATGTTCATGTGCATCTTCAGTATTGATACTTTGGCAAACATATAAGTAAGTACCCATAAGGTGACACTTTCTGTGGTCTGATAAACTGCAGTGAAGATGAAATGATATGTTCCAAATTACTGAAAAAAGAACGTACTTTAACGTTTGGTTTGATGAACAACTTTCCTACTCTGCTCAACACACCTTAAACAAACCCACCAACACATTTCCAAAGCAAAAAGAGACAACAGATTTGAGTTACACAGTGTTTGAGAAAGCGGTAGGGGGAAGGGGGACGTTTGTAATTTACAGATAAGCTGTCAGAACTATCACATAACTAAGAGCTAAGAACTATTTCAGAATCATATACGTTTCAATTCAATTATTATTATAATTGTGTTTGTTTTCTTTTGTGGAATATTGTTTTTAGGCCTTGTAAAGTCTCCAAAAGTTTAAAAACAAGATTATAACTGATTGCAGGAATACGATCAGTATTAGTGGTAAGAAGTAATACTATAAGTAGTATTTTTAGTAATTTTTATTTATACAGCGCCCATCCTCCTAGGCTCTGGCGCCTTACAAAACAGGGACAGTTAGCATAAAACTACACAAATAAATAAGCATAACATTAAATAACATAAGCCACAGTAAAGTAACAGTCGGGGTACGCACTCATCTGGAAAATGCCATTCGTGTTTTGGGGCTGGTTTTGCAAAGCAGATACAATTTCCATCCAGTTTTAAAACAGGAAGGTGAATGGGCTTCTATGATCTCCCGTGAAAAGGCGACCCAGAGAGCTAGAGTTGCTACAGTAAATGCCGCATCCTAAGACTGCTTCAATTAATGTAAATATCACTTTAGCCCTGAACATCTAATTTAATGGGCATATGGAACAAGGGGATTAGATATTTCTTTTGACATGTGAACGAAGGGAATAGACAATATAAAAATTGATATTCAATACTTAACAACCACAAGGCAACATGTTCCAAGACGTATGTACTTTGTGGTGTTAGGTGTGCATTGCCTTATCTTCTCGAAGTTATATTTCGCTCCTACGACAACCTCGTTTCTACAGTGTGTCCCTGATGTCGGCTTAGTTTAAAGTCTGTTTACTTGCTACTCAAAAGGTAAGTTCACCTCAGTATATAGCACTAGAGACCAAGTAAACACAATTCAAACGGCATTTACATATCAATCACAAGAAGTACAAACAATGAGACTGACCTTTAACAATTGTATAGATTATTTCATTAGATTTTATGATGCCCTTTCTTCATAAACTTTCTTTGAGAGCAATGATGAAACAGTAATTGAGGTTAAGTATTCACAGACCGGTTTAAAATCTGTGGATACTGAAAAGCATGACGGAGTGCATCTCTGGTCTATTAAATGAAGACTAGTTCCATTTCTTAAATGCTGCGTTCACATTCCTGTGCAAATGTCACTCTTTAACATACGAATTATATATAATCTCTAGGAAGTTTAGTTCAAGCCACCACCCCCACCCTCCATATATATTTTTTTGCAGTTAATAATTTTTATTGTATTTTTCAGCACAGGAAAAATAAAACATCACAGCAACATTCAAATATTACACATAGAAAGAAAGGCATTTAGTAGTACAATTATATTGCAGTAATAACAAATAGCATGAAAAGATCACACGTGCTTTCGTTTTACAGCAAATAACAAAGGTCAGATTATCAGATCAGAGAAGGGGAGAACCCTCCTTATACGAGGTGCCTAACATCCAAGTTTGGTTCTACGCCATCCAGCAAATAGCAATACTTTCCAGAATATCTCATCTGGCAAAAAATACCTTGCACTATTACTATGACATGTGGCCCTCTCATAGCTCCTCGCCTTTATGTAAAGCCCTAGATGGGCCTACGCATAACTCCCTAAGGTACGCAAAGACCCCCTATCCCTCCCCTTATCACACACCGCACTCAAGATCGCACATATCGGCCACAGGCTTCTGAGGTTCATTAACTACCATAGTAGGTCCTGACTATTTCTAACCTAGTTAGTCCAAATAGTCTTTTATTAATTTCAAGACACACAGTTCTCCTGGCTAGGTCTGGATTCACCTATTTGGTTTTGTAATGAGCCCGAACGATATGGGATTTAGGACCCCGCCCCCTCATATAATTAATGTAAACTAGTGGTCTGAAAAACTCAACGGAATCAGTTCTAAAGCGGCCTACGTAATTTCTAGCATGCATTTTTTTGTTTACTTTGTTGTTTTTTTTGTTTTTTTTTCCCCCCCCAAGACAGCTTAGTTGAGATACAACATCTCATTATATATGGGGACCTCATCCATTTCAGAAGCTGGGTGGACTGGAGCAAGGGAAGGTTAAGTCACTTGTCCAAGGTCAAAGAGTGAAGACTTGTCTTTAAATTGGTTTGAACCTGTGATCTCCTGGTTTACAAACTGGTGCTCTAACCACTAGATCGATCGCACTACTTCCTCACTGTGCCAGTATACAAGTTGTCCAGAAGGAAACCCGTAACATCCCTTTCTCAGTGAAATCCAATGGAATCCTGCGTTTTCCCTTTTCCTCCATTGGGTCCACTAAAATGTCTTGACTTATGCAAGGTCACACAGTAAGTAAGTAAATGCTCTAATCACGCCACCACATTGCTAAATATGTGTCTACTTTCAACTGTCTCAAACAACCAACTATGGTAACCTTTCATGGAAATACAAATGCTTCATGCCACCAGTTCACAATATTGTGGCATGTTCTCCATGTATACAGATCAGAGAGGAAACTTAGGCCAATTTGATTGTTCCCCGGAAGCAAAGCTATCTGTGGCATATCATGGAAACACGTATTTATATATACCTATACAATGGCTGAATACTGACTACCCTGACTGACAAATATTATAATTTAATTAGACAAAGGTTCTAATCATATTCATGAGGCTGAAAATAACTAGCTGAGGAATAAATTCATTCTAGCTTCTTCGGGGTGGGGGAGGGGGGCCTTCAGGAAGAACTTAAGGTGAACACTTAAAGTTCCCTTAATAATGTTAATCCTGCAAGGAAAGCCATTACAGTAACTTTCGCAACTTGTTTATATCTACCTGCTCCCTATCAGAAGCAAAAGCGATTGCAATTGTATGTCCTTAATCATAAATAAAAATATAATTTCTTCTTAAAACTCTGACTTGCCTAAGGAACCGCCATATCCTGAATTTCGATCGATCAGTCTGGGCTGTCAAGAACTATGGGCATCAGGTAGGTCAAATAGGCATCTCCTATTAATAACTAAAAAGAGGATAAGCGCCCTCAGATCTACCTGGATGCCTGTATGTTTCAGGGAAATGGAGCGATCTACTGGAGCATTTTTTTCCATAGATTTGTAATGGTTATAGGGAAAACAGAGCAATTAGGCTTCCATAGGACACAATATAGTGTAATCTACAGGAAAATGCAGGAACATTGCCCTGACGTTACAAAGGCCTCATCCAAACCATTTTGTTTAGGGTTTTTTTAATGAATAAATCTTTTTTATTGAGATTTTCTTTTTCCATAAAGATCTTTATTGAATTTTAACAAACACTTGTCTACAGTACAAGAGTAATAGGGAAACCCCAATCTCATAGTCATTAATACACAAAAAATAACGTTGCATAAAACTGTCACAACCAATAATATGACTTAATGATTCACTTAAGTGAATAATTGTCCCAACAAATGTGTATGGTACACACCTCTAGTATTGGTAAAAGGAGAGAGAGAAGAAAATAAAGAGAAGAGGCACTGTGGAAGGGACTGTCACAGGGGTTAGTAGTTGGTCAATAAGTAAGTATCCACGGTGAAACTGGGGGGGGGGGGGGTAACAATGCTGTCAAGTAACCTAGAATTCTCTGTTACCGGGGTGAGATTTTCTAACACATGTGCATAAGGAAACACAGAACGCAAATAAAACACTTTCTGAAAGAAAGGAAAACAAAGCTATTGTGATGCTATAGTCTGGAAACATTATGGATACTATTCAATCAATAATCAGTAAAGTACTACTACTGCAGCCGCTGATGTGTCTGATCTATCCATCCATCCAGCCGGCCAGCCATCCAACCATCCTGCTAGCCAGCCAGCCACCCATCTCTCTCTCTCTCTCTCTCTCTCTCTCTCTCTCTCTCTCTCTCTCTATATATATATATATATATATATATATATCCTGCCTATGGTATCAATTGATTAATTCCTTAAATCGGTTTTTCTAGTTCACAACGGGTACTGAATCAACATAACACAAAACAACAACTGCTTTTGGTTTGATAGATTTTTTTTGTGAACAGATTGCTGCTACTGAGTTACCTAGAAAGACAATGTAGGTTATGTCCTACATCATAAATAAAGATAGCATTTCTTCTTAAAACTCTGACTTGCCGAAGGAACCTCCATATCCTGGATTTCGATCGGTCAGTCTGTCTGGGCTGCCAAGAACTGCGGGCATCAGGTAGGTCAAATATACATCTCCTAATAATAACTAAAAAGAGGCTAAGGGCTCACAGATCTACCGGGATTCCTGTATGTTGCAGGGAAATGGAGCTATCTACTGGGAAATTGTTTCCATAGATGTGTATTGGTTATACGGAAAAAACAGGGCAATTCGGCTTCCATAGGACGTAATGTAATCTACAAGAAAACGCATGAAAATTGCTCTGACATTACAAAGGCCTCATCCAAACTATGTTGTTTAGGTTCCTTTTTTATGAATACAACTATTTATTGAGATTTTCCAACACACGTACATAAAGAAACATAGAACAAAATAAATAATTTCTGAAAAGAAGGGAAACAAAGCTAGTGTGATGCAATAGGCTGGAAAAATTTTGGATACTATTCCAATCAATAACAATCAGTAATATACTACTACGGCAGCGTCTGATGTCTCTGATCTCCATCCTACAATATCTATATGTCTGTCTGTCTATAACACTGCCGATGGTATAAATGAATTGTTTAATTCCTTAAATCTGTAGTTCTAGTTCATAAGGGGCACCGAATCAACATAACTCAAAACAACAACTGCTTTTGGTTTGGTATATTCTATACTCCATATCTTTTGTGAACGGATTAATGCTGCTGAATTGCCTAGGAAGACAATGTTCGTGTACAGTTTTACTTTGTTGACGATAAAGAATATATAAACTGTAACAGCATATTTTTTTGTTTTGATATGTTTTGAGGGGTATAAGCTGGGACAATACATGTGCTGGTTTGCTCAGAATGCAAATTTGAAAGTACTGATGTCCAATTTAATATCGAAATATTTAAGTGACAGTTTTGTATGCTTTGTGATAATATGTCTCCAACTAACTGTGGCAGTGAATTTAAGGATAAATAAATAACGACACAGTGCCTTTATGCTTTATTTTGTTAGCTATGGGATAATCAGAAAATTGTTTATTAAACATATTTACTTCCTTAAAACAAGTAAGGGTTTCTTGTGCTACACTTCAAGTTGACAAGGTTATATACTTGATATTGCAAATTAAATCGCCCCTCACAATTGTAGATACGTTTTGATTTTTTCCCCAATGGCGATTTTGAAGTGGTATAGTTAATTTCAGCTGTTTATTGACCTAATTCAATTGGCATGTGCAGCAGCCATAAACCCTATTTAAACCTGTATACGGGATATTCAGATATGTAAGTGCATTATATTATTATTGATATGTATATGACTAGATCGAGAGAGAGAGAGAGAGAGAGAGAGAGAGAGAGAGAGACTGACTAACTGGAGACCGAGACACCGAGTCCACCAACAAACTTTATCTGTCTTGTGCACAGTTGTCCAATAAAGTTGGCCTACAGAAGTATCATATTGATTCCGTCATAATGTAATTTTGTGCAGTTGAAATGTTACGTCCACTGCGCAAGAAAATGAAGAATACAAATTATGACATATGCATTTCACTTATATTTCCTCATGTTTAGTTTGCAAAGGATGAATACCCACACCGAAAATACCGTTAAGAAATCAACATGTTCAGGGTTGTAATGTATGTCTGCAATTGTGTTTTTATTAGCCTGTACTTTCTTTTATTCAACTGAAAATGTTCAGTATGTTTCTGCCTTAAGGTAACATACGGGGTACTACAATCTAATCAATTATATATATAATGTTATTTAAGAAGGGACATCTTAGTCAGAATAGTACTTTCAATAAAGTGCATAGTTTGCGGGATATTGTATGGAATTTTCCTTAGCCAAAATTTAAATTTAAATTTTTTGCACACCAGGACATTTCCAATGAGACTGAATTATGTGATTCACAAGAGGCCTGGAGAAAGCAGTCAGGTAGCTACAAGTTCCTTCAGTTTGCCATAACACAACCTTAAAACATTCTTCATAAATGTAAATATTAATATCAAACTGTACCAATAATAGAAACATGAGATACCTATAACAGTTGCTAATAAATGTAACATTTAGGATCACAGATTAATAAAAAATAACTTCCTTCACTAAAGTTATTTATTACCAGCATCACAAGCATAACTGATATTTGATTTTATATTTTTGTTTATTTATTGGGGCGGTTGTAGGAGTCCATACTTGTCAAGTTACACTTTAGTAAGAAATCCAGTATTACAGTTGCTGCTAATACAGTAAAGTTAGAATTCCACAAAACCTCTATTTAAGGTTGTCTGCATCATCTAAATGTTGATGTGGGGAACGTTTGATATGTAAGAAGGGAACTGCCATCTGTACCTGATCCAAGTCTCCTGTAGTATTCAGCGTAGAACGATGACAGAGGTGAAAGTTTTCTAATACTATTTTTTTAAAGCTTGGGAACTAACATATATATATATATATATATATATATATATATATATATATATATATATATATACATACATACACACACACACACACACACACACACACACACACACACACTGATCGCAACATGTGGTATACAAGGAAATAATACAATCGAGGGGTGGAACAAGCCATGAAGTCACCAGCCCAAAGGGAGAGTGACTTTGATGAGTTTGTTCAACCCTGAGACGGTATAAACTCACGAGTATGCTGGACCAAGCCATCCTTTAGGTTGGAAAGTTTTTGCTGCGTCCTATATTTTGCCATAGTGTTGGAGGGGGTGGGAGGTGTAGGGTGGCTGTAACATGTTTTCTTAAGAGGCTTGTTGTATGTATTACTAGGGTTGTTAGTAGTATGTTGGGAAGTAACCTGTTATTATGGTGTTAATAACACATTAATATAGTGGTAGTACATATATAGTATACATGTATAGTGCTTGTTAGGTATTAATATGCTATTACGGTGTTAATAACACATTAATACAGTTTAATTAGCTAATTGATTATCATAATAGGGTACTTGACTACCATCATATAAGGGAAAATATATTATGGCACACACACACACGCACACACTCGCACCACACATTCATCAGGCATATATTACTTACAGGACCAGAAACATTTAATGGGGTGTATTTCAAAACTCCATATTTTTATATCAGCTGTTGCAGGATTATTAAATTAAACTGTATTGTTATTGTCAATCTCAGCATACAACTCATAAAATAAATACTATAGAGTAATGATTTGATTTGAGAGGAGGCTCTGAGCATTGGAAGACAAAATGAGCAAGCATCAATTCAAAACAGCATATACATTTATAAATACAGGGACTGGATGTTGAGGAACATGAACCTTTTTCCTGCCTCTGAAAGAGAGAGTCATTTAACTGTAATAGCATAGTTTTAAGAGTAGGATAACGATTTAGTATACTGAAGTGTATATAAACTAATTTACTGAAAAAAATCTATTTAAAATTGCACACAATGTAGAGAGATGGAAATCCATCCCACATTTACTACATCCAAAATTGCACTTACTGTAGTTTAAGAATTCTCTGTGCTTTTCTAGCTTGTTTGGCTCTTCATTTTTGCTACTAAATATTTTTTTTAATCATTATATGTGGTCATCCGCCACGCACATCTAAAGCTTGAAAGGGGTTCATATTTTGTCTGCTCTCAGATTAACAAAATAATGGAGCACTTAAGACCATCCATCGCTTACAAAAAACAAAAACTCTGCCAGAAGTGGTTGCGTTTTCTGAATCTTTTTTTTAGTATGTGTTCTGGGACAGATTTCGGGTTTGTGTTTTAGCAGGTGCTGAATGCTATACAGACAGCATGTGAACTGATAAGTACTGCAAAGGGTTACAACCTGAAGGATATAGCTGTTTTGTTTCCCACATGAAAGTCGTTAACTACATTCTATATATTTGAAGAAACCACCGAAAACCTAGAGCATTTGAATTTCGGGTGAGTGTTTATGAGGAATTATATGATCCCACACCATTGCAATTAGCACCAATAATGAAATATGCCTGTATTAACAGTTTACATACCAATCCTAGTAAATATGCTGGGTTTCTATTAGGTTTATCACTCTTATATTAAATAAATAGCATTTTAGGGCAGTTGCTTTGGCACAAATGCAGTGACTCTGGCCGCGCTGGTCAGAAGAAATATGAAACATTTCAAAATTGTGAGTCCAGTCAAGGAAGAGCCTTTCCCTAGGTGCCGTGCACGGCAGATTTAGAATGGTAAGGTAGTTATCTAGTTGAGACTTTTCGCAAATGACAAAAGTTGCAAAATAGATTGACCTCCCTGAGATGGGAAGAACCTGGTTACATGGGCCTGTACCCACCATCCTTTTTCAATACATTTTAAACAAGAGGATCCAGGGGAGTAATTCGGATTCAATACACATAATAAGTTTGGGAGTCTTATTTCCATTTGAAAATAGTCCCATTTGCAATCATAAGAGCCATGCATGCTGATGGATACAGCATGCCTTGCATTCAGAATAAAAATCGCAATAGTTATTTTGTTTACTAAAAACTGTCTCAAATCTATCTTTTATGTAAGACCCTTTTCTTCTGGCTTTATTAATATGATGACCTTATATCCTCCTAATCCAATACTCATGTTGAAAATGTGACTTAATTGGTTTAGCAAAACTGGCCTTGGCCCAATAGAAACCTCGCTGGTGCAAAACATGCACTAAAGTGCTTTGATTGAAAAGGGACGCTGATTATGATGGCAGTCTCTTAGGGTTAACAGTCATTTAATCAAAAGTACACTGGGCAAATAACTCTGTGGAAAATGCTTACTTTTTGTGCAGTATATGAAAACGGACTTACATGGAACAACAGCAGTAATCCACTATACATTTAATAAAAACACAAACAGTAACATTACTAAGAATATACTTCTATGCACAAAATAGATTTACTGCATAGCTGTTATTGTTTATAATTTTACAAATGCTTTGCGCATAAACTAATTGGTAAATAGGGTACATTCAGAGACAGAGAACACCACACTGACTGCGTGTGCCTGGAAGTTTATGAAATATCTAGGTAGAGAAGACTCTGAAAGCAAATATAATACTTCTACTATTACTAGTAGTACTACTAATAATAACAAATGCCACCTTCATATTATTGTAGAAGGAGGTTAAATGAAAAACACGAACAGTGTATAGCTTTATGTAATAATGTCGTCTGAAAGGTGCATACTGGTAAAAATACAAAGAAGTGTAGTCTTTTCTAAAAACCAATTACATTTAAGGGAATTATGTTGTGTTAAAAAATGGTTAGCATGCTTTAAAGACCAGACTTTCAAAGTAGCGGGTATATGGCTAGAATAGCCAGCACAGTTAAGTGAAAGTAATTACAGCTCCATTTTCATTGCATGCATTACATTTCCAGGTTTTAAAATGACATATCAGTTTTCAGCTGTAAGAAACCCCAATGAGTCAAACGTTTACTATGTTCTCTACAAAGACATATATGTCTGTCCGTCCGTATGTCTGACTGTCTGTCTGTCTGTCTCTGTCTAGCTGTATCTATTTGTATATACGAATGTATGCATTATTATAGGCAGATAAAGACAGACAGACAGACAGAAATCTGTCTATAACAATGTATGCATTATTGTATAGAGAAATGCATACACAAATCTTATAAGTATTAGTGGCTCAATAGGTAGCAAGCTCAGTTCTGTGACCGGAAGATCGGAAGTTTATGGGTTCTAATCCCACACCAAGTAAAAGGTGTGATACCTATAAATTACACTTATTGCAGTAGTAGGGAAAGGATGTTGCACTGTTGAGATGCCTTCCTTCAGATCAGACTTAAACCAAAGCCCTTTCCACCCAGTAGTGTAGGTAAGAAAATGAAATGTGTAAGTTAGAACCCTTGGTGCCACTTTGCTCCACCGCCCCCACAATTGTAGACATACCCATAATGATTACTAATTGTTACACAGACACCTTGATCCTTGTAAACCCCATATTACTTAGTTGTATGCATTTATCACATGTTTAACTGAAACAGAACACCACTATCATAGTATAACACCAGTAGGTGTGGATATCAGGAGTAACCAAAAACAATGTTCAGGGCCTAGAATGCTACCCCTGTCCTGTAAGCCTTGGATTAGTTAGTGTATGCATTTCTACACCCATACCCATCTCTGGTCACTGTCCAGTTGGAAGTTAAAGATCCCATGACACTTACAGAGCAGAGCATAGGCAGTTTCCCCGGTGTCATAGGCAACATCACCCCCCACACACACACACACACACCTGGAAACTAACTATTACAGATCAGTCTGTTTTCCTGGTTAACAACAATAATAACATATTTTGTCTGTCTTTCTGTCTGTACCTATCTGCACACAGGCATCCAGGTATGTTGAAAGCTAAACTATTTTTGTTTGTGCTTTCTAGATAAATCGCTTTCTAATTTTAAAAAGGAGTAAACTTAAACAACGTTTATTTGTTTACGTTTGTCTGTGAAATGCATTTTAACACTTGACTGGCATTGTAGCTGCAGAAAAAAGAAGACGCAGGGTCCATAGGGACCACGACCCTGTAAAAAAATAAACTTTTATTCTTCTGTCTACACACACACACACACACACACACACACACATCTGTATATCAGAATTTTAATTATAAGTATTGTTTTGAGAAATAAGGAAACGTAAACAGAAATGTACCAAATGAGAGGATACGTAGAAAGCTAGCTAGCTAGACAGACAGATAGACGAGTGCTTTGCGGAAGTTTAACACAGCCATGTTTAACCCCCCTCCCCCCAGCACTATCTTTCGTAGAACATTATAAACTACATTTTAAAATTCAAGAGTACTATTCTGTATCACTGTATTCTTTTCCTGGTTGCTTCATCTTCATTTTTATTTTAAATTTATATCGCCTGTATACTAGCTTTGCATTCTTAAAGATAGTTGTAATTTTAATTTAACCTGAAATTACATTTTACCATTTAAATATATTATGGAGTATTAAACAAATATTTTGTATGAAAATAGTTCCAATTTACATTAAAAATATGGTGTATTTATAGTTATTTTGAAAGTATTTTAAGTTGTTTTAATGATCTCATTTGATCTCCCTTTGCCTTGCCCGAGAGATTACTGGCGGATTAATAAACTTGTCTGTCATTTCCTGTTCGAAATATTTGAGATTTGCATATTAGTGCACAATTTCACATAATACACAGGTTCAAAAGTTGATATTTCTTATATAAATTGACGATTACCATGCTCACATGAGCCACTAATTTTGGATGGCTTAGAAAAGAATGTACAACATTTAATCTTTTCTGACAAGACTATTATTGTATACCAATTTAATAAAACCTACAGATTCAAAAGTTGTTATTTCTGATATTATTATTCGAATATAATTGCGCTCATATATGCCACTAATTGGGGGTGGCCTAGAAATAAATGTACGGTGTTCAGTGCGGCTTGACATCTGTAAGTAATCATTTCACATTGAAAGTGCCAGAAATAAGCTAACACTGTATTAAAAAAAAAGTAAATCAATGCCCCTGCCTTTTTATGCATCACTAGAGAGAGGAAGGCAACCAGAGAGTTAAAGGCCCCTTCATACAAAAACAACACTTACGGGTCTTGCAAAACATTACTGAAGTTGGCAGAGGCGATAACTGGTTATTTTAATATAGCGTCTGAGGGCCATATTTAAGCTTTATCGGGTTACCAGTGATACAAGAAACTCCATATAGTTGAAACGCTCTTGATGCGTGCACAGATAATTCCATCTTATCTTTCGAGTGAAGTTGCATAGGCTCATGATCTGACCAACTGTATTTTTTGTAAACTGAGCAGGATTTAAAGGCCAACGGCCAACACAACTGTTAGCAAGATCTCTGAAATGCACTACAGTAATAACATAAACAAAAACAGTAAAAACAACTGTGAATCGCGGTACACTACTTTATCAACTATTTTAAACATACGATGGATAATTTCAAATACTGAAAACTGTCTCACATTCTATACAGAACATACGACCCTGATTTACCCTGATTCAGGTCGTTGACTCATTCATTACCTGACACTTACTAGCAGCATAGTCAGTTTTATTACTTCTGTTTTTGCAGCATGCAAAATGTTTAACTTTCAAGCACTGCATTATGGGAAAGACCCAACAATACCTGCTTTACTCTTGTATTTCTCGTGGTTTTTAAGAAAGATTTCAGTTTCCACTGCACTCTGTGAACTTCAGTTATAGAATAATGCATTTGAGACCTTCTTTCTCTTTTATCCCTCACTTCAAGAGAGGTTCCCTGTTACTGGTGGAGAGCGGCACTCAAGGCAGAAAGACATTTTTCACATTTGTTTCAGATGATCAAGATGAAGATTTTAATAATGACGCATTAGCCCTAGTTTGAACAAAAAAGGAGATATATTGGTTCCTAAATAAATATGATACCACAGAGGGTATGTGTTAATTTTTCATGGCCGATGCAGTCGAGGTTCTGCGAGCAACAGGTACTAATCTGTTTATTTATTGTATTACATACATGGCTACAGGAACACTATTTGGTGACGCATTACTAAGAAATATATTCATATAGGAAAGGAAAAGAAGAAAAGCAAGGCAAGGGGGTTGCCATTTCACATTGATATCTAATTATCTTGGAAAAATCCAATGACTGCAAATCTGAACAACATAAGTATTTAAGCCCGTACAACATGTAGGTGTTGCAACGAAGCTGAGGCTATCCCACTGGGAACATGTTAATATATTAATAACATAAATAAATACATGTGGTATAATATGTTCAATGTTTCTGAACATACGATTGGTGCAAACATTTTGAAATGCATTCACCAGCATTCAGGGCATACTTATCCAGTATTGTTTTGTATCCTCGGTTTTCTTAGCAACAATAAAACAATAGCTTGAATTGAAAATGGCAGACAGCTGCTAGTCCTTTCCTTAAACTGGTGAAATTCCACCATCGCATCACAATGCATGTGCCCTCAAGACTCAGATTGTTCATTCAATTACACAAAGAACTGAGCTCATTTTAGTCATAGGTTCGATACATTGCAGATACCTTTAAATAGTATGCTGTATGGATACCGATTGTACATAGAACCTAATGTTGCTCAGTCTAGAGTTATAGTCTTGGAGTGCTATCCATGATCTAGTGGAGATAATTATGAAAATGTACTGCGTACATCTGTAAGAAAACCGACCCCATGTGAATGCCACTTTTCCAAAACATACATCTAAGTAAAAATTCTCAAGGGGAAATGTGGAAAGTTTGGTTTGCACGTTCATAAGGGACATCCCAGAACCACAAGTGGACATTTTTCTAATAAACATAATTTGTCCATACTTTTTAGAAGCAATTCAGCTACTGCCTGACACATACCATTTTAAGTTAGATATTAAACACTGAAACATTTGAAATTAAACATTTTTGTAACTGTTATGTGTACTTTAGACCGGTTCTACTGCATGTTGTAAGTACGAGATCTGTAAATTTCCTAATAGATTCTACTAGTAGCTGGTGACTGAGAACTGATTTCTTTTCTATTAAGCTTTAGCAGGTCATTGTTGAAGGTCTGTAGAATGACCAGGGATTAGATTTGCATCTCTTAGACTCCCTGTGTGGTCTTTGTGAGAAGCTTGTAACTGTTGAAAATGACTTGTTGGAAGCGTGTGGGCTCTCATCTCTCTCCTTTGACAGAATGATTGCAAAACCCAGACTGTTCCTGTACCCTTTATCACATAGATTCCACCTGAACCCAGAGCAATTAGGGCCTAATCTCAGTGCAATCATATTTGAGTTAGGATTTGTGGAAGTTTGTTTGCCTCAATTAAAATCCAACAGAAAAGTTTTATTGTGAAGGACAAAGACAACAAGCAAGGACAATAGGATTTTCAAGCTTTCTAGCAAAAATATGGTATTTCATTACTAAAATATAACATGGCAATTTCACTTAGTTTTCCTGATATCTAATGCACCTTTTAAAGTTCCCAATAAAATCGGACATACTGTAATGCACTAGGTCAGAACATTTCCAAATGTCACTGCTTACTTAATTGAAGAATGGATGCCATAGTCAGGAAACAGGCATACTCTACATACCTTGATAGTCCACTGAAATTATAGTATTATATAAGGACATACAACACAATACATTTCATAAAATTATTTCGGAATGCCGATGACAAGAATAAAGATGAATCATTCTAAGAGAGATTGAGTAGAACACAGGAAAATACATATTAACAATATGAGATAACAGTAGTAGGTAATAATGCAAATTATAATAAAACAAAATGCAATGCATTTACCTTAATTAATGTAAGAAATATTAATGATTACTTAGAGCTGTATACATTACAGACACATCTCACATATTTGATGACTCAGCAACTCGTGCATTTCGTCACAGAAAATAAGGAAGATTTATTTTTGTATTAAACTATGTTTGTAGGCTTTTAATTTGTTAGGCGTTCAAAATGTACAGCCCTAAGGTACTATGACAATGTGAGGAATTCCCACATCAACTTAGATAAGTGAAGGTATTCCTCTTTAGTAGTATGTCACCTTATTATAAAAAAGTCAATGACACAGATTTTACAAATGTTAATGCACAGTGGCCATCGCATTCACGATGGCTATAACTGATGAACGGTTCTATGGGATCTACTCCTATTCAAGGTATGCACCGTTTACGCATCCATTTCCATTGTATTTGCTTTGGGCAATGTGCATGTAACTAAATCTCTCTCTCTCTCTCTCTCTCTCTCTCTCTCTCTCTCTCTCCATCTCTCTCTACATGTAAATAAGTGCTGAATAGGGACAGTATTTTGTTTCATCTGCAACATTAACAGTAAAATTTAGAAAGATTTAATACTGCAAAATAGCATAGTGAAAATAATTGTGTATATATTTTATTAACCACTTGAATTCCAATATTTTAGTTTGTCCCCAGACACTGGGTTCCCAGTTAAACAATATAAAATCAAATCTTAATGTTGAATAATAATAATAATTAAAAAAAAAACACCTCTTCTTTGGTAGCTGACATTTTCACAGAAGTCAAGCTGAACAACAGTATAGCAACTATATCCCACAGTGAATGCAGGGAAGCAGTATAGTGACACTCAAAGAATTTTGCAAGCTGGCAAACATCTTTGTATTGCACTGTACTATTTTATGCTAATTTTGAAGTTAAAGCATTTTGCTGATACTGTACATATAGTTTTGTACATACCAGATTATACTATACAGTCACTCTTGTGTACTGCTGTAATCATTGTTTAAACATTGGGTTATCATTATCATGGTGAATTTTATTTTGCACTCTTCTGGCAAAGTAGCAATTGTTCACTCAGAGAAGTCATCATCAATAGAAACAAACACTACATATACTATTAAAAAAGCAGCCTGGAGGTTGATTAATATAGTGCCACTGTCAATTGCAGAATCATTTGATTTGTTTTGATTGTACTTGAAAGCTCATGTAACATCCAACCTGTACAAATAGTGCAGTTATTATGTTCAGAATTCCTGACAATAGGAATTGTTGAACTCTGCAGTACATCAATATGGTACAGTATCCCTCAATACTACTGTATTTTATAACTCACTTCAGTCTGATGGGTCATGCATAAAATGTAATTCTGAACTAACAACACGATTAAATCATGGAATGGCATGCCCAATCAAATATTTTGCATGTAACAGCAGAGCCATTACTGTGAAAGGGGAGTAAGATGTGTTATTCTCAGAAACTATGTAGTATGAGTGCGTGACTGACTTAAGCTTTCATGTGGAATACTTCATGTTGCTTACTGGTAGCAGAGGCAGGTTAGAAATGGTTAGAGGAGACTTGCCAACTCCCTGCACCAAACAGAGGTGCCACCAGGCTGGGGCATGACAGGAAACATGACCTGGTAAAAATCTGTTGTGCACCACTAAAAATACTCAAAGTTGCCAAATAGTTTAGACTTAAACACCGCCTAGTACCCTATGCATATCTCTACACAGTTACATACATTTTTTTTTGGGGGGGGGGTCATCCTTCGGAACCCCTTTGCCCTTCAAGATGCAGATTCTGTCTTATTCTGTACATTACAGTGCAAAAGGAAAAATTCATAGAAATCATGTTGCTCAATCAAGAGGAAATGTTACAACCCTGAATGCACTTATTCCAACAACATTAGGAGCTTTGGTTTACGCATTAATATTTCCAATATAAGCTCTGTTTTTATCACACACTTTCCCACATTTGAGTGAAACAAGACTGAGTGGTGATGTACCCCTGTCCAATAACAAGATTTCTATAGGCTACCTGAACTCTAGTCATCCTAAAGTCACACCTTGTACCACAAAACAACTCTCACTGGTTCACAAGGGACGTCCCAAGTTCAATTCCCTAGACTCTTGCTCTCAGTCTGAATAACTTTGCAGCCATAGTAAACACACACACAACATGATTATTTTGCACAACAGGGCCTGAAAAATAATGAAGATGTTTTGACTCGCCCTGATCTTGCTCAGGTGACCCTGAAAGATTAAAGTATGTTTGTCTTGTGTCTGGACCTGCTGAACACCGTAAATTATGTTAAAACGGGTACTAACGCTATGATGCCTCCTTTTGAGATAACAGTGATAGTCTCGTGAGCTGGTATTTAGACATGACTGGCCATACATATATGCACTGAGCTATTTTGCAGGTTGTATGTTTTGAAGCCCCAGTCCTCTCAAAACATTAAATGATTATCCAGAGTTTTACAACAGCATGGTAAGGGCCTTTGAAATCCCATTTGACATCACATAGAGGGTACTTAGGAAGAAATCGACTAGCAAGTGGGGTGCTCTGTTTTATGAATAGACTGTATATAGTTCAAGGTGTTCAAATGTGCACCAGAGCAAGACTTTGTGCTTCGATGTTGGCACAAAGATGACGGGAAACTCAAAAGATGCAAAATGATAAGAATTACAATATAGTAACCTAACATTTGTTTTTAACAAATCTGACCTTACAAATGTTGCATTAGAAAATAAAATGGTGTGTGTGTGTGTGTGTGTGGGGGGCTTCTTATTCACTCACAAGGGGAACATAACTTGAACATTTAAAAAATAGTTATTTTACTCTGTCCACTGGTCACTGAGTGGTAAACAACTGAATCATGTCTATACAAATTAAATGTTAACTCTGCATCAGGTTAGTTAAACCTGAAAAATTTGAGGTTAGTATTTGTGCTTTCTAATTTTTCAGTGTATTTTTAATTATTGTTCAGCAGCTTTATTAAATTAATTCTTTTAATACATAACTTATTTCGTTGGTTACTTGCTAGCATATAGATATTTATCATGAATTACATAACAAACTGATAATATATCTGAATGATAAAGTGACCAAATTTAGTATACAAATAAATGTATTTATTGATTGATTTAAAAATTTGGTAGAAAGGCACACTGGGCAGATGCTGGCTTCCATATGGGACCTGGGGAGAGACTACAAAATGGGGTAATTACAGACATAATAAACTATCATCATTAGACAGCATAAAACATAAGTAGTACATCATTTGTCAGAACTATACATATTTACATACAGTTAAAATACCTTGCTGATAGACTAATAATACACAGAGCATACATGTTATCTTTGATGAAATAAATACAGTGTAATACAATGCAAATAGACTATAAACAGTGTAGGAAAATCTGCCCTGGAGTCAAAAATAAGTGGAAACAGGGGGCACGTGGAAACTGAGGGGGCTAACAGGAGAGCCTGTAATGGTGTTTAGGGTACAGTTGGATGAAACACAATAATGTCAGTAAAGTTTTGGAAACAACTGCTCTGCACTTACATATCTTAATCAATTAATCAAAACTTTATTTAACCAGACATATCACCATTGAGCAAGCTCATTTTCAAAGTGGTCCTGGAAAGAACAAGTACATGATAGAAAAAAAGGTAATACACAACAGAAAATAGGCATGACAATAATTGTATAACAATTAGACTGTCAGTGGTAGCAAACAGAAAAAAAAACAAAATAAACACTAAATGGGGATGTTTTCATATGGACATGTTCACAAACTATATGTACTGTGCACTAGTTTCCTTTGTAAACCCCTGACCAGGACTTGAACATCACAAAAGTGTGTTTATCACTCATTTTGAGAGAACTTCAAAGAAACTAATCTTTAGACACAGTTTGGCCAATATTTCATAGATTTTCTTTAGTTCTGTTCTTTTTTTCACATTACTATTAGGCTATTTTACAGGGAACCAGGACCCTTGTACCCATACTACTCTATTTGTGGTATCATAATAATTTACACAGTGACAAACTATGATGTCACATAGAATTTAAATGGCCCTATTTTCAGAAAATGTTTGCCATATACACAGACTGGGAGAAATCTTATTAAAACAGGGATCTTTTTGCAACTTGAATCATGAATTGGTACACACATGAACATACACAGTTTTAAAAATATGTTGGGTAAACCAACAAATTGGTGCGCAGTAGAGCTTTTTGACAAACAAGTCAATGACAGTCTACCTGAGCATTATTTTTTGGTTAACTCTTTCCCAGATATGAGGATATAATTTATGTGAAATTATATTTAGTTGGGGGTTATAGATGTAGGCATACGTTTTAGTCAATATGTTTTATTGTATTTCATACAACTGCATCCTAAATACCATTACATTTACCTAGCATTCTGAACTAACAACATTGATAAACTTAGTTAGGATATAACTACAGTGTTTATGTTTTAATTATCTTGTTCCATGAATACATTAAACTACAAGCTCAAAAAAGTGAGAATCAGTCCTCTGCAGTGTAGGTTCAGCCTTCAAGTATTTTATTTTCCCAAACAATGTTTATGGAGTGGTAACTCACATCACTGAATTGAATATACTGCAGTCTCCAGTTTTCAGAGAAGCTCACAGTATTGTTTGTGTAAAGGAAAAGCTGATGTCTTCATCCCAAAGGTGATACAGCACTGCTGCTTATATGAGGGGGGCATGCAAATTTAGCAGCCTCAACATACAGTAGTTATTTTTTTACTGTAAAATGCTTTGTGTCTTGCAGTTCTGTTGTCCCACTATAATCCATTCTTCACTTTCCATGCCTCAGATTCTGAGGTCCTTGCCATCCTTAACTTTTAATACAGGACCTTAGGTGTGGAACTATGCTTGTTTTCTTCAATCTAGTCTGCCCACCTCTCATTAAAAAAACACACCAAAACAAACAAAAACAGGCACAATCTTGTTTAGAAAGCTTTTACTGTGTTTTATCCTATATACCGACAGCCGAGAGATAATTTGGCACAAATGATGTCTTGTAAACAATAAAAAAGGCATGGCATCAAACAATCTAGATATTCCCTGAATTTTCCCATGTCATGCATGGAAATGAGTTCAGCTCAATGCGCAATTCCCAGTCACCATTTTTCAAATACATAAATGAATGACTTTTTTTTTTTTACACAGAGTATTTTTTTTTTTACTTTAGCAAAGCCCTTATGGACATATAATACATGCCTTTTGTTTTCCCCAAGAAAATACAAAGTAGGGCTTACTAATCTTATCAATCACTGTGGGAGTAATTGTGTATTTTAAATACATACATATATATATAGGTATATATATATATATATATATATATATATATATATATATATATATACACACACACACACACACACACACACACACACACACACACAGAAACATGATGGCAGAAAAGGACTACCTGGCCTACCAAGTCTGCCCAGGTGTCTAGCAGAAGGCTAAGATATATATATATATATATATATATATATATATATATATATATATAATTAATTCATGTGCATTTGCATATGCTTCTTATGATGCTTTGCATTATTGGGTATGCACATTTGTGTTTCTTTAAAAATGTGGCTGTATGGCCAATATTCTCTGAGATAACCCTTGCCCCAGTGCATTTTGCTCTGGGGCAGGGAATATTAAATACCTCCCACATTCAAAACGTCTTTTGCTCTATGTCTAAGCATCATAAACTATATGTCACAAATCTATGAACAATTGGACTAGCTCAACTTTAAGCAGAATTGGCATGGTGCCAGAATGCCTCACAATACAATCATGCTGTTTTTCAGCCTTTGCTGATTGTATTGTGAGGCTTTCTGGCACCATGCAATTCTGCTTAAAGTTGAGCCAGTCCAAATTATTTCATGGGCATTTACATATGTTTCCCATGATGATTTGCATTATTGGGGTATGTGTAATTTATGTTATATATAATTTTTTTCGTAATAACATATATTTGTGATTATTCTTGTTTGTAGCACTAACTAAAATATCTTTTTTGGCATTTTAGGTTACTAGCTTTACATTTTCAGGTTTTCCACTAAAACTTTCCTTTCACAACATTTATTTGATATTTCAGTCTAAGAGTGCCATAGGTATGCTACTGCCTTGTTTTCTTTTGACATCTGTGTGGGAACAGATTGTACAGGAAAGATCTTGTATAAATGAATGGCAGACAAAATTTCTATGGCAAAAACAGATAAGTAGGCTAACAAAACTGTATAAACGCTTGTTAGCACAAATTTTTTATAGTGTCTTTTTCAGATACAATATTTTTGTACACTATTGTTAAATCTGTTTACATTTCTTACATGCCATTTCAGAATATATATATATATATATATATATATATATATATAGTTGCAGTTAATAATTTTTATTGAATAGTTTCATCAAGATGCAAAAAATACCACAGTGCCATTTATAAGCACTTAGTCACAATGCATATAGTGTGAAACAACACAGTATTCATGAAAAAATAATAAAATACAGCAGTCATATTGTGATCACTGTATGTGAAAGAAAAAACAGGAGAGTTTGTCGAGGAGATTACCAAATCATTTTATTATTTTAAAAGTGGAAACACAGAATTGATATGATATTTCTTCAGTGGCAATAAACAATATATTTTTAAAGTAAATATCATAATGGCAGACAGTAGGTCAGTGCAATCTCTCATGCCAACATCAAAGTGTATGAAAGCTGTGCTCATGATTACAAAGTTGGGCCTCATCCCTTGATGATACCACTGTAGAATACAGCTGCAATAGTGTATTCAAATTTTGACTAGTCTCACTAGTAGTTTATGTGGAAATTTGGATATTCTGGAGTCTTAATAATAGAGTTACCTGCATAGTTTATTGTTAAGCTATCAAATGTGTCACAATTAATGTACAGCATCTGACTGATAGGTGTGAGGCTAGGTTTGTGTCAGTACTAACTGTACTGTTTCACATGGTATAGTTTCAAATATCTGCATATGTAGAAGTGACAGTGTGCTATTCCAATAAATTATCTCAGAACAACAGATGAAATGTACTCTTACAATGCAGTATTTGAGCTTCTAGACAGCCTTGGAAATATGAAAAAATGCATTGAAACTTAGAAACACAGAAACATAGACTAACAGTAGATAAGGACCGCTTGGCCCACCTAGTCTGCCCATTTCCTTACCTTCTGGATAAGCTGCAGATTCTAGATAACCAACAGCCTACTTCCTCCTACCCCCTCCCCTGCTATAATTGTCTTATGTCTGTTCCATGCATTCTTGAATTCTCCCACTGTTTTTGACCCCACTACCTCCTCAGGAAGGCAGTTCCAGGCATCCACCACTCTCTCTGTGAAAAAATACTTCCTCAAGTTGCCCCTGAGCCATCCACCCGCTATGTATAAATTGTGTCCCCTTGTTCTTGCACATCTCTTTTTCTGAAAGATGCTTCCCTCTTGGACTTTGTTTATTCCATTGAGGTACTTGAAAGTTTCTATCATGTCCCCCTTCCCATCTTTTCTCCAGGGTATACATATTAATCTCATTTAATCTTTCTTCACATGGCTTCTGTTGCAGACCCTGTACAATTTCAGCTGCCCTCCTCTGTACTGCCTCCATCCTGTCTATGACCTTGCAGAGATGGGGTCTCCAAAATTGCATGCACTGCTCCAGATGGGGTCTCACAAACTGTCCGTACAGAAGCATAACAACTTCCTGTTTTCTACTGGTGATGCCTCTCCCTATGCATCCCAGTATCCCTCAGCCCTTCCTACTGCCTTCTCACATTGCTTGCCCACCTTAAGGTCATCTGATATGACTACCTCAAGGCCCCTTTCCATTTTTGTTGTTGTTAGTACCTTCCCCCCCCCCATTGTGTATTCTTCCCCTGGGTTTTTGTTTCCCAGGTGCATCCCTTTGCACTTCTTTGCATTGAATCTAAGCTGTCATACTTTTGACCATTCCTACAACCTTGCCAAGTCCCTTGACATTGAACTCTATGTAAGACAAAGGCATTTAATTCATAGGTGTTATACATTCATGCTTCTCAACATTTTGTCATTGGAATGAGGAACACAGACAGTGAAAATGAGGGACAGTGACCCTCATAATGAGGGACACATCTTCAAACATGGAGACACAAGCTCAGAATACAGTGAAAACTATTGTGTTACTTGCACAATGTATATTTTTGATTAAACATCTTAGAATATTATGAATTTCTGCTTTAAAGTCTGAATTTACAGCACATTATTGATGTGGTCAGCACCTTTCCCATGAGGGATGGATGAGGGACAAAGCAATTTTAAGGGGTAAAATGAGAGACATCCCTCATAATCAGGGACAGTTGAGAGGTATGCATACATGGATGAGAAGCAGGTATATAGTTCATACAAGCCTAGTATAGCTTTTTTTTTTATTTCTGCCAGTGTTTTTAACTTTTGCCCTAAAGATGTCTTGTGTAGTAGTTGCATTCAATAAAGTGGCGGGCATGATTCACTAAAACTAGTGGCACAAAATGGTTGTTTGAAATCTTTACCACCTGAAAGAGCCTCACTCACTTACAAGTTTACTGTCTGAATCTCTCATTCCCTGCTCAGTCTTGTATTCAAACAGAGTTGATATAATTTTTAGCATACATGCTAATGGAGGTGCAGAAACACTCTGAGTGAAATGTAATCTCTCCAGAGGCTTTCATAAGCCACTTTTACATGGTACTTACTTGTACAGCTCATTTTCATTCCTGTCCAGTTGCTCTCCTCCCGCTGCATTCGCGTGCAGCTTGCACACACAAGCAAGGTTTCAGAAGATTCCATCTTCTGGTGTTGTGGTAGTGTTTCTTGCTGTCAGGGGCCTGGTGGCATCTTGGCAAGGCAAGTGTTCTTTGGGCAACTGTTCTGCCTCACTAATCCAAAAGACGTGTAACTGCATGGCAGAATTCGTTTAGGGCAGAGTTTCCCTAACAAATTCTGCTGAAAACAACACAAAAGTCATCCAAAGTTACCACAGTATAAGCCTTCAAATTACTACACCTAAAATGGATGAGTTTTGTTAATGTTTGCAGCAGAATTCATTAGGGAAAGTCTTCTTTAAATGAAATCTGCACTAAGCATATCATTTTTATGTTTTTTTTCCTGTTGTCAAATGTGCTGAATGATGGGTTACTTTTTGGTGATAGTTTGGATGCAGTTCACCTAAATAAATGGAACAGTGATTTTACATGGTGGGGCAGAATGGAACAGAAGCCAGCAAACCCAGGAGGAGAATGACCGCATTTCAGGGAAGTGCTCACTTTTGTACTGGTGTATGAATGCTTGTACACACCAAAAATGCACCGTTACAGTGTGTCTATATCAATTATTCTGATACAGACCACTGCACGTAAAAGTTGCCTATAGACATACCCAGGATTGGTGCCAGTCACACTTACCTGGAAGATGCTGAAATCCAGAAAGGAGAGAGGCAGGTTAATTTCCTCTTTCCCAGCTGCCCACTATTATAACCAGCTCCTAGATAAACAAAATGGGAGCCGCTACAGGGATGTCTTTAAATAGGGAAAGAAAATAGCTGGATGTCTAAAAACAGGGTGTAAAAACAAAGGAAACAAACCATAACACATTGTGTTCACTAGGAGGGGAAGGTGTGCAGATCAACAAATTACAAGTCACAAACATACCAATAAAGCCCCCCTCATACAACCAATTAGCAGATGTATTATTTTGCATTCTTTCCTATAATATATATCTGTGTATCTATCTCTCTGTCGTTCTGCCATTGTATGCATGTATGTATGTATGTATGGTTCTATCTATTGCAAAAACTGCATTAATATACCAGTTGGGGAGCAACATAACACCACAAAAGTAGAGAAATGTTTCCAACCTAATCCCCCCCAGCAGCAAAAGAACAAGACCACATAAGCAACCACACCTATATTCTAGTAAGACAAACAACATAAACCTGTTTCAGGATGACACAAAAGACATACATCCTCATGGTCCAGTGCTTCTGCAGCCATAGATACACATTCACACTTTAACACATGCACACCCACTTCTGGCTGCAGATAGAAATCTATGATACTAATATCACAAAATTTAGCTTCTGCAGAAATAAAAAAATGCACACCAACACATACACACCAACATGAGGCTACAGAAGAAAATTCATGATACTCACATCATAACACTATTTATGCATGTAGAACCAGTACTACTGAACCCATAGATACAAATCTGTGATTCCCAAACTACACAATCATTTTTTTCTGCAGAAGTACAGGCTCCATTGTTGCTTGTGCTTCTACAGCCAGATATAGAAATGTAAGATACCCCAGTTAGTACAGTACTTCACTCTGCAGAAGCACAGTTCTAATGTGTAGCCTACACTTCTGTAGACAGACAAATTTCATAGTCTAAGACATACACAGCCACTCCTGGCTGCAGAAGCACTGGCCCCTGTGGGCCATGTGCTTATGCAGCCACAAGTATACAAATCCAGAATACATAGATTACAGCAGTACTTCTGTTTGCAGAAATGTAGGCCTACACTTCTGCAGCCACACATACACTTGCACAGTGTAGGCCATACACACCTACTTCTGTCTACAGAAGCACAGGCACCTATGTAGTCTGTAATTCTGTAGACATAAACACACTTGTATAGTGTAAATCACACACAACCACTTCTGTGTGTAGACGTGCAGGCCCCCCTTGTAGTCTGCAAATCTGTAGACACAGATATACTAGCATAGTGTAAGACATACACACCCACTTCTGGCTGCAGAAGAGGAGGCCACTGTGGGACCTGTACTTCTGTAGCCACATATACCAATAAAAGATTAGAAAAGTATTTCTGTTTGTTGAAATACAGACCCCTGTGGAGCACACAGTTCTGTAGACACAGATACAATTGCACAGTATAAGACATGATACCTGTTTCTGTCTGCAAAAGCTCAGGCACATTTGGTGACTAATTCTGTTGTCATAGATACAGTACCAAAATTACAACTGTACCTGTCTGCAAAAATGCAGGCCCAGGTCTCTTCTGCAGTCACAAGATCTCATGTGTACAGCTAGATACATATACCTATGTATGAAGAAGCATAGGCCCCTATGTGGCCTATGCTTCTGCAAACACAGGTATAAATCCATGTTACCCAATGTGCAACCCATTTGTGAATGCCAAAGCAGAGCTTTGTTTTGTGCAATGGATGTAGGATTCCTATAGTGCCATTTGAGTGACATTCACCATTACTTTACTTGGTAACTTAAATTCTGACTGGTGCATTAAACTGAATATTTTACCAAGTCAAAGGACAGACATGTTTTGTTGTTATCATGTCAACAAGAACAGTTTTTACTTTGATATTATGTTTCATATTAACATAAGAGATACATGCATGTTTTTGATAGTGAATTGCTGATATCTCCACTTGCTGTTGCATCATCTTGATGATGGGCAGCATATTTTTTGTTCTTTCAGAGACTAGATCATCAAGAGGTGCTGGAAGCCCACAAGCTGCTGATGAAACTCTGACTCATTCATGGATAAAATATTTTTTTAATAACATTTTTATAGAGCAGAGTCACACAAGCAAATATTTGATAACAAACATATTTAACAGTACATCTATTACAATTCCCAGTTTGCCTTTCAAAAGACCTTATACAATTCACGCATAATACATACGTTATCTATTTAAATAAATGTAGCAGAAGAGCAGCATTTAACACAATAAGAAACTATGAAGTCACACAGTGATACTAAATAATTCAATTCCATAAAACCTTCCTAATTACCACTGTTCTGAGTTATTATTTAAAAATTATTTTTATATAAAGCACTATCGTACCATGCTCAGTGTGGAAGTTCTGTACATATCAGAAACAGGTCCCAGATGGTTTTGAACCTACCCATGCTAGAACTGGCTAAGTGAGTTAGCCATTCATATTCAGCCAATTTAACTAAGGAGTGAATCCACTGTGTCAGTAAGGTGGAGGGAGGCTATCCTTCATTTCGGAAGTATTTGTTATTTGGTTACTTTCCACTGCTGCTTGTAATAGATAAAGTTGTTGAGTTTGTGGTAATCCAAGAGCATATACACCACCTCCTAGGATCCACAATAGTGGGTCAAGTGGAATGGCCTTTTGTATCACCAATCACAGAACTGTACAATTTGGATATAGTAACTGAAAAGTACTGGGCAGGACAGGAAAATGTGTGTTAGTGTGCCCACCTGTCAGTGACATCTCCAGCAGATGTCTGTAGATGTAAGTTGCATTTCTGAGGTGGCCTGGGGTGCAGAACAGCCTGAGCAAAATTTTAGTCTGTGTTAGTTGGTAGCGCATGTCTTTGAATCCAGCATGCATGGTCTTAATTTGTGACTCCCAATTCTGCAGATATTATGAGCATTTGTAGCTTTACCTTCCAGGCAATTTGGCAATTTTGTAAACATGGAATATGCAGAATGAGGATAAAATCATAAATGTTACCTCTGATCCTCTTGGGATTTGTTAGCCAGTTCTCAATCTGAGCTGTTAAGGATGCAGACTCTGGTAGAATGGTATGGGCATTTCTCACAAGGACAGTGGTGTGTAGCTGCAAAAAAGCACCAGAAGTCAGTCCTGGTAAGACAGAATTTGGAAGAAAGGGAGTCAAAGGAGTCCAAGGCACCTGTTGCTGGGTCAGTTAAGCATGTCACCACATGGATGCCTTTAGCCAATCATTGCTTGCAGTGTATTGGCCTTCCATTGAAAATGAGGTGAGGGTTATGCCATAGAGGCTCCCATTTCCCTAAATGATGACTGTTCCACTTATGGCATCTTGTAAGTGTTTTTCATGTGTGTGTGAAGAGAATTGCACTATTGGACATGACTGTCAGGTTTGGTTAGGGTGGGGATCAATGGAGGATCCAAACCTAGACCCATTTTAAGGAGCTGCCACACTGGTATCTCAAGGCCATAATTTGCCAACCATTTCAAGTTTTGACTGCTGCCTGGTGATATGCCCAAGACCATGGTGGTAACCATCCACCCTTTACTCCTGGCATTTGCAGTTTCTGAAGACTAAAGCAGTTTTTTTTCTTCCCATAAAAGGGCTGTACAAGGAAGGGAACTGGGAGGCTGTTACATAGGAAAAGAATTTTAGGAAATGCCATCATTTTATAAGCGGCTATGTTATCAAAGTCAACTGAAGCTTCTTCCACCTTGTAAAGTCCATCTCCAGAGTAGCCAGTAGTAGAGCTATGTTAATTTTGATTAGGTCCTTTAACTTCATGGCAAGTCAAATACCCAAGTATTTAAGCTTGTGTTGTTGTCACAGGAGACCTAGGTGACTGATGGAGGCCTCTTTCATTACTGAGTTTAGTGGGGGGACTTCAGTCTTGGCCCAGTTCACCCAGAGACCAGATAGTGTTTTGAAGTCACTCAGGATGGTGTGAGAGGCCAGCAGGGATAATTCTGGGTTTGATAGGGTTAGAGGGATATTGTCTATGAATGCCTTTACTTGACCAGTGTCTGCCCACATTTAATGCCACTAATATCCAGGCACTGCTGAAATCCACACAAATGAGGTTCTATTGCTATAAGAAATAATGGGGGGAGAGGGCATCCTTGCCTTGTCCAACTGAGAAGTGGTAATCGTGAGGATGTGAGGCCATTTGCAATAATAATGGCTTTGGGTGAGGAGTACAGGATTCTAATCCATGAGATATATGCAGGACCATTATCCATTCAAGCCATCGCTTGGAACAAGTAAGCCCATTCTATGGAATCAGAGGTCTTCTCAGTATCTATGCTAACCAGAATGTGTGACGAGTTGCTGTGAGGGGTTGCTCAGATTGGGTGCATTGGGGCCCTAATGTTGTTAATTGTCATTTGGCCTCAGACAAATCCAGTTTGATGGTGGTCAATAAAGGAGGGGATGAGGGAGTGAAATGGGCCACCAGAATCTTGGCTAGGAGTTTAAAATCCACATTAAGAAGTGAAATAGGAGAGTAATTGAGATGCCAACGGAGGGTCTTTGCCTGGCTTAGGCAACAGGGTAATCAGGGCCTCTGTCATTGTCTACAGCAATGCACCATTGACAAAAGCTTCTTTTAAGACAACCAAGAGAGATTTATCTAGCTGGGATTAGAATGTTTTGTAGAACTCTTCTAGTAGCCCATCTGGTCCAGGTGTGTTCCTGGAAGGTAGGGCTTTAATAGCTGTTTGCAGCTCAGTGAGAGAGACTGGAGAGTCAAGGCTTTCTGTTTGGTGGGGTGTAAGTCTGGGGAGTGAAAATCCTTTCAAAAACTTCAGTATATCTGGTTTGGATGCACCTCTTCGGGATGTGTAAAGTGTTGCATAGTACTCTGTGAAAAGAAGTAATGTTCTTGGGCACTGCTGTAACTTTGCCTGCCAGAAGTTTGAGGAAGGGAACCTGTTTCACTTTTTGCTGGACCCTGGTCCAATAGGCCAGGCATCTTCCCACTTTCTCACCTGACTCCCAGTATTTATATGAGGTTCTCAGCACCACCCTTTAGGTTGCAGTGTGAGTGAGGTTATTCATTTCATATCTTATCTTCAGTAAAAAGTTTATTCAGTTTCAAGATAGAAATAAACATCACTTATTAATGTATCTCAACAAATACAACATTAGCAGGAGTAACTAGTTAAAACAAGAAATTCCAGCACACAGAAATATTGTAACTCAGTTAAAGCAACAACATTCTTTAAATATTAAATATTATTGAAGAAGAGCACCTAAACAAACCATCTAAGTCCATCATATTGAATTATTAAAGTAGTATTAGCAGTAGTAGAGTTTATTTATTTCGGGCATGCTTCCCCATAAGCTCAGGGTGTCACTACAAAGTACAAAAGACAAACAGCATAGAACCATACACAAAGCTAATAATACAATAAATATAACAAGCATTTGTCAATGCCGAACGTTCGCCTGCAGGTATTTGCAGTAGTGTTTGGCATGTATGGTGCTTTACCCTAATGCCCTGTGCGATTGCTGGTATTTGCACAATAAATTTTCAGCATGACCTTTTTGTTACCCCCATTGTGCGCTACATAGGCGTAAACACGTTTTGGGCAGGATGTAAAAAATGACAGCTGTACTGCTCATAAGGAAGTGTGGTAAAATGGCAATGTTGAAAATCTGGGTGGAAATATTGAAAATTCGCAAACCTACGAGCGTGCATGGGAACTGTGCAATGCAAGCTCATAAAACAGTCATTGTCAGGAATTTTTTCACCAAATTGTCAACATTGGCATTTTAAAACCTCTGCTAATGAACAGTGTCACTGTGATTGTCTTACTGTGTGCCATACATTGATTTTGCACACCGACTGCGCCATTGTGCACTACATGGGTGGAAACATGTTTTGGGCAGGATGTGAAAAATGACAGCTGTACTGCTCATAAGGAGGTGTGGTAAAATGGCAATGTTGAAAATGTGGAGTGAAAAATTGAAAATTCGCAAACTTACGAGCGTGCATAGGAACTGTGCAATGAACACTTGAAAAACAGTCATTTTTAGGAATTTTGTCACCAAATTTTCAACACAGCCATTTTAAGACCTCTGCTCATGAACAGTGTCACTGTGAGTTTCTTAATGTGTCCCATACATTGAGTTTGGACACGGAGTGCGCCATTGTGCGTTACGTGGGCAGAAACATGTTTTGGGCAGGATGTGAAAAATGACAGCTGTACTGCTCATGAGCAGGTGTGGTAAAATGGCAATGTTGAAAATCTGGAGTGGAAATATTGAAAATTCACGAACTTACGAGCCTGCGTAGGAACTGCACAATGCACGCTCGTAAAACAGTCATTTGAATTTTGCACCAAATTTTCAACATGAGTTTTGGACCTTCTCATGAATGACATCACTGTCATGGCGTTATTCAGGCCCGAAGGGTGATTTCACTCAGTGACTGCGCAGTGATTGTGAAATCACCCTTCGGGCCCAAATAACACCATGACAGTGACATAATTCATGAGAAAGGGTCCCAAAAAACCCATGTTGAAAATTTGGTGCAAAAATTCCAAAAAATGACTGAGATATGCAATAAAGTTGAAACACCTCTATCTAGCCCATTATACAGCTTACCGGCATTTCCTCAGTTCGCGGTCAGCTTTGAAGAGTGCAGATGTGTTCCCGGTCCAGCAAAGATCATTGCACCGAGCTCCAGAGGTAAGTATGGGGTGAGGGGGGTGGGGAGGCTGGGTGCGCAGTGGGTGGAGTGCGGTTGTGGGAGGGGGACTTGGAGACTACTGGGACCATTTTTTCTTTACAGGTTTTTTTACAAAAATGGACTACGTGGGACTGCCATGCTGGGGTGGGCTCCCAGTGTGGCAGAAGATGGCTGGGGGTGAGGAGCCGATGGGGGATTGGGCACCCTGTTGGCAAAACAAGCGGGAGGTTTGCCATGCTGGGGGTGGGCTCCCAGCGTGGCAGAAAGATGGCTTGGGGGGGCCGTGGAGCCCACAGGGGATTGGGCACCCCCATCGGCAAACAACATTTGCCACACTGGGGTGGGCTCCCAGCGTGGCACCAAAGCTTTGTGGGGGCGGCGTGACGCTCGCGGGGGGAGCACGTGATGCAAGGGGGTGCGGCGTGACACGGTGCTTGTATGACAGTGGTGGTTTTCTTTGAAGCAGAGGACCACTGCTGTCATACAGAGCTCCTGTACCCATTGGTGCAGGACCACCACGCCTGCTCAAGGGAGCACTGGATTGCCAGGGAGAGGCACACCTCCAAGTGTGCTACTCTCCCAAAACGTTCCTTGTGCATGCGCGCAAGCGAACGTAAAAATCATTAAATTCCAACCCTTAAAATTCATATTAATAAATTCCCAAGCTGCACAAGAGGAATGTTTTTAAGTGCTTTTTAAATACCCCAAGGGATGGTTCCTCCCAGAGGTACCCCAGCAATGAGTTCCAAAGGACCGGGGCAGCCACCTCAATTGCCCAGTCCCTGGAATATTTCAACCTTGCTCTGGGGATCTCCAGGAGGGCCTGCCCTGCTGATCTGAGAGAGAGAGAGAGAGAGAGAGAGAGAGACTCAGGGTGATGGGATGCAGAAGCTCCTTCAGGTAGCCCTGACCCAACCCATGTAGGGTCTTATAGGTAAAAAGTCCTGTTTTATAGGAGGTGTTACACCAGCACACCAGCAGCCAGTGCAGTTCATGCAGCACTGACCTAACATGACTGAACCTTGATTGGCCCATCAATAGCCAGGCTGCGACATTCTGCAGAAGCTGCAGGCACAACATAGCACCTCCTCTGACCCCGAGGTAGAGTGCATTACATTAGTCAAGCCTCAAGGTGATGAACGCGTATAACAGTGTGGCCAGGTCATGAGGGGGAATAAGGGATTTAATTCAGGCAATGTTTCGGAGATGGTAAAAACTGGTATGGACAACAGCCAACACCTGAGCTTCAAGTGTCAGCTCATTGTTCAGAACAACACCCAAATTTCTCATCTTAGAAAAGGCCTCTAGTTCAGATGGACCAATAAAAGGCCCTAACCCTTCCCCAGAGGCCCCCAATTCCTCCCTTCAACATGGCTCAATCACCAATATTTCAGTCTTCCCTGGGTTAAGCCCCAGCCAGTTTGACAACGTCCAAGCCCGGATGTTGGACAAGCACTTATTCAGCACATAGACCACATCAGATCAAATGCCCAGTCCCCGGAAGATTTCAGCCTTGCTCTGAAACAGGAGCCAGCTTTCAAAACTGCTGGCTCTTTCAGTAACCCACCCATTTTGCTCCAACAAGCAGAGAAGCACAGCCTGAAACAGGAGCCAGTTTTCAAAAAGACTTGAAAAGGCATCTAACAGCACTCTCTGAAGCAGCCTGTTTTCAGGGGGTGTCAGCCTGTCAATACTTCTCATTGACTGCCCTGCCCACCACAGTCAACCACCCAAGGCCAGCCCTATTTTTGTAGCCACTTCCAGGTCATAATGGCACATGTATGTACTCTCCCTCCCAACCCACTCCACTATTTCTAAGCCATCACATAGTAAATTTTATTCTAAAACCAAATTCCTGCAACATAATCTGTACAGACTTGCCCTACTGCTTCTTCTCCTTCTCCCTGGCAATGTTCATCCTAACCCAGGGCTAACCACAAAAGCAAACCCTGTCAAATGTCATGCAGGTGGTCTTCTACTAGCATCAGTGTACATATGTAATCTCCTAAAATACATGCCCATCTTCAAGTGTGGATGGCAGTGCACAAACCTGATGTTCTAGCTATAGCTGAAATCTGGCTTATTCCTGATACACCTGACTCTGAAATGGCCCTAAATGGCAACTCAATCTTCAGGCTTGGTAGGGTGGGGAAAAGGGGCAGTGGCTGTGCTTTCTACATTTGGGACTCCCTACAAGGGTACGTACTCCAAACTCCACCCCCTGGACAAGGAGCTTAGGTTCCGACTATTGACTATGACTACTGTATGACTATCTGACTATAAGCTGGCTGTAGGGGAACACAGGCAAAATGCTACTTCTTATGACAGTTCATATACCACAACATATCCAAAACTAGCTTTCTGCACCATCCTGGAATGTATCACCCAGCTACCTAAAAAAGCTGAGATACTCACTCTAGGTGACTTTGATATCAATCGGTTAGCCCCAGCAGCTGCTTACCTTATCACAATGGCCTCCTGTGGATGTTTCTCCTAACTAAACTTACTCTCCTTCCCTCTAATTTCCCCCCTCTAAGTCCCTCTCACCTTTACCTCCCCACTATCTCCCCCCTTTTTATTTCCCCACTATTATCTACATTCTCTCCCCACAACTTCCTCTACATGTATCTACCATCTCTCCTAGCAGTTTCTAATTTATTCTAGTGAACCACATTACAACTGTGTTTTTTTATTGTACATATATTCTTTAATTAATATACACAAATTAATGTAACTTAACATACATACTGTGAATCATTGCACATATTACAGTAATTCCATATGAAAGCTTTAATGTACCTGACAATGCCTATGGCTGCTTGAAACTACTGTAAGTGTTATTGTCCTCACTATGATCTGTATTGTTTCCCCGATGTGGAACCTTTATAAACGAGCCTTGGCTCAAAGGTGTCTTCTGAAATAACAATAAACAATAAACAATTTAGGGATGCTGCTGCAGCAATCAGTCTGATCCACATGGTCCAATCACCCACCAGAATCAACTATAAGTCTGGCACAAGTTCGCTAATAGACCTCATGTGGACCACTAAACCTGATAGAATCTCTGAGGTCAGGGCCCTACCTGACTCCCTAAGTGACCATTTCCCCATCCTTTGCAAATGGTAAGACTCCTCCAAAAAAACACCCTCAAAGATCTCCTACCAGTGATCCCTCAAAAAAGGCTCCCTCCAACAATTCAAAAATTAGCTTCTAAACTGGGACTGGTCCTTTACAGACACTGCCACTAATATTGATGATGCCCTGTCCTTCTTTAGCACCTCCTTCAACTCTGTGTGTGACATCTTTGCTCCCTATATTAAGAGGGTTATAAAAGGCCACAAAACTCTGTGGATCACCCAGGCACTCCTGAACCTCATGTCCAACTGTGACAATCTCTGGTACAAGGCCCTAGCTACAGGTCTCCCTGCTGATAGACAACATTACAGGGCAGCCATAAATCTCTGTACTGGGGAAATTCACCAGATAAAAGCTACCCACTACTAAACCAACCTCACATCCTCATGGGGTAATGGGGTGGAATTTCTGGGACAACATGAAGGAACTAAACAGCAAAACCCCACGCTGCTTAACATCAATGGTATCCTCTCCCAGGACCCCCAGCTCATAGCCAACACATTCAATACTGCATTTACTGATCTTAGCTTGGCAATCCCCCTAATTTCTTTAACAGCTCCACCTTCACTCCACCCCCCCCCGGACAGATAGCCCCCTATTTTAACTCAGGATTATTTCACAGTGAGAAGCTAAATTCTACCTATCTAGGGTCCTTGGGAAGTCCCAATTTAGTGGGGACTCCCGGGATCTAAAGCTCCTGCATCTTGTTCTCGACACTGTCCTGTCCTCTCTAACCAAAATACTCATTCTCTCCCTGTGTCTCAGCCAATTCCCCTCCCAGTGTGGCTGTGGTCACTCCCATCCCCAAGAGTGGTGACAGAACCTTTCATGGAAACGATCACCCTATTTCTATCCTTCCCCCAATTTCCAAAGCCCTTGAAAAAATTGTCTCAGATCAACTCACAGAATATCTGATGAACCATAATTTACAATGTCCCCAACAACATGGATTTCAGAAGGACCATAGCACCATCTGGAATTCACAGACTACATCCAGAAAGCACTTGACTGAGGTCACTTAGTCAGGTTTGTTTACATAGACCTGATTAAAGTGTTTGACATGGTCAGTCATGCCCTGCTCGTGGAGTCCCTCCCCTCCATGAGCTTATCATCTGAAGCCACCACATGGATCGCCAACTACTTAAATAGGAAGTCTCAACAAGTTAAAAATTGACAATATCCTCTCTACTTGTCTTCCTGTCAGGCCAGGGGTTCCACAGGACTCAATCTCGACCTGCTTCTCTTTAGTCTGTTACTGAACACTCTCCCTTCTGCTTGCTCTGGGAAGATGCTTTTATATGCCAATGATGTGGTAATTATCTGCAGCCACCCAGATCCCACCCTCCTACAAAAAGACCTCCAAAGGTTTTTTACCGAGTCCGAACTCTGGTTCTCCAGACATAAGCTTATCCTCAACTATCAAAAACCAAAAGTAATGTTGTTTGCTCAACCACAGAACAAACATAAAGACTCCCTCCTTAATATAGTTAACTGTCAGCTCACTCCCCTGGAACAAGTCCACAAGTTTAAATATCGTGGCATCACTCTTGATGCTTCCCTATCCTTTCATGATCACATTAACTTAGTTTGCACCACTGTCAATAGAAGGATTGGCCTACTCTATAGGCACAGATTTTGCCTGCCCCCTATTGCCCTCTGCCTAGCTGTAACATCTTCAGTCCTCTCTTTAGTTGATTATGGCAATATTATCTATGGGTCTGCAGATAACACTACTGTAAACAGGATAAAGGTTGCACTAAACAAGGCCTGTTGCCTTGTGGCTGGATGTGGTAGGCTTACACACACTTGTGATCTCTACTCACTGACAAATCGTCTGGACTTTGAGGGACAGCTCAAATATCAGACATGCCTCTTTGACAAGAAGATTGCCTTGGGTCTCTGTCCCCTTCCCTCAATCATCTCATCTCACAGGTTCCCCCAACTAGGGCCACCAGAAATGTTGCTGAGTCTCCCTTGCAAGTACCCCATTATAGAATCTCTCTCTTGGCCAGAGAGCATTCATGTACAGGGCCCCCAATGGTTAAATTCCCTTCCTGGAGAGATCTCTGCCTTAGCCAAATTGGAACAATTTAAACCTAGTCTCCACCAGCTTCTCTTGGCCTCAGGATGCTGTGACTGTCTCTAACCCACTTTCACCTCCTGGTCTCATGTCCACTACCCTGCTTCTTGCTGATATGACAAAGTCTATCTCTGACTGCTCTCTAAACTCTTTCGCTATTGAATGGTTTCTCTTTGCATACCATAGTACCTGGTGAACATGCCTGTAATTTACAAACTGCATTTTGTTACTCAATTTATGTTATTATGTTATGTTATTATGTATTGAAATCTATCTAATTTGTTGTATCTCAACCTGTCTGTAACCATTTATTGTCTGATGGGGAGCCTTTGTAAAGGAGTCTCTGTCTCAAAGGTTTGTGATTCTGAGCATTCAATAAATAAATAAAAATAAATACATAGATCTTCCAGGTGTGAAGGACAGGTAGAGCTGAGTATCATCAGCACAGCAGTGAAAACTAATTTCTTACCACCTTATGAGCTCACCCAGAGGCAGCATGTACACTACGAACAACAAGGGGGAGAGGACACAGGGCAGAGCCGTCGGGCCATTATTAATCTAAGTGACTAATAAACAACTTAAAAGTTATAGACTGGCTCAACAAGATATATAAAGGGTTTTAGTTGTCCAAATGCTTAAGAATGGATTCCATTGTTTGTCAAACATCTCAAACTTGTTTAATAACTTAGAAGTAATTCTTTAATTATTGGCTGTAGTACTCATATAGTAAAACTAAGCCTCTATGGAGGGGATTGTTCCAGTTTTCCAGTTTGAAAGGATTAATCATTTGGTGCAAAGTGAGGCCATTAAGAATCAAATTTTCTGAGGTTTGTCCAAGATGATATTTTCAAGAAAGATACCCAATAAGAATATTTGCAGAAGTGGGAGGATATATTGTTTACAGCTATGGAACAGACCTCTTGGATAAACTCCCAGAAAGGTTTGAGGTGGAGACAGCTCCAAAACATGTGAATAAGGGCAGCATGTTGCATACTGCACCTTCAGCAAACTCCTCTTGGCAAAAGTCCCATCTTATATCTGAACTGCAACATTTCCCATTGCATTTGGGGTGAGTGATCTGTAAGTGCATTGTACTGCTTTTCTTTAGTCTTAAGGGATACCTGTAAGTCAGGTAGCTCCTTATGTCTCTGCTTCTTATTTGAGAAGTCCATCTTCTTCCAAGTTGTGAAACAGGGTGTGCTTTGAAATAACTGAGAAGCTGCATGGGATATACTATATTGGACTAGATATCTGCAACAAATCTCTATCTTGCTTACATCTGAGGGAAGTTTTCCTTACTTTACAGTCTCACATTGGTATTGCTTTGTGTTTAATTATTTTAGTTTTTAATTCAGGAAGGGGGTTTTCAAAACTGCTTATCTTGTGAGCATCTTCAGAAGGGTTGAAATAACTGCATATTTGATTTTCCTTTGTGGGTAACTGAACTGTCTACTAGTATTCTGTGACAGTTTGCATCAATATATTTTGAAATAATTTACTGGTGGTGGCTGTGTACTTCTAATAGCAAAGGCTGCAGTTTGTAATTGGATGCCAGATAGAGCCTCAGATGGTGGAAGTTGTCTTCACTAGTCAGGGAGACCTGCATCACATCCAATTGTTCTGGCTTGAACATTCCAGCATTGATCAATTACTATAAACTACTGGTGTGATCCTGTTTCAGACAGAAGTCCATCTTCTTCCAAGTTGTGTAACAGGGTGTGCTTTGAAACAACGGAGAAGTTGCATGGGATATACTATATTGGACTAGATATCTGCAACAAATCTCTCTCTTGCTTACATCTGAGGGAAGTTTTCCTTACTTTACAGTCTTACATTGGTATTGCTTTGTGTTTAATTATTTTCATTTTTAATTCAGGAAGGGGGTTTTCAAAACTGCTTATCTTGTAAGCATCTTCAGGAGGGTTGAAATGACTGCATATTTGATTTTCCTTTGTGGGTAACTGGACTGTCTACTAGTATTCTGTGACAGTTTGCATCAAATTACTTTTAAATAGTTTACAAATCAGTTACTGGACGTTAGTTGAATTACTATAAAGGGCAGTACTCACCAGGGTGGTGGAGCAGTGGTGTATTTGATTGTCTCTAACAGTCACCAGTGGTTGTGGACTACCCACCCCCCTTCCCCACACACCCCCAGGTGTGACATTTCCTTTATGGCCAATGTTCTGACATCACTTCCTCACAAGGTCTTGGGGCAGAACTGTCATAGTCTTAATAACCCAGAACAGTGCATAAAGGGTAAGTATACACCACAAAAAGGAAAAAAAAAATATTTATATATATATTACATATTGTATATTATAAGGAAGAGGGACATGTGGGGAGTGGTGCAATGCACTGGCTATAGAGCAGCAGTTTTCTGGGAGACATTCTGGAAACTGCATTGCTGTCCTATTTGCAGGCAACTGTCAGCTCTGAGGGAGGAGGTTGCCCACCTCCAGGCTGAACTGGCAAGGACTAAGGAGGCCTCCCCCCACCCAAAGAGCCCCACTGCCACAACCACTGCCTCAGAGGCTGCCAAGTATGAAGAGCTGTTGGACCACAGTGGGTTCTGGGAGGGTGCAGGTGGTGGAACAGAGGTGAAGCCCCCTAGTTGTACCTCTATACAAACCATACACCAGTTTGGCAGAGCAAGGTTCCTCTATGATGGCACCCTCAGTGGAGACCAAGAAGAATGCTGAAGACATCCACAAGAGAGACCCACAGAAGGGTGGCAAGGGACTCCACAGGGGAAGGAAACAGCTTCTGATAGGGGACTCAGTTGTTAGAGGGGTAGACCTGGGGAAGAGAGAGGAAAGGGAAGTAAGGTGCCTGCCTGGTTCCATGGCTTGGGAGGGACAAGAAGCGAATCCTCAGGATTGCAGAAGCAGCGTCACAGGAGCGGGAACTAGATATCATTGTCCACCTTGGGACAAATGACCTAGCTAGGCATGGGATCAGTGCAGTGCAGGATGAAATTGTGGAGTTGGGGAGGGGCCTCAGACAGGTAGCAAGCATGGTTACCTTCTCAGAGGTGCTGCCAGTCCATGGCAGGGGTGAGGCTAGGGTACTGCACACCATGCAGTTTAATGAATGGTTGCAGTTATGGAGGCAGTAGAGCGCAGTGGTTTAAGGCTCTGAGCTGCAAATCTGGTGACATCCAGCAGACCAGATCTGGGTTTGAATCCCACAGCTTCCACTTGCACACTGTGTGACCCTGAGCAAGTCACTTAACTTCCCTGTGCTCCCAGGTCACTCCTGTAAGAAAGCTTATAGCTTAGTGTGCTACTCCTGTTAAAATAACTAAATAATAACTGGTGCAGAGCACAGGGCTTTGGCTTCATTGGGGACTGGGGGTACACCTGGAGAGATGAAGGTCTATACTGGCATGATGGTCTGCATCTGTCCACAAAGGGAACCAAGATTCTAAGTGACATGTTTAAATGCTTCCTTGGCAAGCTTTTAAACTAGACATGGGGGGAGGTGCTAATAAGAGGCAGGAAATGTCAAGCCTCCCCCCACAAAACATGATGGGTAGTAAGGTAAACACTGAGGTACAGTGCTCAACAGAGGGCAGGACAGTGGTAAATGGAAAAATAGACAAGGGCAAAAAGAGCAGGCATGGGGGAAAAAGGATAAAGCCAACATTAAATGTTGGGTAATGAGTACCAATGCCCATAGTCTGGGAAACAAGCTTCCTGAGCTAGTAGCTTTGATGGAAGATGAACAATTGGATACTGTGGCAGTCACGGAAACATGGTACATGGAGAACCATGACTGGGATGTCAACATACCGGGGTACACAGTCTACAGAAGGGACAGGGAGGGGAAAAGAGGAGTTGGAGTAGCTCTATACATAAGGGAAGGGATCAAAGCTACAGAACTAAAAAGTAAAGGGGGAGGACAAGAGGCACTCTGGGTCACCTTGGAGACAGGGAATGGCATCACAATCCTCACAGTGGTTGTATACAGACCCCCATCTCAAGGGGAGGAAATGGACAAGAAAATGATAGAGGACATTCTCAAAATGACTGAGAAAGGGGAGATACTGTTGATGGGGGACCTGAATATGCCAGATGATAACTGGATGACATGTACTGCAGCCACATCCAAGAGCAGGGTCATTCTCAATGCCCTGCAGGGGGCAGGCCTTAGACAGCTAGTGTTGGAACCCACTCAGGAGGGAGCAATACTAGACCTGGTACTCTCAAATGGAGAGAGGATCACAAATTTAGAAGTCAGTAGACATCTGGGAACAAGCGACCACTGCACAGTGTGCTTCACAATAAGCACAACCATGGAGATGAGCCATACAAAAACAAGTATACTGGACTTTAGAAGGGCTGACTTTGGCAAAATGGGTGAATACCTGAGGAATACACTAGCAAATGGCCAAAAAGGAGGGGTGGAAGAACAATGGAGAAAAATCTAAACTGCCATCATAGAGGCAACAAGCCTTTGTGTGAAACAGATAAAGAAAACAAAGCGGAGTAAAAACCACTATGGTTCTCGAAAGAGGTGGCAGGGAAGGTTAAGGAGAAAAAGGCTGCATTCAAAAAGTATAAGGAATCACAGAAGGAGCATGACAGGGAACTGTATCAATTAGAGCAGAAAGAAGTGGGGAAGGCAGTCAGAATAGCAAAAGCCCAAACTGAGGAAAAAATAGCCAGTTCAGTTAAGGAGGGGGATAAAACCTTTTATAGGTACATTAGGGAGCATAGAAAGGTTAAGGGAGGAATAGTGAAGATTAATAAGGGAGAGGCGAGGTGGGCAGAGGGAGACAGTGAAAAGGCAGAGCTACTGAATGAATACTTTTGCTCAGTATTCACAAAAGAAAATGAGAAGGAGTTACCTAAACCAGACAATAGAAGCACTCTGGGTAGGGGGGTTGACACCAGTCCATTTACAGAAGAAAGAGTCCTGAAAGAACTCCTAAAACTCAAGGTGGACAAAGCAATGGGGCCTGATGGGATTCACCCCAGAATCCTAAAAGAACTAAGGGAGGACCTAGTGACACCACTGACCACACTTTTTAACAAATCATGGGAGGATGGGGTTGTACCTGAGGACTGGAGGAGGGTAGATGTGATTCCCTCACAAAAGTGGAGCAAGGCAGAAGAAGGAAACTACAGACCTGTAAGTTTGACCTCAGTGGTAGGGAAAATGATGGACTCACTTGAAAGAAAGAATTGTTGAGTACTCAGAGGTCAGCAGGCACAGGACCCAAAGCGGCATGGATGTACAGCAGGAAGGTCATGTCAGATGAATCTAATATATTTCTTTGACTGGGTGACCAAAGTAATAGACCAGGGAGGGGCTGTGGATATGGCTTACCTAGACTTTAGCAAGGCATTTGACACAGTCCCGCACAAAAGATTGATAATCAAGTTAGCCAGCTTGGGAGTGGGTCCCAGGGTGGTAGCCTGGGTAGCAAACTGGCTGTACAACAGGACACAGAAGGTAATAGTCAGTGGAACACATTCTGAAGAAAGGGGGGTCACTAGTGGAGTACCTCAGGGCTCAGTACTAGGTCCAGTCCTCTTTAACATCTTTATAGGTGACATTGTAGAGGATCTGTAGGGAAAGGTATGCCTGTTTGCAGATGACACAAAGATCTGTAACAGAGTTGATACACAAGGTGGGGTAGAAAAGATGAGAAGGGACTTGGCAAGGTTGGAGGAATGGTCAGACATATGGCAACTTAGATTCAATGCAAAGAAGTTCAAAGTAATGCACCTGGGAAACAAAAACCCAGGAGATGAGTACACAATAGCAGGGGAGGTACTAACAACAATAAAAATAGAAAGGGACCTAGGGGTAGTCAATATCAGATGATCTAAAGGTGGGTAAGCAATGTGAGAAGTCAGTAAGGAGAGCCAGAGGGATACTGGGATGCATAGGAAGGGGCATCACAAGTAGAAAAAGGGAAGTGGCTATCCTTCTGTACAGACAGTTGGTGAGACCCCATCTGGAGTACTCTGCAGTTTTGGAGACTTCATCTACGCAAGGACATAGACAGGATGGAAGCAGTCCAGAGGAAGGCAACTAAAATGGTGCAGGGTCTGCATCAGAAACCATATGAAGAGAGAGACTGAGAGAGCTTAATATGTATACCCTTGATGAAAGGAGGGACAGGGGGACATGATAGAAATGTTCAAGTACCTTAAGGGAATCAACAAAGCCCAGGAGGGTAGCATCTTTCAGAAAAAGAGATGTGTAAGAACAAGGGGGCACAATTTAAAGATAGAGGGGGGACGGCTCAAGGGTAATGGGAGGAAATCTTTTTTTCATGGAGAGAGTAGTGGATGCATGGAACCGCCTTCCTGGGGAGGTTGTTGGGTCTAAAACAGTGGGGGAATTCAAACATGCATGGGACAGACATAAAGCAATTGTAGTGGGGGGTGGCAAGAAGTAGGCTGTTGGTTAACTAGAATCTGCAGCTTATCCAGTAGGTAGGGAAATGGGCAGACTGGGTGGGCCAAGTGGTCCTTATCTGCTGTCAAAGTCTATGTTTCTGTTTCTATTTGTGCCTGAAAGGTATTCCACAATATTTCTCTGGCTACTTTCGGGGAGTCATTGCAAGATAAGAAGAATAATTCTATTTCTTTGCATAACCACAAATGGAAATCCTTGCAACAAATTAGAAAGGTGTTCATTCCTCAACTAGGGGCATGAGGATGGGCCAATCCTCTGGCTATACTGATGGTGATGCAGCTGTGGTCTGTTAATACAATTAACTCCATACTGGCTTGGTACACATCCTGCTGCATCTGGTGGTACTTCAGAAAGAAATCAAGGTGACTGCTTGTAAAATAGAATGGACGGTGAAGTCCCTGCCTGTTGGGTGCAGCACCTCCAGGAATGCTGCATAAGCCTCCGTTTCTAAAATATTTCAGTCCTCCAATCCACCCCCCCCCCACTGAAGAGAGTCACCACCAGGTGTGAAGTCAAGAGATTCTCTCATGCTGGTGGTATGGCCTGGGCACAAATACACTTAATGGGGTTAGGTAGAGTATGTATAGGTCCCTGCATACAGTTTGTGAGTCCCTCTGGTAAAAGGGCAGGATGTCTGTTAGGGTTTGCTGTCTAACTAAAATAGTTCATTGAACCTGTTGGAGAACCTACCTATAATGGGGACGAGATGGTGGGGAAGGGATACAGAAGTATTTGCTCCTAGATAAGGTTAGGTACTGTAGATGGACATAGGTTTGTGGATGCAACTTCTTCCTGTGCACACCAATGGCAACCTTGCTGAGATAACTGGTGCAATGCAGCTATTGCATGGAGGACCCTGGAGTACAACAAGGTGGAAGGAGATGGACTTTAAATCCACCCAGCTCCAGTCACTACCCATCAAGGGTGACCATCCCACAGCACTGCGAGGAGGCAGTGAAATAGATTTCAGCTATCCAGCTCAGGTATTATCAGTTTAAATCAGTGACTGAATAAATAAAAATAAATCAAAAGGGATGTGTTAGAGAAGAGACTTCACAGATAGAATTAGGCAAAAGAAGGTGGTGTGGAGGCAACTGTATCTGTCACTGAGCAATCAGTTGGATGGGGGACGCAGTCCTTCTGGTACCACATATAAGCTTTACATGGACATTGTAATGGTTGCCCTGACAGCTGTCATTGCCATGACCACCACTGTGAACATACTGCAGGCAAACAGCTGTCAGTGTACCAAATAAGGCTGGCCTCTAGCATAAAAGGCTGGATATACGTTAACCCTCATCACAGTCATGTTCATTTTAAAGAATTAAATAAATAGGTAACAGATAATTAAAAATGCCATTGCGATAGGGGGAAAAGAATAAATAAGAGACACAATCAATCAAAATTAGCCCATTAAAACTTGTAGAGAACCAAAGTATAATGAGTGGGGGGGCATGTGTGTTTGTGGAGGAGGAAATAGAGGAGGGAATAGGGAAGTATGTCATCCTGGGTAAGGAGAGGTAGGGCGGTGTAACTTGGTCTAATTTAGCTGTTCCCTACCAAAGGATTTCCTTGGCTACTGCCATTGCCATGGCAACCATTTGAAAGTGATTAAGAAGGTAGTTGCAGCACACCAAGGGACACCTCTGAGATTGTGGTGGTTGGTAGAATAAAACCTTTAAGCCCCCAGCACGAGTCACCTGAATTGTGAGAGAAACCAATAGTACTTCTCTGTATTGCTGAGAGCTGTTCATAAACAGTGTTAAGTTACTCAGCTCAGATCTCATGTTAAATAAGTAAAGGGTAGGAGGAAGAGAAACTGTGCAGATGGGATAATTGAAAACACAGGGCAGCCAGATGAGAGGAGGAGGGAGCACAGCCCTTTGGTTTTGGTAGACAAGTTTTGTGCAGGAATCCTAAAGATTACTGTGACAGCTGCTATTACCATGATTACAGAAGTAGAGTTGCTGAGGAAAGGCAGCTGTATGTGTATGAGCAGGGATCATTCTGTGGCATAAAGGGCTGGAACAAATGAAGTTTCAACTTTCCTTGCAGCAGGCATTTTAAAGACATAAATAAAAAAAAAAGATGAGCCAAAATGAAGCTGTAAAGGAGGGAAAGATCCTAGCTGTCATTGAGCGGACAAAAATAAAGGGGGGGGAGGGGGCGACCCTGCTCACAGAATGAGAATCGGCAACTGGAATCCCAGTGAGGGCTCTGTTTCAGCAGGGAGGGGGTTGGCTTAAAGGGTAAAATTACCTAAGTAAAACATTATTAACACCATTGTACTATGCAGTGCAACTACACATTACTTACCATATTTGATTCTGATTATATACCCTAACCCCTGCGATAAGGAAAAGAGTGAACACAGTTAATCAATTTCATGTAGCATGAATCCCAGTCCTAGGAGGTAAGGGTGTCTGTTTCCAGGTGTTTTGGGGTACATCAGCCCATGAAGTGGAGTGATGCAACCGTAATGGTCCTTGAGGATGATGAAGTGCTTTCCCTCTCTGCAACGCAGATGAGGGAAGGGAGGAATCAGAGATAAGTTTCGTTAATGCTGATCTCTCAGGAAGGAAGTCAGTCACAGAAGATTCATTGGCAGAAGCATGGGAACCGCAGCTTCTAATACAGTGTGGGTAATTTTCTGAAGCCATAAGTGTATTGTCCTTGGCATTCTTTCTGCTTCTGCCCCTCTTTTTCTGCCACTATTCTGGAGGGGCAGAAATGGTGGAGGGTGCTGGTGAATACAGTTGATGGGCATCTGAGGAGGACTGGCTATCATGGGTAGACCTCACACTGAGTGCTGTGGGGGCCTTATTTGAGCTCCAGGAATACTGAGCAAATCCGGCGGCCTCTTCAGGGTCTACAAAATCATTAAAGCACCATTCGTTTCAATCTTGAAAGTAGCAGGGTAGACCATTTTATAGTAGACCCCAAGTCTGTAATGGTGTCACAAATCAGTGAATGCTGCCTGCTTCTTCATCAGCCTAGCTGAATAGTCCCGATATAGGGAAATTGGTTCTATGTCGTAATAGCGATTGCCAAATGGCGATCGCTATTATGCGAGTGCCCATCGCCGAAAACCAAATTGGTGACGTGCATTTGTAGGTGACCCGACAGCCAGCATTGTAAGTGTTTTAGCAGGGGACTGTGCCCCCTTCAACATCCCTCTGCTTTTAGATTCTCAACTCCAAAGGGTTGCATGCTGGGGGGGGCACAGTCCAGACCTGCAAAAAAAATTAAAAAAGCAAAGTCCTGCAGCCACAGGCACCAGCAAAATAACAACCCTCCCAACACCAGCACCTGCTACTCTGGGGCCAGCCTCCCTCACCACCATACTACATGGCTGACTTGGTGGCAACAGATCCAATACATGTTCTTTACCTACTTCCCCATCCTTTCCCTTCCCCTTGCTAACTTTCCTTTCCGGTCGCCCTCTCCTCTCCTTCCTTTCCCATTGCAGTGGGTTACTGACCTTACGGTTGTGGCCTGCAATAAAAGCGCCGAATATGAGTCACCATTTTTGTGGTCACTCATATTCTGGTGCTATTATCACAGGATACCAGGGAAATTTGGTGCCCATGCCATATGAGAGAGCCTGCTTGCCTGGTGAGCCATAAGAGTCTCTCTTTTATGGAGTAACAAAGGAAAAGGGCCAAGATCAGTGTGGGTTTCTCCTCTGCCTTTGGTTGGGGTGACAAGGCACAGTGGGCTTGTTGCACATCAGGGGGCAATTCTTCAGATGAAACAGGTCCAAGAGCAGATATTGGATGAAATCATCTATGTTCTTCCTTTCAGCCCCTTCGAGTAACCAGATTATTCTGAGATTTTTCCTTCATCCTTCAAAGCTGTTAGCAGGGCAATCTCTGATTTCGGAAGATGGATTTCACAGTACCTTTGTCCCCTTGGATATCTAGCTGTCGTAGATAATTTTCAGTATCACCCACTCAAAGGCTTAAATTGTCCATTTTGTTTTGAAGACTGCTATTAGAATGTTTAATGCCTGAAACTTCTGCCAAAATCTTTTCCAGCATCAGATGGATTGTCAGACTGGCAATCGATTTCTGTGGTACAGCTGCAGGGATTGCAGGAGCATTTTCGCTGGCCATGACTCAGTAGGATGTTTTAAAAATAAGTTTGACTACGAAAAAGTCACTAGATTGCTACAAAAAGGGTATTTTTCATTCATGCAAACAAAAAAAAAGATGATTAAGGGCTTTTATGAAAATGTGTGATACCCGAGGTGCAGAACTATTTCTCTAAGCATCCGTTTTAGTCACAGCCAAACCAGAGTCTCTAGTCATGCGTAAAAGCAATTTACTTGTTGCTTGTTTCAAAACCAGCTACATTCAACCAATTATATCAATTGTGATGTTCACAGATGTCAGCTTTTTGGTGACCATCTTTTGTTTTATCATTAATCTAATACTGTATATGGTATTGTATAGAGTATGCATGTTATAGAAACCTAAAAACATACATTGTAGGCAGATAAAGACCTCTTTGGCTCATTCAGTCTGCCATTTTCCCTGCCTACTGTGCCAATGCAGCCCTTGTACAATCACTGACTGTCCCGTGCATGCTTGAATCCTACAACTGTTTTGTCACCTACCACTGCTGCTGAAAGGCCATTCCAGACTTTCACCACCCTCTCTGTAAAGAAATATTTCCTCATATCCCCTTTGATGTGTTTGAATATTTCTATCATATTTGTTCCTTTCTCTTCTTTACTCCAGTAAGTACATATTTAGTTCTCTTAGTCTCTCCTCGTAGGGCTTTTGATGCAGTCCCTGCACTATTTTGGTTGCCCACCTCTGTACCACATCCACCCTATCCCTGTCCTTCTGGAAGTGGGGACTCCAGTACTGGACACAGTACTTGAGGTGTGGTCTTACCAGTGACCTGTACAGAGGTAACACTACCTCTTTCTTCCTATTGGTGATACCCCTCCCTATGCACCCAGCATTCTACTAGCCTTTCCTGCTGCCTTTTCACTCTGCTTGACTACCTTCAGGTCACTAGAAATGATTACTCACAGGTCCCTTTCCTGTTTGGTGGTTGTCAGTACCTCACCTGCCAGTTGGTACACAGACCCCAGTTTCTGTGCCCCAAGTGCATGATTTTGCACTTTTTAACATTGAAACCCAGCTACCAAACACTTGACTATTTTTCTAACTTCCGTAAATCATTCCTCATTTTTTTCCAACCCCCTGGTGTGTCGACCCTGTTGCAGATTTTTGTGTCATCCACAAACAGGCAGACCTTCCCTTCTAGCCCTTCTGCAATGTCCTTGTTATTACCTTGTTGTACCACAGTTGGACATGGACAACATAATGGCAACATCATTGCAGAAATAAAACCCAGCACAATAAATAAATGTTCAAGAGGGGACCAGATGAGAGACAGAATAATAAAAGCATGTGGGTGGAACTAGGATCAGGGGAAAGGTGAACCAGGAGTGGAGGGAGACTCAAGTCATGGTGGAAGGCTGTGTCTCTGAATGCAAGAATTCTAGGGAACAACATGACTGTGCCGAGGTCGCTGATGGCAGATGGTGGGTTGACATGGCTGCCATCATGGAGACATGGGCAAAATCAAATTATGACTGGGACCCCTCTGTCCTTGGGTACACACTGTATATGAAGGATGGGGAGGAGGAAGAGGAGGAGGAGTGGCTCTGTATGTGGGGGAAGGGATAACCTGTATAAGGGAGGAGCAGATGGATGGAAGGACAGAGGTACTGTGGGTACAGGTACAATCAAAGAAAGGAAACAAGCTCAGGGCAGGAGTGGTGTACAGACCACTGAATCAAGGTGTGGAATTAAACAGGGAACAAGGGTCCAAAATTGTGGAGATGGCCAGCAGGGGTGTTATAGCATGGGGGACTTCAATCTGCCTGAGGTGGATTGGAAGGTCCATGCTACCATCTGTATCAGAATGCAGATATTGCTGGAAGCATTCTAGAGTGAATTCCTGATACAATGTGTCCTGGAGTCCACCAGTGAGATGATCATACTGGACATGGTTCTGTACAATGGTGCACATATCCAGGAGGCAAACGTGGAAGTGCCACTTGCAGGTAATGACATCACACACTGTGGTTTCACCTGGACATGTGCAGGGAAAAGATTGGGGCTAAAACAGTGGTACTAGATTTTAGGAGGGCAGACTATGGCAAGATGAGGAGATACTGGGGGGCACCCTGCTGTAATCAGAAAGGAAATGGGATAGGCCAGAAATGGGGCATAATCCAGGAGGGGCTGTTGGTAGCTACTTGCAAGTGTGCTAAAACAAAGAACAAAAGGTCTAGAGCCAAAAAGCCCAGCTGATTTGATGGCAAAGCAGCCAAGCTGATCAGGAGCAAGAAGACAACCTTCAGGAAGTACAAACACACCTAGATGGGTGAGGACAGGGAGGAGTACTGTACTAAGGCAAGGGAGGGTGCAGGACAGTGTGAGTGGCCAAGGCCAAGAGAGAGGAGCAGCAGCAAGAAGAGGGGGTGAAGATGGTAGAGAAGACCATCTTTCACTACATTAGTGGAAAGTAGGGCATGAAGATTGGTATAGTCAGGTTGAAAAGGGGGGAGGTGGGCAGAGGGTAGTGAGGAGAAAGCAGAAGCAGGAGTACTTAATAAGTACTTCTAAATTTTCTACATCACTACTGTACTACTCCTGCATCTGCTTTTACCTTATTGTAATAACTAATTGCTTCTATTTTGTAAGCTCTGTATGTTTATGTACTGCCTGTAACCACCTCTCTTTGTACAATGTCCGGTCTGTAATGGATTGAATTTATTGTTGTACCAATTCTGCTCTGTAACTTCTATGTACTTCTCTGTACCCGGGTCATGCCTGGAAACAAGCCTAGGCTCAGTGTGCCTTTCCCAATCAACAAATTTAAAATAAAAAATAAAAGAAATAAAATGTTTAGTCTTCACTAAGGAGAAGGATGGCCCAGTACCCCAGGGAAAAAGGGGAGGAAGAACAGGGGTGGGAGGGGTCCTGGATGGGGAGATTGAAGTTGATAGGGTGAGGAAAGGCTTGAATACCCTGAAAGTAGGCAAGTCCCTGAGACCAGATGGTATACACCTGAAGGTGCTGAGGGAACTGGCGAACCTGCTGGTGGGTCCACTGGTGGACCTGTATAACACCTCTCTGGAGACAGGAAAAGTGCCCCTAGACTGAGGGACAGTGTATGTAGTGCAGCTAAACAAGAGCAGGCTGAGGGAAGACCCAGATAACTATCATCCAGTCAGTCTGACCTCTATAGTGGGGGAAACTCATGGAAACCATATTGAAGAAAAGACTAGTAAGCTTTCTGGAAGACCATTTGCTCCAAGATGAGAGACAGCATGGGTTTATGTCAGGGAAGTCCTGCCAGATCAACCTGATTTATTTCTTCTACTGGATAACTAGGACTGTGGACAGAGGTCAAGCAGTGGATATCTTGTATCTGGATTTCAGTAGGGCCTTTGACTCTGCTCCACACAGGAGATTAATTATGAAGATGGAGGACCTGGCGTTAGACACAAAATTGGCTAAGTGGGTTAGAAACTAGCTGCAAGATAGGATCCAGACAGTAATGGTTGGGAATAGTTCTTGGAGGCTAGACTAGTTACTAGCAGGGTCCCACTGGGCATGGTGCTTGGTCTTAGTGGGAATTGAATCACTGGGGGGCACTGCCTCTGACTCTGCCTCAAGCTGGTGGGGTTCAGGAGGGAGATGAGATACTTTTTCCACTTATAGGGTGGTGATGAAATGGAATGAGTTACCGGAGGAAGTTGTCTCCCTAAGAACTGTGGACAGCATCAAGAGAGGATGGAACAGAGTAAAACACTGGAGTATGCAACATGGACAGATGTTGTCATCATTTCAATGTACTGCAATAGATAATCTACCCCCCTCATGGGAGGAGGCAATTGATGTAATTTACTTTTGCAAAGGGAAAGTAGACACTTTTTCAGTTAAATGCAGTTTCCCCTAAAGGATTAAATGTCAATTGGGAGATTTCTCCCTTCCTTTAAATAAGTTTGGTTCGGTTGTTCCTGGTTAATTCGAGTTCTTGGTGAAGTTGTGTTGATGATGTTTGTTGTATATATTTTAGTGTTTGTCTATTTTTTTGTCCTCTCCTTTTCTCTTTACAGGCACTCTTCAAAATTAATTCTGCTCTAAGTCTTATTAGAATGGATGTCTCTGTTTCTACTTCAGGAAATTGACTTTTTGTGGGATATTTTATCCTGACATAATGCCATTACTTTTTGGCATTATAATAGTTATATTTACAGTCAAATATTGATTAAATATACAGCCAGTTTGAATGCTTAATTAATTTTAGGTTACAATTTCTAGTAATTGATGTTATTTACTATCACACTGCGGTGTGGAATTAATTTAGGTACTGTCTCTTTGAGTGGTAGCATTTAAAAGCTGGCTACCATATATGCTGACTCCTCCCCTCCGATGAAGAATCTGCAAGGGTTCAAAGCGCTGGGGTTTGAATCTCACTCTATGTCATTTTTAGGTCTGTGCACTTTGCTTTAAACTGGCTCTTTGCATTTACTTAATGCTGATTTTGTTTTCTTTGTGCATCTTTCATTCTCGCTTTGCTCTGGCTTGTTCTAATTAGAGCAGCATTGAAACTTTGTTTGAGCACTATGGGCTCCTGTTGCTCTTGGTAAAACAGAAAGTTGCATGCGTGGGAGGAGGGGGATGCGAGGGAGAACATCATTGGGGGGAGGAGTGGATAACAGGTAGGGGGCAAATCCCTCAGTAGGTGCTGAGGATCTATAAACTCAAGCAGACATGATAGACTGCAAGACCTTGTTCTGCTGGCTCATTCATATGTTTCTATGTTCATATGTAAATTTATTTATATAAATATCAATTAAATTGAAATGTAAATTAAAAATAGCAGCTGTTTCCAGAGAAGACAACAAAAAAAAACAGGCACCAAAAAAGTAAAACAGAATAATAAAGTAATATACACAGTCATCATGAACATATGCAGATAGATAACTGTTTTGCTATCTATAAGTCATAATGGTAACTATTTATACAGTATATGGTCAGTGTCTGTTATATATGACATTCAGTGACAGCCCAAATGTTGTTGTACCATCAATCTGATGTCAGACTGCTGTTGTACATTATTAGGAGTCTTCAATGGAATCCTGAGCTTGTTGTGCATGCCCAGCCATCTACTATTCTATTTATAGTAGGTGTTTGCCCTCAATTTTGAATGGATCTCAGGAGCTTTCTGTTTCTTGTTGTTTTACAGTTCGAAGGTTAGGAAAAGTTGTAGTATCATTCTGACATCACAGTACTACAACAGCTTTTCTGCCTTGAACTATGCCCATCTATTCCCCCTTGAACATACCAATGTTATCTTTTGAACTGAAGTTTTGCATCTGTGGTAATGTTAATGGCTATAGACTAGCAGTAAGAGAGATACTTAGGAGGCAGATGATGCTAAAATAAGAGTGTGTGCCTTTCTCCACTGACCTGATTCACTGCTGTGTTGTCTATCTACATACTCTATAAAGGTCCAAGGTGAATGGGTTTGTTTGCTGTTCAGGCTGGCAGGCAGTAGATTGAGCAAAGCAAGAGACACACAGTAAGCCCTCACCAGCTCTGTAAGTAAAAATGCCTGTTATGGGTTTTTCTAAATAAATAAACACAATGCTAACAGCATAGTAAATTGAAGGAAGGGGGTCACTTCAGCTGGTAGCATGAAGTGCAGTTTACGTCTGTGTGTGTGGAAGCAATAGCATATTTTGCATACCTGGCTAGCAGTTCATAGTTTGTTACAGCAGGTACTGAAATCCATTCAGAATTGAGGCAATCATGTGCTATAGAAAACAATAAATAGGTAACCATGCACAGCACACAGCAGGCTTGTGATGACATCATAGGTACCACTCGAGCTTGCTTTTGAGGTCCCTATGATATCATTACAAACCCTCAGTGGAAACACAAAGTTGTTATGTATGGTTACCCATAAACTATTCTCTATATTGTGTAACTGGAAAATTCCATACTTGACCCCTTAATAAAGGTGATCCTATGAAAAAACAGGAACTATGCAGAACTAGTATGCTAGGTTTCCAATAGAGTATCTTTGTACATAGTAACAATTTCATGGGAAAACCATTTGCCAGTTGATAAGTCCATATAACAAATAAATTGGCAGCATACATATGATATATACAATTCATAACAACATGGTTGTATGCAAGTCACCTAAAATATATTCATATGTATACACATCCACAATCATATATAAACTAATCAAATAATTTCAAGGCATTTAGAAAGCAGCAATAATGTTTTAGTCTAGTGATGTATGGAATTTTCAAATTCTGGTAGATTGGAATTTTGTGGAATTTTTGAAATCCTGCTGAAATTCTGCTGAATCTCATTGGAAGTTGAACAGAGGAATTCTGCAGCACTAAAATGTGGAATGGGGTTTCCACTATATTTCTGTGGAATTCTAGTCTGCGAATCTCAATATTTTCCATGGAAATGGTCGTGGAATGATTTTCCATGGAAAAATGCAGTGCTATAGAATATAATTCCGTGGATCACAGCAGGTGGGTTTCTATAGAAGGACAAATTAAATTCTGGTGGAAATTGCACCAATGGAATCATCAGCTCACATTAACTCTGCCTACAGAATTCCTCACTCCACACTGCACTATTTTAGGGCATCGAAATATTAAACATTAAGCTGTCAGATTATAGTGGTTTAGTCATGCCACTATAGTTAGGGCTGATTAGACCATTTAATGTTAAACACCAGTTTTTGCATTTTAATAACATCAAAGCCATTCAATGGATTTGCACATAATTTTGTATGTGCTGTTGGAAATCCAGGAACTCTTGATATACCAAGTTGCATTATGACCGGATGTGCAGATTCTGAGATCTAGATAGTGTAATGTGCAAAAATTGTTTGTTTGTTTTTTTGCTATTTTTTTTGTTGGCCCCTAGTGCCCAGATGGTTTGACATTTTGATCTGACATTTTCTGAGTAGGCAGGGCTTGGCCCAGTGTAGTGCTTTTCACTGGTTTGGTGAAAAAATAATAATCCATTCCATTAGTTATAAGGATTTGAATGCTTGGTTCTGAGCATGCTCACTAGGCATTTCAGGATAGATGTCTGAAACAAAAAATAATTTGGCCATTCAAAAATGGATCCTTTTTCATATGGGGCCAATCCATTTTCATGAGGAAAGAATCCTTTTTAGTATGGCCACTTTATTTTTACTGTTTAAACTTACAAACTTTTAAAGTACATAAAAATAATGTCTTTTTAAAAAACTAACACCTGAACCTAGCTAAATGGGACCCATTTGGCTAGATTATGTTGTTTTTTTATTTCAAGCTGACAGAAATACATTTTCTGGGCACACAAAATCCAAGGAGCCCAGCTTAGCAAGAGGAGCAGTTCACCTGCATTCTCTGTGTGAGAACAGCAGGACATTCTTGACTTCTCCAGCTACAACTGGAACTCGTGCTGTGGGCTGCAGTGAGAGCAGCGAGACGTCATTTCCCTAGTGTCTAATGATGCCTCCCCCACTGCCATCTCTGTATGTATATAATGTGTTGCCCTGGTGTCTAGTGGTGCCCCCACCCTCCGATCACCAGCTCCTTAGTTATAGAATGTTTCCCTGGTGTCTAGTGGTGCCGCCACCCTCCAATAACCATCCCCTTACTTTTATAATGTTTCCCTTATGTCTGGTGGAGCCCTGTATCCTCTAATCATCATTCCCTTATGTATCCCTTGTTTCTAGAGGGACCCCCACCCTCCAATTGCAGTCCCCCTTATTTATTATGTTTCCCCTGGTGTCAAGTGGCACCCCCACACTCCAGTCACCATCCACATGTGTGTTATGCTTCCCTGTAATAAAGAAAACCTTCCCTTGGTTTTTTCATTAAACAAAAAATAAGAAAATGGTCCCTCATCGATCCGACCCCCCACCCCGACCTCCCACTGAGAACACACCACCCCATATCATTCGCACACCCCACACAAACCCTCACTCACCTGAACACATCGCAGGACAAAGATCAACTCTCTGATCCAAGACATGTCTTGCTGCTGGAACCACAGACTGCAATATGAGAAAATAAGGTAAGTGCGGTTCAATGTATTTCAATGGGGTTTTGAACTTTGATGCATAACTTTGTTATTTTTGCATATTTTGACCCCAAGTTTTCAACATGGCCTTTTTGGGACCCTGTCTCATGACCAATGGCAGTGGAGTTACACATATCAAATAAAAAAGAACCACGGTCGCTTGGCAAAATCACCTTTTGGGTGGGATTTCAAAATTTTCACCACCCTTGTTCATGAGGTGGGATCATAAGAAAGATATGTTGAAAATCTGGGGTCAAAATATATAAAAATGACAACGTTATGTGTGTATATTGACATTTTACTTCGCTCACTCATAACTTTGGTAATTTTAAATATTTTGACCCCAAACTTTCAACATAGTCGCTTTTTTACACCACCTCATGAACGTGACAGCTGTCATTTTTCAAATCCTCACCAAAGTCTGCTTTTGCACCTGTGGCGCAGAATGACGTTTCGATGCTGCAGAATGACATTTCTGTGGGGATTTGAACATTTTCACTACCGGTTTCATGAGGTGGAGTAATAAGAAGGCTATGCTGACAATTTGGTGTAGAAATGTAGTAAAATGTCCATGCTATGAATGAACATTGTATGTTCACTCATTACTTCCCTAATTTTCACTATTTTGAGTCCAAACTTTCAACACAGCCATTTTTCTACACCACCTCATAAACGTCACATGTGTAATTTTTTAAATCCTGGAGTAGATGTGTTTTTACACTTCTGGTGTGAAATGAAATTTCAGTCAGTATACTATAAATGGTACATGTTGTGTTTATGAGGTGAATCATAAAACAAGCATCTTGAAAATATATAATTGTTTACAAATCTTGTGGGCAGTGCCACACTTGACCCCGATTGATATGCTTTGTGATCCTGTGTTGGTGAGCTCAGTTTTGGAATGACCTCAGTGACCCATCTGGATGGGGTGAGTGTGAGGGGATGGTGTTGTTATGCAATACTCCCCCAGCCAGGGAATGAAAGGTGTAGGATTGTTCACACTGGGCCTGGGTACCATATAATGAAGGCAACTGTCCTCTTGGCATAAAGTTCTGGACCTCTGCACCCCTGTGTGGCAGAGGTCTCTATGCATTGGCTGACAGATGCAATCTTTGTCCCCTGTATCTGAAGCTACTTGGAAGTGCAAGTACAACAGGGCCCTGCACTTCGGCAGCCTGCTACAAAGCCCCATAAATTCTTCACATCCATTGCTTCACTGTAGGCAGATGGAGTGTTCCCTTGGTGTAGAGTATCAGGTCCCCAAGGGACCTATGTGAATTAGGATATGATTCCACCATCTCAAAAAGAAGGACAATTCTTTGCAAAAAACTTTGTTAATGCACTAGCTAGGGTTAAAGCAACAAAAGTAGGGAAATGTGGCATTAGGGTTTCTAACCCTAACACCCCACATGCACTCTCCATGCAGCAACAGGAAAAACAATTATGGTTTCACCTCTCCTGCCTCTTTGCACTTTAGGCATGGGGTGTGCCTTGGGGTTGTCAACCCTAATGCTCACCCCATTCTCATATACTCTACACATCTCAGCTTCTTTAATGATTGAATGGGGTGAGAGTTAGGGTTGACAGCCCCAAGGCACACCCCATGCCTGATTTGCAAAAATGCAGGAGTGGTGAAACCATAATGGTTTTTCCCATTGCTGTCTGGAGGGTGGGGTGTTAGGGCTGGAAACCCTAATGCCACATTTCCCAGTTTTTGTCGGTTTAACCCTAACCATCCAATTAACAAAGTTTTTGCAAAGATATATCATATATACAAATAGTACATACTTTAACTGCACATTGCAGTTACATAGAAACATAGAACAGAATCTGCCAGCATCTGTTAGCTCATCTAGTCTGACCCTCTTTTCCCTGCTTATTCTGCTACTGCAGACCCTGCCTATTCTCCAACCAGCTCCCCACCACTCTGAAGCCAGTTTTCCTTTATACCTATCTCATGCTTGCTTGAAGTCCACTACTGTTTTCACCCCCCCCACCAACCTAGCTGGAAGATTATTCCAGGGATCCACCACCCTCTTAGAGAATAAATGCTTCCTCACATCCCTCATATACATTCCTCCTCCAGATTTATTGCATGCCCCCTGGTTCTTGTACACCTTTTTTTCTGAAAAATGCTCCCTTCATGTACCTTATTCATCCCCCATGAGGTATTTAAAGTCTATATCATGTCACCCCTCTCCCTCCTCTCTTTCTGGGTGTCCAAATTTAGATCCCTCAGTCTCTCCAAATAGGAAATTTGATGCAGCCCTTGCACCATTTTGGTTGCCCTTTTTGCATGGCATCCACCTTGTCTATGTCCTTTTTGAGGTGTGTTCTCCAAAAATGATTCAGTACTCCAGATGTGGTCTCAATAGTGACCGATACAGTGGCATCACTGCCTCCCTCTTGCTGCTGGTGATAACCCTCCATATGCATCCCTGCATCCCACTGGCTTTCCCTAATACTTTGTCACATTTCCTTGCCGCCTTAAGGTAATCCATTATGATTACCTGTAGGTCTGTTTCTTGTTTACTGACCATCAATGCCTGCCCTCTTTCTTCACTCTGCCTCTGGGTTTCTGCACCCAAGTTGGGCGATTTTACAGTTTTTCACATTGAAACCCAGCTGCCATGCCATTGACCCTCCTCAAGCTTTTTCAGGTCTCTATTCAGTCTCGCTACATCCTCCGGAGTGTCCACCTTATTGCAGATCTTGGTGTCATTGGCAAAGAGGTCAATCTTCCCTTCCAGTTTTCTGCAGTGTCACTTATAAAGACATTGAAGAGGACTGGATCCAATACTGACCCCACTGCTCATTCTTCCTCCCCCTGAGTGGGTGCCATTAAATGCCACCCTCTTGTCAAATATACATCAGTCAAATAGATACTCCATGTACCACCTTGGTTCTCACGCCCATGCTTCCCACTTTTTTACGAGCTTCTTATGTGGCACGTTGTCAAAGACCTTGCTGAAGTCTAAGTAGGACATGCCCACTGCTCCCCTCATATATATGTCTCAGGTCACCTAGTCAAAGAAGTCTGTCAGGTTTTTCTGATATGATCTCCATTGGGTCCCGTAACCAGCTGGATACAAGCTAATCTACCAGTCTTTCCATTAGAAGTGACTCCATTAGTTTCCCCACTATGGATGTGAGATTAACTAGCATGTAGTTGCTAGCCTCTTCCCTGCTGCAGATCTTATAGAGTTGGACTACATCTGTCCATCTCCAGTCTTCAGGGACCACTCCTTTATCTAATGAATAATTGGATAGGGTTGCGAAAGGTGAAGTCAGTACCTCCCCAAGCTCTCTTAACACCCTTGGATACAGCTAGATGGAAGTTCTGCTAGATGCTCTGCTGAATTTTAGTACCTCCTATGAAATCAGTTCCCAGAGTGTGTCCCATGGAAAAAAACAAAAAAAGACCTCTATCAAAAAAAAATAAACACCCTGCCTCTGTCTATCTCTCCTGGTCTTATGAGTTGTGTAGTTGGGGATATGGTCCAGAAAGTCCTCCTGTGACCTGTATTTTACTGGTAAGTAACTTGTGAGTGTAACCACTAGGTGGTGCTATCCCATGGGCTACTACTCCTGCCTGCTTGGCTAGTAGCAGGTTATGGGGCCTGAGTTCTGAAATGGGTGCCTCCATCCGGAGGTCAGGGTTGGTAGTGGTCAAGCTAACCTGGGAACAGCCCTCCAGGACACTGTAACCCCCCTCTTTCCTTACAAGTGGTTGGAACAATAAACAATAATCACTTTCACAATACCCCTGATACACCACATAAGTACACACCCTGTTTACACTTACCACCAGGGCTTTCCTCTGGCTCAGCCCTGGGGACCCCCTGTAAAACAAGTTTATACACAGCAAATAACAGCAGTACAGTACTCTTGCACAAACTGGAACCACAGTCAGAGTAAATGCAAAAAAGAGTTAGATCTGATTTATTTAAGGGGCTTGAACAAGGGAGGGGCGTAATCAGGTTAATTTGCTTAAACACTCTATCAAACAGTTATGCTTGCACTTCAGGGTCCATAAACAGTCACACACTCTGGGTACCCAGATGGAAAATGGTGGGCTAGCCAGGAACGTTGCAGCTGGTTGGGGCCCTGTGATGGAAGAAAACAACATGCACAACACACACTATTTGTAATCTGGAGCTGGAGGACTCAGTTTGTGAAAAGAAAACAACAAGACAATCGGATGACACACTTTTAGATTAGGCTGTTGTTGTAGGGAGCTACCCTGATGATTACTCATGATACCCAAGACTGGACACAGGCTGGATGAAAATCGAGACAGCAGGTGGTTAATCTGGAGTGCCAGGAGAAGCAGGGCCCACAAGATTCACCGAGGCATCATTTCTGTTCAAAAGTGGAGCAGGGGCTGATCCCCAGGCAGGTCTCTTATCGGTGGCTTTCTCTGTGCAGTGGGGTAGTCTGGCAGGGCCAATGTGGCATGGCCCAGGCCGAATGAAGATGAACGCGGATTCAGTATGATTAGCATGGATAAAGCTTCCAGCAAGCAGAACACAGTTCACACAGTGGGGAACCAAATCATGACCCACTTTCAATACACAGCACATTTACATGTAAAGGATTCTATGGTACCAGCAAGCAGAACACAGTTCATACAGTGGGGAACCAAATCACGACCCACTTTCAATACACAGCACATTTACATGAAGGAAATTCTACTGTACCAGGCAAACCGCTCTCCTGTTATGATCGCAAAGTCTCTGCACAAACCAAGGATTTAAAAGCAGCTGGAAATCCTGACAGGCCGATCGCATTCAGCAAAATCTTCGGTCTTCTTCAGGCATGAGCCTGGTAAAAAAATCAGTGGCTTACTTCGTTCTCACAAACTTGGATTTAGTCCAAAATAATTCTCTTTTCTCCCTCTCAGGGGCAGCAGGCAGACATGCAGGCCACAACTCAGGCCTTTCCACTGTTCTCCCATGCAAAACTACTCAGATGGCTGCTTGACTGTCTCAAGCTCTTGCTCATTCAGCTCCCAACTTAGATCTGACTCAAACTGCAGCAAGCCTAGGAATTTCCCCAAGATCCAAAAGGTTCGGTTGGCTGATTCATCTGTCAGTCACAACAGGAGCTCCCCATTCAGGTGCAAAAAGGCACAAAAAGCCCAAAACTACAATTCCTACAGATATTGACTCCAGACAGCTCCTGAAGTCCGGCTCCATGTTAGGTACCACCAGTACTGATTGGTCCAATTTGCAGTCCAGGACCAAGATAGTGGAGATAAACAAAAGAGTCCTTGCTGTAAATAAGGCAGGTTAGACAAACTACATTATCATTATCACTCTAAATAATTTTCAGCAAATAGTTACATGTTTCAACAGAGCTCCCTCTCAGATTACTTATGACTGCAATCCAGGCAGCTCTTAAAGAGACAGTACACAGAGACTATACAGGCACTCTCTGGCATCACATTTAATCTGCTAAAATGCAGGAATCCAGCCTGGCAGTGAGCATTTAGGCAAGCTGAAGGAAGACTTTTTGGTAACCCCCATTTGAAAGGGAGTTACAACCTTCCCTGCCTGGAGAAAACTTGGCATCCGTGTCAAGTTTGTACCATCATGCATCAGTTAACATAAACTTATTACTTTACTATACATATTCACTACACTTCATGATACTATATTCATTCTGACAACACATTGTGCATATTTCACACAGGTAAATTGAACATTACTATACTGAATCAGGTAATAACTTCTTTTACCTTAAACAATGCAAGAGGGGCCCCTTCTCTGTCAGCTAACTTGGGACTAGAGGGAGCAGGGGCACCATGGTGAGAGGGAAAGACAAGTAACCTGGAATTGGCTGTGAAGATCAATTTGGGCAGTGAGCTTGGTGAGACATAAACACCTTTGTGCACCACATTGAGAGGCAAATCCACTGGCCTCCCGGGAGAATCATAACTGAGGTGTACTTCTGGCTTGACAGCTCAGCCAGTATTTCTGAGGGGGACAACTACAGTCTCTGTACTGTCAGCACTGGTCTGGGGACTCTCATCACTTGTGAGGGGTGCCTCTACCTGGGTGGGAACATCCAAACTTGGGGCACTGTCGGCTCCTTGCTCTGCAGGCTCTGTTTCTACAACACTTGACTCATTTTGTGAAGGCTTAGGCACAGTCAAGCTTTGAGGCCCTGAAGGGGGTGGTCAGCACTCTAATAGTGTTCTTCAAGTTCTGGTATGTCACCAGAAAGACTCAAACCCTCAGCCCCTTCTTCAGGAAAATCATACAGTTCCACAATACATACAGACTCAACATCATCAGATGTTATACTTTGCACTTCACTTTCTGGGAGCATTGGCTCCAAGGACGAAGCTGGGAGGGGGTAAGGCAGTCCAGAAGGCCCAGCTTCATCCCCACAATTTATCAGGGGGTTACCTCGAAACAGCTGACAGTTCATAAGAGGGGTAAAAGGCAGAGCTGCATTCACTTTCTTCGGAAGTGGACTGACAGTCTCTATCATTCTGGGCCTGCTGTGGAGGAAACCTTGAATCTGTGACCACTGGGGTAGGTTGACTCTGTCTCTTTCTTGCAGTAGCATGAGTCACCATCCCAGGGGGCTCAATTTCTGGGGGTTCAGCCTCAATCATGACTTGGCCGATAGGTAGCAAGTGGTTACGGTGCATGGTCTTGTCACCTTTGGAGTTGTTCTTTGGGTGCACCTTTCACACTGGTAAATCATCTAACTTTCTGTCTACTACATGGGGAAGATGGTGCCACTGATCAGCAGTTTTGTGTTTACCATGCAGTCCCAAATTGCGTAACAATACACGGTCTCCAGGGCAAAGCTCTTGAGCCTTTACTTTTTTATCATGCCTCTCTTTGTTGGCTAGATTCCTCTTGGTGGCCACTACCTGGACCAGTTGATAGACATGGTTCAATTGAGATTTAAGTTTTTGTACATATTGCAAGTAGTTTCAGCTCAGACCCCATCTGGAGAGACCCCAAAAGAGACATAAACTGGCAGCCAGGACTCTCTCCCGAACATGAGGCAGTAGGGGGAGAACCCAGTAGCATCATTGTTTGTGCAATTGTATGCGTGTACCAAGGTGCTAACCTGCTGGCTCCATTTATGCTTGTCTTTTGGGTGGAGGGTGCCCAGCATGTCTAGAAGGGTGTGGTTAAAATGTTCTGGTTGAGGGTCTCCCCACAGGTGATAGGGGGTGGTTCTTGACTTTCACACTCCCCCTAGAGGGAGCATTTCTTTGATAAGTCAGCTCTCAAAGTCTCTTTCCTGGTCAGAGTGGATCTGCTGGGGGGCACCATAGTGGATGAAGAAATTTTCCACTAGCACCTTGGCCATGGTAGATGCCTTTTAATCTTTGGTGGGAAAAGCTTGTGCATACCATGTGAAATGATCTGTAACCACTAACACATTGCCAATGATCTGCTGATCAGGTTCTAAACACAAGAAGTCTATGCAGACTAGTTCCATGGGGGTGCTGGTAGTATTATTAACAAGGGAGGGAAGCCCTCTGAGGCAGGGCTTTTCTTTGCAGGCAGCGACTACAAGTCTTTACATGGTGCTCAACATCAGCCCCCATTTTGGCCCAGTAGAATCGAGATCATACCAGGTCAAGAGTTCTGTCAATATCGAGGTGCCCCATGTGATTGTGGAGGGACCTCAGTACCAAATCTTTAAAGGCCATGGGCAGGACCAATTGTTGCTTGCCTACTTTGTCACTATGATCTACTGTCTCTCTATATACAACAACTGATTGAGCAACTTCAATCTGGGGCCTTCTTTAAACAATAAAGCAGTTCGCAAGGCAGTGGAACGTAGGTTAGACACATCTTTCCCTGCATGCAGGGCATCAAGTGCTGGCTGAATCATAGGATCTTAGGACTGAGCCCACTGAATGCTGTATTGTCAAATTGAGGTAGTGCACTAATATCTAGAGCAGAGAAGTGGCAATAAGCAGTTGATATGCAGGTGTCAGAAGGGCCCAAGCAATCTACTAAACAGTCCACTGTGTCCGCAGACATCTGTTCATCTCCATCAAATTTTTGGCACAATGCTCAAATGTCAGTTTCAGACAGCCTGACCCAATCTCTCTTGGAAGTGGGCCTTTGTGATAGGGCATTGACATCAATATGGCTCAGGCCCGGTCTGTATTTGACAGCATAATCATAGGTTGATAATGCAGAAAGTCACCGGTGCCCAGAGGAGTCTAACTTAGCTGAAGTCTGTACATAGGTCAATGGGTTATTGTCAGTCTTCACCAATGTCTTTGTCCCATAGAGGTATTCATGAAACTGATCAATGATGGCACATTTTAGCACAAGGAACTCCAACTTATGCACAGGGTAGTTTCGTTCAGACAGGGTCAAGCTCCTACTGGCAAAAGCTACTGGTCTTAGGCCATCCTCATGGTCTTGACACAGCACCACTCATAGATCCTGCAGATTAGCATTCATATGCAGCACATAGGGTTTGGGGCGGTCAGCATAGGCAAGGATGTGGGTGTGGGTGAGCTGGTATATGATCTCATGGAAGTCTGCTTCACAGACGGGTGTCCATTAGGGCCAGAAGAGTTCACCTGAGTGGAAGTATACTTTCTCTGGTTCTTTAACAGACCCTTTTTTGTATTTATGATTGGTGCAGTAGGAGGGTAACCCTGGGTAAGGTTCAAGAGTGGGTGAATCACCTTGGAATAGTCTTTTATGAACCTGTGGTAGTAGCCACAGAACCCCAGGAAACATTGAAGTTCTTTCAGATTATGGGTCTGGGTCCAAGTACTCAGGGCTTCAACCTTGCTGGGATCAGTCTCTATCCCTTTTGTAGATACTATGTGCCCCACATACTTCACAGAGGTTTGAAAAAACTGGCACTTGTCAATGGACAGCTTGAGGCCGAAGTCTTCCATTCAGTCCAGGACTTTAAACAGTCTGTTCTCATGCTCCTCTAAAGTGCTCACAAACACAATGATATCATCCAAGTACACCAGGCATTCCAGAAAATTCATATCTCCCACTGCATGTTCCATCAGTCACTGAAAGGTGGCTGGGGCACCTGATATTCCTTGTGGCATCCTCAGAAACTTGTAGAACCCCAATGGACAGATGAAGGCTGTTTTCTCATGGTCATCCAGGACCATCAGGATCTGGTAGTATCTGCTGCAAGATCCAACACCGAGAACCATTTGCTCTCATTCAAGTAGTCCAGGGCATCTTGTATATGAGGCATAGTGTATTGATCTGGGATGGTCCACCGGTTCAGGGTTTGATAATCAACATACATCCTCACAGATCCATTCTTCTTATGCACAACCACAATGGGAGAGGCGAATGGGCTCCTGGATTCTTGTATCATGCCAGCAGTGAGCATTTCCTGCAGGTGTCTTCTCACATCATCTATGTCTGCTGGGGCTAGGCATCTGGACCTCTCTCAAAATGGCCATTCATCATGCAGGTGTGTGTGATGCTCCGCACTCTGGACACATCCCACATCCCATTCCATTCCTTCAATGAAAACACTTGGTCTCTCTGGGCAAGTCTCTTGCTAATTCTAGCCTTCCATTAAACTGGCAATGGGGAGCCACCAAAGTCAAACAAGTCTGGGGTCACTCTCTCCTTCTCACCACGGTGCTTGTTGCTGGGCAATACTGCAGTGTCTGTGCAGTGTACCGTAGCTAGGGTGCACCCTCTGTTCACCCAGATCTCCTGATCTGACACATTGTGAATCTGGACCATCACTCGTCGTGCATCGGCATGGGCATGAGCAGACAAGATTCTGGGCTTGACCACTAATCCTTCTGGCAATTTTCCATCACCTGGCACATCCAACATCAGTGTTTTGTTCTTGACATCTTTCTGGAGGTGGACCTCCCCTTGAATGGTACACTGTGCGTTAGGGGTCAGTACCATTTAATCTCGATCCTTCTTCCACACAGTCCCCATCAGTTCATCCTGGTCTACTTCCTTGGGTTTCTGTTGCAAATCATAGGCCCTCTTGATCAGAGCCAGAATTCTTAGGGCCCTCCCAGTCCGTTGCCCTTGTTTCTCATGACAGAGTTGCGCTAGTCTCCCAAACATATGGGCATTTGTTCCAATTTACAGGGGAACCCCATCATACATTCCAGTGGGGGGGGGGACACCAGGGCCAGTGTCTCTACTTGCTCCTCTACACCAGTGACAGCTGCAGGAAAAGACAACCAGAGGTGGGCATATCCTAGATATGGATAAGACTTGTCACTCAGCCTCCACACATGTAGGCCTTCCAGGGATTGTAAGGACACATCAGATAAGTGTTTGTCATACCAGTCCTGAAACACAATGGTCACTTGTGACCCACTGTCAGGCACAGCCCAAGTAGGAATACCATTGACAGCCACATTAGTCTCCATTGAAGGGCCCACTATCTTGGACCAGTCTGGAGGGACAACAGCAAGGGCCTGGACAGATGATTTAGCCACAGAGGGGTTTGAGTTAGGATGGCCGAAGCTTTTACTGTGGTCATTTCATGCACCCCTTGACCACTGACTCATTTTCTGAAGCTCTCCTTCAAGCTGGTTCACCACTTTCTCCAAGTTCTTTTGAGACTGGCATTCCCTCTTTATATGGCCATCCTTGCTGCAATTGTGACCAATGACATGCTCTCAGGGCATCCTTGGGGAAAACATAGCAGGGGATGCTGGAGCATCGATGGGAGATTGTGATCTGACTTCTGCAGGTAGTGTACCATGTCTCAAAAGTTCCTTTAGGGTGGCAGTCAATTCCTTGAGCTCAGCCGAGAAGCCAACCCCAGTAGAGGATGCCTGAGGGTGCACCCCCCACCCCATAACAGTCATGTTCTGACAGGGACCAGGGTCTTTGTCAATGGGGATACCTCAGTGAGAACATCCAGTTGTACCTTTCTGACTTCCTTCAGCAACTCCTTTCCCCACCGTTTAGCCCACGGTGGGACACTCTTAGTGGTCTCCATTTCAGAGGGGCCTTCCAGTGCCATGATCAATTGAGCTGCACTCACCCCATAATTACAATCTCCCTCTTCCCCTTCAACCTCCCCGGAGTTCTTTTATCAAGTCACAGTAGTCAGGTGAGATACCTCTCCTATCCTGGAGCCTTAACTGGAGGATCTGCAATTTAGAATGCTTTGCATGTTGCAGTATGTGCCCCAATCTCACATGGTTCAAGTTACTGGCGGCTTCCCCACCTTTCCGGTAAGCTTTCTGCAATGCTCTTTCTAGACGAGTAACATACGCAGACAAACTTTCCCCTTTCCATTGTTTGGTACCTCAGAATTTCTGCATCAAATTCTCCCCGACTCAGTGCTCCCAAAATTGCCTTTGAGTGCAGATAGGGACTTCTGAGCAGATGCATCAGGGTTTATGGACCTCAAAAATTTAATGGCTTCGAGGACGGGACCCCTCAAACTTTCTATGATTCTTTTCCACTTCTCAGCCTCTGCATACTGCCACTCAGGTACCAAGGGGGCAACATAGTCTATCCAGGTCTCCCAGTCATCCTCTCCTTGGGGGGTGGGGAGGGTCCTGAGAAGATTCTCAGCCTTCGGTAGGAGTTGTGACTAATGGCAGGTACAGATATAGGGGCCAGCACTGGCATGGGCACAGAAGGTGGGGCAGTAACAGGTGCTAGAGTGGGAGGGAGTGTTGGGGAAGGAACACCCCCAGGTGGCAGGAATAGTTTCTTAAAGTCCTCTATGGTTTTCCCTTCCTCCAGCAGCAACTTAGCAAATTTCTCCTCAAAAGTCTCAGATAATGGTAGGAGCTCATCCTCCTCAGGGTCTTTACTGTCTTTTGTTATCACTCTCCAGACAGCTGGAACCCCTTCTGGGGCAACAGTCTGTGGCACTTTAGAGCTGTCCACAAGGTCACTACACTCTATCAAGGCTATGAAAGTTTAGGCGATCAAATCAGCCTGTCAACCCACCACCACAGGATTTTTTAAACATTCAACTTTGGAGAGTGCTCCCTCTACAGTGTCTTTACTGGTTCCCAGGGGAATATCCAGTATAAGTAGAGCATTTTGGGAGTCGATCTTCTACCCAGTACACCACCCCACCAACTGCTGTACAGTCATTTCTACTGGGGTAGCCATTAATCTTTAACAATCATTCATAATTTTTGGCCACTAGAAGGTACAAAATCCAAGTGGTAAGCCTCCAAAATGTAACCCCTAGGTAGCGCTATCCTAAGGGTTACCCAGTGTCAGTGGCTCAGTAGGTAGCACACTCGCCTCTGAGGCCTGGAGATCAGAGGGCTGTGGGTTCAGTTCCCACATCTGGCACTTGGGTTAATATCCTAGTACTGACACTGTAGTGCAGCATGAGAGGAGTGCTGCACTTCTGAGGTGTCTTCTTTTGGATGAGACGTTAAACCAAGGTCCCATCTGCCTGGATTGGTGGTAGTTCAGGTGGATGTTAAAGATCCCATGGCACTTATCGAAAACAGTAGGGGAATTTCCCTGGTGTCCTGGCCAAATTTCCCTCATTCACTAAAAATACCACCAACAGCTTTATCTGGTTCAAGGTCAGTTGGCATTCATCTGTATCCCCCTCCCCTGGGTCATGCCTGAAAATAAGCAGAATTTGTCTAGTGCACTTACCCGGTCAACAAAAACTAAATAAATAAATACCCCTGCATGCTTGGCTAGTAGTAGGTTAAGGGGCCTGAGTTCTGAAACGGGTGCCTCCACCCAGAGGTCAGGGTTGGTAGTGGTCAAGCTAACCTGGGTACAGCCCTCAGGGACACTGTAACCCCCCTCTTTCCTTACTAGTGGCCAGAACAATACACAATAATCACTTTCACAATACCCCTGATACACCACATAAGTACCCACACTGTTTGCACTTACCACTAGGGCTTCCTCTGGCCTGGGGCCCCCTGTCAAAACAAGGTTATACACAGCAAATAACAGCAGTACAGTACTCTTGCACAAACTGGAACCACAGTTAGGGTAAATGCAAAAAAGAGTTAGATCTGATTTACTTTAGGGGCTTGAACAAGGAAGGGGCGTAATCAGGTTAATTTGCTTAAAGGCTCTATCATCAAACATTTATGCATGCACTTCAGGGTCCATAAACAGTCACACACTCTGGGTACCCAGATGGAGAATAGTAGGCTAGCCAGGAACATTGCAGCTGGTTGGGGCCCTGTGATGGAAGAAAATAACATGCACAACATACACTATTTGTAATCCAGAGCCAGAGGACTCAGTTCATGAAAAGAAAACAACAAAACAATCAGATGACACACTTGTAGATTAGGCTGTTGTTGCAGGGAGCTACCCTAATGATTACTCATGATACCCAAGACTAGACACAGGCTAGATGAAAATCGAGACAGTAGGTGGTTAACCTGGAGTGCCAGGAGAAGCAGGGTCCACACAATTCACCACAACATCATTTCTGTTCAAGTGTGGAGCAGGGGGCCGATCCCCAGGTAGGTATCTCGTTGGTGGCTTTCTCTGTGCAGTGGGGTAGTCTGGCAGGGTCAGCATGGCATGGCCCAGGCCAAATGGAGATGAATGCGGATTCAGTATGATTAGGCTAGATAAAACTTTCAGCAAGCAGAACACAGTTCACACAGTGTGGAACCAAATCACGACTCACTTTCAATACACAGCAAATTTACATGTAAAGGATTCTACGGTACCAGCAAGCAGAACACAGTTCACACAGTGGGGAACCAAATCACGACCCACTTTCAATACACAGCACATTAATATGTAAGGAAATTTTACTGTACCAGGCAAACCGCACTCCGGTCATGATCACAAAGTCTCTGCACAAACTCGGATTCAAAAGCAGCTTGAAATCCTGACATATATCGCATTCAGCAAAATCTTTGGTCTTCTTCAGGTATGAGCCTGGTAAAAATCAGTGGCTTACTCTGCTCACAAACTTGGATTTAGTTCCAGCCACCTCTCTTCTCTCCCTCCCAGGGGCAGCAGGCAGACAAGCAGGCCACAACTCAGGCCTTTCCACAGTTCTCCCATGTGAAACTACTCAGACGGCTGCTTGACTGTCCCAAGCTCTTGCTCATTCAGTTCCCAATTTAGATCTGACTCAAACTGCAGCAAACCTGGGAATTTCCCTAAGATCCAAAAGGTTCGGTTGTCTGATTCATCTGTCAGTCACAACAGGAGCTCCCCATTCAGGTGCAAAAAGGCACAAAAAGCCCAAAACTACAATTCCTACAGATTTTGACTCCAGACAGCTCCTATAGTCCGGCTTCATTTTAGGTCCCACCAGTACTGATTGGTCCAATTTGCAGTCTAGGACCAAGATAGTGGAGATAAACAAAAGAGTCCTTGCTGCAAAGAAGACAGGTTAGGCAAACTACATTATCATTATCACTCTAAATGATTTTCAGCAAATAGTTACATCTTTCAACAGAGCTCCCTCTCAGATAACTTATGACTGCAATCCAGGCAGCTCTTAAAGAGACAGTACACAAAGGATATACAGGCACTCTCTGGCAATCACATTTAAACTGCTAAAACACAGGAATCCAGCCTGACAGTGAGCATTTAGGCAAACTCGAGGAAGACTTTTCGGAACCCCCCATTTGTAGGGGGGTTACATAAGGACTATTGTAAGGGGTTAATAGCTGCAATTAATTTTATTTATTTATTGAAACTTTTGGAGAATAACTTAGAGCACAGGTGCTCACCGACAAAGGTTCCATATCAAATACATAGTCACAAAACATTACAAATACGATAAGCAGTTCCAGAGGAAATGCAGTTGAGTCAGGCTCAAAGCACTCTAAACAGATCAATGATACATAGTTTTGAAAAATCCATAGAGATCATTGTATAAAAAAGTTACAGGATATATACAGAGAGAACCGAATAAAATAGTTGAGCAGTTACAATTAAAGTAGACTGCAAGGGCAGACTGCAAAGACCTCTTAAACTGACCAATGTTGGGGAGATTCAGCAGAGTATCATGCAGTTCATTTAGTCAGTTAGTGGCCCTGACAGCGCATGACTGCTTGATTAGCTGAGTATGCCATAAAGGAGACTTAAGGGAATTCCTGACCATATTCCTGGTGTTTTTTTGGCTGGAGATAGTATGGAAACAATTTGTTAAAGCAGGGAGTTTTAAGCCTAAGAGTGCCTTTTTAGCTGGCAAACATGTCTGGAGCTTTATTTTGCATGGTAAAGGTAGCCAGTTAGTGAGTGTGTAAAGGGTACAACTATGAGTGTGTTATCTTCACTAAGTACAAAGTGGTACAACTTATTAGAGATCAGCTTTACTCTGTTAGCACCATGTTAAATGTAGCAGCATATACAGGGAGGCCAAAATCTATAAGTGACAGAATGGAACTGGCTACAATAAGGCATCTAGCATCCCCAATGAAATTGTTCTGGTTCCGATACAGAGTGCCCAGTCTTCTGTTAACTATAGCCACTAAACTGTCAACATGAGGGATAACAGATTAGGAGTCATCCAGAGTTACTCCAAGGCATTTGAAGGTCTCAACCTGTTCAAGGCTTTGTTGCTAGCCATTTCAAATGACAAAGGGTGGAACTTTCCTCTTCTTTGAGAGACTAGAGAAGAGCATGGACTTTTTTTTTTGTAATTGAGGACCAGTCTGTTATTGGAGAACCTCCTTTCTAGTAACCTGAAGTTACTCTTGAGAGCAGCTGTGAGGCCATCAAGGTTAGGGTTTTTGGAATAGATGACAGAATCATTGGCATAGAGAAGTACAGTACATTGGCTGTCTGACAAGCATCAGACAGTTGATTTATGAAGAGGTCAAATAGGAGTGGGCCCAAAATGGAGCCCTGGGGGACACCAACAGATACTTTCCTAGTTTCAGACAAAGATTTATCAATCTTCACATACTGGGAGTGGTTGGTGAGATGGTTGTAAAACCAGTCAACTGTACTGCATGACAAACTCAGGCCAAGGAGTTTGTTAAGTAGGAGCTTATGGTTGATTAGTTTGAAGGCCTTAGGATGGTCAGAATATATAGCTCTGATGATCATTGTAGGTGATTTGGTGCCGTGACATGAAAACCCTATTTTAAGAGATTTGAAATGTTTTTATGTGACTCAGCAAAACCGGAAGTCAGTGATCTGGCACTTCTGGTTTCCTGAGGTCAAAGCCCATTGCCTGTGCAAATGTTGGTGAACACTGGGCAGAGGTGACACTGGCAGAGGCAGTGTCTGCCAGTGCCAGCCAGAGAGATTAGAAATCTATCATCTACAAAAGTGAGTGGGTCATATGGGTCATTTAATATTCTATATTAAAACTGTCTATTCCCAGGGCATTTTTCTTTTAATACTTAAACAAAATGCAGCTTTGCAGGGGTTGTAGTACTGCATGTATGCACATGTGGAAGGTGAGTGGCAAATGTCAAGTTTTATATGCAACACAAGCAAATATATTATTGCACTGGAAAGAGAGACAGTTGGGCTTGAGTTTCAAATGTGCCAGAATGCCGCAAGTCCCAGGTGTACCAAACAGATGGTGCATGGGGCTTGCAGCATTCCCAGTCTGGCAATCAGGATTCTTGATCCCATGCACCACATGTAGTGAGTCAGATCAGTTTTTTGCTAGTTTAACTTTGCAGCAATCATGGGACTTTTTTATGGTTTGTGCAACAAATGTTTGGAGCAAGCCACCATAAAGGGGGTAAAGTGTTGCAAATGCATGCAAACTTTGTGAATCAGGTGCAATGTGCAGCAATGTGTTGGGTGCAATGCTGGGTCTGATGCAGGGCTTGATGGAAGCCATGCATCAACCTTTGAGAATTGAGCCCAGTATCTCTAAAGGGAGACCTTACCAGATTAGAATGAATTCACAAGCTAAAAATTATTCAGGCAGAGTACATGAACTCCTAAATGAATAGAGGGAGGAATTTGCTTCCTCAACTCAAGGGCAACCAAGTCTGACACCATTACCTCAGAGGATACCAGTGAGGCAGAATGAGTGGATAATGGTGGACTGTGGAAGGGTAGGGATGGTGAGTCAGAGGCACATTCCTTAGCCTTTACCACTACCCAGCTTCTACACTGGTCTGGTGGGGCAGAACTGCCAGAAGGAGGAACACATGGTAGTGGCTAGGGAGGATGTGGGGGTCCTCCATAGTGGAGACCCCAAGAATGATGAAAGAAGACCTGAGAGGAGGAGGAGGAAGCAACTTCTGGTGGGGGACTCCATTGTGAGGGGGATAGATTTCAGAATAGGAAGAGGGAGGAGAGGGAGGTTAGGTGCCTATGTGGCATCACAGCCTGGAGTGATGAAAAGAGGATTCTGAGGATCATTAGGACTGCAGAACAGGAGGCAGAGCTGCATGTGATTGTCCACCTAGGAACTAATGACCTGGCAAGGGATGGGGCTGGCATAGTACAGGGGGAGTTTAGGGAGCTGGTGAGGGTTCTTGGACAGGTAGTATGCTCAGTGGCTTTTACTGATCTGATGCCTGTCTGTGTCGGGGGGGAGAGGGATCTCCACACCAGGAGCTTCAACTCATAGTTGAAGGAATGGTGCAGAGAGGAGGAGTTCAGCTGCATTGGGGAATGGGGATCCACCTGGAGGAACAAGGGCCTATACAGGGATAATGGCCCACATCCAACCATAAGGGAAGCCACAGTCCTCTGTGGACATTTTAAATATTACTTTGATGAACATTTAAACTAGCTGAGGGGGTGTAAGAAGAAGCTGGGGAGGCTGAAACTGTCCTTCACAGGATGAAAGGAAGAACCCAAGGGGAGAATCTCCCTGGGTGCAAATTGATAAAGGAAGCAAGGTGGTAAAAGTAAAGGGGAATGGTTATGGGAACATTAAAAAGAGACGGGGAAAGGAGGAAGGGCAAAAAGGAAAACAAATGGGGTGACAAGCTGAATGGTAAAAAATTTGGAAGGCCATGTGTGTGAATGCTAGAGGTCTAAGAAGTACGATTCTGAACCTAGAGGCTATCATGGCAAGGCTGGCTTTGATATTGGTGCCATTACTGAGTCATGGTGCAATGAAAACTATGACTGGAGCATGGCCATACCAGGCTATACTCTGTTCAGGAAGGACAGCGTGGGAAGGAAGGTAGGGGGTGTGGTGCTTTATGTGAAGAAAAGCATAAAAGTGATGAGATACTTGAAATCCAGGAGGCAGCAGTACTGTGGGTTACCCTGGGGATGGGTAACAGAGCCACTGTTCACATTGGAATGATCTGCAGATCTCCAGCATGGGGGGGTAGATAAAGTACTGCTGGAAGCCATTTGAAAAATCTCAGAAAAGGGGAGGTGCTGCTGGTGGTGGACTTCAATCTGCCAGATGTAGATTGGAACCTCCCAGCTGTAGTTTCACCTAGAAGCAATAACAACCTGAACTCCCTGCAGAAGGAGTTTCTCAGACAACTAGTCAGTGAATCCACTTGTGATGGGGCAATACTGGACTTGTTACTCACTAACAAGGTCAGGGTTGCAGACGTCATGGTAGGAGCCCACTGGGGAGCAGCAATCACTGTACAGAGTGATTCAATATAATGACAGCTGCGGAATTGAACCATAGAAGGGTGAGGGTCCTGGAATTCAGGAATGCACATTTTATAAAGATAGGTAGATGCCTAAGAGATGCCCTGGCAGGGATGGGTGACCTGGGTGGGGTAAACAAACAGTGGGTGAAGCTAAAAGGGGGCATAGTGAAGGCAACAAACCTCTGCATCAAGCAAGTAAGCAAAAGCAAGAGGAAAAAAGAGACCACTATGGTTCTTGAAAGAGGTGGTGGAAAAGATAAAAGGTAAAAGGGTAACATTCACAGGGTATAAGGAGATGCAAAGGGAGGAGGATAGGGAGGTGTATCAGGGGAAATAGAGGGAAGCAGGGAGAGCAGTAAGGAGCATGAAGGCACAAACTGAAGAGAGAATTACCCAGGCAGTAACAAAAGGAGACAAGACTTTTTATAGGATTGTAAGTGAAATGAGGAAGACCAGGAGAGGGATTGAAGGGTTAAAAAGGCTGTGCAGAGGGGCACCAGGAAAAGGCAGACACCCTGAACGAAAACTTTTGTCCAGTGTTCACAGAAGAAGGTGGAGAGGAGAGGACACAAAAAGCAACAGGAGTATTGGGGGGAGGGAGGAGAAAATACTAGTTCGTTTTTGGAAGAGAGAGTCCTGAAGGGACCCACTAATCTGAAAGTGAACAAAGCAAGGGGGCAAGACAGAGTGCATCCAAGGGTTTTGAAGGAGCTCATGGAGTTACTGGCTGCACCTCTGATGGTCCTATTAAACAGCTCACTGGAAACAGGAGTGGAGTCAGAGGACTGGAGGAGGGCACATGTAGTCCAACTTCACAAAAGTGGTAGCAGGGAGGAAGCTGACAATTATACTGTAGGCCAGTCAGCCTGAAGTCGATGATGGTAAAGTTAATGGAATCACTGCTGAAGGAAAGGACTGTGGAATATCTTGAATTCAGTAAGTTAAAAGACCCAAGACAGCATGGATTCAAGGGTAGGGGAAGGTCATGTCAAACAAATCTTCTCCCACCATCTTGACCAACTCATAAATGTGGTCAACAGGAAACTTGGAACACCACACAGGATTAAAGAATATATGACTCCTATTGCTTGGAACCTTGTAGTTTCTGTGTCTGTTCTCCTGGTCATCGATTATGGCTTAATGGTCTATTGAGCAGCATCATATACGGTGCTAAATAGAATCAAGTTACTGCTCAACAAGGCCTGCCGCCTTGCTCTGGATGCTGATAGGTTTACCCATACCTACAGTCTTTACTCCAGTGCTAACTGGCTACCCTTAGAGCAAAGAATCAAATTCCAGTCTTGCCTCATGGGAAAGAAAGCCTCCATGGATCTCCCACCCTCACTGCAGTCTCTCTTCTGACAAACTGCCAATACACAACTTACAAGAAATGTGAGTAGAAATGCCTGCCATGTTCCATTTTGTAGGACCAATCTAGCAATGAGATCCTTTTGCCAATGTGCCCCTCACTGGATGATCAAACTTCCTCATTCTCTAGGGAAGCTACCCAAAATCAGGCTATTTAAACTGAAATTAAGAAATTATCTTGTCCCCCCAGTCCTTGTCCATTCATAGGATAACCCACCCCTCCTATCACTCTCTCTGTTCCCCACACCCCTCCCTGTCCTCTCTCCTCCTCTCCACTCTTCTCCACCACCCACTCCCCTCTCCACTCCTCCACCTCCCCTCCCCACAACCACCCAGCCATGCTCTTCTCACCTCCCCACCCCTTCCCACCCCTCACCCCCACTACCTCCAACCCTCTCTACTAACACCTTCCTCAGTTTCCACTTGACCTATCTGCCTCTCCCCCTTCCACCCCTCTCTACTAACTCCCACTTTACCTCTCCTCCCCAATGCCTCCTGGCTACTCTCTTTTACTTTCCACACCTCCTATCTTAGTGCACCATTTGTAGCCTTTGTTAAGGCAACCTGTAAATAATCAGTACTTGATCTCACAATGCTAAGCGCTACTGTTATATTTACTCTGATGCTGTTGCTATTTACATTGTATTAATATTCTCTTAATGTTACTCTGTATGTACCTCCCTGATGTAGAACCTTTGTAAATGAGCAATGCTCAAAGGTGTCTTCTGAAGGTTCAAATAAATAAATAAATAAATCTGATAGATTTCTTTGACTGGGTGCCCAAAAAAGTAGATCACAGTAGAACAGTGGACTGGGCCTACCTTGATTTCAGAAAAGCTTTTAATACCGTTCCACATAACAGACTAGTAAGCAAGCTGGGAAGCTTAGGAGTGGGTCCAGAGGTGGCAAACTAGGTAAAAAATTGGTTAGGGGATAGGCGGCAGAGGGTGGTGATAAACAGAGTTCATTCTGAGGAAGGGAGCATAAGCAGCAGGGTGCCTCAGGGATCAGTGCTGGGACCAATCATCTTTAATGTCTTTATAAGTGACATTGCAGAGGAGCTGGAAGTGAAGGTCTGCCTCTTTTTGGTTGACACCAAAATCTGCAATAGAGTGTGTGTGTGTGTGTGTTTATAAAGGATGAGCAGAGACCTGAGAAAACTAGAGGAGTGGTCAAGGGTATGGCAGCTTTGTTTCAATGTGAAAAAATGCAAAATAATGCACTTGGGGCCAGACACCCAGGGACAGAGTACAAAATGGGTGGAGTGGTAATGATGACCACCAAGCAGGAAAGAGACATGGGGGTAATCATATCTGATGACCCAAACACGGCCAGGCAGTATGACAAGGTAGTTGAGAGGGCTAGTGGGATGCTGGGATGCATAGGAAGGGGTATCACCAGCAGAAAGTGGGAAGTGGCATTGCCTCTGTATAGATCACTGGTAAGACCCCACCTAGAGTATTGTGTCCAGTTTTGGAGACCACATCTCTGGAAGGATATAGACAGAGTGGAGGCATCCAAAGGAGGGCAACTAAAATAGTAGAGGATCTACATCAGAAGCCCCATGAGGAGAGACTAATGAATCCAATATGTACACCCTGGAAGACAGGAGGGAGATGGTGGATATGACAGAGACCTTTAAATACCTCACAGGGTAAATAAGGTACAGGAGGGAAGTATTTTTCAGAAAAAAAGGCACTCAAGAACAAGCGGACATGCTATGAAGCTGAAGGGAGAAGATTCAGGCAGGTCGTGAGTAAATACTTCTTCACAGAAGGAGTGGTGGATTTCTGGAACAGCCTTCCAGCAGAGGTGGTGGAGGAGAAAACATTGGTGGGGTTCAAGTATGCATGGGATAGGCACAAGAGAATCTTAGGGGAAAGGAATGGAGGGTGGGAGATTTGGTTGGAGATCAACTAGGGTCTGCTGTTTCTTTGTTTAGAAAATCTGAACAGTTGCATTATGCACCGTGGTTACAAAGGGAGGATGGAGCAGCAGGATGTCAAGGCTAAAGAGTCAGCAGATCAAGTATAAACAGTGGGAGAAAAACAGAAAAGACCTGACAATCTAAGTATTAACCAGGATAGAATGGAAGATGTTGATTCAGACTGGATGTATGTGCAAGGCAAGAGAAGTACAAAGTGAGGATGAATGGCAGACTGCCACTTAGTCCAGTTATTACATTGATTTACTGCACTTGATAATGTTGCTACCCACTATGTCAGGTTGCAAAGAATCTAATAACACAGTGGACAAGGCTCCAGGAAATAGTGCTTCACAAACCACAGAACCTAAGGACATGGAAAAAGCAGTAGACATTACCAAAAATTAAAAAGATGTCATTGGTATTGGGAGATACCATACTATGTTATACCAATAGAATAATTTGCAATGAAAACCAAGAAAGATAGTCTGCTACCTGGCAGGAGCCAAGGTTAGTGACCTGAAGATAAACCTGGAAGGACTAATATAGGGCAATGGGAAAGAACTGGTAGTTGCACTACATGCTGGGTTGATGATATGGGCATACATATAGACAGTGACATAAAAAGTGACTTTAAGAAAATAGTAACTACTTTAAAGGAAAAGCGATGCAAAGTAATTATTTCAGAGATCTTCCCAGTACCAAGAGCTGGGCAGGGAAAGCTAAAGGCCATTAAAATATATGCCTGGCTGAGGACATTGTCAGAAGGGGAGAACCACAACTTTGTATGGCACTGGAACATCTTCACTAAGAATATGGGGACACATGGACATGATGGGTTGTATTTAAACCAAAGTGGGCTGGTGATCATAGGAGAAAGCTGAAGAAAAGTGATTGACCTTACTTTAAACTAGTGGTCAAGAGGGGAACAGAAGGGATACGTTCAATATTGGATCATACTGGTGTTAATATATTGTACACTGTAACAATACAGACAAATTAGGCACAAATACTAGTCCCAGCCAAACGAATAAGAAATTTCATAGGGGCTCAAAAACTAAGAGAAAAGACAGCAATTGAGCATGCTTGTTTCTGAATGCAAGAAGCTTAAAGGGAATCTGTACGTTTCCTGGTGAAATTATTGTGAAGGTTACTATGAGGATCCCCTATGTAAATTGCTAGGTTATATTTAGAAAATGCTTTCAGTAAGACAGAAAAATGCATTTAACATTGTGATGTGGAGGCATCCATTTTGTGGACAGGAAGGGTGCTGTGATGATGTCACTTCCTCACCAGCTCCAACGGTATGCAATTACGCAGGTTAAAACAAACTGCTCCTACAGACAGGGATCCTATTCTATCATGAAGAAAAGCATTGGGTTCTTATCTTGCACTCTGCCAAACATAATATCCTAAGTATTCCTCAGAATATAACAGAATGCCTGACAACACAGTTGAACTGTTCTCACCTGCTGCACTGCACACTGTTAACACTGGTGCGGTAATGACATTAACACCCTTTCTGTCCACAAAATGGATGCCTCCACATCCCTATTTAAAAAGCATTTTTTTCTGCCTTACTGAAAACATTTTCTAAATATAAACCAGCAATTTACATATTGGATCCTCATTTACAATAATTTCATAAGGAAACATACGGATTCCCTTTAACAAATAAATTTACAATCTGGAGTTCCTAATTAACTCGGAAAATAATGATGGGATAAGTTTAACAGAGACACAGTGGTCAGATAATGACACATGGAACAAAGACCTAAATGGATACATGCTGTTTAAAAACATTGTGTTTGGAAAAAAGGACAATTTTAAATGCATAGAAATGGAGATAGTGGAGGATAAAGAAACACTGGAAATGGTGAGTATCGATTTGAAATTTAAACACATGACCCCCATTAGCTTAGTCATTATATATAGACCACCAGACACTAATGATCATAGAGATACCCATCTACTTAATATACTAGAATGAATAGGTGAAAAGAAGAAATGTATTACAGCATGAGACCTCAACTTGCCTGGTATTGATTGATCAAGTATGGTAGGTAGAACAAAGCTTGAAAAAGTTTAATCGACACAATAATTGACTATAATTTACAGCAGTGTTTCAAATCACCAACTAAGGAGGATACTTGCCTAGACATAGTTATGACAGACTGCAAGGAGATCATAATAGACAGCAGTGTAAGAGAGCTGTTAAGGAACAGTGACCATAATATGGTCCAACTTGGAATGAATAACTGTGCAGTTAAGCAAAAAGGGATAACATCATGCTTACACTTGAGAACAGCAAGATTTGACTTTATGAATTGGGACTTGACTGATTGGAAGTGGAGTGAAATACTGGAGCACGAGATGTTGATGATCAGTGGACAGTAATTAACAGTAAATTAAGGGAAATAATTACAATGCACATTCTGATTAGGAAGAAGTATAATACCAGGGGCAAGATACTTAGCTATCTAAGCTGTGCAACATGTGGATCAAAAAACTAATTAATAAAAAAAGGAAGCTATATAAGACAATGAAAACTAATTAAAATGAAGAATATAAAAGGGCTTTCAAGGAGTACCAAGCAAAATGCAAGAAAGAGATCAGGAAAAGTAAGGCTAAGATGCAGGTGAAAATAACAAGTAATGCAGTAAATAATTACAAAACCTTTAACTCCTATATATGTGGAAAAATACAGTCTGGCAGGTAAGAGGGCCCATTAAAGGAGGGGGATGCAAATATAACCAAATATAGATATGGCAGAAAAATTCAATTAGTACTTCATTTTTAATAAATTGACAGGAGCATTAATGCCTTCTACAGTTGTACCATTAAACAAGTGCATAGATACTAAAGTGGTATCAGACCTGCTTAAGGGACTTGACCCAAAAAGTCAGAAGGGCCAGATGACATTCACCTTAGGGTTTTAAAAGAGCTTGCTGAAAAATTATGTGGGCCAATAACAACTTGGTTTAATAATCTGATGAAAAAAGAAGCGGTGTCTAATGAGTAGAGGGACACAACAGTAATGTCCATTCATGAGCAGCGGTCCAAAATGAGTGTAGACAACTGCAGGCCTGTCAGCCTAACAGCAGTACTATGTGAAATGATGACCACAAAAAAGCCACACTCCAGGACACAAAGTTGCAAGTGTGTACAGTAGTAAACGTAAATGGAGACTCACTGTAAATGTTCAACTACAAAGTTTTCTATTCCGTAAACCAAACTGGCAGGTAGTGCACACACTGGCAACAACACAGACAGCCATTAATTGACTGTGAACAGCTACTCCACCGGTTCAATCATTTGAGCTTCCTCGGGGGGGGGGTACTAACCCGTAGTGGATGACATTCTTAAATACAGTCCTATGACATTACCATTTAGTGTCACAATAGTGATAAGTAACAAACATTAAGGAATCACATCAAATGCATTTGTCAGAGCTTAATGTGTCATAAAACATGCACAAATAAAAATTGAAACATAGTGTATGTCTAATATTTTAATGAGTATGGAATTTTACAGTACCATAGTAAGGTCCTTGAATTGTTAGCTGATACTGATAAATACATTACATTGAATACTGACTTGTTACCTCTCTTTAAACTGGAATTAATTCCAATTTTGGAGAATGTGAGAATGAATGGGGAAATAACAGAGAGGGTATTTGAATTCCTGTTACCACAATTTCCAGTTACCCCCACGATATATATCCTGCCCAAAATGCATAAGGATCTGTTAAATCCTCCTGGTAGACCTACTGTTTCAGGGATTGGGTCACCTGCTAACAATGCATGTGTATGTTTTGATTTTGTATCTTGAAAATAAGTGTTTCATGTCTATGTTTATATCTGAGAGACACCATGCATGTATTACAAAAGTTTGCAGACCTTGAATGGTCCCCCCAGAACAGGTGGCTTCCTGTTGATGTGGAGTCACTTTACACATCCATTGGGCATAATGATGGTCTTGAAGCTTGTAGGCATTTCCTGTTGAAGGAACCAATAAAGGATCTTATGCCTTTCAATTTGATAATGAAAGGACTGGAATTTGTTTTGACTCATAATTACTTTGAGCTTAACTCTGACTATTATTTGCAGAATTGTGGGACTACTACAGGTGCAGCTATGGCTCACTCGTATACCAATTTGTTTAAGGAACACTGGGACGAGAATGTTATTCTTAGTAGCAATTCCAATCCATTTTTGGGGAATGTCATTAAATGGTACAGATTTATTGATGACATATTCTGTGTTTGGTCAGGAACAGAGCAAGAGATTTCAGAATTCATGATTTGGCTTAATCACAACAACCTGAACCTCAGACTCACACATAAGACAGATCTAAGGGAACTTTATTTTTTTTTATGCAACTCTTACTAGCAACACAGACAATAGAGTAATTTTTAAAGGTTACAGGAAATACACAGCTACAAATAGACTTTTACTTGCCAGCAGCTCCCATCCGAAATCATTAAAGGACTCTATTCCATAGAGTCAATTTTTAAGATTAAGATGCAACTGCTTTGAGGATGAAACATTTAGACTACACGCAAGAGAACTCAGAGAGAGATTTTGGAATAGAGGTACAGCTCAAGGGTCCTTTATATAGCCTTTAGGAAAGTGCTAGATAGTTATTGAAGGGACTTACTTACACCTAAGCCAAGGATTGATACAGTACAGAGCACTATCAACTTCATTACACAATATAATTACTTGGACAGAAAAATAGGCAATATTGTCACTAGGTATTGGCTCATCTTATTAAGTGTCTTCCTCACTGAACCACATATAGGGAACAAACCTAGGATTTCATTTAGTAGAGGGACACATCTAAAAGAAAAATTAGTTTCCAGTCAGTTTTCTAAGGTAATTCCAAGACCAAGCACATGGCTTCCAACGAAACCCCCGGGTATGCACAAGTGTGGGAATTGCAATGTGTACAATCATTGCCAACAAGGAGCAGTTTTTAAAATTCCCACATGCAAAAAGAGGATGTACATTCACCAGTTCATTTCCTGTATCACAACCTTCATAGTTTATGTGATATGGTGTAGTTGTGATAAGCTGTATGTGGAGAGGACAGTTAGACAGTTGAAACACCAAATTTAGGAACATATTAGGGACATCAAAAATGTGGAACCTTGAGAATCCAGTTGCAGAACACTTCTTATTAAAGCACAACAATGAATCAACTAGACTCAAATGCATGGTCCTGGAATACCAACCAACCAACCAAACTTTATTTCTGAAATGCTATTCCATAATAGATCATAACATTTTATACAGTATAATCAAACAATATAAAAAACAAAACCACAATTCTAAAAACACAGCAGGAATCTAAATATCAGTATAAAATGCCAGTTCAAATACGAACATACAAACGTATGAAAAAGCCAGCAGAAGGCCATTTGGTCTATCAAGTCTGCTCGTATTGCAGGGTCCATAGCTTGCGCTAATGTCCCTGCCCTCCCTCCCAACTCCTCCCATCCTCCCTACCCATGACCCTTACCCTCCCCCTATGCCTGTCCCAGCCTCTCTTAAAGCTGCCCACTGTCTTCAATGAGATTACCTCTTCTGGCAGTGCATTCTAAGTGTCCACCATTCTCTCTCTGTGAAGAAGTACTTCCTGACCTCTCTCCTAAACCTCCCACTCTCCAGCTTAAGACTGTGCCCCCTCATGTTATGGTTGCCACTCAGCTTAAAGAAACTCTCCTTATCAACCTTATTAATCCCTTTCAAGTACTTGAAGGTCCCAATCATGTCCTCTCTCTCTTCTGTCTTCCAGGCAGTGCATGTTTGGTGCCCTCAACCTCTCCTCATATACCTTACCCTGCTGACCGGCTATCATCTTTGTAGCCCTCCTCTGGACCTTCTCCAGCAGGTTAATGTCCTTTTTGAGGTGTGGGCACCAGTACTAAATGCCATACTCTAGATGCAGCCTTACCAGTGACCTGTACAAGGGCAGTATAACCTCCTCTCTCCTACTACTGATTTCCCTAGATATGCATCCCATCATCTTGTTTTAAATATGTTTTCAAGGCAGATTTGAAAGAATAGGTCAGGGTGGGAAAGAGGGGAGGTGACTGACTCAAAAGATTCTTACAGCGAGTGAGTTACTGGATTTGTTTCCTACAAGCCCTACCACTAGAAGATTTGAATTCCAGTTGAGACTTACAACCATATTTGTAATGTACTACCCAGAAAACAATTTTTTCACAACCCCCACCCCTTCAAATACCTTGTAATACTATGGTGTTAAATACAGAATTTTAACCAGAGCTCTGTTTCTATGCCTATACAGTATATATTGTGCCTCGTTATTTATAATTGTACTTTCTTCTTATTTTCTTTCTGCTGGAGTTATTTGGAGATTACAGGAGTTTCCTGCATTACCACAGAAATTTGGAAATAGAGTTGCAATACACATTCCTGTGAATAGCTCCTGACTCTTGGTTTGCTATTAGTTTTGTTTGTTTGTTTGTAAAAGTTTATTCCTGAAAACTTCCAAGAAAAGGATAGCCCAACTGAGCAATAATTATTTTATGGTGGGGTCCAGCATTCATACAATATTAAAAGATACAACAGTTTCAATACATAAGTAACTTAAAAAAAGAACAAATATACATAGACTCCATAGACATGTGTATTGACACATTATTATTTCATAAATAAACATTAGCAGCATCTTTGTGGATGGGCATATTCTTGTAACATCCAGCTTTTTATCTCACTCCATGATACCACTATCTTAGATCTTAGCTCTTTGATACATTATGAATAGCACTTTAGAAATAAAGATATCATATTATTATTAACTGGACTGGCAAACCACTCCAAACTCTTGGTCCATGGTTAAAAATAGTGGAGTTCCCTTTTGCTGCTGTCATCATGGTTATCTTAAATTCTAAATTTTGAGCAGCTCACCGGTCTCCCTTCGAGGTGCAAATTTCAAATAAAGTATCCAAATAAGGAGGTGTTTTTTTCTTCAGACTCTGGTATATAAAGTGCATAGTGTGCAAATGTTTGCCTTCTGTTAGATCTCTCCAGTTCAGTGCCTTGTACAGTAGACAGTGATGTGTCAACCGCAGAGCATCCAGCACAAACCTGGCAATCCTATTCAGCGCTATGTCTAGCCTGTCCAGTTGTGCCCTGGACACCCCTCAAAACCATATCCCTGTAGTTAAACAGTGGGAATATCATGGTGTTAACTATGTATTTTGAAGCTATAGTTGGAACACAATTTCTCAACTTGTACAAAGCCCCTAGCCTGGAATTTAAATTTTTAATGAGGCTATCTATATGCTTGTGCCACTTCAGTTGGGCATCTAGCCATACTCCTAGATATTTATAAACATTCACATGCTCTAGAACAAAATCTGTGTTTGTTCTGATTTGAAGTTTTTGGGAAGTAATAACTTGTTTGTTCCTAAGGACCTATTTCCTGCTATTTAATACCAGTTTATATAATCTGAAATAATGCTCTAGCACATCAAAGTCACGTTGAAGTTTGTTCTGAATTTCAGTGACTGATGTTCCCTCTAAATATGGGACCACATTATTTGTGTACAAATGGTGCTTGGACCCTTAATAAGAGGCTTGTCCCCATTTGTATACAGATTAAACAATATTGGTCCCTGCACTGACCCCACAGGGACCTCTAATTTAATATCTTTCAGTTGTAATGTGAAAGTTTCCAGAGATACTAACTGTACCCTACCAAATAAATATTCCCTGAACCAGCTCAGGGACACCTAGTTGAGGCAAGTCTCCTTCAACTTGTCCAGTAATATTATATGATTCAAGGTGTCAAACACCTTGGACAAGTCTATAAATACGGCCCGACCAGGAGTCCCTTGTCCATTGTGGTCTGTATGTCTGTTGTCACCTTTACCAGCGCAGTCAGGGTGCTGTGACCGGAAAGAAAACCAGATCAATATGGATTTTATAAATTATACTTCTCCATGTAATCTTGTAGTTGTTTCCCCATAAATTTTTCAAAACGTGCTCTCTCTTCCACTGTTCATCTACCCTACAACTCTCCCTTACTCTCCCCCTATATCCTGCTACACTACCTCACAACTATCCACCCCTTTTCACCCCTACTTAGTCTCTGCCTTCCCCACCTCCTCCCCTCCCCACTGACTCCTATCACCTCTACTTCTGTTCAACCTCTCTCTTTTCTTTCTTCCTAGCCCCTTTCTTCCCTCTATTCTGACCCTCCCAGTCCTGCCTATGCATTGGAGCTAGTATCCATCTCTTCCCTGTTTCTCTGAATCCACTGTTGCTCCCAGTTCCTGTAACTCCATTATGTAACTTCCCTAGGCATACACTGTATAATGCCTGGTGTACTGTTCTTTGACCCAATATGCTGCTCTTGAACCTAGACAATGCCAATCTGGCTGCTCACTTGTATAACCTGCTTGTGTTTTTTTGGTTATTATAAAGTCTACTTGCCCTGTTTTGTTTTGATGTGGAACCTTTGTAAAAGAGCCCTAGCTCAAAGGAGTATCTCCAATTTCTTAATAAATAAAATTAAAATTAAAAAATTACAGGGAGAAGGGATACTGGTCTGTAATTTTGAATATCATCTTTGGGTCTAGATTTATATACTGTATGGGAATATTTGCTATGTTCCATGCCTTTGGGTATGTACCTGTAATTATAGACAGATTAAAGATTTCTGTTAATTTTTGGGCAATAACAGGCAAAGTAAATTTCAGAAGAAGTGTAGGTATTCTGTCTAATCCTATGGCTTTCTTTTCATCAAGTTTTAATAATTCTTCCATAACTTCTCGTGTCAATCAAAGTGTAAGGGCTGGCCTTTCTGTTTGCCCCTTAATATGTTCTTCCTCCCTTCCCTTTCCCTCTGTTCCCTCATTCTTACTGTTTACCTCTGAATTCCCCACTAAATATCCCCTCTCCTTTCCATCTTTTTCAACCCCTGTTGCTGTTATAGCAAAATCTATGAAAAATCTGTTAATTACATCTGCTACAAGACTAGATGTTGTAACATTTTTTCCTTCAATTTTAAAAGAGCCTGGGAGTTTGTTTTTTGCCCCTTTAGTTTGGAGTATAAACCACAAAACATTTGTGGCTCATTTATATTTTTTGCCCCAAGTTAATCATTGAAATAATTAAGTTTAGCTTTTTTATTTCTTTGAGGTAAATATTCCTTAATTGGCAATATCTGTCCCATGTTGGTTTTGTGTTTAATCTTTTTGCTAATTTCCATGCTCTATCTCTATTTCTTCAGTGTGTACTCAAGGCCCCTGTGCAGTATGCTGCATTTTTTACTCCTTTTTTTTTTTTTACAAACAGGTGCATGATGATTACACACAGTCATAAATTCACTGCAAAAGTAGCTCCAGGCACTATCCAGTTCTGGAATGAGTCCCAATCTATCCCAGTCTCTCTCCTCTATATCTGTCATAAATTTTAAGTAATGAAAGTGTTTCATTTGTTGAAATTCTTTTAATTGAAATTTGTCCACCCATTTGACTGATTTCCAGACACAAAAAGTGACCTGATGGTCACTAAATGCATCTGGCAGCACTCCACTGTTTGTATAACACTCAGGATATGAGGCTGGAATTAAGTCCAGAATTGCAGAAAAGCCTGTATTCCTAGGATTCAATCTGGTGGGAGACTCAATTAACTGGGTTAATCCCACCCCAAGTGTCAGAGCATGTAATCCACCATGGGGGGGGGGTAGACTAGTCCACATTGAGATCTCCCATCAGCAATATTTCATGGCTGTTCCTGTAGCAATGCAAAAAAATCTGGATTTTAGCAAAGTTGTCCTGATTGCCTTTTTTTTTGGGTGGGGGGAACAGCACTCCAGAATTAAGACTGGCTTATTACCTGACAGTCTGAACTCCAGGGCAACCTTCTCCATCCTAGGGGTCTGTACACAATTGAAATCAATAAATGAGAGATTCAGTGAAGTCTGCCCATATGTTAAAACTCCTCCACCCCTTTTACTATGATCTTGCCTCCAAATTTGGTACCCAGTATTGATAGCATAGAATCATCTATTCTATTATTTAGCCAAGTTTCAGTAATTACTACAACTCTTGGGTTAAATTCCACTATTCACTCTCTCATAGTACTCATTTTTGGTGCTGAAGTGTATACATTAACGTGTATGAAGCTATCCCCCCCTACTTTTTAAAATACCTGTAGTGTCTCCCATTTCTAAGCAGGGACTTGGGTTTAGCTGAACATCCCCTGCCAATATTAAGCATAGTAAAATCATGCCTTTGGCTGTTATCAATCTTTTTAAATAAAGTCTTACCCCTGGCATTTTTTTGCTCTAGGATCCTCCCTCACATCATCTCTGATCACTCTCCAACCTTCTGCACCTGGGGTAGCTCCTCTCCCAAGATCCCACGTAAAGTGATCTAGATGATGGACTTCTCCAAATTTAACCTTGATAACTACCTTGCTGACCTTTAACAAACACACTGGTCCTGGGTCACTGCCACAAGCTACCCCTCTGTAGCCCTTGACAACTTTATTGCTGTCTTTACTCCCCTGCAAAACAAGCACACTCCCCTTACAAAGAGGTGGGTGAGGGACACTGTCACAAAATGGCTTCAAAGCAGACTATTTTCCCTCATGAAGCAGAGGGACAAATGCTGGGTGAAGTACAAAACCTCCTTCACAAGCTTTGACTTCCATGAATATAGGCAGCTGAGAAATAGATGCAAAAGAGCCATTCACTCTGCAAAGAGCGAAAACTGCAGATCTGCCTTTTGTTATCTTCGGCCAGGAACCCGAGGAGTTTCTGGCAAAACATCAAGAACACTGTTGGAAGCTCTGCCAGAGTCCAGGTCACTGACATGCTAATTGGCAGGGTTAGCTGCAACAACCCCCATACAATTGCCAATGCTTTTAACTCCATGTTCTCTGACCTACCTGCTCACCCCTCCCAGCCTTGTGACCCAAGGGCTCTAGGTCCCTTATTCAGTGGTAAAACCACTCGACCTCCTTTCTACCTAAGGATCGTCTCTGCCACAGAGACACAGACACTCCTCACTGGTCTCTCCCCTCACACTGGAGCTGGGCATGACAACATAGAGCCCAAATTGCTCTGCCTGGGGGCCTCTCCCCTGGCCCGGCCTATTTCCCACATCTTTAACACCTCTCTGACCTCAGGATCCATCCCTGATGTGTGGAAAGTGGCCACAGTTGTCCCGGTCTTCAAACAAAGGGATCCCAAAACCCTCAAGAACTACCACCCCATTGCAATCCTGTCTATGGTTAGCAAACTACTTGAGAAGGTGGTTGCATCACAGCTCACCCACTACCTACAAAGCTATGATCTACTCACCCTAGCACACCTTGGCTTTCAAAAAGGGCACAGTACTACCACCACCCTTGCTGAGGTCACCTCAGAGATCAGGTCCGCCACTGACCAAGGCAAGCTGACCGGTGCCATCTTCATGGACCTCTCAAAAGCCTTTGACTTGGTTGACCACTCACTTCTGTGCTCCACACTCTTGTTGCTTGGCCTCACCCCCCCAGCTCACACCTGGATCTCTAACTACCTCTCCAGGAGACAACATTACACTAGATTCAGTCAAGCCCTCCCTGATCTCTCTCTCCTGTGAACTGTGGGGTCCCCCAGGCATCTGTTCTCAGGCCCCTCCTGTTTTCCCTTTACATAAATGAGCTGCCCTCAGTCCCGGTCCCAGTCCACAGGCACCCCACCCTGTATGCAGATGACCTTGTTATCTTCACCAGCTCCCAGGACATCAAAGACATCAACACCAGGTTGAATTCAGACTTCACTCAAATCCAAACCTGGCTAAAGGGCCACAGGCTTGCTATCAATCTACAAAAGACTCAGGCCATGCTCTTTGGCTCTCTGACCAAAACAAAAACCTGCCCTGCTCCACTACAAATCTCAGGAGCTGATGGTTACCTCCTGCAAGTTGTGGACTCTGTCAAGTACCTGGGGGTAACCCTTGACCTGAAACGTGACCTCTCTCTGCACATTTGCAATATTTGCAAGGCTGCAAACTGCAAGATGGGCCAGGCATATAGAGCAAAAAGCTATCTAACTCCAGCTGCATGACTCGCCCTGGCCAAGGGGGTCCTCCTCCTCCCCTCACTCTGCTATGGGCTTGTTTCCTTTGCCCCATCCCAAAAAACAGTCTCTCAAAATGGGACACCACCTACAACAATGTACGTCACTTTGCGCTCTCTGCTCCCCACCTCATGCACCACTGTGAGTTGTACACCAGGCTCGAGTGGCTCCCCCCAGAAAAACATCGCACCTTTGTCCTCAGCAGCTTCATCGACATTATCATCAGAACTGCCATATCTCCTGAACTTACTCTGTCCCTCAAACCTGCTACCCCCTCCTACCATTTAAGATCCTGTGGCTGTCATGTCCTCCAGGTTCCCAGAACCCATACTCAAATGGGTGATTGGGCCTTCACTGTCTTTGCACCCAGATTGTGGAACTCCCTCCCAGTAAACACTCGCTCCTCCCCCTCCCACTCCTGTTTCAAATTCTCCCTATGGGGTTTCATCAAATTGGCATCCTCCTGTCTCTGCACTTAAGGGGCCCTCCCTAGTCCAAACTGACTGGCTGAGGTGATTCTAACCCAGCCATTACTGTGTGAGGAGATGAGTCTTCTGGTACTGAATGCGCTCAATCTACTGGCTAACCTGCTACTATCAGCTGTATTGTCTGGAAATGTGTTCCTTTCTTGCCTTTCTGTACATATTATGTGAATATTCTGTACTATCCCTGAGCTTTTGGGCTCCAGTCCATTAATATGCACTTGTGAAATTCTATATACTGACTGCTGTCAAACACCTGTACCATACTGTTTGGGTCTATGTGATAAAGGTGAACGCCTAAAGGCGCTCACCGTTATCGCTCAGTCAGAGTGCCAAACACATTTTCAGCACCTTGACAACCCCGGCGCACCAGAAAAACGATGCCAGGACAGATTTTTACTGCTTTCTGTGGGGGGGGGCTGTGCCTCCCTACCCCCTGCACCCCCCTACTTAAGGATTCTCAACTCCAGTGGGGTGCAGGTCGGGGGGTGAAAGCAGTAAAAAAAGGTTCAGGCTGGGCACAATAAAAAAAAATCACACCAGTGCCCGGACCCAGTACCTCAGCCACCCCAGCCACTAGCCAATCACCGACGCCACGACGCAGCTTGACCAGCAACCGCAGCACCACCCCTACAGCCTCTCCATCACCTCCCAGCCCACAATCACCATGCTCGCTCCCACCCCCCCATGTGCATATGTATAGTGACATCCTGTCACCTAGTTGGCCCACCCCTTCATCCAGTCACCCTACCTTTTCTTCGCCGTAAGTGGATTACGCCGGGAAGGAGTCGCTGTAATGGATGGCGCCCTTTCTCATATGCCCACTTCATGGGTTATCATACTGTTTTACATGTGATGTGATGCATACTGCCAAATTGTTCTCATCTGTACCTTGTAACTTCCCAGGTTGCTCCTGAAAATAGGCACTTGGATGTCTAGTGTGCTTACTTGGTAAACAAAAGCAAATAAATAAATAGGCTGATGTTCATTTCTAATTTGCTTTCTTGCCTCAGAAAACAGTTTTGTGACAGTTATTGTTGCTTTCACCAAATTAGTGTCAGCCATCTGCATCATCAAACCAGAGGCTAGTCCTGTGGCTGTGTATGGGGGGGCAAACAATACTACAATGCCTCCAGTTGACTTATAATTCAATTTCTGACTTATTTCATTTAAGCTATCTTTTTCATGGTGAACTACTACTCAAGCTAGTACTTATGCTAGCTGTACAAATTTAAATTCATACTTCCCCATTTCTGAATGAAGATAACAGTCATCTATAAAGCCAGGGTCAGTGCCTATGGTGTAACAACTATTTCTGTAGACGGAAAATATTCCAATAGGTACTGATTTACAGGACAACTTTACCACTAATATTAATTATTTCAATTGTAAAACATACCATAAAATATCAGCCCAACTAACACAACAAACCTGTTCCTAAAAAAGCTGTTTAACTTCTCCGTCTGTTGCCCTTGATTTTCTTTCACCGAGTCATGTTTGCACCATTGGTCGGCACGGGCATTTTGAATGGTGCAGAGCCCCATCCCCTTTGTAAATTACACAGCTCCAGGCCACTGCCAAGCCCCCTCAACAGCTGTGATCAGAGTGCAATGTTAAATGCAGTTCAAGCAATTAAAAAGCACACACAAAGACAGTCTTATTGCACAGTCAGTTAGCAATACAGATACCGTTCTTGTTTAGGTGTAGTTTTGGTGCAGTCCTGAACACAACAGCCCAATGTTGGCCTACAGCTTTTAGCAGCTTCTACCTACAGCCGCTTTGATCTTCCTCTCTGGGTGCTCTTGATGGTAAATGCTTAGTTCGAGTGGCATAGGTGCTTTGAATGTTGCAGAGCTCCACCCCTTTGTAAATGACACAGCTCCAGCCTGCTGCCGAGCCCCTCAACAGCTGTGATCAGAATGCAATGTTGAATAAAGTTCAAACAGTTAAAAAGCACACACAAAGATACAGTCTTATTGCACCATCAGTTATGCAATGCAGATACTGTTCTTGTTTAGGTGTAGTCTTGGTGCAGTCCTGAACAGAACAACCTGATGTTGGCCAGCAGCTTTTAGCAGCTCCCAGCTGCAGCCGCTTTGATCTTCCTCTCTGGGTGCTCTCGGCCAGTATAGGCATTTTTAATAGTGCAGAGTCCCACCCCCTTCGTAAATTATACAGCTCGGGCCCGCCACCGAGCCCCCTAAACAGCTGTGATCAGAGTGCATTGTTAAATGCAGTTCAAACAGTTAAAAAGCACACACAAGGACACAGTCTTATTTCACAGTCAGTTATGCAACAGTTCTTGTTTAGGTTTAATTTTCTCCACTGTTTGGCTGGAGTTTTTTTATGACAATAGGTGGCAGCAATATTATTTATTAAACATCATGTTACTGATGTGTTTCTGCTTTTGCTTTTGCTTCATATGCTTATAACATTTGTCATTGCAGAAACAGGCAAAGTTAGCAATACTTGGAATTAACTAACCAAAATAATGTATTTATGCCTCTTTCTTACATGCTTCATACATTAAGGTATTTGGCTATGTTTGTTGAAATGTTAAAATTTTGCTCATGGCTGTTTTATGACATGTTAAACTCTGACAAATGCATTTGATGTGATTCCTTCATGTCTGTTACTTATCACTATGGTGACACTTAATGGTGATGTCACATGAATGTATTTTAAGGTGACATCCACCAGAGGTTAGCACCCCCCTGAGGAAGCATGAAGGAGTGAAGCACTGGAGTACCTATTCACATTCAGTTACTGGCCGTTAGTTTTGTTTGCTAGTGTGTGCACTATCTGCTGGTTTGGTTTATGGAGTAAAACACTTTGCAACTGAACATTTGGAGTGAGTCACCATTTACTTTTTGCTACTACACACTTTTAACTTTGTGTCCTGGAGTGTGGCTCTTTTGTGGTTATTGGTGACAACTTGTGGGTTAGAAGCTCTGAATCTGCACCCTACCCTGCACCGGTGGTGCAGCACTTCTTTATTGGTTCTGTGTAAAATGATGGAAACAATTTTCAAAGCTAAACTGGATAAATGGCTAACAGAAAACAACATTATAGATGAATCACAACATGGATTCAAGGAAGGAAGATCATGCTTGACTAACTTAATAAATTTCTAAGAGCCAGTCAGCTAGGCTCTGGACAAAGGGGAAGCAGTGGACATGATCTTCTTTGATTTCACAAAGGCTTTTGACACTGTATCTCATGTGCACTTACTAAACAGATTACAGAAGAGTGACAATTTACAGACTGGTTGTTAGGAAGGAGGCAGAGGGTAAAATTTAGTGGAGAAACATAAGACTGGGCAAAAGTGACTAGTGGAGTCCCACACAAATTGCTGCTTGGCCTGGTACTGTTTAATTTTTATGTGTGGGACTCCTGCATGAAATTGCAGGGATGGTCATCAAAGTTTGTGCATGATGCAGAATTGGGACATATTATCAGTTCTAAGGACAGCACAGGGAAATTACAGGGGAAACATAAATAAGCTGGCAAATTGGGCAAGATATTCCAAAATGTACTTTAACTTAAGAAAATGTATGGTGATACACCTTGGCAAGAACAACGCTGGAATGCCATATACAGCTGATAATATTCCAATTCAAGCCTCAAATGAGGAAACAGATCTTGGCATTTTGGTGACTGAGAATTTGACATGGGACAGAGAGTGCAAAACCATGGTTAAACATGTAGCCAAATCATTGGTTGCATTAAAAGAACCTATCTAGAAGGAAACGGGAGGTCTTATTGCCCTTGTATCAATCTCTGGTATGGCCAGATCTTGAATATGGAGGGCAGTTCTACTGTCTATATACAATGCAACCATTCAGAGTGCCAGCATTACTGCACCTGTCACTAGGGTGCCAAAAACCGAAATGTGCCACCCCCTCCCTGAGGTCCACCCCATGGAGTGGGTATATTTAGAAAGGGTGTGTGTGGGAGGTAACAGGAGGTGCAGCCCCCCCACAGAGAGAGGGGATGGTGACTTTGCAGACTGGCACTCTAATGACCGGATGTATTGCCGCCAGTGCTCAGAACAGGTGGAACTGTCCATATACCAGAAAGAACTATGATATGTTAGAGGGTGTGCAACTGAGATTTACTACACAAATCAAGGGCGTAAGGGAAAAAATCTTATGAGACAGATTGGAAGAATTGGATCTGTTCTCTCTTGAAAGAAGGAGACTAAGAAGGGATATGATCATAACATATTGGGTGGCTTGGGACAGACAGTTATTGGGTCTACTTAACTCACAGGAACAATTTTTAAAGAACATTTGAGAGGGCAAACAGTATTTAAGTGGAGATCACTATAAAACAAATCAAAGAAAAGCTTGGTAAATGCAGAAGGTTTTATGAGTGTGGAGTAGCCTCCCTGAATGAGTAGTCTACAGTAAAAATGTAAAAACCTTTAAGAAAAGATTAGATAACTACATGGAAATGAAAAGCTCCAAAGGGCAAATACAATGATAACCAACTGATAATTCAGATGGGTTTTACAACTTTCTTTTGTCTGTTATTGTCTTTTGTTCTTATGTTCATTGTTTTGCAAAATCTGCTTATTGACAGAGAAAATCATATACATACAAAGATAAAGCAGTGACTACATACCAGCAATCACAGACAGTCAGAAGATGACTCATGGCAACAGATACCAGCACATTCATAGGGTTTCTCCTACATGGCAACAATTTATCAAACTGGAATGTTCTGGCTTTTGTGTACCCTTACATTCTACCCTGTGGGTGTAAAAGACAAACAGACATAACTGCATGATGTACCGATAACAGTTATTATTTTTGTTTTGCATCTGAGAAGTTTGAAAACCATGCTAAGCCTAATGCTTCTGCCAGAGGGGACCAGATTTGATTGCACTTCTGCATGTTCCTTTGGGTGGAGTATTATGCTCTTCCTATATTCATACAAGTCAGCAAACCTTGTACTTGACAAAGAATGCTATAGAGGGAGTACAGTCCATGTACCAGTGCTGGGCTAGCAGTTGTATGGCTACCACTACACTCAATTTCCAGAGCGGGTGTCAACAGGCTGTCTCCTACCTCACTTTGGGCACATAGGCCCAGGAAAATACCCTCTGCAGAGGGGACCATGGAAGATCACAGAACTTGATTCAGTAGGGATGTTATTTCCCCCCAGTAGGCTTGTACTCCTGGGCAAAACCACAGCAAGTGAAGAAAGTGCCCCCCATTGTTTTACACATTGGACAATTGCTTTTTTTGTGGGGTCAGCCTTATGAGCTAGGCTGGGAGTGAAATATATGCATTGCATTAAGTTAAAATGGGCTTGCCTCAGCCTGTTATTAATTGAGCATGTTTCCATTTCCCCAGAGTATGTGCAACCAGTTCCCAGAAGTCCAAGAATCAGTCCCCCGGTCTCTGTCTTGCTCATATTTTGTGAAGTACTTGGAGGGAGTCTTGCATGCTGCCAAGCAGGATTGCATAATACTGCTGTACTAATCTTGCAATTTTCCTACTGTCCAGTAAGATCTCATCTACTGGGGTTCAAATTGGTCAAGTGCTAAGGGAGAGCAGCATCTGGGTCAAGCAGCTCTGCGCTTGCAGATATGCAGAAAAATCAGGAGGTGCCAACCCATTGTTAACTAAGCAGTCTTGGAATGACAGCAGGATCCCCCCTGAATATCTTTCACAAACACTCTTGGTCCTCCATCTCAGAGGAGTCATACCAATTGGGGTAGCCAGAGAGCAGTGGCACCAAAGAACACAAAGACTGTCCCCCTCTGGAAAGCTCTTCTGGGGTGGGTGATAAGAGAATAAGTAGGTAACCACACCCTTGTGGAAATTTTGGTGTACAGATTCACAAAAGGCTTGATCAGCCCATCCATTTATGATGGAGTCAAGAGATTCCTGAAGAGGGAGGATGCAAAGGGTTCCTCCTCCAGGGCCAACAACACAGAACATTTCTGAGTGGGGAGCAGCATGTCTTTGAGGCACGCCAGTTAGGCTGCCAAATAAGAAAACCTAAAATTCAAGAGGCACAGGCCCCCTGTTGAGGGGAGCCACAGTGTGTTCTGCTTGATCCTGACCCACCCTCCCTGCTACAGTAAGTTTGTCAGATATCCCTATGTTGTAAAAAATGTCAGGGGAAAATGAACTACCAGAGGTTGAAACAGAAAGAGACACTGGGGTAGGATGCACATTTTGGTCAAATTGACCCTACCAATGAGGGTAAGGGGAAGAGTTCTCCACCTGTTGCAGTCAACCTTAAGTTTTTGCAGCAATGGTTGGTAGCTTATGTGCATAGCAATGGACAATTTAATGGGAAGCTGAATTCCCAAATATTTAAAGCTTGCACTGGTGCCAAAGTTGCTCCTGATATTTGTATAGCACCCCCTCCGCTGCCCACTATAAGTCATTTGCACTTGTCCCAGTTGATCTTGTGACCAGACATTGAACCATACTCATTAAATAAATCTGTCAAAGCTGGGCCTGCTCTCTCTCTGAGTTTGCTAGATAGAGCAGTACATCATGAGCAAATATTAAAATGTTGTGCTCAGTTCCCTGATGGTTATAGCCCCCGATGTATGGGTGAGCCTAATAGCATGGGCAAGGAGATCTATGGTAAGAACATAGAGAAGAGGGGATAGGGGACACCCTGCCTGGTTCCTCTAGTGAGGTGGAAGAGGATCGACAATTGGCTGGTAGTAAGGATTTGCACCCTTGGTGATTCATATAGGGTAGCAATCCAGGAACAGATATTAGGACCAAAACCAAATGTTTCCATGGTAGCAAACATGAAGGGCCACTCAAAGCTATTAAAGGCCTCAACATCGAGTGACAGGAGGCTGGTACAAGCAGACCCTTCGATGAACCATCTCCACATGATGTTAAGAGTGCAGTATATGTTATGTTTTGCCTGCCTCCCTTTAACAAACCCACTTTGGTCCAGATGTATCAAGATTGGGAGGACCCCCTCCAGGCAGCCTGCCAGTATCTCAACTATAATCTCATAGACTGTGTTGAGCAGTGATATCAGCCAATAAGAGCATCACAGAGTGGGGTCCTTAACTGGTTTGGCAGTACTGTAATTGTTGCCAAGGTCTGAGGCTGTGAGAGTCTGCCAGAGAATAGAGCATCATAGATCATCTCCTCCATGAGACTGGCCAGATTTTCCTGGAATTCTTTAAAGAATTTGGATGGTAGACTATCTAGACCCAGGGTCTTTCCTAAAGGAGAGCCCTTAACTGCTGCCTGGATCTCTTTTCTACCTAGGCAGTGGTCTAAGTGATCAATGAGGTCGGCAGAAAAGGACAGGTGGTCCAAAGACTGCAGAAAGAGCTGGAGAGGTTAGGGCCTAAGGAACCTCAGATATGTGTAAAGAGGAATAAAGGGAGACAACAGCTTGGCTAATATCCTGTTGACTAGAAGAACACAAGCCACCCAGCTGGGTGATACCCAGGACAGTCCTGTCAACATCTTGCTTTTAAGTTGCCACCATAGTCACTTACTGGCCTTATCCCCCATGAAATATGCTCCAGCACTCATCAGCAAGAGATTCCTCTTGATGCAAGCCGAGAATAACTGGTTTAGCTGGCCCTTTAAAAGTCTGAGGTTGCCCATTTGAGCTATACAGCTTTTAGCCATAAAATCTTTTTCTAACTGAGTTACCTTCACCTCCAACTCCCCCTCCAGGTGGGCTTCTCATTTGTTCTTCGCAGAGGCTACAGCTATAGCCACTCCTCTGATGAAGACCTTTAAGGTCTCCCAGGGGGCTGATGCCAAGGTCTTCACACTCTTGTTAAATGTGCAGAATTCACTGAGGGTAGGGGACATTTGCTGCTTGAAGTCAGGGTCTATGAGGAGCCTCAGGTCTAGGCGCCATTACCTTGGTGGATTGAAGGAGGTTTCATCACTCTATTCCACCATGAGGGAAGCATGGTCCCAGTATGGGATCAGTTCATACCTGGCAGTGGCTCCCTTGGGATAGCAAACACTGAGATACCAAAATGGAATCAATATGAGTGCAGAGCTGGTGGGCCTGAGAAAAGAAGGAGAACTCTCTATTTGTCAGTTCAGAAGGTCTCTCCCACTTGTCCACCAGTCCCCTCTCCCCAGCCATTGTTTTCAAGGCAGCCGACCTCTTGGGGGCAGTCTTCACTCTTGGGAAAGACCTATCTAATTTTGGGTGCCATGGGGGTCTTAAAATCATCCCTGACAATGACCTTATCAGGAAAGCAGCTAAGGTGATAGCTAGTTAGTGGAAAAAATCTGGGTGGTCAAAGTTAGGGCCATAAACTGGTGCCACTGTGAATCTCACCCCAGCCAGCTCTATTTCTGCAATAAGGAAGCAGCCTTGAGGGTCAGCCACCTGCTGAATCAAACTAACGTGCAGCCTCAGGCAGATCCAAATTGCTACCACCCTAGTTTTTGAAGTGAAGGGGCCATATAAAATATCCCTCCCCAGGAGTTTGCTAGTCTCCCCCTGCTTCCTCTGTGGCCACATGGGTTTCCTGTAGTATACTGAGATCTCCCTTCACCTTTTTCAAGCGTGAGCATATTTTTTCCTTTTCTTAATCATATTTAACCCATTGATGTCTTAAGTCACTACGTGAAGCATACCCATTATGTCTTGCTAGCGATGTCCCATCCCTACTTCTACCCCCCCAACGCCCCTGCTGGTACACTGTTTGCCTCTGCCATAAACTTTAAACAATTAATACAACAATTAAGCAATAAATTGAGCTGGCAGTATAGCCTATATGTTAGAGTCACAAGCTATGAATGAGCCTGCTACATTCAGCTGATTTGGGTTTGATTCCCACAACCTCCACTTACATACTGTGTGACTCTGAGCAAGTCACTTAATCACCCCAGTGCTTCCAGGTCACCTCTGAAAATTGGCACTTCTGTTCAGTGGGCCTTACCCAATTACCGAAGAATAAAAAAAATATACCCCCAACATGGAACATCCCCTCCCCATCCCTCTCCCCACATCCCCCACAGAAACAGCAACATATAGAAAAGTAGTAAAAAATACTGTAACACAGCCCAGTACCCTTGATCCTCCATTCATCTCTTGGGGCACCCATCTTCCCCTAGACAAGAGGAGCAACAAGCTCAGTGACCCTCACTGAGGTAACTGGCTCTCCAGGTGAGGGCCAAAAAGACCCTGCCCCCTCCTCCAAATCCTGAAGGACTTGCCATCTCCCCTGGTTTTCATGGAAAGAGCCATGGGGGAGTCCACTCATGTTGAACAGCCCAAAATCCAGGCTATACCTGGCAATATACCAAGCCATCAGCCCTGTGTTGAGTACTGTTCCTGGAGAAACAGATGTCCTACAGCATGTGGACTTCTCTCTAGTTCCAGGACAGTTGTGCTGGGGTTTTTCTAGTGGTACAACGTCAAGATCTACATCTGTGCCCAGGGCTGGCAGTGAAGAGGGTGTTGCCCAGGCTACCTATCCTCAGGACCTGACTTGAGTCCCCTCTCACCCACACCCTTGCCTCTTGCTGTAAGCGTAATACAGTTTGATATACAGTACATTTCTCAACTGGTAATCCCTGCCTAAAGCTGCACAGCACCAGGTCACACTAGAAGAGAAACAAACAAAAACAATTACATACGACCGTGCAGTGTTATGCTAGTGGAGACCCTTGGAGTTGCTTAGGCTCCCTACCATCCACCATGGGCCACCATTGCACTATTTTATGGAGAAGCTCAGCAGATAATATGCTGGAAGGGTAAGTGTCCATCAAATATATTAAGAGTCTGTTCAAACAAGGAGGACTCCATCCACCCATCCCCTATCAATACGGACAGGGAATTTCAGTGGTCCTTATATTGCTAAAGAGTTCAAACCAACAATATAGTCCTTAACATGGGTGACAGCAAAATCAGCAACTAAAATGGATGGAACAAACATTCAGTTCAAAGGCAAATGCAAGTGTCTCATTCACAGCATATGAGGTGCAAACTGACGGTTCTGGCTGTTGCAGGCCTGTGAGAATGGGTGAGAACCATGCATTGGGTCACATGGCAGAGGCAAGCAAGCACTAGAAGCAAGGTAAAGCATTCAGGCCATCCTCTGACATACCCTGTGCCCACAATGGTTGAACTCAAGCCCCACAGTGAGCAGCCATCTAGGTGCAGGGTATAACAATCTCAAACTCAGGGGAAGCTACGAAGGTCATAAATTCCAAGAAGTTTTACAAAGTGCATAGTTCTTGGGACACTATAGCCTTTCACAAGCTGTGTATCCCTAAAGTCTTGACCCTCTGCACCTATACTGGTGGGCCCACCCTGGCCTCCCCACAGTCTCCACTCCTAGCCCACTCAACTCCCATATAGCAGGTTTCTCACAAGCACAGTTTTTTTCAGGCATTCAGTCTAGTTCTTTGTATAGAAGATCTACCTTCTCTTTGTCATGGTCTCCACTTTGATGTAGACTGCTTCTGCTTCCAGGTCTGTAAAGGCCTTTGGTGGCATCCTCCAGCTGCAGATGATCAATTGAGAGGTGTACACATGAGTGAAGGACCAAGTCGGTGTATGAAGCTGGTTGCTTACTTTCAGAAGCCCCATATTCTTTGCAGCTTGCAGGACTGTCTGCCAGTCCTTGTATTGCAGAAATTTAGTGAGGAAATGTCTTGAATTCTCAGCAGGTCCCAGTTGTTTGTCCGATGATCTACAAGATCTCTGAACTTTGAGGCTGGTTTCAGCAGGTAGCCCCTGGAGTTTAGGGATCCATGCAACCAAGAAGAAAAAACAGTCTGCTACTTCCTGTGCCTTCCTCAAGCAACTGGTCATGGAACCAACTCGGCAGAAGGCAATACTGGACCTTGTGCTCACAAACAGGGACAGTGTGATGGGGGTAACAGTGGGGTGAAAGAGGCATTAAGGGGAATGGGACAGGAATCAGGGGTTGAGGAACAGTGGGCAGTATTTAAAATGGGGATTATAAGAACAACAGAATTATGCATTAAGCAGGTTAGCAAGAGGAAAAGGAAGAGGAGACCATTATGGTTTTCCAAAGAGGTAGCAAAGAAAGTGAAAGCCAAAGATTGCATTCAGGCAATACAAAAAGACACAGGCAGAAGGGAGGGGAGAAGTACCAGGAGAAACAAAGGGAGGCAGGAAGTCAGTAAGGGAAGTCAAAGCTCAGACAGAAGAACACATTGCAAAATCAGTGGGTAAAGGGACAAAACCTTTACAGGTACATAAGTGAAAAAGAAAGACAAAGGGAGGGATAGTGAGACTGAAGGGGAGGATGGGAGCCACATGGAGGATGACAACAATAAAGCTGACATATTGAACAGGTATTTCTGCTCAGTCTTTACTAAGGAAGAGGGGTAATGGGTCTGAAGGGAGTACAAGGGTGAGAATGGTGCAGAAATGGACACAAGTCACTTTACATGAAAGGGTCCTGAAGGAACTGGAAGTAATAAGAGCTGATAAAGCAATGGGGCCAGATGAGGTGCACCCAGGGTCCTTAAAGAACTAAGAGAGGTGGTGGCTGAACCTCTGGCTATCCTGTTCAGCCAATCACTGAAACAGGAGGTACCCAAAGACTGGAGGACAGCAGATGTAGTCCCCTTATACAAAAGTGGGAACAAAGAGGAAGCAGGGAACTACAGACCAGTCAGCCTCACCTCGGTAGTGGGAAAGATCATGGAAGCACTACCTGAGGAGAGATTGGTGGAACATCTGGTTGTCAATGGACTACAGGACCCAAGGCAGCATGGTTTCCTGGGAGGTCATGTCAGACCAACCTCATTGAATTTTTGACTGGGTGATTAGGAGGTGGATCAGGGGAGGGCAGTGGACATGGCCTATCTGGACTTCAGCAAGGCCTTTGACACTGTGCCATAGAAGACTATTACACAAACTGGGAATATGGGTGTGGGCAGGACAGTAGTGTGGTGGGTAGGTAACTGGCTGGGTGGCAGGACACAGAGGGTGGTGGTAAATGGCTGTCACTCCACAGAGGGAAGAGTAACCAGTGGGGTACCACAGGGATCAGTGCTGGGACGGTCCTATTCAACATCTTCATCAGTGACATTGCACAGGATCTAGAAGGCAGAATTTCACTGTTCGCTGATGACACAAAGCTCTGTAACAGGTAGATACACCAGAGGGTGTAGACAGAATGAGAAGGGACCTGCAGAAACTTGAAGAATGGTCAAGGGTTTGGCAGTTGAAATTCAATGCAAAAGTGCAAGATAATGCATATGGGGCACAAAAACCCTGGCACAATATATCAGTTGGGGGTGAGGATATAGCATGCACCAAGCAGGAAAGGGATCTTGGGGTTGTCATCTCTGATGACCTCAAGGTAGGGAAACAGTGTGACAAGGCATCAGGTAAAGCAAATAGGATGCTGGGATGTATAGGCAGGGGCATCACCAGCAGGAAAAGAGGTCATAATTCTGCTATACAAGACACTAGTGAGGCCCCACCTGGAGTACAGTGTACAGTTCTGGAGACCATACCTACGTAAGGACATAGACAGGGTAGAGAAGGTTCAGAGGAGGGCAACAAAGATGGTGCATTGGTTGCATCACAAGTCCTATGAAGACAGGTTGAAGGAACTGAACATGTACTCCCTGGAGGAGAGGAGGGAGAGAGGGGATATGATAGAGACATACAAGTATCTTACAGGGAGGAACAGGGTGCAGGAAAACACTATTTTTAAGCGAAAAAGATGTTTCAGGACTAGGGCATGGGATGAAGTTGGAGGAGGGACGATTCAGAGGAAACATGAGAGAATTTCTTCACAGAACGGGTGGTGGACAAGTGGAACACCCTGCCAGAGGAAGTGGTGGGGGCTGAAACAATCACGGGATTTAAGAATGCATGGGATAGACATAAAGGAATTCTAGAGGGCAGGGGTAAGGGGAAACAGACTTCTAGGAAAACAAACTGAACTTACAAGCTCAAATGGGCAGACTAGGTGGGCCATAGGCCCTTATCTGCTGACACTGTCTATGTATCTATGTATCTATACTTCTGTACTCTGGGAGAGGCCAACAATGTGCATGTTGTTGCACCTTTCCCAGATGACATAATAATATGAAATGTCCTTCACGTTCTCGCTGTCCTTCTGGGTTGTGCACATGACCACTGACAGCTCATTAGTGATGTCCTCACCTCATTTGCCTCCAGCCTGGCTTCCACTGCCAACAGACATTTCCCCTGTTTTTGACTGTTTTGCCCAATGTGTTAACTGTCCCTTGAAGATGGTATAAGTGGGTGTTAACATTCTCAGTTCTTGCTCAAACCTCATTTTTCAGCTCGTAAAGTAGACTTGCCAGCATTTGTTTTTACAGCTTGCCAGTCATGCTGGGAAATATCCAAAATGTCGCACTCGCTATTGAAACAAGTTCAACGCCAGCGGCTGTATTTCACAGCTTAGGATAACAACCTATCTTAATCAGTGAAATAGGATAACAACCAATCCTAAGCAGTGAAATATAGCTGTGCTACTTTCTGTGCAAAAGAATAAATATTTTGAATATTTGAAAACAGCAGCTGGCATTGAACTTTATTTTAATAGTGAGTGCAATATTTTGGATATTTGCCTTAGCTGACTCTGGGGTTACCACCCTTGTTGCACACCACCGAGTTCACCTAGAGTGCATACTCTCTTAATTGGACTCAGCCATGCTTGGAGCTGGCATGTCTGAATGCTGCTCCACTCCCACTCTGGTTCGGGACAGCAAGACTGCTCTTTTAGGCCCATATGCTTTTTCTGTTTCAGCCACCAGTTAGACTGAGATCTGCATTTGATTATGCACTGATTTCACTTGGGATGGCATGAGCTAAGGACAAACAACTAGTTTTGCTGGTTGTTAGCCATAGATGTGCTGGATGGCAAAGATATATAGTTGATTTTCCCCATAGCACCAAAATTACACCTCCATTTTGGTCCAAGACTAGGCCACACACCCCCATGTTCTTATGTTCTAATGTACCCCATCTGGTCCCATATCCCTGTTCACTCTCAGATTCACAAGTTCCTTCAGGACTCTTTTCTCTTAGAATGGACTGGTGTCTACTTCACTCCGTCCAGTGGTTCTATAAGCTGTATGTGACCCATGCCCTTCCCTTTCCATTGTGAACATAGAACAGAAGGATTTGTTGAGGATATCTGCTTTTTCCTTGTCAGCCTCTGCACGGTCTCCCTCTGCATCCCTTAACCTCACAGTTCCTCCCCTTGACTTTCTTTTTTCACTTATATACCTAAAAAGGTCTTGTCCCCACTTGTTACTCCTCTAGCTATTCTTTTCTCAGTTTGAATCTTAGCATCCCTCACTGCCTTCCATGCTTCCATCTGTTTTTGCTGGTGCACCTCTCTATCCTCTTCCCTCTGTGCCTCTTTGTATCTCTTGAATGCTGACTTTGTTGCCCTTACACTTGAAGCCACTTCCCTTGAGAACCAAAATGGTTTCTTTTTCCTTCTGTTTTGCTCAGCTGTTTTGTGCAGAGGTTTGTTGCCTTCACTGTTCTATCCCTTAATATGGCCCACTGTCCCTCCACCCCATCAGGGTAGCACCCCCTGCCACAGCATTTCTGATGCATTCAAGCATTTTTTAACTGACTCAGCCTTACCCCAGGATGTAGCCATAAGCCCATGCTTTGGTCTAGTCCCATCACTCACCTGTCCCAGAACTTACCTCTTCACGCAGGTTCCGTCCTAGCTTCCCAACCAGGTGGGGTTGACAGGGGCACCCCCTAATCCTCCCATGAAACTCAAGCTTCAGTGAGCAGGTAGAGAGTAATGGTTAGGTGGGCATCATTGTGCATCCTGGTTGTAAGCCTTTTTCTGATTTCCATCCCTCCCCAACATCAACAGAGGGGAACTGTGTGCATCACAATGTGCTTGCTCCCATGCCAGCATCCACCGTGTATGACTGGGCCTCTTGGTGGCAGTACCTCCTGTGGTCACCCAGGGGCACTGCACAGGAGAAACTACCCACCCTCCTCCTGGAGGTGGAGAGAGTCCAAGGAATGGTCAACCACTTCATACTAGCTGACCTTACAGAGACTCTGGACCATTACTGAACCCAAGTCACCAGCATCACAAAAGCTAGCAGTACCACTGTGCCAGCAGGCTGGCCCTCACCCATTTTTTAAAATCCACCCTACTGACATCCAGTACCCTCACCCTTGTGTGGTTTGCCTCCACTGCCATCCTAACATTAAATCACACTGTCCGGTACTCACTGGTTTCTAGATGGCATCCCACCCTGATGTCCACAACACTGTCCCTCCTCATAAGCACCAGGTCCAGTGTTGCCCCGGCACAAGTGGATTCCTTGACTAGTTGCCTAAGAAACACCCTCTGCAGGGAGTCCAGCATGACCCTGCTTCTAGCAGAGACTCTGGACAGGAGGCTTCAATTAATATCTGGTATATTGAAATCTGCCATCAGCAGTACCTCCCTCTTATCTGCCATCTTGCTAATGGCTTCCCCAATCTGTACAATGGTATATATCTTAAAGCAGTATGTTGCTATATGTGTTCTGACAGTGGTTAGGGGGATTACACTGCATGTAAAGGATTCCATTTCTAAACTGGTTACACCACTAGTTCAGAACCCTATTAAGAGTCTACTTGAATTGTAATAATATGAGAAATTGTGCAGTAGCCAGAAAACCTCTCTCTGCATTAGTAAGAAATGGACTTGTGTGTTTTACTTTTAATTGTAACTATTATCAAGATCTTAGCAAAAAGTCACTGCAAATCATGTAGCATGTCAATTAAAATAAAATCCTGCCATGACGTTGTTTACTGTCTAATAAAAATAAATGTTCTCATTCAACCAATGTGAGAGGCATTTCTTCTCTGTGCCTATTCTTCCGCATGTCTGAAAAACTCTGTGCTTTTAACACAAAGTATATGCATAATGTGCATCCTTCGGGTTTTTGACCAACCTCTGTCTGAAGGTACATATTATATAGCATCATTGTACTCTGACCATTTTTATGTCTGACCCACATAGTATAATGACCAGAATTCACAGAAGCACTGTGGTGTAAATGACTGCCTGAGTCCCAAAGTGCTGTTGTATCAGGAGAATTTTATCTGCAATGAAATCTGTTACAGGTGTCTCAATTCTACTGCATGGGAGTCAAAGTGTTGAATGAGTACGAGGAGATAGTTTGCAGAGTGTGTAACTTTCAATGTTCTGTTACTCTGACCACCACATTTTCTGCACTATCAGCAACATTTTGATTTAGTGAACTGCTGTTTAAATTTAACAGACGATTCATGGAGGAGATATAGTGAAATTTACAACATGTCATCAATTTGTTTTTCATGGATACTTCAACAGGAAAGATACACATATTTATTTTGAAAATGCTCTGTGAAGTAACAGCTAACTGAGATTAGATCCACTTCCAATGAGTTAATAATAGCCATTATGAACTCAGTAACATCTCTGAATGCAGTAACATCTTGTTGGATGCCTCACCAAATGTACATTGCAAATCATATGGTGCAGGAGTACATCATAATGGTGTAAGAGACTGCACGGTGTTTTGTTGTTGTGGACTAGCAGTTATGACTTGCTTTAGGGCATTTCTAAGAACAAAAGATTTTGAAGCACTGTCTGTCGCAACAAAAGGTGGCAAATATAGGGGTGTATGCATTGCAGCATTTGCAAAATAATTGATTCCTGTACTGTTGTGAAATGCAACCATTGCTGGTAGACTATTATCCTCTGTTGATGTACAGTGTTTCTCAGCAGTTGAGCTAGACAATGCATTTTCTGCATACTGTTTTGACATGTCTGAAGTTGCATCAGGCATAATCAAATCAGTGATCACAGAAAACAAATATGTGGTTAGTACGAAATGAGAAGTGACTTGTACTCAGCAAAGCATTTATTCACCACACATAGAAGCATAGAAATTTGCTGGCAGAAAAGGATCCAATGGCCCATCAGGTCTGCCCAAACCCCACTCCCGTCCTTTTATCTTGCCCCCTAACCTACTTGCCATTTTTCTGCCTTTATTTAGTCCCATGTAGAAATCCCAAGCCCTCTTGAATTTGCTCACCAAGTCTACCCTCACCACCCATTCTGGTAGCCTATTCCAAGGACCCACCACTCTATCAGTGAAGAACTTCTGCCTCACATTTCCTCCAAACTTGCCCCCTCCAGGTTGAATGTGTGTCCCCTCATTGATTTGTTTTCATTCATCCTGAATATGCTGCCTTCCCTCACCTTCTTTATTCCCTTCAGATATTGAAGATTTCAACCATATCCCCCCCTTCCCTCCTCTGCTCCAGTGTGTACAAGTTTAGTTCCTCTAACAGCTCCTCGTATGTCCTCCTATGCAGCCCTTAAATCATCTTGGTTGCCCTTCTCTGCACCCTCTCTAACCTTCTCTGTCACCCTGCAAGTGTGGCCCTCAGAACTGGACCCTGTATTCCAGATGTGGTCGGATCATAGTTTTGTATAATTGGATGATCACCTCCCTCCTCCTACTTGTAAAGCCTCTCCTTATGCATGCCAACATTTTGTTCACCTTCCCCATTGCCTTATTGCATTGGTTCCCCAACTTCAGCTTATCCAAAATGATGATCCCCAGGTCCCTTTCCTGCTCTGTTACCTCTAGTCCCCCCCCCCAAGCCAGTATGTTGCCCTTGGGTTCCTACTCTTTAAAAATAAAATTATTATTATCATTATTACTCCCTATGTGCATAATTTTGCATTGAATTGCAATTGCCACTTCCCTGACCACTTCTCCAGCCAGATGAGATCTTCCCTCATCTTTTCCACCCTTCCCATTGTGTCCACCCTGTAACAGATCTTCATGTCGTCTGTGAACAGACACACCTTCCCACATATTTTACCAAATGCAACACAAATAATGTGCAAACCTGCTAGACCCCTGTTCATACTAGGTTCTCATACTAGGAAGTAGAATGGAAGAAGGCGTACTATCCATAATAACTGTTCCTCACAAATATGGGCCTATTTGACTTTAGAAGTCAGAATCCAATTATCTAGTAGGTTTTTGAAAGTAATGTCAGATTTTGCATTTACAACCTTTTCTGGAAGTGTGTTCCATAATCTCCCAGTCCTATTAAGAGACGAGAAATGCCTCATTATTTCTAACTGTTGCGTGAGAGAGTGGCATAGCTCATCTAGTCCTTAAAGACGGAACTTCCTATGTCAAGCATTGCAGCACCTTGACGCAAACCTTGTGACTTGTGAATAGGGACATGGATAAGCGACACACAGTGGAAATTGTTTCCATGTAACGTGTATGTCTGTCATAAGATGACATTTCACAGAATATCTTTCAATGCTTTGTGGGTCTTCAAGGTTGTCAGATTTCACTACAACCTTTTCAACAAATTGTACTCTGGACATTGTATTGAAAGTTAACAATGTTTTCCATTGCAATATTGACTAGTCCATTCTCTACCAGAAGATTATGAAGAAGAATCACACATGCATTTTTGCACAGTGTTAGACCATTTCTAAACCAGCAGTCCTTGAGACAACCACATTAAACTCTTTTAAACATTAAGCTATCTTGTCCATCAGGTTTGGATTTAAGTGAATTCCATCAATTATATCAATTGATGTCAATGTTACAAGTGTTTACTGCACTTTTTGTAGTATCAGCCGATTAACCTTTAGAAGACTGCAGGAGTATGTACTGCATAGCAGGTATTATTAGCACTCTGAAAATGTTAGCGCTATTAGCGCGAGAGAAAAACCTGCTAAATTTAAATGCCCACTAATATTATCTGCTCTTTACTTATAGAATTGACAGCAAGTTGCACGCTGCCCCTGTGGTGGCACTATAGCATTGCCTTATGGTAAACCCCAGCTTTTTCACTTGCTGGCTGCCAGCTAAGCCTTATCCTACCATCACCTTACAGAACCACACTCAGTCTCTAAGGTTACCTGTAACCCAACTCACCAGGCACGAAGTGCATTTCTGTTTGTCCTATAACCCCTTTCCCCCATCCCCTCGAGATCGTCTCATCCCCACATACCATATAATTGACAAAACTCAATTAAACAAAAGGGGAAAAAATAACGCTGAAGTGGTGCACGTGCACAGGGAAGCAACAGCTGCAGACAGGACAGGGAGAACCAGGGGTCGAGGATCAAGAGCGTGAGAGCCAGAGACAGGATGCGGCAGCGGGCATCGGATGCTGAGCAGGTTAACCATGGAGAGGTAGGATCTGTGTGAACTTTCATAGAAGCTGTGCTATAGAGCCTGCCAACAATAGAAGAGCAGGAAATTGTTGCAGCAGTGGGGGTGTGAGGGATGCAACCGGTTATTAAAATGACCTCGGGGGGTATCCAGCGGAGAAGAACGGAAACTGCTGTGACTGCTGGCATACAGAGTGCTAAATATATCGGGCGCTAAAATGTCCAGGCATAGCCACCACGCTAAATATATCAGCCGCCAATAATACCTGCTATACAGTATATACGCCCAGACTCTATATATGTTCAGACATATTCAGTTCTCAAAGATTTTTAAACTGTTCACACTGTTTCAGCTTTGGCATTAAACAGAAAGTTGGTGTCCCATCACAAGATAAATTACTGAACACATCATATACTTTGGTCATGGAAGTCTGCCTACTCTTGTGCTCAGAATAGCATTGTTGGAAGGTGACAAGTTTCTGATTTTTGCCTCTTCAAGAATGTCTCTTTATAGAAGATCACGACTCTGTTGCATACAGTATTTTGAGTGAGTTCAACATATAAAAGTAAGTTCCAGAAGTTTGCCCTTCCAATGCTCCCAATTATTTTTCTTGCTTCCTCAACAGTGAGGCCAGAAAATATATGTTTGTTATTCATGGGTGCAAGTTAAAGTATGTCACCAAAAACAATAGGTTTACCACCAAAGGCAATACCATAATCTGTGCCAACAATCTCTTGTAAGTGCAAGTGGATGAAGACAAGTAATGGATTGGACACCATGTTGGGGCCAGACAGGGTACACCCAGGGGTGCTGATGGAGCTCAAGGAGGTACTGGCTGCACATCTGACAGCCCTATTCAACAACTAACTAGAAACAGGAGTGGTTCCAGAGGACTGGAGGAGGGCATATCTATTCCTGCTTCATAAAGGCAGTGTTGGGGAGGAGGATGGCAACTGCAGGCCAGTCAGTCTAATGTCAGTGGTGGGGAGGTTAATGGAGACACTATTACAAGAAAGGCTAGTGGAGTATCTTGAATCCAGTGAGTTACAATGCCTGAGGTGGCATGGCTTAACAGGGGGAGGTCATACCAGATGAACTTGGTCAAATTCTTTGACTGGTTGACCAGGGAAATACATTAGGGTGGGGCAGTGGACATGGCTCACTTAGGCTTCATCAGGGCTTTCAATGCCATCCCACATACTAGGCTTATAAAGAAACTGGTCAGTTTGGGGGTGGGACCCAAGGTTGTAAACTGGGTGCAGAACTGATTGATGGATATGTGACAGATGGCGGTAGTAAAGACACTCACTCTAATGCGGGGCTAGTGACCAGCAGGGTACCTCAGGGCTTGGTGCTGGGACCAGTCCTCTTCAATGTTCTGTTATGTGATATTTCAGAAGACCTGGAAGGGTGGTAATCCTCTTTGCAGATGACATCAAAATCTGCAATAGAGTGGATATGCTGAAGAGGGTGGAGAGAATGAGTAGAAACTGAGAAAACCTGGAGAGTAGTGAGAGTATGGAAGTTGGATTTTAATACAAAGAAAGTGCAAATCATGCACCTGGGGCACAGAAATCCAGGGGTAAGAGGTAGTGACAGTCACACAACAAGAAAAGGACCTTGGGGTTATTATATTTGATGACCTCAAGGTGGCAGGGTCTGTGTGACAAAGCAGCTAACAGGGCCAACTGGATGCTGTGGTGCATACAGTACAAAAGAGAATTACCAGCTGAAGGAGAGAAGTGCTGTTAGTGAGATTTCACATGGAGTACTGTGTCCAGTTCTGGAGGCCACATCTCAGGAAGAACATAGATAGAGTAGCATCTGTCCAGAGGAGGGCTATTAAAATGGTGCAGGGGTTGCATCATAAGCCCTATGAGGAGAGACTGAGGGATCTCAGTATGTATACTCTGGAAGAGAGGAGGGCGAGGTGGGTCATGATAGAAACTTATATGTATCTTACAGATATGAATGATTTACAGGGGGGTGTATGTTTAAGAGGAGGAGGTTTACAAGAACAAAGGTGCATGCAATGAAGTGGGAAGGGGGAAATGTAAGGAGAATGTGAGGAAATACTTCATCACTGAAAGAGTGACGGATGCCTGGAACAGTCTTCCAGCAAAAGTGGTGGGGGTGAAAACAGTGGTGGGCTTTAAGTATGTATGGGATAGACACAAAGGAATCTTGGTAGGAAAGCAGGTCTGGAGAGCAGCCACAGATGAGGCAGGGTCTGCAGTGACAGTGTTGGCAGGGACAAGATGTGCAGACTGGATGGGCCAGGCAATCCTTATCTGCCAAGAAATTCAATGTTTTTATGTTTCTGTGCTACTGATCTCATCCACAGTCAGGAGCTCCATCTTACTGAACATGCATTGTAGCTCATATGTCAGTTCAAATGTCAGTTTGTGGTATTCACCAATTGTGCTGTGCTCAACTGGTAGCCTAAACATCTGGTGTAGAGCTACTCCACCTACAGTATATTATATGCTGCAGGTCCAGCTGGGGCAGTCATAACAGTAAACATTGCCACTCCAGTTTATTTCCTTATATTTGCACAGATTGCTTTAATAAAAAAATATATGAACCAGTAACAAGTGATCACATAAGTGCATGTTCTTCACAAGAACAGTCTTGAACAGCATGAGTACAGTAGTCACCTCTTTTAGCGGACATCCTTTAATTGACAACCAGTTTAAATGGACAGTTCGATGTTGCCAAAAGCCAAATGCTATTTTGTCAGTGTTCATTTTGGCAGTTAAAACATACCTTGTCTGCCATGTAGATTTGGCAGCTGATCGCATCAGATGGCTGTAACTTGAGGTGCAGATTTAAATCCACATGTTGACTCCTGCTTAGATTATTGACCCATGGATCCATGATGCTGGTGCGACAACCCCGACCACGACATCTGCTACAGCGCTGGGAACCCGTCGACACCCCCAACTGTGATGTGACCCCTGAACCAACCAGCAACATCGCAACACACAATGCGGGGGGCTGCACCTCCCACACCCCCCTACTATTTATATCTAACTCCATGTCGCACAGACAGTGGAGTTAGATATTTACCCCCCCGTCACCCTAAATTATCTCGAAGCAAAACCCCCACCGCTGCCTATTTAGGCACAGTGGGGGTTTCGCTGTGCGGGTGTTGCTGTAGTGGCAGCATACCATCACCCATGACCATGCACTGCCACAAAATTTTACCACCTCACCCTTCATAGTCTGTGTGCCGGAGTGAAAGCAGAAGTTTGGATGGAAGTTCACCTCTATGGTTTCAGTTACATCCTCTTTGCTCCACTGGCTCTGAATGGCGTTTGGCTGAATGGCATTGTGGTGGTGAATGGTATGCTACTTAAGTTTTAAGGGATTTAATTAGAGAAAGAGAGGAGCTTTTTCACTAACCACCCAGGCTATTAATTGAGGGGTTTGACGAGATCTGCAGGCTGGGGGAGAGCAAGGAAAATCCACAACAACTGATTACACAGCAGAGGTCCTGTATGGTATGTCTGATTTATGATGAGTCAGCAGTGTGATTTGTACAACCACAAGCACTACTCAATCAAAAAAATCAATCAATCAAAATCTTTATTTATTCAGGCGAGCATCGTTGAGCATAGCTCATTTACAAGATGGACCTGATTGGTCTTAACAATATAAGGTTACAAATTGCACACAAATAAACATGGTACTGATTGAACACAAATACAAAGATTTATGAATGAGACACCAATTTATGAATGAGACACTACTGACCCCTCTCCTTCACTCGGCATAAAAAAAAAACTGCACATGCATATAAATAAATAAAAAAACACTGCTGAAAGGTGCAGAAAACTGCAACTGCACAATAAAGTGGACAAATAATAGACATATAATTGGCTGCAAAAATGTGTCCATTGTAAGCAGTGTATACTGTAACAGCATCCTCAGTCTTTTTGTTATTCATTGAATTACTGCTCTGTCTCAGAAATGCCCACTTCTGACTCACATACTTGTTGCATTGCTGTCTTAGTTTCAGCTATCAACACTACTGAATCATTAACAGGCAGTGGGTCACTGATTGTACCTTTTACCTCTGCCTGTAGATCACCATTGTCTTTTGAGTTAACTGGGGTATTCTCATAAACTTTTCTTTTGCTTTACCATGCCCCCTTTTTCTTTAATTCTATTCCAGGTTCACTTCTTAATTGTTTTACACTATGGCCCAGATATTCAAACTGTGCCCAAAAAGTGCACAATAGTCGGAGCAAGCGCAAGTCTATTGCGCCCATGTGCAAGAGATGCAAGATTCAAAAAAGGAGCAGGCCAAATTGCGCCTACAGCCAATGACTGAATATCGCACCACCTGTGCCATAGCACAACTAGGGAGGGGAAGCTGAGCAGATCTGATGCGCCATAGTGCAACAAGGGATGTTCAGCTGAGCAGTCCAGAGGCACCATAGCGCAACCAGGGAGCCCCCAGCTGCAGAACAATGTAACTGCACAATCAGGGAGGTAGGGGCCCACCACCCATGCCACAGATGGGCAGAGGAACACACAGCAGAACAGATATTGTCCCCCACACCCCAAGCACAGCACAACTGGGGGAGGGCTGGAATAACCACTGGTCCATGGAGACAAGCAACCAACCCACAGCCTGGCCATGGTGCCCCATCACACCTACCAGCAAGCTGTGACTGGCACACAAGGAGGGCAGACCACCCTGTGCCACACCATCCCCCAGTGCACAGCACACCCTGCCCTGTGACCCCCAGACACCCCCCCCATGAGCAGTGACCACCACTGCAGGAAACCCCATGCATGCCACCACCCCCACTGTGTCAATGCAACCCTGTGCACCACAGAACCATGCAAGCCAGCCCCACCACGAGCACCCATCAGCAGATTGCAGCACACGGCAATGCAACAACAGCAGACACAGTGCCACCATGCACAGTCCTCTGAAGTACTGCTGAGAGACTGAACATGCGTTGGCACAAGAGGTACCCCATATGGGACGGTCATGTCCTTGACACCACCACCAGTGGTACAGCGCCCTGCACAGTATTCCAGTGACACACTCTGGCTCACCACTGGCCACAACAGCCAGCACAGACACCCACAGTGGTGCGTGGAAGCATGCACCACACTGGATGCCACACAGGGCATGGACAGACACCCACCCATACCCAAGGGCACAACAACACAGGGACACAGTGGTGGGGCAACCAAGCCCCCAGTGTGGGCCCATGTAAGCCATGTACACACAACCCACAGTCCACCATGGCACTGGAGTGCCATCCACCCTGCGCAGGCACCATGGACCCATACACCACCAGTAGTCACCTGGAGCACAAGCCACAGACAATGAGGCACATCCCCTGCAACACACACAAGCCACAGCATGGAGGTGGGACAATGAACGTGTCACCCACAGTGCCACCTGAGCCAGGCATGCACCATACCAGTGACATGGGCAACCCAGCAAAGTGACGGGTACAGTGTCTGCCCTGCAGGGAATGCCACCACTGACATGCCAGTGGACCATGCAGGTCACAGACAGGCATGTGTGTTGGCTGCACAGGCCATGGACGGGCCAATGGGTGTGCCATGGACACAGAGCAAGTGCCATGGACCACTGCACACAGTCATCCAGTGCACAGGGAACAACACACACAACACAGACACTGACTGATATCTACCCCCACACCATAGTCACCTCCACATGGACACACACACACATACCCATGACTGCACCACCCCTGATGCCATGCACACCACTGCAGCTGAGCACCTATAGCCCACTGCAAATCAGAGACCACCACAGTATTCATATAAAATTCAAATGTATTGTAAAAATATAAAACATAACTATGTACAATAATAAAAACTATTTACAAGCTTGGGGTGGGGGACACAAACAAGGTGAGGGTGGGCAGGGGGAAGGGGTGGACAAATGGGATGAGATAGGAGGGGTGTGAGGGTGGGTCCAGGGGGGTAGAGGAAGTCAGGGACCAAGGGACAGTTAAAGGGACTGCCGCTCCTGGCTCTGGGTCCACCTGGCTCTGTGTCGCTGCAGCACCCCCGACTCGTCCAGCATCCTTAGTATCTCCACTGTCTCACGGGCCAGATTCAGGAGCTCCCTCATGGTGTCCTGAATTTCCCTTAGCTGTCTCGCACCTAGGACAAGGGAGCACAGTCAACAGGTGTGAATGCACAACCCCATACAGGCCGCCCACTGTGCATGGCATACTGTCATGGGACATACCACTGTGATGGTGTGTGACCACCCGCAGTGATCACGTCCACAGGACCTGCCCACCCAGGCGCATACAGCCATGCGGAACACTGCACACACCCACTGGCCAAGTCACATACAGCACCACCGTGGCTGTTTAGTGACATGGCTATGTGGTGCAAAGGCAGTGGCACAGCCATGCACCTGGTGCACGCATGGACCACCAGTGATGCACACCCAGACATGCATTGCCACTGGACAGTGTTGACTGTAACAAGTGGCGTGCATGGCAGTGATGTCAATGAATGGTGGCCATGCCCCACTGCCCACCTTGTCACACAGCATGCAGTACTAATCATGGAGGTCTGGCACTCACCTTCATCGGGCCGGTCAGGTGGGCATTGCTGGTCCTCGGCCCGCCTGGCTGCGGTTTCCACACCCCTCCGCTGCTCTGCCTGCACCCTGCATAGTTCTTCCGGGCCTGTGGGGACAAAAAGGAGAGAAGAACATCAGTACATTCCCAAAGCAAAGTCCCCCTGCCCCAAGGTGTGTGCCCTCCCACCCAGCCAGACCCACCCACCCCACACCCTGTGAACACTGCCACGGCCAGCCCCATACGGTCCCTCCCCTATGTGCTGGACACATACAACACTGTGACTCATATGGACGATAAAAGTGTGTTGACGGAACCCCTACCTGTACGTGGCACTGTGCCCCTCCTGGCACGTGACCACAGTCGGGCCAGTAGCTCCAGCTCCCTCCTGCACAGGTCACCATAGCGGTGCCTGCACTGCTCAGCCAAATGCCCCCAGCCTGTTGCCTCATCCAGGACAGTGGCCACCTCCTGCCACACCTGGGTCCTTGCCCTATCCAGGGGGGCCTCCCCAAAGAGAGGCCCATGGTGTGGCTCGACTATGACCACCAGATTGGCCAGCTCAATGGCACTCCATGGAGCAGCTTGTCTCCACACCATTCCAATAGCTATAGTAGACAATATGGTGCTCTGCAGCATGGCTCCCCAAGTGCAGATGCTGCGCGGTACAGCGCTGCCATTCCCTATCACGCTGTTACCAAACAGCATGATAGAGATGCACCTATGCCTGACGCATGGCGCCAAGGGGGCAAAGGTCAGGCACAGGGTCAAGGGTCTCTGGTGCAAGGCCATGCACAGCCCCATCAAATGACAATGCATGTAGCATGATTGGCTGCCCGTGTGCCAGCGTCACAGCAGACTATCAGGCAGTTGGACCATTGCGCCTATGAAGGCCCAGTGCCACAGTGCCATGTAGTGACCATTGCTATAGCGCCACTGGCACAATGGTGGCCATGCCCTGCATTGCCTATCGTGCACAGCACATCATCAGCATGGCAGACGCCTGCGTCAGCAACCCGGGCATGCGCAGTGAGGTATACTACGCATGCCACAGAGCTGCGCCATTGGCTCAGCATGTTCAACACAATTGCGCAAAGCACAACAGTGTGATATTCAGCCGTCATATGCAAATCATCCGATCAGCCATTCAATGGTGCAGCACTGCAATTTGCATCTAATTAAAGTTGCTCCTCGCCTCATTTGCATGGATTGTGCTATAAAGGTGAGACAATGTGCTGCAGTGACCATAGTCAGTTACTGCAGTTTATTGGTGAGTTGCATGCTGTTTGGGAGTGTGGACTGAGGATTCAGAGACATGCATGGGACTGCACAGTCACAGATAACAACTGCCATTCTTACAGGCTACATAATGACCGAGCATGTTCATGGAGAGGCGGACAACAGTGGTGGGAGGAGGAGGCGGCCGAATTTTACTAAGGCCAAAACTGAGGCCCTTTTAGAGGCCTTTCTGGATCAGGAGCCACTGCTCAGTGGACATCAGGACACCCCTCAGGCCTGTGCTGCTGCAAGGGAGGAGGTGGCACATGCCATGAACCTGCATGGCAGCCACCAGTGCTCTGTGCAGGAGTGTAAGAAGAAGATGGGCACAGACAGGAGAAGGGTAAAGGAGAAGGTGGCTGCCAGGGCAGCACGTGCTGCAACAGGTGGGGGACAGCCGGAGGTGGTACAACTCACCCCAGCGGAGGACAGGCTTGCTGGAAGCATGCACCGAAGTGCCATTGAGGGTGTTCCGGGTGGTGGCTTCCAGACGGGTGGTGGCCCATCACTGCATGGTAAGTCATGGTCTGTCTGGGGGGGGCAGGGTAGGTCACACACAGTAACGCTACTTTGCTTTCCCTTACAGATCCTGAGCATCTGCATGGGTCAGCGGTGGTGGGCCTGTCCACTGCGGACAGTTGGATGGAGTCGGAGGTGGGACCATCCACCTCCACAGGTATTTGTGGATCAGTATGACAGTGGGGCTGCCTGGCTGTCCACACTGATGTTGTTGAGATAGGTGTGGAGGAAGCTCTGCTTGTGTCCCAGTGTGCTGGAGTCCACGGATGCCAGCACACTGTGGCTGTGGCCGGGGCAGAGTCCGGCACCAGTGATGATGACACGACCGTCTTGGGCAGTGACACATGTGTGCCACAGGATGGACACACAGCAGGGCAATTTGAGTGCATGGCTGTGGGTGGTGCTGCCGTGGAGGCCTGCGTGTCAGCACAGTCCCAGGCTGTGCCTGTCAGCACCAGTAGGGCAGCACTGGTGTCTGTTCAGGACAGTGGGACTGTTGCGGCCACTGCGGTAGCACCACTGAGCCCTGGGTGCGGCAGCCAGAGGGGCAGCATCAGCAGTCGCCCACTGGGCTTGGGGGTACAGGGTTCAGCGGTGGCATCTGTGCACTGCCTGTGGGCATGCCCAGACCTGGTCCTGGTGTGCAGCACCCACCCTCAAGGGGTGCTGAACATCAGGCCCTTGCACACCCTGAGGGACAGGATGCCAAGGAGGCTGATGACCTCTTGGATGAGCACACCTGCCTACTGTGAGCATCGGTCCAGCAGCAGATGCGGCTTGTGACATCCGTGGAAGCACTGTGTGTGGCTCTGGAGCAGGCTGAGGAGTGTCACAGCATGGACACCGAACAGATCCTGGCACGGATGGACCGTTTGCGGGAGGATGTGACTGCTGCCATTGACAGGCATGCACAGGTGTTCATTGCTGTCATGGCCACAATGGGCACACAGTCAGGTGCCCATGCATCGTGGACACCACGCAGTGCACTTTCCACCCCCCATTCCCGGCGTTGTACAACTCCCACCCTGTCGACACCGGGTTCAGCTGTGGGCATCCCGAGCACTCCTGGTGCAGGTATGTTCAGTGTGCTGCAGACCCCTGCATGGGCACGGTCACATTCATGCAGTGGAACCCCTGGGGGACCATCGTTGCCACCCCATGAGGCCAGTGGTCAGCCTGCCAGTGCTGGCGGGTCTCAGCAGGGCCGCCCATGCATCCGTGATGGCCGTGGCACTGTGTCACGGGACTGACCTGTCTCCCAGCACGGCTACTGTCTGGTGCTGCCCTGTGTGCATTGTGTGTGTCAGTGGACAGTGCACGGGTGGGTACCCGGCCCTGCATGTGGACACACAGTCCACCTGCACACCCTCCCAGCTGCTGTCCACAGTTGCGTGTGCATGATGATTCCTGCATTGCGCTGTACACCAATGTGCAATGGTGCTCAGCATCTGACACACGCACATGGACAGACAGTGGGTGTGGTGGCCTGTGGACATGTGTGTTGCTAGGGTGTGCAGTCTGGGTCAGTGTTCCTTCTGCCATCTGTGCACGTTTGTTGCGTTGTGTGTGTGTGTGTGTGTGTGTCCTTCGGTGTGGCATGTTAATCTTCACCCATCCCTGGCTGTGTGTGTGCCTCTGTACCCTGCTACTTCCCTTGATGGCAAGCACCCCCAGTGTGGGTTCCTGTGTGTTTGTGGGTTGTGCCTTGGCCACTGGTGGTTGCGCATGGCCCCATGACTTACCTGAGTTGGCTGAAGTGCTCCTCAGTGATGGTGTCCTGGTGCAGATGTGCCAGCCAGAGCAGTTGGGGGTCCCGTCGGCCAAGGGGGGGCTGCCCATCACCATCATCACCGGCATCCCCATCGTCCCCATCGCTGTCCCCTCTTGACCTGTATGGCTATCCCACATTCATTGGCCATGTGTGTGCAGGATGCAACAGGCCAGGAATATCCCACAGGCCTTTGAGGCTGTACTGTAGGGCACCGCCAGAGGTGTCCAGGCAATGGAAATGTGCCTTCAGCATCCCGAACACCAGCTCGATGACATTACATGTGGTGGCGTAGCCTCATTGTAGCATTGCTGTGATGGGGTCGTGGGCCAGGGTGTGAGCAGCCAGGGACGGAGTAGGTATCCACTGTCACCTGTGTGTAGAGTGGAGGTTAGTTTGGTGATCAGCATCGCCTCTGCCCCAGGCCATGTAGGCGCTACCCATGCCACCTCTGGCCATGCCCCCAGGCCCCATATTTGTCCATGTGGTTTGCATACTCACCCACTAGGTGGCCAGTGGGGATGTCCCCACTCGAATCTGTGGCACAGTGCCAACTGGTGCCAGATGAAAGAATGTGTGCTCCCCCAGGTGCATGGCACAGACATTGATGATCGCCCCTGCACGCACACCACCTGGCAGTTGATGCTGGCATAGCCCTTTCGATTTATGTAGCGGCCCCTCGGGGCCAGGTGGTACATATGGCACATAAGGTGCAGTCTATTGCCCCTAGCATGCCAGGCATCGTGCTACCCTGTGGAACTCCTGTATGTTTGCTGTGCGCCCACCACTGTGCTGGGAAATGGATGTACTCCTCAGCATGTGGCAGCAGTGCGCTGAGGAATTGGGTGAGGTGGCATGATGTGGCTGACTGGGTTATGCCTGTGATGTCCCCAGTTGGTCTCTGGAAGGTACCCGTGGGAAGCAAGCACATGCAGGCTGTTACCTTGGTCTCCACTGACAGGGCATGGCTCCGTCGTGTGGGTGCCTGCATCACATCACTGCACAGCTCACAGAGCCACCTCAGAATTGCCCTGTTCAGGCGGTACTGTCCCACAATCTCAGTATCTGTGTACAGCTCAAAGCTGGTGCAGACTTGGTACTGCCTGCTGGGGGAATACCGCCGATGGGCCCTTCCACGGCCATGCCCCCCTGCCGCCTGCCTTCTCACCCCCCTCATTACAGCCTCCATGTGGAAGGTGGCACTGGCCATGTCCCTGGCTTGCATTCACCCCCCCGGCAGCTGTTACTGTATTCCCCCCACTGTCCTGGCTGCTACCTCCCCTGCACTGAGTACACCTGCCTGTGCTGGCCTCTGTGCTGTGTGGCTCCCCACACCTTCCCTGTGCCTGGCTGTTCACTATGGCCTTTCCCTGGCCTACCCTGTTCGTGCCACCTGCCCTGTCTGTCTGTCTCTGCCTCTGTCTCATGTGGCTTCCCTGTAGCGTTCTTGCGCCTCTTTCTTGCTCCTTTTTATTTTGGCTTATTTCCGCTATGGCGCAACTTCCGCTTGCTCCACTGTTGTGCATTGCACAAGTCTTTGAATATCACACTGCGCCATTTATGCATGGTTCCTCCCCCTTCGGTTGCGCATGCCTTCATCATCATTGCACTGTTGCTCAGCATGATTTCAGGGGCGCAACTGCCTCCTGCTGAATGTTGCAGAATGGCGCAATTTCGGACTTGCGCAGGCGCAACCCTATTGCACATGGCTCAACTCTTTTGAATATCTGGGCCTATGTATGTTTCAAAATAGATTGAAATCCTGGCTTGATACCACAAATGATTGTGCCTGTAATTATTTGTAAATACTAACATACATACTAACATACTATTTGCCAGCAGATTAGGCCTTACGGTCTATCGAGTCTTCTCGTGCCTCAGAGCCCTAATTGTGTACCGAGGCCTTTCTCCCTCATCACAATTCTGTTTACCATGTCTTCCATCCCAGCCCCCTGGGCTGGGCCATCCCCTGCTTCATTCTCTTTCTGTACCTGTCCCACCACCTCTTGAAACCCTCCACCATAGAAGTCTGAACCAGCTCACCAGGAAGCACCTTTCAAGGTTCAGCCACCCTATCTGTGATAAACCTCCTCCTCTTTTCCCCCCTCATTCTTCCCCCTTCCAACTTTAAACCATGCTCTCTGGTGATACCACCCTCCTTTAGTCTAAAGATCCCCTCCTTGTTTACCCTATTAATTCCCTTGAGGTACTTGAAGACCTTGATCATGTCCCCCTGGTCCCTCCTCTCCTCCAGTGAGAGCAGGCCCAAGCTCCTCTAGTCTCTCCTCATACGTCAAATCCCCTAGTCCCCATATCATCTTGGTTGCCATCCTCTGAACCCTGTCCAGGGGCTGTATGTCCCTCTTCAAGTGTGGTCTCCAGTACTGCACACAGTACTCAAGATGCAGTCTAACTAGTCCATTGTACAATGGCAGAATCACTTCCCTGCACCTTGAGGTGATCCCCCTTGCAATACAGCCCAACATCCTGTTTGCCTTGACAGCCGCCTTCCTGCACTACTCATAGTTATTGATACTTGCATCCATCAGGACCCCTAGGTCTTTTTCCCCTGCCGTGGCCTCTAGCACCTCCCCACCCAGGGTGTACTTGTGTTTAGGGTTCTCCCACCCAAGATGTAACACCTTGCACTTGGAGGAATTGAAATTTAATTTCCAGGTGCCAGCCCACCTAACCAGGGTCTCCAGGTCCCCTAACACAGCCAACCTCCCCTCCTCCCCCTCAACCACTGCTCCCAGCTTGGAGTCATCAGTGAAGAGACTTATTTCACACCCTATGCCCTCCCTGATATCGGATATGTATTAATTAAACAGGATTGACCCTAGGACTGAGCCTTGTGGTACCCCATTAATGACCCCCCAGGGGTTGAGAGCTCCCCCGACCACTACTCTCTGAGTGCACCCAGCCAGCCAGTTTTCTATCCATCTGACCATCAATGGGCCCACACCCATCCCCCTTAGTTTCACCATCAGGCCATTGTGAGGGACTGAGTCAAACACCTTGCTGAAGTCTAAGAATAGTACATCCACAGGCTTTCCCCTGTCCTCTTCCAATGTTACCCATTTGTAGAACTCCACAAGGTTAGTTTGACATGATCTACCTGGCATAACCCATGTTGATGACTATTCAGGCCTCCCACCTCCTCCAAGAACCCCCCTAAATGTTCCTTCAGTATACTCTCCATTATTTTACCCACCACCAATGTCAAACTGACAGGTCTATAGTTACCTGGCACTTGCCTCTACCCACCTTTTTGGATTGGCACCACATGTGCCTCTCTCCAATCCCAAGGTACCATCCCTGTCTCAAGAGACCTGTTGAAGAGCTCCTCCAGAGATGCAGCCAGTACATCCGCCAATTCCCAAAGAACTCTCAGATGAATGCCATCTGGCCCTGGAGATTTTTTCCTTTTTCAGGGCCTTAAGGGCTTTCCACACCCGTTCAGTGGGGATAGCATCATCTGTCCCTCCCCCCCACTGGCTGATTTATCCTGACATGAAACCCTTGGGGTACCTCTTCCTCCTGCCTGTTCCTTAACTGTTGCTCCACCATTCCTACACACTGCCCCCTCTATCTCCATATGATCCTGATTTGTAAATTTCCCATCCTCCTCCCTAGTGAACACGGAGGCGAAGTACTCATTTAATACCTCCACCTGGTCCCTCACCTCCTCCACCCACCCACCTTCTATTCTCAATCTGCTGATCTGGCCCTTGTTTTTTCTCCACTCCCCAATATACCTGAAGAACCCCTTTTCCCCTCTCTGCATTTCCTGTGCCAGCCATTGCTCTAAGCTGGACTTTGCCCCCCTCACCATCCGGGTGACTTTTCCGGATGCAAGTTGGTAAACTTCCTTTTCCCTTTCCCCTCTCATTATTTTGTATTTTCTGTAGGCAGCCTTCTTTTCCCTTACTGCCTCCTGAACCTCACTGGACCATCAACACGGTTTACATGACCTCGCTCCCTTATGCTTCACCATAGCACAGATCCTAACTGCCTCCTGAAGTCCCCATTTAATGACCTCCCATCTCCCTTCAACATCTGTCTTTGATGTAATCCCCTTCAAAGGATCCTTGAGAATGTTTCCCAAGCCCATAAAATCGGCCCCCTGAAGTCCACAGCCAATGTCCTAGAGCTCTCCCCTTCCCCCCAAGTTTATTTGAAACCAGACAGTGTCATGGTCACTCCCAGCCAGGAGATCCTCTACTGCCAGATCCCTTACCAGATCCCCTTCCACCAGAACCACGTCCAGGAAATGACCATCTCTCATAGGCTCCAATACGTGCTGAGTGAAGAACACATCCTGAAAGCTATCCAGCAGCCTCTGCTCCTTGGCCACCTTAGAAGCCATGGTTCCCCAATTTGTAGCTGGCATATTAAGGTACCCCATCAACACCACTCCCTCCCCTTTTGGTCCACACTGGGCAATAATGTTGTTCTGCAAACTATCCTCCACAACATCCCCCAACCCTGGGGGCCTATGTACCACTCCCAGCTTGACCTTTCCTCCTGCATTGGTTCGCAAGGTGACCCTTAAGACCTCCACGTTTCCCTCTGCCTCTTCTACCGTAGAAATTTCTATGCCATCTCTAATGAACATAGCCACTCCTTCCCCTCTGCCCTCCTTTCTATCCTTCCTAAGCATAGTGTAACCTCTCACATTTAGGTCCCAATCGTGGTTTGTGTTGGCCCACTTTTCCATGACCACCGCCGCATCCACCCCCCTTCAAAAAAATGGTCTGGAACTCTGGCAACTTATTTCCCAAGCTCCTGGCATTTACTAACACTGCCCCCAACCCTTGTCCCTGTTCCCCTTTGCCATACCACCACCGGGTACCATTTGTATCCATCCTCCCTCCGCTCTTCCTGTATTGTCCTCCTCTGTTCTGTTTCCCACCTCCCACCCAAGGGCTGAAGGCTAGGCCCCTTTTCAAGAGGTGAGGACTTCTGGTCTGCCTCTCCCTTAACCCTCCCCCCTCACAAGTTTAAACCCCACCTAGCTTGAATATAGTCTGCCATCCCATTCAAGGACTTCCTTCCCTATTGGGTTAAGATGAAGCCTATCCCTGGCATACAGTCCCTTATCCTCCCAAATCCCCCCCCAGTCCCCAACATTCCCAACCCCCATTCTAAACCCCACTTCCTAAGCCAGTCATTAACCTCTGCAGTCTTCATTTTGTTCTCCACAGAGGCCTTTGGTACTGGCATTATTTCCTAGTCGGAAATGTTGCATCCATTGTCCCGACAGACTCTGTTCGGTTCTCAGAACCTTGTCTGGATTTCCAGTACACTATTTCCCTCTATATCATTAGTCCCCAGATGCACCAGGAAATCTGGTTTCTCTCCACAATTCCTTACCAGTTCATACACCATGAACTTTGCCCTATGCACCGTCAGACCAGAGATACCCACTACCTTAACCTGGCTGTGGTGTCCCCCCATCCCTCCCAGTGTATACCCCTAACCATCGAATCCCCCAGTAGCAGAACCTTAATGCCCCTTTGTCCTTTTGATTTCCTCCATTATGTGCTCTCGACCTTCCCCCCTTTATCCATTATCTCATTCCCATGGGAGTCTTCCTGCCTCCTTATGAGAGAACCCCTTGTCATCCTCCCCTTCCTGCTGCCCTTATTATGCCCACTTACCTCAGATACCCCCGACTGAGTATCCCCTTTAACCCTCTCTTATCCGAGCCTTTTACCCTGGTCCTGATAATTTCCCCTTCTCCCACTCCATCATCCTCATCCCTCATATTAATACCCCTACCTCCAGTGGCCCCTGTGGGTCCCCTTTACCTAGGGCCCCTTCCCTGGTATAGTCCATCCTCCTCAAGGGGCTCCCCTCTCCTCCTTTTCTTCTAGTTTCTCACCAGTCTTGCCCTCAACCCCCATGCCTGCTATATGTTGCCTCTCCCCCTTCTGCATAACATATAAGTTCCCTCTTCTCCCTCTGGAACTCTTTCTAGCCTTTCCATTCCAGGTGCCTGACCCCCTCTGGGTTTCCAGCTCCCTCCCTTCAGCCTCAATATCAGTTCCCTCATTTCCACCAACCCCTTCCTCCCCTTCTAGGTTGCATAGTAGCTCAAATTTATTGTAAAACTCTATGCCAGCCTCCATCTTGAGACCTGAATTTCCCCTGACTGCCCCTATAGGCAGCCCCATATCCACCCCTCCTACCCTGTCCTCCTTTTGATCTACTTTCCCACTGTCTGCTCTTGTAGGCTTCACCATATCAGTCACTCCTGACATGACCCGCTTCCCCCTCTTTTTAATTGGACCACTAAACTCATAAGTTTTCCCCCTGGCTTCAGCTCCCTGGCTAAAGGTCCACGTTCCCTAAAATCTCCCCTCCTGCTTGTTGAAATGTAGCCCCCTCAATTTTCTGAGCCATGCCCCTGCTTCACCTCTACCCCTCCCGCCTGCCACCCATAATCCCACCCCTTTACCTTTGTCACACACCCTGACTCCTCCAGCTTTCTCTTTAACCAATTTACCTCACTCCTGATCTGAAATAACTGCCTGCAGAGTGGACAGCCTCCTTCTCTCCAGGCCCAGTTTAGAATTATTGCTGTCCCACAGCCTGTGCAACCTACAACCCTTCCAAAGTTGCCTGCTGTGGTGGCTTGAGGCCTCCCTGATTTTCCTTCTGTAGTCATATTGGGACCATCCCCCTTGACCGGTCTCTTTCCCCTGGAATACTAACCTTCGCCCCACTCCAAGTGGCCATACTGGGGTGTACTAGATCAGTCTTACAGCACTCTACAGTTCTAGCAGTCCAACCACAAACCCTCTAACTGTTCTAACAAATTAGACTTGGTTAACATTGAAGGAGATAACAGCTCTAACAGATTTCTTTACATTATCAATCATGTGATCAATCACCAATCGGTGCCTTACTCCCCCACTAGGACAAACCTCCTCTGCCCATTTAATAGAGGTCAGGGCCAGGGTGCGTGGGCGGGAGCAATAAATTCTCCTACTGATCAGTTCAATCTCAAGTCACCAAGAAGAAAAAGCATGTGGGCCTGCCCTTATATGCCCAGCTGCGAGTAAGTACTCCAAGGTGACCTCCAGGCACTGGAGCACTGGTTCACTGAGAACAGAATGGTCCTCAACACGTCCAAAACTAAAGCAATGCTGTTTGGCCCTAGATCCCTTGGTCAGGACAGAACACAGCACCTATAACTCACCACTGCAACTGGCAACAGCCTAAAAGTAGTGCCCTCTGTGAAATACCTCGGCCTAACCTTGGACCAGGGTCTCACCCTGAAGAACCATGTGGATTCAGTCACCAAAACCATACATGGGAAACTAGGCATCCTTTACTAGCTGAAAGACCAGCTCATACCCAAAGCTAGAATCTCAATCGCCACCAACATCCTCCTCCCGACACTCACATACGCTGCTCCAGTCGTGCAAGTGTTGGGAAAGCTGGAGAAGTACATACTTCAGGTGCTTTACAACAAGGAGGCTTGCTTCACATCCCAGGCCAATCCTAGGGATCACCACTGTGACTCCCTATCCTTCCTAAACTGGGTCTCACTGGATGCCTGCCTCCAGTACCCCCTGCTCTGCCTAGCATACAAGTTAGTCAGCCTGACTCCCCCAGCCTCTCTGGCCTCATTGCTCTAAAGGCCAATCACTGACACCACCACAAAACTGGCCGAACTCTCCTAGACGTCCCCAGGGTCAGAATCAAAGTAGGAGGTATGTCATTTGCCCTCACCGCTCCCACACTATGGAACCAGCTCCTGCCGGGGGTGCAGGAAGCCCCTACTATCAAAGATTTCTGCACTAGGTTTAAAGCCCACCTAGCAGTCACCAGTTCCAGCTGTTGCATTGGCTCCTGATAGGAACCCAGAGATTAATGACTAACCAGGTTCCTATCCTCCACCACTGCCCTAACTATATGTCAAACTGCTAATAATCGCACAATGTTAACACTGTTGAACAATCTATTTATTCCAATTGTACTGCTATACTTCTGCTCTGTCATCTTAACTGTGTTGTTGTGATTCCTGTAACCTGAACTAACGCCGTATTTGCTTCTTGTCTTATGTAACTCATAGGACACCCCTGGAAAAAGGGACCTCTGGGGCCCAGTGGGCTAACCCAGTCACCAACATTTAATAACTAAATAAATAAGTTATTTAAATTTGGTGCCTGAACTTTTGATAGGCCCCCTGGCACTGGCGCTCCTCCTCCTTCTCCTGGTCATCGATTGTGATTGAGATTGTCGTTGTCCTGGGGCTCCCACCACTGTTGTGGTTGAAAATTAGCAAACCCTGCCCCCTTTGGTGACCTCTGATGCAGTCACTCTGGCTTAACTGCAGACCTAGACTTCTCGCCACTGAATGCAGCTGAAAAACAGCTTTCTTTGTTCCCCTCAGCAACCACCAATGCAGTCACTCATCCCTCTGCTTAAATGCTGACAGACTAATTTGATGGAGGTGGCTGGGCCTGCCCTTATATACCCAGCCATGAGTAAATTATTTAAATTTGGCACCTGGTCTTTTGATATGCCCCCTGGTGCTGGCGCTCCTCCTCCTCCTCCTCCTCCCGGTCGCCGATTGCAACTGAGATTGTCCTTGTCCTGGGGCTCCCGCTGCCATTGTGGCATAAAATTAATAAACCCTGCCCCCTTTGGCAACCTCTGATGTGATCGTGCTGGCTTAACTGCAGACCCGGACCTCCTGCCACCAAATGCAGATGAAAAACAGCTTCCTTTGTTCCCCTCAGCAACCACTGACATGGTCGCTCATCCCTCCATTTAAATGCTGGTAAAGTAATTTGATGGAGGTGGCTGGGCCTGCCCTTATATGCCCAGCCATGAGTAAGTTATTTAAATTTGGTGCCTGGCCTTATGATAAGCCCCCTGGTGCTGGCGCTCCTCCTCCTCCTCCTCCTGGTCACTGATTGTGACCGAGATTGTCCTTGTGCTAGGGCTCTTGCCACCTTTGATGCTGAAAATTAGCAAACCCTGCCCCCTTTGATGACCTCCGATGCGGTCACGCTGGCTTAACTGCAGACCCGGACCTCCTGCCGCCAAATACGGTTGAAAAACAGCTTCCTTTGTTCCCCTTAGTAACCGCTGACATGGAAGTTATATTAATGTGTTTTATTGTCCTTTTTTATTAGTTGTTGTAAATTGTTGTATGTATTATCCTGTCTGTTATTTGTCTTTTTACGTAAAACTTGAAGCTTGTAAAACTGGGCAGCAATGCTCATTTCGCTTTCAAGTATGAAAATTAAAAAATGAAAATGAAATCTGCTGCTTCTTTAACTCTAATCTTTTAATCTATGCATCAGATTTCTCTGATTTGAAGGTCTCATGTTAGACTGAATTGCTCCTCATAACGGTCTGAGTCACCCTTCAATGATCCATCATTTTCCCATGACTTAAACAAGAGCAGTAGTGCAAAATAGTATTGCTCTCTTTTCTCTGGTGATTTGCGACTCAGTTTACGGTGGTCAATTGTACAAGACTTGTGTGTCTTTTTTGCAAGACTGCCTTCAACACATGTGACCTTGAAGATTCCTTTCAATGTGTCAGACTGTGACCCAGATTTGAAGTCGTACCATTGTACTGTATGACCTCACACAGACATATGTTATCCATCTCAGTATCTCTGTGGGTAATACAGTAGGTATCATTCAGATTGTCCTTCAGAATATTCATTGGAGATAGCCAGAGTGCAGCAAGATCTTCAGTCTTTTCATGGATATGTTCATAAAAATGTTGTTCCAAAGTGTAACATGAAGGTTCGCTCTTCAGATCCACAGCAGATCAGTTTTTTTTAAGTATTTCAAGATGCTGTGACCCAACAGTGACAAGTGACTCTGTTGTGTGATAACTTACTTTGAAATGCCTGAGAAAAACAGTGGACATCGAACTTGTGTTTTTAATGTAACAACGATGCCAAATAACAGCTTCAGTTCAGAACAGTTTACTAATTATGATCTATGTTATAAACAGCTACTAAATACTATGTGAATCGGAGAAAAAGTAATAAATGAAAATTTTACTTTTTAGTAGCTGGTAGTAATGTCCAACAGGAAAAGGTCTTCAATTCCAGCACTTCTGGAGCTTTTCAAAATCTCCTTGTGATAATTTGAAGTATCTCCGGTGCAAGTTAAAAATGCCTTGTCCAGAAAGATGTACCAGCCCATGAAAAAGTCACTGTTGTCTGCCCACATCAGTGTCCTGGTATCATGGTCATGTGAAACACTCATGTTGGTGAAGGAATTTCACGGTAGACGCAGGATTCCTTTGGTTGAATGCAAGCACTTGTCTGATATAAAATGTTTTTGAATAGTACACTGCATAGAATTTATCCAGCTGTATGTTGTCTGGGTTGAACTTTTTTTTTCAATTGCTGTGTGTGTGTGTGTGTGTGTGTGTGTGTGTGTGTGTGTGTGTGTGTGTGTGTGTGTGTGTGTGTGCCTTTTCATTGTTGCTAGGCCTCCATGTATTTGTGTCATCTTTTTTCATTAATTATTTTCTTTTGCTCTGACATCACCGCACATTGTTATCCTTTTTTTGTTCATTCTATGTTTCTCTTTGCTGCTTTTTTGTTCATCTCCTCTGGTGATTGGTTTGCTTGGCGCTGTACAGTCGACCTTTTCTAATACTTTCTGCTTCTGCAGTTCTCTGTACTTCTGCATTTACAGCCTAGACTTCTTGTTGTAGTTATAGCACCTATCTTCATCCAGGTTATCATCCAGGTTATTTTTTTTCTTTATTTTTGTTAACTGAAAAGGAGGACTAGGAAATTCTGCCTATTTTCAGCCTTGTTCCAGGGATGGGGAGATATAGATGGTAACCAACTGAAATTAAACCAGATTAAGCTGTTGGTGGTATTTTTATTGAATAGGGGAAATTCAGCCAGGACACCAGGGAAATTCCCCTACTCTCCAGCAGGAGGAACCTTTGGCTATCTGGAAGGATGGCCACTTGAACCTCAGAGTCAGAGAGAACGGATGTGTGGGAGGCAGGGGAGCTGGTCTCCTCCCCTATCTTAAGCCAGCTAGAAACCTGTGCAAGCAATGGAGTTCATTTTCACCTCAAGTCACACCTATAGTGGAATACGAGAAACACATTTTTTTTATTTTTTTATTTTAGTCTTTGGTAACTGGGTAAGGCCCACTAGACACACATTCCTGTTTTCAGGGGCAACCTGGGAGCACTGGGCAGTTAAATGACTTGCTCAGAGTCGCACAGTATACAAGTGGAGGCTGTGAGAATCAAACTCGGGTCTGGTCTGCTGGATGTATCAAGTTCATTCACACCTTGTTCCTCTAACCTCTAGGCTATACTGCCAGCCCATATAGGAGTGAGGAGGTACAGACGGAAATTGAAATCTCTACTGAACAATCTGAACTAGAAATGGAACCTACTGAGAATGAAGGCCATCAGCCAACAGCAGGAGATGTGGACGCAGTGATAACCGAGATGGTGCTGACACATATTGAGATGATATAGACTAGATGTCTAGAGGAAGAGAAACTAAAGAATGAACTTGAATGGAAACACAAGCTTTTACTTGTGCAAATAGCCAGGGAGAAGTCTAAGTTTGAGGCAGTTGCGTAGCAGCTACAATCACCTGCCACTCCCCAAATGCCCAACTCTACCTTGGCTGCAGAACCTAAGCCAGGAACATCAGGATTAGGCAATGCATTGTGAAAACAGAGTGAAAGGCCAACTGGATTACCACAGAGGAAAAACCTGGGCACAACTTTGTGCAAACCAGTGAAAAATGGAAAAAAAAACAACAGGATGTATCCTACGAGGTGCAATGGTCAGTGGCTACAGAATTACAAGGCACAGGCTGGGTGGCAGAACAAGATGGGTCATGGAAACTGGACCCCGCAGATCCCAAAATGCAACAATGCGAGGACTTAGAGATTATTGAAACAGGTAAAATCATTAAATCTCCTAAGCAAAAAATGTTATGTCAAAGCGGACAATAGATACTGATATAGAAGAAACTGATACAGTGGGGACAGTAAAAATAAATGTAGGTATTGCCAGGAATGAAGACGATAACAGAAAAATAAATGAAAAGCAACAAGATAGCATTATACCTCTCGAATATGAGATAATTATAACTGATAAAGGGGCATCAGGAAGCAAACAGAGTGAGAGGTGTCATGGGATTACGAGTTGTCCAACAAAGGGGCCTACTAATGATATAAAGGGAAACCAGCCTGTTTTAAAGGAAGCATCTGATGCAAACAGAAATGAAGAACCATTACCCATTGGCTTAGGCATCAAAAACTTACAGGACCCTGACAAAAGGCAATTTTTTAAACCCCTTTTGAGGCTGTCTGATTTGTTTGAAAACATAGGGGAGCCAGCCCTGCAAAAAATACTATCAGGTTGCTGTATAAAGGAGGCCTGGAAACCCCTCCAGAAAAGGTACACATTGGAAGAAATCGGTTAAAAAACTTCCTGAAATTTTACACATCAGAAATCTTTGCATTAATACACACTGATGAGTATAGCTATGACATCAGCTTTTAAAACAGTAGAGGCCCTTGACCACTTCTGGTGGAAATACAATACAATAAAAGACACTCCTTTATGGTCCTCCTTTTTGGCAATTCCTATTACTAAGCCAGCAGTCAGAACAATTACAATATTATTCAAAAATGAAGTAGTACATGTGGAAGATATTTTATTTTGGTTGAAGAATAGGTATGAGGTTTTGGAACACCCCTCCCCAATCATAGACTCAGAGCAAATATGGACAGGAGGCTGGAGAGTGAAATGTAAATTAATCATGTCAAATAGTGGGATAATACACCTCCTCAGCTGTTTTTTACCTGGGCAGAGATAGAGGTTCCCTATTTTATCCTGGCCAACCAAAATCGTGCCGTAAGTGCAGATCTAGATTGCATTTGAGCAATGCTTGAGACACCCCAAGATGTACACACTGCTTGGACACTGGACACATAGCAGCAACCTGCATTAACCCCTTCCACTGTAATCTCTGTGAAGAGAAAGGGCATTCATATGTTTGATGTCACTGGGCCTCACACAATGGGACAGATGTCTCAACCCATAAGGCACTAATCACCCAAGCTCAGAGACAGGGCTGCGCTTGGGCATCTGAGAAACATATGCAAGAAATATTGAAAGAGAAAGAGAAACAGGGAAATCCAGTCACTACAGAAGAGCACCCTACACAAAAACAAAATGTTGGTACAGATGAGGCTCAAGCACCTGATGTTACACAAGCCGAAAATGGAGCCTCATTGTTTGTAGAAGGGGCTAGTACTTCAATGCTACATGAGCAAGATCTTGGACAGGGAATACCAATAGCTGAGAATTACAGGGCACAAGACAAACTTTCTCAAGAATGGGACATGGAGGCGGTAGACAATACAGTGTTTCCTAGTCAAAAGGAACAGAAGAATGTGAGGAGTCGAGATGAATCAATGCCCCCCCACCTAAAGTAATAACAGAACCAGTTTTTCAACATGTAAAGTACAAAAAAAGGACTAGAGCCTAACTTGAAAAACAAACAGAGCCCAAAGGGAAGGAAAGAAAACTGGTAAAAAGGGAAACAGAAATGGTCCACAATAAATAAATACAGGGTGTGACCAATAGAAACCTCAGCACTGGATTCAGAAGAAGAAGAGGCAGAATCTGATTCTTCATTGCTCTCATCTTCCACGAAAGACCAGTCCTCAGGACTGGAGGACCAGGGACCTGGAAACGTGGTAAAGAAAAAATGGAAAACTAGGTGGCACCAATAAGAACTGGTTAACTATCTACCACTACCATGACTCACTGCTTTATGACAATCCTCAAATTAACAATCAACATTAATAGTATCAGAGCAGGAAAAGGAGGTTGACAATTTTTATGGAACTACAGCATCAGCAGGTAGACATAATATGTCTTCAGGACACATGCCTCAAAACATTAACAGAAGTGGCCCATGCATCAAAAATATGGGCTAAAGGAGCTACCTTTTGGTCACAAGGCACCGAACTATGTGATGGACTTGGGATTTTATTTTCTAATCCTAATTTAAGGGTATCAAGACTGGTAGACTTAGACCCAGGAGAAGTACTTATTTTAGACATTCAGATGGAAGATTCTAGGATTAGACTAATTAACTCTTATGCTCCTCAGACCAAGGCCAAAAGGACTGAACTATTTAAGAAAGTCCAACCCTATCTATGTACCACAGGACAAGTGATTGGGGGACTTCAACTGTAGCTTGCAGCAAACCAATAGGGGTTTAAAAACACAGAACATTTTCTGTGATACAAATACTCTAAATGACATTATTGTTTCGGCCAGATTAAAAGACGCTTATAGGGAGGTCCACAAGCAGAGGGGACTGTCCTATATCTGAGTGTCACTCCAAGCACGTATAGATTTTTTTTCTTATTTTGAAAACTTTAGATGTGGTATCAGCCAAAATGCATACATTGACATTTACAGACCGAAGAGGAATACAAATTCACATCTCGGGGGGTGGGGATTCCAGCAAAATAGGCAAAAGACCATGAAGGCTGGAATCAGAAAGGGTCTGTAAGGAATGGAAGAATCTGTGGGAGGATAGGAAGTCCATTCTTTGCCTGTACGGTTCTGTGGAAGAGTGGTGGGAAGATTCCAAGAAAACTTTTAGAACCATGTTCCAAAAAACATCAAATAAACAGTCGGTTAAAACTTATTTGAATTATCTCATGCTAAGGAAGCAATTACATATTTTAATATCGAAAACTGAAACACTTAAGCAAGATTATAGTAAACAAATATCTCAGATTAAAAAAAGACATGTTTAGTTTCCAGTATGATAGGGCCAAAACACTACAGCAGGAATGAAGATTTGGAACCGAAAGTAAAAAACAAACTTTTGACCCTTTTAAGGACAATAAGAAAAGGGTAGAAAAAAACATGATTGGGCAACTAGAAGATGAAAATGGCCAAACTTATTCTGGAAAAGATGACATTTTACAAATAGTTAATAGATATGTACTAAAGATTTTTGGTTCCGCACCTGACATACGCCAGCACAAAGATCATCTAGGCAAATTGCAAATGCCAGCATTATCTAAAGAGCAGATGGAAACATTAGCAAGGCCTATAACTACAGATGAAGTAAAGTTTATGGTAACAACCTTGAAAACTGGTACTGCCCCGGAGACGGACAGACTCACACCAGAGTTTTATAAAACTTTTGTAAAAGAACTTCTTCCTGAACTAACCCAATTATTTTATGAAATATTACAGTCTAAAAGAATTTTGGAGTTAATGGCCATTGCAGATCTGATATTTCTCCATGAAAAAGGAGATGGACATAAACTCACCAACTGGAGGCCTATCAGTTTACCAACTTGTGATTTCAAATTCCTAGGCAAAATACTAGCCAAAAGGCTGGCACAAGTGTCAGACCTTTTAATAAGTCCAGCAGAATCATATTCAATACCATGCAGGGGTATACAAGGAAATACAAAATTACACATACCCCCATAATGCAAAGCACCATGGGCAGTATATACAAATCACCACAGAATATTATGCTGGTTCAACTTTAAGGTATACAAGATAATCTGATTATTCTAAGGGAAATTTTCCAACGATGCCAGGAGGGAATTTAAGAAGGGTTTTTACTATGTCATGATGACCATCAAAAGGCTTTTGATTCAGTATCACATGAATATATGTTTGTAGCATTGCAGGCTTTCGGGATACTGAAACTCTTTATAGAATGGTTAAGCTATTTTTACAAAATGGCAAGTATCCAACCAAGGGTAAATGGGTGGAAGGGAGAGTTGGTACAGGTTAAAAGAGGGGTGCGGCAAGGATGCCCAATCAGCCCCTTACTGTCTGTGTATTGTACAGACCCCTTCCTTCACACAGTAATGATGATGATACCTCAGACTCAGGGAATGTCACTCTTGGCAGCTATACCCCCAGTTAAGGTACTGGCATATGCAGATGACGTAGTACTTATTGTGAGCAATGTCATAGAGGAAGCTGCCGTAGTGGAGCAATGTGAATGCTTTACAACAGCCTCTGGAGCCAGAATAAATCCAGACAAAAGCAAGGGTATACAGTTAGGAGCGAAGGTTGCAGAAAAACCTTCTTATGCATCTATTCCTCTAGCCAAAGAACCTATCCTGGTCCTGGGGATTTTTTTAGGAAAAGGTGACCTAGCAGTATTGAACTGGGAAAACAAAATAAAGTAAGCAGAAGGGTTATTATGCAACTGGATACATTGACAGGTATCCAAGAAAAAAGCACATTTTACTGATTAAGAACTTGCTAGTTCCGACATTTTTGTGTGTGAGTTATATTCCCCCCATCCAAGTGGAAACCAGATTATTTAGTGTATTTTTTAGGGCACTGTGGGGTAGTCATTTAAAGTCCATTAAGAGAGACACCACGTATAGGCCCATTAAGGAAGGGGGCCTAGGAATGATTCATCCCCTAGCTTTTTTTTCAGTATTGTTTTGCAATACAATATTTTTTAAGTTATTAAACACAAAACTAAATCATGGCACAGGATAGTAAGTGAGTGGGTAGATGTTGTTGCACTAGCTTGGGCACAAGAGAAAAGTAGGTGTTTAACCAGAACACACATAATCCCTAGTCATGTAAAAACTATGATACAGAAATTGATCAAATGGAAAGTCCCTTACAACATCATGCTAACCAGCACCAGGCAAGGCATGTATGAGATCATAAGAGTATCCTTAGCAAAAGAAGAAGTGGTCCTGTTTTTGTGCCCTACGAGCCAGAAAACAGAAGCCTTTTCCCAGTTAACCAACAATAGGATACCAGCGTTCCCATGGGAGTGTGGTTAATGATTCATGGCAGGTTGAATGTTAAAAGCAATAATAAACACAAACCTATAGATAAGAGATATTGTCTGAGACGGGGTGTCACCAAGTCCCCAAAACACAGAAGCATCTAGTTCTTGACTGTGATTATACTAAAATCTCATGGAACTTGGCTGCAGGTAAATGGAACAGACCCTTATTACAAACCTTGACATATGAGGAGCTAGTCTTAGCAATATACCCTCACAGATGGTCAACATTCAATAAAGAAACCTTGCAGGTATTTTTCACCATACTAAAATATTATATCTGGTAAGCCATATATGAGCTGGTTTTACAGCAACAGATGATGACACAAGACAATAAAATCAGAAATGTAATATTTTCTTTGCAACAAGTCTTTGAAAAGGATTTAAAGGCAAATACACAAGAAAAAATGACTCTTCTTTGGAAAGGCTGCAAACAATTTGTGGGATAAGGATTTTATAAGGAAGTAGAAAGCATCTGTGTAAATTGAACTATGTGGTGGAGTATGGGTGATAGTAGCACAAGGACATATAAAAGAAAAAAGAGAGAAGGAAAAAGGGAAAAAAAGAAAAAAAGGTATGAAAAAATAGAGAAGCAAAGGCATGAAGAAAAAGAAAGTGTTATGAACAAGATGCTGGGAAATAGACCCTATTAGAGTAAGACAGAAGGACAGTTTCATTAGAATTGATGTGAAAATTCAAAGACTTGATGAAAGAATGGAAAACAGTGTTATTGAATTATACACCCCTTTACCCGCAACAAAATTCCACTACTCTTGCAGTAGGGGGAGCTCTTGGCCACCTTTTCTAAGATGGCCACTTCAGAGTAAATGGTGGCGAGAGAGTGAATGTTTTAGAAGCAGGGAAGCTAGCCTCATCCACTGCCCTGACTATACAAGAAGCTCTTTATAATGCTGTGGCGGTTGTGGAGTTCCAGGATGAAGATTTGGACCCTGAAGTGTTTGTTTCTATGGAGGATTTCTCAGAAAATCTGCCTACTACAGATGCAGACAAGGTTCTGTCCTCAGATAACACTAAATCAAGTAACGAGGTAGCTTTTGATAAGTCAATAAAACAAGCTGAACTGTTAATGTCCCAAATACAAACAGAGGAGCAACATATTTTAACAAAAAACAAGAATTACAGGCAGATATATCATGCTTGAAAGTAAAATCATTACCTGCCAACAATGCCTCAGAGCTCTTTGACAATCAGAGCCAGCTGAACCATGACGCAGCAGCATCAAAGCAGGCCGACGCCCCACCTGCTGTCAAGCCTACTGTGAGATGGTGTGGGATAATGATAAAGCACTCAGACAATATTAGCAGAAAATAAGCGAAAATTTATTTTACAGCGAACTTGAAACAACTTAAAAGAAAATAAAGTTACATCAAGAAGTACATCAGGTGCCAGAGCTAGAAGAAGCTAACTCAAGGTCAGGATGTTACCAGATCAACATCCTAAGTTACACTGACTGCTTTCAAAGGAAGACAATATTTATAGACCTTACAGTAATATGACCCATTAACTCCACCCCTACTATTAGCATAACACATCTTTAAGAAAACAAAAGTGTTAATACATTTTATTTTTCCATACCAATATTTTTATAAAGAGCTTTAACTTTTCAGCTCCTTGAAAAAGCTATTATTTTCTCCTTTTATTAGTTCCAACTCATTTAGAAGAGAAACGGAGGGTCCGCCCCTTCTGGGCAGTATAACTTCAGAGTGTGTCTGGCGGCGGCTCTTGGTAAAACCTCCGTGCAGGAAGAGACAGGAGCCCTCGTTCATTGCGGTAAATAAGGTAACAGGGAAAGGTTAACCAAATTATTTCTCTAGGTCCAGACGCTCCCTGTAATTGCAGCACAACTTATTCGTCTTATTATTGTAGGTAGAGCTCCGTTTCCATAAAGGAATTCCTTTGCGATAGTGTGAGCATTCGCGAAGGAATTACCGGCGCTCCGCACTATCGCTAGTTACTTATTTAGCCTTACAATAGTTTGGCACTTAAAATACGGAGCAAAACTCACAAGCACAGCACTGATTTTAATTTTATTTAAATGGACAATGTTTCCAGAGGTCCGCTATGGGTTCCTTGTAATGAGCGCAAATTCAGAGTGAGAAAGCTCTGCACAGCGGCTCTTAGACAACAGAAGCCGTGTTTTATTCGGTAACATTAATTCAACACATTTCTCCGTACCAAAACCAAGAAATACAATTAATTCATCTGTTTTAACTTTTAATAAAGTACTGCTTACTTATTTTTAATGTTTTTTTTTTAAAGGGTTATTTTACTTAAAGGGGAATCTAGAGAGTGCATAAAAGGGGAGAGACACAGAACAGTGCAACATACAAAATGGGTGGCCAGCCCAACAAACAGGACATTCAACAGCACACTTGAACAAGACTACACACAAGAAGGGATGCACACTCCAGATTATCCCTAAAGATACATACTATATTTACTGAAAGGAGAAAAGGGGGGGGCAAGACCTCTGTCACACCTACAACAAGAGCTCTGGATGTTTCTAAAATGAAAATTGTGTCTGGCAGCGAAAAGCAAACAGAGGTTGTGTGCAGAGAGCCATAGGAGGGAAATTCGGAAGTCCAGCTCAGAATGGCACAATGGAACCGTCGATGGCTTTTGCTCCAGTGGCCCCAAATTTCAGCCTCTGTTAAAAATAAAAATGCTCCAGACATTTTGCAACAGAGACAATCATCTGGTTCTGAGGAATCCAGTGAATCAGGAAAAAACTCAGAAGCTCCACAAACAGATGTCATTGGGCAGCAAAACCCCAACAGCAAAAAAAGCAAAGGAGCAGCCCCTGCTGCACAACATGCTCCCCCACCTCGTAACACAGACACTGGATCAGGAAACTGGTCACTAGTACATGCCCTGGAAGATGCAGGGTAGATGCAAACTGATGAAGGACAATGGATCCCAGATCCTAAAGACGTCAAGATGCAATAATTTGTGCTTTTTCTACACCGGTAGCCATCCTTACCACAAGAAAAGATATTTCAGAAATCTCTGAAGTTACCAAATATTTAGTACCCCTGGGTATAAGAGGTTTAGAACAAAATACTACTCAAACAGAACTACTTTCTGAAACAAACTATGACACAAGCATAAATCAAGAGGCTCTTCCCTCTGCTGCCACAGGGCAGAACAATGAAACCCTGGCTCCAGAATACACAGAAATTGACATAATTAGGCTAGGTCCCACAGAAGCTACCATATACTGTAGGACCCCACAAGAAGAGCATGGCTTGAACCTCTGTTTAGGCTCACAGACTTATTTCAGAATAGGGGAGAGCCAGCACCTCAACAGAACACTGTTTGACTGATATACAAAGGGGGTCTTGAAATCCCCACTGACAGACTTTATTTAGCAAAACAATTATTGGAAGGTTAAATGAAATTTTTTGCTTCAGAGATATTTGTTTTGTTACAGCTGGGTAATGCTAATTATGATATTAGCTTCAAAATTGTCACAGGGATAGATAGAGTCTCGTCGCAATATCATACCCTTAGAAGCACCCCACTGTGGATCCTCTTTTATGCAGTCCCCCTCTTAAAACCCTCTGTAAAGAACATTACAGTTATGTGTCACAATGAGGGAGTCAACACAGAAGATATCCTGTTTTGGCTGAGACAAAGATGCTAAATTCTTGACAGACCATCCCCCATTTTGAATAGTGAGCATATCTGGAATGGGATTGGAAAATTAGGGTGAAGCTATTTTCCACCAGCAATGGCCCTGTACATTTGCCTAACAACTTTTTTTTGGGGAGGGGAAGGATAGAGGGATGCTATTCTATGCAGGTCAGCCCAGATCATGTTTTAAGTGCGGTGCTTGAACCCATGTAAGTTCAGCTTGTGATACACCTCAGTGTAATCATCGTTTAGCATATGGGCATGTATCTGTAAACTGTGTGAACATATTTAAATGTAACTTATGTGAGAAAACTGGTCGTGTATGGTAATTGCCCCGGGCCTCACATAATCGAGAGGACTGCCCATCACATGAAGGCCTGATAAACAGGACGCAGCAAGCACAAGCAAAGAAAGTAGCAGAGCAAGCCCAGAACCAGGTACTAGAGGATCAGACAATATCTACAGCTCCCCAAGACACAGAAGTTACCCCAATGCAGGCAGAACCAGAGGTAAATCCTGCTACTTTAAGGATAGAAGACACCCCGATGAGGCCCCTAGTACAAGTGCAAACACAAACAATTCTCATGGCCCTATCCCACCCACTGTGGTTACTAATACATATACCATGCCCACCCCCCAGCCCCAACCAATGCTCAGATTTTAAAGTAAAAGGTCCAAAGAAAAGGTCTAAGCCAGGGAAATCCTCAGATTGTTTAGTCACACAAAGTAAGAAAGGGAAAGACAAGGCACAACCCTCATGGAAAACAGGAAACAAGTACGCCACCCTTTCCACTGACAAACAATCGCAGGAAGCCGGGGATGAGGGCTCAGATATCTCCACAGTCACCTCCACAGCTACTGATATTACATCAAATACAGAGGAGGAAGTAAGGGAGGATTACATTACCAAACAAACAAGATGTAGGACACTATCTAAGACCCCCAAAGTATGGACAGACAGTAGCAAACCTTTATATAGCTCCATGAGCTCCCTCACTATACAACCTTGAATATAAACAGCATTGAAAGTCGTAGAAAAAGGAAGGAGACTTTACACACCCTACAGGGAGGTACTAGTGACATTTACTGCCTGCAGGATACCAGACTCAAACCTCAGTTGGAATTATGATAAGCCTCACAGGCCTGGACAAAAGGGTCCTCATTTTGGTCAGGGAGGGAAGTGTTATGCATTGGTATAGTTATCCTATTCATAAATCCTGATCTGAAAGTATCTAGAGCAACAGACATTCACCCAGGTAGAGCATTTTTAATAGATGTAAACTACTCCTGAGAATGATTCTGGCTAATCTCCATCTATGCACCCCAAACCAAAGCTCAGATGGTGGCACTGTTCAAAGAAATCCAGCCATATTTATACATCTCCCACCTGGTAATTTGGGCAGGTGACTATAATTGTGGGTTAAAACAAACTGATAAGGGGCTAAAATAGGTAAACTATTTTGCAATTCTCATGCACTACAGAACATAGTAACAAATGCAGGACTGGTGGATGCATATAGATTCAAATTGCTAACCTGGGGGAACTCCTATTTTAGAGGATCTACTTCCACCAGGATCGACTTGGTTTTTATATCTTCTGCACTACAAATTCAAGGATTACACATGCAGACTTGGGAATTTTTGGAACACAAATCCATTACTGTACAAGTAAAATGGGATAACTCCCCTAGATGCAAAAAAAAATTGTTGGTAGTTAAACAGGGCGGTATTAGAGCAAGAAGCCATTGAAAAGGCATGGAAACAGGGGAAACAGGAGTAGAAAGCTAGATTATCAATCATTGGTTTGTATGACGACCTAACCACCTGCTGGGAAGACACAAAAACAGCTTGGCAGATATTTTTCCAAACAAGGGCCAGAAATTCAGCCAATAGAGATTATTTAAACTACCTACACCTCCGAGGTCAGCTACAGAAACTTACAGTCACAGCCAAAGACATGGTCAGTTATTTCCTGACATTTCTTTGATAATTCTAGAGAAATCTCCTGCTTTCTGCATTTCAAAGTAGGGGCAGCAGAGAGAAACTCATTAGAAATTTTGTGAAATATCTGGAAATATCTCACCATGTCTGTGGCTACTACTGTATTTCACAATCAGAACTGAACAAATGGGATTGTAGTTCTCAAATTAAGTAATAAAATAGCAGATGTCAGATATTCTATATAACCGGGCTAAATCCCTGGAACAAGAACTCAGATTTGGAACCCACATGAAAAAAGGATCATTCAACCCATATAAGAATGTAAAGCCCAGGATGGGCATAGAGTACTAGCAGAAATAGCCTCAGACTCAGGCCAGTTGGTTATTACCCCAACTGAAATTTTAGAACTAGTTGAGCTACACGTAGAATGCCTCTTTGGAACCATGCCATATACAACATGGAACTCCCAGAATTTTGAGAACCTAAACCTTTCACAAGCCATGACACAAGATGCCCTGGAGCTGCCCTGTGACATCACAATAGATGAGGTACGATTGGCTATCAGTTCACTCAAAAAAGATACAGCTCCAGAGACAGACGGTATTGGCTCAAAACTATATAAAACATTTGTGGATGAGCTTGCCCCCATATCAGCAATTCTTTGTAACCACCTATTGCAAACAGTGAAATTAACAGATTCTATGAATCAAGCAATACTTATGTTACAGTGCAAAAAAGGAGCACAGGAAGATTTAAACAAATGGAGGCCCTTGAGCCTGTTAAACACAGACTGTAAAATTCTAAGCAAAATTTTGTTAAACAGACTCTCAGAACTGGCACATAAATTGATAAGCCCCTTTAAAACATGTGCTATACCCTCTAGATACCAGCAGGACAATCTTATCCTCTTAAGGGAACTATTTCAGAAGGGCAGTATTAATGAAGCCTATGGGTACATCCTGGGGCTCAAACAGGAAAAGGCCTTTGACAAGCTGGCACTTCTGTTTGCTGTTCATAAAGCTTACGGCCTACTGGATAATTTTATCAATTGGCTTAAAAATATTTATAAAAGGCTACTTTGATCCCAAATGTGAATGGGTAATGTGGTAAAAGGGTAAGAGGCATAAGGGAGCAATACAAATGACTATGAATAGATAGGCCACTGACAGAGCAAAGGCCGATGGCACATTTATAAGGTAGAAAAAAGAAATGGGCAGACTGGATGGGCCTTGCGGTCCTTATCTGCAGTCAACTTCTATGTTTCTATGTTTCTATGTTTCTAAACAGATTTCAGTCTGCCGAGGGATAAGACAGGGCTGCACTCTTAGCCCTCTCTTATAGGCCTTCAGTATAGACATATTAATTCGAAGTATTAATGAGAACATAGAGAATACTGGATGGGCAACTATGCACAACCAGTGTGTTCTGCTACAGAGAGGTTCTGATTCCCTCTGACCTTGAGAGCAAAGCTCGAGAGGTCCCTGGGAATCAGAAACCTGAGGTGACAGAAAACACAGGTTGTGCATAAAGTTGCTCATCCTGTATTTTTTATAGTGTATAGTAGTATTATGTGAAATGTGTGCATTGTGTTTTTTTTTCTCTTTTTCATGATGAAACTGACTTGAAAAGTGTCTAGAGGTTCTAGAATACTGTCACCACAGAATTGGGGTGGGATGTCTCATGGGGAAAGTGATCAGAACTGGCATTTCCCCGGGGCTGGCCCAGCACCTGTCACAACTGGAAACTACTCCCTACCATCTAAGGTCCCAGGCCTCAGGGATGCTCAAAGTTCCCTCCACTCGTACCCTCATGGGGGATCGGGACTTTGCTGTATGTGCACCCAGACTATGGAACTCCCTTCCTGAGTACATCCGCTCAGCCCCCTCCTATCAGAGTTTTTGTAGTTCCCTGTGGGACTTCCTGAAAATAGCCTCATTGTGCGACTGCCCTAAGCCTCCCTAGAGAAAATATTGATTGTGGGCTAACCTGGCAAACCTGACCAAAGCTATTGAAGCTGCCTGAAACTTCCTGCTGTCCCATTAGTCTTTACTTTACCAGGGGGCTTGTCTGTGGGCAAAATTGTCTGCATCACGTACCCTGTTCATGGGCACATTTGTCCACACCTATGTACCCAGGTCTTGCCTTAACTTATGTGTCCTCTATGTGTCTTAAGTTGTTAGCAGTTGTCTGAGACCTACTCACCTTGGGGGTGCCTAACTATAAAGTTATAAGTTATACTATGACTCCCTTGAACTACATCACTACTCCTATATGCTACTTTTGTCATGATGTACTTGTATTCTGTCTGTATCCCTATGCTGTACACTCCCGGGTCGTTCCTGAAAATAGGCATAATACTTGTCTAGTGTACCTACCCAGTCAACAAAAGCTAAATAAATAAATAAATAGAGGAAAGCAACAATGTGCCAGCATTCCAAGTGGTTCTGCTGCAGTAGTGACATCACTACTGCAGCAGAACAACATAATGACATCACTGCTGCAGTAGAACAGGCATATTCCAGGCATGGAATTTCATACATAACAGCATTCCATTATACACTATAATAAGATACAAGGTTTTCCTGTGGCTGCTGGACGACCACCAGTCAAAATTCTCGCATACGTGGATGACATGATTTTTAACATTGACCTCAAATACCTGTGAGAAAACTCTTGTAGAAATATTGAGCAATTTGTTCTAAAATGTCAGGTTCATGGATAAATTACAATAAAAGTAGAGAGGTAACACTAGGCGATACCCCCATACCAGCAGGTGACTCATTTGCAGGTGTCCAGATCTCCCAAGAGCCCATAACAATACCGAGGATAGACTATGGGTCTGAGGATATGGCTACTGCAAACTGGGAGGCAGGGTTACACAGGGCTAATAGATTAGTTTCATCCTAGAAAGGACAACAGATATCAAAGAAAAAGAGAGTCTTCTTGGTTAAAACACTGCTCATACCAATCTTTCTCTATGTGAGCTATGTTTTTCCTCCACTACAGTTAATATTTACTGCTCTATATAGTATATTCTTCCAAGTCTTGTGGGGTAGTAGACTTAACCCCATTTAAAGGGAATTCACATATAGAAGAATTCAGGATGGGGGCATTGGCAAGATCAATCCTATAGCCTTTTTTTACAGCATGTTCATTTCATACAATTTCAGGTTGGCTTTGAAACCAGGTAACAAATTGTGGAAGACTTTTTTACTCATTTGGATTATGCCAAGTATATCCTCTTGTATGGAAAAAATTAAAAAAAAGCCAAGACTGTTACATAGAGTACCCCTGCTCCCTAGATATGGCCTAGAACAATTGAAAATGCTATTAAATGGGGCCTTACCATCATTCAGGTACAAACACTTGACAGAAAAACAATATACAATAACATACTGCAGGAGGAAAGAAGCATGGAAATTTCTTTCCCACAATGTCCTTCAAACCATCAGAAATTTGTAATAAAACAGATGTCATGTCTACGGTTACCGGTATTTGTTTGGGACACAGTATAATTGGGTAACTATGTCAGACTAAGTGTTAAAAACAACAATAAATGTAAGCAGCTGACTTTTTTTGTCTTAGAGACACCTGTTTCCAGATATTAGAAACCCAGGAACACCTTTCCTGGAATGTGCAGCTTTTCAGTTGTTTTGGTCCTAGATAGCTAAAGAATGGGCAGAACCTTTATACACTTCCCTGACATTTCCAGGATGGCTCTACAGTGTTCTGACCAGCAGCTGAGGCCACTATCATTCAGAAACACTATACATGGTGTTTACAGTTCTCAGGTATTACATCTGGCAACCAAGATGCATTTGGGTCACACAACAAAGGGTGATATTGTTTGTAGATATTCTGAAGAATGTGCAACTATCATTGCAGGCCATTTATCAAAAAGATACAAAATGTTGCTCGACAGAAAAAGTAAAACATTTATGGGTGAATTGTGTAAAGTGGGTTTATGGGTAGAAATGTAAGCGTATTTTGTACTACTATGTTCAAAAGACTTCTTAACAGGTTTATTTTCTATAATTTTGTATAAATCGAAGAGTATATGATTGATTAAATGTTTGTAGCTTTTTTTTTCAATAAAAAGTCACCTACTCTTGCTGCAGGGGGTGCTACACTTCCTGTAAGCAGTATGGAGGAGCCCAGTTTGGAGATGGACAGAGGAGGAGGAGGAGGTAGTGGAGAATCCAGGCAAGAGGATCTCATCTCACAGCATTCAATGCAGGATTTTCAGATTATAACAACTCAGAACTGATGGCAGAGGAACAAAGACTACAGGACAAACTTGAAAAGAGAAAAAGACAACTGTTGCATATGATGTCAGAAGCTGAACTGCAGTATGCTAAAGAAAAAAACAAGCTGAAGGATGGAAGGAAAAGGAAAAGAGTTTCCGTTAGCCCAGCAGGGATCCTGGTGAAATAGTTTCAACAAAACTCACTACAAAAGGATAATGCGCCAAGACAGATGTGCTGAGTTAGCCTACAACACACAGCAGTTTCTTATGGTGAGGACGGTCACCAGAACTGGCTTTAAAAAATACTGGATGGATATTTACACCCAATGTTAAATGGATACCAGATGCTAACATCCCTCTTACCAGGGTGGAAAACAGACCTGAAAACTGAAACCACAAATACCAACACTATGGAACAAATAGAAGACTACAAAGAACAGCCACCAGCAACTGCAGCTGCACACAGCTCAGAAAGCCACAACATAGACTCTGCTGTCAGGTAAGAAAGCACCTGCTTCAGAGATAAACAAAATGCAGGAAACGTTACAACCAGAGAGTGACAGTATACTGGTACATGCAACTAATTCTGTAGAAATGTTAAATGCAGACAATGAGACTGATATGACTATTGAAACAAATTAGCCCAGACCTAATACAAAAAAGCCAATGAGTTACACTAGTCTCTTTCACCAACCAGTGGAAGCGGTAAAGAGACAAAATGCAGTTCATCTTAGATACAGAGGGGGACTTGAACAAATACCGGACAGACAATACTGTATCTGGGGAAAACTCTTGTAAAAGATTCTGTTAAATTTTCCCCAGCCAATGTTTACCCTTTTATTCATGCCCCTGGTAACTGGAATTTTGATATTAGTTTCAGAAATGCTGCATTATTAGATACATTCTAGATGGTCTATTACACAGTTAAAGACTCTTCTGAGTGGGTACCTTATGTTGTGATACCCCTTACAAAATCTGCTTTCAAGACAGTTACCATTGTTTTTAGGAATGAGGGCGTAAATGTAAATTATATAATTTACTAGTTGGAGAAGCAATGTGAACTGCAAGGAATCCCAAACCCCATCATAGATGAGTAAGATTTCTGGACTGGTGGCTGGAAATTCCAATTTAAATTGAAACACACTGATAAAGAAATCCAGCACCTCCCAAATTGCTTTTACTTGGGCAGAGATCGAGGAATATTATTCTATGCTGGGCAGCCCAAGTTGTTCTATAGGTGTGGGTCACTTACACACCTAAACAGTGACTGTGACAAAATCAAATTTAAGCGTAGTGGAGAATTTGGTTACACAGGGAACCTTTGCACATTCACCCCAAAATGTAATTTATGTGGGGATGAGGAGCATACATTTCGGTCTTGTCCATGGGCAGTACACAGTTCCTTGGACTATATGGAACAAGATTACTATATGCATAAAGGTACTAAAACTCATAGAATGACTGTATCAGATACAGCCTAAACGCAGCGACATCTGAAACTGTTATAATTCGGAATATAACAGATGACAATGCAGACAACACAGAAGCTGGAAAAATACCACCAAAAGTGACTGATACAATACAAGACTTACCCAAGGCTGGTGTCAGGGGGGTGCAAGGGATGCAACTGCACCAGGGCCCAGAGCACCAGTGGGGCCCATTGCCCCCTAAGTCTGAAGTCATGACACTCCGAATAATCCTTTTTTTTTTAAACTGCTCATGCCGGAGAAGATCAGCTCCCCTGAGAACCAAGAAGCTGAGAATTGGCTGCATGTGCCACCGCGCCGGGACTGAGGTCTGGAGTCGGGTTGGTGGTCGGTGAGACGTGACATTTTAAAAATTAAATCCCCTGCTCCCTGCACTGTAGGCTCGTATCCTGTGATCCTCCTTGGACATACCTGTGAGGCAGCAGCAGCTGCTCTGCCTCCTTGATGATCCCACCAGCCATCACGCTTGATGTCCTCGGTGGTTTCTCCTCCATGCTGGCAGTGGCAATGCTGCTCAGTCGCCCCTCCCAACCCTGCTACACTCGCTTGCTCACTTGGACTCGATCATCCCCTGTTCCTGCCTCCTTCCAGTCCCTGTGTCCCTCCTAGTCTCTGACTAGTACTCTGATTTGCTGCCTGGGCTGGGGTGCTCACTCAAAAGGCTGCTGCAACTCTCACAGGTCAGTCAGTCAGTGTCATTCATAATTACATATTAAAATATTCTGCTGTTGTGGGGTGGGGGCCAGGTCTGGGGGAGGAGGAGGAGGAGCATCTCGCGAGAATCCTGTCATCTCACACAGTCTGTGGCAGTTGGCGGGCAATCAGATGAACGAGCGGATGTGGCTGGCATTGGATCGGGTAGAATTTGCAGTGCTGCACTGTAGCAAGCAGAGCAGCTCCTTGTTGAACTACTACTAACTTTGTTGTTGTAAACTACACACAGTACACACATTAAAAATACACATACTTGGTGGGGGGCTGATGAATTAACAATAAAAAACTCAGGAAAAAATAGCTAACTGGAAGCAAGCAGCCACAGGAAGGAGTGAGTACTGTGGCTGTCTAGCCTAGGCCCCAGCGGGTGGTGGCAGCAGTGGGCCTAGCCTGGGTCAATCAAGTGAAGTCTTGTCTCAAGAAGAACTAGAAGAATTCTAAATATATAAAAAAAATTTCATAATATATAAACCCAGAGAGTTGTCAAGTTGTGACACTGTGTCGCTGACTGCTAAGGGGGGGCTAGGGCTACTACTCTACTGTGTTGTTGTGACTGTGTGATGACTCCTTCTCCCTCCTCTCCCTCAGACATAATGAAGAACTTTAGGCAGGCAGGTTAGGCAGGGAGTCACTAGTCAGGGAGAACTTGAGAGAAGAAGTAAAATAAAAAAAATATATTATTTAATCCTCTTTTCTCTCATCATTATGCATAATGCTGCTGCAGTCTTGAATTTGTTTTATTTGTGAAGTTAACTAGAATTCTTCAGACAGGAGGATCAACTTGAATGATCAGTGTAAAGTGTAGTGATTGATTGAGTCAGTGAGTTATGAGTGAAGTTAGTGTGTCACTTATTCTGGTCTGTACTGTCTGACCAAGAATATAAGATCTAAGTTTTCAGTTTCTTCTGAGTGAGTTACTGTATTGGCATTAAAATAACAAGATATTCTCTGGCTCTGCTGTGCCTGCGGCCTGCCAAGTCTTCTTCAGAGTACACCAGCAGCAAGCATTGTAGCCAGCCTGGTACTGACTGTGTAAGAGTCACTGTTTGGCATTAAAATAACAAGATATTCTCTGGCTCTGCTGTGCCTGCGGCCTGCCTAGTCTTCTTCAGAGTATGCCAGCAGCAAGCATTGTAGCCAGCCTAGTACTGTGCCATTAATTTTGGCATTATTATAGTTCTCATATTCATTGAACAAAAGTCTTCTTTCTGTGACTGTCTCTGCACTGTGTGTATGAACTTTACTTGTACTGGAAATAATGTTTTTTGTCAGGAGAGTGAAATTAGCCTTTGTTTCTGACAGGAGAGAAAGGCAACACATCCAGATTATTACTGCAAAAATACTTTATTTTACAGAATCAGTAAAGAACAGCAATACATTCTCTTCTCGACTGGCTCTGTTTTTTCATGCTCGCTGCTTCAAAGTTAGACTTAGACAGAGACTGCAAGCATAGGACTACTCTAGAGCAGCGCATCTATTCATTTTTCTAAACAAATGAGCCTTCTCTTGCACCTGTCTGTTAGTGCTAAGTGAGTCACCCACCTGCTGCAGTTCATAGATATTATTGAACTTTAACTAAAGTAGTCTAGTCAAAAGTAATGTATTCATACAAACAAATAAATAAACATAGCTTAGCTAGCAAGGCAAACCTTACATAACAGAAACAAAAGGAAAGAAAAAAAAACTGACAAGATGTCGGATCCTGTAGCACTACCAAAGTACAAGTCTGATTCTGCAAAATGTAAAGAACAAAAAAGACAGCTAGAGTTGACTCAGAAAGAAGCAGAAAATGCTAACAAAATATTTTGCAAATGGTTAAGTTGTCTGTAGGCAACAGTGTTTGAATCTGGTGAAAGCACAAGTGAGCAAGAATCATCAACCTCATCACATGAAACAGCTGTAGAGGCAGTAGTAGAGGAGGGGGAGACAACTGGGGTGGAGTTGGGGAACCATGATGAATTGGAATCTGACTCAGAAAGAAATGTACAGCTAGACCTAGAGGAAACATATGATGAAGAAAGTCAAAGAAATGTACAGCAAGAAGAAATACAACAATGTATTGAACTGGAATCAGGTTGTGACATAAACCTTGAACCCAGTAGTCAACCGCCTTTCATGAATAATTTTTATGACCCAGCTACCTGGCCTGAAAGTTTTAGTTCAGAATCAGAGCACCTCAGGGTTGAAATTGTGCAGCATAAACCCCTGCAGCTGAAGGAAACTGACATTGAGTTCCCTAAAACAGCTGGTAGCCGGTTTACTTCAGCAAACTATGAGCGTAAAGTGGGATCCTCAAAGATTCACAGGCCTTGGTTAGTTTACTCCAAGTCTGCTGATGCTGTATTTTGTTTCTACTGTAAGCTTTTTGGTGAGGAAAGGGCCGTGTTTACACAAGGTTTATCCAACTGGCAAAAATTAACACAAGGGCTGAGTCGGCATGAAGCTTACCCATCACACATGGAGAATTACTACAAATGGAAACATTTAGAATTAGGGTTAGAGAAACGGGCTACTGTAGATACGAGTTTGCAAGAAAATGGATAAGGAAAAGGAACGATGGCGTGCTATGCTTTGTTGAATTTTGGGCTGTGTTTTACATTTAGCAGACCAAATCTTAGCCTTTAGGGGTTCAGTAGATCATCTCTATGTGGACAACAATGGTAATTTTTTGAAATTGTTGGAACTGTTGTCCAGGTATGACCCTATTATGGCTGATCACTTGCAATGTGTTCAGAGAGGAACAAATGTTCATTATTTAAGCAAAGATAGCCAGAATGAATTTATGCAGATGTTAGCTAAGGCTTTGACTAATAAGATTAGGAACAACATATACACTGCTCGCTACTATAGTGTGCTGATGGACTGCACTCCAGATATTTCTCACAAGGAGCAGTTATCACTAATGATTTGTTATGTTGAAATCAATGGTGATCAAGCTGAAATGTGAGAGAGCTTCCTGGAGTTCTCCATGTTGAAAATACAACAGGAGAGGCTTTGGCTGAATTATTGGTAAATCGACTTACTGAACATGGCATTAATATTGAAGACTGCAGGGGCCAGTGTTACAATAATGGGGCTAACATGAGAGGTATCCATCGAGGAGTTCAAGTGAGAATATGGCAGGTGAATGAACGTGCGCTATATGTTCCTTGCTGTCCTCATAATTGGAACCTTGTGTTAGAACATGCAGCTGAATCATCCTTGGAAACAAAGAATTTCTTTGGAATACTACAGCAGGTTTACAGAATCTTCTCTGGGTCCACCAAACGTTGGGACATCTTCATCAAGTACATGAAATGATATACCCTCAAGCCACTTTCAGAAACTTGATGGAGTGCCTGTGCTGATGCTGCAAAGGCAGTCTGTGAACAATTGCCTGAATTGTTGGATTCATTGCTGGAAGTATCAGAAACTGCAAACTGTGACAGCGAAACACTGTCTGATATCACAGGCCTTGTGAAAACACTGGAATCATTTCCATTTATTTTATCTTTACTTGTGTGGAATGAAGTGCTTAGTGCCATCAATCGGGTAACAGTGATTTTCCAGTCACCTGCTTTAAATCTTCCAAATGCCATAGATGTGGTTTCTTCCATCAAGGAACAACTGTCTGATTATCGAAGACAGGGATTCAGCAGAGTGTTAGAGGAAGCAAAGCCGCTAGTCCAAACCATGGACATCCGACCGACTTTTCCGGAAAAATCCATCAGACGGTGAAAATGCATGCCAGGAGAGCTTGCCACAGACGAACCCTTAACTGGCCAAGAAAGCTTTGAAGTAAATTTTTTCAATTGCCTATTGGATAAAGTACTGATGGAAATTGAGGACCGATTCCAATTTCTCTATGACTTTCAGTCACTTTTTGGTTTTCTGTTCAACATATAAACATCTGGACATGACGAAAACCTAGAAGTAGCCTGCAGGGAGTTGGCCCAATTTCTTGGGGACATAGATGGTTCGGACATGTCTAAAGACATTACCTTGCTGGCTTGACTGTTACCTGATGATGTGAAATGTCTATTTGAAGTGTTACAGTACCTGGTACAGACAGACCTGAGCAGAGGATTTCCAAACATGCAAATTGGACTGCAAGTACTGCTTACAATTCCAATTACAGCTGCCAGTGCTGAGCGTTCTTTCAGTAAACTGTCCTTGATAAAGAATTACCTGTGTTCCACAATGTCACAGGAGAGATTGACTGCATTGAGTGTACTTTCAATTGAAAATAGACTTGCGAAAGAAGTAAACTTTTCTGATGTGATTGAAACATTTGCTGTGGCAAAAGCCCACCGTGTACACCTTTAACTTCAAAAAACGAAATAACAGCAGCAATATACTTTTGGTGGTGGTGGTATGGAAGACTCCGCCTGGGGTGGGAGGGCACTTGGCGGGGCATGCCATGTGGACGGGGGGCCCACTACATAGTCTTGCACCAGGGCCCAGTACATCCTGGAACTGGCCCTGGACTTACCTGACATGGCAAAGCAGTATATGCCCCCTTCTCCACCCTCACAAGATCAATTCAAAATGGTGGACAAAGGGAAAAGAAAGAAAAAGAAAACCAAGAAAACAGTCACTACAGATACAGTACTTTTGGAGAATCGTTTTTCCACCCTTGCTAATTGGAGTGATGTTATAGAAGATGTGGACTCAGAAACAAAGGAACCAAGTATGTCAAAGTTTTACCATGACAACAAAGAAAAAATGGGAAACCAGATCAGAAAGAAAGACATCTGTTAATAAACGAATCATCTGCTTATTTGGTTGGTTTAACAGCTGCCAGTTTAAATGTGAATAGTATAAAATCAGAGCTGAAACTGAAAACAACTTTTGATATATTACAACAATTCGATTTTGATATTTTCCTATTACAGGATACTAGATTAAATAATCTTGAAGAGATTCAGAAAGCTAAAACAGAATAGTTAAGGGGAGAACTTGTTTTGTCCCTAGGGGAAGAAATGTGCACTGGCTTGGGAATTTGTATTAACCCTGAAATTAAAATCTCTAAATTAATTGAGGTAAAACCTGGAAAGACTGCACCACATCTCAACTCCCAGGACGGGCTGCTGACCGACCCTCACGATGTGGCCAGTGTCTTCAACTGTATGTTCACCAACTTATCCATGTACCTAAATAAACTGCCAACTGCCCAACCTCAAAGCTCAGCCCTAATACCTGATACACTGCCATCCTCTTCCAGCTCTGCCACTCATCTGCAAATACCCCCTTTCTATTTTAAAGCCCTCTTCATATACGACACAGTGAAGCTACTCAAAAGTCTACCTAACCACGCTACTCCAGATCTGATGGGCTATCTCCAGTGTTCCTTAAGCTGATCTCTCCAGAGATTGCCAGGCCACTCACCTTCATCTTTAACCTTGCCCTTTCCACCTCCTCCATGCCTGACCCATGGAAGATAGCTAAGGTTATCCCCATTCTTAAATCTGGTGACCCCAAATCCTCCAACAATCACCGACCAATATCCATCCTCCCTCATCTCAGTAAACTACTCGAGAGAGCAGTTCACAATCAGCTCACTGAGTACATAGGCAAATACACCCTCCTATGCAACCAACAGCATGGCTTTCACAAGAATCATTCCACTGCCACTGCCCTCACCCTTATGACCAACCACATCCTCTCTAACATGGATAATGGTAAAGCCACTGGGGCTGTCTTCATTGACCTCTTAAAGGGTTTTGACATAGTTAATCATGCTCTCCTTACCTCCAAGCTTAGCTTCCTTGGTTGTTATCAGAATGTCACAAGCTGGTTCACTAACTACCTTACCGATTGCTCACAATTCACGTGTATTGGTCAAACCTGCTCCCCCACCCTGCCTGTCTCTGTGGGGGTCCCTTGAGGCTCAATCCTGGGTCCCCTCCTTTTCTCCTTATTTGTTAATGCACTTCCCTTCAACTGCCTCAACTGTCACTCTCTCTCCTGTATGCTGATGACCTTGTCCTCTTCCACAGTGACAAATCTACGGCAGCAATCTCCTCAGTTCTCTCGCACAACTATGCTGCGGCCCACAGCTGGTTCTCAAAAAAACTCCTCTTAGTAAATGCCAAAAAAACTAAATCCATGCTGTTCGGATCTAAGCCCTTTCTGGCCAAAACTGAATACCATGCCCCCTTACACATTCTCACCCCAGACGATCCAGCCCTGGGGGATGTTAGCACCTACAAATACTTAGGAGTACTGCTCGACCCCTCTCTCACTTTCAATGAGCATGCAAATTCCCTTGTCAGAAGGTTCCATCAAAAGTTAGGTGCCGCCTATAGAGTCAGGCAATACCTTACCCCTGAAGCCGGACTAGCCATTGTCCAGGGTAATCTTCTCCCTATTCTTGACTACTGCTCCCCTATTTATGTCAGGACCTCAACTACTGCCATGGCTAAACTCTCCACTGCCTACAACACTGCGTGTCGCTTTGCTTTATTGGCCCCGTTCTCCACCCACCACTGTACCCTCTATAATACCCTTGGATGGCTACTGCTACAAGGTCACTTTGACCTAGCCCTCTGCTGCATGGTAGAAAATGTCACCTGCATGGCTCCAGAATGCCCCCAACTGTCCTGATGAAAACCAGAATGCCCCTCCACAACCTCTGCTCTAATGGTACTCCACCTCTAGCTGTTCCTAGGGTATCCACCAACATGGGTAGCAAAGCTTGGTCTGCAGCTGCCCCTTTGCAGTGGAACAAACTACCGGCTGGACTCCATTCCATTCCATTGACACACTCTCCAGTTTCAAGTCCTGCCTTAAAGTCTGGTTTCTGGCAAACTCATTCTGCCGCTGCTCCCTGGGGTCTGACACCAATCCACACTAGTCAACTCCCCAGCCCAGGGATTACCCACCTACCCACACTAGTCAACTCCCCTGCCTACAACTGTTATATTGTATTTTTCACAGTAATATTTGACTTCCTTGCCTGTATATACTGTATATATATTTTTTACTGAGTATTCTGGGTATTACTTGCTCACTGGACGATGCAGTCACACATTGTACACTGTGCCTATGATTTGTTTGTTTTGTACCAAATCTCCTTATGTCCGATATTGATACCTTGTATTCACTGTTCTGTAATGGACCTATGCATCAAACCTGTATATTGTGCTTACTATTGTTGCTTGTATCAAATCTGTTTCATGTGTATTACTGTTACCTTGTACTCCACTGTCACCCTGCGCCATGCTGCCTGAAAACGGTCCCTGGGATCAGTGCACTCACCCGGTTATCAAAGTCATAAGTAAATAAATAAATTATATATTTTATTTTAATTTTTTTATTTATTTCAGTTTGGGATCAATACATTTGAGTCAAGGACTCATTTTCAAAGATTCCAGGTCAGTCAAATGCAGTACATAGCAAACAAATACAGACAGTATTAATAGGTGGCATATCACATAGTACAGATAACTACATCAAGTAATTGCACAGGTGTACAATAACACATCATCTAGGAGTTACAAATACAATGAGCTATTACATTTCAACTGGCAGCACAATGTGTGTGTGGTCTAAGTTCTTGGAGGTGCTGGGTACACTTTAGGGGTGGGAGTCCTGTCTACACAGGGAAAAGAGCTGGAGTCAGTAATAGACCTTAGTGAGGGAACATGGGGTCAGGGGTGTGGGAGGAGGAGCAGCCAGATGCAGGATTTGTCATTAGTTAGTATCATAGATAATGCTATAAAAATTTAGCCAGAGGGACTCAGTTAGAGGAATGTAGTCAGAAGGAGGAGTGAGCTCATGTAGATAGGGAGGGTAGCGGTGATGGGGGTTAAGAGAGGGGGGTGTGAGGTAGAGTTTACCTATGCCAAATTGACAACACCATTGTTGAAGTTCAGCATAGTGAGAGCCTCAATGTCGACAGGCGAAATTTCACCTGTCCGACATTGAAGTGTTTCTCTCGGGGGGCTGTGCCCCAAACCCCCTATGCAGGTGGCTGCACACCACACACCCCTTCTAAAAGATTATCAACTCTGAGTCAGAGTTTATTTGAAGGGGGGGTGACACACGGTGAAAGGGTGAAATTTCACCCTCAGGTCCCTCACAGTGACAATTTCGAAACCTGTCAAAATTGTCACTGTGGGGAATTTCATTGTAACTGTTTCGATGTGTGGTCAGCACACCATGAGGTAGTACCTATGTGTAGAAGAGTAGTGGGGGAGGGAGGGGTTGAGAGTGGGGGTAGGGGGATGAGGGACAGAGGAGGTTGAAGGGTTGGTTGGAGTGGGAGAGGGTGGAGTTGGAACCGGCAGTGCACAATATTGTGACTAGGTAAGGCATTGACAGACCTTGTCCAATTCTAAGTGGGAACAGAGCCCAGTTTTGAAGTGGCTGAGCTTGGCACATTCAGTGAGGGTTGTAGGTAACTCATTGCATCACCTGGGACCCTGGGAGGGAAGTGATTTCTGGGCCAGTTTTGTATGTTTAAATGGTACCTGGAGACCCCCTTTAGCTGCACTTCTAGCTTGTTTAGAGGGTTGTGCCTGCTTAAATAGTCTGCTCGTTGACTCAGGCATCAGTCCTAGCAATGGTTTTTTTACCAGCATGCAGGTCTGGTATTGAGCTCTGAGGTGGAGCGGGAGCTACTCAGTCTGCTCATAATGGTCACGTGTGTGATTCAAGAGGTCAGCACCTAGAGTCAGATGACATGCCTTATTAAGGAGAGTTTTTACTCTTTTGAGTGCGGTGTCAGAGCCAGCCCCATATATAGGTAGGCCGTAGTCGATGGAGGATAGGACTGAGCAGCTTGTGGTGAGTTTCAGGGCTGCAGATGTCATTGAGTGCCTGTGATGGTAAAGAAGAGTGAGTCGTCTAAGTGCACATCGGGGTACTGAAATGTGTAAACTTGTTCCAAGGTATCTCCCTCATAGGTCCGTATTTGTAAGGGGCTGAATTTCTTTTTGTTCTGAGGAACAGCAAATAACAACAATTTGTTTTTTTATGGTTGAGCAGTAGTTTGTTTTGAGAGAACCAAGATTCAAGTTTGAGGAAGATGTCCTGCAACCCAGTAGCGATAGCGGATTGATCCCTGTCAGATGCAGAAATGACGGCATTGTCAGCATATAGTATGATATTGTACCAGGCAGACAGAGGGAAGGGTATTTATGAAGAGGCTAGAGAAGAGTGGGCCAAGGATGGATCCTCGTGGGACTCCTAGGCTCACTGTTTTGGGTTCTGAGAGTATACCATCTATCTTGACACGTTGTGTTCCATGGGAGAGGTAGCTCTCAAACCAGCCCACAGTGTCTGGGGATAAGCCAGTTGACAGCAAGCTGCTGAGGAGTGGGTGATGATTAATGGTGCTAAATGCCTTGGTGAGGGTTATAAATATAGACCCCACAGTCAGTCTGTTATCCAAGGCATCATAAAGCTGGGAGGTGTAGCCAACTAGAGCGCTGAGGGTAGAGTGTTTTTTTCAGAAACCATGTTGCTGTGGACTGAGGAGGTTGTACTTTTCCAAGTATTCAGTGAGTTGGTCAGAGACCACCCTCTCCAGAGCCTTGGGGGGAGTATAGATATAGGTCTGTAGTTACATGTGTTTGTTCTGTCACCAGCTTTGAAGACAGGGGGTGACAAGAGCCAGCTTCCAGCTGTTGGGGAACACATCAGATCTTAGGGAAGCATTAAACACCTTGGTGAGTGGGGTGGCTAACTTGTCCAGGGTTACGGTGACCAGATTCATATCGACTTGGTCACACCCCATCCTGGTCTTACCAAGGACCTGCTGGATGTATTTGATGGTTTCAGATACTGTGATCTGTCTGAAATAGAAAGGCGGTATTCCATTGCTAGTTGAAGGGGGGGTATGTGGGCCGGGGGTTTAATCTGCTGGAGGTGTGAGGTAATCACTTGGTAGCACACCTGTGAGGTCCGTAAAGGCAGCATTGAATGCATTTGCAATGTCTAGGGGTTCCTGTAGTGTCTCTGATGCAGTTGTTATCAGGTCTGGTAGTGCCCTGGGATCCTTACCCATTAGTGATTTTATGGAGTTCCAGAAATACTTTCCAGAACCCCAGCTTTTGTTAAGAAGATCCATATAATAATTGGCTTTAGCAAGGCAAATGAGCCTAATGCAGTTATTTCTGGCTGCCTTGTAGGTGAGGAGGTCAGCTTGCTTTCCAGACACCTTGACCATGTGCCACAGGTTGTCCCTATGATGCATGAGCTCAGTCAGGGATCCTGAGAGCCACAGGTTAATGTTCCCTTTACTTTTTGGGTTTTGAAAGGGGCAACGATATCGCAGGCTCATGTGAAGGTCATGAGGAAGTAATCCAAAGCTTGATTGCCATCCTTAGCTCTGTCGAGCAGAGACCAGTCAGCGTGATTCAGGAATAGCTTGCAGGTGTCCAGGAGCCCGGTTCTCAGGGTGTGGTTTCTGGAGACCTTTGGTGGGCACTTAGTAAACTTATTAGTCCAAGTGCACATGGCTGGGGAATGGTCACTGAGGCTATCAGGCAGTACAGATACTTCAGAGATGTGTTCCAGGTGGGAGGAAAGGAGCCAATTGATAAGGGTGCTTGTGCTGGTTCGGTAGTTTTGCCTAGTAGAGTGACTGACCAGCTGGGTGAGGTAGAGGCCAGTTATCTTGTCTATGGTAGAGTTCTCACCCTTGGAGTGCCAGTTAATGTTAAAGTCGCTGACAATAACCTGCTCCCAACTTTTCCCCAGTTGTTATTGATTTTTGATGAACTGCGAGTAGGAGGACTTTGTTTTGTTGGCCTATGGACAGTTTCACATTTAGAATTTGAGCATCCTTAGTGTGCAGACTAGTGCCTGGGCTTTTAAATCACTTCTGAGGTAGACTAAGCAACCCCTCCCCCATTTGGACAATCTGTCCTGCCTGAAGGAAGTGTATCCATATACTTTTACATAACACAGCGTACAGGATAATAAATATTTATGCCCAACAGATGAAGGCATTACAAATAGAATTACTCAAAAGTATGCAACCATATTTGCACACAACGAAACATGTACTATTTGTGGGAGATTTTATTTTATTTTTAAGAAGTAATCAGAATTACAACCCTTTGAGTCAGGGACTCATTTACAAAGGCTCCTGGTCAGGAAAACAAATACATCAATAGCAAGCAACAGAAAACAAAGTAAATTAACTCAAATAAAAGCAAACAGTCAAAATTAAGGGCTGGTTACGAAGGCTCCACGTCAAGGTAAATTAGCAATAATAAACAGACATAAACAATAATGTGGGCTATAATGAGTCAAATGAAGGGCAGAGTCAAAAATAGGCAGACTGAGAGGAGTTAAGGCATGGCAAACTCAGCCAGGGCACTCACAGTGGCGAGAGGAGAGGAGGTGGTTCTTGAGAGCAGTTTTAAAAGGCCCCAGTCTTGGTAGGGAGGTGATAGCTACAGGCAGGGAATTGTATCAGGACGGGGCATGGTAACAGAATGACCGCTGTGCAAGGGAGGTCCTAACTCTAAGGACTTTCAGAGGGGAGCAGACAGCAATGTGGGTACAGAGGGAGGGTGTAGATTGGCTTATGATGGAAGACAGACCAGGGGGAGTCAAACCTGCAGTAATTTTTTTGATCAAGAGGCAAGATTGATAGATAAACCTTTCCTCCAGATTAAGGAAGTTAGAGAGGGAATACAGTGTGCAAGTATGGGAAAGATGTGGAGAACCTGTAAGCAGCCAGCAGGCCTTATTAAGGGATAGCTTAATTTTGTGCAGAGCAGTGTTGTCAGCAGCACCATAAATAAGCAGATCATAGTCCATGAAGGACAGTACTAAGGATGACATGGCCAGCCTTAGTGCTTCAGTGGGGAGACAGTCACAGTGGTGATACAGTATGCCTGTCCTAGAGATGATGGCAGAGCAAAGGGAGTGGATGTGGTCGTGAAAGGATAGGGAGGGATAAAGGAGAATGCCGAGATATTTGAAGGAGGAGGTCTGTTCAAGGGGGAAGAGGGTACTAGATAAAACCCGGAGTGGATAATCTTTACGTTTACTCTGGTTATGTGCAAAAAGCATGGTTTTAGTTTTGTTTAAGTTCAAAACCAGCCTGTGGTCAGAGAACCAGCATTCAGCCTGGATGAAGGAGTCCTGCAGGGAGTTTTGTAGGAGGAGAGGGTCAGCGCGTAAGTCAAACAGGACAGTGTCGTCTGCATAAAGTAGAAGGTTTCCATTACAAGCAGAGGGGAGAGAATTTAGATAAAGGCTGAAAAGCAAGGGCCCTAGGACGGAGCCCTGGGAAACAATGGAACAAACCTGTTGGGGGCAGGAGATGGTAGACCCGATTTTGACACACTGGGTGCAGGAGGAAAGATAGCTGGAGAACCAATTCAACACACCCTGTGAGAGGCCGAGGGGTTGGAGAGAAGAGAGGAGAAGGGAGTGATGGACAGTGTCGAAAGCTTTTGACAAGTCAATGAAGACAGAGTCAGCAACATGACCTTTGTCAACAGCAGTGTGAAGGAAATTGGAGAATTTAATAAGTGTGGTAGTGGTGCTGTGTGCACAATAAAAACCGTGTTGTTCATGGCAGAGGAGGTTATAGGTGGAGAGGTAGTCAGACAGCTGACCAGTCACAATTTTTTCCAGAGCCTTGGAGAGAGGGGAGAGGATGGAGATCAAGCGATAGTTGCTGGGGGGAGGTCCGGTCACCAGATCTATGAAGAGGGTTGATCACTGCTGTTTTCCAGGCAAGGGGGAATTGACTGAGGCAGAGGGAGCTGTTCAGCAATTTGGCAAGGGGGCTGAGAACAGCATCTAGGATGCTTTTAAGCAGTTTGGTGTCAAGGGAGTCACTGTTATGACCCATGCCCTTAAATGGTCTGAGCAGGTAGGGCCTTGCTTCATGAGGGGAGAGGGCTTTGAAGTAGAATGGGGGATAAGCAACTGGATCGGAGGAGGGGGATGGGACTGGGTCAAAAAATTTTTTGGGGAGGACAGCTGAGAGGTCAGAGAAGGAACTATTAAAGCAGTCAACAATGGCCATAAAATCAGTAGACAAGGCACCGTTAACAAAGAGATGGGCGGGGGGGGGTTACAGCTTTGCGATTAAGTTCCTTGATCTTGTTCCAGAAATTACGGGATGAGCCCCAGGAAGAGGCAAGGGTGGACCTGTAGTGTTCAGCCTTGGCTTTACGGATAGCCCAGGTACATTTATTTCTAGCAGTATGGTAAGCTTGCCTGTCCGCATTCCTACTGGATTCAACAGACCTGTGCCAAAGGTTGTCTCTGTGGCACATGAGACCAAGCAGAGATGGAGTGAGCCAGGGAGATTCATGGTCCTTGGAGACAAGTTTGTAAAAGGGAGCAAAGGTGTTGCAGGCCTTGTTAAAAACCTGGATAAAATAGAGAAGTGCGGAGTCAATGTCAGGGGCATGATCAATGGGGGACCAGTCACAACCAGCAAGGTACTTTTTTAGTTGGGCAACTTTATCAGGGTGTAAGAAACGATGAGTGGACAGTTTGGGTTGATGCTTAGGCCACATGCACGACCAGGAGAAAGTGATAAGGGAGTGATCACTGAGCACATCAGGAAGCACAGCAAGGTTGGAGATCTTGTGGGGTTTGTTGGATAGAACAAGATCCACTAAGGTAGAGGTACCAGTAACCAGGTTAGATCTGGTGGGCAGAGTAACAAGCTGAGTAAGGTCTAGGGTGGCAGCGGCATCCCTAGCCTGGGAGGCAGAGTCTGCAAGCCAGTTAATGTTTAGGTCACCAAGTAATATTTGCTCCATCTTGAGGGGCAAGGAGGTAAGATGACCAATGAGGGATTGGAAGGCAAGGTGTTGGTGCCTAGGAGGAATGTAGGATGCAGTAAGATATAAAGGGGCTCTAGCAGGGTCAGGGTAAGTTTGAATAAGATGGCTTGGGTGCCGTGACTGAGCTGAATCTGGAATAATTGATGGACAAGTAATATAAATATAAATTAGGCACCTGCAGGCCACCCACTCCCTGGTACGGGAAAGGGAAAGGGGGAATTGTTTAACCAGGAAAGGCACACTAAGCCGGAGCTTGTTTCCAGGTGCGACCTGGGAGCACAAGGAAATTAAGTGACTTGCTCAGGGTCACACAATATGCAAGTGGAAGCTGTGGGATTCAAACCCAGGTCTTGTCTGCTGGATGTCACCAGATTTGCAGCTCAGAGCCTTAGACCTCTGTGCTATACTGCCTCCCTAGCTATGCTGAAGCTTGAAAAGAGCTCTCCGGGGGTCTTGCTGCACCATAAAAATGAAGATATAATTATGTCAATATGGAAGAACAAGGATTTCAGAAGAAAGTAATTATACATCTGTAACGGGTATAAGAGGCGGGGCAAGACTCATTTTCTCAATATTCAAAAGGCCCCCGATGGAAATGGGCAGGAGGGACTAGTGATCTAAGTCAAGTTTAAGGCAAGCAACAACTGTATCAAGATTATATTGCTTCATCCTAGTTGGGAACTAGGTGAGGTACATTCCCAAGTATTTCAATTTGTCCTTGACCCAAACAAAACCCAAATGTTCTATGTCAGTCCATAAAGTGCCAATGTTAAGTAGCATGGCCTCCATTTTAGCTAAATTTAATTTGTAATTGGATAACCCTCCAAAATCCTTAATGATGTCCAGGGCACCGGGCAAGGAGAAGTAACATGTAGAAGGATGTCATCCACATAAACAGAAAGTTTATACTGATATGGTCCTCTATTTTTTCCTGAAACCCTATTGTATTTTATTTCTTTGTATTTTAATTTTGTAATGGTTTTAATGAGCTTTTACTATGTCTTAATTAACTGCTGTCTGTTCTTGCTTATATACGGTGCCCAGAGCCTCCGGGAGTGGAAGCCTTATAAATAAAGTTGCCTTGCCTTGCCTAGAGATGCCGGAGACATGAGGAGTGGTATTAATTTTCCTGATCAGGGGTTCGAGAAACAAATTAAAGAGAAAGGGTGAAAGTGGACAGCCTTGCCTGGTACCCTGGTGTAGATTAAAGGGGGCAGACAAAATACCATTACACAAAATGCAGACCGAAGAGTGGGTATAAAGTACTTTCACCCACTGAATACAGTTTGGGGGAATATGGAATTTAGGCAATAAATTGAACAGGTAGTCCCAGGAAACCTTATCAAAGGCTTTCTCTGTGTCCAGGGACGCCAAAACCGAAGGGACACCGGAGCCACTGGATGCAGAGATTAAGTGGGATAACTTCCACAAATGGTACTCGGAAAGCCTACCGGCCACAAAGCTGACCTACTCTTGACTAATGAGGGAGTGCCAAACATAGTTCAACCTGCTGGCCAACATCTTCACAAGAATCTTAAGATCCACATTAATTAGAGATATTGGTCAATAGTTTTAAACCAATAAAGGATCCCTGCCAAGTTTTGGAAGTACCACAATAATGGCTTCTGTAAAAGAAATATCAGAAAGGCCCTGTTGAAAAATGTAATTAAAAGTGTTAAGAAGTGTAGGGGCTAACATCTGTTTGAAGACTTTGTAGAAATTAGAGGTATAGTCATCTGGGTCTGGGGATTTGTCAGGAGGAAGGGCGTCAATAGCCTCAAAAACTTCCAATAATGTCAAGAGAGCCTGTAATAATTCTATCTGAGGTTGGTCCAAATGGGGCAAATGAATATCCTGCAAAAAGGTTTCAAAGTGGTCCAAGCAGAAGGGGACAGAGGGCAGATTATACAGCGGCAGGTAGTACTCCTGGAATGGGAATCAATTTCCCGAGGGGAAGTAATAAGTTGATCAGAGAATTTACAGAGAGAGGAGACTATTCTGTCCCAGGTCTGCACTTGCAGACACAGGGCAAGAAGCTTTCCTGCTTTCTGTACTTGATTGACATATTTAATCTTAGAATGTAGAATAGAATGTTCTACCTTTTCACCCAATAGGGAGTGGTAACATGACCGAAGAGTTTCGGGGCGTTCCCAGTCAAAGGGAGAAGAGGTTGGAGAGATACACCTTTCCAGCACTCTGATCTGATCCAAAAGGGAGAACATCTCTTGGAAAGCAGATTTTTTCCTATTAGAGGGTAAACAAGTAATTTAACCCCTTAGGGAGCATTTCAGAATACCCCATAAAAGGTCTAACCTGTGCATGGAGGAAGAATTCATCTTCAAAAAAGAGGATATAAAGGTTTGGAGATGTTTAACCAGATAATCCGATTAGGCATTAAATCTCCAAACCTTATCCCTGTCTGGTAAGGAGGAGAGAGACAAATAGAGCAAAGTGGGATGATGATCCGAAATAACTTTAGCCAGGTAATGATATGACAATACACTGGGAAGGTGCTCAATCCCCAACATAAAGTAGTTAATCCTGCAAAGAGTATTATGGGGACACGAATGAAAGGAAAACTCCCACTGGACAGGGTGGAGGGCCCGCCAGGGATCCAAAAGGCCCAGAGAGTCCATCATATCGTGGAGTGCTAGTTGTGCAGGGGAGAGGGAATGATGACTTGAACTCAATCTATCAAGGCTGTTACAGTAAACCAAGTTCCAATCTCCCCCAAGAAGTATGGGTAAGGAAGTCCAGGGTGCTAAATGAGCCATTAATGTGGTAAAGAAATGGGATCCTCAGCCGTAGGGCCATAAATAGCACCTAATATAACTTCTGAGTAGTGAAGTAGGGCCTGTAAAAGTAGAAACCTACCCTGAGGATCCGCAGTTTCTTGAAGCAGCCGGAAGTGCACCCTCCAAACCACAAGTATGGCCACACTTCTTTTATGTGAGTCAACACCAGTTCCAAAAGCCTGCCCCACCTCTGAACACCTAAACTGGAGGACCTGGGATGGAATCAAGTTGGTCTCTTGCAAAAAGGCGACGTCCACCTCGAGTTTATGAAGGTGAAGCAGAACCTTGACTCTTTGTAGGGGACTGGGCATCTTTCACATTCCAGGAACAAAACTTAAAAGTTGATGTCACAACATCCAAGAGCAAATGTTAAAAACAACCCCCATTGTATGAAAAATCAAGATAATCAGTCCCTTAAATAAGTTGTAGTCCTCTGGTGGTGACACCCCCCAACCCCCCAGGAAAACAAAAAAAGAAACCCAAGGCAAGAAATTAAAGTCCATAACCTCTAAAACTCCTGTACTCCCTCCTCCCTCCCTCCCTCCCTCCCTCTCACCTAAAACCCAAACAGTCATGAACAAATGAATCAACCAAAACCATTCTTGTAGGTATAAAGCCCAACACAACACAACCATCCCCCAAACTCCCCACCCTTATAAACATAAACAAGCTCCAAAGTCTGAAGCATGTAAATCCCATTCCCCTCTACACACCCCCAACCCACCACTGCAAACTGGCTGGCATATCCATAAAGTGTGTACCGATAGTCCCCTAAATCTGATCGCTGGTTGAACCACCCCAACCCCCCTGAATACAAGAAGAGAAAATACTTCTAAACAGTGTCCAATAATAAAGTTGGGAACCAAATTCCCCCCATAATAACAAACCCAAACAAGAACAACCCTAAACCTCTTGCCAGGACATAGGGGACATACCACAGAAACCACAAAGTGTAACTATCCCACTGCCAAGCAGCAGAGGGATACCCCCAACCCAGCTCATGATGTCCATCCCCTGAAGCAGTATAATCACCCCTTCCCCCGCCCCCACTCTAAAAAAGAACTATATGTAAAATATTGCAACAATACCACAGGAAAACATCCAAGTATTGCAGCCTGTGCAAATGACCCCCCAACAAAACATAGAGGTAACGCCTTAGCCATGATGACCATAATGCCAGCCATCTCCTATACAACTACAATATATAACAACCAATGTGGGATCAAAAACAATGAGGAACACTACATGTATATGGATTGATCATTATAAAAAAGAAGGAAAAAAAACACTTAGGGTACTGATCCTACAGTTCAAAAAGCCAAAAGCTTGGAATGCTTCCCAACAAAGAGCTATACTGCTGGAGCATATAATAGCACCAGCACCAGTGGAGGAGGTATTCAGTCCAAGGGTGGCTGCACAATATTAAATAACAGGAAAGGCACCACTATACCCGCTAAATGTACACTAGAAACAAAGGCATGTGGAGCAAATCCACAGAAACAATGAACTACAGCCAGCCCTCCGAAGGAAGGTCTAGTCCAGTGAAGCTCCATAGAACTCATGGAGAAAAAAAAAACTAAAAACATCTGGATCAAGGAGATTAAAGTAGCTGATGAAGAAGGAATGCAGGAGAACCAGTGATGTACTGTATACGATGCCCCTACATCAAAAGCCAGTTTGCATACCTGAATGTCCAAGATGTTGGGGGTAGAATCACTCAGCAGACCTTCTGAAGCTACCAGAAACAAAGGACCAAAAGCAGATAAGCATGCATGTCCTGCAGGCTGATAATCTTGGCAATCCTTATGCGCCATCATATAGAGCATTCGAACAGTATCGCTGGTTCGATAAGAAGCCACTTCCCTCTAGTCAAAGCCGGAAATCAGGGAAAGGCATCCATATCCAGGCCCTGGAATCCTTAATAAAAAAAAAGGATAAAGAGCAGTCCCCAGTGAGGTCAGAGCCAAGAATGGCCATCTGGAGAACTAAAAAGAAATAACGGGAAGCCAGGCACAAAGTCTGCCAGGCAAGCCACCGATCAATCCCAGTAAGTGAATCAAGTCAGAGCTGGAAAAACATAGCATTAGTAGTGCAACAGCAGAATCTCCCAATTAGAGATGACATCAGGAGATAGGGATCAACGCTCCTTGTAGAGGTCAGGAAGCACTTTTTTCAGTTCTGGGAGAGGCTTTCTCAGCTGAGTCGTAAGTAAGCCAGGATCCATGGTGGAAAACTGACAGCCGGGCTGGGTAGGCAACCTTAAAGTGGACCCCAGCAGCAATACGTTTTGCAATACATTTTGTCACAAGAGGGTGGTATGTGGCCTGCTTTTGTCTGTTAGCCATGGAAAGGTCCTTTGTTATCCAAAGTTTAACTCCTTCCCACAGTATCTCCCAGAGCTCCCTTGTCTTCATCAAAACATGTTATTTATCTAGATAGTTCAACAACTTTAATATAAAGGGACGAGGCGGGAGCCTTCTGCCGATCTAGGACGTAGAGTGCAATGGGCCCTTTCAATGATGTAGACTAGATTGTTTGGGGATGGACCAGCAATCTTGGCCAGCAGCTTTTGGGAGAAAAAGCACAGGTGTGATACCTTCCGCATCTTCTGGAAGGCCGAAAATAACTATATCATTTTGATGACTTTGGCCTTCCAGATCTTCCAGTTTCACCTCCATTTTAGTGATCTTCTGCTGGAGGGAAATAATATTAGATTCAACCCTATCACACCAATGTTCCAAAAAAGAGGTACGGGCAGCTACATCCATGATCACTTGCATGACTTCACCAAGGTCCGCCCGCATAGATTTCAGCTCCCTTATGAGATCTTGTAGGGCCTACTTGAAGGGCTGGAATTCTTCCAGAAACTTGGTCTCCATTAAGAGGACAGGCACCGGGGTGGTAGTGGCAGCCTTTCCAGCTGCTGAGCTTGCACCCTTGGAGTGCTTTAAACTTTTGTGAGGGGTTTGTGGTGGTGTATGGTGAGGAGGCATGTGGTGCATTTCTGAATCCATCATTGCCACAATCTCACAAAAAGAGTTGGCTGGCAGTATAGCCTAGAGGTTAGAGTAACGAGCTGTGAATGAGCTTGATACATCCAGCAGACAAGACCTGGGTTTGAATCTTACAACCTCCACTTGCATACTGTGTGACTCTGAGCAAGTCACTGAACCTCCCAGTGCTCCCATGTTGCCCCTGAAAAAAGGCACTTGTGCTAGTGGGCCTTACCAGGTTACCAAAGACTAAAATAAATAAAAAACAATAAAAAGAGTTGCACATCCAGGAATTTGGTGCCAGCAGAGAATCACAAACTTCCAGTAATGCTCTGATAAAGAAAAATAAACACAAAAGCTGCAATAAAAACAAATTAAACAGGTAAAATGGGAGCGTGGTAGAAGATCTGCTACTCAGAGATCTGCATCACGTGACTCCCCCAAATACACATTTTTTAAAGGGAAATTGTCAATTCGGAGAGGCATCAGGTTTACATAAAAAAAAACTTCCAATAGCAAAAGTAGACACCATACAAATAGAATCCTCAGATCATGCACTGATAGGAGTTTATATCTCTGATGCTTCAAGAACAGCAGTAGGAAAAGGAGTATGGTGTTTAAATTTATTTATTTATTTAGTTTTTGTTGACCGGGTAAGTGCACTAGACAAATCCTGCCTATTTTCAGGCACGACCTGGGGAAGGGGGATACAGATGAATGCCAAATGACTTTGAACCATATTAAGCTGTTGGTGGTATTTTTAGTGAATGAGGGAAATTTGGCCAGGACACCGGGGAAATTCTCCTACTCTTTTCGATAAGTGCCATGGGATCTTTAACATCCACCTGAACTACCACCAATCCAGGCAGATGGGATCTCGGTTTAACATCTCATCCGAAAGACGGGCTTTATACAAGCTTATTACAGGATCCCAATGTTCTAAAAGAGCTTGATCAACTACTCGAAGCCAGAAAATCAGTATTGTGTTTATACAATACTATAATTAAATGGTGGGAGGATAGTAAAGCTTGTTTTAATGATTTTGTTTAAAACAACAACAGAACAAAGAGGGAAAGAAAAATACAAAACACATTTAGAACTCAGACAACAATTCCATAAACTACTTTCTCTGCAACCCACTCAAAAAACAGATTACACAGCACAAATTCCAGCCACAAGGAAAGAAATGTTTATGTACCAATATGATCGACATAAATCTTTAGAACAAGAAAAAAAATTCGGGACACAGGGAAAGCATTATCAGGTAAACCCCTTTGAAGGATGTAAAAAATGGGTTGTTCATAGGACAATTGAAAAACTAAAAAATAGCAGTAGACAGCCAGACTGGTGGTGCTGAGAGTTGAGGTGCTGGATGCCACACCTCGTACTACACTGGCGACCCACGTTCGGGAGCAGGCATGGGTCACCGGGGGTTTGCCAGGAGGAGGAGGAGGAGGATTGAGCATCCCAGGGACAGCTCTCCTCCTCCAGGGAGCATGGGTGGGGAAGACCACTGAGGTGCTGACTCCTAGCTGCGGCTGGGGGGCTGTGCAGCTTTAGGGCCAACAGAAGGGGACAGCAATGGTGGTGTTCCACGTGCAACATATGGAGGTGTGTGTTGCAGCATAATTGACGCCATTGCATGCTAGCGCCAGAGGGAGGCTATCACTACAAGGAAAAACCCCTCAGTGGCATGCTGGCTGCCCTGATGAAACCGCCATGGGCGCGCCCAAGTTAGCTCCCTCCTGTGCCCGCCCTCCAGGTCTCCCTGGTGGTGGGGTAAGTGCCCACTGTGAAGCGACCTGGGAAGGGCTATGGCGGGGGGGTGAGCTCTGGCCATGGCCGGGATGGGGGCCGTGAAGGTAGGCTGGATGGGGAAATCAAAAGTACAACCCCCCAGCTGAGGACATAAAATAATTAAAAAAAAAAATAGCAATATACAAATATTAACTGATACCAAATTGATACTAGATGAAATAGAAAAAAGTATAAAAAAGCAGTTTGGGACACCTAATTTTAGGAACAAATGTATGGAAGACATACAGTACTACAAGCAGCAAATGTACCACACATCCCTAAAAACCAAACCCATGTTTTAAATCAATACAATTGCACCAAATGAAATAGAAGAAGTAATAAAAGATATCAAATCAGGAGTAGCACCTGGGTTGGATGGACTACTCAGAGAATTTTATAAAATCACATGGAATACATTGAAAAAAAAACTAACAATATTTTATAATTCATTGTTGGAAGAAAATCAACTCCCTGAGGAACTGTGCAATATAAGGGACTACTAATCTCTTTGTATAAAAAAGGTGATAACAAAGAACTTACAGACTGGAGACCTACCGATCACATTATTAAATTCAGATTTTAAAATTATGGCAGAAATCTTAAGTAAAAGATTATCAGAAGTTTTAGGGCACATAATACACAGTGTACAGTTCTATTCAGTACCTGGTAGAAATATATCAGATGCTCCATTACTACTTAGAGAGATGTTGGATAAAAGTAAGCAAGGCATAACAGAAGGATTAATAATTTGCTTAGCTCAGACTAATGCCTTTAATGTGTTACGTGAATTTTTATGGTTATGTTTGGAAGAATATTAATTTCCTACAGAATTCATACAGTGGATTAAATTGTGTTATAGCTCTGCATATTTCCTACCCTATGAAAACAGATGGTGGAGAAAAAATGCTTTATCAAAAAAGGAGTCCAGCAAGGATACCCCCTTAGTCCCTTACTGTATATTCTAACAATAGAGCCTATGATAAGAATATTACAACAGTCCCCCAAGATATGTGGAATAAGTTATAAAATGTTTCTGAAGTAAAAGTAGTGGCATATGCAGATTACCTCTGCCTGTTAGTTAAAAATAGTGAAATAGGGACACTGGCCTGTGTATTAATAAAATAACTCTCGGCTGTAACAGGATACTAAATACATTTTCAAAAAAGTTCTTGTGTTATTTTAAACAAAACTGGAAATACAGACCAGACAGTAGCAGGCATTCCAATAGAAAATCAGCCTAACAAAACACTAGGGCCCACATTTTCAAAGGAGATGCATGGTGCATCTCGAGATGTGCTGGCGCATCCCATCAGATGCGTCGAAACACCATAGTCAAAAGACAGAGATGCGTCGTGCATCTCCGGATGTGCCAAAGTGCATCTATAATGTATGCAGCACATGTGGAGGGGGTATTCCCATGAATGTGCCATGCATCCCTATATTCTGCCAAAATGAGCAGCACAACAGTGGCGCATCCTGAAGATGTGCCACCCAAAGTTAGACATAAAAGAAACATGCCTAAATGCAATCCACCCACAGGCATCAAGATGCACTGCAATAGCAAAAGCTATGGACAGGTCTGCCTTTTTGATGGCTGCTGTCATGAGGGGGTGTGAGGAGACAGGAAGAACAACAATGTGGCCGAGGAAGGACCCGTAGGTGGTATGCCCAACAGAGACGGTACCGTGCCCATGTCACATTTGAACAGCTCAGTGACACAGAGATTGTGGGCTGGTACCCACTCAACAGGGCAATACTGAGACAGCTGTGTGAGCTGGTCCATGATGAACTGCAGGCACCAACACACAGGAGTCGTGCCATGTTGGTGGAAATGAAGGTGACAGCAGCAATGTGCCTGCTCACCACGGGCACCTTCAAGATTCCAGTTGGTGATACCACTGGTATCACACAGTCCGACACATCCCATCTCCTCAAACAGTTTCTCACCGCCCTGCTGCCACATGCTATTGAGTTCATCCCTTTCCCCAGCACACAGACAGAGCAGACAGAAACCATGCAGCACTTCCACAGGGTCGTACGCATGCCAGGCATGCTAGGGGGCCATTAACTGCACCTATGGGGCAATCCAGGCACCACCTGGCCCTGACGGTGACACCTACATCAACTAGAAGGGATGCCACTTTGCAAACTGCCAGGTGGTGTGCAGTGCCACAGGGTACATCACCAATGTCTGTGCCTTGCACCCTTGAAGTGCACATGATGCCAATATCTGGCATCGATTGACCCTGTGCTGCCAATTTGAGAGGGGGGAGATACCTAGTGGCCACCTAGTGTGTGAGTGGGGCAAAAATAATGCCCACACAACACACTCAGTGGCATACAACAGCTGGCAGCAGTACTAGTGGGGGGACAGGGAATGTGCACCGGCCAACAGGCATGGTGAACCATAGAACATGGGAGACCACTGCAGTGGGCCCCAAAGTCAGGTGGGGGGGCAAGTGCATGGGGTAGGGTAGGGCAGGGGACATACACAGCACACACAGATGGCAGGGCATGTGGCAGCAGCACATGGCCTAAGTCACACACAAAGGCCGAGACAGGGCAGAGTACCAGAGCTGGACAGGACAGTGGCAGGGAGGCTGCACAGGCAGGACTAGTGTACTGCAGGACAGGATAGAGGGTAGACATGCCGTGCCTGAACAAGAAGTGTGCATGCAACAGACATGGGCAGTAACAGGACAGGACTCGGGCAGTAATCTCTAAACTGCAGGACTGATATTGGAAAGCCACTTTGAGCTGCAGCAGCCATTTTTCCTATTTTCTGTCATTGTAGAAGTGGAGATAGACTAGAATTCAACAAGTATTGACTAAACTCTGCATTTTATTTCTGCATTTGCCCTGTTGCCTTAATTATTACTGTTACTCCCCTTTAAGTGACTAAGTGTGTTTAGGTATGTATTCAAGTAATTTTGTCCTGCCTGTCGCAGCCTAGCAGCCTAACTGTTGCTGTGAGATACCTTTCTGTACTTGGTGCAAGGAGTCCATATTAATTTGTGCTTCTGTGCTGTACCTTAATTCTGCCCTCACTCCCTGCCCAGCACAGCATTTTGTGGCTCAGTCCGCCACTCTATCACAAGCTGACCTCCACTGTTCCTTTGTCCTGTTCCCTCTCCTCCTCCCACCCCCCCCCACCTATTTTAATCGAAACTTTGTCCTTTGTCCTTCACAAAACAGAACCCCCGAGGAGTGGAGGTCGCGAGGGCGCTCCACAGCCCTCCCCCAAATCGCTGGAGGGAGTCCCCGAACCGCCAGCCAAGGTAAAGCCCAGTACAGCACTTGGAAGAGTCGCCAGCGTTTTGCCTGCTCTGCTCAAACTGCCTGTAGTGTGTTGGCGCCTTTTTCTATGTTTAAAAAAAAAAAAAATCACCAGTGGCGCAGTTAACTACCAGGACTCGGGCAGTAATCTCTAAACTGCAGGACTGATATTGGAAAGCCACTTCAAGCTGCAGCAGCCGTTTTTCCTATTTTCTGTCATTGTAGAAGTGCTAGCCCCGCCGAATGCTACTCGTTCGGCTCCCCACTGCCCCCACCACCACCCTTGGTCGGCACTCCAATTTATAGGCAGGCTTAGTCAGGTGACCTGCCGAAATAACCTATCAGCCCACTTTTCCAGCTGAAGGTTATACTAACCGAACACTAGTGGCAGCTGTAACATACCTCTCACTTTCTACATTTACAATGTTATCCCTACTATTAGCTGCCCTCCTGATTTCCAGGATCCCACAACTTGCTCTACAACCCCCCCCAGAGGCTCCTAAACCACACCATTATGACTTTTACACTATTCCTTCAGCTCTCAAAGATAACCGCAGACCCTGTACCTCCAACATCTCCCACACAAGCCAAATTGATCCCGTTGGCCTTTACTCACACATGCTCAAGTTAACCCACACACTTACACATGGTAAACACTGTACCTCACCTCTCCCCCCTCCAGACCTCAAGCCCCCACCACCCACGTAAGCCCCACCATCGTCCCCCTCACTTCCCTAACCCTTCTTTCCAGCTTAATTTCTAGTCTCCCAGTCCCCACCTCCAACACAAAAAGCCCTACACCCTACCAATCCCAGCGTCACTCATCCAAACTCTGCAGGTTGGCCCTCCTGCGACACACCTTTTTACTTCTCTTATTATCTGGCAATATCCACCCCAACCCAGTACCACCCTGCTCTATGGCCTCTCCAAAAAACCCACTGGGGTGTCTGCTGCTAGCTACCCTAAATATATGCAGCCTTCCTAAAAAACACACCCCTCTCCAAGGCTGGATTGCCCAGTATGCTCCGGATGTACTAGCCCTCTCTGAGACATGGCTTTCTGATAAAATTCCAGGTGATGCTGTCTCCCTCTGTAATTATGCCATCTTCCGGGCAGATAGGACCAGCAAGAGAGGTGGTGGCTGTGCAATTTATGTTAAATCCTCACTCAATGCCACAGAAGTTCATACCCCCACACCACAATACGGCGCCCAGATACTTACAGTAAAACTCAGTCTGGGTACCAAAACTCTCCATATTGTTTCGGCCTATATCCCCCCGAGAAACCAAAAACTCGCATTTGACTCTATCCTCCACATTATCTCCCACCTACCTAACACTAGTGAAATCATCTTAATGGGTGACTTCAACATCAACTGGTTATCCCCAGCCTCATCCAGCTACAAAGACGCTGCCCTCGCTTTTGATCTTACCCAACTAGTTACCTCCCCCACCAGAAGGGACAATAGATCCGGGAGTTCCACCCTTCTAGACCTCATCTTTACCAACAGGCCACGTAACCTCTCCAGTGCAACGGTGCTCCCTGACTCTATCAGTGACCACTCCCCGGTTACATGCTGGTGTTCGGGTAAATTGCCCCTTGCCCCTCCAAAAATCTCCTGGCAGTGAAGACTAAAAAGAGGAGGCATAAAGAACCTCAAAGCCCATCTAACTAACAGCAACTGGCTCTCCATTTACACCGCACAGTCAGTTGACCTTGCTCTCACCCATTTTATAACCACCTTCAACAAAGCCTGCGATATATTCGCTCCCCTCTCAAAGCAAGTTGTGAAAACCAGACCCACCCCCTGGATCACACCCTCACTACTAAACCTGCTAAAACAAAGGGACAACCTCTGGAACAAGGCCCTTGACTCCCAACGCACCCAGGATAGACAACTTTACTGGGAGGAACGCAATAAATGTACATGGGCCTTGCGGCAGGTGAAAGCTAATTTCTACCAACAAACCCTTACCTCCTCCTGGGGTGATGGAAAAACATTCTGGAACAACATAAAAGAACTCAGTGGTAAATCCTGCTCCCCACCCCACCCAACTTAATCTAAATGGGGATGTCACTCAGGATCCCTCCACTATCGCAGAAGCCCTTAACTCCACCTTCTCGGACCTCTCCCATATCCTCCCTCCTAATTTCTTCCACCCTTCTCCCATAACCTTATGTAATGTCAACTCGCCTCCCTTCCGGCTTCGAGTCATCCCCTGCAGCAAGGCAAAACACTGTATTACCAAAGCTATCTCCAATACCCATTACAGCAATGACTCCTAGATCTTAAACTCATTTGGCTCACCCTGGATGTCACATTACCCCACCTTATAAAAATTCTTAACCTCTCGCTATGCCTTGGTCAGTTCCCCTCAACCTGGAAGAGAGCCATAATCACTCCCATTCTGAACAGCGGTGACCCCACTAACACCAGCAACTATAGACCTATCTCAATACTTCCACCTCTCTCCAAAGCCCTGGAAAAAATAGTCTCTGACCAAATAACAGAACATCTGACTAAACATTACCTTCTCAGCCAGGAACAGCATGGTTTCCGGACTGGCCATAGTACCGTCACTGCACTTTCTGAGCTCACCTCGTTCATCCACGAGGCCCTTGACCAAGGCACAATCGCAGGGGCGATCTATGTGGATCTAACCAAGGCTTTTGACACGGTCAGTCATGAGCTACTGCTTTGTGTCCTCCCACAACTAAATTTGGTCACAGAGGCAACTGCCTGGTTCAAGGATTACCTCTCAGGCCGGTCACAGCAAGTCAGGATAAACACCACCATCTCCACCCCCAAAACAGTTTGCTCTGGGATCCCACAGGGGTCAATTCTTGGCTCACTGCTTTTCACCCTCTTTTTAAACTCTCTCCCTAAGGCATGCAGCGGTCATCTTCTACTCTACGCTGATGATGCGGTACTGTTTTGGAAACACCCCCAACTGAGTGCCCTCCAACAGGCCCTTCAGAGTTTTTTTTGGGAGCTAGAGAACTGGTTTACTGAACACCACCTAATCATCAACTATAATAAAACTAAGTCCATGATCTTTGCACATCGCCAAAGCCCACATAGTCAGTCGGCACTCCTAATTAAGAACACACTAGGTGCCCCACTGAAACACGTTACAAACTTTAAATTCCTGGGTATCACACTAGACACCTCCCTCTCCTACCAGAGTCACATCCAACTTCTCTCCTCCGCTGTCAACGCTAGAGTGGGCATCCTCTACAGACTCAAGCACTGCTTACCCGCCCAGGCCATGCAACTTGCAGTCACCTCCTCCATCCTCTCCCTAGTTGACTACGGGATTGTTATATACGGCTCTGCAGAACCCACCACACTTAGCAGTATAAACACTGCCTTGAATAAAGCCTGCAGCCTAGTTACAGGCAGTGACAGACTAACCCACACCTGCGATCTTTATACTTTGACTGGTTGACTAAACTTCCAACAAAGACTAAAGTACCACACCTGCATCCTCGCAAAAAAGATACATCTTCAGCTAGCCCCCGTCGGCCTTCTCCCCATAATCAGTGCAGCACCCGCGGAGTGCAATACAAGACTCATGACAAGCTCCTCATTCCTGTTCCCCTATGTAGAACATCCTCGGCAAAGATCCTTCCGCCACGAGCCCTCTCTGGCTCAATACGTTACCACCCTCACTCTCCCAGACCCACAACATCTCACTATTTAAAACAGGCCTCAAAGCTCAATTACTTGAGAGTGCAAAATGTGTCTGTGGCTAACATTGCCCACCCAATTATCTCCCAAATCCTCCTCATTCTCGACACAGGGTCTCTCTAGAACCAATGAATCAGCATCCTACAAGTCTCAGTCATGGGACTCCAAGATTGCTGCCTAATACCCTCACTGGTTAATTGAGTTAATTAAGTTCAAACCTGGACTGCTCTGTCAGTACTGTTACTGTAAATACTGCCTGTCTATGTATTTTGTTTACCCTCCACCCCCTGTAACAGACGTGGAGCCTTTGCAAAAGAGTCTGTGACTCAAAGGTTTGTAATTCTGATTGTATTCAATAAATAAAATAAATAAAATAAAATAAAAAAAAATAAAAATGTGGGGCATCCACTGGCATAACAGTGTGTGCATGGGTGGGAAGGGGAGAATGGCAACCAGGTGGACATACAGAAGCAGCAAAGAAAGGTAAGGGTGGTGGTATGCAAGATGCCCTGGGGATGCCTGCTGGAGACTAACGTACTGCATTCCCCCCCCAGGTGACAGTGCATACCCCTCTGGCCATGGCTGCTCACTCCCATATATCGGTCCTCATCTGAGGCAGAGGAATGCTACAATGAGGTACACACCGCGACACACAATATCCTCAAGTGTGTGTTCTGCATGCTAAAAATGAGATTCAGATGCCCGAACAGGTCAGGTGGCTCCTTCCAATGCAGCCCTTAGAAAGTCTGTGGTATATTCTTGGCCTGTTGCATGCTGCACAACATGGCCATGGACCATGGAATACTTGTGCAGGCACAGAAGGGCAACAGCTCAGAGGATGAGAAACCAACGGCAGGGGGTGGGCAGGCAACCCTTGACCAGAAGGACCCACAGTGGGCCGTTAGGGCATGACAGCACAGGGACACAATCAATCAATCAATCAATCAAATTTTTATTTCTACAGCACAATTCTCAAAGTATCAAGGCGCTTTGACAGATAAATTAAAATCAGATAAAAACTCCTAAATAAATACAATATAGTACAAGTATAGTGCTTAACAGCTGTCTGACTGAAATTCAGGCCTGGATGAATGTGAGCTGGCTAAGATTGAACCCTGAAAAAACTGAGGTGTTGGTTGTGAACCCGGGTCATCGTGAGGCGGGTATGTTGGCAGGTTCACCTTTGGGTTTGTGGCTTGGAGGTGTCCAGCTAGCTACCTCAGACTGGGTGCGGAACCTGGGCGTTATGTTTGATGACTGTCTGACCCTAAAATCACAGGTGTCAGCAGTTGTTAAAACCTCTTTTTACCATCTGAGAAATATCGCCCGGGTGAAACATCTGGTTCCTTCCGATGATCTTCCAACATTGGTTCACGCCTGCGTTACCTCCTGCCTTGACTACTGCAATGCCCTTCACCGAGGGCTGCCCGGGGTTAAGATCCGCCGCTTACAGCTAGTGCAGAACGTGGCAGCCAGGCTTTTGACTGGTGCTTTTAAGAGCCAGTCATATGATGCCTGTGCTCCGTGGTCTGCACTGGCTGCTGATGATGACGGATCACCTTTAGGTGCTTTGTTAACCTTTAAGGCCCCTACCGCGACCAGGGACCGAGTTACCTGAAAGATCTCCTTTGCCCCTACTGTCCCCTCCGTCCTCTCCAATCCACCGATGAGGGATTGCTAGAGGTTCCCAGGGTACGTTTGCAGACATCGGGACCAAGGACATTTAGCTTTGTTGCTCCATCCCTGTGGAACTCTCTACCTCATCGGGTACAAGATTGCTTAACCGTCCAGAGTTTTAAAATTGCTTTAAAAACTTATCTTTTTAACCTGGCTTTTGTTGATTGAGGTGGTTAATTTAGTTTGTTATGCTGCTATTATACTGTTTTCTGTTGGAATTTATATGTTTGTTTATAATAATTTATTTTATTTTATGTATTTTATTGTACAGGCACCTTGGTTTTAGAAAGGCGCCTTATATAAATAAAACTGATATGATATGATATGATATGATATGATATGATATGATATGATTATCAACACATAACTTCATACAGATACTGAGAATGCAAGATTAAGAAGATGTGTTTTTAATGCAGAATTAAAGCGCTCCACGGTCAGGGACTCCCTTATCCAATGAGGTAGAGAGTTCCACAGGGTTGGGGCCTCAAATGGGCTCCAGAGGTCTTTAAATGGACACTGGGAACCTCCAGCAATCTCTCATTGGCAGAGCGGAGTGGGTGGAGTGGGCAGTAGGGACAGAGAAGCTCTTGCAGGTAGCATGGCCTCTGTCTGTGTAGGGTTTTATAGGTCAGTAAGCTGACCTTGAAGGTGATCTGCCACTGAATAGGCAGCCAGTGCAGGCTACACAGCACAGGTGTGACATGGCTAGATTGTGAAAGACCAGTCAACAGCCTGGCCTCCACATTCTGCACCAGCTGCAAGCAGTGAAAATCAACCCCCGGTAGCCCTAGGTGCAGGGAGTTGTAGTAGTCAAGGCGAGAGGTCACAAAGGCGTGGACCATCATTGGAAGATTGTCAGGTGGAACCAGGTGCTTAATCCAGGTGACATTCCTCAGATGAGAAAACGAGGTCTTGACGATGGACAACACCTGAGATTTAAGTGTCAATCCGTCATCAAGAATAATGCCCAGATTTCACACCCGTTCAGAGGCCATCAGCTGACTGCCTCCAAGCCTAAGCCCAGATGGCTGCCCTGCCAAAAGTCTCTCTGCCCTATGACCTGGGTCCACCATCAAAACCTCAGTCTTGTCCAGATTCAACCTCAACCAAATGGAACTCATCCAGTCCTGGATCTCCTAGAGGCAGTTGTTAAATACAGAGAAGGCACCCGCATGTTCAGGCACAAAGGACATGTATAGCTGAATATCACCTGCAAAGCAGTGAAAACTCAGCCAATACCACCTTACAGTATCTCCCAATGGCAGCATGTACACCGCAAACAACATAGGTGATAGAATAGAGCCCTGCGGTACCCCACAAGGTAGGGAGAAGGTGCTAGAGGAATAAATCCCTGACATCACTCTCTGAAACCTGCCCATGAGGAAAGACTGAAACCATCTGAGGACTGCACCAGACAGTCCACAGATCAGCCGCAGGTGCTCTAACAACACACCATGGTCCACAGTGCCAAATGCTACAGAGAGATCAAGAAGTACGAAGATGGAATGGCTCTTCTGATCTCTTGCTATCAGGAGATCACTGAGCACCTGAACTAGGGCTGTCTCAGTAATCTGTCTCTTCTGAAATCCGGACTGAAGAGGATCATAGATATCGTGGATGTTAAGATGATCATCCAGTTACTGCATGACCACCTTCTCAATAACCTTACTCACAAAGGGAAGGTTATAGACAGATGAATCCAAGAGTTAGACAGTGCAATACCTCGAGCGGGTGCTCACAACGTGAGGTGCAAACCTCTAATTAGAAACATAAAGCTATGAAAAATTCCAGGACCCCTTTGAAGGCATTGAGCCGAAGCGCAGGGGTCCTGGAATTTTTCATGGATTAAAAACATTTGCATCTAATTTTTCCACGTTCCTGAGTGCTCATTTTCTTGGATTTAAGGTTATAGACAGGCCTGTAGTTAGCGAGACAGTCTGGGTTCAAAGAGGGTTTCTTAAGGAGGGGTTTAACAGCCGCCTCCTTCAGGGTATCTGGAAACACACCTGTCTCTAAGGAATTCCAGACAGTCTCAGCTAGGACCAGGCCAGTGACCTCAATGCACCCCACAAGGAGGTGCGTTGGACCCAGGTCCAAACTACAGCAGGTTGGCCACATACTCTGGAAGACCCTCACAATATCCCTGATCTCCAGCCTGTCAAAGTCGGATCAGGCAAATCGAGGCTCTGTAACCTCCCACTGATCACCACCACCCCCATTGGAATGGGTTGCATGGATCTCAGACCTGATGTCAACAACCTTATCTGCAAAGAATCGAGCAAACTCATCACACTTCTCTTGTGAAAATGCTCTCCGAGACTGCAGACAGGCTGGATTGCATAGTCTGTCTACTGTTCTGAAGAGCTGAGCTGGTCAATTCTGTGAGGCAGCGATCTCGCTGGACAGGAACTCTGCCTTCTTACGGGAGATAGCTGATTGATAGACCTTATAATGGACCATCAATCTAAGTCTGTCGGCATCTAGGCCCGATTTCTGCCAACACCATTTCATCCTTCGTCCAACTCTCCTCAACTCCCCCAAGGTCTTATCAAACCAAGGGGACCGAGGGCGAAGGGTGAGAGGATGAACACAGACAGGAGCTATGGAATCCAGACCCTCAGCCACAGCCTTATTATAGGCCAATAACAGATTATCTGGATCCAAGCTTGCACTCAGAAGACCCGATAGGTCCAACACCACCATCAGACCATCTGGGGTCAAACCCCTTAAAGGGTGGTATCGGACCATCTCCATAGAGGCAGGCCTATAGGGGGTAGCCTGGAAATTGAACCTGATAATGTGATGGTCAGACCATCAAACCAGCTCCACCACCAAGCCAGAGGTCTCCATACCCAGTAAGAAGACCAGGTCCAATGAGTGAACATGTTTATGGGTCGCAGAGGTAATCATCTGTGTAAACCACAACAAATTCATAAGTTGGAAGAAGTCCTGACCAAATTGCGATAGTTCGTCGTTGACTCAGGCATTGAAGTCCCCCAGAACCATCCATCTGGGGGACTCCAACACCATGTTGATGATGAAGTCTGCGACTTCCTGCAGGAATTGCTTCTCACCCCTGGGGGACGGTAGATGAGAAGAATCCTACACCCCACACCTGTGCCAATGATACACTCGAAGGAACTGGTCTCCCCCACTGGCACCTCTACCAAGCCCAATTTCAATCTAAAACACATGGCTACACCCCCGCCTCTGTGATCCTCCCTCGGGTGGTGTATAACCAAGAACCCTGCCGGAATAACTGCCTCCAAAATGGGGCCAGAATTTTCATCCAGCCAGGTCTCAGTGACGCAAGCCAGGTCTGATGACTCAACCAGATCAGTGGTCACTGCGGTCTTGTTTTTAATAGACCTGGCATTGCATAAGACTGCCCGAGTTGGACAGGATACTGTGGCCAGCCATGCTATCTGCCCACTCAAGTTGGAGCCCTTGGGTATGGGCACCAGACAGGGAGGACCCCTCTCCAGTACACATTTTGCCCCAGGGCATCTTCTAGTACCCACCACCCCAATCCATCCACTCAGCTCCTCTTTCTCATCAGGTCCAGGGCCCTTCCCTCCATGCCTTCTTCCCACAATCCCCAGTGCCCGGCAATGTCCATACACTTCTGTGGACAGAGGGGGGCAGCTAAAAGGGTAGAGACCCCCAGAGCTCAGCAGAAGAGTAGCGCCTAACTAGGAGAGATCTCTGCCAACACATAGTTTCATACAATCACACCAGCAACAGCAAATACAACCCACAATCATCTTCCCAATAAAAAACAATATAAACCCCACAATCCCACCCACAAAAATCAACTTTAAACTCCAATACACAAAAATCACTGCTAATAGGCTTCCCAAACTGTTTAAACACAAAAGCTAAATAAAACCTCATGAAAAACAATAAATGTAAAATGAAATAAAGCTCTATGGCAGTATGTCAGTCTTTCCGCAGATCAATGAGAGTCACTAATTCTCAATCATGGAGAAGCTTTTCAGAGACTGCAAGTGATTAACAGTGCAGGACCAAACTGGGCAGACACACACACATGGGGAAGTGGGGTAGGGGATGCAAACATGTGCAGGTCAGCAGACACAGCACGGTCACTATGGACTGCAATGGAGAGTGCACACAACCATGCAAAGGTGGCCACTGCAGTGCCAGCATGGACAGGGGGCACACTGTAGCACAATGGGGAATGGCATGGATCAGAGGTACTCCACTGGCACACACGCACAGCGGCCACACAAAGCCACACTCATCACACCAATGCCACACAGCACAGCACCAGTGCCCTGACCCAGTACACCACACAGAAAGCATAGACAGGCATGCCACTGGGGCATGTGTGTGCCACTGCACCAGCCCTGGGCAGTGGCAACTGGGTGTGTGAGCGGCAATGTCTGCAGGGTGCAATGACCATGTTGAGTGCACCCAGGTAGCATCACTGTGTTCCACTATGGCCACCACAGGCATATGGGTGGCCACACCTTGGCTGGGTGACACGCTCTGTGGTGCCACCCACCACTGAGGGTAACTCTTTAACCCTAGGTGGGGTGGGTCCATGGGACCATGACCAGGTGCTCATGGGTGTTGGGTCCCTGAAGTCCAGATGGGATCCAGGGGTGTTGGGGATATAGTTGCCAGGGGACAGCGTCAGCAACAGTGGGATCATATGACACTGTAGTACAGGAGCGCTGGTGTTACTGCGTGGTGTGCGGTTGGCACTCCTGCAGCCTTGGAGTGCCAGGGCTGCATAGCCCACTTCAATGGCCTGTGCAATCCTTGCAAGATCTGCAGTCATGTCCGCTCGCAGTTGGCATTGCTTGCCAATCATCTGGGTGTGCCTCGCAGCTGCATGCTTGTCCATGAGGCCCATCTGCACCCACAATCCCTGACACGCCTCCTTGAGCACTGCCTGCTGCTCCATGGATGCCCGCAGGAGCCGGGGCTGCTCATCAAACCTATCAGCAGGGGACATGTCTATTGGGGGAGCTGAAGGGCGGGGGGGTACCTGCCTGCTGTGCCACATACACTGTCTGTGGATGCCGGACAGCAGGCCACTGTTAGGCTGGGGACTGTGCACAGGCAGGCACAGTGGGTCCTGGGACAGTCGTAGCATGGGCCCCTGCAGGATGATGCTACTGCACAGCACCCTGCTGTACTGTGGTGACTGTCTCAGGCCCCACAACAGTGCTCTGCCCCGGCCATCCACAGCTGTCACAGTAGCAGACAGCATGTGTGCAGTGTGGGGAGGGTCATATCGGGCAGGACGCACAATGTGCTCTGCTGCTGTCTGTGTGGCCGTGACACTGATGTGCGTGTTTGGTCCCATCTGGGTGGCATCATCATCCTCCTCCGTGGCCGATGCGAGCACGGTGAGCTCCTCTGACAGTGCAATGTTGGGCAGGGCATCCAGATCAGCAAGCCCTAGGAGGTACTGTAAAACATGTGCTCCGTTGGCATCAGTCACAGCTCCGGCGGATGTGGATGGTCAGGTTCATCCTTCACCAGTCCCACCAGACATGCCCTGGACCCTGCAGCATCCCTAAGGTGTGATCAGGGCCCCTAGTGCTCTGCGGCAAAATTTTCTGATTTCTGCGGCAGGGTTCCTTGGCTTCTGCGGCAGCATTTTCTGATTTCTGCAGCATGATTTCTTTATTTCTCAGGAAGAACACAGTCTTGCCATTGGCTAAATATGCTGTGATGTCATCGATGACATCACATGCTGAGCGCAGAGGAGGGGCTTCAGAATAAACGAGATGGGAAAGAAAGCCTGACACTGTGGAAAAACAGTATATTTGAATGAAAATTCACCAAAAACAATGAATTCTGCTGCACTATATATATTCTGTGGAATGATGCAAATTCTGCGGAAAATTCTGCAACTGCCGAATTGCAGAATTCCATGGGCCTTGGGTATGATGGAGCTGAAAGGCTGAACAGAGAGCATGATCAGGGATGCATGGGCATGATGCTGGGTGACAGGTGGACATGGGGAGGTGGGCATGTGTGCCATGGGTGTGCCAGTTCAGCCACACAGGCCAGGGGTCACTACTGAGTCCTATATTACATACACCCAATGGTGCCATATGCACTGCATGCCTGCTGGCCTGTGTGCGCAGGGCTGGATGGGGTGTACAGCCTCAGGGACCAGGCTGAGTCCTGGCAAACCCCCCCATGGCATCTCCACAGGCACATCATCAGGCATGTGGTACAACTGTCCATAGTGGCTGCCCAGTGCAGTTGCCTGCTGTTGTCAGTGGTGTGTACACACACATACACACACACACACATACACAAGCCTCTGTAGTCATGGTCAACCACTGGTGTCCTGTGTAGCTGACATGCCTACATCCCTTGTTGCACAGCATGTTACTATGCCAGCCATAGACCACCCCAGGGACCATGTTAGCCCATGAGAGGGACTTGCACTGTTAGCAGCCCTACCCAGTGCCTTGGGGTCACAGTGAACTGCCATGTGTGGCAGTCCATCCACACCTGTGACTGACACATGTAGCCCCCACACAGAACATGACATATGCATACTCACAATGCTGAGAGGGGCTGCCTCCTGTCTGAAACCCACCACTAGGGACACCCTGCACAGCAGCACAGGCTATGGTGGCAGTGAGCATCTCCTCCCGTGCCATCAGTGGTGGCACTGTTTCTGGCCCACCCCCAGTGGCCTGCATGAATGCCCTTATGGTGGCCAGCCACTCCTTGGCTCTGGTATGCTCACTATTCATTCTCTTTATGCACTCCTGTGGAGTGTGGTTGTAAACCCCATGAGCATTCATGGCCTCGGCCACTGCATTCCAGCCCTTGGCATGCTCCTGCTTTGTGCCAGTTTTGCCTGTCAGCAGGTCCTCACAAAGGACATATGCTGTTATGAGGGCCTGCAATTCATACTCAGTAAAGTTTGGCCACCTCCTCTTCTTTCCCTCCTCAGCTGCCATTCTGGAGCCTGTAGGGAGGAGAAATGGCAAGCATCAGCACAGATCTACCACATCTGTCAAGTGTTGCATATCAAACTGCATGCATTCTACCAAATGTTATAACAGGCGGAATGTAAACAAATCCACCTGCAAGGCTGCGGTACCTGTCGGTCACCTGTGGTGTGGGGTGGTGCAGGGCAGCTCATTTATGGCTCAGCACATGCAAATGAGGTTGAGTGCAGCCTGTAATGAGATGCAAATGTGCGGACTTGGGCCATGATTGGGCAATGAGGCAATCTGCATAACCTGACTAAATATTGCAGATTTGCGCCTGGCCCATCTCAATGAGCACAGCGCATCAACTTGAGCCATGCATCTATGCATGGTTCATTTCAGACGCATGCACGATAGGCCAGGCTGTCTTTGACATGTGCGCTGGTGCATCTGTGACATTGTTGGCTATGCATCTCACAGCTCCACACCATGACTGTAATGCGTCATTGCCATGCATGGTGCATTTTTGCAATTTTGCATCATGCAGTTGGCTGCAGGTGTAGCATTGGGTGATCTCAACAAGATGGCCACTCCACGCGGCCGCACATGACCATTGCATGGGGCCATGACTCCATTCTCCCACCCAGCCTTGCACTACTGCGAATGCATGGTAATGAACCATTGTACTGCAATCACGCATCTTTATGGCACATGTGCAGGATGTGCGGGGCAATGTGTGTGGGCCTATCGTACATCCGGTGTGGCCCAGCCATATGTCATCCAGTCCTCCTGCCTGCAACACCAGCCCCTGAAACTCTGTCACCTGCCATGGCACACTCACAGTCTACTGGGCCCAGGGCCCTGAACTGGACAGAGGATGAACTAGCCAACCTAGTGGCACTGGTTGCTCCACTGGAGGGCCATCTGTTTGGGGCAGATGCCCTACATGAGGCCAGATCATAGGTCTGGGCCAGTGTGGCTGAGCACCTTGAGAGCAAGACAGGAATACAGTTCACAGGAGAGCAATGCTGGCACCGGTATGGTGAAATCCACATGAGGGAACCTGAAGGGCTGCACCGCCTGCAGGACCAGGCCTGCAGGGTGGCTGTGCCACTTCCAGGTAAGTAGTTGCTATGTGCATGCTTTCCTTGTCTACGTCAGGGGATTTGCTGGTGTGGGGGTATTTGCAATGCACAGATGATTCCCATGGCTATGGTCACAGGGCCAGACTATTTGCACCATGCATGCCACTATTTTGCCATAGGTGCAATGTGGGCCAACAGTGCTGCTGCTGTGTCTGTGTTGGACCCCTTTGTGTGGTGCCTATCTTCCAGGCACACATCATACTGCACTATGCTGCGTTGTGTCACTGTTGTACCATGGGGGGGTGTTGGGGGTTGGAGGGGTTGGGAGGTGGTCTGCCTACATACTACTCATGGTGCTTTTCCTTTGTGTCCCCATTGCAGGTCAGGAGGAGCATCAACAGGTGCAGGAGCACGCCATCAGGTAATGGGGTGATGGGGGTGCCAGAGTGGCTGCAGGTGGGACACCGCCACGTGCGTCCCGCCATGTGTCACGTAAGTGTACTGTTGTGCTGCATATGCATGTTCAGGGGTTTTGGGGGGGTTGTACTGCCCACTGCAGGCCATTGCCTGCATCCTGTGTATGCCCGAGTTATGCTGGTCATGCACGCATGAATTGCTGTCTTGGCACCATGTGGTGTCCCGCTATGTGCCTAGCCCCTGTGTGTTTGCCCCATATAGTGTGTCCCATCAGGACCATGGGCACCCATCAGTGCCCACATGGGACTGTCACTTGGCCTGCACACATGGCGTACATGGATATCAGATTCACATGGTGTGGGGGAGCAGGGCTAAATGTCCCTCAGCAACATCCACTGCATGCACATGCTGGCAATGCCTGTATCCTGTGCCACATCCCATTCACTGTGTGAATCTGTTGCATGGCATGTTGCTAGTCCACTTCGTGCATGGTGTGTTGACAGGCTTATGCAGGGGGCCTGGCAACATCAGGCATGTGGGTCCACTCCATCGGGGGGGGGTACTGTGCCTGGGTAAGCTGTGGCACTGAGTTTGTATTCTCTGTTTGCCCCACATAGGTCCTCAGCATGCCAGTGCGGTCCACCAGAGGCCAAGGGGGTGGCTGCTGCTGCTGCAAGATCGATTGGTGTCATCACAGGAGGTTCTCATCACCATATTTCACCAGCAGTGTAACATGATACGCTGGCATAAGGCTATCCTGTGAACGGTCAGGGACATCCTGCAGGAGATGCGCCATGCAGGGTGCCCAAGAAGATATCAGGCACAGGATCAGCAGGGGCAATACCCTTTTGTGGCACCCTGTACATTTTGTAATATAGTGAGCCCCATTTCATACCATCCCAGGCCCTCTCATTCCACTGTACTGTACATAGTTGCCCCCCCCCCCCCCGCATTTCCTGTTCCCCATTCCACCCTGCCTCACACCCATTTTATAATGTTTTTGATTGTTGCATTGTTGTTCAGCCTTTTCTGGTGTTTTGACTGTTTGGTTCTGTTTGCTTTACTTGTTGTTCTGCCTTTTGCTGTGGTTTTGCTATTAAACATTGTTGATTTTGACATTTCCTTTGTCTGTGGTCCTTCCTTGGCTGTTGTTGCCATCACCTGTTGTGTTGCATGGTTTTCCCACTGCCCTTTGGTTATCACAGCTCACTTCTGTGTGTGTGCCATTGTGCACCTGTCCACCCTGTCTGCCTTTGGTATTTCCCCACAGTGCTTCTCCTGGTATCCCCTAGGCTGCCCATCAATGAAGCCCATGTTGTTACTTGCACTATGCTCCTGGTCTGTGCATTCCTCTGCTGTTGTCCTGGTCTCCATGCTACTGTGCAGCACTGTTTGTAGGCCTGTATAACTCTGGGCATGTGCACCCGGTGTGGCCTTCAGACACCAGCCTGTATGCTATTATGCCTGTGTTCCACTGTGACTGTGGTCTGGCTACCACGTCTGCCCTGCTTGTCTCCTTGGCACTGTTGTCATGGTGCCTGGCCAGGCCATGCTGTTCGTTGGCAACTCCAGTACTGTAACACTTCATCTGTGCCCTCCTGTGTGGCATGCCCACTGTGCCTGTTACACACCTTGGCTGGTGGTTTGTGTGTGGTACTTTGTACTGTACCCATGGGTGGCTGTGCTATGCACATCTTGCACTTTTGCAGTGCCACTCTCTTCCCCATTGTCTTGGGCTGCTGCTTCCCCGTTTGTGCTGTTGCACAATACTCATTTCCCATTTTCAGTCCTGCCCTATTGTTCCACTGGCTCAGACTGGGTTGCTCCATTTCCTATATTTAGTCCTGCCCTTATTTGCGGCTCTTGTGCAGTTGCGCTATGGTGCATTTTTGTATATTCAGCCAGGGATGTGCCGCCGCATCTTATGGTGCATCCGCTGAATACTGCAATTCTAGATGCACCGCTCAGGCACTTGTGTGATTTTCAGGGGGACTTTTGAATATGGATGCCTAAGAATATATTTTGGTATGGGAGATATGGCTACCTATAATTGGGAGCAACAAATACAAAAAGGGAAGCAAAGAGTGGCACAGTGGAGCTCATGGAGAACAAGTAAGACAAAACAAATTTACATGATAAAGACATATTTGATTCCCATGTTTCTATGCCTTAGTAATATCTACCCCCTCCCTAAGAAAGTATAGACATCCGTATACAGCTGTTTCTTTCAGTGCATATGGGGAAGCCATTTAAATCCCATAGAAAGGGAAATAACCTACCTGAGCAACCAAAAAGGTGGAATGGGAATGATAAATCCAATGCTTTTTTTTCTTTAGTATATTTTTCTATTCTACTTTGCTACCAGTTTTAAATAAAATAAAAAAGGAATGGATGCAATGGGCAACACCCACACTGTGAAATATTATCTAGGAATGGGAAACAGGAAAATTTATACATAGGAATAAATGAAACCCAAGACTAAACTCAGAATGGACTGATTGTTTTGACAATATTAGAAAATGGGGAATCACATCTTCTTTAATAAAAACAACTTGTAGAAAACAAATTTATGATGACATAATGCAAAAACATTTTTTATGAACTTCCCCATTTTCCTGGGTACTCAACCGCAGAACAAATTATGACAGGAAACATGCTTATGGACACTAGAATCCCACACAAAATGTGGGACACAGTCTGTCTATTTGCACATGGGTGTTTAAATGTTAAAGGAAACCAAAAACATAAAGAACTTAAAAGAAAGATATTGCCCAAGAGATACTTGTACTACAACAATAGAAACAATAAACCATGGAAGGGCTTGCCCAAGGTTCAATGTGGGGAATAACTACTCCCACAACCTGTACATAAGCCCTCCTCTAACACACCTCCTTTGCTTAGGGAGTGTTTTTTTCCTGAGCTCCTGTGTGGCTTGTGTGGCTGCTCCCTCGTCTTGCTGCTGTTTTGAATTGTTTTCACCCCCTCTCCCCTCCTCATTTCGTGTTTGTTTCTCACCTTGTTTTTGGACTCCTCCGCTTTCTTTCTTGCAGTTTTCTTCTGCTGGCATCTCTTCCCCTCTCTTTTCCCCCTTTGTCTCATCTTTTCTTTTTGATCTTTCTCTGCGCCCGGCCCTTGCTGTGCCTCCTCCTTTCCGTGCCTCATGCACTCCCCTAGCACTACTTCCCCTTCCGGGTCCAGCCCGGTTTTGTTGGCGATTGTATTGCCATTTTCCCTGCTCCATTCCACTCACTTCCCAGCAATCCTGTAGCCATTTACATGATTGGGATGCACACCACCAACACTAACCCAGACTGCTGCCATCAGGATGTTATCTCCTCTTTCTTCTCTCTCGGCGTTTACCTCCAACCGCACCAAGACTCCCTCATGCGCTCTAGCAGCCTGTAAGTATTCAGTTGTCCCTTCACATCTTGTGCATATTCCCTCCTATGTGGCACTTATTACTGTACTCCTGCATCACAATTTTACTGCCAGCCATTGTACATGCGGGTGTCTGCTGGTTTTAACGGATGGTCACCAAGATGCTCATACTCTTGCTATATAATGCATGGCTCTCAATGCATATTTTCATACAAACGTGCATACTTGTAAACCTTTTTCAAAGGACACAGTACCTAGACCCTCCTGACTATCACTGCTGTCACAATTATTTGTCTTTTATTTGGGGGGGTTCTTCTTTGTTTGATGTTAACAATGTTCTTTGGTTTCAACATGCTTGTTTCATAGAAATTATGTGTATAAATTATAAGATGCTTCTTCATTTTCACCTCACCTGTGCAAGAGACGGGGGGTTGTCATACAAGCTCATGTAACAATGTGTTCTGGATAGAGTCACCTGCTTTAATGCCTTGTGGCCTTGTGTGCAGTTAATTGGTACCTCACAGGTGTTTTTGAGGAAAATAAACCATAATATACACATTACCTTCGCCCAGTGACCCGCGCCCCCGTGCAGCGAAGCCTTCCCAGCATGGAAACTAATTTAGATTTGCTATTCTAGAGCATCCCTCATATTATCTACCTGCCTTGTACAACTTCTCCTCACACTTATCCTGAGCTTCTCTTATTTATACCATCATCTCTCTGTACCAAACTTTCTTGTTACATGTGACCATTCCGTCCATTTACTCTATGCTTACCAGTTTGTCTAGTATATCTTTTCCTGTTTATACCCACTTCATTACTTCTCTACTCTTTTTACAGCAGTGTTATGTGTTGGCCAGCCCATACCAGCAGTATTCTGGTCTCCGTCCCTAACTCTCACTTTCTGAGATATCGAGTGAAGGTAGGCTTCCCCTGTCTAGTGGTGATGGGATTCTGTTCCATTCACTACTTCATGCTGCTTGCCAGCTGGATATCCTAGATCCCTAACTCTGCTAAACAGCATCAAGTGAAGGTTAGCTTACCATGGCTACCAGGGATGGGAGCCATGTCTACATTCTACTGAGTTATACCATACCTTCTCTATCTCATACCAGTTGCCACTTCCCTTTGGAAATGGAACTACCTCCTACTTACCAACTCAACATCCTCCATCTCTAACTCTGCTTGGCAGCATCGAGTGCAGGATAGTTTGCCCTGACTACCAGGGATGGGAGTTATGTCTCCAATCTACAGACTTATGCCATACCTTCTGTACCTCATGTCAGTTGCCGCTTCCCTTCAGGAATGGAACTCTCACACAATGCGTGCCCTTATCATTCTATTTATGCTGCTTTAGGCCACCAACATCCAACTCTCCCATCCCTGACAGTTGCCTGAATCTACAGTCAACTGCTTCATCTTCTATGCCCTCAGCCTGATGTCCAGCTGCCGCTCTCTTTAGGAACTGGACTTTGCCCGACTTGCTTCTCCATCTTATCTCATCTGCAGCCTAGACTCTTCGTCCTATCTGCTGACTTCCATGGCTGGAAGCCTGACTCTATCATGGACTGTCTCCACTGTTTGCATCTCCACTGATGCGGATCCCATTTCCATTCAGGAACGGAACTTCTTTGATCAAGTTCTCTCATCGTTCTACATTTACTAGCTGAATCCAGTCTGGATCATCTTGCCTCTAACGTCCCATCTGTTGCTTCACATATGTTTTTCTCCACCTGCTACCTGACGCCTCAACCCTTCTGGACCTGGACCTCCTACTTATACCTGCGACTTTGACTGTGGAATCTGAACCTCTTCGACTTGTTTGCTTCCATCCTGCAAGTTTGCCACTTTCCGTCAGTTACAGGATCCTTCTGCATTTGAATGACTTCACTTGCCATCCCGCTCTTCCATTGACCTTCATTCTCTAGCCCCTTGACCTCCTTTCCCTCATCCTCTGGATCCTGTTGGCTTGTTCACTTCCTCTCTCCCTCCAGGTTGACTGCCTCATGGACTTCTTTGCTACAGGTTACTAGTTCAGCCATTGTGCAACCTTGTTTTCCTTGCAGGTTTGGGCCCTCGTTCTTCATCGCTCCCGCACCTTCCATCATTTTCTCTGGTTGCTTCCAGCCTTCATCAGATGTGGGACTCCTGTTGCTCATGGTGCTTGGCTCCTTGGCCTTATGTGAATCATTATCCAATGCCTTGCTTCAGCTTTCCTGCAGTTCACTGCTGTTCACCGTGGAACTGACCTGGTCCTGTTCCTTCCTGCTCTGGATGTTATCCGGCTTCGCCTGGCCCATAGCTTCCCCTGCTTATTTCTTCAGTTCCTCAGGATTCACTCCAGATTTCCTTCCCATTATGAGTGGCTGCCTTCTCCTCTTTGCCTTGCTGGCTCGGGACTTTGCACTGTTTGCTGTGGTTCTTTTGGGCTTTGTATCCTATCTCCGACCTGTACTCTAACCAGCCATCTGCTTTTCCATATCATCCATCCCCTACTTCTACTCCAGCCTTTCTAACAGTACCCTTCCACTACTCATTCGATCATTTATTCATTACTCTGGAGTAATACTACTGCCAGCAAACATTCATTGGCTCACATACCCCACAGACTGTTATGTTATCATAGAAGTCTCATATTGCCCAGTCAGTTCTTCACACTCATTCATGGAATCCCATTCGCCTGGACAATAGGAAGATCTCCTCCATCACCATCTGATATAACCTCTGATCCCTGTCCATCCAATCACCATGGCTTCCCCGGATGCCTCGTCTCGTTGGCCATCCTCCTACATGGAAAGGACTCAAATCCTTCTGTTATACTCAGACTTTGTAATCAGCATTGCTTCTGCAGATACCGGGAATCACAGAATAACCCATTCAACTATGGACATCATCCATTTTACCTTCTGCTGCCTCTTATTTCAACAGTGACTCTGATGATCAAGTTACTTGACTCCTACTTCCCAACAGTCATTGCTAGTTTTAGGAATCGCACGGATATTGTCCAGAATATTCATTGTGGGATCTCCACAGCTAGCTGATTACTGACTCCACGCCATTCAAACCTCGATTTCACCCCCGGGTGAACATCATGACCAAAGAATTCATTTATTCCTTATATTGAATTTCTAATCATTCCTCATATATATTAGGCTACCATCTGGACAGCTCTGCAAATCATCTTCTAGTGCTTTACTAAGCACTTATGGCATTACTCTCATCAGGCACTCAAAATCTCCTCTACTCATTTCACTCTGGGATGCTTACCTAGTGATTTATCACTCACTAATAGATTCTTCACCTCCAGACTTCCTCGAATATCAAAGCTTATACAAATTGGAGCAGGCACCCATACCTTTACAAATCATCACAACTCCCACAGTGTACTGTCTGATCTTATATCAATCAAATCTTGCTCTTCAGACTCATTACACTTCTACAATCCCCTGGATATGCAACCTTTGTCACTTCAAAAACATGGTCTGCATTAGCCCTTCTTTATCTGGTTCTGCTTTACACATAGGATTTTCCCATCCCTACAGAAAAGATGTACCCTTCATCTTCAGGATCATCATTTAGGCTGTATCATCCTTGGATCGAGAATGAGCCATCATCTCCAGGGCACTCAAAGACTCTTCTACAAATTCTACTCTATGGATGTTTCCTTAGTGACTCCTTGTTCAATACTGAGTTCCTAGCCTCCAGACCATACCCTTACATTCAAACCTCTCACAAGTTGGATCATTCACCAATGACTTCTTCTACCATTGTATTTCCACCATTCCCAGTTTAGTACTTTATCGATCAGCCATGGTCCCTCTGCCTATTATAATTCCTTTTGAAATTTAAGTTTATTAGTTTCAAGTAATACAACCCAAACAAAGAAGTAACAGCAAACAACACGGGAACATAACAAAACCCAAACCCCTTCCCCCAGTAAACAAATGTACAGGATATTCAGAGATGTTTAAAAGATGAAAAAGCATGAAATACATATCCTGCAACCAAACCTCCAGAAAAAATATATGATCCCCACCACTCATCCCCCACCCCCCACCTAAAGTGCACCAACAACAAACCACCAAAAACAAAAGACCCTGAACTCTGGATATCACAATCTATTTGCCTAATACCTTTGTAAGCTAGAACAACTTAACTTACTAACCAAGGAAAGGGAGCAGGTCTAGGAACCATAATAACATATAAAAATTAGAAACACTATATGTACTATATGAGGGCCAAGGGATCAGGTCAGCAGATCCAGGCATTAGGACAAACAAAGAGACTGCAGTTTACCCCATCTTTTGTGAAATAGATCCATACAATCCTTATAACTTGCAATCAAATTTTCGGATTGGAGATGCAACATTACCTCCTTTAACCATTCAGCGTGTGATAAAGCCAACTGGTCCTTCCAATGTCTTAAAACCAGTTTCTTGACAGCCATAGATATTAAGGCCATGTGATATCTGCACTCCACACACTATCTATGTAAGAGAGGTCGCCCAGCACACAGATTTCGGGACAGAAAAACCTACTCAGACCCAGAAGGGAGTCCAGATTGTCTCGGATCGAAGACCACAGTGGAGCAACTTTAGAACATTCCCAGAAAATATGTATTAGATTGCCCTCGGCCTGTGAACACCTGAAACAGTCTGAAAAGGAAACCAGTTTACGCTGAAAAAGTTTAACAGGAGTATAATAAAGGTTGTTAACAATATTATATTGTACTAAATGAAATCTATCTTGGGTATGGTATTTATATAAATTAGGCCAAAAATTTCTCCAGAGCGGAACCTCATCGGGAAGAAGACGTGTCCAGACCAAGGGTCCCCCAACTTCCTCCTGTGAGTTAAAATCCAAGAGGTAGGAGTAAATCAGCGATATGGAGTGAGGCTGAGAAGCCAAATTTATAATGCTAGATAGAAAGGGGTACACAACCGGCTTCTGACCTCAGTACCAAATTTACTACCCACCAAGTGCCGGAGCTGAAACACCTTAAAAATACTTTTGGTTGGTATATCAAACCTGGTAAGAATATCATCTGAGGTAAGAAGCGAATCATAACCAAACAAGTGTTCCACCCTAGAATCTTTGAGTTGTGGAAGCCAGCTTGCTCCTATCCAAGATTTCCCTAATCGAATATTGGGGTTAAGAACTATCGCTGCCCTAGATCCGTGAGATTAGAACCGAAAAGACTTAAGACACTGTGCCCATGCTCTAAGAGAAACCACCACCGCTTCATCAGAGACCAGCTGTGAGAGGATTTTTGGGGTCTGATAGAATAAAAGCGGACATATCAACTCTAAGTTCAGAAAGAAAGGCCCTCTCCATTTGGAGCCAGATTGGGCAGGAACTCTCAGTATTCGTAGAAAACCATTTCCCTAACTTAGAGAAGTGAGCCGCCCAATAATACAAAAGGAAGTTAGGAAGTCTCAGGCCCCCTTTCTCCTTAGGCATCGACAAGGTGGCATAGGAACATCGCACCCCTTTTCCCTGCCAGATAAAAGTAGAAAGCAGTCGGTGCAGCTGTTGAAAGAAGGAAAGAGGGACCCAGAGATTAGTAAGATTCAGCGGATAGAAAATCCGGGGGAGAACATTCATTTTGATAATATTTATTCTGCCCCACAATGAGATAGGGAGAGCTGACCAACGTTGCAAGTCTTGACTAATTGAGTCCCTAACCCTAATCAGATTTAATTTTTTGAGAAGTGAGGGGTCAGTGGAAAAGTGAATTCCCAAATATTTAATTGATCTGGGAGTCCACCTCATTCCGAAAGGAAGGAAATCTTGTTTAAACGTATAGTTATTTAAGGGGAAAATTTCACATTTGGAGACGTTTAATTTGTAACCAGAAAAAGAACCAAATTGCTTAATAATATCTAGTGCTGCCTTTAAAGAGGATACTGGATCCATTAAATGGAGCAGGACATCATCTGCATAGGCAGACAAAACTAATTCCCGCTTGTAGAGCATGATACCTTTCACATAGAGAGATGACTTAAGTTTAATCAGCAGGGGTTCCAAATGTAGATTAAACAGCAGGGGAGAAAGGGGGCAACCCTGCCTGGTACCAGCAAAAAGACGGAAAGAAGGGGACAGGACCCCATTACAGTAAATTTTAGCGGAAGGGCACCTATAAAATACCTGTATCACGTTCAAGAAGGAGGCCGGAAAGCCCATTTCCTCCATTACTATCCATAGGAAGGACCAGTCAACCCGGTCGAATGCTTTCTCAGCATCAAGAGATATCAAAGCAGCAGGACTTGAGATAGACCGGGCATGCTGAGAGATGTGTGATAAGGTCCTCAAATGGTCAGCCGCTGACCTCCCGGGGACAAAACCGGTCTGCTCGAGGCTCAGAAGCTCGAACCAGATCTTCTTGATCCTTTCGGTGAGTATTTTGGCTAGTATTTTAATATCATAGTTTTGGAGGGAAATAGGACGGTAACTAGCCGGATCAGAGGGTTCTTTATCTGCCTTAGGGATTAAAACTATGGTAGCCTCAAATAAGGTGGGATCAAGCTCAGATGAGACCGAGAGATAATTATATAGTTTGAGAAGAATAGGTGTTAAGTCCTTAACAAAGACTTTATAGAAGTTTGCCGGAAATCCATCCAGACCTGGCGCCTTGTCTGAGGCCAGGGAAGCTATAGTACACCTTATTTCTTCAGCTGAAATAGGGGCTAGCAGACTCGCTTGTTGGGATTCTGATATGCACGGGACACCTATTTCTCTTATATATTCTTTGACATTCGCTTTGGGGTGGCATGCCGGGAATGGCAATAAAGACCGGAGAAGTACTCCTTAAAGACACACGCAATGTCTCTGGGTGAAGAGACACTATTACCAGACGGGGAGATCAGGGAAGGGATGATCCTCGAACTCTCAAGAGCACGCAAACGCAGAGCTAATAACTTACCAGATTTCTCACCGAGATCCAAATATTTAGCCTGGGTTTTCAGCAGGCAGTATTCTGTCTTATCTTTCAGGAGGTCTGAGTATTCGTTCTTTAGCTAAAAGAAGCTCCCTAAGGTCCAATGCCGAGGAAGTTGATGAATATCTAGTTTCCAGATCCCTGATCCTACCTACCAACTCCAACGACCTAGTTAAACGTGCCTTCTTTCTAAAGGAAGCCATTTTGATTAAGTCACCCCTAAGATAACATTTTAAAGCTCCCCATACCATATCAACCCGAGGGGTAGAGTTTACATTGTCAGCCAGAAAAAGAGATATCCGGGAACTGATTTCAGAGACACAGTGATGGTCCTTTAATAATTGAGTATTTAATCGCCACATGGAATCACGAGAGTAGGCAGGGTTTAAAAAACATTTGCATCCAAACAATGGCATGATCTGACACAATGATCGGTTCAATACCCGATAGGGAGACATGCAGGAGGAGAGATAGACTTACTAGCATCATATCTAATCTTGATTTGGTACTATGTGATTGGGAATGGAAGGAAAAAACATGACAGGAAGGGTTGGCAAGGCGCCAAGGGTCACCCAGACCTAACAGCGAAATCATTTCACGGAAAGCATTTTGAGCCGGGGAAGACGTGCGCCTATCTGGAGGTTCCCTATCTAAAACTGACGAGAAAGGTACATTCCAGTCCCCCCCCAGTATAATTTGGACAGGCAATAAGCTAGCCAGCTTATTCGCCAGCGGCCATAAAGAACTCAGGGTTCCCCTCAATCGACCATATACTGAGCCAAGAACGACGCTTTCATTTAAATTGCCTTTCACTAGACATACCTCCCTTCTGGGTCTGAGAGAACTAGGTCCTTCAGAAGAGTACACGCTGCTTAAGAAGAACCCCACCCCTTACTGAAACAAGAATTCCCAGTGAGATAAAATTGAGAAAAACCAGATCGAGAGAGCAACCTAGTTTCATCACGACATAAATGTGTTTCCTGCAAAAAAAGGATATCAATGTGGAGCAGTGAGCAGTGATTAAAAGCCTGCAGACATTTGACCCGATCCCTAAGCCCTCTAACATTCCACGATGCTAATTTAGCTGTACTTCTAGCCATTTTAAAAATATACCAAGCCAGTTAGATATCCAGACAGAGTAATTATCAGACACAGTAGTAAGGTGCACTTCCCATATACAAATCTGAAACCCCAAAGTAACCCTCCCACACCCCCCAAAGAATCCAAAAACCCACCAGCAGTCATATCAGCCAGAAAAAGGCCATTGAAAAAAATTGACCCAAATACAAAAAGATTAGGTGAAGAATCCACCCGTGACTCCTCACCCCGCATATCCCTTCCCCGAGCATGAGTCCTAAATATGGTGGAACATCCGCATATGCCAGGAAACCCCTTCCCCCACTAAAGAGGACAGACAGACCAAAACTGTTGCGTACCATACATTAACCCACTCTCCCCAGAAACAACCCCAAGTATAAACCCCAAAAAAACTATATACAGTTGGAGGTCCGAAAAAACATGATCCCACATATAATCCATTAACCCGCATCATAGACCTCCCAAACCCCCATGCAAACCTCCCACCGCCAAAAGCCGGAAACGAATACCCATATGCTACTAGGTAAAAAAGTATTCTAAAGGAGAGCAAGACCCAGATGCTAGAAAACCCAGTCCCTCCCATATCCAGCCCCGGGCGGAGGTTAGCAACCCCCCTGACACACGGCTCACGATCCCACATCCAGCGAGCAAGCCCACTAAGGCCTCCCCCCCATAGCCGCCATCCCCGCCCCAACCCGCCAACATCAAAATAAAACAAACCAATACACCATAAAGATAGGAGGGGTAGGGCATCTAAAAGAAAAAATAAGATGAGACACAAAGGACCACTAGGGCCGAGTTGTCCAGGGAAGCCAAGTCCCACTCTCACCCCCATGAAGCCAGCATGAGCTCACCAACTCTCTAAATTCGACTGTGAGGCCCACTGGCGGAATCCACGCCGTCTCTGGCTATCGAAAATCCAACTCATCAGGTACTGGTCCAATGTCGTCACGGAGGACTCGCCAAGCGCTGCCAGATCCAGGGAGTCGCAGTTTCATGAGGACCTCTATAATCACAGGACTCAAAGCGGTCCGACATCCCGGAAGTTCCCCCCGGAAACAGCAACCCCAAAACAGAAGTTCCTCCGCAGAGACGCCGATATCGAAAAAAACATACCGGGAGCCCCGATCAGGACCCAAACCCAGTGACTCATCCCCATCCAGCCCTGATAGACAGCCCTTAAGGAGGACCCCAAAGGTAGGACCAGAACAGCCCGAACAGCAAGCGAGGCATGGCGAGGAGAGCCGAGACAGAAGCAGATAAGGAATTAAACAGGGAGGCACAGACAGAAAGCCAGAGATAAGAAGCGGAACACCAGGGAGAAGAAAACAGAGCCAGGCACATTTAAATACACAAAATTAGGTTAAGAGAGTATCTAGCACAACCATCTAAAGTCCACCATATAGCTTTTCAGCCAGTCCCTTTGAACAAGTCCGGGAGCCTGTTGGCAAGTTCTTTATGGGCCACATCGGGGGAGTATTAAAATTAACAGTAGAACCTCCAACAGTCACTCTCAGCGTTGCAGGGTACACCATCCTAAAGGGGATTGCTGCTGCTATTAATTTTTGTACGACAGGGTGGTACGCTGCCCTCTTCTCCCGGATCTCCTTGGGTAGGTCTTGAGTAATTCGGATCTTTGATACTCCCCACAAGATCTCCTTCAGTTCCTGGGCCTTCAGATAGACGTGTTGCCTTTCCATGTAGCTGAGAAACTTCATAATGATCGGTCAAGGGGGAGATCCAGCTGTAGGTCGAGGATGCAAGGATCGGTGAGCCCTTTCCAGATGGTAGGAGGCGTTAATAGGGGATGGGCCCACTATTTTAAGGAGGAATTTTTGTAAGAAGGCCATGAGGTCTGGGCCCTCTTCCAGCTCAGGAAGGCCCATTATCAACAAATTATTACGGCGGTTTCACCCCCTCCAAGTCCTCAGTTTTGAGCTGCAGCCTCTTCACTTGCTGCCTGAGTTCCACTATTTCTTTTTCAGCCCTGGATCTCCACTGTTCCGAGGAGACGACCCTGGCTTCAACATCAGAGACCTTTTTAGAAACCGAGGATAGGTCATTTCTTAATGATTTAAGCTCCCCAGTCAGTTCCAGAAGAAGATCCTTTAGCGGATTGAGCTCTTGGAGGAATTTATCCTCCGACAATGGAGTAGGTTGTGGCATTTTATCTCCTCCATGGTCCGGCCTAGTCGGGGCCTGGTTTCTTTGCTTTTTTGCGGCCTTCTCCGGGGAAGCAGGAGGAGTGTGTTTGGTTAGGGCCTGCTTCCCATCCACCTCCATCGTGGTCCAACCAAGTCTCAAATTCCCAAGATGAGACCTCAAATCAATGGCAGAGTATTAATACAGCTATTTTCTGGCAAAATTGACCGAAAAAACTTCGGAATATAATATAAAATTATACAATAAAGACGGCCAGAGGGGGGAGCTCAATATCCCAGCTGCTGCTTAGTTGGATGCCATCACGTGACCCCGCCTATTACAGTTCCGTTGGACAAGCATCATTCATCATCTTGGAAACTTGGACTTCCTTCATCCTCTTTTGCTTGGATTTACCTCATACTTAGGATTATATTGCTCATTCAGAATAGATCTACTCTTCGACCACAGGATCATCATATGCTCTACATTATCCATGGATCGAGGATGTATTATTATCTCTCCAAGCAACTCACTAACCTCAAATTAGCTGTGGTTACTAGAACCTAGATCCTTCTCCATTTAGCATGCCCAGAGGATGGGCAGACCTCTAGCCATGGGTCCTCAGAGGTTTCCTCTACCTGTCATTTTTTTCCCTCTCCTGCATGCCAGGGAGTCATACTGTCTGTGAGTTGGAGGAGGTAACTTTTTGGGTCTTCTATTCCCTACAAATTACTACCAACATGCCTGCTACTCAAGGGTGGGAATACAGTAAAGCCACAAAAAGTACTACAAGTTACACAAGGACTATATACCACATTTCTCCTTATTGCTATTCCACAAACATTGAATTGGAGGGCTTTCCTGAGGTTTAGTGTGGGAATAGTTCCTCCCACAACCTCTACATAAGCCCTTCTCTATCATACCTCCTTTGTTTAGGGAGTATTTTTTCGTCCACCACCATTCCCTCCTCCTCCTTCTGTGGCGCTCTTCTCACCCTTGATCATGGGCCTTCTATTCCCTACAAATTACTACCTACATACCTGCTACTCAAGGGTGGGAATAGAGTAAAGCCACAAAAAGTACTACAAGTGACACAAGAACTATATACCCCATGTCTCCTTATTGTTATTCCACAAACATTGAACTTATATATAGAGTGTCCCTTTATTACAAAATCCTGGGGCATGATCACTAGCAGATGGAATACAGGCATTTTTACAAACCTTACCTCTGAAATATTAGTTTTAGATATTTTTCCAAATGACTTGAAAAAATATGATCATAGTAGCATGAGACTGATGTTGGCAAGTTTTAAATATTTGATATGGCAGGTTAGATGTACACTAGTCTTGCAACAGCAACAAACTACCAAGGAAGAATTAATCCATCTGTTTGTACAATAAATAGACCCAATCCAAGAAACAGAGCAACAGATAGTGGGAAATCAAGTTTTTCTAAATAGATGGGGAGCCTTAAATAGATACATAGATTTTGACGGCAGATAAAGACTGCTTGACCTACCCAGTCTGCCCATTTCCCTACCTAATGGAGAAGCTGCAGATCATGGTTAACCAGCAGCCTACTTCTTCCTACCCCCACCCCCTAGAATTGCCTTATGACTGTCCCTTGCATGCTTGAATTCCACCAATGTTTTTGACTCCACAATCTCCTCCAGAACGCCATTCCATGCATCCACAACCCTCTCTGTGAAAAAATACTTCCTTAATTACCTCTGAGCCGCCCCCCTTCTATCTTCAAATTGCACCCCCTTGTTCTTGCACACTCTTTTTTTGAAAGATGCTACCCTCTTGGACTATGTTGATTCCCTTGAGGTACTTGAAAGTTTCTATCATGTCCCCCCTCTCCCTCCTTTCCTTGAGGCTGTACATATTCAACTCCTTAAGTCTCTCTTCATATGTCTTCGGTGCAGACCTGCACCATTTTAGTGGCCCTCCTCTGGGCAGCCTCCATCCTGTCTATGTCTTTGCGGAGATTGGGTCTCCAGAACTGCATGCAGTACTCCAGATGGGGTCTCACCAACTGTCTGTACAGAGGGATAATAACTTCCTGTTTTCTACTGGTGATGCCTCTCCTATGCATCCCAGTATCCCCCAGCCTCCTTGCTGCCCTCTCATATTGCTTGCCCACCTTTAGGTCATCTGATATGACTACCCCCAGGTCCCTTTCCATTTTTGTTGTTGTTAGTATCTCACCCCCCATTGTGTACTCTTCCCCTTACACTGGATAAAATAAAAAAGGGGGGGGCATGGAGGAGGGACAAACAGTAATTAGTAAGAAATCTGTTCTTTTTCTCTATACATATATGGTAGTGCATTGAACTGGAAGAAGTTATTTGACAAATTTCATTCACTTATTTTTGTAATGTTGTTTATTATTAGAAATTAATATATTTTTACATTCTTAAATATTTCCTTTGATAATTTTTGTTTATTATTTATCAAGATGTTATAATAAAAAATTCCCCTACTCTTTTCAAGAAGTGTCATGGGATTTTTAACATCCACCAGAACAGGCAGACGGGACCTCGGTTTAACCTCTCATCTGAAAGACAGCACCTCAGGAGTACAAGGAGTGCAGTCCCCACTCATGATGCACTACAGTGTCAGTACTGGGATTTTTCCCCAAGTGTCTGGTGTGAGGCTTGAACTCACAACCTTCTGCTCTTCTGGCCTCAGAGGTGAGTATGCAATCTGCTGTGCCACTGACACAGTGAGCCTGTGATCAAGCTTTCTAGCTTGCCAGATATACTTAAACAATAAGGCATGATAGGCGGTGTGTTATGGTGGGATAGCGGCCCACTTCAAGGTGGGTTGAAGCACAAGGCATAGCCAAGGGCTTCCACCACCTGAGGAGGGCCATTAGCCCACCATAACACCCCCCTGGTGTGCCATATTGAGATTATGAAATGGTTAATGTTTAGTAAATTTTATGCATTTTTAAACATAATACTTTCAGCTGGGCCGTTGTGCGAGGATAACGGCCCAGCTGAAAGCAGCTCTTGGCCAATCAGAATTCAGCATTCTTTCTACCCATTTCATAATTCATAACATTTAGGGTCCCTTTTCACCCTACCTGTGAGGCATTTACTTCTCTCCTTTGCAGACCATGGAGTGGAAGAGATCATTAGTCCATCACTGATCAAGGCTGTAGCAGATATCTCTATTGATGTTCCATTATTCTAAAAAATCTTTAAAAAATTTAAATTTCAGGTGTTAGTCCAGCAATCACACACTAAATTCCTCTTTCAGAGCTCACACAATGTCCTGAGTGACAGAGGGCTCCATTTCCTCACAACAGAGATAAGAATAAATGAAGAAGGGTGCACAGCAATTGCTTCACAGCACAGCAAATGATGGAATGAAGGAGAACACACATCAATTACATAGATACATAGACAGTGTCGGCAGATAAGGGCCTATGGCCCACCCAGTCTGCCCATTTGAGCTTATAAGTTCAGTTTATGTTTTCCTAGAAGTCTGTTGCCACTTACCCCTGACCTCCAGAATTCCTTTATGTCTATCCCATGCATTCTTAAATCCCGTGATTGTTTCAGCCCCCACCACTTCCTCTGGCAGGGTGTTCCACTTGTCCACCACCCGTTCTGTGAAGAAATTCTTCCTCACGTTTCCTCTGAATCGTCCTCCCTCCAACTTCATCCCATGCCCCTCTAGTCCTGGAACATCGTTTTCACTTAAAAATATTGTATTCCTGCACCCTGTTCCTCCCTGTAAGATACTTGTATGTCTCTATCATATCCCCCTCTCTCCCTCCTCTCCTCCAGGGAGTACATGTTCAGTTCTTTCAACCTGTCTTCATAGGACTTGTGATGCAATCCATGCACCATCTTTGTTGCCCTCCTCTGAACCTTCTCTACCCTGTCTATGTCTTTACGTAGGTATGGTCTCCAGAACTATACACTGTACTCCAGGTGGGGCCTCACTAGTGTCTTGTATAGTGGAATTATGACCTCCCTTTTCCTGCTGGTGATGCCTCTGCCTATGCATCCCAGCATTCTATTTGCTTTACCTGCTGCTTTGTCACACTGTTTCCCTACCTTGAGGTCATCAGAGATGACAATTGCTTCACAACACATGAAATGATAGAATGGAGAGAGCACATCAGTTGCTTCACAACACATGAAATGATGGAATGAAGGAGAACACACATAAATTGCTTCACAAAGCATGAAATGCCAGAACAAAGGAACATGCACATCAATTGCTTCACAACACATGAAATGACACAACACTGAGTGTACATCAATTGCTTACCAGATGAAATGCCAGAACAAAGGAGAGTGCTCATCAACTGATTCAGACAAATTAAGTGATGGAATGAAGGAGAGTGCACATCAATCGCTTAACAACATACGAAACAATGGAACGAGGGAGAGAGAGTGCACATTAATTGCTTAAAGAGGGACTCCTGCCAAAAGTGCTACACTGCAGAAATAAAATAAGCATTCTCCCAATAAATCTCATACCAAAAATTAGGTTTCTACGTTACTTCATTTTAAAGTTATGAGCTATTTTGTAACCCTGATTTCATTCTTTGTTCAAAAAAAACAGTTTCAGTGAAGAGCCACTGATGATGTCATCTCATGAACTCACACTTTAGTCCTCCCTGTCAGCATTCTTATAGAACCTGCTTCTCCAAAGGTTAAGAAACTGTAGCTATAGTAATGCTTTTAAAAAAAATACATGGGATTGGCTTCAGTGCTTGCATTTCCAGAATGTTCGGATACATGGTACTGTACTTTAGAACATGTCAGAAGGTGGTTTTGGAATGCAGCCCTGAAACAAGGCATAGAATGTCAACATGCTGCACAATTTTAAAATGCTGGGGGGGACACACAATCTCAGAATGTGACAAGGATGTGCCATCTCAAAATTTGGTGGGACAATCCATCTTGGAATGTGACAGGGACACTCATCGAGGAATTGGTGGGGACTGGCAATTTAAGAATATTGTGGGGATGCATGCTGTCGAAATGAGACAGGACACATAATTTATTCTGTAATTACAGGTCCCTGCCACATTCCTGAATTGTACGTACCCACCATATTTCAAAATCATCATCACATCCCCACCACATTACACCATTATGCATCCCCACTACATTCCAAAATTGCACATATCTTCATCATTCCCAAATTGCACATCCCTGCCACATTCTGAAATGGCACATTGCTGCCAAATTCCATAATTGCACAACCCCACCAAGTTGTGTTTCAATGTTACATTGCAAAATTGTCACTGACACGTTCTCAAATTGTGCATCACAGCTACATTCTGAAACTATGCATCGCTGCCACATTCCAAAACTGCATCACTGCCACATTCTGAAATTGTACACTACCACCACATTCTGAAATTTACGTCACTGCCACATTCCAAAATTATGCATCACCACCAATTCTGAAATTGTGTGCCACTGCTGCATTCTGAAACTGGGCATCACCTCTGCATTCCAAAACTGTGCATCACTGCTGCATTCCTGAATTGTGCATCACTGCCACATTCTGAATCTGTGTGTCACCACAGCATTCTGAATTGCGCATCACCGCCACATTCTGAAATTATGCATCACCACCACATTCTGAAATTGAGCATCACTGCCACATTCTGAAATTGAGCAACACCGCCACATTCTGAAAATATACATCACCACCACATTCAGAAATTATGCATCACCACCACAATCCAAAACTGTGCGTCACTGCCACATTCTGAAATTGTGCATCACTGCCACATTCCGAAATTGTGCATCTCTGCCACATTCCACTATTTTACATCACTTCCGCATTCTGAACCTGTTCATCACTGCCACATTCAAAAATTATGCGTCACCACCACATTCCAAAACTGAGCATCACTGCCACATTCTGAACCTGTGCATCACTGATGCATTCCAAAATTATGCATCACCACCACATTCCAAAACTGTGTGTCACCACTGCATTCTGAAACTGTGCATCACCGCAACATTCCTAAATTGTGCATCACCACCACATTCCGAACCTGTGTGTCACCACCACATTCTGAAATTGTGCATTACCACCACATTCCAAAAACTAAGCATCACTGCCACATTCTGAAATTGAGCGGCACTGCCACGTTCTGAAAATATTCATCACCGCCACGTTCTGAAACTATGCGTCACTGCCACATTCTGAAACTGTGCGTCACTGCCACCTTCCAAAATTATGTATCACTGCCACATTCTGAACCTGTGCATCACTGCTGCATCACAAAATTATATGTGTCACCACCACATTCTGAATTTGTGCGTCACTGCTGCATTCCAAAATTGTGCGTAAACACTGCATTCTGAAATTGTGCATCACTGCTGCATTCTGAAATTGTGCATCACTACTGCATTCCAAACCTCTACATCACTGCTACATTCTGAACCTGTACATCCCTGCTACATTTCAAACCTGAGCACCAATGCTGCATTCCAAAATTGTGTGTCACCACTGCATTCCGAAATTACTTGTCACCACCGCATTCTGAATTTGTGCATTACCACCGCATTCTGAAATTGTGCATCACTGCCACATTCTTAAATTGTGCATCACCATTACATTCTGAAATTGTGCATCACTGCCACTTTATGAAATTGTGTGTCACTGCCACATTCCTAAATTGTGTGTCACTGCCACATTCTGAAATTATTTGTTCCTGCTTCTTTCTGAGACTGTGTCATTGCTGCATTGTACAATTGCAACCTGGTGACATTTTGAAATCTCATACCTGCAATATTTTAAAAATTGCACAGAACTTTGTCATTCTAAAGCCATGTTTGCCACTGCATTCCATCCCCCTGTCACATTCTGAAGTACTGTACCTTGCATCTACACATTATGGAAGTGCATATGCTGACCCCCATGTCAAGTTTTCCTTTTTCGGATATTTACTACACCTGCAGTTTTAAAGTAACATAAGAGAAATAAGTCATATAAGGTAGCTTGCAGGGAGGACTAGGTTGTGATTTCAGGATATGACTTCATAAGCTGCTTTTCACTGAAAGTGGCTTTTTTTGAATAGGCAGTGAATTAAGGGTTACAAAATGACTTGTAATTTTTAAACAAAGTAACTTACAGATCTGATTTTTGGCATGAGGCTGATTGAGGATATGCTGATCCAAATTCTAAATTTATTGATGCCAAAAATGTTGGCCATAGTCCCTTTTTAACAGGTGAAACACTGGAACAAAGAAGAGTACACATTAATTGTTTCACAATACATGAAATTGCAGAATGAAGGAGAGTGCACATCAGTTGCTTAACAACAGATGAAACAATGGAATGAAGGAAAGTGCACATCAATCACTGAACAACCATGAAAAGACAGCACAAAGAGCAGTGCATATCAATTAATTCACAACACACGACAGAAAAGGAGAACATATAGTGAGATGAAAGAGAATGGTGCACTGCAACAGCAACTATATCAAGCTCCTGCTGTATCATGTGAAACACAAAGTCCTGTCTGTCTTAATGAAAGTCTTAAAACAGTCTGTCTAAATAAAAATATGTCTTAACAGTCTAAAATAATGGCTGTTACTGTAGGTAAAAAATGGAGGGGCTGAAACAAAATAGAGGGGATGGAAACAAAATGGAAGAGGTGGAAACAGGATGGAGGGAGTGGAAAAAAATGGGCGGAGAGCACAAAGGCACACAGTGGCACAGGTGACAGATGACAAAGCACAAACACAAGCTTGACCTTGGTAATAAGGTAAGCCACAAAATAAGCATTTCCAGTGCAAGCCATACAAACAATTGGAGCCACCCCCTCCACCACCACCACACACTGCAAGATCTCAATATGACTAAACATCGAGGCCCTGACAAAGGGGTGCCCCAGATCCAGCCATGTTAAAAACATGCAGTGGTGGGTTTACATTTCTTGACCTTGATAACATGGTAAATCACATAATAAACATTTGCCATGCAAGCTAAACAATAATTTAGATCCAACCCCTCCACCACATACTGCATGGTTTCAACATGACTGTATGTCGAGCACCAAACAAAGGGGTGCTCAGAATCCAGCCAGGTTAAAGCCATGCAGCAGTGGATTTAAATTCCTTGACCTTGATAACAAGGTAAGCCACAAAATTAACAAACATTTCCAGTGCCAGCCAAACAATAATTTAGAGCCAAAATAAAAGAAGTAGGTGGCTCAATACCTCTCATTACAGGAGCCAAGGCAGAAAAAGCAACTGCCAAAACAAGAGATATCCTCAGCTAACTGAAGGACGAGCCACAATCCAGTGTATTTAGAAACACTGAAAAAGTTTCATTGAAAAATAAAACAAATCATGGACTACACATAAGTAGTGCACCCTTCAGTGGGTGTGGTCGATGTTTCATATTGCATTGACACTTTTTCAAAGATGTAGGGGCTTGAAAAAACCCTTCTTTTATAGTGCCCATTTGTGTAAGTACCTCCCCCCAATTAAAGTGCTAGTGCAAATATAGATATAGAACAAGCCACAGTATATATAAAATACATATAAAAAGATGTGCAATGTAAAAACAATTCATGCAAATAAACATTGTACAAGTACCACCATCAAAATACAGATGAATGAATATGAACAATGATACAATACAAGAAGGTGCAAGGGCTACATATGAACCCTATCATGTATTGTGAAAATTTAAAAACAACGTGCACAGTGCAAAATAAACCAATAATATTAACATTTATGCCTTACCAAAAACAGCATAATCAATATAGCGCACTTATGGTCTGTAAAAAGGAAAAACATATTTTTTGTATGTAACTCAAATGCCTGCAAAAGTGCAAGCAGGTGTGGGGGGTGCGTTATGTACAGACAGTAGGTAAAAAAAGAAACAGAAATAAGTGTTATGTTTAAAAAACATGCAATAATGTTACTGAATGTACCTGTAAACACAGCATGAATATGTGAATCAAAAAACAAATGCACAAGAACACAATGATTGCCAAAAGAGTAATAGCAAACATACATAAACACACGAGTAACATAAAAAAGGGGATGACAAAATGAATAACAAAGAAGTGGGGATTCAGAACTTTAGTCTGCAAGACCTCAGATACTTGCAGAAGGTGGAGGGGAAAATATATATTTATGCCACAGGACTATATACACTATACCATAAAGATGACAGAAAACTGATGACAAGAGAAGGGTTCATAACTTTCAATTCTAATGTGTCATCTTCTCTTTTTAAGGAAGGGGGCTAGTTGAAAGTGGTCATTTAGCCCAGGATAGTTGTCCATTTTGAGTTTGTGCTGCCAGAAAGTTTCATGGCACAGGAGTTTATTATCTAAGTCTCCTCCTCTAGGGCCAATGGTAACCTTTTTCAGTGCCCTAAACATGAAAGTTTGTATGGGTCCAGCACAAGAGCAGTGTACTGCTAATGCATTCTGTACAGTGTCCAATTTTATATGCCTCACATGTTCAAGGATCCTGTCTCTGAACCTTCTCTTGGGTTTTTCCAATATAGTAGCAGTTACAGGAACACATGGCAAGTATACAACAGCTTCAGTATTGCAGGATATAAAGGAATGTACCTGTAATGCCTTGTTGGTTCTTGGAAACAACAGTTCTTTGCCCACCTTAATATGTATGCATGCATGCAGAACAGTTCCCACATCTGTACATTCCAGGGGGGTAAATTCTCTTGTTAGGGACTGGTTCCAAACTATGAACAAAGAAATTATATAGATTTTTTCCTTTCCAATAGGTGATTACTGGGCCAGATGGGACCGATTTTTCCAGTGCCGGTTCCACGTTCAAAATGTGCCAGTTGTTTCTGATAATCTTCTCAAACTCAAGGATCTGTGTATTAAAAGTAGCAATGAGATTAGAAACACGGAATTTGTAATTATTCTTACCATTAATGCACCTAGTCTGTCTATTGCAACTAAGCAATGACTGCTTGTCTAGCTGGTCAGCCTTATTTCTAGCAGTATCAAGACAATTCTGGCTATAACCTCTAGCCAAGAAATGTCCAGTAAGAGTGTCAGCATCCTGATTATACATTTCCACTGTACTACAATTTAATTTCACCCACATGTATTGTCCTAACGGGATGTTATTGGTTACCTGCCTGGGGTTACAGCTGTAAAAGTGCAAGACAGAATTCCTGTCCTTGGGTTTTCTAAACACATTAGTACTCAACAACCCTTGGCCATCTTTCTTAATCTCCAGATCTAGGAAATTAATCCTAAAATAGTCATATGTAAGTGCAAAATTGAAATTAGTGTCTGTCCCCTCCAAGAATATGACAAATTCCTTGAATTCTGACTCACCCCCCCTTCCAGACAATTATAATGTCATCAATATATTGGTGATAAAAGGTGGTATAATCAAAAAAAGAATTACTATCTGAGTCATGTACAAATATTTTTCCCATTGTGCAAGATATATAGTTGCATAGTTGGGGGCCATGACTGCTGTTCCCTTTATTTGGTGATACATAACAGATAGAAAAGAAAAAAATTGTTTTAGTCAGTAGAAGCTCAGTAAGAGTAAGCAGGAATTCAATAAAAGAGATTTCATATGAGGTGTCTTCACAAAGTGCCTTCCTATGTGCCTCAAGTCCCTCCCCTTGTGGAGTATTAGTGTAGAGCAATTTAATATCAAGTGTTGCCAAAATTGAGTCAGGTTCAACCACTATGTTTTGAATAATTTCATGAACATGGGTGGTGTCTGATATAGGCCCTGTAGTTCTGTGCTGTTTTTTTAAAGTAATAGTATACAAATTGTGCCAGCGGTCCTGTTATGAACCAATACTGGATACAATCGGCCTCATGGGAGGATTCTCAAGGTTTTTGTGAATTTTTGGGGAGGCCATAAATCATTGGACCCACCAGATGTTCCGCCTTAAGAAAAGTACCAGTTTCCTCACTAATGATGTCATTCAATACAGCCTCATCCACAATGTCACCAATTTCTTTCTTAAATTTGGCAGTAGGATCAAAAGTTAATTCTTTATACAAATCAACATCATTCAGTTGGGAAAACATCTCCTAAATGTACTTAACTTGAGCCATCACCACAATCCCCCCCCCCCCCGCCGGTGGGTTTTATGATGATGGCAAGACGGTCCTGAAGCCTCTGTAAAGTCTCTTTTTCTTCCCTTCTGCAGTTGGCATGGTGCATGAGTGGAGGGTTACTCTTCAATCATGCCACATCCTGTTCATAAGCCTTTAAAAAAATTCCTACAGCTGCATTCATGGGTGGAATAAAGTTGGATCTTTTCTTCCATCTGGGAGGGGTTGTGTCATAGCCTGATATTTCTTCCATCTCCCCATTCTTTTCCCTTTGTTCCATCAGTTTATTTGAATCCTTATCTTTGTTATACAAGATGTCAGGATTTAGTTTTCTAGCATAACTGTTAAGGTCAACGATAGTCTCAAATTCATTTATGGGGTGCGATGGAATAAAGGACAACCCCCTATTTAAAATAGAAATCTAATTTTCAGAGAGTTGTTGACCAGAGATGTTAAAAACCAGGGATTGCTGCTGTTACTTCTTGTTGTACTGAATTCCTACAATCTCTTCCTCCATCTCTGGTTGCCTTCCCGAATCTGGACCTCTGGTAATAATTTAGAGTCACCACCCTCCACCTCCACACACTGCATGGTCTCAACATAGCTGAACATCGAGCACCAAACAAAGTGTCAGCATCCAGACATGTTAAAACCACGTAGTGCTGGTTTTAAGGTCCCTGACATTGCCCAGCAAAACAGAAAAAACATTGATTCAAGGCCTGGTGCTAGACATTCAGCAATTAAAAAAAACAAACAAAAAATAACAGCAAAACAAAATCACTTTGCAGTCAGTACAGCACCCTCCACATACATCCTGTGGTTTCCCCAACTCCCTCCATCCAGGCATGTTAATAAAGCAAAACAAAAAGAGCACTTTGCAATCAGTACAGCACCCTCCACGCATATAGTTCCCCATTTAACATGGACCAATAATATGCCTCCAAATTCCCTGCAGAATGATGCTGCACGTTGACTAGATTGTTTAAATCATTCAAATATGCAGCCTCATTTTACATGGATTTAAGGGACATAATGCATAGATTTTACTAACAAGCAACCAGACCACATAAGTCAGAAAATCAGGGAGGGTAGTAACATAATTAGATGCCACATGTACCTGGCTGTCAGCGTACAAAGACACAGCTTGGTGTGGTGTCCGTTAAGGAGAAAAACCTTTTAAAAAGTTTAAAAAATATATATCTCTTGAGCACAGATAATCAACATTGCCCTCGTTGTTGCATCATACCATCATTCCAGATGTCCCGGTTCCTCACCACACCACCAAAACTATCTGCTTACCTAAATGCAGGTAATTTGCATTCTGATTGCAACAAAGGGCAAGTCGGCATGGTCTGTGTTCTGATCATGCAATAAATGGCTGAAAGGGCAGACATGAAACACTCTCTTGATTGTGGTCAGCACAACAAAGGGGATCCACCATAGAAATCAATGTGCTTTATAGCACTACCTTGCTCACTCCAGGAATCTCGAGTGGCACACAACCAATTAAAGCCAGGGTTGTGGTGGTTCTGAGCAAGCATCCATGAATTGCTGACACAACTGGAGGTTGTGACCAAAGAGGAAACAAAACTCCTTTAATATAACACCAACCAAAGGTTAGCAAATGCCGTTATAACCATGGTACTAGTGGCAAAAAGGGGAAGCATACAAAAAGTGAACTTAGACACTCAAAACCATGAAAAAGAGGTGATATTCTGCATGTACCAGCACCAGACATAAGCTGTTACATTCAGAACAAGTTATTGAGGTCCCTAAAATATGAGAAAGGAATGCAGAAAAAGCATAAGGATGAAAAAAACCAACAGAATAATGCAAAGAAACCTTTATTGACATAATGCATCACAGACTGCTTTTAATACACATTGCTACAACCTATGGCATTCTATGTCACATTTTGGCTGTAGAAAGTTGCTCTGAATAGGGAGAGGGACAGAAAAACAAAGTTACTGGCAGCTGAGGACAACATAGAGGATAATGAATGGGTTTTGGTGAATAACAAAGCTGTAAACAATTCGAGAGGTTGCCAGGACATTGTAAACCTCGAGAGCAAAGCTTTAAAGGTTTACAAATGTCCTGGCAACCTCGAGAAGTGTTTTCAGCTTTGTTATTCACCAAAACCCATACATTGTCTTTTATAGTGTATGGGCTTCGATAATTGTAATTTTACTTGATCACGATGCTCTGGCTCAGCTCACACCACTGCGGGCATTGGTCAGAAGCATCATGATAGGGGCCACCACAATCATCCTGGATTAAAACTGAAAAAAAACCCAGAAGCTTACTGTTACTATACTTTGGCCCCTGACATCCCGCTGTACTCCCTCTAGCACTATTTTCACCACCATGGCCGCTGGTCTGAAGCTTATGGTATGGCTCTCCAAGTCTCCCGGCTGGCATTGTTCCATAGCTGAAATGTGGGATGAAAAAGATACGCACATGCGCAGAGGATGCGAGTTTGTTATGGTATGTTTATGACGTAGTCAAGAGGGGTTAACAACCTCTTGATGTCACAGCAATAGCTTAACAATGCTATAAACTTCTTAATTTCCATCGTTATCAAGGGCTCTCCATACATTAGAGTTTTATTATGTAAGCAATAAGACACAATGGGGTGTGCATTGTGCTAAGATAAATATTTTAGTACAGTTTTTGGTAAAAAGGATGTAAATCCAGTTATACATCAGCAGACTGAAGATAAGCATCCTCCACCCTTCACTCCCTCCACCCCTTTATTTCCCCCCATTACATTTCTCCACTTACCAGTGTTGTAGAGCACTAGGTATTGTACGTTGGAGAAGGGGGGGGTCGGGAGGTGTGAATGACGGGAGTTGAATGAGCGGGGCCATCACATCGAGGTTGCAGGGTCTAGAAGACACCCTGGGATGAAATGGAATCTAGATCATGGTTCTCCATGTCTGGTTCCCATACCTAAGGGCACCACCAATTTGGGTGGGCACGTAGCCCGGGTGGCTTCAGAGGTTTATCTAACTCGGGCGGTGTTATGAAATGCCAGATCCATTAAAAATAAGACTGCAATTATTGCAGATCTTTTAAATTCAGTGGATCTGGCTTGAGTCACTGAGACCTGGCTGAATGAGAACTCCGGCCCTATTTTGGAGGCCACAATTCCAGCTGGCTACTCGGTGATTCACTGCCCGAGATTGGATCATGGGTGGGTGCTGTCTGTTTTAAGAGTGAATTGGGCCTCACAAGTGTACCAATTGAGGAGGCTGAGTCACTTGAATGTACTGTGGTAGCAGGTGTAGGTTGTATGATCGTTCTCATCTACCGTCCACCCGTGGATGGGAAATGGTTCCTTCAGGAAGTGGCAGGCTTTGTCATTGACATGGCATTTGAGTCTCCCAGGTTGATGGTCCTGGACGACTTTAATGCCTGGGTCGATGATGAACTCTCTCAATTTGAATAACACTTCCTCCAGTTGATGACATCCCTGGGCCTTACACAGATAGTTACCACTGCTACCCATAAACACGGTCACTCCCTTGACTTAATTTTCCTCCTGGAGATCGAAGCCTCAGACTTGGGGGTGGAACCAGTTAGATGGTCTGATCACTACACCATGGGGTTCAATTTTAGCACTTCCTCCAGTTGATGACATCCCTGGGCCTTACACAGATAGTTACCACTGCTACCCATAAACATGGTCACACCCTTGACTTAGTTTCAATTTTAGCACTTCCTCCAGTTGATAACATCCCTGGGCCTTACATAGATAGTTATCACTGCTACCCATAAACACGGTCACTTCCTTGACTTAATTTTCCTCCTGGGGATCAAAGCCTCAGACTTGGGGGTGGAACCAGTCAGATGGTCTGATCACTACACCGTGGGGTTCAATTTTAGCACCCCCCCTCGAAGGTCTACCCCTGTGGAGATGGGCAAGTATCATCCTATACGAGATGTTAGCTCTGAAGGCCTTAAGGCAGTACTTGACCTATCGTCTCTTCCGATTGCAAACAGTGACCCAGAGGATCTTGTGGTGGCCTATAATATGGCCATCACAGTGGCCCTGGATGTCATTGCTCCTGTCTGCATTCATCCTCTTTCCCTTCACCCTTGGTCTTCATGGTTTGATGGGACTTTGAGGGAGATGTGGCAACGAGGACGGAGATTAGAGCGTCACTGAGGGAGATCTGCCTTTGAAGCTGACTACCTTAGGTTGATGGATCATTATCAAATCTATCAATCTGCAATCTCCCATAAGAAGGCAGAGATCCTGTCCAGGGAGATTACAGTTGCTCGGAACTGACCAGCTCAGCTTTTCCAAACTGTGGACAGGCTGTGCAACCCAACCTGTCTACAGGTTCGGAAACCATTTTCGCAAATACAGTGCGATGAACTTGCTCGGCTCTTTGTGACTAATGTGGCTGACATCAGGGCAGCTATCCAGCCAGCACACTCTATGGGTGTTGCTGGTGACTAGCGCTAGGCCACTAGCCTTCAACTTTCCTGGAGTACCTTTGACCGCCCGGAGTTCATGGATGTCATGAGGATTGTCCAGAGTGTGCACCCTGCATACTGTAGTTTGGACCCTGGATCAACTTCCCTGATTTTGGGTTGTATCAATTCCATTGGTCCAGTCCTTGCATGGAAAGTTTGGTGCTCTTTGGAAACATGTGAGTTTCCTAGCTCCCTGAAGCAGGTGGTGGTTACACCCCTCCTGAAGAAAGCTTCCTTAGACCCAAACTGCAATGCGAACTACAGACCAAACTCCAACCTTCCCTTTTTAGGGAAGGTTGTTGAGAAGGTAGTGGCCGTACGGTTGGAGAGCCATTTGACCATCCATGACATCTATGAACCCCTCCAGTCTGGTTTCCGAAAGAGGCATAGTACTGAGACAGTGCTGGTTCGGGTGCTCAATGATCTCCTGATGGCTAGAGATCAGAAGAACCATTCCATCCTGGACCTTCTTGATCTCTCAACAGCGTTTGACACTGTGGACCATGGAGTTTTGCTCAATCACTTGAGGTTCATCTGTGGCCTGTCAGGTACCATCCTCAGGTGGTTTACATCTTTCCTCACCGGAAGAACTCAGAGGGTTGTGTCTGAGATTTATTCATTGAACACTATCCCTCTGTCTTGTGGGGTTCCTCAGGGATCAGTGCTTTCTTCGATGTTGTTTGCAGTGTATATGCTGCCCCTCGGAGACTTTGTAAGGAGGTATGGGCTGAGGTTTCACTATTATGCTTATGATACCCAGCTTTACCTCTCTTTTGCACCTGACCAGAATAGAGCTGTCTCGGTATCTAATAACTGCCTAGCGGAAATCCAGGAGTGGATGTATTCAAGTTGGTTGAAGTTGAACTCGGGAAAGACTGAAGTGCTGGTTGTGGACCCAGGATGCCGGATAGGGGGATCGGGGGTAGGTTTACCCTCTGGGCTCTTCCTTGGGGGTTAGTCACTCCCAGCCTCTGAACAGGTGCGAAACTTGGAGGCAATTTTTGCTGAAGGGCTGACCCTGCATTCTCAGGTGTCAGCCGTCGTCAAGACTTCTTTTTTCCATCTAAGGAATATTGCCAGGTTTTAAGCACCTTGTTCCATCCAGCGACCTTCCTACGTTGGTTCATGCCTTTGTGTCCTCTCGCTTGGATTACTGCAATTCCCTTTACCTAGGGCTATCTGGGGTTGAAATCCACTGTTTGCAGCTAGAGCAGAATGCTGCAGCTCGGCTTTTGATGGGAAACTCTTGGTTCTGTCATATCTCGCCAGTGCTGTGTGATCTACACTGGCTGCCTGTTTAATGGTGGATCACCTTTAAAGTCGGTCTTCTGACTTATAAAGCCCTACACAGACAGGGCCCAGGCAACCTGAAAGAGCCCTTGGTACCCTACCACCCAGGGTGATCACTCCGCTCAGCAGGCAAGAGGTTGCTAGAGATTCCAAGAGTATGTTTAAAATCTTCTGGGGCCCAGGCATTTATACATGCGGCCCCTTCTCTCTGGAATTCTCTACCCCACCAGTTGTGTGAGTGCATGACTGTGGAGGGCTTTAAACAAGCCTTAAAAACCCATCTGTGGCACCAAGCATTCGGCAACTGATTGATAGATTGTTTATATACTCATTATTTTTAAATTCTGTTAACCGTCTGTTTAGTAACTATGCTGCTGCAATTGTGTGTAATTATGTTTGTGATTTTAATTGTTGTTTGGCACCCTGGTTATGGAAAGGCACCTTAAAAATAAAGTTTCATTATTATTATTTATAACCCAAGAATAATTGTACAGCAAGATAACATCAAAAACAGACTGAGACAGCTAATCCAAATAAGGCACCTGGTCCTGATGGAAGGCACCCCAGAATATTAAAGGAATTGGTAGAAGAACTAGTGGATCCTGTTATTACAATATACCAGGCATCTTTGGATGCTAGTTTGGTGAAGGAAAGCTACAGTCACCCCAATATACAACAAACTCTGGTCAGAGCTGATACAGCTACTCAGAGTTATGGGAGTGCGGTGAGAGCTAGTAAAAGAATACTTATAGCTCTCTACACACCGGAATCCACCATTCGCAAGATGGTGGCACCAACAGAACTGCACATGTACGATACTCATGTATGCGGAGTTTTAGTTGGAGCTGCCATCTTGGGCACGGTGGCCATCACTTCCACATTTGTGGAAGATAAAGTAGAGCACCACCAAGGGGTGCTTAATGCAGCCTGTGGAGGGGAAGGGTTCTTACGGCTCCCAGCCTCTCTTTGTAGAACCTATTCTGTTGACCCTGGATCATCTTTGTTGCTCTCCTTTGAACCCTCTCTAGCATGCTGACGTCTTTCTTCAGGTACGGATGCCAATACCGGGACCCCATATTCCAAATGTGGTCTTACCATTGACCTCTACAATGGCAAAATGACCTCGCTCCTCTTACTAGTGAATCCCTTGGTTATACTCCCAGCATCATGTTAGCCTTTGCTGCAGCCTTTTTGCATTGTGTGGTGTTTTAGGTCTCTAGTAATCACCACCCCGCAAATCCTTTTCTACCTCTAAAGTAGCTACCCGAACTCCTCTCAGGTAAAACTCCATCCTAGGCTTCCTGGCCCTGATGTGTATCATAGAAACATAGAAAAACAATGGCAGAAGGAGACCATGGGCCCATCGAGTCTACCCATGAGATGCCCAGGACCTAGCAATTGTCCTGGGGGCTACCCCCACCCCAAATTACTATATACTTGCTTTAATGTCTGGAAGTTGTGCTGTAGCTGTGTCCCACCTATGCTTGAAACTTGTCACAGTCTCTGCCCCCATCACCTCTGTCAGCAGACTATTCCATGGCTCCACTACACTTTCTGTGAAGTAACATTTCCTTAGATCCCTCCTGAAACTCCCCCACCTCAGCTTCCATTGACGCTTTCTAGTTGTTGTGTTGGTGACAGTTTCTCAGTGTATGGCACTTTGTTTATGCCTTTTAGGAACTTGAATGTTTCTATCATGTTGCACCTCTCCCTCCTGGTTTCCAATGAGTACATATTCAATGCTGCTAGCTATTCCTCATAGGGGGAATCTCTGCAGACCCTGGATCCTCTTTGTCTCCTTCCTCTGCACTGATTCCAACCTGTCCCTATTCTTCTTCAAGTGTAGCCTCCAAAACTGAACACAGTACACTAGTTGTGGTCTAACCAGAGATCTGTAGAGGGGAATGATCACTTCCCTCTTCCTGCTATCAATCCCCCCTGCCTATGCACCCCAACATTTTGTTCACTCTGCTGTATGTTTTATTATATTGGCTTGTCTGATTCATGGTGTCTGTAATAATGACCCCCCAGGTCCTTCTATTCCTGTGAGGTGCTCAATTTAACCCCACTGAGCCAATATTCTGTCCCTGGGTTCCCTTTACTGAGATGCATCACTTTGCACTTTTTTTGCAAAAATATATATCTCTTGAGCACAGATAATCAACATTGCCCTTGTTCTTGCACCACACCATCATTCCAGATGTCCCTGTTCCTCATCACACCACCAAAACTATCTGCTTACCTAAATGCTGGTAATTTGCATTCTGATTGCAACAAAGGGCAAGTCAGCATGGTCTCTGTTCTGATCACACAATATATGGATGAAAGAGCAGACAAATCCAGTGTTTTGTTCTTTGTGGGGACGTTACCCCTGCCCATGTCAAAACTGAACCACACTGTGTTGTGGTTGCTACCACTCAGAGGTTCCCTGACCTCTACCTCTTGTATGTGCTCACCATTGGTGAGCACTAGGTCAAGGACTGCCCCCTCCCTGGTGGAATCAGTAACACCTGAATGATGAATTGAAATTCAGCTGCCAGAGATTTGACCACCTTTTGAATTTTTGGAGGTCTTCTTGTAGGGCCCCAACACCTTCAAGAGTGTCTATCCATCCTCCGAGCTTGATGTCATCTGTGAACAGGGCTAGCTTACCCTGGATACCACTTCTGATGTCTCTAATGAATATGATAAAGAAAACAGGGCCCAACACAGATCCCTGTGGAACCCCACAAGTAACCGTGCCCACGGTTCATGTCACCCCATTTATCACCACCCTTTGAGGCCTGTCATGTTGCACTTTTTGGCATTGAAACTGAGTTGCCAAATTCCTGACCATCTCTCAAGTTTACTGAGATTCTCCCTCATGTCCTGCATCCCTTCCTTTGTTTACATCCTCCCACAGAGTTTAGTGTTGTCTGCAAACAGGCACATCTAGCCTTTAATGCCTTTATCAGTGTCACTGATGAAGATATTGAACAACACTGGCTCCAGCACTAATACCTGCAGAACCCCGCTGGTGACCTCTATGGTGCTGGATAACTCTCCCTCCACCACTATTCCCTGGGTTCTGCCACTCAACCACTTATCTACCATACTTTCCAGTTTCTTCCCAACCCCTAGATCTGTCAGTTTCCTGAACAACTTTCTGTGTGGTACAGAATTGAAGGCCTTGCTGAAGTCAAGGTAAATGATGTCCATCACCTGGCTGCTGTAAATTGCCCTTGTGACCCAATCAAAGAATTTGATCAGGTTTGTTTGACATGATCTGCCTGCCACAAATCTGTGTTGCCTGTCATCCTGCAAACCATTCTTCTCAATGTATCTCACCAGCCTTTCCTTAAGAATTGTTTCCATGAGTTTACATACTGTTGAGGTCAGACTGATTGGCCTATAGTCCCCCAGGTCATCTCTGGGTCCGATCTTATCAGGGTACCACATGTGCTATTCTCCAGTCTCATGGCACCACACCTGACTCCAGGGATCTATTGAAGAGAACAGCCAGCGGTCCCACCAGCTCCTCTGCTAACTCATTCAGCACCCTGGGGTGTATGCTATTTGGCCTCGTGGATTGGATTTATCCATCTTCCGTCCCAGCAGCCTCTCCCTTACTCTTTCAACATCTATTACTGCTTCAGCCCCCCATCCCCTCCCTCCCTCCCTCCTTCTTGCTCTGTGTGGCACTAGCCTATCTTTTTCCCTTGAGAAGACAAAGCAGAAGTATTCATTTAATACTTCCACTTTGCCCACTTCTTCAACTACCCATCCATCCCCTTTCCATAGCCTAACTATACCTTCTTTTTTGTCCCTCTCTTTGCTTATGTAGTGAAAGAAGGCCTTCTCCACCCTCTCAGGGGGAGGAAATGGACAAGGAAATGATAGAAAGTATACTTATAATGGCAGATAAAGGGGAGATATTGCTGATGGGTGATCTGAATATGCCAGATGTTAACTGGAGTGCAGTTGCAGCAGCCACTTCTAAGAGTGGGGTTATTCTAGATGCCCTACAGGGGGCATGCCTTAGACAACTAGTACTGGAACCCACTCAAGCGGGAGCAATGTTAGACCTGGTTCTCTTAAATGGAGATGGAGAGAGGATCACAGATGTAGAAGTGGGTAGCTATCTGGGAACTAGGGACCATCGAACAGTATGGTTCACAATAAACACAGCAATAGAGTCAAGTCATACAAAGGCAAAAGTACTGGACTTCAGGAGGGCTGACTTTGCCAAAATGAGTGAGTGCCTAAGGAATGCACTAGCAAATGGGCAGGAAGGAGGGATGGAAGAACAATGGGGAATAATAAAAACTGCCATCACAGAGGTAACAAGCCTTTGTGTGAAGCAAATAAACAAAACAAAATGATATAAGAAACCACTATGGTTCTCAAAGGAGGTGGCAGTGAAGGTTCAAGAGAAAAAGAAAGCATTCAGAAAGTACAAGGAATCACAGAAGGAGCAGGACAGAGAATTGTATCAAATAAAGCAAAAGGAAGCTGGGAAGGCAGTCAGAACAGCAAAGGCCCAAACCGAGGAAAAGATAGCCAACTCAGTTAAGAAGGGGGATAAAACCTTTTTTAGGTACATCAGGGAGCGAAGAAAGACTAAAGGAGGGATAGTGAGGCTTAATAAAGGGGAGAGGGGGTGGGCAGAGGGTGACGGTGAAAGGGCAGAGATACTAAGCAAATATTTTTGCTCAGTATTTACAAATGAAGAGGTGGAGGTACCTAAAACAAACAATAGAAACACTCTGGATACAGAAGTTGATACCAGCCCATTTACAGAAGAAAGGGTTCTGAAAGAACTCCTAAAACTGAAGGTGGACAAAGCAATGGGGCCTGATGGGATTCATCCCAGAATTCTAAAAGAACTAAGGATAGAACTAGTGACACCACTGACTACCATCTTTAACAAATCATGGGAGGATGGGGTGGTACCTGAGGACTGGAGTAGGGCAGATGTGATTCTCCTTCACAAAAGTGGGAGCAGGGCAGAAGCAGAAAACTACAGACCTCTTAGTTTAACCTCAGTGATAGGGAAAATGGTGGAATCACTTCTGAAGGAAAGAATTGTCGAGTACCTAGAGGCCAGAGGGGCACAGGACCCAAGTCAGCATGGATTCACAGCGGGAAGGTCATGTCAGACGAATCTAATAGATTTATTTGACTGGGTGACCAAAGTAGTAGATCAGGGAGGGGCTGTGGACATGGCCTACCTAGACTTTAGCAAGGCATTTGACTCAGTCCCACACAAAAGATTAATATACAAGTTAGCCAGCCTGGACGTGGGACCCAAGATGATAGCATGGGTAAAGAATTGGCTGGAGAATAGGACACAGAGGGTAATAGTAAATGGAGTCCACTCTGAAGAAAGGGGGTTTACTAGTGGGGTACCGCAGGGTTCAGTATTAGGACCGGTTCTCTTCAAAGTCTTTATAAGCAACATTGCAGAGGGACTGGAAGGAAAAGTATGTCTCTTTGCATATGACACAAAGACCTGCAACAGAGTTGATGCACAAGGTGGGGTGAAAGGATGAGAAGGGACTTGGCAAGGTTAGAGGAATGGTCAAATGTATGGCAGCTTAGATTCAATGCTAAGAAGTGCAAGGTAATGCACCTGGGAAACAAAAACCCAGGGGAAGAGTACACAATGGGGTGAGATACTAACAACAACAAAAATGGAAAGGGACCTGGGGTAGTCATATCAGATGACTTAAAGGTGGGCAAGAAATGTGAGAGGGCAGTAAGGAGGGCTGGGGGATACTGGGATGCATAGGGAGAGGCATCACCAGTAGAAAACAGGAAGTTGTTATCCCTCTGTACAGACAGCTGGTGGGACCCCATCTGGAGTACTGTGTGCAGTTCTGGAGACCCAATCTCCACAAGAACATAGACAAGATGGAAGCTGTCCAGAGGAGGGCAACTAAAATGGTGCAGGGTCTGCACCAGAAGACATATGAAGAGAGACTAAAGGAGCTTAATATGTATAGCCTCGAGGAAAGGAGGGAGAGGGGGGATATGATAGAAACTTTCAAGTACCTCAAAGGAATCAACAAAGTCTAAGAGGGTAGCATCTTTCAAAAAAAGAGGTGTGCAAGAACAAGGAGGCACAATTTGAAGATTGGGGGGCAGCTCAGAGGTAATGTAAGGAAGTATTTTTTCACAGAGAGGGTTGTGGATGCATAGAATGGCCTTCCGGAGGACGTTGTGGAGTCAAAAACAGTGGTTGAATTCAAGCATGCATGGGACAGTCATAAGGCAATTCTAGGGGTTGGGGGTAGAAAGAAGTAGGCTGCTGGTTAACTAGGATCTGCAGCTTATCCATTAGGTAGGGAAATGGGCAGACTGGGTGGGCCAAGCGGTCCTTATCTGTCATCAAATTCTATGTTTCTATGTTTAAATCTTCAGCTATTTGGAGCTTTTTCTTCGCCTTAGCATGCTGCACCTCCCTTCTTGCCACTCTAGCCAACCTCAGATATTTCTCATCTTCTTCCCTTGCAGTTCTTCTGAATCTTCTGTAGGCTGCCCACTTTTCCCTCACCTATCTGGCTACCTCATTGTTAAACGAGATGGGTGACCTGTTCCCCGATTTCTCCCCTCTAAGCTTGATGTAATCTGATGTGGCTGCTAGAATTGCCTTCCTGATGATGGCCCATGTTTCTCCCACCTCCATGTCCTCTCCAATACCCACTAGGTGTTCTCTTAGCACCTCTCCCATCTTCTTAAAATGTTCCCTCCTGAAATCCAGTGTTTTGCTCTTTGTGTGGACATTACCCCTGCCCATGTCAAAACTGAACCACACTGAGTTGTGGTTGCTGCCACTTAAAGGTTCCCTGACCTCTACCTCTTGTATGTGCTCACCATTGGTGAGCACTAGGTCAAGAATTGCCACCTCCCTGGTGGAATCAGTAACACCCTGAATAATGAATCCTCCCTGTACTGCATTCAGGATCTCTTGACTTCTGGTGCAGGATGTGGCCAGTATAGCCCAGTCCACCTTGGGCAGATTAAAGTCCCCCACCACTACCCCCCCTTTCCTGATGCTTTCAGCATCCGTGAACATAGCTCTCTGTCCTTATGTTCATCCTGGTTAAGTGGTCTGTAGACCACCCCCATCCTGATCTTCTTCCCCCTGGTAGTCTGTAGTTGGAGACATAGTGTTTCTACCTTCCCCTGTTCAGTTTCTTCCTTTGTGCGTGCTGTTCCTTCCCTGATGTATGCTGCCATCCTCCACTTTGCCTATGTCTCTGTCCCTTCTGTAGAGTTTGCATCCTGGGATTGAGAGATCCATGTCACGGTGTGCTGTAGCCATTTGTGGTTTACTAGAAAATGTTTATTTTTGTTTATGTTTTTATTGCTATCTGTGGATATAGAACTCAATCCAGGGCCCTGGTCTGCATCGTCTCTTCCACAGGTTACTCCACAGTTTGATTGGAATCATTCTCATGGATTTAAAATGTTAAATCTGAATGCCAGAAGTTTGTTTCCTAAATTGACTCATGTTGAATCTCTTATGTCTATATACAGTATATAGACCAGATATAGTAGTTGTCACTGAATCATGGTTAAAACTCTCTATTTCAGATGGGATGTGTATGTTACCAGGTTATAAACTGTTGCGGTCTGATCGTAAGTGTGTTAAATCTGGTGGTGGGGTAGTTGTTTACTATCTTGAACACTTGGAGTTTATCACCCTTGCTTCCAGCTCCTCTTTAGATATAATGAATGATTGGATACTATTTGAATTGCTTTTAGGTGGAGCCAAACATATGTTGGTGGGTGCTTTGTATAATCCCCCAAAGTGTGGTAAATCTGGTTTACAAGGTTTCTTTGACAAAACTGCTTCCTTTATTACTAAACGTGATTTTGTTTTGATGGGTGATATTAATCTGAATTGGGAGAAGGAAAACAATGCCCTTGAATGTCTTTTGGTTTCATATAAGCTGTCACAACTTATTGAAGAGCCTAGGAGGTTAAATATGGAAACTTTAAACCATACCCTTTTAGATTGGTTTGTTACCAACAAAGTCAGTATTGTATCTCATGTTGGTGTTCTTAGTGACTCGGTGAGTGACCATCAGGTCACTTTTGGTTTTCTTAATTTCAAGAGATGCAAGATTCCATCGAGGTTAGTCCAGTTCTGCAATTTTAAAAAGTATCAACTTAATGTGTTGGTTGGTGAACTGCGGAGTCTGGACTGGTCTTTTTTGGAATCTGTAGCTGATCCTGATTGTGCGGTGGACTTTTTTGTCATCATTTGTTAGGTATTCAAAGCAAATTATTCCTGCTTCGGGTTATACGGGTTAGAGGGGTGTTACATCAATGGTTCAAAAATGATTCAAAGGTCTTTATAAAACAAAAGAAGCCTGCTTGGTTGGCTTTTAAAATGTCTCCAACCTTGACACATCTTCAGGAATATAGGGCAGTTAGGAATCTGTTGAGTATAAAGATAAAACAGGCTATGATTTATTTTATTAGATCTAAATTGGAGGGTACATAATCAAATTCAAAGAATTGTTGGGAAACTGTACATTTTTTAATTTCTCCTAAAGCTAAGTCTTCTCTTTCTTCTCTTCAATTTTCTGGTAAATTGATCACTGATCCATTTGAGATTGCTAACTTATTAAATCAGCATTTTTCTGATGTTTCTAATTTGTGTTCTGGGTCTTCCGATAATATTGGCTTTTCTAAGAAACTTGTTGATATGCCCAATGTTTCTGCTGGGCATTTGGTTAATGATGCTTCTCCTAAATTTCTGTTTCGGTGGATAGCCACCAATGAGGTCTTGAACTTGTGTGCCTTGCCTGATTCTTTACGTGACTGTGGGGGTGGGCTGGATGCTAGGTTTGTCAAATTGGCTGTGCCTTATATAGCTGAACCATCGTATAAAATTTACAATTTATGTATATTAACTGGTGTTTTTCCTCAAGCATGGAAGAAGGTTCAAGTTGTGCCTGTTCCCAAAAAAGACCAGTGCTGTGGGTGCAGAGGATTTTTGCCCCACTTCAATCTTAAACCCACTGGGCAAGATTCTTGAGAAGCTGATGTTAGATCAGCTAAATGATTTTCTGGTTCAAGGTGATGTCCTCTGTGCTGAACAGCACGGCTTTCGGAACGGTTGGGGAACCGACACAGCTTTGGTCACGTTCACGAACACCGTCCTTCAGGGTTGTAATGAGGGCCTGTTAACTGGGGCGGTGTTCATGGACCTGTCCAGAGCTTTTGATTTGATTAATCATGTTCTCTTCTGCCAGAAGCTTGAAAGTTTGGGGTTGTCTGACTCTGTAGTGGCACTAATCCAAGATTTTCTGTGGGGTTGTTCACAATATTTTTCCATTAGTTCTATTTCCTCAGCTGCTTGTCCTATTGTATGTGGTGTACCTCAGGGGTCCATTTTTGGTCCCCTATTATTCTCTTTGTTTATAAATCAGGTTTCTTCAATATTTGATAGCTGCAAGTGTTTATTGTATGCCAATGATTTGATCCTGTATTGTCAGGATAGATCTTCTGAACATATAAATTCTACTTTGCAAGTGGGATTTAACAGATTGTATGGTTGGATATCTTCAAATTTGATGCTTTTGAACTAGTAAGACTGAAGTTATGCTGTTTGGTAGCACTGCCAGGCTAAGAGATAATACTTGTTTGACTATTAATGACACCCAGGTGTTCGAGTTTAAGTACCTGGGTGTCATACTTGATGCTTCTCTGACTTTTCTTTCTCAAGTCAAGTCAGTTAAAAGCAAAATACATTGTAACTTGGGACAGCTTTATAAATTCAAGTCTTATTTATCTCTTTAGTCTTGCAGAATGGTTGCCAATGGGGTCCTTATGCCTCACTTGGACTATGTTTCTCCCTTGTACTTTAAATTGGCTGTTAGGGAGAGGCAGATTCTAAGTGTTGTTTACAATAACATTTGTCATTTTTTTGGGATGTTCCAGTTCTGACCCACCATTCTCTACTGTATTCTTCATTGAGTTGGCTTTCTCCTCAGTATAGATTTATGTTTGCCTTAAGTAAGATGGCCCATCAGGTTATCTATGCTGAGGATTTGTCTCATTTATTTGATCTGGTTTTGGTTTACAGGGCTTCAGCTAAGTTAATATCAACTCAAGGAACTGTGTTAATTACCCAATTTTCTAAAACTAACTATGGTTCTCGTTCATTTTAATGTCTAGCACCTAGTATTTGGAATGACTTACCCCTTTCATTAAGATTAGTTAACTCCTATTTGTTTTTAAGTCTAGACTAAAACAGTATTTATTAATATTGTCTGCTTGTACTTGTAACAATTGTTGCTGCTGATGATTGTGTTTATTGTTTTACACAATTTTTTGTATTTTTGTTATATGTATTCTGTCCGGGTCGGACCTGAAAAAGGGCTTTCGCCCAGAGTTCCTACCCAGTTAACAAATAAATGAAATGAAAAGGTCTCAGTAACTGCTGCTATATCTACCTTCCCCTTCACAAAGAGGGTCTGCAAATCTGCTATCTTGTTGCTGAGATTACAAGCATGAAGTGACACCACCCTCCACCTCGACTCTGTACCATCTTGTCTCCTTTGTGTTTTATCTTTGTCCTGCCCATCCACAATACTCTCCTCTTCATCCCCTATCCTTGGTTGCCCCCTTCTCCCTCTTCCCCCTTCTACCTGTTTGCTACTACCTTTGCGGGGCCGGGAAGGTCCACTGACCTCCCTATCTTGAAGTGTTTGGGTTCTCTGGCCCCCCGTAGCAGTTTAATAATAATAATAATAAATTTGATTTAATATCGCACCTTTCACAAATCAAGGCGCTGCACAGTCACATAAAACAAAAACAATAAAATCATAAAATCACAGAAAGGTCTTCAGTGCCTGCTTAAAGCATCCCCACTGTCCTGCACTCACATAGCTGATGGGGCAGAGATTCCAGAAAGTAGGGGCAACAAACCCAAAGGCACGAGCACCAGATGACTTTAAACAGACCCTCAGGATCTCCAGCAACCCCTCATCTGCTGAGTGGAGCTGTTACAAAGGGGTGTAAGGAACCAGGAGCTCTTTCAGGTAGTCAGGACTCTGTCCATGTAAACCCAAGAAATAATAATAATAACACAATCCCCTCTCACAGGATATAGAACACAAAAATAAATAAAAATTCACCCCTTCCCCAGCCCTCTCACAACCAAGGAAAGGGGAAAACAATTCTAGGCACTCTCACTGCCCAGAATGAACAAATTAATCAAACACAAACTACAATAAACATAAACACGACATTACATAAAATAAATAAATAAAGTAAAATGTGGACACCCTGGTCCTCTCACCACCAGGAGACCACAAACAAATACAATAAAAAATCAAAGAAAGAAGTCATCCAAATATAGGAGAGGCACTAGGATAATCCAGTTTGACAGTAAAGTCCAATAATCCCAAAGTGGTCAAGACCGCTGAATAAGTAAAATTCGATGCAAATACAGCCAGTACAATCCAATAGCAAACATGAATGTTTGGTCCAAATGTCTCCAGACAAGAAGGGTTCAACAATGAAAAATCCAGGAAGTAAAGACTATAGACTTTTGGGCCAGCAAAGCTCAATGACAATAAAGAAGAAATCTAACAAATAGGGACTGTAGTCTTCGGGCCAGCAATACTCCGCAACCTAAGGACCCCCAGCCAGAAATCTTCTACTGTACCACTATGACACCTGGGGAAAACCAAACAAATAGCCAGTCCCAGGAATCTAGGGGCTCTCTAGGATCACTAGCCAGCTACCTGACTACGAATCTCCCCATGCCCCCATGAGACAGCAGACTCTGGTCGAGAGACCCCTGCAGAGTCACGATAAATCCAGAGGCACTAGTCACAGGCCTCTCACAGCACAATCCAAGGCCCAACATGCAGTTCAAAAATCTAAAATGCTGATACTTTGTAGCTTAAAGCAAACTTCAGGACAAAGTAGACAGTCTTACATAACAGCAAATCCTCCAGCGATTCTTCCTCCTCTGCCACACACTTTAATAAGGCTGTAAAAACTGCCAGTGTTAAATACCAACACTCCTCTCAACTTAGAAGGGGAAAAGTTAATCATAACATTGCACTTTACCCAGTAAAGTAATTAAAATTTCAATGGGGTCACATTCAAAATCGGTTACTCAAAAAACGGTCTTCAGAGATTTCAGTGCAGTTTCAGTGCGATGCTTTCCAAAGAAAGCAACAGAGGCATCCAAAAGCACTGCAGCAGACCAACTGACCAGGCAGACAAAGCAAAAACAGGCATCTTGCACCGGCTTTACTGTACAAAAACAGAAAATCGAATAAAATAAAACACAAACAAACACATTAAAATGTTAAAATGAAGCCTAAATAATGCCAGACTTCTAACTTGCAGCTATCTTGCACTTCCCAAATCGCAGAGCGCCCAACTTGGCAGCCATCAAATATGCTCACCTCTATGCTATCTAGATAATTTCTCTTATATTCCCCTAGTTTGCCCTCTGTATTTTTGCTACCTCCCAATTAAGGTGCAATCTATCTGGGCAATATAGCCCCTTTTCTGACCCTGTATCTCCACATCTCCCAATATCTCCAGTACCCCTCCACCTTGCACCAGTTCCCCAGCCAATTATTAAATTCTACTATTCTCTTTTTTTTTTGGCCATGCAGGCCCTGGGGACTGGAATTACCTTCAAAATGGCTATCGAGTTCACAGATTCTTTGCATCATCTTATTAGTTTTTTGAATCTGTTTTGCACCACTTCCAACTCTTCCCCTGCCAGATCATTGGTACCCAAGTGGATGACTAAGTTAGGCTTTCCCCCCATTTCCCTTACCACTTCCATGATCTTTTGTCCTGCTCTCTCCACTGCCATTCTTTGCATACAAGCTACCACCCTACTATTGCTTGCTCCCCCAGTCTATACCTTTCAGTATTGATTTCCCAACAATAACCATCCTTTTGTCCCTTGCAGGCCTGTTCCCTGATTCCCTGTTGTCTCCTATTAAGCTACCCTGCCCCTTCCTCAATCTCTCCTTGTCTTTCTCAGAAGCCCTCCTGTCTGTACCAGCACCTCCCCTTATTCCTGCTTCTCCACTCCCCTTGATCCCCTCCTTCCCTGGTTAACCTTGTTTGCTACCACTGTACCTACTATATTTCTTCCTGTAACTCTGACACCTTTCTTCCTCTGCTCCCCTCTTGTTTCCATTCCCACTTTGCCTCCTTAAGCTACTCACCTCTCTCTCTCTCTCTCCCCTTTGTCTCCAATCTTTGCCCTTGTGTTTCTTTGACCCCACCCAGTATTCCCCTGTTCCCCTATATTGGTCAGTAGTGCATATCTGCTTCCATTATTCTCTCAGCCCCCAAATAACTTGTTGAAATTAGTACTACATCATCCACAAAAGCTAAATATGGGCAGTTATGTTCAGCAATTTTAGGCATGTGAAAGTCCTTTTGGTATAATTTTGTCAATATCTTATTTATGAATAGATTGAATAATATAGGTGATAAGACACATCCTTGTCTGATGCCTCCATTTCTGCTAAATTCCTCTGTAGTGTCACCTTTTAAGTTATATCTAATTTTAATTTGATTATCTTTGTATAATATCTTTAGTAAATGCAATGTAGTCTCTTCCATTCTTAGCTCTTCAAAACATTGCCAAACAAGATTTCTATCAATACTGTCACAAGCTGCTTTGAGGTCTATATACAGTACTGCATATGCCAAACAGTTTTTATTTTCTTATGACTGTATATGTATATATTAAATGGCTCAGCACAAAACATTGATCAATGGTAGAATGACTTGGCATAAATCCTGCCTGTGTCTCATCAATTAGTTTGTTCTCCACTATCCATTCTATTATTCAATTATTCATGATTCTCATAAAGAATTTCTGTACATTATCCAGTAAATGCATTGGTCTGTAACAAGATAGATCTTGTCTATCTCCTTTTTTAAAAATTGGTACGATTGCCATATTCCATAATTTTGCTATTTTGCCAGTCTCCAAATTGTAATTTTACAGTCTGACTAAGGTTAGAACCCACAGTTCTATATAATTAATTATGACATCAGTCAGTATCCCATCAGGATCTGGTGCTTTATACTTTTTGAATTTTCTAATTGAATTATATACCTCAAGTTCATCTATCCAGTTTTTTGGTGATTTCAACTCTTATGTTAATAGATCTTGAGCCATTGTGCTGTTTGTATTACTAAATATTGTGTTAAAATGCTGTACCCATTTTTCTGGTTCAATATGAGACTCCACTTCCCCTCCATTTTCTCCTAATCCTCTCGCAACTATTGTCCAAAATTTCCTAGTGTCTTTGTTGTATACTACATTTTCTAGATTTTTTTTCCACAATGACTGTCTTTACATGTCTTTTTCTATTTGAAAAAGTTTATTTTCCTTTCTACCATCTATTAAGTTCTTTTCTATTGTGAGAATCAGTTTTTTCTTTGTTATCCATAGCTGTTTATTCAATTTTCTTTTGGCTAATGCACATTCCTCTCTAAACCATGGTTCCCTATGTTTTTTCTTATATATCTTGACCTCTTTGTAAAGAATATTTCTTATTTGCTAAGATATCATTTCAAACCTTATTATATAATCATCTTTATCTGTTGATTCAATATAGTTGTCCATTTCATTTGTAATTTCTTTAATTTCCATAACATTTCAGAAGCTCTTGTGGTTTATCTCACTCCAACATTTTCCCATTCTGGTTTGTGCAAATTTATCTTTTCTGGTATTTTGATTAACTTGTATTATATTCTGGTTATCTCCTAGACTTACTTGTATTTCCAAGGGAAGATGCTCACTCTCTCCTCTCTTCAACTTTCATATTTATTAAATTTTACACCATATTTATGCTAATCCAAATCATACCTATTATAGAAGTGCCTCTGTTATTCATGAAAGTGTAATTCCTTTTACAATCTAAAGATATTCTCCCATTTACTAGAAGAACATTTCTTGCTCTAAATAAATCACATACCCTTTTACCTGATTCATTATACTTATTGTCCATGGTAAATCTGATGTCTCTTAATCTTTCATTATTACAGATTGCTATTACATCTGCAATATCTTTTGTACATGTTGATAAATTCCAGACTCTTGCATTGAAATCTCCTAAAACTATTATTTTTGTTAATGGGTTGCTGATTAATTCTCTATCTATTATAGGTTCTAGATGATCTAATATTCTAGTTCTCATATTTCCATGGTTCAATGGTGGAATGTACAAATTTACTATCAGTATGTCCTCATTTTAATTTTTGACTCTAATCCCTAATATGTTATCATTTTTTTACCATTTTTGTTGTTGAGTAAATTTTAATTAGTTTACTGAAAAATAGTATTCCTCCCATTTTCCTACCATGCGTGTTATTTCTTTTGGCATGATTGAAATATGATTTATAACCATTCAGCATGGTCTCATGATCTACCCAAGTTTCTTGTAAACATATCAAGTCAAAATTATTAAAATATTTTATAGCATCCTTATCTGCTAACTTATTGTTGGCACCAGATATATTCCATGACAATATCTTAAAATGTTCTTTTTCTATTCTCTTTTTGTTATTTAGTAAGTTTCCTTTGGTCATCGGTCAGCCATTATGTTCAATATTTCAACTCTATTGACACTTTCAAGCATTTTAGCCATTTAGGTTTTAAATCTTGTACATCACTTGTTTTATATAAACTATTGTCATCACAGATGAATATTTCTAAGTGATCCAATTCACATGTGTTTTTTGTAAAATCTGATTATGTATTAGCTCAGTGTCTACCCAAATTGTTTTCTGTCTGTTGTTTTCCTATCTTGTAGCTTTCTTTATAGATATATTAGCCCTGTTATTTTTAGAATAGGCTCTAGTAATTCTCCTATTTTTATCTTCAAATTGTTTTTTTTCTCTTGTAAATTGATTCAGTCCAAAAATGGAAATTGATTTTGTTTTACTTTCTTCTTTGGTTAATTTGGATTTTTTGAAATAGTCTGTGAATATTTGTCTGAGCATTGAAATAGGCTTGCATTGTATGCCTGATTTTTTCCTTTTTTTTCAATTGTTTAACCAGGAATGGCACACTAAGATGAAAGCTTGTTTACAGGTGTGACCTGGGAGCACAGGGAAGGTAAGTGACTTGCTCAGGATCACACATTATGCAAGTGGTGGCTGTAGGATTAGAACCCAGGTCTCAAGATTTGCAGCTCAGAGCCTTAAATCACTGCACTATACTGCCTCCTTTCTTCATCCAGTATTGGTCTCACAATACTTATATTATATGTCGTAGACTGGTCATTACCAAATATGGGCAAGACCAAACTTTTGATGTTCTCATTCAGCATTTCTTCATTTTCATTTGGCAAAATATACACATCAAATAAAGACAAGGCAACATCTGTATCTTTAGTTTTATCCACGAATTTCTTAAACATGTCTCCCAAAATATACCCCTTTTTAAGGCTCTTATTTTCTCTTTCCACTCTTTGTTGTTTATTCCCTTCTTTGTTTACTTTTTCTTTGCCCTCAATAGGATCAGGTTCAGCTTCTTGTTTCAATCTATTTTGACTACCTTGTTTCACTGTCTTGGTTTTAGTACTTTTTGTCTTGGCCTGCTTGGTTTTCTTTTAGCTCTACCTGTTTTCCTTTTAGTTAGCTTTTTTGTTTTATTTGGGCGGAACCTTATGATTGTTTATAGGTGATATCCCCTGGAGAGCTAGCTTGTCCTATCTCTATATTTTTGCCTATATTTTTAGCCTTCTTTGACTTCTTTGTCCTCAAGCTGTTATCTCTTTTGGAGTCCTGTCTATTTTTGTCTTTTGATTTATCCTCTTCTGTTTTTGTTTCTTTTTCTTTGCCCTTATTCCATATTGTTTTATTCCCTAATTTCAATTCTTCACATATACTATCATTTCTTAATCATGGTGAGAGTAACGTTATTAATTCCATTGATAAGTTTTTACTTTGGTCGATAGATCTTGAAAGTTCCTCACTCATTTCTCTCTTCTCTGAGATGCTTCCTTGTTCATAACATGTCTCCCTCTGTAAGTTTTGTATATCCTTTTTATTCTCTATTGCTATCCCTTTTAAAAAGTTTAGATTTTGGCTTATTTTGACTAGTTGTTTGAAGATTAAAATATTAGCCATATAAGGGTTTTTCAATGTTAATATAATATTTTTGGTTAGCATCTCAGTGTCTGGGATAAAGGTTTTTTCATGACACATGTACAATGTAGTCCCTTCCTCACTATTGTCTCTCATAATAAAGGACTCATATAGGTCCACGTTTGTCTTTCTGTTCTCATTTCCATCACTCATTTTACTATCTATTGTTTTTAAACCCTGGATAGTTTGTTGTAAATAGTTTCTGACCTCATTATTTTTGGGGGGAAAACTTGATGTTAACAGTTCCTGTTCAAATTTACCTTCTTCATCTTCTATTAATTTACTCTGATTGTCCCCCAATGGGCTTTTGTTTTTACCCTTACATGAATCCTTACTATTAAGCATTACTATTTTGTTTTGTCTCCAAGTTATTTCCCTTCTTATCTAAATCTGAATTAGATTTTGGGGTAGATGTTAAAGTAACCATGTCACTTTCCTGGTTAAATTGTTGCTCTTGTGTTTTTTTCTCTTTAGATTTTAATTTAGGCAAACTAGGATAATCTGGGGTTGTTGAGGGCTTCTCTCCTTCATTCCCTTCATCCCATATTTCACTTTCTTCTCCTTTGGTTTATTTTCCTTCACCTTTGTTTTGTCATGCTTCATTTGATCTATCTGTTCTATTTTATTTGCACCCTCAGGGATAGATTGGCTTCTTGTATTAACAGCCATATGGAATCTCAAACAAAAAAAAATCCACAATACTGTATCAACAATAGTGTCACATGTAATTGATAATTCAGATAGTTTTCCCTAATCTTTGGTGAACAGTCAGTAAAATTAGTATAAGTTACCACTTCTTGGATTTATCAAAATCGTTTGTTCTTTTTAAATTGTCTGAACTGGTGTCACACTTGATTTTTTTGTTTTCAAAAATATGTTCAATGTCCTTTTTAGTCAAATCTTCATCTGTATAATTATCTTCTTCTTTTATTCGCTTTCTCTTTTCCTTTGTATTCGGCCCCAGTTTCTTTCTTTCAGTTCTCAATACTATATGATTTCTAAATATATTCCTTGATATTAGTGGGAAAAATGAGCTATTATAGGCCTTATATAATAAAGATTAATGGATAAACATAACAGGACCAAAGAATGCTCAAATATTCAAATATTCAAATTCTTTACCAAGAGAACACCTGGATTCAATTACACTATTAATCAATTATTCAATTCTTTATATTATTCAATTGTTAAAATATCTATTTTACCTAAGCATATAAAAATGCATAAATCTCTATACTGTGTCAAATCTAGAACATTTCATATAAGTAATAATTAACACAATTAACACCTTTAACACAATGACACCATCAACACATTTAACACAGTTGTAGCAATTTAAAACAGTTGTAACAATTGGCACAGTCACATCTACAACTATATTTTGAATGATGCTGATAGATTGTGAACTATTAACTGTTATAGCTGTTATGAACATTATTCCTATTTGTACTATTATAAACCACTAATTAATTCTGCACTTGAAGTCAATTATTTCTCCAATAAATGGTCTTCTAAAATTCTAATTGTGCTATATCTGAGTTGGTGTAGACAATATCCTTTAATTCAAATGGACTCAAATAATCTAAATCTTTATTTAGTTCTTTATTTAAGATACTGTCTGTTTCGATTGATCTTAAACCAAATTCAATTTTTACTATATTCCACTATGTTCCACTACATTTCACTACTTTCTATTAAGTCACTATTAACTCAATAGCATGCTACCCAGCTAAAACTTTTTAGATCAATTATTCAATGGATATTTCATAAGTTCTTACTTGTTCTTACTGCAGATTTTTTGTGATAGTAAGCTGTGCTTTCAGTATTTTCTGGTTCTATAATTAATACCACACCCCATGGGAGCCTGTTGGTAGTTACCATATCACTGGCCTCCTTTTAATCAGTCCTTGCTATTTTTAATAAAGGACTAGGCCCAGGGCTATTTCACTCTAGTATTTCATGCTAGTATCACACCTAGAAGAATAAGATGCCAAACAGCAAGCAAAATACATTTGTTTTGTCTTAGTGACTTAAAGATATTAAAAAGCATTACTTTTAGGCAGAAATGCTTTTAATTTAGAAGTAAATACCTGGTTTTGTCTTAGTAAAGATAAAGTTAAAGGCTTGCTTTCCCTCAGTCCACCTTGATCTCTTGAGAATCCACTTGATTCCATTTCTCCAACTGGATTAGGTTTTATTTCCAATACATGGGCCAGAAGATGTTTAGTTACAGTTTCAAGCCACTTTCATGCCCCTTGTAAAATATTTTTAAGACCTTACTAAGAGCTTACTAAGAACTTTTCACTGTTTTTATTTAGCTTTTTATTTGTACTAGACCATAGGTGATCTGGCATCTGACATCTTTCCTTTCTACTTCAGCTGCAATACTGGGCTAGTGCATGTGCCTTTTAAGCTACCCTTACTCCGGCCTGGTCACATGATCTCCCATACTTTTAGGTGCATGCAGATGCGTGCAAGTGCACATCTTGTGACACATAAACTGTTTATTTTAAACATTTTAAACTTAAAACTTGAGCACTTAAGATTAAAAACTGCTAAAAACTGTTTGAAGTATATCTGGTATGTGCGTTTGCGTTGGAATTTTCTTTAACTTTTCCAAAGTGATGTACTAGGTATTATTAGGTATTACGAATATTATAAATAAACATAAAAAATGTATACATAAAAACTACATACAAAGCACTATGTTTAACTCTGTGTGTTACATATAATAAAAATAGCACCAAAAGGAGCTTATTCTTGTTTTCCACCAATATCTAAAGAATCTCTGTTAAGTCTTTTGTCTCAAGTAATCAGCACAAATATTTTCAAATTATATTCAACTCCATAGCAGAGTAGGGGGAGAATTCTGAGATTAGACAGAATGCTCAAACGGAGGCTGTCCTTCTAACCCTTCTTTCTCCTTTGTTTGTATTTGCCAAACAATTTATAATGTGGTAATTTCACCAGAGTCTTTTTTTCCACTGCACAAATTCCTGTGTTTAAACACCCTCCACAAGGCATTTTGTGAAGTCAGCAACTGCAGGGGGGCTCCACTACTGCTCGGTCTCCAAACTCCATCAGTGCCAACACACAACCACACAATTTTACCCACAAAAGCTCAGCAAGGCACAAGAAATTCTGGAAAGTGTTCAGACCTGACCAACTAAACAGACAATACTGGCATACCTGTTTTAGGTTAAAAAAGCACCTTTCATCAAACCCCTGCTGTAACAACTCCTCTTCAACTGAATCAGCATGAAGCCTTGCTCTCTTTCAGTTTCTACTCTCACTTCCTATCTGACCTACAGAAACAACAAAGTCTGTCTTTCATATTGTGAAAAGGTGAACAATAGAGCTTCGTGGTGTAGATTAAGTTAGAAATTCTGGAAACAGGACAGGCTATGTATCGAAATTGTAGAGTGAATAATGGTGTACTACACTATAAATGTGATGTGAATACAAGACTGACTATACAGTATCTGATATTGGAATGTTGTCTACAGTACCTAATGATGAAAGAAAGAAATGGTTGGAGCTTTTAGGCATCTAAAAATTTTGAACAATGCAATAGAAACTAGGTTTGTTGTGAATTTTCTGTTCCCTACTTGTAAATGAGTTATTTTATGCCACTGCAAGCTTTACACATCAAGCGCTGTGTACATTTACAAAGGTAGTCATATCATAGTTCTCTTTCTTCTTTTTAATGTATTAATATGGTGCCTTACCAATTGTATTTATACCTGTAAGCCTACATATTCATTAATATATCTCTTACATGAAATGTGATTTATATAATTTCTTAGAATGCACCTCTAATTTTATTATTTTTTATGTTATAACATGTTTGCTGATACATACTATCTAATAAAATTGAACCTAAACCTGACTCTGAATGTGAACATATACTTCTTGCTTGTAAAGTGTTGTTGTATTGCAGTAGGAGACTATGTGACTACTTAATTCCCAATACTATATTGCTAACAGATGTGTTAATGATGTCCATTGCTTGTTTTCCATGCAGGAAAAAAGAGTTTTCAGAACTGACACATTGCTATTTAGTTTTGTTTTTGTGATGTTTAACAAAATATACAGCATTTATTTTGAAAATGGTATACTTGTTACCCATTAACTTACAGAAGAAATGTTATACAATTAAAACTATGCACAGTTATTCATAAGATAATAAGAACTGTCACCAGTGAAGCACCACATACAATATTGTTACCAACATAATATCTCTGCTACAATTGTTACAGGTTCTCTTTCTTTTTTGGTATTCTTTTTCTTACAGCTGGTATGCCACCATGTGGTAAATATCCAAGACCCACCACCTCTATATCCCCTAGGAGTTAATGCCATCCATCCTCCCTCCATGCCTCATCTCCCCCCATGTACAGGGTCACTGTGGTTATCCAACCCCTGTTGTCAAATACATCCAGTTCTAGTCAGCAGGATACAGGATGCTCCTCTCCACAAGGGCATGGTGTTCAACAAAATATTCAGTCATATTAAATTTATTGTTTTATTTTCCTTCTCTTACATAATGTCCAACCAGCCACAGTGGCACACAGCAGCTTTTGGACAAGATCATGCTCCTGACCAAGTCCATCATGGTGCTCCAGAATAGAGTGCCATCTTGGACTCAATCAGGAGTTTACACTGTTCTGTCTAACTGTTACAGCATTGTTTGATGCCATTAGGTAGAAAAATGTCCTGCTCCAAGAGCTGCTGCATAAGATGTAGTCACAGCCAGAAAGCCAGATGTAGTAACCAGAAGTGTATATTGAGCAGATGGACCTGGGCATTTTTGTCTATGTCATTGAATTTCCACAGGGACCAAACCTTCTAGAGGAGCTGCCAGAGTACATCCCCAGCAGCTAAGAAGACTGACTCTACCTGTCCTATACAAGTTCATTACACTCTTGCCAGCTTTCAACTCTTGTGGAACATGGTTAGGAGCTCACTTATATAGGTCACCAAGAAATACATCAGCTGAGAACCTCTCAGTCACATTTCTTGGACATTGGACTATTTCACTGAAATACTTTTTTTTTTAAATGATATCCAAGAGGAACATTTTGTTTACTTTCATAAAAAAAAAATTCTTTTTTATATATTGTATTACTATGACTCTTTTTTATAAATATGTATTTGTTATACAAACACTAACATTGTTTGCTAGTCTTTTCAGAAACCTATCTGTCACTTTCACCAGTGTTTTATTTTTTGTGAGGTGGGGATGGGTTGAAGGTGCAAGTGGTGGGGGGTTGTGGTGATGGTGGTGAGAATGGGGGAATTAGTGGGTAGCTCTGGTAATGTAATTCAGACTTTTAGCCATATAGTGCTTTTCTTGCAACACAGTACAACCACATAAACAACCCAGGTTGCAGGAATGAGTCAGATAGCTCATGTACACAGTCTTTCAAGATTTGTACAAGTACTGCCATAACACAACTCACCATCATAACTTACTATATGTCATAGAGTGGGGGGCTACGAATGGAGGTGGATAAGACTCAGCACATCAGAGATCAACAGCCTGTACCAAATATGTGTTGCAAAAAACAAATGTTGTGTATGTCATGATATAGGAATATGGATGTACAGTGTTGTATTCAATGTGCAGCATTGTAAAATGTCATGAGTTCTCCTGTCTGTTGTGGTTTTAAACCAACACTGTATGGAGATGGACAAGACTTGGTACAATGAGCTCATTATCGTCTCCTGAGTTTATGCTGCTGATACATTTTTTCTCTGTTATATGATGTAGCAGAGATGTGTGGTGGGGTGCATACACTGTTATATTCAGATAGGCACATTAAGTTTGATTTTTAAACTTTTTTGGTTGTGAAAGATTACTTCAACATGACCGCTACAAGCTCAACAGCTGGTCTCAGGGCACTCATAAATACTAACACAAATGTAGTTGGACAACTATCAACACTACTTCTATCTCTGTCCTAGCTCATGTATTGTGCTGGATGGGGGAGAGGAGGGGAGGTCAGCAGGAGGTAAATGAACATTGAACAGATATCCATTAGGCCCTGTGTCAAGGGAAGAGTCCATCCACCTGTAGAAGTACAGCTACAGATGCAAAGAATCTGTGGGGCTGTCTTGGGGACTACAGCATTGAAAGGCCATCTCCACCCTGCATTTTCATCTGCTAGAGATGCAGACACATAGGGCTAAGTGTTCCTCTGACTGCAGAACTTCATAGCTTTGTAAACCACTATATTTCTGTACAGATATGGATGCAGAGGCACAAGACCCAGTTTGCAGTGTGCCAAGAGAACAGTTATCTTCACTATATGATTAGTTGTTGCCATTACAGTCAACACTGCGCCACATTCCCCGACTGTGGGTTATGTTACAACAGGCACTCCCAGCCTTGAAACATCCTGAAGAGTCACTGGGCTCATCCCCCAATCTCAGGTGATCAACATGGGAGTGCAACGCACCACCCACTGGGACAATGACAGGGTCTGTGCACAACATTTCTCCATGTGTTGTGCTTGGTGATGGGAATAGGAGAGGTGGGGACATGAATGAAAAGTAATGAGATGCAGATGCATGGAGCTCTCTGGGCCCTGTGCTTTGATGTGGCTACAGATGGGGACATGCAGTACCAAGAGTCTAACTGTTGTGGATGCAAATACACAGGGCCCTCTGGGCCCTGCAACAAGGGAAACATCCACCTGGGCCCTGCACTTCCATAATGAAGCAGATGGAAACAATCTGTGTGGCTGCAGAACACTCCTGCTTAAGCTAGTGCAAAGCACAGAAGGTTCTGCACTTCTGTGTACCTTCAAGTGCAAATAATCTGTGGTGTTCTCTGCAGCACTAAAATTGAAGCAAAGGACTGTCTAGAAACTGGGCTCCCATGTGACTACATATGCAAAGACACAAGGCCAAGACTCTGTTTTAACATTCGCTCATAACTTGATTATTTTTAAATATTTTTCTAGCAAACTGTATACATGCTATTTGTATAACTTCACATCATGAATTTAGTCCCTGGAATGTGTTAAATCCTGTCTAAAGGTGACTTTACAGAGTGATTAAAAATCACCTTTTGACCTGTATTTAAGTAATCAGATGTACACCTTTGAGCAAGCATGCTTATTTACAAAGGTTCTTCATCAGTAACAAAGAACAAAACAAGGAGGAAACTCATCCATAGTAGTGTTTACAATAATTTTTGAAAAGATTCAAGCGTTATGAGGCATTGTCAGACAGAAAATAAGCAGGAAGTCAGCAGAAAGAGAACCACTGGCAGTACAAATAGATACACTGTCAACTGGGTAATACAACAGAAGTGAGCAATAGTGCAGGTGCAGAGTGTGACAGGGGAAGAAGGGGTTGCTGTTTGTCTTGTAAACAGTATATTCAATATTTGGGACTAAAATGCTGTAAAACAGTCAAGTTATGACTAAAAGTACATGAGACACATGAGATACAAAACATCTTATTTTTATGTCACAAGACAGTATTGTAGTACCGTACTTAATGTGCAACCAAAAATTCTTAGATCACACATAAAATCTTCAACCATTCAAAAACAAGAATTTTAAGTTTGAACAAAAAATTATTTGATTGCACTTAATGCATGACTAAATAATTCTTCTTCCACATATCAAAATCTCTATCAGACCCCAAACTGATTTTTTGGGGGGGATGGAAAATTCTTGGGCCACACTTAAATGTGTGACCAAAGGAGCAATACAGCTCTCCAAAATGCAATTCTTGGGTCACACATTTTATTTTTACATTTTTATTTTTGGAATTTTTTATACACAGTACAGTATGTGCATTCAAGAAACAGAAATTAATTCACTGTTCTGTACAGTTTGAACATTCATTTATGACAATCAACAATAAAAAATCAGCAGAAAAAGAAAATACAGTAAAGTTGAATGCGTAAGTCAGGAGAATCAAACACATGAGAACAAAACTAAAGACTTTCACATGGCTAATTTGAGAAGTCATTATATTGTGTCTCTCACTTCCATATCCTCGTTTAATATACTTCTCTAGTAGAGGGCAACAAAATCAGTTATTCATTGTATTAAACTTATTGAAAAGAATTTTGTGTTACAGTTTCCTTCCAGAAATGTTTTAACAGACTAAGACTCCAAATACCCCTTAGAATTGTATACAAATGCTGGAGTTAAAGGTAACAATTATTTGCAAAGCATTAGAGCAAACTAAAATAAAAAATATGCATGTGTAAGATATACTAAACTGTATATATATATATATATATATATATATATATATATATATATATTTTATACTAGAACTAATGATTTTAAAGGAAAGCAATGCTGGATAGGGGCCATGCTGTGGATTTGCTCTACTTAGACTTCAGCAGGCTCTTGACTTGGTGTCTCAGAAATGCTTGCTGAAGGAGAAGATTTGTAAGTGGGTAAGGCCATAGTAAACTTGGTGGTTAACTGACTAATGTGGGGCAGCAGAGGGTAGTTATCAACAGGGTTAAATCAGAAGAGAAGGAAGTAATGAGTAGGGTTCCATAGGGATCTGCCTGTGTCCAGTCCTCTTAAACATGTTCATCAGTGGCACTGGTGAGGGAACCTGGGGAAGGTGGTGCCTAAACACAGATGACACTGAGCTCTGTGGGAGGGTGGGTAGTGACAAGGGAATAGAGGAAATGTAGAGAGACTTACAAAATCTAGAGGGATTTTCTAGGGTTTGGCAGTTGAAATTTAATGCCAGAAAGTACAAAGTACTGCACCTATGGAACAAGAACCCTAAGATGGAGTACTGCATGGGATGGGTGAGACTTAATACTGTGGCTGAGGAACAAGACTTTGGTGTTATCTTCAGTGATATTGTAAAGCAATTGAGTCAGTGCAACAAGGCATATACTGTAACAAGGCAAGTAAGATGCTGGGGTGTATTGGGAGTATTGATAGCAGGAAAGGACAGGTAATACTTCCAATATATAGATCCTTAATGATGCCACACCTAAAGTACTGTGCACAATTCTGGAGTCCTCACCTCAGGAAGAATAGGGATAGGCTGGAAGTAGTGCAGTGCAGGGTAACAAAATGATACAGAACCAACAGGTCAGGTCTTATGAGGAGCTCCTCAGGGCTCTGAACATGTACTTGCTGGAGACCAGAAGGGAGAGGGGAGATATGATAGAGAGCATTAAGTTCCTAAAAAGGAATTAACAAGGTGAACTATGTGAACTGTTTAGCTTGAATACTAGCTCATGGTCATGTTGACACAAGTGTAAATTAACAGGAGGGAAGTTCAGGATGGACATGAGGAAGTACTATTTTACAGAGAGGGTGGTGGAGCTATGGTAAAGTCTTCCAGCTAAGGTGGTGGGTGTGAACACCATTAATGGTTTCAAGCATGCTTGGAACAAGTGGAAGGGTATAGTGGTTGCTCAGAGCAGCAGTATCAAGGCAAAGTATAGAGGGAATGATGGGGAAGGATAGAATCCTGAATGGATAATAGGACTCATGACTAAATAGGAAACTTGGGCAGACTGGATGGGCAATTGTTCTTTTTCTGCATCACTGTCTATGTTTCTATGTTATTGAATACATTTACTCCTGAATATTTATTCATAGTTTAGAAACAAACCTAACACTATCCCTCAACATTCTAAAGTGAATAAGTACTCATATCCTATGGCATTATAGTCAAGAAATAACTTAAAATTATTTAATACACAATATAAGGTAGAACAGATAGAATATTAAAACATAGTGGCACAGAAGCTAGAAATGAAGAGCAAGTGCTGAGTAAACCAGTAATGGGATAATTTGTAGGTAAAACTACATGAAAAACATTTTATTTTCACAGATCTAAATATACTAATTCACAAAATCACATTATAAATTAGAACAAGTCCCAACTCCAAAAGTTTTAAAAGTATAGGAAATTAGTGTATATGAAATTATATGCCAGTTCAACCAGTTAAAGAATGAGAGACTTATCTGTTGCCATAGAATTCATTCCAGGGATTCTCACTTCTGATGAACAACTGTGGTCAGAGTCAACATGACTGCTTCAGAGCGGTGAGCCCAAGTCAAACAGCACTTGGAGCTCCTACCACGGCTGATACTGTACTTGCGGTACTCATGCATGCACAGTAACTGATATTGCACATGCACGAGAAAGAGTTCACCATGCCCAAGATGGCCGCTGTGGCACAGTGCACAATATATACTCACAAGTATAAATTAGGTGAAGGTGCACAGAAGTGACAAAAACACAAGAGAAGGGTGAGGGCACAGAACAGATTAGGCAGTGAAAGAGCAAGAAAGAGTGAAGAGGAGTTTGAGCTGATGCTTGGGGGAATGATAGTTGGATGGATGTACTATGGGGGAGAGGTTGTTCCATATGGAGGGCAGATGGGAGAAGAAAGTGGATTGCTCATCAGGAGATTTGGAACGGGGATTGGAGAAGGTGTGGGAGTCCCTAGATTGAAGAGCATAGTAGGTGGAAGGGACAGGAGAGAGGAGAGAGGGACAAGAACCCCAATTTTGAAAGAAAAAAAGCACAGTAAATGAGGCAGTTGGAGGCAAGGGACAGAATCAAGAGGTCAGTATAAATGGAGCATTGATCAGTGCAAGGGGGAGCATTACAGGTGAAATGGCATAAGGCATTACAGAGAGTATCCAGTCTGGGTAGAGGAGATGAGACAGAACCACAGAACACATCTGCATAAATGAAAACCAGAAGCACCATCATGGTGATAATTTTCTTGTGGATTAGGAGTGGTAGGCAATCCTTGTTGCAGTACAGGGTGCCACATTTAGGGTGAAGCTTTCTATGGATGGCATTGATCTGGGTGAAGTCATATCTTCCATCCAGCCCGCACCTAGGTACTTAAACAAAGAAACAGAATTTGATGGCAGATAAGAACCGCTTGGCCCACCCAGTCTGACCATTTCCCTACCTACTGGATAAGCTGCAGATCCTAGTTAACCAGCAGCCTACTTCTTCCTACCCCCACCCCCTAGAATGGCCTTATGACTGTCCCATGCATGCTTGAATTCCACCACTGTTTTTTTGACTCCACAACCTCCTCTGGAAGGCCGTTCCATGCACCCACAACCCTCTGTGAAAAAATACTTCCTTAAATTACCTCTGAGGCCGCTCCTCTCTATCTTCAAGTTGTGCCTCCTTGTTCTTGCACACCTCTTTTTTTGAAAGATGCTACCCTCTTGGACTTTGTTGATTCCCTTGAGGTACTTGAAAGTTTCTATCATGTCCCCCTCTCCCTCCTTTCCTCGAGGCTATACATATTAAGCTCCTTTAGTCTCACTTCATATGTCTTCCGGTGCAGACCCTGCACCATTTTAGTTGCCCTCCTCTGGACAGCTTCCATCCTGTCTATGTCTTTGCGGAGATTGGGTCTCCAGAACTGCATGCAGTACTCCAGATGGGGTCTGACCAGCTGTCTGTACAGAGGGATAATAACTTCCTGTTTTCTACTGGTGATGCCGCTCCCTATGCATCTCAGTATCCCCCCAGCCCCCTTGCTGCCCTCTCACATTGCTTGCCCACCTTTAGGTCACCTGATATGACTACCCCCAGGTCCCTTTCCATTTTTGTTGTTGTTAGTATCTCACCCCCCATTGTGTACTCTTCCCCTGGGTTTTTGTTTCCCAGGTGCATTACCTTGCACTTCTTAGCATTGAATCTAAGCTGCCATACATTTGACCATTCCTCTAACCTTGCCAAGTCCCTCTCATCCTTTCCACCCCACCTTGTGCATCAACTCTGTTGCAGATCTTTGTGTCATATGCAAAGAGACATACTTTTCCTTCCAGTCCCTCTGCAATGTCGCTTATAAAGACATTGAAGAGGACCGGTCCAAATACTGAACCCTGCAGTACCCCACTAGTAACCCCCTTTCTTCAGAGTGGACTCCATTTACTATTACTCTCTGTGTCCTATTCTCCAGCCAATTCTTTACCCAGGCTGTCATCTTGGGACCCACTCCCAGGCTGGCTAACTTGTATATTAATCTTTTGTGTGGGACTGTGTCAAATGCCTTGCTAAAGTCTAGGTAGGCCATGTCCACAGCCCCTCCCTGATCTACTACTTTGGTCACCCAGCCAAAGAAATCTATCAGATTTGTCTGGCATGACCTTCCTGGTGAATCCATGCCGCCTTGGGTCCTGGGCCCCTCTGGCCTCTAGATACTCGACAATTCTTTCCTTCAGAAGTGATTCCATCATTTTCCCTATCACTGAGGTTAAACTAACAGGTCTGTAGTTTCCTGCTTCTGCCTTGCTCCCACTTTTGTGAAGGGGAATCACATCTGCCCTCCTCCAGTCCTCAGGTACCACCCCATCCTCCCATGATTTGTTAAAGAGGGTAGTCAGTGGTGTCACTAGTTCTACCCTTAGTTCTTTTAGAATTCTGGGATGAATCCCATCAGGCCCCATTGCTTTGTCCACCTTCAGTTTTAAGAGTTCTTTCATAACCCTTTTTCTGTAAATGGGCTGGTATCAACTTCTGTATCCAGAGTGTTTCTACTGTTTATTTTAGGTACCTCCTTCTTCATTTGTAAATACTGAGCAAAAATATTTGTTTAGTATCTCTGCCTTTTCACAGTCTCCTCTGCCCACCCTCCCTCCCCTATATTAAGCCTCACTATCCCTCCCTTGGTCTTCCTTCGCTCCCTGATGTACCTATAAAAGGTTTTATCCCCCTTCTTAACTGAGTTGACTATCTTTTCCTCGGTTTGGGCCTTTGCTGTTCTGACTGCCCTCCCAGCTTCCTTTTGCTTTAACTGACACAGTTCTCTGTCCTGCTCCTTCTGTGATTCCTTGTACTTCCTGAATGCTTTCTTTTTCTCTTGAACCTTCACTGCCACTTCCTTTGAGAACCATAGTGGTTTCTTACATAATTTTGTTTTGTTTATTTGCTTCACACAAACGCTTGTTACCTCTGTGATGGCAGTTTTTATTATTCCCCATTGTTCTTCCACCCCTCCTTCCTGCCCATTTGCTAGTGCATTCCTTAGGCACTCACCCATTTTGGCAAAGTCAGCCCTCCTAAAGTCCAGTACTTTTGCCTTTGTATGGCTTGATTCTATTGTTGTGTTTATTGTGAACCATACTGTTCGATGGTCGCTAGTTCTCAGATGGCTACCCACTTCTACATCTGTGATCCTCTCTCCATCTCCATTTGAGAGAATCAGGTCTAAGATTGCTCCTTCTTGAGTGGGCTCCAAAACTAGTTGTCTAAGGCATGCCCCCTGTAGGGCATCTAGAATAACCCCACTCTTCGAAGTGGCTGCTGCAACTGCACTCCAGTTAACATCTAGCATATTCAGATCACCCATCAGCAATATCTCCCCTTTTTCTGCCATTCTAAGTATACTTTCTATCATTTCCTTGTCCATTTCCTCCACCTGAGAAGGGTGTCTTGTATACAACCCCTGTGCGGATTGTGGTGCCATTGCCTGTCTCCAAATTTACCCACAGTGCTTCTTCTCCTCCCTGTTTACCCTTTTGTTCTGTTGCTTTGATTTCTTCCCTTATGTAAAGAGCTACTTCTCCTCCTCTTTTACCCTCCCTGTCCCTCCTGTAGATAGTGTATCCTGGTATGTTTACATCCCAGTCATGGTTTTGTGTGTACCATGTTTCTGTGACTGCCACAATATCCAGATGCTCCTCCTCCATCAAGGCCACTAATTCAGGAAGCTTGTTACCCAGACTACAGGCATTGGTACTCATTGCTCTCCATTTTTTGATGGCTATACCTTCTGTTACAGCATCCCCCACTGACCTTTCTACCTCAGTCTTTTTCTCATTTAGTACCCTGTTTTGTAGGGAGAGGCTGGGATTTCCTACTGCTTATCAGTGCCTCCCCCTTTGACTAGTTTAAAAGCTTGCCAATGAAGCATTTAAACTGATTGCTCAAAAGACTTGAAATGGGGAAGGACTTTGGGGGTGTGCTGTCCAGAATAAAAAGACTAGAGGGGAAGGGAGTTTTGCAAGTGAATGGCTTGTGCCAAAGGTCATAGACACTGTCTTCTAGGCACTGACCTGAAATTGGTGGGAGTGGAACCAGCACTGGAAATTGCTGAAGTCATACTGAAGTGATGTTTTACAGGGCAGAGACAGAGGCAACTGAGCAAAAAGTACCATATACTCTGCATACATATAAATATGCCAACTGATGCAAACTGAAGGGAAGTCATTAAGGAAGATCAAGAACAAGATGGATCCAGGATGAAGCCTTGGGGCACTCCAGACCATACTGGAGAGGAAAGGGGATATGTAATCCCCAACCTGGATTGACTGGAGGTGACAAGAGATGTAGGATCTGAATCAGTCGCTTGACGAAGCAGAGATACCTTCACTTCTCAGCTTATCCAGAAAGCAGGAGTAAATTACCATGTCAAAAGCCTTTGCAAGGTTATTGAAGTTGGCAGCAGTGATGTGCCACTGCTTCATCCCCTTATGGATAGAGTCAGTGATACACCAGGATATAGAAATGGGGAAGTGTTTTTATAGAAACCAGACTGGAATTGAGAAAGGAAGTTGATGAAGCAGAGGAAGACTGAAAGCTGACCGTAAACAAGCTTCTCTTGAGCTTGGTAACAGTAGGGATTAGGAAGAAGGTAAAAAGTTACCAGGAGAGGTAAGGACACCACCTCTGTGAAGAGGGAGAACCTTGGCAAACTTCCAGGACTGCAGAATAGAGTTGAGGGAGAAAGGGAGGCAAAGTAGGCAGTTGAATCAGATAGAAATAGCAGGGGCTAAAAGGTGAGTAGACTAGGGCCCAACCTATCCTGGCTAAGACTTTTGGAGACACCCAGGGATGAAAGAGCATGTGGAGTCTCCAGGGGAAAGATAGGACAGAAATTGAGGTAGAGGTCATGAAATGGTAGGAACATGGCAGACACAGGCTAGGAATGAAGCAAAGGGCTGTTAAGGAGGAGGAAAGGCACACGTTGCCAAGAATTTGTTAAAGTAAGATGCAACCTGGGAGGGGGCAGAGATAGGGGAACCATCCTCAAGAAGGACAGGGATATAGGACTGGAAGAGAGGATCAAAGAGGGAATGAGTCAAGATTGAACGATTGTAAAGGCCTTGAGCAGATAAATTTGGGGGATGGGGAAGAAGGGAGCCAAATTTTTCTGATGCAGTAGCTCAAACAGTGGTTACTGAAGGCATCCAGTAAAATCTGACATATATAATATATACATGCACACATATATATATGACTATATACATAACACACACACACACATACACACACCCCTACCTCTATCTATTGGGTAAGGGTGATATGCAAAGGTATATACCCATCGAGGTGGATAATTAGGGCTATAAAGTCATGAACCTGGAGGGTGAGAGGCTTTATTTCCCTAATTAGTCTCCAAAATGGGTAAACCTCCAAGTGTGCCACCCTTATCCACTGTTTGTTGAATATAATACATTAGGATGGCCATTTTTATGGAGCTGTCATTTGTGATTGCATTATGGCACCTGACGGCCTCTTGCATCAAGGAGGTAATGGTGTGTAGTACGTGCGGGTAGGAGTTTGGGATATTTCTGGGTTTGGGATAATTTTGTGTAAGTGTCTATTTTTCCAGGTTCTTTTGCAGCTTAATTGGTTTGGCTATTTTACTAAGGATTGTGTTATTTGTGTTGTCTCATAGGATTTAATGAAGTGTACAGTAAGTATATACTTTTTATTAGTGCAGGTATATACTTTTAATTGTTTGATTAGTGTAGGTATATAGTTTGAATTGATAGTTTAGTTACTGGTATACAGGGAGATAAACAATGGCCTTTTGTATGGGGAAAATTCCCTGTCCATGTATTACGAGATATGCCTTAGCCTTGCCTGATATATCCCTGGTATTTCTCCCGAGTGCTGTTTCACCTCATGATATCACAGAATGGAGAAGCCATGTGTGATGTCAAAGTTTAAACTGCAAGATGGAGAAATAGCAGAGATATTTCAGGCAAGGGCCATAGCATATTTGATTTATGCAATGCCCTTTTGAATCTTGTTTGGTGTTTCATGCTGTAAAAAATATTTTTTTATATATCATATCCATACAGAATCACTGTAGCGGACAGGTCAGCACTTTACCAAAAACAGCTTACCAGAAAGCTTCAAATATTTTCATTTCAGTTGCAGCAGCTAAAAATGTATATCTCCAGGTTTAATCCAAGTTCACAAAATTCCCTTACTAATGTGGTCACCATGTGGTTTTACTGCAGTACAATTTGCTTAAATGACCAAAAACCATCATGTTTCTTGGAGCCCACAACTCACGTGACTGACGTTTAGATGTTACTATGATGTCTTCATCAGAGTGTCAGTCTCTAGATACTGTAAAAACTGTAAGAAATGCATATATTTGATAAGCCTGCACTTCTAGAGTTGCAGGTATAAGATATACACACTGACCTCTAGCTGTAGAAGTGTAGGCGCCACAAAATTCACGATACCAAAACTGCAACAGTACTTCTGTGTGCAGGAACACAGACCCCAGAGGGACCTGCACAGCTTCAGCTACAGGTGTAAGACATACATACTGATGTCTGGCTCCAGAAGGCCAGACACCTGTGGGGCCTTTATTTATGCAGACAGAAGTAGTGTTGCTGTGCGGATAGCATGATTTCAACAACGTATACAGAATTTTTCAAGGGGTAGCAGTTTATCAGTTACACAGCTGCATATAGAAAACCATGTATTAGCAGTAATAGATTATGCTAGTTAGCAAGGTAATTCACACAGCATGCATGAGTACATCTGGCTACAGAGGCACAGACCCCATGGGGCCTTCTGTCTGCAGAAGTGCAGGCCCCCCTGGCCACATCTACTAATGTAAACTGTACAACATATGCACACAATTGTGGTTGCATAAGCATGCAGAGAACAAACCTCCTACTATAACTAAAAATGGAGGTTGAATCAATCACTACCAATAAAACAAAAAATCTCTCCAAGATGTACAACAAATTGACACTTAGCCCTATGAAATGAAAGTGGAAAATTTATCAGAAAAGGCAGCAGAAAATGTCCTTACATTTTTCACAACAGTGGCAGCAGATTTAGAGTGTAGCAAACAAAAACTATATATCAGCTAAAAATATGTTCATTCAATCCAAGCTAATAAATAGAGCATATATTACACTCAAGTATCTACATTGAAGTTACACTAATTTATCTGACAAATGTTGGCATGGCTGTGTAATGGTAATCAACCTAAGTCATAATATATACTGTATGGAGATGTCCAACAATTAATAGCTGGTGGTGGGACATGGTTAATGAGCTTTCCCAATTTTTAGGGATAGAAATCTATTTTTCTATTGAAATTTTAATATTCAATAATTTGAGAAATTAAAGATCACTAGCAATCAAGAGAAGGCAATATGTTTAGGAACTATGGCAACAAAAAGGATAACGGTGGAATATTGGAACTGCCAAACTCTCCCACAATCCATAAGAAAAATATGGTGGCACAAAACTAAAGAAACATCAGTGTCTGAAAGATTATGGTGTCAAGTGAAGAACCCTGATGATATTATGTCAATTTCGTGGAATGATTTCAAGACTTTGTTTCCTCCATTATTAAAAGTATAGGGCTTTTCATTTTGTGCTTTAAGACAGATTCATTATTGTATGTATTCTTGAATGATTTTGTATTGATTTAATGACTGGATTAATTTTCAATAAAATATTTAACAAAAAAAAGTGTGGTTGCATAAGCACAGGCCCCTATGCAGTTGCAGATATAAATCCACAATGGTAGCACATCAGTTCTACTGCATTTGTGTCATCTGGAAACAGTTGTATGTTGTTTGACTTACCTAATGATGGCTGTCTGTGGCTGCTTGTGTGGTCTTGTCCTTTTACTGTTTGGGAGGTGGGGAGTTAGGGTTGGAAACCCTAATATCACCTTTCCCTACTTTTGTGGCATTAAATTGAACCCTAATTGGTGCCTTAATGCAGTTTCTTTGCAAAGAATTGTCTTTCTTTTTGAGATAGGGTATTTGTTTTCTCACTCACACACCCCTCTGGGACCTGCATGAACAGATAAAGATGTGCATGCTGGTTTGGGCCCTGTGCCAAGGGAAGACTTTGTCTGCCTATGGAAGAACAGAGCCCTTCAGGCCCTACATGTCTGTGCAGTAATGAATGTGAAGAATTCATGGGGTTGTCTGGTTGGCCATGGCAGCGTCAGACACTCTGGGCCCTGCGCTTCCATGTGGTTGCACATACAGATACACAGGACAAAGAGTCCATCTCTCAGACAAAGCATAGGTCCTTCTGGCACCCAAGCATACAGAACTGAAGGGTCCTATGCCAAGAGAAGAGGTCTCTTCACTATATGGTATGCGGGCCTATGCAGGTAACCCTGCACCTTCCCTTCACAGGCTGGAGAGTGGTGCCATAAGACTATGCCTTCACCCCAGCCTCAGCTCATCCAACTGGCTCACTGAGTTTGCCTCAAACTCAGTTCACTGTCACATGATCACAAGGCACTACTCACTGGGGGTAAAGGCTGGCAGTACTCACACTGTTTCTTAATAATAACAATAATTATTATTATTTTTTATTTTAACCCCAAATTTTCAAGATAGTTGTGTTATGATTCCCCCTTATACACATGATGTGTCATTTATGGAATACTGTCCAAAACATCATTCACACCACAAGTGTGAAAACACATCTCATCCACAATTTAAATGATGGCACCTGCCATGTTTGCGAGGTGATGTGAAAAAAATGGCTATGTTGAAAGTTTTGAGTCAAAATATTGAAAATTAGGGAAGTTATGAGTGAATGTTGAAATATTATAACATTCACTCATAACTTGGTCATTTTAATATATTTTTATACCCAAATTTTCAACATAATCTTCACATAACACCATCTCATGAGCCCAGTTGGTGCAATCTTTTAAATGTGGCCCAAAACATGATTTTGTGCAGTGACTGCAAAATCACCTTTTAGCCCAGATTTAGAAAACTCTCAACTGCCTTGTTCATGTGGAGGGGGTCCCAAAAGTGCCACGTTAAATGCTTGGTGGAAAAATGTTGAAAAGTAGCAAAGTTATGAGTGAACATTGAAATATTTCAGTGTTCACTCATAACTTGGTAATTTTACCATATTTTTACATTACATTTTCAACATAGTCTTTTCATGGATCCACCTCACAAAGTTGGCAAGTGAAAAATGTTGAATCCCATCCAAAAGACAATTTTGTGCAGTGACCATAAAAGTCAACTTTATTTATTTATTTCAAGATTGGTAGCTGGGAAAGGCACACTGAGTCAAGGCTCATTTCCAGGTGTGACCCAAGGGAGAGGGGGGATAGGAGTTGTAATACAAAAGTGACAGTTTCATATCAGATAAAAATACATATTGTGTAGTGCAGTAATACATACATAGTAGTGCCTAGCAGTTTTCCTCAGAGTTAAATTCCAAATACAGAGTACTAAAGTGAACATAAGAACTTAGTTTGACATAAATTGACAGGTAAATAATATAAAAAATATGCTAGAGCTATTGGGGATTAAGTTTAATTTTTGTCTGAATTGGGGATACTGTATTTTAGGGAAATATTATTTATTTTATATAGTATATGCCAGTTTTTAGGCTCAGGGAAAAATGTGACTGATAAAGCATTTTAAAAATGAAAATGAAATGGTTATTTATATGCTCTATTGTAAGTTATGCTTGATATAATGCTGTGATTTTATATGTGCATTTGTCTATTTTTCTGTTTGTATATTTCTATTTTTAAAAACTTTGATTGTTAATCACAACAAAATTGATCATTAAACTTAAACTTAAAAGCAGTGTGAGGTGTGATACAGTAAGGTGTGAAAGAGCATGTATAAAATAGGCTTGTGAAATTCAGTAGTAGAGGAAGTATGGTTCATAGGGCCTCAGGAACAGCAGCTGGAGGTTACTGGAGGTGGCCTAAGCAGACGCTTTAGGGCTGAAAACGTGGGAGTGAGCTGAATAATAGAGCGAAGTTCATTCCAGAGGGATCAGAGGCTAAAGGAGAAAGCTCACTAGCCTGTTGAAGTGTGTATATGGGGGATGCAAAAAGTATGGAAGTGACAGGAGTGGAGGGGGTGGGGGTGGCAGGGGAAATGAGTGAGGAGAGGTAGGATGGGAGGGTGTTGAACCAGAATTTAGAGATGAAAGTGAGTCTGTGAAGCAGTTGTCTCTCCTGGAGAGAAAGGGGAGAGAGAGAGAGAGAGAAAGGAGTAGAAGCTGCAATAGTGAGTGAGTGGAGGGAAATTGGAGGCAAAATGACAAGGCATTGAAAGAGCATCAAGCTTTTTAAGGTAGGAGGTGGATGCTGAACTGTAGATGATGTCAGCATAATCGAAAATGGGGAGAATACATTTGGTAATAAGTGCACAATGGACTGGTAGGGAGAGGCTGTCTTTGTGTCTGTATCTGGTGGTCTAGTTTTGGGTCAAGTTTTGAGTACATAGCAGTGAAGTGGGTTGAGAAATCTAAGGATGAGTCAAGTCAGACACGTAGGGATTTGTAAGCAGGCACTGCTTTGAGGGGTGTGCCTGAGAATGGTGGTGAAGACTGGAGGAGGTGATAGTCTGGCTAGTTTCTGCCTTGATCCAAAGGTCATGGTGACTGTTTTGTAGTGTTCATTTTAAGCTGGTGGTCTTGGAACCACCTTATAACTGTGTGAAATTCTTGTTGAAGGGTAACCTGAACATCTGGAACAGTGGGGCCAGACATGTATATGGTGGTGTCATTGGCATATATATGTATGTGGGAATGGGAGCAAACCGAGGGGAAATCATTAATAAAGAGAGAAAAGAGGACAGGTCCAAAGATGGAACCCTGGGGAACACTAGATAGGATAGGAAGGGGGAGGAGAGGACATTACCAATTTGTATAGCCTGCTGTCTGCCAGTTAGAGAGGAATGAAAGCAATTTACTGCTGGTAGAGACAGTCCAGCTGTCTAGAATTTGTTTAAGAGAAGGGGGCGAGTGACAGAGTTGAAAGCTTTTGTGAGGTCAGTAAAAATAGCTGAGGTAAAGTGACCTAGATCACTAGCTGAGAGTATGGAGTTGATGAAGCATTGTGGGAAGGAAGTGTTGGGGTGACATCATCTAAACCCTGAATGGACAGGGGAGGGAGTGTTTTTGGCTGTCAGGAAATTACTGAGTCTAGAGTGGACAATAGATTCTTGGATTTTGGCCAGGGAGGGGAGTAGGGAGATGGACTGGAAGTTTCCAGGGGAGGATGGATCACCACCCTTATGGAGGGGAATCACTCTGGTGAATTTCCAGGCAGTTGGGACTGAGGATGAGGAGAAAGAAAGGTTTAGGAGGTTTACAATGGAGGGGGTAGAGATAATGAGTAGTTTTAGATGAAGTCTATCAGGGCTGTACTTGGCTGCATTTAGAGACATAATTACCCTATAGCCTGCAAGTTGGGAAACAGCGGAGAAGTGGAAACCATTAGGCTGGGGAGGGGGGACTTGTGGTTGAGGTGTTTGTAGGGTTGTCGAAGACTGTGCAGGTAGTAGAACTTTTATTTAGGAGATGGCAACTGTTCATGGTTCAGTGTACTGGACTCCTGACTTCTGAAGGATAGGAGAAGGGAGTTCAGAGAGATTTTCTAGAAGTGAGTGTAGATCATTCCAGAAAGAGGAGGTAGAGTGAGAAGATGGTTGTAGGTGTGATTTGAAAAAGTTTGCTTTGGCTAGGCAGACTGCCTTTGTACAACTATTTCGAAGAGCCCTATAGAGTTGAAAATCGATAGGGGACTGGGAGGCTTTGAATTGAGCCCAGGCATAGTCACGATATTTGCACAGTGATAGTAGATTGGGGGTGATCCAAGGATAGTGAAGATGTTTAAGTCTCATTGTTTTTGTGGGGGCATAGGTATTCCATATTGTAAGGAAGGTGTTCGTGAAATAGGTAAGTGCAGAGTCGATGTTAGAGGAGGAGAGAATTGGGGACCAGTCCACTGAGGCAAAATTATGAAGTAGGTAGTGATTCCACCTACCTTATTCATGCAGCAGGGTCCCAAAAAGTCTATGTTGAAAATTTTGTGTAAAAATATTGAAAAATGACAAAGTTATGAGTAAAAGTTCAAAAGCCATTGAACTACATTAAGACAGACTTACCTTATTTTCTCATATTGCAGTCACTGTTTTTGATGGGAGGGTTGATCTACACCAAGAGACAGTTTTAGGTGACTGAGGGTGTGGGGTGGTGGGTGCTTAGTAGGTGATCGGGTGGGTGGGTGGGGTGTTGGTGGTAGATCAGCAATGGATTGTTTTCTTATTTACATAATTTTATTTTCCACAAGGACCTCAAAGTTTTCATGTTTTCCCACTGGTCTGATGGTTAAAGTGCCTTTCAAGATATAGAGCTTAGATTCATGCTTTTTGGTTTGCTTTCACTAGTTTGTTTTTTCTTTTGCATTTTAAGTTTTGTATCCAATGTGGATCTATTGATAGGTGATTTGGGAGTGGGGAGTGCCAACATAAGGCATGGTAAGTGTCAGTCTATCACCATGTTATAAGATGGGCAACAAGTGAGCTGTGAGGCGAGTTCAATGTAATTGTCATCAGATTCAGAGACAATAGGGAGAAAAAAGTCTGAATTCATGATAGGCTTCCCAAAGGATCTGAGAGTGGGGGACTGCAGATGAGAGGGTAAAATGAAAATGATTGCATTTTATGTTTGCTTGCACATGAGGTACAAAGCAAATATCTTATTACAATAGCAGGGTTTCAAAGGTGTGTCACTGTCAGGTCCAATGCAGCTGAAGCTACAGTGGACAAAGCAGTGACAGACCAATAATGGTCAAATTGATTATGACTGTGTTTTCTGCTTGCTGGGGGAAACTTCATGTAGTTCAAAAGAACAAGCTGCTCCTACCCCCACCCTAATCAGAGAACACCCTCCACCGAGCCAGGGCAGTAGCTCACCCTCTGCCTCTCCATTTCTGTTCTCTCCAAAATGTTGATGCAACTTCTAAATTTTTGTTTCTGTTCTTGATACTGCAAGTAACTTTTATTTAACACCTGATCCAGCTGATTCCCCCCAATCCAACAATAAAAAAAGCCCTATAAGCCAGTTTCTGGTAAGCTGCTCTATGGCACTTAATTCCTCCCCCATCAGTGATCCGCTCGTGATGTCAGGTCCCTACCATCATGTGAGTAAAACAGTCTCAGTTTTTCACCAGCACCTGCTTTAAAATTAAGATGTTAATGCAATTTCTAAATTATTGTTCGGTGTCACTGATGGCACACCTGGCCTCATGCTTTCTCTCTGTTCTCTCATATATTCGCAGATCTTATGTTGCACTTCTTGTTTACTGCAACAAGTTATTAATTAACACTACTCAACTGAGCTGATCATTCCCCCCACCTGACCCAACGATAAGAAATAATTCTTGTAAGCCAGTTTAAGATAAGCCCCTCTGCTGTACTTGATTTCCCCATATCAGTGATCTACTCATGATGTCAGATCTCTGCCATCACACTGACAAAAACAGTCTTTGATTTTCACCAGTTCTTGCTTTAAATTTAAGATGCTGATTGAATTTGTAAAGATTGTATACCTGTGGTAATTCAGTTATTATTCTGTATTGGTGTGCCCTCTGCTCCTGCTTGTTTAACTGTGTGGTGCTCAGAGGAATAGAAGATCTTCACAAAGTCACAAAGTGTTGGGCAGGGAGAGCAGAGAATTTGCAATCCTTGGACACATGTACACAGAAGAAAGAGGTGGGATGGTGCCATGGTTAGTGGCATCTCCTCCCACTTTCCTCTTGGACCACACACACACACACACACACACACCCACACTGCCTTAGCTGGGGCCTTGTTTTTGTTTTTTTAACTGTATGGTGTTCTGGTATGTCCTCTGATCCTGCTTGTTTAACTGTGTGGTGTTCTGGGGAACAGAAGGTTTCCACAAATGACTGGGGAGGGAGAGCAGAGAATTTATGATTCCTTGACTAGTATGGACACAAACAAAAGAAAGAGGGGGACAGTACCATAGTTAAAGGCATCTCCTCCTGATTTCCTTTTGGACCACTCCCTCCACATATTGCTGTAGTGAGCAACATCTCCTTCTGGACCCTCAGACCCCCCCATAGGTACAGGAAGTTATGGCAATGGAGGGATGAGTGCACCCTCATTTTTTCACATCTAACAAGTGCCGTTAAATGTCTCAGTCAAAGAAACACTCCCCTCAGCAGTAGCAGGACAGCTGCTGTAGCGGGTGACACACACAACTACTTTGAGAAAGCTCTAGGTAATGTCATCTGCTCTGGTCCTATTGTTTTGGGACAGTTGCAACTGTTTAACAACTTTCCCATCCCAAAACAATAGGACTGCTCCAGCCCAGAGCCAGATATGAATTATTACCAAGTGCTTAACACCCTCGTGTCTAGGCAATGTTGTAAATACAGACTTTGAAGTCCTGGCTGGCACCTACATGACAGCACAGTTTGCTGAGCCCCACAAACCATGGGTTTGTGGGTAGAAAAGAAACAATCTATTAAGTCTAGCTAATCCTGACTACCTTGTGTATTTCAACTTGGTCAGCTGACTATGTGTGAAGTATGTGTCCTGGGGAATAAGGACTCCCATGTCTGAATTGCCATGCTGCTGCTCAGTGACCCATCCCAGAAACTGCCACTGCTGCCTATTGATTCCAGTCTGAGGAGGCTGCTTATGGCAAGCAGAATGGAGTCTCAGAGCATACAGAGCAGGCACTTACCATTACCTGCTAAGAAATGGAATAAACAATTTAAAAGGCAGTCATGTCTTTGTTCATTTTTGCAATACCTCTTCACTTCCCGCAGAGTCTCATCCTTTAGTGCAGTACAAATGCAAACTGAAGAGCAGCAAGGAACCCATTCTCCTTTCCATTTCTTCAGGGCACTAGGTCATGCTGACAGGCTGAAGTTTGTATTTTTCTTAGTCTGAAAGCTGAGTTTTACTCTCTTTTCCTTTTTTTTAAGCCATTGCTTTAGGTTTCACATAGTCTCTGGTTGAATAATGCCATGGTTCTTCAACGAGTTCTGCCACTCCAGCAGAAAGAGTCTAGCAGTGCTGGGTGGGGTTTGTTGTTGCTGGCCTCCTCTGTATCCAGTGTGTATGGTTGTTGTCCCTGTTGCAGTGTCATTCTACTTGACTCCCTTCCTGGTACACAGGAGGGGCTAACTTGAGGTGAGGACTTGTTCAGGGTTGGCATCTTTTGTAGGCCTGCCACCACCTAACTGGTGCACCTCACTTCACTTGATTGCAACTTCTGCCAGCACTGCCAGCAAGGGAAAGCTACTGACTTGTGCTTATGCTGAGTAGTAGCAGGCAGGACTGTCCAAGCCACTCTGTTGCCATGACTGGACCGACCTGCTTGTTGTCCTAATTTCCCAGTCCTTCTCCAAACTGAAATTCTGAGTGTTCACTGCAGGAGGGTGATGGCAAACTTACAGCCATCACCAGTCACATAATCAGTTGGGTCAGGAGTCTTGGACAGTCAGTCAGTGCAGTGGTCAGTGGAAGGCAAAAGGCTGCCTTTGTTGTGCTGCTGCTGGAACTGTAGGGCAAAATCCAAGGAGAGGACTGAAAAATAATAAAAGCTAAGGACAACAGACACTAAGTCTGTCAGCCAGGCCAGTCGGGTCCTGAAGAACTCCCTGAGAGACATGCATATTTCCTAAAAACAGTCAAGCAGAGTGCTGGTAGGAGGTAAAGAGATAGGCAAGGCAAGTCTTCAGTCTACAATAATTGGGATGAAAACCTTTCTAAAATAATTTCATAGCCAAATGCCAGCCTCCCAAGCTTTTGGACATGGTTTAGGTAGTGTCTGTATGATAAACAAAATCTGGGGATGAAGGACCAGCCTGGTATGGCAGCGACCTGAGTTTTGGACTGCACTCAGTTCACTCTGTTGGGGGGCAGGGTCAATAGGGAGGGAATACTGAGCATCCCTTAGACAGCTCTCTTCCCTCAGGGAGGGAGGTGAGTGTATCATGCTGGTTGGCTGCCAAATGGAGGAGTCTGAGTGGTAGCTCAATGGGACTGCATGGGAAGTGATCCCCCATGCTGGCAGCCAGCAGCTTCTCTGTGATGTTGCACATGAGAGGCCTCATGGGAGTAAATGGAAGAAAGCACCTCAGTCCATGGCTGGATGGTGGCCAAAAGAACCAGGAATGTCAGGTGACAGGGTTCAGGGCCCAGTTCCAGATGGGGCCAGGTCATAGAGAAAGGAAAGAAATGATAGACTAAACAAATATCTGTGGGTGTAAATGTTTGCCTTTCTGTTGTTCTCTTGATCAACAATTTTCTCTAAACAATGAATTTTGATTTTTGCTCCACCATGGGACTCCAGGTTAGTAGAGCAAAATTACAAAAGTCTATTAACTGAGACAGAGACTGTAAGATCTTTTTAGGTGAAGAGACTGGGGGCACAAATGATTGTATATCTACTTAAGCTAACTAAAATAAAGAGATTGATACTGTACATTTTTTTCACCACTTTGCATACTTTCAGTCGGTGGAGCAGAGACTAATATACAGTAGGTAGAAAAATGGAGTTTGGAAATTGAAATGGAGCAAAATAGATAAATACAGTGTTGCTCTACAGACTTATAGATGAAGGCAGGCAACTACCAATTATTAATCAGCAGTGTTATCTTGTGATTGATTCCAGTTTCCCCCAGTATTTTCGCTCCCTACCTACTTTAGGCACTGCTTCTCCACTGACTGAAAGGATATAGGAGTCAGGAAATTTAAATATTTTTTTTAATTAAAATTTTTGATAGAAAAGTCACACTAAGCAGTAATAGCTTATTTCCAGTTGTGTCCTGGGGATGAGTGGGTTACATGAACCAGTTTTAGTTTTTGAGGAATATTGGGCATTACACAGGGAAACTCCCCTACTTATCTTGATAAATGCCATGGGATCTTTGCAGCATCCAAGGCAAGTTGCCTCCACATTGCCAGCAGTCATTGCAAAGAGTACCCTTTCTCTCAGATAACAGTGGGACATTAACAGTGTAAGTTTTTAAAGGCAGTGCTCTCACGGGCTTTAACAGGGTAAGATCACTAGGTCATGCCTGTTTTCAGGATCATCATATTAAGTGCACTAAGTCACAGAATACACAGTAATCAAAACAGGTAAAACAGATAAACCACATTTCAAACATACAATCAAATACAGACACATTCACATTTACACCACTTAATTAGGGCAGCTTTAAAACTTTGACTAGTGGTTAAATATTACAGATGAACCAGAAGACCTAAGAGACAAAGGGAGCTGTGGGCTGGGAGTAGAGATTCAGTTGTGGTGATTGGTATCAATAGGATGAGCTTCTTTCAAAACTTAAAAAAAAAAATTAGTCTTTCTTAGGAAATCAGACTACACAGTGTTTGGTATTTAGGGAATATGCAATGGTCTGATTCAAATTATTCAATTTAACTTCAAATGTGGGGGATCATGGCCATAACTCAGTGGAAGTGCAACTGTCATGATTCCTCACAAGTGAAGATAAATGGCAACTTTTGAATTAGATTGCAACATATTCAATTTATACATCAGTTTACTGCTTTTCTTGTAGAATTTCTGCATTTGAACATTTAATTGTTTCTTGTTGATTTTAACTGATGCCTTCAGTGCTGCACTAGACAATTATGATGATGTCATAATCATTGTTAAAGCCACCTGTTCCACTCCTTTACCATTCCTGTCAGTTGCTTGACACGAACGTGTTGGACATGGCAGTGGCTGCTTTTGTGCAGAACCTGCTCCCAGTAAAGCAAAAAAGTAGGAGAGCAGTGCCTATATGTTTTTAGAAAAGATATGCCATCGTTACCTTATTGTCTGCTCTCTTTCCAGATCAGCTTACTGTAACAGTTTGTTGGTGCTGTGTTTCTTCTCATTGTGTTTGCTTGTGCTGCAGCTAGAGTGTGTGGTGTGCAGTGGAGGCCTGCCCTCAGCTGGGGGTTCCATTTTCCTGCTGTTCAGGTGTATACTGAAGAGAAAACAGAGAGAGATAAATGGCGAGTGGCAATCTGGTGAGAGACTGCAAGTGTGAGCCAAGGAAGCAGTGACAGCAAGCTGGTCGGAATGGAGAACAATGAGATTCTGTCCAGTGACCCTGAACATCGTGTGTTTTTTGTCTCATCCAGTCGAGGAGTTTGGCCAAAAGTTACGTTACACTTGTTAAAGCTGGAACATATTTTCCTGGGCTTTAGTCAGTCCCGGATGGTCTGTCCTTGTTGAAAAAAAAATGTTTGCTGTGCTCGAAGGGTTCAAGGTTTTAGTTTTAGTTTTAACTTAAACTATGCAAGTGATTCAATTTGGATCTGTTTCTACAAGTGTTTTTAATATATTTTAATTTCAATTGGGATTTTGTTATTTTTTTTCATTTTTTGGTATTATAATAGATAGATTTATAGATAGATAGATAGGTGGAGGCCATGCCAGGAATGACAGCGGAAAGGGTGGGACAGTCTGTTCTGAAATATGCTAGAAGGGGTAGGGACAAGCCTCATTTAATTATACATCTTGGGACAAATGACCTGGCTGACAAGACAGTAGATATAGTCCAGAGGAGGTTTGAGGAACTAGCACAATTATGTGAGGGGACAGGAAGATCAGTAACTTTTTCCGAGATACTTCCGGTGCCAAAGGCAAGCACAACAAGAAAGTTGAGAATAGAGGAATTTAACTGATGGCTAAAAACCTGGTGTTGTGCTAAAGGGTAAGGGCTGTTGGGGGGTGGGAGGGACCTGGGAGGACAGTAGTCTCATGCCAAGGACAGACTACACTTGAGTGAGGAGGAAAGAAAGTGTTGAAACAGAGGATGGAAGAGTATATAGGAAGTTGGGAATTTAAACTAGGAGTGGGGGTGGCAGTTGGGGAAGAGATATGCAGAGACCACAGGTTGGGAAATCACATGAGCTTACCCCCATAACAGTGACAAAGGACAAATGGCAAGTACTATTGGTGATGCTAGGAAAGGAGGGCAGGATGGGGGGGAAGGGTGGAAGGTGGTTACCCTAATGCTAGGAGCCTTGGGAGGAAAACTGCAGAGTTACAGGTTCTCATGGCAGAGGGATAGGTGGACATTGCAGCCATCACTGAAACATGGGCCACCCAATATAATGACTGGGACCTGTCTGTACCAGGGTACAGGTTATTTCATAGGGACAGGGTGATTGGGAAAGGAGGGGGTGTGGCACTATATGTGAAGGAAGGACTGAAGTGTGTAAGAGAGGAAGGGGAGGAGGGTAGTACAGAGTCACTTTGGTGCAAATCCAGGATTCCAAGAATAGATTCTTAGAATGGGAGTGGTGTACAGGCCACCATCTCAGATGGAGGAGTTAGACAGGGAACTAGTGGGACAGATCAGGAAGACCTGTGAGAAGGGTAATGTGGTGATTGGGGGACTTCAACATGCCAGGAGGGACTGAGCACCCCAACAACCAGGAACAGAAGGGAGCAGCTACTGCTGGATGCCTTCCAGGACAGCTTCCTGCTGCAAATGGTCAGTGAACCAACCAGGTTAGGGAATACCCTTGACCTTGTGCTGGAAAATGGGGACTTTGTGAGAGAACTTACAGTGGAGGAACCACTGTCAGGGAGTGACCACCACTCAGTATGGCTCATATTGGATATGGGCAAGGAAGGAGTGGAATCTGGCACAAGAGTGCTGGACTTCAGGAGGGCCAACTTTGGGAGGATGGGGAAGTGGTAAAAGGGTACCTGGCCAGAATTCAGTCTAGTATGGATACTAACCAGAGGTGGGAGCTCATAAAGCTGGGGATAGTGGAGGCAACCAAAACCTGCTGCAAAGCCCAGAGCGAGAAGGCTAGGGCTAAGAAACTGAGCTGGTTGAGCAAGGAGGTCATGGAAAAGGTAAGGAGGAAAAGAGCTGCCTTTAGGAAGTACAAGAAAACAGGGAGGGGGGAGGACAGAGAGGAGTACTTGACAGAATCGAAGGAGGTGACAAGGGCAGTAAGGGGAGCCAAAGCATCTACGGAACTCAGGCTGGCACAAGGCATTAAGAAGGGGGAGAAGGACTTCTTTAAGTACATCAGGGAGAAAAGGAGCTGTAAGGACCACATAGTAAGGATTAGGAAGGAGGGGGTGGTGGAAGCAGGGTGCGATAAGGCAGAAGCACTAAATGAGTACTTCTGCTCAGTATTTACTAAAGAGAAGAGGGGGTGACACCCAAGGTGGGAGAAATGGCAGAAGCAGGGGGAGAAGTGGTGACAGATGGGAAACTGGGAGGGCAGAGTTCGGAGGGTTGAAGGCACTGAGGGTGACAAAGCGCCAGGCCCAGATGGCATCCACCCAGGATACTTAGAAGGAGTGGCAGAGGTCCTTGCAGGACCTTTGGCAGACCTATTTAATGCCTCACTACATTCGAGGTGTGTACCTCAGGACTGAGGATGGCTCATGTGGTGCCACCCCTCCAAGAGTGTCTCGCTGATGAAACGGAAACTACAGACCAGTGAGCCTCACATCCATCATGGGTAAGCTGATGGAGACTATCCGAAGGAGAGGCTGGTGGCCCTCCTAGAGGACAAAGGACTACAGGACAGCAGACAGCATGGCTTCATACGTGGCAGATCCTGCCAAACCAACCTGGTCGAGTTCTATGACTGGGTAACTAGGCAACTGGACAGGGGCCATGCAGTGGATGTCCTGTATCTGGACTTTAGTAAGGCATTTGACTTGATGCCACATGGAAGGCTTGGAAGGAAGTTAGTAGGCTCAGGGGTGGGTGGAAAGCTGGTGAGATGGGTAGGAAACTGGCTGCAGGGAAGGCAACAGAAGGTGGTGGTGGGGGAGCTCTCACACCCAAGGGCAGTGGACGCGGTGTCCTCACAGGGCTCGTGTTGGACCAGTGTTGTTTGGGATATTCATTGCAGACATACTCATGGGACATCAAGAGCAAGATCTGTCTGTTGATGATACCAAGGTTGGCCATGGTGGTGGATGACCTAGGGATGGCAGGTCAGATGATCCAGCAAAGCTTGAAACCTGGTCAGACACACCTGGCAACTGGGCTTTAATGCCAAAAGTGCAAGTGCTGCATTTTGTGAAGAAACCCAAGGAGGAGGAGTTACTAGCTAGGGGAGCAGCTAGCCCAGGCAGAGGAGGAGAAGGATCTGGGTGTGCTCATTACAGGGTCAATGAACAACTCAGCACAATGTAGGAAGGCAGCTGCAAAGGCCAACAAAAATGCTGGGTTGTATTGCAAGGGTATATCCTCGAGGAGGAAGAGGTGATTCTGCCACTGTATAGGTCATTAGTTAGACCACACTTGAGTATGCGTGCAGTACTGGCATCCGTATCTGAAGAGGGACATTAAGTTACTGGAGGGGGTGCAGCGCAAGGCGACAAAGATGATCAAGGGGCTGGGGGACTTATCATACAAGAGAAGGTTGAAGGAGTTGAACATGTACTCACTGGAGGAGAGGAGACAGGGGTGACATGATTGAAACCTTTAAATATATGAAAGGAATGAACAAGATGGGTACAGAGGGGCTGTTCAAAGTAAGAGAGGGGAGGGCCACCAGGGGCCATGATATGAGACTGGAGTGAGGAAGGTTCAGGAGGGAGATGAGGAGACACTTTTTTTACAGAGAGGGTGGTGGCTGGGTGGAATGCATTACCTGCAGAAGTGGTATGCAGTAGAACAGTGGACTGCTTCAAATGAAGATGGGACAGGACAAGGGGGAGGGTTAATTAAGGGGAAGGGTGGAAGGGAGGGGCAGCTGCAGAATAAGGGGCGCTAGCTGCACATTCGAGCAGACTTGATAGACCTCTAGGCCTTTATCTGCTGGCAAATTTCGTATGTTCGTATGTTCGTATTTTAAACTGTCATAAACCCGCCATATGCAAATTGAGAAGCACCTGTTCAGGTTAACAAGGCATGAGCAAGCAGTTAGGTAGTCAGTTAGCTGATCAGCCCAGATACACTGGACACACTGAACAAGAAGGAGGGTTAAGGATTTAGACCTCTGTGTTTTTTTATCATGTTCTTTCCATGTGCTATAGTACTCTTCCTTCCTGAGTTTCTATTTTTTATTAATTTGTGATCTGTGATTTGTGAGCCTTTCATTTTTTTTACACTTTTCTCTGCAATTTTGCACATTCTTAATTCTTAATTTGTATGTCTCTTTGAGCCAGTGCATTTTGCATTTTGCTTCATCTCTCACATAAACTTTGCACATTTCTCATAGTAAAAAGCCTGCTTGCTATATCTTGCTGTACCTCACTATACCTGGAGCTGGGGTGTTAGTGGGGTCAGTGCAGGTGCAGGCTGCCATTTTTTTTCTGGACGATACTGTTGCATGCACCAAGCCACTGAGAGAGGAGCTAATTAACCAATCAGTCTAAATCTAGCATGTTGGAAAAGTTTTTTTTTTGAATCAGCTGTCTCGTTTAAGAGATTCTTAGTTGCCTGTATATTTGGTGGGTTGGGATCTATGAGATTAAGTAAGTAGCTTGGTGTTTCAGCTGTATTTAACATCTTCAATATTTGTACTATGTCACTAATTATTACTGAATTGCTATATTTCTTTGTTACACTTTTGTTATACTTCTGTTCCAGAGGGATGTAATGGACCCATAGCCTCAGTACTCAAGGTGTTTGTATTTATTTTAAAAAAAGGGGTGGCTGGCATATTCATTTTATCCCCTGCCTTTAATTATACATAGAATAGCTTTGAACAGCAGTTGTTAATATTACAGACTTGGGCCATGGAGCTGTTTTGTACATACATTCTACACATGGGTTTATCTGAATTTTATTCTTTTTAGTGGATCTGTCTCAAGGGACTGTGATGAGAAATCTGGGATTCTGGATGTCAGAAACTGCACCTATTTGTTTAGTCTTACAAGAAAGAAAGAAACAGGAAAGGATACAAGTTGAGTGGAAGTACAGACTGATTTTATGGGATTTTACCCTGCAATTTCTTTGGTACTAAAAGTGAATGATTCAATGACTGAGCCCTTAGTGACTGGACATGTGTAGTGAAGCAGTGGGAATCTTGGGAGTGTAGTGACAACTTTACACTCAGAGAAATTAGAAGGAAAGAGGTCTGACTTCTACAAAAACTTACTCACTTTGATTCTCATTTGATTCCTCTACATTTTTTCTAAGGCTGAAGCCTGTCAAAAGCTTGGAAATATTTCAAGTGTTATCATCTTGTATTGAAATTGAAATTGTTTGAATTTTCCCTATCTCTATATTTTCCTGAGGTATCTGAAGGTTGTTTGAAATTTGTTTGGTCAACCTTCAGACCCTCTTACTTCCTTATATACGCTGTGAGATATATTATAATGTCTGAAAGGGCATATAACAAAGAAATTAAAACTTATAATAAGAAGAGTAATACAAGTGTGAAAAACAGAGGGGAAGGCATGGAGGGAGTGGAAAAAAAGAAGCTAGTAAGAAAATTACACAATTCTTCTGTCTCTCAAAGAATCACATTGAGCTCAGGGGGAATAAAAAAGTTGTTAAAAAGACTTTTAACCCTAAATTAACATCTTCCCCAGTGGATTCACAGTTTGTAGGTTCTTATTCCTCACCTCACCCTTTATTAAAAATAATTAGAAATCTGGAGGAAATGTGTACTGTATCCAAGCTAGAAATGCCCCCAAACACAAAGGAGAAGAAAATATTGGCATTACCAAATAACATTGCAATTAATACTACAGGCCCAGAGCTCCAAATGTCTAATTTAATTAACCCTGTGGGGCTCTCAGTGAGCAATAAAGGCCCTGCGGTTCTACAAGAAAAAAGTTTGAACATGAAAGATGTGAATAATGATGTTGAGGTGCTGAATTCAAAAAACAAAATTGTAAAACCACTTCCAGAAATTATAGCAATTCCCGAAGGTATTAATCTAATTGTCCAACTAGAGACGCAGATGTCTAACAATGGATCAATATCAGTATCAATATCTTATTGACTTTGAGTTTTTTTAACACCTTATGTGAACAACTACAGTTTAGAGGATTTTCCCTGTAAATTAGAATCTTTGGGCAAAATCCAACCCCTTTGTGCTAGTGATGATGTGATGGCTGAGTCTTATGACAAACAAGAAAAAATAAATCATTGAACATAAGAATGAAAATCAAAAGGTAGAGGAAATGTTAACAATTAAAATGAGTGACCTCAGAAAGGAAATACGCTTCGGGAAACATCAGCTTTTGGAATTGATTGCTTAATTTAGATCTTTTGTGGAATTTTATGTAACAGAAAAGGAAAATGTAATTGTAACAATCAACACATAGGGCAGCAGGTTGCTGCTGAGGGTATTAGTTTAATAGTTGTACAAAAAAACTGAAACTCCTAACTAGAGCAATTAAAAGAAAAAGAGAAAACAAATCAGCAGCATATGGTAATAGACGAGGGAAATAGAAGTATTAAAATTATAACAGAGGATGTGGCTAATAAAGAACAGAAGAAATTGATCAATTAATAAGAGATTTAAAGGAAAGAAAAAGCAAATTGTGGAAGCTGAAAAAAGGAATAAAGGGACAAATAAAATAAAAATTAGTGAAAGACATAAAAAACAGCAAGGGGAGAACACTATTCCAATAGAAAGAGAAAAGAGAAAGAAACAAAAAAAGAGGCAGGTAGTAGTTATAATGATGGTACAGATGAAGCTAAAGCAAGCAGGACTAAACAAGTTAAATTTAATGAAGTAAAACAAATAAGAAATAAGGAAAATAAGGGAAAGGCAGCTGAGTCGATAGAAGAAAAAAATGACTGCCTAATTGCTTCAGAGAATTGTTACCAACTCTCTGCATAAAAGGTTTACCAAAAACAAAAACTAAAAATAACTATATCCTGAAACTCGCTACATATAACCTGCTTAAGGGGATAGCTGGTTCTAAAACTGGGTGGCAGGACATTAAGTCCACATATAGGTACAAGGCCATCCCTTATAAGGGCTGGATCTGTGTCATATTTAAAAATGTAGAAAAAGTTCTAGGATTATTACAGCGAAGGACAAGTTTACGGATATTGAGATAACACTGGATATTACAATAAGGAGACAAGCAAATGACCAAAAAGCTAATTCAGCTAGAAAAGATGGCATGGTCAAAAACAGTGAAGTAAAAGGAGTAACTACTCTTAAACAGCCACGGATAACAACATACATGAAACCCAATGAAATTGAGCATAGTTTAAGGGAGGTGGAGAAATTGTAGTTAAAGGAGGCAGAAAGCAATTAAATATAAGAATTAATAGTAGTGCTACAGTGCAGCATGAGGACAGTGGTACTATTCTCACATGCTCATTTGTGGAAGAAGTGATGGTGAGTTTAGAGGGTAGGAGTAGTACATTAAACCTGTTGAATGAGTCAAATTGACTGGCTAATGGGAAAAAAATACTGAAAGATTTAATATTCTGAGCTGGAATATAGCTGGGTTAAAGGGGAAATTAATGGATAAAGAGTGTGTACAGTGGATGAAGAATTTCACTATCATACTTCTGCAAGAGATATGGATGAAAAGCATAGCGGAGCAATTAATAGAGGGCTATAATGCTTGGTTTTCCCCAGCATACAAATTAAAATCCTATGGACATCTAAAAGATGGTTTAGCAATTTTTGTCGATTCAGCCTTAGAATTTAGAGTAGTAGAACTGAGTTCATATAATGAATTCTTTCTGTATATTGTCATAATGAATAATAGGATGATATGGGTACTATTTAACATCTATATTCCTCCAAGCATGAAGATTCTGGAATATCGGAATGTCATAAAAATGATTGAAAGCAGTGGGGAGTCAACTAAATGTAGATTTCCAGGAGCTAAGATATTTATAGCAGGTGATTTTAATGCCCATATTGGAAGTCTAATAGAAGAGCAAATGAGTGACTGGTGTATGGATGATCTCCTAAATATCCCTATAAGACAATCAAAAGACAAATTGTTAACAAAAAATGGGAAAACCGCTTTACATTTCTTTGAAAAAAATGGGCTTAGGATTAGGGTTCTTAATGGAATGGAATGGAATGAAATGGGATTGGGAGGGTGATTTTACATTCCCAACTCTGAAGAGTGGTAGAGTACTGGATCTTTGTGCTGTGGAAACCAATGATCATATATTGGTAGAAAGGTTTCAGGTTACAAAAATGTGGGATAGTGACCACTTTCCAATCATGTGTACTCTCCTAACAGCTTTTAATAGACATATAATAAATAGGTCAGCAGAAGCTGATGCTGACCTTCACATGTGCATTAAATATGGGAAAAAAATAAACTGGAATGAGTATACAAAAGAGTTTGCCGATAATATAATCACAAATGAGCAAATAAAATGCAAGACTGATGTAGTTATGAATAATAATCAGGAGAGTGTGGAGGCACTAATAAGGAGATTTGATAACCTAATTGCCACCTTTGCTGCAAAATTAAGTATGCAAGAAAGACCAAAAAGGAAAACTGACATCAGAACTGATAAACCCTTGTTTGATATAGAATGTTTGATATGAGGAAGGAAATTAAGAAAATTGGGAAACTAAGATCAAAGATGCTGACTTGTGCTGGCCTGGGTGCCCTTAAGCATCTAAAAGCAAGGAAGTTGCTAGAATATAAAAAAGAAACTACTAAAATAAATTATGGGAAGAGCTGCAAGACTTTATTGAGACAAAAGATTCAAAATCATTTTGGGCTATGGTAGCCTATGGCTGCAATGAAAATAATATTTGCTATAATATGACAGGCATGATAAGTGAAGATAAATGGATGAAGCACATTAACAAAATATATAAAGTCAAGGACCTGGACACTCTGGAAAGCTGGGCTCACACATGGAAATTAAATTTCAATATCACCAAGTGCAAAGTGTTACATCTTGGGTGGAGAAATCCTAAACACAGGTACACGCTGGGAGGGGAGGCACTGGAGGCCTCAACAGGGGAAAAAGACCTAGGGGTTATGGTGGATGCATGTATGAATAACTCTTAGCAGTGCAGGAGAGCGGCTAGCAAGGCAAACAGGATGTTGGGATGCAGCATAAGGGGGATCACCTCTAGGAGCAAGGAAGTGATTCTGCCACTGTACAATGGACTGGTTAGACCACACCTTGAGTACTATGTACAGTACTGAAGACCACACTTGAAGAGGGACATACAGCTCCTGGAAAGGGTAGAGGAGGGCAACTAAGATGATACGAGGACTAGGGGATTTGACGTATGAGGACAGACTTGAGGAGCTCTGCCTGTTTTCATTGGAGGAGAGGAGAGATGGGGGGACATGATTGAGGTCTTCAAGTACCTCAAGGGGATTAATAGGGTAAACATGGAGGGGATCTTTAGACTAAAGCAGGGCGGTATCACCAGAGGGCATGGTTTGAAGTTGGAAGGTGGAAAGGTGAGGGGGGAAAGAGGAAGAGGCTTTCAATGAGAGGGTGGTGGACCTTTGGAATGCACTGCCTAGCAAGATGGTTCAGAGATCCACAGCGGAGTGCTTCAAGAGAGGGTGGGACAGACACAGAACGTGGATGTACCAGATGATGGCCTGGCCCAGGGGGGTGGGGATGGATGATAGGGGTTTCTGGAACACAAGGTGGGAGGGCCTCAGCACCCAACTAGGGATCTGAGGTTCAAGCAGACTCAATAGACCATAAGGCCTAATCTGCTGGCAATTAGTATGTTAGTATGTTAGTAATATTGAAAAAAGTGAGGTTGCAGCAATTAGGCTAAGAACCAGTTTTCCCTCCATGCAAAGTAACTTGTTTGAGTTTTCAATTCATGAAGTGAAAGTGCTTATCTTGGCACAAAAAAGGAACAAGGCAGCAGGAGCTGATGACCTGTCTGCAGAGGTCTTTCTTCATAACCCAGATTTCTGGGCATCCTTGCTTATATCGATTTTTACAGCAATAAGTAACCATCTAATTCTGCCACAGAATTGGAACTAAGGAATTATTGTTCTGCTATTTAAAAAAGGGGGGCAAACAGGACCCAAAATGCTACAGGCCAATCATGCTGCTCCCTATGCTCCAGAAAGTATATTCAAGATTAATTTTGGACAGGTTATTGATTTGGGTGGAAGAGAATGCACTGCTTTCCAAATGTCAGTGCGGTTTAAAAAAAGAACATAGCACTCTTGATTTGGTTTTCGCTCTGAACCACTTGGTAGACTAATAGATTCATGATAAAAAGGAGCCCTATATGTTAGCTTTCTGGACATAAGGAAAGCCTTTGGTTTGGTGAATAGATGTAAACTGTGGGAGACACTGGTTGAGTTAAACATTTATTATCAACTTCTGGCTATTTTAAAGCTGCTACACCAAAATACTACAGCTGAGGTGAGATATGGAACAGATGGTGCATTATCTAAGGAATTGAGTACAAACAGAGGGGCAAAACAGGACTGTCTGCTGGCTCCATTATTATTTAATCTATATATAGAAAAGTTGGCTAAGAATATTAGCAAAGTTGATATCTTTGCTCCATTGATAAATAACAAGGAAATTAAATTACTACTCTACGCAGATGATGCTGTCATCATTTTCCAGACCCCACTGGGTCTCAAAAGATGGATGACCAATGTATTACATTCATTAAATGAAATGGATTTAGAGTTTAATGTGGAAAAATCAAAAATACTAGTGATAAGGAAAGATAAAAAAACAGAAACATTCTGAAATATTGAGGGGCACCAGTTTGAGGTAATCAAAGAATTTAAATACTTAGGGCTAGAAATTGATAAAAATATGTCCTGGAATTTGCAACTAGCAGAAGTCAAGTGCAACTCCTATAAGACAATGGGGGCACTAAGAAATTTTGCAATTAGATTTGCAAATAATTATTTTATTGCCAGAAAAAAAACATATGAGGCTAAACTGATGAGCCAATTTCTTTACGGTAGTGAAATATGAGGCTTGTACTTAGAAAAATCAAATGTGGAATGCATACAAAATCAATTTATAAGAGCAAAATTAAATTTACCCCGTGATTGTCCATCATGTTTTCTCAGATTGGAAACTGGTATGATCTCTATCAAAACTAGAATAATGATTAGAGTGGTTAACTACTGGGGCAGGGTGATGGACATGAGTAATGAGAGGCTACCAAAGATATGTTGGGAAGAATTTTTGAATAAACCACTAAAGATAAATCAGAATAGATCATGGTTTTATAAATGAAATACAATGTTAAAGAAGATCGGTTGTAGAGACATATGGAGCAATCAGCATTAGAAAATCTAGAAGTTTATGTGAGTGAGGTGGTAGAAAGATTAAAAGATGTTTCTAGACAACAGGATTTTAGTAGTATACATGAGCTGGATATTAACGGTCTATACTCAAGTATTAAAACCTGCTGGGGGCAAGAAATCTATTTGGCAACGTGTGAAAATGGTGTACATAGAATTACAGTGTGTAAAATAAGATTAGCATATTTAGTTAATGCTTACTATAATCTGAATAAGTGCTATTATAAAAAATGTATGGGTCTGTGCAACTGCTCTAATAAATCAGATTTGGAAATCATGCATGTGCTATTTGAGTGTAAAGACTGGGCAAGCCAGTGAGAAAAAAGTATCACTCCCTTGGTTCCAATGCACTTTGTAGCTCAAGGAGTAGATTACAAGAAGCATTTATTGAAACTAGACTCGGTGAAACTGATGTTTGGAGTGGCTCAGTTTTGTCCTGGATAAACTACAGTATCTTCTACACTCTTACATATAGGAGTAAGCCTTTGTGATCTGTCTTTTTATAAATTGGTGTAGCTAGGGGTTGCTTCGATTAAAATATCTATGTATGCCTGTGTTTTCTTCTTTTTGTTTTCCTCTCCCTAAAGGATGTGTTGTTTGTATAAATTCATTGTATACGGTGATTGTGCAATAATGTAATTTACGATGTATATTTATAGAATGTGACAAACCATGGTTTTTATACATTTCTATTTAAATAAAAAGAAATTTGAACTTTGAAATCATTGTTAAAGTTGTTTTCTAATTATTGGTTCAGTAGCCTTCTGAGATGATACTAATCATTAAGATTCAAGGTAACAGCTGCACATTTTTCATATAATGCTTTTACTGTTGTCATCAGTCAAGATATCACTTTTTGCTGGGCATTTTTATCTCCCACTCCTGTTGTGAAAATAAAGACTATGTAATTGGTGACACTGCAGAGCAATACACATAGTTATGCACACAAGAGGATATGCTGTAAGTGTTTTATAAAGCTCGTATCCTCACAAAGTGCAGGCATGACATGCAACCATAATTCTGGCTCTTATTGCTATGTACTCATATTGACATTGACTAGGGTCCCAGGTGTTAACAGGGTATTAACAGGGTGTGCAAAATGTATCAACAGGGCGAGCACTAAGAGCCTTGTTAGCTAGTTCTGATAGAATATTCTGACCTAATAGCAAAACACTACACAGAGACAGGTGTTGCAGACTAAAAGGTTTATTCTCTGGTACACACATAAAACAGCTTACCTAAACAGCTGGGAATATGGTACCTCTCTGAACACCTGGGTGATCATGCAGAAAACTCAGTGAGCAAAGAACTTACATTATATTATATAGTTGCAATAAGAGAGTCCATTACCTGGGTAATGGCTCATCTGCTGAGCAGTGCACAGCTCTCAGTGATGGATTAGGTAGGTGTTTGGCACCCAAAACTATAACTTTTCACACATACACATAGATAATAATAATAATAATAATAAATTTATTTATAAAGCGCTTTTCAACTTTTCAAGGTGCTGAACACATTAAAACAATAACATCAAATACAAATCCAATAATACTTATAAATAAAATCATACCATAATAACATCAAGCATTAAAATCAATCAATAAAATAAAATCTCAACACAATCAACAGATTGCAGTGTGAATAATCATCCAGAAAGGCCATTCACCACAGATGAGTTTTCAAGTTACTCTTAAACTCCTCCACGGAGGTGCACTCCCGTAACTGGCATGGTAGAGAATTCCAAAGAGTGGGTGCAGCATAAGAAAATGCTCTGCTACCAGAAGATTTTAGACTCACTCTTGGAATCTCTAGCAACCCCTCGTTGGCTGAGTGGAGCGATCAGCTGGGGTAATAAGACACCAGGAGTTCTTTCAGATAGACTGGACCCTGATCATGAAGGGCTTTAAAAGTCAATAAAATGACTTTAAAGGTGATCCGCCACTGTATAGGAAGCCAGTGCAGTTTGCGCAGCACCTGGATAATATGACAGGACCTACATGTCTCAGTCAAAACCTGGGCTGCTGTGTTCTGCACTAGCTGTAGGCGACAGATTTCAACCCCAGAAAGCTCAAAGTACAGGGTGTTGCAGTAGTCCGGACACGAGGACACAAAGGCATGGACCAATGCTGGCAGAGTGTCAGATGGAACAAGGTGCCTAACCCTGGTAATATTCCTAAGATGGTAAAAGGAAGTCCTGACAATGGCCGATACTTGAGACTGTAGCGTCAGCCTGTCGTCTATGACAACCCCCAGGTTACACACCCGTTCAGAGGTCAGAAGTGACACGCCACCAAGGAGAATTCCAAAGGGCATGCCAACACGCGACCTCTCTATCTGACAGCCTGGGTCCACAACCAGAACCTCTGTCTTCTCTGAGTTCAACTTTAACCAACTAAAGTCCATTCAATCTTGGATTTCTTCCAGACAGTTGTTAAACACCACAAGAGCTCCATCCTGGTCGGGTGCAAAAGACAGGTCTAGCTGGGTATCATCTGCATAGCAGTGAAACCTCAGCCCATACCATCTTATAATGTCTCCAAGGGGCAGCATGTACACTGCAAATAACATGGGTGATAGCATGGAACCCTGAGGCACCCCACACAACAAAGGAGTTGGGCCAGAGGAAAAAACTCCCGACACAACTCTTCGTGATCTCCCAGTGAGGAATGAGATGAATCATTGTAGAACGATTCCTGAAATTCCACAAATTTGCCTCAGGCATGCTAGCAACACCAAATCATCCACAGTGTCAAAAGCTGACGAGAGATCAAGGAGAACCAGAATGGAACGTCTCTTCTGATCTCTCACCCTCAGAAGATCATTAAGCACCCGAACTAGCGCAGTTTCGGTGCTATGTCTTTTACGAAAACCAGATTGAAAGGATTCATAGATGTTATGGATGGTTAAATGGTCTTCCAATTGGGCAGCTACTACCTTTTCAATAACCTTCCCAATAAAGGGAAGGTTAGAGATAGGTCTGTAGTTTGTGAAACAGTCTGGGTCCAAGGTAGCTTTCTTCAAGACAGGTGTCACCACTGCCTCTTTCAGGGAGCTAGGAAACTCACCTGACTCCAGGGAGCACCAGACTATTTGCACCAGGACTGGATGGATGATATCACTACAACCCAAGATTAGGGAGTCAGTCCAGGAACCAAACTACAGCTTGTGGGATGCACACTATGGATGATCCTCATAACATCCACGAAATCAGGTTGACCAAAGGAACTCCAAGAGAATTGAGGTACCATGAACTCACACTGTTCTATGGCATCACCCTTAGAGATTGCTGGACAAAAGTCTTCCCTGATGTCGGCCACTTTAGTTGCAAAGTAACAAGCTAGCTCCTCGCACTCTAATTGCGAAAAGGCTTTTCGAACTTGCAGACATGCTGGGTTGCACAGTCTGTCTACAGTTCAAAACAGCTGAGCCAGTCAATTCCAAGCAACTGCAATCACCCTGGACAGGAATTATGCCTTCTTACGGGTGATTGCAGATTGATAGACAGAATAATGTTCCATCAATCTAAGGTGGTCGGCTTCAAGGGTGGACTTGCGCCAGCACCACTCTAACCTTCGCCCCTGTCTCCACATCTCCCTCAATGTCCCATCGAACCAAGGGGACCTGGGGTGAAGGGATAAGGGGCACACATGAACAGCAGCAATAAAATTTAGAGCCATCGTAATGGCCGCATTATAGGATGACACCAACGCCTCTGGATTACTGCTCACCAACACGGGGGATGATAGGTCAAGGGCTGCCGCAAGGCCTTGGGAGGTAATATTCTGTAATGGGCGGTACCTGACTGTCTCCACAGGGAAAGGCCTTCTCAGGGGGGTGCAAAAATTGAACCTTACGGTGTAGTGGTCTGACCAGGTGACTGGTTCCACCCCCACATCAGATGCATCAATCCCTAGGAGAAAGACTAAGTCCAGAGAGTTCCAAGATTTATGAGTAGCAGTGGAAACTACCTATGTGAGGCACAAAGAAGACATTAATTGGAGGAAGTGATTACCAAATTGCGAAAGTTCATCATCGACCCAGGCGTTGAAGTCACCCAGAAACATCAATCTCGGCAACTCAGACGACATGTCGACGATGAAGTCTGCTACTTCCTGTAAGAAGTGTTTCCCATCTCTGGGTGGATGGTAGATGAGTATGATTCAAACATCTACACCCGCTACTACTGTGCACTCAAAGGACTCAGCCTCACCCACTATCACATTTGTGAGGCCCAATTCAGTCTTGAAACAGACTGCAACCCCCCCTCCCCTGCGGTCCAATCTCAGGAGGTGTATCACCGAGTACCCAGCTGGAGTCATGGCCTCCAACGTGGGGCCTAGATTTTCATCCAGCCAGGTCTCGGTGATGCAAGCCAAGTCCACCATGCCAACAAGATTGGCAATAATGTCAGTCTTATTCCTGACGGACCTGGCATTACATAACACCACCCGAGTTGGACAAACCTCGGAGGCTGTCAGGCCTATTTGCCTACTGGATTCAGTAGTGCCCTTGGGTATAGGCACCAGACATGGTAAACCATGATCTGGGTTCCACTTCACCCCAGGGCACCTTCTGGACTTAATAACCTTGATATGGTGGCACCCCCTTTCATTCTCCCCTGTTCGCAAACCCCCATCCTCCTCACTCTCCTACGAACAATTCCAAACACTCTACAGTGCTGGTATGTATCAAATTGTAGGGAAGGAGTATACAAAGGGTGGAGGGCATGAAGACAGGAGGATGAATAGTGCACCACCGGTGGGGGCTGAAGGCCGATACGTGTCACTGCTAAACAAAAAACAAAACAAAATGATAAACCCCAAATGCTAAAATAATAAGGGAATAATGCATGACAGGGTGTGTGTCATGCGGATAGCTTACACCTGGGGTGATTAGGCACGAGGTCTTATATTGCGCGACTAATCAGCCCAGAAGTGACGTTATCTCCAGCATGACACACACCCTGGAGTGCATTATTCCTATTATACAATGGGTCGCTGTGTGAAAAACAAAAAGATTAAAAAAATACTTGTAAAATAGATTTTTATTCATTTTTAATGGGTAGGTATACATAGGAAAAAATAGTGCAGAATAGATTTACTGTTTTGTCCTGTAGGTGGGCTACTGCTTCTAAATGCCTTCTCCACTGTCACAGTCTCTCTGCTTATGCAGGTGTTAGTGTGTCTGTTTCCTTTGTCTCTCCCCCCATGACTGCATGTTTTCATTCACACACACACACACACACACACACACACAAGCAAATTTGGTGTTTCGGGGCTGTTCAAGTGCTATGCTAATTCTGTGTGTGGAAGAGGAAATGGAGCCATGAATCGGTAATTAGAATGCAGTGATTTGCTTTACTTTTACTGACACAGCTTGTTTCCAGTACTGTTGGCAGGTGCTTGTACAGGATTAAAAACGATTTACTGGTATCTGCACGGAAGGCAACAGTGGGGTTACCAACGGAACCGGAAATGAGTATCAGTAAGTGAAATATGGTGTGAGCAGCCCACGCGCTCACAATCCATTTAGACTTGTGTCAGAAATAACAGTTTACAGCCCGGCTTTAACTATGTGTGTTTTTGGGGGAGTGGAGTAGTTTTTATGTTAATCAGGTGTCCAAATGTGGCCGTTGTTGCAATGTGAAGAGCAGTCCGAGTACGTCACATTTGAACTCCGCTTACTGCTGCACAGTCCTGCTGGGGGAAATCAATAGTGCTGGAGTGAAGGCTTGGGTTTGTTTTCGTTTTTTTTTTTTTTTAAGTTGCGATTAAGCTGGGATCTTGCTGGGGTTATGTGAGCACGGTTATGGGCTTGGCCCATCTAGTCTGAGTGTCTGCCCGAGGAATGACTGCTGGCACTGTGAGTAGTAGCCAAGCGGGGTCACTGAAGTTGGCTGTTGAGAGGGAAATTTGAAAGTATAGTAGCGTACCACTGTAAAGCCGATCGCGATGATGGCTGTGCTTCGTTTTGTCTTTTTTTAATTATAAGTAGTGCAAGTAATACAAATTATGGGTTTTTCTAAGTTTTGTGATGCAGTAGTTTAGGATTTTGTCATTCAGGGCTGTATTTGTGAATGTGGGAGGGAGGGGTTTATTTGAAAAAAAAAGATGACGTTCTGGCAAACTGTAAAGTGGCCATGGGAAGTGTGGGCAGCTTGGACGTGGCAAGTGCAGGAATTCGTTTTACTTTTGATGTGGTCTTGTTTGTGTTGGGACTAGATTCGTGATGTTATGCTGGAATAACATCACGGGTCGAGTCCTATATTGACCGATCAGAGTGCAGGAAATTTTCTTGCTATTCTATAATCAGTCTAAACAAATAACAGCATAATATTAACCAAATAATCCCAGACTTAACCAACATAAATAAACAAAATCAAATAAAACAAAAATAAACTCTCACCTCACAGACAACCGAGTTTGGACTGAACAAGAAGACTCACAAATAAATAAAATAAATATGAATACAAAAAGAATATATAAATGTAAATGTAAGGGTTCTTTCACCACCCCTACTTAACCAAAATAAATACTTTAGCACTCTCACTACAAAGTATAAATATTATAACAAATCATAAAACAATTTAAATTTATACAAAAATAACGTGTCCCTTACCCCCAGTCCTCTCATGACCCAGGGAAGAGGGTAAAGTTCAAAATTAAATTAATGGACACAAGGTCCTCTCCCACCTCAATTGTCCAAATAAATAAAAGTCTTCAAATTGCCATGCACAGAATTGGATTTATTCGCAGGTTTGGAATCAACGAAAACACATACAAATCATTTCAGAGGATGTCCAAAATCCAGATTCAGAAAATCAGGTAGGTCCATCCACGATTTGAATAAAGCCCTTTACCTCCAGCTGGCAACCACACATGAAATGAAGTGGACCAATACAATGCCCAAAATCAGGCCACAACAGTGGCCCAACTTGGGGGTCTAGGGGGCAGAGACCCTCAGTCAACTCCTTGACCAAGGGCTCTCAAATACCTCCTTCGGACCACAAATCAGGTGAGGTCTAGTAGGAGGTTGCACTTCAAACTGATCTTAAAGGAAGGTCACGTTCACCTTGGGATCCAAAACAAAATTAACAAATCCCTTCACTCTTTTCTCAAAGTCACAAAGCACAAGCTTCTTGAATTCTTTTTCATAAAAATTACAGTCCACAGGAGCCAACAAACAGTCTAATCACTCCTCAGCCCAAATCCAACACAAAATCAGAGAATTACTTGAAACCACGAGCCCTCAGTCCACTCTGCACCCGCCTCTGTGCCGACTTCAGCAATGGAGCACCAACCATGGGGTGCCCTCTCCTCTCTCCTCATCCCAACAAAATCCCAAAGGGATCCAGAAAAATTCCAGCCCAAACAATTCAGCCAGCAGGGGCAAGGAACTCCGCACTCCACTGCACGTCCCCCAGTTCGACTCATGCAGCGGGACACCAACAATGTCCAACTCAGGACGACGGATTGAAACACCAATTTCAAGTCCTGTGTAGTGACAGCAAAGGAAAGCCACACAAACCAGAAACTGACAACTCAGAGTTGGATTTCAAGGGTTCCAGGGTTTCTGGGGTTGAAATCCATCACCGGACCGCAAGCATGCTCCTCCTCTCAGACCACGAACAACAGGTGTACCCCTCCTGAGGAAGGAAAACAAAAAGGAAACAAAAACAAAACACAAAAAAGTAAGCACTAAAACAAACTAAAATAAACTTAAAAACAAAGAAAATGGAAAGCGTCCTGCAGATCGCAACTCTGCAGCCAGTGGCACGCACAGCCCAGTGGCCATCTTTTCTCTCACTAATAAAAAGAAAAACACCTGAGCACCTGAGATCAGCAGTATTGCTGACTAGTATTACTTTTGGGTAACAATAGAGCTTTTCAGTAGGTTATGCTAAGGTTGACATATTAATTAATGTCAGTAGGAGGCACACTAAGACAACAACTATAACACTACATCATAACATGTTTTTCCCTTATACTGTGAACTGAAGGCAGTCTCCATGAGGGTTGCTAGGACATGTAGGTCTTCATAATCCCCCTCCCCGTTGCCTGAATAAGCAAGCAACAATAAGAATGGTAAGTAAGTTGGTAAAATATGGTAGTAAATCACTCAGTTACAGTCCAGCTGCATGAACTCTGCAGAGAAACTTCAGTGGATGGCAACACCATTCTGCTGGCCAGTAGTTGCCATCCACCCCACATAGCCCACAATATACTGAAAGGTAAATTTTAAAGAAATAGACGCAATTGCACCACTGAGGAATCCTTTGAAAAGGGAGCAGCAGAACTCTTTGAGAGATTGATGCAGCGAGTCTATAGTAGAAAGAAAATAGAGACTGCATGTAACATTTCCAGGAACAACAGAAAGAGACAGTTTGTTAATGGAGAGAACTGAGAATAGTGACATGGATAGGAGGTTTAACTTTGTGAATAGCTACTTTACATAAGCAAGAAACTAGAGGAGATTCTGGCATGTCACTGGCATTGCTGGCTGCTAACCCAGGCTTAAGGGTTGTTAGTCAGGAACCCATTAGAATGTGTTATAAAAGTACCCCAGTCCTGAGGGATCTATTGGTACACAGCCATTTCAGGGATACACAACCTAGCACTTGGCTCAATCAAATAGAAGGCTGTTACTGATGCAAGAAATGTATTTTCTATGAACATGTCAGACAAGGAAAATAATTTACCAGTTGCAATGTGGAAAAAATGTTCCAGATACATCAATGCATTACATGCAGCATGGAAGGAGTCACATACCTGACTACATGAACTTGCGCAGCATTTTATGTGGGCAAGACCACTCATAGTATTAAAATAAGAGTAGGAGAACACATACGGGCCACTGCAAGAAAGGATGGCACTTATGCTAGCAGAACATACTATGGAAGCTAATATCAATGTGCCCCATGTTTTTAGTTTTACAGCAATTGATAAAGTGAGTCATAATCCAAGAGGTGGGGATTCTGATAACCTGATGTTGATCAGGGAACATTTCTGGATGCTCACTTTGAGAGCAAGCCAAACAAAACAGGGCTAAATACCCAACTAGGTGTACGCCCTTAAAAAATGTTGAAAGTATCCCTACATACTCTGTACTTGGTGTATCTTCACTGTTATGATCTAAGTCTTCCAGTCTTTATATAGAATTACAGACAATGTAATTTATTGATATGACATAGTTTTTAAATCGCTAACTCCTTCTCTAGTGCCTGTGTGTAAATAACACAGGAGAGATTTGTTTCTGCTTTCTCCCCCACACACTTTTCTCTACTTGTTTTTTGACTTTTTTATGCATTACCATTATTTATATCAACTGAATACTGAGACTTCAGTTTTTAAACATTTTATTGTAGGTGTTGGGGTTGGACTTTATTATCAAGTTTAAATTAAAATGATATGATTTTTAACCAATGGGTGCACAGTAGGGATGATGATGTCACACTGTCACATGTTGTATGTCTACTATTTAAACTTTTTCAGTATCTTTTGTCCTCAACCTTTGATAAAGGACTTTAATGTCTGAAACACATCAGACAGGACACATATCTGTCTGTAATTTGTAATAAATGGATTTTTGAGAAAAACATCTGTCTCTCTATCCCTCTTATGAGGTGGTGAGTGCTCAAAACTGTTTTGGTAGTATGGAGCACACATGTGCAGCACAGAAGTGAAGTACTGCAGGCTACAATTTCTAGTTTTGACCCTACTTCAAAGGTGCACAAGCAAGCACTGGCTTGGAAAGCAAAGAAGGAGCTGCCAAACTGCTGAACACATCCCTAAATCAGAAATCTACAGCATAGATTAGGGAATTCCCTTGGCTGCTATATATTTATATTCCTACTATCTGAGAAAATAAAACAACAAACAAATTTGTCCTGTTTGTGTCTCTGCCTCTCTGGGTGCACACTACATTGTGGGAAGTAGGAGGACTACTGTAGCACAGGGACTGGTTCCATTTTGAAAATTCAGTATTTAGGCTGATTTTTAGAAACAGGGGCTACATAGTAGCTTTCATTTAGCACATAGCTCTGCATTGTGGCCTTATTAGAGCAATACTTTAAGTTGTTGAGGCACATCTGTGTCACGCCAAACCAGAAGTACTGTGGGGCACAACTTCTGGTTTTAGTCTTATTTCAAAGGCAAACAAGTGAGTGTTGGTGAGTGCTTGCAGAGGAAAGACTGGCAGAGTCAAGCATGTCTGCCTGTGTCAGCCAGGATAGCCAAGGGGTCTGGCACCTTTCATCCCACAATGCAGTTTCTCTTAAACAGACAACACATGGTGAGCACTTAATTAAAATTAAGGCATACAGTAAAGAATTTATCACCTTGAAAAATGGTTGTGTAGCATTATAGTGTGTTTCATGTAGGAACTTGAGTACTGAACAAATGGCTGACTTCATCAATTACACATGTCAGGTATACAGCCTAATTAAAGAACTTAATTACAAAATTCAACTGTTGGAACAAGAGCTTAACTTTAAAAAGATCAATGAAACTAAAATAATTAAATGCTAAAAGAGGTAACTGAAGCTGTGATGCAGAGAAATCACCAAAGGTAATTGGGATCAGCAGTAACATGGAATGGAACCAAAAAATACGCAAAGAGAAGAGGACGAGAGTGACAAAACAGAATAGTGTATGGTTGCGGGTGGAAGACAGACAAAAAAAGGAAGAATGGCAATGGGTAATGAATTCAAGCTCTGAAGTAAATTTATGCCATTGATTGACTTATAAGTTGAAACCACCACAACACCAGAAGAGATTTGTAATAAAAATACAACACCCAGCACGAATAAAAAAAAAGTCATAGTTTTAGGAGATTCAATAATTAAAGACATGGACAGGATCATTCGCAGTTCAGACAAAGTCAATAGAATGGTTAGTAGCATCTCAGGAACAAGAACAGAAGATGTGGCAAATATGGTTTAAAATATACTGTCTGATACAAGGGAAGCACTCCTTGTAATTATACACACTGGAACAAATGATCTGGGGGAAAAATCAAATACTGAAATCCAAAGAGATTTCCAGAAGTTAGGAGAAAAATGATTTAGTTATTTAGATTTTGTTGACTGGGTAGGTGCACTACATAAAAGCATTGCCTATTTTCAGGCATGACTGGGAGAGTTACAGACAAAAAATGAACAGCAAATTACAATGATACAGTAACACAAAACATCAATGTGGTCTGGAAAAATGCAGGAGGAACATATAAAAATGAGCAGCACAAAGAGACATTAGAAAACCATAATAATAAGTGCAAAACTGTCATGAGTTAGAAAATGATGAAGCTGAAATTAAGTGTGAATACAATGGATCAGTTGCACGAGCACTTGTTATTAACCAGGAGGAACTAGAAGCAAGAGGATGTAAAATGACAATTTTAGAAATGTTGCTGGTGCTAAGAGCATCATAAAAACACAACAATGGGTGGTAAGCAGGGCAAAAGAAAAGAGCTATCAGCACATCAGAAATTGGGAAATGTTTGAGGGGGAAATATGGCCTGTATGCAAATGATGGGCTGCGCCTAAGCAGGAAATATAACAGAATCTTGGGGCACAAAAATGAGAATTTTATTAAGAATAATTTACACTGATAATGCTGGTGGGAAGGGACATGAAGGAAAAGGCAGTCATGGAAAAGGTAGCAGGAAAAATGAAATCAAAAAAATCAAACAAGGAAATCAAAATGGTCATACTAAATGCTAGAAGTTTAAACATTACAAAAAGAAAAACTAGAATTAGAGTAAATACTATGTAAGCAGAAAGACATGATGGGGTGTGCATTAGACAGTTCTAATGCATGGCTAGGGGGATGTAGTGAGGCACGAGGCCACAGGCCGAGTGCATCCAGTCCCCCTAGCCATGCATTAGAACTGTCTAATGCACATCCCCACAGTGGCTTATTGCACTTATAAAATGGGCCTGTGTATTCTAAATGGGTGTTCTAGTTTTAGCTGTGCATTAGACACATCTAATGCATGGCCAACAACCAATCAGATTGCTTGAAATCCTTTGCCCATTTTATAAACAGTTATAAACTAGAACAACTACTATTCAGGGATAAAATAGAAACAGTTGAGATCACAGGAACATGGTGGGCTATGGACTTTAGATTGGAATAAAAAGTATTAATGGACACAAAATATACAGTAAAGAAAGAACAAACAAGAAAGGTAGCGGAGTAGAGTGGTATGTAAAAGAAAATATTGATTGCACCCAAATATCTCCCATGGTAGAGGAAGACAATAATGTAGATCAAGCATGGATTAAGATTAATGATGAGCAAGATAAAGCTTTTTATATGGGACTATGCTTCAGACCACAGAAAGCACTAGAAAATGTCACAAAAACACTTAATGATCAGATTGAATATGCTGCACTATTTCACAATGTCATAATGATGGGTAACTTTAACTACCCAGGCAATGACTGGGCAAATGGAACCACAACCAGCAGGACTGAAAAGGAATTTCTTAGCATGATGCATAGATTTTAGCATGAAAAAACTTGTCAAAGATGTAATACAGTAGATGGAAGAATACACTTGACTTAATAATCACTAATGTGAAATAATATTGATAATATTAAGGACACTGAACCATTAGGAAGTAGTGACCCAATCAATTGCAAAGCATGTTATATACCTGGAACAAGTGAAAGACCCAAGTATGGCAAGGTAGATTTTAAATCCATGATTTGGAATGATCAAAAATAGACTGGAGATTAGAATTTAAAACCAAAAATGGTAATTAGTGCTGGGAGACCCTTAAGAACACTATTTTGGACATAACAGAAACTACATATATCAAGAATATAGAAGCAGTAAAAAAAAGGAAAAAAAAACTACTGGCAAAACAAGAATTTCAGAAAAATAGAACTAAAATACAACACTATTTGAAAGATACAAAATCAATCCAAACATAAGGAATAGATCAATGTACAAGGAAGTGGGTAAGTCAGCAAAAAAAAAAGGATTTAAAGAGGCCAAAATAAATATCAAGCCTAAATTAGCAGTGACAAAGGGTGACAAAAAGGCTTTTAATGCTTGTATCAGCTCTCAGTTGAGCAATTATAGATCAATAGGCCCACTGTGTACAAAATCAGGATATACTGAAGGTCTAAAAAGAGATGACCAAAGAGCTGAACTGTTATCTTGCATTAGTGTTTGATACTGAAGGTAAATTATTTCACATTCCAGAACTAGAGAGAAAAGTACAGGTCAAGAACAAAACGCAAATACAACCAATACTGATCAAAAATGTTACAAACTAGTTCTGGGTAAATAACAGGTCTAGATAGATTACAACCAAGGGTACTAAAAGAACTCAGTGAAACCATAACATGCCCTATTACAGGGGTGCAGTAATGCCCCTATAGTTAGGGTTGAGTAGGCTGTTTAATGCTAAACCTTGATTTTTTCACCTTAATAACTTTGGCATCATTTAATGAAATAGCCCAAATTTTGACATGCATAGTCAGGCTACTGGAATCTCAATACGTGAAAAGCTTCAAAATGGCATCTTGTTCAGTTTGTCAGATATAGAGCTACAAAAAATCAGAAAGAAAAAAACACATTTGGTTTCCCTATACTTAACATTGGGTATTTTTTTCCTTTCACCTACAGCTTAGACGGTGTGGTATTTTTTCATAACATTTTCACGGTAAAAAGAGGCCCATGCCAAGGGTGTGCCTTTGGAAGGTTTAATGGAAAAAATGATATGCTTCCAGAATTATAATGATTTTAGAGCTAATGTCCTGACTCGAACAGTAATAAAAAAAATCGCAATTGCTTAATTTCACAATTTACCTCTCACACTGTTAAAAAAAGAGAAGATTGTGACTGCTTATTTCCATGATTTACTTCTTGTGCTGAAAAAAATATTGATAGTTTTGGCCGCTATTTTATTTCCTATTTTTCACTCACAAACACTGAAAATGCATAGCAATAATATCTTTAAAAAACACAAACCTGAGTGTCCCATTTAGCTAGATTCTGCTATTTGTTTTTTTAATCTTGCCACAAATACATTTTCTGAGCACCACAAAATGCAGGGTGCCCAGCTTAGTGAGATGAGCCATTGACCTGTGTTTTCTGTATGAGAACAGCAGGATTTCCTTGAGTTCTGTAGCTACAGCTGAAACTCATGCTGCAGGCTGCTGTGAGGGCAGTGAGACACCATTTCTGTGTTGTATTACTTGGTATGAAAGAACAGAAGAAGGCTGGAGCCCATCGAGACTGTTCCCCACACTATGTGGGACATTATTTATCCATTATCCCTCAACCAAACAACTCATTTGTTTTTAAAGACAGTGGCACTAGTTGCCTCTACCAATTCTTGTGGCAAAGTGTTCCATACAATGGATGCTCTTATTGGAAAAAAGTTTCCCCTTTTGCTGGTTTTATAAGTTTTTACTTCAAGCTGTTTATTATGCAGTCTCCTTGTGAAGAGTGTTAGACCACATTTTTCCATTAGATCTGGTGAATTTATTAAATTAAAAACCATCAGCATATCACCTCTTAATCTTCTATTTTGAAGAGAGAAGAGAGAAAAGACCAGTAGCTTTTAATCTGTTCTGATAATCCAAGTTTGTTAATCTTGGAATCATTCTAGTTACTCTCCTTTGAACCTGTTCAAGAATTGCTATGTCTTTTTTTGGGTTTGGATTCCAGAAAGGGGAGCCATAGTCTAGATACGGTCTAATGTATGCCCTATACAATGGAATAAGGCATTGTTCAGTGCGATTAACAAAAGTGCGTTTTATTTGCCTCAAAAGTCTGTTGGTCATGCAAGCAGTTCTAACACAGTGATCATTTGATGTAAGTTTATTATTAACATATATCCCTTAATCTTTTTCACAATTTGATGAGTGAAGTGGTAGTCCGTTTGTATGATATATCGTTTTTGGATTATTTACACTGAAATGCACTACTAAACATTTGTCTTGATTAAACTGGTTGTCTAGTGGCATTCCCCGCCCTCTGATAACTGTTTCCTCATTCATATTATGTTTTGTTGGTGTCTAGTGGTCCCCCCCACCCTCCGATTGCTGTCCCCTCATTCTTGTTATATTTTCCTGGTGTCTAGTGGTGCCCCCCCACCCTTTGATCACCATCCTCTCATTCATATGTTTCCCTTGTGTCAAGTGGCACCCCCATACCCTCTGATTGCCATACCCTCATTCATATAATGTGTCCCTAGTGTCTAGTGGCACCCCCCACCCTCTGATCACTGTCCCTTTATTATATGTTTTTTTCCTGGTGTGTAGTGGCACTCCACCTGCCCTCCAATCAATATCCCCTCATCGTATATTTTTTCCCTTAGTGTTTAGTGGTGCCCCTTATCCTCTGATCACTGTCTCCTTATTGTATTTTTTTTCTCTAGTGACTAGTGGTACCCCCACCCTCCAGTCACTGTTCAATTATTGTATTTTCCCCCTGTTAAACCTGTAAAAAAGAAAATGGTCCTTCGCCAATCTGACCCCCCACCCTGACCTCCCACTGAGCACCCACCCACAATTCCACACACAGTCACTCACCTGAACACATCCCAGGGTGAATATCTACTCTCTGATCGAAGACATGTCTTACTGCTGGAACTATCAACTGCAATATGAGAAACTAAGGTAAGTGCAGTTCAATGTATTTCAATGGGGTTTTTAACTTTGATGCATAACTTTGTCAGTTTTGCATATTTTGACCCCAACTTTTCAACATGGCCTGTTTGGGATTCCACCTCACAACCACTCATGGTGGAATTATGCAAATCAGGGCAAAAGGTGAGTTTATGGTTGCTTTGTGAAATCACTTTTTAGGCAGGAACTGAACATTTTTCCCCACCCTTGTTCATGAGAGGGGGCCATAAAAAGCTTATGTTGAAAACTGGGAGTAAAAATATGTAAAAATGTCAAAGTTATGCATATACCTTGAAATTTTTCTATGCTCGCTCATAACTTTAGTGATTTTAAATATTTTGATCCCAAATTTTTTATGTAGCCATTTTTTCACACCACATCACAAATGTGATGGCTGTCATTTTTCAGATCCTGGCCCAAATGTGTTTTCACACATGAATGATGTTTTGGTGGCATGGAGAGACATTTCAGAGGGGATTTGAAAATTTTCACCTACCAGGTTCAGTAGGTGAGGTAATAAGAAGGCTATGCTGAAAATTTGGTGTACAAATATGGTAAACTGCCTAGGTTATGGGTGAACACTGCAGTATCTTAACATTCACTCATAACTTCACTAATTTAAAATATTTTGACTCTGTACTTTAAACATAGTCATTTTTTTCCACACCACCTCATAAACAAGACATGTGTCATGTTTTAAATCCTGGGTGAGATATGTTTTCAGGCTTCTGATGTGAAATGACATTTTTTTTTTTTTAAGTTGTTTAACCAGGTATAGCATACTAAGCTGAAAGCTTTTTTACAGGAGTGACCTGGGAGCACAAGGAGGTTAAGTGACTTGCTCAGGGTCACACAGTATGCAAGTGGAAGCTGTGGGATTCAAACCCAGGTCAGGTCTGTTGGATGTCACCAAATTTGCAGCTCAGAGCCTTAGACCACTGCACTATACTGCCTCACAAATTTCATCCAGTATACTATAAATGGTAGGAACCACAAACTGGTGACACTCAGCAGAAAAATAACAAATGCAGCAAAGTCAATAAAGTACATTTAATCAAACCTTTATTACAGAGAGCATGGCACTAAGCCCCAGCCCTTCACTTCATACACGAGAGGCTTCATCAGGGGGCATGCAGCATCCAGTCTGCTGTGTATGAGTTGAAGCACTGGGGCTTAGTGCTGTGATCTATGTAATAAAGGTTGTATTAAATGTACTTTATTGACTTTGCTGCATTTGTTATTTTTCTGCCGAGTGCCACCAGTTTGTGGCTACTGTTTGTTCACTGTTGTGGTGAAGCACCCTCTCGGTTTCTGAAAGTGCAGGGCTTTGTGGTTTCATTGCTATAAATGGTACATATCATGTTTGTAAGGTGAATAATGCACATGGGGAAATAATGCACATGGGGCAAAGAAACCCAGGAGCAATTTACAACCAGGGTGGAGGCAATAGCAGGCTCAAAACAGGAAAGGGACCTGGGGTAGTCATCTCTGATGAGCTGAAGATGTCAAAGCAGTATGACAAGGCAGCAGGAAAGGCTAACAGGATGCTGGGATGCATAGGCAGGGGAATGACCAGCAGAAGGAAGGAGGCAATAATCCCACTTTACAGATCATTAGTGAGGCCAGAGACTCCATCTTCAAAAGGACGTTAACAGGGTAGAGGTGGTACAGAAGAGGGCAACAAAAATGGTGTGGGGACTGCATCATAAACTCTATGAGGAAAGACTGAGGGAGTTGAATATGTACTTCCTGGAGGACAGGAGAGAAATGGGGGTATGACTGAAACATTCAAATACCTCACGGGGAAAATCAGGATACAGAAGGGTACAATCTTCCAAAGAAAAAGATGCTAAAGGATGAGGGGGCACAGTATGAAGCTGGAAGATGGGCAGTTCAGAGGTAATGTGAGGAAGTACTTCTTCACAGACAGGGTGGTGGACAAATGGAACAGTCTGCCAGCAGAAGTGGTTGGGGCAAAAACATTTACAGGATTCAAGAATGTATGGGATAGACACAATAGGATCTTGAAAGTTAAGGGTGGAGTGTAGGCTGACAAAGGCCTGCTGTGTCACTATAGGTAGGGTAACAGGGCAGACATAGTGGGCCTAGAGGCCCTCATCTGCCATCAACTTCTATGTTTCTATGAATCATACAACAAATATCTTGAAAATTTTGGGTGAAAATTTAAAAAATAAATAATTAACAAACTTTGTGTGTAGTGCCAGTCTTAATGCCAGTGGATATGCTTTGTGATTCTGTGCCAGTGAACTGAGTAGGGTGGTGAGATCAGTGACCCAGCTGGATGGAATGAGGGGATGGCACTGTTATGTGACACATTCCAGCCAAGGAATGAAAGGTGCAGGGTTGTCCGCATGGCCCAGCTACAATATAGTGAAGCCAAATGTCCTCTTGACATAGGACCCTGCACCTCTCTCTCCTTGGATGGTAGAGGACCTGTTCATTGACTGACAGATGCACTCTTTGCCCTTTGCATCTGTAGCTGTAGCCACATAGAAGCGCAGGGGCCACAGAGTCCGTCACTTCCACAGCCCACCACACAGCCCCACAAATTCTTCACATCCATCCAATGATGACAAACTTAGACTGATATCCCATTGTAAGGAATATCAATCTGCAGTCTCCCATAAGAAGGTAGAATCCCTGTCGGGGGAGATTACAGCCACATGAAATCAACCAGCTCAGCTGTTCCATATTGTGGACAGACTGTGTAATCCAGCCTGTCTCCAGAATTGGAGAGCCTTTTCACAGGACAAGTGTGAGGAGTTCACTAGATTTTTTGTGTCTAGGATTGTAATTATCAGATAGGAGATCCATGTAGCTCACTCAAACAGGCAGAGCGGAGATTGGTGTGGGATCACTAAAACCCAGTTAGTCTGGTCAGACTTTGCTTCATTGGCAATCAATGATGTCATGAAGTTGGTCCAGAGCTTTCGACTGACTTACTGTAGTTTGGATCCAGGTCCAATGCACCTCCTAGTGGGGTGTGTGGAGGCAACAGGACCAGTCCTTGCTGAGATAGGTGTTCATTAGAGACCAGGCTGTTTCCAGACACCCTGAAGGGGGTGGTGGTTCACCCACTCCTGAAAAAATCCTATCTGGACCCTGGTTGTCTTGCAAACTACAGGCCTGTCTCTAACCTGCCTTTTGTGGGCAAGGTTATTAAGAAGCCAGTCATGTTGCAGCTCAAGGATCATCTGACCACCCACGACATCTACAATTCTCTCCAGTCTGGTTTCAGGAAGAGACACTGTTCTAGCCTGGGTACGTAATGATCTCCTGATAGCGAGAGATTGGAGGAGCCATTCCATCTTGGTCCTCCTTGATCTCTCTGCAGCATTTGACAATGTGGATCGTGGGCTGTTGCTGGAGCATCTGCATATTTTTTGTGGGCTGTTTGGTATAGTCCTCAAATGGTTCCATTCATTCCTCACTGGCAGGACACAGAAAGTGGAGTTTGTGGTGTTTTCATCAGCACTTCGTCCCTTGCCATGTAGGGTTTTGCAGGGTTCTGTGCTCTCTCCCATGTTATTCATGGTGTACATGCTGCCATTAGGAGACATTATTAGGTAGTATGGGTTGAGTTTTTACTGTTGTGTAGATGATACTTAACTGTACTTCTCCTTTGTGCCCGGGCAAAGCAATGCTGTCACAGTATTTAACAACTGTCTCTCTGAGATCCATGATTGGATAAGTGCCAGCTGGCTTAGGCTGAATCTGGATAAGACTGATGTGTTGATTGTGGACCCACATCATTGGGTGGAGGGATTATTGGTTGGGCAGCCATTCAGGCTTTGGCTAGGAGACAACCAGATGATATCCACTGACCTGGTGCAAAACCTGGGCACCATGCTTGATAGTGGGTTGACACTTAAAATCCAGGTGTTGGTCATTGTCAAGACCTCATTTTTTTCATCTGAGGAATGTCACCTACTGTAGATAAAACACCTGGTACCACCTGATGACCTTCCAAAGTTGGTCTACACCTTGGTGACCTTGCACCTTGATTACTGCAATGCCCTATGCCTAGGGCTGCCCAGAGTGGACCTTTGTTGACTGCAGCTGGTACAGAATGCAGCTGCCAGACTGTTGACTAGTGTACGTAGATCCAACCATGTCACATGTGTGCTCCGTGCCCTGCACTGGCTGCCAGTGCAGTGGAAGATCACCTTCAAGATTGGATTAATGACCTATAAGACCATACATGGACAGAGACTGCGATACCTGCAAGAGCTCCTTTGTCCCTACCACCCCCTTTGCCTTCTCCGCTCTGCCAACAAAGGCTTGCTGGAGATTCCCAGGGTCTGTCAGACAACTTTGGGAGACAGATCATTTGTTTTGCTGCTCTGACCCTGTGGAATTTTCTACCTCATCGGGTAAGGGGAATGCCTGTCCATTGAGACCTTCAAATCTGCCTTGAAAACCTATTTATTTGAATTAGCTTATACCGATATTTAAATTTCTGTTCTGAGGATTTTAGAAATAAGAGCTTGTTTTATACTGTTTTTATCATATTATGTAAAACACTATAATCTTTTTGGAATAGCGTTCCCTAAATAAAGTTTGGTTTGGTTTGGTTTGGTTGCACAGAACTGCAGGGCCTAAAAGGGAGACCAATCTAAGTGCAGACCGGTAATCTGGGATTGATGGGCGTGCAAGTTTAGGGGCATAACCATAGATTTGTATTTGTTCAGTTTATAATTAGAAAGTAGTCCATAAGAATCAACTATGTCTAGTACTGCTGGGAGCGTATTTCCTATGTCTGCTGTGTGCAATAAAATGTAATCTGCATAAGCAGAGAAGTGGCATTCAAACCCACTTATTTGGATGCCCTTAACCTGGGTGGAGGTCTGGAGGTTGCAGAGCAAAGGCTCTAAGTACAGGTTAAAGAGTACTGGGGAGAGCAGGCAGCCTTGGCGGGTGCCTGAGTAAAGTGGAAACAGTCTTCAATAAACCCTGTTACAGAATATTTTAGCTGTGGGAGATGTTTAAAGGACTTTAATCTAATTGATATAAACTTTGGGCCATCCAAACTTACCCAGAACTGCAAACAAAAATGGCCATGACACTCTACAGAATGTCTTCTCTGCGTCCAGAGATACCAGGGCCATAGAGGATTCACTTCTGGATGCAGAGAAGACATGGTAGAGTTTCTGGATATGGTCAGAGGATGATCAACCTGCCACAAACCTAACCTGCTCAGCACTAAGCAGAGGAAGCCAGGCTTCTGTTAGTCTGGACACCAGAATCTTTGCAAATAACTTAATATCATAATTCATTAAGGAGATAGGGTGATAGTTACCTTGTTTTTGAGCCTATTGGGTATAGGGAGCACTATGATGAGTGCTTCCAGGAGGACAGGATCTATGATGCTTGATTCACAGAAGTAGTTAAAAGTTTGAAGAAGCAGTGGAGAAATCTGTTCTTTAAATACTTTTTAAAATCATGGGGGAAATCCGTCAGGCCCTGGAACCTTATTATCAGGAAGAGAACGTATGGCTGTTGAAAGCTCCAGGTGGGATATTTTGCGAGCCAGGAATTGTTGTTGAGATTCATCAAGGGTTGGCAATGGGATATTTTGTAGGTAATCGTTAATGTCCTCCTGTTGAGGGGTTTTATCCAGTGGAGAATATAGGGACTTATAATATTCTTAAAATTCTTGTACTATCTCTTGCATGGAGGTAAGAAAGGAGTCATCTTTAAGCGAGTTAAGAGCTGTTACCAGTCTGGATTCCTCCTGCTTTTTTAGTTTAAGGGCTAGTAAGTGGCATGGCTTTTCCCCTTGTTCTATATAATGAGTCTGAGTTTTAAATAGTGCATACATGGCCTGTTCAGGTAGAATGTTGGAGTACTGATTCTGAGCCTGGGCCAGCTGTTGGAGAAGGTTCTCACTAGGGTTGGAGGATAACTGGTATTCTAACATCTGAATTCAGGCAAGAAGGAAGGCAGACAGGGCTTCCCTTTTTTTCTCTCTAACTGAGGCCAATATGATACATTCCCCTCTCAGCACACACATTTAAGAGCACTCCAGATTTTATCTGTATGACGTAGGGAGTTCTGGTTAAGGGACAGGAAGTTTTCTATTGTATCCTTAAGTGACCTAACAATATGTGGGTCATGTAACATTTGGGTGTTGAGTTTCCAGGAACTATCTCTGGGTGTACTGCGTGGGAGAGAGCCTTCAAGCCAAATCATAGCATGATCCAATAAGGTCCCAGGAATCATGTCTCACCCTATGAGCCCTGTGAGCACTGCATTGTTTACTAGAAAATAATCAATCCTGGATAAAGTTTTGTGAGCAGGAGAAAAAAAAGGTATATCATCTGACTGCTGGGTTTAGCAAGTGACAAGGGTCACTCAGACTGTGATTGTCCATAAATTCTCTTGGTGCAATTTGTGCCAGGGAGAGGGATTTTTTCCCCTGGGTAAGGGATTTGTCCAGTTAGGGGGAGTAGACCAGATTCCAATCACCTGCCAGGATCACTGGCAGTTTTGGGAAAGATCCGAGTACTAGGGATAGTTCAGTGAAAAAATTAGGGGTATCAGTGTTAGGTCCATAAATGGAGGCCAGTATCATTTCAATAAAATTAAGGATACCTTGTACAAAAATGAATCGACAATGAGGGTTCGCAGTACACTGTTGCACTTGAAATGGTGTGCCCCTGGTAAAGAGGACTGCCACACCTCGCTGGGCCGTAGCATTACGAGCAGCAAAAACTTGACCAACTTGGCGCCTTTTAAATAGATTTCCCTCTGTCTCCAGAAGGTGCGTCTCCTGGAGGAAAATTATATGACTACGTAGTTCCTCAAGATGTTTAAGTATTTGAGCCTTTTGGCCCTAATTCTGACTCCTTTCACATTCCAGGAAATGTATCTTACCACTAAGACAGAGTCGTCAAATGAACAGGAGCAGGAAGTGGGTGATAAAGACTGTCAACCGAGACAACGTTCTGAAACCCAGCATAGAATAGTACGCTTTTGTAAACCTTATGACACCACAAGCTGCTAGAGTAATTATCCAAATCTGATCTGTCTACAGATTTATGTGCTTCACCCTTCCCCACCCCCAGAGCCCAAACCCTGAAAACAGAACAATCCCTCAACAGTTTAAACCAAATTAATAAACAATTAACAAGTAAAAACATTTAATTTCTCAGTCCCTACCACTGATCTCCAAATTTTCTACGGCTGTGATCTTCATAAACCAGTGTGCAGTTCACAGCAGTTGCATCTCCCCAACCCCCCAAACCTTGGCAATGCAGCTATCACTTGGCTAGGAGGAGTTACAGGAGAGCAGACAGATTGGAGGGCTCTAAGAATGACAAAAAGTCCACCATATGTTGTCAGCTAGTGGGAGGATAAACTTTGCTCTCCTAAGCAAGTATACCACACCCCATCTCTAATAGAAAAATAACAGACAAGGCAAAGAACTTGTAATTTGAACTGTATAATTGGCCTCAGCCAAGAAATGTCAGAAGGCAAATAACCTAAACTTTTAACTCCCATGAATATGGTGGGCAGAGTAAGGTGTAGGCTGTTTCCCACAGATGGTGAAATAGTGAGTTAGCACTCAGTAAATGACAGTCTAGGTTCCAGATGTACCAAAAGGTCCATCGCACAGAATAAATCCTGTTAAGTGGCAGGAACCAATGTGGACAGTCACTTAAACAAGTCTGGGAAAAGCTTCTTCAGTTCAGTAGTCGGTTCACTCAGAAATTCATAGGAGAGCCATCTACCATCGTGGTTCACTTGCAGTACAGTGGGATAGCACATCCAAAATTTGATGTCTGACGCAATGATCTTTGCTACCAGGGCATGCATCTCCATTCTTTTCTGGTGTACTGATAGTGTTAGGTCTTGGATTATTCTTATCTTTTTGTTTTCCCACTGGATTTCCCTGGCTTCTCTAACCTTATTGAGAACAAACTGCCAGTCAAGATAGTTAGCAAGGCAGAATATCAGGGGGCGTGGAAGACAGCCTGGTGGTGAGGTAGGCTGGAGTGAATGATGGGCCCTCTCGACTATGTAGATGGGGCCGTTCGGAGATGGGCCCGCAATTTTATGGCAGAGCATTTGTGTGAATAATGTGGGATTAGTTCCTTCCTCCCCCTCAGGGAGGCCTAAGACCACCAGGTTATTCCATCTTGATCACCCTTCCAGGTCCTTGAGTTTGTCCTCAGCTTTCAAGAGATGCTGGTGCATGGTAGCTAGTTCAGGTTCAAGTCGGCCTTTACAGTTATCAAGAGAAGATATCCTCACTTCGTTGTCCCCAGTACGTAAAGTAAGTTGTTGCAGAGAGGATTTGAGGGATTGTAAGTCTCCCACCACAGCATGGAGAGACTCCTTAATGGGGGCAAAGCCCTCGAAGAAAGTGGCTTCCATGAGAGGGGCCTAGGTGGTTACCTTAGGTTCTTCCCTAGGGTCAGCTGCCTTGTTCCATTTTGTGGGTTTGTCCTTGGCCAGAGACAGTGGCAGCATATGCCTCAGTCTCTGTGCCTTCATCTCCACATCCATAGAGCCAGATAGTGTGTGGAATGACCTTTTTGGGCACTAACTCGGTATTACACACCTCTGACCAAGCAGTGAGCTACTATAGCGGTGCAAAAGATGAGATTTGTTTGGGGAGGTATCAGAGCTATCCACCATGCATCCTACATGGCAGCCATCAGTCCAGAAGTCTAGACACCTCATTTAAATCAGCAATGACATGCATAAGGCTGAAACTGATCTAGATAGTGAGGGAACATAGACTAGTAATTTTTGCACTAACCACTGAGCCACCTAACTGCAATTTCTAATTGTTGTGATACACACACACTGACTAATACATATACACATATATGCGCATATATATATATATATATAGCAGTATAACATAGGAGTGCATTGTCTACACACTCAGAGCATTACCACACACACACTAACACACATACACTGACTCATGGCCTTTATTTACTTATACATGTAACCCCACCTTTTACTGTATTTAGGATAAGCACTATGTTTTACACTAATTCATTGTACTAATTTATGGCATGACTAGGTAACTAAGGTAATGGACCAGGAAAGTGTGGTGAATGTGGCCTATCTGTACTTCAAAAAGGCCTTCAACACTGACCCCATAGAAGGCTGATTAAAAAACTGTGCAGACTAGGGATGGATCCTAAAATAGTTCTGTGGGTGGAGAACTGGCTGAATGTCAGGAGTCAGAGGGCTGTGGTAAACAGGGAGTACTCTGGAGAGGGACAGGTGATGAGCAGGGTGCCACAGGGGTCAGTGTTGGGGCTGGTCCTCTTCAATGTCTTTATTGGGGACATTGCAGAGGGACTGGGTGGGGAGGTATGCCACTTTGCAGATGATAGAAATATATACAATAGAGTGGACACATCAGAAGGTGTTGAAAGAATGAGGGAAGACCTTAAAAAACTGGAGAAATAGTGTGAAGAATGGCAGCTGGGATTCAATGCAAAGAAGTGTAAGATCATGCACATAGGGCAGAAGAAAATGGGGCAAAGTACAGACTAGGTGTAGAGGTACTGACAGTCACAAAGCAAGAACAGGACCTGGGAGTTATCACCTCAGAGGACTTAAGAGAAATTAGGCAGTACAACAAGGTGTCTGGAAAGGCTAGCCAGATGCTTGGATGCATAGGGAGGAGCATCAAGTGTATAAAGAATGATGTCATCTTGACCCTGGGTAAGAGACTCACGAGAGACCACACCTGCAATACTGTGTCCAGTTCTGGAGGCCTTATCTGAGAAAGACCATAGACAGGGTGGAGGTGGTGCAGTGGAGGGCAACTAAAATGGTGAAGGGCCTGTGGGATAAGACCTACTATATGAGGAAAGACTAAAGAAGTTAAATATGTATTCCCTGGAAAGGGGGGGGGGCATGACTGAAACAGTATAAACAAAGTACAGGAAGGAAGCATCTTCCAAAGTAAGAGATGCTTCAAATAAAGGGGGCACAAAATAAAGTTAAAGGGGGAAAGGTTCAGGTGAAACGTGAAAAAAAAATTTTTTCATGGAGAGGGTGGTGGACGCCTGGAATAGCACACCAGAGGGGGTAGTAAAGGTTAAAATGGTCACAGAATTTAAGAAGGAGAGAAGTAAATTAGGTTACCTTTCTGTACTGAAATTTTTTTTTTATGTTCAAAGAGTGGTACGGTGAACTACATGTTTTTGTTTTGTGATAGCATATAGCATAGTAACATAGTGACTTCCTAGCAAACTTGGGTCAGGTTATTATTTGTATTTGTGTCTGGTGAAGATTTTGATATAGCATTTAAAAATGATCTAATTCTGTAGACAATTGTGTGGCCAGTAACAAGTTTTAATAACATGTTTTAGTGATTTTGCAGTGTCCATACTGATATTTAGGAGCATAATTTAATATATGTTTATGCACACCTATTTTTGGAAAAAAAATATTTAAAGAAAGCAGATAAGGAAGTGCATACATTGTGGAACTATTAAGGTAATGTGGAGACTATTCCACTCCATACTGTATTACAATCGAGGCTGGCAATATAGCTTAGAGGTTAATGAGCTATGAATGAGCTTGGTACATCCAATAGACCTGGGTTTGATTCCCACAACCTCCACTTGCATGCTGTGTGATTATGAGCAAGTTATTTAACCACCCCAGTGCTCCCAGGTTGCCCTTGAAAACAGGTACTTGTGCCTAATAAGCCTTACCCAGTTACCATAAGAATAATAATAACATTGATTGCATGAATTATTTTGTGAGGTATGTTAGCAGTGAAACATTGCATACTAATTTTACGATTATTATGTGAATTTCAACCAGTTCCCTGATAAAGAAGTCTTTATGATCTCAAATTTGCATGGTTTGGAATAAAGAATATTGGCTGATGTAAAATAAAACTATACACTTCATGTTAAAGTACCTCTCTGGTCTGATTTCTCATTTATGCTTCACTTTTTGTCTGGCCTGTCTGAGGCCTTTCCCCATAGCATCTGAAATCTGAAGCCTTCTTCTTCACTCTCAGTTACCGTTTATGCCTGGGAAAGGCTGAGTGACTTGACATGTTTATAAGCTACTGTTTGAATCTTTCTTGAAAAATAATTCTACCAGATTGAAGCTTATCACGCAAAATAGTGCTTTGAAACACTCCACATCAGACTGCTTCAATTAATTAATGTAGTGGTAACACAAAACTTCTAATTTTATTTTAATCCATTAATTATCTGGAGAGTTCCCTTTTTCTACAGAAATAGCAAACATCTGCAGGGATACACCCACTGAAGCCATAAAAAGGGAGACAAGAGTAACACCAAAAACTATAGACCAATCAGTCTAAAGTCCACAATATGCAAAACTAGCTAAACGTATAATCTTCAAGAATATTATGGATTGGTTAAAAACAAGTGGGCAGTTAGATCCCAGTCAGCATGGGTTTGTAAAACAGAGATCCTATGTAACAAACTTACTGAGTTTTTTTTTTGAAGGGATTGGCTATGCATTACATCACACCACATCTATGGATGTAATCTATCTAGATTTCAAAAAGGCATTTGGCAAGGTATCACACAATAGGCTTATACAGAAACTAAGGTATTACACAATTAACCCACAGTACATTGATTGGATTGCATTTTGGCTGACAGAAAGATTGCAAAGAGTCAGAATTAAGGGAGAAATATCTAATGAATGCCCTATAACAAATGAAGTATCCCAGGGTTCTGTTCTGGACTCAATGCTCTTCAACATATATATCAGTGACTTATGGAAGGAGTGCCTCAACAACATCAACAAATCTGAAGAGAAAACAAAAATAGGAGGTCCTTCTGAAAGTGACTGTGATAGACATCATATGCAACATGATTTATATAAATTGGAAATGTGGGCCAATTACAATAGGATGGAATTCAATATTACCAAATGTATAGTTGTCCATAGAAACATAGAAACATAGAAACATAGAAACATAGACTTTGACGGCAGGTAAGGACCGCTTGGCCTACCTAGTCTGCCCATTTCCCTACCTAGAGGATAAGCTGCAGATCCTATTTAACCAACAGCCTATTTCTTCCTACCCCCCACAAAAATTGCCTTATGTCTGTCCCATGCATTCTTGAATTCTCCCACAGTTTTAGATCCCACAACCTCCTCAGCAAGGCTGCTTCATGCGTCCACCACCCTCTCTGTGGAAAAATACTTCCTCACGTTGCCCCTGAGCCATCCCCCCTCTATCTTCAAACTGTGTCCCCTTGTTCTTGCACATCTCTTTTTCTGAAAGATGCTACCCTCTTGGACTTTGTTGATTCCACTGAGGTACTTAAATGTTTCTATCATGTCCCCCCTCCCTCCTTTCCTCAAGGGTATACATATTAAGCTCCTTTAGCCTCTCCTCATATGGCTTCTCTTGCAGACCCTGCACCATTTTAGTTGCCCTCCTCTGAACTGCCTCCATTCTGTCTATGTCCTTGCGGAGATGGGGTCTCCAGAACTGGACGCAGTACTCCAGATGGAGTCTCACCAACTGTCTGTACAGGGGATAACAACTTCCTGTTTTCTGCTGGTGATACCGCTACCTATACATCCCAGTATCCCCCCAGCCCTCCCTACTGCCTTCTCACATTGCTTGCCAACCTTAAGGTCATCTGATATGATTACCCCAGGTCTCTTTCCTTTTTTTTTGTTGTTACTACCTCCCCCCATTGTGTAATCTTCCCCTGGGTTTTTGTTTCTCAGATGCATTACTTTGCACTTCTTTGCATTGAATCCAAGCTGTCATACTTCTGACTATTCCTCCAACCTTGCCACATCCCTTCTCATCCTTTCCATGCCTCCTTGTGTATCAACCCTGTTGCAGATCTTTGTGTCATCTGCAAAGAGGCATACTTTTCCTTCCAGTCCTTCTGCAATGTCACTTATAAAGACATTAAAAAGGACTGTACCAAGTACTGAACCCTGCGGTACCCCACTAGTAACCCCTCTTTCTTCAGAGTGGACTCCATTTACAATTACCTTCTGTGTCCTGTTGTTCAGCCAATGTTTTACCCAGGCTACCACCCGGGACCCACTCCCAGGCTGGTTAATTTGACTACTAATCTTTTGTGTGGGACTGTGTCAAATGCCTTGCTAAAGTCTAGGTAGGCCATGTCCACAGCCCCTCCCTGGTCTACTACTTTGGTCACCCAGTCAAAGAAATCAATTAGATTCATCTGACATGACCTTCGCGCTGTGAACCCATTCTGCCTTGGGTCCTATGCCCCACTGGCCTCTAGGTACTCAACAATTCTTTCCTTCAGAAGTGATTCCATCACTTTTCCTACCACAGAGGTCAAACTGACAGGTCTGTAGTTTCCCTGCCTCTGTCTTACTCCCACTTTTGTGAAGGGGAATCACATCTGCCTTCTTCCAGTCCTCAGGTACCACACCATCCTCCCATGATTTATTAAAAAGGGTAGTCATTGGTGTCACTAGTTCTCTGCTTAATTCTTTTAGAATTCTGGGGTGAATTCCATCTGGCCCCATTGCTTTGTCCACCTTCAGTTTTAGGAGTTCTTTCAGGACCTTTTCTTCTGTGAAAGGACTAGGATCGACCCCCCTCTCCAGAGTGCTTCTGTTAATTGGATTAGGCACCTCCCCCACTTCCTCTTTTGTGAATACTGCTTTTTCACTGTCACTCTCTGCCCACCCACCATCCATTCTATTCAGCCTCACTATCCCTCCATTTGTCTTTCTACACTCCCTGATATACCTATAAAAGGTTTTATCCCCCTTCTTAACCGAGTTTGCTATCTTTTCCTCAGTTTGTGCCTTTGCTATTCTGACTACCCTCCCTGCTTCCTTCTGCCTTAACTGGTACCATTCTCTGTCCTGCTTCTTCTGTGGTTCCTTATACTTCCTAAATGCTATCTTTTTCTCCCTAACCTTTACCGCCACCTATTTTGAGAACCATAGTGGCTTTTTCTTCTCTTTTGATTTGTTTATTTGCTTCACACAAAGGCGTGTTGGCTCTGTGATGGCAGTTTTGATATTTCCCCATTGTTACTCCACGCCTCCTTTTAGCCTGTTTGCTAGTGCTTTTTCTAAGGCACTCTCTCATCTTGCCAAAGTCAGCCCTCCTGAAGTCCAGAACCCTCACTTTTGTATGGCTTGACTCTGTAGCTGAGTTTATTGTGAACCACACTGTTTGGTAGTCACTTGTTCCCAAATGGCTACCCACTTCAAGATCTGAGATCCTCTCACTGTCCCCATTTGAGAGTAAGAGGTCTAAGATTGCTCCCTCATGAGTAGGTTCCAAAACTAGCTGTTTGAGGCATGCCACCTGAAAGGCATCAAGAATGGCCCTGCTTTTGATTGTGGCTGTTGCAAAGGTGCTCCAGTTAACATCTGGCATGTTAAGGTCCCCCATCAACAGTACCTCCCCTTTCTCTGCCATCCTAAGTATGCCTTCTATCATATCCTTGCCTATTGGGGTCTATATACAACCCCTGTGTGGATTGTGGTGCCATTTACAGTCTCTAAGGTGACCCACAGTGCCTCCTCTCCTCCCTGTTTACTCTTTTGTTCAGTTGCTTTTATCCCTTCCCTTACATAGAGAGCTACCCCCCTTCTGCCCTCCCTGTCTCTCCTGTAGGTTGTGTACCCTGGTATGTTAACATTCCAGTCATGGTTCTCTGTGTACCATGTTTCTGTGACTGCTACAACATCCAGGCATCCCTCTTCCATCAAGGCCACCAGTTCAGGGAGCTTGTTGCCAAGACTACGGGTGTTGGTACTCATTACCCTCCATTTCTTGATGGCCTTACCCCTTTTTGCCCCATCCCTGTCCTTATTGCATTTGTCACTTTCTCCATTTACCCCTGCGCTTCTCCCTATCGACATCTGTATGTTGGTGTCTACCTCACTTATTACCCTGATATTTTGTGTGGGGCTAGGATTTCCCTGCTCCTTTCCAGTGCCTCCTCCCTTGGCTAGTTTAAATGCTTGTCAATGAAGTATTTAAACCTATCACCTAGGATCCTGGTTCCCCTCCTGGACAGATGCAGACCATCATGCCAGTATAGGCCTGCATCCCTCCAGGTGGACCCCCAGTCTCCAATGAGGCCAAATCCCTGAGCTCTGCATCAGTTTTTCAACCACTCATTGAATCCCATGGTGTGGAGCACCCTAGCCTCACCCGTGCCATAGACAGGCAGCTCCTCAGAGAAGGTTACCGTGTGTGCTATTTGTCTAAGGCCCCTCCCCATCTCCACAAACACATCTTGCACTGCTCTGATCCCTTTCTTAGCCAGGTCATTTGTCCCTAGGTGGACAATGACATCCAGCTCCCTCCCCTGTGCAGCTGCTCCTGTGATCCTGAGGATTCACTCCCTGTCCCTCCAAGCCATGGTGCCAGGCAGGCACCTTACCTCGCTCTCCCCTTCCTCCCCCAGTTCTACCTTCCTAACAATGGAGTCCCCTACCAGGAGTTGTTTCCTTCCCCTGTGGGGATTTTAGTTATACCAGTAGCTCCTTCCTCCTGGTGTTCTGTCTGTTCTCTAGCAGAAGCTATCTAGGGCAGTGTTTATATCTGGTCTTAACCTGGCTCCTTCTAGCTAAGCCATTCCCCTACTTTGCAAATTTTTCTGCACTTAGTTAATTTCACAGATAACAATTCCCTTCTGACACCTGTGGCAAGCACCTAGATAAGTACACAGATAGCAAATAACAATTTACTTCAACTACCTCTGACAAACACACCAACTCCTTTTTTTGTTTGCTTGTTTTTTACCCTAAATTGAAGGTCCCAGTACAAGAGATCTAGTTCTTAGTCCCAGTAGAGAAGTTTTAGTTATACCAGTAGCTCCTTCCTCCTGGTGTTCTGTCTGTTCTCTGTTCACTTTGTAAATAATAATCCACAACATGAATACTTCATCAATGAGAAACAGCTGAACATAGTAACTAAGGAAAGAGACTTGGATATACTTTTAGATAGTAAACTTAAATTCAGTGAACACTGCAGAACAGTAGCTGGCAAAGTGAACAGGTTATTAGAGTGTATCAGAAAATCATTTGTCAAAAGGAAAAAAAAAACACTACTGTAATGTGCCCTCTCTATAAAGCATATGTACACCCACATCTTGACTACTGCTCACAAGCCTGGAGTCCTTGTTTAAAGGGGGATTTGGACACATTAGAAAGAATAGAGCAACGGGCCACAAAATTAATCCCAAATACAGCCACAAAAGTTATAAGGAAAGGTTAGACTATACAGTACAGGTCTAAAACATGTAGAGGTGTGAAGAATGCATGGTGATTTACTAGTTATGTACAAAATAATAAGGGATGAGTACCTGATGTTACAGATTAGTTATACAATGAAATAGTTTAATCATAACCTCTGTAAGCACAGATACCAGTTAAACATTAGCACAGCTAAAAGGAGGCCAGGAACAATTTCTTTACTAACAGAAATATAAGGAAGAGGAACTAGCAGATAAAATAGTTGAAGCACCCAGTGAACCATGTTTTAAAAGGATATTAGATGAATTTATGATAGTCAAGGGAATAAAATGGTTATAACCACTGAGAAGTGGGGAACAGTTCAAGTGGACATTAGTCCTTAACTGTTTTTGTTTTTTCTTAGTATTGCTCTCCATCAGAAATTCTGGGGAAGGGATGACTGTGAAATACTGATGACTAAGTCAGAGATGCCCAGAAATGGTATTATCTTATCCACTATCTCCCAGTTGGAGTGGTGGCAAAAAACAATTACAGGCACCACAAGTAGCCTACTTATGTGAAAAAGATGGACAAACCAGACAAACACTCAGATTTCTTGTGGACCATAAGTACAATAATGAAATCATTGCTGTGCTCTCTAATGGCAAGGGGTCATAATGTCGCAAGACATTATGCCACAGCAATATACTGCAGATGTCAATACAGTGCAATATATTGTGAGTGGCATATGTCTTTGTTTTCGGGGGGCTCTGCCCCACCCCCTAACACCTCCAACTAAAATAACTAACTGGGGTGGGGGTAACAGTTAAATTCACACAAAGTGTGAAAAATAAAAAAAACTCCATGCATCTGGGACTGAGAATTGAGACTCACTCCCAAATGTACTGCCTGCCTCCCTTGTTACCTGTGGCTCATCCTGTTGAGCCACGGCAGCTGCTCATCAGCCCTTTGCCCCTGCAGAGGTCTTATCCTCTGCCTGGGAAGAGTGAGAGGGTGCACTACCGCGCACACACCCTTTCACGGTTTTACACCCTCTCGCTCCTCCCTACCGCGCTGTTTCTATTACTCAGTTTTGTTATGCACGATGAAGCATGCAACATGCTGACCCAGTAGGCTCACTAATATATAGCAAACATATTCAAACAATTTATTCCTACTTAGGGTTGTGCAAAATTAAACTTCTGCCAGTGGTATTTTGGTGAAAGCTGGAATTTTGCTTTTGAAAATTTCGAAATGCACTTTAGCAACTTTTTTGGAAATTCTGTCTTAGAATGGTTGAATGAATGTATGATTTGCAGATTATTATATTAAACTGTGGAAAGAAATTCCACAAAACTGATCACTGTCAGTGATCAGTTCTGTGGAATTTCTTTCCCAAGTTTAATATAATAATCCACGATTCATACATTCATTCTGCAGTTCAATGAGTCACTCATCTGCAAAATGAATGCATAAATTGTGAAGTAATGTATTATACTGTAGAAATAAATTCTGCAGAACTGATCACTGAACTGTGGAATGATTACATGCTTTGCAGTATAATCCATTAAACTGCAGAATAAAATTCCTCAGAACTGTCATTCCGCAGTTCATGTGTATTATTCCACAGTTCAGCCAGAAAATTCCACCGAACAGGGCAAACATTTATCACACAAATTCAGAAGATTCTGATTTCACCAAAGGCAGACATTCTGAAAATTTCATGAAATTTACAAAATGTCATGAATTTTCCATGAAATCAGAATTTACAACTTCCAACCAGATCTATTTCTACTACTGTGGACATGGCAGGTTCCACCTTGACCTGGTTCTTGGTCTTGACTTGGGCTGAGTACCAGACTATGTATTGCACGCTTTGCAATTGGCATCCTCTGTTGTTCTTAAAAATCCTTACAGAAGTGCAACCCACAAGTATCCTCTTCCATGGATATAATTGTCTCCCCTATAGTGCATGTGGTTGGAACTGATGTTTTAGCAGCTATGATGATATGACTTGGTGTAGCTGCTGGTAGTGGCGTCTGTTGTCTGTCTCCAGGCTAATCAAATGTATGAACTTAGGTAGACTAGAAGGATTAAAATCATTAATTGCATTTATTTAGATTGTGTTGCCCTTGTAAGCCCACTGAGCCTAGAAGACCCTTTTTCAGGGGCAACCGGGGGGGGGGGGATACAGATGATAAGCAACTGAGATTGAACCTTGAACCAGATTAAGCTGTTGATGGTATTTTTAGTGAATGAGGGAAATTTGGCCAGGACACCAGGGAAATTCCCCTACTGCATTACTGACAGTAGGGGGAGCTGCTGGCATCTGTCTGCAGAATGGCAGACTGTGTTCAGTCCTCAGAGGAGAAGGATGTCTTGCTACTTGAGGTTCGGAGGTTTCTTGTGTTCTTCCAGATTCGACTACTTCTCAGGACCCTGTTGCTATTAGCAGTGTACCTCTGGAGCTTGGTGGTGAGTTGCACAGCATTATCCGTGCAGTGGGCGTTTTACCTTCGGTGCAAAATTCGGAGCCTGTCTCTGTAGCCCTACCTATTTCGGTGAACCAAGATTCATTTCCAGAGGATTCCCAAGTTTCTTGTGATGCTTCCCCTGATTTTTCTACCGATCTTCAAACTGACTTGGAGGCCTGTCATTTGCTAACTGCTCCATGAGCTTCTACAATGAGTCAGACAGCCACTGCTTCTCGCATTGAAATGCATTGGTGTTCCTGACTACTGACTGGAGCAAGGAGACTGCTTCGGCTGATGCCGGCTGGGTTCAGCATGACGGCTGCTGGATCCCTGACTCAAATTGGATTTCTTTTTCTCAGGATTCAGAGACTGTTTCAGGGGCACCTTTGCTATAGGAGGATTTGTTGGAAGACTCAGGCCAGGATTCCAGTACTCGCCTTGCAGATGGACATACGGACTTACCAGGTACTGAGGGTGCTGGGTCTGGGGCTGGGCAGGACTTTCCTCATACTTCCCCCCTTCCTCCCCTCGAAGGGATCATTTTAGGACTGGCCCACTATTTTCAGATCTTTTCTCAAAGAATAAACTTGAACAGGCTCCTAGGCACAATGCTGTGTGTCTGCTCTACCGCAGGGGCCTTCCTGAGCACCCTGACAGGATTTATGTTGCCCAGAGACTTAAAAAATTCTATGTCCTTCCAAGCTTCTGACCTTTATGCCCGTATTAATATTCAGGGCGAGGACACCTTTGACATTAGTTTCAAGACTTTTGCTGTTCTCGATAAATTTTGGTTGAAGTATGAGACTCTTAAAACTACGCCCCTTTGGACTCATTTTTGGGCCATACCCCTTACCAAGCCACTTTTCAAAACTGTTAATGTCATGTTAAGGAATGAAGGGGTTAACGTTGGTGATATTCTCTTCTGGTTGGAAGGCTAATGTACTGTTCTGGGTCCTCCTGAGCCCATCATTGATGGTGAAGGCATTTGGGCTGGGAGTTGGAGGTGTAAACTAAGCTACATACAGTGGGGAATACAGTTCAGCACATCCCAAATAGTTTTTTCCTGGGGAAAGACAGGGGGGTTTGTTTTTACCTGGGACAGCCCAAAGCCTGCTACAAGTGCTGTAGCACAAGACATCTCAGCAGTGCTTGTGACAAAATTATGTGTGCTTTGTGTGGGGACTTGGACCATGATAGTGGGACATGTCGCAATTTCTTTCATTGCAATTTATGCGATGAACAGGGTCACGCCTATCACCAATGTCCTTGGGTAGGACAGAACAAACCTGGGGGCTTGGATAAGGAAACCTTGATTTCACAGGCCCAAGCTAGATTTAGGTCCCACCCTGATGAAGAGGATAGACCTCCTGAAAATAGACCTCCTCCTTCAGACCCTCCTGCTACTTCAGAGCCTCATACTACTTCTGAACCTCAGAATGTTGATCCTACTTTCCACCATAAAGGGGCTCCTGATCTGCAGTCTATGGTACCTGCTGGGACAGTGCAGCCAGCGGTATCTTCCATGTCACCCCCTCCCCCTGCTCCTGAATTTCAGACACCTCTTCCCAAATGGGTTACCAGGTCCCATGCTAGGAAACTGTTACAGCCACTTGAGGTTCCTTTACAAAATGCCTTTCAGGCTTTACAGGACCTGGAGGGAAACTCCGAGTCTGATGTTTCTGTCAGGTCTGGGGCTGCTTCTGAGATGGAATGTGAAGATATGGGGGGTTCGGAACTTTTAGGTGTAAAAAAGAAATCTGGTTGTAAACGAAAAAAAGATAGGCCTTAAACTTCAATTCTGGCTTCTTTGAAACTAGTTTCTATTAATACATGTAGTATTAAGAATGCAATAAAAAGATAGTTTTTTTTTTTACATCTTTGTACCTCTTTTTCTGCTGATATTATTTTGCTACAAGAAACTAGGCTCACTACATTGCAGGACGTGACTCAAGCAAAAAAGATCTGGGTACTCGGACCCTCTTTTTGGTCCTTTGGTCCTGATGCTGCTGACGGTGTGGGGATCCTTTTTTGTACCACGCAAGTACAGGTACTTTGATTAGTGGATGCAGTGCCAGGAAGGGCCTTATTATTAGATTGTACTTGTAAGGGTTTTTCTCTGTGCTTGATTAATATCTATGCTCCACAAGTTAAAACTGCCAGAATTGAACTTTTCCACGATATTGAGCAGTATTTGTTTACTCCTCGGCTGATTATCTAGGGTGGGGATTTTAATTGTAGCCTAGATGTAAAATTTTGTGATCAGGTGCAAAAAAAGATATATTGTGATTCGCATGCTTTGTATGGAATAGTCACCAAAGCCTCTTTACTGGATTCTTACAGGGCCTTACATCCTGACCTCGGGCCCACCTATCGACGGAGTAGATATGCTACTAGGATTGATTTTTTTTTCGTGTCCAAACATTTGTTTCCCTCTTCCTTTTCTCTGTATCCCTGTGAATTTTCTGATCACATGATTTCGATATGTAATTTTAGTCTTTCCAGTTTACCACCCCGATTTCCTGCAGTGCCTACTAGATGGAAACTTAGCTCTCCCCTATTGTCGCAGGCTGATTTTCAGGCTGTTATGACAGGGGTCCTTTTCTGTCAACAGTCACTTGCTGGAATGTATGAGTCATGGCTGTTGTGGTGGATGGATACAAAATTTGAATTTAGATGTTCTTCAATATATTTTTCTAAATGAACCCTGGCAGCAGATTACGTTATGTACCTTAGTTTTCGGGATCAATTTTATAAGTTGATGTCTCTCCCTAATGCCTCTGATATTCACATTCAGGAACAGATATCTAATGTAAAGTTACAAATGCGACAGTTCCAATATAGTAGGGCCTGCCAGTCTCATGCTGAATTGTGTTATGGGTTGAAATCCTCACCTGTTTCAGATCCTTATTCGGCTTGCAAACAAGTGTTGGACAAAAAAAATTAATGGATGGCCTATTGGATTCTATAGGTTTTTTGAGAGTTTCTGATATTGAGATGTTGGATGTGGTTTGGGATGCCTTGTTGGGCCACTATGGGACGGCCTTTCATCCTCACATCCAGTGGAAAGACCTGTTTTATTTTACTCCTCCGGCCCTGACTTCACAGCAGTCTCAGGAGTTGGAGTTACCTATTTCTGTTGCAGAGGTCAGGTCTGAAATTAGTCATTTAAAGACTGATATTTCCCCTGGGCCGGACGGCCTTATTTCAGAGCTTTACAGATTTTTTCTGGACGACTTTAGTGTCATATTGGCCCATGTTTATAATGAAATTCTGGACACTGGCCTTATGCCTCTGGATTTTTGGGCAGCATTGATTATTTTTCTTTATAAAAAAGGGTCACGACATGATATTGTTAATTGCCAACTGATCAGTTTATTAAATACTGATTATAAAATTCTTTCAGCCATTTTATGCCACCGACTTCAAAAGGTTGCTCCTTTTTTGATTCATCCTGTCCAAACTTGCTCTATTCCAGGAAGAAATGTTCAGCAGAATCTTACTCTTTTGTGGGATATCTGTGAATGTGGCAGGTTGGGGCAGCTTTCCGGCTATTTACTATCCCTTGATCAGGTCAAAGCCTTTGATAAAGTGTCTCATAATTTTTTGTTTCAGGTTTTTCAACACTATGGTTTCTCACCAAAATTTCAGTCTTGGATTCATTCTTTCTATAGTCAGGCTATTTCCTATCCCATGGTTAATGGTATTATTGGGGATTGTTTCAGATTTTGTAGAGGGGTGTGACAGGGATGCCTTATTAGTCCCCTTTTGTATACTTTTGTTTTGGATCCCTTGATTAGGGAGCTCTTATGTTGTCGACAATTCAAGGGCTTTCTCCTTCCCCACAGGTTCCACCCCAGGTTTTGGCAGTATATGCTGACGATATATGTGTCTACTATTATCGGATGTTAGCTCAGGGCTATTGGCCCTTGATGTTATTGAACAGTTTGGGGCCATTGCAGGTACTACTGTAAACCTAAAAACAAGTTTGTTTTTTTTTCCTCGGGGAAGGGCCTTTCACCTCTTCCATTGGGAAGATTTCCATTTCCTCCGAACCTATTAAAATTTTAGGATTTGTTTTTTGGGAATTTGGATCTGGCTGATCTTAATTGGAAGTCAACAACTGAAGTGGGGGAATGGAAGGTTCTTTTATGGAAATCCTGGCCCTTCTCCAAATGGAAAAGGGTCATGATAATTAAAAAGTTTATTCTTCCTATATTTTTATATTTCAGTTCTGTTTTTCCCTTGCCCAAGGTTTATGAGACTCTGTTGTTTAATATTTTTTTCAAATGCTCTGGGGGAGCCGGTTGAACACTGTTCAGAGGGATTTTACTTTTACCCATCAGTAAGGGGAGGCTTGGAATGATTAAACCCTTAGTTTTTAATTTTTCCTTTTTTATTAAATCCACTTTTAAGGCTCCGGATCACTACACAGCACATCCCTGGGAGATTTGGACTCTTCATTTGCTCCGTCCTTTTTTGGTAAAATGGACTGATATGGCCCCCACTGTTAAAATAAATTCTGGCACTCCCTTTTTTCTTTCTCAGTCAGCTACTAAGCTTAGAATATGGAGTATAACTCAGGTTTCAGTACAAGATCTTTCTCAGAAAGCTTTGTACTTGGACATCATGAACCGAATTTTTTTGGTTCTTGTTGATTTACCTAAATGTTTTCCTACAAAGACACATTTGGCTTTAAAAGTTCTAAAGGATAAAAGGATACCGTCTTGAATGTGGGACGTGGTTTGGCTTAGTTGTCATGAGAGGTTGGGAGTTAAGGGTAATCTAAAACATAAAGCCCTGTCTGACCGTCTGTGCATTCGATCTGAGTGCTCTGGTTTAGAAGAAATGATGGAACATTTCTTTTTATCTTATACTTATGCCAAACTATTTTAGATTGAATTGTTTTCTAAGTGGGGATGGGGTCCTGTCCGAACTGTTTCTTATGAATGTTTGGTACTTGGAGATTATTTGGGCTTTTCTTCTAGATATCATCCCAGCACTTTAAATCTCATTTTTGCATGTATTAAATTTTATATGTGGCAGGCGAGATGTCAGTTTTCTTTGCAGCACATCTCTACCTTGCTATCAGTACTGCTCAATCATATTGTGTTGGCCATTAGGAAACAGAGGGATTTTGAGCTAGGTTTTTGGTCTCCTCACAAATTGCATGAATATTGGAAGCACGTTTATTGGCTCTGAATCTTTTTTTTCATTTGTGGGGTTTTAGGGTTGTCTGTTTTTTTTTTTTTTTTGGAATGTTTCTAGTGGCTCTGTGATTTTTGTTGTTGTTGTTTTTTGGAATTATTGCATTACTGTATGTATTATATTGCATTTTTGATGACTATTTTCCGGCACGACCCGGGAGGTTACAGGGCAGACATTACAGGTACAGTATAACATGAGAGCAGGGAACAGAGCAATAGTACCAGTCATAGCATCAGGACAAAGCAATTTGGCTAGTGGGCAAGGCAATAAAGTTCAAATGACTTGCTGGGAAACACACCAGAAACATTAAGCAAAAGTTCAGAGAAATAAATCAATACAGCAGGTATAACCCTGAAAAAGACATTTCAAACAGATCAGAAAAATATGGCAAATAACTGAAATAAGTGTAAGGGGGATAAGATGCAGGGGATAGGAAAGTTAAGACAGCTGTGCTATGGAAAAATGCTAGGTTCAGAGGTAAGATCAGGCATGGGGATAAGAGCTGGCTTTTAGAGAGAGGGGATAAATGTATGGGGTGAGGCAGGGGACAGGGCAGGAAATGGATTATAGCACAGGGGCACATGAGCAGAAGCTGGTTAAGAGCTTCAAGACAGGGAGGAGAAACAAGTCCTAAATAGGTTTAAAGCAGGTGTATTGGCTGGTTGAGATAAGGTTTTGGCAGAGCACTTTTTTAAGGGCATTGTGGGTGCTTGAAGGACATCTAGTGGGAGTGAATTCCATTGCTGAGGGGCATGGTGGACAAAAGCTCTAGAGCCTTTTGTGGTGTTGCATTTTGGGATGCATAAAAGGGATTTATCTGCCAATCACAGTCCATGGCTGGAGGTCTGGGGAGTGGGCAGCTCAGCCAGAGTTAAGGGTGTTCAAGACCTCAGAATGCTATCAACAGTGAAGCCAAGGGAGTAGCATTGGGGGGATAGCCAGTTTAGATCAGAGTAGAGGAGGCAATGATGTTTCAGCCTGTGGGAGGATGAGGCATACTGACAAATGTTGTTATAGGTAACGTCCCACCTATGGAGATTTGATTTAGATAAGGTAGCATATGTGGCTGCTCCATACGGTAGGCGAGTGTAGGCAGATGTATGCCCAGGGCTATAGCCACTCTAGCTATATGGGTAAGTACATAGCTAGTCTGGTACACTATGCCTAGTTTAGAGTTTACAAACTTGCATGTGTTCTGTGTGTGAAGTTTAAAGTTTAAGGATTAGCCCAAAGTTACCCCATGGTATTTAAACGAGGTCACTAAGCCAATTTGTGAGCCATATAGAATAATACATGGGGTAGCATGTATAATGAGAATTTTAAACACACCAGGAGTGTAGAATGCCACATAAATATTGAGAATGAAACTCATGGGGTTTATTTAAGCACCATCCCATGTTTTATTTAATATAGTTGCTGGGGAGTGTTTTCTCACCAGCTTCATTTAAATTAAGAAAAAAAAATTGTGTTGCAAGTAGGTGGTGCTGCTGTTTATAGCATTAAAGCAGCTTTGATGGTGCTGTTTAAAATCTTCTCATACCAGAAATTTTTATTATCTGTGATCACTGACTCCTGATCCTTTCTATCTGTCTGTCTTCTTTTCGCCTTGTGTCTGTCTGCCTAGGCAAACTGCAACAGCACCCCTAGTTCAGCTGGGGTTGGGCTGAACTGCCATTTTCATATTCACTTGATTTTTGGACCTCAAAGTGGGAGAACCACAAACTGCAGCCAGGAACATGTCTAAGGTGGGTTACCTGTGTTGGGAAATAGTAAAGTACTATTGATCAATGTCTCTATTAAATGCCGTAGGTATCAGTGAGGGAGTCCATCTGGTGGCAGTGTGGGCATGCACCAAACTAGAAAAACCTTGCATGGGTTCGTTGTTATTACCAGCTGATTATAATGGTGAATTATAACTGTGTTTTCCTATGGGGGAAAACACTCCTAAGTTATAGTTTCCTTCCTTCCTTCCTTTCTTCCTTCCTTCCTTCCTTCCTTCCTTCCTTCCTATGTCAGGTTTGATCCATCTGTATATGGTTAGAGTTGATGACAGTTCCTCATCCGAATGTTGATGTATGATAGATTCTACAGGAGGCTGCATGTTGGCTTCCATAGTCAGACCTATAACTTATTATTTTAAGGACGATAGCATCTAGAGGTTTAAAAGATACCATTTTGGATGCAGAATGTACAGCAGTTTTACTGTTGCAGCTGTGTCCTTGTAAATGAAACAGAATATTTGCAGGTGATTAGGGTTGGGTGAAATTTATCTTCTGCTGGTGAAATTCTAGAAAAAGTCCTAATTTGCTTCCATGAAAATTCATGAAATTTTCATAAACGTTCATAAAATCTCACCAGAATTGTTATATCAGTTATTTCCATCCAGTTTTAACATTATTTGTCCACATTTCAACACATCTGGTATGATAGCATTAACGAGGGCTATACAAAAGTGTACCAAGTTACAAATCTCTATCTGTAAAAGTGACTCAGTTATAAGCCTCCAAACTCTCAGAAATTTTAACATTTCATTTCACAGTTATGTAAACTGCAAGATTTTAAGCCCCTGCAACTTTAAAACTAGAGAACTGAATAACCCCAGATTTGCTTGGTTCATTGACCATAAATATTGGATGTTGAGGCCACCCCATGGCCCAACAGCAGAGTGTTGTGCTGCCATGCTAACAAACCGGGATCAGAAGTGAGCCCAGAATGTCACATCAGGAAGCAGGCCATGGCCAAGACAGCTTCCACTTGACAGCGCATCTCGGTCAGGGAGGGTTGGCAATGGGTTACACCAACACAGCAACCCCTGTGGCTGGGCCAGGGAGCTTGCTCTTGCCGCAGAGGAAGTTGGGGCTGTGTGAGGCTGACAGAGGCACAGCATCCTCTGGGCAGGGGTTGGGGGAGGTGGTGGAAGAGGGAACAAATGTGATGAAAAAAGTGGTAGCCAACTGAATGACAGCTGAGTACAGCCTATATCCCTGTGAACAGGCCATATCACTGAGAGATGATCTGCTGGACAGTAGAAAAAAAATATGGAAAAAAAGAGGCTGTATGTGTCAGTTCTGTAATCTGTTGCTCAACATCTGGCTAAGTTATAAGCAGCCAAAGGTTTCAAAATTACAGCAGTAATTAAAGTTCAATTTCATGAGCTTTTGTGAAATTGTGGAATGCTGTGATACATTTGTCAAAGCCTTGTCCACAGATTTTTCCTAGTTATACACTTGAGTTGTCATTGTAGAGGAAGACAAAAGCTGGGTAAAGTGGCACTAAGGTAGCATTCATAGGAGGCTCTATAGTAAAATTATAGTGGTGCCATGTGTCAGGCCACTATCTTGCATGATAAGCCATGAAGCACAGTCATGGACATCACTGCACACTAGCCTTTTTTGTTGCAATTTGCTAGCTAATCACCAGAGCTCACTGATTTAATGACTTGTGGTAGCACATGTACATGCAGCATTGTTTATGTAAAATGCCACCTGCTGCCCTTACCACCTTACCACAAGTTGTAACTTATGCCATTATGACAGAAGTGTCTGAATATCTTTCGTTATGCTGGAGCATGATGCTGGGCATCATTGTCATGGGAGTGTTGGAGGGGTATTGCAGGGCCATGATGCCATTGCAGGTAAGGTGATTCAGTGGTGATAAGTGCTTTGTAATATATGGATATTTAAAATACAACTGAAAAGCATATAAAAAATTTCTGGTATTACACCGGAGCCAAAGTCATAATAGTATTGTTGGCAAGTGATAATACTATCATTCAGAGCTTATAATACTATAGTTTGAGCTCCGAACGATAGTATTATCACAAAATCTTAAGAGCGCAAACTCAAGATCGTAGGCCTCTTCCTGACATCGACAAAGCTGTGCGTGGTGACGTTACTAAAACTGCACCTCCTGATTGGACACGGTTTCGTTGTGGGTGGGCAAATTATTTAAAAAAACATGGCGGGCATCTCTCGCTTAGTGAGAGAAAATAATTTCTTTAATTCAGTACCCATGCCTTTTTCCTACCTATCCTTTATACGCTTCAACAAGAAAATAACTAAAGGTAAGACAGCCTACCAAAGAAAAGACACAAGGCAAACCAAGCTAGCGGGTGGGCAGATGAGTGAGGGGGGTGTACATGGTGAGAGTGAGCCCTCACTGCGGTGGGAACCTAGCCTCACAGCACCACATAAACGGCTAAAAAAAATTCCCTCGCATCCATATATTGCAAAAAATAAAAAATATGCGAGTGTCTATCACTCGGAAGTAATACCATCTCGAGGTTCTGGGGACAAGGGAACCTCTCGAGCTTCACTCTCGAGGTTTCTTTGCCCCCAGAACCTCTCGATGCTATTACTCCCTTGTAATAGACACTCGCCTATCTATTATTCTATTTGTGAAGTTAAATTCCACAAGTGATATTCTACTGGCATTACTTGTTATGCATCCATGAATTTTTGAGCAATTTTTTCCAATTAGTAATTTATAAGGTATCAAGCAATAACTTTTAACCTACTAAGCCACATGTATCCAACTTAATTAGATTTCAGGACATATTTACTTTGGTATGTATACCAAATCTTGAGTGTTCACCTGCAATAGCACTGGAGCTATGAATGTCCAGATGTTTTGAACATATTCACACAATTAATTAATTAAATTGTGAACACTTGAACTCCTTTAACTCACAAGTTACGTATTCAACTACCCCTCTAGTTAGTAGTTCCAAAGGTGGCTATATTGTAAGCATAGAAATATTTTCAGAAATTTTACTTGAATCATAAATTGCCAAATGTTGAAACCCTCATCCAAATGTCATGAACTTTGGAATCTTTATGGGGCCTCTTCTAAAAAGCATGCATGCCACATTTCAGATCTCTAGCTACGCGACTGACCAAGTTATGATCAATTAAAGAAATTTGGGAGGGCTTAAGCCCGAGGTTCAATGTGGGGAATAGCTCCTCCCACAAACTCTATTTAACTCCCAGCATTCACACACCTCCCTTGCTTAGGGAATGTTTTGTGCCCCTGGGCTGCCTGCATGTCTAGTGTGGCTTTTCGTTTCTCTCCTTCTCCCTGCTTGTCTTGTCTGTCCCCCCCATGCGTATCCCCTTCCCTCCTCATTGTTTTCCCATTTCTCTCCTATTGTGTTGCTTACCTTTGTTCTTGCTCCCGCTTCCTGTTTGGTTCTCTGCTCCACGGCCACTATGTTCCACCTTCCCGCGCCCTTCCCCCACTCACCACCCTCTCCCACTCGTGTTTGGGGGCTTCCCCTTTGTTGTCTGCTTTGGGCTTCTCCTCCCACCCTCCATCTCCTTATCTCCAGCATTCCTAGGCTAGACTGACATGGACCTGACTGTTTTGGATGCCTGCTGCTATAATTTTTAGCTTTCTGGGAACACGCACGCATGGGACAGTTGCATTCAGCCCTTATCAGTGCCTTTGCACACTCTTCCTTCCACCTTAGCATTTTTCTCCTCAGGCCTTGCTTCTGCCTCCCTCAGGAAGCACGCCCACTTCCTGTTTGTTCCCTGCAGCACATTATGAGCATCATCTGAAAGCTAGCTGTGGAGGGATCTACGACAGGTAGTCAACAAAAAGTTTGTCGAATGACTGGACAGTGAAACCATCATGTTGAACACTTTTTGTGGTCAGCATACACTTTCTAACTCCCCAACATGTTTTCTTTGGGTAGCTTCACCCCTGAACCCCTCACACAGGGGGCTGTGCCACCCGCACCCCCCAACTAAAGATAATCAACTTTGAGTCAGAGATGATTAGGGAAGGGGTGCAAAACCCCCCAAATACAGTGCTGGGGTCAAGCAGCAACACTACAGTGACCTGGCACTGTAGTCGCTGTAGCGTTGGTCACTGTTGAAGTTTCGATGTCAGAGGTGTATACTGCTGTGGAGCACTCCATGTATAGCATGGTTGGTGGGGCTCACTTCCTCAATCTGGTGTGAATACAAACTTTGTTGCAATACAGAAGGACAACATGAGTGCTCCGACTTCAATCAGGCACTTATTTCAGTTTTCTGTGTAGCAGGCTAATACTTAATTGCAAGTTACCTCGCAGCATAACAATTAACTGAACACCACTCTCCTGATTTCTCTGACCATCAGGAGTCCTGGGTGTACTGTGCAAATAGTTTTTGCTACCATGTAACTTGGCTGTGACAGTATGCCATATATGTTGTACAGATACTCTGCTCCCTGCTCTCTCCTTCCTCACTCCTCTGTTCCCCTTCTGAGATCCAGCGCTGTCTGCTCCATGGCAGTCAGTGCTTTCAGTCTCCCTAGTGCTGCTCTCCGGTTCTTGGACTGTGACACCCCACTTGTCTCCATTGATCTCAACATCTGTATGCCCGTCCTCATTTGAACAGCCATATCTGGCTTTGGCTCTCTTACCAACGGGCGCTGATATCACAGGTATGCTGAGGGGGTTGGGGGCTGCTCAGCTTCAATGTAGATAAACCATTCCATTGCATTTACAGACTGTGGTTCCTGCACTGAGCTGCCTTTCCCTAACTATTTGCCTTATCCCCATCTTCCATTTATACGTGTCAGCCTCTGACTCCAACAGCTACAATTGTCCATCTGTATTTACTCTGCCTCTGTCCATTCTCCCACTAGGAGTTACCCTTTTCTTTACTGGGGTAATTTCTGTTCTGGAATTACTGGGGGGCTGACCTCTGCAGCTCTTGCTATCCAAAACACTGTTTTCTAGCTCCTGGACATCACCAGATCTCATACAATCATCTGCATTTCTTCATCTTATTAGTAGCAATCAAGTTAGCTGCCCAACCAGCGGTCCTTCTAGTCTATCCTTCATGAATTATCTCCATTACTCCCTCCAGTGAAGACTTCACCGAGAACAGTCTCCTCCGATTCTCAATCTGGAAACCACAATCGCTACAGAGAATTCACTATCTCAGTCTTGCCTCTCAACAGGTCTCACCCAATCATAGCACTAGGCTCCTTTGGCATTCCTTACTACTCGAACCCACTACCAACCCAGCCTATAGACTCTTCCATATGTCCACTTCCAAGCTTCCCTCAAGTCTTCAGGCATCAGATTACCTGTAAACCTAACCAGTCATAGCCACCTCAGTGTTTCTTACAGACGATTATGCACAGAAATACCCATATTTACTTCAGCCAGTGAACCAGCACAACATGTACAAGTATAGTTACAACATCAATGCCTAAATAAGCTATCCAATTCCTTGTACTGAACTTCCACTCACTCTCTATATATATTCCGTTACCATCTTGATTGCATATGCTAATCTTCCTGTAGTTGTCTACAAATCACTTATAGCATTTCTCCTATCAGGCTCTCAAAGACTCTGCTCGACTCCTTCTTTCACTTCATGGATGCTTAATTCACAACTGTTGCTCAACACTGAATTCCTTTCCTTCAGACTTTACCATGAAGGTCAAACCTCCACCAGTTGGATCATTCACCTATGACTTCACAAATCATCCTATTACCCACCATTCATTGTCTGGTAACTTATGAATCAAATCATGCTCTCCCTGCTCTTTGCATCCCTATAATTCCTTTGGACAATCACTGATCATTACCTTGGAAATCTGTACTTCATTCGCCTTCCTCGATTGGATTTGGTTCACACCCAGGATTCTTCTGCTCCTTCAGAAAAGACCTACTTCTTCAACCTTAGGATTGTCCTCCAAACTACATTATTATCCATGAATCGAGGATGGACCATCATCTCTCCAAGAAGCTCATTTTCCTCAGACTAGTTATGGTTACTAGAACCTTGGTCCTTCTCTTCTTAGTATGCCCAGATGACAGGCAAACCAATGGCCATGGGTCCTCAGAGGTTTCCTCCATTTGGGTTTTTTCCTCTCCTGAGTGCCAACGGTCATACTCTCCATGAGTTGGAGGAGGTATCTCTTTGGGCCTTCTATTCCCTACAAATTTCTACCTACATACCCACTACTCAAGGTTGGGAATAGAGTAAAGCCACAAAAAGTACAAGTTACGCAAGAGCTAATACCCTATCGCTATTCCCCAAACACTGAATGGGAGGGCTTAAGCCTGAGGTTCAATGTGGGGAATAGCTCTGCTCACAACCTCTATTTACCTCCCAGCTTTCACACACCTCCCTTGCTTAGGGAGTGTTTTTTGTCCACCACCATCCCCTCCTCCTCCTTCTCCGCTCTCTTCTCAACCTTGTTTATGGGCCTTCTGTTCCCTACAAATTCCTACCTACATACCTACTACTCAAGGGTGGGAATAGAGTAAAGCCACAAAAAGTACTACAAGTTACACAAGCACTAATACCCCATTGCTATTCCCCAAACATTGAATTGGAGAAGTCAGCAAAATGCTGTGTCATTTTATGAAAATGCTGTGAAATTGGAATTTATTAATTTTGTCTGGCCCTGCAGGTGATTTACAAATATTCTGAAGCATTTAGGACACTACTCAATTTTCAGGAAAAATTGATGCCAGTGTCATTATGTTGATGCAGGCATCATTTTTTGATGCACATCTTGTGGCACTTATGGCAAGAAGTTAGATGGCCTTTTTGTGGTCTGTCTTGTTGCAAAAAGCACAAATGCTGCACAATCATGCTACAAAGCTCTGAAACTTCAGCCCCTCCCCCAATCTCTGGTGATGGTATCTAAGTATTTAGATACTTTAGTGAAGACATTGTTGGATTTCAAAAGATACTATCATGATGGCATCCTTAGATGTTGAAAATATATCATGATGATGATTATGAGGATGGCTGCAAGATGGTAATAGGAAGCCAAAACACATCTCTTTCAATAAGTGGTTGTATTTTTGTACAGTAACTTTCAAGGAACAACCACATCTCCTCCATGTCATTAGATGCAGGAGCAACAATGATGAATTTGTTTACATTCCACAACTACCTTTGATATAGAAATGAGTTGAGAAGGCAGAATTTTGATTAAGCTGTGTCCTAGGTCTTGAAAAATAATCCCCATCTTATTTATATAGTATAACGGTCAGTTGACTGGATTTTGATTTCAGTGATTACAATATACTGAAGAGGATTCAGATAATACAATTTCTGACCTTCAATTAGGTATTTCTTTAAGGTGAGAGACTAATACATTATAAGAAAATGTAGTGATTGTTCTTAATCAATTTTCTAAACACTGTTTTCACCATAGATGTCACCATAAGACTGCCAGAGACACTCATATCTGAAAAATGTACTTGCAAAATTGATAATGTAATTGACATAGCGTTCAAACTTTGTTAAAGTCTCACTAAGTAATTTGTTGTTCACAATCAATTAACAGACTCAATATTAGCTACAGCTGTACATACACTAGTACTGTTTAACAAGCATTTAAGCATAAATACATTAATTAGAAAAGTCATGTATAGCAAGGGCAATATAAAAAAGGCAGGCAAAAAAAAACAATTGAATGCAATTTATTTTTCATAGAAACATAGACAATTATGGCAGAAAAAGCCTGATGAACCGCCCAGTCTGCCCATGGTTCCCTACCTAACCCAGTCCATATAGGGTTCTATCCCTTCACCCCTAAGTCAGAGCATGGTATAGAGTCATGCAACAGCTTCTGTAGCCATGCTGAAACTCAGAGGCAGTCACTAACCAGTATGTTCATTTCCATAAATTCAGTTTCTGCCCCGCAACATCTGCATTTCTCATCTGCACTATAGCACTCTCACGGGGGGGGGGAGGGGACGCCTCCCCTGACATGTAAAAGTGTTCATATATAGCACAAATGGGCAACAGCACTATAGATCAACAGCTCACACCTTAACTATCACCCATGTCACACTGCTATTGGTTGCAACTATGAACGGGGCCCCAACAGTTGTTTTCCGTATTCCTTTTTCTGTCAGGGTTTTTCTTTATTAGCTTATTTGTATATTGTAAGTATTTTGATTATGATGTTTTTTTCAAATATAGCTGTAACATTTAAAGGAATACTTCAGTCAGAGTTCGCAGAAACATGTGTTATGCAGAGTTTTTTGATTTGTGTTTGTACTTCTAGTGTGTTCTTCAGCACGGGGTCATAATGTTGCAAGACATTATGCCACATGGCAAAATCGCGCTGCCAATACAGAGCGATATTGCCATGCGGCATCAGTATTTTTTATGCACCCCCAAACCCCTCCCACTAAGGATTCTCAACTCTGGGGGGAGGGGTTACCTCGGGGAGCTCACAATTCGTGGAAAAAAATAAAATGTCTGGGACCGGGAATCAAACCCGGTCCCAGATGCAGTGCCTGGGTTCCTGCTGCTGTGGCTCAGTCCAGTTATCCTCTGCCTGGGATTGTGTGAATGGTGCAATACTGCATACAGCAGTAGATGTGGTATTGCACCATTTGATGTCATGGACAGCGCTGTTTCGTGTTAGCTATAATGTTGTACACTATTAAGCGTACGACATTATGACTCAGTAGGCCCTCCTTCTCTTTGTCTGCTATTAGGAGTTTTTTTTTAAACTTGCTTGATAGTTTTATGGTAGTTTTATGGCCCCTGGAACCTCCATCTTAGCATGTCACATTTGCTCTTCTTGTTCCTACAATGCGTCCTGTCCCATATGACAGTGATGTATCTAAGACCACGGATTCAGCAAGCACTGTTTCAGAGTCAGTTACAACAGCCATTCTGTGATATTAAATAACTTTCCTTATCCAGTGAGCACTAATGGCTACATTTACAGTTTAGCAAATACTTGAGGGCTAATTGAATCAATCAATCAATCAAAATCTTTATTTAATCAGGCGGGCACCGTTGAGCAAAGCTAATTTTCGAGGTGGACCTGGGGAGTACAACTACAACAGAAACAAGCATTTATCAGTGCCGAATGTTGCTTGCTTGTATGTGCTATTTAGGTATTTAGAAGTGTAGTTCCATTGCTTCCTCCCAAGACATCCACTGTGTCTTTCCGTTCAGTATTCACAGAAGAATGGGAGAGGCAAGGGCCACAGCAGTACAGCAGTTGTCAAGGGGGGTGAAGAGGTGTATAATCCATTCAAAGGCAAAAGAGTCCTGCAGGAGCTCACTAAATTGAAGGTGGACAAAGTTATGGAACCAGATGGCATACACCCAAGGATATTAAGAGAACTGCAAAGGGAGATAGAAGTACCTCTGGCAGCCATGTTCACTGAGTCATTCAACATGAGTGAATTGGAGGAGGGCACATGTGGTCCCTCTACACAAGTCTGGCAGCAGGGAGGAGGTGGGGAACAATAGGCCATTCAGCCTCACCTCAGTAGTGGGGAAGATCATGGAGACATTGCTTAAAGAAAGGATAGTGGGGCATCTAGAAGCCATCGGAGCCCAGGACCATAGACAACATGGATTCACAGTGGGGACATCATGTCAGACAAATCTGGTTGATATCTTTGACTGGGTGACAAAGGAAGTGAATCAGGGTGGGGCAGTGGACAACGCTTACCTTGATTTCAGCAAAGCCTTTGACACTATTGCACATAGGAGGCTGATAAACTAGCTGGGTAGGCTGGGTATGGGGGAAATGGTGGTAAACTGGGTTAGAAACTGGCTAACAGATAGGAGGCAGAGAGTGGTGGTAAATGGGGTGCAGTCTAGGGAGAGGGAGTGACCAGTGAGGTGCTGCAGGGATTGGTCCTGGGGCCAGTCCTGTTCAATGTCTTCATTAGTAACATTGCAGAACGGCTGAAGGGAATTTTTTCACCAGATTTTCAACATAGCTATTTTAAGGCCTCTGCTCATGAACAGTGTCACCGTGATTTTCTTAATCTGTCCCAAACATTGATTGCGCACACCGACTGCGCCATTGTGCGCTACATGCACAGAAACACATTTTTGGTGACATGTGAAAAATGACAGCTGTACTGCTCATAATGAGGTGTGGTAAAATGGCAATGCTGAAAATCTGGACCGCAAATATTAAAAATTTGCGAACTTACGAGCATGCATAGGAACTGCGCAATGCACGCTTGTAAAACAGTCATTTTTAGGAATTTTTTCACCAAATGTTCAACATAGCCATTTTAAGACCTCTGCTCATGAACAGTGTCACTGTGATTTTCTTAGTGTGTCCCATACACTGATTTTGCACACCGACTGCGCCATTGTGCGCTACATGGGCAGAAACATGTTTTGGGAGAGATGTGAAAAATGACAGCTGTACTGCTCATAAGGAGGTGTGGTAAAATGGCAATGCTGAAAATCTGGAGTGAAAATATTGAAAATTTGCAAACTTATGAGCGTACGGAAGAACAGCGCAACGCATGCTTGTAAAGCAGTCATTTTTGGGAATTTTTCACCAAATTTTTAACATAGCCATTTTAACACCTCTGCTCATGAACAGTGTCACTGTGATTTTCTTAATCTGTCCCAAACATTGATTTTGCACACCAACTGTGCCATTGTGCACTACATGCGCGAAAACACATTTTGGGTGAGATGTGAGAAATGACAGCTGTACTGCTCATAAGAAGGTGTGGTAAAATGGCAATGTTGAAAATCTAGAGTGAACATATTGAAAATTTGTGAACTTACGAGCGTGTGTAGGAACAGCACAATGCATCCTCGTAAAACAGTCATTTCTGGGAATTTTTCACCAAAGTTTTAACATAGAGTTTTTGGGGGCCTACCTCATAAACTGTAACACTGTCATTTTGTAAATAGGTCCTGAAAGGTGGTTCCACACAGTGACAATGATATCACCTTTTGGGGCCGATTAACACCATGACAGTGACAGAATTCATGAGGTGGGGTCCCAAAAACCCCATGTTGAAAATTTGGTGAAAAAATTCCCCAAAATGCCTGAGATATGCAGTAAAGTTCAAACAATCCTATTTATTCCATTATACAGCTTACCGGCATTTCCTCAGTTCGTGGTCGGCTTTGAAGAGTGCAGACGTGTTCCCGGTCCACCTAAGATCACTGCGTTGGATTCCGGAGGTAAGCATGGGATGAGGTGGGGATGTGGAGAGGTGGATGCACAGAGGGTGGGCGGTGGGTGGGTCAGGACAGTCAGCGAGGGAAGTTTTTTTTAGTTTTTTTTTCACTTAGACGACGCGACTTGTGCCATGTTGGGGTGGGCTCCCAGCATGGCAGCTGGAAGGCTGTTTGGGGGGGCAGTGGTGCTGACGGGGGATTGGGCACCCCGTCGGCCTCTGCCTTATTCAGAACAGTGATCTGGTTCCCTGACATTTCCTGTCAGATTAGTCCCACTGGAGTAATGCAATTTATACGCACCGAGCGCCAGTGCCACTCATGGGGCAGCGCCAAATTTCGACCCCACACTCTGGTCCATTATAAATTATTGAGAAAGGCTCAGCTGTAGAACAATTTCATAGATACATAGATACATAGACACATAGACAGTGTCGGCAGATAAGGGCCTATGGCCCACCTAGTCTTCCCATTTGAGCTTGTAAGTTCAGTTTGTTTTCCTAGAAGTCTGTTTCCCCTTACCCCTGCCCTCTAGAATTCCTTTATGTCTATCCCATGCATTCTTAAATCCCGTGATTGTTTCAGCCCCCACCACTTCCTCTGGCAGGGTGTTCCACTTGCCCACCACCCGTTCTGTGAAGAAATTCTTTCTCATGTTTCCTCTGAATCGTCCTCCTCCAACTTCATCCCATGCCCTCTAGTCCTGAAACATCTTTTCGCTTAAAATAGTGTTTTCCTGCACCCTGTTCCTCCCTGTAAGATACTTGTATGTCCCTATCATATCCCTCTCCCTCCTCTCCTCCAGGGAGTACATGTTCAGTTCCTTCAACCTGTCTTCATAGGACTTGTGATACAACCCATGCACCATCTTTGTTGCCCTCCTCTGAACCTTCTCTACCCTGTCTATGTCCTTACGTAGGTATGGTCTCCAGAACTGTACACTGTACTCCAGGTGGGGCCTCACTAGTGTCACATGGAATTTCACATCATCACATGCCATTCATTCACCATTCCCTGTCTCAAAATATTGATAACCTCGACCCGCTCAGACCCTAATGCAGTGGTTAGTATCTGAACACTTCCCTGCTCAGCAGGGTGCCTGGTAGGTTCTTGTTCGAGTCCCTCACTGTTTCATATCACTGTGTCTCTCACACAGTAATACACGGTGGTGTCTTCAGATTTCAGACTCGTCATGTCTAAATACAGCTTGCTCCAGGAATTGTCTCTTGAGATGGTGAACCGGTCCTTCACTGAGGGGGAGTAATATATGCTGCTCCCACCATAGCTGACATATGCAACCCACTCAAGTCCCCTCCCGGGTTGCTGCTGGACCCAGTTCATACTGTAGCTGCTAAAGGCGAACCCGGAGGCTTTACAGCTCAGCCTGAGGGTCTCTCCAGGCATTTTCACATCTCCACCGGACTCTGTCAGTACCACCTGGGAGCAGACACCTGGAAGCACAAAATTCTGTAGTTAACAGTATGACATCGATTCATAGATCCATCTTGTCACTGTAACTAGTTTGCTATAACAAATAAAAAAAAACTCACTTGATAAAAATGATGCACATAAAAGGTATAAAAGTAAAATAGCTCTCATCCTTAGCAGTAAGTGAGATAAAAGTCCTACAAGAGACTCAGACACCACCACTGATCTCCCCCAGTGAGGCATCATATTCTATTTAAAAAGGAACTGGGTCCCTTCATTTGCGTATGTGGTTCTAATTTGGATGAAGACAGACATCAGCGATCACAATACATATAAATACAGAAAAACATGTGAAACATCAGGGCATTGTAAACTGATGTGGTTTGCTTTTAGTGAATCAGTGATTTACTCTACTTGGAAAATACAGTGTCAGGCGCGTGCATGAAGGGAAGCACGAGCATGCAGTATGCGTGCATGTGTGTGTGTGTGTGGGGGGGAGCGTGCATGAGCATGCGATCTTATTGCTGCTCACTGAAGCGTAGCTCTCCCTTTCAACTGTACGGCCACTGCATTTTCAACTGCTGTCATAGACAGCTGCAGCATTCATTGGAGAAATGCGACCACACCTGCCAACACACTGACTGAATTGGAAGACGGGTGACACACCTCTGAAAACTCAGATGATGGCACTATGTTTCTTGCACATCCGTGCAAGCAACATAAAAACAACAGATACAATACTCAGACATGACCAACAAAGGGCATAGTCAATACAGATGTGAGTGTATATGAAGGTTAAAATATAACAAAGTTATACAATCAAACAATATGTACCAAATAAAGAGTGTTTCCAATAAGGAACAGTAATACGGGGTGGTCCACAGTCAGAATATAGATTAAGTGCAGGAGAGGGGAGAGGAGTGGGGGAGGGGAGGATGGAGATAGGAAGAGATAGCGGATAAGGGTCGGGAGGCCACATGCAATGTTATGTGGTATAATCTATTAACAGGAACTGTACAGCGAGGCCTGGAGATAGAGGATGGTGATTACATTCGAGGTCCAGGTTTCGAGGTTGAAGTAGTGAGAAAGATGCAATGGGAATTGTGTGTGTGTGTGGGGAGTAAGGGAGCCTAGCAGTAGACGGGATCTAAGACCAAGAAGAGGCAGAAGCAAGAGACATTCAGGGTGCTCCATAGAAATAGGAGACCCAAGAGTCAGGGGTAGCAAACACAAGATTCCTTACTGTGATGCAAGTTTAATGTTTTAAATGCTGCTAAGCTAATAAGGTGATTTATTTTCAGGGTTTTTTTGCAGCTGATTCCACATTTGAGGCAGCACTTGACTAATAGAGATCTGGCCTTGAAAACCTTCAACGAAATGCAAGAGGCACTTCTCAGGGCATACTTACTTAGTGTACATAATGGTAGGCAGTCAGAGATGTAGTTAGGCAGTTTGTTCAAGATGACTTTATAGGTCCAGAATGCAGTGTTTCTCTGTCATCTGAAGCTAAGAGATGAGCAGCCTACTGCGGTATACAAAGAACAGTGGTGGGTGGAGTAAGGGAGTCCCGTGATAAACCTTAGAGCACTGTGGTAGAGCATATCAAGTTTGGTGAGTGCACCAGCAGGACCCTGACTGTAGAGGAAGTCAGCATAGTCTAATAAGGAAAGACAGGTGGTTTGGACTAGTCTCATCTTGGCATCCCCAGAGAGGAGGTTTTTTATCCTAAAGAAGAGGCTGAGTCTCTGTCTAAGTTTCTTTATCAGTTTGTTTATGTATCCTAGGAAGGAGAATCTATTGTCAAGCCATATTCCCAGATATTTGAATTTAATTACGTACTCTAGCTGTTCACCAAGGATGGTGGTAATCAGGGGAAGTGTCCCAGCCGTGGCTGGGTTTAGTGAGTTGGGAAAAGGTGAGAAGAACATTGCTTTTATTTTCTTGGCATTCAGGAGCAACTTCTGGTTTAGGAATGGGTTATTCTTTAAGAAAACAGTCTTTACTAATTATAGAATTGATGATCTGGGGTGATTTATGTACTTTATATGGCTGTGTGTAGTTTGATTAAATGAAAAGTTTTAAAAACAGAACATGTACTCCTGCTGGTTACACCGAACACACACACAGAAAACAAAAATACTGAATTAGCGCTACTTAGTGGAGGCCAAAACATCAGGCTCTTATCCTTAGTATTTGCTGAATCAGTGGTCCCCCACACATCACTGTCACACGAGACAGGATGCATCGTAGGAAAAAGAACAATAAACCTTGCTAAGATGGAGCTCCCCAGTGGCCTTAAAACTACTATATAACTAGCAGGCTAATTTAGAAAAACATCTTAATAGCAAACAAAGGGTAGGGCACACCAGAACTACACACAAATCAAAACAGTCTGCACAACATATGTTTTGCAAATTTTGACTGGAAAGCAACAGTTTGGCAGCATAATCTCTATTGTTTGTTGAACTGTTAAATCCTAGGTGGTCCTCAAGCATCAGGTTGCCTGATGAAACTCAGAACAGCCAGTCCTCAACTGTGTCAAAAGGACAAAAGGTCACTCCAGCATGGGTATTGTTGAGGAAAGGACAAAACCAACTTCTGAGCAAAACCCACTGAGGGGAAATACTACTGGTAATTTGCTCCCATTAGTAGATGTGACCTCTATTACTAAGTACTAATTATTGCAAGTCTATGCTGACGAGCAATAGAAATTCAAGGGATTTCATGTACTAGATATTACATTTCTTTAGTAGTAACAACAGCGTATTGAAGTCTAATTAAGAATAGATTAGTGGTTATCAAGAAATTATAAGTTATGGCAAAAAATAAGCATAATTGAAGTAGATTACATTACTAGAATCACAATGTGGGTTTGAACTATTATGTGGGGTGTCAGATGTTCACATTAAGAAAGGGGGCTGTTACGGAAAACATCCATACACATTGTACTCTACTTGAGCAGTGATTAGGGAGAATCAGCCTACTTGAGGACAAGGAATCATTATTAGATTTATGGAATAATTCCATAGGGAAGCAGGCAAGCAATAACAGTAGGCTTAACACTGAATAAATTATACAGCATAACAGCAGCAAGAAGTTCCAGAGTATATTGTCAGGAATGAAATCAAGCACAACAGAGACAACGAAACTCAAGCCTGGAAGACCATAAAAAAAAAGAAGTCAATTAAAAGGGAAATATATCTGCATATACATTTCATTTACCCAGGCAAACCAAAGTGAAATGTAATATCTCAGCCAGGGCGCACAAAACATTGCCCCGGCGCAAACCTGGTTTTGCACAAGTAAACCGGGTTTTGCACCAAATTGGTATTCACAAAAGCCTGGTTTGCACGCTCAAACCAGGTTTGCAGTGGGGCAAAGTGTGGAGGTGGCCACCATGCAAAGGAGAGGAAGAGGACATAAAGATCAGCACTGTCTGATTCAAAAAGCATTTGCTCCATGCAGTGGCCATTTGGGGGGAATCCCCTTGCATGGAGCAAATACTGCCAGCCAAGACCTTGCTTTAATTCAGTGCAACCCTAATGGTTGCCACTGGTGGAGGTACACCGGCAGCCCCCCACCACCAATCGCTGGCCCGATAGCCAATAGAGCTATTCCATGGTGCCTAATGGTCCCTCTCTGATTGCTGGCCTGATAGGCAATAGACATTTTCCCTGGTTCTTAGTGGTCCCCCCAACCAAGCATTGGCCCAAGAGGCAATAGAGATATTCCCTGGTGCCTAGTGCCCCCCCCCATTGACTGCAGGCTCGATAGTAAATAAAGACATTCCCTGGTGCCAAGTGCTCCCCACCCACCAATCACTGGCCCAATAGGCAATAGAGATATTTTGTGGTGTCCAGTGGTTCCACCCCATCCAATCACCCGCCTAATATATATGAACAGTTTCCCTAGTGTCCAGTGGTCCCTCCCCCCACCGTATCCCCCCAATCCCAATCCCCTGTATATTTAAACTATTCTCTGGTGTCTAGCAGACTCCCCTTCCCCATCACTGATCCCCTGTATAAAATATTTAAACCATTCCTTGGTGTCTAGCGGAACCACATCCCCATCCCTGATCCCCTGTATAGTAACTCTAAACTCTTTCCTGGTGTCTAGTGAATCCCCGTCCTGCACCCAGGCAGCTAGTCTCCCCTCTACCCTGCTCTCCCCATCCCAAACCTGAGTCAGTGATTGTCACAGCCCTTTGGTCTCCACCATAGCCGGCCACCGACTGAACTGTCAGCGATCGGGTACTGTATACAGTATGCACTCATTGATAAACAGCTACAGATATTTATAGAAAAGATATACAGGGAAACATCCTACTTCTAGCATCTGGTTGCCACATCAAGCATACAATATGAAATATCCCCAATGGACAATTCTTGAGAGTGATATGAAACTAGTATTGACAGAAATTTTCAAAATGGGACAAATGACTTGTCAAAAAGATTAGTGGAGAAGGGGTACAATAAGGGCATGATAGAAATGGCTGAAAATGTGGCCAGTTCTCAGGATAGAAACAACTTATTATCTGCAAACAAGAAAAATGAGCAAACAACACAGCACTTTAATTTTGTTAATATCTTTTCAGCACATGCTATATATATTGAGAAAAATAATCAAAACACGTTGGCATGAACTAAGTAGTGATGAAGAGTTTACAGATATTTCACAGCAACCCCCTAGAGTGGCCTTTAGAAAGTCCACAACTATGACACTCTAGTCCATAGTCACTAAAGGACTATGAACAATGCCACTTAGCTACATAATACAAACACAGGTTGCCATTGATGTAAAATATGTGTATAATGTAAGTATATTCATACATGTAAGAATTTCAATGTCAATCAAAAAACATATGAAATTAGACAACTTATAACTTGTGATACACCAGGAGTAGTATATTTAGCTAAATGTACTTGTGGTGCTTTTCCAATAGTCAAGATGACTCACAGCTTTAAAATCAAGAGTCATAGAAACACAGAATTTGACAGCAGATAAGGACCACTTGGCCCACCCAGTCTGCCCATTTCCCTACCTAATAGATACGCTACAGATCCTAGCTAACCAACAGCCTACTTCTTCCTACCCCCACCCCCTAGAATTGCCTTATTTATGACTGTCCCATGCATTCTTGAATTCCACCACTGCTTTTGACTCCACAACCTCCTCAGGAAGGCTGTTCCATGCATCTACAACCCTCTCTGTGAAAAAATACTTCCTCACATTACCTCTGAGCTGTCCTACCTCTAGCTTCAAATTGTGCCCCCTTGTTCTTGCACATCTCTTTTTCTGAAAGATACTAACCTCTTGGAATTTGTTGATTCCCTTAAGGTACTTGAAAGTTTCTATCATGTCACCCCTCTCCCTCCTCTCCTCGAGGCTATTCATATTAAGCTCCTTAAGTCTCTTTTGATATTTCTTCCGGTGCAGACCCTGCACCATTTTAGTTGCCCTCCTCTGGATGGCCTCCATCCTGTCTATGTCTTTGCGGACATTGGGTCTCCAGAACTGCACACAGTACTCCAGATGGGGTCTGACCAGCTGTCTGTACAGAGGGATAACAACTTCCTGTTTTCTACTGGTGATGCCTCTCCCTATGCATCCCAGTATCTCTCCAGCCCTCCTTACTGCCCTCCCACATTGCTTGCTCACCTTTAAGTCATCTGATATGACTACTCCCAGGTCCCTTTCCATTTTTGTTGTTGTTAGTATCTCACCCCCCCATTGTGTACTCTTCCCCTGTTTTTTTTCCCCCCCAAGTGCATTACTTTGCACTTCTTTGCATTGAATCTAAGCTGCCATATATTTGATCATTCCTCCATCCTTGCCAAGGCCCCTCTCATCCTTTCCATGCCACCTTGTGTATTAACTCTGTTGCAGATCTTTGTGTTGTCTGCAAAGAGACATACTTTTCCTTCCAGTCCCTCTGTAATGTCACTTATAAAGACATTAAAGAGGACTGGTCCTAGTACTGAACCCTGCGGTACCCCACTAGTAGGCCCCTTTCTTCAGAGTGGACTCCGTTTACTATTATCCTCTGTGACCTGTTGTCCAGCCAATTCTTTACCCAGGCTATAATCTTGGGACTCACTCCCAGGCTGGCCAACTTGCATATTAATCTTTTGTGTGGGATTATGTCAAATGTCTTGCTAAAGTCTAGGTAGACCCTGTCCACAGCCCTTCCCTGATCTACTACTTTGGTCACCTAGTCAAAGAAATCTATAAGATTCATCTGACATGACCTTCCTGCTGTGAATACATGCTGCATTGGGTCCTGTGCCCCTCTGGCCTCTAGGTACTCAACAATTCTTTCCTTCAGAAGTGATTCCATTATTTTTCCAATCACTGAGGTTAAACTAACAGGTCTGTAGTTTCCTGCTTCTGCCCTGCTCCCACTTTTGTGAAGTGGAATAACATCTGCTCTTCTTCTCCAATCCTCAGGTACCACCCCATCATCCCATGATTTGTTAAAGATGGTAGTCAGTGGTGTCACTAGTTCTACCCTTAGTTCTCTTAGAATTCTGGGATGAATGCCATCAGGCCCATTTGCTTTGTCCACCTTTAGTTTTAAGAGTTCTTTCAGAACCCTTTCTTCTGTGACTAGGCTGGTATCAACCCCTGTATCCAGTGTGTTTCTGTTGTTTGGTTTAGGTACCGCCCCCTCTTCATTTGTGAATACTCAGCAAAAATATTTGTTTAGTATCTCTGCCTTTTCACAGCCACCCTCTGCCCACCCTTCCCCCTCCCCTTTATTAAACCTCACTATCCCTTCCTTCATCTTCCTTCACTCCCTGATGTACCTATAAAAGGTTTTATCCCCCTTCTTAACTGAGTTGACTATCTATTCTCGGTTTTGGGCCTTTGCTGTTCTGACTACGTTTCCTGCTTCCTTTTGCTTTAACTGATACAATTCTCTGTCCTGCTCCTTCTGTGATTCCTTGTACTTCCTGAATGCTCGCTTTTTCTCCCTAACCTTCCCTGCCACCTCCTTTGAGAACCATAGTGGTTTCTTACATCGTTTTGTTTTGTTTATTTGCTTCACACAAAGGCTTGTTGCCTCTATGATGGCAGTTTTGATTATTCCCCATTGTTCTTCCACCCCTCCTTCCTGTCCATTTGCTAGTGCATTCCTTAGGCACTTACCCATTTTGGCAAAGTCAGCCCTCCTGAAGTCCAGTACCTTTGCCTTTGTATGGCTTGACTCTACTGCTATGTTTATCTTGAACCATACTGTTCGATGGTCAGTAGTTTACAGTTGGCTACCCACTTCTAAATCTGTGATCCTCTCGCCATCTCCATTTGAGAGTACCAGGTCTAAGATTGCTCCCTCACGAGTGGGTTCCGATACTAGCTGTCTAAGACTTGCCCCCTGTATGGCATCTAGAATCATCCCACTCTTAGAAGTGGCTGCTGCAAATGCACTCCAGCAAACATCTGGCATATTCAGATCCCCCATCAGCAATATCTCCTCCTTTTCTGCCATTCTAAGGATAGTTTCTATAATTTACTTGTCCATTTCCTCCCCCTGAGATGGGGGTCTGTATACAACCCCTGTGCGGATTGTGGAGTCATTGCCTGTCTCCAAATTGACCCACAGTGCTTCCTCTCCTCCCTGTTTACCCTTTTGTTCTGTTGCTTTGATTCCTTCCCTTATGTAGAAAGCGACATCTCCTCCTCTTTTACACTCCCTGTCCCTCCTGTAGATAGTGTATCCTGGTATGTTTACGTCCCAGTCATGGTTCTGCGTGTACCATGTTTCTGTGACTGCCACAATATCCAGATGTTCCTCTTCCATCAGGGCCACTGATTCAGGAAGCTTGTTATCCAGATTACAGGCATTGGTACTCATTGCTCTCCATTTTTTGATGGCTTTACCTCTTGTAGCACCATCCCTGTCCTCATTGACATTGCTTTCTCCATTTACCCCTGTCCTGCTCCCTACTGGCCTTTCTACCTTGGTCTTTACCTCATTTAGTACCCTGTTTTGTAGGAGGAGGCTGGGAATTCCCTGCTACTTATCAGTGCATTCCCCCTTGACTAGTTTAAAAGCGTGCCAATGAAGCATTTAAACTGATCACCCAGAAGACTTGTTCCCTTCCTGGACAGAGGAAGACCAACCTGTCAGTATAGGCTGGTATCCCTCCAGGTGGAACCCCAGTCTCCAATGAAGCCAAACCCCTGTGCTCTGCACCATTTTTTCAACCATTCATTAAATCGCATGGTGCGAAGTACCCTCGCCTCACCCTTGCCATAGACAGGTAGCACCTCTGAGAAGGATACCATGTGTGCTGCTTGCCTTAGGCCCCTCCCCAGCTACTCAAACTCCTCCTGCACTGCTCTAATCTCATGTTGAGCCAAGTCATTCATCCCTAGCTGGACAATGACGTTCAGCTCAGTCTTCCGTGGAGCTGTTCTCATGATCCTGAAGCTGCACTTCCTGTCCCTCCAAGGCATGGTGCCAGGCAGGCACCTTACTTCAGTTTTCCCTGCTCCCCCCCAGTTCTATCACCTAATAATTGAGTCCCCCACCAGGAGCTGCTTCCTTTCCCTGTGGTGTTCTCTGCCTCCTTCCTGTGGGGCTCCCTTGTGACAGTTGTCCGCAACCTCTTTAGTCTCCTCTGTGGGTGCATCCATAGGGGAACTATGCTCTATCAGAATGGTGTATGGATTGTGGAGTGCTACAACTGACTGGGTGTGCCTCTGTTCCACTACCATCACCCTCCCTGAGCCCACTGTGGTCCAACTGCTGCACTTTCTTGGCAATCTTTGAGGTAGTGGTGGTGGCCCTGGTGCTCCCTGGGTGGGGGAGGTTTCCTTACTACTGCCCAGTGTGGCCTGAAGACAGGCAACCTCCTCCCTCAGGGCAGAGAGTTGCCTGCAAACAGGGCAGCATCTCAGCCTCCAGAAAGAAGAAGAAGAAGAAGAAGAATCAGCATTTCTATAGCGCTTTTCATACACAGTATCCCAAAGCGCTTTACAAGCAATGCTAGACTGGTAGTGAAGTGACTGAATGTGTGGTGGCAGCCATATCACACATCATCCCCCACACACAGCCTGGACAATTGCATTAACCAGTTTATGGGAAGGCGAATGTTGGCCAGGACACCGGGTAATGTTCCCTGCTCTTTGCAAAGAGTACCCATGGGTTCTTTTACTTCCACCTGCACACCCACCAGGACAACACCAGGATGGGCAGAAGGGACCTCGGTTTAACGTCTCATCCGAAGGACAGCACACCCCGGCAGTACAGCACCCCCAATACTGCACTCGGATGTCAGTGATTTTTAGGTGCAAGTCCAATCCCGGTGTGGGATGAGAACCCACAACCTTCTGGTCTAGAGGCGGATATGCTACCAACTGAGCCATGCTGACAGAAAGACTCCTGGAAGACTGCTGCACCACAGCCAGTACATTGCACTACTCCCCACATGTCTGTCTACCTTCCTGTTTATCCTTTGTAAGTTTTTTCCCCAGTTATTGTTTTGTTTTATATATACAGTATATGTGTATATATATATATATATATATATATATATATATATATATAAATATATATTATATAATGTGTACGCTCACTCAGCGAGCATATCACAGCTATAGAGAAAAGGGACCTTAGCTATGCAACTGCGAATCATGTTGCAGCAACAAGAGATGGCAGTGATCATGTTATTATGTTTCAGGGCATCAAAAAGGTTTACACAAAACCAAGAGGGAGCAATTTCAATAATGTACTTTTACAGCGTGAGAACTTTTGGATTATAGAACTAGAAGCCACAAAACATCCTGGTCTGGACGCTAATGTCAATATAAGACCCTTTCTAAAGAAAAAGTGAAATGGTTTTATTTATGAATGTACTATTTGGTTCATGTGATTTTTTTAAATAATTGTGTAATAGTTTTATTAGATGTAAACACGTACATATGTCTAATGCTTTAGTGACCTTTCTCTCTTCTCCCTCCCTTCCTCCCTTTTATCCCCTTTCCTGCTTGTGAATTGTTGCTAGGACACTGATGTTATACAGCTGAGTCTTTTTTAATTGTGATCTAGTGTATGTTTTTAACCAATGAATTTGAATCATGTCATAGTAGAAACATAGAAACATAGAGCCTGATTCCAAGTTGGGTTATGCCTGTCCAAACCCTATGGTGAAAATCACATTTTAGGACATGTGATACACCCATCGCAATTCCAAGAGGTGGTTTGCAACATAGCACAGGTCACCTGTGCCAAAGGGGGTTACACCACCCACTACACCCTCAACCCCCTGTGACAAGGCGCAAGGCAGATTCCGGCATCCATTACACTGGTATTCTAAGAGGGCGACTGGTGGAATTGCAAATTGTGATTCCAAGTGTGACCCAGCAGACCATGGCATAAGTACAGTTAGACCAGCTACTAGCTGGTCTAACCATACTTACGTCCCCCAAGGATGCACCACTGAGCCTGCCGCCCCTCCGACTGACCACCCCATGGTCTCCCATGGATGCCCACCACACACCCCCAGCAGGGCTGCCCTCTGTGGGCCGCTGGAACCCCCTCATGCCTTCCTTGTGCAGGCCCCCATGGGGCAGTTCCTATGCCCCCACATGCCAGGCACCCTAGGGTGGTCCTGGGGCCCCCCAGCCCTTCCCCAGCCCTGTGGGGCAGTGCCATGGTGTTGGAGGATGGGGCTCGGGGGGGCCATGCCTTGCACCACTTGTGTCCTGCAATCTGAAGCTTGAAGCACCCATATTGGGTGCGAACTTCCCATGGTGCAGCCCTGTGGCTGCCACAAGTCGCAGGGCATAAGTGCCGGGGACCCTGCCTGTTCTGGAATAGGGCACAGGGTCCCCAGAATAGTGGCACATGTTGCAACTCATATATGCCTGTGAGTTGTGACATGCATCTTAGGATTGGGCCCCTAGAATCTGTTGGGAGATAATGGCCATACGATCCACCTAGTCTGACCATTTTCCTACTCACTGCTGCAGACCCAGATCCTATTTGAACTTTGTCTCTCCTGATCTGCACATCTCCAGGGTACCCTTATGTCTCTCTCCATGGAACTCTAATGTCTATCCCATGCACCCTTGAACCCCATATTGTTTTCACCCCACCACTTATGTGACGTCACTGTTTGTTGTACTATTTAATGACTATGGGTGCTCTGCTGCTTTAGCTTTTGATAAAGGACCATAATGATCCAAAACATGTTAGGTAGAGCAGCCTTATGTATATGTCATAATGAATGACTCTTTAGCCTGTTCAATGAGCTTGGTGTCTTCATTATGGGGGTGCGTGCCTGACTTCTTTGAATTGCATCAGTTCCTTTGGTCATGGAGCACCACCAGCCTAGTGTGAACTTACAGAAAAGACATAAAATGGAGTCAGCCTGAGTTCCATAATGGTTATTTGCATATGCTTCTCATGATGTTTAGCAATACAGGGGTAGGTTTAATTCAGATGCTTTTGAAAAATGACTTTATTGCCAATGCCTTAAATGGTAACCCTTGCCTGGTTCTTATCCTTTAAATTACTTTACCTTGTTTGGGCTCACCATGACCCAGACCAAATGATAACTGACCCAACCACAAGGCTTATCAAAGTCAAATCCTTTAGAACCATAAATACTGACTGTCTCCACTCTGAGCTTGAAAACTCAAACTGGGACAGGCTTAAAATCATCCCAGATGTGGAATTTGCCTAGGACTACTTTACTGATGAGACCACAGCTGTCTATGACAAACTTCTCCCAGTCAAGCTAGTAAGAGTATGAGATGGATAACACAGTTGGATCTTACGTAATCTCCTGGACTTCATTTGCCAGTGGGAAAAGGCCTGGAGAAAATACAATGCTGCCCATGATAATGGGGGCTAGGAATTACATTGGTGGCAAAGGAAGCTGCAGTAACCTCAACCAGAAGGGCTAAATCTACCTAATACTCTAACATTTGGGAGGCAAATAGCAAAAAGCTGTAAAATCTCTGGTCATGTATAAATACCCTGGGAAAGAATCAACCTCAGCTTATCTTGCACCTCGTCTAAAACGTCATTACTGTCTCAGGGAACCCTAAAGTGATTGACAGCTTTACCTGGCATTTTACCAAACTTAATCTTCCAACGTTGACTAAAACTTAGTCCTGTCTCCAGAAACTATCCCCTTCATGCTGTGCCAAAGTGTGTTCCATCAGCACAGCACTGGTTTCATTCATCTTTACCAACATCAGCCCGGATAAGGTCCTGAAATAACTGAAGGAACATCATGAATAAAAAGGGCAGGTTTTGATGGCTTTTACCTGTCTCTTAAAATCTGTAGAGAACAATTGTGATTCCTTTTACTCATCTTTTCAACTTTTTCCTGCATTTAGGACAAATCCCTGCAGCCTGTAAGGTGACAATAGTCACCCTTATTTTTAAATCTGGCACTTCAGCAAACCTTGAACAACTGCCCCCCAATTTCTGTTCTACCTTTCCTCAACACAATGCTTGAAAAGCTGGTCCATAAACAGCTGCTGCACTTCAACCTGCCACCCAAATCACTCTAAATACACTGTTCTTTTAAAGGTAACACATGATGTAACAGTCACATTAGGCAATGGTCATCACAAAAGGACCATTTTCATTAATCTTACAAAAGCCTTTGACTTAGTGAACTATATAATTCTACTATACAGACTGCAATGTCTAGGCCTGTTTCAGCTTACCCTGGAAGAGTTTGAGATTTAACTGATTGGTAGCTTTACAGGTGGTCAGAGACAATTGTTCTTCTTTCCCTCCTAGACCACTTAACCATGGAATACCTCAGGAGTGTACTCTTGGTCCACTGCCCTTCAGCCTATTTATAAATAATCTTCCCTCCATTTGTGAAACTGAAAACACTGACATCCACATATACACTTATGACACAGTCATGCATGCATGCAAAGTCCAAGTCAGTGGATGACTTCAACTCAATTTTACAATATGCTTTTGATGCCATACAATCCTAGCTGGAGAAACCTCACACCAAAACTAAAGTTATGGTCTTCATCAGAAAGGCAAAAATACTTATAATCTATACATTCTTCCTTTTGCTGTCCTACCACTGTAGGTGCTCCAAACCTTTAAGTACATGGTAGTACAGCTAGACACAAAATTAAGCTTCACAGAACATACAGTAATACTCTTAAAATGAGGGGGACCCACCAAGTACTCAACACCTTCTACTGGATCAGAAAATGCCTGCCACCAGCAGTTAGAAAGCTAATTTTTAGTCATTATTGCTGGTGATAAGAGTATGGAAGCCAAGTCTATAGAACACTACCAGCAACATCCCTCCACAAGATCTCTATGACTTTTAATAGTCTGTGCAGGTTTATACAGGTATGTAACAAAATCAGTTGGGAGGTATTTTGGCACCATTCAGACCTTCACAAAGCTGAGCCATCCTGAATTCCATAATTGTGATTTGCATATACTAATTATGATGTTTGGCAATACAGGGATATGTGCAGTTTTGTACTGCTGTGAACATTTGATTTATTACCATGCCCTTCTAGGTTATCCCCTGTCTGGTTCACATTCTTTAGAATACTTTCCTATTTTGGGCTCATCATGGCCCAAACTATTGAAATCATGTAGGTGATTCTTTCTGCATCTTGGCTGTGGCTAGAGCTAAAGCACATTGAAGAGTCCTAAGAAGTTTCATCCAGGGTAACACTAGCCTCGGTGCTTTTATACTGAGGTTCTATTCTTTTATTTTTTAAACCCAGCTTCATTAAATATACCATCCACTGAGACTGTTAACATTATATCACTTTTTGTAATTTACATTTTACATCAGTAGACCATGGTTACATTAGCCCTAGTTATTCCTTCTCTTTTAAACTGCCTTAATGTCACTTCAAATTCTTTAGAGTTACTATACAAATTGCAATTTGTTGAGTTGTTCCCTGTTGTGTGATAGAGGTGTGTGAGCAATAAATAGTTTTTTATCAAATATCACGGATAATGCACTAATCATTATTTGGATCCAAATAATGAATAGTGGCACTATTCATGCCTATTTGTATTTTGCAATATTTAAAAAAAACAGGAAAAAAACAGCCTTCACCACCCTCCTCCCCAGCCCAATGGCATAAACAAACCCTGTCCCCTTACCCTCTGCAACAAGCCCACTTTCACACTCCTCATCCCCAGCAACACCCAAGATTTCAAGATTAACAAAAAAACCCTATGATTGATGACTGGCACAACCCGTCCACCTCCACAGTTGGCCACTGTCTTGTCTTGCCATTATTTGAGTTAAATAAATGATCCCTCCACCTCAGCAGCAGCACCCATGTCCCACCCTCTTTCTTCCAGCTTATTTCATAAAATTAGCATCAAGTCATCCCCCCCCCAAGGCACAAAAAGGCAAGTGACACATTCCACCCCACACCACGACTGGCTGCCTTCTTGTGAATGGTGCTACCGCATTTGCTCTCATAGTAAAACAACTGATCATGTTAACTGCTCAGTTAGATGTGCTTCTCCCAGTTCTGTGCTATATATATGTCAGGGGAAGTTTAGTCGTACACCAGGACAGAGGTTCTTAATACCAGATTTAGCCTGTCACTTACTGTATTAAGCAGTCACTGAACTTAAAGTGCAAATTGTGATAGGATAAACTGTTAAAATTAGGACTGTTACAAGGGACACAGAGGTGGTATCCACTGTCTAAGGTTCCTCCACCATGGGAGGTGTATGAGGGATCTTCTGAAATGAGGGTGCATGCAGCCTTTTCATGTCATTCTGCCCAGTGATTTTGATTTTTGTGGGAATATTGCTTGTAATGCCACAAACAGTCATTTGAATGTCTTGACAGAAGGGGAAGCTGAAGACGCTCATCTGCCTTTTGTGTGCTTCCCCTGACAGAAGTGCATAAGAGTGGTGCAGGTAATTGTGTTCAAGACCCCATCATGGAGGATGAGTGGGACAGCAGGTTGCGAGGAGGAGGTGCCACTAGGGTAGCATGAAGCTCAACAGCTTCAGAATAAGCCCACAGGCTGCAAGGAAGAAGCTCAATGGGGGCAGCAAAAAGGCACCCACACAACTGTATAGTGAGACTGAAAGCTGAAAGGAATGAGTGTGGCGATGGATTGTTCTCCTGTAATATGAAAATTTGGGGATTCATGAGGCTGAGTAGAGAGCAGGATTGCACAGTGGGTGGAAGGTGAGTAAGGGATATTGACTTTTATGTGGGGAGTTAGCTGGTACTAGGGATGAACTTCTGGTGCTGACTGTATGTAATGATGGGGTTGAGGCATCCTATACCAGCACCAGTGATGTGTTCCTAAAGCCAAATTGAATTGGGGGAGTTCTTGTAAAGCAGACCTGGGGATGAACCCTAAGTTCTGAACTAATACTTTATGGTATTTGGAGGGGTGGGTGTTTCTGGCACTGGGTATGGGATTCCATTTGTTTGAGTGACATGTTGAGGGGACTTGTTTGCAGAAAAACCTGGACAGGCTTCCAGTGCAGACTGACTCAGTGGGGGGTCTTGTAAACTGCAGCTGAGACACTGGTACTGGCTTAATCCAAGCAGTCTGACCTAGTGATTAGAGTCAGACTTGTCCACCATAATATATGGAAATTTTCAGGTGGGCTATACTCTGTTGGACACCTGGACACTTTCTAAATTCTGAGAATCTTTGTTTTTATCATCTATTTTTTTCTAATTAAATGGGGCATTTTTTGACCTGCAAGTAAACGTCAGGTGCAAGTACAGAGCTAGTGTATCAAACTAAAGTAGAATGATGATACATGTATATCACCCTGGGCCTGCCCATACTGATTTTTCAGACTGGTCCCTGTGTCAACCTTCCTGGCGGGCCTCCACCTCAATTTGACCCTGTGTAATTAAAAGGGAGGGAGTCAGTTTAGCCAAGTGGTTAGAGTGCAGATTTCAAAAGTGCACACCCAGGTTGGAATCACATTTATTTTAGAAAACAGGCAAAAACAATTCTCTCTTCTGACTGGCTGAGACACTCATTTAGGTGGGCATCTATCAGACAACAATGCCCACCTAAAATGAATGCCAGCCCATGCCTGTGCCAATCAGCTGCATAACCAATATCAATGGGCACAACAAAATTTCAAACCAAATCCGCCATTTTTTTCTAGGTAACCGAGATTTACCAAGCAACAGATATTGGCCAGTGTACCTCTCCCCCAAACCCTGGTCTCACAAAATCTTCCGTAAACAAGTAGAACAAATATTTTTTAGCAAATTTAACTTTTGTTGTCACAGAGAGCTGCTCAATCCTAACAAAAGTAAAATTGCCCTATGCTACCACAAACGCCAGCTGATCAAGTAGCTGTACCAAGCCGGCAGCGTGTCTCCGTGTACGGGAAGTGTAACTAAGAAAACAATGGTCACCGCTCCTCTACTAGATTCTCACAATAGTATTATAGCCCCGCAGAGCTCACCCTGTTTAAAAGCACACAGCAAAGGCAGTACAAAATCCCTAAATGCACCTCATTTTACAAATAAACTTTTTCTTTCAAGCAGTGGCTCCCTTGATCTCCATTGCAGTTCCATGTCCCGCTCCTATGCATTGCGCCTTGTCATTCTCACTCTACTGGTCAGACGATCGCCACCCTCTGATACAGGTCAATGAAACCAATTTTTTTTATATAAAAAAATGTCTTGCTCAAACTTATGGTGGGGGGAGACGGGGTTATTAAGTCAAACCTAATTGATGCAAAATAGATACACTGCAAAGTAGAAAACAAACATTACCAAAAGCAGCAGCACCCTCTAGTGGCATTTCAGTTAAGGCACTATTTTCCAGAAGCTGCTGTTTCTAATATGTTTTATTAATATTTTACTCTTTTTCTCCTTATGAAATAATTTTCATAAAAAAAAAATAAGTAAAGCCCATTTTCTAAGCTCAATAATACCCTCCATGGTGGGTGGTATGGGCTATATCTGCTTTCCAGGAGCTATAAGGCCCTCCACCTGTGGTGTCGGGCCTCATTACACCCCTGGGCAGGTAGGTATAGCCCAATACTTCCCACTCTGTCCGGTATTATTGCTTGCATATCCTATGGTGGTATTGGTGGGTAATGGAAAACTCATCAGCCTTGAACACTGGAACACTATTTTCAGGTTGTTTATAATGATATATCCTTGGTTCCATTTCTCCACAGTACATGCCATGGCCTCCTCTCACATCCTGTACTTGACTCATGGTTTTTGTGCCCGATGTGCATTACTTTACATTTTTTGTCATTGAATCCCTGCTGCCAAATTTTGGACCACTCTTCAAGCCTTCCCAGGTCCCTCTTCTACCTCCACTGTATCCACTCTATTACAGATGCTGATGTTTTTTGCAAATAGACTTTTCCTTCTGCCCTATCCCTGTCCCCTATGAATACATTAAAGAGTACAGAGCCTAGTACCAACCCAAGAGGTACTCTGCTCATGCGACTCTCATCTACCATAAGAATTCCCCATTTAGTACTGCTCTCGGGGTTTTGTTTCTCCACTAATTTCCCACCCAGTAGGTTATCTGTCCTTCACTTCCAGGCCTCTTAACGTCTTTAGTAATCTTCTGCATGACACTGTGTTGAAAGCCTTACTGAAGTCCAAGTAGGCAACATTGACAGCTCAATCCCTGTCTACTTCCCTTGTGACACAGGCAACAAATGTTATTCAGTTCATCAGGTGTGACTTCCCCCTAGGGAACCCATGTTGCTTACTGTCATGTTAACAATTAGATTTCAGGAATTCTAATCTATCTTTTAACAGAGTCTCCATCAGATTTCCCACTGCAAATGTTAGGCTCACTGGCCTGTAATACCATGCCTCTTCCCTGCTGCCGTTCTTGTGTAGGGGACGACATCTGCTCTTCTCCAGGCCTCTGTGACCATTTCTTATTTCAGAGAGCTGTTGAACAACTCCATTATGTGGGCTGCCAGGACTTCACCTAGTTTTCTTAGCACCCTTGGGTGCAATCCTTCAGGGCCCATGACCTTGTCAAACCTTAGCATCCTTAACCCTTTCAAAACCCTTTCTTCAGAAAATGATATAGTATTCGTCCACCTGCCTGCCTTTCCTTTTCTTATGTGTGCTCAATTTGGTAATGCCCACCTGCCTCCACTGAGAATACTGAGCAAAAGTATTTGGTCATTATTCTGCTTCTTCTGTCTTCCTACACCACTTCTGGCCCACTCCTTAGTCTGTCTATCCCCTATGTTGTCTTTTTCTTTTCTCACTTGCATCTAAATAATGTCTTGTCCCCCCTTACCTCTTCTGCAATTTTTTCCTCCATCTGTGCTTTTGCTCTTCTCACTACCTCACCCACTGCCTTCAGTTTCTGAAGGAAAATGCTACTGTCTTAATCCCCCTCCCTTGCTTTATACTTTTCAAAGGCCACTCTCTTTTCACTCACAGTAACACCACCCCACCTTGAAAACCACAGAGGTTTCCTTTTCTGTTTGCTCTTGCTAACCTTCCTAATATACAGTCTAAACACCAACAATATCCATTCCTTTATTGTGCCCCATTTCTGTACCCCTTTAGCCTCTTCATTCCCAGCTTGTCTTTGAGCAGCTCCCTCATGGCCTGGAAGTCTGCATCTCTGAAGTTCAGCACCCTCATTCTTGGGTGGTCCTATTTTGACCAGTTCTTGATGTGTACCCACACTATCCAATGGTCACTTTTCCCCATCAGGATCACATTAAGATTATGAGAGGCCTCAGGCCAAAGAGAAATCTGGAGGCCCCCACACAGTGGGCCATGTCCCTTAGTCTAGAGCCATCTGTTATTTCCTTGGCATATCATCAGCGATTAGCGATTTCTTTAATGATAACACACCCACTGTTTGTGATTGTAAAGAAATCTGCAACTCCAGAACTTCATCAAGTATTTCTCCTTTTCATTTACTTGTTGACCAAAGGCATGTGTGAATTTGTGGGATCCACTGAGATACTTGCATACTGTTGCTGGCTTCATGTTTCTGCTATCTTAAAGGGAAAGGCCCCTCAACCTATGTTCTGTATTTCTGTGATGTTTGTAGGCATGAACAATGATTCCCTCTCTTACAGCCCACTAATTTCATCCCAGTTTACATTTAGATGAAGCTGCTTCACTCTGTTCTGCCCTGGTAAGAAAACCAGTTTAACTCCATTGCAAAGGTCATAACCTGACTCATGCAAGGCATTCTTGTAGTTGATGACACTTAATTGTACAAGCCAGCAGAAATGCTACTGTGTCAGTCAGTTCTGTTAGATGTATTATAAACTGTGTTCTTGTCTTATGCTGGCTATCAGACTTTTCAAAGTAGGTTCCCTACTGTTTTTGTTGTTTTTGAAGTGTGCCTGAATGGGAAAAAATGCTTACATTTATAAAAACACACAGGAAAACTAAGGACCCATGACCCACTGGTTGTGAAAGTAGCTATGCAGGGCTTCAGCACACAGACAGTAGGGAATATCATACTGTATATAGCAAGGCATATCATATATATTGTCCCCGTTTTTATTAATGAATCAGCTGTAGGAATTGCATTCTAAAAGCTTCAAGATGCTTTGCAGCACTTTACAGAAAGTTTCCAGGTACTAAGTTTTAAGTTTTAGGGCCAGCACTAATGAAAACAAAAATAAGTAGGATTTTGGGCACACAACAACATAACTATCAGACCAGGCTTCAGTCCAGGCTTTCTGTTCAGATATCACCCGCCCGCCACACACAGTTTCAGGTAGGTATTAGCTTTTGGTAGACTCGCACATTTGGTGCTCAGACTTGCTGTTTTTTTTCATCTCTCCCACACAAGGTTCCAGGACAGGCTCTAGCATACATACCCCATCCCCTGATGCTTACAAATAAAAACAAATACAAATAGAGTTCCTGCTCCCTCCTCCCCCACAGGTTTCAGGTCAGACTTTCAGCACAGAGCCCCCCCCCTTCCCTGGTGCTTTCCAAGGCATACAAGAACAAACAGACTTGCTGTCTCCCCCAACTCTAGTTTCCAGCAAGGCTTTTAACACTGATATCCCCCTACCCTGACACTTCCCAAGGCATACAAAAAGGAAACAGACTTGCTGTCCAGACCCCAGCCCTAGGTTTCAGGCCAGTGTTTTTGCCTAAACAGTGTCAGGGGCCCTTTAAAAAATATGGAGCGTCTTGGTGGTCCAATTCTTATGTACAGCGCCAGTGCTCCCTGCCTCAATGTTGTGCATAATGTCATTCATTCTGCAGCATGTCATCAGAGAAACAACATGCAGAAGCAAACAGTGAGGGAGAGGCAGGGCCCAACAAGGGCTATGAGGCAGACAAGGCTGCAGCACAAGGTTCTGATTACAAGTTGCTGCCATTAGCTCTCGGCTGGGTTGGGGCTCTCCACTACTAGGGCTGTGAACGACTATGACATGTTACTGTACCTGAAAAGGTGGGTGATGTTTATAACACTAATGGGGGGATCTGGTGCCGGTAATGTGCACACATTTTGTTTTCACAGCTGCTCACGTCTATAATTTCTATCTTCTAACCATTCAACGGAAGGCCAGTGGAGTCTAGGCTGGTAGCCAGGTGGGAATTTACAGAGATACTGTGGTGGTCATGGAAGTTGGCTGCAGACTGCACAGGTGATGCATATCCCTGGAGGCTTGAAATTGATCACAACATACTACGTGGATGAGTTTAGGAAATTGTTGGCCATGATGGGAATGCCAGATGTAAGATTCATATTTTAAAAAAAATGTGATGCAGAATAAGTTATATACAGTATTTCATACAGTGTTTGCAAGTTTTATATACAGTACTGGTTTTCCTTCTTGGAAAAATCTGGTTTCATACCAGTCCTGCACACCATTACTCTCAAAGTAAAGTGCAGATGACCGAAAAGCACTTTGCAGATTTAGTTTGCCTCTTTAGAAAGAAAATATTTTATAAATATAGGAGCGAGTGTTTGTAACTTTCATCTGGTTGATTTTTGCTCTGGAAAATCTGTTTTCATACCACTCCTGCATGCCTGCAGTCTAAAAGTAAAGCAAAGATGACTGAAAAGCACTTTACAGGTTTAGTTTAAGACTTCAGAAGCAAAATGTTTTATAAATATGTGAGCAAGTGTTTGTAACTTTGCTCTGGTTTATTTTCATTGTAGAAAAAGCTGGTTTCATACCTGTCCTACATGCCAGCAGTCTGAAAATGAAGTGCAGAGGACTGAAAAGATCATTGCAGGTTTACAGTACTTGGAGAACTGCACTGAATCAACAAGTAATCTTTCCCAGTAGAAGCTGTTTTAAAATAATGGTTCACATTCTATTATTGCTCTTGGGTTACACGCTTTTCAGTTATCTTAGTGGGTGTTTCTGATTTACATGCTGCTGGTAAGAACCATTTTAGAACTGTATGATGTTGTTTATGTCCCTGTTCCACTCTTCTGTTGTTGGCACAGTGCATACCTGTTCTGTTATGGAACTCTGTGGCTGAGACAGACATAAACTGCATCATACAGTTCTAAAATGGTACTTAGCACCAGAGTGTAAATCAGAAATACCCACTGTGGTTACTGACAGGCCTGTGAAGATGCAACAATAATGGAATTGGAACCAGTATTTTTTTTAAAAAGCAGCGTCTACAGGGAAACATTACTTTTAGGTTCAGTGCAGTTCTCTTTTAAGACTTTAATAAATAAAATGTTACAGTATATAAAGTGGTTTTATTGCGATTGCACTAATGTTTTGACATTTCCAGAAAATGTTTTGTTTGATTTGTCAGACTATTTTATTAAATATTTTGTATAATATGTTGCATAATATGTTCTGTTCATTCTTCTGCAGGCATCTGAATGTCAGGTTACTTACCAAAATGCAACTGTGGAGGTGACGCCTGGAGGAGATACATGCGGACAAGCCATGACCAAGAGTTCCTTTGCATGATGGGTAGCAGGTGGGATTTCTAGCCTCCTATAGTGTCCATATTAAGGTGGACGTGGCTTTGGAAGCAGAGGCATCTTTGGAACCATGAGAATTATGTACTTTAATAATTTGGACATTTTGAACATTTTGTACTCAGTATTAATGATTTGATCCACATTGTATGGTGCAGCTGTGCCAAAGCACTTTGACGCAATGTGGTTTGATTCAAGAATGGCTGGTGCATTTGGGACCTTTGCCACATTTTACTGCAGTAAAGGTTTGGCGCAAGCTCTGTAAAATGGATCCCCCTTGGATGCAAAGTTAGACCAGGGGGAGTTGGTCTAACATGCTGTATCTGGTGCATCCAGTCCAGAATTGCGATCAGCACCAAATGTCTGCTGCACGCCCCCTGCAGCATATGTTTGGCTCATTGGGGACTTAGACACATAGAAACATAGACTTTGACAGCAGATAAGGACTGCTTGGCCCACCTAGTCTGCCCATTTTCCTATCTATAGGATAAGCTGCAGATCCTAGTTAACCAACAGCTTATTTCTTCCTACTCCCCACAAAAATTGCCTTATGTCTGTCCTATGCATTCTTGAATTCTCCCACAGTTTTAGACCCCACAACCTCCTCAGGAAGGCTGTTCCATGCATCCACCACCCACTCTGTGAAAAAATACTTCCTCATATTGCCCCTGAGCCGTCCCCTCTCTATCTTCAAATTGTGTCCCTTTGTTCTTGCACATCTCTTTTTCTGAAAGATGCTACCGTCTTGGACTTTGTTGATTTCAGTGAGGTACTTAAAAGTTTCTATCATGTCCCCCCTCTCCCTTCTTTCCTCAAGGGTATGCTTATTAAGCTCCTTTAGTCTCTCCTCATATGGCTTTTCTTGCAGACCCTGCACCATTTTAGTTACTCTCCGCCCCACTGCCTCCATCCTGTCTATGTCCTTGCGGAGATGAGGTCTCCAGAACTGGACGCAGTACTCCAGATGGGGTCTCACCAACTGTCTGTACAGAGGGATAACAACTTCCTGTTTTATGCTGATGATACCTCTCCCTATACATCCCAGTATCCCCCCAGCCCTCCCTACTGCCTTCTCACATTGCTTGCTAACCTTAAGGTCATCTGATATGATTAAAAAACTCTATTGAAATCTTCATCCACAGATTAAACAATGTAAGTTGGAAATTGATTGTGGGTTCCTTGTCTAAAATTCCATAAGTGTCAGTGTCTGACAATAAAAGCATTCTTCATTCACATTATCAATTTAGAAGGACAGCGTCTCTTCCCTTATCTGCTTCCCTGAAAATCACATTCATTAAGCCCTAGAGGCCTGATTCACAAATGGTTGCATCTGTCACAAGTCACAGAGTCAAGCCATACAAATATGAGAGTACTGGACTTCAGGAGGGCTGACTTTGGCAAGAAAGGAGAGTGCCTTAGAAAAGCACTAGCAAACAGACTAGAAGGAGGGGTGGAGCAACAATGAGGGAACATCAAAACTGCCATCACAGAGGCAACAAGCCTTTGTGTGAAGCAAATAAACAAATCAAAATGAAAGAAAAAGCCACTATGGTTCTCAAAATAGGTGACGGGGAAGGTTAGGGAGAAAAAGATAGCATTTAGGAAGTATAAGGAAACACAGAAGGAGTAGGGCAGAGAACTGTACCAGTTAAGGCAGAAGGAAGCAGTGAGGAAAGTCAGAATAATAAAGGCCCAAACTGAGGAAAAGATAGTCAAGCTGGTTAAGAAGGGAGATAAAACCTTTTATAGACACATCAGGGAGAGTAGAAAAAAAAAGGGAAGGGTAGTGAGGCTGAATAGAATGGATGGTGGGTGGGCAGAGAAGGACAGTGAAAAAACAGGGATACTCAACGAATACTTCTGCTCATTATTCACAAAAGAGGAGGAGGGGGAGGTGCCTAATCCAAATAACAGAAGCACTCTGGATAGGAGGGTCGATCCCAGTCCTTTCACAGAAGAAAGGGTTCTGAAAGAACTCCTTAAACTGAAGGTGAATAAAGCAATGGGGCCTGATGGGATTCACCCCAGAATTCTAAAAGAACTAAGGGAAGAACTAGTAACACCATTGACTACCCTTTTTAATAAATCAAGAGAGGATGGCGTGGTACCTGAGGACTGGAGGAGGGTGGATGTGATTCCCTTGCACAAATGTGGGAGCAAGACAGAGGCAGGAAACTACAGACCTGTCAGTTTGACCTCAGTGGTAGGGAAAATGATGGAATCTCTTCTGAAGGAAAGAATTTTGAGTACCTAGAAGCCAGTTGAGCACAGGACCCAAGGCAGCATGGATTCACAGCAGGAAGGTCATGTCAAACAAATCTAATTGATTTCTTTGACTGGATGACCAAAGTAGTGCACCAGGGAGGGGCTGTGGACATGGCCTACCTAGAGTTTAGCAAGGCATTTGACACAGTCCCACACGAAAGATTAATAATCAATTTAGCCAGCCTGGGAGTGGGTGCCAGGGTGGTGGCCTGGGTAAAACACTGGTTGAACAACAGGACACAGTGGGTAATAGTAAATGGAGTACACAGTGAAGAAAGGGAGGTTACTAGTGGGGTACCACAGGGTTCAGTACTGGGGCCAGTCCTTTTTAATGTCTTTATAAGTGACATTGCAGAGGGACTGGAAGGGAAGGTATGTCTCTTTGCGGATGACACAAAGATCTGCCACAGGACTGATACACAAGATGGGGTGGAAAGGATAAAAAGGGACTTGGCAAGGTTGGAGGAATGGTCAAATGTATGGCAGCTTAGATTCAATGCAAAGAAGTGCAAAGTAATGTACCTGGGAAACAAAAACCCAGGGGAAGAGTACACAGTGGGGGGGGGGGTGAGATACTGACAACAACAAAAATGGAAAGGGACCTGGGGGTAGTCATATCAGATTACCTAAATGTGGGCCAGCAAGGTGAGAAGGCAGTATGGAGGGCTGGAGGGATACTAGGATGAATAGAGAGAGGCATCACCAGTAGAAAACAGGAAGTTGTTGGTCCTCTGTACAGACAGTTGGTAAGACCACATCTGAAGTACTGTGTACAGTTCTGGAGATCCCATCTCCGCAAAGACGTAGACAGGGTGGAGGCTGTCCAGAGGAAGTCAACCAAAATGGTGCGGGGTCTGCACCAGAAGACATATGAAGAAAGACTAAAGGAGCTTAAGATGTATAGCCTCGAGGGAAAGAGAGAGATGGGGAACATGATAGAAACTTTCAAATATCTCAAGGGAATCAACAAAGTCCAAAAGGGTAGCATCTTTCAGAAAAAGAAATGTGTAAGAACAAGGGGGCACAATTTGAAGACAGAGGGGGAATGGCTCAGAGGTAATGTGTGGAAGTATTTCTTCACAGAGAGAGTTGTAGATGCATGGAACAGCCTTCCTGAGGAGGCTGTAGAGTCAAAAACAGTGGGGGAATTCAAGAATGCATGGGACAGACATAAGGCAATTCTAGTGGGGTGTAGGAGGAAGTAGGCTGTTGGTTAACAAGAATCTGTAGCTTATCCATCAGGTAGGGAAATGGGCAGACTAGGTGGGCCAAGCGGTCTTATTCTGCCATCAAATTCTATGTTTCTATGTTTATATGTCTCCTCATTTCAGGGAAGTCTGCCATCCTGAAATCTAAAACCTTCGCCTTTGTGTGACTTGATTGAGTTCCTGTTCCTATGGTAAACCACACTATGTGATGGTCACTGGATCCCAGTTGTCCTTCTACCCAGACATCTGCAAATCTGTCCCCATTGGTCAGTACTAGGTCCAGAATTACCCTGTCCCGGGGGGGGGATCAACCACTAGCTACCTGAGACTCGCCCCTTGTAGAGAATCTAAGATATCTCTACTTCGGGCTAAAGCAACTGCCTGGGTGGTCCAATCCACATATGGCATATTGAAATCACCCAACAGTAGAAGTTCACCTTTAGTTCCCATCTTGTGTACTTCATCCACCAACTCCCTATCCACTTCTTCCTCCTGTGCCGGAGGCCTGTAGATCACCCTTGTGTGCACTGCTGTGCCATTTCCAGGTTCAAGGGTGACCCACAGTGTCTCAGCCTCCCTCAGTGTACCCTGCACTTCTGTCGCCGTTATACCTTCTCTGACATACAGGGCCCCCCCCCTTACTCCCCCTATCCCTCCTGAACAGAGTATAACCTGGTACATTTATGTCCCACCCATGATTTGCAATGTACCATGTCTCTGTTATTGCTGCTATGTCCGGGTCTGCTTCTACTAATAAGACCTCCAGATCTTCAAGTCTTGGATTACAAATCTTTGAGCTGGGAGCTCATTTGCAAAGATTCCACATCAAACAGTAAGCAAACAAATAGGTACATACAGTTTACATACAAAGGTTACATAATAAATATCTTTTCAGGAAAACATTTGGTACATACAGGTGATCAGCATAGTTACTCAAGCAAGTGACATAGTTGGTTCAAGCTTGATAATTAGATACAGACATGGCTTTAGGTTGTAAATGGTTATACAGAAAATCAAGTAAGGTCGTTTCATTACTCAGGAGGCTGAGGGACCTCCAGTGGAAGGTAATAGGCAGTGTGGTGGGGGTACCAGGTAGGACCGAGGCCCATTGTCAAGGTGAGGTAGTTGGGTAGGGGTAGTAGGGGGAGAGAAAATTGTAGGAACAGAGTGGGAAGGGGATGGAGCAGGAGCAAAGAAGTGTAGATAGGGATAGGAGTGTGAAGGAGAGGGAGATAAGGAGGAGTGGGGGGATAAAGGAGAAGAGGGGTGATTATGGAGGAGAGGGTGATAAGAAGGAGAGGAAGGGTGATGGTAGACAAGGTGAGGGTGGTTAAGTGAGACTGGGGGGAGGATAGAGTAGTTGGTAGGCATCTGGGGTAGGTAATGGCATCTGGTTGGACAGAGATAATTGCTAGGGCAGATAGGTAGGTAAGAAGTGCAGGGAGATGACTGGAGATGACTGGGTAGGCCTTTGATGAAAACTTGAAACTGGGGTTATGAAGGGCAGGTGCACCTCATGCGGCTAGTAAGGTGGGTGTAGAGCATCGACTTGAACAGCCCGATTCTGGATTCAGCAATTAGTCCACTCGGAAGGGAGTTTAGCAGGTGAGGGGCTCAGTATACAAAAGACCTCTGGCCTAAGGAGGTGTAGCGGTATGGCACCTTAAAGTTGTTAGTGAGCATACCTTATGTTGGACGAGATGGTGCAGAAGGTGTAATCATGTTCTGGACCCGGGGGGGGGGGGCATGCCAAGGGTAGCCTTTTTAGCCAGGAGACTGAGCTGGTAACTAATTCTGTTATCCAGGTCAAGCCAACCAGTTTGAGAGTATATGTTATATGTGTGGGTAAGTCAACAAACACCCAGGAATAGCCTACAGGCTTTATTGAGAGTAATGGCTATTCTCTTTAAGGCTGTAGTTGAGTCCGCACTGTATATAACAAGACCGTAGTCAATCACAGAGAAAACTGAGCTTGTTAAGGCAAGTCTTAGAGCATCTTCTGTAAGGCAGTGCCTACGTCTGTACAGTTGTCCCAGCTTTCTGCTTGCTGATTTAGCAACTTAGTTGATGTGAAGGGAGTACGAAAGGGCACTGTCCAGCTTGACCCCTAGGTACTTGAAGTTATTAACCATGTCTAGGATATTGCCTTGCTTGTTGCGGATGATAGGTTTGGACGCTTTGAATCTGCTGTGTGTAGAGGCGAACAACATAGTTTTCGTTTTCTTATAATTGAGCATTAAATGCGTGCTTATGAACCAGTCCTCAGCTAATGTGAATTTATTTTGGATGCTTTGTTCTACAGCTCTAATATCCTGATGGCTGGATAAAATGACAGCATTATCCGCATATAGGAGAATGCAGTCTTGGCAGACTTGTGGGAGGCGATTTAGGAAGACACAGAACAAGAGCGGGCCTATGATGGAATCCTGTGATATCCCTGTAGTCACATTTAATGTAGTGGAAATGATGTTGCCTATTTTTACTTGTTGGACCCAATCAGAAAGGTAGCTTCTGAACCAACCCACTGATGTTTTGGATACAGTATCAGTGCTTAACTGGGCTAGCTGGAGTTCATGATTCACTGTATCAAAGGTCTTAGTGAGGTCAATGAAGGTAACCCCCACTAAGTGCCCTCGATCTAGTGAGTCATGGTGTAATAGGACTGTGGGTAAGAATAACACTGGACACAGTATATCAGGTACAACACTCCTTGGTGTGGCTTTATTTTATACAAAAATATAAAAATAATTAATAAACATAATAATATTTACAAAAGAAGAGGTGGGAAGTAATAACAAAACCTTGTCCCTTCCTGGAATTCTTTAACCTTGCAATGCTAGTCATAATATGCTTTTTACAGTTTTTAGGAATTAACACTATTCTGGTGGGCCTTTTAAGAGTACTCTACTAGTCTCTTTCTTAACTGTACCATGCACTGTGTAATATTAGTCTGTCCCACCTTGGTTCCTTCATCCCAGTACTCTTTCACAATATCTAGCTGACCTCTGGGGATTCTCCCATATAGCAAGGCAACGGGGGAGTATCTGGTGGCTGCCTGGGGAACCTTTCTGCATGCAAACAATAAGAAGGGTAGGTACTTACATAGATACATAGACAGTGTCGGCAGATAAGGGCCTATGGCCCACCTAGTCTGCCCATTTGAGCTTGTAAATTCAGCTTGTTTTCCTAGAAGTCTGTTTCCCCTTACCCCTGCCCTCTAGAATTCCTTTATGTCTATCCCATGCATTCTTAAATCCCGTGATTGTTTCAGCCCCCACCACTTCCTCTGGCAGGGTGTTCCACTTGTCCACCACCCGTTCTGTGAAGAAATTCTTTCTCATGTTTCCTCTGAATCGTCCTCCTCCAACTTCATCCCATGCCCTCTAGTCCTGAAACATCTTTTCGGCTTAAAATAGTGTTTTCTGCACCCTGTTCCTCCCTGTAAGATACTTGTATGTCTCTATCATATCCCCTCTCTCCCTCCTCTCCTCCAGGGAGTACATGTTCAGTTCCTTCAACCTGTCTTCATAGGACTTGTGATGCAACCCATGCACCATCTTTGTTGCCCTCCTCTGAACCTTCTCTACCCTATGTCCTTACGTAGGTATGGTCTCCAGAACTGTACACTGTACTCCAGGTGGGGCCTCACTAGTGTCTTGTATAGCGGAATTATGACCTCCCTTTTCCTGCTGGTGATGCCTCTGCCTATACATCCCAGCATCCTATTTGCTTTACCTGATGCCTTGTCACACTGTTTCCCTACCTTGAGGTCATCAGAGATGACAACCCCAAGATCCCTTTCCTGCTTGGTGCATGCTATATCCTCACCCCCAACTGATATATTGTGCCAGGGTTTTTGTGCCCCATATGCATTATCTTGCACTTCTTTGCATTGAATTTCAACTGCCAAACCCTTGACCATTCTTCAAGTTTCTGCAGGTCCTTCTCATTCTGTCTACACCCTCTGGTGTGTCTACTCTGTTACAGAGCTTTGTGTCATCAGCGAACAGTGAAATTCTGCCTTCTAGATCCTGTGCAATGTCACTGATGAAGATGTTGAATAGGACCGGTCCCAGCACTGATCCCTGTGGTACCCCACTGGTTACTCTTCCCTCTGTGGAGTGACAGCCATTTACCACCACCCTCTGTGTCCTGCCACCCAGCCAGTTACCTACCCACCACACTACTGTCCTGCCCACACCCATATTCCCCAGTTTGTGTAATAGTCTTCTATGTGGCACAGTGTCAAAGGCCTTGCTGAAGTCCAGATAGGCTGTGTCCACTGCCCTCCCCTGATCCACCTCCCTAGTCACCCAGTCAAAAAATTCAATGAGGTTGGTCTGACATGACCTCCCCCTGGTGAAACCATGCTGCCTTGGGTCCTGTAGTCCATTGACAACCAGATGTTCCACCAATCTCTCCTTCAGTAGTGCTTCCATGATCTTTCCCACTACCGAGGTGAGGCTGACTGGTCTGTAGTTCCCTGCTTCCTCTTTGTTCCCACTTTTGTATAAGGGGACTACATCTGCTGTCCTCCAGTCTTTGGGTACCTCCCCTGTTTCCAGTGATTGGCTGAACAGGATAGCCAGAGTTCAGCTACCACCTCTCTTAGTTCTTTAAGGACCCTGGGGTGCACCCCATCTGGCCCCATTGCTTTATCAGCTCTTATTACTTCCAGTTCCTTCAGGACCCTTTCTCGTGTAAAGGGACTTGTGTCCATTTCTGCACCATTCTCACCCCTTGTACTCCCTTCAGACCCATTACCCCCTTCTTCCTTAGTAAAGACTGAGCAGAAATACCTGTTCAATATGTCAGCTTTATTGTTGTCATCCTCCACTCGGCTCCCATCCTCCCTCTTCAGTCTCACTATCCCTCCCTTTGTCTTTCTTTTTTCACTTATGTACCTGTAAAAGGTTTTGTCCCCTTTACCCACTGATTTTGCAATGTGTTCTTCTGTCTGAGCTTTGGCTTCCCTTACTGACTTCCCTGCCTCCCTTTGTTTCTCCTGGTACTCTCCATATCCCCTTCTGCCTGTGTCTTTTGTATTGCCTGAATGCAATCTTTTGGCTTTCACTTTCTTTGCTACCTCTTTGGAAAACCATAATGGTCTCCTCTTCCTTTTCCTCTTGCTAACCTGCTTAATGCATAATTCTGTTGTTCTTATAATCCCCATTTTAAATACTGCCCACTGTTCCTCAACCCTGATTCCTGTCCCATTCCCTTAATGCCTCTTTCAAGTATCTCCCATTTTCCCAAAGTCTGCCCCCCTAAAATCCAGGATACGTGTTTTTGTGTGGTTTGGTTCTGCTCTTTCTGTGATTTCAAACCACAATGACTGGTGGTCACTGTTACCCAGGTGCTCCTCCACTGTTACCCCCATCACACTGTCCCTGTTTGTGAGCACAAGGTCCAGTATTGCCTTCTGCCGAGTTGGTTCCATGACCAGTTGCTTGAGGAAGGCACCCTGAAGGGAGTCCAGGATAAATCTGCTCCTAGTTGATGCTGCTGCTGGGATGCTCCAGTCCACGTCTGGTATAGTGAAGTCTCAACCAGTACTACCTCACCCTTGTCTGCCATCCTTTGGATGGCTAGCATCAACTCCCTATCTGTTTCTTCCTCCTGGGCTGGTGGTCTATAGACCACACCTGTGCGGATGTCTGGCCCCATTTTCCTTTCCAGCTTAACCCACAGTATCTCTCCCCCATTTTGTTCCTCCTGGATCTGTGTGGCCCTTATGTCATTTTTCACATACAGTGCCACTCCTCCTCCCTTCCTGCCTGCTCTGTCTCTTCTGAATATGTTGTAGCCAGGTATGGCCATCTCCCAGTCATGGTTATCATTACACCAGGTTTCAGTGATGGCCACAATGTCCAGGTCTGACTGTACCATGACAGCCTCCAGATCTTCCATCTTGTTGCTAAGGCTCCTGGCATTTGCACACATGGCTTTCCATGATTTGACCTCCTAGACTGCTTCACTGTTCTCTCCAGCCCTTCCTTGGTTGTCATTTATCCCTGGTTCTCCTTGCTGTTTGCCCTTCTGTTGAATTTTGCCCTTTTCTGCTTATCCACCTTTTGGACACTAATCTCCATCTTTTGCACACTGCTTTGCAGAGATAGCCACTCCTCTGGTTCACTGGTTCCACTACTAGCTGTGGGGGTGAGCAAGTAGGTACCATCCTTGCTGGCCTGCCACCCCTTTGCTAGTTTAAATGCTTGTCAATGTAGCATTTAAACTTATCATTGAGTGCTTGATTCCTCCAGGATGGATGCAGGCCGTCAGGCTTGAACAAACCTCCATCCCTCCAGGTGGGTCCCCAGTCACCAATGAATCCAAACCCTTCCTCACAGCACCAGTTCTTCAACCATGAGTTAAAGTTCCTGGTGCATGCACTCCTATGCTCTCCCTTGCCTCTCACAGGTAGTACTTCTGAGAAAGTGACAGAAGTAGCTACTTGCTTGAGACCCCTCCCCAGTTTCCTAAACTCTTCATGAACTTCCTTTGGCTCCCCATTTGCCAAGTCATTAGTACCTAGGTGGATAATGACATCCAGCTCACCCTCCCGTCTTGCCTTCCCAGTGATCCCCAGTATCTTCCTTCCATCCCTCCATGCCGTGGCACCTGGTAGGCACCTCACCTCCCTGTCCTCCCCCTCCTGTGTTCCTAGCTGGATCCCTCTTACGATGGAGTCCCCCACCAGGATTCACTTCCTCCTCCTCTGGGGTCCACTGCTTTCCCACTGAGGTCACCTCCTTGCCTAACCTCCACATCCTTTCCTTCCACTTCCCTGGGTACCTCTATTTGGTTGTCCTCATTTGCCAGTGTGGCATATGAGTTCTTGAGAGGAATAGGATCTGGGATGTGCCTCTGCCTGACTGCTCTAACCCTCCCTGAGCCCACTGTCATCCAAGTGCTCCTCGTTCTCGGCATCCTTTGAGGCAGCTGCATTGGACTGGGTGGTCCCTGGATAGGGGTGATGGTACTCCTGACCCAGTTTACTTCCGCTCTGAGTCTGGCTACCTCATCCCGCAGTCCAGAGAGATGCATGCGGATAGGGCAGCACCTCAGTGTCCAGAAGGTCTGCCTGAATATGGCTGCCCCACAGCCACTGCATTGCACCACTCCCCACATTATACTGCAATTCCACTACTTCTCTGCTACTGAAGCTCTCTTAGTTCTCTTTTTATTTATTTACAGTACTAAAAATCCTGTAACTGATCATCAGATATATATTTTTTAAGGAAAAAGAAACCAATAAATAAATAAATGAGTCAAAACACTTGTCGTGCTGAGGGTGGTCTTCTTCCCCTTATGCCCTCCTACTTCACACCTCTTACTATACCCTGTGTTTAGCTCCTGTCAATCAGATTTATCAGGGCATATAATTAGAGTTGGGGGAAGGGTGGGAGGGGGCAAATTGCAGCAATTAAAGACAGCACAGAATTACACCACCACTATGTTTTAAATTTTCAAAGGCCCAAAAACAATTATAAGTAAAGACAACACAGAAAGAAAGTATAGTGTCACTACAAGCCTACAATCTAAGTTTAAAAGAAAAATGCCAATTAACAGTTACTCTAAAGCACTGAATTGAATATGTTTCCTTCCTTCACCTTCTGGCTTCTTCTGAGAAGATGAACCTCTGTTTGCTGCTTTGATTGTGACTAAGCCCCACCTCCAGTTATCACATAGCTGAGGTCAGAGGCCAGACAATTAACACCCTTCACCCAGCTACAGGACAGTCAGACAAGCCAAGATAAAATTTGCAGCAATTAAAGACAGCACAGAATTACACCACCACTATGTTTTAAATTTTCAACAGCCCAAAAACAATTATAAGTAAAGACAACACAGAAAGAAAGTATAGTGTCACTACAAGCCTACAATCTAAGTTTAAAAGAAAAATGCCAATTAACAGTTACTCTAAAGCACTGAATTGAATATGTTTCCTTCCTTCACCTTCTGGCTTCTTCTGAGAAGATGAACCTCTGTTTGCTGCTTTAACTGTGACTAAGCCCCACCTCCAGTTATCACGTAGCTGAGGTCAGAGGCCAGACAATTAACACCCTTCACCCAGCTACAGGACAATCAGACAAGCCAAGATAAAATCTTCAGCAATTAAAGACAGCACAGAATTACACCACCACTATGTTTTAAATTTTCAACAGCCCAAAAACAATTATAAGTAAAGACAACACAGAAAGAAAGTATAGTGTCACTACAAGCCTACAATCTAAGTTTAAAAGAAAAATACCAATTACCAGTTACTCTAAAGCACTGAATTGAATATGTTTCCTTCCTTCACCTTCTGGCTTCTTCCAAGTCCCAGTCTCTCCCCTCATCATGTACAAATTTCTTTATCATCTGTTTCTAGGTTTGAGTAAACCATTCCACCAAGCCATCTGTTTGCGGGTATAGCACTTATACCCAACAAACGCTACAATTCTTTTAAGTTTCGCCTGAAAGTTACTCCCTTGATCGGTTAGGATCTCCTTGGGAACCCCTAGTTTACTGAACACCTTGATAAGTTCTTCCACTATCTTAGGGGTTTTATCAGAGCATAAGGGTATGGCTTCTGGATACCGAGTAGCATAATCACAAATAACTAAAATGTATTTATGGCCTTGGGCGCGTTTCTGTAGGGGGCCAACGATATCCATAGCCATTTGCTTGAATGGTATACCCACTACAGGTAAGGACATTAGGGGCACCTTGTCCTTTTTTGTTGTTTGGGCTACTTTCTGACACTCTGGGCAAGCTCTACACTATTTGAAGACATTATCATGAATCATGGGCCAAAAGAAAAGTTGTAAAATTCAAGACAGAGTTCAGTCTCAATCGATATGTCCTGCCCAAAGGAGGTCGTGGCCTAAATACATTAGCTGGTTTCTAAAGGGTTCAGGAACTACCAATTGTTTCAACTTCTCACCAGTACATGTATCGGTACTTACCCTATAGAGAATATTATTTTTACATTCATATTCTGGGGCCCCTGGGTTCTTTATCCAACCTATTTGCAAAAATAAGTATGCTAACGTAACATCCCTATGTTGTTCACTGGCAATATCACATTTTTGAAAGACATTATCAAATACAACAAGCGGTATTCCATTATTCTGTGCCTTTTTCTTCTCCCCTTTTGGTTAGGTGTCTTTCTTTGGGGTTGCAAATGCCTCTTCCTCAAAAGGAAAAGTATCCCCAAGGTTCTGGATTTTAGTCTGAGACCTTGTGGTAACAGCAGTAAATTGTTCTTTAGGGGTAAGTAGTTCATCAAAATACGGGAAGTCCTGACCAATAACCACTGGTACTGGTAATTTGGGTACAATCCCCACAGTCATTATGCTTTCTCTTCCCTCAATGTCTAATGGTATCTTGGTGGTAGGATACCAGTGTGTATCCCCATAGACACAAGTAACTCCTGTAAAAGCTTCTACCATGTGGTTTCTCTCTAGTACATCCGGGTGTAGTAGGGTCTGTTTGCTTCCAGTGCCTATTAATCCCATCATGTTTTTATTCTGTATTTTTACAGTTGTGGCAAAGTTACCCCAGTTCAAAAGGGCCAAATGGGTAGCCCCATTTTTCTTTTTATAACACAATTTTTCAATATGTCCTTTCCCATAGTAATATTGACGAGTGATGTCAGGATTATAAGGTCTATCCCTTCTACCTTCTGGCCTCCCTAGCTTTCTTTCTGAGAGACATGATGGAATATAAGTAGAGGTTCTTACCAGTTGCTGGGTTGGAGTGTTGGTAGGGTCCGTTGTCTTATACCCCTGTTTGGCTGGTTGCCTGGCCACCAGGAAATCCTCCACCAGTGTAACAGCCACCTTCGCTGATTCTGGGTGATGTTCCTTAATCCAGACTTGGAAGTCTGCTGGCAAAATTTGTAGGAATTGCTCCATTACCATAGATTCTATCAGGTCCAACAAGGTCTTTCCCTCTAGTTGTAATCATTTGTTGCATAACTCATTCAACCAGGTATATGTGTCTCTCGCAGTGTATTATTACCTTGATGATTTAAGGCTCTGAAGCATTGTCTGTAGGTCTCTATGCTGATATCAAACTTCTTCATGATCTTTTTCTTCACTAGATCATATCTCTGCACTTTTATGGTCCATATGGATATATGCCAACTGGGCTTGACCCATGAGATAGGGGGCCAGTCTTTCCACCCACTGTTCAGGAAGCCATCCACATGCCTTTGCTACCCTTTCAGAAGAAGTGAGATAGGCCTCTATGTCATCAGTGGCAGACATTTTCGTTATTTTTATGTCCTTGGGAGTACTCTGAACACTATCAGTGGTTCTGCTAGTCCTGATAATTTATAAGGCCCTCATCATATCCGCCCATCTCTTGTCTTGTTGCTCCTTCTCCCATTCCTGGTTGTCCTTCTCCCGACATTGTTCCAAGTCTAGTTGTTTCTTGGCCAGCCACTTCAGAAGATCCTGCATGTTCTCTGGGGGCTCCTCAACTTGAACTTCCTCCAATTTCTTGATCTCTTCTTCTTCCTCCTCTTCTTTTTTGGGTGACTCCAAGGAATGCCATTCTGGTTTGGTCCTTGGCTTCCTCTCAAATTCCAGTCCTGGGAGTAGTTGTTCACCTGTTGCCTCTGTCATTGCTCTGGTCAGAGTGGGGCATACAGGGGTCATCATAATTAAGTACCACTGTGCCACCAGTTACCCTGGGGTATCAGGTCTGATACCTACTGGAATCCACCCTCTGGGTTTAGGACTTCCAATAAATCCCACTGCTGACATCAAATGTAATAGGACTGTGGGTAAGGATAACACTGGACACAGTATATCAGGTACAACACACCTCGGTGTGGCTTTATTTTATACAAAAGTATAAAAATAATAAACATAATAATATTTCCAAAACAAATAAATAAAAATAATAGCACAGGGTTATTTCCTTTAAGTAGATTCACCTTCCTTCAGGATTCAAAGACAGTTCAAACAGTCAATTCAGCTTTTCCTGCTGTGTTGCTACCAGTACCTATCCAGGTACAGGACCATCCTCTTGTCTTACTTCAGACAAATGAGACCAGCTTCTCAGCTCATCTGCCTGTACATGGGTTTGGGGGTTTATAGCACCCTCCCACTTAATTTTAGGCCCACCCACAAAAGGCAATTAAACAGTTTGTCTCTCTAGAGGCTCACAACTAGGCCTATACAAAAATAAATAGTTGTTTCTAAACCTGGATGATAGAGAGCTTTCTAACAATATAAACTAAATAAGGAGGCAGTATAGCACAGCTGTTTAAGGCTCTGAGCTGCAAACCTGGAGACCTGGGTTTGAATCCCACCACCCCAACTTGCATATTGTGTGACCCTGAGCAAGTCACTTAACTTTCTTGTGCTCCCAGGTCACACCTGTGAACAAGCTTTCAGCTTAGTGTGTCTCTCCTGGTTAAAAAAAAAATTAATACAAATAACCATTTCTCTGGCCATTGTTATTACCATTTTAAACATAAGGGTCCATTATGTAAGTAAACTCCTCCCACTGGTCAGCATGGTTATGCAACAATTCATTATAGATATAGGCACTAGGGGCTACTATCTTCCTATCTACATGTCTGGACATGCCGTTCCATGTCTGAATATGTTGTTTCAGGGGACTTCTTAGTTCAGTCCTTATTTATTAACTCAAGAAAATTTTTTTGCTTATTATTATTTCTGCTCCCGTGGCTCTAGTCAGCTGAACCATCCTGACCAACCCCCCAGCCCACACACCTGACATCAGGCCTCCTCCTCATTTCCCCCATGGCTTAACCCCCACATGGCGGGGTGGTGAGGAGCCTCTCCCCCTTTGCCCTACTCACCGGAATGTATCCAGATGAGGAGGTGCCAGTCGGGGGTCAGGACACGGAGGTCAGAATCTCACACTGCCTGACTGGGGCAATTTTTCCACTTTTTCATCCCTTGGGGGATGAGGCATGCAATGACTCTGACGGAGGGATCACACAAGTGTCTGCACACGCTCTCTCCAGGCATCTGCCCCATCTCCACTCCTCTTTCTGCAACATCAGTGCACTACCCCCCAGCCTCCACTAGGGGCCAGACAGGGACAGACTACTGATGTCCCCCCTCTCCAGAGAAGGAGAGCAGTCCCTTGGATGCTTGATCCTTCTACTCCACTGCTAACCCCTGGTGGCCCATGCTCATTCCTGAACATGGGTCACCAGCATGACATGCGGTAAGGCATTCAGTACCTTATCCCTCAGTGCCACTAGGCTGGACATCCCAAGAACATTTTAAATGCACATATGCATTTTATATTGTTCCAAATGCACTTTAAAAAGTTCCAAATGCACTTTTATTCATTCACAGGTATTTTATGCCCTAGAAGAACCTTAATAATTTTGTTGCCAGCTGACACGCTGGACTTGAACATGGTGCTACATGAGAATGTTGGTGAGGGACTGATTAATTAAATAGGAAAAATAATGTAGTAGGAAAAAGGTATATAAAGAAAGAAAAAGACTGATGTAGATGGCCAACCTATGTCAGGGCTAAAAAAAGGCAAAGGATAAGGTAAAGAAGTACTGTTGCACAACAGATTTATAGTAGGAAGAAAAAGATGATAGAATAGACATCCCTCCACTGGGGTACAAGGCCTGGTAGAATGCAGTTCTGCCACACATGGATGAACCCCATGAACTCCACCAGTGCGGTCTTGGTGCTATGTCATTTCCTGAAATCATGTTGCTCACTACATTGGAGTTGATATTTATCTAGGTGATTGACTAACTGATCGTAAGCTATTCTTTCTAATGCCTCGGAGATCAGGGGAAGTATGGATATTGGCCGGTAATTTGAGTGGAGTGTCTTGTCACCATTTTTTAAGAATGGGGTGACCACAACAGATTTCCAGAGTTTGGGAAATTGGCCAACTGTTAAGGAGAGATTAATTATTTTTGTGAGGGGGCCAATATTTTGTCTATGGTAAAGGAAATAAGCCTGAGGTCAAGGCCATCCCTACTGTGCCTGGAGTTACCAATCGCTTTTAGCAAGTATTTTTTTGGCTTTAACTTTAGAGATGATACCAAGGTAGAAAGGTGGGGTGTTGTTGGAGGCAGGATGGTCTGACGAAGTATGCTGATCTGGGCTGAGGGGGCAAGCATAGTCTGGGGGGAGGACTCCGCTAAGATTGGAGCAGGCCTTGTTAAATGTATCAGCAATAGTCTTTAGTTCCCAGGATAGTCCACCATTAATGTTAATTAGGGTAGGTGGTTATTAATTGGGGGTCCCCGTGAAGGCTTTGATATTTGCCCAGAATTTGCGGCCTTTGCCCCAAGAGTTGTCAAGCTCTGCCCTGAAGTTTTTCCATTCCGCCTGGTGAATGGCCTCAGTGCATTGGTTTTGAGCATTTTTGTACTTTTGGGTATCACTTGAGGATCCTGCACTTTTTGCCTTATGCCAGAGATTAGTTGGTTAGTTTAGTTTATTGTTTGACAAAAATAAAATTTGTCTTTGCAAATAGTACAGCATACATTACAAAACACAAATATTAATAAAAAAGAAAAAATATATATAATTCTAATAGTTCCCTTAAATAGTAATAAATATGTATAATTACTTACAATCATAAGTACATCTCTATATTTTACCACGTTTCTGTTTCCTCTCTATGATCCTACATAATTTAGCCACTTTCTGCAGCCACAAAACATTGTGTGATTTTAACATACAATTAAATTGGTAGCTGGGTTCCATATCTAGTGCCTTTAAAATAACACTCAGTATCTGATTCCTTTCATAATTGTACAATGGACATAAAATGAGCAAATGTACTGGGTTGTCATAACCAATGTTACAGGCAGATAGATTTAATTCTTTATCTTTATAAAAAACATTTTAAGAGTCTGGCTATTTATATATCCAAATATTGCTTGGAAAGAACCTTCCTATTTTTGGGGTCTGATATCTGAGATAGATAATACTCAAACCCCAGGGATCTTTTCTTATTTACTCTTAGCCAGAAGCTAAGTTTATAATTTTGTACCAATTGTACTTCTAATTCAAAATTTATATCCCAAATTCTTGTTCTTATTTGATCCTCTATAATTTTTATTGGTACCTTAGTACATTCGGTGATGCAATCCAGTAATCCATATGGTCTAATTAAATTTTCCACAGTGTGCAAGCTAGGAAATGTAAAACCTTTCTCCTTATAATTCAAAGATTCTTCTAACACTATTCTAGGTATTCATTTATCATGCATATTATAAACCTTCAGGCAATATGGGCATAGTCTTTGTTCTATACATTGCTTTATTGTTGGTTGCCCCAGCTCTAATCTGACTAAACTGGATGATTCTCCCTCAGGAAGCCCTAATAACCTTTCATAGGATTTATTCATAATAACCTCTAAACTTTGTATTTTGGTGTATCCCCATATTTCTGCTCCATATAACAACTGTGATTTTAATTTCACATGTATTACTCCTAGACAGCCTTTCACAGATTACCTTCCATGTTTATATGAAATGTTTCTACTGCTGGGTAAAAGCTTTTAATTTTGTTCTTTATGGATTTAATATGCTCTTGCCATTTCAGATTGAAACTAAAAACTATTCCCAAATAATTGAATGTTTTTACTAATTCTATTTTTTGGTTATTATATTTTAATGTGCATACCTTCCCCCTATGGACCAGTTGTTTGTTAAAAATCATGTATTTTGTCTTTTGTAAATTAATTTCAAGGGATACATTCCTGCAGCTTTCATATATTTTATTCACACTTCTTTGTATTCCCAAGGAACTAGTTGAAATAAGGACCACATCATCTGCATAAGCCAGATATTGGCATGGCCTAGAGCCCAATCTAGGCATGCGCAGCTCGGGATCATGCATACCTTCCAGTATCCTATTCAAAAATATAGTAAACAAAATTGGAGAGAGGACACAGCCTTGCCTCAGGCCTACATTTGTTGGAAATGTTCTTGTTTTATCACCTTCCTTATTATATCTTACTATTGTATGGTTATTATTATACAAAGATTTAAAGATATTAATCATTATAGGATCCATTCCATACTCATCCAAAACTTCCAATAATTGTTTTTCTATTTACCCTATCAAAAGCCACTTTTAAATCTATGAATACACAAAATAAAAGTTTTTTAATATAGGTGTATTTATAAATTAAATGAGTCAAAACAAAACATTGGTCTATACTTGAATGTTTGGGCATAAAATCTGCTTGAGCTTCATCTATTAGATCTTTCTTATTTATCCAATTCATTACTCTCTCCTGTAGAATTTTTGTCAAAATTTTTTGGGAAGTAGCCAATAAACTTATTGGCCGATAATTACCTGGGTCCAACCTATCGCCCTTTTTATAAATTGGTATAATAATATTATTCTTCCATGAGTGCAGTATAGTGCCCATTTGCAATATACAATTATACACTATTTTTAACAATGGGGTCCACAACTCTGGATCATCTTTAAATATATCCTGAGGAACTCCATCAAGACCTGGAGCCTTATGATGTTTTAATAGTTGTATTACTTGTTTTATCTCTATTTCTATAAATGTATCTTTTGATGTGATCCATTCCAGCTTCTCCTGTATTGTACTTGTATCAAAAAAAATTTTTTTATAATATGTCTCCCAGGTTTTGGAATCAATAGAGTTTTCTATTTCCTTTGTTTATTGTTCCTAACCACATGTAACCAACCTCCAAAACTTTATATTATTTTTTTTCCCTAACAGATTTTTCAAATTCCACCCACAGGTTAATTGGTACTTATCTTTCTTTAATTTCAATAATTTTTTATAATCTTTTCTCATCTTATTATGTTTTTTTCTCTCCCCTTTATTATGGTTCTTTTGTAAACCTCTAACCATTTTATTTATCCCTTGTTTAATTATTTTACATTCTTTATTGCACCATTTACTTCCCTTTTTAATTTTACTTTCCATTACCTGAACTAAAGTTTGGAAATACTAAGCATTATTGATTCAAAAACCTCACTATTACTACCCTTTTTCTTGTTATTAATACAATTTATCATTTCTTCTCTAATCCCTAGATCATATAGGATCTGTATAGATTTGTAATTTTCTATCAAGTCCCATTTGACTCCTTTTTTCACTCATATTAATTATATATTATTTTTGTTATTCTCATTAAATACCCTTATATTCATATTAAGTTCTAATGGGCAATGTTCACTTTCAGCCATACTTACAATTTGCATATTTATTATTAAATGTATAATATTTACAGTGCACCAACATGATCTATTATGGATGCACCCCTTGGGCCCATGTAAGTATAGGCCCCATTTGGATCACTATTTGTTCTTCCTTTAATAAGTAGCATAGCATTATTGTCCATCTCTCTCATAAGCTGTTTCCCCTCTTTCACATATCTTTAAATCTGCTGTTCACCATTCCATCCTGAGATGTATTATGTCCCAAGCTGCACAGGCCCAGAGTATTTCCTCAGAGGGCTCCAGGCCACAACCCACCCTAGCATTTAAATCCCCTATCAAAACAATTCCACTGTGTGGTTCTCCTGAGATATACTGTTCGATTAAGTTTCCTAATTTCTTTACTTCATCCTCACCAACACACTGCAATTTGATCCTATACTTATACAGTTATAATATATATATATATATATATATATATATATATATAATCCTTTGTTGTCATTCTAACTACTAGAATGTGGTCTGTCCCTGTATCCATTTCTTTATAATCAACTTGCTTTATTATCCTACACCATAAAATCAATCCACCAGATAATTTACCATATCTTCTGTTACTTCTATCATTCTTATACAAACTATTGTATCCATTTATAAAAAAATCTTGATTTACTCAGATTTCCTGTATACAGATGTAATCAAATCTAGTTACATATTCCAAAAATGAGGGGTCTGCCAATCTCTCCCTTAATCCTATGGCATTCCATGATAACAAATCATTACTCTGAAGCTGTTCTGTTTTAGGGTCATTAGTTCTGCCTCTCTGACTCTGTCAATCATTTATTTCTTGCAGCACTTGATATCTATTTGCTGTCTTTACTAAACTTGTCCAAGTCATACTATATATTTCCTTCTGACTAGTTTTTAGTGTGACTATTTCTTCCCCATTCATGTATATGTCAAACCTATCCAGCTTCACTGCATAAGACATAACACTTAAGTAATCTTGCAAATTTGTTGACCAAATGATCACTCGTCCATCCTTCTCCCATCTCCTTACTTTTGTAACCATTTACAAATCTTTGCCTTTAAGTAGATTTTGTAATAAATCTACTATTTTTGTTCTGATGTTATATTTTGTTTCATTTAAAAAGTTTCCTACTCCATATAAAGATATCATATATTGTTTTTCTATATTTTTGTTTAATATAAGTTCCTCATTGTATTCAGGAAAAAGAGTTCTTATGTTCTTGACACTCTCCATCCCAAATCCTAAATCCTTTAATTTCTGTTTCTGATTTTCAATCACTTTTAGAATGTAATATTGGTCTGATAATAATAATACCATATCCAAATTCTCAATTGGTCTTATAATATTCAGTTTATCCAACATGCTATCCTTTCTTTCATTTTTTATAAAGAATAGTTCCTAAAAACTGTTGTAAGTATACATTCAGTTTAATTTCTGTTTCATCTGGCATGATATTAGCCTTATAAATTGGCAACACACAATCTGTATCTAATGTCCTTTTTAATAATGCTCCATGTTTACTCTCTTGTTCCTTTTCTGTTTGGAAACTAGATACTTTATTTTGCAATCCTCCCTTTCTTTCTTGGTCAAGCACTATTTCCTCCGTAGAGTCATCCTCTTTTTTATCATCTTGTTTAATATTCTTACATATTTCTTCATTCTGCTTCCTTTCTTGTTTCTTTTTTTATTTTTCTCCACCTTGTTGTTAATTCCATCACCTTATCTACATAAGTACTTGATATTTCTTGATCTTCCCTTTTTATGGTTTATTTTGTTGACTTTATCTACTTCTCCTCCTTTATTTCCTTCACTTTTGTTCAATCCTTTCCTTTTTTCCTTATTAACTTGTTTTTCCAATCCATCTTTCAATTTAAACTCAATTTCTTTCCCTTCTACTTTATTTCATTATTTTTATGATCCATTTTCTGACCTTTCCCTTTTACTTCTAAATCACTTTTTGAATCATTTGCCCAAAATGGGGACTCCACAGATGTTTCGTTCTCATTTTGAAAAAAGTTGTTTCTCATCGCTCTCCTCTTAATTAACAATTCCTTTTCATTTTTTTTCCTGTTCCAGTTTTACTTCACTTTCTTCTATCATTTCTTCTATATTCTCCCCTGTTGTATTTGAGAGTTCTAAAATATTCAGTTTATTTTTACTATGCCCATGAATACTGTGATTCCCATGGGAACCATTCTGTTTTTCTTTCATTTTCTGTTGTTGCTTAATTCCCTTTTCCCATAAATGAAATGAAACTTTATTTATATGGCACCTTTCTTAAACCAAGGTGCCTTACAATAATTTAAAACAATAAACAATAAACACAGGTCATACATGATATATACTATACTACTACACTAAAACTGGATTTCTTGCTTGTAATTCCATTATTACACTATTCTGGTCATTGTAATCATCAGGCAACATCGCTAATTAAGATCCAATTCCTGTAGTAATATTATTTCTCTTTTCTGACCCATAAGTTTTGGGCGTTGAGAAGGAATATGGGTAGGATATAAAAGTTACCTTCCCCCTTTTCCCTTCCTTTTTTGTAGTTGTTAAATAGTCCCTTCCTGATCTGTCTTGTTTATTCATTATCCAATCTAAATTGTTTTTATTTTCAATACATATCCCTTTTAAAAAGGATAGATCTTTTTTAAGTATTATTAGTTGTTCATATATCATAGCATTAGCCAGCAAATGGTCTCTTAATGCATTTATGCATTCTCTTGTTAATGTCTCTAATGGAGGGGATGCTATATCAATAGGACTCATTAATGGTGTACTGTTTCTCAATGATTTTCCAATTCAGTGTAATCAGCTTCCATCGTATCCTTTATGTCATAAGCTTGTTCTAGATTAGACTGTATGTCAAGAGCAAGGCCCACAGCATTCTTATCTTTCCTCAATTGTTGCATTTCTTTAATCATTTGTTCAAATCTGTTATTGGTTTTGTTTCTTTTATACTTTCTATTGTTCTGATTACTTCCAGATTGACCACCCCAATAGACTATTATCATCAAAAGTAGGATGATTTATCCCCTTTTCTTTGTAATTTCCTATAACCATTGCAGCATTTGGAGAGCTGAAATCTGAGATTTTAACAAAATCCTTTTGTTCTGATCTCCTCCTATTCTCCTGTAATTCTTTCTTACTTTGTTTCCCAAAACCCTCCCATATAGATGGTTGGATTAATTTTGGTCTCAGACTCTTTCTGTTGATTACTTCATCAGATACTTTAAATGATATTTCAGCACTCTCAAACCCTGTCATGGTTTTATTGGATTCTCCCTTAACAAATGTTTCCACTAAATTTTCCAATAAACTGTCATCTTGTTGATTAGTTTCCATTATGTCAATGTCCTCTATCTCTTCCCCCTCTTAAATCCTCCCTTTTTATGTTTCATTTTCTGTAGTTTTGTTTTAATACATTTATTCATGTCTTCCCCTAGCAGAACACTTTTACTACTTCTAGTTTGTACAGGCATAACTAGGAAACAGATATAAACAGGTATAAATAGACAGCTATTAAAAACTATTAACTGTTCAATCTATACAAATTCTCTTCAGCTTAAGAGGCTATAATCTAATAGTTTAATACCCAGGAGTATAACTAATATTAATTAACTGGAGTGAATATCCAGACAAAATGTCCAGTCTATTAATTAGTCTACTGCTTAAAAGTCAATCACATAATCAAACTAGAGGATTAAAATACCATTAGATTACTTTTAAGACACCAGTAGAGCACTAATTAAACTAATGTCCTATTAAGTTAATAACTGTCTAGCACAAACTGACACCACTGATTCAAAGAGGTGGTTAAAAAGAGCTCATCCTATATATAATTTATTACAAAGACATATGTTAAATCTACATAGAAACATAGAAACTGATGGCAGATAAGGACTGCAAGACCCATCCAGTCTGACCATTTCTTTTTCTACCTTATGAATGTGCCATTGACCTTTGCTCTGTCAATGGCATATCTAGTATACTCATCTGTATTGCTCTCTTATGCCTATCCCATGCCTGCTTGAAGCCCTGCACTGTATTCATATCCACCACTTCTTGAGGTAGGCCGTTCCATGCATCCACCACACTTTCTGTGAAAAAGAACTTCCTCACATTACCCCTTAATCAGCCTCCCTCTAGTCTCATGCTGTGTCCTCTTGTCCTGCTATTTTTCTTTTACCTTGTTAATGCCCTTAAGGTGTTTGAATGTTTCGATCATATCACCTCTCTCCCTCCTTTGCTCTAGGGTATACTTATTGAGCTCTGTTAATCTGTCCTCATATGTTTTCTGATGTAGGCCTTGCATCATTTTGGTTGCCCTTCTCTGGACTGCCTCAATTTGGTTAATGTCCTTGTGAAGGTATGGCCTCCAGTACTACAAACAGTACTCCAGATGGGGCCTAACCAGTGTCTTGTAAAGCGGGATTATTACCTCCATCTTACAACTTGTAATACCACTACTAATACACCCCAACATCCCGCTAGCCTTACCTTCTGCTTTAGTGGTCTGCTTGGATGATTTCAGGTTATCAGTGATGATGATGCTCAAGTCTCTTTCTTCCCTTGTGACTGCCAGCAACTCCCCTCCCAGCCTTTAGGTGGCTTCAGGGTTTCTCTTCCCTATGCACATGATCTTACACTTCTTTGTGTTAAATCTCAGTTGCCACTCTTTTGCTAGTTTATTCACGTCTCTTCTCATTCTGCCCACCCCATCTGGATCACCTACTCTGTTGCAGATCTTGGTGTCATCTGCAAACAGACGAACCTTACCCTCCAGTCCATCTGCAATGTCACTGATGAAGATATTGAAGAGTACTGGCCCAGGACTTATCCCTGAGGTACCCCACTTGTGACTTGCATCTCTGCTGACTATATACCATTTACCACCACTCTCTGTTTTCTGCCTGCCAACCAGTTTGCCACCCAGTTGACAGATGTCTGACCCACCCCAAGCCTACCCAGCTTATTAATCAATCTTCTATGTGGAATAGTATTGAAAACTTAGCTGAAGACAAGGTAGGCAACGTCAACTGCACCCCCTTGGTCCACCACTCTGGTTACCCAGTCAAAGAAATCTATGAGATTAGTTTGACAGGATCTTCCTTTTGTAAACCCAAGCTGTCTTGGATCCTGTGCTCCTATGGATTCCAAGTGTTGCACAATCCTTTCCTTAAGGAGTACCTCCATAATCTTTCCCACTACTGAGGTAAGACTGACTGGTCTGTAGTTACCTGCCTCCTCCCTGCTACCACTCTTGTGGAGTGGTATCACATGTGCCCTTCTCCAGTCTTCTGGGACCTCTTCTGTGCTCAGAGACTCACTAAACAGTTCTGATAATGGCTCTGCTAGTTCCACCCTTAGCTCCTTAAGTACCCTGGGATGTATGCCATCAGGTCCCATTGCCTTGTCCACCCTGAGCTTTTTGAGCTTTTGTAGGACTCTTTCTTTTGTGAAGGGACTAGTGCACACCTCCCTCCCCATTGTGTTCATGGTACTGAGCTGTGGGTCCTGCCCTACTTTCTCATCAGTAAATACTTAGCAGAAGCATCTATTTAGGATAGATGCTATTACATGGTCCTCCTCCACACATGCCCCCTTATCCCCTTTGATCTTAGCAATACCCCCTCTGGACTTTCTCCATTCACTAATGTATCTATAGAAAGTCTTGTCACCTTATTTTACTGTTTGTGCTAGTGTTTCTTTGGTTTGGGCCTTTGCCTGTCTTACTGCCTTCCCTGATTCCCTCAGGGAAGTTTGGAATGCCTCCCTATCTTCATCCTGCTGCATTCCCTTATATTTGCTGAAGGCCAGCCTTTTGGCTCTGACCTTTTCTGCTACTGCTTTTTAGAACCAAAGTGGTTTCCTTCTTCTTCTGCACTTACTTTTCTCTCTTACACAATGGGATGTTGCTTCAAGTATTGCATCCTTAATGCTTACCCACTTTGCCTGTACCCCCTCACCTGTATTTCTTTTTGCCAGGGCTAGCTTAACTCTGTTGGCCATCTCATCAAAGTCAGCTCCTCTGAAGTCCCATATTTGTGCCTTGGAATGGGATGATTTAGTTCTAGTGGCCAAATTGAACCATACCATGTGATGGTCACTGGCCCCCAGGTGACCTTCTACCTGGAGATCTGTGATCCTTTCCCTGTTTGTCAGTACTATATCTAGGATAGCCCATAGCCCTGTCTCTTGTGGGTTGTTGTACCAGTTGTCTTGAGGCCATCCCCTGCAGAGAATCCACCATGTGTCTAGTTCTGGCAGATGTTCCTGCTGGTATTGACCAATCTGTATCTGGCATGTTGAAGTCTCCCATTAGCAGAACCTTCCCTTTAGCTGTCATGTTCAAAAGTTGTTTTCTCACAATTCTTCCAGTCCTTTAATATAGAGAAGAAGGGTAAAAAGTTCTAACTTCCTTCTGTATGTCTGTTTTAGTCTCTCCATACACATCACTTCCAGGTGAAAACTTCCTGCTTTTAGGCAATGAGTTCTTGCTTTCATAAACAGCAAGGGTTCTCCCATCTCACATCTCATCTGAGTTTCTCCAGTCTCGAAGGGAAAAATAGGTCTCACGGGGATATTTTCTTTCCTGTACCACTATTACATCCTTCCCTCTATTCCTTTCAATTCGTTGCATGAAAAAAAATAGTAATAAAAAGAGACTAATAACACAATCAAATTGTATTCTTATTCACTTTCCTTAACTGGTAATTTCTAATTTCTGATTTCTAATCTTTAGCTTTGCATATAACTTTAAACTCTATTTTATTATAAAATATATAAAATTCCAACATATTTTAAAAAGTGGAAACTTCAAAACTTTTCATAACTTCAGAACAAAATAACCCCCATAAACCCCCCCTTATTTACTATTTACTTACTTTTCCTTCCTGGTTTATCTATATAAAAAAACTGTCTGGAGTCCTTAATTCTTGCAAATGCTGACTTTAACTTGCTATCGCAGCAACCGTTAGACTCGGGCCTTTATATTGAATAAGTAGTCTCAGGTTCTAATCCCAGGTTCTAATGGTAAGCCACAATGCAAAATAAGCCAGTAGGCAAGTGGGCAATAGCAGCATCAACTTCTGGAATCGAAATTTTTAACATTCAGCGCTTACTATATGAAAAAAGTCAGGCAGATCTCTACAAACTCTCTGAAAGCACTCTAGTTCCTTCCTTCTTCCACTGCTATGAGCTGGATGTGAACTGAGAGTGGGTCTGGCACATGCTCCTTATAGGGCTAAAATCACTGGACCCCTTTTAACTTATCAGCGAGAGACTTCCATTCCAGGAAGTACTCAATCTAAAACTCTCTTTTTATAAAAGTAAAATAAAATAATATAAATAAATCTACAAAGAGCAGTCAAGAACATTCAGTCACCTTCTGATGCATCTATCTAAGGACTCAAGAAGCTTTACAGTGCTATGTCTTGCACTCACTCACCAACTCACCAGTCCGAATCCCCATACAGAGCACAGCAAGGCGAAAAGTACATCAACCGATACAAGTACTTAATCTATTTTTGAATATGAACAGACTTATTTATAGTGAAAAAAAATATCCTTGACTACATGTGGCTATCTGTGGCTATATTGTATCAAACAAAGCATTAAAAAAAGTTTTCTAAGCTTTTAAGCTTTTATCATTGCAGCTCCATCTAGACGGGGAATGCAAAAGCAGGCTGATAGGCCCCTGTGGGCTTTACTGGAACTTCCTCCTAGCAGGAAGGCTGCTTCCACAGCTAACACTCCACTCCCACCAGGGAGGTGTCCAGAGGCCAAGCTTTCTCCTGAAATTAACCTTTCTCATTCTTAATCCTTCTTTTCACTGTGTGGGTGCCAAAGTCAGTCTGGAAAGAGCAGCAGCAGAATACTTTCCTTTTAATGTGGCAACGAAGGCATACCTGTTAAAAAAAAAAGTGAATGTTTGCTTGGGGGGATACTTGGATGTATAGGGCGAGGCATCACCAGCAGAAAACAGAAAGTTGTTATCTCTCTGTACAGACAGTTGGTGAGACCCCATCTGGAGTATTGCGTCCAGCCCTGGAAACCCTATCTCTGCAAGAACATAGACAGGATGGAGACAGTCCAGAGGAGGGCAACTAAAATGGTGCAGGGTCTGCAAGAGAAGCCATATGAGGAGAGACTAAAGGAGTTTAATATGTATACCCTCGAGGAAAGAAGGGAGAGGGAGGACATGATAGAAATGTTTAAGTACCTCAGCAGAATCAACAAAGTCCAAGAGGGTAAAATCTTTCAGAAAAAGAGATGTGCAAGAACAAGGGAACACAGTTTGAAGACAGAGGGGGGATGGCTCAGGGGCAATATGAGGAAGTATTTTTTCACAGAGAGGGTGGTGGATGCATGGAATAGCCTTCCTGAGGAGGTTGTGGGGTCTAAAACTGTGGGACAATTCAAGAATGCATGGGACAGACATAAGGCAATTCTTGTGGGGGGGTAGGAAGAAATAGGTTGTTGGTTAACTAGGATCTGCAGCTTATCCTGTAGGTAGGGGAAATGGGCAGACTAGGTGGGCCAAACAGTCCTTATCTGCCGTCAAAGTCTATGTTTCATTGTTCTGTGTTTCTACTCCTGCTGCAACTGTTCTCCCCATGGTTCAGCGTCAGCATCCACACTTTTTTGGGTCCTCTTTCTCTGCACCCCTAATAGAGTCCAAACCTTACTAGTCAAGTCAAGTCAAGTCAAGTCAAATTTATTGTTCTTCCAATAAATTAGAAAAATTTCTGGACATTACAATTTTTAAATTTAAAAATACAAAATGTGAAATAAATTAAAAATATGATTAAACAGACTCCTTATCTCATTAGAAAAACTCTCAAAAGAAAGTATACTGGTTAAAATTCTTCAGATTGTATAAAAAACAATTCATTTATCTCTGAGCCACTTTCGGTATGCTTTTTTCTTAACACTTATTACAGACATTATAAAATTCCCTACCAGTATTGCATCTTGAACAGTCATTTGGTGCATCGATATGAATATCACATCATATGTTAAATTTGCATATTTACTAAGAATTTTCCCCAAATATTTAAAATGAATGTAATTAAATAAAGGGCATTGAATTAATACATGCTTTAATGATTCAGTGAATCCTCTATTGCAAGGACAATTATCCTGAGTTGATTCATTTAATTTTAATTTATTAAAGTAAATGTATTTTGATGTAATAAGTTCAAATCTACGCCAGGTTATTGCTTTCGTATGTATGGTGATAAAGGAAGTCGTAAGTATTCTTCCATGTTGGAATCAATTTTGTTTTGAGCAAACCACAGGGCTTGTCTTTGGCTCCTTACTTGATTCATCTGAATTTGTGTGGCTTTTGTAGAAATTTTTTTTTTTAAATTAACCTTATAGCTTTCATGTATTTTTATTTCTGCTTGCCAATCATTCCATAGGTGAGTTGACTCTATACTGTGTAATATTTGAAAAAGGGATTTTAACCATAGATAGGTAAAACCTTCTTTATGCCAGGATTCCTTTTCCATTATACAGTTCAAGGGCATAACATTATTTATATTATTTATTGATCTCAACCAATATGTGACTATCCTTAGGTTAATAAGGAAATCAAAGGTAATCTACCTAATTCTGTTCTAACTATTGATCCAGCCATTGAAGTGGGAACTTGTAAAATATATTTATAATAATATAAAGAGGGTTTCCAGTTGTGGATAATGATTATATCCCCAGATTTCCACTCTACATAATAGCAGTGGGGTAATTTTTGCCTCCCCTGCTTTAATAGCAGGTATTACCGTAAAACCTCCATATTTAAGGTTAAATCTTTGCAGTGCTTTTGCTGCATACTTTGCCTTATTAATCTGTTCCTTAATATGATGTGCCCAGAAGTTTCTAGAGTGTAATGTTATACCAAGGTATTTTTCCAAAGATCATTATTTTTGTTTTGCCTAGGTTTATTCTCAATTCCAATTCTTTACATTTATTCACAAGATATTTAAATTTTAATTCTAGTCCTTTAGGGGTCAGTGATAGTAGAATTAGATCATCTGCATATGCTAGGTTGTGTATGTATTGATCGTTTATATTTGGAGAGTCCCACTGATCATTTAAGTCATAATCTAATAAGGTATCTATATAGATGTTGAATAATAGGGGAGCTAGTAAACATCCCTGTTTGATACCTTTAGAGGTTGGGAAATATTCTGTGATATTTCCTCTTTGATCAAATCTCACTGCTGTATAAGTATTATTATAAAGTAAAACCATAGGGAGGAGTAAAGATGAAGGGAGGCCTTGAATCCTAAAAATTTCCCATAAAGTCTGTCTTACTAATGAATCGAACACAGCGGAGAAATCAACAAATAAAACATAAAGTCTCATTTTCCTAAATAATATGTATTTCTCTAGGAGATGGAATAATACAAAAACATTATCTGTTGTGGAAAATCCATGACGAAATCCAGCTTGAAATTTTGAAAGAGGGCTATTAGTATCTATCCAGATTTGTAGTTTGTTTAACAATATACAAGAGAATATTTTCCCTGCAATGTCTAGTAAACTTATTGGGAGGTAATTACTTGGTTTGTATAACGAACCTTTTTTATGAATAGGTATTATTATGTTTTTTTGCCATGACGATGGTATTGTACATTCTTTTAAACAAATATTGAATACGTTGAGTAAAAAAGGAATCCAAAAATTGAGATTTTCTTTATAAATCTCGGCTGGGATTTTATCTGGGCCTGGAGCTTTATTATTTGTTAATTTTAAGATTGCCATTTGAACATCATCAGAACCTTACTAAGTATCTGTAGTGTTACAGGCAGTAAGTATATTCAGCAGTGACTCTGCATGCAGCCCCACGCCTGGCAGCAAATTCCTGAGATTATACCAAGCATGGAGTTGGGCAATGAGGGATGGCATTATCCAGGATTTATGTGATCCACTGACCTTTCTTTTGGTGATTGGGGTGAAGATATCACAGGCTACATTGCATGTCTTAATGAACAGATCCAAAGCAGCATCGAAAGGTCTGGGATTTTATTCCCCAGGCTGTGGGCATTAGTTACCATGGCCTTCTGGAGTAATGGTGAATCAATAGTAGGGTCTTACTTGAGGTTGTCAACCCTAATTCCCACCTCTCTCCCAAGCCCATAGCCTCCTGTCTGAAGAAGAAGAAGACTCAGCTCCAACCTAGTGCCTCATACTGGTACGGTAAGGCCAACATAATCTGTTGGAGATTTCTTCACATAGGGCCCAACATCACATTTGTCCTCGTATGATACAAGGTAGGGATGGGCATTAAGGTTGACAATCCCAAGTAAGACCACACCACAGATTCGCCAATACTCTAGAGACCCAAATCCCTAAAGTTTTTCATTTCCCTTCTTTGTGCACTTCATGTTCTACAACCATAATGTCTGCAATAATGTAGTTTTTTGCAATGAAATTCACTTCTTTTTCTGATAGTGGAATTGTATCCTCATTTGAGCAGTTCTCTTCAGGACCTGTGCAAAATGAGATAAATACAATATTGGAAACAGTCCTGACCCAGTGCACAGGCCCAGGAGTCCCCAGCACGCATGTCAATACCTTGTGGGTGAGGTTCCCTGACCCACCACAGAGTGTGGTGTCTGCACCAAAACACTGCTCCATCCCAACTCAGGTCAGGGCTGGTGCTGCATGCTACAGCACCTTCCCCATCAGCCTTGTCCCATTAAATGGGCTCACTGAGTTCACACCTGAACTCTGGTCACTGGCACGGTAAGGCAGTGTGTTCCCCAGTGGTACAACAGACATCCCCGCAAACAATGTTACTTAATGCATTTTTTGTTTATTAATATTTTGACCCCAAACTTTCAACATTCAAATCTTCTTATGACCCCACATCATAAACCCGGTAGGTGAAAATTGTCAAATCCCTGCCAAAATGCACTTCCATGCCACAGGTGCAAAAACACATTTCAGCCAGGGTGTGAAAAATTACAGCTATAATGTTCATGAAGTGGTGTGAAAAAATGGCTATGTCAAAAATTTGGGATCAAAATATTAAAAATTACCAAAGTTGTGTGTGTACATAGAAAAATGTACACTCATACCTTGGGCATTTTTAGGAAATTTGGAAATGGCATTTTGAACTTATGTTCTTAACTTTGCCATTTTAAGGAATTTTTTCACCAAATTTTTTAACATAACATTTTTGGAACCCCACCTCATGAACACTGTTGGTGAAATTTTCTTAATTGGGCCTGAAAAGTGATTTTGCACAGCGACTGCAAAATCACCTTCTTGGCCAAGTTAACAAAATGACACTGACAGTGTTCATGATGGGGGTCCCAAAAAGGTTATGTTAAAAAATTTGGTGAAAAAATTCCTAAAAATGGCAAAGTTAAGAACATAAGTTCAAAATGCCATTGAAATACATTATACGGCACTTACCTTTATTCCTCAGTTCACGGTTTAGCTTTGAAGAGTGCAGACATGTCTTGATCCACAGAGAATGGCAGCATACGATCTCAGCAGTTAAGTATAGGGTAGGGTGTGTGTGGTATGGTGGGTGCTCAGAGGGAGGGTCAGGATGGGGGGATGGGGACAGCAGTGACCATGAGGGACCATTTTCTTTATTTCATTTTTGAAAGAAAAAAGATGTTGGGGGACTGTTTTTTTTTTCAGGAACCAAGGAAATTAAATAAATTATTTCAGAACACTGGGGGTGGGGTCTCCAGTGTCCCACACTGCTGGAGGGTGGACTTGTAAATGCTGACATGGGGATTGGGCCACCTGCTGTTGGCAACTATTAAATAAAACAACAGGCTGCTGGGGGGCATCCAACACTGGGCGTGAGCATAGAAACATAGAAACATAGAAGTTGACAGCAGATAAGGACTGCAAGGCCCATCCTGTCTGCCCATTCTTTCTACCTTATGAATGTGCCATAGGCCTGTACTCTGTCAATGGCCTATCTATTCATACTCATCTGTATTGCTCCCTTATGCCTATCCCATGCCTGTTTGAAGCCCTGCACTGTCTTCATATCCACCACTTCCTAAGGTAGGCTGTTCCATGCATCCACTGCCCTTTCTGTGAAAAAGAACTTCCTCACATTACCCCTTAATCGGACTCCCTCTGATCTCATGCTGTGTCCTCTTGTTCTGCTAGTTTTCTTATTTTGAAACATGTTAGACTCTTTCACCTTGTTAATGCCCTTAAGATGATTGAATGTTTCGATCATATCACCTCTCTTCCTCCTTTCCTCTAGGGTATACATATTGAGCTCCGTTAATCTGTCCTCATATGTTTTCTGATGCAGTCCCTGCACCATTTTGGTTGCCCTTCTCTGGACTGCCTCAATTTTGTTAATGTCCTTGTGCAGATGGGGCCTCCAGTACTGCATGCAGTACTCCAGATGGGGCCTAACCAGTGTCTTGTAAAGCAGGATTATTGCCTCCCTCTTATGACTTGTGATATACGTACTAATACACCCAACATCCCTCTAGCCTTACCTAGTGCTTTAGTGGTCTGCTTGGATGATTTCAGGTTATCTGTGATGATGACGCCCAAGTCTCTTTCTTCCCTTGTGACTGCCAGCGACTCCCCTCCCAACCTATAGGTGGCTTCAGGGTTTCTCTTCTCTATGCACATGATCTTGCACTTCTTTGCATTAAACCCCAGTTGCCACTCTTCCAACCATTTTGCCATTTTATCCAGATCTCTTTTCATTCTGCCCACCCCATCTGGATCATCTACTCTGTTGCAGATCTTGGTGTCATCTGCAAACAGACACACCTTACCCTCCAGTCCATCTGCAATGTCACTGATGAAGATATTGAAGAGGACTGGCCCCAGAACTGATCCCTGAGGTACCCCACTTGTGACTTGCATCTCTTCTGACTGTATACCATTTACCGCCACTCTCTGTTTTCTGTCTGCCAACCAGTTTGCCACCCAGTTGACCAACTTCTGACCCACTCTGAGCCTACCCAGCTTATTAATCAATCTTCTAAGGGGAACAATATTGAAAGCTTTGCTGAAGTCAAGGTAGGCAACATCAACTGCACCCCCTTGGTCCACCACTCTGGTTACCCAGTCAAAGAAATCTAGGAGATTAGTTTGACAGGATCTTCCTGTTGTAAACCCATGCTGTCTTGGATCCTGTGCTCCTATGGATTCCAGGTGTTGCACTAGCATTTCCTTAAGGAGTGCCTACATAATCTTGCCCACTACTGAGGTAAGACTGACTGGTCTGTAGTTCCCTGCCTCCTCCCTGCTACCACTCTTGTGGAGTGGGATCACATGAGCCCATCTCCAGTCTTCTGGGACTTCTCCTGTGCTCAGAGACTCACTAAACAGTTCTGATAATGGCTCTGCTAGTTACACCTTTAGCTCCTTTTGTACCCTGGGATGTATGCCATCAGGTCCCATTGCCTTATCCACCCTGAGCTTAGCATCCCAGTGTCAGATTATACAAAAAATAAAATACTATAAATAAAAGGTTCTGGAGGAGTGGAGGAGGGCACAAGTGGTAGCCCTGCACCAACCTGGTAGCAAGGAGGAGGCAGAAAACTACCACCCTGTCAGTTTGACCTCAATAGTAGGTAAAATGATGGAAATCCTGCTTCAGGAAAGGCTGGTGGATTACCTAGAGACAAGGGGGCTGCTGGACCCAAGGTAACATGGATTTATGGCAGGGAGGTCATGCCAGACAAACTTGACTGATTTCTTCGAGTAGGTGATGAAGGAAATAGACCAGGGCAGAGTGGAAGATGTGACCTTTCTGGACTTCAGGAAGGCCTTTGACACAGTCTCACACAGGAAACTAATCCACAAGCTAGCAAATCTGGGGGTGGGGACAGAGGTAGTCACGTGGGTTAGAAACTGGTTGAGTAACAGAACACAAAGACTGGTGGTAAATGTGGTTACTTCACAGGAGGGATGAGTAGCAAATGGCATACCCCAGGGATCAGTGCTGGGACCAGTGCTCTTCAATGTCTTCATAAGCTATATTACAGAGGGTCTAGAAGGGAGGGTTAGCCTGTTCACGGATGATACAAAGCTATGTTACAGGATAGGTACATAGGAAGGTATAGAAAAAATGAGGAGAGATCTGAAGAGGCTAGAAAACTGGTCCAAGGAATGGCAGTTGGGTTTGAATGAAAAAAAGTGCAGGATTGTGCACCTGGGGAGAGGTAATCTGAGGGTCGAGTATGAACTAGATGGGATAACACTGGAGGCCACCAAAGAGGAAAGGGATCTAGGGGTAGACATAGAAGACAACCTCAAAGTGGCTAAACTGTGAGGCAAAGCAGTCAGAAAGGCTAACAGAATACTAGGGTGCATAGGGAGGGGTATAACAAGCAGAATGAGGGAAGTGTTGGTACCATGGCAGCTTAGATTTTCCAGCTGTCTGACCTTCTCAGATAAAAACTCCCCAAGGTTTAGTAAAGTCTGCATTAATTGCTACAAAAACATTATGCAAAAGAGGATGGATGAACAGAGCTCCCATGGGGCAGAAAAACTCACCATCAACAGGAGGATGCTTATGGATCCCTATTTGAAGCTTTGGAATCAGAGATGTCCATCCCAGGCCTTGTTAATGTTGATGCCCACCTGGATGCCACATTCTCAGCAGAATAGGCCAAAGAAGGGACTTCCAGTGCAGCTTCCTCCCGCATGGCGGCTTAAGTCTCGAGCTCCCCACCCGACTCCGAGATATTCTACTAAACAGTCACTTTTAAGCCTCAAATTTAGCAACACTGAGGATGTATATCAATGGCTTCTAGTAAGAGCAAATGAGGGAGTAACAGATTTGCAGCTATATGACCAGATACCGAACTTTCAGATGAGGATCTTTCAGACTCTGGGACCTCTGAATGCCTCCCCCAGACCCAAAGCACCACTCCACATAAATTGGGAAAATATGAATCAGCAAAAGAAAAGAAAATAAATCTCTAGCTAGACAAAATTCTTACGGAACTGCATTAAAGCTGATTTTAACTCTTTCAGGCAGACGCAGGAATCCTTCCGCACCGATCTTGTGGAACTCTATGAAAAGGTCTCTGGGCTGGAGCAACAAACACAGCAGCAGGCCTCCACTACCCTTCAAATACAAACTACACTGAATCAAGTAATTCAGCTTTGCCACCTTACCACAGAAAGACAGGAGGATGCAGAAAACCGTAACAGCCGTAATAATCTCCATATATAAAGAATTCCTGAGGGAAGCGAAGGCTCAAATTTGAAAGCACACATTGAGACACTACTCTGGGAGGCTCTTAAACTGGTCCCAGATTTTGACTTGGAAACTGAGAGTCTCCACAGAGCGCTCAGACCAAAACCCACTCAGCCGAACGCCTGCCCTAAATCCATTATTGTTAGATTTCTTTGCTTTCAAACTAAAGAAAATATATTAAGACAAGCTTGGTCACAGAGTAAATTATTTTTTGGAGATAATCATATATTTTTAGATAATGATTATGCCCCAGTTACTATGCAAAGGAGAAGAGCTTACATTCTGCTATTCCCCTGGCTCAGACAACAGAACTTGAAATTTAGAACACTCTACCCTAGCAAGTTGATAATCCAGTTCCCATTGGGTCAGCAAAGCTATGATTCTTTCGAGAAGGCCTGCACTGACTTAAAAGCCAAGAGCTTAACATTAACCACCTCCGTGAGACTCCCCCAGTGGATGGCAACTTCTCAAGGCACCTCCAGAACTTCAACTACCAGAAACTACCTAGACCAACAAGACACGATAGATTCAATCACAAAGATGTTGATGCAATTCTCTAGGCCTTCTAACTAGAAGGGTCTTATGGCTGAATTTCTGATGCATGGAAGGCCACAGTGAGTAGGGGGTTTGTATGCTGTGGGATGTGCTTATGGACTAGGCCATGTCCCTTTGTCGGCGGTTGGGAGGGTGGGGTGCTCTGGAAGCGGGGCTGTGGGATTTCTTTGGATGAGAGGAGAGACCACCTTTGATCCTGATTAACCTCAATATGGGTTATGATGGCCCAGATCCAAGGTGTTGGGGAAGTAATTTCTTGTGGAGACCCTCGGGGGGATGGGAGACTAGGTAAGAATGGCAGATGCTCCCCAAAATACCCCTACCACTGAGCAAGTAGTAACACTGGGAGAAGTGACCCTGCCCAGCACAGGAGAATATTGGTTGTACACAGGCCCTAGACTAAAATAGATCAGCTATTTTCCTGATAAATAGGGAACTGATTTAATCTGGATGCTTCTTCCTCACTCGGGTTGGGCAACTGGGCGAGAAACACACCTCTCACGCCTGTTGTGACCCGGAACCCCCCCGTGCTCGAGGATCAGAGAATCCCTAATGGGGTTTAGAATGGGCCTGTTTAAACAGTTAAGCCCACTAAATAGGGCCATACATAGGCCTCCTCTGTGCCGGGGGGACCACTCTTCTTAGGAGGGGTCAGGAGGGATGATTGCACCTCCGAATTGATTCTCCTGCTTCCCATTACCCTCCCCTGAGGGGAACTCTTTCCTGGTGGAGATTTATACCAGCCCCTGTGCCTCTCTGGTGGTGGATAGGTGCCTCCTCTCCCCTCAGGAGATCCCCGTCACTCTGCTCCATGTGCCCGGGCGTCTGGTCCCCACTGGTCTGGCAGCACATCGGCCTGGCCTCCGGCCTCCCTGGGGGATATCCCGTGGTGTACACCCCTTGTCGCTGTGGACCAATGTTGTAGGACATTGGAACTAACCAGACAATCGGCTGTAATATTTTGGTCTTGCAGTAATAAGTGGCTTTGCATGGACCCTTTTCTCCGGCTCCCTTACTCTATTTTTTTTTTCTTTCACCATCTTGCTTGTGTGGACACTCTGCAGCCCAATAGGTCACTGATCTTAGCTGGCCTCTGGGCTGTAGGGCCCTGACTAAGGGAACATTTCTACACATTGCCACACAACCTGTAGAGACCTCTTTCCCCTAGGGGTCTGGAGACAGAGACGTCACTTTGTGTACTCTTTTGCAGGTGGAACCAAGAATGGAGATGGAGAGACTTACGGTTATGATTGAGCATATTGATAAATGAGATAGCTTTCCCAAATTTGAGCTCAGGCTTGGTATGATAGCTCTACCCTCCACAGTTGCAACTCAGAGGGAGGGAGGGAGGGATGGGACTCTCACCATCAGTCCTAGGCTTACAAGGAACTACATCTTATTCCCCCCCCAGAATTGCACCTACCCCTTACCCACTTGCCATACTCTTTACTTATTCCCCTTTAGTTTTCCTCATATTATCCCTTCCCCTCTTCCTATTTAGGGGCAGGAGTTTCCCTAGGGCATCCTCCCAATTAGTTGGAAGGAAGCCTACACACAGATGGTCAGTAGACTCATCGCAATCTCGGTTACCTAGAGTACCCGTGACAGTGGAAGTCACTCAACTCGTTCAGTATAGCACAATGTACATAGTTTATAGATACACAGTACAGTCCAGTTGGCTTTCCCTATGCCTATTAGAATCACCTGGTGTTTCCCATATTTCACACCCCTTTCCATGGACATGGAGCTTCCCTTGCATCACTATCCATCAGCAACCTATAGACCTTAAAAGCAGGAATTTTCTGAATATTTTACTGACAGGGTGGGGGCCGGGTTCCCATCTTTGGAGGAAAACATCCTTGCAACAAGCAGATATAAATGGCTGACTTTAAGATTATTTTGCATAATGTAACTGGTTTAACTGGCCCCATAAAGAGGCACTGTACACTACAAGCTCTCAAAAAAACTCCACCCAGATGTCCTACTACTACAGGAGACCCATCTATCATCCCCTGATCACCACAAATTACTCAGGTTTGGCTTCTCCCAAATGGTGGAATCCTCTTACCAGCGAGGCAGAAGGTGAGGGATGGCAGTCCTTCTCCCGAAACACTCAAGGACCCAAGTTTTGGACCAGTATTCAGACAGGGAGGGCAGGTTAGCTTTAATGATAATAAAATTGAATGGTCATGTTCTTACCCTTTGTAGTGTTTACGTTTCCCCGGGTTCAGACGCCTCTACAATACAACATTTGATAGATGCCATTTTAACCAGACAGTGAGGCATATTAATTACAGGAGGCAATCTTAATTGCCAACTAAACCCCTCTATGGACTCATCCTCCCCCCGACCATCCCCCCAATCCTCGGGTCAGAAACACCTCAGACGGTTAATTAGAGATATAGGTTTGGTGGATACGTGGAGGCACTTACATCTTACTCAGAGAGCATTCACATACTACTCAAGTGCTTATAAGCACTACTCCAGACTTGACTACATATGCATAGGGAGAGAGAATGTGGGGTTGGTCAGTGGGGTGGATATTCTGAACATCTGCCTTTCAGACCATGCACCTACAGTCTTAGAGTTGGCTTTAAAGGGAGAAATAAAAAGGACTCAATGGAGGTTTAATCCCCCCTTACTCAGAGATACTGAGTTTAGGGAAATACTGGAGAGACGCATTCCAGAGATCATTAGAGACAATTCATCTCCACAGGTTTCTCCCCAACTGATGTGGGACACGATCAAGGTGGTACTCCGTGGTTGCATAATTTCATATGCTTCTTTTAAAAAAAGACAACTTGCCTTCTGCCTCCTGGCCTTACAATCCCAGCTTCGATCTCTCCAAGAAACATACATGCAGGCGGATAAAGATGTGGCAATTCAACTGTCTCAGACCCAAGCAGAAATTCAAAAATTAATAACCCTCAAGACAGAGCAGGCTCTAGCATAGTTGAGACAGCGATATTATGGGGGGGGGGCCCAAGCCTCAAAAGTTCTGGGATACCGTCTTAGACGGCAGACCTGGCAATCAAAGATCTCAAAAATAAAAGACCCAAATTCTGGACAACATAGAAACATAGAAACATAGAAACATAGAATTTGACGGCAGATAAGGACCGCTTGACCCACCCAGTCTGCCCATTTCCCTACCTAATGGATAAGCTGCAGATCCTAGTTAACCAGCAGCCTACTTCTTTCTACCCAACCCCCTAGAATTGCCTTATGACTGTCCCATGCATGCTTGAATTCAACCACTGTTTTTGACTCCAAAACCTCCTCCGGAAGGCCGTTCCATGCATCCTCAACCCTCTCTGTGAAAAAATACTTCCTTACATTACCTCTGAGCCGCCCCCCTCTATCTTCAAATTGTGCCCCTTGTTCTTACACACCTCATTTTTTGAAAGATGCTACCCTCTTGGACTTTGTTGATTCCCTTGAGGTACTTGAAAGTTTCTATCATGTCCCCCCTCTCCCTCCTTTCCTCGAGGCTATACATAATAAGCTGCTTTAGTCTCTCTTGATATGTCTCATATGATGCATATGACGCACCAACTTGCTTGTCATGAATATCCGTGAAGGCCAAAGACCTTTCATCTGGGACAGTCATGTGCTGTACAGAATTACGTACAGCCTTATCAGTCAGGGGAGGGGTTTCCCACTTGTGGGTATTTGCCTCCATAAAGGGGAGACACCGTACCATGGTTTTTGGTAGATATTTTCTTTGGTCTGCACTTGCCCATTCTTGTTCAAAAATCTGGTCACAATGAATAAAGTTTGGAAAACACTTTGGAGTGGAGGAGGACACGGACAGGATAGTATTCACATCTAAGGCCTCCATTGATTGCTCCTCCTTCAGCTGTAATATCCTACAAGCCTCAGTTATTAATTAGGACAAAAATTTGGTATCAAACAAGTGAGGTATAGGAATCCTCCTCTTCAGTTCCGTCTACTCCCCTTCCTCCTCATCCTCCTGCAAGAGCTTGTCCTCATCATCCTCAAGTAACTTCTTTAAGTCAGGATTTTCCCCAAGATCCCCAACATACTGATCATGACCCTCTGTATGAGCAACATCAGGGTCTACCTGAAGATCCATACTAGCAGACTTGTCCTGCTCTAATGCACCTGGATGCACTTTTGTGGGCCCCCCTTGACCTGAGGGGCCCGGCTTGGGGTTAGGTGTATCTGATGGGATGTCCTGCAGAACACTGAGGCTCAAAAGCTCTCCTAAGAGCAACTGCAAAGATTTACGTAATTCTGCTTTGACACTGCCAGCCTGTACACCAGGCGCACCCCCCCAGCTTGCAGCTCCAACTGGGAAAAACTGTAAGAGATATATTAGCTTGAATAACACAATGGGGGCAACAGAAACACACTGGAGAGGGTCACATTACCCTTTTGTATACCTTACATCTTTTGGACACTTGAGGCTGCCGATAAGCCATGGTGCCAAACACTAGTCCAGAAAAAATAAAACTAAGAAACTGTCTGGAGTTGCCACTGCTATAAGAATAAATAGCAGACAGCTGCTGCGATCACCACCTCCCTCTGCAGGGGAAAAAAACATATACAGAAATGTTCCTACCAGCCTACAAACTGCAAAGGCTATAGTAGGAATGATCGTACCCAGTCCAAAGTGCTGAGCCAGATCGAAAAACACAGCCATCATATCTAGCACTTGGAAAGGTGCTCATGTGCATGCATGCCGGCGTGAAAGAGTGTGTGTGTGTGTGTGTGTGTGTGACATCACAATGCTGCGTGTGATGTCAGCATGTAGGGGGGGTATGCCTAAGCACAGGCAAGCAAAAAAGGATGCACACAGGATCAGAGAAGTCTGGAGAGAAAACCGCAGTGCAAGCCCAACGGCCATGCTTATACAACCTCCGATACCACTTGACCTGGAAACCAGGTTTTCTTTTAAGTGGAATAAGCCATATATTACGTACTTAGGTATTAAAATACCACAGAAATTGGATAAAATATACTTATTAAACATCACAGCAGTCCTTTCACAAATCAGAACAGATCATTGAAAGATGGGCCCCACTCCCTCTCTCCCTCTTTTACGGAGTTCAAGCCATACAGATGAACTCTTTTCCTAAAATATTATACATAATGCAGAACATCCTGATTCCTCTAAGGACACAATACATACAAACCTAGGATAGCCTTACTAGTAAATTTATCTGGAATGGCGCTCAACCACGTATAGCTTTAAATAAGCTCCAGCTCCTGAAGGAACAGGGCGGCTTAGCTCTACCAAATGTTTATGGATACTGGATAGCAGTCTACTTACACATTTGACTACCTGGTTCCACAAATGGGCATTGACTCCACTCTGGCTCCCTTTGAAGCAGACTATGGCAGCTACTCCATTCGATGCATATTTAATTTTTCAGCCTGACACTCTAAATCAGCTGAACATTTGCTCCCGGTTCACTAGAGCCCTGCTGAAAAGTTGGTCCTCTTTTCTCTCACTCCCAGTAAACACATTCCTGGCAACGTGGATGGAAGTTCCAGCCAGGGACCACTCCTGGAGTCCTGCTCGGGAGGATGCCACTTTTATGAGGTGGGCCAGACTGGGTTTAATGCAGACAAACCAGTTTTATGACAATGGAATATTTAAATAATTTACGCAGTTAAGACAAAACTACCCAATTCACCATAATGATTTCTTTTGTTACCTCCAAATTCATCATTATATATGTACCAAAATAGGCCTAGACGTAACTGCTCAGACAATTCCCACCCCCCCCGTTCTCTTTTATCACAGTTGACAACCGGTAATAAGCGGTGCCACCTAGTTTCTAGGTTCTAGGTAGGTAGGTAAAATTTGTTTTTATACAGGTAATACATGTCATTTGGACATAATCCAGTTTACAAGACAGACCTGTGTAAATTCCTAACTAGTCACATACAAGTAAGTTCCATGTTACATACATATAAATACAAACACCACAATATACAAACAACACAGTATACCTAAAATACTTACAATAGCTAGATTATAAAATCTCAAAATTCCAAGGAACCTTAGAGAAAAAAAAACATTTAACACTCACGAATGTGAGCATATAGCTCCTTTATAGTATGAGTAAACAATGAATAATTTGGAATTTCTCTTATCTCATCAGGAAGAGAATTCCAAAAACTAGCAGTCTGATATAGCAAAGACCTGTCCCAATATTTATTATAATGTTTACTTACAACTATCTTATTTAAGTGAACTGATCTTGTCAATATCCATTTTTGATAGTTGTTCACTGTAAATAATATTAAAGAAATTGGATGATTTACAGATGAATATTTCATTTTGTGTATTAAAGATAACCAATGATACTTATGATTTATGTCTAAAGGTGACCAGTTCACTTTCTTCAACAATAGACAATGATGAATCCGATAGTTTCCTTGTAATACATATCTTGCTATGCGATAATAAGTTCTATCTAATCTAGACAATAGAGTTTTATTTGCATTTCTATATATTAATTCTCCATATCTTAGCACTGGAATAATTAACTGATCTGCCAGTTTTTTTCTATCTAAAAAAGATAAACAATCAGTACTTCTTCTTAACGCCCCTACCCTTCTATTTACTTTTTTAATCAGTGCAATAATATGATTTGAAAAGGTCAGATATTCATCAAATATAATCCCTAAATAACTATATTCTTTAACTTCTTCTAGTTTAGTTTGATTTCCTATATAAATAGATAAATCATAAACAAGTTCACCACTTTTTTTTAATGGGAAATACATACACTTTGTTTTTTTTTGTGTTCATTATCAGCCCTGACCTGGTGAACAACCCCTCAATTCTTCTAAAATCAGACTGCAAGTTACAGTGGCGTGAAAAAGTATTTGCCCCCTTCCTGATTTTCTCTATTATTGCATATTTGTCACACTGGATGTTTTCAGGTCTTTAGAGAAAATGTAATATTAGATAAAGGGAACCTGAGTGAACAAATAACACTTGTTTTTTTTTTTTATTTCACTTATTTAATGAAAAAAGTTAACCAACACCAACTGGCACTGTGTGAAAAGTAATTGCCCTTACACTTAATAACTGGTTATGCCACATTTAGCTGCAATGACTGCAACCAAACACTTCCTATAATTCAATATCAGTCTTTCACATCGCTGTGGAGGAATTTTAACCTCTTCCTCTGCAGAACTGCTTTAATTCAGTAACATTTGGTAGGTTTTCGAGCATGAACTGCTCGTTTCAAGTCCTGCCACAGCATCTCTATTAGGTTTCAGTCTGGACTTTGACTAGACCACTCCAAAACTTTAATTTTACTTCTTTTTAGCCATTCTGATGTGGACTTGCTTTTGTGTTTTGGATCATTGTCTTGCTGCATGACCCAACTACGCTTCAGCTTCAGCTGACGGAAGGATGACTGGACATTCTCCTTAAAAATTTTCTGGTACAGAGCAGAATTCATGGTTCCTTTAATTATGGCAAGTCATCCAGGTCCTTAGGCAGCAAAGCATCCCCACACCATCACACTACCACCACCATGTTTGACTGTTGGTATGGTGTTCTTACTGTGGAATGCTGTGTTTGCTTTACGCGAGACATTATGGGATCCATGTTGTCCAAAAAGTTCCACTTTGGACTCATCTGTCCATAGAACATTTCCCAAAAGGCTTGTGGATCATCCAGGTGCTTCTTGGCAAATGAGAGACGAGCATTTATGTTCTTCTTGGTTATGAGTGGTTTCCGCCTTGCTACTCTACATGAAGCCCATTTTGCCCAGTCTCTTTCTGATTGTGGAGTCATGAACACTGACCTTAGCTGAGGCAAGAGTAGCCTGCAGTTCTTTGGATGTTGTTTAGGATCCTTTGAGACTTCTTGGATGATTTTACACTGTGCCCTTGGAGTAATTTTGGCAGGCCGCCCTCCTGGGAAGGTTCACTACTGTTCCAAGTGTTCTCCATTTGGAGATTATGGCTCTCACTGTGGTTCGATGGAGTCCCAGAGCCTTAGAAATATCTTTGTAATCCTTTCCAGACTGATAGAGGGCAACAAATTTTTTCTGATCTTTCAGGAACTTCCTTTGATCATGGCAATGTGCTTGTTGAATCTTTGTGCTGGCAACGTGACTCTGATGGTAAGGCCAAAATAAGTGAGGTTTATATTGAGCAGGGCTGGCTGTAATCAAGCCTGGCTGTGTTCAATCAGCTGACTCTAATTATCCCTTTAATTGGGTTGATTTAACTAGGGGCAATTACTTTTTCACACAGTGCCAGTTGGTGTTGGTTAACTTTTTTCATTAAATAAATGAAATAAGTAAAAAAAAAAAGTGTTATTTGTTCACTCAGGTTCCCTTTATCTAATATTATATTTTGTCTAAAGACCTGAAAACATCCAGTGTGACAAATATGCAATAATAGAGAAAATCAGGAAGGGGGCAAATACTTTTTCACGCCACTGTAGTTTGTAATATTTCTTCCATTTTTCCGGATGCAATTATAACCGTATCATTGACATAAAGTCGAATCTCTGATTTTTCTATAGTCGATGGCAAGTTATTTATGAATATTAGGAACAAAAGAGGTCCTAAAATTGATCCCTGGGGAACTCCTCTATTTACTTTCCTCTTTCTTGACAAACATCCCTGTACCTCGACTCTCTGGGAACGATCATCCAAATAAGATTTTAACCAATTTAAGGGATCTTCCCTCATGCCTATTTCATGAAGTCTTTCAATTAGTAAGGGGTGGTCCACCAGGTCAAAAGCCTTTGAAAGATCTACAAAAATAACAGCTGTCTCCCTAGTTTCCCCAATGACCTATTTATTTGGTCATAAAATTCCAAAAGGGCTGTTGTAGTAGAATAGTTTTTTCTAAAACCAGATTGTTTAGTTGTCAACAAACTGTATCTGTCCAAATATTCCATTATCTGGCTAGAGACAAGTTTTTCAAAACATTTCGACAAAAGAGGTAATAAGGCTTTGGGTCTATAATTATTAACTTCTACCGCATCCCCCTTGAAAATAGGTTTTACTCTACTCTCTTTCCAAGATAAGAGAAAATATCCAATTTGAAGACTCCAATTAAATAAATAAGTGATAATTGGTGCTATATGAAAAGCAGCTAGCTTTAAGAATTTACCGTCCAGACAATCACTACCAAAAGCCTTATGAGCATTTATATTTTGAAGAATTTTATATACTTTAGTGACTGTCAAAATTTTAAATCTAAATTGAGGACATTTATTTTGTATAGACTCTACATTAGTTCATTCTAAGTCTAAATTACAAGGAATTTCACAATTTGGGAGATCTACAAAAAAATTATTTAAGACATTACAAATTTCCTCTGGATTTTCAGTAATGATATCCCATTTTTAATCTTAATATCTCCTCTGAGGAATCATCCTGGTTTAGTTAATTTCTTGACCACTCTCCAAAACTGTCTTGGATCTATACTTGAATCTATTTTATTTTTGTAAAATGAAATTTTTGAAGCCTTAATTAACCTTTTACATTTATTTCTAGGAACCTTAAAAGAGATCCAATCCTTTTCTAATTTTGATCTCAATGCTTTTTTCCAAATTCTATTTTTGATTTGAATTTGTTTCAAGAGTCTATCATTTATCCATGGTAATTTATTTCATTTCTTGGTGCATGAAAATCACATACTTCTTCAAACTTTTGGCTAAAATATTTAATTGAAGTGTCAATATCTGGAATTAATTTACATCTATCCCATTTTATTTTACTAACACTATCTAAAAACCTAGATTCTGAAAATCTTCTGAAGTCCCTAGTCCAATTTTTATTTTCATATACCTGATTTTGATTAAACTGAGACCTGGGCAAAGTAGCCCAGATCAAGTTATGGTCTCCAAGACATGGTGATAAAACACCCACTGCTTCAATTTCAATTTGAGTAGATACCAAAATCAAATCTAATATGGATCCTTTGTCATATTCGATGTGTACCTGGTAGGGTTTTTTATGAGTTGTTTTAATCCTAGGTTAGTTACTATGTCCTTTAATTGTCTCCCTCTAATATTTTTCCAATCACAATTTAGATCTCCCATCAAAATTAATGGTCTACTTCCTACTTTATCTGCTATCTTAGTAAGAATTATCTCCAAGTCAGTTATTTTTACCCTTGGGGGTGAATAAATAATCAAAATTACCAATCCTAGATGTCCCAGGTATACAGCTAAACATTCTATATTGTTTTCACTACCCTGTATTATAATTTCTAAATAACCTAGGCCCAGATATTCAAAAGGGTTGTGCCATGCGCAATAGGGTTGCACATGCGCAAGTCCAAAACTGCGCCATTTCACGATATTCAGAAGGAGGCGCAGTTACGCCCCCAAAAACATGCTGAGCAACAGCGCAATGAAAATGAAGGCATGCGCAACTGAAGGGGGCAGATCCATGCATAAAGACCGCAATGCGATACTCAAAGACTTGCACAATACACAATAGTGGCACAGCCGGAAATTGTGCACTAGCGGAAATAAGCCAAAATAAAAAGGCTCAAGGAAGTGGCGCAAGAACACTACCAGGCTGCCAAGTGGGGGAGAGAGAGAGACAGACAGAGACAGACAGACAGACAGAAAAGGGCAGGCAAGGTAAGTGTGTCCCATAGTTTGTAGAGGATAGTGGGGGGTGCCTGGTGCAGTGGAAGTAGCAGCCAGGACAGTAGGGGTAACACAGCAACACCAGCCGGGGGGGGGCAGAAGCCAGGGAGATGGACAGTGTAGTTTCCACATGGAAGCCGTAATGAGGGGGTGAGATCCATGCTGCGGGGGCGTGGCCGTGGAAGGGCCCGTCAGCGGTATGCCCCCGACAGGTGGTACCGTGCCCGCATCAGCTTTGAGCTGTACACAGATGTAGAGATCATGGGCCAGTACCACCTGAACAGGGCAATACTGAGATGGCTCTGTGAGCTGTGCAGTGATGTGATGCAGGCACCCTCACGACAGAGTCACGCTCTGTCGGTGGAGACCAAGGTGACAGCCTGCATGTGCCTGCTCACCACGGGCACCTTCCAGAGGCCGACAGGGGACACCACAGGCATCACACAGTCGGCCACATCACACTTCTCACCCAATTCCTCAGCGCTGCTGCCACATGCTCTGCGAGTACATCCATTTCCCCAGCACCGCGGCTGAGAGTGTACAGCAAACATGCAGGAGTTCCACAGGGTAGCACGTATGCCTGGCATGCTAGGGGCCATAGACTGCACCCATGTGGCCATCCGTATGCCACCTGGCCCCGATGGCCACACATATCGGAACAGAAAGGGATTCTCTAGTGTCAACTGCCAGGTGGTGTGTGATGCCACTGGGCGCATAATCAATGTCTGTGCCACACACCCTGGCAGAGCACATGATGCCTTCATATGGTATCAGTCTGCACTGTGCCATCGATTCAAGAGTGGGGACATCCCCACAGGACATCTAGTGGGTGAGTACACATGTATGGAATGCAAACTCTGGGCAAGGGTGGGAATGCCACAGGTGCCATGGTAGTGGCACACAGGGAGATGGCCAATATGGACCTGAACATGACACTGCTCTCCACTATCTCCACACAGGTGACTGTGGATACCCACTCTGTCCCTGGCTGCTCACACCGTACCGGCGCCCCATGACCCCAGCGCAGCTATGCTATAATGAGGCACATGCCGCAACACGCAACATCATAGAGCGGGTGTTTGGGATGCTCAAGGCACGCTTCTGATGCCTAGACACCTCCAGCGGTGCCCTACAGTACAGCCCCCAAAAGGCCTGTGGGATATTCCTGGCCTGTTGCATCCTGCACAACATGGCCAAAGACCACGGGATAGCTGTACAGGTCAAACAGGGGGACAGCAATGGGGACGCCAGTGGTGCAGGTGATGATGGTGATGAGCAGCCCCCCCTAGGACGGAGGAACCCCCGACTGATCTGGCAGGCCCAGCTGCACCGGGACACCATCACAGAGGAGTACTACGCACAACACAGGTAAGGCAAGGGGACATGTGCAACCAACACTGTCCATGCACAAACCACAGGCACACAGGGAACACACAGGGGTGCATGATGGTCAGGGAGTGGAAGGGTCCAGGCATACCAACACACCATCAGGGAGGGTGAGCACTCATATGGACACACACACACCAGGCACAGAGTCACATGGGCAGATGCACAGCACTGCAGAACTGACATTGCTAACACACAGCACCACCGACCACCCCACCACCTGTACTGTCCAAGTACGTGTGTCAGAACCTGGACACCCTTTGCACTTGGTGTACAGTGCAATGCAGGCATCATCATGCACATGCACCTGTGGACAGCAGTTGGGAGGGTGTGCAGGTGGTCCGTGTGTAGGCATGGTGAGCAGAGCACCTAGCAGTGCACTACCCACCATGACACACATTGCACACATGGCAGCACCAGACAGGGCCTGCACTGGGAGACAGCTCAGTCATGTAGCACTGTCCCACAGCCACCACAGATGCGTGGGTGGCCCCGCCATGACCCAACAGTACGGGCAGGCTGAGCAGGGGCCACATGGGGTGGCACTGTTGCACCACCAGGGGTCCCACTGTGCGAACGTGACCTTGCCCGCACAGGGGTCTGCAGCATGCCAAACAAACCTGCACCAGGGGTGCTCGGGATGCCCACAGCAGAACCCGGCGTCGACAGGCCTGGTGTCACACGACACCAGGAATGGGGAGTGGAGAGTGCACTGTGTGGGGTGTGTGGTATAGGGGAACCTGACTGTGTGCCCAATGCGTCCACGACAGAGACCGCTGCCTGGGTCAGCCTGTCAATGGCGGTGGTCACATCCGTCCGCATATGGACCAGCTCAGCTCGGTCCCGAGCACACTCCCTGCTGTGCCGCTCCATGGACACAGACAGTGCCTCCACGGACCTTGCAACCTGCCCCTGCAGCTGTACTGATTCCTGCAGCAGGCGGGTGTGCGCATCCAATGGGTACTGTGCCCCAATGGCATCCTGGTCCCCAGGGTGTGGACGGTCCTGATGCACAACACCCCTTGAGGGTGGGCGCTGTTCACCAGGACCAGGAATGGGTGGCGAAAAGGGCGGTGGACATGTGCCACTGCTTGACACTGTACCCCCAGACCTGGTGTGCAACTGCTGCTGCTGCCCCTCCAACCGCTGTGCCCCCAGGTCCACCTGTTCCACCGCTGTGCTGGCAACAGTGCCAGACACCTGCACAGCCACTGGTGCTGCCCCACCGGTGCTGACAGGCACAGCCTGGGACTGTGCCAGCATGCTGGTACACATGTTTGAACCAGAAGGCCCAGGGGCATGTGCTGGCCTGCCGTGTGTCCGTCATGGGACACACAACCATCACTGCCCATTGCAGGCCTTCTATCATCAATGGTGCAGGTTTGCAGCATTGCCATGGTCTGAGCGTGCTGGCATGCTTGCATGCCAGACTGCTGAGACACAGCTGTGCACCCGCACCCATATCACTGACACCAGAGTTGTTGGCCCAGTGTGCATGCTGCTGCAGTGCCTGCTGGCTGGTGGTGGAGGTGGATGGTCCCTCCTCCATGTCCAGCAGGTCAGCATCACTGTCTGACCCACCACCACCATCTCCTGAAGATGAACAGGATCTGTAACAGAAAGAGAGTACATGTGAGTGCATGTGAACAACCACCACCCCCAAACACCAACACCATGTCATACCGTGCAGTGATGGGCTTCCACCTGTCTGGAATCCTCCGCCTGGTATGCCCTCAATGGCGCTCGGCTGCATGGCTGTGACCAGTGTCTCCTCAGTTGGGGTCAGCTGCAACACTACTGACGGGCCCCCGCCAGTGCCAGCACGTGCCGCCCTGAAGGCTGCCACCTTCTCCTTCAACCTACTGCGGTCTGTCCCCATCTTTTTCTTGCATTCCTGCACAGAGCGCTGGTGGCTTCCGTGCAGGTTAACGGCCCGAGCTACCCCCTCCCATGCAGCCGCACAGGACTGAGGGGTGCCCCTCCGTCCACTCAGTATTGGCTCATCATCCAGGTAGGCCTGGAAGAGGGCCTCCGTCTCTGCTACTGTGAAGTTGGGCCTCCTCCTACGCCCACCGTCCTCACCCTCACCTTGGCTCTGCTCGGTCATGGTGATCTGTATGGGTGGAAGTGGACACCTGTCACTGTGCAGTCTACAGCATTTCCCCATGAGCATTGTCCTGAACATCACACAGCATGCAACTCACCTCTCACCTCAGTAACCGAATCTGGCCAGCGCAGCCCACTGTCGCACATTTATAGCGCAACACATGCAAATTAGGAGTGGAGCAACTTTAATGACATGCAAATCGCGCCACTGTGCCCTTGAATGACTGATCAGATAATCTGCATGTGTCGGCTGAATATCGCGAATCTGCGCTTTGCGCAATACGGAAGAGTCGGCTGAGCCAATGGCACAGATCTGTGCCTGTGTGGTACACTGCATTGCGCATGCCCAGATAGCTTACGCATGTGTCTGTCGCGCTGCTGCCGTGTTGAGCACGATCGGCAATTCAGACCATGGCCACCATTGTGCCAGTGGCACTACAGCACTGGGCACTATATGGCGCTGTGGCACTACTGTGCAATAGTCCACTGTGGCACTGGTACGCAGCTGGTCGGTCGCGCAGGATGCCTATACATCAGATGGCACTGTGCGTAGCCTTGCATCATTGCTCATGACCTTGTGTATGCCCTTTGCCCGCTGCCGCTGTTCGCCTACCATGTGTAAGTCCCTATTGCACTGTCTGGTGACAGCGCTATGTGAAGTGACGGCGCTGTTCGAACAGCGCGATTGGAGCCTGTGGTGGTCCATTGCGCAACATCTCCACGTGGGGTTATGGTGCAGCGGGGCACCATATTGCCTGCTGTAAACTTGCTAACATGGCTAGGAGGAGGGCTGTAAGTTGGAGCCCACTGGAGGTGGCCAACCTGGTGGCCCTAGTAGAGCCCCACTATGAGGCACTCTATGGTGAGGCCCCCCTCACCATAGCAAGAATGGAGGTGTGGCAGCAAGTGGCCACTGACCTGGTGGGGGTCACTGGACGGTGCCGGTCTGCTGAGCAGTGCCAGCACCGGTACAGTGACATCCGCCAGAAGGGAGCCAGACATGTTGGCGAGGCTGCGGGCACATGCCAGGCAGGGCGTGGTGCCTAGGCCAGGTGGGTGTACCATCTATGCACCTGTATTCTCTGTAGGGATGTGTGTGTGCTTTGGTGGCTGTGCATAGGTGATGGCTCGGCCATGGTTGGCTGTGTCAGTGTGTGCAGCTGTGAGATGAATGGGTATGGCTGTGTGAGCAGGCACTGTCACTGGGGCAGGGGGCACTCTGCTTTTGAGTCACACTGATGTTTGTCTCAACATATGTCTCCCACAGGCCGGGATGTGAGGATGCAGGGCCGGGTTGAGGAGGGCCGTGCCAGGGCCCCGGTGGCAGCGGGAGTCGCACCTCGGCAGCAGCAGCAACAGCAGCAGCAACAGCAGCAGCAGACACAGCTGCTTCAGCAATGTGAGTATCATGACTTCATGGATGCTATTGCATGCTGGGGGAGAAGACCACTAGCCCTGCACAATACAACCATGCAGGAAAGGGGAGGTCATAATTCCACTATACAAGACACTAGTGAGGCCTCACCTGGAGTACAGTGTACATTTCTGGAGACCATACCTACGTAAGGACGTAGAGTGGGCAGGGAAGGTTCAGAGGAGGGCAACAAAGATGGTGCATGGCTTGCATCACAAGTCCTATGAAGACAGGTTGAAGGAACTGAACATGTACTCCCTGGAGGAGAGGAGGGAGAGAGGGGATATGATAGAGACATACGAGTATCTTACAGGGAGGAACAGGGTGCAGGAAACACTATTTTGAAGTGAAAAAGATGTTCCAGGACTAGAGGGCATGGGATGAAGTTGGAGGGAGGACGATTCAGAGGACACATGGAAAAGGATTTCTTCACAGAACGGGTGGTGGACAAGTGGAACACCCTGCCAGAGGAAGTGATGGGGGCTGAAACAATCACGGGATTTCAGAATGCACGGGACAGAAATAAAGGAATTCTGGAGGTCAGGGGTAAGGGGCAACAGACTTCTAGGAAAACAAAGTGAACTTACAGGCTCAAATGGACAGACTGGGTTGGCCATAGGCCCTTATCTGACGACACTGTTCTATGTATCTATGTATGTATGCACAACACAGGTGACATGCATCACTGTCCACTATCACAGCACGTCTGTGTATGCGTCACTGGTGGTCCAGGCATGCACTGGGCACATAGCTGTGTAACTGGCATTGCACCACATTGCCATGTCACTGGACAGCCTAGTTTGTGTTGTGATGGACATGGGCAGTGTGTGTGTGCAGTGGTGTGCATAGCTGGTGCCGCCTGTTTGTGATGGCCATGTGCATGTTCACTGTGGGTGGGTGCATACCATCACAGGTGTGGGACATTGGGCTATATGGCTTGCAGGTTGGATGGTGTTCAGGGTTGTGGGTAGTCACAGCCATTGACTGTGTTCCCATTTTTCTAGGCCTCGAGGTTCTCCAGCGCATTGGAAGGGATGTCCGGGGCCTGAGACAGCTGCTGGAAGACAACCAGGCCATCCTGCATTCCATTCACAGACATGGCCTTCAGAGGAGGTGGCATGGGATGGGCTGACACCAGCCAGGAGACGGGCTGCCGGCGGGCCCATAACTGATCTTACCTTTCCCACTTCTCCCATCCCTACCACCCTGCCTTCCCTCTCCAAGTTTGTCATTCCTACCCCTTGAACACCCCTACCTTGTACCCATCCCCCCCTTGTAAATAGTTTTTATTGTTCTGTTGTTTATCTCAATATACATTTCTATTTTGATACGAATAATGTGTTGGTCTCTGATTTGCAGCTGGTTATGGGTGCTCAGTTGCAGGGGCGTACATGCCATCTGGGGTGGTATGGTCCTGGGATATGTGTGTGTGTGTGTGTGTGTGTGTGTGTGCGTGTGTGTGCATGGGGAGGTATCTCCAGCATGGCAGTGACTTTCTGTTGGTCTTGCGGTCTGCTGCCACCCACTGCTGGGTGCACAGGGTGTAGGCTTCTGTGCTGCACGGGGTTGACGTGTGCTGGGGGGGGATGCATGGTTTCCTGCAGTGCCAGTCACTGCACATAGGTGGTGTCTTGGGGTCACAGTGCAGGGTGTGCTGTGCGTACGGGGGGCTGACGTGCACTGTGGTTGTTAACCCCTTGTGTGTGGCACTCTCAGCTTTCCAGTGGTTGTGCTGCAGTGTCATGGCTCCGCTATGCTTTGTTGGCTTGTCCCCATGGTCCAGTAGCTCATCCGTCACACCCCCAGTGATGCTGTGCTTGGGGTGTGCAGGTGTGGTGTGGGTTCTGCAGTGTGTTCCTGTGCCCATGTGTGGCATGGCTGGCGGTGGGCCCCAGCCTGCCTCCCTGGATGTGCAGTTCCATTGCTCTGGGGGGGGGCTCTGCTTGCGCTATGGCACCTCTGGAATGCACAGCTGGGCTGCCCTGGTTGCGCCATAGCGCAAAATTTCAGCTCAGCTTCTCCTTCCTGGTTGCGCTATGGCGCAGTATGTGCGATATTCAGACGTTGGTTGCTTGCACAATTTGTTCTGCTCCATGTTTGAATATCGCACCTGTTGCGCATTTGCGCAACTGGTTTGTGCTTGCTCCTGCTGTTGCGCTCATTTTGATCGCAGTTTGAATATCTGGGCCCTAATGTTCATTTTAAAAGAAGCATCACACCCACCTCTAGTTTTTCTACCTACTTTATAATCCTGAGTGCCAAATTCTTCATCTTGATGTTTGTTTGAGAGCCATGTTTCACTTAACCCTAATATACATGGATCTTTATCTTTCAGTAAAGTTGCTAAAAGATCAGATTTAGAACTAATGCTACATGCATTATCATGAAAGATTTTAAGTTCTAAATTTGAAGGCCCTGGATTCACTTCAGTATCTCTCCCCAGTATTAATAAAAAACAACTTGCCCCAGATAAATTTGATATAACATTATTAGGCCTAAAAGGATTTAGAGGCCTATAATATCCTCCCAAAGTTTGATTTCTTAATATTCTCTGAAAAGTATTCCTTCTTGGTTTGTTACAATTGTTTTTTTGTGATGACTAGATAAAAATAACCAATTTACCAAATATTTTTCGTTTATAGATTTTTTTGCTGTGAAGAATTCTTTCTGAGTTACAACACTCAAAAAACAGCAAAGAAATAAACATCCTAAAGAATTAAACATCAACATTTTTCAAAGAAATTTCCACAACTAAAATATGTCTAAACAAAAAAAACAAAAAAATGTTTAAATTAGAACCCCTATTCTAAATTACAAAGAAATTATCCTAATATCACCTAGACTTTAACATAAATTAAATACTTCTAACCAAACATTTTAAAGTAAAACATTTCCAAATTACCAAACTAATCTGAGCCTAAAAGTCTCCCAGTTTTGAAGCAGCCTTTTTCTCTACGGAGTGGTGCTCGCGCCACTCACGCTCACGCTGTGAGCAGCACGAGTTTTTATAGCACTCTGCCCCTCCTCTTCTCTGATGCAGGACCCTGGTTCTCCTCCCACTCACTGCCCCAGGTGTAAAAGTCACAATTATCCGGTTTACCAGAGCTTTAACAGGCAGGTTACAAGGCTGTCCCACAGAGAGTGGAGCACTGGCACAAATTAAGCACACAGCAAAAGGTGAAACAAAGTACACAGTTCAAAAGCAGATGATCTTTTTGTTCCCAAACTGCAGGCTTTAAACTTCTGATGAAAAGGGAGATAGAAAATAGCTGAAGCGGATGTAAATTTGCAGCATCAAATTTGCAGGTTCTATAAAATGATACAAAATTCTCTTCCTTAGAATATGGAATCAATACAGACACATTGGGAGGCTGAGTTACAAACTGAAGTTGTCACAGAGGGATTGGCTCCTCATATGGAGGCAGCAGCATAAGGTAACCAACTCTTATTCTTGGAAAGAATTTTCCAGGAATGTGGTCTCTCGCTATTTCTGCACCCCTCAGGTAGTAGCTAAAATCAAGAAAACTGAGAATTCAGAATGTTGGAGGTATTGCAGTGATGCAGATGCCACTCATTGTCATATATTTTGGTCATGCCAATACTGACCCCATTGTGGTCGGGGATAGGAGATCAGCTGGCTGATCTCTTCCCAGGCTTGGGCATACTTTCCCCAGAGATTGCTGTCTTACTGCATTACCCTAGATCTTATAAAAACACACAACAGTTATATCTCCCTAATATTCTTCTAAGTGTAGCTAAAAAATGTATTACCCAGCTCTGGCTTCATCCAGAGCCACCTAGTGTCACTTCTTGGGAAAACACTATATACGACATTTACAAACTAGAACATTTGACAGCCCACCTACAGAATAAACTTCCACAACTGAAGACCAAATGGAACAAATGGTTTCTTTTCATAGCGCAATCTAGACCAGATCTGACACCTTGAAGGAGCTTGAATTCCCCCCTACTGGGTGTGCGGTGCCTCGGGGAGTAGGGCTTGTCTCTTCTCCTTTCCATTAAGTCAGGAATAATTGTCCCTGGGGATGAGGAACTTAATATAATTTTCTTCCATGGATATCAGCCATGTTGTTGATCTGACCATGTGGGACCCCCCCACCCCTCCTTATATGATTTTTTTTTAATTCGTCTTTCTATTTTATTTTCAATTTATGGTAAACTGTGTTGATAACTAGTCTAAGGTCTAGGCACAGGGAGATAAACCTTCCTGTTTTAATGTATATTTAGGCTTCTTTATTATTTGTCTCCCAGAATCAATTTAGTGGACTCTGTACTATGTATGACTATAGAATTATACACTGATGTACAGAAATATCTTTGTAAAATGATGCTCTGTGTTGTATAACCCTCTTCCCCTTAAGTGAAAATGTGATATAAATAAAGAATTAAAAAAAAGAATACACCAAAGAAGATAAAACTAGAGACTATCTATAAAGAATTAGTCTCTTTCAGATCTGAAGTTAAGCAGCTACCCTTGGAGCTCCTCAACAATATAGCAACTCTGGAACAGTGAGCAGATGACTCCAAGAGACAGCTGACAGTGGCTGAAAACTGGATTGATGACCTGGAGGAGGCCATGAAAGAGCTGCAGGACCAACATCTTCAGATGCAGGCTTGACAAGAGGACACTGAAAACCAGGCACGGCATAAAAATATACACATTTATGGGATCCAGGAGGGTTCTGAGGGTTCGGACATTACAGATTTTGTCTCTACCTTGCTGAAAACAGCTTTGGAATTACCCTCGGACATACTGTACATCTCAACTTGAGAAAGTGCACCGTGCCTTGGTCCCTAAGCTGACAACCCCTGGAGCCCAGCCAAAATCTATAATTTCCCGGTTCCTTAGCTGTGCCACTAAGGAGAAGGTTCTCTCTATTGTTCAGAGGCATCAGAAGGTATTTTATGGGCAGACACAAATTTATTTGGATAATGATTACACGGCCACCACTATGCGTGATCGACGGGCCTATTCGGACATTCTCCAGGTCCTTAAGGAGAAGGGCCATAAGTTCACTACCCTCTATCCAGTGCATTTTGTGGGTTCATTTACCTGAGGGGTGCAATAAATGCTCTGGTGCTGAGGAGGCTCGGGAGGAGCTGCAGAAGCTGGGGCTTCAGTTTGTTCCACAAAGCTCTCAGACGATGGTGGCCCCGCAGCCTTCATGCTGGCAAACAGCTGCAAGATTGACTGAAAGCTCCTTTGGACAAGATAAGAATACATCTCAGGCTTCAACCCACCTTGCTGCTTTCCAAAGATCTGCACAAACCAAGACCTGAGACAATCTTGTGGTGTGGTCAGTTCTGGAAGCTTCAGGTACATCATCGGGAGCCCAAATTAGAGGTCATTCATTTGTTAGACTTTTGGTTCACCATCAGAGTTTCTTCGGGCACAGGTCTCTTGAGCTGATCGACGGCTGTCTTGACACTTGGCATGGGACCCTGAGGTGAAGTAGAACTGAAATAAACTTTTCTAGCTACATGGACTGAAAATTACTTTAAAACTTAATAGACTCACATTTTCGGCTGCAGATTGCCACTTTGCTTAGTGGGTTTCTGAAGGGAGTGAAGGGGTCTTCTCTTTTTTTCTGTTTTTCTCTCTCTGCCCTGAAGTTTAGCCTTTACAGGTTTTAATATATTATCATTTAATGGGTGGAGCACTCCTGAGTGAATTATACCCCACGAGCTGGGAGAGGTTAAGCTTGTGTTTTATTTTAACCTAGGAGCCTAAAACTCTTGTTTTTATTTTTATTTTTCTATGGAATTCCCCTTCATTGTGGAGTGACAACGACCATTTGGTCACCTCTAGGGGGAGCTGTAACATTTATATTCTTTTGGCACTGTTGTCTCGACATAGATGGGTGCTGAGAACAGTATATTCTCCCCCTAATGGTTTTGCTTTTGGGTTCATAGTTTATATTGCATTGTTCAACGAAGCATAGAATTAAAACAGTTTATTGTAAGTTACACAGCATCACCTTATTTTTGAGCTTTTACCAGGGGTTGCTGCTCTCATTTGGGATGCCTGGTTTTAACTGAATTTTAATGGGGAGGGTCAGAGTACTGCCAGATCTATGGCGTGGTACTCCTTTTTGTTTTCATGGTTCCCCATGTCCCTTTTTAATTCTTTTCTTACCTGTTTTTTGGGGTGCTGTTCGTCCCTTGGGGGCCCAAGTGTATCAAAACCCTGGCCAAGCACCGGAGCTTGCTAATGTTTTATTTGGTGAGCTCATAGGGAGACCTATCTGGTTTTCCCCTACCTTGGAAGCCTTATTTCTTGCATCCTATTTACAGTTTTATAACAGGACTTGTAACAATTGTTATTTTTTTAGTTCACAGGATGCAAGACAAGATGTATATAGTTGTAAGGGTAGGGGTAGTTTTAGTTGTGTTAACCCCACTTCTTCTGTTTTGGCCCAGTTGGCAATAGTTCTATTATCTAATTTGGGATTTACTTGGATGCAGTTTATTTTGTATATATGTTATTCTTTATTCATACAGCAGAGAATATTGTAATATGAAAGAAGCGTTATCAGATTATAATTGGTTTTTCCTATCTGGTTAGAGGAAGGAGGATTCTTCAGATATTTCAGATCCTTTTTCTCTGGATGTTAGATGGCACTCCTGCTTAGTTCCCCCCCCCATCTTGCACATTTTGGGTAACTTACTCCAACATTATTATGGCACTCTCTTTAGTACATTTTTTTGTCCCTTATTATTAATAGGTTGAATAACCACATTAAATGGTCCAGGTTGACTCAGTTTCTTCAGAAACAGAATCCTGACATCATATACAGTATTTAAAGAAGACCCTCCTAACTTTGGGGAAACATGCCGAACTCTCCTGTGGGGGACGTTACCAAGTGTTCGCATCTTCATACAGAAAGGGCAAGTGCAGGGGGACCGCAATCCTGATAAACATCAACTGCCCCTTTTTCACCCCAGAGGAAATACATTGATCCCTCTGGTTGCTTTGTCATTCTTTCGGGTCATCTTTTCAGGAGAGAGGTTACTTTGGCTAATGTGTATTTTCCTCCACAGGTCCCCCCTGCAAAGTTTAGAGTCTTTTTTAACAAATTACTGGATATGCTACTGGGGTGCCTAGTGATGGGAGGTGATCTGAATGTGACCTTATCCCCAAAGCTGGACACGTCAGCCCCGGCAGCTCACCGACGGTTGGCTGCTCAAAAATATTTTTAAACTCAACAGGACACCTTGGGGCTAACATATGCCTGGCGGGTTTTTTCCCCACTGCGCTGGCCTATACTTTTTCCTCTGCTCAGTTTCATACTTTTTTCCAGATAGACTATTTATTTGTCTCCCTAGAACATGTTGATTTGCCCCACAACATTACAATATGCCCACGATTCCTTTCAGACCATTCCCCTCTATTATTAAAACTTGATTTAGGCAAGCCTTGAAAATCCTCTAGTTGGCACCTCAACCTTTCATTTCTAAGAGATGAGACATTTAAAAAGATGATCTCTTAGAAGATTCCACAGATTCTGGCAGAGAACTCTGATTCTGATGTCTCTTCGTGCACCCCTGTAGGATACTGTAAATGTGGCTATCTGTGGGGAGATTATTACACATGCATCCAAAAGGAGGAAACAAAGGGATGCCTTATATAATAATAATAAAAATAATAATAAAACTAATAATAATAAATTTTGTTTAGCATACCGGTAAGCGCCTTCCGGGCCATCAAGGTGCTTTACAAAAAGATAAAAACAACCATATAAAACAGTACACATAATAAATAAGCAGCATACAGATATAATAAATAACAGGGAATCCAAATTATGTGGAGCTATCATAGGTGAGACTCCATAAAAAGGTTTTCAATGCCAGTTTGAACCCCTCCACAGTCATGTACTCCCGAAGCTGACGAGCTAGAGAATTCCAAAGGGTTAGGGCCGCATGCATAAATCCACGGGCCCCAGAAGATTTCAAAGACACCCTTGGAATCTCTAGCAACCCCTCGTCAGCCGACCGCAGCTGTCGCACCGGATGGTAAGGAACAAGAAGCTCTTTCAAGTAGTCGGGAACTAGTCTGTGTAGGGCTTTATAAGTCAGTAAACCAACTTTAAAGGTGATCCGTCATCTAATCGGCAGCCAGTGCAGATAGCGCAGCACTGGGGTAATATGAGATACTCGAGAAGCCCCAGTTAACAATCGTGCTGCTGCATTCTGCATGAGCTGCAGGTGGTGGATTTCAACCCCAGAAAGCCCTAAATACAGGAAGTTGCAATAATCGAGGTGCGAAGTCACAAAGGCATGGACTAATGTAGGCAAGTCCCCGAATAGAACCAGGTGCTTAATCCTGGAGATATTCCTAAAATTATAAAAAGAAGATTTGATGACGGCTGACAGAATTACAAGAATTGCAGCAAGACATAAGTGGTCATACCCCAGAGGGCCGAGACCTTATCCATCACTTGAAAGTGGAACTTCAGAAAATTCTGGATGATAGACTACAGATGGCTTTGCTATTTTCTTAAAAAATACCAATACGAGGGGGCCCAAAGGGGGCCAGGAATCTGGCATGACACCTTGGAGGCCATAGAGTTACATCTTGTGTCATACAGCTTAACGGTCCCTCCTTTCGTAATCTGTATTCTAGTACTTCTGACATTTTTGGTATATTTTAGACATTTTATCATAACCTATATGCTGCTTCCCCTCCCACTCTATGAGGCTCAGATTACCATTTTTTTCTCCAAAATTTCTCTCCCTACACTCTCATTGTCCCACCGGGGGGGGGTGGCATTATTGGCCCAAATCAGCATGGGGCAATTACAGAGTGCCCTTGTTAGAGCTAAGACACTAAAATTCCCAGGCCCGGATGGGTTTCCGTCTGAGTGCTACAAGGCCTTGTTCAAATTATTAGCCCCCCTCCCCCACACTTTTGGCTGCTTTTTGGGAGTTGCAGGAGGGAGGGAACCCCCTTCCTGGGCTTATGCCACCCTCTCCCCCATATAAAAATCTGTTCATGACCCCAAATTGCCCTCTTCATATAGACTCATTTCCATATTAAATATGGATTACAAATTATTCATGGCTGGCTGGGCGCATAGGAAGGAAGAGATGCTTCCCACCCTTATACACCCAAATTGGTCAGGCTTTATTTGATCTTGCCAGACTAAGGATAATGTCTGTAGGGCCATCCACCTGCTGGACTACATTAATAAACAGTCTATCCCGGCAGCCTTGCTCAGCTTAGATGCTGACAAGGCCTTCAATTGGGTTTCATGGCAGTTCTTATGGCAGACCCTTTCTCAGTAGCAGATAGTTTATTTGTTCAATCTTAAAATGATTATCACAAAACAGAGAATTATAGCATCATAATTGTACATACAAATAAAGTATCACAAGACATATAAATATAATCTGACATTACATTTAGTACACAATGACTGGTAATACAAACAACCACAAAAATACAGTTTATGTGCAAAATGGCAATAATTAATCAGGTGGATGAATCCAGGGGATACCACTGATGGGGAAATTACCACTAAGCCACCAGTATCATACCTTAGGGGCATTTAGATTCCTTCTCCTAAAATTCCTTGTTAGGAACACAAATTTCCTCACATAATGTATAGTAGTATGATCCTCAGAGGAAAGAAAAACCTTAATAAGATCAGTATCACTGGATGTTGCTATTCCCATCGATTATTGGAGATAACCATTTGCGCTTGATACTAGTGTACCAAGGACACGTCAAAAAAACATGAGCCAAGTCCTCCCTTTCTCCCTGTTCACATGCACAAAGCTTATCCTCAGGATTACTGGAGTTCTTATATAAAGCATTTCTAACATTAGATTAAAACAATTCAAACCTAAATCTTGTATATGTTTTACGAATATTTGGGTTCTCCAAAACATTAAGATAAAATCTGTATTCATGATTATCAACACTATGGAAGCACCATTTAGAATATTTGGAATTAGCAATACATGCCAAATCCAACTCTCTATGGAACGGTGCCATTTTATTTTTTTACATAAGCTTTATATTTCTCACTAATATTCACACACTGAGTCTATGTTTCAACAAAAAGGACATCAGATATTTATCAAGTGAGTTATATAAGTGAGAAAGCCAAATTGACTGTTTATGTTTATGTTGCACTCAGACCTCTTTCTCCATTAAACATATTTTAGCCCAACTATCATTTGGTAATCGCAGAATCCTAATCCAGAAATTAATTAATCTAGAATCGGCCAATGCCTGTAAATTTGTAATTCCCAGTTCCATTCTTTCCAGAGGAGCTGATATCTTGGCTACAAAATATTTATACAATGCCTAAGGTATTTCTTCAGGAAAATGGATATTTGTTTTCCCCAATTTCACTTTCCCGTGGTACCTATTAGGGTCGCCCCCTCTCCTTTTTACCCTATATATTGAACCATTGGCGACCACCATTAGAACATCTAGGGAGGTGGAGGGAATCACATTGGGGCAAGGTTTTCAAAATATCCCTTTATGTGGAAGACATTCTGCTGACAGTGCTGGACCCACAGACGTCTGTTCTGGAAGTGTGGGGCATACTTCAGAAGTTTGCAAAACTGTCTAGATATGTAATAAATGTACTTAAAGGGAATCTGTATGTTTCCTTACGAAATTATTGTAAAGGTTACTGTGAGGATCCAGTATGTAAATTGCTGGTTATATTCAAAAAATGTTTTCAGTAGGACAGAAAAATGATTTGTAAATAGGGATACAAAGGCATCCATTTTATGGACAGGAAGGGTGTTGTGATGATGTCACTGCCTCATCAATATTAACAGTGTGCAGTGCAGCAGATGAGAAGAGTTTAACTGTGCTGCCAGGGATTTTATTGCATTCTGAGGAACACCCAGGATTTTATGTTTGGCAGAGTGCAAGAAAATAATCCAGTGCTTCTCTTCATGATAAAACAGGATCCTTGTCTGTAGGAGCAGTTTGTTTTACCCGCTTAATTGCACAATATTAGAGCTTGTGAGGCAGTGACATCAGCACAGTACCCTTCCTGTCCACAAAATGGATGCCTCCACTTCACAATTTTAGATGCACTTTTATGTCTTACTGAAAACATTTTCTAAATTTAACCTAGCAATTTACATACTGGATCCTTGTAGTAACCTTCACAATAATTTCATAAGGAAATGTATGGATTCCCTTTAAGACTGAGGTACTAACCCTTAATTTTATTCCTTCACATACTCTGAAGTATTTATTTCTCTCACGTTGGAGTTGCACCAAAATCAAATATCTGGGTGTATAGTTACCTCAGAATTTGCAGCATGTGGAATTGATAAATTATGAGCCACTGACCCAGGCTATTGAGGGTGACCTAAGTTGCTGGGCCCATCTTCAATTACCACTTCTATCCAGAGTTGACACCATCCATATGTCTGTCCTCCCTAGGCTACTCTATTTATTTCAAACCATCCCAATATTCCCTTCCCCCTATTTTTTCACATCTTGGAATAAGGCCCTATCACAATTTATATGGGTGGGTCTCCGTCCTTGCATCTGCTAGCCACTCCTCCAATTGCCAGTTGACAGAGGAGGCTTGAACCTTCCTAATTTAATGGGCTAATACAGGGCAGTTATTGTCAAAATGATTTTGCTATGGCTAAATTCCTTATATGGTGCACCTTGGAAATATACAGAGTTTGTGCTAAATGATTTATTTAACATTGGTTGAATAGTATTTGCTCCTTTAACTACCCCACCTAATTTTAAAACATTTATGTTTGACACTACAGACACTTTACTGTCTTGATTTAAGATTCGTGCCCTTCTCTTGTTCACCCCAATTTTTATGGCATTTTTGCATTCAGCTCCTCAAAAATGGCTGACAATGGCACACTTCTGTTGGTTATTTGGAAGTATCTTTCCAAAAGTCCAACAGAGCTTGGAACACTCTACCAAGGTCAGTCAATAGGAGTAACAGCCGCACTATTTCAGCAGTTACTTCTGTATTCCAGGACAAGAACTGCGCATGCGCGCCTTGCGCGCATGTGCAGCTCCTCTGGTGCTGCCATCTTGGGAATTGCAGGATGCCATTCACTGCAACTATGCCTGCACGGATGCCGTGCATGTGCAGTTGTGTCATTGCCACCATCTTGGAGATGACACTCAGCGGTGCTTGCTCTCCAGAGCTTTGGAAGCTCGCCACAGCCATATCAGATCTGGCTAGAGTTTGTTTACTACTTGTGTTTGCTGTCATATAAAGCACATTTTTTACCAGTCCACTTTGACCTCACCTTTCAGAGGTGGCTTCCGCTGGGATCATCATATATTTATCAGTTTTTGGACACTCAAGGGTTAGTCCCTTTTGCTTATTTACAGTTCTCCCACCAGCTGACCTCACGTGAGCATTTCCAATACTTACAAGTTAATACTTTTTTACTTCATAAAGGCCCAGATAAGAGTAATTCTGCAACCCATTGCCCCTAGTTTTGAAACTATTGTTAGATTCACTTAGTGGGATAGCCGGTACTCATTTGATTGGACAGGCCCATAAGGGCCTTATGGAATATTTGAGTAATACAACTAAAACTATCCTGAATACCTGGAATGCAGAGATGTCTGCGGACATTATATATGAGAATTGGCTAAAAGCTATCATCCCCTCCATGAAAATTCTTCAGGCTCCTTATTGGACAGAGTTTATCTGGAAATGTGTCCAATTATTGTATACACCTGACAGACTGATTAAATATCTCCCAGCCTCATATGGTAAGAACTGTCGGACCTGTGGGGAAACTGTAGCCACTAACTCACACATTATTTGGCACTGCCCGGTTTTTTCCACCTATTGGCGGGAGACTGATTAACGTCTTCTACAGCTTGTGGGGGCTGATGTGGCTCTGTCCCTGGAATTGGTATTATTGTATATTTCTTCTGGTGGTACTCCCATCTCTTCAGGAAGTATGCTTTATATTTATTTAGAAAATGGGCTAGATTGTAGGAGCTGTTTGATTGGCTGAGAGCTACAGCAGGGGGGTACATTAAGTTTCAGTAGATGCCTGCATGGAAACAAGTGCGAATTCGAGTCACCCCATTACTGAGAGTATACATGGGTACCCCAAATGTTCAAAGAAAGTAGCCACCATTTCATGCCCCTCGCTTAGTGAGGCGTGAGGGCCGAGGCCCCCCCGACTATTTTTTTCTGACAAATGCAATATGTTTCCACTTTAAAATGTTAGCACTAGCACGTTAGGCACTAAGCACTACTCTGTCACAAAAAACACATTTTTTCCCCTACATTTGAAGTACTAGCCAAGCACTAGCACATCACGTGCTAAGTGTTACTGTGAGACAGTCCCGCTCGCTTCAGCGCTTTCACCTGACTACATTTCATGCTCGCAGAAAACAAACAGAAAAATACTTATTTTTTTTAAATCAGGTACCTTAATGTGGCTCCTTATGTCCTCTGCCATTCTTAACTCATAAGCACCCCCACTCCCGCGATCATCATAGAAGATGCAGACATTCCCGGCAACATTTCCAGGAGCACTGGCCTCCTATAGCAGCGCCCTTTACTGACAGCTCTGACAAACAGAGAAATGCAATTGACAGGCAGGGATTACTTTACATAAAACTTTATTTTTAATATATTTTAATGATTTTATTTTCATTCTATTCCAATATTTCTACTATTAAAAAAAACCTTAAACTTAGGCCCATTTTCTAAGCGCAATAATACCCTCCATGGTGGGCGGTATGGGCAATACCGGACATCCAAGACCTATAAGGCCCTCCGCCTGCAGCATCAGGTCTCATTACACCCATTGGGTATTGCCCAATACTGCCCACCCTGTAGGGCATTATTGCTTGCTTAATAACTGCCAGGAAGGCCATTACACACCTTTGTCACCGAGTGACTCCCCGTACACTTGCCCAGTAGCATTTCATTGTGAATGATATTTATTATATTGAAAGATTAATAGCCCGCTGTAGTAGCTGGGTACCCCATTTTGAGCTGCATTGGAGAACCTGGATGTTTTATATATCTCAGGTAGATGCTCCATTTGTTCCCTGATTTTTGATATCACTGGGGACCCAGCTGGGCATGAGTGGGGTTGTGGAGCTGGGCGGGGGTTCTTGAGACAGTCTGGACCTAGAAGAAAATACTTTTTTTTTTAAGTTAGCAGACCAGGGTTCTTCATCTGGTTTGCTGGCTGAGCCATCTTTATGTTAGGTGAGGAGACACTATGTAAATGTGTTATTAACAGGAGGGGACCCTTTTTTTTTACTCAATTGTATAACTTTTGCCTACATTGTCAACAAGTGAATATATAGCTTGGTCTTTAGTCCCTCCTTGTTAGCTGTATTTTTAGGTCTCTTTTTATGTATGGATAATGATGTATGTACTGTTCTCTCTGCTGAATAAAATAAACAGTATTAAAAAAAGCTAGGGCGAAAGGGGGAGACTTGTCATAGCATCTAGTGTACCTTAAGCATTAGAAAGAGGGATGGGGCAGACTGGATGGGCCACAAGGCCCTTATCTGCCAACAACATCTATGTATCTAGGTATATACACTGCTACCAGAGATTGGGACCCCTGGTGTGCAGATACACTTTATTAAGGCAAGGCAAATATTATTTCTATGGTGCCCAGTCCTGGAGGAACAGCACAATTAGGATGGCAGGGCTATAATGACAGTAGCCCCATCCCTGACATACGAGTCATGACACAGCAGGGATTGCTATATGACACAGCTGTTGTTTGTTAGTAAATAACAGCTGTCTCATATAGTGCAATCGGCTGTTGTCACAAAAATTCACCTATCATTAGAACATTGATTTTATAAACTGCGCAGGCTCACAAATGGAAAATTTTTCATCAACATTTTAAAAACCACTTGACAGTTGAACCTAAAAACAACAAAAGCACATACGTATCAAACCTGAAGGTTTTAGGTTTTAAAGCCTCATATTTTTTTTAGTTATCAGGTGGTAAGGGAGAAGTACCAGGAGAAACAAAGGGAGGCAGGGAAGTCAGTAAGGGAAGCCAAAGCTCAGACAGAAGAACACATTGCAAAATCAGTGGTTAAAGGGGACAAAACCTTTTACAGGTACATAAGTGAAAAAAGAAGGACAAAGGGAGGGATAGTGAGACTGAAGGGGGAGGATGGGAGCCGCGTGGAGGATGACAACAGTAAAGCTGACATATTGAACAGGTATTTCTGCTCAGTCTTTACTAAGGAAGAAGGGGGTAATGGGTCTGAAGGGAGTACAAGGGGTGAGAATGGTGCAGAAATGGACACAAGTCCCTTTACACGAGAAAGGGTCCTGAAGGAACTGGAAGTAATAAGAGCTGATAAAGCAATGGGGCAGATGGGGTGCACCCAGGGTCCTTAAAGAACTAAGAGAGGTGGTGGCTGAACCTCTGGCTATCCTGTTCAGCCAATCACTGGAAACAGGAGGTACCCAAAGACTGGAGGGCAGCAGATGTAGTCCCCTTATACAAAGTGGGAACAAAGAGGAAGCAGGAACTACAGACCAGTCAGCCTCACCTCAGTAGTGGGAAAGATCATGGAAGCACTACTGAAGGAGAGATTGGTGGAACATCTGGTTGTCAATGGACTACAGGACCCAAGGCAGCATGGTTTCACCAGGGGAGGTCATGTCAGACCAACCTCATTGAATTTTTGACTGGGTGACTAGGGGTGGATCAGGGGAGGGCAGTGGACATGGCCTATCTGGACTTCAACAGGCCTTTGACACTGTGCCACATAGAGACTATTACACAAACTGGGGAATATGGGTGTGGGCAGGACAGTAGTGTGGTGGGTGAGTAACTGGCTGGGTGGCAGGACACAGAGGGTGGTGGTAAATGGCTGTCACTCCACAGAGGGAAGAGTGACCAGTGGGGTACCACAGGGATCAGTGCTGGGACCGGTCCTATTCAACATCTTCATCAGTGACATTGCACAGGATATAGAAGGCAGAATTTCACTGTTCGCTGATGACACAAAGCTCTGTAACAGAGTAGACACACCAGAGGGTGTAGACAGAATGAGAAGGACCTGCAGAAACTTGAAGAATGGTCAAGGGTTTGGCAGTTGAAATTCAATGCAAAAGAAGTGCAAGATAATGCATATGGGGCACAAAAACCCTGGCACAATATATCAGTTGGGGGGTGAGGATATAGCATGCACCAAGCAGGAAAGGGATCTTGGGGTTGTCATCTCTGATGACCTCAAGATAGGGAAACAGTGTGACAAGGCATCAGGTAAAGCAAATAGGATGCTGGGATGTATAGGCAGGGGCATCACCAGCAGGAAAAGGAAGGTCATAATTCCGCTATACAAGACACTAGTGAGGCCCCACCTGGAGTACAGTGTACAGTTCTGGAGACCATACCTATGTAAGGACATAGACAGGGTAGAGAAGGTTCAGAGGAGGCAACAAAGATGGTGCATGGGTTGCATCACAAGTCCTATGAAGACAGGTTGAAGGAACTGAACATGTACTCCCTGGAGGAGAGGAGGAGAGAGGGATATGATAGAGACATACAAGTATCTTACAGGGAGGAACAGGGTGCAGGAAAACACTATTTTAAGTGAAAAAGATGTTTCAGGACTAGAGGGCATGGGATGAAGTTGGAGGGAGGACGATTCAGAGGAAACATGAGAAGAATTTCTTCACAGAGCAAGGGTGGTGGACAAGTGGAACACCCTGCCAGAGGAAGTGGTGGTGGCTGAAACAATCACGGGATTTAAGAATGCATGGGATAGACATAAAGGAATTCTAGAGGTCAGGGGTAAGGGGAAATAGACTTCTAGGAAAACAAACTGAACTTACAAGCTCAAATGGGCAGACTAGGTGGGCCATAGGCCCTTATCTGCCGACACTGTCTATGTATCTATGTATCTATGTAAAAAATGTCTTAGCATTTTCAAAAAGGGTGATTTTTACATTTTTGTGCATCTCTGTAACTTTGCCTCCAACTGAACCGATCTATATCCTGACACAAAGGCTTTGCATTCCAAATTTCATGTAAAGTGGTTGAACTGGGGCAACATTATTAAGGTGCAAAACTTGGGATTTAACATGAAAGTGCTTACTCAATCCTAATACATAAGCGTGACCGCGCCTCTATATTTTATATATATGATATATTTTTTTGGTCCTGTATAGCAACAGTATGTACTTATACACTAATAAGAAGCTTAGGTATATATACTTTTTGTGTTATTGGTTCTAAATATGCATTGTTACTTTCAGAAATTTCTGTATAAAACAGGAGTGCTTTGTATGAGGACTATCCCCCTGATGAAGAGGCAGAACATCCTCGAAGTGTCAGGGAAATGTTTGCTGCTGATTTTGGAAAATAAATTACTTTTGCACTATCTTGGCATGTGCTGCACATTTTGTGTTTACACTAAGGAGAGGGAGATGGCCATTGGAGCATTGTAATTATACACAGTGCCCTGTGACCCCACCACACATACCTACTATGCAGGCAGGCCAAATGCCAGTGGTGTGGAAGGTGATAGTGGCAGCCATGGAAACATACATCAGCTAAAATGTAGGGTATGTACATCCTGTCATACCAAGGGGGTCATAGGGGACAGGGGACAGGAGCAGTTGGCAGGATGGCAGAGCAGGCAGGGACAGGTACATCTAGGCACACTTTCTGACCACAAGAGTGGGTAAAGGGGGCAGCTGGGACCTATGGCTTATGGGGGGGAGGCAGAACAGACACTGCAGAATGCACCTCTACAGTGGACTGCCAAGCACTAGTTGCAGCATTTGCATTAGTGATGCCAGGGGCTGTTGAGCTGAGAACGTTACAGCCAAGCAAGGGAGGATGGCGATGTCAGAGATCAGGAACAACTATGCCATGCTGTATGGCCGGGCATCCCTCCAAGCACAGACAAGCACCAAGGTCCGCATCTGGATTGCCATTAACACAGTGGGGCAGGTACTCAGATCCACTGAGGCCATCAGACAGAAGTTACGGGACCTAAGGATGCCTGTCAGTAAGAAGCTGACAGGTGGATGTTGAGTATGGATGGTTTCACCAAGCTGCTTTCGATGGAAACCACATCAACATCTATTACAGCGACACCCTCAGAGCGACAACCCTACACAGCATCATGGAAACAAACTGACACTCCAATACACTGGCAAACAGTACAATACACAGCACAATGTGGGGGGCTGTGCCCCCGCACCATCCAAACTAATTAGAACCAACTCCACATCGCACATACAGTGGAGTATAGGGCAATTCCCCCTGCTGCACAGATACAGTACAACAGAACCATCATCCTGACAGCACACCAACTGTATATGCCAGAGTGATCTGAAGCACCTATCGACTTTAACACACCTGTCAACATTAACTCCCACACGCTGTGGTTGCTGTCAGTGTACAGCTGCTGCTGTAAAGGATTTGCTGTACTGACTTCATTGTTCTAGCAGTATACTGCATGGACTGCCATTGGTGGAGGCCCACCATCACCCACTGAGCTCATACCAGTGGAGGACATGGTGGCAGACAGCATCAGCCAAGCAACTGTGGAAGGCCTGGACTCCATGCCAGGTGAGTGACCATAGCCCTACACACATGGTATAGTGAAAACTAGAGTGGCTGTGATATTGACCATGGCATCCCCTAAACCCCTGCAAAGGACCTGCCCATGTTGTCGGTGGAGGAGGAAGACATGACCTTGATGACCAACATCCACACAGTTGATCTTCTGGATGTTGCTGACTAGGACAGTGCCCTGGCAATGTTTGATGGTGAGTATAACAATGGTGTAGCAACCAGGCACAGCCACTAACCATATAGCATTCCCCCAACAGACACCACCAAGCTCAGTGCAAGGAGTGACTAGCAGGATGACAAGAAGACTGACAGCATCAGGTGGCGGGGCCAGCTGGCCAGAGCACAGGGTACCCAGTCACTGTCCCCCATGCAGGGCACCCCCATACTTCCAAAAAGCACAGCCCCAGAGCCCTGTGCACCAACCATGGCATGGGGAGGGTACTGACATAGATGGTCAGTGGCATGCAACACAGCCATCAATAGCAACAGGTACTGACACCCCCATGTGCACTGACAGCCCTCCACACAGCAGTGCCACTTGACTTGGCAGCACACAATGGTGAGGGCATATGGCAACACTGGCACAGCATCAGGTAGCAAGTGACCCTGGTCATGGCAGTAGTGATGATGGGCCATCAGACAGGACAGGACTGTACAGAATGGGCAGTGCTGCCATATGCCTACTCATTAGATACTTCCCAGAGGTGCAGTGACTGGAGCAGAACAGGCTACAGGCCAACAGTAAGAACTGTGGACAGATCACAGTGGAGGTGCAGGGTTCCGTATGGAGTTCAGGAGGGTAGATGACCTACTGACATACTAGGGTACCTAACTACCTAGGTTGGTAGTGTTGGTGGTCCACCACTTGCACAGTCTGCCTCACCTCTGCTTCCCCATGCCAGCTATACTGCTGCACTGCAATGGCACCATGCCATACAGAGGAATGGGCCCATCCCTCCTTCAGAGCCAACAGCCCCCTGAGCCCCCCCGAATCGGTTGCATCTGGTGACCTTGGCCAACCCTCCACAGGCAGGATGGCATGGATGTCCATCAGGTAGGCAGGCAAGGCAGCTGCAAAGACCCTCAACATATGGTATTCCACCCAGTGACAAGGCCACCATGCCCATCAGGGCATGAACTCCTGTACACCCACGTAGTATGCACGGCACACACGGACATTCAGCACTGCAAGTCAACACTGTGTACTGTGTTACATGGGCATGCACCATCATGTTCCCCCCTCTTACAGCCTGGTATGGAACATGTCATGCACCAGCCCATGCTATGCCTCCCTCCTGCCCCATGTCTTTCCAGCCATATGTCTACATCTGGCTCCTGGTGTTCTAATCCCTGGCCTTGGTGTTCCTTATCCACAGGTAGGTCCTCAGGAAATGGAAGTCTTTTCCTCATGACTATACTGTGCAGCATGAATCACAGGACAAACATACAACACACCCCGCCTAGTGCAAGCAGAATTATCACCTGACTTGTCCAGACATCTGAACTGTGTCTTCATTTGTCTGACGGCATGTTCCACCACCATCCATATCCTCCTGTGAGCATCATTGTACCTCAGCTCTGCCTCCCCTCTTGGGGCCAAGGAATGGAGTCATCAAGTAAGGCCTCAGGGTGTACTCACTGTCACCTGCCTAGGATATAAGGAAGAATCATGTCACAGACAGATTCAGAGCATGGCATACTTTATGCCCACATTACTCATGCGATATGTACCTAGCATGTACCTAGCAGCCACCCTGTCCTGCCTCCATCAGTGGCCAGTACTGTCCTCAGCCATGACAGCTGGAAGATAAAAGTGTCACATGATGAATCAGGGTACTTGGCACTAATATTCATGACAATGCCCTCCACATCCATGACCACCTGTTATGGTCATGCTGTGAAATCCCTTCTTGTTCCTGTAGTCCTCTTCACTGACGTGTGGTGACAGGATCGGCACTTGTGTGCAGTCTATGGCATGCTGAACCTTCAAGAATGCATATTGCTTGTAGAAGGCCTCCTGCACTGCCCATATGCCCAGCTGATTGATGGGAAACTGGATGTAGTTCCCACTCACCTGACATAGGGAAGGTGACGCTGAGGACTAGATCACTTCATTATGTCACCAGCAACCCACTGGAAGAAGCCTGTGGCATAGTGGGAAAGGACATACATCACCTTGGTCTCAAAAGACACAGTCCTGGAGCTCTAAGTGGTGGGCCATGTAATGTGTCCAATCAGGTCACATAGCTCACTAGTGGTGCCTTGGTCAAGCCAGAACCATTTCCAGGAAGTGGGTATCATGCATGCCCTCAAGAACTACTCTAGACATGGACAGAAGCTCTCCTCTTCTGTGCAGCTTCCAAAGCCCACATCAAGGTGTGCATTAGCAGCGATGGGCACATAGTTCTGCCCCTCTGTCCATGATTGATCACCCTTTTATGATGACCCCCCTCACCTGACCCATCTTGGGCTGTGAGGCATCCCAGCCAACTGTGTTGTGTGTATCCTCTTAAACACGACCAGGTAGCAGGGGGTGTGGCATCCTGTACACACCCTACTATGCTACTGCCCTCTGCAGGCAGTCTTGTTCAGGTGTTTGTGCTTTGAGGTTGCAAGATGGCTTGGGCTCAGCTATCCTATGCCTTTAGATGGGTCAGCCCATGCAGTATGAGGATGAAGATGAGGATGGCCGTATCTGGAGTGTGGTGCATTCATCAAGGGTATGTATTTTTCCTAGGTATGCCTGTAGCATGCTGCACTCTGATGTTGCAATGTGGTTGATACTAACAACCAGTGTTATTGTGTTGCAACCATTCCTGGGATGCCCAGTAGAGATCCTCCTGAGGTGGGGACACCATCAGCGGGTGGTCCCATGGACGAGGAGACAGAGGGCATGTGTGATGGTGATGAGACTGCCTTTAGCCTTGGGAATATGGATGCCTACTATGCCGATGAGTTTGGCATGGCTTGGTTCACCATTGAGCCTGCAATAATGAGTACAGTTGCATGGCCGTGGCTAGTGACAGCATTAGGGTGTGTGTGCATGAGGGCATGGCAGGGCTGGGTAGGGAATGCATGGGTGTGTGCATGGGGGCATGCAGGAATAGTGCATGGGGCAGACTGGAGCAGGGCATGCAGGGGTAGGCATGGGTCCATAGCACTGTGGAGCAGGGCATGCAGGGATGTGCACTGGGGCATGATCATGTGTACATGCTCTGGTGCCTCACACATGTCTTTTCTCACCTACAGGACACACCTGTGCTACTAATGGCTATATGGCTGTGGAGAGAGGGTTATGACATTGTGGTTATTGACCCTAAGCCAATGCAGCGGCCCCTGGTGAAGTGGGAGAAGGTGGCGATGCCTGTGCTCTAGAGGGCAATGATGGTGATCATTCTCCTGGAGGAGTAGCTGTGGCATCATAGGTGGACCAGGGTAGCAGTGTTGGTATCATGGGCATCACTCTGGGGGGCACAAGGCATGCTAGAGAGGACACATTCTGCATGAAGCAGGCACAGGTTGTGATGGCTCTGGTGGCGCAGCATGTCATGGTGATCACATGGGCTGTGTGTGCATGGACAGTTCTTTGTTTTCCATTGTGTCCTTTCACATGATATTTACTGCTGTACCTGTGTTGTTCAGTGTGCACTGCCTTATGATTCTGTGTACTGTTGTAACTTATATATTAATATTTGACCACACCTGCAACATGTTGTGTGCTTCTTTCGGGGGGTTCATACCTATGCCTATGTCAGTACTTTAATCATGTAGTGCATGGGGGTGCATACCTGTGCCTATGTCAGCCCTTTAATCATGTAGTGCATGGTGTGCTATGCACCATGCTATGCAGCCTTCTGCCACCATATGCACGGTAGTACATTCATGTTGTGAGCTTGTTTCCATAGCCATGCCACCTTTTGCTGTGGACAGGTGGACATCACACAGCTGCCCGTTTGTCCACTGCATGTGAGAAGTATGGCATTCGTGCATGTATCGTACAGGCACCTGTGTAACGTAGGGCATGCACCAGCTTATGTACTGCATAGCTGCCCAGTACCTTTGTACATAGGGCCCAGTTACTGTAGCTCTGAACTGGGATGCAGGACTCATACTTGCTGGACAGTGTCATATCAACAAAAACAATGATCCATTCCGGATGCATGCCAACAGCACCTGCCACAAGTAAAGCTGCAGTTATTCGTATTCATTACTGACATCTAGGCTTCCCAGACCCCATAGTCAGTTTACCTTGTGACAATTACTGTATTGGGAGCAGAACTGGTTTAGCCAAATTGCTGAAACTGAACAGAGTTTTCAGGCTCCAAGATGACACCAAACTGAAGTTGACTCTGGGCTAATTCTCTCAACTTTAGCCAAAATACCAACATATCATTATACGCAGATGATGCCACATTGTTTGTGCATAGTCATTTCCTGTCTGATTTAACATTTAGGTTTCAAAGTGATTTCCATCATTTACAATGTTGGCTTTTGCAAAACAAACAATGCCGTAATGAAAAAAGACAAAAGCAATGCTGGACAGCACTGACCCTATGTGCAACCTTATTCTCATAAGACTCTTTCTATTGATAATCTTTCTTTTCAGTACCTTAGAGTGCCTCTGGACAGGATGCTGTCCTACTGTAAGCAACTGGCCATGTTAATTCATTAATTAAAACCATGAATGTACATTTGAGTGTACCATACCAAAATAAAGCTAATCTGACTTTGGAATTGAGGAAGATGGCAGTGTAAAATCTCTGCTTTCCCTTTATTGACTAAGGTCTGTTATATGTTTGCATTAGACAGCGTCTTCTCCAGGGATAAGAGGCTTTGTGACAAAGCAGATCATTTTGTTTTAAATGCAGACGTTCATTCTCATCACTGTTGTCTCTCTGAAGAACAGAAATGGTTGCCACTCAATTTAAGAATCCATTTGGACTACTTGCCTGGAAAATTAATAATCAATTGAATCCCCATTATGTTTGATTTTTTTTTTTACCCAAACAAGAACATATTTACAATTACAGTCCATAGACTGAGATCATTTGATCTCCCATTTTATGAAATCTGCTGTGCATCTAAGAGCCCTTTCATTCCACATTGTAATGCCAAAGAATTCTATTCCTGCTGCTGTCAAACACTCTAATTCTACCTGTATGTAACCGTTCCACACAATCATGTACATTGTCATACAGTACTCTATACTGTTGTACTGCTATTTATTCTTGATTGTACGTATTGCTATGTTACTAAAATTGTTTAATTTATTGCTTTCCCATTCTCCCTATTTCTCCTTCCCACCCTGTATCCTTATTCCTTCCCTATGTTGTATCAATAAATGAGATATAGGTACGAAGAAACTGAGGGCAGAAAAAGTCCATCAGTCTGCACACCCTACCTACCCACTCTACACTGATCCCAGTGGCCATTTAGCCACTTAATTTCTGCCCTAACTTTTCTGACTAAGCCCAAATGCCTGTCTCATCCCACTTAAAACTCCTTATCTATTTGGACTTTACTACTTCTTCTGGCAGCTTGTTCCACTCATCCACCACTCTTTCCATGAAAAAATTATTGTGGACATCTTTTTTGAATCTCCCTGTTGCTAAGTTAAGTGATTTCCTCCTCATCTACGTATTTGAGCTCAAGCAGAAGAGCTCCTTGGTGTACACCACCTTTATCAGATACAGTTATGTGTATGTTTCTATCATGTCTCCCCTTTTCCTTCTCTTCTCAAGGGTGTACATGTATAAATCTTGCAACACCTCCTTGCATTACTTGCTTCCTAGACCCTGGACAAACTGATCCGGAAAACTACACCAATGACAGAATTGCAATAATTGTACTCTCTCTGTATAATATGCTGTCCAGAGACACAGATGTATCGATCAGCTGGTTTGCTATCCTTGGCACACGCATGCTTTCATTAATTACATGATGTCCAGCCGAGATGGAGGAAGGGCTATGCCAGTCAGCCAGAGTTGGATCATTAGTATATATTTTTCTATGGGTGCCCGAGAGGAGAAAGGAGGGGATAGATACTTACCAGACTGTCGGGGGAGATTTGGGAGGTTTATTTCATTGGGTCAGGCTGGGGAAGGGGTGGCAATGGGAATGTACAAGGGTGGGGGAAGTACCTTAATGATTTCTTTTTAGAAACTATGCTAACTTTGCAGGGATGGGGAGAAGTAGTAGACTGGGGTGCATAGCGGGTGGGGGATGGAGTGGTGAGGTACAATGGTTGATGCTGGGGGAGAGTGGAAAAGGCATTAAGTGGCTATGGGTGGGTTTTACCTTTATTTCTTATTTTTTTTAAAAAGAAACTCATGAAGGGAAGTTGTGGAAACTTTGTGGCACCCTCTGAAGTGCTAAATTCCTGACTTTGCACCTACTTTGTTTGTGAAGTTTAAATTCATTGTATTGTTAGCCGTATTCACAATCCAAATGGAGGGTGGCCTCTACCTCTGCTAGCTACCTTTAATAAATATCCATTGCAAAAACCACATTAAAGCATCCATCAGGATTAAGAGTTAATATCACAAAAGTAAGGAGATGCAATGTTAGGGTAAAAACAGTCCCTTGGACCTCAGTGAATCTATACAATGGAGTGCCTTCAGGTTTGTAGGGTCATGCGGTTTGGGATTAGCATTGCCTTTGGCTTCAGCACTGTCTTTCCAGGCACAGAAAAGGAGTCACACACCACAGAAACATTGAAGTTGTTGGCAGATAAGGACCTCTTGGCCTACCTAGTCTGCCCAGTTTTCCCTGCCTACTCTGCCACCGAAGACCCTACTCAATCTTTGGTCACCTCCTCCCCTAGCATTACTACCAATGTCCCCTTGCATCTGTCACATGCATGCTTGAATCTTGTCACCATATTGGCACCCACCACCTCCGCTGGAAAGCTGTTCCAGGCATCCACCACCCTCTCTGTGAAGAAGTATTTCCTCACATTTCCTCTGAGCCTCCCCCTCTCCAACTTCATAGTGTGACCACTTGTCCTTGAGCTTTTTTTTATATGGAAAATGCTTCCTTACTGTACCTTATTAATATCTGTTAGGTGTTTGAGTACTTCTATCATATCCCCCTTTCCTGCCTCTCCTCCAGAGAATACTTTTTCAGTTCCTTGTGTCTCTACTAGTAGGGCTTTTGATGCAGGCCCTGCACCATTTTGGTAGCCCTGTTTTGTACAGCTTTCCACCTTATCAATGTCTTTCCGAAGGTGGGGCCTTCAGAACTGGACACAGCATTCCAGGTGGGGTTTTACCAGTGATCTGCACGGGGTAACATTACCTCCTTCTTCCTACTGATGATACCCCTCCCTACAGTATGCACCTGAGCATCCTGCTAGCCTTCCCAACTGCCTTATTACACTGCTTTGTTACCTTCATGTCATCAGAAATGATTACCCCAGGTCCCTTTCCTGTTTGGTGGTTGCCAGTACTTCCCCTCCCAATTGGCATGTAGCCCCCAGGTTTCTGTGCCCCAAGTGCATGATTTTGCACCTTTTTGCTTTGAAACACAGCTGCCAAACCCTTGACCATTCTTCCAACTTTTTCAAATCATCCCTCATTTCTTCCAGCCCCTCCCCCAGGTGTGTCTACTCTGTTGCAGATTCTTGTGTCATCTGCAAACAGGCATACTTTCCCTTCTAGTCCTGAAATGTCACTAATAAAGATATTGAAGGGGGCAGGCCCTAGTACTGAGCCCTGAGGCACCACACTGGTTACAGTGCCTTTTCCAGAGTGGACACCATTTACCACCACCCTCTGACTCCTTTTGCTTAACCATCTTCTTACTCAGTTTATAACTTTTTGATCCACTCCCAGACAAGCCAGCTTGTTGACCAGTCTTCTGTGTGAAATGATGTTGAAGACTTTACTGATCCCAGTAGGACACATCTACCACTTCTCCCTGATCCACTGCCCTGGTAACCCAGTCGAAGAACTTGATCAGGTTTGTCTGGCAAGACCTCCCTCATGTGAAACCATGTTGCTTTGGATCCTGTATTCCACAGATTACAAGGTATTCCACTGTCCTTTCCATCAGTGGTGTTTCCATTACTTTGCCCACTACTGAAGTCTGGCTGACAAGTCTGTAATTTCCTGTTTCTCCCTGTTCCCACTTTTGTGAAGTGGGACCACATATGCCCTCCTCCTGTACCTTAGAAGCTTCCCTGTTTCTAATGATAAGTTGAACAGAGTTGTCAGAGGTGCAGCCAGCACCTCTTTGAGCTCCCTCAGCATCCTGGGGTGAACTCCATCAGGTCCTATTGCCTTGTCTACTTTTAATTGTGCTAGTACCTTGAGGTCTTTCTCCTTTGTAAAAGGACTGGTGTCCATCTCTCTACTATTTATGTCCTTGTCCCTTATCTTTGGCCTGTCACTTACCCCTTCTGTAAATACTGAACAAAAGTATTTGTTCAATATGTCTGCCTTCTTTTGGTCCTCCTCCTCACAAACCTTTCTTCCCCTTTTAACCTTACTATTCCCCCTTTGGCCTTCTCTTATCGCTTATACAGTATATCTAAAGAATGTTTTATCCCCATCTTTTACTGATTGGGTAATATTTTCCACTGTTTATGCCTTTGCATGTCTAACTGCCTTCCCTGCCTCCCTTTGTTTCTCCTGGTAGTTTTCCCTATCCTCCTCCTTCTGTGTCTTTTTGTTCTTTCTAAATGCAAGTTTTTTGCTCTTACTTTTTCTGCTACGTCTTTAGAGAACCATTGTGATCTCTTTTTTCTCATGCCCTTGTTAACCTGCCTGACACAGAGTTTTGTTGCTTTTCTTATGCCCCCCCTTTATTTTTGTCCACAGTTCCTAGTCCCCCAACCCCCATCCTCTATCACTGCCAGGGCATTCCTGAGGCATTCTCCTATTTTCCTGAAAGCGGCCCTCCTAAAGTCCAAGACTCTCCTCTTTGTATGGCTCAGTTCTGGCCCAGTGCTTATATTGAACCATACTGTATGGTGATCGTTGAACTCCGGGTTGTCACCCACCAAGACATCAGCAACACTATCCCTGTTTGTCAGTACCAGGTCCAGTATTTCCCCACCACGAGTGGGCTTCTTAACTAGTTGCCTGAGGAATGTTTCTTGCAGGGAGTCCAGGATGTTCCTACTTCTGACTGTTGCTAAAGCTGGTAGGCTCCAATTCACATCTGGTAGATTGAAGTCTCCCACCAGAAACACCTCCCCCTTGCATGCCATCATTTGGATGACTTCCATCATGTCCTTATCCACCTCTCCCCCAGTGCTGGAGGTCTGTAGATCACTCCTATGAGACTAGTGGCCCCTCATGTGTTCCTAGGGTGACCCACAGTACCTCAGTTCCTCCCTGCTCTCCCTGTATTTCTGTGGCTTTTATTTTGTTCCTAACATAAATAGCCACTTCTTCCCAAAGCTTGGAGAGGGCGCTGAAGTTAGGACAATGCCAATGCTGTGTTTCTTGATTGTTCCAACCCTGAGAAACACCAAGGCTCAGTGGAACTGTTTTGCTGTTACATCACCTTACTTTTATGGCACATGGGTTTGACCCAAACTGTGCCTTAATATATTTTTTTGTAATTAATCTTCTTACTTTTATAAAGAAAATTTGCATTGAAAACACTGGCCAGATGGTAAGTAGTACCTGGTCAAAGTGACACCCTGTCTTTACCCCATCCTGTGCTAATCAATCCTGGTGGCATAATGGCAAACCCTCCTTCACAATGCCCCTGTATCAAGCAATCCCTGACATCCAGTTGTACTTCACTCCTTCACCCCAACTTTGTGTCAAGTAGTCCCTGGTGTCCAGTGGTACCCCTTCATCCCCTAGCCCCAGACAAGAAATCCCTGGCATTCAGTGACATGCTTCTCCCACACCCGGTGCCATTCCAAGCATCCCTGGCATCTAGTGGTACCATCACACCCTGCCTAATTTTCAGTATCCATGGAGTCTGGTGGTATATACACACTCAGCCCCATTTCAAGTATTCCTGGCATCCAGTGGCACCCCCTCCCATGCCTTCTCTATTCCAAGTATCCCTGGCATCCTGTGGTCCCACCCTCCTAAACCCTACCCATTTCAATTATCCTTGGCAATAAGTGATACCTTCCCACACTCTGCTCCATTCCCATTATTCCTAGAACCCCTCACCCTCACCAATGCCCCCCTCACTGATGACTGTTGGCTCAAACTCTCCAATCACCTCCTTTAAGAGCCACTGTCTAAATACATCACAGTTTTGATTTAAGGAATGTATAGACACAGTATGCATTTCATAAATCCTGGTTTGTGATAGTTATCACAAACCTAGATAAATGTAATGCATGCTGTGCACATGCATTTCTAAAATCTCAGCTGCAACACATTCAGATGGCAGATGGCCAAGCCAGTGAGTGAAGAGTTTGTGCCAGCCACCATCTGGAGGGAAGAGTATGGAATCTTTGGCATCACCTGGGTTGGACACTTGGTGCTAGCTACCTGAAGGGAGTCAGAAAGCAATACACCAAAGGGGATATAATAATAATAATAATAAACTTTATTTATAAAGCACTCTTCAGCAATGTGTCCGAGCACTGTACAAACAAATAATTACAATAATAAAATGTCAACATTTTATACAATAATTCAGTTATCCAATAATACCATAAAATCATCAATTACAGAATACCAAATGCCAGCTGAAATAGGTGAATCTTTAGGGCAGTCTTAAAGCTCTCCACTGGAAAGCACTCCTGTACCTGATGAGGCAGAGAATTCCACAGGGTGGGGGCCACAAATGAAAACACCCTGGCTCCAGATGTTTTTAACCGTACTCTGGAAATCTAAAGCAATCACTTGTCGGTCAAGCGAAACGGCCAGAGGGGGCAGTAAGGATGCAGTAGATTTTGCAGGTAGCTCGGTCCTCTGATGGGGTCCTGGTGGCTCCTAGTGGCTGCAATCTTTACTTCCAATTCCCTGGGATGAGCTCCTGTTGTTGGAGCAGATTGGCCAGGCAAGGATCAGAAGCATGCCACCAGGGTTGGCCTCCCAGTGGTCACAGTTTTTATTTCCAACACCAAGGATTGGTTCGGAGTATTGCAAGAAATAGAAGTGAACCTTAGGGATAGGCTCCAGAAGTGAACCTCAGAGATGGGCTCCCGGAGTCTGTGATCTTTATTTCTGGCACCATGGATTTGCTTTCAGTGTTGAAGTTGGTTGGTAGAGCAAGAGGAAGAAACACACCAATGAGGATGAGCTCCCAGTGTCCACTTTTTTAAAACTCATGTGGCATTATCAGCGCAGGAGTCTACTTCTGGCATTAGAAATTATATGGTGGGGGGCACTACCAGTCACTGGGGATGGACTCCCACTGGCCACATCATTCATTCTTTTTTTTTGTTTGTTTCACAAAACCAGGAGGTAGAGATGTGTTTGCAGATGTGAACAGATCTTTACTTCATAGTTTCATTATGTATTGCAAATGCAGCCTTTGACCTGCATGAAAATGTGACCATGGCTTCGGTGGTGGTGCATGAACTGACCTTTTCTGACAAAGAGCTTATTTTTGTTATTCTGCACAAGTGCTGAATCCTTCTTGTTTTGTGTATAACTTCTTTGTTCTAATATTTTCATTTTCGTAACACCAAAGCCACCACCCTTGAAATAGGACCCACTGAATCTGCAAGTTTCATGTTTCAAACCCCAGATTGTTTTTATTTATTGATAATAAAAAAGCTTTTTTTCACATTTTGTAACATTTTAATTGATAATTTTATTATTATGAAAATAATATCTAACATACACAGGGCAGTTTAGATACAAATACATTCCATTCCAACCTACCCATAATCCACACACAACTGTAGTTCATGAACTATGTACTGTGACATTAGTAAGACATGTCTGCTATCTTGTCCTGTCTTGTGTAACATTAAATCAGGGATATCTTAACTTATCTTTCCAACCAATCCACCCCAGACCAGCATAAGACTATTACTAAAAACTGTAAACATCTAACCCCATGTATTGTGTGGAGAATCTACTAATGCTTCCCTCTTTTTTAGATGTTCCAGAAAATGGCAACCAATCAACATTATGCTTACCTTTTTGAGCTGCAGGAGGAGGTGAAAAAATCCATTGATCTAATCCTTTTACAAATCAATTTGTAATTCTTCTCCATGGAACTTACATTTGGGCCACACAATTTAATTAATTCATTTTTTTTACTTGGAAAATGTTTCACCAGGAAAGACAACGTGAACTGCGAACAGCTTGTTTCCAGAAGCGTCCTGGGGAAGGGGGGGTTACATTTTTGGGAGAGCAGCAAACAAATAACAATTCAGGAGGAGTACAATACAGGAGCAATACAGTGCGGCGGAAATTGCAAAACATAAAAGTGTGGTACAGAGCTCAATGACCCAGACCAACCAGTCAGGGAAACAATCCTAGATAGAGAAATCAGACAGCAGCAAACAAATTACAATTCAGGAGCAATACAAGACTGGGGGAATACATTACAATACAATTAGCAATAACATAACAGTGTGGTACCAGTACTGAGCCAAATGACCCAGACCAACCGGACAAGGCAATAATCCTAGATCAAAAAAAACAGGTGTTGCAGCAGCCTGAGAGCAGGAGAACCCCCAGAGGAGGCAGACACAGTAGACATACTATGGGAATAGGCTGAGCATGAGACAGGAAGTGTTTGGAGGCCCATGAGAGGCAGGAATGAGACCAGTGGGGAGTAGGTAGGGTGATGATTTGAGGGTGGGAGGGAGAGGGAGGGGAGGGTGGCCTAAGTACTTCCCTTCAGGATGTGGAGAAACTCAAAAGAAATGGGTCAAGGCAGGAGGGAGGGGATAAAAGGAGGTGGGAAAAGAGGGCTGGGATACAGGAGGGCAGGGAAGGGAGGGCGAAGGATTAGGTGGCGGGGGGAGGGAGAAAGGTAGAAAAGAGAAGAGAACTTGCTAACCTAATTTAGTTCCCTTCAGGATGCAAAGAACCCTGCAAGGAGAATAGGATTAGAGAGTGGGGGAAAGGCAAGGGGAGAGGGGCTGGGACCTACTTACCTTCAGGATGCTGAGAACCCTGCAAGGTGGTCAGAACATGGGCAAAAGGACACAGGGAGGGAAGGCAGGCAGAGGAGGAGGGAGGAGGATTCAACCTGGAGGCTAGGATAGTGGAGTAGGGGATAAGTACAGGGGTGGGGATGGGAAGAGGGTACCATGCATCAGGTAAAGGTAGAGGAAAGCAGTTAGGTAGGGTAGAAGGTGAATTCACCTTGGGAGGAGGGTGGGGGGGTTAGAGGCAAGTGAAGTTTGAAGAACAGAAATTGTGTAGGGTTAAAGAGACAGAGTTTGAGGATGAGGAGAGGTTTTTAAGGCTACTGAATTAACACGCTCTAACCAGAGCCAATTTGGCTGTGATGAGCTACCAAATGACCAAACTTACACGTGTGCATAGAAATTATTGAACGCCTGGGTGTAACTTGACCATTTTCTGGAGATGTTGCACCAAATTTTCAACATGGCCTTTTTGGGACCCCTCCTCATGAAGAGTACCAGTGTCATTTTGTCCACTTGTCCCAAAAGGTGATTTCATAGAGCAACCACACCATTCTGTGCTACAGGTGCGAAAACATGTTTTAGTTAGGATGATAAAAATGACAGCTATACTGTTATAAAGGAGGTGTGCAAAAATGGCAATGTTGAAAATCTGGAGTGAAAACATAAAAAAATTGGTGAAGTTAGGAGTGTGCATAGAAACTGCGCAATGCACACTTGTAAAGCAGTCATTTTTCAGAATTTTTTCACCAAATTTGCAACATGGGCTTTTTGGGACCCCACCTCATGAACAGTCACACTGTCAGTTCATTAATCGGTCCCAAAAGGTGATTCCAGGCAGTGACAGTGAAATCACTTTTCAGGACTGAGTAACAAAATGACAGTGTCACTGTTCATGAGGTGGGGTCCCAAGAACCTCATGCTGAAAATCTGGAGCCAAAATTCCAAAAAATAGCTGATATATCAACATAAGTTGGAAACCCCATTGAATGCCATTATACTGTAGCAGGCTAACCATTGATTCTTCAGTTTATGGTTTGGCTTTGAAGAGTGCAGATGTGTCCCGGTCCAGAGAAGATGACAGCGTCGACCTCCAGAGGTAAGTATGGGGTGTGGTGAGATGGGTGCTCAGTAGGAGTGTGGGGATGGGGAAAGGGGGACTTGGGCAACGACAAGGGACTGTTTTCTTTTTTACAGGTAAAAAAACACGTCAGGGGAAGGTTTTCTTTATTTACATGAAAACGAAAAAAAACATACAATTGGGCACACTGGGGTGGACTTCCAGTGTGCCACATGAGTTGTGGGGTGCATACTTGATGCTACCATGGGGATTGGGCACCCTGATGTCAGTGGGGGGGGAAGAAAAAACAAACATTTGGACACACTGGGGTGGGCTCCCAGTGTGCCACATGAGTTGGGGGGCACATACTGCTGACATGGGGACTGGGCACCTCGATTTCAGCATGGGGCAAATAAACAATGCATTTGGGCACACTGGGGTGGGCTCTCAGTGTGCCACGTGACCTGGGGGGGTCTACATAATGCCAACATGGGGATTGGGGACCCCGATGTTAGTGCAGGGATGGGGAGCCAGGAGGACAGCAGCAGTGGAAAGGTTTTCTTTCCTGCCATTGCTGGCAGTGGCAACGTGACTGTGCATGCACGGCACTCACACATGCATAGTTGCGGTGAATGGCATTTTGCTATTCACAACATGGTGGCACCAATGGAACTATGCATGTGCATAGATGGCAGTCACTACATGGTCTTAGGGACTGCTATAGTGCCTACATGCCGCCTCTGCCATTCTAGACAAACCTTGTTCAGAATGGTCCATGGTCCACTGGCCCCCTACCCCAGGAGCATAATTATGGGGCTGGGGATTTCACCAGCACTGGTCAGTGACCATTGGTACATTACATACAAATCCCAAAAGAGATACAGCAGCCCGTGGAGAACTGACGCAGGTTGCCATATCCCATGAACCCACATGCCATACAGAGTGGGGGATCCACCCAAGAGCCACTAGTGCATCTAACTGGGTGCCCAGAGATCCTGGCTGCAGTACCCCTGGTGACATCCACAGCGTCTGTGTAGAGAAACATGCTAGCAAAGGTGGGGAGGGGGTCAGGGCTGAGATCTCACCCATCCCCATGTGGTTCCAGGGCAAAAAGTGACATGGTAGGGATATACTTGTTACAAGCGTATTCCTGCCACTTTTGTGGATCAGCTCCTAAAGCAATAGCATTGATTATTTGCAATGTGAAATCATGCTCAAATCAATTCAGCAATTTATTTATAGCTTTATCCTCTCAGCTCACTTGTCAGAAGAGTACATAACCAACATATTTATAGAACTCTCACAATGACAAACTGTCTTCAGACACACAGGATGCTGTAACTTTGACTCGGCTATTAACTCTGAACATCTTTTTTTCCAGATCTTTGCAGTTACTTCACTTATAAAGGCTGCTACTAAAATATATGCACACAGCCAACTACAGACCTCATATACAGGGGTCCCAGTAATAATATGCCCTTAGAATGCTGGTAAACACGATGCCTTTTGGATGACTTGCTTTTCTTACTGGCAGCTTTTCTCATCACTTTCCCATTATCTCCAGGAAAAGTTTACTCCAGGTCCACTGCTTTTTCATTCTGTCCACCATGTGGGGTTCTTTGTTAGGGGAAAAATAAGGACTCAGGATCCTAGGCAGGAAACCAGACAGAATAGACACTACTTGTGGGCCTAGTGTTGAGGTAACCAGACAGATGACTGTTACCCAGTCCATAGTTACCTTGTGACAGGCACTCAGGGGTGCCAGGTGAGGAGATGCCTAGATGGACCATTATGCCCCAGAGAGATGCATATCCACACAATCCACCTACCTGGCAGTGTGGAGTCCAACTCCTGGCATCCAGCCAGAGCTGGAGCCTTAGTAATGTTTAGGAAATGATGCTCCTTCAACCCGACTCCAGGATATATCCAGCAGATTGGGATGCATCTGTCCTTCTTCTATGGTGGGAAAGGCACTCAGTGGCTTGGAGGGGCTCTTGACTAGGAGTCAATCACAAGAGACCTGTTCCTCCTTCTCCCGCAAGGCAGCCAGTTGGAGCAGCTACTCCCAAAACCAGGCAAAGGACAACAGGGATTTAAAAAGCCCCACTAACAGAACACCACCATACAAGGGGCGGAGAAGGAGGTTGGCAGTAAGGGGATTACAACACCCCAGGCAGTCGAATGGAGCAATGGACTGCAGTGGGAAGGGTGCTCAGTAGCTCAGAGGGGCTTCTGACTAGGAGCCAATCACAAAAGAGACATGCCTCCCTTTGCTGCAAGGCAGTCAATCAGAGTGGCTGCTCTCAAAACCAAAATCAGGAAAATGGGGCTTTAAAAAGCCCTGCCAGCAGAACACCACCATACAAAGGGCGGAGAAGAAGATTGGTGGCTAGAGGATCAGATCACCCAAAACTCCCAAAAAAGAAAAAGCCACACAGAGTGGAGGGGGTGCTAGTCCAAATGACTCAGTCCCAAAACTCCAAAAGTAAAGGTACCACTCACCACATTTGTAGATGACAAGGAAACACTAGACTTCCAAATTTGATACAAATGTCCATTCCTTTACTTTTCCACACATAAGGCATTAAAATACTCCCAATACTCAGGCATGTACCAGCAGATCTCAGGTTTTGCGCTCATGCTCTTTGACTAGAGATCTCTAGAGCACCCCCTGACACCTGAAAGGAGCACCAGACGGTGGCAGAAATGGCACTCAATGATTTGGAGGGGGTTCCTGACTAGGAGCCAATCACAAGAGAGCCACACCTCCCTCTCCTGCAAGGCAACCAATCAGAGTGGCTGCTCCCAAAACCAGGTAGCAACAGACATACATAAGGAGTAGGCCATCAATTGCCCCACCCGCAGCTCCCCCCATGCAAAGGACCAATGTGCTAAGGACATCGGAGTCTGCCCACCATAGTCAGTCCAATAAGACAGACAGCAGCTGGGGATTCTGCACCTCAACAAGCCAGCAGGGTAGCAGCAACAAAGGAGTAAGACAGAATGAAGCAGGACATCAGGACAGTGTACCCTACACCAGAGGTAAACTTCCTGCTTAAACTCCTGTAACTGCAAACCCATTGCATGAGAGCAAGGAGGGTTGGAACACAAAGGGTACAGGTAGGAGTAAGAAAAGAGAAAACACCCCCCCTTTTTTTAAATTAGGAGGGTAGTGGCATATTAGGATCTAGAAACAGTGTGAGTATAGGTGAAACACCATATCTGGGGTAGGAGCAATTAAGGGTTCAAAGTGAACAAAACAAAGATGGGCAGGGTAGAAGTGGGTTAGGGTCAATTAATAGTTTGGCAAGGGGTAAAATGGGGCTAAAGGAAGCAAAACAGTAAAACAGGCAAGGGAGGTCATAGTTATGCTGGGTGTGATGCAGTGCAGTTTCTGTGGGGCAGCAGTCTTCAGGGAGGCTTTCTGGAAATTGTGTTGCTGCCCTAGCTGTATGCATCTTTCTGGGCTGAGGGAGGAGGTTGCCAGACTAAAGATTGAGTTAACTTGGGTTCGGAGGACCTACTCTCCCACATAGGGACCACTTAGACCACCACTACCTTAGAGGTTGCCCAGAAGGAGAAGCAACTGGGCAACAGTGGGCTCGGAGAGGGTTGGGGTGGTGGAGTGTAGGCAATTCCCCCATCCGGCACCACTACGAAACACCTATGCCACACTAACCAAGCAGGAATGTCCCACAGAGGCACCCAAAGTAGTGACTGAGGTGGATGTGGGGGTCCTCCATAGTGGAGACCCCAAGTGGGGTGACAGAGGACAACAGGGGAGGATGAAGCGAATCCTGGTGGGGGACTCCATAGTGAGGAGGATACATTTGGGGGTGGGTAAGGATGAGGAGTGGGAGATTAGGTGCCTTCCTGGCGCCAGTGCTTGCAGAGATGGAAAGAAGATCCAAAAGTTCACTGGGGCAGTAGGAAGGGAGGGAGAGCTGAACATCATTGTCCATCTGGGGACAAATCACCTGACTAGGAATGAGCCAGCAATAGTACACAGGAGGAGTTTAGCGAATTGGGGAGAGGTCTTAGGCAAGTAGCATGATCTGTGACCTTCACAGAGGTGCTATCTGTCTATGACAGGGAGAAGGATAGGATTTCTCTGCACCAGGATATTCAAATGCATGGTTAAAGGAATGGTGCATAGAGGAGGGTTTTGGCTTTATTGGGGAATGGGGCCCCACCTGGAGGGACATGGGCCTGTACAGGGGAAACAACCTGCATCCATCCTGGAGGGAAACCATGGTCCTCAGTGAACTGTTTAAATGCTAAATTGGAGAGCATTAGAACTAGCTGAGGGGGAGGTGGAATAAGGCAGGAAAACATCAACTGCCCCCCAACAGGCTTACAAAGTCAGCAATGGTAATCTGGGGGGAATTAAATCCCAAAAGAACCGAAATAACAAAGGAATTCAAGGGGTAAAAGGAAAGAGAGATAGTAAAAAAAATAATGGAGGAAATAAAGAAGGGCAAATGAGAAATAAGGGGGGGGGGTGACAGGACAATATGGAGAATCATATGTTTAAATGCTTGAAGTCTTGGCAATAAGATTGCAGACTTAGAGGCCTGCATGGCAGATGCGGACCTAGACATAGTGGCAATTACTGAGTCTAGTGTAATGAAAACATGACTGGGATGTAGCCATACCAGGATATATTCTGTTCAGAAAAGATAGGGTAGGTAAAAAAAAGGGAGAGGAGTGGCTCTTCATGTCAGGGACAACATAAAAGCTACAGAAATACAGGGAGAGCAGGGAGGAGTTGAGGTACTGTGAGTCTCCCTGGAGACATGGAGGGGGACTGCTATTTGCACAGGAGTGATCTACAGAGTTCCAGCACAGGGGGAAGAGGTGGATAAAGATATGATGGAAGCAATCCAAAGGATGGCATGCAAAGGGGAAGTGCTGCTGGTAGGGGACTTCAATTTACCAGAGGTGGATTGGAGCCTATCAGCTGCAGCAACATTCAGAAGTAGGGACGTCCTGGACCCCATGCAGGGACATATCTCAGGCAACTAGCTAAGGAACCCATTCGTCGGGGGATGGGGTGCAATACTGGACCTGGTACTGACAAACGGGGACAGTGTTGCTGACGCCACAGTGGATGGCCACCTGGGGACCAGTGATCTCTGTATGGTGTGGCTCAGTATAAGAACCGGACCAGAATCGAGCCACACTAAGACGAGGGTCCTGAAGTTCAGGAGGGCCAGTTTTAAGAAAATGGGGGAATGCCTCAGGGACCCCCTAGCAGGGGTAGGGAAAATGGGGGGAACAATATTCAAAAATAAAAGGGGGCATTAAAAAAGAAACAAATCTCTGCATCAGGCAGGTTAACAAAGGCAAGAGAAAAAAGGAGACTGCTATGGTTCTCTAGAGAAGTAGCAGAAAGAGGGAGGATAGGGAGAGTTATCAGGAGAAACAAAAAAAAAGCAGGAAGGGCAGTTAGGAGCACAAAGGTGCAAACAGAGGAGAGAAAATTGCTCAGTCAGTAAAAAAAGGGGATACAACATTCTTTAGATATATAAGCAACAAGAGAAAACCAAAGGAGGGATAGTAAGGCTAAAAGAGGAAGGAGGGGGTTTGTGAGGAAGAGGACCGAAAATACCCCAGACATATTGAACAATTACTTTTGTTCAATATTTACTGGGGAAGGGGTAGGTGACAGGCCACAGATAAGGGGCAAGGGCATTAGAGGAAGGGAGGTGGACACTAGTCCTTTTACTGAGGCTAGAGTCCTCAATGAGCTAACACAATTAAAAGTAGACTATGCAATGGGACCTGAAAAGGTGCACCCCAGGATACAAAGGGAGTTCATGGAGGTGCTGCAGCTCTGACAGCTCAGTTTAACCTATTCCTAGAAACAGGGGAGTTCTGGGGGACTGGAGGAGGGCAGATGTGGTCCCACTACACAAAAGTGGAAATAGGGAGGAGGCAGGAAATTACAGACCTATCAGACTTCAGTAGTGGGTTAAGTAATGGAATTGCTACTGAAGGAAAGGATTGCAGAATACCTTGTAACCAGTGAATTACAGGATCTGCAGCAACATGTTTTCACACGGGGAGGTCTTGCCAGACAAACTTGATCAAGTTCTTCAACTGGGTGACCAGGGAAGTGGATCAGAGAGGAGCGGTAGATGTGGCCTACCTGGACTTCAGTAAGGCCTTTGACACCATTCCACATAGAAGACTGGTGAGCAAGCTGGGCAACCTAGGAGTGGGTCCAAAAGTAGTAAAATGGATAACAAGTTGGCTAAGCAACAGGATTCACAGGGTGGTGTTACATGGGGTCCACTCTGATGAAGCCAACCAGCGGGATGCCACATGGGTCAGTACTAAGCCCAGTCTTCTTCAATGTCTTTATTAGCAACTTTGCAGAAGGGCTGTAAGGGAGAGTGCCTGTCTGTGGATGACGTATAAATCTGCAACAGATTGGACACACTAAGAGGTAGAAATAATGAGGGATGATCTGAAAAAGCTGGAACAATTGTCAAGGGAATGGCAGCTGGGTTTCAATGCAAGAAAGTGCAAAATCATGCACTTTGGCACAGAAACCCAGGGGGAACATACCAATTGAGCGGGGAGGTATTAGCAACCACAAAATAGGAGATGGAACTTGGGGTCATCATATCTGATGACCTGAAGGTAGCCAAGCAGTGTGATAAGGCAGTGGGGAAGGCTAGCAGGATGTTCAGGTGCATAGTGAGATAGGTAGGAGCATCACCAGCAGAAAGAGGGAGGTAATATTACCCCTGTATAGATCACTGGTAAGATCTTACCTCAGGTACTGTGTTCAGTTGTGGAGGCCCCACCTCTGGAAGGATATAGAGAAGGTGGAGGTGGTACAAAGGAGGGCTACCAAAATGGTGCATTTCCTGCATCAAAAACTCTATGAGGAAAAACTTAAAAGAACTAAATATGTACTCTTTAGAGGAAAGGAGGGAAGGGGGGATATGATACAAATATTCAAATACCTTACAGGTTAATAAGGTACAGAAAGGTAACATTTTCCAAAGAATAAGATGCTCCAGGACAAGGGGTCACGCTACGAAGCTGAGGAGGTGGGGGGGCAGCTCAGAGGAGATGTGAAGAGATATTTGTTCTTGGAGAGGGTGGTGGATGCCTGGAACAGCCTCCCAGCAGAGGTAGTGGATGCTAAAATGGTAATAGGATTCAAGCATGTATGGGGTAGCTACAAGGGGACCTAAAAAGAAAGGAAAGGAAAGGGGGGCTGAAGACCAGAGTCTGAGTAGGGTCTGTGGCAGCACAGTAAGTAGGGAATATAGGGCAGACTAGGTGGGCTAAGAGGTCCTTATCTGCTGACAACTTCTATGTTTCTATGTTTATATATCATTGAGACCCCAGCTGTAAGCTAGCAGCAGGACCCATGAGGACCCCTACAGGACACCCTTGAGGGGTAATCCACCTGCTGCTGTCCTGCACAGTGCATCTTTTTACTCCTCCAGTTATACCGCCTACTCCATACTCTTCATTGCTCTACTCCACACTTCCTTAAAGTGAATGCCAATGCCATCTCATTAAGTTAAGCAGCTATCACACCTTGTTCTTTTTAATACAGGAAGATATCTTATCCATTCAATTATTAGACTTACACCTTTGATTCTTAATCTCCTTCCAGAATGAAGATGCAGCAAAATTTTATTTCACCGGTGAAATTCCAGAGATATCGTGAATTTTGTAGGGTAAAATATTTAACGAAATTACACACATTCTGTAAAATATTTCACAGGTGCGAAATGTGGAATTTGCCAATGAAATGCAAAATTTCACCAGCGAAATGGGGAATTTCACCAGCGAGCAGCGGAATTTTGCCTGTGAGTGGTAAACTTTTGCATTTTATGGATGAAATTCTGCATTTCACCAGAGGAATTTTGCACTCACAAAATATTTCATGAAATGTGCAATTTCACCTGGCGAAATTAAGTTTAACACTAACACTTACTATTTTCAGAAGGGCATGGAGTCATATCGTCACAGACATTATGCCTCATAGCAAAATTGCACTGCCAATACAGTGTGATTTCTGCCATGAGGCATAAGTCTTCTTTCTGTGGGGGCTCCGCCTGAACCGCACCCAGTAAAGATTCTCAACTCTGGGGGAACTCAGGGAGCACACAAAACCGTGAAAAATAAAGATTCTGGGACCAGGAATCAAACCTGGTCACAGACTCAGCACCTGTTCCTGCTGCCGCGGCTCAGTCCTGTGAGCCAAGGCTGCTTGGTAGAATCCATTCCCAGCAGAGGTCATACTCTGCCTGGGAAGATAGTTGCTGGTAATACCGTAGTACAGCAGTATACGCGGTATTGCACCATTAGCGGTTACAGCCTACGCTGTAGCAGTTTAGCCATCATGTAGTACGCTATAAAGCATGTGACATTATGACCCGGTAGGTTTCAGAACACACTGTACTGTAGAATTAATACCTTGAAGGAACCTAGGAGGTCCTATTTGAGATGGAAATATTTGGATCCAAATTTCTGTGGGTTTTTGTGAGAAAAAGAATCTCAGATTGGGAGATTTAAGTCACAGCTGTTAGAGCTGCCTTACCATGGAAGTGAGACTAATCATTTCATTCAGTTTGAATGCCTAGATCCAAAGCCTCTTGAAATGAATATGAGATCTGCAGTTCTAGGAAAGCAACATACAGTATTTCTCTTGTATTTTTGTGAGAAGGATAACACAATCAATTTGTATGTGCCTGTATTCTCTGTCATCACTGGTTCCAGGGAGGACCTGTAATTTCAAGGTCAGAAATAAATCTCTTAAATCTTGGAAATATTTATTTCTGTATTGTTCTTCTTAGTGCAACGCGATAGGCAGTCAAAATAAGACTACACTGCGCCCTTTCCTCCTTACATATCCCTTCAGACACTGTAGTCATACAAAGTATAGGGTTTCATTGATGAAAATAATCATGACTGTTTACAAATGGTTTTATTTTTATTTATACAGTCAACTAACTTTTTAATTATACTGTATTAGAAGGAGAATCATGTGATATTTAAAATCTGCCTTTTACAGATTATTCAGTCTTTAATACCCAAGGTTTTATGCCTCATGCTGAAAATGCTTTAGTACAGTAGAACATAACATTTAGACATGGGCTCAAGACATTTAGTCAATTGTGACCATATCCTACTGTACTTCTCAGTATTTATAGTATTTGAGATCTATCTTAATATATGGATTTATCTTACTATATGGATTTTCTAGAATTCAGAGGGATGGCAGCTAGCACAGACTTTCATCTCACTACTTCAGTCAACTGCTGCCTGAATGACCAGGAGTGTGCACTTATAGTAAAAACAGGTGTTTTCCTTCGCAAGGTGGGGAAAAGAGGGCCTGTGCTGGTTGCCGTCCCTCTGAGATATTATTCTTCTGTTGGGAATGAGGTGAGTCAGGGTGGCATGGGGTGGATGGGTGCTGCAGTGTGTGTGTGTGTGTGTGTGTGTGTGTGTGTGTGTGTGTGTGTGTGGTATCTCTAATTCTGGCTTTGTGGTTGAGTGGGGAGACTTTGCAATTAGGTAAGGGAATGATTCATCTTTCTGACATGTAGGGGGTATGTGGATGCTGCTATAGTGGATGGGGGTTGGTGGTTGTTGTTAATTAAAGCTGGGTAGGTTTGGGAGTAGGAGGGTGGCAGGGTGTGCCAAGAGTGTGAGGGAATGGGAATTTTTTTTTCAAATAAAAAGAACTCACTGTGAATTACTAGTGAAGTGCCAACTTGTCAAGAGGACATGTAGCATGATGTTTGACACTTCACCAGCAATTTGCTAGTAAAGTTATAATTCACAACACTCCAAGGTGGAGAGAGAAGAGGGATTCAGCACTGTGTGGGACTGGAGTCAATTCTGGAGAACAGATGGCTATTCTAGCTGGATTGTATCCACCCTACAAAAGAGGGGACTAGGACCATTTAAAATGAGGAGACTGCAGCTGTGAGTAACATATAGAATAATACATGGGATGGTGTGTTTAACGAGATTTTACATACATCTGAGGTGTTGGAGGCTACATAAACCCTGAGAGTGAAGCTCAAGGGGTTTATTTAAGCATCCAGCACCAAGGGTGTGTGTGTAAAATTTCAAGTTAAACACCCACCAAATGTTTTATTTTATATAATGGATGGGTGTTTTTTTTTTCACCACAGCAATTATCTAAAATAAAAAGCCACCTCTGTGCAGTCACGGTCCACCTGGGTTTCAACACGGTCCATAGTCAGAAGCGGCTGAAGAAAGAAACCTTTCCCTTTTTTTTCTTCATTGTTTTAAAGCAGCCCAGTTTAAAAGTATTTCTAACATGGGTAACAAAAAGGGTTGTGCCTCTTTGGTGGAAACACAGCAGGTGACCATGGATTAATTCTCAATGCATACACGATTGCTTCTGCAATATCCAGAGCAGCCACACACGGCTGTGATGCGCAACCCTTAGCCAAAAAACCTGGAGGTTATACAATGCGGCACCCCAACATATAAATAAAACAGAGCCATTCCACTGTCCCCGCCAACAATTAATCCATGCTTGCAGAACAGGAGCCACAACACAACACAATTCTCCCTGGCTTCCCACACACCTGCCCCGCGGACCTCTGTGGAGACGGTGTAAAGTGACCCCAGCAGCACTGTCTGTGTGTCTATCTCCTGTCTTGACTAAGATCACTGATGGAATGACTCAATCCTTGTCCCACAGCTCAACCATGTAGCAAACAGTGGCCCACTGCATGACAGACAGAGACAGAGAGAGTGAGCAGTAGACAAAGCACACATTCCCCATGTCATAATTCGCAGTGCTGGCCACTCATGCTTCATCAGATTGTCTGTCTTTCTTTCTCCCCCCCCCGAGAGTGAGCAGTAGACACAGCACACAGTCCCCCAGCCATAATTTTCACCACTGTGCACTCCTGCTGCATTACAACCTCTGCCTTCCTTTCTTCCCCCCAAATGGAGATGCTCCATACTGTGTCTCTTAGCCCTCCAACACCCTGGTCTCTGCTGTTGCCCATGGTTGCAGCACTGCTCCGTCTGTCTGAACATCACAGCAACAGAACAGACACTGCATTTGCATGCAGTGTAGAAAGCAAGCATCTCCGATATCCGATCGCATGTAAATCCACTTTCCCGCTACGAGAAGCACATTTTCTGCAGCAGTATTATACAGTTACTGCAGAGGAGCAATTAGAGGGCAAAGTCAGCGGCAGGAATGGCACCACTGAAGAGATTCTAGAATCCCTCCTACACCCGACTGCCGTTTCCCACTGCTACAGGTGGCAGTCAGAGCAAGGAAGCCCTTGTAGACCCAGGTGTTGTCTTAGCAGTACGGCTCAGCTCGCACTTCAGCAGTGGGAGGAGAGTGAACAAATTGTGGTGTGGCACAGTTTTAATGTTCTGTGGCATGCTTCTAGTGGACTGCAGTGTTTGAAAAGAAATGGGGCCATCGGGTATGGGTGCATTTTTCAAGTTGTGCTCTAGATTGTGCTTTTGGGAGTGGAGCAGTGTGTTTTTGTAAAGATCAAGGTAGGAGCAGTGCTGAAAAACAATACAGCTTCCTGTCGGCAGCTCTTAGGAGTCTATATTGCAGTACTGTGCAAGCCTAGCAGTGCATGTTAGTGTTCACAGTGTGTCTCTCCCGCATCACCAACAGTCAGGGGTGAATTATCCCTTTGTAACATGGCTAACAAAAGTGAGTCAAATCCTTTTTGTTAGCCATGTTACATACTTTTAAATGGGGCTGCTTTAAAAAATGAAGGAAAAAAAGGGACACGATGACCAGTGGTGAAGCAGGGAAGAGTGGCATCTGGCACACAAAAAGGGAAACCTGGTGCATGTTTGCAGTTATAACCCACAGGTTATAATAGCAAATTATAATTGGGTTTCCTTTAGAGAAAAATAATACCCACTTATTATAAGGGTACTATTATACCAGCTTAGGGAAACCAAGCAGGTACTCTCCCTTCAAGCAGTAACAGGCAGGGTCCTACTGAGGTGAATTCTAATGATAATAAGGAAATAGGAGCAAGGGTGGATCCACTGGGTGAAAAATAGGGCAGACAGAGGGACATTAGCACCTTACTGGGAAAAGTGGTTCATGTTAATGACAGGAGGTTGGGGAAAAAGTGTAGCAGTGCAAGGGGAGGGGTTGGTGTAATGAAAGGAACAGTGAAGAAGTTGGACATACCAAACAATGTGGGGGAATAGGACAGGGAGGAACTCAGGGAAGAGAATACAATTCTGGCAGCAAGGAGTGCCACAGTGGTATGGAGTAGGAAGGAGGTAAGACACAGCGGTGATGGTGGCAAAAGAGGCAGGGGGCAGAAAAACAAGGGCACAAGGGATAAGATACAGGAGCACTATAAAGTAGTGTGCATCAATGTCAGAAGCCTGGGGAATAAAATCATTGACACACACACACATTAATAGCTACAACTCAGGTGGATTTGGTGGCTGTGATGGAAATCTGGGGCAGACAGCACAATGATTTGGAACTATCAAGCCCTGGCTACACACTATTCAGGAAGGATAGTGGGCAGGGGAAGGGAGGAAGAGGAGTAGCTTTATATGTCAGGGGCTACACAAAGGTGGCATAAAGGCTATAGAAATCAAGGAAATTGTAGTCTTAGGCAGCCAGAGCAGGGGGAGGATCATCAGGGTATGTATGGTATATGACGACAAACTTCTCAGAAGGAGGAGTCAACAGATAAGAAGATGGTGGGGGAGATAAGGCAGCAGAACAAGGTGAGATGCTGCTTGTAGGGGACTTCAACATGCCTGATGTGGACTGCAGTGTGTACCAGTAGCAGCAAGTGCTAGAAACCAGATAGCAACAGAGTCCTTCCTAATACTGAGGATAGAGAAACCTACATGGAAGGGGGCTTGGGGCTATTCTAGATTTAGTCATCACAAACTGGGCCAACACTAGGGAGGCCTCAGTTTGTGAGCCTTTTTGATCCAGTTACCACTAGACTATGTGGTTCAAAATAAGACTGGTAATAGAAACCAAGCAGTCACTAACAAAAGTATTGGACTTCAGGAGGACTGGTTTTTCCAAGATGCAGGAGTTTCTCATGAAAAAGCTGGTGGGGTAAAGGATGCTGCTCTGGCTAAACAGTAAATGGGTTCTAATTAAATTGGAATGCTGGAAGCCACAAATTTCTGTGTTGAGGCAGTAAATATAAATAGGAGGAGAGAGAGGCTACTGAGGTACACAAAGAAGATGTGAAAGGCAGCAAGGGAGAAAGGGAAGGCTTTCAAAAACAAGGTTAGACTGAAGAAAGCAGGGAAGTGTACCTGTGAAGGATGAGGGAGGCCCACAGGAATGTGAAACAGGCAAAGTAAGATGCTAGGTTGAGAACTGAAGAGGGGGCAAAGAAAGGGGTTAAGTTGTTTTTCAGCTATGTCAGGGAAAACAAATATGTCAAAAGACTGGATAGTTAGATTGAAGAGGGAGGAGAGAAAATTAGACAAATGCAAACATACTTAATGAGCATTTCTGCCCTGTAGTTATGTAGAAGACAAGGATCCACAACCAGAATATCAGCTCAAAGGCAGTAGGGAGGCAGGGAGGAGATCAACATGGAAGCCATAACTGAGAAAAGGATGGTGAAGGATATCTAAGCTTTTAAAGTAGGTTGGGGGTAGAACTGGGGGGGAGGGGAAAGGGAGGTAAGGTCCCTGCCCGGCGCCATGGCTTGGAGGGACAGGAAATGAATCCTTAGGATGATGGGAGCTGCTGCAAGGGGGAGTGAGCTGGAAGTCATTATCCACCTAGGGACAAATGACCTGGCTGAGAATGGGGTCAGAGCAGTACAATAGGAGTTTGTGGAGTTGGGGAGGGGCCTTAGACAAATGCCACACATGGTAACTTTCCTGGAAGTGCTACCTAACAATGGCATGGATGAGGCTGGGTACCTCACCATGGGATTCAATGACTGGTTGAAAACTGGCAGAGCTCAGGATTTGGCTTTATTGGGGACTGGGGCTCCACCTGGAGGAATGCAGGCACATACAGGCGCCGATGGTCTGCATCTATCCAGGAGGGGAACCTAGGGTGATAGGTTTAAATGCTTCATTGGCAAGAATTTAAACTAGCCAAGGGGGAGTCACTGAAAAGGAGAAGGGAAACCTAGCCCCCAAAAAATCAGGGTAGTTAGTGAGGTAAACACCAAGATAGAGCAGTCAATAGGAGAAGAGCAGGGATAAATGGAGAAAAGGCAAAGGCAGTAAGGACAGGGATGGGGCAAAAAGAAAAAAAAAGCCATAAAAAAGTGGAGGGTAATGAGTACCAATGCCCATAGTCTAGGTAAAAAGCTCCCCGAAATGGTGGCCTTGGTGGAAGAGGGATGCCTGGATATCGTGGCAGTCACAGAAAAATGGTACACAAAGAACCATGACTGGGATGTCAACATACCAGGGTACACAATCTATAGGAGGGACGGGGAGGGAAGAAGAGGAGGAGGAGGAGGAACTCTCTATGTAAGGGAAGGGATCAAAGCAACAGAACTAAAGGGTAAACAAGGAGGAGAGGAGGCACTGTGGGTCACCCTGGAGACTGGAAATGGTACCACAATCTGCACAGGGGTTGTATACAGACCCCCCATCTCAGGGGGAGGAAATGGACAAGAAAATGATAGAAGGCATCTTTGGGATTGCAGAGAAAGTGGAGATATTTCTGATGGGGGACTTGAATATGCCAGATGTTAACTGGAGCACCTTTGCTGCAGCCACATCCAAGAGCAGGGCCATTCTCAATGTCCTACAGGGGGCATGCCTCAGACAGATAGTTTTGGAACCCACTCGGGAGGGAGCACTCTTAGACCTGGTACTCTCAAATGGGGACGGAGACAGGATCTCTGATCTTGAAATGGGTAGCCATCTGGGAACAAGCGACCACCAAACAGTGTGGTTCACGATAAACTTGGCTGTAGAGTCAAGCCATACAAAAGTGAAGGTACTGGACTTCAGGAGGGCTGATTTTGTCAAAATGGGAGAGTGCTTCAGTAAAGCACTAGCAAACAGGCAAGAAGGTGGGGTGGAGTAACAATGGGGAAACATCAAAACCGCCATCACAGAGGCAACAAGCCTTTGTGTGATGCAAATAAATCAAAATGAAAGAAAAAAAACACTATGGTTTTCAAAAGAAGTGGCGGGGAAGGTAAGGGAGAAAAAGATAGCATTCAGAAAGTATAAGGAAACACAGAAGGAGCAGGACAGAGAACTGTACCAGTTAAAGCAGAAGGAAGCGGGAAAGGCAGTCAGAACAGCAAAGGCCCAAACAGAGGAAAAGATAGCCAACTCAGTTAAAAAGGGGGATAAAACCTTTAATAGGTACATTAGGGAACAAAGTAAGACTAAGGCAGGGATACTGAGGCTGAATAAAGAGGAAGGTGGTTGGGCAGAGACCGACAGTGAAAAAGCAGGGATACTGAATGAATACTTCTGCTCAGTATTCACAATGGAAAATCAGGGGAGATACCTAATCCAGTCAATAGAAGCACTCTGGATGGGGGTTGATATTAGTCCTTTCACAGAAGAAAGGGTTCTAAAAGAACTCTTAAAACTGAAAGTGGATAAAGCAATGGGGCCTGATGGGATTCACCCCAGAATTCTAAAAGAACTAAGGGAAGAACTAGTAACACCATTGACTACCCTTTTTAATAAATCATGGGAGGATGGGATGGTACCTGAGGACTGGAGGAGGGCGGATGTAATCTCCCCTTTGCAAAGGTGGGAGCAAGACAGAGGAAGGAAACCACAGACCTGTCAGTTTGACCTCAGTGGTAGGGAAAATGATGGAATCACTCCTGAAGGAAAGAATTGTTGAGTACCTAGAGGCCAGTGGGGCACAGGACCAAAGGTAGCATGGATTCACAGCAGGAAGATCATGTCAGACAAATCTAATTAATTTCTTTGACTAGGTGACCAAGGTAGTAGACCAGGGAGGGGCTGAGGACATGGCCTACCTAAACTTTAGCAAGACATTTGACACAGTCCCATACAAAAGACTAATAAACAAATTAGCCAGCCTGGGAGTGGGTCACAGGGTGGTAGCCTGGGTAAAACAGTTGCTGGACAACAGGACACAGTGAGTAATAGTAAACGGAGTCCACAGTGAAGAAAGGGGGGGTTACTATTGGGGTACTGCAGGGTTCAGTACTGGGGCCGGTCCTTTTTAATGTCTTTATAAGCGACATTGTAGAGGGACTGGAAGGGAAAGTATGTCTCTTTGCAGATGACACAAAGATCTGCAACAGGGTTGATACACAAGGTGGGGTGGAAAGGATGAAAAGGGAATTGGCAAGGTTGGAGGAATGGTCAAATGTATGGCAGCTTAGATTCAGTGCAAACAAGTGCAAAGTAATGCACCTGGGAAACAAAAACCCAGGGGAAGAGTACACAATAGGGATGAGATACTGACAACAACAAAAATGAAAAGGGACCTGGAGGTAGTCATATCAGATGACCTAAAGGTGGGCAAGCAATGTGAGAAGGCAGTAAGGAGGCTTGGGGGTACTGGGATGCATAGGGACAGGCATCACCAGTAGAAAACAGGAAGTTGTTGGCCCTCTGTACAGACAGTTGGTAAGACCACATCTGGAGTACTGTGTACAGTTCTGGAGACCCCATCTCCACAAAGACATAGACAGGGTGGAGGCTGTCCAGAGGAGGGCAACCAAAATGGTGCAGGGTCTGTACCAGAAGACATATGAAGAAAGATTAAAGGAACTTAAAATGTATAGCCTTGAGGAAAGGGGGGGGGACATGATAGAAACTTTCAAATACCTCAAGGGAATCAACAAAGTCCAAGAGGGTAGCATCTTTCAGAAAAAGAGATGTGCAAGAACAAGGGGCACAATTTGAAAATAGAGGGGGGATGGCTCAGAGGTAATGTGAGGAAGTATTTCTTCACAGAGAGGGTTGTAGATGTATGGAACGGCCTTCCTGAGGAGGTCGTATAGTCAAAAACAGTGAGGGAATTCAAGAATGCATGGGACAGACATAAGGCAATTCTGGTGGGAGGTAAGAGGAAGTAGGCTGTTGGTTAACTAGGATCTGCAGCTTATCCATTAGGTAGGGAAATGAGCAGACTAGGTGGGCCAAGCAGTCCTTATCTGCCATCAAATTCTGTGTTTCTATGTTTAACTTAGGGGGTCCAGATATGCTACATCCTAGAGTGCTAAAAGAAATGGGGCAAGAGTTGGTCATACCCTTGGGTGGTCTCTAACAGCTCGCTGGTATCAGGGTATATGATGGGACTGGAGATCAATGAATGTAGTGTCCCCAGTGTAACCACCCAGTCCCCTGGGGTTACTAGAATCACATCAGTGTCAGTGCTAGGTAGGAAAGGCAGCTGGTGAATAACTAGCTAAATGGGTTTTTCACCTACTTATTCTCTTATTTACTTGGTCTCAGCTGAGATGACAGAGATGTGGTAATTTAGTGCTCTCACAGCAGCATACGTCACAGCAGCTGGCTGTGAGTGGGGAGTTTCAGAATCTTGGCTCAGTTGGTTGTCAGTTGGTCAGTGAGTGAGTCAATGGAGTGAGAGCTGCAGTGTGGGCTTTGGGTGGAGATCCTATTTTCTCACCCTAGTCCTGAAAATCACCAGCCTGCCAAGAGAAGTGGTGGAAACCATTGTCTGCAGCAGGATCTCCTGATTTTCATCCCCAGAGGGATGAAAAGGACTGCTAGAGAATGGATCCTAGGGGCAATCCCCTATTTGATCCAGGACAATTTGAAGCTGTCTGTACTGTTCTACCTGTGAGTAGATGTGACTTTGTACTTCCTGAAGAAAGTACCTATGCTTTGGTGTTTCTCTGGTTAAAAGGGAAGGCTACACCAGTTCTGCTCTGAAGATGAGACTTTTCTCAGTGTAAAGTTGGCTGGCAAGTCTGGGGTCCAGTGGCAGACTGTTAACATTGTTCAGAACTTTAATTTCTTACTCTCCCAGAGTAGTGTTTTCTAATGTTGGATGTGAAAGTTCATTCAAAGATGTATTTACCTAAGTGTTTTCCAGAAGTTTTAATGTGTAACTCTGAAAGAATGGCTGGGTATGGATGTGGAAGTAAAGGATGGGCAGACCCCGATCTGGAGTAACCAGTTCAGTACTACAGGTTCCGTGAGGGCACCTGGTTATTTAGAACATGGTGGCCAATGTCTGAAGAGAAGTTTACCCCCCCACCCCGGAGTGGGTTGTGTAGTTATGAGCCCCTGTGTGCTCCATTGTGGCCAGTTGCTGCTTGAAGAAGTTTCAAAGTCCTATGCCATATGGGAAATGTGTGCTCAGTTGTGACCAGTGCCACTAGAAGAAATGTTCAGTTGTGGCAAGTGCCACTGAAGAGAATTCAATGTCCTATGACATATGGGACTATGCAGCGTTTCTGTCAGATACAGTCATTTTGTTGTTCTGCAAATGCCTTGTGCCACAATGTGTAAGCCTTGGGGGTCCACCCTTGCTTTAGAGAACATCTTTTGGAATAAAGTCACACTCTAGAACCCCAACTCTAGTTTGAACATTCACATTTTTGCTTCCTGTTGTGGAGTTACTGGGCACCCCTCCAGAAGTACAGAGATCTAGCATAGCCATAGCAAAATGTTCTCTCCTCAGGACATGGGTTATTGGTCACAAGTATTGCTTTTGGACACCCTGTCCCTTTTCCTGACCTCTAGAAGTAATGAGCCTGGTATACATTCCCAAAGCTAGGGATGGTACCAATTTCTGAATTAGTTTGTGCCCAGTCAAGGGTACCAGGGGTAGCTAACTGTGTAAAGTGGTGGTGGTGGGGGGGGGTTACACCTGCATAAGAGTGGAAAAATGGATGAGCTAGGGAACATTAAGCCAGTAAGCCTGATGTCCTTTGTTTGTAAGATACTGGAGACCATTATAAAGGAAAGACTAGTGGATTTCCTGAAGGCACACGGATTCCAGAACAAAGGTCAGCATGGGTTCAGCAGGGGCAGTCTTGTCAGACAAATCTGACAGACATTTTTGCTTGGGTCACAAAGGCAGCCAATTAAGGCCAGGCTGTAGATGTATTGCATCTAGACTTTAGATCTCAGATTGTAGTGAGAAAGAAATAATGTGACCTACTGGGAATTTAGCAAAGCCTTTGACTCAGTTCCACGTAAAAGTTTGGTTAAATAATTAAGAGACTTGGGGTGCTTGGCAGGGAAGTGAGTTGTGGGGGCTGAAGGTAAGGTTGGGAGGGGGAATACAGTAATTGAGGAGGGTCAGGTAATTTCCTCATGCTTTGTTTCTTCACCTAAAAAAATGAAAACCATCTCCATTTGACAAGTATCTGATGAATGAGTGAGTGAATGAATGAATGATGTCTTTACCTATAGTAAAACCTGATTGACTGAGGCCTCAGCCAGCCAGGTTTTACTATAGGAAAGACATCATTCATTCATTCATTAATCAGAAACTTACCAACAGGGAGTGCGCCTCTCTGCAAGGCAGGGCAGTTTGCCTTTTTACAGGTGAAAAAATATATTTATTGGGTGCTTTGGGTAAGAGGGTGGTGGGGGCCAGAGAGAGAGGCTGGGAGGGAGAATTCAGTCATGGGAGTCAAGTTGGGTGGGAGAAGCTATGGGATGGTAGGTTTCATGAAGGGATAAATCCATTACACCCTATAACAACAGCTGATTGAGTGGTGACAAAGTTCACCAGGAGGGGGTAAGAGGGCAGGTTTTTGCACAACAGAGGGGAGTTTGGGTGGTGGGCATCATATAAAATGCTCTGAGTAGTGGGAGAGGCAGGGAACTTAGTAAACTGAGTGGGTGGGGGTAGGAGTTTTAATAAAATAAAATATTTAAAAATGTGCATGCAAATTAGATGCAAAAGTTGGGAACTTCACAAAGCTTCACAATGTGCAAAGTTCCTTACTTTGCATACAGATTTTAAATTCACTGTATCTGTAGCCTTGGTTCCAGTACTTTTTAGTGTATTCATATGCAACACTGGTGAGAGAATTCAGGGAATGATCTGTCTTTCTGCAGATGACATGAGCATCTGCAGCTCAGTGAACAATAAGGTGTGCAAGCAATCATCCCTTACAGAAATAATTATATGAAATGTTTTCGTGCTGCACACATAAAACTACTCAAGTGATATACATGCTGCAAGTATGATTTAAATGTTAAATTGGAACCAATTACATGCATATGGCTTGAGTGCAGCAAGAAAGTGTGGAAATCATGATTTTTATGTTAAATTGGGAAAGACTGCATGCATGCAGAAAGCAAGTGGTCACTGATAACTGCACACATTAAAGTTAAGTGACTTGCTCAGGATCACACATCACACCATACACAAGTGGGAGTTGATGAGATTCAAACCCAGGTTTTCATGCTTCCAAGTCTTCTGCCTTGCAGTTCAGTGCCTTTAACCACAAAGCCAAACTGTCTGCACATTTATGGCTTGCTTGTACTTCATTACATACTGTATCTGAATACATCTGCATGCATGTGGCAATCTTGTAGCCACTGTTATGCTTTTCAGTTTTCTTCTCTCCCTCATCTCTTTCACAGTTGAACTGTAGCACACATACCAATGGAAACACATGTGGTTTTTCCTACCCCCATACACACTCTTACCCACAAAACCACTTAATTACTTCTGTCTGGCCTGTACTCCTACTATTTTCTCTCCATAGTATGAATGCTTCCACGTAACAGACTTTAAGGTGCAACACAAAAGTAGCAATAACTTGGCACACACACACACACACACACAACACACACACACACACACACACACACACAAAACCACATGGCCAGTCCCCCCATGCACACAAACTGTAGTGGGTATGGCCATGCTGCTACAGACAACCCACCAGGTATACATTAGAGATAAGTAAAAAGTCTCTTAATTGAGTACTAGGGAGCCAGAGGCAGGCGTCTTTAAGAGATGATGTCCATGGGTCAGAGTGCTGGTGCATACCCCCTTGAAATGTATGGAGTTATTTTTTATTACTATGTTATATATTAGATGGTGAGTTGGAGAATAATGGGGCCACTGTTCTACTAACAAGGCCCTTGTTAGTCAAGCGGTGGCCTTCATTAATCTCCAACTCTCCATCAATAATGTATTAACTAGTAATAAAAAAATGCCCCCATTCGTTTCAATGGTGCACACCCCTGCAGTCTCCTTTGCCCTTTATCATAATGTGCCTAACAGTGGGGATGTGGAGGTCAGTTTCACTTGGAGGGGCATAAGCCTGACTATGGTGGGGCTCCAATTGTCTGTGCATACCATACTGCTCAACTGTCCGCGAATGCAAGGGACAGCTTTAGAATGTCTGTAACATCTCTAAAAGATACAATTTATTTGTTTTGACTGAAAGTGATATGCGAATCAGGAATAATTCAAATGTATAAGATTCGTCTATATATACCCCTGAGCAGTGCGTCAGATTTGAGCTTAAACCCACCCAGTTATTAACAATTTTTTTCTTTCTGAAGTTCTTCCCCCCCCCAAAGAACTTTGTCCTGCTTTTCCTCCCTGACTTCATTCCATTCAATACCATCCCCTGTGGGTCAGGAAGCCACCCAAAGGTGAAGAAGCATGAAACACACATCAATATTTCAGTCCTTTCTCCTTCTCCAATCCCCTTGTAAAAAATTATTTATTTACTTTTACTTAACCGGCCATATGACCGGAACCTGCAGCCTGGCATAATGTGCTACCAGCCCAGTTTTCAGTCCGCTCCCCTTCTGTCCTTCTGCCAGAAGCTGGATGCTAGAACCGGCCATCACAGGTCCCCAGTGTGATCCGTGACCAAGTCACCTCACCAACTGAACCCACTCAGCCTGGGTTGCTTGCTTCTTGCTTGGTTGCTGCTGTGGCTGCTGCCACACTGCACTGAGCAAGGCCTATGAAGACCACCCACACCGCTGTCACCACAGCTGCTAAGCCTAGCTTGCTGCCGTGGGATATGTGCTGTTTTTTTTTTTGCAAGGTGAGCCTAGTGGAGTAAGTAGGTAGCCTAGTCTTGAGTTAGCTTCTAGCTCACCCTATGCCCTTCAGCCACTGGGGGAGACAGAGATTCACTAAGAGTAGACCATCAAAAATATGCTGCCACAGCACTGCTATTGAAAGTCCAGTGCTCACTGACTCCTCCAAGCTGTAGTGTGCAGTCTGTCTACTTTGTCGCAGGAAAGACAGTGTCACACTTGCAAGACTCATGTGCTCTTTCTTGGCTGGAACTCACATGTGATTGTGCCGCCGTTAATAGGTGGAGAGTGGACAACGCAATACAGATACAGTCGAGTCTGGAGAGTATGTGCAGCGTGAGCACACAATCCTCCTCAAGAGGCCCAACTTAGCATTAGTTTTCTGGACTAGTGATGTGTTAAAGAAAGAGAATTCTCATTTGTGAATTATGTCCACTTAATATTTGTATTCACTAACCCAGCTAAGGTGGGGTCAGAGCCCTGAGAAGTTGTAATTATAAACATCTGAGGTTGTTTCTTGTTTTCAAATTCACTTTACAAGAACTTTCTTTGGCACTTTTTGATATTCATGACAAATGTAGGTGTGGTGAACCATTCTTGCATCTTATAGAAATCTTCTTGTAGGTTTAACTCCATTTGGGCTTTATAAATATCATGTGATATGAGCACTGTTTCATCTGCATACAGTCACATGTCAGTTTTATTTAGAGCAAATTGCTGATTGTCAACAAATGCAAAAAACTTATGGGGCCCCGCGATTGAACCTTGGGCCCCCTGAGACACAATTCTGGCAGAACACAAATGGCCCTCAAGTTTACCTTTTTGATTGTAATTTGTAAGCTATGATATAAACCAAGGTAATATAATGGTGAGACATTCAAGTCTTTCATTCTTTCATTCTTTCAAAAAGCAGAGGAATGTCCACCAGGTTAAATGCTTTTGCTACGTCTCTGAAGACCACACTGAGGCTATTTTTATTTTTAAGTAATTTTGTTATTATATTCACATTTAATGCGAAAAAGTGCAAAGTCATGCACACTGGGGCCAGGAACCTGACAGCAGAGTACCAGACAGGGGTATGTGGAACTGAAGGTTAACAACTGAGAAGTGGGACCTTGAGGTGATAATTACAGAGAACCTAAAACAATCAACACTGTTTAAGGAGCAGTAGGGAGGGTAACTAGAGTGTGGGGGTGCATACGCAGGGGCATCAGCTGCAGAAAACATCAGGAGAATTGGCTCCTGTACAAATCCCTGTTGAGGCCACTCTTAGAATAGAATAAAGACAGGAATAGGGTTTAATGCAGTGCCATAGTACCAAATTGATGGAATCTTAAGTCTTCCTCTGCTTGCAAAATGTCTGTTTCTATGTCAAGAAGATGATTCTGAGGCAGCATGGAAAGCCCTGTAAGGGAAGGCTTGAGGAAATCAACATGTACACAGCCAAAGGCAGGAGGGAAAGGGGTGGCATGATATTGATGTACAAGTTTCTACATGAAGTAAACAGGATGAACAGCAGTGAAGTATTCCCAGTGAGTGCAAAAATAGCAGAAGGGTGAACTCCATAAGACCGGTGTGTGAAAGATTTAAAAAAAGACGTATAAAAGTATTTCATTATGGAGAGGGTTATGGAAACCTAGTAAACTGCCAAGTGAGGTGGTCTGTGCCAGACAGTAGTGGGATTTAAGAGTAAGTGGGATAGGACAATGAAGCTGGTAAAAGTAGATGGGGAGGAGGACATGTGGGAAAGGGGAGAAACTGATTGCTTGGGTACTCACAACATACTACGGGTAGGGTTGGGGAGATTAGATTAGTCATAAGGTCTTTTATGCCATAATTGTCTATGTTTCTACTGTATGTTTCATCATGGTTATGTACTGTTATGTGTCATTGGCCAACTGTGATCTTTTCTTTTTGTTCTTACTTGTTTCATAATCTTTCTGTTTAGCCAGAAGGTTTACCCCTCTTTTGTACCTTAACATTTGGATTTTTTCCTCTGTTGCTTAAACTCTGAAAGCTCCACTCATGAAGGCAATCGTTTGTAGAAGATGTGAAAGAATAATGATACAGCTTCTTTGACAGTATGCATAAAATGTGATTTTGTGCAACAGATACAGTTAATTTAATATTATATTAGGTCAGCAGTTTAACAGCCTGGGGAGAGACAGAAAGAAAGTTCAGAACAAAGAGCAGCATTTGAAGGATAAATCAAAGGATAAACAGGTAAAAGCAAGATATTTTTTTCATTTAAATTATGTTATCTGTGTCACATAAAATCACATTTTCTGCATATTGTGAAAGATGTATCATTATTCTTTCAACTTTCACACCTTCTTCAAATGATTTTCCCAGAGTATACTAAAGTACTTTTTTTAAGACAGCAGCCATTTCAACCATAGAATCTTCATGTAAGGTGATGGACCAGTGGGGCTGCTGACATATCCATGCCCCTCACTTTGACATCACCATATAGGGAGCTGAAACAACTCATGCAGACGGTGTGGAAATGTTAAATGTGAACCCAGCAGAAGTGCCAACAATGATGTAATGTAGCCTGCAGCAGGATGGGAATCAGGCACTGGTGTAGCTCTCCCCTGTCATATCCACACTGGCCCAGATGCATTTTATTCATTTTTTTAATTTTTTGTTTAGTATGTATAAAATCATCAGATTGTTACATACACAAATAGAATATCACAGAATAATCACACAAGCATATTTACCAAGTTAAAACAATGTACAATTTACGCATTTGAGTAGAGCCTGGCAGGGGGTCTTGAAACTTAAACTGAGGGAATGCATAGCTTCCATGAGGTTTTTAAACGAGGAAGGGGGGAGGCGAGTGTGCAGCTAATGTGCAGGGTCACCAGGCAGCGGAGCTGAATGAGCTGACCCCCCCATGATAGCAGTGTTTGTAACGAGAAGTAAAAAAGGTGGAATGGTCAGGTAGAGGGGACACGGGGCAGGGAGAAGGTGTGTACCGGGTGGAGGGTAGTTTCCCTATATGTGAGGAGCCTGGGTAACAAAGCAGCTGAACTACAGGCTCAATTAAGCATGGGGGGGCGTGGATCTTGTGGCCATCAAGAAGACGTGGGCCAGTCAACACCAGGACTGAGATCTAATGATTCCTGGGTACAGGGTTTATAGGAAGGACAGAGGGGTGGGAAAAGGGGAAGGGTTGGCGATTTATGTAATGGATGGGATCAGATGCACAAGGGATGAGGGGGAGAAGGGAAGGAGGGGAGGATGGAGGTAATGTGGATGCAATTCCTGGATCCAAGGGGTAGGAAGCTGAGGCTGGGGTGGTGTATTGTCCACAAGTGCAGTCTGAGGAGTTGGATAGGGAATTGGCAGATCAGATTCAATGGGTATGTAGTAGGGTAATCTTCCTGGGGTGGATTGGGGTACCCAGGCAACCTTTAGTGCCAGACAGCAGGTACTTCTGGATACATTCCACGAGAGCCACCTGGTGCAGATGGTTGGTGAATCAATACGTCTGGGTAACATATTGGACCTGGTATTAGCAAATGGAGAGACAGTTAGAGAACTATGGGTGGAGGACCAACTAGCTGGAAGTGATCACCTTTCGGTGTGGTTCATGCTCAACATGAGCAAGGAGACCGTGGGGACAGCAACAAAGGTAGTGGACTTCAGGCGTGTGGACTTTGGGAGGATGAAGGAGATACTGAGGGGGGACCTGGAGGAGATCAGGTAGGAGAAAGATGCACAGCAGAAGTGGGATATCATAAAGTCGGGGCTGAGGGAAACTACTGAAGTATGCACCAGGACCCTGAGCAAAAGGACCAGGGCTAAAGTGCCATGCTGGATGACCAGGAGTGTGTTGGATGGGGTGAGGGCCAAGACAGCAGCATTTAGACGACTGAAAATAACTGGGAGGGAAGAGGACAGGGTGATGTATGCAAAGAGGTCCAAGGAGGTTACCAAGCTAGTACAAGAGTCCAAGACCTCTAAACAGCCGAGGCTGACTCGGGGATCAAGGAGGAGAAATTCTTTAGATACATGAGGAAAAAATAAAATGCTAGGATCAGATAGTCCAGATCAGGAAGGGAGAGGGTGGGTGGAGGGAAGGAGGAGAAGGAGCAGGCTGAAGTACTAAATGATTACTTCTGCTCTGTGTTCATGAGGATGTGGGGGTCCACTACCGCTATGGACTGGAAGGGTGGGAACAAGGTGGGAGGAGGTGACTGATGAAGTGATTCAGGAAAGCAGAGTTTTGGACAGAGGGTGAACAAAGCACCTGGTCCTGAAGGCATTCACTCCATGGTGTTGAAAGACATGGTGGAGGTGTTGGCCGGGCTGCTGGCTGACCTGTTTAACACCTCCCTGGACCTGGGATGCATGCTGGGGAACTGGATATTGGTGCATGTGGTGCCTATCCACAAGAGTGGCCCAAAAGATGAGCCAGGTAATTACAGGCCCATCAGTCTCACTTCCATAGTGGGTAAACTTATGGAAGCAATCTTGAAGGAGAGACTGGTAACCGTCCTGGAGAACAATGAGCTCCAGGATGGGCAGCAACACAGGTTTGTCTCAGGGAGATCGTGCCAGACCAACCTAATAGAGTTCTATGACTGGATAATGAGGGAGTTGGATAAGGGCCATGCAGTGGATGCCCTATATTTGGATTTCAGCAAGGCCTTTGGTTCGATCCCTCACAGGCGGCTAGGGGCAAAGCTTAAATACATAGGGTTGGGGGCTATGATGGCTAATTGGATCAAGAATTGGCTGGAAGATAGATTGCAATGGGTGATCATGGGGAAAATTCTCATCCCCCTAGCCAGTGACCAGAGGTGTGCTGCAGGGCTCTGTGCTGGGGCCAGTGTTGTTTGGGCAGTTCATATCGGATATTGCAGATGGGGTTGAGAGCAGGATCAGCTTGTTCACAGATGACACCAAGAAGGGGTCTGTTGTGGAGGACATAAAGGGATGGCGGAAGCTACAAGATGACCTAACCAGACTTGAAGGGTGGTCAGCAAGGTGGCAATTGGATTTTAACATGAAGAAATGAAAAGTTATGCACTTTAGGGCAAACAACCCTAGGAGGGAATACTGTTTGGGGGGTGTGGTTAGGTGTCACTGAGGAGGAGAAAGATCTGGGAGTCATAATAATGGGGAGCATGAACAGTTCTGCTCAGTGCAGGAAGAATGTTGGCTAGGGCCAATAGGATGCTGGGGGTGCATTGTGTGGGGCTTCCCATCAAGAAGTAAGGATATGGTTCTATCGGCTGCCGTCCCCACTGGGTTCTCGGTAGTGCACTGACCCAGAGTGGAATGCAGGGGTGGGAGTGTGGCCATCTGTTTTAGATCTGAGCTGGGCTTCACCGTGCACCCAGTTAGAAGGCCAAGTTCATTTGAATGTTTGGCCATTCATGTGGGTCCAGGTGCAGGTTGCAGGATTATCCTAATTTACCGCCCCTCTAGGGTGTCAGGAGAATTCCTGCTGGAGGTGGATGATTTTATTGTCAGCAAAATGTTGGAAGCCCCCAGATGTTTAGTTCTGGGGGATTTCAATGTTTGGGCCAATGACAAAACATCTAGGCTTGGTTACAACCTCCTCCAGACTATGTCATCACTGGGCCTGTCGCAAGAAGAAGTTTCCTCCATAACCCATCAGGGTGGCCACATGCTGGGCCTGGTTTTCTCACTGGGGCTTGACATAAATGATCTTAAGACTTATCGGGTCACTTAGTCTGATCATTGCATGATGGAGTTCTCGTTCGGGGCCCCCCTCAAGAGCTCTCCCCCTGCTGAGAAAGTTAGCTACTTCCCTTTGAGGGGTTTAACCTTGGAGGTTTTTCTGGCAGTGGCTGATCTATCTAGTATGGGCAATTAATTTGTGGGTGGAGGTGTCCGTGGCAGTCGCCACTTATAATACTGCGATGTGTGCCACACTTGACTCCCTTGCACCAGTCCATGTACAACCCAAGTCTTCCCACTTGAGGTCCCCTTCGTTTGATGGGGAGTTCAAGGTGATGAAGGCTGTGAGTTGGAAGTTGGAAGCACTGTCGGTGGAAGATCAGCGAGGCGGACAATTGGCCTCATGCTCACTCATTATGAGTACCAAGGGGCAATCAACTGTAAGAAGGCAGAATTCCTGTCCAGGGAGATTGTTGCTGGGAGGAACCAACCAACTGTGCTTTTTTTGTACTATATGCAGGCTGCTAAACTCTGCCTGTCTGCAGTCGAAAAATACTTTTTCAAATGAGTTGTGTGAGGAGTTTGCTATGTTCTTCTCAGACAGAGTGTCCAATATCTGTCAAGGAATTCCACCAGTGAGCCATGCCATTGTTGACTGTGATTGCCTTGGGCATCCGGAGAACACTCCATCTGGTTGGGGTGAGTTTAGACCAGTGGAGGAGGCCATGGTTGTTGGGGTTCCTTCCAAGCTGAGGCACTCAAATTGTGAACTGGACCCAGTGCCAACGTGTTCCTTGATGGGATGCACTGACTCCGTTGGCCAGGTGTTTGCCTTGTTTGTCCGGCGCACCTTGTCAGAAGGGATTTTCCCCTGATGCCTTGAATGAGGCACTGGTGAGACCCCTTCTGAAAAAAATATAATTGGACCCTGACGTCAAGGCAAATTACCATCCCATCTCCAACCTCCCTTTTTTGGGTAAGGGTTGTAGAGAAGATTGTGACACTTCAACTTGAGGAGCACCTTTTAGCCTGTGATTTATATGAGCCTTTCCAGTCTGGGTTTTGGGTGAGGTATAGCACTGAAACTGTGTTAGTTCAGGCACACAGTGACCTTCTCAGGTGAGAGATTGAGGGGAGGGGACAATTCTTGTTCTCCTCAATTTCTCCTCAGCTTTTGACATGGTTGACCATTGTGTGTTACTTGACTGCCTGAGGGAATTTTGTGGACTCACTGGCACAGTCTTCTGCTGGTTTGAGTCCTATCTCACAAACAGGAGGCAAAGGGTAGTGATGGGGAATTTCTTCTCCTCCCCTAGCCTCATGTCTTGTGGAGTTCCTCAAGGATCGGTCCTGTCGCCAATGTTGTTCACTGTGTACATGCTGCCCCTGGGATGGCTCATTAGGAAGTATGGCTTGGGTTTTCATTGCTATGCCGATGATATCCAGCTATACCTTTCCTTTGCCCCTGTAACATCAACTCAGTGAACGTGCTAAATAATTGCGTCGCTGAAATCAGTGACTGGATGGCCTCCAGCTGGTTGTGACTAAATCCCAATAAGATGGAGGTACTAGTTGTGGAATTGAACAGAAGGCATGATAGGTTGGCCTCAGGTGCTGAAACAGGATTGTTTCTAGGATCTGTACCTTTGAAGGCCTCCTCTAGGGTGTTGAACCTGGGCATCATTCTGGATAGCGGTCTGATGCTTGAGGCTCAGGCATTGGCCGCTGTCTGTGTCAGCCTTTACCACCTGAGGGAAATCTCTAGGGTTAGGCCCCTAGTTCTGCTTCTGGACCTCCCAACTTTGGTACATGCCTTTGTGACGTTGAGGCTTGATTACTGTAATGCGCTCTACTGCGGAGTCTCTTGGGGTATCCTCCCCCTCCGCCAGTTCAGCTGGTGCAAAACACAGCTGTCAGGCTGCTGAAGGGGCAGTCCAAGTACTGTCACATCACCCCAGTGCTGCGGTAATTGCACTGGCTGCCAGTCAGGTGGAAGATCCTCTTTAAGGTGGGTTTGCTCACCTTTAAGGCCCTACATGGATTTGTCCCTGGCTACCTGGCAGACCATCTTACACTGGCCACCTCAGTCTGCTCCCTACGTTCCTCCTCTAGGGGCCTCCTGGCAATTCCCAGGACAAGGCTGAAAATGGCTGGAGACAGAGCTTTTAGTGTGGCCGGCCCTGTCCTGTGGAATTCGCTTCCACTATCTGTAAGGGAGGGCCCCTTCAGTTGAGGTATTTAAGGCCCGCTTCAAGGCTTTCCTGTTCGCTCGGGCATTCCCTGATTACGCTGTATAACATCTTTTGCCTGACTGCCATATAGAACTGCTCCTGACTTTTTGTTTTCTTTAGTTAGTTGTTTTTCTAGTTTATTTATTATTTTGATATGTATTATTTATTGTTGTATTACTGTATTGCTATTGGTGTTGTCTTTTAATTTTTGTATGCACCCAGAGCCTCCGGGATTAAATAAAACTTGCCTTGCCTTGCCATATGATCCTACCCCTGTATAGGTCCTTGGTCAGACAGCAGTTGGAATACTGTGTGCAGTACTGAGGAAAGACACCAGACTGCTTTAGGTGGTACAGTACAGAGCAACAAAAATTATATGGGGGATGGAAGGTAGAACCTAAGAAGAAATGCTGAGACACTTGAGTCTGTTTACACTGGAGGAGAGAAGGGATCAGGGGGATAAGACTGAAACCTTCTAATATGTAAGGGGTCTCAAGAAATCAGGCATGGAGGGGTTGTTTAAGCTGAGGAAGTAAAGGGAAATGAGAGGATACGGGTTAAGACTTGAGGGAGGCAGGTTCAGGAGGGAGACGAAGACGCATTATTTCACTGAGAGAGTGGTGTCAAAATGGAATGCCCTGCCAGAGGAGGTAACAACATGTAGGATGGTGGGAAGTTATAAAAGGGCATAGGACAGGGCAAGGGGGGTGGGGAAACAATGCTGAGCAGTTTCCAGAGGGGATTGGGGGGATGGGGTGGGACAGCTGCAATATAAGGGGGTTAGCTGCACATTTAAGCAGACCTGATAGACCATGAGGCCTATTTCTGCTGGCAAGTTTTGTATGTTCATTTGTACAATAAATAAGGGATATACAGGGGGGCTGTGTGATGCATAATTTGTCTATACGAGTGGTGTTTGACCTTAGGTAACCTCACGAGTGGCGTAAGCCATGAATAAGGTGTCTGAGGTCAAAAACTCACCTTTAAGGCCCTACATGGAGGACACAATGTCCCCCCTCCACATATTTTATTTATGCAACATTGGAGGACTTTGTTTGTTGGATTATTTTGCTTTTTGTTCATTTATATGTCTTAAAATGTAGTTGAGTTTGTGGGTTTCTTTTCTGTAATGATGTGAGTGCATTTGTTTTGTCTCTTGGTTGCTAGGGTTGTCACTATGGATGTGGCGTGCTGACACTGGGTGAACTTTCCTACATCTTTACTGATTGGTGCTGTTTCAGAAATTTCAACAACAATGGTGTTGCCGTTTAGTGAGCGGCTGACTGAGGCACTCTTGGTAGTGGGAATGTTTTTCTGTGACATTGGGAAGCTGCTATAGTTTGTTACCTGTTTTTTTTTCTTTCTTTATTTTTAAAATGTGTGGCTGCAGGTAGTGACTATAAATAATGGTTACCGATGATACGGTGAGATTCAAGAGTGACTGGGAGCAGGAGCCATCTGAAGATCTGGAGAGGAATCTGTAGGGGCATTGAAAATAATCCAGCAAGTCATGTTTATTTAAAATAAAAAAAAAAAAAAAACACTGTTTTGTTTGTGTATTTTGAGGCTGTTGGTAATGTGGGGAGAACAGGCAAATTATTCGGGAGAGAGTGGGAACAGCTTGGTGAGCGGAGGCAGTGAGAGCACAGGCGAATGTGCAGTCACAGAATGAGCGAAGGCAAAGTCAGCATTTCACTGTACTTGAAAGAAATTTAAAAAAATGGTGTTTGGTGGTTATATGGTGTGCGTTACTGTTGGTCTGTCACAGTAAAGCACAGTATATTTTAAAAGGAACAAACTTAGTAGCTGCAGACATGCTGTGGGAAAGAGCAGGTGGTTTTAAAGGGAAAGTAACTATGAGGGAGAAATGCCGGCTACGGGGTGGGGGGAGAGAATGATGTAGTAACTGTGTAGATGAATGGAGTGTGATGTAGTAACTGTGTAGATAAATAAATTTATCTACACATTGACTAGGTAAATGTATATATCACACTCTGTTTATCCAGATGCCTGTTGCATAAAGATTAAATCCCTCTATTATAATACAGTAAATATAGCTCATAAGTGTGGGAGAGTCAAATATGAAAAAATATCACCTCCAGAACAATAAACACATCATGTACAGGATTTGTTCAATAAATATAGGGCTCTACAGGCAAAAGAAGCAGCTGCAAAAGTATGACTACCCATGTCACAAAAGAACATACATTCAATGATGTTTAATCTTGCCTGGTCTGAGGTGATTCTAGTCACATTTCTCCATATAGCCTCTAACCATTGCAGTCTCACATCTTGTATCAGGGTACATTCAAAAACACCATTTTCAATTTTTTTCTCCTTGTTACATTCACATGCAATTTCATGATAAACACTGATAAACCTTTTGAAGAGACCACATTCCCCTCAAAACTCTAGTACGAAATTGACCCAGAGCGGCCCAATATCCTTCCCTTTCACAGTAATATCAGTATCTGTCCTTTCTAGTATATGTTGTTAGCCATCTACAAACTGTTAGAAAGGAGTAATCTTCCAATTTCTCATACACCACTGGATGGAAATTATTTGGAAGGGTCCACCTTTGGTTCGACTGGGAAGCAGCCAGCCACTCCCACTTCCTGAGCTATATAAGCAGTTCCTCTCAGCCTCCTTCTGAAACACTTTTTCTTTGCCAGATGGAGGCTCTGTCTGTTTGTTCTCTGTAGCTGGCTGGGGTCTGACACCTCCTTGCTGCTTCTTTCTGCTAGACTCTGCAGTTTGTTCTTTTGGTTTGTATTTTGCCTCCAGCTGTATGCTTCCTTTTGTCACTTCCCTGTTTTTTCTGTGTTTGTGTGTCTTTGTTTTGTTTTTTAGGGGTACATGGTTTCTAACCTCCTACCATTGCTCATTTAGAGCTCAAGCTACTTGCTTTCAGTTACTCCCTTTGCTCTTGCAATCAGTACCTGTGATCTACTCCATCCAAATTGCTCCCCATGCTACATGCCTAATTGTTTTCACCTGATTCAAGCTCCCTCTGAACCCTTGCTATGCAGCTCAGTTATTTTTCCCAGCTTAATCTACCTCCCATGTGGTCATAGTTTCTTTCAGAGCATTGTGCTTCCTTCCATTCTATGCTTATAGAATACTACTGCTCATAGTTACTCAGTGCTGATGCTGTTCCATGTTTGCACACTGCTGTTATACTCTGAGGTCAGCTAAGCTACTGCTGATGCTGTAAATTAGCTTTAATAGCTGCATGTGGTTCTCGACTCCTTCTATCACATTCTTGTTTTTCCTATGGTGGGGACTTGGAAGTGTTTGGGGAGTCATGGCCCATGTGGCTAATGACTTATGTTCTAAATCCTGTTTCTGCTGCTGAAAATCCTCAGAGTATTTGTCACCTTCATTGGCTTTTGAATGCCTGTCTGGCTTGCCCTACTGTCATAGTGCTGCTTCTCCCTTTTTGTTCATGTCCCACCATTGCTACTATGCTTTTCAGACCTATGTGTGGGCCTGTCTGTTCCTATTGCTTACTGACCTATGTGCAGGTCTGACTATTTGTTACCCTGCCCTAATGAATTACCCTGCCTTATTGAACTACCTCCAGATCAACTCCTGATTACATCATCAATGCTCAATGCTTCCTGCCATCTGCCCTGCAAGGTCTCAGCACTCAACATTTATTCAGCTCCTCATCAGTCCCTGGGGCATGCCAGCCATATCATTCTGGTGCAGGGCTTCCCCTGCAGCTGACGGTCTCACTCTGCACCTGAGTCCACAGCTTGAGCATGCAAAGCTTGGGGCGGGGTCCTTCTCACCTGGCCCATAGCTGGGAATGTTCTCACTCTGAGTGGACCTTTAGTCATCAACTGCACTGACAGCACCTCAAGTTGTAGAAGTTAAGACTCAGCTCTGAAGGGCTGTGGCATCTCACGGGGGCCCCTTAGCACCCCAGAAAAAAGGCACCCTTCAAAGCTGTTTTCCCTATAACTGCCTCTGGTTCACCTGGTTTGTTTTTAGATCGGTAGGCTGGGTGAGTGCCTCGGTGGTTATTGCTCTCCTCTTCCCACTTTGGAGGAGGCTTGTTGCAGAGCGCAGCAGCTTGCAATCCTCCACAGTGTTCCTGTTAGAAGGATAGAGTGAGAGCTTTCCTCTAAATTGGAATATTTTCCACTTCTTTTTAATTGGGTTTCCAAATTGCAGAAGCAGAGCTATCACTAAATAAAATATCCCAAGCCTGGAGGGAAGGTGACCTAGGCCTTGGATCCCCAGAGATTTCCTCCTGAAAGGTTTTTTTTTCCTCTCCTTCATGTGTCAGGTCATAACTGTTAGTTAGCATAGTGTTCCATAGTTCTGTAGGCAGAATTCCGCTGTTGGATGGAGGGGGGGGGATGGTGTCCCTACTGCCGTTCTCGCTCTCCTTAGGAGGTCCCCTCATTCCCTCTTGCAACCCATCAAACTCATGCCATTTCTAACCTGCACATCCCATTACCTTATCAGCTGCCTAATGCTTTAACTATTACTATGTTTCATCAACTATCACTTGCTTATATGCTTCATATTATTACTTCCTTTTGGGGATCCTTCCTAAGGTACCTTTATCCAAGGGAAGCCTCCCACGTCACCTCTAGGGGTGGAACCCTCTAGAGGGTTCATTGCCTTTGGTACCCCTACAGGGTGTTAATTACTTTGGAATAGAGAGTGTGAATGGCTAAAATCTAAGTAACACAGTTGCACAAGCATAACACTACCAACTGCATAGGCCATTGGATTGGAAGGCTTCACCTTTGGTTCGATGGACAAGCAGCCAGCCACTCCCACTTCCTGAGCTATATAAGCAGTTCCCCTTAGCCTTCTTCTGAAGCACTTTTTCTTTGCCCCACCATCCTCCCCTCCTCCTCCAGCTACAGCGCCTCTCTCCTTGGGATACTTCCTAAGGTACCTTTAGCCAAGGGAAACATCCTGCAGCACCTCTAAGGGTGAAACCCTCTAGAGGGTTCCTTGCCTTTAGTACCCTACAGGGTGGTAATTCCTCTGGAATAGAGTGCGAATGGCCAAAACCCAAGTTACACAGTTGCACGAGCATAACACTACTGGCTGCGTAGGCCATTGAAATATTAATCGCTGTATTGCATGGTTGGCATATAAATTTGCATTGTCCAGAATTGTAGGGTCTCAAATACCTAGCATTCTCAGAGCTGCTAAAGTCCTGTTCAGGCTTTTAAAATATCCAACTCCTATTGGAGTTATGCTATTTTCCTGCCAACACTTATATAATGTATAGAGCTATCTGGGTCAGACTTTACTATATGTCTCCAAAATTTGACAGCTGTAATTATTGCCAGTAAAGAGACAAATCTTATATCAAACTCACATCTCAGAAGAGCTGTAAGCATATCAAATGTGTTTTAAATATTTGCTTATAAAAAAATATTTTGAACTGATTCCAAATATTTAACTGTTTTACAGAAAGCCCAAATTTCTGCCCCATACAATAAAATGCTGAGAATGTTTGCTTCAAATGATCTCTTTAAGGTAACATATGAGTTATCAGCAAATTTATTACTAAACCTCATGATGCCTTTAGCTGCCTGGTTTCCTTGGTTTTTACTGTCTAATAACGGTATTTATTAAGGTTGCTAAGGTTAGTCAGGAATAGGAATAAACTTGGTGGTCCTTCTTGCCTTTTCTCCCTCTGCTCAGTTGATGGCTCTGATACCTTCAGCATGTAACTATTCAGCACCTTTTAAAACTAGTTATGTTTTTAGCATGGACAACTTCACTAGGCAGAGCACTCCATAGTCTCACCGCTATCTGCATAAAATACGATCCTCTGATATTTGTCCTGCAGCTTTTCCCCTGTAACTGCAATCGATGATCTCTTGTGAGTACAATCTTTAAACACTAGTTCCATTAGTGCACATACATTTTTGTCCCTAAGAATATTGTAAAGTAGTAATAACTCACCTGTCTTTTCCCTTTGTTCCAAACTATATAAACCTGGAGATTCAAGTCTTTTTTTATAACCCTGTCCCACAAGACCATATATGCACTTAGTGAATCTCTGTTGCACTTTTTCTAGTGATTGCATTTGCCCCTTCATGTGGGTGTCCAAAATTGGAAGAATAAATTCACTAAACATACCAACAACAGCTTAATCTGGTTCAAGGTCAGTTGACATTCAGCTATATCCCCCTCCCCCTGGGTCGTGCCTAAAAATAGGCAGAATTTGTCTAGTGTACTTACCCGGTCAACAACAGCTAAATAAATAAAATCCAGGTGTGGCCTAACCATGCCCTATACAAAGGCATCATAACATCTATATGTCTGCTACAAAAATGTTTTTTTATATTACCTAAAATTCTAAGTGATTTGTTATGAATGTGCTTGCTATTAATTGGGAAAGAGAGGTCAGGTTGTATAATAACCCCCAGATCTTTTCCCTTTACTACAATGCCTAAGATGTTTTTACGCAAATTATATTGCTTTCTGGGATTTTGTTTTCCAAAATGCATAACACAGCATTTAATTTTAATAATATTCATACCCTATGTATCTGCCCAAGTTTGTATTTTATCTAAATCCACATGTTCCAGTTCCATTTTGTATCCATCAATGGGCCCAGATATTTAGAAATTTCTACTACTGTAAATGCCTGAGGCCCAAATGTCCACGTGGATTGGTTACCCTGCTTACCAAATATCAACATGTTGGACTTGTCTGCATTCAGTTCAAGGCTCAACTGACACAGGTCATCTATTGTAGCAATAATTTCTCTTTTTAACCCCAGTGGAGTGAGTGAACACAACATAATTTCATCCGCATACAACAGTATCAGAAAAGATCTAACTCCCTTGGTTGAGATGTATCAGTTAGTTTCAGTTTTTGCACAAGAGTCTCCAAATAAAAATTAAACAGGATCAGAGCCAATATGCCTTCTTGTTTGACTCCACTTTTGACTTTAACATCTTCTAGCAAGTTACCATCCCTAAAGACCCTAACATTTGCTATATTGTTAGAATGTACACACATAACTAAGGAAAATAGGTTCCTATCCATAGCCAGGCTATCAAGAGTCTTCCATAAAAATGCCCTGCCCACATTGTCAAAGGCAGACTCCAAATCTAGGCAGGCTACAGCCAACGATTATCTTTTTCCTTGTACATATTTTTCTACTAAACAGTTAAGGAGAAATAAATAAGCAATAGTCCCATATCCCCTCCTAAAACCAACCTGGGCATAAGATATAAGTTGCCCACTCTCCACCCATTCATATATCCATGTCAATAGCACCCTAGTATAAATTTTGAGCCATATACAAAGTAACAAAATCAGCCTATAATTACCCTGTTCTGAGGTCCTGCCTTTTTTGTACAGTAGATGAACAGTTCTTCTGTTCCAGTCTTTGGGTAGTCGCATAGATGTATTTACTGAATTACATACAAACATACAAAACTGGCAGCAGAAAAGGCCCACAGTTCTATCAAGTCTGCCCGACTGTGCAGCTCTCAGTTTCATATTGCTACAGCTGCCCCAGCCCCACCAAAACCCCTCTCTTCCTCCCCTTTTCTGATCTTTACCCCCTTCGTGTTCTTGTCTGTACTAATCCTGCCCATGACTCTATCCCAGCCCTGTTTAAAGTCATCCAGTGTCCTCAGTTTGATTAACTCTTCTGGCAGTGCATTCCATCTAGCCACCACTCTCTCTGTAAAATACTGCCTCCTCATCTCCCTCCTGAACCTTCCCCCTTCTAACTTCAGACTGTGCCCACTAGTGACCCTTCACCCCTTTAATCTGAAGAATCCTCCATCTCTGACTTTATTTATGCCAATTGGACAGATTGGTTAAAATTTTGGCTCACCATTTAGGATAAGCCAGAAACAATAGTGCAGCTAAGTTGTTTGGGCCAGCAGCCTTGTTCCTCATTTGTGCTTTTATGGCTTCAAGAACTTCATGCTCAGCAAATGTAATTGTGCAGATGGCAGAATTATCAAAACCATAAACCTTTTCAGATTTTGACTGGTACTTCATTTGAAAAAAAATATGCCATTTACCAGGACTAATATTACAGTTGATATTATGTTGTATATCGCCTATTCAATATGAAATAAGATTCCAAAAATGACACATATCTTTAATAATGATAGCGTCCTGAAGCTGATGCCACAAAGCTTTATTATATTGCTTTTTATGTTGTCTTGCATGTGCAGCACGAGCAACATTTTGTGACAGCTTTCTGGAGTAGCAGGTTGTGGAGGTGCAGCCATGTTGTGGCCAATAGCGCCACTGCTTTTTTGGACTGGTCTCTGTGGCACCAATGAATGAGCATGCTGTCTATGACAGCAGTTCAGAAGTGTGCCACCAACTTGAAAGAATTTCACCACTGCAATGAGGGAGTGCTCCGTCACTGCAGGGCATGCCTTGCCTAGTGTAACATTTCAATAAACACGGCGGTGGCTTGTGCCATCCACCTCTTGTTTGCATTCGTGGTAATACCCGATGGAAATCAAACACTGTGTTTTTATTGTGCAGTGGCTGAAATTGTACCAAGGGATTGTAAATGTGATGTTTCTGTTTCATTGCTGGAGGTCCAGGGATGTTAAGTTAATATTTAAAGCTGTTTTTGTGATGATAAGGGCTGTGTTGTTTTAGACGGAAGGCGCTTCTATGTAGGAAGGGCAATTTATTAAAAAAATAAAGATAATAACAAAATACATACTTGACAATCGCACGTTCAGCTCATTTGGTGTAGAATTATGCAGGATGACATTTATTATGCTGAAGAAAAACCTACACACTGTGTGTAATGGTTTTACTCTATGGTATGCTTGATCTGGTAAAGGTTTCCTGTTTGATTTTACCTCCATGTTGCTGGAGCAGTCCGAGATGATGAGGCCTGACTGCTACACAAGTTCAACCGCAGCCTAGGGACAGTAGTGCATGCCAGACCGGAGTTGTGTGTGTGTGTGTGTGTGTGTGGGGGGGGCTACAACATTACATCACAGGACTGACAGGTTTCAGCACAAAATGGCATGTCCCCGCTGGATCTGGGGTGTCTCTGTTGGGTTTCGTGGTGTTGACCTCAGGTGTTGTAAGTCATTTCTGTTTTACTCTAGCATTGTGTTTGATCCCAGATCTGACTAAAAAAAACACACGGCTGTGGAGATGTCCTTTTGTAATGTAATGCCGGGGCCTGCCTGCCTAATGGCACTGAGCACTGTTTTGCATTTGTGATGACGTTATGTCTATTTCCAAGGACTGGCATCACCTGGCTTTTCGGATCCATTGTTGGGGGACACATGCACCAAGTTTTATACTGTAGATCTCAGGGCCACAATGTCAGAAAAATAGCCCTTTGCGGAGATATCAGACATGTAGACAATCTGCAGACCTTATGAGAGGCAGAGCATTACATCAACAAGATAAAACACATAGCCCAGTTCTTTTGAAGATACATGGAATATGATCTGACCCAGCCCGCTCCCTGAAACTGACTGACTTAGTAAATAACAATCAAGCAGCGTGCTGCTCTTAGAGCACCAGTTTCAGCAGCTCATACAGTATGCCCATATCTAGGCTTCTTACATAATGCACAGAGCATTTTTGCCTTTTTACATTCTCTTGCGCGCATGCGCAAGGAACATCTTGGGAGAATGGGACACTTTGGAGGTGTGCCTCTCCTGTGCAATCCCCTGCTCCATTGAGCAGGCATGGCAGTCCTGCACCAATCAACGCGGTGCTGTGTATGACAGTGGTGGTCTTCTCTTCAAAGAAAACCACCGCTGTGTGCTTGCAGCGCATCACGCCCCCCCCAAAATCTTTGGTGCCATGCTGGAGGCCACCCCCACCGTGTGGCGTCCTGCGTGGAGTCTGCCGACAGGGGTGCCCAATCCCCGACCGACACGGCCCCCAGCCATCCTTTCTGCCATGCTTGGAGCCCACCCCAGCATGGCAAACGTCCTGCGTCTTCTGTGACGGGGGTGCCCAATCCCCCATCGGCTCCACGGCCCCCCAGCCATCCTTCTATCACGCTGGGAGCCCACCCCAGTGTGGCAAATGTCCCGCATCATCAATTGTAGAAAAAAAAACCCTGTAAATTAAAAACCGTCCCACGCAGTCTCTCCGCCTCCCTCCCACAACCCACACCCACCCACTGCGCACCCTGCCTCCCCACACCCCCCTCACCCCATACTTACCTCCGGAGCTCGGAGCGACGATCATCGCTGGACCTGGAACACGTCTGCACTCTTCAAAGCTGACCTCGAACTGAGGAAATGCCGGTAAGCTGTATAATGGGCTAGATGGGGTTTTTCAACTTTGTTGTATATCTTAGGCATTTTTTGGAATTTTTGCACCAAATTTTCAACATGGGGTTTTTGGGACTCCTTCTCATGAATTCTGTCACTGTCATGGCGTTATTCGGGCCTGAAGGGTGATTTCACAGTCACTGCGCGAAATCACCTTTCGGGCCCGATTAATCGAAACAACAGTGCCAGCGTTCATAAGGTGGGATCTCAAAAAGCCTACTTTGAAAATTTGGTGGAAAATTCAAAATGACCGGGTTTTATGATGCGTACTGCGCAGTTCCTACACAGGCCTCGTAAGTTCGCGAATTTTCAGTATTTTCACTCCAGATTTTCAACATTGCCATTTTACCATACCTTCTTATGAGTAGTACAGCTGTCATTTTCACATCTCACCCAAAGCGTGTTTCCACCCATATAGCAGCACACAATGGCGCGGTCGGTGTGCAAAATCAATGTATGGGACACATTAAGAAAATCACAGTGACACTGTTCATGAGCAGAGCTCTTAAAATGGCTATGTTGAAAATTTGGTGAAAAAATTCCAAAATTACTCTTTATTTATGCAGTTACAGTTCCTACGCACGCTTCTCGTAAGTTTACGAATTTTCAATATTTACCCAGATTTTCAACATTGCTATTTCACCACACCTCCTTATGAGCAGTATAGCTGTCATTTTGATATCCTGCCCAAAATGTGTTTCGCCCATGTAGCGCACAATGGCGCAGTTGGTGTGTGAACTCAATGTATGGGACACATTAAGAAAATCACAGTGATACTGTTCATGAGCAGAGGTCTTAAAATGGCTGTGTTGAAAATTTGGTGAAAAAATTCCTAAAATGACTGTTTCACAGTGTCGTTGCACAGTTCCTATGCATTTCAGTAAGTTTGCAATTTTCAATATTTTCACTCCAGATTTTCAACATTGCCATTTTACCACACCTCCTTATGAGCAGTGCAGCTGTCATTTTTCACATCTTGCCCAAAACATGTTTCCGCCCACGTAGCGCACAATGGCACAGTCGGTGTGCGAACTCAATGTATGGGACACATTAAGAAAATCACAGTGACACTGTTCATGAGCACAGGTCTTAAAATGGCTATGTTAAACATTTGGTGAAAAAATTCCTAAAAATGACTGTTTTACGAGTGTGCATTGCACAGTTCCTACACCGCAGCCGTAAGTTCGCGAATTTTTCAATATTTTCACTCCAGATTTTTGACATTGCCATTTACCACACCTCCTTATGAGCAGTATAGCTGTCATTTTTCACATCCTGGCCAAAACATGTTTCCGCCCATGTAGCGCACAATGGCGCAGTCGGTGTGTGAAATCAATGTATGGGACACATTAAGAAAATCACAGTGACACTGTTCATTAGCAGAGGTCTTAAAATGGCTATGTTGAAAATTTTGGGAAAAAATTCCTAAAAATGACTGTTTTATGAGCGTGCGTTGCGCAGTTCCTAAGCACACTCGTAGGTTTGCGAATTTTCAATATTTCCACTCCAGATTTTCAAAATTGCCATTTTACCACACCTCCTTATGAGCAGTATAGCTGTCATTTTGCACATCCTGCCCAAAACGTGTTTCCGCTCATGTAGCGCACAATGGCGCAGTCGGTGTGCGAACTCAATGTATGGGACACATTAAGAAAATCACAGTGACACTGTTCATGAGCAGAGGTCTTAAAATAGCTATGTTGGAAATTTGGTCAAAATTCTAAAATGACTGTTTTACAAAGCGTCGTTCTTTGAGTTCCTACATGCGGCCTAAGTAAGTTCAGCAATTTTCAATATTTGCACTCCAATGACTTCCAAATAGCTAAACAGCACATAGAAGCAAGCAACATTCGGCATTGACAAATGCTTGTACTTCTTTGTCACTGATTTTTTTAAGCCATGTCCAAGTGCCAAATACCACTGCAAATACCTGCAAGCGAACGTTCGGCATTGACTAATGCTTGTTGTAAACAGTAACATTTGTTGGGGAAGAGATAGCATTGGATAAGTTTGATGCATTTTAAGCTGCATATATGTGCAATTGTTTTAGCTGATTAAGACCCCTTTTCTATAAATTCAAGCTACATAATTAAGTATTACAATCAACCACCCAGCAGTTCAACAAGAATGCAAGTTATACTGTTGAACTTGCAAATAAAAATCCCCCTTTCACTCAGATTGCACCTGGAAACAAGCCTCTGCTCAGTGTGCCTCTCCCAGTTACCAATATATGGGGAAGGGGGTTCAGAGCATCCCCTCAATAAGGAGGCTGCCATATTAAAGGAGATTTTTTTCAAGGCATGTACATAGCTGGCACTGCAGTAGTTCCCTTAAAGCTTTTTATACCACATTTGACAAAATAAAGGATGCATTTTCCCACTGATGATGACATTATATTCCAGTGTAATTTATCTACGTGTAACCCCCCCTTCGGGTGGGGGCTTACCTGAAGCCTTGGGTGCCGCCCATCCCCTGCTGCCTGCCCACCACGTCTCAGGTTCTGTGCCCATTCTAGTCTCCAACTGCCCCCCCAATAGTTTTTTTATTTAATTTGGGGGCTGGAGGAGTCAGTTGCGGGACTGTCGCTGTGCTAGCACTTTAAAAGTGCCGCAGTTGAGCATATTCTTAGTTGTAGCCATTAAGTATATGTATTTTACTGTGTGGGCAAATCGTGTGGTATTCAGTGTGTGGGATGGCTGGAAGGGCAGGAGGGTAGGTACAGCATCCCGGGGGAGGGGGGTTGTACCATTTAAACACCCAGCCCATTTTTATCTTACTCTGGGTGGAGGCACCACGCTATTTTATTTCTTTTCTGGGAAATAACTCCCAATCACCATTGAAACAGAACCCAGGCCCCTTAACCAGTGTGGTAGTCAGCAGGCAGGGGTAATAGGATAGCCCACTGGCACATGGTGCCTGGGCTACATACGAGTAAGTGAATATGAAAAGAAGGGAAGGAGATACATACCACTAACACATCATTCTGTTCCTGCTGGGTTTTACATGTGGGGTTTATCCTGTGGAATTACTCCCTAGTCTGGGTTTTATACCTAGTGACAGACAGTCCAGTACAATTTTGTCTTTCATGGGAGACCATCTTGCCTGTGGACTCCATCCCTAGTGAAACAACATCTAACCTGTGGGTTCTGTCTTTGCTGTGAGACCATGCTGCCTGTTGTTCCATTTCTAGAAAGAAACCACCCTGCATATGGGATCTATCCCTAGTTGGAGACCATCCTGGCTATGGGATCCTTCTCTAGTGGGAGGCAGTTCTGACTTTAGGCGCCTTTCCTAGTGAGACTGTCCTGCCTTTGGTCTCTATCCCTAGTGAGAGACCATCCTATCTGTCGGCTCTGTCCCTAGTGAAAGACAATCCAACCAGCCGACTCCATCCCTTATGGGAGACCATCATGCCTGTGGGTTCTATCCCTAGTGGGAGACAGTCCTGCCTGTGGGTTCCATCACTAATGGGAGAGCACCTTTCCTGTGGGCTCCATCCCTAGTGGGAAACAATCCTGTATGTGGCTCCATCCCTGGAGGGAGACCATCCTGCCTGTGGGCTCCATCCCTACTGAAAAACCACCTAACCTGTGGGTTCTATCTCTGTTGTGAGACCATGCTGCCTGTTTGTTCCATCTCTAGAGGGAAACCACCCTGCATATGGGATCTATCCCTAGTTGGAGACTATCCTGGCTATGGCATCCTTCTCTAGTAGGAGACAGTTCTGACTTTAGGCACCTTTCCTAATGAGACCATCCTGCCTTTGGTCTCTATCCCTAGTGAGAGACCACCCTACCTGAAAGCTCTGTCCCTAGTGAAAGACAATCCTACTGGTGGACTTCATCCCTAGCGGGAGACCAACCTGCCTGTGGGCTCTATCCCTAGTGGGAGACCATCCTGCCTGTGGGCTCCATCTCTAGTGGGAAACTATCTTGCCTATGGTCTCCAACCTCAGTGGGAGACCATCCTACCTGTGGGGTTCATCCCTATTTGGAGACAATCCTGCCTGTTGGCTTCATCCCCAGTGGAATTCCACGCTACCTGTGGGATCTTTCCCTAGTGGGAGATCATCCTGCCTGTGAGATCCTTCTGTAGTGGAAGATAACTCTTCCAGTAGACATCCTCCTTAGTGAGAGACCATCCTGCCTGTGGGCTCCATTACTAGTGGGAGACCACGCTGCCTTTATGATCTGTCCCTAATTGGAGACCATCGTGTCTATGGGATCCTTGTCTAGTAGGAGATCATCTTGCCCGTGGGCTTCATGTCTAGTGGGAGATGATTCCATAGACTTCATCCCTAGTGGGAGACCATCCTCGCTGTGAGCTCTGTCCCTAGTGGGATGCCATCTTGTCTGTGGGTGCCATCCCTAAGGGAGACCATTCTGCTTGTGAGTTCCATCCCTGTTGGGAGACCATCATGCCTGTGGGCCCCATCCCTAGTTGGAGACTGTCCCACCTGTTAACTCTGTCCCTGGTGGGAGACCCTCCTATCTGTGGAATCCTCCTCTAGTTGGAAACAGTTCTGTCTGTGGGCTCCTTCCCTAGTGACAGACAATCCTGCCTGTAGGCCACATCCCTAGTGAGTGAAAACCCTGCTTGTGGGCTACATCCTTAGGGGGAAACCATCCCACTTTTGGGCTTTATCCCTAGTGGGAGACCATCCTGCCTGTGGGCTACATTCCTAGTGGGAGGAATACTGCTTTTGGGCTCCTTCCCTAGTGATAGGCCATCCTGCATGTGGTCTCCATCCCTAGTGAGAGACCACCCTGCCCCTGGTTTCCATCTCTAGTAGAGACCCCCTTGCCAGTGGGTTCCATCTCTAGTGGGAAATTTTTAGTATTTGGGGGATTGTCACCTGTTTGATTTGTTTCTCTCATGCAATGCATGGTGCAGAGTAACTAAAGCTACTTTCAAAGCCTTAGCCTTTTTTTGTGTGCACGGTGGTTATTTCCAGTTGTATGCCCTGCTTCTGAACTGTTGCTAGTGGGAAACTATCCTGCCTGTGCGATCTGTCCATACTGGAATACCATTCTGTCAGTGGGTTTTGCCTGTATTGGGAGACCATCTTGTCTGGGGGATCATCTCTCGGAAGGCACAGTCTTGCTTGTGGGCTCCATCCCTAATGGAAGATTGTCATTCCTGTGGAATCTGTTCCTAGTGGGAGCTCATTATACTTTTGGGTTCCATCTCTAGTGGGAGACCTACATGTCTGTGGGATCTTTCTCTAGAGAGACACAATCCTGAGTGTGGCATCTGTCCCTACAAGGAGACAATCCAACTTGTGGGATCCATCTGTAGACGTAGACCTTCCTGCCTGTGCCTTCTGTCTCTAGTGGAAGACAATACTACCTGTGGGATCTGTCACTAGTGGGAAGAATTCCTGCTTGTGGGTTCTGTCTCTAGTGGGAGACTCTTCTGCCTTTGAGCACCATCCCTAGAGAGGACCATCCTGACTGTACGTTTCATCTCTAGTGGGAGAGCACCCTGCCTGTGGAATCTGTTTCTAGTGGGAGACCATCTTGTCTGTGATATCCTTCTCCTCTAGTTGGAGAAAGTTCTATCTGTGGGCTCCTTCTCTAGTGAGAGAGGCCATCCCTCCATTAAGTTTCATCCTTAATAGGAGACCATCCTGCTTGTGGGCTCCATCCATAGTGGAAGACCATCCCACCTGTGGGCCCCATCTCTGGTGGGAGACCATCCTGCTCTTGAGCTCTATCCCTAGTGGGAAACCATCCTACCTGTGAGCACCTTCCATGGTGAGAGGCTATCCTGCCTGTGTGCTCATCCCTAGTGAGAGACCATCCTGCCTCTAGTTTCTGTCTCTAGTTGGAGACCCCCTTGCCAGTGGCTTCCATTTCCAGTGGGAGATTTGGGATATTTGGGGGACTGTGTTCTGTTTGATTTGTTTCTCTCATGCAGTGCAATTAAAGCTATTTTCAAAGTTTTAATCTTTTTGCATGCATGGTGGTTATTTCCATTTGTGTGCCCTGCTACTGAACTGTTGTTGGTTGGAAACGACTCCATCAAGCCTCAGCGGCAGGAATCACATCAACGTTCAACACATTGACAACATTACAGTGACATCCAGAACAATGGCAGGTAGGAAAAGCAGCAAACTGCTACCTTGACCAATATCACCAAACATATTGTAATGCGGGGGGATACGCCTCCCACACCCCCCAACTAAAGATAATCAACTCCACGTTGCACAGACTGTGGAGCAAAGGGCATTTCTCCTGGCCGCACAACCACCTGACAATGACACTAGAGGATGTCAGCATTCCCACCCACCACACTGTCCATCCCATCTCAATTTCCCCACAGCGCCCACTGTAGTAACACACACACACAGTCCCACCCACTGCACATCCCACCCTCCTCCCAATTGCTTGATACCCATTTCCATCAACTGAACACACCAGTCAACATCGACTCCTTCTCAGAGACCCCACTATAGTAACACGCACTCCCACCCACTGCACATCCTGCCCCCCTCCCGATAGTTTGACACACTTCCCCTTTCACAGAACACACCTGTTGACATTGACTCCTTCTCACTGCACTTGCTGTCATTGTGCAGCTGTCACTGTAACATCTTCAATGCGTTGGAGTTGATGTCATAACGGTATACCATTGGAAACCACCCTGCCTGTGTGACCTGTCCCTAGTGAGAAACCATTCTGCCTGTATGCTCTGTCTTTAGTGGGAGTATGTCTTGTCTGTGGGATCTGTCTCTAGGAAGACACAATATTTGCTTGTGGGCTCTGTCCCAGATGGTACACTATCATGCCTCTGGGATCTGTCCCAAATGAAAGACCATCCTTCTTTTGGGTTCCATCTCTAGTGGGAGACCAACTTGTCTGTGGGATCTGTATCTAGAGAGACTGTACTGGGTCCCTTTGTCATACGCTTTACCACACATGTTTAAACTGTGCAACAGAACAGCGTGGTAGGGTAAAGCAAGAGGGTGCAAAACTGCGAAAGGATGTATATGCAGTAGTGCACCCTCTCACTCTTCCCAGGTAGGGGATGAGACCACTGCTGGGAGGTGGGGTGAGCAAGCAGCTGCCATGGCTTGATGGGATGAGCCACAGGCAGCAAGAGAGGGAGGCAGTGCATTTGGGACCAGGTATCGATTCCCGGTCCCAGACACAAGGAATTTCTTTAAATTTTTTGCACTTTGTGTGATGTTAAGTGTAACCCCCCCCCCCGGAGTGGGTTATTTTAGTCAGGGGGTTCAGGGGCCACAGCCCCCTGCAAAAGAAAGACATATGCTGCTTGCAATATATAGTGCTATCTTGGCTACATGGTGCATTGATGTGGCATAACGTCTTGTGACATTATGACCCTGTGCCTAGAGAGACACAATCCTGCATATGGCTTCTGTCCCTAGTGGAAGACGATCCTGCCTGTGACATCTATCTCTAGAGACAATCTTGCCCATGAGAATTGTCTCTAGTATGAGACCTTCCTGCTTGTGGGTTCTGTCTGTAGTGGGAGGCAATTCTGCCTGTATGATTGGTCTCTAGTGGGACATCATTCTGTCTGTGGGTTATGGCTCTATTCTTGCCTGTGGGATCTGTCTCTAGTGGGAGATAATCTTTTCAGTGGGATCCTTGTGGAAGGCAATCACACTTATGGGCTTCTTCTTTAGAGACAGACCAGCATGCCTGTGAGAGTCATCTCTAGAGAGCGACCAACATGTCTGTGGGTTTGTCTCCAGTAGGATACCATCCTGCCTGTGGGATCCATCTCTAGTGATATATTGTAATCATGTTGTCTAGGATTTACACTCCATCAAATGTAGTAATTACAACTTGTTTTACAGAAGATAATATTACAGAAAACATAAACCTTCTAATATTTTTTAGTATAATTCCTAATAAGGCATGTGTGCAATTTGTTTAATCCGGGGTATTGTTTTATATGTTGGTCTTGAAATAATCATATTTTTCCTTATTCAGGGTCCCTTGTTATTTTACTTTTTTTTTCCAATTCTTTTTCCCTCCAGTCACTGGTCACACTGGCATCTCCCTCAGACATGCCCCCCAGGGAGACTGTTGTTTCTCTCGTCTGCCTCCACACACCAGGTCCCTCGAGCTCCTCTCATCTCTTGGCCAGCCAACCCCCTGGCTTGCATCCACCCCCACAAGGTAGGGCATCAGTGCCCTTTCTCAGAATCTAGTTAGTGGCCAGAGTGTAGGAGGAATCAGGGACTCTGGTGCAGGCAAGGTATGGTGGTGGGTGTTGGGGACCGGCTATAGGGTCTGTCGTTGTCCTCCCAGTGGCTGGGGTTTTTCCTTGTTTTGGTGGTCCCTCTCCAAAAATATGGCTGTGTAATTACATCAGCGCATGACAGGCATGCTCCCGCACCCACCCACAGATGTCTGCCGACATCTTCACCCCAGCACATATCTCCATGGAGTGTAGCACCCCCAGTCTCCACAGGGAGCTGCTACTTGACAGAGAAACCTAACCCACCTTCCCCAGGAGAGGAGACCAGTCCTCTGGATGCTCAATCTTCTCCTTCCCTGCTGACCCCTGACTAACTCAATACTCTGCCGAACCCGGGTTGCCAGCACAGTGTAAGGTAAGGCCAATGCCTTAGCACTCAGTGCCACTGGATCGGCTCTAGGGCCCCCTTGTTAATGCTGCCTTTTCTATGCCCAGCATTTATTTTTGAATGACTTATGAGCTCCAGAATCCAATGATATCAGTTAAGCAGAAGCCTAGAGTGAAGCTCTCCATGCAGGACTTCCACCCAACCGATGTCACTGGGTTTAGGAACTGGTAAAGTAGTGAAAACATTAATATTAGACCAGAAACCAGCAGTTTTAATGGGGAATACTTAATAAAAATAACACTACTTCAGAACAAACCATGAAACAATTCACTGGGGAGAGTAAACAGACTATACACATACATATTTCTAATTACTGTTATTAAAAAAAAAAGAAAACACAAGGTTTGTTCCTTTCAAGGTTAAAAAAAAAAGTTAATTGACAAAACAACTTGATGGCTCCAAATGGGTGGGTTTTAAAATGTCACGTTTGAACCTTTCTAGGGTGAATGTTTTACTTTAACCCATGGTATGCCTGAGTAGAACAAGACTGGATGATGCCTGGTGCCACAGGTCCAATATTCCCGAGGACATTTGCTTTGTTTTAAGTGAGGAGAGGGCTTTTTTGCTGCTTTAATGGTGGGAACTAAGAGGGGGAGAGAGAGAGAGAGAAAGAGAGAGAGAGAGAGAGAGAGAGAGAGCTAAGTGTGAGCTCCAAATGCAGGGTCAGTACCTTGGACAGGGGTAATATCTCAAGCAATTCTTGAGGGGCTATCAAACACAGTCCTCGTGGCTCTGATTTTAATGCAGTATTGATTGTTTATCAATTAAATATTTATACTGGCAGAAAAGTTTGCTGCATTAAAAGGACTGAATGGTGCAGCTACTGAATGTCCAGTTTTGATGGTCTGGAGACCAGAGGCTTGGTGAATTCTTACCAGCTTAGAATACAAATGGAAGGGGGACTGGATGTCTCAGGGGACTGGCAGTGGGTTATAGGGCCAGCGAGCATCAGGTCACTGGTTCAGAAATCCAGCCCAGTCAGTAGAGGTTGAAAGTCCATATCATCTGATGGTGGTTTGGTGGCTGATGTGGAACCAGTTGTGGAGATTCCAGTCCAGTTACTAGTGGGAAGTGTATGCATCATATGAAAAGAACAAAACAAACATTGCATTTTAGTGATCCCCACCATCCTCTTCAGCTAGCTCTCATTTGCCTTACAACTACCCCCATCTCTGTCACCCATTGTCTCTGGGATTTACAGTGCTGCTTCTTTAAAGTGCCCCATGGATTGTCCCTTGTGGCAGGGCCTCCCAGGTTCCCCAGGATCTTGGGGAGACTAGGTATGGGATGTGGCGGCGGCAGCCAGCCAATTGGACAGTGCAGAGCCTGTGAGAGAGTGCAGCATCATTCCACATGGCCTTACCATTTTCCACCCCCCCAGTTCCCTATGGTCAGGGACTGAGCAAATGCACGCCAGTATGGGTATCCCAGTCAGGAGGTGCTCCCCCTCCCTTGTGGCTCTGCTTGCACTACCATCTGTGGTCACCCAGGTGGCAGGATTGCAGCAGAAACCATCGTCTTCCCTCCCTCCCTGGAGGAAGAGAACATCCTTAGGTACGCTCAGTCCTCCTCCCCCCGGTCGACACCCAAATGACTCCAGTCTGCTCCCAAACCCGAGTCACTGGTGTGGCAGCAGGCGAGGCATCAGCGACTCAACTCTCTGCACCACTGGACCCAGCTACTTTGCATTTTAGTGATGCTAGTATAGTGCCTTTTACTGCCCAAATGGAATCTTATGGATTCTCCATCTATCCAACTCCAGATCTGCGATCCAATCCGACCCCGTTCGGATCATGGATCTAAGGTCAGATAACAGGATCCAAGATTGGATAGTAGGATCCGAGGTCATATGTTTGCCTCAGATTCCAGATAGTCAAATCAGATCATTGGGAATCCAATTAGATGTTAAGTGACAGGATCCAGTAGATAGATATCAATAGTATATGATGGCATCTGTTATCCAAGAAAATTTATGGGACCTGAGGGTATCTGACTTCATTGAATACTGTCTGAGTGGCACTATTGCATTTTATTATGTTCTATTGCATTGTCAAAAACAAAATAAACCCCACAATCACAACAAGTAGTCATATGGACAAACTTGCTTGATATGTAGGGACTAAATGGCCATGGAGTACCAGTTTACCCTCTCACCCTCTGGTCTGGTGCTCCTCCACCACCACTGTTTCTGTCCATCTCACCAAGTCCTGCACTGTGTCATGTTAAGGGTACTGGGGCTGCTGGTTAGGTACAGGTCTCAAGGCTTCCTTTTCAATTCTCTCCAACCTTTAGGTTAGTATATTCAAAGACACAGTGTACCCTCCCCCCATTGTGAAACTCCATTGGTATACTTAAGAAGAGCTGGTCTTGCTGGAAAGAAAAGCTAATGCTGCCACAGAGCGCACCAGATAAAGACTGACAGGGCTAGGGAAGGCTATGGGAACTTTCATTATTATCATTATTTCAGGGGAAGACATTTCCCCTGGCATCCCTATGCAGTTATATTTTGCAGAAATAAAACCTACAGGCAGGTACCTTGCAGTGCCAACCTCTGTTGACCACTGAGTGTAATTCTGAGACAGAATTATTTTTCCAAACCTTCATTTTTATGTTGTCTTGCGCATGCGCAAGCAACATATTGTAGCAGTAGAAGATGGTAGTAGAAGAAATGTAGAGGTTTGTCAGTTTTGGCAAATGCAGGGCGTGCTTTAGAAGGTGTGTCCCTCATTCCCCAATTAGCGGGGATGCTAGCCATAACACAAGTTTTATGCAGTGCCACCCACTTGAAACAAACTTGCCACTGAAATCAGAGACAAGCTCGTCATGCAACGGCACAGATGACATGCCTCCCCTATGTGCCTTTCTTGGTGAAACATTTGATTCAACATGGCAGTGGTGGCAGGAGAGCAAACCTTGTAACCTCTCAGCCTCTCTACCCCATTAGTCCCTGCCTGAACAGTGGGAGGAGGTGCTTTCCTAGCCTGCCTCCTCCACATCCCGCTGTGTCTGGGCTGTAAAGTTTCTTCCAGCCATGCGGAGCAGACCACAGCCTAAGCTCCATATGGGCTGGAAGTATTAAGTGTCCAAAGGCACTTGTACTGTAAGAGTAATCCCAATTGCGCTGGTGGACCCCCCGCCTGGTGACATCAGGGTGCTTAATGACCCCCCCCAAACATCCTGAGCCCACCCCAGTGTGCCAAACCCTGCTGCTGTGTTTCCAACACTGGGATGCTCACTCCTGGTGTCGGATGTGCCCCTCCCACACATATCATCTGACCTCGGGTGCCCAATCCCCAGGTCGCCCCAGTAGTGTGGCACACTAGAAGCCCACCCCAGTGTGCCATCATCCAGGTTTCCCTGTGGAAAAAAAAACGGACTAACGATGTCTTTTTTTAAATTTAACCTGAAAAACAAAAAAAGGTCCCTCATCATTGCCGTCAGCCCCCTCCATCAACCTGCACCTTCCCTCTGTGAACCCCACTTCCCTACTTACCTGCAGAAGTCAGGAGCAGCGATCTTCAGTGGACCTAGAACACGGCTGCACTCTTCAAATGCTGACTGCAAACTGAAGAAATGATGGTAAGTCCTATAACGGCAATAAATGGGGGGTTTCAATTTAGGTGGATATCTCAGCCATTTTTGGGAGTTTGATCTTAAATTTCCAAAATGGGGTTCTTGGGACCCCACATCATAAACACAGTCACTGTCATTTCGTTATTTCATCCTGAAAGGTAATTTCATGGTCACTATGCAGAATCACCTTTCAGGACTGATTAATGAAATGACAGTGCCACTGTTCATCAGGTGGGCTCCCAAAAAGCCTATGTTGCAAATTTTGTGAAAATATCCCCAAAAATGACTGTGTTACAAGTGTGCATTGCACAGTTTCCATGCACACTCATAACTTTAGCAATTTTTAATATTTTCATTCCAGATTTTCAACATTGCCATTTTTAAACATCTTCTTATGAACAGTACAGCTTTCATTTTTCACATCCTGCCCAAAACGTGTTTTTGCACATGTGGCGCACAATGGTGCAGTCACTGTGGGAAATCAACATTTGGGACAAAGTAACAAAATTGCAGTGACACTATTCATGAGTGGAGGTCCCAAAATGCCTATGTTAAAAATGTTGTTAATAAAATCTCCAAAATAATTGCGTTACGGGCGTGCTTTGCGTAGTTTCTAACCATGCTCATGACTTCACCAATTTTTCATATTTTCACTCCATATTTTTAACATTGCCATTTTGTTATACCTCCTCATGAAAAGTACAGCTGTCATTTTTCACATCCTGCCCAAGTAGTGTTTTCACACCTGTGGCGCCAAATGGCCCAGTCTCTGTGCAAAATCACCTTTCAGTTAACAAACTGATAGTGCCACTGTTCATGAGATGGGGTCACAAAAAAGCCCATGTTAAAAATGTGGAGTGCAAATACCAACAAATGCCCTGGGCATTAGGGTTTCCAACTGTAACGCCCCACCCTATAGAGACTGACAGGTGTCAGGGGTGTGACTTGGGATTGTGGGATGTAATGCTCACGCCATTCCACCCAACCCCCACACTGCAGCCAGTGACAGGCATCAAGGTGTGCCTTAGGTTCTTTGGCCCCAAAGCTCACCCCATTCTCCTATACAGCACCCACTTCAGCGTATTTCCTTATGGAATGGGGTGAGCATAAAGCCCGAAGACCCCAAGGCACATCGTGACACTTATCGGTGTCTGCAGGGTAGGGTAGGTGAAATGGCATGAGCATTATGGCCAACAACCCAAAGGCACACCTCAATGTCTGTCAGTCTTTGCAGGGTGGGGGTGGGGTTGGCGTCAGTTCCATACTTCACTGCCATTCCTATTATGCATCTCTCTCTAACTCCTGGACTACCAATGCCAGTGCCAGCAAGACAACATTCGGCATTGACAAATGCTTGTTCTTATATTGAATTTGCTCTTCATATTCTCCTTTTAAAAACTTAAGATCAACTCTTATTTGAAAATTCTGAGTTTTAGCTGTCTCCCTATTTTATGAATCACCCTCCTCACTTCCATATATTCTTTTTCAAACCATTTTTGATTGCTTATAATATGCGTACTGTTGGTCATATGAGCTTCTGTACTTCAATGGTTTATAAAGTGACAAATGATCTGATCATAAACCTCACATATACAGTATTATCAACAAATACTATGTGAGATGAAAAAACAGGATCTTGTTTAGTTAGAGACCCAGAGTAAATAAAGTCCTCTAAAATTCCATTAACCATTTCTGCTGAATAAGAGGGCTCAATTTATATATTTTGAATAACCATATGATCAACTGTCATTTCCCTGTACCCAGTGTCCCTACGGCCAATAGTATCCTTGTCCATTTTCCATGTTGCCAAAGCAGGATAATTGTTACTCGCCCAAACTGGGCGACTTTGAATTTTACAATTTTATGGAAAGAGTACACATCCACCAAGCATACATACAACAAATGAGCAACACAAATGGTACAGAATGTTATTTTCCCCAAGATATCCCCACTAACATGACCATTTACAATTCTTAGGAAGCTGTCTGCTGAAAATTCCAGGAGTTGGATGCCCCTACTGTTTATTTTTAAGTCATTAGAATTTCATATATGGATTTTATAGGTGTCATTAATCTGCCAGAAATCACTATTGATCTCTTGTCTATTTCCTAGTTTAGTGTTAAAATCTCCCATTATAATAATGGGAACCCCCAAATGGGATAGCTGAATATCTGCCACCACCTGCTGTAGTTCTCCGAGAATATCTTCTATAATATAGCTGGCAGAGGTGGGGGGAATATAAATATTCATTGTAAAAAATTCCTGTTTGTTTTTGAGTATATCGCAAATGAGCACCTTGGCATCCTCTACCAGCACAAGGACTGCCTCCCACCTGATGCCCTCAGGCTTGCCATCACATCTGCAGTAATGTCCCTTATTGATTAGGCCCTCCCAGTATATGGTGCTGCTGACTCCACTGCCCTCAGCAAGATTAGACTCACGCTAAATAAGGCTTGCACGCTACTGACCAGTGCCCCCAGACTCACCCACACCTGTCAACTCTACGACATGGCCAAACTCCTAAATGCATCCGCTATCAAACCATCCTGCTAACCAAGAAGACTCTACTTGGGATCTCCCCCCCGGGGTGTCTGCCTCCATCTAATTTACACACCCCAGAGCCACCACCTGAACTTCGGACAAGGTCACTCTACTAGTGCCCAGAACTAGGACCTCCTGGGCGCAGAGAGATCATTCAGCTACAGAGCCCCTACCTGGTTCAACTCACTCCCCACTGCCATTTCCAACACCGCCAAAATTGCCCCCTTCAAAGCTGCCTTATGAGACCTGTTGTTCAACACCCACTGCTGCACCTGTCACTAAAAGATACTCTGCTGTTCTTCTGGCACTATTGACATGGCCCACTGGGCTGAACACCCACCACCCCACCCCCAATCCCCCCTTGGGCCTCCATCCTCTGCCAGTGCCTGCTGGTACTACTTGAAATGTTTATTTAACTACACATGTGTTCAAGCAACTGTATGTAATACTATGTATCTCTGTTCATGCAACCTATGTAAAGCTATGTTGATTCTGTATGTTTGTATTCTGTAAACATGTAAAAATCTGTTATTCTGTCTTGGCTGTACTCTGTAAATTATGTTAACCATGTGTATCCTCTCTGTGATGAGGTACATTTGTAAACGAACCGCTGGCACAAAGATTGGAAATCCAATTATACAATAAATAAGTAAATAAAAAAATATTGGGAACCAACTGAGTGGCATTCAATTCTGCGAAAGGTTGTGGTTGAAATTAAGGTTGCAATATCACATTTTGCCCTCCCACATCTATATTCTTTTGATGCTTCACATTTCTAACATGTGAATACCCCCGGATAGACAGGCTCTTTCTCTTTAATCATGTTTCTTGAAAGTGAATAATGTCATACTTGTTTATTTCTGCTATCCACCCCCAATCCTGGATTGCATCCTCCAGACCTGCAACACTCCAACTAGCAATTCCTGTGGAGGTGAGCTCTGTCTCTTGTCATCACTCTGAGTCAAGTGTAATTGTCTCAGTCTCGGTGGGGTACTGTGTATTTGTACTATCAAAATCTATGCTGGAATTAAACAATGAGTCTTGAACAATTGATTCTTTGAGAAGTATTTTACTAATTATTTATTTATTTATTACAGTCTTGGATAACAGATACCTATGAGGCAGGGACTCTTTTACACAGGTTCCATGTCAGTTCACAATAAGAGGTAAACATCACAAAAAACTAAAAATCTGGACATACATGAAGCAGAAGATAGGAAGAGAAATACCCAGTTAGGGTAAAGAGACAAGTACTATATGGTAACCACAATAACAACATTAAGTGAACTAGCTGGACCTAAAGGTCCAATGTGCAGCCAGCTGTGGCATTCTCAGCTAAGATGAGAAGCAGCTTGAGGAAAGCTGTGTCGAACAAAGATAAGGGGGATCCCTAGGTCTAGTGATAGAGGAGTGGTGGATGAATGAGTGAGCCCCAGGTCTAGTAACTGAAGAGTAGTGGAGGGATGAAGGACAGAGTTGCAAGCAGGTCGAAACATAGAAACAGAATTTGGTGGCAGATAAGGACCACTTGGCCCACCTAGTCTGCCCATTTTGTTACCTAACAGATAAGCTGCAGATCCTAAATAACCAACAGCTTACTTCCTCCTACCCCCCACTAGGACTGCCTTATGTCTGTCCCATGCATTCTTGAATTTCCCCTCTGTTCTTGACTCCATGACCTCCTCAGGGAGGCTGTTCAATGCATCCACAACCCTCTCTGTGAAAAATACTTCCTCACATTACCTCTGAGCCGTCCCCCCATCTTCAAATTTTGCCCCCCTTGTTCTTGCACATCTCTTTTTCTGAAAGATGCCACCCTCTTGGACTTTGTTGATTCCCTTGAGGTACTTGAAGTTTCTATCATGTCCTCCTCTCCCTTCTTTCCTCAAGGGTATACATATTAAGCTCCTTTAGTCTTTCTTCGTACGTCTTCTGGTGCAGACCCTGCACCATTTTGGTTGCCCTCCTCTGGACAGCCTCTGCTCTGTCTATGTCTTTGTGGAGATGGGGTCTCAGAACTGCACACAGTACTCCAGATGGGGTCTCACCAACTTTCTGTACAGAGGGATAACAAGTTCCTGTTTTCTACTATTGATGCCTCTCCCTATGCATCCCAGTATCCCCCCCAGCCTTCCTTACTGCCTTCTCACATTGCTTGCCGACCTTTAGGTCATCTGATATAATTACCCCTGGTCCCTTTCCATTTTTACTGATGTCAGTATCTCAAAGCCCCCTATGCATTGAATCTGAGCTGCCATGCATTTGACCATTCGACCAACCTTGCCAAGTCCCTTCTCATCCTTTCCGCTCCATCTTGTGTATCAACCCTGTTGCAGATCTTTGAGTCATCTGCAAAGAGACATACTTTTCCTTCTAGTTCCTCTGCAATGTCACTTATAAAGACATTATAAAGGACCAGTCCAGTACTGAACCCTGTGGTACCCCGCTAGTAACCCTCCTTTCTTCACTGTGGACTCCATTTACTACTACCCTTTGCGTCCTGTTGTCTAGCCAATTTTTTATCCAGGCTACCACCTTGGACCCACTCCAAGGCTGGCTAATCTTTTGTCTGGGACTGTATCAAATGCCTTGCTAAAATCTAGGTAGGCCATGTCCACAGCCCCTGTCTGGTCTACTACTTTGATCACCTAGCCAAACAAATCTATTAGATTCATCTGACACAACCTTCACATTTTGAGTCCATACTGCCTTGGGTCCTGTGCCCCACTGGCCTCTAGGTACTCAACAATTCTTTCCTTCAGAAGTGATTCCATCATTTTCCCTACCACTGAGGTCAAACTAACTGGTCTGTAGTTTTCTGCTTCTGTTCTGCTCCCACTTTTGTGAAGAGAAATCACATCCGCCCTCCTTCTCCAGTCCTCAGGTACCACCCCGTCCTTCCTTGATTTGTTAAAGAGAGTAGTAAGCGGTGTCACTAGTTCTACCCTTAGTTCTTTTAGAATTCTTGCGTGAATCCCATCAGGCCCCATTGCTTTGTCCACCTTCAATTTTATTAGTTCTTTCAGAACCCTTCCTTCTGTAAATGGACTGGTATCGACCCCCATCTTCAGAGTGTTTCTCTTGTTTGGTTTAGGTACCTCCCCCTCCTCTTCCTTTGAGAATACTGAGCAGAATTATTTGTTCAGTATCCTTGCTTTTTCACTGTCATCCTCTACTCACATTCCCTCCTCTTTATTAAGCCTCAGAATCCATCCTTTGGTCTTTCTTCACTCCCTAATGTACCTATAAAAGGTCTTATCCCCCTTCTTAACAGAGTTGGCTATCCTTTCCTCAGTTTGGGCCTTTGCTATTCTGACTGCCTTCCCAGCCTCTTTCTGCTTTAACTGATAAAGTTCTCTGTCCTAGTCCTTCTGTGTTTTCTTATATTTCCTGAATGCGCTCCTTTTCTCCTTAACCTTCCCTGCCACCTCTTTTGAGAACGATAGCATTTTTTTCCTTTGTTGTGTTTTATTGATTTGCTTTACACAAAGGCTTGTTGCCTCTGTAATGGCTGTTTTGATTACTCCCCATTGTTCCTCCACCCCTCCTTCTTGCCTGTTTGCTAGTGCTTTTCTGAGGCACTCTCTCATTTTCCCAAAGTCAGTCCTCCTAAAGTCCAATACTCTTGCATTTGTATGGCTTGACTGTGTGGTTGTGTTTATCTTGAACCACACTGTTTGGTGGTCACTTGTTCCCAGATGGCTACCCACTCCTAAATCTGAGATTCTTTTTCCATTCCCATTTGAGAGTACCAGGTCTAAGATTGCTCCCTCCCGAGTGGGTTCCAATACTAGCTGTCTGAGGCATGCCCCTTGTAGGGCATCAAGAATGACCCTGCTCTTGGATATGCTTGTAGCAAAGGCGCTTCAGTTAACACCTGGCACATTTAGGTCCCCCATCAACAATATCTCCCCTTTTCTGACATTCTAAGGAAACCTTCTATCATTAAAGAAGGGGAAGGAGAGGAATGGAGGACAGGAAGGATCAGCCAGCCTGTGGAGAGGGGAATGGGCATAGAAGGGGCTCAGGGGGTAGGAGGTGGAAAGTTAGTTGGGGGCTAGGCAGGGCAGTCACAATGGCTGTGCATGACAAGGTGATTCCTCAGGAGATATTTGAAAGGGCTGAGAGAGGGTGCTTCAAGGGAACTGGCAGGCAGCCCATTTAGCCAGCTGGAGGCAAGGTAGCAGAAGGAGTGTTGAGCTTGGATGGTCTGACAGAAAGGGACTGTGAAGGCAGGAGTAGAGACACTCCTGATAGTACATGAGCTGGAGGCACCAGTATGGAGGTACTGTGAGTTGGGAGGAATAAGGCCCATGCTGATTTTTTTCCCATATAGGCAGGTGTGGTACATAATCCTATCACCAAGGTTTAGGCAGTTTGTCATTGAGTACAGGTAACGTGTGTGTATGATTGTGTGCTTCCGAGACCAGTCAACATGCTTTGTTAAGGGCTATGTGTATTCTTTTTATGGAAATATCAGAGGCCACACCAAAAATGATAAGTCCATAGTCTATTATGGAAAGAATGGAGTTTGTGACTGCAGTTTGGAGCACATTAAGGGTCATGCAGTGCTTATGTTTGTAGAGGATCAGTAACCTCATGTTAACCATTTTCGAGACTGTACTAAAGTGGTTAGAGAAGGACAGAGCACTGTTGAGGGTGATACCAAGGTATTTAAAGGTTTGAACTTGTCTGATGGAGGCATTGAGACTGTTAAGAATATTGAGCATTGATGATTTACAGTATGTCTGTCATGGAGGTTAGCAAAGAGCATAGTTTTCCTTTTTTGTTTTATAATTCATGGCCAGTTTATGTTGTGAAAACCATTCTTCAACCACTGAGAAGTTAGATTGAAGACTGTGGGTGGTGGTCGTTGCTTAGCAGCTGAAGAGAGCAGACACATCTTTTTATGTGCTCTCCGACTTGGGACCCTACATTTGTTTTAAAAATTATTTTGGAGTGGCATTTGATCATTTTTCAATAGGCATTAGTGTTCTAGTGTTGCAGAACTGAAAATGGTTTGGAATAAAAACAATATGAGCTCTGCAGACTTTTTTAAAGTGCGACCACCACAGCCATGTGAGGAATGGCCTGTGCAACAAGCAGGAGCCTCGGGCAGTAGTAAATCAAACCCTGAGGAAGTTTCCTTGGCCACAGTCCATTCAACAATGGTTCAATTAGTGAAGACTGTACAAGATATAGACAGAAAGCTTGAAGGTCTAACTCCCTGGGTCAGCTCCCTGGAGACCCACATGGATGTGGTGGAATAGACTATGCAGCACACTGATAGTACAGCAAGTAAATCTTATGAAGCAGTGCTAAAGTTAACTAAGGAAAACTCCTTACTCTGGATGTGGCTTGAAACTGTTGAGAACTCAGAGAGGGAAATGAATATCCGAGTTATCAGTTTGCCAGAACAGGCAGAGGGTGAAGATCCACTCAGCTTCACCAAATCTTTTTAGCTGCAGATACTGGGGTTATCGGTGGAGGAATCTGCACTGCCCCATGAAGCGCACATACTGCATCACTCCTCGATGGGCCCCAGTGGGAGAAAAGGGACCCAGGCCTTTGTAGATAGTGTGTAGTGGACTGGAGGTGCAGGATTGTGTGCTGGCCATCACAAGGAGGAAAAGGCAACTGCATTATGGGGATACAGAGATCTCATTGCTCCCCAACCTTTCTTACTCCATCAGGCTATGCCACAAGGCCTTTGATCACATGCGCTCATCTTTAAAGATGTGGAAGATCCAGCATCAATTATTGTACCCCACCAGGTTGATGGTCATGTGGAATGGACATACCTATATGTTCAATGATCCCCTGGATGCTTCTAAACTGGTGGCCCAGATCAAATCGGATATGAGAGAGAGAGCCACAGCCTCTTTGGAAGAGGAGGAGGAGGAGGAGGAGGAGAGGGAAGGGTGAAGGCCTCAGGACTTAGGAATCTGTCTCAGTGAGTACAGCTGTGATGTGCCCAGTTCTTGTTTGGACTTTTGGATTCCTCCCTTCATACTGGGACTTTGGCGACAGAGCTGAACTCATTATGTATGCAATTTTATATTATACTCCCTGACTGTCTTTGCCACTTATATTGTTCAATGTCCTGCACAGCCAGTATAGTGTTATGCTTGTGCAACTGTACTAGTTGGTTTTTGGCCATTCGCACTCTCTGTTCCAGAAGAATTACCACCCTGTAGGGGTACGAAAGGCAAGAACCCTCGGAGAGGGTTCCACCCCTAGAGGTGCCATGGGACAATTCCCATAGCTAAAGGTACCTTAGGAATCCCCCTAAGGAGAGAGTGCTGCCACTGGAGGAGGAAGAGACGGTGGTGGAGCAAAGAAAAAGTGCTTCACAATGAGGCTGAGAGGAACTGCTTATATAGCTCAGGAGGTGGGAGTGGCTGGCTGCTTGGCCATTGAACTCCAGGCATAGCCTTTCCAATTCAATGTCCTGCACAGCCAGTATAGTGTTATGCTTGTGCAACTGTGTTAGTTTGTTTTTGGCTGTTCACACTTTCTATTCCAGAGGAATTACCACCCTGTAGGGGTGCGAAAGGCAAGGAACCCTTGGAGTGGGTTCCACCCCTAGACATGCCATGGGATGATTCCCATGGCTAAAGGTACCTTAGGAATACCCAAAAGAAATGTAGTGCAATCATATACCAAAGAAGGAGGTGACACGAAGCTTATGAGCAAGCAGCAACAGTGACGTAGGAGCAGTAACTGTAATGTAGTAGTAGAGAAGCATAGGCAGTTTGATAATGTAATGAGATGCTCAGTTTGATAACGTAATGAAATGTCCAGGCTTGCATAGCATGATACTGATGGTTTGTGTTAAGAATGAGGGGATCTTCTATGAAGAGAGGGAACGGCAGGACATCCTCCACCTCCATCCAATAGTGGAACCTACCTAAAGAAACTAGGGGACACTACTTTGCTAACTAACAGTTACAATAATAATAATAATAATAAGCTTTATTTCTTTTGCGCCTTTCTAAAATCAAGGTGCATTACAATAAAATGACAACATAAAAACATCATAAAACAAATTAAAATCAAGATTAAAATACACATCAGTCAGTATCTACATCATCTCCAAATGCCTTTTTCCATAAGAAGGATTTTAAACCTCTTTTAAAACCCTCCACTGTCATGCACTCTCTAATCCATGACCTGAGGCAATGGAGGAGAGAAAAAAAAACTATGAGGAGGAAATCTCTAGGGATCCAAGGCCTAGGTTGCTTTTCCTCCATGCTTGGGATAGTTTATTTAGTGATGGCTCTGCAGCTGCAAATTGGAAAACCCAATTAAAGGGAGGTGGAAGATATTCCAATTTAGAGAAAAGCTCTCACTCAAACCCTCTAGTGGGAATGCCATGGAAGGCTGCGAGAAAACTCTGCAACAATATGTGCAACCAAGGTGGAGGAGGAGAGCAACAACTGCTGAGGCACTCACCTGGTCTACCTGCCTTAAACTCAAACCAGGTGAACCAGAGGCAGTCATAGTGAGAATGCGGTGAAGGTGTCTTGCTAGGGAAACTACTAAAGTCAATGGCTAACCATTATAGTGGAACACTAGAGCCAAAGGAGATCATCATAACCACCCTTCACCGCTAGTCTTAAATTCTACACCAGTAGCTGCTGTCATGTAGCAGGCAGCTAAAGCCAAGCCCGGGGCGAGGACATTCCCAGCTATGGGCCATTTGAGAAGGATCCCACCCCAAGCTGGACACGCTCAAGATGCGGACTAAATGCAGTGCGAGACCATCGGCTGCAGGAATCCTGTGCCAGAATAGAATGGCTGGCATGCCGCAGAAATTGATTGAGAGCTGAAAAGCTGGTGAGCTGAATGAGCACAGCGTGCTGAGAACGTAATGAGCATTGAGTGCTGAGACCTTGCAAGGTCGAATGCGGAATTGAGTACAGCAGAATCCCAGAGGCTAAAGCTGAGGGGATGGCAGTAGGCATGAAGCAATGGTTTGCCTAAGCAATGAGCAACGATTGCATAAGCAAGCATGGACCTACACGTAGGTCAGTAACAGAGCAGTAATAAGTGGACCTGCACATAGGTCTGCATAACATAGTAGCAATGAAACAGCACTTAATAGTGGGGCAAGCCAGCCAGACATTGCAAAGTCAAATCAAGGTGACAAACTTTGAGGATTTTCGGTGGTGAAGACAGAATTTAAAACAGAAATAATTAGCCATATGTGTCACGACCCACCAAACACCTCCCAGTCCCCACTGTAGGACAAACGAAGTGATGGAAGGGCTGAGAATCACATGCAGATATTAAAGCTAATTTAATAGCCTCAGCAAGAGCTTTAGCTAACCTCACAGTAGAATAGCAGTGTCCGTGTCCTGCCTGCCAGAGGCCCCCCAAACTGTACCTCCTCTCTCCCCCCCTCCTCCCTGTAGCTGGTACCCCTGGTCTAACCCTCCCAGGTTGGGTTGCCCTACTCTTATTGGGCGCTCTTACAGACAGACTCTGTCTGCAGGGTAGGATCGGCTGTGGAGGACCTGGAAGGTCAGTCAGGGTATGCCCAGCAATGAGCATGGGGGACTGGTGCCATTGCCTATCCATGGCGCTGTTGTTTTCCCTGTTCTGTGTGTCCCTGGAGATTGGGCATGCAATGATGTCCAGCTCAGCTGATGCACGCTCCCACGCACCCCCGAATGATGTCCACCACAGCTCCAATCCCCAGCAACTTGCTGCCATGCACTGTAGTGCCTCCAGCCTCCGCTAGAGGTCATGAGTTCATTGGCAGGTGGATCTCCCTTCCCTGGGGAAGGAGAGCAGTCCTAGGATGCTTAAATCTTTCCCTTCCCTGCCGATACCCGATGACCCAGGCTCATTCCTGAACCCGGGTCACCAGTGTGGCGCGAGATGTGGCGTCCAGCACCTCAACCCTCAGCACCACTAGGCCAGCTGGGAATAACAAGATTGAACTGCATAGCAAGGTCCAGAGCTTGAAGCAGGTGTACAAACATAGAAGCAACATCTGTACTGAGTACACTGAGTTGCAAACTACAATAAACATAAAATAAAGGAGGCACAATACTCTGAAAGCAGGTGTTACAGGCAGTGCAATGAACTGCAGCAATGAGGCAAGTAGAATGAGTTGAGCATGATTGAGCTGCATAGCCAGGGTTCAGTGTGAGCCAGAATCAGGTGAAAGCAATTAAGTATGCAACATGGAAAGCAGCTATGACTCAGCTGAACACACAGACAATGTTTGTAGTTGCATTGCAAGGAATTTGAGTGTTGTAACTAATTCGAGTTGTGAGTAACTGAAAGCAAATACTATGAGCTCTGGAGTAGCAGTGTGCCAGGAGCTTAGAAACAAAGCCCCCCAAAAAATCAAACCAAAGACACACAAACACAGAAAACAGGGAAAAAAGACAGAAGAAACGCGAGCAGCCAAAGGCAAACTACAAACCAGAAGCAGGAAAAAAACAAAAAAAACGCAGAAATCCAGCAGACAAGCAGGAGCAACAGGTGGAGTGGGTAGACCCCAACCAGCTCAGAGAACAAACCGATGAGCCTTTGTCTGCAAAGAAAAATGCTTCACAATGAGGCTGAGAGGAACTGCTTATATAGCTCAGGAAGTGGGAGGAAGTGGGCTGGCTGCTTGGCCATCGAACTCCAGGCATAGCCTTTCCAATTGCCTACTCATCATGGCTACCTTGAGTGTCTACGTTTTTTGTATGCAGAGCATGTTCCTATGTTATTATTGTGTGACTACTTTATGGGGGTGTCATGCAGGGTGAAAGATATAATTTTTCCTTGTTTCTATCAATGCCTTTGTTGTTATTATTTGGCTACTTATCTCTGGAACTGTTTAGAGATTGGGTTCATGTTGGGACCTTTTGATTCTGAATTTTGGCTGGGCCTATCAGGGATACCAGCTCAGCATCTGGCCAAGGGACTTTCATTTTGGACATTAAATTATCCTTTATATCTCTATAAGATGGTATCTGGGATTGCTGTTAGCTGTGTTTAGCCCTAGGAAATATATTGTCTTGTTACTGAATTTATTTCATCTGATAACTCCCCTATGCTGTATCTACAGGGAAGTGCTTGTGATGTACTTATGGGTACTTGTTGTTGCTATCTAATCTGTTGCACATGCTGATGTCCCTCTATGCTCTTGTTTGTAAGTTTGTGTATGAATTCATAAATAAATTATGCAAAAAAAGAAAAGAAAAGAAGACTGGGTTAGGGCTAGGGGGTCTGGATGACTTGTGAACAGCACAGCATCACCCACATATAGGAGTAAGCTTCCAGGGTAGGCTTGGGGTAGGGAGTTGAGGAAAAGGCTGACTAATAGGGGGCCCTGGATGGACCATGGAGGGATCCCAGCATGGACAGGTAGACTGGAGGATAGTTCATAGCTGATTTTTACCTGCTGTGATCTGCCCTTAAGGTAACTTTTAAATCAGCCTGCCATCCCAGAGTTGGTACCGATGGTAATGAGGGAGTTTATTAGGAGGGAGTGGTTTACAGTATTGAAAGCCTTATTGAGGTCAATGTACACTTACCCCACTAGGTGCTTCCAATCAAGAGCTTTGTGGATGAAGGAGATGTATTGAAGTAGGGCAGAGGTGGTGCTGTGGCTTTTTCTGAAGCTGTGTTGTTCAAGGCATTGTATGTCATGTTTTGATAGGAGCTCTGATAACTGGTCAGCTACTATCCATTCCAGGGCCTTCGAGAGAGGAGGGAGGATGGAGATGGAGTAATAATTGGAGTGCAAGGCTCAGTCACTGCTCTTGTGGATTGGGGTCACCATTACAGCTTTCCACTGAGAGGGGAATTACCCAAGGCAGAGTGAATTGTTTAGTATTTTTGTAAGGAGCATGAGGACCGCATCTAATGTTATGTGGTAGCAGCTTTAGGTCAAGCGAGTCATTGCTATAGTGTGATTTACCAAGGATCTTAAGTGGGTATTTTTGGTTGTAGTTTGGTAAGACCATTTTGAAATAAAAGGGTGGGTGTGCTGTGGCTGATGTTGCATTGGTAAGATTGGGTGAAGGGGAAGGAGGGTCAAAGAAATCCAGTGGGAATACACAGCTGAGGTTGGAAAAAGCAGAATTGAAGATGTTGACAATCTGCAGAGGATCTTGAGTGACAGTCCCATCAATGCAAAACATGGTGTGGGTGGGGGGTTCTGGGCTTACCAGTGACCTCTTTATATTGTCCCAGAATTTCCTGCTGTCACCCCTGGAATTTGAGAGCGCGTCCTTAAAGTGCGCTATTTTGGCTTGCGTAATTGCTTGGGTGCAAGAGTTTCTAGCAGTTCAGCAGTGTTGCCAGTGAGTTGGGTTGCCGTTGGCCCGAGCTTTATGCCAAAGATTGTCTCTGTTGGCCATCTGGGTAAAAAGGGAGGGTGAGATCCAGGGGTTGTTAACAACTTTTTTTTCTCAGCTTTCTTTTATGGGCAAAGATGTCACAGGCAGCATTGAGTTTGTTAATAAAGTAGCCCAGGGTGTGGTCCACACAAGAGGCAGAATCGAGAGTGGACAAGTCCTGGCTGCTGTGGTGAGCCTTAAGATGATATAGTTGACCCTTTTTGAGGATGCGTTGAAACTTAGTTTTAACTGGGAGCATAGGAGATTTATTGGACCATAGGCAGGTGATGGGGGAGTGGTCACACAGGCAGTCAGAGAGGACCTTGACTCCAGTAATTCTATCAGGTCTGTTTGTAAAAATGAGGTCAAGCATGGTTGATCTACCAGTCCTGTGGTTATGTCTGGTTGGAGTGGGTACTACCTGGGTCAAGTTAATAGCTGTGTTAGCATCTCTGTAAGTATCTGAAACTGGGACCAGCCACCAGTTAACACTGAATTCCCTGAGAAGCACAATATCAGTCATGGGGGAGTGTCCAGAGATGATTGATTAAGGCTGAGAAACCCTTGAGGTGGTCACATGGTGGGACATAGCTAGTGATGATGGAGAGTGTTTTGCCATGATGCCCAAGGAGCAGCTTAACTGCTAGCACTTGGGATGGCCTGTCAGTGACTATGAGCGGGACAGCGTGCCCTTGCAGGGGGGTTTTAAGGTATATGGTGCAGCCCTACCCCTCTTTCCAGTCCTGTCACTTCTAAAGAATGAATAGCCATCAAGTTGGATGGCACTGTCAGGAACCTTTGGGGAAACCAGGTTTTGACCATGGTTGGGATGTCTGGTTTGTGTTGGATCACCCAGACCTGGCTGGAGGAGATCTATTTTTTGGTGAAGACTTCTAATATTAATAGATGCCAATTTAAGGGCTCCATGGACTTTGCCATTGGTCTGGGGGGCTGAGGGGTTCCAGGATTGGGGTAGACGTTTCCAGAGAGAAGTAGTAGTAGTAAGAACTTCCATAACATGAGGTACTTTAGAGCTTTTAGAGGGGGATAGAGGTTTATGTGATCAGGGTATGTGCACTAACATGAAGGTGGGGGTGGGAGAGGTAGGGAAGGGCTAGAAGGAGGAGGAGGTGGGTAGGGTGGCTCAGTGAGATTATCAGTGGATTAGATGGGGGTTAGCAGTAGGTGGTGAGATGCATTTAGTTTCAGAAGCCACTGGGGTGACTCATGCAGGAGGTACTGGGGGGCCGGGATAGGTTGGGGACTTCAAGGAAGTGCAAGGGCAGACAGACCATAAGGAGAGCAAGATGCAGGGGGTGTCTCAGAAAGACTAGTCTGAGCAGGTGCAAATTTAATAATTAGGGACCAACTGGGCAACCTTAGATAAGTATACAGCTCAAATAGCTGGGCACTAGCCTCAGGAGTTTAAAAAGTTCCTGTACATCAAGAAAGATTCATAGGGTCATTCCCCTTTAAACAAAAATATAGGAGTGCCTGATTTTGGGGGGGGGGTCCACTTGCCTAGCCAAGTGGATTTAATAAGAGGTTGGGGCAGGAGTGGGTGGATGGGCCCAAAAACAGCTGAGAATGTAGCAGTAATATAGGTTAGAAGAAGCAGCAGTTTCAAGTGCAACAACAATTAAGGTCTAGTCTCCAATAAAAAAAACAATTTGGGCAGTTGGGGTTTACAGGAGCGAAGCAGCAGTTTCTGAGAGCAGAACTTCACTTATTTCAATTAAGAGGCTGCTCAAAATTGCACCAACTGGAGCCAGAGCTGAGGAGGCACCAAGTTTAAACAAAGAAAATGAATTTGGCATACCTTCCTGGTCAGGGAATGTGGCAGGTGGCAGAGCCTGCAGATTACAGCACCAGCGTTGTTTGAACCACATTTGTGGTTCGAATGTGACGATCCCCCTAGGAGAAAAAAACAAGAGGGGATTAAGTAAGGAGCTACGCGGTGAGGTAGGACTAAGGGTTACAAAGGGAAAAAAAGGCAGGGGAACTAAGTTTGGTGCTACAAGGGGAGGTTGGCCTAAGGGGAACAAAGTGAACAAAAAGGCAGGGTGGGTCAGAAGTCAATCAGGGGACAGGGGGCATTGAGCTAGCAGCTATGGGGGTGGTGGATAAGGTGCCCAAAAATTAGCAGGGGCAGGGACCCGGAGTCTGGATGCAGCTTACAGTAGCCACAGAGATCTAGCACACAACTAAAAAAGCAGTGTAAATCTAACACACATTAGAAAATGACTTTGGCATACCTTCTTGGTCAGAGAATGTGGCAGGCAGTAGAGCCTGCAGATTGAATCACCAGCATTATGTTTGTGGTCCGAATGTGAGGAGTGTGAGCCGTTCAGGGTAGGAACACCCCTTCCTGGTCAGAAAATGCAGTGTGCAGCAGAGCCTGAAGGTTGGAGCACCAGCATTGTTTGAACCATGTTTGCGGTTCGAATGTGAGGAGTGCAAGCCCGTTCAGGGCAGGAATCCCCCTTCCTGATCAGGGAATGCGGCAGGCGGCAGAGGCTGTAGATTGGAGTACCAGCATTGTTCAAACTGCATTTGTGGTTCAAATGTGAAGAGTGTGAGCCCATTCAGGGAAGGATTCACCCTTCCTGGTCAGGGAATGTGGTGGGTGGCAGAGCCAGCAGAGCACCAGAGCTGTTAGAACCACATTTGTGGTTTGAATGTGTTGAATGCGAGCCCATTCTGGGCAGGAATGCCCCTTCCTGATCAGGGAATGTGGCGGGTGGTTAGGAGCCCCAGCGTTGTTCAAACTGCATTAGCGGTTCGAATGTGAGGAGTGTGAGCCCGTTCAGGAAGGAATTCCACTTCCTGGTCAAGGAATTTGGTGGGAAGCAGAACCTAGAGATTGGAGCACCAGCACTGTTTGAACTGGGTTTGCAGTTCAAATGTGAGAAGTGTGAGCCTGTTCAGGGCATGAATCCCCCTTCCTGGTCAGGAATCTGGGGTGAGGCAAAGCCTGCAGATAGGAGCATCAGCATTCTTCGAACTGCGTTTGTAGTTCGAATGTGAGAAGTGTGAGCCTCTTCAGGAAAGGAATCCCTTTGACCTCCTTGCCTCCTGCCTCTACTAAACATTTAATTCTTCCAGACAGAATATTCAGAATCTTCTGTCATTAAGTGTACAAATGCCACAGGTTTTTCATACTCTGTGATTCTTTCTTTGCTATTTGTCAGTTGTACCCACAAGCTTGCCCTTATATTTGGTACATTTTTACTGTATTTCTGCCAGAGTACTTCTTTCTTTTTATTCAGTGATGATAGTGCCATTTTAGTTTCCCTGCAGTTTAAGGTGGAATCCAAATTCACCCCCAACTCCCTAAATCCACCATTTAACTCCAGGAACAGCTTCCTAGTTCATGTCGAATGTAGTGTTGAACAAACAACTCCCCTTATATCACTAGTTTGATATCCATGCACTGTCATGATATCTACCCATTAAAAATCATCACTCAGCATTCCCTTAAATGAATTATAAGTAAGAATCTTTAACATAGTAGGGTTTTCATTTTTTATTTTTGGAATACCGTCAATGAATACAGTTGGGAGACATTTCTTGCTTTCTATCTGGCCTTCCTTTATTCTTTGCTTTTCACTGTCATGATTGTATATAACTTGTCTACTGACATCTAGCTGTTGAGTACTTTTCAGTTTTGACCCCCATCCTTCTATTTGATTTTCCCTCTACTTCTTTTGTGTTTCATCTCCATCCATTTTACCTGTGTCATGAGTCATGACCTTCCAAATGTTACCATTATGCTTTACCTTTTTTCTTTGAATTCCTGTTTTCTTTCTGTTTTCCCTTATTTACTTTAATATAATTAACCAACTGTTTAATTGCTGTCTTCTTCTTTTCTGAAATCCTTATTGTCATAGTTTTTTTTAATGATATTTATGATCCTTGCTCCATGGTCCTCTCTATCTAGGGGAGCCCCAGCCCCATTCCCATCTCCTGATATCCGCAAGCTGACGCCGACCCTGCCAACCCCAGAGCTTGCCCTCCTAATGGGGTTGGCAGGGGGGACCCATCCTCACCAGGACTGGATCCAGTAAAGGGGCCACACCATGGTTTTTTGGGGGTGGGACTTGTGAACTTCTCCTGTCATTCACCATGAGCTGTTTTTTCCTCCAGGTTATCTCCCCTTCAGGAGCATTTAGGGGCACCAGTGATGGCACCACACACGCGTCCGTGCATGCACCCCATCAGGCATCTGCCCTACTGCTGACCCCGATCTCTACAGTGTCAGGGTGCTCGCCCCAGCCACCGCTAGGGGCCAGGCATGTGCTGACCACTGGTTCCCCCTCCCAGAGATGGAGAGCTGTCCCTGGGATGCTCAATCTTTCTCCTCCCCTGCCAGCCCCCAGTGGATCATGCTCACTCTCGAACACGGGTCGCAGTGTGGCTCAAGGTGTGGCATCCAGCACCTCAACCCTTAGTGCCACCGGGGCCTCATTGTCATTGTTTTAATAGATTGCTCTCTTTTTTTTTCTAATTTCCTATATACGTTTGATTGTTTTTGTCCTCTACATCCTCCTTATTAGACTTATTTTCCAGCAGCAACGTTATCAAAGTAACTAACTGGCTAAGATAATCATTATTCTTAAGCTCTATCTTAATTTGATGCAACCCAGCCTGTAACAATTGTAATTCTTTATCACAAATACCCACATGTTTAGCTGCACTGATACTCTACTTCTTCTTCTGCTTTCTTTCTTTCTCCAGAGTGATTATCTATGTTTAAATTTACCCCCGTTTGTTCTCGATGCCATATATGTGAGATTGCAAGTGGTTGCTGGGTTGGAGCATCCAGGCTTAATTGTTCCAAACGGGAGGAAATAACATTTTCAAAATCCACAAAAAAGATTTCTTGCCAACCCCAGGTGAAACTCCTTCAGGATTTTAATTGAACAGAATGGTTGAGCCTCAGAGTCTAAATCTAATGCATTTGCCTTTCTCACTGATATTTCAGAAGATGCAACTGTGTTTATATCTTTCTGTTTTGAAACTTTGTTACTTTGCCTGTTAGAGTTGTTTTTCTTAAATTGTATATTGTTCATGGTTTTATTCTCTGGGGTTAGCCCATCATTAAATTTTTCTAGTTCCTTAATCTCCTGCAATAATGGATGTTCCCTTATTATCGGCAATGATCGTCCCTCCCTCACTGGGGATGAGATCCTCCTAGGGATTAGGGTACCTTATATTCTTTACGTACCATATTCTGCAACCAAATCTAATTGAGTACCTGGTGTTATGAAATAATTTGTTATCTTTTTGTTACTATGAACTATGACTATTCCCTTTTGCTTCTTACCTGTATTTTGTATTTTCCCACCAGGGGGAGTTTTCTTTTTCCCCTGCCATATTTATCTGTTACCGCAAATTTAATTACCAGCTTAATGCAAGCAATATTTTTCTATTTCAATCCTGTAAAAAAAAAAAACAACTTATACATAAGCACTCATATAAATAAAGAGCGTGTATATAAATGTCCCAGCTTGCAGTACCACAGTTTCACACCCTTCTCTTAGAGCCACTCTCAGGCTAAACAAACTGTTAATTTCCAGCAGCAAGTAATTGTCTTCTGTTACTGTGGTGGAGGACATTCGTTCCTTTCTCTTTATTCCTGGTTCTTTGCTCTTAATTCCTGCTTCCAAAATTTTTGCCTAGTATGATTCCTCTTGAATAAGTTATGGTGCAAAGACTGGCAGATCTGTGGGATCTAGGAGTTCCTCTTTTTCTTTCTTATTATAAAATTGGACCTTTCCCACACTTCGATAGGTGCTCTGAAATCTCGACAGTTTTCCTGTATGGTTGATTAGCAATGCCTCAATCTAGCCAACAATAAAGTTTGTGTCATAGAAGAGTCAGCTTTCTATGGTTTGGAAAGACTGATCGAACTGAAGCTCCAACCATGAGTCTCAATGTCACAGCATGAGGTCAGTCCAGCAGCGAGGCATAGTAAGGCTAACATCTTACCGCTTTGGTCTCTATGTTAGAGCACCTCCTCTTCAGTTTTCCAGATTTGTGTTAAAACTGCTTTTCCCATCTTGTGGAGCCTGGAGTTCAACTAATGCCTAGATCCAACACAAGCACAGAGCTCTGTCCTGGCTGCAGCTCTGCCATGAATGAACCAGAAGCCCAAGGAAGTTGTTTATGATCTTTTGACTTACAGACAACCATGGACCACACCTCTTAATGATGGAAGGGATTGCAATCATGGCCACAGTTGTCCCCCAGCAGTAATAGATGCTCTATGGGGTAGGATCCCTGAAGGGCATACCTGCCCACAAACAGGTGGTGTGGAAAGGGTAGCCAGGTGGCAGTGACAGCAGCACACCATGAACTATAGCTGACATTGAACGTAAGTGTTGAAAACTCCATGGCATCATAAAAGAACATAATTCCATCATTAGCAGGCACATATAGCCATGGGGTTCAGCCAGATGATGCGCCATATTTCACCCACACAGAAGATTATGTGCCTGACAACATTAGCCAGCACTTTATGGATGGTGTGGAGAATGGAATCAACCCATTAAATGATGAGTACCTCATAGTATCAAGGGTCAGCAAAAAAAGTAGCCACCAGAGATGGTAATAATTGCATGTACCCACCCCTAAAGATGTTGGCCATAAGGAAGGGGATGACAGTTAGATAGCCAAGCATGAAACCAGACATGCAAGGCCAGCCAGGACACAAAAGTACATCATCAGCAGGGCCCAGCAGTGAGCATGCAGCACATAACACCAACACATAGGTGTCTCATGCTCCCACTGTTGAAGATTGTACTGATGCATATTGAATGTCTACCCATTAAAGGAGGTAGCATTTCCCAATAGGATTTTCCAAAATGTGTGAAGCACCAGACACCACTGGTTGATACAACAGGCAATTGGGACCATGCAGCAGTGCTCCCTGTAGCAAATGATTACACCCCAATGCAGTCCAGTAATAGAAACCCAAATGATGGACACACAACTACATCCACTATTGTCAGGCACCCCCTCAGCACAGATGATAACATTCTTCTAGTGCACACCTAAACATGTTGCATGACAGCTCACTAGGGACAAAAACCAGCATACAGCCCAAAACAGTGACTGTCCTAGTGGGATCATCATGGGATATGTGCACACAGAGACCACAGGAGGCAGGGGTTACATACAGTTGCTACCTTGAATAACGGCTGCCTGAACAATAGTAGCTACAGGTAAGGTTATTTTATTTCTCAGGAGCACTATCCTTGTTGCTTAGTGTGCCTTACAACAAAACAAACAAAAAAACATAAATATGTGCACAATAACAAAATAACTAATACAGCAAACTGTACAACCAAATTATGACAGGTTACTGTAGCCTAAGACAAAGAAATGGAACTTAAGTGCTTTCTTTAAAGCCCCCATTAAGAGAGTGCCCTGAACATATGATGACAGCGAATTCAAAATCAATGGAGTGTTAATTTTTTTCTTTTATTTTTTTTAAACCAATGGTTAATAAATACATTTTATAAAGTACAAAGAGTACAGCAAACAGTACTGCAGTCATTACATTACTTTGGCACATCCAATACAAAAAAAGTCTAAATATGATGGGAGTGTGGAATCCCTTAAAGACCAGCTCTTCTAAGGAATGGAAAACCAACAGAGAAACCATGGTATAAATTAATCGAAATATAATAAAGCATAATAAAGTCTATCAGAACAATCAATGTACAGTGTCTACTTTGCTATTTTATCTAGTTAAGAAATAAAATCAGGGTTACTATCCAATTGAAACGACACCCATCTGTGCAAAAATTCCTCCCCCTTTCTCTGTGGTCCTAGATATTAAAAGTGAACATTTCCATTTTATAAATTGCATTTACCACAGAAAATCAGGTCTCACTGCAAAGAATTTTATCTGTAACCACATATGCATGCTTACTTTCTTAGCAGCCAAAATTAGAATCAACAAGAGTTTTTAAGACATCCCCAATCACCTCCCTCAAAATAGACAATAACACCAAAGAGTTGCACGTTTAGGTGATTTCTCCTTTCATAAACATAACTGTAGTAATTCCCTGATGCTGCATGTGTAGTGTGCGTGGGGGGGGCGGAGTTTCACTGCAACATGTAGCATTATGGTAAATGGAAATTTTACTTTGTACTGAATCCATAAATTAACGAAAGGAATGTTTAAAGAAAACAATGGAGCAGCTACCTCAAAGTTTCTTTCCCTAGATAATTTTAACTTGGAACATGAGATAGAGAGAAAGCCCCTTTCCATAAAGTGGGGAGGATAGATTGGGGTGGAAAAGGATATGAGTTCTTCCAGGTAGCCAACACTCAAACCATGCAAGGCCTTGTACAACATGCTAACAAGCTTATCTTGAAGCTGATGCGCCACCGAATAGGCAGCCAGTACAGATCCTGAAGCACCAATGTGATATGCCCCAACCAAAAGGTTACAGCAGTCAGCAGTCTGGAGCAGGTTTAAGTGACACATCAGATCTCCAGATAACCCTAGGTAAAGAGCATTGCAATAATCCAGTCTGGATGTAACAAAGATGTGTGCAGTCATAATTAGGTCCCCTGGGGTTAGGAGTGGTTTAATCTAAGTAATGTTCCCAAAATGAAAAAAAAACATTACATACCACTACTGACATCTGGGGCCAGATATTCAAAACTTTTCTTGCTGGGCAAATTGAGTGTGCCCTGTTTGCCCAAGGTTTGTGCTCATGCACAATATTCAAAGGAGGCTGTGGCACATGCTAAAAGGGTTCACACACACACACTCACACACACACACACACACACACACGTATGTGGCAAGTAAAGGGAGGGTGGAGACAGGAATCCTGGCACTGCAATTTTCAGTGCATTAGCGCTGTGCAAGGGGAAGAGTACAAGCAACCTGTGCAATTACATAGAAATATAGAAACATAGAAGTTGAAGGCAGATAAGGACCTCAAGGCCCATCCAGTCTGCCCATTTCTTTTTCTACCTTATGAATGTGTCATCGGCCTTTGCTCTGTCAATGACCTATCTATTGTAAAATCTGTGTAATGTCTGTCTTGAGCCTAAGGCTCCTGCCCTTGACTTTCATTCTTAATCATCTTCCTTTATCCCCCTGTCCTCCTCTGTCTCTGTTCTGTCCCTCTTGCCCTCCCCCATCAGTCTGTTCCTTTGTGCTTGTTTTGCATTCCCAAGTTAGCTGGCACCTTGCCTCTGTCTGAGACCGCTCCCTGTCTTGTCTTTCAAGTTGGTGCTCAGCTCTCTGTTTAGACACCCCCCCCATCTGCTCCTATTTAATCTGCTGTCTCCTTCCTTACAGGTGCCACTTGCCCCCATGGGTAGCAGTCATGATCCAGCCATAGCACCTCTGCAGTGCAAGGAGCCTGATCCACCCACCCTCTAAAGAGATAGATAAGGTACGATGCTTGAAAAATTGCCACGATTTCTCTGGGCTGTGTGAACGCTGAACCGGATCATCACTTGCAATTTGCTGTTTTCAATTTCAGCGCCTTCTCAGGGTCACGCTATTGGCTCCACGCCTGTGTAGAGCTCCCTGATTGGCTGGTCTCACTCACCCGAGACAGGAGCACCCGAGACGTATGGCCTAATGTAAGCCTACATCCCTGTGCTTAGCTTCTAATTTATATATTTTAATTTAGCCTGTTCTGCTCGGCCTGTGTAAAGTAACTTACCATTCCCCCCGCTGCAGTTTCTCTCCAACTGTATGTGCACTGATTCAGTGCTAGCTCTGCAAACTTCTCCTTTATTTTTCGTCCCACCCCCTCCCCCTCCCAAGCCTCCTTTAAATGCACACAGTCTCTGCCCACTCATATCTAATGTTTCAATTTATTGGTTACTTACTATCAGCAACTGCAATTCCTCTCATCCCCTTTTTACAACTAAGCCTTCTAGCAGCTTTATCTCATTCTGTCTTGCTGAGGCATACCATTTTGGTACTTTAGGTTTGCTTATTCCTTACTAGCATATCCTGTCTTGCTAAGGCAGTTGATTTAGGTCAGGTGATTTCTCTAGTACTTAGTCTGCTCCAGAGTAGTAGCTAAGAAATTTGCTTCAAAGCCTCTCTGCCCCTAGTACTACTCTATAGTCAGGTGAACTATTTTCCTATTAGCCTGACTAGGAGCTGTACTTAAGGATTACTGCTTCAGGCTCCACTGCCTATAGTAGTATTCTGCAGGGATTAAGAAATTCTCCTCCATTGAGAATCCCTTTTCTTGCCCGCACTTGTAGTGTTCATTGGGTGATAGTCTCATAATGAGGGCATATTACCTGCTTCTATGCTTGTCGCTGCTCCTCTTACATGTATTAGACCCAAACGTGAATCAAAAAATAATTCCTAGAGTGGAGAATGGCTCTCTTTTTACATTGTCTGACCAGGACTTTTCCTATCAAGTAGAAGAACTTGTATGTGCTCTAACTTCCCCTAGCCCGCTGCTGGTACTTTACCTGCACCAGCATACAGGAAATCTCCTAGATCCTGCCCACAAGGTTACACCACCTTCTGCATACTCCCCCCTACTCCCATTGACTCTCTCGGTGAGAGTATTATTGTATGCAGCATCAGAAAAACTTGGAACTAGCCTCAGAACTTACTATACTGCCGCAGACAAATCACGTAACCAAAGGAAGACACAGCCACCTACACTTCTCCTAGGACTCTGCAGGAAACTCCTTTTCCTACTTTTACTATGCTCAGGAAATGTTGAGCTTAATCCAGGCCCTCTGGCAGCCTTGGAATCCCCTGCAGAGCTACAAAGCCTCAAGGGGCTTACATTCTTACATGTAAATGTATGTAGCCTATTAAAAAAAATCACTTCTGTTCAGGCCTGGGTATGTCATACTGCTCCAGATGTTTTAATGATTACAGAGTCCTGGCTCCAACCAGCGACCAGTAACAACAAAGTTAACATCCTGTTCTACTCTTTGTTCAGAATCAACAGGCAAACCAGAGGTGGTGAGGTAGCTATTTACATCAAGGACAAATTCCCTGCCTCCATAATTGACTCAACCTCTGTCCCAAAAGAATTCAAAAGCTTGCCATTAAAGATTGAAATTGCCACCGGTGTCTCATTATGTATAATAGGATGCTACAGACCCCCATCAGCTGGACTACAGTTGTTAAAATACCTCAAAAACATCCTGGGTTTGGCATCTTCAGGGTGTATCATACTAGGGGACTTCAACTTAGACTAGCTTTCCAGTGCATCCACCCCACTTAAAATGTTCTGTGATTCCCTTGGGTTGTCACAGCTAATAAACAAATCTACTCATCCTAACAAGCTCAACCCTAATAACAGTAATCTCTAGGATATCATTTTAGTTAACAAACCCCATTTATTTTCCTATGCTGGTGTTTTTTTCTCTAATATTAGTGACCATTGCTTCATCGCGTGTGTAAGATCCACTCTTAAATCTACAACTGTACCAAAATTCTTCTTTAAAAGGTGCATATTCAACTTTGATCTCCATGGGTATATATATATCAGACCTATGAGACTCCATGCAATGGCAGGACTTCTATCTAGCCAAGTCCCTGACTACGGCTTATGGTATTTTCTCAAAAATTGTGCTGGGGCTCTCAACAAGTATGCTCCCATAGTAAAAGTTTGTGCCAGAAACAAATCCTGTCTGTGGTTTACAGAAGACTTGAAAGATGCTTTGCAGAGTAGAGATGTACTCTGGAGAACTGCTAGGAAAACTAATTTAATAAATGACTGGAATTATTTCCGGAGGGTGAGGAACCTCTGCACCAAAATGGTCGGAGAAGCCAAAGCTAATTTCTACCACTCTCAGCTGGAGAGCTCCTCAAGAAGTGTCTCCAAATTCTGGGGGACTATCAAAAACATTGAAGGTCACACCACTGTAAATTTCCTACCTACTAAATTATTGATCGACAATACTGTCATCTCCGACAGATTGTCTATCATCGATGCTCTCAATAATCATTTTGCCACTGCAGGGCTAGCTGTTGACTCCTCTCCCATGAATATCCTCCGCCAACAACCTAGATTGGATACACAAGAAAAACCCATCCCCAGTCCATCCTTCTTTCTGCAGCCTACCTCCCTGAAAGAAGTCAAAGATCTTCTCCTTCAGCTGGACACTAGGAAAAGTACTGGGGCTGACCTCATTGACCCATACTTCTTAAAGGTCGGCTACTGTGTCCTCGCAGTCCCAATTACTCATCTCTTCAACTTATCTTTGTCCCAGGGTAACCTACCGCCCATTTGGAAAAATGCACTTGTGGTCACTTTGTTTAGGTCAGGAGATCCTACTGACCTCAATAACTACAGGCCAATCTCCCTACTTCCAATCCTGTCAAAGATGCTGGAGAAAATAGTGAACTCCCAGCTTCGGAAGTACCTGGAATCAGAAAAATTGCTCAGTCCCTTACAATCCAGTTTAAGAGCACAGCACAGTACAATCTCTGCTCTAGCCAAGGTGACAAATGACTGGCAGATTGAATTAGACAAAAAAAACTTTGTCTGCGCAGTTTTCTTGGACCTAAGCAAGGCTTTTGATACCATTGATCACAGACTGCTTCTGTCGTCCCTCCAGAATATTGGTTTGGATTCCCTATCCCTTAACTGGTTCTTCAACTACCTCTCAGGACGACTTCAACAAGTAAAAGCAGAAGGGGAAGTTTCTCCACCAAAACCCCTATTGAGGGGTGTACCGCAAGGTTCCATTCTTGGTCCCTTGCTCTTCACCATTTATCTTAACAACATAGATTCCCCCATCAAAGAAGCACAAATTCACCTATTCGCAGATGATACGGTACCCTATGCTAGTAGCCCCACACCTGAAGCGGCCTGTAAAGCCATTCAAAATGAATTTAATCTGCTGCAACATCAGCTTATAAACCAGAAACTGCTCTTAAATGCAAAAAAAAAAAACAATGTTCCTCTTGCCCCTTCAAAATGCAATACATCCTGCAATTGCTGGGACAGTCCCGCAGATCTCTACCATTCTAGGTGAGTGGTTGGACTACATACCAAAGTTCAAGTACCTGGGGGTCTGGTTAGACCATAGACTTACTTTCACAGATCACTTAGAAGAACTGGCAAAGAAACTTAGACAAAGACTTGGTCTGTTCTTTAGGATTAACAAGCTCCTCACAAGAGATGCTAAACTGAAACTGGTTCAAACTACCTTTCTTTCCCTATTGGATTATGCAGACTTTCTATATAGTCAGGGACCTGCAGGTACCCTAGCCAAACTCGACACGCTTTATCACAGACCCATAAGATTTATCATGGGTCTTCCATGCTCATCCCACCACTGTGCATTTTACACGGCAGTGGGATGGTCATCCCTTGCTTACAGGCGACAAAAAAATGCTGTGGTTTGAACACACAAAGCTATCTCAAATAAACTGCCCCAGTATATCTCTGTCTGTTTACCTTTGTGCACTCTGGGAAGTATGCCCTGAGAAGCAAAATCTCACATTGGCAGAGCAGCCGTCAGCTTTGTGCTCCCTCAACTGTGGAACAAGCTGCAAAAAACTTTGAAATTAACTCACCCTATCAGCCTAGCAGCTTTTAAATCTCTATATCTACATCATAATAAGGTGTCTTGTGCCTGTCTACCCTAAATAGTGACTCCTATAAGTCCAAGCACACTCTAATTACTACTATTAAAAGACTGATCACATCTATAATCGACTCTTCCCTCTCCCTTTTTCTACCCCCATATCTGTCCCTTCCACATTCCTTTGACCCTGGTTCCTGCTCTAAATTCTCCATACCGTATCACTATATATCTTTTTATATTAGGTTTTATTTGTGTTCAGTGCACCTGATATGTATATTTCTTTATTTTTATGAAAAATTGTGTCTAACCCCAAACTAGCTGTATCTTCTGTTCCAAACATATACTACTATCAATGCTACCTGCTGATACTTTGTATATACTGTATTATTGTAACTCACTTTATTTGTACTATTACTATTTTCTTGTGTGTTGCATCCCATGTATATTGTCCCTTGTTCCTTGTTAACAAACCCAGGTCCACCTCAAAAATTAGCTTGCTTAATGGTGATCGCCTGGTTAATTAAAGACTTTGATTGATTGATTGATTCATTCATTCATTCATTCATTCATTCATTCATTCATTCATTCATCCTCATTTGTATTGCTCCCTTATGCCTATCGCATGCCTGTTTGAAACCCTGCACTGTATTCATATCCACCACGTCCTGAGGTAGGCCATTCCATGCATCCACCACCCTTTCTGTGAAAAAGAACTTCCTCACATTACCCCTTAATTGGCTTCCCTCTAATCTCATGCTGCGTCCTCTTATCCTGCTATTTTTCTTATATTGAAACATGTTAGACTCTTTCATCTTGTTAATGCCCTTAAGGAGTTTGAATGTTTCGATCATATCATCTCTCTCTCCCTCCTTTGCTCTATGGTATACATACTGAGCTTTGTTAATCTGTCCTCATATGTTTTCTGATGCAGTCCCTGCACCATTTTGGTTGCCCTTCTCTGGACTGCCTCAATTTAGTTACTGTCCTTGTGAAGGTGCGGCCTCCAGTACTGCACGCAGCACTCTAGATGGGGCTGAACCAGTGTCTTGTGAAGAGGAATTATTACCTCCCTCTTACAACTTGTGATACCCTTACTAATACACCTCAACATCCCCCTAGCCTTACCTACTGCTTTAGTGGTCTGCTTGGATGATTTCAGGTCATCTGTGATGATGATGCCCAAGTCTCTTCCATCCCTTGTGACTGCCAGCAACTCCCCTCTCAGCCTATAGGTGGCTTCAGGGTTTCTCTTCCCTATGTGCATGATCTTGCACTTCTTTGTGTTAAACCCAGTTGCCACTCTTCCGACCATTTGCCAGCTTATCCAGATCTCTTCTCATTCTGCCCACCCATCTGGATCATCTACTCTGTTGCAGATCTTGGTGTCATCAGCAAACAGACAAACCTTACCCTGCAGTCCATCTGCAATGTCACTGATGAAGATATTGAAGAGGACTGGCCCCAGGACTGATCCCTAAGGTACCCCACTTCTCTTCTGTGTACCGTTTACCACCACTCTCTGTTTTCTGCTGTCAACCAGTTTGCCACCCAGTTGACCAACTTCTGACCCACCCGAGCCTACCCAGCTTATTAATCAATCTTCTATGTGGAACAGTATCGAAAGCTTTGCTGAAGTCAAGGTAGGTGACATCAACTGCTCCCTCTTGGTCCACCACTCTGCTTACCCAGTCAAAGAAATCTATGAAATTAGTCTGATAGGACCTTCCTGTTGTAAACCCATGCTGTCTTGGATCCTGTGCTCCTATGAATTCCAGGTGTTGCACTATCCTTTCCTTAAGGAGTGCCTCCATAATCTTGCCCACTACTGAGGTAAGACTGACTGGTCTGTATTTCCTTGCCTCCTCCTTGCTACCACTGTTGTGGAGCGGGATCATATGAGCCCTTTGTCAGTCTTCTGGGACCTCTCCTGTGCTCAGAGACTCACTAAACAGTCCTGATAATGGCTCTGCTAGTTCCACCCTTAGCTCCTTTAGTACCCTGGGATGTGTGCCATCAGGTCCCATTGCCTTGTCCATCCTGAGCTTATTGAGCTCTAATAGGACCCTTTCTTTTGTGAAGGGACTAGTGCACACTTCCATCCCCCTGTGTCTATGGTGCTGAACTATAGGCCCTGCCCTACTTTCTTTTCAGTCAATACTGAGCAGAAGTATTTATTTAGGATAGAAGCTTTTACATGGTCCTCCTCCTCCTTACACACACCCTTATCCCCTTTGATCTTAGCAATACCCCCTCTAGACTTTCTCCTTTCACTAATGTAGCAATAGAAAATGTTGTCAACTTTTTTTACTATTTATGTTAGTGTTTCCTCAGTTTGGGCCTTTGTCTGCCTTCCCTGCTTCCCTCAGGGAAGTTCGGTATGCCTCCCTGTCTTCATCCCGCTGCATTCCCTTATATTTCCTGAAGGCCAGCCTTTTGGCTCTGACCATGTCTGCTACTGTTTTTGAGAACCAAAGTGGTTTCTTTCTTCTTTTGTATTTCCTTTTCTCTCTAACACAATGGGATGTAGCTTCAAGTATTGCATCCTTAATGCTTGCCCACTTTGCCTCTACCCCCTCGCCTGTATATATTTTTTTTTGCCAGGGCTAGCTTAACTCTGTTGGCCATCTTATCAAAGTCAGCTCCTCAAGTCCCATATTTTTGCCTTGGAATTGGATGATTTAGTTCTAGTGGTAAAATTGAACCATACCATGTGATGGTCACTCGCCCCAGGTGACCTTCTACCTGGTGATCAGTGATCCTTTCCCTGTTAGTAAGTACTAGATCTAGGATAGCCCTGTCTCTTGTGGGTTGTTGTACCAGTTGTTTGAGGCCTTCCCCCCTGCAGGGAATCCACCAAGTGTCTAGTTCTGGTTGATGTTCCTGCTGGTATTGACCAATCTGTATCTGGCATGTTGAAGTTTCCCATTATCAGAATCTACCCTTTAGCTGTCATGTTTTGTATATCAGCAATGTGTCTATGTCCTCCCCCTGGTCTGGAGGCCTGTAGACAACCCCACATTGTATGACTTTCCTGTTTCCTGTTTCCATGGTGACCCACAGTTCTTCTTGCTCCTTATGTGTATTCTGAATTTCTGTAGCTTTGATATTTTCATTGACATAAAGGGCTACTCCACCACCTCCCCTTTTTGCAACTCTTTCTCTTCTGAACAGTACATAGCCGGGTACTGAAGTCTCCCAAGTGTGGTTACTGGTGAACCATGTCTCACTAATGGCTTCTATGTCCAGTTTAGTCTCTGTCATTATTGTCTGCAAAACTGGGATCTTGTTTCCCAGACTGGGAGCATTTGTGTACATGATTTTCCACTGGCCAGATTTCAGTGTTAGTTGTTGGGCGAGGTCCAATGTTTGCCCTGTGTGTTGTATGGGGAGCTGGACCTTTTTCCTTACCTGGTGATGCAAATGAACTACAAACATGCTGAACTCCTGTTTGACCACTAGCTGAGGGAGGAGGGGTGTTTTTCCCATTCAACATATAGGGTGCTGTGCCCCTCTCCTCATTTGCTAGTTTAAATATTCTGTAAAAATGTCAAACTTCTGCCCCAATGCACTGACTTTCTCCTTAGTCAGATGCAGTCCATTGAATTTGAAGAACTTTCGCTCCCCAAACTGTTGCCAGTTACCTAGAAATTTTTGTCCTTTTTCCTGGCATCAGCCTTTGAGCTACATGTTTAGCTCCCCTATCTCCCCTTCTCTGACCTTCCGTCCATCTGCCCCCCCTCACCCAGACTGGCAGGATCTCAGAGAATGAGATGCTGGATGAAATGGATGATAGTTTTTTGGATTTCCTTTTTGCTTTTCTTGTTTTGGTTCCTGTTTTGGGTGAGTTTTGTTGTGCTATCTCCTGTGCTGCAGTGTCCTCTGCCCCTTTGTTTGATTTTGGAGATAGAGGCAGATACCTGTTTGTAGTTTTTATATGGTTTGTGGAAGCGATATGTTGGAGAGCACTGAGTGATGGGGCACCTGCTTTTCCCATCCTAACCACCTGCCAACCTCCTGGACCAACTACTTTCTGCAGTTGAGGTGCTTCTGTTGGATGTTGTGGAAATGGCAGGTGGTTCTTATGACATATTTCCTCCTGAATATGTGATTTGAGGTGTGCAGACTCTGCCCATGCTGCCTGGAGCAGAGCCCTTAGAGCTCCAATGGCCCATCATGTAGGACAGTGTCTTAAATCCTGTAGAACTGCCCTTTTGAAAAGTGTCCCACAGTAGCTGCAGTTGATAATATCCATTCCAGATAAGTTGCTGGGTTTATAACCTGGTTAGAGGTAGAGTAGAAGGAGGAAAATGAAAGCAAACATTTGATTTTGTGTCTTATTTGTTTGATTTTGTATAACTTGCTAAATTACTTGTGCCCCTGTAAATGAGGCCACTGTGTGGATACCCTTCTGATCCTCCTCTTTCTGCTTTGCTACAGGAAATATCATGACTGTGCTACCCTATAAAAGGCATGTTGTGTGGGGTGGTTGGGGATGGGGGTGGGTGGTTGGACCCTTCCCCTGCCAAAAAAGAAAAACCATGGAGAAAAGAAACAAGAAGGTAAGAGCAGAAACAATCAGCCAGCAACAAATGCAGTAGCCCTGAAAGCTTATCCTAATGATAGATAAAACTGTAAAACCTGTATAGCACCACCTGTAATAATTTCACAGCAGATGTACCCTGTAAGAAACACTTTGCTACAGAGAAAAATAAAGCAGTAACAGAAGATATACCTTGCAAAAGACAATTTGGATCAGAAGATCTGTAAGCACGCACCTGTAGGCACATCCCGTAATAATGAAGCAGGAGGTATTCCCAGCAACAACAATTTGAATCAGAGAAAAATAAAGCAATAAAATGTTAGCAACAAACAGTAATAATCCCTGTGAGTACAAAATAAAATAATAACACACAGTAAATATGCCCAGCCAAAAGAAGCCTTAATCCTTTTCCTTGCTCTGGTAAGGTTCTTTGCTCTGACCTTACAAGCAACCTAGACTAAAAGAGCTCAGATAAAACTAGGTGTCTTTGCCAGCAAACCTAATCTTCCACTGAGAAGAAGCTCAACTTTCTCCAGGCAACCCTAGCAGCTAGAGGAGCACTGCAGCCAGCAACCACACTGGCAGTTGGGGGAGCACACCTACTCCCTGGTACCCAGTGGTCCACCCACCCTCTGATTCCCATACCCATGAAAAGAAAAACATCTTTAGTGCCTAGTGGTCTCCTACCATCTAATCATTGGCCCCATGTGAAAGCATAATGCCCTGGTGGCTTGTGGTCTCCCCCCCACCCTTTGATCTCTGGCCCAATCTGAAAATACAATTCCCTGGAATATTGTAGTCCCACACCCTCTGATCACTGACCCTGTATGAAAACTATAATGCTGTAGTGCCAAGTGGTCCCCCCTGCCCACTGATTGCTGGCCTTGGTAAACTAAAAGATATCCCTGGTGTCCATTGGTTGCCCCACCATACAGTCACTGGCCTTGCATGATAGTTCATATTTCCAGGCATCTAGTGGTACCCCAACCCCCCAATCTCCATCTATGTACCAACATGTACATGCACTCACTTTAGAGTATATGGGATGCACGCTCACTATCATCACAAACAGTGGCTTGCTGAAGTGGTGAGAGAAGGGCTATGCTTGTCACTGTATGGGCTCATGCAGTGCTGGAAATTCAGGTAAGGGGGTTGGCAGGGTAAGTTGGTCGGTGCCTGTGGTGTGGGAGGCCTCTAGACACCAGGGAAAGATTACATTGTTATGGAGATGGGGACCAGTGGGTGTGGGGTGCCACTAGACACCAGGAAATATGAGATATTATACAGGGCCAGTGATCAGAGGGTGGGGGTAAATTACTGGACACCATGGATATATTTTAGTGTACTGGGGCCAGGGATCAGAGGGTGGAGGTACCACTGCATACCAGGAATATCCATTAGTATACCAAGACTGGTGATTGGATGGTGGAGGGACAATTGAACACCAGAAATATCTTTTAGTATACTGGGGACAGTGACTGGAGGATAAGGGTACCACTAGACATGAAGAATATATATTAGTATATTGGCACTGTACTCCTCTCATCTAACCCTCCTCAACTCCCCTTCTGAAGGAAATATGTTCACAGCTGAGAACTCCTTGGTTTGCAGCTGAGGCTCAGGGCTGCTATTCCTAGCTAGCTCCTTAACCACACTAGCTGCTTCCTTAGCTGCTGAGGAAGGGGTTTTTGCACGCTGCACTACCCCCTCTCCCCCCTCAGAAGCTTGTTCTTCTGCCTGACTGTGGGGTCACAACACATTCCAGGGTTTCTCTGTGGTCAAAATCATTCCCCATTATCACATCCATAGGGAGATCAGTACAACTCCTACCTCCTGTACCCCATGGCCACCTTCCCAGCTCAGGAAGACCCAAGCCATTGGTACTTGGATCACTGGACCCATGACTCTATGAATCTTGTAAAATTGCACAGGCAGACTCTGCTCCACCTGGATTAGATCCTGTCTCACCATGGAGATGGAGGCACCAGTGTCTGTCAATCCCTGTGTTACAGTCCCATTAAGTAGGACAGGGTGCATGTGTATGGAGAAGTTAGGTGGTACTGCAGTCTGTGAGCAGGCTACTAGCTGCTTGGGCACTGTCTCAATCACTATCTCCACCAGGCTTTTATCATTAGTTCATATTATTAGGTCAGTCATATGACAAGTGCCCCACTTTCTGTCAAATATGGCATTTTATTGCCCTTAGGACTAGCGGGTCATGTTATGGGCTCCGGTGCAGGCTGGTTTGCTTTAGGCTGCCCTCCCTGGCTACCATTGAAACCATGTGCTCCCCCTGCATTTTTATTATTCAGCATGTGGGATCTGCTGGCCACATAAAGATCAAAACATTTTGTTGCCTCCTTCATGGAGCTGCAGGCCTGTTCCAGCAACCACATGCATAGATCCTCAGGTACAACTTTAAAATACTATTCCCCTACACACGTCTTTTATTTGCTCCACATTTCTAGATTTAAGCCCATCCACCCAGCGATCTAGATAGGTACACATTTGAACATCCAGTTCTAAATAGTTATCAACTGGGCTCTTTCTTAACTCCCTGAATGTTCACCTGTAAGTCTCAGCAGTTAGTGCAAAATGATTCAGTAACATCTGCTTAACCTTATCATAGTCCATACAGTCCCTATCATCCATTCTAGTAAATGCGTGCAAAATATTGTCAGTAAGCAAGGCTTTAAGGAAGGTCATCCATGTAGCCCTGTTCAATTTAAACTGCACACACACTCTCTCAAATGATTTTAAAAACAAATCAAGATCATACCTCTCCCAGTACTGAGGAACCATTTTAGAATTAATTATGGCTTTGTGGGTTTGACACCCACACGCCATTACTCACTGTTTGCTACAGTGCATTCTGGTGGAAGGTTGCCATCTCTTTCTTGTGCTGGCATTCCTTCCTTCCCTTCTCTTCTCTTCTCTTCTCTTCTCTTCTCTTCTCTTCTCTTCTCTTCTCTTCTCTTCTCTTCTCTTCTCTTCTCTTCTCTTCTCCCTTTCTGGTCAGTCCTTCTCTTGTTCTGCTTACTTGTTCTCTCTTTCTGCTCATTACTTATCTCTTTCCTCTCTTTCTTTATCTTTTTCTTCTCTCTTGCTTCTCATATGGGAACATCATGCTGACACTACTACTCTCTCTCATATTGCATCAGGATTTCATGCTGGTATGCCTTCTCTCTTTCCTCAGCCTTCAGCCTTACTCTCCCCTTCTTGGCGTCAAGCCTTGCCCTCTGCAGTTCTGCCTCTTTCAGTGCAAGCTCCATTTTCATGTGCTCAAGTTGATTTTGAGACTATGCTACACCAGTTTGTGGCTCAGGCTTGGGCTGCACTGCATCATCAGTTCACATCTCATGGTCCAGTTCTGGCTCAGTCTCTGTGATCTCAGTGTTGCTACTTTGGTATTCTTCATAAGTGACTCCCTGTTCCAGCTACATTTGGTCATGCTCTTCCAGGGCCTCTATGATCCATATCTAGTCAGGTCCACATAGACAATTGCTTTCCCTTTGCACAGCTCATGGAGCTGAGGCACACAAAATGAGCCATAGGTTGAGGAGATCATACTTGCTAAATACACTGCACAAAGCTGTGTTTCAAGAACTAAAAAGAACAGAGAAAAATACGTAATCTATTTCTATAACCTTTTCTGTGATGGTTAGGGTAACTTTTCTACTGGCAATCTCTGTTTGTCTGTGTGCCAGCTAAGACTTTTACCGCTCTCTTGCAGTTCCTAGTTCTACCAGGAAAGCACACTGCCCACAAATTCTGGCTTTAACTTTGTGCACTGATCCCAACACTCTGCCACCAGCTTGTGACAAACTTACCCTTTGGGCTGTATCAGCTTTTAGGGTAGTTTGGTCTGACTCACGTCTCCTGCTGCTACCACTAGGTTATACCAGGACAATACCTCTGTCCTGCTCAGGGACTTGGAAGGTCAAATACAGTACTATTTGGTAGAGTGCACTTTGGATGGTGGACGTTAAACAGAGAATTATCACTTTGTCAGCAGAAATATTACATTTACCTTTGCAATGCAGATGCTGAGCCACTGGTTCTATAAAGTAGATTGTTTACTACTAAATGCTGTAAGATATTATATACAAACAGGATATGTACAGCAACCAAAGAGATATACACATTTACAGGAAAGGGAAATAACTCAGTTTAAACAGATAGATGGCTTACAGGATAAACTCACAATCTGGTTTCATACTAGGATCTGTATTTAGCTGCCAGCTAACTTGAAAGAAGCATTCTCTAAGACTGTTCTTTCCTTACCCAGACATGCTAGTTTTGAAGCAGAGCCCTCTGTCCTCTGGGAACACTCACCAAGACAGACCCCAGGTCCTCTTCAAAGGTTGCAAGAAGTCAGAAGGAACAAGTTGGGGTTCAACTTTCCTATTTATGTGCTGGGGCAGGTATCCAGTAAATAAGGTGACCAAAATTGGTCACCAACAAAAAACGACAATTCAGTTACAGTTACTGTGTTCATGGCTACCAAGCAGGGGGGGTGACTGGATACTGGGGTGGGTGAATACCATGACAGGAAGTAGCAGGTATATGCATGCATACACTTGGGGGAGAGAACGGGAGGGATGGTATGTGGGAAAGGGTGTGGAAGGCAACTGCTGAGCTGGTCAACCAGCATGGTGGGGAGGGTGGTCAGCTTAGAGGGGCAGGGTACAAGATTCAGATCTGGCATGGTGCAGGGTTTTTTTTTTTGCTGGCAGGCGGCATGTATTTTTTAAAGTTTTTCACCCCCCCGACATGCACCCCTCTGGAGTTGAGAATCCTTAAGTAGGAGGGTGTGAGGGGCGCAGCCCCCCTACATTAACAATGAGACCTGTAGGTCTCCGGCATCAATGTTGTTCGTGCTGTGAGTGTGCATCTCCAAAATTGATTTTCGGTGATGCACACTCACAGTAACAGTGATCGGCTTTCCATGATCATCATTATGATATTGAATCACTGTGACAGTAGGATGGGACCTTACTATATAGTGACAGCCCTCTACAGTATTCAACCACCCATGAGCATGTGTGTGTGTAAGTACATCTGCAAGGCTGAATTGACCTTTTCTCACCTCATGACATCCTCACTCACAGCTTTTATAGTGCTATTTACTTCCTAACCGCTTGGATGTCTCTGTAGGAAAAGTAGCACCTTCACATTTTGCAATATATTTTCCCTTGTAAGATTCCCAGTATAGCTGCCTTGGGACATGTGCCCTGAACTCCATTTTGTTTGCTGTATGTCATTCCAAACATAGAACTTATATGAGAATAAGCAGAAAAGAAAATAATTATAATAATAAAAAGAGATTACAGTAACATGGTCACATTCCTGTCAAAATGACTAATGAATATTTCCAGGCTGAAGAAAAAGTTTGAATACAGAGAGATAAATTAAACATGAAGTTTAAGGGATGGGCCAAAATGTCAGCACTGTATTTACTTAAAAAAATATCTAAGTTGTTGATTCCCTCAGCAGTTTCTTCTCTCAAGGAACAGTAATTTACTTTGTCAGTTTTTATAGATCTAAAGTACTGGTCTTCAAGGAGGAGGCATTACAAGGGCATCATATAATAAGTTAACAGAGGATAAGTCACCCTTGTTTAACAACATAGCAGGAACCTCAGGAAAAAACAGTTAAACATAGCACCAACACCCTCCTTCGAGTAAACTGTAGAACTACATTTGTAGTGGAAGACTCTAAAGGCACCTTCCAAACAGAGTCTACCATGCACCAGCATTTCTTGTGATTATTTCTAGCATTGGCTAAATTTATTTTTAAAAAAAGAGGATTTTGATTTCTTGATGCTTGAGACTGAAGAACTACAGAATTTCTGAAAAATTTGCCATGACTCTAGAGTAACCACTTTTTTAGCCTTATGGTATAGTTTATCCTGGGTATTTAAATGGAAAAGAATAAAAGTAACCCAGGAAACATGTTTGGATGTAATCCTTTATTTGAGAAAGAGAGGCTGTTGGTCAGACATCAAACTAAAATGCTTGAAGAAATAATACCAGGTGGCATCAATATTTGAAAAAGGAAACAGCTACCCCAGTTAACCTTAAGCAACGTAAGATGAAACGCTTTCAAGTTGAAATTCATAAAACACTGAAAGTTAATGGTATTGGGAATGAGCTTGGGAGGGGAAAAATTAATGATACATCAGGTAATAGCATGGTTGCTATATAAGTTGCCCTGACAATCCAAAGAACTGATTGGGAGATCAGGGGAAACAAAAAACAGGATTAAAATGGTACAAACCTAAAAATGTGGGTCAAATCATGTAGGCTGTTTGATTAATTGTTTCAGGCCAAGGGTGTGAGGGAATGCTTCTATCTAAGGCCCCTACTGGAGGACCAGCTTGTATTGAAGTCACCCAGTAGAACTGAATATGGAAAAATCACCAAGGGAGTGAATCAGTGCATATAGCTGAGAAAATCTGACTGCTTTTGATTGGGGGGGGGGGTAAAAGCTGCAAACTAAGATTTCTCTCCCAGATAACTTTAGGGGGAGAGCACTGAATTGATCGAAACCTGTGGTGTATGACTGAATAAGTAAACATTGAATGGAAGATTGAATAGACAAAGCTGCATCACTACCATTTCTGTTCCTGTCAGAACTAAAATCTATGTAGTCTGCGAGGTTGATATCTGAGTCTGAAATAATGGCATCTAGACACATTTCATATAAAAAGCAAGGATGGATGGGCATGAGGCAAGGGACCAGCTCACCAAAAGTTGTCTAACATTTGAATGAAAAAAACATTTCTTGAAGAATGGGGCTGGGATTAGATTCAGTGTGTGCTGCATAGCTCAGTGCTTGTGATGTATAAGAGCTGAATGAGGTATGGTTCATGCTTAGATGCATTTGAACTGGATGGCACATATGTCAGTGTTTGTAGTACATAGAAACTGAATACTGAGGTTGGTGCTTAGATACATTAAGCTGGAATGGTACATAGGTCATTGCTTGTTGTACATAGGAACAGGATGATATATGGTTGATGCTTAGATATGTTGGAGCTGGATGAGATATAGTCAGAGTTAGAACTTGATCTTTTGGCCTTTCTCTGTATCCCACCTTGGCAGGATGCTAGGCAAGTGTAGGATTGAAGGCTCATCACAAGGTGAGATAAGAGTGCCAGAGAAGGAGGAGGAGGAGGCAAGGAAGGATGGAGGGTGAGCCTGACTCACTCTAAGATGAATGTGGAGAAGCTGGAAGTTTAATTAGAGGATGGGGACAAGCTATTTCCCCCATTGAACCATAGGCCTAGCCTTCCAATTCAATGTGTGCTACATAGCTCAGTGCTTGTGATACATAAGAACTGAATGAGGTATGGTTAGTGCTTAGATACATTTGAAGTAGATGGTACATATGTCAGTGTTTGTAGTACATAGGAACTGAGTACTGTCCTTGGTGCTTAGATACGTTAAGCTGGAATGGTACATAGGTCAGTGCTTGTTGTACATAGGAACTGGATGAGATATGGTTGATACTTAGATACGTTTGAGCAGGATGAGATATAGTTAGTGTTAGAACTTGATCTTTTGGCCTTTCTCTATGTCCCACCATGTCGGGATGCTAGGTAAGTGTAGGACTGAAGGCCCAAAAAGGAATGTAATAACTGATGTGATTACCTCCTCCAGCTCCAGAGAGTGTGGCCAGTGGCACGCAGGAGAGGAAACCCCCCCTTGGCGGAAAACCCTGAGGACCCATAGCTACTGACCTGCCCATCCTCTGGGCATACAAAAGGAGAGTGGTTCTAAGCAGGCAAGTAATGAAAAGTAATCTTAGAACTAGAGCTAAGTGTTAGTTGAAAAGGCATATCCTGAGATCGATTGCAAGCAAGTAATCCTGGAAGATGTTGTACTGTCGAATGGAAGTCCATCATGGAGACATTAGCTGAAGAGGTTAGCAAATCCAAATCCATAATATCCTATAGAGGGGAATCTATGTCGTCTTGGATCCTGGGCAGAGGCACTGATGACTGACTGGCAAGACAAGTGCTTTTTAAAGATGGCCACTGCACACTGTGTGTGTTAAGGAAGAACTGAAAAAGCAGAGGGTTAAACGCTTTTTATGCTTTTACAGCGGGTATACCACCATTGCCTTAATAAATGAGCACTCTTTCCAGATGTTCTTGTGCAATTATCTTGGTTCCTGTGTCCCCCATGCTTTGTTCTCCTTAATAGGTATCAGTGGAAGTTCTAATAGTGGGTAGCCTACTTTACTGGAGGCTCGAACAAGGAGCCCTGTGGAGGGTTTGATCAGGGGAGAAGGTCTGGTAGGATTCTGAAGCTGGAAAAGAAGATTTGGAGAGGAAAGAAAAACAGAAAGTAGCCAAGTGGAGAGAAGTGATGACTGGAGTATCAAGGGTGTTACAAAGGATACAATCGAGCCTGAGTTGAGACAGCTCTAAAACTTAAAAACTTAAAAATGTAGATTTTTTCCTTTGAATGTATTACCAGCTGATCTCTATTTTTATTTCTTGCCCGACTTATCTTCAACTCTGACTTCGTATTTAACTGAGTGCTCACTGAGCTTACTGAACTTACCGTGCATACTGAGTTTGCCGAATGTTATGTGCAAATTATTAGTATTGGGTGCTGCTTTATTTTCTTTTCGAATTGAGAATACTGCTATTACTACTGTTGTTGTCATGTGTCTGGGTGGCCAAACAGCCTAGTGAGGATTTCAAGCTAATACCTATACTAGCAGCAAATATTTTTTCTTTTACTTGTGTGTTTGTGTAGTAGTGAAACTCGTTTTTTTTTTCTCTCAGTTAAATTTTATTTATGGTTTATGGTTCTAGGGTATCTTCTTCTCTAGGGCCTTGGTTTAGAATTTTATTTACTACTCACAAAGGTTAAAGTTAGAACAAGTTCTTTAGAGACAAAATAGGTACAATAGATACAATCAATATAACGTGGGGTTATTACGGATAAAATATGAGACGTTAACTACCTGTTTTTTATTCCCTTTAGATTCCCCCTTAGATTTCCATGCTTCTTCTTACTTCCCTTTTCCCCACCCTCAGAATTTGTGTAAAGGACTTAAGGACCTACGGACTCAAGGACTTAAGGGCCTAAGGACCTTGGAGTTAAGTAATATTGCCCACTATTAGGTTTGGTTGGGTGTCAGCCTTCTGCTTAATTGACAGAGTGCCTCTCAATGGTTTTCTTTTATCATTAATGTAACTCAACCCAAAAGTGGAACTAATAGCAGGACACAGTCATTGGCTTAACAGCTGGTTAAGGATTAACTCCATCTGAAGCTAATACTGAGATATTTAATTCACAGCGAAAATGGCTAACCACTTCATAAATGCATGCACTAGCATTTTCTTGACAGACTTAATATAACTATCAGGAGTGAAGGAGCTTTAGGAGAACAATGAGTATCTTTTTTCCATAAAATAGCTCAAATTCTAGTGCTTTAAACCACCATAGTCTGCGCCTTTGTTTTAATAAGATTTCTTGTAAATGTTGCAGTTTTTATATGCCTGTTTATCATGAGTAGCAATAGGATGCCTGGAGGTATCTTCAGAATATTGGAAGGTGCTGAATCTTAGGATTTTGTAGAAAAGAAAGTGGGAGGTAAAATATGCAACTGGGTAAGCAACACTCTCCATTGAGGGTGTTTTTAACTGGATTTTAGGGAAGCTAGAAGGTACTCAATTTTGTTTTTGTCCTTTGTTTCTTTTTAGATACATTGACTAAAAAAGGGAAATGGGATTTTGTATGAATACATCAGATATCCCCCCCAAAAAAAAATCTTGCGCTCGAAGGTAAATAAGGCTACTTGAGAGTGCCATTGTGGTTAATTGTCCAACACTTTTAAGTTACATAGTATTAGTATTCGTATTCATATTGGTTAGAATACAGACTTGATGATTTTTATTTTTTGTTGCATTGAATAGAGGCTAAGAAGGTGCACAATGAGGTGGAAGTACAGAGTGTAATAGTGAAATCACCTAACGATATATTAATAAAGCAAATCAGGTATATTGGTATTCTATATTACATTTTAATAGTCCCTAATTTAAAGGTTTTACTCTTTTAATTTTTTTACTAGTTATAAATATTTTGTGGGTGAATCTTAATGGAAAATATTAACTGTCGGCTTAATATATTAATTGATATAAAATGGTCCACTAATTTGGAATTCTGATAGGCTAATAGATTGCTATTTAGTATTTGAAATTTGTAACTGGCTGTTATTCTATTGCTAGTTTAGCAAGCTAGCAACCAAGCAACCTAACAATTGATCTATGTAATTACTAGTGTCCTATTAGTGTTTTTTAATATTATTGACAGTTGGGATCGTGGTAAAAAATGCAAGGATCTCCTGGAATCTCCAGACCAGCCATCCCAGCTTTCATTGTCTCTTTTAACTTCTGTACTTTTTATGCATTTATTGTATCTAGTATATTGTTTTGCTGTTATTCTATGCTTATTCTATTGGCTGTTGTACTGGTGTATTGCTGACACATATTGATTGACATACAGTCACTGGTATATATAAACAACAAGTGTATGTACAGTATCTGATTATGGTTTAATGTGAAATAAATCTTTTTTTTATTTTAATTAGGATTTGTATAAGGAATTGGGAAAGAAAGAAGGGGAGTAATGAACACCAGAAGTGGGAAGATTACAGAGCCCTCCATTAGGGAAGTAAAATCAAAAATAAAAACTAAAAAGGGCTGTGTTTTCACAGGTAACCTGGAAATTTCCCAGTCCTCACCTCCTGCTACTTCTACCCTAACTGGGACAAATAAAATGGGAAACATATTACTTCAAGGAGAAAGGGCTATACATCCAAAAGGAAAGTCCCAAGATGTGACTCAATAGAAAAGTCCTAAAAGAACCCTCTAAAGATTCCCTTAAGTGTATGAAGCAGAGAATTGGGCAAATGGAAGTGAGGGTTAGGACTGATGACAGTAGGGAAACTAGTCTTAATTCTCAGCTACCATATAACGAACAGATTGCTGTGAGTGAAAAGTCAAAGCTAGGGAATTTAAATAAGGTAAAAGCTGAAGGTAGTGTGGATGGATCTCAGGATCTTAATAATAATCCTAGATCAATGAAGGTCACTAAAGAAAAAAATTATTTTTTTATAAAATCAAAAAGATTTTTGGAAAATCAGAATTTATCTGTGGAATTATCAGAAAAAACAGAGCAAGTACAGGAGTAATATATAAACATTGATGATAAACAAAAGAACATGGTACTGAAAGGTAACAAAGACTCTAAAATGAAAATTTTCAGCCCTCTTAATGCAGTAGAAACCCTAGACATACTTTTATCCCCTGTTAATAAAGCAGAAAGTTATTCAATATTGACTTGGCTTCCTAATACTGTATTTCAGAATTTGGACAAAGAAATTGACCAGATTGATCTTGATCCTGATTTTTATGCACAGAGTCCTGATACTTAAAGCATTGGTTCACCCAGTTATGGCAAATATAGCACTTCGTGAAGCATTAAATGATCTGAAAAATGAATTTGAGGGATTCTCCATTAATATTTCAGCTAGATTAGAGGCGCTTGAAAAAAAATGGAGATGACTGAGGAAAAAACTCTAAGGAATGGAAGTCTTTCTCTTCTCTTCTATAATGTTTCCAGACTCTCCAAAACTGGGAGCAAAAAATTTGGACAGGCGAAAAATGAAAGGAATAAGAAAAAGAGAGTACAAAAAAAGAAAAATATAGCTATTAAAAATCAAGATGTTGCTGGACAGGATAAGCAAAAGAAAAAAACCCTATAAAAACAAAATAAAATACCCCCCCATGAGCCCGGTGGTGGTTATAGATAATAACATTGAAAAAAGAACCTCCCCCAAGCTCTGGATAATAGAAAAATAATAAAACAGAAAGATAACCAATCTGACATAATAATTATTCCTTCTGTGTCTCCAAATCTTATGAAGGAGGACATTTTTTAACTGGTAAAGAAGCTTGCATTAGTATAGAAGGATTGTATTGTAAAAGTAATGAAAATTAAAATTCCTTAAAAGATTTAATGGAATACCTTTTCAGAGCAGAACTAGAAATAGACTATTAAACAAAGAGGTACTTTGGGTACATAGAGACCAAATGAAGATGTGAAACCTGTCTATATTATGGTCACTGAAACAGAGTTAGCAAAAAAAGTTTGGCAGCACAAAACAGAATAAATGTTTTGGGCATCAAGGTGCCTGCTCCTGTGGAATACAATCTCCCAGCTTATGGAAGTGGAATCAGAAACTAGAGATACCCTCACCTTTGAAATATATGCAACTACTTTAAGATCTCTTAAATGGAATTTCCAGCAAAAGGATGCTAAAGGGAATGCAGGGGGCAAGAAAAAGGACCAGTTCTGTCTGTTTTCAGAGTAAAACAGCACCCTGAGGGAACAGTGATACTTTGGCATTTCTCTGGCTGGATTGTGCTCTTCATTGGTCAGAACTCAGGTTGTAAAGCAAGAATTATTACATGTTAGGAGAGCATTTGACAACAAAGATGGAAATCACATTAATTTTGTTTGTGAATCTAGGAATCTTTTTAACAAACTTAAAAAGGAATCTGAAAAGCTGGATAAATTTGGAATTCTCTTGGTAGACATGTTCGACCTTGGTATATCAATGCAGGATGAGTTGAGAGTTGATTGATTACATGAAAATTATTCACTTCAAACACAATCTAGTGATGTAAGCATTATTACATGTAAAACATCAAGTTTTGTAACTTGGAATATGGCTGGACAAATGGGAAAAATAACTCATAAAGACTTGTTATAGTATATAAAGAGGTCTGATGTTATTTTACTTCAAGAAACTTGGACAGAAGAACCTGCTGCTATAAATGGCTACCAGGTCTGCTGTTCACCGGCCATTAAAATGAAAAAAATCAGAAGGTCCATGGGTGATATCCTCACATATGTCAAAATAGATAGGGATAATTTGCAACTGGATAGTTTTAAAATTGATCCAAATTACATTATTTCATTCATGGAGTGGAACAATCAAAGTTCCACTATCGTAAATGTATACATTCCCCCATTTAAACATGTATACATTCCCCCATTTAAACAATCTTCAGGTCATCATGAAATATGGAATAATCTTTCTAATGACATATACACAGAGGGCCAGATATTCAAACTGCACTATTTTGTGGCAGAAGCCCTTGCGCTGCACAAAATAGTTGTGCAGGGGTGTGGCCGGAGTGATATTCAAAGGAGTTGCGCTATTGAGCAACTCCTTTGAATATCACCCCCCATCCACAGCCACTGTGCATGGCGCACTGGAACTTGTGCCACTGCAAGTGGTCAGAGTGGAGCATTCAACCTGCGGTGCACAAGTACCATTGCGCCATGCGCAAATTTCCGATATTCAAAAGGTGACATGCAAATGGGGCCATAATTCACGCAAGGCATGGGGGGGCTATTTGCATCTGATTATGGCCCCATTTGCATGCCATTAGCATGCAGGTGCACCAATCCCAGAGGAATTGCACCTGGCACCCTGACAGGCAGCAGCCATCGGGGACCAATGCTCCCTGCATCCCGATCGTGGGCAAAAGAGTAAAAATTCCCCCCCCCACTGGCCCGATCATGGGCAAAAGCATTAAACTCCCCCTCCCCCGACTGGCCCGATCATGTCAAACACTGAAATAACCTCCCCCCCACCAGCCCGATCGTGGGCAGCAAAGTGTCCCCTCCCGAACATACCCCTGGTGGTCCAGTGGACCGATAAGCCCAATCATGGGCTGAAAATGTCTAAAACACCCCTCTAAACATATCCCTGGTGGTCCAGTGGACCGATAAGCCCAATCACAGGCTGGAAATGTCTAAAACACCCCTCCGAACATATCCCTGGTAGTCCAGTGGATCGATAAGCCCGATCGTGGGCTGGAGATGTTTAAAACACACCACCAAGAACTCATCCCTGGTGATCTAGTGTCCCCCCACCTCACCCACCCATGAAGCCCCACCACCCCGCTCCCCCCCGTAGCTGGCGAGTGGCAGCATCCCACCTGCCTGCCACCCCGCCACCCGCTGACTGACTGCCGGTATGGCTGCACATCCATTGGTGCAGAGCAAGAGCCAATGGGTGTGCAGCCCATACCCAGAGCAGACCAGATTTGTGAATGAATTCATTCATTCACAAATCTGGACAGTTTTGGTATGGATGGGCTGCACACCCATTGGGCTCTTGCTCTGCACCAATGGGTGTGCAGCCCTACTGAGCAGTCAGTCAGCTGGCAGTGGGGCAGCAGGTGGGTGGATGCTGCCACCCACCGGCTGTGGGGGGAGGGGTAGGCCTATGGTGGGTGGGGTGGGGGACCCTAGATCACCAGGATGTGTTCTTGGGGGTATTTAAACATCTTCAGGCTGCGATCAGGCTTATCGGGTCCACTGACCACCAGGGATGTTCGGGGAGTTTAACATCTCCAGCCCGCGATCGGGCTTATCGGTCCACTGGACCACCAGGGATATGTTCGGGGACACTTTGCTGCCTGCGATCAGGCTGGTGGGGAGGTTATTTCAGCTTTTGACCGTGATCGGGCCAGTCGGGGGGAGGGGGGACTTTTCTGCTTTTTGCCCACGATCGGGCCAGTTGGGGGCGGCTTTTTACACTTTTGCCCATGATCGGGCTGCAGAGGAGATACAGGGAGTAGGTTGAGGGACAGCCACAGATGGCAGCTGCTGTGTTGCACTCTGCAATGCGGCAGCACACTTGTGGGTGGCCTTCAACTTGATCCTTTTTTTGGGGGCTCAAAGTTGTGCAGGCGCAGGTTGGAGGTTGTGCCTGCACAACTCTGCACAGCCCGGCTGAATAGCGGGCTGTGCAGTTTATGCATGGTTCCTTCCCCTCCAGTTCAGCATGCATTCATTTGCATTGCGCTGTTGCTCAGCATGTTTTCAGTGGCGCAACTGCCTCCTGCTGAATATCACAGAATGGTGCAATTTCAGAATTGCTCAGGTGCAACCCTATTGCGCATGGCACAACCCTTTTGAATATCTGGGCCAGCATTTAAACGTAATTTACCAGGTACTTTGATAATGGCAGGTGACTTCAATGTCAGGATCTCTGACTACAACAATACTGATATTTTGGAGCCAATTTTGAATATGAATAACTGTAAAAGAAGGTTAAGTCAGAATAAAACATGTAATAAAAATGGTTCTGAATTAAAAAAGTTGATTGAAGACAATACATTATTAATCCTAAATGGCAGGTTGCCAGGGGATCTTGAAGGAAGAACTACATATTTTTCACATAATGGTTAAAGTATAATTGATTATGTTCTTTGTGATCCAGATAGCTATTGATTATTTACTAATATGGCTATCAAACTGAGATCAAAGAGCGATCACGCTCTTATTGAACTCAAAATTGACTTTGATGACGAAGCTGTTGAAACATCTCAGATTCTTTCCATGCCAACTTTTGGTTCAATGGGCTCTAATAAGCTAATTAGAGCAAATCTTAATACACTAATAATAGCTGACCTTCCATTTATGAATTTTAATACAGATTTGATTTCTGAAATTAGCAATATGTGTGAAATAGAGCACTTAATTGTAAATATTCAACAAGAAATCATAAGCAAGATCTATGTCAATAATTATAAGTAAGGAGAAGTACAAACTTGGTTTGATTCCAAATGTAAAAAGGCAAAAAATTAATTAAATAGGTTAATAAGATGGGCAAAAATAAATCCCACCAAGAAAAAAAATTTTGTACTTAAATAAAACTAGGAAAGAATAGCAACAATTTCTAGAAACCAAGAAATTGGAAAGTCAAAGTAAACATTAGCAGGAAGTGTATAAAATAATCCAGTCTAATGATAATAATGCCTTTTGGAAACTGGAAGCCAAGGGGGTAAATAGTTATTACTCCTCTCTGTCTTTATATGTACCAAAGGAACAATGGGTTAGTTACTTTAAAACTATTTTCTCATCTGATATGGTGCAAATTCATCAGCATTCAAGTTTAAATATTGTAGAAAGAGAATATATACCTGTAATATTAGATGAAATAGACATTGAAAATACCATTAATAAGTTAAAAAATAATAAAGCACAGGGACAAGAGTTGATACCCCCTGAAATCTATAAACAACACTCTTTATTTTGGATTCCTTTGTTAACATGTTTCTTTAATCTTTGTCTGAGACATAGGTATATCCCTCAGGCTTGGACAAAGAACATTATATCTATCCATAAAAAGGCTCAGTTTATGACCCAGCTAATTTCAGGCCAATTAGCTTGTTGGATATATCATAAAACATTTTTACTAGAATCATCTTGAACAAATTAAAGGAATGGATTGATTTAAATAAGATAATCTCTACACTTCAGGCAGGTTTTAGTGAAGCCCACTCAACTATAGATAATACAGTATATATGTATTTTCCCACTGTTTGGAAAAATATATTCATACAAGAAAGATGAAAATGTTTGTTCTATTCATGGACTTCTCTTCCTCATTTGATTCAATAAATAGACTAACATTATGGGAAATTTTACTTGAAAAAAATCCCTAAATCTCTGTTGAGACCCATATACTTATTATATACCAACACTTCAATGGCTGTGAGATATAGTAATAATGACATGACTGATTATTTCCCCACAAACTGTGGAGTCAAGCAAGGATGTTTACTTGCCCAGTTTTATTCAACATCTATATTAACTCACTATTAGAATACAGTAGTATTGTTCAATTGGATTCCCCTCTAATTATTAACAGCAAGTTACACTCATTAGCATATGCTGATGGTATCATATTATTTTCATTATCTCGAATAGGTTTACCAAGACAGATCAATATTTTTTCAGAGAAATGTAAAACCCTAGAACTTAAAATAAACTTAAAGAGAACTAAAGGGATGGTAATTGGATCTGCTACTAAATCTAAAAAAATACTTAATCTTATTGAATTCGAGCAAGATTGAAATGGTAAACAAATATACTTATCTTGGAGTACAAATTTCAGCCAATACACTGTGGAAAAAACATCTTAAAGCACAAAACTTTAAGCCTAAATTAATTGCTAAAGCATTATTGAAATGTAATTACACATATGGGGGGAGTACAGTTTTACTGGCTATTCTTGCAGGGGAAGGTATAATTAACCCAGTTATACTGTATGGGACTGAAGTGTGGGGGTACAGAAAACTATAAACATTTAGAAAACCCTTTAAATTATTATAAATCCCTTCTTAAAGTACTGAAATCAACTTCAAATGCTATGGTTAGTGCTGAGCTGGGGAGGGTGGAAATTAATTGCATTAAAAAGAGTTGATTTATAAATTATTGTATCAAAATCATAAATAAGCCTCTAAATAAACTCCCTATGATATGTCTGGAGGAAAAAATCACATGGGACAAGAAAAATGTAAAATCCAAATGGCTTTATGCTCGTAAAGAAATAATGTCTAGTATAGAAGTATATAATCTGTGGACTGATTCTATTAGGGGAATAAATATATTAGCCCAATATAAAGAGCTAACTAAATAAAAATTTCTCCAAAAGGCAAAAAGTAAACATATGGACATAATTCAAAATTTGAAGAGTGTCGATTGGTTTAAAAAAAAATAAAATGGGGCATCATTTGGAGGAATATTTAGTGATTCCTATAAACCCGAATCAGAGACAAAGTATTACATGAGCAAAATTTGAGCTAATCTCCTCCAAATATATCTTTTTCGATAAGCTTGTAAATCAAAATATGAGAAATAGTGAAATTTTGAATTGCCCATGTAATAAAGGACATACTGACTCAATAATCCATATTATAATGAATTGTCCATTGTATATTAAACCAAGAATGGACTATATATATTGAATGTACTAACTACATATGCAACTATGCTATATGACCCTATTTTTATACTCCTTCATCCAAGAATCTTAGATAAAGCCTCTAAGATTGTGAAATTCTTGGCCTCAGTTATTAAAATAAAAAAAGAGAATATCTCGATCACATAGAACAGAAAATAAATAGATTGTCGTGATTTCCATCATCACTTCTTTGATGTTAAATTATGGAATGGTTGGCAGATGTATGCTGGGAGAAAATGACAGAACTTGTAGAAAATGTTATAGTTTGCTGTCCAAGCAATTTTAGCTTGATTTTATTAATATTTGTTATATGTACTGTATAAATGTTGTAATGTTCATAATATTTATTTATTATGATCAAACAATAAACCTTTTTGATGATGATGATATCCCATAGAAGGCAAGAAGTTTTGTATAGTCAGGCAGCTTGGTTAGCGGCTGTTCATGGCATCATATTGTGCATGATGCGAGAATGTTGAACATGTCAGTGGTTTATCCTGAAATGAGATGCAAAAAGATCCATTCTAGAAGATGTAATGGATCAATGAGCAAGCTGCGAAGCCCTCCATAACAGGACAGAGTAGGAGAATGGCAGATCCTGCATGAGCCGATGTGAATAATTCCAGTGGAGAAGGTGCCAGACCCCACCTTGTGAGGCAAAGCAGGAAAGCAGTTTGTAGTAGCCAGGCCCCTTTTTGTGGGGAGAAGTGGAAAAACCTCCAGGTCCCCTTGCAGAGTGAAGCAGGAATGAGTAGAGCAAGCAGGTAGGCCCATGTAAGGGCAAAGTAGGAGTGCATTGAGCAGGAACCAGGCCCTCTGCAGGGTGAAGAAGGGGACATGATGGACCCCTCATGACCTGCCATGCTTGGTTTTTATTACTGATGGTGAGACCCCCATGTGGGTTGGCTGAGAGGGGACAAATGCTGATGGGCAAGCAGCGAGGCCCGATGTGGGTGAAGCCAGAGACGTGGTGTACCCCGATGTTTCACCTGTGCATAGGTTGTAGAATGATGAGAGACCCATATTGGTCATCCACGGTGATGGGATAACATTGAATGAGCGCTGAGCCCTCTGGTGGGGTGAGTAACAAGTACAACAGATATTCCAGGATAAGCTGAGCCAAGGCCGAAAAGGCAGGTCATAGTCGTGGAGACCCAGATGATGAAGGATATATTTTAATGCATTCCAGAGGGAACTGGAGGTAGGATCAGCAAACAGTTACCTTGACAGTAAGCAGTGCTAGGTACAGTCTGACAAGAGGTAAGACAGCTGTCTACGCAGATATATAGTGAGGCAGATGAGGCTAGATTCACTGTTTGAGTTAAGAGTCCTGTTGTCTTCTTTAATGTTAAGTGGAAGGTCCACTGAGATAATGTCTTGCAGATAGAGAGATCCAGCTACTGTAGGTGTGACATCGGGATTAGAAATGAGAGTTAATCTGTGATCTAAGGAGCTGATAGAAACCTCAGTAAAGTGATCAAAGACAGGGAGCATAATTGAAGATGAGAGTCAACGGTACCTGTTGAGGATGTAGTATATTACAGGATGAAATGATCGGTGGATGCCAGCAGAGAACGATGATGCAGAAGGAATCTAAGTGAATGGAGGCATGTCTGGAGCTGAATTTCAATAGAAGTGCAATAGCAGGTTATAATCAAGTACATATCAGAAAAGAATACAGTCCTAGGATGTCCAAGGATTGAGGAATACTCCACGGAGACGTACAGCAGTAATACTGGTTGGAAATGGACCAAAGTGGAATGGATTGCAGTATTTATTTATTTATTTGGCATTCAGAATTACAAACATTTGAGTCAAGGGCTCTTTTGCAAAGGCTTCACATCAGGAATACAAGGAATACAAACAGTGCTGCAATATAAACAGTGACAAAACTCAGAAAAAAAAATACAAGCACTTTAGGGCCAGCGACCCAGTGCCAGGTAGTATCAAAGTATAAAACTGTAAATAAAAGCAATAAGAAGCAAATTCATAATTAGGACAAAAGAGGGTGGCTTCTGGGAGAACTAATGTGCAAGTAAGACTACCCCTCCAGCGAGGGTTGTTAGACTACCAGCAAGTTAGACAGCAGAAGAAGTAATGAACAATGACTTGGGAGGCCTGGTCTGGCAAGCTGCAGCATGGATTCCTGAGGTCCAGAATAAGCAGAGTGCTAATGCCTGAGTGATCTAGTAGATATCAGGTAGTCAGCTGAAAGAAGACAAGACCCCTTCATGGGTCTGCGGTTATGAGGATGGAAGCTTTTTGAGCAAGAAGAATACCTTGAGGCTGGATGGATTCAGGATGGTGAGACCCGCCATGATACGATATGCTCCAAAGTAACAGGAACCCCTGCATGCATCTGCCTGTAGTGACTAGAGTATGTTGGAACCTTGAAGAAGGACCATTTCCTGGGACATGTATGTTGTGAGATAGCGGGACCTCCACTGTTCTGCCATATTAGTAGTGCATGGTCCAATATGAGGAGGAAGAACCAAGGGGATCCACAGGTAACATGCAAGAATAAGCATTTAGAGATGTCCAGTTGTGGGCACGATGTGCAATAGTGGGACCCGGCAGGTCTGCTTTAGCAATAGTGATTGTGGATGATGGTAGCCTTCCAAGGTCCTACGGAGGCTGAGGCCAAACTAGAGGGTCCATGCTGGAGGATGGAATGAGTTGATGAAAAGTCAAGAAGTCATCGATATAGCCAAACAGAAGCTAAATCCTCTCAAGTGTAGTGAGGAAGGCGTAGATGGAAATGAACACGATGGTAAGGCAGCAGGATTGCTTGATTAGAAGGTTGCCCATCTCTAGTTGATACAAAGGTTCCTGAGCTAATCCCCCATGTGGGTGAGCTGGAATGGCAGAGCCTCCACGTAGGTCTGTCTGAGGAGGAGTAGAGTGCGTCAGTCGAGCTAGCCTCCAAGCAGGCTAACCGGACCAGCAGGATCCAACTGGGTCCACCTGGAGAGGAGTAGAAGTGAAGAAGTCAACCTAAACCTCCACATAGGCAAGTGCAACTGGCTGGATCTCCATGTAGGTCAGCATGAGGAAGAAGTAGAGTGAGTGTGTCAAGCTAGGCCTCCATGTAGGTCAGCCGGATGGCAGGACCTCCACATAGGTCTGCCAAGAGAAGTAAAGTGAGCGAGTCGAGCTAGCCTCTGGTATGCCAGCTGGATTGGTAGAACCTCCGAGAAAGGCAGTCTGGACAACAAAAGTAATTGGCAGTTTAGCAGCCTTGTTAAGGCCTGTCATAGGAGGCTGTAGCTGAACAGTGCATGTGATGCAGCAGTCAATGAGTCAATTGGAAATGAGGAATGGGCACTAATCCAGGAACATGATGAGACTAGTCTTGAGAAGGGAGAAAGACAATCCGGACTGTTCAGTGTGTAATAAGGCTGCCACAAAGATGAGGAAGCAGGAATAGTGGTTCAGTGGCTCGGGGGGCTGGTATGAAACAAAGGTAGGAAGTGTCAGTGGCAGCAGTAGCGATGCATAACTACCCAATACCCAGATTACATAACGAGTGAAGTCAGCATATATGAGCATTGGAGAAACTAGAACATGGTAGGAAAGAACCAGTGAAGTATTCCACAGAATATGTTCACAGTCTGTTTAGCCCCATAGCAACACCACAAAGTAATCACAGGAAACAGCAGCTGAAGTAAGTGAATCCAGAATGGAAGTGATTCCCCATGAGTATTGCTGTGGATTGGAAGGACTGAGATATCCATGCCGGGCACTGTGGGACGAGCAAAGAAATGTAGAAAAGGAGAATGGAATCCAATTGATGAGGTAGCAGTTTAAGTGGCACATGACCACTACAACAGGCAGTTCCAGCATGGAAGCAGTCCAGGCTCCCCACCCATAGAGCAACCAGAGAAGGATGGGAAAATACGGCATGCTGGTAGCACACCTGCAGCAAGTGTGAGGTCAAAAATGGAATGCTCCTTGACTCAGGGAGCCACGGGAAGTGAACTAAGGAAAAGGCAGCAGGTAGCATGAATGCTGCAAGGAAGCACACGGGGACCTGCTCTAGAGAGAGAGAGAGAGAGAGAGAGAGAGAGAGAGAGAGGGCTGGAGTGAAGAGCAGGCTAGGAGGTGAGATTGTAACAACACTTTAAGCAACACAGGTGGTACTGGTGACCGAAGGCTGGTGAGGATGAAAGCCCCAAATAGAAAACAGCACAAAAGGTATGAACAAGTGGGGGGTGGAGAGAGATTGAGGGCAAGAAAAGCCAGGGCAAGAGAAGGGAAAAAAATGGAACAAGGAAAGGGGGGGATGACAGAAGATGAAGACTAAGGAAGGGACGGGGGGAGCCATCCCCAGTCATGCTGCACTGGCAAGTCCAACTCACTCTAAGGTGAGTGAATGGAAGCTGGAAGTTTAAATAGCGGATGGGGAGGAGCTATGTCTCCCCCCTCCACTGAGCCACAGGCCTAGCCTTCCACCAAAAGTATTAAAAGAATCAGCTAAAAACATATGGAAAAAATGGGGCCTTTGAAGCCTTTTTTAAGCCAGCATAACAACCTGGGCCTTTTGATAACAGCAATATTTAATGCTCCTCAGCATGGAATAATTTAGGTGGGCCGTGAAAAAAATGTCAGACCATGGTAGTGGGAATGACAAGGCATGCTTATCTACCACTCTGCTGGAATTCGGCAGAATAAGTAAATGATACCAAATGTACACATACAATAAAGAGAAATCACATGACTGAAATGCTTGGGCCCAGAACAAGAGGTAAGAGCCTGTGCTTTTTAATTTGGTAATAGCCAGGAGTAGCAGCAACCCAATTAACATGCAAATATTCAAGCAGGGTAATTAAGCAACAAAAAGATAAAATAACATCTAAGTGAACTGTATAACAAATAAATAAGTAGGCAATGCCTGCAATGTCAATATATCAAACAAGCTACTGCAGGACACTTGGCAATGTAGAATGCAGGGCTGGAATCCCAGTCCCCAGAACGAATAACTTCAACAAAATAGGGCAAAATTAAAATGACAAAAAATAAGTAACTCTTAAAATAAAAGGAATGTCACTGCAAAGTCCCAGTTCAAGATGTATTCATGAGGATGAGCTTTAGGCTGCATTTTCGTACCTAGATGCAAAGTTGAAATGAGTAGTAGTAAAACAGCACAGCTAAGAGTCAAGAGACAAACTGTATCCAGTGAATAACAGGCACATAACAAAAGAAAATTATAAGTGCATAGGAATAATGGCCTCCGAAAGCAGTTAGAAAATACTTGCCCAGAGCTGTAGCCAGTCACCCAGCCTTCCCCAGTCTGAATCCCGACAGACTCCATGCTACATTTTGCTTCCACACTTTGTCACCGCTGCTAATGACCTCAGATTCTTCACTCTAGCCACAGATCTCACGTTGACACCATTTAGAAATGGTAAGATGGTATTGTCACTTGTTTGTGCTGACAAACTCAATAAGTAACAAATCTGTCTTACTGGAGTTAAGGTTAAGCCAGCTGCAGGCCATCCAGTCTTATATTTCCCTCAGACAGTGTCTCTACACAAAGACTATATTGTCACTGTTCAGTGCATAAGACACGTACAGCTGGATATCATGATTGTCTCTGTCAAATGCTGATGAGAGCTCAAAAATAACCATGATGAACTGTTGCCTTTTGCTTCTCACTATCGGGAGATCATTGAACACCTGCATGAGTGCAGATTCTGTGCTAGGCCAAGACCTGAACCTTGATAGAAGAGGCTCATAGATGTTTTGTTTCTCCAGGTGTACCTCAGTCAGCACTGCCATCACCTTATTAGCCACCTTCCCCAAGAAGAGAAGGCTTTAGACTGCCCTGTAATTTGCAAAAATGTCATGGTCCAAAGATGGCTTCTTTAGATGGGGTCATACTCCTGCCCTATTTATTGCAATTGGAAAGACTTCCTCCATCAGGAAACATCTGAAAATCTCCATTACTTTGCCCAGGGCCTCTTGACAGCTGACCAGCAACTAAGTGGGATCTGTGTCCATTAAACAGTAGGTGGAGCATAGCTCCAAGATCACCTGGAACACCTCTTCTAGCAAAACTGGATCAAACTTTCTCCATGATGGCCAATTGCCCATGCTCACCCTTGACTGGGAACTGCTGGCTATTGACAGGCCACTTGTGCAGATCCCAGTCTTCAAGGAGAATAACTAGTGATGGGAAAAAAATTAAACACACGCTTTTCTTCAGAAAATACTTTTCCATTCTGGAGACAGTGTGCATTTAGAAGCTTGTCAACAGTGAATAAATATGAGACAGTCAATTCTTCCATGCAGCAGTATCACTTGACAGGAACTCTGTCTTATTAAGTGTGGTTTCCTGCTCATACTCATGGTATTGAGTCCTCAGCACCAGTCTGTCCTCAGTGGACCTAGGAATCCTCTAGGAATGCACTGACCTATTTTCCTCTACCACAGTTCATCACAGTACATGGAGAGGTATGCAGGGAGGCAGGTCAAAGACAAACATGGTTAAGTGCCAGGAAGTCCAAGGCATATGGAAGTGCCACATTGTATCTCTTCATGACCTTCTCAGCTCTTTCAGTTCAAACTGTTACCATGCTAAAAATGTCCATTAACACCAATAGTATTCTAAACTCCAGATTACATATAGAATAAGTAACACTCTTCACTGGGAGGAACTGAAACAGGGGGCCCACTCAGGAAATGCATACCATGATGATTCAACCAAAGATCAAGTCAACCTTGATGTCAAAAATGTCTAGACTGAATGAGAAGGCCATGTACATGGCATGGCCATGTTGGTGGGTTCCAGAGGCAACTCTCCGTGCAAGGTAATCATCAGAAGCTGCACACTGAGGTAGGTGTTGTTCACATACAACTGGATGCCTTTACATACTGAACTGTGGGATGTAAGCACAGAGATTTCTGTTGGCAGGCAAGTCACCAAAGGGGGCTTTACCACCAATTGGATGTACTGGAATGAGAAGTTGCTGTATTAATTCAGACACTGACAACCTGCCATAGTTTTCAGGAAGAACTTTCAGAGGTATCCAGTCTAGAGAACAATGTGTCTGCTGCACATGGCCCAGGGCCACTGCAAAGTGCCTGTGAAGTCAAGTCAACTGAGGGTACCAGGAACACGCCAATGCCCACTAGCCAAGCAGAGGACAAAAACAGTGGGTTGCATATGGTATAGCACACCAGCACAGGGCTCTGTAAGCCCTGCAAGACAGATGAGGCAACCTTCAGTTCATCCCTAGCAAGACAGATGAGGCAACCTTCAGTTCATCCCTACACAGAAACATACTGTCATGTACATACTGCCCAGCACATTGATACACATCCACAAAGTTACAGGCACCAGGTATTGAATCAGCTACACCACTGCACTTATTTATTTTGGAACAGCTGTCCCCGTGCAACATGCAACCCACTCACCACCACATGAAATGCACTGACATGCATGAGGCCGTGTGCACATGCTCTGCTCACTACAGCTGCGGCCTTTAATGGCATTCACTCCAAGTAGTCAAAGCTCTTGCATGCAGGTATGGTGAGAGATATGCTTCAGACAAATGCAAAAACAGGTAAATATTAGCCAAAAAAGTACAAACTGACAGAAGAAATTTCTTCTTGCTTAGGACTTGAATTGTGCTCCAATTTAAAGCTTCAGTGTGACCTCAAATAAACTCAAAAAAAATATCTACTTGAAATTTATAGGGGGTAGCATGGCTGCTGCAAAATTAAACCACAGAGCACAGATTTAAGGTATGCTGTTATTAACAGAAAATGGATTATTTTTTGTAACATGAAGCTTAAACCAAGGGATAACAGTATATATGACAATATTTGCATAAAAGGGATGAGATGTGGTATTTTAGGAATTAAGTTGAAAATTAACAGAGTATTTAGCAATTGTGTGTTCCTTGAGAAATCACTTCTGTTTGAGCATAAATCTTAATAATGAGACTAAATGAACAGCATACACTCTGGCCCAGATATTCAGAGCACTAGTGCATGGCTCAATTGAGTTGCACATGCACAAGTCCAAAGTTGCGATGCCGAGTGATATTGAAAGAGACCCGTGGTGCAGCACAAATCCCATTGTGCAAATGCGCAACTGTAATGTATGCAGCACAAGTACATGGGGGAGTTCCCATGAATAAGTGGCACAATAGCATATTCAACTGCAGAGCATGGCGCAAGTCTGAAGCAAACCCCAGGTTGCACCAAGGCAGACTCGATCCAATAAATATTGGCTCAAACACCCACACAGAATATGCGCAACACTGCAGAGAGAAGGAGAGTGACAGACAGAGAGAAAGAGAGAGAGAGAAGCCAGCCAGCCAGCCAGACAGACCAGGAGAGAGAGAGTGAGACATACAGACAGACGGACGAACACAGTGTGAGAGGGGACACAGTGACACCGCAATAGACAGTGGCCCATTCCTGATGGACGCAGTTATGAGGGGTGGGAGGAGGCAGGAGGGACACCAGCATGGCCAACCAAGGGCCGGGCAGCAGTATGCCTAACAAAGGTGGTACTGTGCCAGGATCACATATGAGAACTTCAGTGACACAGAGATTGTGGGCTGGTACCACCTGAGCAGGGCAGTTCTGAGGCAGCTCTGTGAGCTGTGCAGTGACGAGATGTAGGCACCCACCAGATGAAGCCATGCTATGTCAGTGGAGACTAAGGTGACAGCAATGATGTGCCTGCTCACCACAGGCACCTTGCAGAGACCATTGGGTGATACCATGGGCATCACCTAGTTAGCCACATCCTGCCTCATCATCCAGTTCCTCAGTGCTCTGCTGTAACATGCTTCAGAATACATACAATTCCCCAGCACACAGACAGAGCACACAGCAAACATGCAGGAGTTCCACTGGGAGGCACTCATGCCAGGCATGATAGGGGCAATAGACTGCACTCATGTATGCATCTGCACACCACCTGGCCCAGAGGGTGCAGTATATAAATCGAAAGGGATACCCATCCATCAACTGCCAGGTGGTGTGTGATGCCACGGGGCACATTATCAATGTCTGTGCCACACACCCTGGGAGTGCACACAATGGATTCATATGTCACAGTTCTGCACTGTGCTAAAGGTAAGAGCGGGGAGCCATCCCCACAGGCCACCATGATGGTGAACAGGACATGCACAAGCATGGCCGACAGCCACAGCCAGGGGACTGGGGAGGGTGGATGGTGTGGGTGCAGAGGTGAATGTGATGGCTGAGAGGGAGCATGTGGAAGCACAGCAAAGCACAGGGATAACCATGCCTCATTCCACACAGGAGATAGTGCATAGCTCTTAAAGCCATGGCTACTGGCCCCCTACCAGCGACCATCGTCCCCCGCAGAGGAGAGATACAATGAGGCACACGCCAGCACGCACAATGTCATCGAGTGTGTCTTTGGCATGCTAAAGATGCAATTCCGTTGCCTAGACAGATCAGGTGGTAGCTTACAGTACAGCCCATAGAAAGTCTGTGGCATATTCTTGGCCTGCTGCATCCTGTACAGTATTGCCATTGACCATGGAATAGTAGTTAAGACTGAAGAGGGCAACAGTAGATGGGACGATGGTGCTGATATGCTGGAGGATGGTGGGCAGGTCCCCCCATAGCAGGATGGACCCAAGACTGGCGCAGGAGGCACGGAGGCATCGGGACACCATAACAAGAGATCACTACAGGCAACACACAGGTGAGTGCACCAACACACAGGCAACACCAATATAGTCCAGCACAACACAGTGGATGTGGCCCTGCACAGCTGTAGGCATGCATGGTGGATGGTGTACAACATGCAAGGTGGAGCCACAGGCACATGGCCATGCACACAAAGACACAGGTGGCAATGGCACGCACACCAACACACACAAACACAGGCACAGACACACATGGTGAGGGAGAGGACATGGATCAGAAGCATGGCACGGTGCATAGGCACCAATGGTGTTGGCAGGCCCACATCCATGCCACACATTGCAGCAGCACAGTCCACACACACAGGGGGAATGAACAACAACATACATGCATGCCACCACATGTGTGCCATGACAGCACCACCCATGTGTCCGTGTGGCAACAGCAGCAGATGACATGCAGGGCAGCACACATGTTACTCCAACCATGCAGCTCCACAGTCACCACAGCCACATGGACGTCACACCATCGGTGAATGGCAGATGCCTGCTGCACTTTGGCTATGGGGGTGTGTCAGACACACCCTCAGGGATTGTTGTGCAGGACCACGACCAGGTCCATGCAAGGGTAGCAGGGTGCCAAGGCAGCCAAACAGGCCTGCCTCAGGGGTATCTGGGATGCTGACAAATGACCCTGGTGTACTTGATGCTGGTGTCACCAGCGGCCGGGACTGTGGGGTGGATAGTGGACTGCAGGGGGTCCTCTGTGCCTGGCCTGGCCCTGTGGCCACCACCAATGCAAACCCAGCTGCAGTGGTACCAGCCATGTGGTCCATTGATGCCAAAATGGCACCGGTCATGTAGTCCAATGCTGCAGTCGTGGTCTTCTGCATCTGGGTGAGCCTGTCCATGAGTCTGGCTTAGCCCTTGTCCTGATGCTCTGCCATCTGGTGCACCTCTGCCCGCAGTGCGCACACCTCACTGGCAAGCAACGCCTGGTTCTCCATGGATGCCCACAGTAACTGGGTGTCCTCTATCAGCCACTCAGCATCCTGGGCCTCCTGGTCCTTCCATTGAGCTGGGGGGAATGGCATGCCACTGTACAGCCTCCCTCTCAGGTGGACGCTGCACAGTGGTCCGTTCCAGGGGCACATTCCTCTCTGGCACACAGGTGGTGGGCACTGTGGCATGCTGTGCAACGGCAAGGGCATCCTGCTGCTACTGCCTGATTGTCTGCTCATCAGTGCCCTGCACCCTGGCCACATTCATGGCACCACCACCAACCACACTGGACACAGCCATGGAGCCACACACAGCTGCACCAGTGGGGGGTGGCTATGTAGCAACAGGAATAGTGCAGGGATATGCCTCTGCCTGTGGTTTAAGCAGAGGTGTGTTGAGCACCACCATCTCCACAAGGCTGTCCAGTACCAAGGTAATGTCATCATCGGCGTCCAACAACACCCCAAGCTGGGTCTCTGCACACAGCAAATCAAGGCTGTCATTGTGCAGGAACCCAGCCAGGGGCTCATCAGACCCTATGTCATGCTGGGTTGCATGGCCAACGAGGCTAAGATACAGCCTGTCATGGCTCTGGATGCCCATTGAGGTAGAGGGTCAGGCATCCATGGGTCCATCTGCACGGATGCGTGATGGGGCTGCAAAGCAAGACAAGAATGTTAGTAGTCCAGTTTGTGCTGATTCCCCCCCCAGACTGTACCATGCAGACCTATGTGTCCACATTCACACAGGCTACTGACAGTGGGCAATGCCTGTGTGAGACTTGCTCACCATGCAGTGAGGGGCTGCCACCAGTCTGAAACCCACCATCTGGAACATCCTCCACGGCAGTGCGGCTTATGGTGGATGCCACCAGCTCCTTGGTGGCCATCAGCATTGGTACGGCAGCAGGCCCACCACCGGTTGCGTGGTGGGATGCTCACATGGCCACCACCTTGTCCTTGATCCGCCACCTTCTACTTGCACTCCTGCAGTGTGCACTGGTGGCGGCTATGGGTATTGACATAGCATGCCACTGCATTCCGTCCCCTCCACACACTGCTGTGGCATGCCTGTGGCACCACTGAGGTCCATGTAGGTCTCAAAGAGTGCAGTGCTCTCTATGGCTGTAAAGTTGGGCCTGTGCTTGCATGCAGGCCCCTGGATCTCCTCTCCTTCTGCTGCCGACATTCTGCTACCTGTGGGAGTGAGCAGCAGTGTAGGTTAGTGTTAGCACAGCACGTTGCAGCTCTCAGTTGCAGTGTTGAAATAGACCTTGGTCCATCCATGTTGTCAGTCACTTACCTGTAAGGTTGCAATACCGGTCTGTACCCTGTGCTGTTCAGTGGCACTTATATGGCTCAACACATGCAAATTAGGCATTGCATAGTTGTAATGATATGCTAATGCTCCCCACTGCACCATGCATAGGCTCAGTAGGTGATTTGCATGTGGCAATTGAATATCGCAAACTTGTGCCTTGCACAATAGGGTTGCACCAGAGCAAGTCCATTGCACATTACACATGCATGAGCAGTGCCCATTGCATATTGCACATGTGCACACCAATGCACACAGTGCAATGCACGATCCAATAGTACAGGGCATGCTGTATTGGGCCACCATTGCGCATTCGGTCAGTGTCCCCATCGAGCACATGCACATAGTGCACAAGGTTGCGGCCTCTGACCCTCGGGCTGTCTCATGACCCTGTGCCCCCGAATAGCCCATGCACAGTGCACATGCCCATGCTTGCATAATTGCCATGCACTGTGCAGTTGACCGTGCATCCATGTGCTGCGTGATTGCAGCCCCATGCTCCCTATTGTGCATCCTGCATGTGTGGCTGGCAGGTGCGCTGTTCCACAGCCAATGTCCTGCATTACCCAGCTACCAGACATGGCACAGGGAAGGAGCAGGTGTGCCCTGAATTGGATGGAGGTTGAGCTGGTCAACCTTGTGCCCCTGGTGCAGCCCCTTGAGGGCCAGCTGTTTGGGCAGGTGCCACTGCAGCATGCCAGTGGGGATGTGTGGCAGTGGGTTGCATCTGGCATGGAGCAGAGCACTGAGGTCAGGCACTCAGTGGAGTAGTGCAGGCACCGCTATGGGGACCTGTGGCAGAGGTCACCAAACAGGCTGCGGTGTCTGCAGGCCCGTGTCCTATGTGGCACGGTGCCACAGCCAGGTGGGTGTGCTACTGTTGTTCCTCTGCCCGTGTGCAGTTTTATGGTACTGGAAGTGCTACGTGGCATGTCCACAGTGGGGTACTTCATTGGCCTGGGGAGGGTCATGCAGCATGCATGGCAGCTGCACATGTGGCTGGCCTGCTGGCATGTGTGTCTCTAGGCTGACTGGGACATGCCCTGTGCACAGCGGGCTGTGTGTGTTGGGGGGGTCTCCACAGGTGTGACTGTGTACTGATGTTCACCTCTCTTCATTCCCAACCACAGGGCTGGAGGACCATAGGAGGGCTAGGGTAGCAGTGGAGGGGGCCAGGGCGGTGCAACCACCACCACCACCACCAGGGCAGCAGGCGACAATGGCTGCTGGGTGCAGGGAAGGTAAGCTTTGTCACCATCCTTCTCAGTGTCACTGTGGACTAGTGGTGGGGTTGGGCATGGCCATGGCTGCCTCTGCCAAGTACCTGGACAACCGTGTGTGCCTTGCAGTCCATTGTGCGTCCCACTGTGTGCCATCCCATGGCCACCTTGTACTGGCTGTTGGTAGGGTGGGTGTGTGCACGGCCTTAACTGGTTGTGCTGTGGTGCTGCTGCTGCTGTGTGCCATGTGCCCTTACAGTGTGGGATGCTGGACACTGCACTACATCATCTGCCTCTGTGCACCACTGTGGTGTGCCATGTCAATGGCTGGCATGGACTACCATGCAGGGGCCAGTCCTGTCACTCCATGGGTGTGTGCCACCACTGTCCATTGTGCACAGTGTGGGCTGGTATCCTTGGGGCTTTGCACTGATGGGCTGTCTTGTCCCTTCTCCTAGGTGTGCTGCCTGGCTGCCAGAGGAGGGGCTGTAGGGCTCGTGATGGGACACATTGCCAGGTACTGCCCATTCTGCAGTGGATGCTGGTGATGGTGCGGTCCATCCACCGGATGATGGCGGCACTGAGGGCGGATCTGCTGCACAGAGGGACCACCAGTCATGGATGGCATCAGCTGCTCTTGTACATAGCCCCCTTTCTCTTTCCATCCCTGTTCCCCTGCAGTCCTCTGTCACCTTGTACAGTTCCAGTCCCATTACCCCTCCTACCACTTTCTTCCCCTGTCTCTGATGTTGGTTTTGTATTTCATTGCTATTTTATATAAAGCTTTATTTGTGTACATGCCTGTGTCCATGTCTGCTTTGCAGGTGGCGTGTGGAGCCATGCTGCATTGGTTGGGGGTTTGTCCACACTGTTGGGGGTTTGCTGCTGTTCACTGCTGTGGCCAGTGGTGTTTCACATTATGGTGTGGTGTGTGTGTTGTGTGTTACCAGGGTCGCCACTTGGGCCGTGGTCAGGGCTGTGCGGATTGGCCCATGGGACTGGTTGCCGTACCGGGTATGTTGGCATGCAGGGGTGTGGCCATCTGCAACTGCCCTTGCCTTCATGGTCACATGTGTTCTGGCCTCCTTCATGGGTCCCAGCACATGCATTGGCTGGCATTGGTGCCACCTGTGGGTGTGTGTGGCATGTGTGTGTTTGTGTCCAGGGCTAGCGGTGGTCCACCAACTGTGGTGTGGCAGTGTCCACGGCATGTTGGCTGGTGGCTAGGGGGGCATGGCTGTGGGCCTGTGTTGCATTTCATCCTCCCCTGCTGGCCAGCACACCATTGTGCTCCAGGGTGCTGTTCTGGTGCATGCCTCTGTCGGCCACCCGTGGACCGGCTCTGGTTGTTGCATTGCTTTTCACCTCTATTGGTGACTGTGCCACATCCCATGCTGCCTGTTGTTCCCTCCTGCCCTGTGTCAGTGTGTGCATTGGCGTGCCCTTCTGGTGGGGGGCCTGTGCCATTGCTTCTGTGTTTCCTGTGATGTGTCCCTATACATCTTGCATTTGCTCAGTTCTCTGTGTTTGTGCGCAGGTGTGCTCCGTGCATCCACGGTTGCACCAGTGCATCCCTGGTTGCATCATGGTGCATCCTTGCCATATTCAGATGGATTACGCATCCACATTTGCGGTGGTGCAAGTTCTAAATATGGCTCCTGTTGTGCCATGGTGCAACTGACTTGCACTGCACCAGACTTGCGCTGGCCTTTGGTGCATTTCTGAATATCTGGCCCTCTGTGTTTTGGGAAAACTAATATATACAACTATATTAGATAATACCACATGAAAAGCATAATAAAGTGCTGTATGTGTATTTTGTAGTCTGATTATTCAAAGGTGGTAAACTGGGTAAGAAATTTGTTAAGGGACAGGTGATGGAGTGTGGTTTGTAAATGGTGTTCACTCACAGGAAGGGAGATTGACCAGCACAGGGCCTCAGGGATCATTGCTGGGACCTTGATTAATGTCTTCATAAGTGACATTGCAGAGAAGCTGGATGGGAAACTCTGCCTCTTTGTGGATGACACCAAACTCTGCAATAGGATGAACACTCTTGGGGGGGAGGTTGTGAAAAGGATGATCAGCAACCTGAGAAAATTTGAGGAGTGGTCAAGGGTATGGCAGCTTGGTTTCAAGTGATAAAAAGTGCAAAATAATGCATGTGTGGCACAAAATCCCAGGGATGGAGTGCAAAATGAAGGGGTGGTACTGATGACCAGCAGGTAGGAATGAGATCTGGGGGTGATCGTATTGGATGATCTAAAGGTGACCGGACAGTGCAACAAGGCAGTTGGGAGGGCAAGTGGAATGCTGGGGTGCATAGGGAGGGGTATCAACAGCAAAAAGAGGGCGGTGGTGTTGCATCTGTATAGATCGCTGGTAAGACTCCACCTAGAGTACTGTGTCCAGTTCTGGAGCCCACATCTCAGAAAGGACATTGACAGAGTGGAAATGGTCCAGAGTAGGGCAACTAAAATGGTACAGGGACTGCCTCAGAAGTGCTATGAGGTGAGATTAAAGGAGCTAAATATGTACACCCTGGAAGAGAGGAGAGAGTAGAGTGGATATGATAGAGGCTTTTAAATACCTCACGGGGTAAACAAGGTACAAGAGAGGAACATGTTTCAGAAAAAAAGATGCTCAAGAACAAGGCGGCATGAGAAAAGGCTAGAGGGGAGTAGATTCAGGACAGATGTGAGGAAGTACTTCTTCTCAGAAAGAGTGATGGATTCCTGGAACAGTTGTCCAGTGAAGGTGGTGGGGGTGAAAACAGTGATGGGGTTCAAAAATGCATGTGATGGGAATAAGGGAATCTTAGGGAAAGGGGAGGGGTGCTTAACGGGAAGGAGATCAAGTAGAATCTGTGGTGATGCCATAGGCAGGGAAAATGGGCAGACTAGGTTGGCCAAGCAGTCCTTACCTGATGGCAAATTCTATGTTTCTATCGTTCTAATTGAAAGTGCACTGGAATGCCAAAGAGAATAGTACCCTTCCCAGTCCAGGTATGTATAGCATGTTGTAAAAACCATTTGAATCTGGGTGGCGGACACTTGGAATGCGCTGCCAGAAGAGGTCATCTCAATGGAGACAGTGGGCAGCTTTAAGAGAGGCTGGGATAGGCATATGGGGAAGGTAAGGATCATGGGTAGGAAGGATGGGAGGAGTGGGGAGGGAGGGCAGGGACATTACCTCTAGCTGTGGGCCCTCCAATACAAGCAGGCTTGATAGACCAACTAGCCTTCTTCTGCTGGCTTCTTCATATGTTTGTATGTATATACAGTACCTGTATACAAAAGTATAATTTAATTATTTATGAGCCTAGCAAGGCTCCTTATTGGCTACTGGATTGGTTATTAATGTCTTAGAAATGGCCTATCCTGCTGCCAAATGACACTGTGTGGCATGCATGGCTCGTGACACACAACAAAAATCCTAAGTGAATAAAAAACTGGCAAAACAAAAGTTGTTGTTACGATTAGACTTATAATCACAATAACAATCTTGAAGCCAGTCATTTCCTTGGATTAGTGACTGGCTAGAGGGAAGCAGCCTGAGGCAGCCTGAGGCACAGTCACATGCCACCCATCCCCCCCCAAACCAGTCATTACTCCCTCGAAAATGACCAGCTTCTCAGTCATTATTGGTTAAATATCAATGAACTATACCATTAAGAATCAGGAATTATATATTAAAGTTTTTTTTAATGATCTGTACTTTAGAACCTGTGCCCAGAAGAAGCCCCTTGCTGGGTGAAATGTCAGTGGTGCTAGCAGGTATGGTTGTGTTAGTTGAGTCCACTTTCCAGTCTTGTGACTGTAGTAGACTTTCTGTGAGAACAGAATTCCTTGCTGTCCTTTCAGGTCAAGAGGCCAGGAGGGTCTACATTGAGTACTGACACTTGTGGGATCCATCAGGTCCAAATTTCAGGTCAAGTTTAAGGCCTGACGTATTTGTATTGAGCAGCTGATTTCTCACCTATGCTTTACATCTGCCATCAAGAACCAACCATGTTGTTTCTTTTTGGCATCTTTGTTAACTTAATGTTATGTAGCTTTGTTTACTATACCTTATTGTAATACTGCCTATGCCTGCTCTGACGGTATCTGTAACCTATATTATAAGTCACTGGTCACAGTTTTGAGAATTGGAATGAACACATTAAACAAAGCATAAACACTTCTTAACAGCCTCATTCTAAAACCAATGTGCAATGAAATTCTGTTTGGAAAATAATGTTTAAAAATCATTAAGATGAACCTGCCTGATAGCACAGAGGTACTGTCAATATGATGGTGACTGTTTCAGGAACAAACTTGGGTCACTTTGGGGCCAGCTAGGCAAGGGAGGATTGGGAGTTTTACCAAATTTCTAATATGAGATTTTTCAGAATTTAAATGGCAAAACAGCCTGCTGGGGTTGGGGGTTGGGACTGGGCAAAGCTATTAAGTAAAAAGGAATTTACTAGATCTTACTGTTTAAACATTACAGGCCAGATATTCAAAACTTTGCCCCGGGGCTAAATTAGCACTGCCCGGTGGGCAAACTTAGCCCAGAGCAAAAAGCAAGCAATATTCATAAGGAATAGCCTGGTGCAAAACCAGCTGAATATAGCAAGATAGCAAGCGAAGGACAGCAGGCAAACAGGGCAAGGAGTGCAGGGCAAAAATAATCTGGGAATAAGACAGCACTGAATATAGCAACAGGGAAGTGCACACTGCAACTGCAGCTCATTAGACTCCGGAGCAAGCCAGTGTTGCAAGTGGAGAACATTATGTGTGATTGCACAGAAAAGTCTCACATCTACTGCAAACAACAATGTAAGCCACACACTGCAGAACTGTGCTATGCTGAAGTGTTGTTTGCCCAGGGCTAACCCGATAGCACAGTGCTAACACAACAGCCCAGTGCCAACTGGTTAGCAAACAGGAGCTATATTCAAAGCTCCCATGCCAATGAGCCTACTTAGCTAATCTGTGGGCAAACAGGCATATTTGCATTTCATTATGTGCTGCTCAGCATACATTACCATGCAGCTTGTCCGGTGCTACTGCATGGAGCACACAGCTCCACCTTTTGGTCAGAATAGCAGTATGGGCTGGACGCTGCAGGAAAAGGCATGCCCACAGCATCCCCTGTTGTATGCATGAACGCTACTGAAATGATTGAGCACGCTCATTCATTTCAGTAGTGTTCATGCATACCACAGACGGTGACCAGCCGTGGTGGTGAGAGGAGGGCTGAGCCAGTCGCAGGCTCCTTCCCAGGATGTATTCGGGATTAAAGGAAGCTGTCACTGCCGGGTTGGGGGACCACTAGACCACCAGGTTATGCAGTGCTGTGGGTCGGGAATCATGCGGGGAGGGGCCTCCAGATCACCAGGGAATTTTGCATATTTCCTTTACTACTGGGTGTCTGAGATCATGATGGGGAGGTAAGAGAACCACTAAACCACCAGTGAAACATATTTATTTTCCATGCTACCGGGGATCTTGGATCACGATGGGGGAGTGATGGACACTGCTGCATTACCGCCAGCTTTTTGTTGGTGGTAATTGGTGCCGTGCTGCAGGGTATGCTAATGCCTATAGCACAGCACTGTCCATTTGAATATGCCATGTAGCTGAAATTCCTGGCCAGTTCCCTAACCCCCAACCCTGCATACATTTACTTTTAGAGTCGGCGCTACCACACAGCACCGATGCTATTAGGGCTTCTGAATATTGCAGCCTGGCGCTAGTCCAGAGCTATTCTAGTGCTACAGTTTTGTGCCAGGTGCAAAGGTTTGAATATCTGGCCCAAAGGATCTTGACTGGGTTTCAGGTTTTTTAATACTTGCAAATTACAGTGTCCTGCACTACTTTGAAAGCTGAACATTATACACAATATGATCATTTATTAATATGTACAGATAAATCAATGACCACAACACATATCTAGTGATCATATGTAACACATTCAAACATTGGGAGGTTTTAGTCTGTACATCTATAGGAACTAGATAATTGGACCTCATTGTAGAAAAAGTATTGTAAAAAGTTTTTTTTTAAATGAGAATAAGTGATCTCAAGTTTAACTTCTACAGTAACATTGTAATTAACTGATCATGTACAGTTTTTTTACAAAATGAACCAGGTAACATAGAAACATAGATACTGATAGCAGATAAGGACTGCTTGGCCCATCTAGTCTGCCCATTTCCCCCACCTACTGTAACACTGCAGACCCTACTTGATCTTTGGAGGAGGAGGAGTGGCCCTGTATGTTAATGAAAATATCAAAGCTACAGAAATTCAGAATACACATAAGGAGCCAGAAGAACTGTGGGTCACCCTGGAAACAGGAAATGGGACAGCCATAAGAACTGGGGTTGTCTACAGGCCCCAGACCAGAGGAGGACATAGACACAGTACTCTTAGAAGATATACAAAACATGACAGCTAAAGGGAGGTTCTGATAATGGGAGACTTCAACATGCCGGATACAGATTGGTCAATACCAGCAGGAACATCTGCCAGAACTAGACTCATAGTGGATTCCTGCAGGGGAGGGCCTCAAACAACTGGTACAGCAACCCACAAGAGACAGGGCTATCCTAGATCTAGTACTGACTAACAAAGAAGGGATCACAGATCTCCAGGTAGAAGGTCACCTGGGGGCCAGTGACCATCACATGGTATGGTTCAATTTGGCTACTACATCTAAATCATCCCATTCCAAGGCAAAATATTGGACTTCAGGAGCTGACTTTGATAAGATGGCCAACAGAGTTAAGCTAGCCCTGGCAAAAAAAACACAGGTGGAGGGGTACAGGCAAAGTGGGCAAGCATTAAGGATGCAATACTTGAAGCAACATCCCATTGTGTCAGACAGAAAAGGAAGTGCAAAAGAAGAAGGAAACCACTTTGGTTCTCAAATACAGTAGCAGAAAAGGTCAGAGCCAAAAGGCTGGCCTTCAGGAAATATAAAGGAACACAGCGGGATGAAGATAGGGAGGCATACCAAACTGCCCTAAGGGAAGCAGGTAAGGCGGTAAGGCAGGCAAAGTCTCAAACTGAGGAAACACTAGCACGAACAGTAAAAGAAGGTAACAAGACTTTCTATAGATACATTAGTGAAAGGAGAAAGTCCAGAGGGGGTATTGCTAAGCTTAATGGAGAAAAAGGAGCATGTGAGGAGGAGGACCCTGTAAAGGCATATATCCTAAATAGATACTTTTGCGAGTATTTACTGAAGAGAAGGTAGGGCAGGGCCCACAGCTCAGCACATCATGGACACAGGGGAGGAGGTGAGCACTGCCCTTCACAAAGAAAGGGGTCCTACAAGAGCTTGCTAAGCTCAAGGTGGATAAGGCAATGGGACCTGATGGCATACATCCCAGGGTACTTAAGGAGCTAAAGGAGGAACTAGCAGAGCCATTAGCAGAATTGTTTAGTGAGTCTCTGAGCACAGGAGAGGTCCCAGAAGACTGGAGAAGGGCTCATGTGATCCCGCTCCACAAGAGTGGTAGCAGGGAGGAGGCGGGGAACTACAGACTGGTCAGTCTTACCTCAGTAGTGGGCAAGATTATGGAGGCACTCCTTAAGGAAAAGATAGTGCAACACCTGGAATCCATAGGGGCACAGGATCCAAGACAGCATGGGTTTACAAAAGGAAGGTCCTGTCAAACTAATCTCAAAGATTTCTTTGACTGGGTAACCAGAGTGGTGAACCAAGGGGGAGCAGTTGATGTCGCCTACCTTGACTTCAGCAAAGCTTTTGACACTGTTCCACATAGAAGATTGATAAATAATCTGGGTAGGCTCGGGTGGGTCAGAAGTTGGTCAACTGGGTGGCAAACTGGTTGACGGACAGGAAACAGAGAGTGGTGGTAAATGGTATACAGTCAGAAGAGATGCAAGTCACAAGTAGGGTACCTCAGGGATCAGTCCTGGGGCCAGTCCTCTTCAACATCTTCATTAGTGACCTTGCAGATGGACTAGAGGGTAAGGCTTGTCTGTTTGCAGATGACACCAAGATCTGCAACAGAGTAGATGATCCAGATGGGGTGGGCAGAATGAGAAGAGATCTGGATAAACTAGCAGAATGGTCAGAAGAGTGGCAACTGGGATTTAATGCAAAGAAGTGCAAAATCATGCACATAGGGAAGAGAAGCCCTGAAGCCACCTATAGGCTGGGAGGGGAGTTGCTAGCAGTCACAAAGGAAGAAAGAGACTTGGGCATCATCATCACTGATGACCTAAAATCATCCAAGCAGACCTCTAAAGCAGTAGGTAAGGCTAGGGGGGTGTTAGTGTGTATTAGTAGGGTATCACAAGTCGTAAGAGGGAGGTAATAATCCTCTGTACAAGACACTGGTTAGGCCCCATCTGGAGTACTGTGTGCAGTATTGGAGGCCACACCTTCACAGGACATTAACCAAGTGAGGCAGTCCAGAGAAAGGCAACCAAAATGGTGCAGGGACTGCATCAGAAGACATATGAGGACAGATTAACGGAGCTCAATATGTATACCCTTGAGCAAAGGAGGGAGAGAGGTGATATGATCGAGGCATTCAAACACCTTAAGGGCATAAACAAGGTGAAAGAGTCTAACATGTTTAAATGTGAAAAATAGCAGCACAAGAGGACACAGCATGAGATTGGGGAGGCCGATTAAGGGGAATGTGAGGAAATTCTTTTTCACAGAAAGGGTGGTGGATGCATGGAATGCTTACCTCAAGAAATGGTGGCTATGAATACAGTGCAGGGCTTCAAACAGGCATGGGATAGGCATAAGGGAGCAATACAAATGACTGTGAATAGATAGGCCACTGACAGAGCAAAGGCCGATGGCACATTTATAAGGTAGAAAAAGAAATGGGCAGACTGGATGGGCCTTGCGGTCCTTATCTGCCGTCAACTTCTATGTTTCTGTGTTTCTATGTTTCACTACCTTTAAGGTTCCCTTATGCCTATCTGATGCATTCTTGAAATCCCTTACTGTGTTTACCCCCACCACCTCCTCTGGGAGGCTATTTCAGGCATCCACCACTCTTTCAGTGAAGAAGTACTTCCCCACATCTCCTGAGTCCCCCCCCCCCGCCTCATAGCATGACACATTGTTCTTGAGCATCTTTTTTCCTAAAGAATGCTTCCCTCTTGAACATTATTTATACCGATGAGGTATTTGAATGTTTCTATCATATCCCCCCCCTCCCTCAATTCCTCCAGGGTGTACATAATGAGGTCCTTCAGTCTCTCCTCAGATGACATTTGATGCAGACCCCTCACTATTTTAGTTGTCCTCCTCTGGACTACTCTACCCTGTTGCTGTCCTTCCTGAGATGTCTCTAGAACTGGACACAGTACTCTAGGTGAGGTCTTACCAGTGATCCATACAGCGGTAACACCACCTCTCTCTCTTCCTACTGGTGATACCCCTCCCTATGCACCCTAGCATCCCACTAGCTCTCCTCACTGCCTCGTCACACTGTCTGGCTACATTTACATCATCAGATATAATTAGCCCCAGGTCCTTTTCCTGTTTGATGGTGGTTGATACCACCCCCACCCATTGTGTACTCCACCTCTGGGTTTCTGTGCCCCAAGTGCATGATTGTGCACTTCTTTGCATTCAGACTTAGCTGCCACACACCCTTGATCACTCCTCTAGCTTTCTTAGGTCTCTATTCATCCTCCCCCAGAGTGTCTACCCTATTGCAGAGTTTAGTGTCATTTGCAAAGAGACATACATTCTCTTCTGGCCACTCTGCAATGTTACTAATAAAGACATTAAAGAGGACCAGACCCAGTACTGATCCCTGTGGCACCCCACAGGTCATCCTGCCTTCCTCGGAGTGAACTCTGTTTACCACTTCCCTCTGTCTCCTGTTCCCCACCCACATTTTGAACCAGTTTACTACCTTTGGACCCACTCTTAGGCTTCCTAGCTTGTTACAAGTCTCCTATGTGGAACGGTGTTGAAGGCCTCGCTGAAATCTAGGTAGGCCACATCCACTGCTCCACCCTGCTCTCATTCCCTTGTCACCCAGTCAAAGAAATCTATCAGATTTGTTTGACATGATCTCCCCCTAGTGAGTCCATGCTTCCTCAGATCTTGAAGGCCACTGGATATTGCAAAATCCTCTCCTTAAGTAGTGATACATTTAATTTCCCCACTGCTGAAGTCAGGCTGACCGAACTTTACTTGCCAGCCTCCTATTTACTCCCACTTTTGTGAAGTGGGACTACATCTGCCCTCCTCCAGTCCTCCGGAACCATTCCGGTCCCCAGTGAGTGGTTGAACAGGGCTGTCAGAGGTGCAGCCAGCTCTTCCCTCAGCTCCCTTAGTATCTTAGGTACTGGACACACTACAGAACTGTTTTTGAGAACCGTTTTTAAAACCAGTTTAACTAAACCATTTTGGTACAGCCACACTACTCATTAGCCATTTTTAATAATGGCTTAGTGTAGCCACACTGCTAGTGTTAAACCTGTTCTCCTTGCTTGCCTGGACACACTGCAGTTAGAACTGTTTTAGTTAAACCATTACAGCTTTAAATGTTTTTACTCCTAGCCAGGCCTGTGAGTAAAACCATGATAGCTCCAAAACATTTTTAAAAATGGTTTTAAGACTAGGTATTTAGCAGGGTTCAAAAACAATTTTGTTAAAACATTTTAAAGGGCTTGTAGTCTGTCTGCAAACAGTACTAGGGAGATTTAAAATGTTTTAAGGCACTTAAACAATTCTAAGTTCCCCAGTGTGTCCAGGGCCTAAGTGTAACCCCTAGGTGGCACTATTCCTGGAGTTACTACCCTTGCCTTGCCTGGCCAGACCAAGGTTAAGGGGCCTGATTTCCCCAGAATTACTTTCAACCGGTTCTTTCCTTTATATTACTATGACACAGTGCCTCCACTCAGAGTTTGACTTTTAAGTGGGCTAGTTTTCACCTGGTACAGCCCCCTGGGATGTCATACCACCCACTATAACCATTTGCCACCCCAACACAATACCCAATAAACGTTTTCCCACAATTCAGTTATTTTACTATTTAATGACTTTCACTAATAATGTGCTCATGAGGCAGGATCTGCAAATAACAAATATGTTTATTTACAGGGGGACAGGGTTTAGGAATGGGTGAAAAGAGGAGCAGAGACTATGTGGTACTATTATTATTTACAATATTTGCATTAGTTTAGGTTTGGTTCGGTGCTGGTGAAAACCCCCCAGCTGGGTAAGTACCCATTATTAAATTAGAAGAAGCAATCGCATATTTAGCCAACCTAGATGACCAGGGCCCTGGCTACCTAACTAAGACTGCATAGAATCAGATGGAATACAATATTGCTTTACCCATAACTGGAACCAGTTACCAAAATTTAGTATGAGACCCCACAGTCCCACACATTTAAACCTGGGTACCCAGTACTTTACAGCTCTTGCATATTGCCAGCCTGGAAGATGTTGCAGCTGATTGTTTGCTGGATTGATTAGCAAAAATTGCAATTAGATTTCCCAACATTAGATATTTGAACTATTTATGGTCTGTCTGGAATATGCAGGGTTTACGCTGCATGTTGCAGTTGAAAACACTGGTAGGTGTCACTAGTCCGTTACACTGGGTTGAACCCGATTGAAATTCTAAACATTCATCATATTTATAGAAAATGTAGCACCTTCAACCAGGGGCCAGGATGGGCCGCCCTGGTCCTTTTGCACATCAACACAGTCATCTTCAAGGTAAAATAATCAAATCCAATAGACTTGAGATCTCAGTCCCATTTGTGGTATATTGCTGTAGATTGCAGCTCCACTGGCATATTGACCACAATGGTAAATACTGGACCTCCCAGGCAAAGTCAGGATTCTGAGTGCTCCACTTTCAGTCCTGTAGGCTCCGAGCAAATAGTCACATATCAGCACATTTATACAATTAAATGGACTCACATGGGTCCCTTAGAGCAGTTGGGTCCACCTGCTTTGGGCTAAGGTTAGGTGCAGCAGATGCAAGGTGCAGATCGAATGAACAGTCTCTAACAGCAATAATCTCTAACAGATCCACCTGCGCTGGGGTGAGCTTAGGCACAGCAGGAAGCAGAGTGCAGACCACACAACAGTATAAATCAGCACAGTCACTAAGGGCATTGGCAGCCCCAATAAGCAAATTCCTTTCTTTCTTGCACAGGGGGTTACAAGAGTACTCACTCAGGCCTCTCACGGTAGGATCTCCACAATGAAGGCTCCTGATGCATTCAGTTCTCTCACAGCTGAGGCAGGATCCGCTCTCTCAAAGCTGACTTGATGTTGAGTTGCAGGTCCACATCCTTCCCCAACATGGAAGGGAGGGCTAGCACCTGGAGGACATTCTGGCAGCCTCCAGGCTAGCAGGTTTTACATAAAACTTAATTGCTATAACTTTACTGCAAAGAAGTCACTAACCCCTCCTGGATGGAGGGGCTTACATTGGATCACCAGACCCAGTGGCATGGCTGGGAGCCTTAGACCCCACCCCTGTGTAGGGCTCCCGCTCGAATCTGAAATCTGCTGGAAAACACAGTCTTTCATGGGGTTCCTCTGACTCCTCTGAGACTCCTTATTGGCTGAAGCTATTGGATGCTTGGCCTCCGATTGATTGGAGGGTCTGTCAATCAAGAAAATGAATTATGCATGAACGTCACTCGGTGCACAGTTGGTTTACTGTTTGGGTGCCTGAAATTAGGTCCCTGCAGTCCCTCATGAGCACTGGGTAGTTTCCTATGAGCTTTGGCTAATGTCCCACAAGTCCTGGCTTGGAAATTCTAGCTTTCCAATTGGCTGGGGCTGCTTGTAATGGCCGCCGAATGCACAGTCCCTTAAGCAGAATTTATACAGTCCCAAATAAAGTCCTGGTGTAGCCAGAATAATTATTGTATTTGCCCAAATGCCCTACAGTTCAGTAGCCACCAGTGTATCATTGTAATCACTGCCCAGATTTAATTATTTCCTCAGTCCATTTGCCTGTCGCTGCTGCCCCACCAATTGCAGGAGGCAGGCTGTCTCTCTGAGTCCCAAATTGATACTACTGCAGAAAAGAGTAAAGCATTTACTTATTTAAATACTTTCCTTTAAACACACTTTGTTGTCATGTAAGCATTTGGTCCCAAACACATACAGCAGTTGTATTATTTATTTAAACATCTATTTTCTCCCCTGTCGGCTATTGCCAAAAATCCAGCTTCCCTGAGGGCAGAAGCCCCCCTCATGAATATTCAGCAATCGGGACTCTGAGCTCATTAATATTTATTTCTTTTATTAGTCTTTGGTAACCGATTAAGGCCCACTATGCACAAGTGCCTGTTTTCAGGGGCAACCTGGGAGCACTGGGCAGTTAAGTGACTTGCTCAGAGTCATACAGTATTCAAGTGGAGGTTGTGAGAATCAAACCAGAGTCTGGTCTGCTGAATATACCAAGCTCTTTCACAGCTTGTTACTCTAAACTATAGGCTATACTGCCAGCCCCGATCATTACTGCCTCATTAATTTTTTTATTTTCTGTGGGAAATGGACTCTCAGGGTTCTCCTTGGGGTCACCAGGTCACACTTATCACATGGGGACACCGGGACCAACAAAACACTCTCCTGCATGACCACAAGGTAAGTGGACAGGAGATCAAAGGTGCTGCATGCTTTGAGTGGGTACTCATGGCTGGAGACTTGAGCCCAGCAGGGCTGAAAATACACCGGGGCAAGTTCTGGGGCACCAAGGGACACAAAAGGCCTCAGGCCAGAAGCGGGGAATGAAAAAAAAAAAACAGCAGGCATTTCTGGAGGTGTCTGAGAGGAGAGCAAGAAACAGGAGCTACAGGCTGCAGGTAAGTCCCCTATTTGGTTGGGGGAATACACTAGGATGCACCCCATCTGGTTCTATTGCCCTGTCCTCTTTCAGATTTGTGAGTTCCTTCATGACCCTCTTCTCTATAAATGGACTGGTATCTACCTTCCTTCCTTCGATGCTCCTGGCCCTTATCTGTGGTCCTTTGTCTTCCACTGCTTCAGTAAACATAGAACAAAAGTATTTGTTCAAGATGTCTGCTTTCTCCTGGTCTCCCTCCATGCACTCCCCTCCTTACCTCCTAAGTCTTACTATCCCTCCCCTGATCTTTCTGTTTTCACTTACATACCTGAAAAATACCTTGTCCCCTTTCTGTACTGCCTGGACTATTTTCTCCTCTGTTTGCACCTTTGTGCTCCTAATTGCTTTTTCTGCCTCCCTCTTTTCTTCTATTACACCTCTCTGTACGCCTTGCTCTGTGTCTCCTTATACCTCCTGAATGCTAATGTTTTTGTCCTTATCATCCCAGCCACCTCTTTTGAGAACCAAAGTGGTCTCTTTTTCTTCCTCCTTTTGCTTACTTGTCTGATCCAGAGGGAATCTGCTGTGACCTGCCTGTGTGCCGCTTAACGCCCAGTCCTACAGCCCTCCTACTTTCAATGGTACCCCAGCTAGGCTCTTTCTCCCCTGCCACCTTGGTGATGCACTTTACTAGTGGTTAAGTTATGTATTGTTTCTTATCAGCCTAGGGGAGGTCCTATACCCCCATGTTGCCCCTGGGCCTGTATGTACCCTACGATATTTGACCCACTGTGGTTGCAGAAATGTAATTCCTACGCTATGTTCTACTGCCTTAAAACCCCTTGTTGTTTTATCCCACTGTTGGAGCACGCTGCTCCCGGTTTGTACTGTGACTATGTATTTCTCTCATGTATACCTTGTAATTCTCCCGGGTCGCACCTGAAAATAGGCACTAGCTGTCTAGTGTGCTTACCCAGCTACCAAAAGCAATTAAATAAATAAATACATTTGCGCACTGTCCCTCTACTCCCTCCACTACCCCAACCCCCCCCACCAGGGTGTCCCTGAGGCATTTCCCATCTTTTTAAAATTGGCCTTCCTGTAATCTGGACCTTTGCCTTTGTGTGGTTTGATTCTGCCACAGTACTGTACTTATACTGAGCCACACCGTACTGTGATCACTGGTCCCCAGGGGGCCATCCACTGTGACGTCTGCAACACTGTTCCTGTTGGTGAGTACAAGGTCCAGTACTGCCTCCTCATTAGTTGTCTGTTTTACTAGTTGCCTGAAGAACTTCCCCTGCAGGGAGTCCAGGATGTCCCTGCTCCTAGCTGAAGCTGCAGCTGGGATGCTCCAATCTACATCTGGCAGATTGAAGTCCCCCATGAGAAGCACCTCTACCTTGTTTGCCATCTTTTGGATGGCTTCCACCAGAATCTTATCAAACTTCTCCTCCCTTTGCTGGAGGTCGGTAGATCATACCAGTGTAAACAGAGTCTCCTTTCCCTTTTTCTAGGGTGACTCATAGTACCTCCACCCTTCCCTAATTTCCCTGTATCTCAGTAGCTTTTATGCTATTTGCCACATAAAGAGCCACTCCTCCCACTTTCTCTCCTACTCTGTCCTTTCTGAAAAGAATGTAGCCTAATATGGCTATATCCCATTCATGACTGTCAGTGCACAATGACTCGGTAATGGCAACAATGTCCAGGTTAGCATCTGCCGTGATGGCCTCAAGGTCTGGGATTTTGTTTCCCAGACTTTTAGCATTTGCACACATGGCCATCCAGAATCTGCTACCATCCTGTTTGTCAACATTCTCTGTCCCTTTTGGCCTTCTCTCCTTATTGCCACTTCTCTCATTCCTATCTTTCTTCATTTCTACCATTTTGTTTCTTCTGTTGTTTGGTACCCTTGGGGATTTCTCTCCCTTAGGATTCTCCCTGCTACCTACTTCAGTTTGAGGGAGAACAGTTTATGTTGCCCTGTTTCCTTCCACCATCCATCTCAGCTAGTTTAAATGCCCACCAGTGTAAGATTTAAACTGTTCTTTGAGGACTGTGGTTCCCCTCCCAGATGGATGCAGGCCATCTCCACTGTACAGACCCCTATCCCTCTGGGTGGAACTCTAGTTCCAAATATACTGTAGCTAAACCCCCCCTCTCTGCACCATTCCTTCAACCATGTGTTGAACCTTCTGGTATGGAGTTCCCTATCCTTCCCCCTGCCATAGACAGGTAGCACCTCAGAAAAGGCCACTGAGCATGCTATCTGCCTAAGACCCCTTCCAATCTCCTTGGGCTCATACTGCACTCTCCTAATCTCATCCCTAGCCAGGTCATTTGGTCCCTAGGTGGACAATGAGATCCAGCTCTCCCTCCCATCCTGCTGCCCTAGCGATCCTCAGGATCCACTTCCCATCCCTCTGAGAAGTGGCACTGGGTGGGCACCTAACCTCCCTCTCCTCCTCCCTTTCCATACTCAAATCTATTCCCCTAAGAATACAGTTCCTCACCAGGGGTTGCTTCCTCCTCCTCTGGGGTCTTCTTCCACCCACCTCGGGGTCTCCATTAGGCAGTGAGAACACTCTTAAGCACTATGTATACTAAAAAAGTAATATGTTTATGACTGTACTACAAAAGTTTCCTTATAATGTTGTATAACTCCAAGTGCTGAATACATATCTGAAAACTACAGAATTGGTCAAGCAAATACTTCAGAACAATTTAGAACTAGGACTACATAGTGACATGTATTTTTGAGCAATTTCATGGATAACTATATGAATATAAAGATGCAGCTTTACCATACTGGTTTCTAAAAACAAATCTGTAGATATAGAAGTACTGTGCTGAATGACTGCCATGATTGAGGCTCATTTTAAAGAATGATAAACTTTAGGCATTTTTTGTAAAAAGAGAGGAATAAGCAAGATGTCATGCATCAGCAAGTTGACAGAATTCAATTATAATAAAAAAGGAACACATTTTTTCAGCAATCATGAATTAAAGAAGGAGAATCGGCATATTCCCAACAAGCATCATACCAACAACTAGATCTCTAAGGTACTTTTTTAAAGGTCACAAGCCATTTCAATCCCTGTCCAAAAGGCCAGTTTCAGTGAAGAGCTATTGATATTATAATCAGAACTCAAAGTGTAGTACTTCATGTGAGCAACCTAATAGGACTTTATTTCTCTGAAGTTTAAGAAACTGTAATTGTAGTAATCATTTAGAAAAAAAAATAACAAAGGGTTTGATGAAGTGCATGCATTTCCAGAATGTTCAGATACATGGTACTATACAGTACTTTAGAATGTGGCAGGAGATGGTTTTGGAATGCAGTGCTGGACATAAACTATGGAATGTGATGGTGGTGCACAATTTCAGAATTTTAGGGGAACATAGAATGTTGGAATGTGGCAGGGTTGCACAGTCTCAAAATGTGTTGGGAACCATCTCAAAGTGGAACAAGGACATACATCTTAGAATCTGGTGCCTGACGGGCAATTTTGGAATATAGTGGGGATGTACATTTTCAGCACATGACAGGACACACCATTTTATTCTGAAATCGCTTGTTCTAGCCGCATTCCAAAAATTGTGCAATGCATCCCCACCACATTCTGTAACTGTGCACTCCTGCCACATTCTCACATTGTGCATTCCTGCTAATTCCAAAAGTGCATGTCCCCACCACAATAAAATTGCTCAGTCCTGTCACATTACAAAGTTGTGTGTGAATGCAACATTTCAAATAGTGCCACCACTCCATTCAAAAATTGTGTCACCGTCACATTCTGAAATTTTACATCCTCACCACATTACAAAATTTTCTGTCACTGCTACATTCCAAAGTTGCATGTCTGTACCACATTCATAAACTGTGTGTCCCAGCAGCATTCCAAAATTGTGCATCCCTGATACTTTTTTATTTTTTATTTATTTATTAAATTCTTGGATTACAAATACCTTTGAGCAGAAACTGCTCGTTTACAAAGGTTCCACGTCAAAGGATGAGGGTCAACATACATACAGAGGTAGTAAAAGAATGCACAATAAACAACCAAAACAACTAAAAGAAAAAATAAAGATACTCAGTTATAACATACTTTGAGATAATATTCATATAACGAGCAGCTTGGGTAGGCAGCTGGCTGCGGTAACAGTAAGAGATAGAGGTCACCATAGGCAGTTAGTATTGCAGGCGTGCGACCGGGAGAGGAAGTTGGCAGGCTAATGGGCCATTTTCCGATGGTGGTGGAAAATGTCTTGTACCAGTGGAGATGTGAAGCAGGAAAGGAGTCACAAGGAAGGCCCAGTGCCAGAGGGAATGAGACTGGGAAAGAGGGGGCTGTGAGACATGAGTGAGCTGGGAGGTGTTTAGAGAGATCTCTGTTCAGAGAAGCAGTCACATTGAGTGGTAGAGGTGAGGTAAAGTTTGAGATTCCTTTTTGAAGCGTCCAAGTGTAGTAGAGGAAAATGCTTCTTTATTGAGGGACTTGAACCATTGAGTGGCTCTATAGATAAAGGACCGCTGACCCATGGAGGTACGACACCTGGGAACCTGAAAGGTTAGAGATTGGGCACCACGTGTTTGTTGAGTGCCACTGTAGATAGTAAGGAGTGAGCTAACATCAGGTGGCATGAGACCAAGGAGAATCTTTTTGGTAAGTAAGCAGGTCTGGTATTGTATTCTGCTGCGTAGGGGTAGCCAGCTGGCCTGTGCATAGATGTCACAGGTGTGAGTTTGTTGGGCTGCACCCATCAGTAGTCTACTGGCTTTGTTGAGAGCAACTGAGATCCTGTGGAGGGCACTTGTTGAGGCAGAGCCATAGATGGCAAGGCCGTAGTCAATGATAGAGGTGACAGAGCTGTAGATGGCTAGTTTAAGGGCATCCGCAGGCATACATTGCTTGTGTTTGTGAAGTAGTCCAATCCGTATATTAGCGGTCTTGGCAACAGTGTCAATATGCCGAGTGTAGGAGAGGGTACTATCCAGGGTAATACCAAGGTACTTGAACTCCTTGACATGTTCGAGTGGGTTCCTAGTGTGGTTCTTGATGGTGAGGGACAGAGAGTTGTGCCTGCTCTGTCGGTTACAGAAGGACATGGCTTTAGTCTTGCTGTGGTTCAGGACAAGTTTATGAGAATTGAACCAGTCTTTGATGTTCTTGAAGTCGAGCTGCAGCTGGGATTCAAGGACTGTAATGTCATGGTGGCTGGAAAACAGGACTGCATCATCTGCATATAGTATTATTTTTTGGTGGCAGGCACTGGGGAGATTGTTGATGAAGAGGGAGAAGAGTAGAGGGCCCAGAATAGACCCTTGGGGGACTCTGGAGTGGACCGGTTTCTCATCCGAAGAGATCCCTGCAATCCTTACACATTGCATCCGATTATCAAGGTAGCTGGTGAACCATGGAAGGGCATCGCTGGAGATCCCAATGGAGGACAGTTGCTTGAGCAGTAGGGGGTGGTTAACTGTGTCGAATGCCTTGGTAAGGTCTATAAATACTGCCCCTCCACAATTCCCTTTGTCAAGCGTGGCATGGATGAAAGTTGTAAATTCTAGTAGTGCAGTGGCGGTGCTGTGCCCTTTTCTGAAGCCATGCTGCTCTTGGCACTGTACATTGTACTTATCCAGGAATTCAACTAGTTGGTCCGACACTATTCGCTCCAACGCTTTGGATAGTGGGGGGAGGAGTGAGATAGGTCTGTAATTGGTGTGCAGTGTCCTATCTCCGCTTTTGTGAACCGGTGTGACAGTGGCTTTCTTCCAGAGAGAGGGGAAATGGCCCAATCTAAGCGAGAGATTAAAGATCTTTGTAAGTGGTTCTAAGATTTCATCGAGGACTTGTGCCAGCAGTTTCAGGTCAAGGGAGTCACCACTGTACCCTTGCTTGCCGATGGCCTTTTGAATGTATTTTCTAGCTACTTGCAGTGACCTCCTTAAAAAAAAACTTTGGGGTTGTACTTTCTAGTTGGGGGGTAACTTGGGAGGAGCTGGAGGAGAGGTCATCAAAAAAATTTGGTGGAAGGACACTGTCCAGGTTTGTAAATGCATTATTAAAAGTGCTGGTGATGGTACTTAGGTCGAGTGTAGGAGTGCTATGAAGGTTGATCATAGTGGGTGGTGCTTTAGGATCCTTGCCTGTGAGTTCTTTCAAGTTGTTCCAGAATTTGTTTCCCTGGCCCCAGGAGTTGGTCAGAGCCTCTTTGTAATAGCTGTGTTTAGCATTCCGTATTTTTTGAGTGCAATCATTTCTGGCTGCTTTGTATAATTGTATGTTTACTTGCATTGGAGGTGCATGAGCACAATGCCAGAGGTGGTCTCTGTGCTTGAGCAGAGTTAAAAGGTCAGTAGTAACCCAGGGGTTGGTCTGTCCTTTGACCTTCATCTTTTTCACTGGTGCATAGATGTCACAGGCTTCATTGAAACGTTTGATAAATAGGTCCAGAGCTTTGTTGGTGTCATTGAGGAGTCAAGCACTGCCCAGTTCAGCCTGGTTAGATGGGATTTTAACAGCTGAGGTGCCCTTTTTGATAACCCTGGCATAGATAAGCTTGGGAGGGGCCTTGTGGTATTTGTTTGACCAGGAGCAGATGACAGGTGAGTGGTCACTTATTGTATCCAGGAGTACAGAAACATTGGAGATGCGTTCAGGGTGGTTAGATAGAATCCAGTCTAGAAGCGTAAGGGAGTCTGTCCTATAGTTACACCTAGTGGGGGCATTGACCGGTTGAGTGAGGTGATGCACCATGGCTGCATCCTTATAGGTAGCGGCCTCAGCGGAGAGCCAGTTAATGTTAAATTCACCCATGATTATGGTTTCAGAATTATGTTGCTGGACCCTTAGATATTCCATGATGCTATGGAAGCCAGCAGCCTGTTCTCTTGGGGGTAGGTAAACTGAGATGACAGTGAGTTCCTTGTTATGTGCACCAAGGAGGATTTTGATTATGAGGACCTGAGAGGAGTTGCTCAGGCTAGGGGATGGGATGATGTGACCCACAAGGGTATCCTTAAGATAGATGGCACAGCCCCAGCCCCATTTAGCAATCCTGTCTTGCCTGAAAATGCAGTAGCCAGGGATAGAGACTGAGGTATCAGAGATTTTAGGGTTTAGCTATGTTTACACAACTGAGAGGACATCAGAGTTGTGCTGTAGGATCCATGTTTGGAGGGAATCAAGTTTGTTGAGGATGCTGCAGGCATTGATGGATGCCATGGTGAGTGTCCCTGTCCTTCTGCTTGGTGCCACTGCTAGCTGTCCAGGTGGTCCTGGGTTGGGGTGAACATTTTCTGAGAGCAGGAGCAGCATAAGGAGAATTTGTAAGAGAAAGGATTTCAGCATCTTGTAGATACCTGGTGGTTAAGTCATAAGCCAAAAGAAATTATCAACAGCTGAGGTCCAGAGTCACAGAATGTGTTAGAATTCCTGAAGGTGATGAACTGTGCCTGCACATATGCAGGATGTGAAATCCTTTTGTCTGCATGCTTCTTTGTCATTCAAAGAGGTTGTTGAAAAACCCACATACAGATCATGGAGCAGATCAGACGAAAATATGGATTCAAGCAGACCTAGAGTCACTGAGTTTGTCAGACTTAATTGCTTGACTTATGTTCTGAAAATGCATCACCACTGCATTCCAAAACTGTGTGTCCCATAACATTCACAAAATGCATGTCCTCACAGCATTCCAGAATTATACATTTCTGCCATATTCTAAAATTGCATTTTCTCGCCACATTGCAAAACTGGGTGTCCCCCAACACACACACACACACACACACACACACACACATTCTAAGATTATGTATCCCAGCCACATATTGAAATTCTACCTTCTCACCATACTCCAGAATTGCACATCACAGTGGCATTCCAAAATTGCCCATCTTCATCATTTTACAAAAATGCATACCTTCACCATATTCCAAAATTGTGCATCCCACCACATTTGAAAAATAAGGGTACCTGCCACATTCTGAAATTGCATGTTCAAACCACATTTAAAAAGTATGCGTCCCTGCCACATTTTGAAATTGTGAATCCCCACCACATTCTAAAACTGTGTGTACTCATCACATTCTGAAAATCTATGTCCCTGCCATACTCCAAATTACGAATCTCACCCCTTCCAATAATGTGTATCCCTGCCACATTCTGAAAAAGCATGCGACCACCACATATTGTGCACCCCTAAAGATTCTGAGAATCTGCGTCCATGCTACATTGTGAAATTGCATGGTGCCACAACAATCTGGAATCAAGCAACCCCACCACATTCTGCAATTGTGCAATACCACCACGTGCCCCACTTACTCATCCATGACACATTGTGAAATTATGTATCTGTGCCACATTCCACAATTATGTGTTTCCCACATTTCAAAATTGCATATCTCTGCCGCTTTCTAAAATTTATGACTGTCACATTCTGAATTTTAGCATCCCTGCCACCCTCCATAACAGTGTGTCCCAGCTACTTTCTCGGATTGTATAATTGCTGCATACCATTATTGCAACCTGGTAGCATTCTTAAATCTCAACCATGCAGTATTCTTTTTTTTTATTTATTCCACTTTATGCAGTCACCAGTCCCCCAACCCTTCTGCCCCTCCTCCCTCAGGCCCATCACCCCATTATCTCTGGGACTTACCTTCACCGACCGACAGTGTCCCATGGTTATCTCCTCATGGCAGAGCCCATGGGACTCACCAGGTATCATGGGAGGTGTTTACTTCGGATGCTGGTCAGAAAGCCTAGTCGGCAGGTGTGATGCCTGCGAGAAGAAGCACCATCCATACAGTATTCTTAAAACTGCACACAATTTTGGCATTCTAAATTCATGTTTGCCTCTTCATTTCAACCACCCATCACACATTTAAATACCTTACATCTGCAAATTATCAAAGTGCATGCCCTGTAACCACCCAGTTTCAGCTTTTCTTTTTCAAATGTTTACTAAAACTGCAGTTTTATGTAACATAAGAGAAATACTGTAAGCCCTATAAGGTAGCTTGCAGGGAGGACTAGGCTGTGAGTTCTGGATATGACATCATTAGCAGCTCTTTACTGAAATCGGCTTTTTTAAACAGACAGTGAAATTAGGGAGTGACTTGTAACTTTTGAACAAAGTAACTTAGAGATCTCATATCTAGCATGAGGGTGGTTAGGAATATGCTGATCCAAACTGTGATTTTATTGATGCTAGAAATTTTGAACAAACTCCTTCATTAAAGCAACCTGTATGAGAATTGACATTTCCCCCACTGAGTCTGTCCTACTGATTTTATTTATTCCTTTATTTATTTATTTATTGAAAATTTCAGAATTACAATCTTTTGAGTCAGGAACTCATTTACAAAGGCTCCATGTCATGTAACAATTTAAATGGTAAGGAAGACAGACATATCATAGAGTGTACAATGAGGTTACAGGACAACAGGCGTTAATGGTTACAACATTTTCATGGTGGGTAAGTTCATTCATTATACCTCCTTTGAAATTATTTATAGAAACATTAGCTAAAGAGAAAGCAAAGCTTTAAAAAGTGATGTGACTAAAGATTAATTCACCAATGGAAGAGAGAGCACACAGGCAATTTACTATTTGTATTTTATTAATTCTGAAACTTTCTTTTATATGAAGGTCATTCTGAATTTTAAATAGACAGGAATAGCTTATCTATCATATCTAGCTTATCTAATCCATACCCTATTTCACAAGAAATAATTCCCTTAGAGGCATTTTAACTTACAAACATGCAAACATACAAAAACTAGGATGGAAGAAAGCTAATTGACAATTGGGAACATCTGTCCACCACTTTTCAGTGGTAATAACTTGTTATTTTTTGTTCTCTTGAATACATATTTAGCCCTTTCTTAACAGTTTCTAGCCATACTGAATTTATTACATAGCTTGGAAGTATGTTTCAAATTCTCATCACTCTCTGAAAAACAGTATTTCCCACTTTCTCCCCTGAATATTCTACTTTTAACTGTTAGAAACATAAAAACATAGAATTTGATGGCAGATAAGGACTGCTTGGCCCACCCAGTCTGCCCATTTCCCTACCTAATGGATAAGCTGCAGATCCTAGTTAACCAGCAGCCTACTTCTTTCTACCCCACCCCCTAGAATTGACTTATGACTGTCCCATGCATGCTTGAATTCAACCACTGTTTTTGACTCCACAACCTCCTCCGGAAGGCGTTCCATGCATCCACAACCTCTCTGTGAAAAATACTTCCTTACATTACCTCTGAGCCGCCCCCCCCATCTTCAAATTGTATCCCCTTGTTCTTGCACACCTCTTTTTTTGAAAGATGCTACCCTCTTGGACTTTGTTGATTCCCTTGAGGTACTTGAAAGTTTCTATCATGTCCCCCGTCTCCCTCCTTTCCTTGAGGTTATACATATTACGCTCCTTTAGTCTCTCTCCACATGTCTTCTGGTGCAGCCCTGCACCATTTTAGTTGCCCTCCTCTGGACAGCTTCCATCTTGTCTATGTCCTTGCGGAGATTGGGTCTCCAGAACTGCACACAGTACTCCAGATGGGGCCTCACCAGCTGTCCGTACAGAGGGATAACAACTTCCTGTTTTCTACTGGTGATGCCTCTCCCTATGCATCCCAGTATCCCCCCAGCCCTCCTTACTGCCCTCTCATATTGCTTGCCCACCTTTAAGTCATCTGATATGACCACCCCCAGGTCCCTTTCCATTTTTGTTGTTGTTAGTATCTCACCCCCAATTGTGTACTCTTCCCCTGGGTTTTTGTTTCCCAGGTGCATTACCTTGCACTTCTTAGAATTGAATCTAAGCTGCCATACATTTGACCATTTCTCTAACCTTGCCAAGTCCCTTCTCATCTTTTCCACGCCACCTTGTGCATCAGCTCTGTTGCAGATCATTGTGTCATCTGCAAAGAGACATACTTTTCCTTCCAGTCCCTCTGCAATGTCGCTTATAAAGACATTAAAGAGGACTGGCCCTAATACTTAACCCTGCAGTACCCCACTAGTAACCCCCCTTTCTTCTGAGTGGACTCCATTTACTATTACCCTCTGTGTCCTATTCTCCAGCCAATTCTTTACCCAGGCTATCATCTTGGGACCCACTCCCAGGCTGGCTAACTTGTATATTAATCTTTTGTGTGGGACTGTGTCAAATGCCTTGCTAAAGTCTAGGTAGACCATGTCCACAGCTCCTCCCTGATCTACTACTTTGGTCACCCAGTCAAAGAAATCTATTAGATTCATCTGGCAAGACCTTTCTGCTGTGAATCCATGCTGCCTTGGGTCCTATGCCCCTCTGTTTGTTATTATCCCTAGTTGTAGACTCATTTGTTTCCTGAAATAGTTCTGAAATAACCCCAACTCATTACATAATTTTGGATCTTTTAGGAAACCATACAGCACAATTAGCTCTCCTCTGACTATTCCCATTTCCAGACTAAATGGATTCAATTTTCAAACATCCTCTTGAGTGATGCAAGTTGTGTCACTCCAGGGCTCCAGCAAACTCTGGGTGCACCAGGGACCCTGCGCTCAATTTCAGAAAAATCAGGGTCCCAGTGCCAAACTCTCTGGATTTGCCACAAGCTGACAGCTGTGCCAAATATTTGACACACATGCAAGAATTGCTACAGGGGCCAGGATGGTTGTGGGGTGAAGCTGCTGAACAGGAAGGGGCTGGGGACAGAAGGGGCATGGAAGGTGGCATAGGGGGAGTTGGGAGAACAGCTGGGCACAAGCGGTAGGGATGTGGCACCCAGTGGGGTACATTTGTATTGTAATGTATGTAGTAATTGCCAATCAATTCTTATTAGGGATCTAGTATGAAATCTTGACAGTCAGTCTCCCGAACTCCCATAAACTTGAGTTTAGGAGACTGACTGTCAGAAGACTGATAAGATCTTAATGTTCTTCCTCCCCATAACTAAGATAACCAACTCTGAGGGGGAGCAGACCTGAGAGTAGGTTAAAGAAATTACAGGGGGCAAAAGAACAGCATTCCAAAATTCTTGTCCTGGAACAGAACCCAGGTCTGAAGCGTGATGCTGGCTGAGCTGTTAGTGGCTTAGCCCTCCATGCCATGGGAGCAGCTTAGCCAACCTAAGAATGTTCCCCTCCCTTGTGGTGCCTGACTAGGGGTAGGGTAATGGTTCATGACATCTGCTACTTTACCTCTGTTGGCACCAGCTTCTGTCTGTTGGGTGGGTGTGTGTCGGGCAGCTGAACCCAGGATCTTGAATGTCAGGATTTGAGTGTTGGCAATTAGTATTGACACTCTTAGGGGCATACCACAAAGTTCTGTACCTATTAATAGTTCTCTACATTAATATACAGATAATGTCCAACTCATCCAAGGGGGCCGAGTGATATTTCCGAATAGCACATCTTCATATTTAAACATAACTCAGCAATTTATGTAGAGTATAATTAATAGGTACAGTACTTTGTGGTACACTACTAAGACTTGATAGGCAATAACTACATACATTACAATGCAAATGCACCCTGCTGGGTGCCACATCACTCCCGTTTATGTTCAGCTGTCTCCCTGACTGTCCCTATGCCACCTCCCATGCCCTTTCTGCTCCTGGCAGCCCTGTTTGAGACCCTATTCCCCTTCACCTGTGTGTGACACTGGTGCAAGTCCACTTAGATCACTTCCTGGCAGATGTGAGTGGATCCCCTTGCTGCATCCATGTCGGGGATTGCAAAATCCACAAAAAAGGAGATAGTGCAGCCCTACCATTGCATAAGCCCCTTGCAACCTGGCACAGGAGCACTTTGGCCACAAGGGTGGTTCAGAGTGGGTTGGGCACATAGTATCCTGATTTTGCTGCAGGCAGCATTTGAAAATCAGCATTGCTGCAAACTATGAGGCAAGATGCCACTTAAGTCATACCCATTTGGAGCAGGAACCTTGGGTCATAGTTTCATATTTGAAAATAGAGCCCTACAGTATGCTTTCAGAGTACTTAATCTCTCCTCATATTCCATGCTGCTATCCACGATATAATTCTTGTTGCTCTTCTTTGAACCTGTTCTAATCTATCTACATCCTCTCTGCAATACAGATTCCAGAACTGGCAGCAGTACTCCAACAGCAGTCTGTCAAGTTCCCTATATGGTAGGGGAGGCTCTATCACATTTCTTGATCTGTTGACAATGTTTTTCCTTATACACCCCTATACCTATGCTGCTTTCTTTAATGCTGATTCACACTACCCTCTCTGTTTGAAGCCTGTTTATTTATTTATTTTATTTATTTAGTTTTTGTTGACCGGGTAAGTGCACTAGACAAGTCCTGCCTATTTTCAGGCACGACCCGGGGAAGGGGGATACAGATGAATGCTTACTGACCTTGAACCAGATGAAGCTGTTGGTGGTATTTTTTCAGTGAATGAGGGAAATTTGGCCAGGACACCGGGGAAATTCCCCTACTCTTTTCGATAAGTGCCATGGGATCTTTAACATCCACCTGAACTACCACAATCCAGGCAGATGGGACCTTGGCTTAACTTCTCATCCGAAAGACGGCACCTCAGAAGTGCAGCATCCCTCTCATGCTGCACTACAGTGTCAATACTGGGATATTAACCCATTATAATACCTAGATTATTTGCTTCCTCCACCTTCCTTAAAGCACTCCCATATAAGTAATAATTTTCCCTTCTAATTTTCTTTCCTCAATGTAACATTATGCATTTGTCCTCATTAAATATCATGTCCAGCATAGGGTTGTATGAACGTTAACTGCTGCCAGCAGATTTCTGGTGATAATTATGATTCTGCTTCCATTAAATTTCATAACATTTCCACAAACATTTACCTACATGTTGCTAACATTTGAATTTTAGTCATTTTCATCTAATTTTAATTTAAGATTAATTTGAGTCCTGACATTTAAAATAGATAGGTTCCTCCTTTTAAAAAAATAGTGATCAATATTGTTAGTTGCCTCAATCTTACTAATAAACACATATTGGATGACTGGAAGGAAATATGAAAATAAGTCACAGAAGAATTAAAACAGAAAGACTATAATTTTAACATTTGCACAGGCATCAGAATTTATTGATTTGAAAAGGAAATTGAATGAGACAATTGAGCCTATAATCAGACGATACAGACTTAAAAAATAGAAATTTAAGCAAGAAGAAACTCACTATTTGAATGACAAAATTGTTAATTGGAGCAAACATGCACATAATGGAGGGTCCCAAAGACTGAGACCAAGATCAATTTTGAAAATGACAGAGGCATCTACTCAAGCACTGAGCACTGGTAGTGAATCAGATGCATTATCAACATCCTTTTTGGGGGACTTCTTCTGATTATCTTCAGAACAGCCACTGTACAGCAGTGCTGAAGTTATAAGGTTCCAGCTAAGAAAAGATAAACATGATGTGCCAAAAGGGACAATTTAGGTCCCAGACATCGGAGATACTGAAAACACTCACAGCATCACAGGGCAGGAGAAAACAAAAAAGCAATGTAATTCACTTGACCTCAGATTTACAGATTGTTCATAAAGAAAAGGTCTCAAATAAGGCTCTGACCTTTGTCTCCACAAGAGATAATGATAATTTGGGGGCAATTATTGATCTGTATAGATTTTAAAGGCTACTAAATCACAGCAGTTTCTTTTTCAGATAAAGCTTTGTCTGGTCTGCAGAAAACTCAACTACAGCAATACAATCAGGTGAGAATGTAAGAGTGTCATGGTCATAGACTCAGAGAAGTATGAATCAGAGGTTTACCACCAGTTATTTAATAAAGACCACTATCATGCACTGTTCATTGAGCAGCAACCCAACACTCCCCATTAAAAAGAAATGCAATGATTGTATCAAACAAGCAGCAAATCCAAGTATTATTACTGGCGCTTGTCAGGAACTGAGTACAGAAGCAGCACTGAGGGTAAATATATACTGTATATGTTGCCTAAAAACACAAATCTTCAATAGACCCTCTGGGTCACCCTATAATTTCTGGTATCAGCTCCCTGACTGAGTCACTGTCAGTAAACAGATCACTGTATTAAGCCTCATGTTTTACAATTTATGGTCATATCTGATGAATATGGGGATGTGTTGTGCCTCATGAATGAAATCCACTTTAAGAATAATTATCTTTTGGTTGCCCATGGTGATGAATCATGGTATACAACTATACCACACGCTTTGGGTCTCAGAGCATTATAATAATTTTTAGATTGATGATGGCCAACATACAGAGCCACCTACTGAATTTTTGCTGGAATTTGTATATTTTGTATTGATACATAATGCATTTTTTTCAAGGGGTATTTTTTTCCTTATTGGTATTGCAATGGGGGCAACAGTTTCTTCAGTTACTGTATGTTTATTTATTCTATGTTATGGAAGGAAGCGTGCATCTATAGAATGAAAGCTAATGTTTTTCTAGATCAAAGTGAATTATGGCACCACTGAATTGATGATATACCAATAGTATGGCAAGTGTTGGGGCAGGAATTATACCAGTGTGTTAAATTTTTGGGTGACAACAATTGCAGTTTGAAGTTCAAAGTTACAAGGGGCATCATTAGGATACTTTTCCTGGAATTGATGCTAGAGAATTATGGTAAAGGAGGTACCCATTCTTTTTTGCCTATTGTTTTGTATTTTAACTTTTTATTGAGGCAGTTCAGTGCAGTTTTTCATATTGCTCATCATCATATGGTTACAATAATCATTCTCATCATACCATTTAATACATTGAATCTCTCTGCACCACCTATATCATATGTTAAAGTCAGTTCTAAATTCCTGTTAGGTACTGTGATAGTCGAGTCATAGTTCATCTGTATTTCTGTTTGAACTATCTGGGCAGGGCTTCATTTTTGTCCCTTTGCATGATCTCCCTTCCACACAGGCTCCATTCCAGGGGTGTTCCCCCTAAATGGGGGTAATTTTAGCCCAATCTCCCACCCCGTGCAGACATGAATCTGATTTTCTTTGGTTATGTCTGCTGTTCCTGTTTTGTTCCCATCAATGGCCTGCAGGTTCCCCCCTATTAATCAGTTGATTGATTTTGCTGTTGATTTTCATTTTATCTCTCCCTCCTCACTCTCGGCCCTTCTTTATATGTTAAATAACCCTTCATGGTATAAAGTCTGGGCAGTATTCTGATACATAGAGTATCCACTTCTGCCATTTATTTCTGTGTTGGTCTCCCCTATATTGGATTCTAGCCATAAATCCCTCCATAGGATATATTTCATTCCATTATTTTTCTCCAATTGTCAATGGTGGGAGGGTCCACCTTCATCCAGTGTTTTGTTATTGTTTTTTTCACTGCCAGCAGGTACAGCCATATGGGAGAGTGGGGCAATAGTCAGAGTCCATTCGAGGGCACCGAGGCCAAAGCCAGGTGTGGAGCAAGATTCAATGGGGCTCCCTCCAACATCTCCATCTGCAATAAAATCTGCTCCCAGAATACCTGTATCCCCAGGCATGACCAAAGTACATGGCTGTGGTTCTCAGAGGCTTCCCCATAGTTCCTCCAGCACTTGCTGTACCTGTTCAGCATATATTTTGCCAGTATCACTGGTGTCCTAAAATCTCACCTTTCATATGAATTCCCTCCATTGGGTCATAGATGTAATTTTTACTGCTGTGGTGGTGTATTTAAGTCATGTTTCATAGTCTATGTTTGAATTTAGTTCTGTATTCCAATTTTCCAATATTGTTTTGGTGTCATCTCCTAATTGTTGTTGTAGTGCTTCATATGCATTCCCTATGAGGTGTCCCCACAGTGATCCTGCCATTGTATTTATTATCATTGTCATTAGTAGTGGGGGATGAGGGGGTCTTTTGGTCAGTGGTTTACATTTACACAAGAAGTACGTTTGAACTTGCAAATATCTAAAGTAGTCCCTACCCATTAGGTTGTATGTTTTCTGCAGTTCTTCAAAGGGTCACATGACATATTGATCTAAGATTTGGTATATATAGGATAGGCCTAGCTGTCTCAACTGATGAAACACCAGGTCTATTCTTACAGTCATAAAGTCTTCATCTGTCTTGAGAATTCTGCAGTAAAAAAATGTCTCCTGAAGGAGGTACCCATTCTAATGTATACTAGAAAACAACAGACAGGAATACTTTGCTGTTTGTCTAAAGCTATCACCCCCATTATACCATCAGTAATATACTTAAGTCACACTTTGTGCAGGCATGCAGGAACTATAGTGAAGAGAAAACCTTTAAAGAACAGTCCCAAAAACTAACACATAGATTTATGCAGAGAGGATATAGCATAATCTGCATAGAAGCAGCACATTAGTCAGCAGAATTAACATCTAGGGATGTATAGCATTAGTGGATGAAAAAAAAATAATGGTCAAACTAAAGTGGTGACTTATTCTACAAGATCGGTAGATGTACAGAAGGTCTTAGCAAAACTGTGTGATTTTAAAAATAGATTGTAGATACTGCCAAAGTTCAGAAAGTCTTCCACATATGGTATGTAGGCAGGAAAATATGTGGGAGATTTGTTCATTCGTACTGTAGTTTACAGCCATAAAAGATCCAGAATACATGGCTGTCATCATAACCACTCTCCACCCATTTGCTCTTGTTGTGTATTGTGGAAGGGGCATTAGTTATGCTCCCCCGCAATTTTCTTCATTCTTTGTTTCATGTTTGTCTTGTGGAATGAATGATGTCTTATTGTGTGTTCTAGTCTTTAGTAAATAGCGGGTAATAGACTGGCCACCTATTGCGCACTTTTTACACCCACCCCCCCCGTAGATCATGTCTTAAAGAACATCCTGGCATATGCGTATGCCAAGTTTTATATGAATTTCAAATTATAGTTAAATGGACAGCATTTCCTGTGCCATTAAAACTAGCGTTAGTAATTTTGGAAGGTCTGTCTCGTTTCTATAGAAACCCCCCCTTTTGTTTCAAAATCGTTGCTCGGTTTCTTTCCTGTCTCAAAATTAAAATTCTCTAAACCCCCCTTTGGTGTTCTTCCAATTCCCCTTTATATGCCTTCCTGGTTCTACGAGAGTTTCGTTTTCGCCATTAAAGCGATATCTGTCCTGTAGCGGTACTTTACAGTGTTACTATGTGCACGTTCGCGATGTAGTTTGTCTTAGTCCGTTTCTGTTTAGCAAAACTTTGAGAAAAGCTTTAAATAAAAAGAACTTGACATTTTTACCTTTTTTGTAAGGAGTTTTTTTTTCCTCTAGGGCTTATTTGCTGCAAATTCTGTAGCTGAAAACTGAAGGTATTCCCCTTCAACAAATGCTTTAGGACCTCCCATTCCTACTGCTATCTAAGAGCCAGCCGGCCTCTTTCCACTGTAATTTTTGCAGGGAATTTGGGGGGAGGATTCTATCAATGCTTTAAAATAATAAAACCAGGTCTAAACAGTGTTTAGAAACATATTTCTAGTCCTTTATCTTTTGAAATACCTAATACAAGATTGCTATTGTTTGAATGCCTAAAAATTGCATGTATTTATTATTTTGATTGTAAAAAGTAGATGACAGACAGCTTGGAGAACCAATCATGTTCCTTGGTTTCCTATATACAGTATATCAACCTGTTTTATGGAACAAGTCAGATTCAACCTGGGTGTTGTGCCTAGAACACCTTGTAGGGCTCTTGTATGCTTCTCCTGCAATGCAAGGGTGGAACAACTATTACTGGCATGTTTTCCGGTCAGATATGTTATTTTGTGTTTTCTTTATTTGACATTTAGTTCAGTTTTTTTTTTATTTCTTTACCACTGCATCTTGGAATTCCTGTAAATAAAGCCTGCGGATTCCTGCATCTACCAGATATTTTGTCAAGTCTCCATTTGTCTGACGCTCAGCCTTCCACATGTATGATACAGGTATTGTGAGGTTATAGTGCTATTGAAGTCTTTGTGAATCCAAAAACAGCATCTAATGAGCAGATCAGAGGATTTACACCCTGTGATACTAAGGTTGCTATTTATATAATAACATGCTCATATGGACATACGATGTTAAAAGAGAGAGGAGGAAACTGAAGGAAAGAGTGTGGGAACACATATGTGCCATTGCTATACCAACAATAATAGGATTATGTGTTTCCAACTCATGTAAATTCTACATAGGATGAGGGTAACCACAAGCCAACAGTTGCAGGAATAGACACGAAAACTGTTGTTAAAAGAGTGGGATTTAGATTTGGTGCTAGTAAGAAGGGAAACAAACTGGATGTGTAAACTCAGAGCCTTAAAGTGGCCTGGTCTAAATTACCACCTGGATCTGGTGTCATATCTGTAATTTGGAGTACAAATGCAGTTGGATATGTTATATTATATGCTGTGCTCCTAATGGGAGGTAATGTTGATATTGTGGAGTAGGAGTCTCCAACAATGTGAATTAATTAAATTGTCTAAAAAAAGCCATTCGACTTTAAAATGCACTACTGTTTCAAGTTTTATTTTAACTGTTGCCAATCTGACTTTGCAGGAAACAGGGTCAATAATTTAATGGCCAATGCCTTTTCTTACAGGACAAATGGTGGTCCTAAACAAATACTATATATTACATTAGTTTACAATATTTCTGATGCTACCATTTTTAGAGTATAAATTGCTGCACAATTTATTTATTTTATTTATTTTAGTCTTTAGTAACTGGGTAAGGCCCACTAGGCACAAATGCTTGTTTTCAGGGGTGACCTGAGAGCACTGGGGAGGTTAAGTGACTTGCTCAGAGTCACACAGTATGCGAGTGGAGGTTGTGGGAATCAAACCCCATTCTGATGGATGTACCAAGCTCATTCACAGCTCATTACTTTATACTCTAGGACATACTACCAGCCCCAATTTTGACAAAATTCACTATTCAATAACAAGACAGGTTATACCATTCCCCTAGTAGTCTAAGGGAACACCCGCTGGATTTGGTCTCCTAAAAGGTGATAAACTAATCATAGTTATTAATATAATCCATATCCATCTGGTAATATGCCACAATGTGATAGGATGAAAGGATCAGTGAGGACAGGGTGAATAATGGATTATTGACCCTCAAGGCTGAGAAATCCTCAGGACCACATGGTATCCATCCCATGGTGCTGAAGGAAACAGAGCCAGAACTAGCAGGCCCCCTGGCAGACCTGCTGAATAGTTCACTGGAACTTAGGGTACCACCACTGGACTGGAGAAAAGTGTGTGTGATGCCACTGCATAAGGTGGACCCAGAAATGACCCTGGCATCTACAGACCTGTCAGCCTTTCCTCAATCATGGGTAAGCTCATGGAAGCAACCCTTAAGGAAAGGCTGGTAGGTTTCCTAGAGGAAAATGGTCTACAGAACAAGAGACAGCATGGGTCCATGGCTGGGATATCCTGCCAAACAAACCTGATTGATTGCTTTGACTACATGACAAAGAGAGTGGACAAGGGATAGGTGGTTAAAATCCTTTACCTGGACTTCAGCAAGGCATTTGCCTCTGTGACCCATGGGAGGTAGATCAGAAAACTGGAGGATCTGGGGGTAGGGGAGAAATTCTTTGGATGGATGACAAACTGGCTGAAAGAGGATCCAAAGGATGGTGGTGGGGAGAACTCTCTGGTTCTAGGAAAGTTACCAACAGGGTCCCACAGGGCTTGGTGCATGGTCCTGTGTTATTTAATGTGCTCATTAACAACACTGAAGAAGGCATACAAGGCAAGATGTGCCTGTTTGCAGATGACACCAAGCTTTGTGGGAGAGTGGATACAGCAGAAGAGATACAGGGTCTAAAGGAAGATCTGGCCAAGCTTGACAGGTGGCCAGGAATATGGGAACTTAGGTTCAATGCAAAGAAGTGCAAAGTCATGCACATAGGTGCTAAGAACCCAAAAATGGAGTACAGCCTGGGAGAAGTCCTGGTAACCAAATCTGAGAAAGACAATGACTTGGGGGTGGCAATCATTTGCGACTAGAAGCACTCCTCGTACTGCAGGAAAGTGGTGGTAAAAGCCAATAAAATGTGGGTTGCATTGCCTGGTGTATCACTAGCAGGCAGGAGGAAGTCATGTTACTGCTGTACAAATCACTGGTGAAGCTGCACCTTGAGTATAGTGTGCAGTACTGGTGTCCCTACCTGAAAAAGGACATTAGCCTTCTATAGGCAGTCCAGAAGAGGTTGGCAACAATGGTTAAATGTCAGCAAGGTAAGACATATGAGGAGGAGATGGGAGAGAGAAGGGACAGGGAGGCATGATTGAGACATTTAAGTACATGAAGGGTATCAATAGGGTGAACAAAGAGGGCTTCCTCAGTCTTAGTAGAAGCAAATTTATGAGCAGGCATGGTCTTAAACTTAAGGGAGGAAGGTTCATGAAAGAGTTTGGGAGGCATTTCTTCACAGAGAAGATGATTGCAGGGTAGAATGAACTCCTTGAGGAAGTAGTCACATTAGAGATGGTGGATGGCTTCAAAAGATGGTGGGATAGGGTAAAGGGGGAAAGTAAGGGTTGAGGGAAAGGGGGGTAGCAGTTGAGGTTGGGACAGAGCCCTTATTTGCCACTAAGGACTCCGCAACATAGGCAGACTACATAGAACTTTGGGCTTTCTTCTGCTGGCAACTTTTGTATGTTTGTATGCGATTTGTAATAATAACATTTTTTTTATTTACAACTTCTCTATATAGAAACAGGTTTACAAAAGTGCTATGTTTTAGCATAATTGTGCAAAGAGGTGATCCCTTCATCTTTGGCAACTTCCACCCTATCTCCTACATCCCCTGTCTTGCAAAGCTGCAAGAGAAACTGATCTATTTATGGCTTGCAGACTTCCTCTACTCGTCTAACTTCCTCTTCCCCTTCTAGTCTGTTTTTAGGAAGTACCACAACACTGTTTCCTCCATGCTTTGAGTTACTGACTCCATTCTCTCTGGGGCGGATATGGGGCACAACACAGAGGTCATATGCATCAATCTGTCTAAAGATTTGACTCTGTGCCCTAGTCACTTCTTTTGGTAAAGTTGAGTTCTACTGGCCTCTTAGTTACTGCTGTTGACTGCTTCCATTCCTATCTCTTGGACCGTCAACAGTCGGTACAGGTAGGAGGTGCCCTGTCATGCCCCCCTCTCTATCCAGGCTGGGGTCCCATGGGGCTCTATTTTGGCTCCAGTCCTATACATAGATACATAGACAGTGTTGGCAGATAAGGGCCTATGGCCAACCCAGTCTGCCCATTTGAGCTTGTGAGTTCAGTTTATGTTTTCCTAGAAGTCTGTTGCCCCCTACCCCTGACCTGCAGAATTCCTTTATGTCTATCCCATGCATTCTTAAATCCCATGATTGTTTCAGCCCCCACCACTTCCTCTGGCAGGGTGTTCCACTTGTCCACCACCTGTTCTGTGAAGAAATTCTTCCTCACATTTCCTCTGAATCATCCTCCCTCCAACTTCATCCCATACCCTCTAGTCCTGGAACATCTTTTTCGCTTAAAAATAGTGTATTCCTGCACCCTGTTCCTCCCTGTAAGATACTTGTATGTCTCTATCATACCCCATCTCTCCCTCCTCTTCTCCAGGTAGTACATGTTCAGTTCCTTCAACCTGTCCTCATAGGACTTGTGATGCAATCCATGTACCATCTTTGTTGCCCTCCTCTGAACCTTCTCTACCCTGTCTATGTCCTTATGTAGGTAAGGTCTCCAGAACTGTACACTGTACTCCAGGTGAGGCTTCACTAATGTCTTGTATGGTGGAATTATGACCTCCCTTTTCCTGCTGGTGATGCCCCTGCCTATGCATCCCAGCATCCTATTTGCTTTACCTGCTGCCTTGTCACACTGTTTCCCTACCTTGAGATCATCAGAGATGATAACCCCAAGATCACTTTCCTGCTTGGTGCATGCTATATCCTCACCCCCCCATGTTCTATCTTCCTTAATGACCTCATCTCTGCCTGTGCCAACTCACATATTTACATGCATACAGATGACACAGTTCTTAATACTTCTGGTCCCTCAGCTGCATCTGTGGAAGTTTTGCTCCAGCAAGACTTTCACAACATTCTGTGCTGGCTCTAGCCCAACCAACTTTGGGTAACACTGAACAAAAACAGTGTCAGTGACCATTAGTACCAGACAGAAGCTGGCCAGGCTCTCTCTTCTCCCTTCTCCCCATTTCCTCCAAATATGATGGCATTCCCATTGAAGTTGTTCCAACTTTCATGTATCTCAGTATGTGGTTAGATAGCAGGCTTGACTTCTCTGACCATGTTGATGCCATCTATGCCAAACTTCACCCCAAACTCAGTGCCCTGTACTACGATAAGGATTGTCTTTCTCCCCAGGTCTGTCACAAACTAGTCACCAAACTGGTTCTCCCAGGTTTTGACTATGCGGATGTGGTCTATAGCATCACCCCCTCCTCTTCTCTTGCCAGAAAGTGTTGCCTTCTGCAACACCTTCTGCTGCTTTGCTACCAACTCGCCATCACATACCCATCACTGTTCCCTATACTCCTTATCCAGTCTCCCTTTTTATTCATGTAGCCAGTCCCACTGTGTTTCCAGTATCTCTAAATTCTGGTGTGGATCCCTCCCCTCAGTCCATCCTTACTCCTCTTCCCCATCACCTCCTCCTCCTCCTTCTACATCCTATGCTCTAGGGACCCTCACATCTTCTCCTTCCCTCACCCTCACTCATCGGCTGGAACATCTGCATTCTTCTATTGTCTCCCCTCTCTCTGGATCTAGTTACCTTCCCCCATCCATCTTGCCACTTCCCTTCCCTCCATCAGACACCAGCTAAAACTCTCCCCTATCCTCCAGCTCCTGCCATCCCTCTGCCTGAACCTTTCCTAACTCTTCCCCTGTGACTCTGCTGTCCCTTTACCTTTCCTTCCCCCCTAACTACATGGTTTTGGAAAACTATTTCATGTGAAGTTTATCAGCCTTTTTCACTACTCCCCTCAAGACTAGGTCAGTCTCCATTCATTCTGGCATTAAGCACTTTCTGATTGTGTCCAATTGCACAGCTGACTTGTTTGTTAATTTATTTACATATCAGAAGGAGTCAGCAGCATGGAGACCATCCAGAGAAAAAGGCAACAGTAGGCCAAAGAGCCACAAAAATGTCCAAAATGTTTATTAAACCCAAGCGGGATAAAGTGCAAAGAAGATTATAAGCACAGCCAGGCCGCCATCATTGTAAAGGTAGGACCCTTCCCCATGCACTCAGTCCTGTGTCCAGTAAAATGTTTCCGGGCAAACCATGCACTTTCTCAAGACAGGTGAGAGCTAGAATTATAGCCAGTAATAAAGGGAACTGTTAAAGTGACAATGTAGTGCACTATTAAACTAATATAGTAAATGGATCCTAGATAGTAAAAGATAATATACAAATGCAAAAAATAAATACTAAAAGATGTTAATTAAAAACATTAGCTGAATGAATATCACAAAAATATATATAAACCAGCTGTAAAGTGACAAGTGCAATATAAACACCCAGGCAAATAACAGCCAAAGAGTGGCTATGAAACAGTTAATGCTAAAAACATATAAAACAAGCATTTGTCAATGCCGAATGTTTGCTTGCTGGCATTGGCAGTGGTAGTGTAGAAGTTACAGAGCTGCGTAATAGGAATGGCAGTGAAGTATTGAACTGAAGCCAACCCCACCACCACCCTGCAGAGAGTGACAGGCATTGGGGTGTGCGTTTGGTTCGTCAGGCATAACGGCCACGCCATTTTACCACACCCCACTCTGCAGAGACTGACAAGTGTCACGTGTTCCTGGGGTCTTTGGCCCTTATGCGCACCCCATTTCAGTAGGAAATACGGTGAGATAGGTGCGATATAGGAGAATGGGGTGAAGTTTGGGGCTGAAGAGTCCAAGGCATACTCGATGCCTCTCAGTGACTGCAGGGTGGAATGGTATGAGCATCACAGGCAAGAATCCCAAGTCACACCCCTGATTCCTGTCATTCTCTATAGGGTTGGGTGATTTAGTTGAAAAGCCTATACCTCAGGCATTCGTTGGTATTTTAACTCCAAATTTTCAACATGTTTGTTTTGTGACCCCACCTCATGAACAGGGGAATATCAGTTTAGTAGCTGAAGCTGCTTATGCACAGTGACTACGGCATTTAGCACCACAGGTGCAAAAATATTCCGAACAGGATGTAAAAAATGACAGCTGTACTCTTTCATGGGGAGGTGTAAAAATGGCTATGTTGCAAATGTGTAGTAAAAATATTTAAAAAAATGGTGAAGTCACGAGCGTACATAGAAACTGTGCAACGCACACCCGTTATATAATTAGGTTGGGGATTTTTTATAGCAGATTGTCAACTCAGGCATTTTGGTGCCTCCGATCATGAACAGTGTCACTGTGATTTTCTTTTATCTGTGCCAATAATGAATTCCACAGCGCCACGCATTCTGCACTGAAAGTGTGAAATACACTTTGGCCATGTTGTGAAAAATGGCAGCTGTACTGTTCATAAGGAAGTGCTGAAAAATGCCACTAGTGAAAATCTGGACTGAAAATATTACAAAGTCATGAACTAACGAGGATGCGTGGAAACTGCACAATGCTCACTCGTAATGCAGTCATTTTATGGACTTTTGTCACCAAATTTTCAACATAGCCATTTTAAGACCTCTGCTCATGAACAGTGTCACTGTGGTTTTGTTAATGTGTCCCATACATTGAGTTTGCACACCGACTGTGCCATTGTGCGCTACATGGGCGGAATCACGTTTTGGGCAGGATGTGAAAAGTGACAGCTGTAGATATATATATTGTGCTTACCTTCAGGCCCCAACAGAAGTAGTCTGTAGAGCTCCATGGATTCAGAAATGAGGAAAGCTCAGCCATGACATACCCCGGTCACTCCCAAAAAGGCCCCTAAGAAATCACGGGCCTCTCGTTCTACTACGGGATCATGCTTGATGCTTATGTCAGCAGATCAGGAGCCTCTCACACTCAGTAGGCTCCTCAAGGAGTTCAGGCCCTTTCAGGAAGATCTACACAGCCTCACCAAAGACCAAAAACTGTTGTCTCAAACAGTAGAAGATGTCATGCAAAGAACTTCTGACAATTCTGCCCAACTCTGCTCGGCTGAAAAACAAATCGGAAAAATCAACCTGAAGCTGGTTGCACTCAGGCAGAAGATGACAGGTCTGGAGATGAAGGTGTAAGACCTCACGGGCCGTAGCCGGAGGAACAATGCAGTCCTGATCAGTCTCCCGGAGAATGAAGAGGGGCCAAACCCTATTAGATTTCCCCAAAAGCTAGTAGAGAAGCTGGCAGACCCCTCTCCATATGGATCAAGCTACATTATTGAGCACACTCACAGGGCTCTTCACCTGAAACCACAATCGGGGGCACCTCCACATCCTTTGATTTTAAAATTTCTAAACTTTTTGGAATGCCAGCACTTTCTATCCAAAATTAATGAAATACATGAAGTGCGCTGGGAGGGCGCCATAATATGTGTGACACAAGATCTACTGGCCACAGTGCACCAGAAAAGAATGGCTTTTCATTCCATCATATCTAAAATCATTGCTGCCAGAATAAAATTCCAGATAGTTTACCCCTCAAAGTTGCAAGTCCTGATTGATGGTGCTTGGCTTTTATATGAGGATCATGAGTCTGCAATGGCTGGGCTTAAAGTCACTGTTCCAGACTTTTTTCATATGCCTTGAAATAGTCCTGAGTTGTGATGCCTGAGTATTTCTCCTCATACAAAGTGTGGGGATAGATCAGGATTTCCCTGCTCTTAAACAACGGAGGCTCATTTCACATGGTGCTTGGTTGAAGATACGAAACTCATCCTTTCTGCTATTCTGCCCCCCCCCATTGGTGGCACTTGTGAAGCAGCGTGAAGCACCAGAGACATCAACTGATTCAGAACCTGGAATGCATGCTTACATGCACGGGGCATGGCAATTAAGCAACATTTCCTATTCTGCTCCAAATTAAACTGATGTGGACATCGCCCATTTCTCAGTCCCTTTTTATAATGTATGTAGGCTGCTTTATAAATATTTTCTCCTGGTATTATTTCATTTGACCATGAGAGGGTGTGTGTAGTGCATGATTTTTGTACTCTTGTTGACTCCTAAATCAGTACATTTCTTTCACTTTGGGCAGCCTTTTAGAGGTTTGCAAGGGTGCAACCAAGTTTCTCTAGTTATGTGTTACTTTATTGTTTGTATGTTGGAGGTTACATAGATAGCTCTTTGCATGAATGGGTACAATTCTCCCATCATTTACTGTATTTTCTTAATGTTGCTGTACAGAGTTTGCGGTCACATGTTATCCATAATGGATTCCAATATGTTCTAGTTGTATGTTACTTATTCAAAAGGTACTTGAAAGGAATTTCAAGTTATACTGTTTGCAGATTGTTCAAACCTGTGTACATTTATGGCTGTTCTTATGTTTCACCCAGCCTAAAGAGTGCAGCATTATTTACCATTAACATGTACAATATGGCTTCACTGCTTCTCTTATTTGCTCGGGATTTGGAGCCAGATACTATTTCTCTACTATTAATCATTTGGACTCTATATTATTTCTACAACAAGGTTAGGTTATATAATGTTCCAGAACTTGCTGTACCTAATAGGCCTTATTTTCATCTGTTAAAATGTTTGTTGCACAAACTAGTTGATATTGAAAAGTTGGACTTAGTATTAAGATTTTTCCGGGTGGCTGGGGGGTAGGCGAGTGGTGTCGAAGTGTACTGCTGGTCGAAGTTTGCAATAAAAAGTGTGGTGGGTGGGTTGGGTAAGCTGTTTGGTACACATATTTCATTCTTTGTGGTTCTGGGGATTTTTTGATGGGAAGGATAGGATATGGGGAAGGGATGGGAGGCTAGGGATATTCATGCAGTTAAGGGGCGATCTTGCACAGTTAGGACTAGATTTGTGTAATTTTGGGCAGGGGTTTACCTCCTCTTTTAGTTTAGGGATACAAAAGTATTTAAAGGACCACCTTGCATAGATAGTTTAATATTTGGGTTAGCTAAGGTAGGTGTCCTTCCTTTATGCATTCGAGGGCCCCCGATCTTACATACCAAGGTTTTATGGCCAGGGACCTAATGTTTGCCTCATGGAATGTCAAGGGGGCAAGGCATAAGCTAAAATTATATAACATATTAAAGCATTTACAACTACTTAGAATTGATGTATCCTTTATACAAGAATCACACTTAATCCCAGAAGCAACAAAAATGAGACTTCAGCAAATTGGTCAAGTTTTTGTGGCTGAAGGGACCACTCAAGGTTGCAGAGTAATGATTCTAATAGCCTGATCCACTCCATTTACCCCAGTGAACATCATCTCTGATCCCCATGGAAGGTTTATATTTATCCAGGGGAAATTCACTCCTCAGATCTTTTATTAGGCAGCATCTAGGGTCCGAATGTTGACTCTCCTGGGTTCTTTGTACAGCTGATCAACACACTAACTCCCTTTTTATCCATCCCAATGATTCTGGGGGGAGATCTAAATTTAACCTTTGACCCATATTTAGACCGTACTGGAAATAAATTTAGGGGTCTTCCACCAGCACAAAAAGCATTAAGGGAAATGCTGGACCAGGTTGGTTTATATGATGTATGGTGCATCCTACACCCATCTGATAAGCAGTACACGTTCACTTCCCTGGTTCATGGCATGTCATCTAGAATTGATTATATAATGCTTTCGCATAATCTGTTCCCTGGGGTGATGGATTCAGTTATACAACCTGGTCCTCTCTCTGATCATGCTCTTGTCACCTGTCAGTTAACATTCCCATATTTACCTAAATCCGGAGGGTGTTGGCAGCTCAACAACCAGCTTTTAAAAGACCCAGGAACAGTTCAATATATTTCTGAGCATATTTAGCAATTTACGTCTGTTAATCACAATTCTGTGGGGAAGCCTGATATCGAATAGTGTGCATTAAAAGCAAATTTAAGGGGATTACTGATAGGAGTTGTGTCTAATCATAAAAAGAAGAGAGAAGGCTTTTTGCTGAACCTTCTTTTCCACATTAGAAATATAGAAGCCACTTTATCTCCTACTACGCCTGATTCTCTCAAGCAAGAACTTATTCAGTTAAATGATTCTTATCTGAATCTCCTGAGAGAGAAGGCAGAATTCACAATTCTCAAAACTAATGCTTCATATACTGACCAAGGGGATAAAGCTGGCCATCTGCTTGCCCTATGCCTTAAACAACAAGAATCCTCTAGTCTTATTGCTGCCATTAAGTCTTCCGCGGATGGCTCCCTGAAACTAACCCCGGTTGACATTGTCACAGAGTTTCAGACTTATTATAAACTTCTATACAGCACAATGGCTGATCCTCCCTCCTTAGAAACTCTGGACAATTGTCTTAAGGGCTCTCTTCTGCCTTCCCTCTCAGACTCTCAAACATCACTTTTCTGTACACCGATTTCCCAAACGGAACTCTTTAAGATAATTAAGGAGTTTCCTACAGAAAAGACTACGGGGCCAGATGGTCTCTCTCCCAATTTCTATAAACTTTTCTCCAAACAATTACTTCCTATATTATTACCCCTATTTTAACACATTTTGTCCGAAACTGAAGTTGATCAATCTTTATTTGAAGCTGTTATTGTTCTTTTTCCCAAACCTAATAAACCTCTAGAACTTGTCACTAGTTATAGACCCATTTCCCTTCTTAACCAGGATATTAAAATATTGTCCAGACTACTAGCTGATCATATAAATTTGGTTCTTCTAGAACTTATTGGTCTTGAACAAGTGAGTTTTATGAAGGGCAGATCTTCCATTGATCATTTACGCACTCTTGCTTATGTCTTCTCAGTGTCCAGGGAGGCGGAATTTCCAGTTGCCCTAATTTCCCTGGATGCTGAAAAGGCATTTGATTGAGTAAACTGGAATTTTTTGTTTCACACCCTGCGTGCATTTGGTTTCCCTAAGGAATTTCAGAACTGGGTTGGGGCTCTTTTCAAACACCCATCGGCCTGTGTAACATGTAACGGAGCCATTTCCTGCCTTTTCCCCTTATATTCTGGAACACGACAAGGCTGTCCTTTATCCCCCTCCTTTTTAATTTATATTTGGAACCCTTAATTCACTGGTTAGTTAACTGCCCCAGGATTCAAGATATTAACATATTAGGTTATGAGGTTAAGGTTTTGGCTTACACCAATGATCTTCTACTCCAAATTTCCCATCCAGCTTCCTCCATCCCACCCATCCTGGAGATCACTGAAAAATACAGCACTCTTTCTAACTATAAATGGAATATCGACAAAGCAGTGGCATTCCCTCTCAATCATATAACTATACGTCAAGATATCATACACTTAGGTCTGTCCTGGAGAAATGATTCTCTAAGATACTTAGGGATAGATCTTCTCAGAATTACAATTGCTCTCCAAGAGAAAAATTTTGATGTCCTGCTATCTACCCTTACTCAAGATCTCAAAAGATGGTCCCTTCTCCCGTTATTTTTATGGGTTAGAATTAACCTGATAAAAATTTATGTTTTCCCCAATTTTTCTATCCACTTAATTTACTAAATTTATGGTTACCATTATCCTGGTTTAAAAAGATATACTCTCTCTTTATTGATTTCATCTGGGCCAATAAAAAAAGGCAGTTACCTTTTTATAAGTTAACTGCTGCCAAACTCAATGGAGGCCTCTGCCTCCCGCATGTAGGACTTTATTATTGGGCTAGTCATGCCAATAAATACCTTAGATGGCTAACTTGAATATCGTTCTTCTTTTTGTTGTCCAACTACTATAAAAGGAAAAAAACAAGTGGAAGGGGTACAGAGGAAATTAACTAAAAAAATTAGAGGCCTAGGACACCTTCAATATAAATCAAGGTTGCAACATGTGGGACTATTTTCATTGGAATATAGACAAACACGTGGAGATCTATGCACAATATACAAAGCAATTAATGATCAATATTTGTTTGAAACCTTGGGTTTAACAAAGAATAATTCTGATAAATTGACAAGATCTCACAGTCATAAACTTAGAGGGGTAAGCTGTATAACTCAAAAAAGGATTAAATGGTTTTCACAAAGGGTTGTAGAACAATGGAATAGCCTACTAAGGGAAGTAGTGGAGTGTACTAATATTGAATATTTTAAAAAACAGTTAGATACATATATGAGCAACAAAAAAAATATCACATCCATAATAGAATTACTCCACCTGGTTGGTGGCGAGCTCACTAAGGGCATTTTGTGCCTCCTGAGTTCATAACTTCCTATGAACCTATGAACTTGGGGAAGCCACCATCAAAACGGCAAGTCAAAGGGAGGTACCACTAGCTTCTGACTTCATCCTGGTTGGAGCAACTTGGAGCTTTGGTAATGTGCTTTCAATAAATCTTTTTTGTACTATTTAGTGTACCTGCAGTTCTGGGTGGCAGACTTTCTGGCCTTGATTTGATTTCAATCTGCCACATGTGGAGTCTCAACTGCATCTTCCTTATGGAGAAAAATCATCCTGGACTCCCTACAAGGGTCTTTTTCTCAGGCAGCTACTCATAGAACTACTCATAGAATCCACTAGGGATGGGGCAGTGCTGGACCTGGTGCTGACAAAAAGGGACAGCATTGTAGACATCACAGTAGGCAGTCCTGTGGGTACCAGTGATCACTGTACAGTGTGGATTAACATTAAGACAGGAACAGAGGCAAACCACATGAGGATGAGGGTCCTGGATTTTAGGAGGATGGATTAAAACAACTAGGCTGCCTCAGAGATTGCCCTGTGGGGTTGCCAGGGAAAGGAGAAGGCACAGTAGGCAAAAATAAGAGCAGTACAACTAAAGCAACTAACCTCTGCATGAAGAAGTAGAAGGTAAAGAAACCATTATGGTTCTCTAAGGAAGTTTCAAAGATGGTGAAGGGCAAAGGGTTTGATACCTTTTAATGGACCAACATAGATGTAACAACAAGAACAGAGTGCTCTAGCTTTCGGACCAACAAGTCCTTCGTCAGAAGCATAAAGACAGTTATTTAGAAAAAAACAGTACTTTTAACAACTAGATCATGCAGAAAAAAAACAGAAAAAATCCCCATTGGTTTAAAATACTCATTTAAAAAATATAGAAGATGATGTTAGAGAAGCCTAACAGTACCATGTTACCTTCAGCTAGGAGTGTTCCATGGTCAAAGGTGCTTGGTGCAGAACACATTCAATGAATTCTACTTCATATAAATTCAATTGGCATGAGATAACACTACTTTTTCAGACAGCTCTTAAATCAAGCTATGAGTGTCACAGTGTGTATAAGAATGCAATTACAGTGGCATTCAAGAGGTTTAAAGAAATATAGAGGAGAACATGGATGTATACATTGTAATGCAGAGAGAAGCTGGCAAGGCAGTGAGGTGTGCAAGGGCACAGACAGAGGAAAGAATCACTAAAGGGGTCACTAAGAGGGATATGACTTTCGTCAGATACATAATTGGGAAGAAGAATGCTAGGGGAGGGATAGTGAGGATTAGAAGGACAAAGGTGGGAGACTGTGCAGCACAGGTACAAAGAAAAGCAGACATCCTGAACTTCTACTCAGTCTTCACAGTGGGGTTGGGGCAGACTACCAGGAAACAGCAGGAAGAGGGGGAGGAGGACACAAGTCCATCTTCAGAAAAAAAAAGTCTGGAAGGGAGTTACAGCCCTAAACGTGGACAAAGCTATGGGAATGGATGAGATACATCCAAGGGTTCTAAAAGAACTCAGGGAGATGCTGGCTGCTCCACTGACAGCTTTGTTCAACAGCTCATTGAAAACTGACATGGTTCCAGAGGACTAGAACAGAGCTGAGGTGGTTACTGTACATCTGATTGTCAGCAGGGAGGAGACTAGCAGTCATAGTCTGGTCAGTCTTACTTCAGTGGAGGGGAAATTAATGGAAACCCTGCTAAAAGAAAGACTGGTAGATTATTTTGAATCCAGTGGGTTGCAAGACCACAGGCATGGATTCACTGAGGGAGGTCATAGAATTCTTTGACTTTGTGACCAGAGAAACAGATCAGGAAAGGACAGTGCACATGGCCGATCTGGACTTCAGCAAGGCCTTCATCACTGTGATACACAGGAGGCTAATAATGAAACTGAACAGATAGGAGACAGAGGGTGGTGGTAAAAAGCACTCAATGGCATGATGGAGGAGTGACCAGCAGGGTGCCGCTGGTCTCAGTACAAGGACTGGTCCTTTTCAGTGCTGAGTAACTGTAAGGAAAGACATGTCTTTTTGCAAATGTTATCAAAATCTGCAATAAGGTGGACACTCAATAGAATATGGAATGAGTAGGGATATGAGGATACCTGAGGAGTGGTCTCAAGAATGGCAGTTGTGGTTCAGTGCCAAAAAATGTAAAATCAAGCATCTAGGCATAGGAATCCAGGTGCTGGATATAAGATGGGGAGGAGGGACTGACAGTTACCAAACAGGAAAAGGAGTTGTGTATCATAGATACATAGATACATAGACAGTGTCGGCAGATAAGGGCCTATGGCCCACCCAGTCTGCCCATTTGAGCTTGTAAGTTCAGTTTGTTTTCCTAGAAGTCTGTTGCCCCTTACCCTGACCTCAGAATTCCTTTATGTCTATCCCATGCATTCTTAAATTCTGTGATTGTTTCAGCCCCACCACTTCCTCTGGCAGGGTGTTCCACTTGTCCACCACCGTTCTGTGAAGAAATTCTTTCTCATGTTTCCTCTGAATCGTCCTCCTCCAACTTCATCCCATGCCTCTAGTTCTGGAACATCTTTTCACTTAAAAACAGGTTTTCCTGCATCCTGTTCCTCCCTGTAAGATACTTGTATGTCTCTATCATATCCCCTCTCTCCCTCCTCTCCTCCAGGGAGTACATGTTCAGTTCCTTCAACCTGTCTTCATAGGACTTGTGATGCAATCCATGCACCATCTTTGTTGCCCTCCTCTGAACCTTCTCTACCCTGTCTATGTCCTTACATAGGTATGGTCTCCAGAACTGTACACTGTACTCCAGGTGGGGCCTCACTAGTGTCTTGTATAGTGGAATTATGACCTCCCTTTTCCTGCTGGTGATGCCCTTGCCTATACATCCCAGCATCCTATTTGCTTTACCTGCTGCCTTGTCACACTGTTTCCCTACCTTGAGGTCATCAGAGATGACAACCCCAAGATCCCTTTCCTGCTTGGTGCATGCTATATCCTCACCCCCAACTGATATATTGTACCAGGGTTTTGTACCCCATATGCATTATCTTGCACTTCTTTGCATTGAATTTCAACTGCCAAACCCTGACCATTCTTCAAGTTTCTGCAGGTCTTCTCATTCTGTCTACACCCTCTGGTGTGTCTACTCTGTTACAGAGCTTTGTGTCATCAGCGAACAGTGAAATTCTGCCTCTAGGTCCCAAGCAATGTCACTGATGAAGATGTTGAATAGGACCGGTCCCAGTACTGATCCCTGTGGTACTCCACTGGTCACTCTTCCCTCTGTGGAGTGACAGCCATTTACCACCACCCTCTGTGTCCTGCCACCCAGCCAGTTACCTACCCACCACACTACTGTACTACCCACACCCATATTCCCCAGTTTGTGTAATAGTCTTCTATGTGGCACAGTGTCAAAGGCCTTGCTGAAGTCCAGATAGGCCATGTCCACTGCCTTCCCCTGATCCACCTCCCTAGTCACCCAGTCAAAAAATTCAACGAGGTTGGTCTGACATGACCTCCCCTTGGTGAAACCATGCTGCCTTGGGTCCTGTAGTCCATTGACAACCAGATGTTCCATCGATCTCTCCTTCAGTAGTGCTTCCATGATCTTCCCCACTACTGAGGTGAGGCTGACTGGTCTGTAGTTCCCTGCTTCCTCTTTGTTCCCACTTTTGTATAAGGGGACTACATCTGCTGTTCTCCAGTCTTTGGGTACCTCCCTGTTTCCAGTGATCAGCTAAACAGGATAGCCAGAGGTTCAGCCACCACCTCTCTTAGTTCTTTAAGGACCCTGGGTGCACCCCATCTGGCCCCATTGCTTTATCAACTCTTATTACTTCCAGTTCCTTCAGGACCCTTTCTCATGTAAAGGGACTTGTGTCCATTTCTGCACCATTCTCACCCCTTGTACTCCCTTCAGACCCATTACCTCCTCTCTTAGTAAAGACTGAGCAGAAATACCTGTTCAATATGTCAGCTTTACTGTTGTCATCCTCCACGCGGCACCATCCTCCCCCTTCAGTCTCACTATCCCTCCCTTTGTCTTTCTTTTTTCACTTATGTACCTGTAAAAGGTTTTGTCCCCTCTACCCACTGATTTTGCAATGTGTTCTTCTGTCTGAGCTTTGGCTTCCCTTACTGCCCTCCCTGCCTCCCTTTGCTTCTCCTGGTACTTCTCCCTATCCCCTTCTGCCTGTGTCTTTTTGTATTGCCTGAATGCAATCTTTTTGGCTTTCACTTTCTTTGCTACCTCTTTGGAAAACCATAATGGTCTCCTCTTCCTTTTCCTCTTGCTAACCTGCTTAATGCATAATTCTGTTGTTCTTGTAATCCCCATTTTAAATATTGCCCACTGTTCCTCAACCCCTGATTCCTGTCCCATTCCCCTTAATGCCTCTTTCAAGTATCTCCCCATTTTCCCAAAGTCTGCCCCCCTAAAATCCAGGATACGTGTTTTTGTGTGGTTTGGTTCTGCTCTTTCTGTGATTTCAAACCGCAATGACTGGTGGTCACTGTTTCCCAGGTGCTCCCCCACTGTTACCCCCATCACACTGTCCTTGTTTGTGAGCACAAGGTCCAGTATTGCCTTCTGCCGAGTTGGTTCCATGACCAGTTGCTTGAGGAAGGCACACTGAAGGAAGTCCAGGATAAATCTGTTCTAGTTGATGCTGCTGCTGGGATGCTCCAGTCCACATCTGGAATATGAAGTCTCCAACCAGTACTACTCTTACTTTTGTCTGCCATCCTTGGATGGCTAGCATCAGCTCCCTATCTGTTTCTTCCTCCTGGGCTGGTGGTCTATAGACCACACCTGTGCGGATGGCTGTCCCCATTTTCCTTTCCAGCTTAACCCACAGTATCTCTCCCCCATTTTGTTCCTCCTGGATCTCTGTGGCCCTTATGTCATTTTTCACATACAGTGCCACGCCTCCTCCCTTCCTGCCTGCTCTGTCTCTTCTGAATATGTTGTAGCCAGGTATGGCCATCTCCCAGTCAGCCAGTATCATATCTGATGACCTCAAGATGGCAGAACAGTGTGACAAAACAGGCGGTAGAGCTAGTAGAGTGCTGAGAAGCATAGGGAGGATTATCCCCAGCAAGAAGAAGGGGATGGTGTTGTCCCTGTAATGCTTGCTGGAGAGACCCCACCTGGCATACTATATCCAGTTTTTAGATGACATAGACAGGGTAGAGGCAGTCCAGAGAAGGGCAACTGGAATGGTCCTGGGAATGCATGTGAAGCCCTATGAAGACAGACTCAGAGATCTCAACATGGACACCCAGGAAGACAGGAAAGCAATAGATGACATGATAAAAACCTGCAAGTTTTCATCCTATGACTGGACTGAAGTGATCAGCACCAATCACACACACACACACACACACACACACACACACACACATGCACACTATAAAAAACACTTTTTTAATGCACCAGTTATGGTTAAAGTGACAAAAGTAGGGAAATTGGATGTTAGGGTTCCCTACTCCAACTCCCCACCCTTCAGGCAGCAGTAGGAAAAACCATTACAGTTTCATCCATCCTGCATCTATGCAGATCAGACGTGCGGTGTGCCTTGGGGTTGTCAACCCTGATACTCACCCTATTCTCATATACTGTACACATCTTAGCTTCTTTAATGAATGAATAGGTGAGTGGTAGAGTTGACCATCACAAGGTACACCTCACACCTGATTTGTGAAGACACAGGAGAGGAAAAAACATAAGGATTTTTCCTGTTGCTGCCTGCAGGTGATGGTGAGGCATTGGAGTTGGGAACTTTAACCCTCCATTTCCTGACTTTTTTCATGTTAACCCTAACTGGTGCATTAACAAAGGTTTTAGCAGTGTGTGTGTGTGTGTGTGTGTGTGTGTGTGTGTGTGTGTGTGATTGGTGCTGATCACTTCAGTCCAGTCATAGGATGAAAACTTTCAAGTTTCTATTTTAACTTAATGTGCAAAGGGTTGCATTGTGTTAAAATCTGTATGTGCTACTTTCTGACCTTTTCCATATGTGCTTGCATAGCAGTGTGACTTGCGGTCTCTGCAGTCCTGTACGAAAGATATACCCTGCTTTGCATCTCCAGTTGGCTCTTTCTTTTACTAGTCTAAGCGGCACACACACTAGCAGACTCTTTTATGTTACAAATGCACAAATGTGTGTGCATGTGTGGAGGATCTGGAATAGACCTGGTATGAGAAACAGAAAACCATGTTGAGTTAAGAAATGGAAGAAAAAACTTCAGAAATCTTAGGAAACGCTAAGCAAAATGACATCTTCATTCTCCATAATTCCTCTATCTTGTCTCCAGTCCTTTGTGAAGGATGTTCAATGCCGTTTCTTAAAGAAGATATGCACACATATTATAGTTTACATGAGGCAGATGTAAAATGAGTTATTTGTAAATAAAAGTAAATGCCTTAGAACCTCACATTATTGCTTGTGTCACCACAGCACGTGCGCTAATTGTTTCACATATCATTGTTCATTACTCTAAACTTAGTGTCTAATCAACCAAGTGTTGTATACCTGTAGATAGATAGAGAGATAGACAGACCGATAGATAGAACATCATGGTTTTACAAGCTGAAATAGGAGTGTTGCAGAGTTGCCCATTGTTTATTTATCAGCTTTGGTCACATGTGCCCTGTTATCACTGCCCACTTGCAGACCTGGGCATTAACTATAAAAGGCCATCTATCCACCATTCTACACTTGTAAATTCCCTTCCCCTTCAAGAAGCCATGACCGTGACTATGGTTTCTCCCACAGATTGCCTAATAGAGTTTTATTCCTTTCAATCTTGATACAACTTGACTCCAAAGCACTTTTTAAAAAATGTGCAATTATCTCAAGTGATGTTACCCATTTAGGCTCTCCTCCATAGACTGATTCAAATCAGCACAATTTTAAGGAACTGATTCAAGCTGTAGGCTCTCATCATGCTGTTTCCCAATTATATAATCTATTCCAAACCTCTGACCCACTTAAATCTTTAGGAATTTGCAATTATTGGCAAATAGTGATTGGCAAAACTGCCTCTAACATTTAATCCTTGTGAGTAGAGTAAACATGAAACTGACCAATAAATTATTCATAGAAGTATATTATAGATCCCCAATTCCTGCATTAATGTTGATAGAAATATTGAACTACAGATTGAACATATGGCAGCAGAAGGAGACGTGGTCAATACTGAGGATTTTTAACTACCCAGATATCAATTGGATTACTTAGTAATCCAGTACAGTTAATGCTAAAATGTTTCTGGATTCCCAAAACATGGCAGGCTTACATAAAGTGATATATAAGCCTACTAGAAGTGAGAATGTCCTGGACCTTCTGATAACTAACATAAATTATGCTGTCACAAAGATAAATATAAGAGAAAATCTGAGTAACCGTGACCACAACATAGTGTAGTTTACCTTGACAACATATGTAACAACTACAAAGGGTTCAACGATTACGAAAAATGATAATAAAGCAAAGCAAATCAGAAATGCATTATCTGACTGAAAATGGGAAAGTTCCTTTCAGCATAAAAATGTCAAAGAAATATGGAATTAATAAAAAAACAAGCTTAAACAGGTGGAAAATAAATATGTACCGGATAAAAAACTCTAACAGGAGGGGGAAAATGCCAGTGTGGTGTACTAACAAAATTATTGAACAATGCATAAAAAAGAAAAAAAAAAAGCATATGGTGATATGAAAAAATACTGTACTGAGGAAATCACCGAATCTTATAAAAATAACTAATGGCATTTAAAAAAAATGAACTGGTATGAAAGGAACAAGCTAGAGTTCAATATCTCTCACAGGAAAGATGATGGAAAGAGGCTTTACTCATATGTTAATAACCAGTGTAAAAATAATAATCAAACAGGACCCTTAACACATGCAGGGAAAGAACTTTAAACTCCTATAGAAATGGCTGATGCCTTCAATGAGTACTTTTGTACTGTGTTTGAAAATAACAGAAACAGTAGGAATAATTTAACATATTAAAGCTATTACAGCTTCTAAACAGTGGAACTTACTATGACAAAACCGTGTGGACTAAAGTAACTTCAACATTTTTTAAAAAAAAGCTTGCTAATTGACTTAGTTTCACCTCAGCTAATGACTAATGTCCCACATAGTGTGGGGGACAATCAAGATGGGCCTTGAACCTTCTTTTGTCCAACATATCTCAGTAAAGTCAATATAGAGAATACCCTGACCTCTCATTAATAATTAGCACCACTGAAATAGAAAAACATCTGGAAAAACTAAAACAATATAAATCTGAAGGACCAGACCACTTACAGCCAAGATTTTTAAGGGAGGTACATAAACATATCTCTGACCCTTTAGCACCCTTTTTCAATGCTTCCTTTTCAACAGGGATGGTGCTCAAAGACTGGAGAACTGCTACAGTTGTGCCATTGTTTACAAAAGGTGATAGAGCACTTAGGTCTAAATATAGAGTGATTAATTTGATGTCAGTCCTATGCAAAATAGTAGAAAGTTTCTTAAAATCCAAGTTAAAAGAGAACTTGGTTAAGATTAACTATAAGGACACCAAACAACATGGCTTTAGGCAAAATATGGCATGTCTGACCAACCAGCTGTGCTTCTGTGACAATGTGAACAAAAATCTACATGACAGCATTCCCATAGACATCTTCTATTTGGACTTTCAGAAGGTATTTGATAAGGTCTCTCACATCCCCCTGATTAATAAAATGGAAAAAATAAGAGTTTATGGAAGAATAATTTCTTGGATAAGTAACTGGTTAAATGCACGAAGGCAGCAGGTTAGAGTGAGAGGATCTTGCTCAGGTTTTGGTGAAGAGACAGATGTGGTGCCACAGGGCTTTGTCCTGGGACCAGCCCTGTTTGCCCTTTATATTAATGACCTTCATGACAGGATTATCAACTGGGTGGTGAAATTCACAGACGATGTAAAATTAGGGGGACCAATCAACACACCAGAAAGTGTAGCAAGTTTAAAAAATGATTTAAAGAAAATTGAACACTGGTCAAGGGTAAATAAAATGCCTCTTAGTGCATACAAATGTACAGTCATGCACATGGTAAAGGGCAACAAAAGCATGATTACAAACTTAATGGAATCCTACTTAAAAAAGGTGAAAGTGAAAAGGACTTCAGAATTATAGTTGATAAGGATTTAAATTTTAGGGCTCATTGTACTAAATTGATCCAAAGATCAAATTACATGATCAGGGTGACTTATTGATCATGTATAAAATCATGAACAACTCTGAACTCAGGGAGGAAATGGGAATAACAATTCAGGTAAAACCAGACTGCCTAAGAGCCCATAAACTTCAAATAATACTAGACACTGTAAAGAAAAATGGAGGATATAACTTCTTCCTCCATCATACAGGCAAGATTTGGAACTTAACTGCTCAGGTTTATCCTGTCAAAGAGTGCTCTACCTCTGGGAGACCTAACACTTAAAGGAACAATATAGTTATATCAATAATTATGAATTGTTTCAGGTGCTGGCAAATATATATATATATATGGCAGAGCCACAGAAGGTTGCTTGTTACATTAAAATTGACAATTGTTCAGTGACTACATTTGTTAAATCAACTGATTTTTGTATTATTCTCCTCATGAATGTGCTTAAACTTGCATTTATTTTGATTAATGTCCACATTTCACCTTTCTTTTCTACATTCACTGTAGATGATCCTTGGGATATGTTAGGAAATATGTTGGAAGAACTATATGATGATTTTATTAACACTCCCATTCTATTAGTGGGTTACTTTAATATCATGGAAAACTCATGGAAAATTCGGCAGTGGGCCCATTATGCTATTTCCCAATTCCTCCAATAAGGAAATCTCAGGATTGTAAGACAAACAATGTGGGGCTTGGACTTACCAAATTTATGCAAAAATATAACTTATATTCTCTTAATGGTAGATTGTCAGGAGATGAAAAAGGGCAATTGACTTATCTCTTCTGACTGGGAGCATCTGTTATTGATTACGCTATTTGGGATGGGCCTATTGAGACTTGGCCTGATCTTTCTATAATTAATGGAGCTGAAAACAACCATTTACCACTAGCCATTAGATGGACCTCTGTGAGAAATTCTATCACATTCTCTTTAATTGATGCCATAGAAAATCCACTTCCTACTGGTGAAATTAGAAACAAGAAAAGAGTTAGATGGACTGATGAGATTTCTTTGAAATTACAGTAGGATTTGACTCTTGTTTTAGATGCATGGTTACAAGATTACCTTCATGGTCAGACTGCTACAGATCTCTATGGGTTATAGGAATGCCTATTCACTCAGTTACACTCTATTCTTTATACTAAAAGCTTTGGTTACTCTCGGGGCAGGCGGGGTGGTTTGATGAGGCATGTAAAAAGGAAAAATCAAAGTTACTATTAAAAGTTAAGAATACTAAGAAGCAACTCTCAAGATCTCTTAATGAGGCCAGGAAGTCATATAAGATATTTATTCAAGGGAAAAAAATACAGTATTATCATAAAAAAGGGAGGTCATGATTAATGTTATAGATGAGAAGGATACTAGAACTTTTTAGCCTCTTTTGCCAAGGGAACTTCACATTTTTCTGATAATATAGATGCATTTATTCCAGCTAGGATTTGTGTAGAACATTTCACTTTTTTTTCATGATTCCATGCTGCAGAATGTTTGGCAGTATTGTTCTGAATATTGTGCAGTTAGTCACCTTTGTAACAAAGCACCAGGCCCTGTTTTGGTCCCGGCAGAGGGGTACTTGCAGGCTCCTTTAGTTTGGGCTGACTTTCTCCTCTTGTTCTTCAATAAATGTATTCACAAGGGCTTTTTATCATATTTCTGGTTTGGTGCAAAAACAGTACCAAGTTTTAGAAGGGTAATAAAATGGAACAAAGCATGAAAGAAGGGTTGCCTAGGTAAAACGGGTGCATGGGCCAAAACAACTAAAAACAGTACTATGTAGAAAAAGGCTCACACACCATGTATGCTAGCAAAGGATATAGACCACAAGTTTATATGAAAAAATGCAAAAAAATATATATTTATATTTGTATATTTATTAGCAGCACCAAATCTAGCTAAATCTCCTCTGACTAGCTCCTGCTGCAGTTTTAAATTATTCCTGCAATCAGGCTACTTGATTTGGATTTGAATTTTGTATGTATTAGAGTGTTTACTGTATATTTCTTCAGTTGGTGTATACAGCAATTGTAACTGTGTACGAGTAGAATTATATTTTTAATATTGACCAATCACAGCATAAGAGTAGAATAGTTAATATCTGGCCAATCACATTGTCTGATTTGTGTTTCCTGCTACTATGTACCTGAGTTATGTAGCAGAATAGTCTCTAGAGATTTTTAGCTGTGCTAATTAGTCTTGTATTTTCTTTTGCTTTTCTCTATGCCTTCTTTTCAACTCTGTTTCTTCCCTATGTCTCCCCCCAGGTCTGTCTCTGATTCTAACTTTGACTCTGCCTACTCATCCTCCCACTACTATTCCCATATTCTTAACCACCCCTCTTTGCTTTGTCTAGTTTCTCCTATCTCCTGCCCCCTTGCTGGCACTGTGTCACATGTCTCCCCCACCCCAAAATTCCCAAAACAGCTAAATAATCTCTTCTCTCCCCTGCTGTCTGCTAGATTTATGCCATTGACTGGGTACTCCCTGGCTTGATCCTGTGGTGTGGTGTGGTGTGGCTCTCCCCTACTGATGCCACCTGCCTCTCTGCTGTCTGCCAAATCTCCAGCTCAGGTACGGCTCAAGAAACAGCACCACTTTGAATTCAGACACACTCTCGTTCTCAACTCCTTGATTGATCATCCTTACTCTGATGCAGCACCGAATCTAGATAAATCTCCTCAGACTAACTCCTGCTGCAATTTTATGGTCTATTTTTCTTCTACTCACAGCATTTAGAATGTGCTTGTAATCAGGCTACTTGAGTTGAATTTTCTCCTGCTCACCCTCCCCCACCCTGTCACTCTTTAAATATGCTTTCTCCCAAAGAAGGCTCCTCCCTACTCCCTCTACCAATCACCCATTGGTGACACTGTAGGCAGCCAACCACTCTTAAAGGGGTGGTCTTGGATAAGGTTATTACTCTACCTACCCTCTCCTTTCACTACTCCTCTGCATATTTTCACAATCTGTTTGGGAACATAATGAGCTCTAGGCTGTGGAACTGATCCTGGTTGCACTGCTCTGCCCTGAGCTCCCTAGTACTATCATATTAGCTCACTACAAAAACTCTCAACATCCTGTTTAATTGTACACAGAGCTATCCTACTTGGCTGCATCACTGATCTGCACAAAGTGCCAATTCTTAAGGTTTCTCTGTTCCTAGTCCTGTTGCAACTAGTGTTGCAACTCCCTATGCATCTGGGTCACAACTGGCATGGATATGACAAAAATGCCACCATGCCATGTATTGTGTGGGACCCCCTTGACTATCCTCGTGGCAATGGCCTTGGCTCCTGGTGGTGAACTCAACATTTCGAGGTGGATTGCACTATAGGAGAACAGTACATACCCCTTCCCCCCTGTAAAACTAAACATGTTCATATTCACTGGAAAAACTACCAAACATAGAGCAAATGCCATCACCCACTCTTGGGACATAAAACAACTAAAATGGCAAACATTAAGACTGGCTTGTCTGCTATTAATGTTGTCTGGCAATATTCATCCCAACCCTGGACCTGCACCAAAAACATCTGTACCTGTAATGAAGGATGAGGTCTTAACTATTGCTTCCATTAACATCTGTAGCTTCCTGGCTAAATATGACTTTTTGCAGGCATGGGTTGCTCAACACAACCCAGATGTTCTGTCTGTAGTAGAGACCTGACTTACCCCAAGAGTCTCAGACCTGGCAATCCAGCTGGGAGAGTATACGTCATTCAAGTTGGGCAGATCTGGCAAGTGAGGTGGAGGTTGTGTCATTTTCATCAGGGACTCCCTCCAGGGGTAAGCACTTCCGCCCCTACTAGTGGGAGTAATACCCAAATGCTTGCTATAATGTTGCAACTTGGTATGCATGACAAATACCTCACAATAGTCTCTGTGTACACCAGCCAAAAAGCAGGCTGCAGGCTGTAAGTCAAGCTTGGTATATCTCATTGAAATACACCACAGCCTGAAGGTTCTGATGGTAGTGGATTTCAACATAAATTGGTTATTACCCGAGGTGGCTCCCTACAAAGATGCCATCTCTTTCATTGACATGACCCAACTAGTGGAGTCCCCAGCTTGGGTGAACTATTGAACTGGTAATAGTACTGTGATTAACTGGTTAATAACCAATTGACCTGATAGAATAACCAGTACAGTTGTACTCCCAGATGTTATCAGTGACCACTCCCCCATCCTCTCTACTTGGACAAATTAATCCCCCAGAGTCCCTCCCAAAACAGTTAACTCAAGATTGCTGGACATCTTGGCTCACTTAAAGCACACCTCAGACAACAAGACTGGTCAGAACTCTGTGCTTGAGCACTTTGTCAACACTTTTAATGCATTGTGCAACTTCTATGCCCCATACATAAAAAGGAAAGTATGGGGAACAAGTAAGTCCTGGATTACACCATTGCTCATTGAACAAATAAAGAAAAGGGATAACCTGTGGCACAAGGCTAAAAGTACAGGGTCCCATATTGACATCCAAACCTACAAAGCAGCATGCAATAAATGCACATGGGCTATCTGGCAAGCAAAAATCAGTACTTCAGAAATGAACTAAACAACTCCTGGGCATCATAGCCGAAAAGTTTGGAACAACATTAAGTCCCTTAACTGGTAAAGCTAGCCACCCATGGTGTTCAATATCAATGGTATCATGACCCAGGACCCTGAAGAAATTACTAACACTGTCAATAAGGCCTTTACTGACCTTAGCGGGGTCCTCCCCCGAGACTTCCTATTTTCACAAAAGGATACTATTCCACATAACAATGCAAGGCCACCTGTTGGCACACTTCCCCCCTTCTACCTCAAGATTGCCACCAAATTTGAGGCTACAAAATATCTCACACAGGTACTCAGGAAATCAAACACCAATAGTAACACACTAGCCCTTAAGGGTTCCATGTCATAATGGTGACTGCCGGAGGGCGATCGCCGTCATGGCAAAGTCAGAGCACCAAAATTGATTTTCAGTGCTCTGACTCCACAGCACCATTTTGTTGTGTGCTGGGGAGTCAGAACTTTTATTTTTTATGTTTATGTGGGGGGCTGCACCCCCAACACCTCCTTAGTTAAGGATTCTCAACTCCAGGGGGGTGCATGGCTGGGGGGTGGCAAAACATTAAAAAAATATAATTCGGGCCAGGCACAACAAAAACAAACCAGCGCCCATACCCGAACCCAGCACCCTACCCACCAAAACTACAAGTCAACCCGCTGCACCATGTTGCCAGCTTGGCAGCCTACCATGGCACCACCCCTCAAATCCCATCCCACCCCCCCTGCACATACCTGTAGCGACTTCCTGCCACTACAGTCACCTACCCACCCCATCCGGTCGCTGTAGCTGCCTGGCAGCCCCTGTGTCATGCACTGCAATTCAGTCACCCTTTAGGGTGTTGCTCAATTGCGGTCACGCACATCATGTGCTACCGATTTTAAGATACTAGTGCTCACCCTTGATGAAGCACTCTGCCTTCTGACTTGTATTCTCAGCATATCACTTAGAACCACAAAATTTCCCCAATCCATGAAAGGGGCAGTGGTCACTCAAGTCTTCAAAAGCGGAGGTAGAACCAGTCACTCCAATTACCATCCAATTTCTATTCTACCTCTGCTCTCGAAAGTTATTGAGAGAATTGTCTACAACCAATGTGAAGACTATCTTGACAAATATATGCTACTATGTCAGCAACAGCATAATTTCAGGAAACAACACAGCACAACAACAGTGCTAGTGGAGTTCACTGACTACATCCATGAGGCACTTTATCAAAGACTCTTGGTGGGGGCTACCTACATCGACCTCACCAAGGCCTTTGATATGATCAGTCATGAGTTACTACTATGTCAGTTGGCCGATATAGATCTTTCTACTGAATCTGTGGGTTGGTTCTGGAGCTACCTCACAGGACATGTGCAACAGGTAAAAATACCTGATGTTCAATCTGATCATCAAAATGTTACAACTGGGGTCCCCCAAGGGTCAATCTTGGGCCCCCTGCTGTTTAAACTGTTTATAAATAACCTCCTTAAGGCATAACTGGACAATGTCCTTTTGCACGCCAATGACGCCATGATGTACTCTAGTCATTCAAACCCTGAAGTCCAAGAAAAACAAATGCAGGCAATTTTCATGGCAGTGGAGGCTGGGTTACTCAAATCCAAGCTCCTCCTAAACTACAAGAACCCAAAAGACGATGCTTCATCGCATAACAGACATAGGTCCCATTATCTCAAGATTCTAAACAACTGGAACATGCCATTAGAGATGGTCAATACCTTTAAATACCTAGGGCTCACCCTATACTGCTCCCTCTCATTTGCACAACACATTTTCCACATAGCCAAGGCTGCAAACTTGCATATTGGCCAGCTATATAGGCACAGACACTGCCTCACGGGTGATGCCTTCAAGCTAGCAGTCTCTAGCTCAGTCCTGTCAGTAACTGAATATGGACTGGTAGTCTATGGGGCAGGAACTGATACAGCTCTTAAGAGAATCAAATTAGCCCTAAACAAAGCCAGTAGGCTTATATTATCTGCTCAATGGTTATTCCATATCTGTGAGCTCTATGCTCAATCTGGATGGCTCAACCTGCAAAACAGGGTCAAATATCAGGTTTGCCTGTTTGCTAAGAAGTTCACCCTAGGCCTTTCACCTCCTGGTGTATAGGGCCTCCTCTGTTCTTCAGCCAGTCACAGGCAAACTAGAGGTACTGGCGGTAAGCTACTTCAAGTCTCTTTCCACCAAACATTGCAATGGCAATGGTCTTTCATTTACAGATCCCTGAAATGGCTTAACTCTATCAATGACCACCTTCTATCAGAACCCAAACTCATCCCTTTCAAGTCTAAACTTCGTGCTTACCTAGCCACCACCAGTATGTGTAACTGTGATAACTAACGCAAACACTTCTTCATTTTGGGACATCTACTCCTCTGCAGCACTTATACCCTACCCCTCAGCCCAATTGTACCCTGTGGTTAATCTCACCTTGCCCCCTGCTACCTACTCCCCTACTGATTCAGCTGACCTTAGCAGTGATTTACTTTACATTTACCACAAGCTACCCTCCTCCCTACCTCCCCTCTGTGTCCGCTTCCCCTTCTCCATTTGCACTAACAAGGCCCTCCGGTTGGCTCCTCTACATTCATCCTCCTCCTCCTCCTCTGTATACTTGTCCATAAGTGACCTCACTCTATTCCTTACCTCAATGTCTGCCACCCTTTGCTCCATTTGTGCAGACAAGATCCCCCAGGTTGCTCCTTTACATTTCCCCCAACTCCTCTTCATCTACATTTAAGTCTAGCTATCCCTTTACCTGCTGCTCCCTTATGATACTACTCTATTCTGTAATACTCTGGGCCTCCCCTCTCTTTTTTTCCTCTCTCCTCCTGTTTCCTTTGGTGAGTTAGGTTCTCTGTAGCTGTACTGATTGAAAACAATTCTCTGGAGTATGATTGTATCTTTCTGTTTTAACGTAATTGTTTGTTCAAACTATCTTAACTTTGTACTATATGATTATTTTATTTTTCAGTGACTTGGAATATTTGAAAATGAGCTGTTAGCTAAAAGGTATTAATTCTGAGATATCAATAAATAAATACACACTTCCAGATGAAAAAAGCTAATGATACAACAGTGTCCCACAGCCTGAAAAACCCAACAACATTTCATGCCCTAACTTGGCACTTTGTCAAGGGTACTTTCATCTCAGATATGTGCTGTTTAAACAGTGTACTCTAGGATGTCTTCACAGGTGTAACATATAAAAACATGAAGTAGGGAAATGGGCAGACTAGGTGGGTCATATGATCCTTATCTGCTGACAGATTATATGTTTCTAACCCTCCCAAATAGAATATAATTAATATAATAAATACCAACATTCACTAAATGCATATACCACTATTAAAAGCCTATGTCAAATATACATCTAGAGAAGAATTGAAAATATTTTTCTGAAAACTAAAAGCAGCTTATACAGTGTGGTGGGATTCAAACAAAGATTTTATAAACAGAATCCTTATGTCAATTCTTTAATTGTAGTTCAATACTTTGCATCAAACAACTTGTTAGCAGCTTGGTCACTGGCTCCATTGATAACACAGGCTGCAGAGCAAGTACAGTGTGTGCATCACAGTGTACTAATAATACATACTTGCTCTGCTGCCTATGTCATCTATGGAGCCAGTGATCAAGCTGCTAACAAGTTGTTGGGATGCAAGGGATCAAACTACAATTGAAGAATTGCCACAAGGACTCTGTTTATATAATAGATAGACAAGTGTGTATTACAAGGCAGTAATACCATCAAGAGGTTTTGAGGACATGGAACCTCGAGAGCGAGGCTGGGGGGTTACATACCATCAGACGAGCACACTGGTGTTGGGGTATTCCAACACTGGCCCATGTGCACTGCATGTCTTGTTCCAGCCTTGTGGCCACAACCAGTCTGTGGTGCAGCCTGGCCACTTGTACACCCTCCCCTCAACACCTTCCATGCCCACAGTGCTGCATGTGTGTGCTGGCATCTGTTGTTGTCCACAGAAGGGTGGTCTGCAGGTGTGTGCTACATGGCCACACTGCCATGCTGTCCACTGGGAGCTGGGTCACCACTTACTTCCTGTCATGGCTGGGACTGGTGGCAGATGATGGCATCATAGGAATGCCATCTGTGAGCAGCATGTTTCCTCTATGTCTGGCTTATTTCTAGGTGTCATACTTACTGGTTAGGGTCACGCAAAGCTGCACAAAAGTTGCGCAAAGCCACAAAGTCACGCAAAGCTGGTTTGCCCAGAGTTAAGACTACCTTTTCCTGGCTGGTAATTTGCACCATGCAAAGTGTTTTGCTAAGTTGTGCAAAAACACTTTGCGCGGCGCTATTTGCTGAATATAGCATTGTGCCTGTATTCATGTACACGCCTCCTCAGTTTGCCCCTTGTATACATTATCATTTTACACAGCTCTAGTGCAGTTTGGCATGATATTTGATCTTTTGAATATAGCGGACCCAGGCTAACCTGATGCAAATAGTTTGCATCCAGTGCACAGTTTTGAATATCTGGCCCAATGTGTCCAAAGCTTTATTTAATTGATAAAACACACCAACAAAATCGATACAAACCCTGGCCAAGGTTAAGCCCTCAATGTTTCATGCTTATGCACTTTGTCAAGAGGATATTGTTGCCCCCTCACGGTGACATTTATATACAGAAATACCTTAAAGTGATACTCACAGACAGGACAATACATGAATTGAAAATGTCAGTTCTCATGATATAAAAACTTAAAAAATTACCGAAATAATTGCAAAATGCTCACATACACTTAATTGCATATAACAACCATAAAAACACTTAAGTAAGCCTAGTTTTGATTCATTTGGATAATTCACACATATGGCATAAATGTATATTTCAATAAATGATCATGAATACATTTGTGCATCCGAGACAAGATTTAACTCAATAAAGATGCACAATTCTGAAATAATGAAGTCACTACTTTAAAAAAAAGTGCATTATCTCAATTTTATAATTTAATCCTGGACTACTAATGGCCTGAAGTTTAAAAATACAGAGAGCTTCTCTTCTTGCCAAGTTTAAATCCTGGTCCCCACCTATGGACCCACTTGAACTTTTTCAAGCCCTTTTAATTTCTAGCCATGTTCTGTTGCATTGCTTGAATGTGCTATCTGGGCAGCTGTAGCATATCCTTCATTTTGGTTAACAATAGCTTTCATATGTTCACCAACTCATTCCTTGAGTTTGTTTTTCGCTCTGCCCACATAGTACACCCTGCATAGACAGGTTCCCAGATACACAGCATGTGTACTGTCACAGTTAATAAATCTGTTGATTTTATAGATCTCATTGTTAGTGGCATTCACAAATGGGTCAGTATTTTCTATTACAGAAACGTACTTGCATTGGTGACACTAAAAGCATCCAGGGGGAAATGAAGGCATCCAATTTTGATTTTTGGAATGTTGCGGCTGAAGGCTATGTACAGTATGAATGAAGCAGCCAGATTGCGGGGACATCTGTACATCATATGTGGTGGCTCACTTACAAAAGGTTTTAATTTAGATTCTGCTTTTAAAATATGGCAGTTTTTAACATTAATTTTAGAGACAGCTGATGCCTGGATGCTTTCATTTGTTACAAAATTCAAACAATGATTTGGGCAACTCTGCTTGACATTTTCCATCAACAAGATCTCCCTATCCATCCCTTCAGTTCTCTGTCTGGCCCTATTAATGGTTTCTTGACTATAACCCCTCTCAGTAACCATATCTTGTAAAAGATCAGAACTCTGTTCAACTGCTCCCTCTGTACTGCACTTACGCTTGATTCTGATAAACTGTTCCATTGGAATACCTTGTATAGTGTGACGTGGATGACAAGAACTGGATAACAAAATAGTAATTTTATCTGTGGCTTTCCTTATAGAGATTAGTGTCTATACACGTCATCATCACGTTTCAGGATCAAAATATCCAAAAATGAGATACTTATTTTGTTACAATTCATTGTAAATTTTAAAGTTGCAGTTTGAATCTTCTAAATACTGGACAAATTCCATCAACTCCTCTTCTGTGCCACACTACATTAACAGACAATCATCAAAGTAATGTTTATATAGACAAATCTTACTGTAAAAGGGGGTTATGTTCTTGATCATTGATTACAGTATCTTCCCACTTTCCGAGGTACAGATTTAAAAAGCTGGGGCCAAAAGTAGTCCCCATAGCTGTATATTTTATTTGCAAAAAACATTCACCCAGGAAAGTGATTGAGTAGTTCATTTGTTCACAAAAACAATAAACAGCATTTGTCTATGTTACCTTTGTGCTTCATCAAATTTTAATGGCTTTCTTTGGCAGTGTCTTTTGGCATCTGACACTTCAACTAAAAACTATTTGACAGAGATCCAATAATCATGGTTTGCCTAAGGAAAATAGCTTAAGTTCAAAGAAAACTGTGCTGTGCTAACAAAAAGCACATAGGAGAAACCACAAATAAAGCAGAGCAGTGCTTAATTACTTTAGCTAGTGTATTCCCCCATTGGAAAGTCTCACACCTTGTCCCCACAATGAGCAGGCAACTCACTCAATCTCATAAGGAGGAGACAAGAGAAGATTATTTCAAATTACTGAAACATTTTTCTGTGTTTCCTTTTTGGTTGCTTCAGTTTAGGGGTTCTTCTTTTCTAGTCTTTCCCCAATAGTGCCACAGCTTAAAATTAGATAAAGCACCACAGTTCTTCCAAGAAGTGCACAGGGGGAGACCACATACCATAGAAAGCAGTGCACTAACTTTCTTAAAGTAGCATTCTCCCTATAGATAAAAATCCCACCTTGTCCTCACCAGAAAGAGGCAGTTCATTTATTCACAAAAACACTAAATCAGTTTTAACGACTCTGTCCGATAGTATCTTGGGGAGATCACAAATAAAACCGAGCACCATTTAATTACTTCAACTAATGTTTTCCCTTTTGATAAATCTCACACCTTATTCCCACCACAAATGGGTGATACACTCAGTCTTATCAGGGGAAAGCAAGAGGAAAGTATTTCAAATTGCTAGAAAACAGAGTGAAGATCCTCTATACAGAGACATTCTTGAAAAGGCAAGAATTGGAAACTTGCCACCTTCCAGTAATGATATTCTGACCACAAGAGAAATATGCACTGGGCAGACTTTCATGACCAAAGCATGAGAAGTATGCAATAATTCATCTTGTGCAGGGACACAGATTGTCTATTTCATGTCAAAACTGAAGCAGATTGAACAGTTTAACCAGCTGATGCTTGAAAAAGAGCTGCAACCACTGGTAACACTGAAATCAATTGATTCAATCGATGGAATTTGCTTAATGCAAAACCTGATGGCCAAGATGACTGAACATTTAAAATAGCTTAATGTGGAGCTCTCAAGGACTGCTGGTTTAGAGACAGTTCTAACACTGTTGAAAAAATGCACATGTGATGCTTAGTCACAAATTTCTTGTAAAGCATGGACTGGTGCACAATAAAATGGGAAACATTTTTGACTTTCAATACAGTGTCCAGAGAACAAGGGTTAAAAGGTCATACTGAAATTTGACAACCATGAAGACCCAGAAAGCATTCAAATATGTTCTGCGAAATTTCAGCTTATGAAAGGCACAGACATACAGTATATATTATGTTACATGGAACAGCTCCCACGGTGTGTTGCTTACGCTGTCTCTGTTCACAAGTCACAAGATTTGAGTCCAGATGCAGCAATGATTGACATAGGGGCTCAGTTTTGAAAGCCCTGTTAGATCAATGCACCAAAACCTTGACTATTGTAGAGGTGGGCAAAGTGGCCAAAATTTGCTCTGTGAAGCAATTCGTGGAGTAATGCGGAATCTGCAGAGTAATCCGCAACATGAAGCAGAGTACTTCGCATCATAATAAGAAATGCGAAGTCCATTGATAACAATGACTTTGCATTATTCCGCCTTCCCCCGACTACTTCTGCACCAATTTTAATGTGAAGTGCATAGAAATCAATGTACTTCACATCACTTTGCCTTGTTATTGAGCTCCAAGGTGAATTTTGCAGTGATTCATGGCATTGCAGGTCACATGAGCTCCAGATTGTTCTGTGTAACCTCAGTTCTGTGTAGTGGTAGATGGAGACAGTTTCCTCTGAGACCTCTGTGATTCAAATCCTCTAAAAGCTGTTAAAAAAGTCTTTTTGAGCCATTTCTCTGCTCAAAATTTAGTACATCAATTGTAGGATACCCTCCTGTGATCATTGAGTGTTTATTGTTTGTGTGTGGATTTTGAATGTTAATTTAGAACATTCAGTCTGTGTACTGACAGACACTTGAAGTGTACTTTGGGGGAGGGGTGTATCTGTGGTACACGTAGGTTAAAACTGGGAGAAAAAGGCAGTCTTTCTGTTTTGGTTATAATTTTCTTGTATGACTGTGTTAATGTACACACAGTAATATTTTCAATAATTCTTGACATTTTCTTTGCTGATTGTTGTGGTGCAGCAGTGCATAATTTCAGTTTGTTTAAAAGATTTGGTTATATTACTGAAGTTTCCAATTTGCTACACATTACTTGTAGTATGCGTGTGCGATGTGTGCCATCAAATCAGACACATTTTATTGTGCCACAGAGTAATTGCAGCAGCGTGAACCTGCTATCCACTGCACCTGGGTGATTTTGTACTGCTTTGTGGTATCTAGGATTTGGACTGTTGCTGCAGTACACTGCATCCCCCCTCCCAACCAGCAAAAGGTATTCTTTTCCAGATTGGATTGTGACTTGTGAGCACTGGTTAAGGTGTTGTTGTGACTTTGCATCTGCATCTCTTCTTGTCTGAGCAGTGCAATCTTAATCTGTCTGTACTTTTGCATCTGTTTAGTGCCCAGTCTCCATCTGTAAGCCACAGTTGTTTGTTTTTTTTTGGGCTTCATATCCACTGACCCAGATTGAAAGTACAGAAATCTAAACAGAGAACATAGAAACATAGAATTTGATGGCAGATAAGGACCACTTGGCTCACCTAGTCTGCCCATTTCCCTACCTAATGGACAAGCTGCAGATCCTAGTTAACCAACAGCCTACTTCCTCATACCCCCACTAGAATTATGTCTGTCCCATGCATTCTTGAATTCTCTCACAGTTTTAGACTCCACACCCTCCTCAGGAAGGCTGTTCCGTGCATCTACAACCATCTCTGTGAAGAAATACTTCCTAACATTACCTCTGAGCCACCCCCCACTATCTTCAAATTGTGCCCCCTTGTTCTTGCACATCTCTTTTTCTGAAAGATGCTAACCTCTTGGACTTTGTTGATTCCCTTGAGGTATTTGAAAGTTTCTATCATGCCCCCCCCCTTCATCAAGGGTATACATATTAAGCTCTTTTAGTCTCTCCTTGTATGGCTTCTTTTGCAGACCCTACACTATGTTACCTGCCCTCCTTTGGACGGCCTCCATCCTGTCTATGTCCTTGCGGAGATAGGGTCCCCTGAACTGCACACAGTACTCCAGATAGGGTCTCGTCAACTGTCTGTACAGAGGGCCAACAACTTCCTGTTTTCTACTGGTGATGCCTCTCCATATGCATCCCAGTATCCCCCTAGTCCTCCTTACTGCCTTCTCACATTGCTGGCCCACCTTTAGGTTGCATGATATGACTACCCCCAGGTCCCTTTCCATTTTTGTTGTTGTCAGTATCTCACTCCCTATTGTGTACTCTTCCCTTGGGTTTTTGTTTCCCAGGTGCATTACTTTGCACTTCTTTGCGTTGAATCTAAGCTGCCACACATTTGACCATTCCTACAACCTTGCCAAGTCCCTTTTCATCCTTTCCACCTCAACTTGTGTATCAACCCTGTTGTAGATCTTTGTGTCATCTGCAAAGAGACTTACTTTCCCTTCCAGTCCCTCTGCAATGTCACTTATAAAGACATTAAAAAAGACCAACCCTAGTACTCAACTCGGCATTACCCCACTAATAACCCCCCTTTCTTCACTGTGGACTCCATTTACTATTACCCACTGTGTTCTGTTGTCCAACCAGTGTTTTACCCAGGCTACCACCCTGAGACCCATTCCCAGGCTGGCTAGTTTGTTTATTAATCATTTGTGCAGGATTGTGTCAAATGCCTTGCTAAAGTCTAGCTAGGCCATGTCCACAGCCCCCCTGGTCTACTACTGTGGTCTACCAGTCAAAGAAATCAATTAGATTTGTCTGACATGACCTTCCTGCTGTGAATTCATGCTGCCTTGGGTCCTGTGTCCCACTGACCTCTAGGTACTCAACAATTCTTTCCTTCAGAAGTGATTCCATCATTTTCCCTATCACTGAGGTCGAACTGACAGGACTGTAGTTTCCTGTCTCTGTCTTGCTCTGGTACTTTTGTGAAGGGGAATCACATGCGCCTTCCTCCACTCCTCAGGTACTACACCATCCTCCCATGATTTATTAAAAAGGGTAGTCCGTGGTGTTACTAGTTCTTCCCTTAGTTCTTTTAGAATTCTGGGGTGAATCCCATCAGGCCCCATTGCTTTATCTGCCTTCAGTTTTAAGAGTTCTTTCAGAACCCTTTCTTCTGTGAAAGGACTAATATCAACCCCCCTATCCAGAGTGTTTCTATTGACTAGATTAGGTATCTCCCCCTGCTCTTCCATTGTGAATAATGAGCAGAAGTATTTGTTCAGTATCCCTGCTTTCTCACTGTCGCTCTCTGCTTAACCACCTTCCTCTTTATTCAGCCTCAGTATCCCTGCCTTAGTCTTTCTTTGTTCCCTAATGTACCTATAAAAGGTTTTATCCCCCTTCTTAACTGAGTTGGCTATCTTTTCCTCAGTTTGGGCCTTTGCTATTTTGACTGCCTTCCCTGCTTCCTTCTTCTTTAACTGGTACAGTTCTCTGTCCTGCTCCTTCTGTGTTTCCTTATACTTCCTGAATGCTGTCTTTTTCTCCTTTACCTTCCCTGCCACTTCTTTTGAGAACCATAGTGGTTTTTCCTTTGTTTGTTTAGAATGTTCTTGGTGATCCCCCAAAATGCCTGCAAAGAGGTGTGCAAGCAAAGCTGTTTCTGGCCATGGTGCTGCTGCAAGTGGCAAGATTGTCTATAGGCATGGTAGTATGCAGAATTGCATAGCTGATGTCAGTAAAGGGATTTCTCCATCAATGTTTTTTACAGTGCAATCTGTAGCTTCTCTCATAGTTGGAGGATATTATGTTGTCCCAGCTGGTGGTGTTAGTGCAGTTTCTGCTGGTATGAGTATTGCTGCATCAAGTTCCACTTCTGACCAGTTAACCTTTTCAAAAAATACAATTGAGTCTAAAGCTGTGACTGACAGTGCAGATGATGTCATACTCCCCATTAACAGCTCCATGGTAGTTAAACATGATTCTGATCCTGGCAATGATAACTCAAGATGTCACATTTATTCCAGTGCTGTTGAGGTCATGCCTTTACCATTCAATGATTCAAAGTGTGGCACAAAAATATTGGGTGATGATGATGCTGTGGTTGGAACATGTTCTCCACATTACAGCATCTGAGCTGAAAATGTGGATGTGGATGATGTTGATGAATATGATAATGATTGCAGTGACCCCTGTTGAGAACCAGAGAAAAAGAAAGTCAAGGAGGCTGTGTCTGGGTCTGTGGCATTAAATCCCCGCCTCCTCAAAAAAGTTGTGATTTAGTGGTTCCTGTTGATGATAACGATGATGACCCAGTAATAAATATAGGTAGTCATGGTGGTCAGTTGGAGTCCAAGTGTGTCCAGTCTGAAAAATTATGTAACACACCCCCCCATTTCAAGGGTAAAAAAAAACAGAGTCCAATAAGCAGCATCAGGGACATGTTAAAAGTAGGGGATCACAATCTCTTGTTGGGTATTTTTTTTTTGTCCAGGATGCAAATGATGAGTTAGTTGCAATCTGCCAGCTTTGCCATGCATGTGTGAGTTGAGGTAAAAAGAAGAGTCATCTGGGCATGGTGGGCCAGCATACACATCTTAAGAACAGACACATGGCACTGTGGACCTGGCACAAGATGGCAGCTAATGCCACAGTGGGGCATTCACCCTCATCATCAACCTTACTGAGCACGTTATCCCCTTCCATGAGTGTAAGACCAAGTTAGAATGTCTGCAGTAGTGATGAAATAACACCAGAAGATTAGTACAGGTATGATGAGGGGGAGGATTATGATTTAGAAATCTTGTCAAGTGGTGGTCAGAGTAGCAGTGGTGGTAGTGGTGGTCAATGCAGTATGTCTAGTGTAAGTGATACATCAATCCCTGTACATAAAACAGGGAAAACAACTTCATTTGTGGACTTGTCACCTGTGCACTCCTCTTCATCACACGTCCACACCCCACCCCCGGCCTTTTGCAGAGTTGAGCCAATTGTCACACTCCATGCAAAATGTCTAAGTCAACCCAGGTTGGAGATTGTTTTTGCCTGTAACCTCCTGCCTGCCTGCCTGAAACATGTGACCTACACTGTGTAAGCCATGCAATGTGTGTGGGCTGCCTGTGAATTCTCACTCTGCCTTAAAGAGGAATAAGGCAGAGTGCACAACACAAAGTCATAATTACAGTGTGAAGTTTTGACGTGAAAGTTTAAAATGGGCACTCCACATAGCGGAATACTAATGCTAAGTGGCCACTTCACAACCACTTCATGGGCAGAAGTTTACTTTGCTGCATCTCTAGACTGCCGTACACTTTGGGGCACCAGGAACCCTGCACACAATTTTGTGAGAACTGGGGTGCTGGCGCCAAACTCCTTGAGTTTGCCAAAAGTCATCCTGTGTGCTGAACAATTGGTGCATGGGCAGGTAATGGTGCAGACTGTGGGAGTTTGAGGCAGCAATGGTGGCCATGAGGGACCCCCCACTATATAGCTGGTGGCTGGCAGGACCTTTGGAGGGCAGGCCAGGGTGTGATGGGGAGTGGGGGTGAAAGACCCCAGATGTGGTACTGGAATGGCTCCCTTGGTAGCAGGCAGTGGGCTGGTGGTGGCACTGTGACTTGTGATGGGGGACCCTGGAATTCACTAGCTGAAGCCCCATCACTGTTGGGACACTTGGATGGATGCAGGAGGGCAGCAGACATCCCCTGGCAGTGGCCAGAATGAGGGGCATGGACAACCTCCTACCATGGCAGGGCACTCAAACTAGCACATGAGCTGTTAGACCAGCTCACAGCTGGTCTAATTCTAGCAGCCCATGCGGTACAAGCACCACTTCACCTTGCCGCACCAGTGTGTCTGTCACAATTACATCACATATCTGGCCAGTGCAGGTGGCCCCCCCAGTTGCTGCAGGGGGCATCCGAAAAGCAGAAATGATGCATGGTGTGGCACATGAGTCCTTACTGGTGCAAGCACCACGTGTCATTCCCAAGGGTTTGAAAATCAAGCCCAAGAAGTTCAAACTTTAAGGATGGAATGAGCTATGTAGAGTATTCACACATCATGAGTCTAGCAGGTTTATACATCATTAGTGTTGCATTCAGCAAAATATATGCTGAGAAGAATTGCATCATTTCCATAGGGAAACCCATAACGTAATATGTCATTATAAAGGAGTGTTTATAATGGCAAAAATGCACTGGGTTTCCCTTGCTCTGCACATGCACCACCCGCAGTTCTTCTGTGCTCTTCAACGTTCACCACTCTGCCTTCCCAACTGAAACTGCACCGTCACTCTGACTCGGCAGTAATTTATTTATATTTTCTAATCACTACACAAAAACCAGGTACCAGGAAACAAACAAAACAAACAAAACACAACTGTCAGCAGGTGGCCGTGGATTGTGCTGAAAGCCAACCAGACCATGGCGGCACCAGAATGTCTCTTATTTTATATAATTGCTGTGGCCAAAAAGCAAAACCCAGCAATTTTATAAAATAAAATACAGGGTGATATGTGAAACTTGAATTTTACACACACTCTCGGTGATGGATGCCTAGATAAAGCTCTCGAGCTTTGCTCTTGAGGTTTATGTTTTATCCAACACTTCAGGTGTGTGTAACATTCTTTTTTTTTAATAAGCATGTGAAGACACAAAATAGATGTATATAGAAGAAACATTTCAGTCCCCATAAATACTGCTAAATAGGAATTACAGGTCATGTCCTTGATTTCAACAAAAAGATCACTGTTAATTGGTTATATGTAATCAACATAGGCTTTCTTCAAATACTTTTGAATTTTTGTTGAAATATAAAATCTAACACTCTGTTGTTCATCCAAGTAATCAAAAACTGGCTCAGGTCTTTTGTTATGTTTATCTCAAGTAGTACCATGCTACCATGCTGACCTGTAGGGTGAACACAAGAGTAAAGAATAATAGGGATAAAAATAAATAAATGAAGGGGTAGAGAGAGATCAACTTAAAGGCCTAATAAAGGCTAGGATTCACACGAAGAGAGCCCCAACACCAGTTCCCTTTACCATGATAAGTGGCCCAGCCCATTCCTTAGCAATGAACTTAGTGTGTAAAATTCTTGTTACACACACCATCCCATACTTTATTCTATATGTTATGAGTTTATTAACTGGCAAAGATACAGAATGGGTAACCTAGTATGCTAGTTCTGCAGTATTCCTGATTTTTCATACCAATGCCTTTATTAAGGGTTTGAGTAAGGAATTTTCCAAGTGCACAATATAATTAGTTACATTTATGACTTAAAGATAGAAAAACAGTTATCTGTCTTTATATACTGTATGTTTAAGATGACTGTGTACATTAGTTGATAATTCTATTTTACCTTTTTTGTATTTTTTTTTTTTTGCCTTCTCTGGGAATACCTGCTATTTTTTCTTTGTATTTTCTTTTAATTTAATTGGATTTTTTAAAAAATAAATTTCTTGAAAATGTATTTCCTGTTGTAATTATGTTGCCATTATGTTGTTAGTATCCAGTTGTAGTACAACAAGATCATAGCATTCATATTCTGTATAATTCCACATACTGTATTATATTAATGATAATACAAAAAAAGAACAGCCAGCAAATCTGATCAGTACAGTTGACATAGTCAGTTAAATATAGATGATTTCAAAATGAGCAGCAATTAAATTGATTTTACCCTTGAATGAATCCGTGTTCCATCATTGCCTTGAAGGCTTCCAATACCTCTTGATGTTCCAATCTCCAAATGAATAGTGAAGAAGATAAGGAAATAAACTGTCTGACAGGTGAGATGATACAGCAGTGATTAGAGATTATCAGCCAATCAGAATCAAGAGCACACAATTATTTGCAATCTTGATGTGAAACGTAATATAAAAGCAAACACTTTTCTCATTGACATTCTAAAAACAAAACATATCTATTCCTGGACTTGGTAAAAAATCTGGTTTAATGCACCAGTCAGAATTTAAGTTACCAACTTGAAAGTAATAGTGACAGTAGCTCAAATGGCTCTATAGAAATCACACAACCGTGGTACATGTAAAAAAATCTCTGATTTAACATTCACAAATGGATTGCACATTGGGTAACATTGATTTCTACCTGTGTATGCAGAAGCACTGGTCCTGTGGGGGCCTATACTTCTGCATAAAGAGGTGGATATCTATAGCTTGCTGTGCCCATGTGTACCTCATGGGGCCAGTGCTTCTGGAGCATCAGCTTCTGCTGTAATAAAAATGATATAACCTTCTCAAAAAAGGAGGAAATTCATTGCAAAAAAACCTGCATTACTGCATCAGTTATTTTTCAACTTAATGCCACAAAAGTAAGGAAATATGGGGTCAGGGTTTGCAACCCAAATCCCTTCCCCTCGAGCAGCAAAAAGACAAAACCGTACATGCAAGCAAACAAGGCATAATCTGGTAAGACAACATTCAACTTTTTCCAGATAACAGAAAAAACATCCATCATCATCATGTTCCAGTGCTTTTGCAGCCATGGATGCATATCCACACTTCAACATATACACACCCTCTTCTGACTGGAAAAGCTCTGGCTCCACGGGGGCCTGTGGTTCTGCAGCTGCAGATACAAATGCACAATATTCAACACAGATGACAGAACTGGGTGTGGATTTCTTACAGTAATAAACTGTATCTGTGGCTGCAGAAGCACAGACCTCACAGGGGCCTGCACTACTGCAGACAGGTACAGTTGTGTTTTGGTACTGCATCTGTAACAGCACAAGTACAGGCTCTGCAGGTGCCAAAGCTTTTGCAGACAGAGTCAGGTGTACACATCTTACAATGTGCAATTATATCTGAGACTACAGAACTGTGGGCTCCACAGGGGCCTGCACCTCAGCAAACATGTCTTTTTCCAATCTGGTTATCCTAGATTTGTAAATGTGGCTACAGAAGTGCAGGTCCTATCGTGGCTATGTTTCTACAGCCAGAAGTTGGTGTGAATGTCTTACATTTTGCAAGTGTATCTGTATCTACAGAACTGCAGACTACACAGGGACCTGCACTACTGTAGATAGATGTAGGTGTGCGTGCCTTACACTATGTAAGTATATACAGTATGTGTCTACACAGTTGCAGGCTACACAAGGGTCTGTTCTTCTGCAGACAAAAGTAGATACAGTATGCATGTCCTACACTGTGCAAGTGTATCTGTGGCTGCAGAAGTGTATTCTGGATATACAGTGTGTGTGTGTGTGTGTGTATATATATATATATATATATATATATATATATATATATATATATATATATATGTATATAGATTGATATTCCTATCCTCTAAATATTTATTGCTAGTCTATGTTCTGTCAAATTTGCCCTTTCCCAATCCATTGGATGCCCTTAGGTACAGGTGTTCCAGTTTATCTCTGTGTTCATACCTATACTACTTTCAAATGTTTTCATACAGAAAATCCAGCACATTTCTGCGCTCAATAGTAAACCTCATAAATTTCCACCTCTTTCAGGTTTATTTACTTTCTTGAGCCACCCAAAATGCAAAGATACCCCATTATGGCCTGCTTCCAAGAAATGCATAGCCACAGGGGAGGTTTCATCTTTTTTCCTCATATCTCCTTTATGTTCTTGAATTCTAGTTTTGAGTATTCTGCTCATCTGTCATATATATAACATGTCACATGGGCACTGTATGATGTATATAGTGCCCTCTGTTGTACAATCAATGTGTTTTTTTATTTGGTGTCTCTGGCCTGTATGAGGATGAATAAAGATATCCTTTTTTTGATGTATGGTTACAAACTGAGCATTTTCCACATGGTACCATACCATATGGTGTCAGTGGTCCAAGTAGTAGCTGGTTTTCTTGTTCTATTAAATTGGGGCTGTACTAACTGGTCCTTCAAGTTTTTAACTTTCTTTGCTGCTATGATGGGCCTACTTTGAAACTCTGGTGGTGTAGAGGGCTGAGGCACCTAGCACCTCGCCTCTTACCATGCTGGTGACCCAGGGTCAGCAGCAAGCTTGGGTCATTGAGGGTTGACCGGGGAGAGGACTGAGCATCTGGAGGACAGCTCTCCTCTCCCTGGGTGGGGAGGCTTGTCATCTCAGCCCTTGGCTGCCCCCAGGTGGAGGCCCGGAGGTGGCACTGGCAGCTAGAGTGGCAATGATGGGAGGGGTCATGGTTACACAGTGTGTGTGCACCTTGATGCACATGCACTTGTATGATGCCATGGCAGGGTAACCAAGGGAAAAAAACTGAAAAATGACAGTCATATGCTCATTGAAGTCCAGCTTGTCTGCCCTTGGTCTACACTGCTACTGGCTCACCAACCACGTGAATCTGGACTCTGGGACTCCAAGTAGGGGGAATGGCCCCCTCTTCCCAGCCCCACCACAGGAGGCAATCTGTGGGGGATATGGGAGCTTGGCAAGTTGGAGAGGTGGTTGCTGGGCAAAGAAGTCAGGGGGGACAGGATGGAGCAGCCACCTGCAGTGCACCCTGGAGAAAAACCTCTGTGAAAAAAAGCATCTCAACTCAATGAATATAGAAAGGAACTGGATGAAAAAATAGTAAAATATGATGTCAAATTAAAAGCAGCAATAAGGAAAGAAAATAAAAAGGGATGTGAATGATTATGCTAATGGTTCTTTTTTTTTTAATTGGACTGATAATAAACAGGAAAGTACCCTGAAATCAATTTTTAAAAAGACTGGGCAAATTAATGAAGCTAAAATTTTGGATTATATTTCAGGCTCATAATTGTTACTAGTACTGGTTTTCATTTTTTACCTAAAAAGGTTGGGGATCAACCCCCCCCCCAACAACATATTATTTCAACAGGAACTCAGGTGGAGCAACCACAACGCCAGATTCAAGTTCCCTCAAAGACTAAACAAAAGATGAAGAGGGGGACAATGGTGGAAAAGGTTGTTAACTAGTATTGAGAGTTGTTTGATTCCTTAGCATGCTAGTGTGGTAAATGTGTCATCTAGAATATTGAGCGCCAATGAAATATATGCTTTGAATTAGGGTCTATCCTTTGTTGCTATGACACCCATTGATGTTAGTCATGCTATGATAGATTTAAATTTGTTTGCCCGTAAACTGACACTGAAGACCATTTGTTTAAAAGACTCTTCTACACAGGTGAAGGAGGCAAAATCATTAGTACAAATGGAACTGATCAAGATGGACTTTAAACTGAAATCAATGTGCTGTCCACAATGTGGATCCACTGTATCAACTTTCCTGCAACTTTGCAAACTTTGTCTTATGAGTTTGGATCAACAACAAAATTCAAAATGGGAGGTATTGTACAATACTGTATGTCCAAGGCAGAAAAAGAAGCCCTTATAGATCTAAGTAAAGGTAAATCAATAGCAATCAAGCCAGCTGGTAAGGGTGGGGCTATAGTTGTACTGAACAGTGTTGATTATCAGAATTAAATTTTAAGTTACTTAGAAGATATAACACTCTATAGGAGACTGACAGAATTAGGCAAAGGTATTTAAGAAGCACATATTTGATTATGCATCTTGGGCTTGCAATGTAGGTTGGATTACTACAGAAGAGAAAAAAATGTTTTAATGACACAACATCTAGATGTACCTACTATGTATGTATTGCCCAAGATACATAAATGTCTGGAAAAACAACCTGGTCACCCTATCACATCGCAGATAGGGTGGATAATGGAACCTTTGTCCAAATACTTTATGTTGATGCTTTTCTAAAACCTATTATACAAACGGTTCCCTCTTAGAGATGCAAATGGTATTTTAAACACACAATCCAGGATATTAATTTGCAGCCTGATTATTTTTTTTTGCAACATTGGACATTCAATGTTTATATACTTTGATACCTAACAGGGAAGGCCCTGATACAATTTATGTTTACCTTGAACAAAGAGTCAAGGTGAATTCTCCACCTAAAGAGCTTTTGCTGCATTTAGCTGAAATGGTCTTGAAATTTAATATGTTTATGTTTAAGGAAAACATTTTTTTGCAGGTGTGGGGCACACCCATGGGTGCAACTTTTGTGTGTCTTGCTAATTTATATCTAGCAACATGGGAAGAAGACTTCATATGCAGCACCTCCACAAGTACTGGTTTTCAATATTTGGATCTGTGGAGACACATGATTGATGATGTGTTGATTATTTGAAAAGGAACAGTACTAAATTGTAACAGTTTGTTTCATATTTGGAAAATACAAATCCTGCTTTAAAATTTAAACTGAGCATGGGGAAGGACAACATTAGCTCTTTAGATGGTAACCTACATAGCGACAATTGTGGTAATATCCTGTCAGATTTATTTGTAAAAGACAGCAATAAGAATACATTGTTATTGGCTAGTAGTTGCTTGCCACCCACAACATATGAAAAAAGCTATTCTGAAAGGACAGCTCATGAGAGTTAAATGCAATTATGCTGATCCTGTGATCTATAGGAAAAGAGAAAAACAACAGGTGCAGAGGTTTGTGTCAAGGGGTTACAAAATTCCAGACATAGAGAGCAGTGGCAGAAATAGAATCAATAGATAGAACTGAATTATAGTGTATGGTGGAATGCAGTTGTGTATGAAAATCCATACACTGCAAAAAGTTGTTCTGCTGCAGTAGTGACATCCTCACTAATGCAGACTGACTTTTTATTCTGCGTTAGTGAGGACATCATAATACAAGGGACTCCAGCAGCCATTGTGATTCATCATCCCTTGCTGTGTGAGTGTGGCGTATACGCGTGCTGGCCAGCAGTTGTTAATCAATGGTGGTCAGCACAGCCATTGTAAAATGTGGAAAAGTGAGTGTTTTTTTTATTATGCAGTCATCATACACTATATAGAACAGTGTATGGTTACCTATACACTTCTCAGCTATTCTTTCACCTCGTGGATACAATGCCAACTTGGGGTCCTCTCAAGCTTTGCTCTTGAGGTCATCAGTTGGCATTGCATCCACTCGGAAGCAGAATAGCCTTGTAGTGTATGGTTACCCATACACTATCCTATATATTTTCCAGTATTCAATCTAGAATCAATAAACAGGATAGAAGTCAGGATTTTCCAAGGTTGATTACCACATGTAGATATAGAGTAGGAAAAAGTGAGAGAAGTTGTCTAGAAATGGTGGTCAATCCTGATTAGTGATGCCAAGTTAAGAAATATTTTGCCAGAAAATCTGAAGTTTGCGATGGGCTAGAAATATTAAAGGCAAGGTGGTAAAACCCACCTATAAGCCACAAATAAATGCACATATTTTCTGGTAGGTAGCTAGTGGGCAGTGTGCTTATTGTGACTAAGTAATACAAGGTCCTTCAATAGCACATCCAAGAAGCAAAGAGGACATTTACAGTATTGTAATGCTTTTAGTAATTGCTCAACTGAAGGCATTGTTTTTATGTTGAGATGGCAATGTCACACATTCTACATTGGGCAAACTATATGAAGTTTTAAAACATGCATAAGAGAACATGTAAGGGCATGAAGGAAGGGTAATATAAAATATGCCATTGGACAGCATGTTATTGGTAAAAATAGAAATGACCACAATATAGAACTTTTTGCTATATGGAAGGGGAATAAGAATATTAGGTGGGGTGATTGGGAGAAATGAGTGAGCGCTTGTGAAACTAGATGGATCTTTCAGACCTGGGAGTTTTTTCCACCAGGTCTAAATGATACTGTTGAGCTAGCACACTTATTATAATTCTGATTAAGGTAAAATATTTAGTTGTTTTTTTAAAGTACTGCTGATTGCAAGCATCTAGAAATGTAATTTAAATTCCCCCCTCCTCCTACAAACCTACCCAATCAACCCAGCCCTTTTCCCATGTGATGTATTTCTATGCCTATTTGTACTTTTAGCCTCTGCCATTTATATATGTTGCATCCTTGATGTGCTTTTGATATTCACATGGGCCATTTCTACCTTTACTTGATTTCCGGTAATGCACTGTACATTTTAAGCTAATTGTTGTGTTAGAAGATTAAATGCATTTTTATAGATTAGTGCAATTTACATACCCTGCTTCTGTTCCATGTAGTTCCTTGTAAATGCACATCATTATGGATTTATACTTAATTTGCCTCTTTGCTTTCTTTATAGTTTAATTGGTGCTTTGCAATCCTTGTTAAGAATGTATTCTGGTGAATCATTGCTACGATCATGAGTGAAAAACCCAGAGGAAATGAAGCAAATGGAATAAATTGAGATTCCACTTCAAGAATAATAAGAGTTAATATTAAATATATTTGAAACATTTCTTCTAGGTTATAAGATAGTAAGTTGGATTATAGTGATACGTTGCTATTGTTTTGGATTGTATAGGGGTGTTTATAGGGGTTGCTTTAATATGCAGTATTGCTTTTAGATTAATTGTAATTGCTATTTATTCTGCACGTGCACTTGTAGGTTGTTATGGTTACCTATACTATATATATATATATATATATATATATATATATATATTTATTTGATTATAAATTTATTTAAACATTTGGTAACCCGGAAAGGCACGCTGAGCTGAGGCTCGATTCCAGGTGAGACCCGAGGGGAAGAAGCAGTGGAAATACAGACAATAAATGCAGAGAATTAGTCAACAGAACAATAGCAGCTAATTGCAATCAATATGATACAGCAGTAAGAGCAAAAACATGACATGTGATGAATTTCTAGAGGTGAACTTTACATAAGTAAGTGCTCTGCATAATGAATCTTTAATAAGTGCTGGGGAGGAATTGTAGGAAGGTAAAGTCAGTAGAAGCTGTGGACTTAACTCAGTTGTGGCAGTGACATAAAGGTGGAGGAAGGGATGTAGCTGTTGCTTGCAGCTAGAGTCAGAGAGTGAATTTCTGATTGCAGGGGGTAAGTTTGTTCCACAAGTAAGGAAGCCAGTAGGAGAAAGCAGCTTTGCCCATGGCGGAAGAGGGTCGGGGCAGGCTGAAGGATCTTTCATTTCTGTGTCTGAGTTCATAGGGGGATAGGTAGTCTGAGGATAGACAGTCTGAAGATAGACTCAAGATAGGAGGGGAGCAGGTTAAACCAGTACTTAGATATAAGATCGAGGGTGTGTATATAGTGCCTGTGAGATAAGGGGCCTAGTCCAAAGAGGGAGTAAAGATTGCAGTGGTTGGTGCATAGGGGGAGTTTGTAGTGAAGCAACAAAATGAGTTTAGAAGAGTATCCAGCCTGGCACGGGTGGTTACAGGGGCAGAGCTGTAAACCACAGCCACATAATCTAGTATGGGGAGGATCATTTTAGGGACAATCTCATGTCTGGCAGGTAACAGGAGAGAGTCCCTGTTCTGCTATAGCATGCAGAGTTTGGGGTGCAGCTTGGAAGTGATAGATTCAATGTGAGCTGAAAAAGACTGGTGGGGGTCCAGCCAAACACCCAGGTACTTGTATCTGGTGACTTGATTAAGTGGGGAGCCATCGAGAAAGGTGACGAGGGGAGGAGGTAGTATGGCTAAGTTTCTGGCTAGACCTGAAAACCATGGAAACAGTTTTGGTGGTGTTTAATTTCAGTTGGTTTTGGCTGAACCAGTGCTGAATGTTGTTGAAGTCACTTTGTAGGGTAGCTGGGACTTCAAGCAGGTTGGGACCGGAGGTAAAGAGGATGGTGTCATCTGCATACATGTGTATTGATGAACTGGTGCAGGAGGAGGGAAGGTCATTAATGAAGATGGAGAAGAGGATGGGGCTGAAAACAAAGCCTTGAGGGTCACCCACCAGGATGGGGGGGATGTGGTATCAGCGATTCTAACATATTGAAATCTGGTGGATAGATAATACTGAAAACACCTTACAGTGATGGGGCAAGTTCAGCTTCCTCAAGCTTCTGTAGGCAAAGAGGATGAGATACAGAGTCAAATGTCTTTGCTAAATTGACAAATACAGCTGCTGTAAGGAAGCCTTGGTAGGAGGAAGTTTGGATATGGTTGGTGATGCACAGAAGGGAGGAAATTGTGGAATGGTGTTTCTTGAAGTCAGACTGATGGGGTGAGAGGATGTTGTTTGTTGCAAGGTAGTCAGCTAGCTGGGTGTGGGCCAAGGATTCTTGTAGTTTGGCTAGGGCTGGGAGGAGCGAGATGAGCCTATTTTATTTATTTATTTATTTCAGTTGCAGATTAATATCTTTAAGCCAGCATGGATCTTTTACAAAGGTTCCATGACAGGTAGACGACAGACAGAAAATTACAAAGGTTCCATGACAATAGGACAAGAGACAGAATTACAGAGGTAGTTTGATGTACATTGCAGGAAGACAGAATAATGACAGGCTGTAGAAGCAGGTGAGTAGGATATTACATTGACTATATTGTAGCAGGTATAAGAAGTGCATTTTGACATACGGATCAATATATTGTAAAAGACATAGAAAAGGCATCAAGGAATCAAGCCAAAATTAGGTGAAGAGTAGCTTGGGAGTAGCCTGAGGGGGCTTTGTCATAAGTAGAAAAGAGGGGTGAGGGGTGGAGCAGGAGTGGGGTGACAGCCACATGGGGGCTTTGTCAGGAGGAGGCAGGAGAGAAGGGGATGTGCCTAATATGATTGCCTGACAAGGAGGGGTCACCTCCTTTGTGAAGTGGAATTACGCAGTCCAATTTCTAGGACTGAGGAACTGTTCCTGTGGAAAATGAGAGGTTAAGGAGATGTGTAAGGGGCTTGGTGATCACAGGAGCCGAGATCTGCAGGAGCTTGGGGTGAATCCCATCTGGGCTGGTCATTGCATATTAAATGAGCGTAGGGCTTTCTGTACCTTGCGTACAGTAAGGGGGGGACTTGAAGTCTCTGCTAAGGGGAGGTGGTGGTGGGATTGGGGAAGGAGGGAGTCCAGTGGTACAGCACAGGAAATGAAAAACTGGTTCAGGATTTCAGAGGCATGGATCAAATCAGTGACTGGTTGACTGTGAAGTTTGAAGATGGGGTGCAGGGCTGGGCTGGTAGGTCAAGGAGTGTGTGCACAACTTTGCAGAATTGAGGAGGCTTACCATGCGAGAGCTGCAACCTAAAGTAGTCTTCCTTTGCTTTTCTTATAGTCTTGGTGCAGGCATTACATAGGGTGTTAAAAGCTTGCCTGCTCGAAGGGTTGGGGTTGGATTTAAAGTGCAACCAAGCCTTGTCTCTTTCCTTGTATTTGGTGAGGATGGGTACAGTGATCCAGGGGCGGTGCCACTTCTTGGCCGTGGACTTTTTCAGAGTGGCATGAATGTCCCAGATGTTTATAAAGGTATGTAGAAATCTAGAGAGGGCCATGTCAACATCAGGGGCTGAGTAGACAGGTTGCCAGTTGGCTTCGTATAGACTGGTAAGGAGGGTGTAGGTGTTCAACTTGTTTAGAGAGTGAGTGTTGAAGTACTTGTAATACAGTAGTCACTTAGTGCATTAGAGAGGACATTGGAGGAGGTTATTCTGTGAGGGTGGGAGGTAAGGATCCAGTCTAATTAAGAATGGTTTTGGTAGTGGGGGTTGTAGTGGCTGGGTTCATTGATCAATTGGGTGAGATTAAGGGACTCGAATTTGGAGGTGTGAGCTTTTGAGGAGGGAGCTAGCCAGTCCAAATTGAAATCGCCAACAAGGACAGTTCCCCTCTGGATGTTAGGTCAGGCAGGGTGGTAAGGGTGGTGGTGAGAGAGTCATGGGATAGGCAGAGAGAGGCATAGAACACACCTAGGAAGAGTGGGAGTGAGGCCAGAAGGGAGAGTTGAACCATAAGGAGTTTGTGGAAGCTGAGGTGATCTTCTGTGTGAGTTAGTGAGCTCACGAGCAGCTGTTTTGTGTAGATAGCTACACCACCAGCTCTTTTACCATGGTCCTGCCTGTGTAGAGTGTAGTTTGGGAGAATGAGGGAGGAGTCAGGAGTTTTAGCAGAGAGCCAGGTTTTTGTTAGGCATAGTATATCTGGAGCTTGCTCAGCTATCCAGCAAGTTAGTGGGTCAATCTTGGGCAGGAGACTTCTGATGTTGATATGGGCTATTGATAGGCCTTTGTGTGAGCCAAGAGGAGTGGGTACAGCTATGGGGCCAGGGTTGCATTCAACATCCCCCAAGAGGAGGAGGAGGGTGAGGAGAAGGGATGAATAGGTTACAGGGAGCCTATATCTCTGAATGTGAAACGGGAAGTTGGGAGCAGGTCTGGTGGCCCAGATTAGGGAAGCAAAGGTTAACATCTGTGGTGGTAAGATGCTGGGAGAGATGTGGGGGGAGGGGAGAGGGTACAGGGGACAGACAGGTATATGACACGGAGAGGGGGAGGAGGAGGAGGAGGAGGTAGCAAGTCTAGCGAGAAAGGTGCAGGGGATTACAAGGTAGGCAGCTGTAGAGACAGTAGGGCTAGGGTGAGTGCAGGAAGGGAAGGAGAGAGAGTGGGGAGGAAAATAAGGAGGAAAAGAGGGGTGAAGGTATGGATGAACATAGTCAGGTCTGGGAAGTAAGGTTATGTGTTGGGAGGGAGTAGTTACTGGGGCTTTAGACCAGAGATTTCAAGTGGGCTTGCAGAGAACCGGGGAAGGGAGAGCAAGATCACTTTTGTAACTGCCTTTGCTATTTTTTCTTTTTTTCTGGAAAAAAACAACAACAGGGGAATTCAGAGGAGGGGGAGAGAGCTTTAGACAGATTCTCAAGTTAAGGGGTTGGGGAGGCCGGCATCAGCCTCCACGCTTCTGTCCTTCAACTAGGCAGAAGGTAAAACAGATGCAGAAGTATAAGGTATCGTACAGCTGCAGGAATAGCACAGCGGTAGGGCAGCCATCTTTGTTGTAGAAGGTTGGGGGTTCAAAGTTGCCTCGTGTCAGGTGGAAAACAAGTAATGAAAGAAGGAAATAGGAAGATAACACCGGGGGCAGATGAGCAAAGTGGAATAGTTGGAGAGATAGAATAACTAGGAGTTAGGTAGCAATTAGTACTCACTAGTGACTTCTAGTGGCCAAAGAGTATAACTTGCTAAGGGGAATATGGGCATTTAGAAAACTCAAGCCAGGTCACATGACAGTGTCACGTGACCACAAGCCCCAATATATATAGGGACATCCCTTGGTGGGTGGAAGGGTAGGTGGGGCAGTCGATGCACAGCGTCGATGGGCAGACACAGTTCACACTGCAAGCTTGCCCAAGGAGGAGTGTGCTGTTCAGGCAAATACCTTCTGCTAAGGGTTCTGCTGTGCTGCTTCTGCCTGCTCCAGTGAGGGGCCTGCGGGAAAAGGACTGTGCTTGCAGAGAGCTGGGGAGAAATACAAAAGGGAGTGACTCAGAAGATCTTCACAAAGGAACTTGATTGAACTAGATTCAGTGTAACAATCATGGTAGCCAGAGACAGAACAAAGGACATGCTTGAAATGGGGCTGCTTCATCCAACACATTAAGCAGTCTTAAAGCACTTTGTAAAATCCAGTAAATTACACAGGCAGTACATGCTAGCAAAGAAACTATCAGTAGTACTCTGGCAAATTCAAATTAATTAAAGTAACAATTACAGAGAGTTCCACAGCTGCACTGGGTGGAGAACAAATTCAGTCTCTCAGATCCTTATTTTAAACACAGTTCACACTGCAAGCTCCCCCAAGGAGGAGTGTGCTGTTCAGGCAAATACCTTCTGCTCAGGGCTCTGCTGTGCTGCTGCTGCCTGCTCTAGTGAGGGGCCTGAGGGCAAAGGACTGTGCTTGTGATATGTGTACATTATATATATATATATATAACTTACATATATATATATATATATATATATATATATATATATATATATATATATAGTAGGTATAGATGTAGGTGTATGGCACCAAGTGTGTGTATTCATACATACAGTATATATGTATATATACACTATATACATATTTATACAATAGGGGTGCTATGTATTCATTGAGAATTAAAGCATGTATTTCATCCTAGTGAGAATATTGGTGATGACATAGCTGAAGTGAAAATAATCCATTTACACCTATAGTAGCTATGTCATCACCCAATATTCTCACTGCAGCATCAGTTAAGCACTACAAGCTGGAACTTCTTTTAAAACTGAAAATGAAATCTGCAATCTACCTAATTACACACAACCTGCATAGTGTGAAACTTTTACTTGCAGTTTCTAAAAAGCCAGAAGCTGAAAGCAGTACATTTGGAGCAGTACTTAGCACCAAAAACAAATTACAAAAACTTGACTAAAAACAGTATTTCTGTACAATGAGCTTTTCAAAATTAATTCCTAAACACTGAGAAGCACCACAGATGAAAAAACTAAAATTACATCATCCACCGAAAACAATGAACCTGGAACAAGAGATTTTCTTGAGCTGTTCTCAGTTCAAGTAGGATAAGGAGCCACTGCTAGACCCATCAGAAAGAAACAAATAATAAATATTCTACCTTCTTTTGCACACATTGACACTACAAGTCTCCTCCCAGAAAGCGTTGAAAGCAGCTCACCAGTGACACAGACTCTGAATAACCAGTGAAGCTCCTCTGTCCCACATGTACCTGTTTTTCTCTGTAAGCCTTGGATATTTGTGCCAAATCTCCACCTCCATCAATATCTTACTGTTGATATCCCTTCTCAGAAGCTGTGATGCAGAGAGGGCTAAAGAACTAAATTACTGTTGCACTAAGCACTACCAACACAATATAAAATAAAATCTCAGAAATAAATAAATGTTATTCACACTACACCAAAACAATAAGCAGTCCCATTTCACCAATGGTCATGGAAGCACTCTGAAAGTAAACATACCACACACATCCCGCCCACAAACACCAGCAAATCAATGAAATCACTCATTCCCCTACACACACCTAATAACACCAATGAAAAAATAAACTCTGAATCCACTACCAGCACAACCAAGACACCACTACACACCACATCAACCAATCACAACAGAGGATTCCAAAGCATCACTAATCCCTATCATACAGTTGAGCAGACTAACACACAGCAGGCAAATTACAGAGTAATAACACCAATTTAAAAAGTAACAACAACAAAACAGACCTCAGACACAATATTTAAATAGCAAACTATACAGAAACAGTTGTTGCCTATTGTATAAATCGAACACATGATGGGCAGGAGTGGACACTGGTGGGATATCCATGCCTCACGATGCAGGAGTGAGAATATTTTCCATATTCCACTCCTGCCCATCATGTATCCCCTATTTATATATATATTAGAGGCGAAAAACTCAGTTTAATGCATCTTGTTCCGCAGCGACAAAAGTGAGGAAATTTAGTGTTAGGTTGAAAACCCTTGACCCAGCCCACCCCAACCGCATTGTGCAGATAGCTGCCAGCCTAACTCTCATCCCATCACATGTGTAAAGCAGCAGAAGTATAGGAAATGGGTGAGCAGACCAACGAATTCTAGTGCCAGTTGGGGAGGGCTGGGGTCCAAGGGGGGGTTTTCAACCTTAACACCGAATTTCCTCACTTTTGTCACTGTGAAACAACCCTAACTGATGCAATAAACGGAATTTTTTGCCTCTAATTTCCCTTCTTTTTGAGAATGATAACGAGAAACAGTGAATGTAATGCAGCAGGGCCCCGCGCTCCCGCCACATGATGTCTTGTGACATAGTAACAGGAACAGCAATGCAAACAGAAGTGCTAACAGTGGCTCACATGGTAATGCAAGCACAAATGAGAACAGAAAGGGGTAACGCACATGGTGGCGTAGACGGGAATGGTCTGCCACGTGATGTCTTGTCACATAGTGACATGGTGCCCGCAAACGGAAATGTCAATGGGCATGGTGACGCAAAGCGAAACAGAAAGACAAACAGTACTGTAGGCAGAAATGGCAAAAAATAACAGAAACGCAAGTGGAAATGAAAACACAAAGGATAATGCACATGGTGGTGTAGACGTGAACGGTAAGTGGAATGGGTACGGAACCGCAAGCGGAAAGGGCAACGGTAACACTAATGTAAGTGCACAGGCTGGTTTTCCCCAAAAGCTACATAGAGAAAGACAGTGAGTATAAAGAACGTATGCATAATAATGGGTCTCGGAGCAGAAAATGAGGAATTGGAATACTTAATAGCGTATATCTCAGGAACCGCACGACGTAGAAAAAAAATTTAAAAGTCATATGATTTATGACTTTGCTGGCTAGTCTTATACTTAGCCCCCATTAGGGGGCTAAGTATTTCTCCGAGGAAAAGTCCATATCTTGCACCGTTTCCGAGATACGGGCCCTGAAAGGCGCGGCGAACGCCGTAATGTTATCCTATGGGAAAAAAAGAGAAGTTCGGAGTGCCATAACTTTGCCTCCCTGTAATATTTTTTCACTAAACCACTGAAAGGCACATCTGTGGGATGTTGGCTGTGTTCCCTGCAAATTTCAGTCCAAAAGACCAAACCGTTATTTTGCAGCAGGGTGCCAAAGGATTCCTGTAATGTATCGGGCGCCGTAATGTTATCCTATGGGAAAAACCATCAACTTTGGAGTGCTGCAACTTTGCCGCCATGTAATATTTTTGCAACACAACACTGAAAGGCACATCTGTGAGATGTTGGCCGCGTTCCCTCCAAATTTCAGCCCAAAACTCCCAACCGTTCTTTTGCAGCACAGTGCCAAAGAATTGCTGTCATTTTCCCACAGACTAGAAAACTACTGTTGCAATTTGAGAAAGCTTTCGCAAAAATGTGCTACACTTTCATAAGCACGAAAGTACTTTGTGAAAGTACTTTTTCCAGAAATTTGAAAAACATATTTCTGGGGTGTTTTACCCCAAAATAAAGACATGGCTGGCATCCTCAGGGTCCGACTAGGTGAATACAAAAAGAATGAGGTTGCTAGAGGGTCCCAAATTTAAATGCCAAGCATTTTTCTGATCACTAACTGAAAACAAAATGGCAGATTTGCCAAGTAACAGGGCCATTTGCGAAAGTAAAAATGCATTTGCGACACTGTCGAACTTTTTGTTAACTTTTCCCATTGACTTATAATGGGAAATTGTTTTTTGAATAACTTTTGAACCGTTTAATATTTTTTCACCAAATCTTTGCAAGTCACATTGGGGACCCCGGCTACATGTTCCCTGAAGATTTCGGGTAGGTCACGCAAACCATGTGACCTGTAGGCGTGACCGTAGAATTCCAGAAAAAGCGTAAACGCACGCGCAGATCATGTTTAATAACTCCGCAGCTGTAAATCTGACCAATACGAAACTTGGCATATCCCAAGGCCTATGGTTCTTGATCGCGTATTCCAAATTTCAGGCAAATTCATTACACAGTTGCAAAGTTATTAAGGTGCAAAATTTTGGGTTTAACATAGAAATGGCTCCTCAACCCTAACTATGGTAGCACTACTGTGCTACCATATATATATATATATATATATATATATATATATATATATATGTATGTGTGTGTGTGTATATATATATATATATATACTGAATAGATGTAGAACACCCAGGTAGAGATCTCTGAAGAAGCTCCGCCCAGCCAGACCAACACATAAGATTCAATCGTTTGGTTTTCTGGCATAACTGCTTGCTACGTGTGGACCGCTTTCTACTCTGTACAGTATGTCTCCCATTTGCATGTCTTATACCAACTTTAAAATTTGTAATATGTATGTATTCCTGTTTGTCTTTATGCCAATTTAAACATAATTAATTTTTTGTGAAGTGCATTTCTGTGTCTAGTGCACTGGTGCCTTTTGGGTTATAGATACTGCACACAGTATATAGTATATAGAGCCTTTTGAGGGGTGAGTGCACTGTTCCCTTTGTTTCTTTCCTCCCCTTAGAACTGCCTTGAGGGAGTCCAACAGTTATGAGTCCATTAACTCTCCCATATCATTGATGGCTAAAAACTGTTCCACCTTTCCCCTGACTAAAGTTTGAAAAGGTTCCTCTCTGAGCAGGGACTAGTTAAATGCTTTATTTTATTGATGGTATTCTTTTTGGTAACCAGGTAATGGAGTTTTGAAGGTCATTGATGTTAAATGAAAAAAGGTTTACTGGAGCTGTTGGTAATCTCCAAGTTGTATGCTTCCGAACTTTACCCAGATCTAATTTGTGACATAGTGGAGAATGATCCATTATATTCTAGGGCCAATTGTAATATCCCAGACAGTACCCAGGTGTTCTAATGAAACAAAAAAGTAGTCCAGTCTGTCGTGGCTAGAATGATGCACCAAATAAGTAAGTATAGTGCCGGCACATTCAGGAAAAGGGTTCACCAGGCATCTGGCATTCCCAATTGTCCCAGGTTGGCCTTGAAATATCTTTGTGCCAAAATAAGCTGAAATCTGCCTGGATATGTTGTATGAAGTCAGGATACAGAGTTAAATTGATATCTCCATTCATAATCAACTGTCCGTGCAGCACAGACCTTATTAAAGAAAGTCTGCATCACTTTTTTATCTGATTGGGGTGGTAAATAAAAAACACTGTCTAGGGTTACCAGAGGCTCATATAGAACCCCCACCACTACCACATAGTTACCTTCTGCAAAGTGAAATCTTGTGAAACTGGCAATCAGTTGGCCATACCCGTTTCATTTTCCCCAACAGTAAGAGGAGGCCACCACTGTAGATGAGCCATATATATCCAGTTTCACATGCACTTCACCTGACAAGAGTGTAGCCTGCAAAAATGCAAAAATAAATCACATCTGGGTGATTCTTCTTCACATATTGCATAATTCTGGTACATCTAAAGGAATTTTGAAGGTCACTGATGTTAAATAAAAAGCATTTTACTGGGGCTATTGCCATAGAACCAAGTGTGGGGGAAGAGCTGTGCTACGTCAGTGAATCTGAAAAGAGGGAAACACCCTCAGTAAAATACTAACGAAGTATTGCAGCCATGGACACCATAAAGCTAATATGAGAACACACTGAAAAAAAAGACAACAGAATGAACATTTGAAACTAAACAGAAAACAACACATGAACAGTATGTGGAAAACTGCAGACCATGGAAGAAAAAATGCACTGTGGCCAGTGAGGCCTGAATTATTGTGCTTCCTAGGTAGTGAATGTGTTCCTGGTACTGTAGCTCTCCTATTGGAGACAGCTGGCAGTGACCCTGAATGAGGGAAGAAAGTGTACTGCAATGTCTCCACAACAGGCAGGCCATCTAAGCAGGAAATACCTGTCTAGTTAGTTCTCTCAGCCTCTGAAAATGCAAATATCTGCACCCCCCCATCAGTTTGTCATGGTGCCCAACAAAATAAGCATCAGGGGGATGAGTAATTCCAAATGTCTTGTGCAGTGAATAAGCCAGGAGGACCACTGTGAACTGTTATAAAGCCAAGCCATGGTACTGAGAGAAAAGGCAGCCACTGGAAAAAGGATTGTGCCCCATAGGATCAGATGAATATAATTTCAATCTCTTCCCATAATTTTCAAGAATAGTAGTGGGGCTACACTCCCTAAGGCAGATGAAGATGAACCCAAGTGAAGTTTGCAATTAATGCATGTGTCCAGTGGACTGTGACCAACCAGCCCAAGGCCACCCAACAGGGAAGCACACACAGAAGTATCAGAAAATTAAGACAGAGCATAAACTAAGTATGTATGTACATCTGCAGTACACTAAAAAGAGGGCACCCAACTCTGACAGTATTTTAAAGTTAATGATACCCTGTGGGGCACCAGGCAGTTTGTCAGGCTCTGATGGCATTGCAGATAGCCTTCCCCAGGCAGAGGTCACCATCGCATGGCCCATAAGTCTTGCAAAGGGAGGGCGGAGAACAACAGAGGTGGGAGGTATAGGCTACAGAGCACAACAACCAGCATAATACCCATAAGTGAAAGGAATGAATGACAGCCAGGACTGGCTGACCCCTAAATAGGGCTCCCAGTCAAGCAGCCCCTGTCAGAGAAAGTGCAATGGGACTGCCCTACCTGATTTGCACCAGAACCTCACATCACTGCAAAGCAGTGTGGTGCTCAGTCCCCTAGCTGCTGAAAAGGGCAGTACATTACAAACCCACTGTGACAAGGTTGTATAAGGTCATGTCCAATTTGTTCTGAAGAAAGAGTTAAATGCAAGGATCTGTTCTATCCTCTTCTTTTCTGTTCTTTATCTGTGTCTGATCTATGCTTCTACTACACCAGTCCCCTGCACTTTCATCCTCTCCCCCAACATAAAGCCAGGCTGGGCCCCCAGTATCCACTCCAAAACAGTATACGCTGTGTGTGAGTGCCCATGCACAGGGGGACAGACCCTCACCTGATGTGCTGGCCCCTTAAACACATACCTAAGATGAATGATGCCTCAGAGTACTGCCAATGCAGAGAAAATCAAGTAAAAGGAAAAAAGCTCTAAGTCTCAAATAAAGTCTATGTGCCAAAGACCAGTAGTAGCTTCATGCTGATCACTTGTCTGTCAACCAAATCTACAGAGAAAGGCCCTACCTTTTTTAGATGGTCTCTGAAATTGCTTCAAAAGTTCCTTCGTGGTCTGTAAGGTATCCTGTGAGTGATGTGCCTTCTTGCAGTCTCCTACTTGCAGTGGTGATGTTGAATCTCCCATGCCCTCATCTCTCTGACACTGTCTGTATCCTCTGGATCTGTAAGTTCCTTTAGCTGTTTTCTGGATCTTCAGCCCCCACCATTCAAAGTCCTGCCTAGAATCCTCCACAGTATGCCACAGAATGTCCCCCTCTAGAAAGGAAGCACACAGCCTTGCCAGGTTTGGAGTCTAAAATGTTATGCCCACTTTTTTAGGAGCTTGTAGGCAAGGGATGCAAGCACTTCATTTTTTTTTGGATTGCAGGAGCAAAGTCATTATTGAAAAAACTCCCCATGTCTCCTCAGCGTGCCTGCTTTTGATGCCAAGCCTTCAGAAGTACCTGCTCTTTAACCTAAAATTTTAAAAGTGTCATTATGATGGACCATGGTCTCTCCTGGCAACTTGGTTTGGGCCCTAGAGCTTTATAGACTGCTTCCAGTTCCAAGGGGACGTCCTTAGGCAGGGAAAAGTCTTTTTAATAAGCTGTTCTACAAAGCAGGTTATGTCTGTCACCTCCTCCCCTCAGGCACTCCATATATTTGCAGATCTCTCCATCTCAGCCTGATCTCAAAGTTGATACACTGATTTTCAAGCTGCTGATGATAGTGATATAGGTACAGTAGGAGTCTGATCCTGCAGCTCAAGCATTTTCTATGCTCAGTGGTTGCAGTAGTAAGGTCATCTGTCTTCTGCTATAATTTATCTATGTCAGACTGTTTGTGTCTGTCTTCAAAAAGTTACCAGTTCATAAAACTCTTTTGTTGTTAAGTCTGTCCATGGATCCCGGTTTGTGTTGAAGGGAAGAGGCTTCACATGAGCTCAAGCTTGATGGTACAGTTGTGTTTGTTGGTTGATGACTGCCTTGCTGGCTCCCTCCTGGCCGTTTATCTGTTTTATGTCCCCCATGGTCAGATGAAGACTCCAGTGCCAGTGAGTATTATAGAAGTAAAACCTGATCAAATTTGTAGCTGTGGAGACACCGATTGTGAGCAGGAGTAAGTGGAGCTTTGACTTAGCTATCTATATTGCTTGGTGATGTCACAGGATGCCCACAATTTCAATAATTAAAATAGTAACATGCAACGCTCCCTTTTATGTTTTTGTTTTTAGAAAATGCCTTTAAACTGGATCGACTGGGAGGTGAGGCAACTGGTATGTGGCATCCAAAGGTTTGGGAATGCCACACTGTACTTCAAGGCAACCAACATACCTATGAGCACCAAGCTGGATGTAGGTTTGTTCCTCGCTATGAAGAAGATTGTCAGAACTCCCATTCAATGTGGCAAGAAATGGAAGCTTCTGCAGCAGTGTCTCTACACAGTGAAACACAAGGCTATAGTCAAGACCAATGAAAAGTGCTGGCTCAAGCACACCACAGCCATGTGGGAGGGCACAGGGAAGCCAACCATTCATGACTGTCATTATGGCACTAAGTATACATTGCATACAGCCAAAAACATTTCTGATATTTACATGAAAATCATTCTGTTAAGACTATAGTAATTTAACTAATTTACTATCATATGATATATCATATGAAATAGTCATGAATTATATGAATGCACATAACTTAGATATAGACAAATGTGAACTTTGTGATAACCAATGTACGTATGCTTATAGTCAGTCACTACAGTATACAGTATACTAGTATTTTAAACTGAGCTAGGCATGCAGATATTACCACAGTTCTGAAAACTGTTGCTTTTCAAATAAGACATAGATAGATGATAGATATATAGATATATAGATAGATAGATAGATAGATAGATAGATAGATAGATAGATAGATAAAAACTTTATTTTTATACAGGAATACAAGTCTTTAGGCTTGTTGGCCTAGTTTACGAGAAATGTCCTGTTACCTATAACCTACCTAAACATTAAAACACATTACAGAGTACATTACACATAATGTTACAATAAGATTTGTGTGGAGCATTATTCTTGGTACAGACATTCTCAGACAATACCAACAAGTCATTCAGGCTAAGTCTATCATTCAGTAACAGTGACATATAACAGAACTTGGTGTCTTTAACTCCCATTTAAACTCACAGTACAGAGGAAATGAACGTGCTAAATTTGACAAAATATTCCAGTGTATAGCTGCCTGGAATAGTATAGTGGTGGAAAAATTACTGTCTTTAGAATCTTGTTGCAAACCTGGCATATAGATCCTGTATCATAAATTGCCCTAAAGTGATCATAAACAGTACATTTTATTATAACAAATGGTATCACAGTAATGAATGTTGTGTATTAGTATCTCAATATTTATCATTTTTTTCTCTTTTTGTCTAGCTTTCTGTTGCTGCAGTTGCTTCTGGCTTACCTGCAGGTCCTGAGATCCAAGGGCATCTTGAATCCGTGCCTCCAGGACAGATGAAGACAGAAGTCCCTGTGGTAGGTATAGAAGAACCTGCCATGGAGGTCAGTGGGCTCAATTTTCAAAGCATGGTGCAGGGTTTGCCACAAGCCCTCTGCCACGACACTTAGATTCTGGCGGTGCACCAAATGGTTTTGCTGCAACTGCTCCTGATTCTTGAATCTCAGGCACAGTTGTGACAGTTTCCATGTTTACAGCAGCTTGCACCAAATATCTGGTTGCAGAAAAATAAAATGAAAGGACCAAAAGTCCTTCATTGAGGTCAGCACAGGTCTTTAAATAAAGATGTCAGTATTAGGGCAATTACCACACTACACACCTTTATTAAGACATCATGTAAAAAACGTAGAAAAAAAGCTTTTAGCTAAAGTACACAGTTCCGTCAGGTGTAAACTTAGGTAGCATGTGCAAACAATGCTTAAAAGTGCAAAAAGCATAGCATACACAAGGAAGGTATCCACAGAGAAAAGCAGAGAAAACATTGTCCCCACAGCTGCTATATATCAAATAGACAAAGCAGTAATTGCCCTTGTAGTGACATCTTTATTTAGAGACTTGTGCTGACCTCAGTGAAGGACTTTTGGTCCTTTCATTTTATTTTTCTGCAACTTTGACTCTAGCTCCAGAGGTAATGTGTACAGTCCTGTTTTGTGTGCACCCCACAGACATGCTTGGTCTGTAACTTTTTTGTATCTTCACCAAATATCTGGTGCCATCTCTGTAAAAACAGCCCTGTGAATGCCGCAAGCTAGACCAGAAAAAGTTGGCCTAACCTGTGGCACCCAGCACACGAGATTGAAACTCCCAATCATCAGCTAGGTGATTGCTGCAAGCGCCGTGCACCATATCTTCAGTGCACCAGAGGCTTGCAACAACTGAGGGCTTTGCAAATCGAGCCCAGTATGTACATCAAGAGTAACACATTGCAGCACATCACTTACACATTGTATTTTATGCTTGTATCAACAAACAGTGTCAGTTATGACACTACTGTGTGTTCGTGTTATAATGTGACAGTTTCATAAGTTAAAACAGAAGTGGCTATCACAACATGTCAGTATAATGTGCACCATGTTACAAATGTTACAATGTTGTCATTAACAGATCTGAAATATTTAAATGAAATAGAATGAATATTTTCTTCTAAAAGAAGCACAATGGGCTGGATAGTCAAACTACGCTATTTTGTGGCGCAAGCCCTTGCGCTGCACAAAATAGTTGCACAGGGGTGTGGCCGAGGTGATATCCAAAGGAGTTGCGCTATTGAGCAACCCTTGAACCTTTGAATATCACCCCCCGGCCACAGCCACTGTGCATGGCACAGTGGAACTTGCGCCACCGCAAGTGGTCAGAGTGAAGCATTCAAGTTGCGGTGGTGCAAGTACCATTGCGCCATGCGCAAATTTCCGATATTCAAAAGGTGACATGCAAATGGGGCCATAATTCATGCAAGGTGCAGGGGGGGCCATTTGCATCTATTTATGGCCCCATTTGCATGCCATTAGCATGCAGGTGCGCCGATCCCCAAGGACTTGCACCTGGCGCCCTGCCAGGCAGCAGCCGTCAGGGACCGATGCCCGCTGCAGCCCGATCGTGGACAAAAGTGTAAAAATTCCCCCTCCCCTGACTGGCCCGATCATGGGCAAAAGCTTAAATAACCCCCCCACTAGCCCGATCATGGGCAGCAAAGTCCCCCCCCGAACATATCCCTGGTGGTCCAGTGGACCGCTAAGCCCAATCGTGGGCTGAAAATGTTTAAACACCCCCAACATATCCCTGGTGGTCCAGTGGACTGCTAAGCCTGATCGCTGGGCTGCATAATGTGGCAACACCCCCAAGACCATATCCCTGGTGAACTAGTGTCCCCCACCCCACCCACCCATGAAGTCCCACCACCCCACTCCCCACCCGGCAGCGGCAGGCAGCAGCATCCACCCACCTGCCACCCCGCCGCCCGCCGACTGACTGCCCGGTAGGGCTGCACGCCCATTGGTGCAGAGCAAGAGCCAATGGGCGTGCAAAAGTGTTGCAGGCGCAGGTTGGGAGGTTGCACCTGCACAACTCTGCACAGCCCGCTGAATATCGGGCTGTGCAGTTTATGCATGGTTCCTCCCCCTCCAGTCCAGCATGCATTCATTTGCATTGCGCTGTTGCTCAGCTTGCCTTGGGGGGTGCAACTGCCTCCTGCTAAATATCACAGAATGGCGCAATTTCGGACTTGCGCAGGTGCAACCCTATTGCGCATGGTGCAACCCTTTTGAATATCCCACCCAGTGTGATTAGCTGTTAATCTTATATCATACTCCATCAAGAAAAATACAATTGTCAGTTCTGATTGCTCATAAGCATTCTAACTTTCAGTTGCACTTGATCTTTTAAGATAAAGTATGTTGTTTATATAGTAAACTGTGTATATCCTCTGTTAAAAAAGTAGTTATTATATGGGGGATACATGATGGATGACTGTGTGATACGTGAAATATTAGCAAGACTGCAGAGTGACCATTGATAATATCACGAATGGTGAAGCCATGAGTGATATTATCAGTGTTCACTCTGCACTCATGCTAATATTCAAATCAAATCAAATTGACTTTATTTCTAAAAAGGCGCTATTCCAAAGATCATAGCATCCATTACAATAAATATATAAAAACACAGATAAAATCAGCAATCATCACATTATGGTCAGTTATATATCATCATCAAAGGCAAGCTCAAATAAATGTGTTTTTAAAGCAGTTTTGAAGCTCTCCACTGTCAGGCACTCTCACATCCAATGAGGTAGGGTTCCACATGGTAGGGGCCGCAAACATAGATGCCCATGACCCAGGTGTCTTTGCCCAAACCCTGGGAACCTCTAGCAATCCCTCATCAGCCAAGTGGAGCTGTTGGAGGGGGCAGTAGGGACACAGAGGTTCTTGCAGGTAGCTTGGACCCTGTCTGTGTAGGGCATTGTTGGTCAGCAAGCCAACCTTGAAGGTAATTTGCCACTGAACTGGCAGCCAATGCAGCTCACAAAGCACAGGGGTAAAAATAACTCAACTGAGATAGCCCAGTCAACACCCTGGCTGCTGTGTTCTGCATCAGCTGCAGGTGGTGGATATCAACCCCTGGAAGCCCTATGGACAGGGAGATACAGTAGTCAAGACGTGAGGTCACAAAGATGTGCATCAACATTGGAAGGTCACCAAATGGAACAAGGTGCTTAATCCAGGTGATATTCCTCAGATGGTAAAAAAAAGGACTGGATGATGGCTGACACCTGCGAATGAAGCATCAGTGAAATCATCAAAAATAACACCCAGGATCTGCACCAGTTCAGAGGTTAGTAGCTGGCTACCCCAAGTCAAAGCTTCGAGGGACAGCCAGGCACTGACCTCTTTATCCTGTGACTCGGATCCACCACCAACACCTTGATCTTGTTAGAATTAAACTTCAGCCAGCTAGCATTCATCCAGTCCTGTATCTCAGTGAGGCAGCTGTTAAACACTGAGATCGCACTATCCTGGTTGGGCACAAAGGACAAGTAAAGCTAGATATTATCTGCATAGCAGTGAAATCTCAGCCCATACTTACTTACAATGTCCCCCCAGTGGCAGCATGTACACCACAAACAACATGGGGGACAGCACAGAGCCCTGCGGTACTCCATATGGCAGAAAGAATGACTTGGAAGAAAAAATCCCCTACACAATCCTCTGAGACCCACCAGTGAGGAATGAATTAAACCATCTGAGGACCATTCCAGACAGGCCACAGATGAACTGCAGGTGCTCCAGCAGCACTCCATGGTCCACAGTGTCAAACGCTGCTGAGAGATCAAAGAGGACCAAGATGGAGTGGGGCCTCCAATCTTTCACAATCAGGAGGTCATTGAGCACCCGAACAAGGGCAGTCTCAGTGCTATGCCTCTTCTGAAATCCAGACTGAACAGAATCATAGATATCATGGGTGGTAAGATGATTCTCCAGTTGCAGCACAACCACCTTCTCAATAACCTTTCCTACAAGTGGGAGGTTAGAGACTGGTCTGTAGTTATCAGGGCAAACTGGGTTGAGAGAAGTTTTCTTAAGAAGAAGCATCACCACCTCCTTCAGGGAGGCTAGAAACTCACCTGACTCTAATATTTCACATATTACACAAGTCGCACATCATGTGTGCGATTTATACAATAGGGTTCCCAATAACTTTGTTTTTATAGTTGTTTTATTTCTTTTGCTTTGTGTTTTTCAGATTTGTTTGGCATTTTGGTGTTTACCCTCAAGATTTATTTCTTGGTGTGTGATCTGTATTCTTTCTGTTGGTTGATTTATTCGGTGTGTTCTGCGGGGTTTTGCTTGGATACTGATGACATCACCTGGATAGTAGGGTCAGTGCATGAAATAGGGCTACCAAATTGTGACATTTGTGAAATTTTTTGAAATTCATAATTTATCAAAACAAATGTTGTTTTTGGGAAGCCATCACCCACCTAATGTAAATGTGATATTGTGCAGGATAACTCCTTTGCTCTGTCACCAGTAAAACCAGTTCCAATGTCGCACATGAATGGGGACATAAAATTGTGTATGTACATGTAACGGGGGACATAAAACTGTGTATGTGCATGTAATGGGGACATAAACCTGTGTATGCACATGTAACGGGGGACATAAAACTGTGTATGCGCATGTAACGGGGCACATACGTGTATGTGCATAATGGGACATACTGATAATGTTATCATTTGGCAAGGGACCTTACATAACAGCACACGCAATAATAGATAGGAAACAGTTGTACAAGTTAACAAAAAGTTTTATAGGTTGAAGTAAAATGGGTAATGAAATCAAAATTGACAGTAAAATGGTTTATTCTGAAAAAGTCTCAACAAGTATTAATTTTCACTCCTAAACTATAAATACATAAATAAATATATACAGTATATATGACTAAACTGTACAGGCTAAACGCTAACTATTGAACTATACCAGAGTCCATACTAAAAATAAAAAAAAACAGCTGGAACAGTAACTACAGATCTACTGAACTATACCTAGAGACTAAACTATAAATACAGGCTAGACAGTAACTACAGAACTAACTGCCTCTAAACTACAATAGAATTGAATAGACTCTACAGAAGATAAGAAAATTATGTACAGAAATTACAGTTAGGCCAGTGCAATGATGCAGTTTCTGCAGTGCACCTTAATGCACAGTAAGAGCAGAGTTTCAATCCCATCTCTGTTGCAACTTGCTGAACTTTTCTGCCATGATCTTTAATTGTTCTGCTTGTAATCCATAGGGACCATCTCCTCTGAGCTGTAGAGGGCCATGAAAAATTCGTATTTTCTTCACACTGTCAGTGTCCTGCCTTCTTGGCCAAGAAAAAACACTCTGACGGTTCTGTAGGAAGTTCACTGTGAACATCTGCTTCACGGTGTCTACTGCTGTAACTTGACCAATGTAGAATTCCTTAGAATAGTAGACAGCATAGAATTTATCGATCTCTGGTTCCAACAACTTTTTTTCTTCCTCTGAACCTTTTGGTTGCTTGAAGTGGGCCTGTCCAATTGTGGAGCAGTGCAGTGATTTGACGTGCTTGCATCAGTGTGCATGCTAAAAATGGCTGTAGTGGCTGCTGTTGTGCCAGGAACTGCAGGAGCACTGGAAGCAGTCGTGTCACTGGCAGATGGGTGAGCATGAGTGTCAGGGGATTGTGCATGACCAGACACAATTACCACAGCTGTAGAGCAAGTAGGAGCAGTGTCACTTGTGTTTTTGTGAACATTAGCAGCGGGCACAAATGTAGCCGAACTAATTAGTTTCTTCGACTTCAACTCTTCCACCAGACTATGGTTCACATAGGGCCCAGCTTCATCAATGCAATGTGTACAGAAACATGTAAGGTTTCTTGTGGCCACCACACCATCCACTAGCGACTTGACACTTTGTACGAGTCGTGTTCCGGGTACAGCTTTTACATCACCTCTTGGTTCTCTTTTTATTTCATTTTCACCCACCCAGAAAAATGTTCTCCTGCGGTGAGTGCACCCTTCATTGTCAGTGCCTTTTGTTAGTTCACTGCTGCAGTATTTGAATAGTTCTTTTGCATTCCGAATTACTGCCCGCCGTGATTGTACTCCCATGCTTGCCTTAGACTTTACCACTGCGCTTTCCCCATCTGAGGGCCCCTTCCCATGTCTTGATCCAAAATAAACACTCTCAATTGGAAATCCATACTTGCTGTCGGAAAAGGAAATATCATAAAATGACCATTTAGACTTGCACTGCGCACCACAGCCATCCGTGAAGTGAACTTGCTTGACAATGTTCAGTGATTGAACGTTCATGAGGTGTGCATTTGCAATTTCAACAAAATGCCATACAGCATAGTGATCATGCTTGAGATCACTTGATATGAAAATGAGAGAGTCTCTGACAGTGGCTTCACAGAGATTACAGTTGTAATATGTAACCACAGGGTGAACTGTTGCTTGCTCATGGTGCCAGTGGGCTGACTGTACTTCATCCTGTAGTTTATAGGTGTAGTTCTCCCCGAAGTCTAGCACCATCACCACCCAACCCCTGGGTACGAACTGCCTTATCTGGTTAAACTGATGCTGCTGCCATGCTGCAACATGCATATGATGACCCAGGAAGAAAAGGTAATCTTTTAGGACTTCTACCAGCATTTGGACAGTAGAGCATTTATTTTTCAAAACCTTCCTGGTCTGTTGCACTTGGAGGCCATCAGCCCTTCTCATGATTTTAATACTGTCCCACTGCTGCCATGTTGTCCATTCTTGTCCATGTTTCTGGACTAGGTCCTTCACCACATCAACAACATTTTCGGTGCTGTACTTCTCGCATGTTTTTTGCACGCAATCATATTTGAAGAACTTTTCCAAAGGTAGTCTGGGACACATAGTAATTTCAACTGCCTGATAAAGATCTGCAGCTTTGCAGCATGGAAGTTTATATTTATTGCCAAGACGATTTATAGCCTTAAGCTTCAGTGATGCATTAGTGCAGTATTCACAAAGAAATTGTTCAAGTTTTTGCTGGCCTGCAAGTTTAATGTGCCTTGGTCGTAAAGTGCCAAATTTTCATGCTCCAAGTGGTGTGTCTGTGTTCTGTTGCATGAATTCTTGGTGAAGACGGTCAATAGGTTTGTCAAGGTATGACCTTGTTTTACCTGACCGTTTAGAAAAGGCCTTTTTGTGTGGCAGGGGTGTGGCACTCTCTTCAAAGAATTTTTCCACTCTACTCACCGTTTCGAGTGGCAGTGCAGAGCAGTGTGTTTTTTTGGTTTCAGTCTCTGTAGAAGATACTCTCATGAGCCTTTTCCAGCTCACCCCCAATGTTGAGCTTGCCATTCTTAGCTGCTTGTATTTTTTTAAGACTACAATGGTTTTTAAAAATTCCTTGTTCCTCTGTCTGTCACTTTTGTTGTGATTGTTTTTTGGCTGGGACAACTTCTCAGATACAACTGACATAAGTTTATCTTCCAGTTGTGTTCTTGGAAGCACACCACGCTTGGCCAGAGCAGCTTTCTTTGATGGTGAGCAAGATGCCAATATCCGCTCCAATGTTATTGCAAATTTAGTGGGTGATTTTGGCAATGCCTTTCTTGCTCTTTGCACCGACTTTCTTAGAGTGGCATTATATGGTTCCACTGCTGTTGTGAATGGCTCTTTTCCTGGCAGGATTATCGCCGAGGATGGTGTGGTGGTGGCGGCCACTGGTGAGTTGTTGGTGGCCACTGGCAGAGTGTCTGCGGTGGTGGCCATTGAAGAGGTGACAGTGGGCACTGGTGATGCAGTGGCGGGCACTGGTGATGCAGCGACAGGCATTGGTGATGCAGCGGCAGGCACTGGTGATGCAGCAGTGGCACATCTTTTTTCATGGTACTTTCTGCGTTGCTTCTCATTTATTCTTCTTCTTTTCTGACTTGTCATGTTGGCTCGCTGAACTCTTTTTATCTCCCTCCAGTATTCCCTCTGTGGCAATGCATTCTGATCATTAGGACATGTTCGTTTTGTTGGCCTAATAATTTTTTCTACAGTTGATTAGGTCTTTTGTTTCTGTGCTTCTCTGTACCTTCTCATTCTCTCCTTTGCCATGTCATTATAATGGCTACGCTGATTCTCAGTCATGTTGTCTCTGTTTTTCTTGGCACGTGTTGCATTTTTTTCCAGATATGCTTGATAGCGGCCTTCATCCTTCTTTATATTCACTCTGTAAAGCTGGTTTCTTTCTTTGCTTGATTGGGCAGTAGCAGTATTATGCAATACTTCAGTGAGCACTGCTGCAGCAGATAAACATGGTCGTCTTCTTGATTCCATCCTTAAGAGTTTTCAGAAAATCTGTAGGAACAGAAGAAGAAGATTTAAAAAAAGAGGTCTCTTCTGTTAATGGAATTGACATTTTGGAATAGAAATGCCATTCAAGATGTGGTTAATGCCACACTTGCAAAAATATACAGAGTGAGAAGCAGTAAATTCTGGAATCGACAAGGCAAGCCACGAGAACAGGTTAATAGAGCAGTGCCAAAGGCATGACCCCTGAAGTGGTTTGCACGCGCAAAAGGACAAGATGACAAACGATGTGCTTCGCAGGACAAAAGTCAAACAACAAAATGGAGCCACCTGCCTACAAACAAAATGGAGGCCCACCAGCCTGCAAACAAAATGGAGGTCCACCTGCCTGCAAACAAATGGAGGCTCACCTGCCTGCAAACAAAATGGAGTCCCACCTGCCTGCAAACAAAATGGAGGTGCGCAGCCACCTGCCTGCAAACAAAATGGAGGCCCACCTGCCTGCAAACAAAATGGAGGCCCACCTGCCTGCAAACAAAATGGAGGTGCGCAGTCACCTGCCAGCAAACAAAATGGAGGCTCATCTGCCTGCAAACAAAATGGAGGCCCACCTGCCTGCAAACAAAATGGAGGCCCACCTGCCTGCAAACAAAATGGAGGCCCACCTGCCTGCAAACAAAATGGAGGTGCGCAGCCACCTGCCTGCAAACAAAATGGAGGCCCACCTGCTTGCAAAGAACCACACTCAGACAACACTTGGTAAACAGGCCTTGTACAGTATAGGTATACAATACAAAAAATATACAGATAATGATTAGCCTGTTGATGTCACACTAACAAAATCCCCATTGAGGTGCCCCAACCCCTAACCAAACTTCAGAAAACAACAGACCGCATGGCATGAGCTTTTATCTGGAAGCCTGCTGTGGTATGTAGGCCTCAAATGGATCATTTGCAGCCAATAAGTGAAAACATTCACATTTGGGTGCCAATTGATCCACTTGGGGCTTACACACCACAGCAGGCTTCCAGATAAAGGCCCATACCCTGCAGCATCCCCCCCAACAAACACCAAGCAGCATTTTTCTAATAATCCCACATTCGACCAGTTCAAACACAGCGGCACCCCCCCCAAACAAACACCAAGCAGCATTTTTCTAAAATTCCCACATTCGACCGGGTTCAAACACAGGGGCCTACACACCACAGCAGGCTTCCAGATAAAGGCCCATACCATGCCCCCACAACAGTTTTAATTAAGCAGCAATGTCACTAAACAAAAAACATACTGGTTCAAACACAGCAAGAGGGTGGATTTGGATGGATTTGGCAAACCCCTACCCACCCCCAGGCAAACATCAGAAATCAGTTGACATTGTAGGCATTTATCTGGAAGCCTGCTGTGGTATATGAGCCTCAGGTGGATCATTTGGAGCCCAATAAGTGAAAACATTCACTTTTGGATGCCAATTGATCCACTTGGGGCCTACACACCACAGCAGGCTTCCAGATAAAGGCCCATACCCTGCGGCATCCCACCCTCAACAAACACCAAGCAGCTTTTTTCTAATAATCCCACATTTGACCGGTTCAAACACAGCGGCATCCCCCCCCCCAACAAACACCAAGCAGTTTTTTTTTTAATAATCCCACATTCGACCAGTTCAAACACAGCAAGAGCACTGGTGAATTTTGCTATATGAGGCCTCTACCATCAGAAAACATCAGACCGCATGGCATGAGCCTTTATCTGGCAGCCTGCTGTGGTATGTAGGCCTCGAGTGGATCATTTGGAGCCCAATAAGTGAAAACATTCACTTTTGGGTGCCAATTGATCCACTTGGGGCCTACCATGTGGCACCCCAACAAACACCAAGCAGCATTTTTCTAAAAATCCCACATTCGACCGGTTTAAACACAGGGGCCTACACACCACAGCAGGCTTCCAGATAAAGGCCCATACCATGCACCCCCCCCCGCAACAGTTTTAATGAAGCAGCAGTGTCATTAAACAAAAACATACTGGTTCAAACACAGCAAGAGGGTGGATTTGGATGGATTTGGCAAACCCCTACCCACCCACCCAGGCAAACATCGGAGAAATCAGTTGACAGTGGTGCGTGGACCTCAGCTGCACCATTTGAAACCCCAAATCTTATGCACAGGTGGACGCAGCTTAACAAAATAATGCTGTGCCTACCAGTTATATATTGGATTCACTGGGTGCCAAATGATCCAGATTTGGACCACACCATGTGGCACTCCCCCCCCCCACCAAGCAAATACAGCAAGACAGTGAACTGCCAACATGAGGCCTCCCCCAAACCCAGGCGCATGCTTCCAAAAAAATGCCCCACACCATGCACCCCCCCCCAGCAAACAATTAAGACACAGCAACAGCATTTATGGCACACAGGCACTCCACCTGCAAACATGTGGCCAGAATGAAAGAATGGACAGCACAAAAACAGCTAGCTCAGCACACCCACACCCATCCAAATTATGCCTTTTAAACTGATTTGGAGCAACATAAACACTTACTGGAGACATGTGCAGTCTTTTTTTTAGCACTGCAGCTTTTGGGGCCTGCCATAATCATGAGTCAGAAAATTGTGTTCCAGGAGGTTTTTTGCTCCTCATCCCTATTAAAGTGCACCTGTTAGAAATTACCTTCATGTCGCAGGTTCCTTTCTTTTACTGCCCACCAGTTCAGAGTCAAGGAAGCGTCTAAACCCTGCTCAGTGCCCGCTTTAATTTTACTGAGGCTAAAAAATAACTCTACGGAGCGTACAAATGCCGAACTTAGACACGCTGCTCTTACCTGGTGAAAAGGGATGGTAGTCGATGGAGTCTCGCCACGTAACGCTGGGGGACAAAAACAAGTTCGGTGCTGGACTGTGGTATGAAGAAGGGGATACTTTTGTCTGGGACTGCTTCTTTTATACCCCCTTAATGCCTGACACACTATAAGGCCACGTCACTGCATGTCTCGTGCTCTCGTGTGGCTCCCCCACCCTGCGACCTCTCGGCATGAACATCCGGGCAAGTGGACATGAACCTGTTGCCAGGTGAATGAAAGAGATGCAGCTCAGGAGTATAAATGGGGAATTGAAAACAAGCCTGTCCTTGGGCTAAAAGGGACAGCAATGGAGGGAACCGTATAAGAAAATTGTGGAAAATTTTATTATAAAAGGGCCCTTTGCTAAAATGTCCGGACGTAACTAAGGAGAGCATATGAAGTTACATCCGAGACTGATTTTCTTAAGGCTGTTTTTGGGGGTGAGTGTAAGTTATATATGCAGCAAAAAAGCACAGAGCGCACAATAAATAAGTACTATGCATGAAAAAACGTTATTCCACAAGATACAAACTTTTACAACACAATTAATACACATAATGCTGGCATGGGAAAAAAATGTCACAGAGCTTCCACCAGTTCTTGTTGGAATTTGCACATGAAGATGTGGGAATTTACCATTAAGGAATGTGCCATGGCATTCTGGTTAAGTTTTTTATCTGCTTGTGCTGTATTATTTCAAAAACCACTGCACTACATTTAATAATGGGTTTCACTGCATTTGTGTTTTGATAATGTCTTGGGGACATTAGAGGGAAACTATAGGTAACCCATTTTAATGCACTGACCCAGTACATTCTATTGGGTGTCATTATGTGATGGTTTCCTGTATTTATTTTTGGGGTGGATTGTGATTTTTTTCAGGCCAGCTGTTACTTATTTTACACATTTGCCATTTTTATTTTTTGGGGGGGGGATTTTGTTATGTGCGTGTTATCAGGTACATTAATATTGTGGCTGGGGGTGATTTCTTTTAGTGTGATATTCTTGTTTGTGCTTTTCTGTGATATTCGTGTAGGCGCGCTTTTGTGTAACTTGTTTTATTTTGTGCCACTTTTTTAATTAAATATCACATTGTTTTAAGTGCAGTGTCCATCTTCATATTCTGTGTGGTTCTCATATCTGGTCTAGTCTGAGTTGTTGTCTGTTTCAATAATTCTGGGTCTCTGAAGATTTTTTTTCTATGTCTCTCCTGTAGGAAGAAGATAGCAATAATGTTAGTAATGGTACTTATTTTGGGGGGCTGGTTGATTTAGGTTTTATGGAGTTTACCTTGTAACAGTTTGAAAGTGATGTTCTTTGTGTTGACTGTAGTGTTACTGAAGTAAGTAGTTATATGGACATTGCTGGAGTTCACATTCTTCTTTTCTATGTTGCTGTATTAGTTGCTGTGTGTCTTCAGGATCTAGTAGTGGTTCATTGTCCCCGATCCCCCCTCCCAGAAATCAATCTCTCTATACCTTTTTCTGTTGGATGCTCGCTGGCAATGTTTATTAAGGCAGGCAAATTATATTTACATCTCACACTTCATATTTCAACAGTATACAATACAGTACAGTACCACCACAATAATTAATTCTGCTTCTTGTTTTCTGGGAACTGTCTTCCGACTTGATCCTCTTCTCCTTGCTTGTAGTACTTCGGGGTCTGGACACAGCTGATTTGGCCCTCCCTATCCTCACCAGAAACCAGGTACCACCACCAGGTACCCCCACTTGGTAACACCACCAGGTTCTATCACCATTTGGTACAACTAGCAGGTACCCCCCTTCCTGGGACTGACTCGCACAGGGTCAGTTCCAGTCCATACCCCCCCTAGGTCTGTACACATGATCCAGCCCATAGTTTCTATCACTTCCCTCCTTTACTTCCATGCCTGGGCTCCTTGGTCCCCAGCCTGTGCTGCCTACCCCTTCCCCCTCTCCTGACCCCTTTTTCCCTTTCTTTCCCCCTTTTCCACTGACCCATCTCCAGCTTGTGAAGGATGATGGGACTCCCCCTTTGTGGGCTAGGAACATGGTACTCTCCCCTGCCTTAGCACCCCTCCCCCATATATCCAGCAGGCTCCAGTAGGGGCACCTGCCGCCACCAGGCCTGCCCCCTCTGCTCATAGGCATCCTTCAACCATAACAAATTATCCTCGGGATGGGCCTGGACCCCTACCCCCTCTCAGCCAACATGCACTGCTGCCCTGGCTGTTACAGCCTGCCAGCCCTCATCCTGGGCTGCACTGCCCCTTGGTTCCCCCATGGGGCTGGCCTGTATGCTGGTCGGTCCCCCTTTCCCTTCCTCATGTTTACTGGGATGGGGTGGGGTTCCCCTATGCCTCTGGCACCATGTCCCTGCACTGCTGTGGCCGAGGCCTGTGCCTGCTGCATGCTCTGCCCAGGATAGCTGACACCTGTCCCTAATGAGGGGAGAGCATGCACACACATCACCTGCTGTCTGCCCTTGGACCTGCATCCCCCTCATGGCCCCTTGGCCTGCCCCCCCAGGGCCCTCATAGCCCTGGCCACCCGCTGCCCCCCTTGCTCTGCACCTCTCCTGCCGGGCTCCACTTTGCACCCCGTACTGGCTCCTCCCGGTGCCACTGGACCCTTGCTGCCAATGCCTGTCCTCCTTACTGTTCCTGGGCAGGGATCCACCTGCCCTTTTTCACCTACCCTCCTTCTCTTAACAATTCCTGTGGCCAGGCCAACCTGGCCCCTACATACCCCCAATGTGTTACCTCCCATCCTTAACCTCATCTGACCACAATGTCCCTAGCAGTCCTGACACCGCTCTCCAGCAGGGACATATTGCCTTCCCTTGGCTATCCCCTAGACCTTGTATGCCCACCTCTGGGCCCACATGGAGGCCAGGGCCCTCTACATTGTCCACTTCAACTGCTATCCTGACCCTTGGCCTGGCTTCATCCTTTCCCATGCTAATGCTCATTGTTCCCATCCACCCAGCTACCTGGCTCAGGAACCTCCAGTCCTATGTCGTGTCCCTCTGCTGACCCATGTACCACAGGCCATCTGTTTTCCTCCTGCCACACAGGGACCAGTGCACCTGCATGCCCTTCACCTCAAGTCCTCCACCATGCCCCCACAGTATAAATTGCCCATAGTTTTGCCCCTGCCCTAGCTTCCATACTGGCACCTGCCCTCCTGCCCAGGAAGACTTGTGCTGTCAGGCCCCCAATATGCCCACACACTACTCACATTGTTGTTGAGGCTTCCCCAATTAACCCCCTGTAAGATCGCTTGACATATTTTGTCCTGCATCAGATTCCTTGCTTGCTCATGGCTCCCTGCTCAGCAAACCTCCTGTTAGATGGCATACATTCCCTGGTGTGCACCCTGTTTGGTCACTGCAGTTCAAATAGCATGGGGCTCGAGGAGTGGCACCCCCTGCTAGATCTGGTTGACTGGGACGTCCTCATTCTGCTTTGAGAGATAACCTGACATGTGAGAGGGGCCACACCTCCCTGCAATGCTGTGGCCAGCTGGGTTTCTCTGGACAATGACCTTCGGCACCCCGATAACTGATGCTTTATTAACCTGCTTCCCATAGTTCCCCAGTTCCACCAGCTGCCTCTCTGCTGGCATTTCCACACCACATCTCTGTTCTTGGCCCATCAGGGCTTTCACCCTCTCCTCACACCCAACTGGCCTGCCCCCTCCCTCTCCCTCCTGAGTCTTGCCCCCCCATTAATCAGCCTTCCTTTCCGAGGTTCCCCCCACTCTGAACCTCAGTGGTATTGTCCAGTTCCAGGGTTCAAATGCCCCTCCTCATGAGCTAGTACACCAGCCCCAGCTCCTCTCCTGTCAAAAGGCCTCGGGTGATGCCCCCTTCCCCTGGGAAGTAGATGCCGTTCACCCTGACATGCCCTCACCTGCTCCTTGGCCCTTCTTTCTTTCTTTCTTTCTTTCTTTCTTTCTTTCTTTCTTTCTTTCTTTCTTTCTTTCTTTCTTTCTTCTCTGCCACACCCTTGTAAGAGGTCTGAACCTCACCTTCAGGTTCTTGGCAATATTGGGAATGTAAATAATCACAAATAGGTTGCATTCGAGTAATAAACAAGTTTATTACTACAAAAGGGATAAATCACAGTTGCCCTAAGCAGTTCTTAACAATACGAACTGGGAGCCAGTGCTAAGTGTTCCCTACACCTCGAGATTTCTCTGTAGTCTCTTGGGATCTCTCGGGTCTCCGAGGTGTAGAGCCTGTGCATAACATTATATACCTGTGATAATTACTATGGTTACTAAAAGATAGAAACATTTCTAGTTACAGAGATGAGCCCTATTGGCTAAATTAGAGGTGGCTCCATGGTCCAAGATAACATTATATAATTCTGTAAAGTCATCAGTTTTAGAACAAAGACGTTCTTATACAGAGTCTTACATAACAAGGTGAAGTGGTGCACATCACCAAAGGATGGCAATGTTGCCTTACATATTACAATTACTTCAAGGACAGGTGTCTTGGCATCTGACAAGTAAGAAATAGACAGAAAATACATGGTATAATATGTGTGCATTAGCAAGCAAAGTGGGTTACAATAATATACATTCATATCCTGGCATCTACTCTTATACGGTAGATGCCCTTAGCCCTATGTATTAGTATAGCCTATGCCTAAACATTAACTGTCTACAGTGTACCTCTGAGGGTATCAATTAGGGTGCAGGGACCTCGTGTAACACCCTGGACCTGAGAGCCAGCCAAGCCACTGGCCTGTGCAGGCCCACCATGGCCTCGGGAGTCCCTGCAATGCTACTGCCACTACATTCCACCTGCTGCCCCCCCATCAGACTGCTGGCCACTGTTCTGTCTCTTAAATGCCATGTTCCTCACTAGTCCTGCCCTTGCTCCCTTCAGTACCCAGGCACTCCTCCCTCTGTAGTGAAGTCTCCAAGGCCAAGGCTGTAAGAATGGTTTATCTCTCCATACCTGCTGAGCCCCCTCCCAGGAGCACTTGCTCCTCTCCCTTCCTCCTCCTTGGTGGAGTGCAAGAAATGTGAAAGTTCTTCCCAAGCCTACTTCCTTAACCCAGCTCTGTAATGTACCTTTACCCCTGATTCTGCCTGTCTGGGATTCTAGGGCCTACTCCCCCTTCCTTTCAAGTTGGAAACTAGCAGAAGATGGATCAGGGGGTGTATCTCTACTAACTAAAGGACTTGCCTGGGGGCATGCTGATGCATGGGGGACTGAGGAATTCAAAACCCAGGTCTCTAGGTCTCGCAGCTAAGATCCTCCCCAACCTCTGCACCCTATTGCCTCCTACCAGTATTCCTTGGATTGCCTTGCCTCCTGAAAGTCCTTTCTTGGATTGGGTTAGGCCTTCCTTTATCAGCATGTGTCCCATTCCAACCCACCTCTCCGGATCACTTGAGATATTGCCGGTGTGACCAAGGCTTTCAGGTAACCCTGTGGCAAAAACTACTGTGCCCCATACCAGTCCTCAGGACCCAGGTTGACCCGAGTCAAATCCCCCACCCCACAGATCCAGCAATCATTGTAGATGAGACAGTACCCACCCAAACCACACCCATGCCCCTTAAATTTTCCTCTCTATTGTAACACTTCTAGCCACCGCCTAATGGAAAACTTGTACCTCCCTTCGTACCTCTCTATACATGCAGCCTGCCCTCCCCATCTTGGTGTCTCTTGTCCATAATCCTACCATGCCTCCCTGTGGAGCTATGGCAGCCCTACTCCACCTGGCACATCTGCAAACCATCTGGCCTGCTCCAACCCATGCACAGCATGCCTATGGTAACCATGCTGGCAAGGTCCTGCCATCCACTACTAAATCTGTCTTAGCCTCTCCAGGCCACCCCCAACTGGCAATGCATGAGCATTGAACTGCCATGCACATGGGTCCTGCTCCATTTGTGACTACAGCTACCCCATTCATCCCCGTAGCCCGTAAGTTATGTATGCTGCCCATCACCTTGACCCACGTTCTACTAGGGGCACCCTATTATTGTGCACTTGGGATACCCACCCCCCATGGCAGTATGATTGTATGGCTTAAAATGGAAGCATCTACCTGGTGACACTCCCTTATCCCAGCAGCGAAAACTGGGGGGTGGGAGGGAGGCAGGGGGCCCGGGCCCCCCGCCTCCTGCCCCCCCTCCATGGAGACTATGCTTGGAATCATCGCCAGACTAAGTTAGGTATTCTCTTCTCTCACCGTGCCCATCTTAACACACTGCACTCTTCAGTTTCACATCAGAATGGTTACCTGCATGGCAGAAAGGTTTGCCAAAGGAAACCTGTCACTGGAGCTACCTTGCCCCCATGCTCATTTCTGGCTACACCTCGCTCTGACCAATTGTTTCCTTTTTTTTTTAAACTGCCTCTCCCTATCCCCCATGGTTTGTTCCCCTGGTGGAATCCCCCCACTTAAACTGCATGCCAGCCACTAAAGCATAGGAGTCCTGGGGGACAGCATGCCATTTTGTCCCCCACATACAGTAATATACCCATTATTAAAATGAGCCCTGCTTCTTTTACTCGGTCTTGAACTGTTCTATGACAAGGCTTTCCTGTTACAGTAACTGCACACCTGGTGCTTGTCCTCCATCTAGTTATCCAACAGCACTTGATATAACTCAGGCTGTTTCCTCTGAGCATAGGGAGTGTGGTGTACTGGCTGCTGAATCAGTGGGACACAATGTGCCTTACTGACAGAAGCTCTGCTTGTGCTGATGCAAAACTGATGAACTGACTGTACAGTCTCTACAGTGTCCCAAGCATCTGACTTCCCGCATGATCCATACCCTTTTACCATCACTAGGAAAGGCAACATACCACCACTCCGACATCACACTCTCCCCCACTGCCCCTCAATGAAGCACCTCCCCATCTCTTAATGGAGGGAGCATTGTTTCTGCACTAATTATGGGGCCTGCCATCAGCACAACAAAACAATCCAGACCCCGTTGGATCCCATTACTTGCCCCCCCAGACTTGGACCCAGCTGGCTGCTCCCCACCTCTCCGCTGCAACGGTGCACTTGTATGGCAGCCCATATCTCATCCCTTCGAGCTGCCCCCACCCAGCCCATCACCCCTCCCTCATATCTCTGGATTCCACAGAATGTCTCACTGCTTCCACCTACCTAAAACCCCCCATGAGCATGCAGCTCCACTGACACCCCCTTCCCCACTCCAGCCAGCATTCCCTCTCCAGGTAGCCCTTTGCTTACTGAAGACAAACTTCCCACTTCAGGCCTGCGCCACTCGCTGGCATGCTGCATGGCACTGCCACCACACGGTGGAAGGCCTGTACCAGGGTTGGACCAACCTGGCAGCTGTGCTGCTCTCTCATTCTCTCCCCCAACTTTGGCAGATGCCCTTCCAACCCTCAAGCATGACTAGTTGTTCTGTGCCCCGCCCAACCCCGTCTTGTCCTAATCATTTTAAAAACCCATTTTTTTTTAACCAAGAAGCTCCTGTTTCCTACCTTGCTGTCACAACCAGCCCTGGTACCCAGCCTACCTCTTCCTCCTGTCAGGTCCTGGGCCCCCGGTGGCCCTACCTGAGTGGGACATGGGACGACCTGTGCCATGCGATCCCCCTCTGTGGGCAACAAAACTGCACTAGCAAAATCACAGGGACCATTACTAGTCCGCCGGACCCTTGATTTAGCCACCTGTCTGAAAACAGCCCCCTTCCCACGTGGCCCACACTTCCCCTATCGCCTGCCCTGGCCCCACACAAACACTGCCAGACAACCAAACATGGTGCCTTCCTTCAAGGTGACCAGAACACCACTTCCTTCCCCAAATTGCACCACAAAGTCCTTCCCTTCCCTTCCAAAACCCTGGCCCCTGTGGACTGAGACATGTCTGGGATGTATTGGGAAACAACCAGCCCCCACCTTCAACATTTCTCTTACCAGAGCTGTGCATCCCCCTATGATACCCCTGCTCTACCTTACTCCTGAAAAGCAGCTGCGGCAAACCATCCACATTTGCTACTGATGAACCAGTCCTCATCCATGCCACGCCCACCCCCCTATTGTGGCTGCAGTGTTGGAGAGGGTACTTTCTTTATCTTTTTTCTTTATCTCCCTATCCATTATCCCTAACACATCGCAGACCACCAAATGTGCCCTCCTATAGAGGACACCTTTCACACCACATGGCACATGCCTCCCAGGATTGCCCCGGCGGCTGGTCCCAACCAAGACCTGCTCACCGCAAACAACAGCAGAAAGCCACCATGCCCTCCCGTAGAAGGCACCTCTAGCTCAAGATACCCCGGCTCACTTCACTGATTACAAATCTCCCAAATGCCCCGTTCATCTGCAACCTGCTAGACTCTAACTTCCTCCATGAAATAAAACAAATAGGCAATACAAAACCAACCTAGGCATTTGAATGAGAGCACCCTCATTCCAAATATTATTATATATTTCTAGTTCTCTACCAAAAACCAACAAACACCAAGGAGACCGGTAACCCATGAAGTGGGTGCATGAGGAAGGGCACCACCCATTACGGTGACACCTTCCTCGCGCAATCCACTCATGGTGACCGACGGGTAGGGCGACCGGATGAGGGGATAGGCGAACTAGGCGACAGGATGTCGCTATATGTATGCACGCAGGGGAGTGGAAGCGAGCACAGCAAGCATGGGCTGGGGGGTGGAGAGGCTTTAGAAGGTGGTGCTGTGGTCATTGGTTGAGCTGCGGCATGACATCGGGGATTGGGCAATGGCTGGGGTGGCTGAGGTACTGGGTTTGGGTCCGGGCGCTGATGAGATTTTTATTGCACCCAGCCCGAACCTTTTTATTTTTACTACTTTCACCCCCCTGACATGCACTCCCCTGGGTTGATAATCATAAGTAGGGGTGTGAGTGCAACCCCAGAAAGTAGTAAAAATATGTCCTGGCGCTGTTGTGCTGGTGTGCTAGGGTTATCAGAGTGCCGAAAATGTGTTCGGCACTCTGACTGAGCGATAATGGCGATTGCCTTTAGGCATTCACCATTATCACATAGACCTGGGAGGCCCTACATGGCCCAAGGCCTAGGGTCCCTGGGTGTTGCTTTACCAATGTAAATTGCCAACGAAGTGCTGACAGAATCATTTTCCCAGCAAAAAGAGGGCACTCAGAAAGCAGCAGGCCCTTACATAGCCTAAAATGACTCTGCCTCTCTGCCCCTCCTTAACCTTTCCCCTTAACCAATTGGGAAGCTCTCCATCCCCCTGATCATTTGACCCTTTCTGACATCACATTTTCCTCCCCTTTCCTATCTCCCTCCCCACCTTCCCCTTTGCTTTTCCGGCAGGGGAACATTAGACAAGCTGGTCTGCCTTTTACTGGCAAGCCTTATTATCATTCTCATACTGAGTACATAAATCAAGTATTTTGTCTTTTAAGTTTGGAGTCATAGTTGTCGTATTTGTTATTGTTGTTATGTCTGTTTTTTTGTCAGTCTGTTTTTTGCTTAAAGCTGGTAGGTTTTGATTTTGTTCTTATTTTCCTATTTTTATTGATTTTTTCACTGCTTTCTCGGGTGCAAGTGTTTTGCTGTGTAGCTTGCTCTATGCTGCTCTGCTGTAGGATCTGCATGAGAGGTGTGTGCTATTTGTTTTGGGGCAGGTTAGCTCAGGTGTTTGTAATATATTTAAGTTTGTTTGATTAAAGTTCGGCTGTCTCACAGGTGACGTATCCAGAGTGGATAATTTTGGTGATGTTGTATTGAGAAGATGGGTTATTTAAGCAATGAACCACGACAGGGTGTTGGTGATGCTGGTTTTACCCACGCCTGGTGTGGTTTGGTCACGAGGCGGCGGGCGATGGCTAAGCCTCGTTAGCGTGGTACTCAACATCCTGTTCACCTGGAAAGTTATTCTGATATTATAAATGTTGTGTGTGGTAAAATGTGAATAGTAATTTAATTGTGATAATTTGTTGTGGTAAAAGTAAGGAAATAGTGGAATATCCTTCCATGCACAAAAAATAGTCCATACAGTGGGTTTACTTGCAACATAAAGAAGTGTTTATTTTTTGTGTTTTAACATTTTTTTAGGTTTTCATTTTATTTGAAGACAACGTTATGTGTACTAACTTTAACAGTGAAGCAGAACAGCAGTAATTCTGACGGAAGCACCGAGTTTGAATTGTGCTCTGCGGTAGTTGGGCGTGCTCTACGTGGTTGTGTGTGACGTTCAGGCTGGGGATGTGAGGCAGAGGAACGAGCTTTCGTGGTGGCTGTGCTGTTGATTTTTCAGGTACTGGATTTTTGGTTTCAACTTCGGTTTTATCACCGTCTTCTAATGATTTGAAGATGGCTTCCAGGTCGTCATTGTTGATTAATTCGAACGTTGTTTCGATATTCATTTTTAGCGGTCAACGGCCGGGTTTTGTGTTAGTGAGTAGCGCGATGTACGATGGCGGTTTTTGCCTTTGAAAATGGGGTCGGAGTGTTTTGTAAATGGGTTGGAGCTTGAGCCTTGGCACAGCTGGCACTTGTTCCTGTTGGTGAGGCTAGATTTTACAACAGGGTGATAGTGCCAGCTGGCCAATGAGAGGTGGCTATTTTTTTTCCCATTGTATAATCTGAGATATTCCACTCCAGGTATGTCACAGCTTGGTTATACTACAGGGGGGAGTTTATGCTTTTATATCAGATAGTATATCCTTTCATCCCAATGTAGAAATACATTTTCATACTATTTTTGATGCAAGGTTAAGTCCTATCATATAATGACATATAGCAATGAATATTTATGGCAACTCTTTCTACACACAATATATGCTCGTATGTTGCGGTTGTAATAGAGCTACAAATATATAGTAACTGTGTCATTCAGGGTTATAGTAACGTAGTTTAGATAGCTGAATGTTTGATTTACCTATTTGCATCAGGTATAATTTTTATGCTGCTTCCTTTTCTTAAAATGTTGTCTGATTATGCGTTGTGATATTTAAGTTAGCCCACAGTTATAATATCATAACTATTGTCTTATTTTCTTATTGCTTTCCAGATGATAAACGCGAAGGGAACACCACTGAAGTTGTAGGAGACAGGTCCTCAGAGTCTGCTGGACCATCAAATCCAGTTGGCTAGAATGACCAAGAACTCGCACTAGAGGCTGCTGTCAGGGACTCTGCAGGGAGTTACTTGCCATCTAGAGATGACACTACAGCTGTCGTGAGCACACCTGCAGAACCCTCCCAGCTAGGTTTATAGGGGATGGCATTTCAGGGTATTGCATCTCAGAAGACCATGAATTCAACACCATGTAAGTCAGCAGTCATTTTATTTGTAATTTATAATTAAATGCATGTTGCATGACCCTCTAACACTTCCAGAACTTTTTTTGTTTGTTTTTCACATTTTCAAACACCACTTTCATCATGTACATATACACATGCACACAGTAAGCCATGTGCTGTGACGTACACTGTCAATGTCTATCTAAACATAATCAAGTGTTTCAGATACAGTACCAGGACATGTACTGTTCACAGCATCAGAGTATTGCTGCAGTTTGTGTAGATACACTTCTGTATGCCGATAAGCACAGTTTTGTAGCCAGAGGTAAGCCTCTATGGCTTGCACCATAAACATGTAAGTGTAATTTGATAAAATGCAGCCAAACAGCTGATGAATACCTCTTAAAGAATCTATACACTGAATCATGTTGAGCCCTTTTCTTCCATACACCTCATACTTGATGTCTTAACCTTAAGTATGTATCTCATAATTCCCCAGAAACATGTAACTATTTGAGTTGTACCATGAGTCACTTGGCTTATATATACATAAACTGAATGAAGCACAGGACACTGCCACAAGGTGTAGCTATATGATGTTTCTTGATTAGCAGCTACATTGAAGAATGCTGCTTCACAGTACTGTTTACTTAGTAGTAGACTATTAAGTAGTACATATTATTTATATTGGTACCATTCCTCTTATGGTCAGGGTACCTTACAGAGCAATGCATGAATAACATATTACTGATATTATTCAGTGATGCACTATTAAGAGGCAACACAAAGTATTACAACAGAGAGATGCAGAACCTTAACTTATTATTTTTTATAAAAGTGACTGTGATATACATTTCCATGACAGAAATGACACATTGTACCTGACCATACAGTTACAGGAAATTCATGCATGTTCATACATGTTTTGGTCAATGAACATTGTGCCTTTTTTTGTCTTTTTCATGTTCTGATTAAGTATACCAAAGTACTGATTGTTAACTATGGTATAAAATGTGTAAAATAAATTAGTAAACTGTGTTAAAAATTAATATGAGCACCAGTCCCAAATGTAATATGTGTATATACAATTTAAATGAACATGTGATATAGATTATCTATCAGACTATTATGTTATTATTCACTTATTTTTCTCATTAACAGCACAACCTGCACATTGCATACAGCCACTAGCTGGATGACAGCAATGTATGTTTATAACATAAAATAGTCATGTTTTAATAATTATTCAAAAATAACATTGAGATGTTACATAACTGCAGAGGTGAATCGCATACAGACATCATTTGGTAACATGGACAACACAGAACTATTTACAGAGAATACAAAAGTATTTAAAGCATACATAAAATATATCCGCTATCATGGTCCAGAATCTACAGGCCTAAATTCATATGTGCACTGTATGACATAGACATCCACTTCCAACCAAAACTGTATGATTCTGCAGGCACAAGTAATCCTGTACTGATTACAGTGTGCTGCTCTGTCATCATAAAACTACTGAGACCTAATGATGCTTGTTATTTCTGATATGTAAACATTTACCCATTCTGCATCTTACCATGCAACAGATATCTGTAATTTTAATGTAAAAAATCTACTGTTTAATGTTGCTGTATAATACTAACCCTTACTATAATTTTTTTATAATAAACATTCTTCATGCAATACTATTTGTGTGACTGAACTTTTAAATGTCACCTGAGATAAACCTCACTTATACCATAACAGTTGTATGTTAAGATTCATAGGGTTATAACTGAAGCATAACACTGTATTCATAGTAAACTCAGATATAAAAATATCTGCTTCCCTCCAAGGTCACCACTAAACATACCATCACAATAATGCATCAAACAATAACTGGCAAGTACTGGAACTTCTATTATATTATAAAGTTATAACCTTACATACTGTATTCAGGTTCACTTTAATTTGTTTAACGTCCATTTAACAAACATGTTTTCAAATGCAAAACTCATGTTTCATAAGATGTTGAAGTTTGTCACACTCTTACTGTATTTATATGCTTGTATATGTGCCAACACATCCAACTACCACAAACCACCCCCACCTTTTCTAAACAATTACTGCTGAGTTCACTTCACCCCTTTACATTCCATGAGTATTTGTCTACAATGTGCATGCAGTAGTGTTTAGTTTAGTACCTACAGTAGATGTAAACTAGTCAAAATAAAATTAGAGTTTGTGCATGTATCTGTCTGCATATGTATAACATTATTTTGATTCTTGCTTGTAATGTGCTGATGAACTGTGGTAGGAGAGTATCTACATATTTCATTCCCAATGCTATTGCTAATAGATATGTTAATCATGTTCATTGCTTGCTTTTTCACAACAGAAAAAGAGGTTTAGAGAATGGACACAGTGTTATTTAGTTTTGTAACATTTAACAAAATATATGGCATTTCTTTTGAAAATGACACACTTGTTATGCACTTACTTTCAGCAGAAATGTTATGCAATGGGAAGAATGAAAAGTTGTCATAAAATATTGGCAATTGTCACCTACACATCACCATCCCATTGATAATAAAAAAGATATCCCTAGTGGTTTAATAGTCCTTTCACTTTTCCGATTGATGATTATCACTGGCCCTGTAGTTAAAAAAAAGTATTCCCTGGTGGTAGTGCCCCCCCAGTCACTGATCGCTGACCCTATAGTTAAAAATAAATGAAATATTCCCTGATAGTATACTTTGCAGATGACACAAAGATCTGCAACAGGGTTGATACACAAGATGGAGTGGAAAGGATGAGAAGGGACTTGGCAAGGTTGGCGGAATGGTCATATGTATGGCAGCTTAGATTCAATGCAAAGAAGTGCAAGGTAATGCACCTGGGAAACAAAAACCCAGGGGAAGAGTACACAATGGGGGGCTGAGATATTGATGACAACAAAAATGGAAAGGGACCTGGGGGGTAATTATATCAGATGACCTAAAGGTGGGCAAGCAATGTGAGAAGGCAGTAAGGAAGGCTGGGGGATACTGGGATGCATAGGGAGAAGCATCAACAGTAGAAAACAAGAAGTTGTTATCCCTCTGTAAAGACAGTTGGTGAGACCCCATCTGGAGTACTGTGTGCAGTTCTGGAGACCCCATCTCCACAAAGACATAGACAGAGTGGAGGCTGTCCAGAGGAAGGCAACCAAAATGGTGCAGGGTCTGCACCAGAAGACATACAAAGAGAGACTAAAGGAGCTTAATATGTATACCCTTGAGGAAAGAATGGAGAGGGGGGTACATGATAGAAACGTTCAAGTACCTCAAGGGAATCAACAATGTCCAAGAGGGTGGTATCTTTCAGAAAAAGAGATGTGCAAGAACAAGGGGACACAATTTGAAGATAGAGGGTGGACAGCTCAGAGGTAATGTGAGGAAGTATTTTTTCACAGAGAGGCTTGTGGATGCATGGAATAGCCTTCCTGAGGATGCCGTGGAGTCAAAAACAGTGGGGGAATTCAAGAATGCATGGGACAGACATTAGGCAGTCCTAGTGGGGGGTAGGAGGAAGTAGGCTGTTAGTTAACTAGGATCTGCAGCTTATCCATCAGGTAGGAAATGGGCAGACTAGGTGGGCCAAGCAGTCCTTATCTGCTGTCAGATTCTTTTTTACTATGTAGTAGTGGCCCCTCCCCCATGATTGCCAATCACTGGACTGATATCAAATAGTGATATTCCCTGGTGCTCTACTGGTCTCCCCCTCCTCACCAATCACCGGCCCAATATCACATATAGATACCTTCTGGTGGTCCACTGGTCCCTCCATCACTGATTCTGGCCTGATATCACATACAAATACTCCCTGCTGGCTAGCAGATCCTCTCCCAACCCCAATCACCTTCCCAATGTTGTAAACATATTTCCTGGTGTCCAGTGTAACCCCCCCAACCCGATCCCCTATATAGTCAATAGCAACTTTCCTTGGAGATCTAGTGAACCCCCTTCCCTATTCCTGATCCCCAGTAAGTGGATTAACAGCCATTCCCTGTTTTTTCTGGTGGTCTAGTGCACCCCCACTCCAGCGGGTAGTGTCCCACAACCCTACTCCCCTCCATTGCAAACCCAAGCTGGTGATCAGAACAGCCCTCCTTTCTCCACCATGGCTGGTGACCAACTGAGCTGTGAATGAGTAAGTTCTGTATACAGTATGTGCTCATTGAAATTGATTGACTGTCAATCAGTGTCAATGAGCGTATACTATATATAGTACTCACTCATTCACAGCTCACATGGCGGCCAGCCATGGTGGAGAGAGAAGCGCTGTGATGGTTGCCACTTTTGTTCAGGAGTGGAGGGAGTGGTGTGGTGGAACAGTACCTGCTGGGTTGGGGGATGGGGATGCGGTAGCCCACCAGGATAGCTTTAATCCACTTAATGGGGACAGGGGATAGGGAAGGTGATTCACTAGACCACCAGGGAAATGTTGCTATTGACTGTACATAGGGATTGGATTTGGGGGGGTTTCACTGAAAACCAGGAAATATGTTGACAATGTTGGGTGGGTGATCAGGTGGGGGGTGGGACTACTAGCCACCAGGGAGCATCTATATGTGATATCTGGCTGGCAATCGGTAAGAGGGGTGCAGTAGACCACCGGGAAGTAATGTATTTATATATGATATCTGGCTTGTGATCAGTGAGGGGAGACCACTAGAGCACCAGGGATTATCACTATTTGATATCAGTCTAGCAATCAGCAATCAAGGGGGGGTCAGTGACCCACTACCACCAGAGAATACTTTTTTTAAGTATGGGGACCATGATCAGCAATTGAGGAGGTGAGAACCTCTACCACCAGGGAATACTTTTTTTTAAACTACAGGGCCAGTGATCAGCTTTAAGGTAAGGGGAAGGACCACTATACCACAAGAGACATATGTTTTATAATCAACAGGATGGCAACTGGAGATCTGGGAAGGACCACTACACCACCAGGGACATATTTTTTATTATCAATGGTATGGTGATCAGTGATCAGGGGAAGGAGGGGACCACTAGACCATCAGGGAGCTGTTTTTATTTAATAACAGGCTGGCAATCAGCAATGATGGGGCCCACTAGCCACCATGAACTGTTCGTTTCTTTAATTTTCAGGATGGTGATTGGTGATGGGGGGGGGGCTGCACAATGCTCACCACAGCATATGCAAATTGTCCATAATGGGCATGCAAATGGCCACCTAGCGCCTTGCATGCCCATTGGGCTAATTTATATGGCTTTCTTTGTGAATTGGTAATAGTGCCCCTGTTCTATTCATTGCAGGACCATGCTCCTGGCTGCATGTCCGGGGTGCAGTATTGGGGTAGTGCTAGGGGTACTGGAGTTACTGCTGCCTCAGACTAGCACTATTCACAATCAGATAGCATGGTGCACTATCTGACTATGAATATCACTTTTGGACATTTGGGAAATGGCAAAGCACAATGCAAAATGTTGCATTGCCTTTGTGATTTTTTGTGAATCGGGGCCCAGGTGCAGTATGTTAACAATATAATATCTCTTTGTTATAATTGTTACATTTCAATTTTTCTGTTAATGTTTTTTTTTTCTCCTGTATCGTATGCCACCATCTGGCAGATACCCCAGCCCAACCATCTCTATGTTCACTGGGGGTTAGTGCCATCCATCTCCTCCCAATACCTCCCTCCCCCCAAACACACACACAGACAGGATAGTTTGGGTTATCCAAGTCACACTGTCAGATGCATCCAGTTCTAGTCAGTGGGACCAACTGGTCATCTGTGAGGCCTGCATGTATTCAGAGCTATCCTGCTCTTGACATTTTACCTCCGTATTGTGCCCCCACAGGACGTGGTATACAATAAAATGTTGAGTAATAATATCTTTATTGTTTTAGTTTTTCTTCTCTGACGGAAAATCCAACCAGGTGCAGCAGCATGCAAAGCATGCAGCAGCTCTTGGACAAGGTCACTGTCCTGACTGAGTTCATCACGACACTCCTGAACATCAGTAAGCACCATTTTGGACTTGATCAGGAACTTTAACTTGTTTTCTCTAACTCTGTGATATCATTATCTGATGCTGTTAGAGAGAACCATGTCCTTCTCTGAGAGTTACTTCATGAGGTGTGGTCATTGCCACAATACCAGATACAGCAACTGGAACTGCACTTTACCCAAATGAGCAGTTCTCACTTCTAAGATAAGGTCACCCTCCTGACCAAGTCCATCACGGGACTCCAGAATACCGTCATGTGCCATTTTGGACTCAATCAGGAGCTTTACACTGTTGTCTGTAACAGTGTTATGTTTATTGTCTGATGCTATTAGAGAGAACTGTGATCTTCTCTTAGAGCTACTGCAAGAGGTGTGGCCATGGCTATAAGATCAGATGCAACAACTGGAAATACAAGTTGACCAGATGGACCCAGGCATCTCCTTCAATGTTATCACTATGTCACAGGGACCAATCCTTAAAGAGAAGCTGCCAGAATAAATCTCTGGCCGCAAAGAGGACTGACTGCACTTGTCCAATATATTTTGACTGCACCCATGTCAGCTTCCATTTCTTGTAACCATAGTGAGGAACTCACTTATATAGGTAGCCCTGAAATACAACACCAGCTGCCCACCTCCCAGTCACATTTTGGAGTTACACATTTTTAGTTTTTTTTTGTTGTTGTTGTTAATAAGGACTTTTTTAAGTAGGAAAATGCACATTTTTTATTTTTATATAAGACATTTAATGTTTCATTCTTTTCATATATTCTATTCATATACTTTTTAATAAATATTTACAATCGCTAAAGTTGTTTGGTTGTCATTTTTCAGAAATCTATTTGTCACATACATTAATGTTTTGTTGTTTGTGTGGTGAGGGGGTTGTGGGAGCAAGGGGTGGGTGGCAGTGGTGCTGGTCAGGGAGAGGATTAGTTTGGGGCTCTGGTAATGTCATTCAGACCATTAACCAGTAATATAGTGTTTCTCTTGCAATATAGTACAAGCACGTGAACAACTCTGGTTGCAGAAATACCTCGGGTAGCTCATGTATACTGTATTTAAAGGTTAGTACAAGTACTAACACAACATGAACCAACATCATAACTCATTGTACAGTATGTGTCATGGGGGGCACAATGTATGGAAGTGGAGAAGACCCCCCTATCTGCTCCTATTTAATCTGCTGTCTCCTTCCTTACAGGTGCCACTTGCCTTCATGGGCAGTGGTCACGATCCAGCCATAGTACCTCTACGGTGCAAGGAGCCTGATCCACCTACCCCCCCAAAGAGATAGATAAGGTACAACACTTGAAAAATTGCCATGATTTCTCTGGGCTGTGTGAGTGCTGAACCAGATCATCGCTTGCAATTTCCTGTTTTCCCTGATTGGCTGGTCTCACTCACCTGAGACAGGAGCACCTGAGTCATGTGGCTTTATGTAAGCCTGCATCCCTGTACTCAGCTTCTAATTTATATATTTTAATTTAGCCTGTTCTGCTTGGCCTGTGTAAAGTAACCACCATCCCCACCCCCACCCCCGCTGCATTTTCTCTTCAACTATGTGCACTGATTCAGTGCTAGCTCTGCAAACTTCCACTTGATTTTTGTCCTTCCTCCCCAGGCCTCCTTTAAATGCACACTGTCTCCACCCACTCCTATCTGATATGAACATACGAACATACAAAATTTGCCAGCAGATAAAGGCCTAGAGGTCTATCAAGTCTGCTCAAATGTGCAGCTAGCACCCCTTATTCTGCAGCTGCCCCTCCCTTCCACCCTTCCCCTTCATTAACCCTCCCCCTTGTCCTGTCCCATCCTCGTTTGAAGCAGTCGACTGTTCTACTGCATACCACTTCTGCAGGTACCGCATTCCACCCAGCCACCACCCTCTCTGTAAAAAAGTCTCTCCTCATCTCCCTCCTGAACCTTCCTCGCTCCAGTCTCATATCATGGCCCCTGGTGGCCCTCCCTCCTTACTTTGAACAGCCCTCTGTACCCATCTTGTTTATTCCTTTCATGTATTTAAAGGTTTCAATCATGTCACCCCTGTCTCTCCTCTCCTCCAGTGAGTACATGTTCAACTCCTTCAACCTCCTCTCGTATGGTAAGTCCCCCAACCCTTGATCATCTTTGTCGCTCTGCCCTGCACCCCCTCTAGTAACTTAATGTCCCTCTTCAGATACGGATGCCAGTACTGCACACAGTACTCCAGGTGTGGTCTAACTAATGACCTATACAGTGGCAGAATCACCTCCTCCCTCCTTGAGGATATACCCCTTGTAATACAACCCAGCATTTTGTTGGCCTTTGCAGCTGCCTTCTTACATAATGTTTCCTTCCTGATGTTTCAATTTATTGGTTACTTACTGTCAACAACTGTAATTCCTCCCATCCCCTTTTTGCAACTAAGCCATCTAGCCTCTTTATCTCATTCTGTCTTCCTGAGGCATACCATTTTGGTACATTAGGTTTGCTTATTGCTGACTAGCATATCCTGCCTTGCTGACTAGCATATCCTGTCTTGCCGAGGCACTGTTTTACTTGAAAATTGTACTACAAATTACTGAACTGTGACTGATTTGCAAAATAGCTGTGTTTAGTGTCTAAACACGTTCCCAGCAACCAAGTATTACAGCCCCTTCGTGACTTTCTAGCTCTCTCCAGACTGCAACGGGCCAAGGAAATCCTGGCTTTTCAGTTGCTAATTGGGCTGTTTTCACTCAGATTGCTAGCCTTTGTGTTGCCCCACTATTAATTCAAGCTCCTCTCTCCTTTCTCTAGCTGAGAGCCCACTAGGGATCCCAGCTCAGATGCCCTCCGAGTGGACTGCGGACACCGGGCGGTCAGTGCTTCTGAAGCTGCCGTCCGAGACCTCATTATCAGACTCCACTGCTTGAGAGGTACAGCAAAGCAACAATTTTTTGCCAATCTGCCCATCCCCCCTCCTGTGTGCTATCATATAGACCCATTAGCACCACCCACTCCCATCCCTGACTCATCTCCTGCCTTCTCTTTCTTACTAAAAAATTTTTACTGCCAGGGTTCCGCCAGGGGAATCCTGCAACCAGCAGCCGGTGAGCTACCCTTGTTATCAGCCAAACACGGGTACTTTTTCAAAGCAAGCTCCGATTGGCTCAGACGAAAGGCACTGCATATCTGTGCTCTGGGTTCATCCCTGCCGGGCTTTTCCTTCCTACCTCCCCATCCCCTCCCATGCCTCCATTAACTACTCAATGAGCTCCGCCCCCATAGAGCTGTTTCACTGTATTCACTCACATTAAGGGCATGGACTGTGCTGCAAGCCACCCTCTCTCTAGGCACCTGCCCCTTTCCCCTGCACTAGCCTGCTCTGCTGAACCATGACTCACCTCCCTATTGTCATTTTATTTTTGCTCACTAACATCCTAACTATATACTATCACAACGAAGTCCCAGGTTCAAAACCTACCCTGGAACATCTCACTACTATTTAAGTCACCCCCTTTCACTGCACTAACGCTCATCCAAAGCCCACCCTTCCCTTTAATTACAACCCACTCCCCACTCATCTGCTTTTATTACCCCCTTCTCACATGCCATTTAGAGCATTATCCCTACTATCTATTAACTGCCACATTAGACTGTACTAAAATAGCACTAAAATGGTATCCCCTACCAGTACTATTAGCCGGTCACAACTTAAAAACATTAAGGTTGGGGTCACCAAAGTCTTGGTGAATTAGTGATGGGGTCTTCCTTGGGGGCTTTAAGCCCTAATTCTCAATGTTGCCCCTTGCTCATAGCCTCCTCTCCGGAGCAGAATGCACAGCCCTAAGCCAGTGCCACACAGTGATACACTTTTCAAAGGAGGGGAAGTATGTCTTGCCACATGTTGCCAACAGAATCTGTTGTAGCTTTCTACAAGCAGACTCCTGTGGGCCCTGCATAAGGATAATAGATCATGTCAGACCTTGTTTGCTCAGGGGAAAGGGTGGACATAATGGTTGACAATGCCAAGAAAGATCCCACCACTGATTCATCAAGACACCGGAGAACCAAAACCCTAATTTCTTTGCCTTTCGCTGCTGGGGAAGGGGGATAGAGAGTTAAGGTTGGAAACCCTAAAGCCACATTTCCATAGTTTTGTGGCATTATGTTGAACCCTAAATGTGGCATTTATGTGGTTTTTTTTTGTTGTGAAGAATATCCTTTCTTTTTGAGACAGTAGAATTACATCCTCATGCACGTACTTTCCTTTGGGACCTGCATGAACAGATGCAGATGCACAGGGTCCTTTGGATTGGTACCAAGGGAATACTCTCTCCACCTATGGATATACAGGGCCCTGCAGGCCCTGCACTTCCATGCAACAACTGATGTCAATAATTCATGGGCCTGTCTGATGGATTGCAGAAGTGCAGGGTCCTCTATGTACTTCATTTCCATGTGGTCGGCCACAGATACAGATGTACAAGGCAAAGAAGCCATCTCTTAGCCAAAGCAGAGGGCTCTCTGGCATCCACTGGTACATAGATGTAGTGCTCTATGCCACGAGAAGAGTTCACTAAATGGTACTTGGGCCATTGGGCAACCATGCATCTTCCCTTCTGAGGCTGGTTGATGGTGTCACATGACAGCTCCATCCCCACAGCCTCAGCCCATCTGGCTGTGTCATTGAGCTTACTCCAAACTCAGTTCACTGGCATGGGATCACAAAGAACTACCCACTGGGGTTAAGGCTGGTACTACACAAAATGCTTCTTAATAACACTTATTTTCTTTAATGTTGACACATTTTCAAGATAGTAGTTTTATGACTGTCCCATATAAACACTCATCGTACTTTTCAATCAGCCTACTGCCTTAATTGTGTTTGATGGGTTCCCCATCAGTTGTGTTTTTCCTGCACTCACAATGCTTCTTCTCTCTGAAGGTAGTTTTTATGCTACTGGACACACTATCTAATTTTAAATTCTTATTCAGCACTGTATATGCTGTATTTTGACAAATGTAAATGTGTAAATGTATATAAGATGCATAGATGATGCATCACCGTGTAATTCCCTCTTGTCATTGAATCTAGACCCTTTGAAAATAGGCTCAGCCTAAAGGGTATTGTTTACAGCAAATAAATACATAAATAAATAAACAAACATGACATGCAACATTTAGAGACTACTGGCCAAAACTTCATTTTGTACCACACGTGTGAAAAAAGTCTCATCCAGGATTTGAAAACACCTGTCATGTTTATGAGGTGGCGTGAGAAATGGTTATGTTGAAAGTTTGGAGTCAAAATATTAAAAATTAGCAAAGTTATAAGAGAATGTTAGAATAGTTCAATGTTTATTCATAAATCGGTCATTTTACCATATTTGTACACAAAGGGTGGGATATTCAGAAATGCACCAGAGTCTGGAGCAAGACCTGTGAAGCTCAAGTCCAAGGCACACTGAGTGTGATATTCAAAGGTTGTGCAAGGCAATGGGCCAGCACTACATGGCTGAATATCACATGAATGTGCCAGAGCACAGTCAGGGGTGCTACAGGGAGCAACCCAACATGTGCAATAGTGCAACCATGGATGTGCAAGGGGACGAGGTGCTTGTGCCAGGACACAGATGGACCAGCCACAGGCACAGCAAAGAGCAAGGCACTGGGGAAGATGGTGTTGTCACCAGGGAGATGGGGGAGCCAGGAGAGAGGCACAGCTGTCCCACGATGGAACACTGCCCAAGGAGAATGGGCATGCAGCCGGCCCCCACCCATGTGCACCACAGCAGTGAATGTAGGTAGGGTGGCACCAATGGCCATGGGTGGACATTCACTGGCCACCCCCCACTGGATGACACATGTCACGCTACCTGGGCCACAGCCGGCAACATCCAGGCAAACTGCACCCAAAACACATGCCATACAACCTGAACAGCAAGCCCATGGCCACCCCAGGGCACAGACACTGACCAATTGGTGAACATCACCATGCACAGCCCTCTGAACACCACAGGCACACCACATAGCCACCCAGCTCACCACTGCAGCATGGCTCTACTTGCCAGCCGCAAAGCAAACCTGGACACAGATGGCTAACCATAGCAAACTGTATTAAAAGCAAAGTACAAACAGAATCAGTAAACAGTGAACAAATAACAAGGGTACAGGGAACAAGGATTGGAAGCTATGTACAAAGCAGGCATAGGTCAGGGAAGGGAGGTAAGGGGAGAGGGGTCAGGGTTACAGTATACAAAGGGACGGGGATGGCAAGTGAAGGGGGACAGGGGAAGGAACAGGGGTTGCAGGCCAAACAGACCATATGGACTTCCTTACCCCACCTCTGCCTAGCGCTGACCCCGCTGCAGGAGCTGCCATGTTAGCCTTGCAAACTCCAGTGTTGCGGTGGTGATGCTGAGGATCCTCCTCAGGAGGCGGCTGTAGTTCATCTATGAGGCACAAGCTGCACACCTATAACAAAGGAGGGAACATGAGATTAGTTTGTGTCCAGGACGCCCTGGCCCACCCACCGTACACAGCAGACAATGGTGACACACACCCCTGGGGTGGCACCCTAGCTACCCACAGTGGATGCACCCACAAGTGCTGTCATCCTGGCATGCCATGGCTATGCAAAGCACTGGACACCACCACCTATGAGCCACCCACCACCAAAGTGGCAGGCAGGTGTCATGGTGCAGTGGTGGGACTGCAGTGGCACAGCTAACTGCTGGACACACCCACAGTCAACCAGTGGAAGCCACACACATGTGCAATGGCTGCAGCATGGCACCATGCACATCATGGGCAGAACACAGCTGCTACAGCTCAGTGCCCAAGGGGCCTTAGCCTACCCCAACCCCTGCTGCCCACCCTGAACAACAATGTAGTAACATACTGCACCTACTTGCACACCACTGTGCTGCATGTGCTGGACTGGCTGCTCCTCCCTGGTGGCCTGCATCCTGAGCCATAGGTCCCACAGCAGCCTGCAGTGGCCCACCTGATGTGCCTGCTGCTCTGGCCCTCCTTCTGTCCTGAGGGCCTAGGATGGAAACATAAACATCAGTACATGGCTACACCATGTGCCTCTCCTGCACAGTGTGCACCCCAGCCCAGCATGGCTGCATTACGGTGATACAGCACACACAGAGCATGCTGCCCCAGGCCACAGTGTCCCCCTGGCATGGCATGCAGCCCTGCGAGCCCAAAGGAACACTGGATGGGCACAGACACAAGTGGTGCACACTTACCTGCCATGGCATGGCCCCCATCTGGATGTGTGCATGTAGTGCCCTGAGCTGCACTGGGTCCCACCGCTGCATGTAACCATACCGGTGGTGACACTGTTGCCCACTGCATGCCAGTAGTCTGCTCCAGCCCATCTGTGACCTCCTGCCAGACCTTCATCCTAGAGCTGGTGAGGGGCTGCTGGCCAAACAGGCAGCCTGCATGGGGCTCCACCAGTGCCACCAGATTTACCAACTCAACCTGGTTCCAGGTGTCAGCCCTTGTTGCAATGTGGCATGGCATTGCCTTAATGCTGTGTAGCAAAACAAAATGGTGCCCCATAGCGCATTCTCAGGATGCATGCCTCGCTCAGAGATGCACTGCCCTTGGCAATCGTGCATCCCTGGGGATACGTGGTATGGGTTTGGCCACACTGGCACATGGTGCAGAGGTCCCTGAGGGGCAAAGGGCACAGCAGGGGACAGGGGTTGGCATGCACACTGTGCGTGAGTGTGCTATTGGGACCACTATGCATGGTGTGCAACAGGGGCCTGAGGGCACCACAACCTACAAGCCTATGGTGCCTGTGCACTATGGGGCTGATGGCACCTGAGTGCCATGGGGCTAATGGCACCCAAGCGACATGGGGCTAATGGCGCCTGAGTGCCATGGGGCCTATGGTGCCTGAGCACCATAGGCTGAATAGGACCCAAGCACCATAGGCCCTACAGCACCTGAGCACCATAGGCCCTATCGTGGCCGAGTGTGATATTGCCTATCGTGCACTGAGCATGTGCTGTGCAAGTGGCGTAGGCACAGGCTATGCATGTATGCTTATCAATGGTAGCACTGCGTATGTCGTGATTTGTGCCATGACATGCGCTGGTGAAAGTACATTGTGCAAGGCACAACATCGTGATATTCAGCTGGCATATGCAGATCAGCTCATCAGCCTATCCACTGGTGCACCGGGGTAATTAGCATCTCATTACAGTTGCACATCTGCTCATTTGCAGGCGATGTGCTATAAAGGTGCCGTGGGACTGCACAGGACACGGACTGGTATTGCAACTTTCTGAGGTAAGTTGTGACCACTGTGGGGATTGACAGCACAGTGGAACAGGGAGGTGGTGTGGGCTGCAGCAATCACTGATCACATGCCATTGCCCACAGGTAGCAGCATGACCGATTGTGAGGAAGGTGAGGAGCATGGGCCTGCACGGAAGTTCACAAAGGCAGAGGCAGATGCCCTGTTTGAGGCATACCTCAACAGGGAGCCACTGCTGAGTGGTATGACCAGCACACCCCAGGCCAGGTCCACAGCCTGAATGGAGGTGGTGGAGGCTGTGAACCAGCATGTCAAACACCAGCAGTCAGTGCAGGAATGCAAAAAGAAGGTCGGCACCAATAGGTGCAGGATCAATGAGAAGGTGGCTGCCATCCAGGCTGCATGGGTGGCCATGGGTGGGGGTCAGGCCAACATGCCACTGCTGATGCTGCAGGAAGAGATGATGGCAGCCACCATGCGGTGCGGTGCAGTGCCATTGAGGGGGTGCCTGGTGGCAGCTTTCAGACTGGTGGGAGCCCATCACTGCATGGTAGGTACAGTGGCATCTGGGGAAGGGGGTGGTGGCTAGGGGGCTGGCCTGTGTGACAGTTGCGCTAATGTGACTGTTTTCCCTTTCATCACTGTAGCACCAGCATGCAGTGGCAGGGGCAGTGGTGTCTACCATGGGGGCATGCCCAGCCCTGGAGGACCAGCCATCCACCTCCACTGGCATCTGGGGGCATGATCGGCTGCAGCACACCACCACTGTCTAGCCGGATGTCCTGGGCATGGTGATGGACAAGGCCCTGGATGTGTTCCAGTGGGACACCAGCCATGGCGTTCAGTGCAGTGTGCGGAGACACTGATCAGGGTGGGGTCCGACACTGATGACGATGTGAAAATTGTCCTGGACAGTAGGGGTGTCCAGTGCCCTGTTGGCAGTGGTTCCACAGCCTGCCACCGCCCCGGGTGTCACCATGAGTGACAGCGGCAGGGTGCTGGCAGATGGTGGTGGTGGCAGTGGTACAGCTGCACAGGAGCTGCCCAGTGCACAGTGGCCAGAGAGGCAGCAGCGGCAGACAGCTGGGGATGTTGGGGGGGCCAGGGTGCTGCATAAACCACCGGTGCACCAGTTGATGAGCAGCCCCAAGGGGACCACACTGTGCAACACCCACCTGAGTGGGGGGGCTGGGCAGTATGGTCGCACACTACCTGTGGGTCTGTGCAATTCCCAAGTGCCCTTGGGTGATGACCCCTTGCATGAGCACACCCATTTGCTGTGGGCCTCTGTGGAGCAACAGGTGCTGCTCATGGCTGGGGTGCATACACTCCACGCCGAGGTGTGCCAGGCAGCTGAGCAGCATGACAGGGGCTTTGCGCAGCTCCTTGATGCCATCAATCAACTACAGAAGGATACAATCACAGCCCTAGATCACCTTACCACTGTGGGAAAGGTCAGTCTAGCCCCACTGGCCACCATGGGGCATGGCCAGCTGCCACAGACCCTGCAGAGTGCATTGACCACCCCACAGTCATGGCATCATGCGACCTCCCTCAGTGTCAATGCCAGGATCCACTGTGGGCATTCCAGACATGCCCAGTACGGGCCTGTTTGGGAGCTTGCAGACTCCTGTGAGGACACAGTCATGTTTCTGCAGTGCCACCCCTGGGGCATTATCGTAGACACCCCCTGTAGCCATTGCACAGCCTGGATCTGCTGGGCAGCCTCAGTGGGGCTGTCCACGAGACTGCAGCAGCCATGTGACTGTGCCTGTTCCCTGTCCGCAGTCTACAGCCACTGCCCTGTGTGCACATGGGTGTTGTGTGTGTGTGTGCATGTCACAGATGTGGCATCCATGGACACCACAACACACTGGCTGTGTGTACACCTGCCTGGCTGCTGGCCTGTGTGGCATGTGCATGATGATGCCAACACAGCACCAGATGCACCTGTGCACTGGTGCTCTACATCTGATCCATGCCTGGTGCTAGCACCCGGGCACATGCCTGCAGGTGCCAGTGTGTGTGTGTGAGTTTGTGGGGGTGTGTGTGGGTGCATGTGGGTGTGTGTGGGTGGGTGGGTGTGCATGGAGTGTGCTGTGCTGTGTGTTGCTGCATGTGGCCTTGTGGTCTGGCCTCAAGCCCACCCAAGCAGCTTGCTCAGCTGCTCATGCCTGTGTGTCATGCCACTGTAGCCATTCCATACATGGGTGCTTGTCCACCAACTTGCATACACCGTAGTGCTCCTCTGCTATTGTGTACCAATGCTGGAGGGCCATCCTGATCAGCTGGGGATCCCTCCTTCCAGGGGGGGCTGCCCACTGCCACACTGCCCAGTGGCTGCATTGTCCCCACTGCTGTTCCCCTCTTCAACCTCGATAGCTATCCTATGGTCAGTGGCATTGTTGTGTAGTATACAGCAGGCCAGGAACAGGCCACAGGCCTTTGAGGGGCTGTACTGTAGGGCACCACCAGACCTGTCCAGGCAATGGAAACATGCCTTCAGCAGCCCAAACACATGCTCAGTGATGTTCCACGTGCTGGCATATGCCTCATTGTACCGTTCCTCTGCAGGATTCAACAGGCACCAGTATGGGGTGAGCAGCCGGGACCGGAGTGGGTAGCCACTGTCACCTGTGTGGAAAGAGATATGGTTAGTCTGGTGGCCTATGTTGCTGCACCACTCATCCCTCCCAGCTGCACCCTGTACTGCCCCTATCCTGGCAGCCCCTCATACCCAGTTGTACCCAGCTGCCCATGGTCTTGGCATACTCACCCACTAGGTGGCCAGTGGGGATGTCCCTACTCTCAAACCTGTGGCACAGTGCTGAGCTGTGCCAGATGAAGGCATCATGTGCTCCCCTAGGATGTGTGGCACAGACATTGATTCTGCACCTCCTGGCATTGCACACCACCTGGCAGTTGATACTGGGGTAGCCCTTTCTGTTGATATAGACTACCCCCCTCCCGGCCATGTGGCATGCGTATGCCAACATGGGTGCAGTCAATGGCCCCTAGCATGCCAGGCATACATGCTACCCTGTGGAACTCCTGCATGTTCACTGTATGCTCTGCCTTTGTGCTGGGGAAGTGGATGTATTCCACAGCATGTGACAGCAGAGCATTGAGGAATTTGTGTGAGGAGCCATGATGCAGCTGACTGGGTTATGCCTGTGGTGTCCCCTGTTGGTCTCTGGAAGGTGCCCATGGTGAGCAGGCACATGACAGCTGGTGCCTGCATTTCCTCACTGCACAGTTCACAGAGCTGCCTCAGAATCACCTGGTTCAGGTGATACTGGCACACAATCTCCATATCGGTGTAGTTTTCAAAGGTGGTGTGGGCATGGTACCACCTGTTCTGGGCGTACAGCTGACAGGCCCTTCCACAGCCATCCCACCCTGCCTCCTGCCTCCCCACACCCCTCATTATGGCCTCCATCTGGAATATGGCATTGGCCATGGCCCCTGTTGTCCTGACACCTAGGCAGCTGACTCCACTAGCCATCCTGGCTGTGTGTGGCTGTGTGGACTGCTCCACAGGACCCATGCCAGTGGGCCCTGTGCCCACCTGGTGGCCTGTTGGCTGTGGCCTCTGCCTCCCATCCCTGTGGGTTCCTGTGCTGCTCCTCTTGGGCCTAGTGTCATGGGCACACACACACACACAGTCACCTCCCTGCCTGTCTCACTCACACATACACTCACTCTCTCACACAGATTCCCTCCCTTGCTGCCGATGTCCCTCTCTTTCACTCTAGCTGGCCTGTCTGTCTCCCTCTCTCTTGCCTCCCCTCTGGTGCAAGTGCCCTTTTCCTACTGGCTCTCTGTATTTATTCACTTATGTGTGCTCCGTGCAACTGCCATTTGCTCCACGCTTATGCCGTTTGTCCAGTGTTGAATATCGCATTGTGCCGCATATTCATGGTTATGCCCCCTGCACTTGTGCATGCATACATAATCCATTGCACATTGACGATTGGCCACTTGCACTGCACAGTTGCTGCCACTGAATATCACTCTCTGGTGCATGTTTGCTGTTGCGCAGGTGCAACACAGTTGCGCAGTGTGCAAATGCTTTGAATATCCCACCACAAATGTTCAACGTAGTCTTCTTATGATCACACCTCATGAACCTGGTAGGTGTAAATTTTCAAATTTTACCCAAAATGTTATTTTTGTGCAGCAACTAAAAAATCACATTTCAGGCCAGATTTGAACAATTCCACCTCCATTGTTCATGAGGTGGGGTTCCAAGAAGGACATGTTGAAAATTTGGTGTCAAAACAATAAAAACATATGAAATTATTAGTGAACATCAAAATGTTTCAACATTCACTCATAACCTAGTCATTTTATTTATTTAGTTATTTAACCATGAGTAGCACACTAAGCTGAAAGCTTTTTTACAGGAGTGACCTGGGAGCACAAGGAAGTTAAGTGACTTGCTCAGGGTCACACAGTATGCAAGTGGAAGCTGTGGGATTCAAACCCAGGGCTGGTCTGCAAGATGTCACCAGATTTGCAGCTTAGAGCCTTAAACCACTGCGCTATACTGCTTCCATTTTAGCATATTTCTAAACCAGATTTTCAGCATAGTCTTTTTATAATCCTGCTTCATGAACCTGGTCAGTGAAAATTTCCAAATCCCATCAGAAAGTTGATTTTGTGATGCAACCACAAAATCCCCTTTTGGGGCCAGATCTGATAAATTCCAACTGCTCTGTTCATGAGTTGGGGTCCCCAAAAGGCCACTCTAAAAATCTGGTGTAAACGTATTTAAAAATGATAATGTTGTGAATAAAAGTTCATACCCCATTGAAATATATTAAACCAAACTTACCTTATTTTCTTATATTATAGTTGCCATTTCCAGCAGCAAGATGTGCCTCGGATCAGAGAGTGGATCTACACTGTGGAACATGTTCTGGTGAGTGAGGGTGTGTGTGGGCTTGGGGGTGACTGGTGCTGAGTGGGGGTCATGGTTGGGTGGGTGTGGAGGTCAGATCAGTAAGGGACCATTTCCTTTTTTACATGCTCTATTTAATAATATAGTAAATACATCAAGGGACTGTTTTCTTTTGTTATAGGTTTGCCACTATTGGATCTGACACACTGGAACTGGGCATCCCAGTGTGACCTTAACAGTATGGTGGTACTGGGAGGTCAGCCCCCCAGTGTCACCACCTATTCCTGGGAAGTGGGGACAGGCAACCTGGATTGAGAGGTTGGCAAGCAGTACTGGGGGTGTGCACCCCGGTACACTTTTTGTAACCAGTACAGTGGACCCCTCTTATATGCACACCCTCAGGATAAAAGTTTTCTGTGCACTTAAACAGGCTGTGCATTTAACCAGAAAATTACTTCCAGGCACATTTCACTGTTTCTGTAATGCATTTTAATAAATACCGGGTGCTCAAGTTAAAATGACATTACTTCCCAGTCCTACAGCACAGTTATTCTTGAAAAAATCAGTAATCTTCTGCTTTGTGTGTTTCAGTGTATAATTCAAAATTAAACAGAAGGCTGAAGTTTGTCTTTTTCTTTTGACAAAACAAATGTTCTTACTGTGGCCACGCTAGACAGCACAGTGGTTGCAGTTACAGTGGTCAATTAAGATGTTAAGGTGTGCTGTTTAAGGTAGTGCATGTACAAAATGTGCACTTAAAAGCTGTGTTGGCCTGAAAATCAATAGGCAAAGTAAAAAAAAAATGTGGATTTAACTGAAATGTGCACTTGTATGTAATGCACTTAAGAGGTAAATTTAACATTGGATGAATAGGAAAAAAATTGGGATATGGTAAAACTGTGCATTTAAATAGGATGTGCACTTAAATCGTCTCTACTGTATACTGTGCTGGCACTAGATCAGGGAACAAAGTGAGGGCTGCCTGAGCTGGGAGGGGGAGGGAATAAATACAATTACTAGACTGATGGATGGATGTGTAGATAGATCGATGGATGGATAGATAGATAGATACATACATACATGCATCATACCTGCATAGACATACAGACAGACATAAAGACAGATAGATACAGAGAGAGAGATTGCTATCTCACTGCTGCCACACAAACCGGCGGCAAGTCTCCATCTGCAGCTGAAGATGTGAAAAATATCCCACTGTTTTCATACAGAGAATATGGGTGAATGACTCTTCTCGCTATACTTGGTACTCTGAATACTGGGGTACCATGAAAATGTATTTTTGAATAAAAAAAACAGCAGAATCTAACTAAATGAATTCTGTTTAGCTAGGTTCAGGCATTGTTTTCTTGTTAAATAATTCTCTTTTTTTTTGTTAAATAATTAATTTGTATGCAGTTTCCATGATTTTTAGTTAGGGGGAAACAAGATGCTGGCCATCAGAATCCAAAATGTTTTGGGAGGTTGTGATAAGTAAGTTGTGAGAATGCAAAAAGCTCTCATAACTCTGAAGTTTTCGTGTAGTCAATGAGGGTTACCCAGAAACCCTACTGAGCATGCTCAGAACAAAAAGTTACAACTTCATAACTCTGGAATCACTAAATGTTTTTCTAAGAAACCTTTGAATTTCACTACCTTTGCACAACCTGCTTCTATCCTGACTGTTTCAAAAAAATGCCATTCTGTCTAGACTATAGGTGAGAGCAAAAAAATGTGTATTAGGTAGAGGAAAAAATTTAAACAGTAATGTAAAAATGAGATACGAGTATCTCAGAAAGTGCACAACCTTCCATTGCAAACATTTACACATACTAAGACCTTTCCTCCTAGACAACACATGACAAATTTGAGTCAATTTTGTAAAATGAAGCCAAAGCTATTAAGGTGTAAAAGTTAGGTTTTAATATAGGAACTCTTGGTCAACCCAAACTATACGGGTGCTACCATAGCAGTATGACACAATATTAGGGTTTGGGGTCTCTGTAGTCTTAATGAATCAGTAGAGGGGCTTTCCTTGGGGTTGTCAACCCTAATGCCCACCCTTTCCTTCAGCCCATAGCCTTCTGTATGAAGCACAAGGTACAGCTCCAAGCCAGTGCCTCACAGTGATACACTCTTTCAAGGTAGAGAAGTATGGCTTGCTATGTGTCTGCAACAGAATCAGCTGTAGCTTTATTCATGCAGGGCCAGGAGGCCCATTTGAAGAAAAGAGATCACATCTGACTTTGTTTTCTCAGTGGAGGGGGTGGGCATTACTGTTGCCAATCCCAAGGAAGACTTCACTACTGAGTGGTCAAGTCTCTGGAGACCCAAAGCTCTAATAATTTTTCATTCCCCTGCTTTCTAATTTGTATGCTTCTGTTCTTCAACCCTAATGTCTGCATTAATGCATTTTGGATTTTTTTGTAATGAAATTAACTTTTTACTCTGAGAGTGTAATTATATTCTAATTTGAGCAGGTTCTGAAAGGAAATAAGTAGAATAATGGAGATAGTCCTGATGTAGTGCCTTGGCCCATCAAGCCATGAAACATACACCAACTCCAAGTGAGAGAAGGCTATCTGGCCCACTATGAGGTGTGATCTGTGTGCCAGAGCACTTCTCTGCCCCTCCTCAGGATGCAGCAGTGTTACATGCCACAGCACCTGCCCCACAACCTCAGCCCATTCAGCCAACTCACTGAGCCCACACCTGAATTCAGGTTACTGGCATGGGAAGGCAACATGGTCTCTACTGGGTCCACAGCTATCCTGGCAAGTAGATTCATTTCATGATTGGTACTGTGACTTTCTGACTCCAAATTTTCAACATAGACTTTTTACGACACTCCCTTATGAACACAACAGGTGTGATTTATAAAATACTGGCCAAAACATGATTTAATACCACACATCTGAAATACATTTTTCCAGGATTTGAAAAAAACAACACTTGTCACACTCATGAGGTGTTGTGAAAAAATGGCTATGTTTAAAATTTATGATTAAAATACTGAAAAATAATCAAAGTTTTGAGTAAACATTAACATTTCAGTGTACCTTCACAACTTTGTTGTTTTTAATATTGTGACTCCAAATGTTTAACATACTGTAGCCTTCACATAATCGCACCCTATGAACCTTGTCAGTTAAAATGTTTAAATTGTGCATGAAAGGTGCTCTTGCAGAGCAACTGCAGAATTTCCTTTTAGGCTGGATTTGAAAAATGTCCTCTGCATTGTTTATGAAGCGGGGTCCCAAAAAGGTCATGTTGAAAATTTTGGAGAAAAATATTAAAAAACAACAAAGTTAAGAAAAACATTTCAAAGAGCATTAGGACTGCATTAACTGGACTTACCTGAGTTCCTCATTTTGCAGTCATGGTTCCTAGAGCCATATATCTTTTGGCTCGGGGACTGGATCCATGATGGTGGACCAAATTTAGGTGACTGAAGGATTTGGAAGGTGAGGGGTGGTGAATGCTGAGTGGGGGGCTAGAGTGCAGTGGGTGGGGCTAGATGAGGGACAGCGGTGCAAGAAACAATGACGGACATTTTTCTTTATTTTAGGCTTAAAAAGAAAAAAGACATTGCAAGACTGTTTAAATGTTTTTGTATTTCAGGTACAGACACTAGAGATTGGGCACCCCAGTGTCAGTTTGATATTTGGCAATACCGGGGTGGCCACACCAGTGTCACATACTTGCTGCAGGTGAGGGTAGTTATGAAGCCAGCACTGGGGATTAGGCATCCCGGTGTTGGTATTTCAAGCAAGCAGGCAGGCAGGTAAGGGGACTTAACTGGCACTGGGGAAATGGGCACCACGTGTCGGGAAAACAAAATAAGCATAAAATGGCTGTGGTAACTAAACTAGCACTGGGACTTAACACCCTGGTGTTGGAAATTCACATTGTTTCACAAGTACCAGCGATCTGGCACCCCAATGTCTGGTTTACATTTAGATGGCAGCCAAAAGCCCATTTACATCCAAAGACTATGCACATTTCCCTTCAATCGGGCTGGGGCTTTGCACTAATGCATAACTCTACCCCCACCAAATGAACACTTCTGAATGAGATACAGATGCTATTTGCAGCATTAGTATAGCCCTCATATACACATACATTTTAATCAAATGACCACAATAACACATGTGGTCATAAAAATTCAGTTATCTTCAGAGAGCTTATTTTCCAAATTGTGCATGCTCGGAAATAGAACTGTTTTCTTAAATATTTCAAAAACTACTTTAGTTTGGAAGATGACTAACACAAAATCACATAGCTAAGACCAAACTCTATCAAAACTGCACTTTTCAGATGTTTTTATGTTTGTTTGCCTACATGAGCAAAGTGAACATATTATTACTGTAGTGTGGGGGCTGTGTACATGTGTACTGCATAAGACAATCGATGTAGAAATGCAGGAGGCTTGCCTCTCAACAGCCAGTGCTGAGAAGGCTGATGATGACAGTGTCCAGCTGGCTGAGGGGTGTTAACTTCCTGTAGCTCAAAGATTAAAGCTCTACCAATTACACTAGTGTTCTGCCCTTTAGCCAGCTAGCAGATATAATCAGGCTTTGAAGATAAACATCAAGCCTCACACTGTGTGTTTCCCTGTAGTTATAGGCAAGAAGTGTCTATTTGAAAGTACTAAACAGAGTTGGGAACAGCATGCAGTATGCAGATGTGATAGCTTCAAATATGTTAACAGCATGTCAATGCAACAATATTTTATGGGTTGTTTAGTTTTTAGAAATATTCCTTACTCCATCCTTTCCCCACTCATTGATCTTCTTTCAGTCAGGGGTATGTTGCCTAGTTTGTGGTCATCTACTGGGGTTGTTCATAATGCTGTTTCCTGAAAAACTAGAGCTGGTTTACATGCTTTTACTGCAGCTGCTCCTCAATTCTGGAATAGTTTACCTGAATTTTTACGTATTCATTGTTCCCTTCAAGTTTTTAAAAAAGTGACTAAAGTTGTGTTTGCTTGATTTATGTACATGAAACTGAAAATTAATGTATCTGTTCAATTTTGTATATTTCTTTAATGCTGCATAATTTGCCTGGGTCAAACCTGAAAAAAGACCCTCAGTCCAGTGCTCCTACCCAGTTAACAAATTAATATAAATGAATGAATAAATACATAAGGAACAGAAAATAGCAGCAATACAGTATAAAGGACAGTGTATGGTCCACTAAACACAATAAGCAATGTATCCATTGAGAGGTTCGCTCAAACTTCTCTCTCGAGGTTTAAATTGTTGTGATGGCAACCTCAAGATGACTATTCCTGCTTGCTGTGTATGGCGGATCATACATCATCTTTTACAGTGTATAGTCCTCACACTCAAGACAAAATTAGTCCATGTAATTTAAAATACCACTCACTTTAAATTTATAGAATTCATAGCACTACATAAAACCAAGTAACTAACATGGCAGCAATATGAGGGAAAAAAATAAGGCAAACAAATGGTGCAATCAAGTGAACAATTAGTAGTCTGACTATAACAGAAGTTTTTAAGAAAACAAACTGTCTTTTCCAGTAAATATTCATGCTATTCATCTTCTTCAACTATGTCAAGTAATGGTGTCAATGTTAAAACTTGTAATGCCAAACTACGTGATCTGGGGGAAGAAACAATCAAACAAAAGTGGTTAAGTCAAAGGCTAACCACTATCACTTGTGGGATTGCCTAAGGGTAACATTTTCTTACCTTAGTAGGAATCAGATTCACTCATGTCCTTTCTTTTTCTGCTATTGCCCAGGTCATTTATTAACTTCACAGGCACTGCTTCCTGGAATATGCAGTCGCCACTAAAAAGGTTAAAGTTTGATAGTTCACCAAGAGGGGTTTTAAATGTCAGTTGCACTTGCTTGTTAGTGTAAGAGGTTACACAGAAGGAAACAGTGGAACTGGAAGTAGAAGGCTGCTCATTTTTGTCGTTATCTCCCCCAGGAATGACAGTGTTATATTTTTGTTTTTCATTAGAAAGGACACTATAGTTCTTTATCGATTGCAGTGACCTGTTACCTGACACTTGTTGAACTTCAGTGGGTGGCACATCACTGTCTATGAGCATCTGAATGACAGTCTTTTGGTGGAATGATTTGTTATCCTTTTATCATCTGGTAAACCGACTTGTAGTTTCATTGTTTTCATCATCACTCTTATCTTGTTTTATCCAGCTGGTATTGCTCGGAACCATTTGGATAGTTCAGGCTTGTGATTCAGGTTTGGGGCTAGATAAAAAAGTAGCATCATCTTCTAACATTTTCGGCGGTCTCTGAGAGCGGTACTCCAAATAGATAACTACAGAGCATCTCATGGGATTTGTGACATTCTGGTACACCCGAAGCTTAATTACACGGGTGTCTTGAGGATTTTCTCTTGTCCATATTTTCATTTGCTGCTCACTGTACTGCAGGTACTGTTGGCCATCTGTGTCAGTACTTAGTTGTAGCTCTCCACACCTGAGACTATTCTGCTCTGCAATACGGGGGATAAAGGCCATTATTAAAGAAAACCATGTTCAGGAGGGCAGTAGCATTATGTTGACCCAGGGTGTCTACAGAATACAGTTTGTCAATGTCCATTTGTGACAGTGCCTTCAATCTATTCAATTTGTTCCCCTTTCCAAGCTTTTTAAGAAAGTTTTGTTTGCCAGCTAGGGTAGATAAATGATGTGTTGCAGTGGAAAATTGCATGCCCATATCATTCTTTTAGGAGGTATCTGTCTATGCTGCCCAGGATCCCATGGCTCATGCTTGGTTCACAGTGGGACCCATCTATTCACTTCAACTTGAAAATGAACTCTGCCACTAAATTGCCCAGTTCATTGACAGGTACTGTATGTCAGTTATTTCCTGTTCTCCCCTGCATCCACTAAAAAGCTTTTAAACAGTTTAAGTTCATGTTCCATTTTTTTAAGGGTCCATTGATTTTCCTGCTCCTGTAAAATCTCTCCCTGTCACTTAATTGCTTTGAGAATATTGCAGCTGCCATTGTTAGTGATGTTGGCACCGTGTGGACTGTAAAACTGTCGCTTTCACTCACACATGGTATCTGTTGCAGGCATGGCTCCAGCAGGTATGGTGTGAGAATGTGCTCCAAGTTGTGGTGCTGCAGTAGCAATGTAGCTAGTGCAGCACAACAAACAAAATGATATAGCTATTGCAGCACAACAACATTATTCTTTGTATGGATATCTACCTAGAATATTGTTCTACCTTACACTATAACTGATTTAAATTACATTTCATTTATGTTTCCTTTAAATACCCCCAATACAAGTTGGATAACTTTGAAAAATGTTAGACACAATTCAGTTTATCATTCCAATATCTTTGCAATCCTTATTTTTTATATGGACTGTATACTACCACCCTTCCCCATTGGTTCCTTCTGCTGTTGACCCCCAACTCCTTTACACCACCTCCAGGACTTACCCATGTACTTATTATCTCAGTGTGTGAGTAGGTGCCATGGAGATTCTATATGATAAGGGGAACCAAAAAAGTGCGCCGACAAACACAGTGAGTGCAACATTGCTGAACGTCAAAACTGTGACATGCCCTACAGTGACTGGCAGAAAGAGTGACACTGAGCACTATCTCTATGGGGAGTGTGAGGTGTGGTGAGTTTTTATGCACACTTCACCCCCAGTGTGGCCCAAAACTAAAATAATCATCCTGGGGGATGACAATCAGGGACAGGGGAAAACTCAGGTGGGGAGTTGCTCAGGGGGGACAGAAGTCAGCAGGGGAGAATGTTGGGGGGGTACCCTGTGGGTGGGGGGACAAAGTTGTGAGGAAGGGGAATGAGAGTTGAAGCTCCAGAAAAAAATAACTAAATGAAACACAAAACATAAAAAACACAAAAAACAGTATCCCCCACAGCCAGCAAGCTGCAGGGGCGGTGACTGTATTCACCATGCCAGATGGCCAGCTTGGAACTGATTCAAGGATCAAAGCCATTTCAGTACACAAAATAATTACACCCTACCCAGTGAAAGTGCTGAACTTAAGATGTGCTATTAATGCACCTTGCTCACTCAACATTTGCTCTTTTTACATCATCCAGATTGAAGCGTTCAATTTGACTCATTGTTTTCATGATATACCATGATATGGATGGTGGTGGTGTGGTGCCTTCAGGATCGCAGCATCATCTTGAAGACAGGGGTTCTTTTCTGTCCATTACTCCCCTGGATTCAGTTCTGACAGTGTGCAATGGCACACACATAGATCATGAAGACAGTGCAAGCTGTCAATGCCCACTTCTGACCTTCGGTTTCGTTGACTGCTGATGGACCAACTACTCACTACTAGGTGGCAGCCAAGCACCAGTACACATTGTTCTCCCCTGAAGGAGGAGATCCATTCATGGATACTAAAATGTCCTTCCCCCACCAACCCCCAAGCAACCACGGTCCATTCCTGAACCCAGAATGCTGGTGTGGTTGGAGGTGAGGCATCAAGTGCCTCAACCCTTCATGCTACTGGGCTGGCTACAGGTTTACTGCAGTTCTGATTTTCTTTGACAGTATTGTTTGTGGCCCTGAGGGGGACTGAACCTGCAGCCCACTGTTTACAGTTCAGTGCTTTTATCCTCTGTACCATTCTGTTAGAAGTATGGTTTTACAATTTGTTCCCCTTTTTCTTTATTACTGAGGGAAGTGGCATTAAAACAAGATTACTGTCCCTTGAACTTTATTAGCTTTGGCTGTTTGTCTACACATGCCATCTCAATAGACTGTTTATGACATCATAATTGTCTCCATAGCAAAATACTGGGATGTCATAAACACAACTGACTGCATAAGCAGACAAGCAGACAGAGCAAATAGGGCAGAGATCCTATTTCCATGAAAATGTCCACAAAAAAAAAATAAGGGTGACAACTGCAAAATGGAGTGAAATATAAGGTAAACTGTGTCTAGATATTAAGTTTTTCAGACTTGAACCAACAACATCAGGCTCTTTCAAGCCCTGTTACACTGCAAGCAAACATGTGGCTTTGACAAATGCTTGTTAGTAGTTATAGTTTAGCAAAACATAAAGCCTTTAATTGATGTAATTTTTGTGTCATTTACACCTCTGTAACTTTGCTCCTGGTGAACCAATTGCCATGTAGTTATCAGGATCAAGAGATCATGGCACTAACTCTGAGCTTGATAATTTTCAAGTAAGTTGGTTGAATAGGGGCAGAGTTATTAAGGTGCAAATATCAGGGCTTTATATTAATGTGCTTAGTCAACCCTAATATACAGGTGCAACTGCTTCTGTATAATCTATCTATCTATCTATCTATCTATCTATCTATCTATCTATCTATCTGTCTACAGTATATGTCTGCCTATCTGTCTCTCTCTCTCTGTCTTCCTGTCTGTCTGTCTGTCTATCTATTTAAATATTTTAATATTCTCTCATAACTTCATTACTTTTCTATAGTTTTTTTTGCACCAAGCTTTCGATATTGTCTTTTTGGGACTTCACCTCATAAATGAGGCAGCTGATTTTTTTAATGTGTTCCAAGAGGGGATTTTGCAGTTTTTTTGCAAAATCATGTTTTGGGCAGGATCTGAAATTTTCACTCACCGGGTTCATGAGGTGGGGTCATGAGAAGACTATTTTGAAAATGTGGTGTGAAAATAAGTTAAAACTACCATGTTATGAGTGAATATTGTAACATTTCAACATTCAGTCATAATTGTGCTAATATTTGATATTTTAACTCTAATCTTTCAACATAGCCATTTTCTCATATCGCTTCATAAACATGACAGGTGCCATTTTAAAAATTCTGGACAAGACATTTGTTTGCACTTGGGGTTGCACTTGACATTTCAACCTTCTCTATAAATGCCACATGTCAGGTTTATAAGGAGGAGTCATAGACAACTTACAAATATTTGTGGTCAAAATTTAAAAAAACAAATGATAATTATTTAAAAATAGTTTGTGTAGTGCCAGCCTTTGGCCCAGGGGGTAGTGCTTTCTGATACCGTGCCAGTGAGTTAAGTTTGGGGGCATGCTCAGTAAGCCAGGGCCCTTAATCCCTCAGGGGTCTGAACATCTGCAGCTAGAAGTGTAAGTATGTCTTGCAGTGTGCATGAGTACCCTTGGCTACAGAAGGGCTGGCCCCATAAGGGCCTGCATTTCAGCAGACAAGGGTATCAAGGATTTGTATCTGTGGCTGAAGGAGCCTGTTTTTTTGTAGACAGAAGTAGTGCCTTGATTTGACCATTGTGGATTTCTATCTGCAGCTAGAAATGAGTGTGTATGCCTTGCAGTGTGCATGCCACAGATACAAATCCATGAAGGTACAGTAACACATCAGTGCTTCTGCATTTGTGTAATCTAGAAACAGTTGTATGCTGTTTGTCTTACTTGGTGATGGATGTCTATGGTTGCTTGTGTGGTCTTGCCATTTTGCAGCTGGGGGGCATTTAGGGTTGAAAACCCTAACACCTCATTTCTCTACTTTTGTGGCATTAACTTGAACCCTAACTTGTGCATTAAAACAGGTTTTTGGAGTGACTGTATACAGTGATACACACCAAGATGAAGCACAGTGCTCCAGAAATATGCAATAGAGTTACTGCAGCAAACAATGCAATTTCAATAGGAGTTAATCCCTTTTGTCATGCAGTAAACCTGTGACACTGTGCTTCATCTTGGTGGGCATCACTGTATATATCTCTCTATCCATATAAACTTCAAAAAAAGTGTTAATTCTCTAGTTAGGGTTACATCCACAAATGTAGGGAAATGTGGCTGTATGGTTTCCAAACCTAACACCCCACCCCTATACTGCGCACACCAACATGCACTGGGGGGGGTGCCTTGGGTTTCTCAGCCCTAATGATCACTGCAGCTAGCAGCACAACTTCAGCTATGGCTGCAAAAGTCAAGAAATTCCTGGTGTTCTCATACAAAGAACACTAGGGTAGCACTCCTCTTGCTAAGCTAGGCACCTGAGATTTTGGGTGCCCAGAAAACATATCAGTGGGCACAATATTAAAAACAAACATCAGAATCTGGCTAAATGGATCCTGTTTAGCTAGGTTCATATTTTTGTTTATTAAAATCCAAGCACTTTTGTGTATTTCCATGTTTGTTGGTTCATGGAGAAGATCCACAAGATGGCAGTTGTCACAGCACAAAATAAAAATGCTTGGTGCCATGACAACTCAATCTTGTGAAACCAAAAACCAGCACTGAAGGCATGGCATTTTTACTTTCCCCACATAATGTTATCTGGAAAACCCTACTATGCATGTGCAGGTTGGAAAACACCAAAATTTAAAGCTTAATAACTCTGGAACCATGTAATATTTTTCCCCATACCTGTAAAAGGCACTACCTTGGTACACACGTCCCCTGCAAGACTGAGGCAAAAAATGCTTTCCATGTAGGCTGTATGTGAGTGCAAAAGGAAAACAATGTTAAGTACAGGAAAAAGAGTTTTTTTCTCAAAAAATGACAGATGCGGATCTCAGAAACAGCCCAAACTGCCATAAAAAAAAGTTTCACACATCAAGACTTTGTCTCCTAGACAACACATACAAAATTTCAGCTCATTTCATCAAAGAGAGCCAGATATATATTAATGTGCAAACTTTGAGGTTTAACATTAAACAGGCTACTCAACCCTAACTATAGGGGCACTACCAAGCCCCTATAATTTATATCTATATCTATTATATTTTCTATAGGGGCAGAATAGCACCCCTATTGTTAGGGTTCAATGGTCACTTTGATGTTAAACCCCAAATTTAATAACTTTGCTGCTGTTTGACCAATTTGTGTGATATTTTGCATGCACCATTGGGGACCAAAGATTTCTTGATGTGGTAAGTTCCATTTTGGTTGGATGTCCAGGTATGGAGATACAAAGATTCCAAAAATGTGAAAATTACCATTTTTGTGTAAATACATTGTCATGCCATTTCTCAGAAACTGTGTAGAGTTCTGGTCTGAAATACGGAGTGTCCAAAAATGTGACAATTTTAGTGCTGTGCGGAATGCAGAATTCCACTATCAAAATTAGGGTGGAATAACCATTCCACCAGCAGAATTTCCACTGGAATTTTGCTGTGTTCTGCGGAATTCTGTCTACTGTGATCCACGGAATAATATTCCGCAGAACAGCATTTTTCCATGGAAAATTATTCCACAACAATTTCCATGGAAAATATTGAGATCCACATTTTTTTCAGCAGGACATCATCCCCCAACTATTTTCTGCCACTGAATTCTACCATTACATTTCTGATAAATTAGGGCAGAATTTGGGCAGAATTTTGAAAATTCTGTGGAATTTTGTTCTGCCCAAATTTGGAAATTCTGCACAGCACTAGAAAATTATAATTTTGTGTTAAATCTTTGTCAAACTATTTGTCAGAAACTGCGTGGAGATGTGGTCCACAGTTTGCAGGGTATACAGGTCTTGGGTCACAGTTGTGCCTTTCGAAAGTTTGGTGAAAAAATATTAATTTGTTCAAAAGTTATTAAAGTTTCAATTTTCCCATTATTTCCTAAGGGAAAAGTTAGATGTGCCATGCGAAACAACTGTTTTATTGTTGTGAAAGCAGTATTTATTGTCACAAATGCAGAATGTAGTATCAAGATTCCACCATCTTGTTTTCAGTAGCGATGCAAACAAAATTAATTATTTAAAAAAATATTAAGTTCTGGTAAACACCATGAATTGTGTTTACCTATTCAGGGCTCAAGGAATCGGAGTCTGGGGTCACTTTTTAAAAATAATGCCCAGAAATGTGTTTATTTTATCTGAGTCCTTGCTTTGCTGTAAATTGCAGTACTTGCTTTTGTGAAACAACCATCATTTTGCCACAAATTGTGACAAAAGTCTTCAGCTTTTTCGTGAAAGATCAATTTTGTGCCTCAATTTGCAGTGGCATAGTAATGAAGGAGTGAATTTGCCTGTGCTCTTTTTTATCTGGGTGCCATGCCTACCAGGAGGTGGTGAGGTTAGAGGTGGCCTTGGAATTGGCTACTCCCTAGCTGTGAGGATATATTTTCTATTCCTACTCCATTCTTAGCTCCTTTGCAAAACTCACTTCAAGTTGCTTGGCTTGCTTCTCCAGCCCCCCGCTGGGTTCAGCCTGTCCTGAAGTTGAACAGACTGTCTAGTTTCTGCTTGGCATTTATTTTACAGGAAGAAATTGTGACTTGCTCAAAGTGCATCAGACAATATGCAAGTGGAGGTTGTGGGAATCAAATACAGGTTTGCTCACTGCTGGATGCATCAGGCTCATTCACTGCTCATTACTAACCCATCCTCTCTAGGCTATGCTGCTGGCCCTATGCTTGCCCTGCTTGCTTGCCCAATTCCCAGGGCATTGGTGCTGCTTCAGGTGCCCCTGAGCCCCAATCCTCCATCCCTTTATGTAAACCGCCCCCCCCCACATCCCTGCTAAAACTTAGTTTTTATTTTAATCTTACTATTTTTTAAATCATTAAAATTTCCTGGTGGTCTAGTGGCCCTCCCTCCCTTATCCTTGATGCTGATTTTGCTATTTTGTTGGTGGCTAGTGGCATCCCCCCACCCAACCATGTTTGTTTCCTGCTGAAAATAAGTAAACTGTTCCTCAATGTCTTTTATTTTTTAACCTGTAAAAATAGCCAATTGCTGATCACACCTGCACCCCACCCAACCTCCCACTGTATGCCCACCTCCCCACACCCCCTTGACGCCTCCACACTCACTCACTTATCAGAAGAGGTCCCATATTCAAGAGCCACTCTCCTGATTGAAGACACATCTTGCTGCTGGAAGTAAATGTGCTTCAAAGTAGTTCAATGGGAGTTTCAACTTTCATAAAAAACTTTGCCCTTTTTGAGATATTGACCCCACATTTTCAACATGGCCTTTTGGGGACTCCACCTCATGAACAATAAGACTGTCATTACACAACTCCTGCTGGAAAGATGATTTTGCAGTCAGTTAGCAAAATCACCATTCTGGTGGGATTTGTGTAATGAAGGTTGTATTGTTCATGAGGTGGGATCATTAGAAGGGTATGTTGAAAATTTGGGTTCACAACTATTAAAAATTGGCAGAGTTATGAACACTTGTTGCACTTTCACTATGCATGCATGTAAATTTGGGAATTTTAAATATTTTGACCTCAACTTTTCAACATAGCCTTTTTATTACCTCACTTCATGTATGTCACAGCTGTCATTTTGGAAATATAGGACAAAATGTGTTTTCATACTTGTGGTACAGAATAGTGTTGCGGTTGTGCAGAGTTACATTTTAGTGGGGATTTGAATTATTTCTGCACTGGGCACATGAGATGGGGTAATACCATGGCTATGTTGGCAATTTGGTCACACAGCTACATACATATACCCATCTATGGAGGGATGGGAGTGCAGGGCCCAGAGGGGTCTGCACTCCCACAGGCAAAAAAGGATAAGATTATACTATCTCAAAAAGTAAGGAAATTAGTTCCAAAAAACTCGGTTAATGCATCAGTTAGGGTTAAAGGAACAAAAATAGGGAAATATGGTGTTAGGGTTTCCAATCCTAACATCCCACCCCCACCCTGCACACACCAACAGGCATCAGGGATGAGCCTGGGGGTCATCAGCCCTAATGATTACCCCATTCTTCTATACTGTACACATATCAGCTTATTTACTTATGAAATGGTGTGAGCATTAGGGCTGATGTCCCCAAGGCTCCCCCAATTCTTGTTGGTGTGCGCAGGGTGGCAATGGGGTGTTGGGGTAGGAAATCCTAGCACTGCATTTCCCTACTTTTGTTGCATTAGCCCTAACTGATGCATTAATGGAGTTTTTGCAAGTAATATATATGTATATATATTCATACAGATAAATGGATAGATAGAAAGACAGACAGACAGACATATAGAATGCTAGACAGATATTGCACATGATACATAATGGGTTGCAGTGGTATAAAAGGGACAGTCATATTTATCTCTGCATACAAGGATAAGACCTGTAACCAATGAGTGGTGAAGCTACATGTATGTTTTAAGACTGTATCTTTACTACAAGAGAGGAATGTGATTATCACAGTACAGCCAATTGTGGATGTTGTTTAGGTTACAATATTTTGAAAGGTAAAGGCCCCATTTATAGAGCCGGCTAATAGCAGGTTGCACCCCTTAGCAGTGCATATAAGATATGCATAGCCAGCTGGGGGACACATTTAGACAGTCAGTGTACACTGACTGCTGCATGTTGCCTGTCTAAATATGAGAGCTGTGGGAGCAGAGCACACAGTGACTATGCAATGCACCAAAAAGTCACTGTAGGAACATGACTCACAGGAACAAAGAGATATAGTCCAACCTAAACCAGATTGTCCCTTTATCTCTGTGAGCCATTTTCATCTGCCAGCATGTTAATAAAAACATAAGGTATGCATGTCAGTAAGGGACCATTTGCAAGGCATTACGTTCCCATTAGCAGCTTTGTATAATGCTGCCATGCATGACTGTTTGGAGAAATTGTGCTGAGCTATGCCACCCCCCCCCATTACTAACCTGTGCTCTCTTGTCATGTTAAAACCACTATTACTGGCAGTGTAGTGTATCCCCACCTCCACTACAGGTCCATTACACTCATCATGTCAAAACTCCTATCCCTGGAAGTCTACTGGACTACCTCCTCCTGATTGCAGGCCTGATCCTCTTATTATGTTTAAACCCCTGTCCCTAGTAATGTAGTGGAATCTCCCTTCCCAGTTGCAATCACACATCCCATCCCCATTATTCCCCACTCAGCAACATCCTCCTCTTCCCTCAGTGGCACCCTTCTCACCTCAATTGGTAGGAACCTGCTAGATGCCCCCCCCCCCGAACTGGTAATAGGAACAGTCACTCAGTTCCAAAAGAGATGTTTCTTCAGGTGGTGCACTTTTACTCCTTGTCACTAAGTTTCATCCAACCAAAGTGGTGAGCAGTGAGGCTGTGCTGGTCATTACCTCTGAGAGGTGGTAGCTGGCAGGTCCTGCTAGTTATGGTGAAGAGGTTGCTAACAGGGAAAGGGTGGAGGGTACTGAGTGGGCAGTATGGGGAGGGAATAAGTGATTGCAATAAGAGGTGGGGGTTCCTCCACAGTGCTAGGGATAGGAGTTTTAACATAATGATGGAGGTTGGACCAGTACTTAGGGGGTGGCGGTCCACCAGAATGCCAGGGATAGGGGTTTTCAAATAATGGGAGGGATCAAACCTGTGTTCACTGATGGGTGGGGTACACTAACATGCAAGGGATAGGAGTATATATATGAAAGGAAGCATCAGACTGGTGATCATGAGTGGGAGGGCAGGAGATACTGTCAGGGATGGCAAGCCTATGATGTCAGTCCATTACCCAGTGGTCCACCAGTGGGGAAGCAACCCACAGCACTGTAAGTATTGTTAAGGGTAAGGTTCTGGATACCTTAAATAGCCCTGAGACAGCAGATGCTTAGGGCATCGGACACTGCTAAATATATTATTGTGCCCTGTATGCAAGGGAATCCCTCATTTGCATGGGAACAGCTGCATATTATGTGTGTGCACACTATTATTTTAGCACAGTGCACCAGGGACTGCTGAATATGGTGCCTGTCCCATCTGAATGTAGTAATTTGGGTTAGCACATTGCTAACATGTTTAATGATGTGCTAACCTTCTGAAAATGGTGGCCATATGTTTTAAATTAATCTTTAAATAAATATTTAACTGTTTTTGTTTAAGTTTAAATGTTGAAAGCCTTGGAAGCAGCAGGGCCTTTTTGGTGACATCAAGTATTGTCAAAGCTGCTCCCCATTGGTTGAAAATGTCATTAAAAAACAAAAATGAATTTGAATGTATGTCTATACATGATGGCTGACACGCACACAAAAATTAGAAGTTATTTCTTATGTGCATGTGGCATCAGGCAACAGAACACAATTTGTTTTAAACTGTTGTTTAACACTCCAGTGTATTTTCCTGCTTGCCTGACAGCCACTCTGTCTGTCCTTCTAATTATCTGTCTGTCTGTCTATCTATCTAATGACAATGGCAATCGTTCCATGAATATTTTTTTTAAGGTAGAAACATATTTCAGGAAGAAAATGAAGTGCTCATTTTAGTAGCATCATACTCTGTATCAGTTATTTTGAAAACTCTGCAAATGGATACTACTAAATTTTAGGATATAATGTCAACCTAATTGATGCTTCACGATCTGTGATTGAATTTCCTTTTAATTACACTCTGAAATACAGAAAGTGTTCCTTTCTTCAAATGATAGAAACCATTCATGAGAGATGCCTGGTACTGCACAATATGAAAGTACCTTAATGTGTCAAAAATGTTTTGTGAAGAAAACGGTACTGTAAATGCAATCACCTACATTGGTAGTGCCTATTGTTAACTGGTAGCAAAAGTATTGCTAATTGTCCTGCATTTTAGCTGGATTTTTAAAGCATTATGTAGTAAGTACACCGAAGGGTCAATTTGTGAAGTGAAATACTTAGCATGCAAAGCGTAATACAAGATGCTGTGTAATACTTGACCTCTCAGCATAATAAATGTAGCAGTGAAACACTGTGCATTCAGCATTCACTGAATAGAGCCTTTGCCAGGGAACAAAACAGGAAAATGTTCTCTTCATTCCTTTTTTTTTACTAAGCGAAAATTATTCTTTATAATAGCCATTGCAGCAATTAGCCAGCATTTGGAGGAATAAATGAGCAGAAATAGCAATTTCTTATTTTAAATGAGATTTCGTATGGAGCTAGTAAATTACTTTAGGTATATGAATAATTGTGCCACAGCTTTATATTACAGAATAGGGTATGGGTGGATTTAAAGATTTCCTATTTTCAGTTAAATGTTTAGACATTTTGTTATTTTAATTTCCCACTCAGACTCAGCCTAGCTTGACCCTTGTTTTTGTCATTGACCATGCCATATATTTCAGTAAGCTAGCATGCAGATGATGAGGGCCCTCCAATTAGGGCTAAAGGGGGTTTGTGAACTTGGTATGTGAGGCAATTACAGTTTTTTTTTGTAGAAACAAATAATATAGGATATTGACAAAAATCAGTATATAACAACAGATCCAAAAATATACAGCTTAAATGTTTTCCAAAAAAACACATACATCGGCATGAGTCTGCCAAGTGCAGTCCTAAACTGTTATGCATTATTTGTGAGGCAATGATCATCAACAAAGGCAGTTAATAACCCCATGAAATACATTATGAACCACATACACTCATCAATTAATTTTCCTCATTCAAAAGTTTGACTAATAGTATCAACATATCCTTGGTAAGAATGACTTACATTCTCAGTTATAAAATTAAGTTCAGAACAGACTTAAGTCACATAACTGAAAAAGTGAAATTGTTTAAAAAAATTCTGTCCCTTCTGTTAATTAACATTATTTTATGGATTACTCACTCTAAATGTTGTTGAACTTTAAAATGTCTTATTCCAATGAGATCATACACATTAAAAACAACCTGTCTCTAGCACCTAGAAGTTAAAAGGTATTTTTGATATCATATTTTAATATGTTTATCACTGGAACATTCATATGCCTCTTCTGAAGACTGAGACAAGGTTTATTTGATTTGATTAATTTCAGTAACAACACCCTCGGGGAGATTATTGTGGGTGTTTCTTCAGTGTCAGACATCAAAATTTGGTACACATTATTACTAGAGCTTTACCCAATAAGCCAAAATCAAGTATTGTTTATAGATCAGAGATGCACATTACAGTTGTATTTCATTTGTATGATAGGAACAGTAGAAGTTGATAAGGTCCATTTGTATTGCCCTTTATTCTAGTGGTAATAATCTCCTAGTTCTTTCTTTGTCATATAAATGTCTAATTTGTTTTTAAACATATTAAATGGCTCACTATGCACTGCATCTGCAGGCAGAATATTCCATATCCCAACTATTTTGTGTGTGTAATATACTGTACTTTCCATCTGTTAGTTTTAAATGTACAGGGTTCTGTCTGCTTATTATGGCCCCTTGCAAGTGTTCTGTTTGTGTTTAATGTTCATAATGTCCAGTAATTTACTGCTTTTATATATAGCATGTGCATATACAGTGCCCACCCATTCTCCTTATGTGCAAAGTATGGACATTTAAAATATTTAACTATTCCATGTAGCTTTTATCTTCTAAACCCTTGACTGTTTTCTTGACTCTTTTCTGTATTCTGTCTAGTTTTAGCTTTTCCTCTATATTTAGCTCACCACAAAATTGTGAGCAATAGTCAATATGTGGCCTGATATAGCTCAGATATAAGGGTATGAATATATTACTTAACATACTTATAAAATGGCTGTTTATAGAGTTTATCAAGCAGCTTGTTTTTTCAAAGATGTTACAATACATTTAAAATGTTAAATGATTAGGAAAAGGAGAAATTGTTTAACAAGGAAAGGCATACTGAGCAAGAGCTTGTTCCAGGTGTAACCTGGGAGCACAATGAAGTTAAGTGATCTGCTCAGAGTCACACACTGTGCAAGTGAGGGCTGATGAGATTCAATCCTAGGTTTCCAGGTTTGCAGCACAGTGCCCTGAACCACTATGCTATATTGCCTCCTAATAGTATTTATTAGTAGCCATTAGTAATTGTTATTCCTAAATCTTTTTTGCTTTGGGCTATAGTAAATTGATTGTTATACAAATAGTACTTGTACCTTGAATTATTGTTCCCAAAGTGCATTACTTTACATTGTGTTGAATTAAATATCATTCCCCATTTCAATGACCACGCTTCCAGTTTAGATAGATCAGACTGTAATATTTGATGTTTCCCTTCAGTGTCCACTTCTCCAGACAGTTTAGTATGATCCACAAAGATGCCATGATAAATAAACACTTAACTTCATAAAACCTATAAAGAATTCTCCCTGGCAAAATGAGTAGCCATGAGGAAAAAAAAATCTGAAAGATGTTCAGATTAAAAAAAAAGTGCTGCTGTAATAAGCTGACAAAAATTGGAGCTAGTAATATGTTTGCTTTTCAATTAACCAGAAGTACCCAGCTGAGGTGCAGCATCTGGTTTTCAGTGGTGTCCTGCTTTTATTTCTGCAGGTGGGTAGACTGGAGCACCGAAAGGTTAAGTGACCTGCCCAAGGTCACTCATTGAATATTTCAATCTTGTGGTGTTTGAACCTGCAATTTCCCATTCCCAAGCCAGTGCTCTAATCAATAGAGTTCACTGCCTCTAATAGTTCACATTATTCATTTTATCATACAATATCCAGACAGTGCATACAACCATTTTTGAAACATTTACATATGCATGTAAATTGTTCCAGCAACTTAAAAAAAACATGTTGCTGGAAAACTGCCTGCCTAATGCTTTTAAGGATTTGAACCAGAATATATATCTCTTGTAAAGTCTGAGGATGTCCATAAGAATTCTGGGCTGTCCATTTTTGTGCCCCCAAGAGGTTTTAGAAATTACTGGGGCAACTGACTTACCTTTGCATCTGTTTTGGAAATCTAACCTCACAATGTAATGTAAAACTAAATAATTGTTATGCAATGTAACAATAATAAGCCTTTATTGGGCAATCGAAGTAATAATGAAACAAAGCATGAACTAAGAATTAAAAACAGAACTTCTCATGTCATGTAGTACAGTGTTATGTGAACAGAAAAACATATTGATGTGGTTTATTCACTAATCCTGCATTTGATAACAAAAATGCAACAATTCTGGTCTCTAGTTACCATTTGCATTGAACCTGATAGTATTTCATGATTGGATTTACCCACGATTGCATGTAGGAATAATGCATATCTAAGATGATAGCCAAGAACACCAAAACAGAAACATTCCAGACACATATATCAGAATGTGGCATTATGATCACTTATTCAACAACTTATAGCCAGCTCTGACAGTTAATGTATCTAAAAGTTCAAAATGAGAAAAGGAATTGTAAAAATGAACACTTAACTACAAACATATGTTACAATTTAAAGACATTCAGCCAAACACAAGTGTATCACAAATAATGACCATTCAGTAAATATTATTGTAACCAAGGACAGGACTAGTACAGTAGCAGTTGGAGACCATTACTGTTCATTGAGCTGGAACTAAGCATGTTAACTTGAAGACTCTTTAAAATAGTTGATTTAAAAGCCTCTCTCTGCAATGTCTTTTATATCACATCATTTAATGTAAGGTTATTTATGTGTATTAAGCATATTATACTGATTAACCAATGTACATATATTCAAACTACAGATTTTATATAATGGGCTAATTACAGGACTTTAAAGCCACCTACTGAGTTTTGCCAAGCTTAACAACAGGTTCAGTGAACTGGATAAATTTATTCAAACTCGTGGAAATGAATCACATTCTATGAGCAGCCTTACTGGGAAAACACACAAATTATGCTTCAATGCCAGTTTAATGGGCCAAACAGTGAACCTGAATACCAGTTTTATCTATAGCCGGTATTTCTGTAGACAGTGCACAAGGCTTTTCATTGGTCAGTTAGAACATTTCCATTGTAAATAGGTCTGTAATCAGTATAAATCTTTGAAGTTTACTGATTTAGATACTCAAGTAATTCATGATACCAAAATCCAAAGGGCCTGCTATGAAACACACTTATCACATTTGTATTTGATATGTATTGAAAACAACAAACTGTCAGTCTACAAAATTAGTTCTGGGCCTCTGAGATGCACATCCTTTGAGTGTGGCTAATTAATAGTGAGAGAGCTCCATGTCATTACATGGAGATACTCTATTTGAATTTTGCCAAATTCCCTGCACTCATCCTTTGTAAAGAGCTGTAAGACATAAGAGGTTACATTTACTATGTAGGATTCAACATGTACTAACTGTTTGGAGAAATGTATAGACACATTTAAAAATTTAGTTAGTGTCAGTGACTCAGCAGGTAGCACACTCACCTCTGAGGCTGGGAGATCAGAAGACTATGGGTTCTATCACCACACCAGACACTTGGGTTAAATCCGAATACTGACAATGCAATGCAGCATGAGGGGGATGCTGCACTCCTGAGGTGCCATCTTTTGGATGACACGTTAAACCAAGGTCCCATTTGCTTACTCTGGTGGTAGTTCTGGTGGATGTTAAAGATCTCATCGCACTTCTCAAAAAGAGTCGGGGTATTTTTTTTAGTAATCACATCATGAATTAAATGCAAACAATAATACACATCAACATAATGTATTTACATATTTAGAAATATAGTAGTTATCCTTAAGTATTTTTGGGACAACTTGTGGTACTCTGTAACTATGAGTATTCTTATATGTGTCTATTTACATCTGGTCACATCATTTACTTAGTTTCTATTTGTATTTAGTAAAGATTTCAAAGCATTTCCACCATCTGAAAACTTTTTTTAAGTCATTTTTTCCTTATCAGCCATATATACAGAATTCATTGCTTTATGAATCAAAATACTAACAGTTTTGTATGGCATCATTCTCTAGAATATTGACCACTGGCATCTCTTGCCAAATATAAAATGTAATGCAACATAAAAAAACAGCCATTGTTTCATCATCATATTGTATGCATAGATGGAGGATAATTTCCTAACACTAGACTCTCATAATTTAAATTCAGTAGCCATAAAAAAATTCATTTTTTTGCTAGGTATCCCCATTGTGGTTTCACATAGGAACAAAAAAAAAATGTGACATTGTTTCCTCTTGTGCTAAGCAGGCTGTATATGGACAGTTTCTTTCTTCTACAACCTTATGTTTGTAACTTCCTCTAATTTGCCATACATAGAAAGCCGAAGAACTTCCCACATATAGACAGAGATTCTTGTATTTTTTAAACACTTCAGGACCCTCCCCCTTAAATCTGGGGGGCAATTTTTGAATTCTGGTTCTTTGAGGTATATTTTGGAAATTGCTATATTATAAAGTTGTTTCCCAGAATTTTGACCAATCTTGGGTTTTGAGAGGTTCCATTTATACATTTTCTATGCAGTTGGTTTGAAATATTCTGGAATCTGTAAATGAGGGGTAATTTTGGGAAGGGTAGCAACCCAGTTTTTGATATATCTTGGTAAGTTATTTTGAAACCATGTGTACTGTATTGCAGGGAATCTGTAGAGCTAAGTCCATTTTTTACAGATTGGGCAATGAATAGTGTATGAAAGACTGTTATCATGCCTAGCCCCCTTGGGATATTTGTAAATAGGCATAACATATTTTTATTGGGTTCAGTCTGTTGCCCCACAACATTTGAAAGAAACAGCTGTATAACCTTGTTTAAAATACTACAGGAAGGGGGTAGATCATAACAATGTAAAGCATACATGGGATGAGAAACCTTTTTATTATATGAATTCATTTGATTTTTGACAGTTTCTAATTTTTCCATCTCTGCACTTTGTTTTCTGCCAATTTCAAAGCTGTTTCCCAGTTATCATTAGGAATGTTTATGTGCCCAAAGGTTATTCCTAATATTTTACATGGATCATTAGAAATCTGGATCTCTTCTATCTGAACTTGGGGAGGAGATTCTGGACCAATAAACAGTCCTTTACTTTTCTGCTTGTTCAGTTTAGAATTTGACACCTTGGCAAAATTGTGCATTTCTTCTAAAATTAAGGGTATTTATTTATGGTCCGAAAAAATAGACAAATATCATCTGCATAAGCTTGCACTTTTACAGTTTCCCTGGGGCTATTTCCACTGACTCTGGCCTATGATGTGCAGGATTCTAATTTCCTAAAAAAAAAGGGTCAAGGGAAAAAATGTAGATAAGGGGGCTTAAAGGGCAGACCTGCCTTACTCCTGTTGACATTTTTATACTATGGGTGATATGTCCTTTTATTAAAGATTGAATTGATGCTACAGAGTATAATAACTTTACCCATCTTTAAATATTCTTGGGGATACCATAGTGTTTTAAGGATGCAAAAGGAAAGGGATGGTGAACCCTATCAAAAGCTTTACATAGGTCTAAAGAGAGAATGCAATCATTTTTCTTTTGAATAAAGGTGTTTTCTATAATGTCTCTGATAATCATTAGAGATCCTTGAATCTTCCATTCAGGAATGCCACAGAACTGAGTTGGGGATATTAGTATTTTTGCCTTTTGTCTTAGTCTGTTGTTTGAAATCTATGACAGGATTTTAAAATCAGAATTAAGGATGGTTATTGTTCTCCAGTTTTTTATTTGTTGCCTACCATTGGATTTAAAAAGAAAGATTACTATGCCTGCCATAAAAAAGAGGGTATTTCTGGGCATTTCAGAAAATATGAATATACTGCTTCAAGGCATAGTGCTATATCTGACAGAAAAGTCTTATATAGCTCATAAGGGAGTCCAAGACCTGGTAAAGTGCCTCATTTTAATAGTTAAATGTCTTACTCTATTTCATAAATGGTAATGGGTAACACTAAGTCATTACCCATATCAAAGAGGTTGGGGAAGGGTAAATCCTGAAAATACACTTCAATTTCTTTTTCTGAGGGAGGGGATTCTGCAGCATCAGAAAGAATATGTTCCTTGATTATATGGACTTGATCTTCTATGGATTCTGCTAAATTTCCACTGTTTCCTAGAAGACTATTGCATTTGGTGGCTAGCTTTCTACTTTTACAGGCTTCCATAGGATCTCCAGTTGGGGATTTCTGTGTGCCATACTGCAGCATGGCATTTATAGTTTTGGCCCTATCATATTTGAATTCCTTCATTTGTACTTTACTTTGTTCAGTCTGTGAAGACTATTCAAATCGTGTAGTGTGGGTGAGGGTGCATCAATGTTGAAGGTTGCTCTGTAACTGTAAATATTTAGAAAATTTTGGCTGGCAGTATAGCCTAGAGGTTAGATGAACGAGATGTGAATGAGCTTGGTACATCCAGCAGACCAGACCCAAGTTTGATTCTCACAACCTCCACTTGCATACTGTGTGACTCTGAGCAAGTTATTTAACTGCCCAGAGCTCCCAGGTCGCCCCTGAAAACAGGCACTTGTGCCTAGTGGGCCTAACCCGGTTACCAAATGACAAAAAAAAAAATTGATATTGGGTTGTTTTTTGCCATATTTCATGAACCAGGATCTTAGGTCTTCTTTTGTATCCTTTCACCATTCCTCAATATCATCATATAAACATAAGACTGATAATCTGGCTTTTAACAATAATTTAATAAGCAAAATTTAATTTCCACCTATTTGGAGGTTTGCTGTTAGAATTATCAAAAAAGGACAGCATTAAGAGAAGGTGATCAGATAATTCCATGGGGATTATTTCTATAGAGGGCAGTAATAGCCCTTGGGAAATTAAAATATGGTCTATTGTTGATATGAATTTGCCTCTTTTGTAGATAAACTCTGGGCCTTTTACCTGAATTTGTTTGCAATTTACTAACTCTGCCAAGGTAATACATTTTAGTAAAACGTTTTTGTCACAATAAGTTTTTTTTCCTTTTGTGCTTTTACCTGGGTCAGGGGTGTCACAGCTAAAATCGCCCCTGAATTGAATATTCCCAGAATACACTAAGTATGGGTGGAATGAGGAGAACAGCTCCACTCGTTCAGCTTTTGTTTGGGTCCCATATACTACAGTAATTCTGTATGGGGAAGTATGCCATAAGCCATCTAATATTATTAGCCTGCCAGGGATTGTCAATAAGTTTTGAGAGAGAGAGAAAGTGAAGGAAGTAAAAAGATGGCCTACGCCATCTGCTTTGTCTGTGCCAAAAGACCAGTAGGACAGTCCCCATATCCATTCTGACTGGAAAAGGTGGACCTGGTCTATAGGGTACATTCAAGTTTCTTGTAATAGACATAAATCTACACCTAAGTCATGGATGTATTGAAATGTGGCCTGTCTTTTGGCATAGTTAATAATACTGTGGATATTCAAGGATCCTAGATGAAAGGGTGTTTGATTGTCAGGGGGTCATATTTAGGAGTTATTTTTCCTTTTTTTTCTTTTTCTTCCCTCTGTACCCCACAGAATCGGTGCTGCATGTGGCATTTTCTTGGGAGGGAGCCTGGGAGTTTGATTCTACTACATCCATATCAGAGTCTCCTCAGCTAGTAGAGAGGGGGCACATGGGTTATCAGTTTCAAGTTTCTGATCTTCTTTGGGAGTGCTGGGAGGGGTTGGATTGTCTTGTCACCCTTTTCGGTAATGGGAGGATCACAACGGGGTATGGGAGACCTGGTTCTGTTCCTCTTCTGGCTTCCTTGATGGACTCTGAATAGCATACTGGGGTCAAGAAGTCATGTTATTTTGCTTCAGTGTTCCTCACATTCACTTCAGGGGTTTCCTTTTTATTTTCTTTAAAGGAGAAGGAATTTGTGCTATCATTCTTTTGCTTTTCTGGAGAGGGGGTGAGGGTGAGGGGGATGTGGGATTCCTTGGGGGGGCCCGTCCCAGGAGCAGAAGCTGCATCCTGTGCCTGCTGAATAAGTAGGTCAGGACTTACACATGAAGCCATGTTCTTGGCTGCCCAGGGACACTCCCTAAAGATATGCCTTGACTCCTCACATAGGTCACATTTAGTAAGGTTGGCACATTGGAGACTAATGTGACCTATTTTCCCAGAGTTGTCGAACTTGGGTTTATCTCATGTGCTTGATAAATGTGTCCTGGATCCACATTTGTAACAGGCCTGGGGTTGACCTGAATAAAAATAGACTCCTCTATCCCTGTCTAACAAAAATGAATTTGGGATGTGTTCTATCCCAGCCTCTGTCTGGCGTAGCTTCACTTTAAATTTCCAACTCCCCGTCCAGAAAAATTCTAAGTCTAGTATGTGTTCCGGGGCACTTAAGACCTCACATTTCTGATTTAGCCAGTAAGTAATGTCCTCTACGTGGAGCCCCTCATTCCTGAATATAACCATAACAAAATTAAAGGTTTTGTCAGGGGAATCACAAAAAAGAGGTCCACATGGGGGAGAATTTCGCATGGCTATATCTCTCCCCAAAATGTTCTAATGCATAGGGAGAATGAAAGCATACATCATAGTTACCTTCACCAGATATATTTATGAAAGCATATACTTTTCTAGGTGTAAAATGTAAAGATTCTTTCAGGAGGGTTCTCCCTACATAATGTTTATCTAATCTATTTTCTAGTCCACCTTTGTATTTTTATTTATTTATTTCTATTTATTTATTTATTTCAATCTAGGATTACAATACCTTTGAGCTGAGGCTCTTTTACAAAGGTTCCATGTCAGTGTGTGCAACAGTCAACATTTTTAGTTACAAACATATAGTCATTGACTTACAGACATGTAATAACCAGTACAAAGACTTGAGCTATGAGCAAGACAAGGGAAGGGGGTGGGTGGGGGAAGTGAGGTAGGATATCGAGGGAAGGAGGTGCAGAGTAAGGGAGTACAGGAGGTGGTTGGGGTGGGGGCAGGGTGGAGATATGGGAGGAGGTGGGTGATGGTGGGAGAAAGTGTAGCTAGGGGGCCTTGTTGAGGGAATATGACAGGTAAGGTGCTAGGGGTGCAAAGACTGATTGTAAGTGCTGGGTGCTGGGGCATGTGCAACTGGAACAGTGGAAATGTTAAGATGGGCAATCGCAGGATACAAGCAGTGAGAGATGCAGTTTGGACTTGAAGAGGCCAAATGTTGGAGCTGTTGCTATGTCTCTGCCAAGAGAGTTGAGCCAGTTGGATGCCCGATAGATGAATGATCTTCATCCTTGGGTCATGCAACATCATGGGATATGTAGTAGATGGGAATTGGATCTATGCGTTTGTCCAGTTGAAGCCATCCAGATTGGGAAGAAAGGTCACATGTGTGGGCACAGCGATGTGAGCCAGTGATGAGATGACAGGCCTTATTCAGGGAGGTTGTGATATGTTTGAGAGCAGTGATAGTTGCGGACCCATATATGATAAGACCATAGTCTATGATGCTGATGATGGAACTTTGGATGGCCACTGACAGTGCTTCTGGGGTGAGGTGTTTCCTGTGCCGGAATAATATGCCTTACCTCACATTGGCAGACTTTGCAACATCGCTGATATGGACAAGGTATGAGAGGTGGGGATCAAGGGTGATGCCGAGGTACCTGAATGATTGTGTTTGCTCTAGGATGGCTCCTTGTTCGGTTGCAATGGAGAGGTGGAGATGTTTGTTTTTGTTGTAAGGACTAAAGAAGACCATAGACTTGTTTTTTTTTTCTGATTGAGAAGCAGTTTATGATTTAGGAACCAGGATTCTAAGGAGGAGAGGGCCCACTGAAGTTTATTTTGTAACTGGATTGGATCAATGTCTGAGGTGAGGATCACAGCATCGTCAGCATAGAGAATTATTTTTTCTGTGCAGCTGTCTGGTAGTGAGTTTAAGAATAGTCTGAAGAAGAGGGGTCCTAGAATGGAGCCCTGGAGGACTCCCAAGTGGACCGGTCTAGGGTCTGAGAGTGTATCAGCGATTCTTTCTGTTTGGGACCATTCTTCAAGGTAGCTCTTAAACCAGCCAATTGGGTCAGTTGACAGCCCAGTGTTCTGAAGCTGGACAAGCAGGAGGCGGTGATTGACAGTGTTGAAGGCTTTAGTTAAGTCAATGTAGACAGAGCCCAGTAGTTCACCGGAGTCAATTGCATTGTGGATTGCACCGGTGAATTCAAGTAGGGCTGTGGATGTGCTATCTAATTCTAATGGCATGCCTTCTAGGAGCAGCCTCTTTTTTTTGTTGTTTGAAACAGTTCTGACAGTAGCAGTTTCTGCTGGTTAAGCTCTCCTTGGGCCCTTTCTGATGAGTCTTGATTTTTAGAAGTCATTAAGTGCACTAGATCAGGAAGTGGGGTGGGGCAGAATCCTCATAGCCTACTTCCTTAGAAACATAGAAACATAGAATTTGATAGCAGATAAGGACCGCTTGGCCCACCCAGTCTGCCCATTTCCCTACCTAATGGATAAGCTGCAGATCCTAGTTAACCAGCAACCTACTTCTTCCTACCCCCACCCCCAGAATTGCCTTATGACTGACCCATGCATGCTTGAATTCCACCACTGTTTTTGACTCCACAACCTCCTCCAGAAGGCCGTTCCATGCATCAACAACCCTCTCTGTGAAAAAATACTTCCTTAAATTACCTCTGAGCTGCCCCCCTCTATCTTCAAATTGTGCCCCCTTGTTCTTGCACACCTCTTTTTTTGAAAGATGCTACCCTCTTGGACTTTGTTGATTCCCTTGAGGTACTTGAAAGTTTCTATCATGTCCCCCCTCTCCCTCCTTTCCTCGAGACTATACATATTAAGCTCCTTAAGTCTCTCTTCATATGTCTTCCGGTGCAGACCCTGCACCATTTTAGTTGCCCTCCTCTGGACAGCTACCATCCTGTCTATGTCTTTGTGGAGATTGGGTCTCCAGAACTGCACACAGTACTCCAGATGGGGTCTGACCAGCTGTCTGTACAGAGGGATAATAACTTCCTGTTTTCTACTGGTGATGCCTCTCCCTATACATCACAGTATCCCCCCAGCCCTCCTTGCTGCCCTCTCACATTGCTTGCCCACTTTTAGGTCATCTGATACAACTACCCCCAGGTCCCTTTCCATTTTTGTTGTTCTTAGTATCTCACCCCCCATTGTGTACTCTTACCCTGGGTTTTTGTTTCCCAGGTACATTACCTAGCACTTCTTAGTATTGAATCTAAGCTGCCATACATTTGCTCATTCCTCTAACCTTGCCAAGTCCCCTCTCATCCTTTCCACCCCACCTTTTGCATCAACTCTGTTGCAGATCTTTGTGTCATCTGCAAAGAGACATACTTTTCCTTCCAGTCCCTCTGCAATGTCGCTTATAAAGACATTGAAGAGGACCAGTCTAATACTGAACCCTGTGGTACCCCACTAGTAACCCCTTTCTTCAGAGTGGACTCCATTTACTATTACTCTCTGTGTCCTATTCTCCAGCCAATTCTTTACCCAGGCTGTCATCTTGGGACCCACTCCCAGGCTGGCTAACTTGTATATTAATCTTTTGTGTGGGACTGTGTCAAATGCCTTGCTAAAGTCTAGGTAGGCCATGTCCACAGCCCCTCCCTGATCTACTACTTTGGTCACCCAGTCAAAGAAATTGATCAGATTCATCTGGCATGACCTTCCCACTGTGAATCCATGCTGCCTTGGGTCCTGTGCCCCTCTGGCCTCTAGATACTCGACAATTCTTTCCTTCAGAAGTGATTCCATCATTTTCCCTATCACTGAGGTTAAACTAACAGGTCTGTAGTTTCCTGCTTCTGCCTTGCTCCCACTTTTGTGAAGGGGAATCACATCTGCCCTCCTTCAGTCCTCGAGTACCACCCCATCCTCCCATGATTTGTTAAAGAGGGTAGTCCTTGCTTTGTTTTTGAACCTGTAAATTGTTTATGGGTAGAGATTTGGAGTTTGACCCAAGAATTTCTTTTTCACAGTTTTGGTTTCCAGCCTGGGAGGGAATACTAGTTATTTGTGGGTTCCATTCAGGGGAGGCTAGCAGGCATGGGGACCAGCATGTATCAGGTAGCTACTAGCCATTTTCCAGCCTAGTCCATCCAGCTTTTAGTAAGACTTTCTCGGGGGACCATTGTGAGAAGGGGTCTGTTTGCCCAGAGTTCTCAGAAAAGGCAACTTAAATAGCTGAGGTGACAGATAGGGATTGATTTGATGTTGCATTTGTTAGCTGAGACAGTTTTGGAATGTCCTTAGATGGGCCAGGTAAATTGGTAGAAATGTTTATTTTTGCCAAAGTCACCGCATCTCTTTTTTGTTTCGGATCATCCCTAGTTGCAGTTTTTCCTGCTGGGCCTTTTGCAGTGAAGGAGAACAATGACAGTCCATTTTGGTTTTGCTTGTTGGATTACAAGAGGAATTGGTTATTCAAGGAACCTGTAACCATTGTAGAATTACCTGGTAAGACACTCACAGTACTTTGTTTAGTTGTGCTGGCATTGCAACTGGGATGCTGTCTTGCATTTATGTTGGGGTTTATAATAGTTTGTTTGGAAACAAGCAGACACTTTTTTCTTTATTGCTACACACTAACTCTTTTGGCTCTAGGCACACACCGTCAGAGGTGTTTCCGCTGCCAGACATTTTATAAAAGAGTAAGAATCAGTTTTTACCTTGTGTGCAGGGTTTTGTGTTTCTTCCAATTTGGCTGCATCATGAGTTGAGGAATTCTGTTTGACAACTGAGCTGCACTCAGTGACAGATGCTCACGCTGCTTTCAATTTGCAATATCTTCCTTAAGCTGTTTCTTCTTTAGGGCTTGTTTTTCCTCCTCAGGAATGATTTTAGCCAACATTTGTTCCTTCAGGGAGAGTTCCTTGTTTGTAGTAGCACTGATAGTTAAATCCTCAGTTGAGACAGAATTATCTTCTATACCTTCTTCATTTACAGCATCAAAGATTGGCAAGTTTTCAGAATCATTTTGAGACTCTGATGCAGCGAGTGCAGGGGAGGAGGCCTGCTCCCCTGACTCTAGGACATCCATCTCCTCGCAGCTCCCACTCCGACTGGCCATCTTGGAAGGCTTGCTCACAGGAAGCAAGGCCTCCAGCAGGCAGAGTAGGGGAATTTCCCCGGTGCCCTGGCCAAATTTCCCAACATTCACTAAAAATACCAACAGCAGCTTAATCTGGTTTAAGGTCAGTTGGCATTCATCTGTATCCCCTTCCCCCCCGGGTCATGCTTGAAAATAGGCAAGAATTTGTCTAGTGCACTTACCCGGTCAACAAAAACTAAACTAAATTAAATAAATAAAATAAATTGGAGAGATTAAAATGTGTGGCTTCAATTTATACCATGGTGCCAGCCAGAATACAAAATAGTAATGCTGCAGTATATCGCAAAATGTGGCAGTATGCTACAGGGAACAAGGTAATTCAATAGCAATTAAGCCCTTTTCTACTGCAGTATTTTATGACATGTCATATACTGCAAGTTATTGCATTGTATTGTGGCTGTTGTTATGATTTTTGCCTCAACAGAACTGACAAGTATTTCCAAAAATGGGCAAGGCAAGAACATGTGTATTGTTTTCCAGTTTGTATTGTAAAGTCAAGAAAAACAGAGCATTAATCATAACTGGAAAATAAATGCAATTTAGACCAGAGTGAAATAAATATCTATTTTCAAATAAGAAACTATTTATAAAGACATTAGCAAAGGGTAGGAAGGAACCTATTGCTACTTTTATCTACTTAGTCATACAAATTATTAAAATTAATTCCACAAAGTACTTAATCTCCACAGTCTGTAGTATTCTATAAGAGTAAACTAACTGTGAAGTGAACAGTATATATCCAACTGAAATGGCAAATATATTTAATACATTTTCTCCAGATGAATAGTGGGAGCAGACTTGGGTCAATGCTCGTCATGTCACAAATTAAGGAATATTATAGGCATTTGATTAATAAGTTGCTGATAGCATTTTTAATATGCTGACTAAACTGAGACATCATGAAACAATAAAATCTGAGAAGGGATCAAGAAATTAAGGCACAGAGAATGTTGACAATGCATACATATTTAGGGCATATAGAAACTTAGATAGTGACAGCAGAAAAAGACCCAGAGGTCCATTCAAGTTTGCAAGTTTCCCTGAATAGTCCCATATGTAGTCTACTGCTGGGCTACATTAAGAGATCAGAAATACTAGTGTCTTGATCATCACCCTCCCCATTCTCCACATATCCCTTCCCCTCTTCTGATTGTGGGTGCCACTCTCCCCTTATGTCTGCCTCCCACATGTTTAAACCCTGTCCACAGTTTTGGCTTCAGCCACCTCTCTGGGCAGTGTCTTCTAATCATCCAACACCCATCCTTTGAAGAAGTTCCACTCTCCCCGAATGTAACCTGCGGTCTATATTTCACCTTCATTCCTTGAGTATAGGTCCTTATAATGCACCATGTTGTTTCCTCACAGGGATTAGTTTTTTTACATCAACAACTCACTAAACCAGGTGCTCTGGAAAGGGATGTTGAAACCTCAAAACAAAACAGCAATGGCAAGTACAAGGAAAAGGTGCAGAATAAAGTCAAAGCCCTTAGCAGTAAGTCACTGAAAAGCTAGTTTTGCAGCAAAAAGATAAGGGACGCAAACAAACTCCCCTTTGAACCTGTATGGCTTCTTCCTCAGGGGTGTCATGTTTCTGTCATATCCCTCCTTTACCTAATGGTCTCTAGTTTCTCATACAAGCTGACCTGCTGTGTTAAGAACATCTTCATGGCCCCCTTTGTATAGTCTATATGCATTCCCTGTCTTTTCTGGGGTCTGAGTAAGGACACGTGCATGAGCAGTATCACCTCCTTCCTCTTACTATCAAATCATATGTATCTTTCAGGATTCTGCTTCCTTCCTGTATGCTCTTATTGTGCCCCACAGAGCAGATCTAGAATTGTTTTCAAGGGGAGCACTTCTGTCAAAAAGGTAGCACATGCCCTGAGAAATTTCACTTGTTCATTTAAAGTTCAAAATAAGCTAAAACAGCAACTGTTTGCAATCCAAAGGGGTAGTGGATGCTACTTTTGTTACATAGCTAGATCTGTCATGGTATGCCCCATTGATAACCATCCTCTGCATCCTGCCTGCCAAGCCAGTTTCCTATCCAGCCAGTCAGTCTGTCCCTTATCCTCAAGTCACCCAGCTTTTTCATTAGCCTTCTGTGTGGAATGGGCTTGCTAAATTTGAGGTAAAATGCTTCCACTGCCTGTCCTCTGTCCACGACCTCTCTGTCCCAATCAAAGAAGTCAGTCAGGTTAATTTGGCAGGATCATCATGCTATAAACCATGCTTCCTCATGTCCTGCAAACCATTTTGTAATTTTCTGGGTTTTCTCAGTCCCTGCTCTTGTGAAGCAGAACTACATTAACTACACTCCTGTCTGCTAGAAGCATCCTCAGCTCCCCAGAACAATTAAATAGATTTGCCAACTGAACTACCAGCATCTGATCAACCTCTTTTAGCACTCTATGAAAGAGCCCATCATGACTAGGTGCTTTGTCTAGCTTCAGGATTTTGGGGCCCCTGATTTCTTCTATGGCTGGTCCTAACTCCAACTGTCTCACCCCTCTCTTTGGCCTCCATTTTGCACTCTGGTAGTGGCATCCCTCCTTTGTGATGAATACTAAACAAAAGTAATTATTCAGTGTTTCAGTCTTTACTGCATCTTTCTCCACCCAGGTACCTTCCTTCTTTAATCTGATAATGCCTTAGTTTCTCTTCCCCTACTGCTGTAGTAGTAATTGTTTATTCTTGGAAAGCAAGAAAAGGGTAGTACATTGAGTTGAAGCTCATTTATAATGGGGTTCATCATACATACAAGCATTACACAGTATCAAAACTATATAGTCAGTCATTATTAAAAACAAATATACACGCTAGACAGCAGGTATTGCATAATTTGTAACATAGTACAGCTTATTACACTAAGAAGATCTAAAAAGCTTTATATAGGGAAGTTTAAGATGATTTTTTATCAAACATAGCCTAGTTAGCCTTTTTTCTTTGTAAATATAACAACTTTTGGGCAATGTGGACTCACAATGTATCTAACGAATGTTTTTCTCTCCTCATTGACCTCCTCTGCTTTTTTTAGCCCTATCTCTTCTTTACATTTTCTTTGAGGTATTCTGGCCTCTCTCAGCTTTTTCAGGCAATCCAGCCAGTTGGCCTCACTCTGTCCCCTTTTGTTTTTGTAATGCTACATTTTTTTGCCCTTACTGTCTTCCCACCCCTTTGGAAAATGGGATTGACTTTGTGTGCATTTTTGTTCTTCCTAACATGCATGATGTTATCACCTTTGTTACATTTCTCTTTATGGCATTCCATTTTGCTCCTTCCCTTTTCATTCCTCTAACCCTACAAGCTTATAATTTAGAACTTCTCTCATTTTGCCAATGTCCACCCTTCTGAAGTCCAGGGTCACAGTTTTGGAATTGGAGTGATGTGCTTTTGTGGTTACAGTATGTTGAAAGACACTGTACTGAACTCTAATGGTTCCCTCACCCTCACTTCTCTGGCTATCTGAGCATTTGGCAGAATCAGATCAAGGATTGCTTAGAATCTAATCAGTTCCCAGGCCCCTTGCATCCATAAGTAGCCTTGCAGCACATCCACCAGTGCCTGACATTTAGTACTGCTGGCTAAGAGAATTTTCCAGTCCATATCTGGCATATTTAGATCACCTACCAGACCACTTCCCCTTTGGTGGATGCCTTCCTGATCCCCTACCCTAATTTCCTGTCTCCCTCTTCCTTCTAGTTTGGTGCTCTATACATCACTCTGACCCTTATCTCCCCCACATTGTCATTTGCACCCAAACTGCTTCCATTCTGTGACCCTCAGAGTAGTATCTTCTGGGGTCTCTATTTTTTCATTAACACCTTAACATACTGTACAATGCTACTCCCTCCACTGCCTTTTTGTCTGTCCCTCCTATAGAGTATATGAAGCATATGAAGAGTACAATTAATATGCAGAGAAAGACAGACAACTAGTTGAAGGAACTGGAGGAGGAGGATATTATGGAGCTTTCATTTATTTGCATTGGTTTTGTTGTGAGGGAAAATGAGAGCTAGAGAATACTGCTTATTTTCAGGGGACACATGTACAAACAAACTGAAATTTAACCAGATTTGATCTGCTGGTGAAATTTTAGTGAATGGAGGATATTTGGCCAGTTCACCAGAAAAATACTCCTACTCCTGCCTGAAGGGGGACCTCTCATTGCTTTGCTGTCAGGCAAGACAGCAGACTCAGAGGATGAAGGAGGATGTGGTGGTGACTTCTATACTGCTGGAAACCTCTAGAATATGTCCCTGCAGGGAATGTTAAGTAATGGAAACTGAGATAGTTCCTGGACCAAGAGATGAGGGTATAGAGATAGAGGTGGAGGAAAATAATTTCTTACCTCTTACCAGCCCTGAGCAACTGTTCGGTCAACTTTCTGATGGAACAAACAGAAGGTACTGTACTTGAAATCCAAACAACAGATATCCCAACTACACAACTTTTGACTTCTAAAATCAGTGAAAGATGTGTCTTGTTATTACGGCCTCTTGCTGAGGAAGATGCTAACCTTGCTGCAGCAGCTACTGGTGCTGTTGACAGCTGAGCAGATGTGTTAGAAGAATCAGCTGGGAAGTAGACACAGCCTTTGATCCTAGAGCCTAAAAATCTTATGGTTACTGTCTCTCTGCACAGACTGATGGCTGAAGCACTTTTGGAAATGAGAAAGGGTCACTAGCCTTCCTCACAGACCAGTATTGTACTACATACTAGCCAGCTGAACAGCCTTTACTTTCTGTAGGATTGACAGAGTCCAGAAGGTCGGTAGATCAGGGGAAGAACTGAAAACGGCTGACATTATTGCAGCTGCAAATCAAGGAAAAAGGATATCACTGCTAAAGGTTCCCATGATAAGAAAAAAAAGACAGTCCTATTACATACACAGAAAATAACTTCATAAACTGCTGTTTGCACCCCTAAATTTGTCACAAGTGACCTTGTCAGTGTACCTGAGGCATTGGTTGTAATGGCAATCAGAAATGAGCTTGGAAACCCAGAGCAGCTCCCCAAACTGCCTTCACCCGGCAGTTACGTGCAATCATAAATGAGGTTCCCCTTCCAGAAAAAAAAGATGACTCTCCACATAGAGTTCCCAAACACTGTTACAGAACCACAGCACTAAGGTAAATCTATTACTAGCTCTGTTTTATTAACTAGTGATAATGATGTAGAGGCTGACAATGCAGCCATAAAAAACCTGTTTCCAGGAAAGAATTTCTGAGGTAAATGGAGTTGGGGAAGAGCCCAGCTCTAGTAATACTCACCCTGTGCTACCTTCAGACTTACGTCCTAATGAGAATATTGCTACACAAAACATGACACAGTCTGTCCTGATAAAAGATACTAGTGAAACAAGGGCTTATATTGTTCATAAAGACCTGGGGGGTCCCAGCAGCTCCAAATGATAATCTGACTCCTGTCAATTCTGACTTGGGTACATGATCCAATAACCAGCATAGACCCCCAGAATGGGCAGCATCTGAGGATGAGAACCCTGAAGAACAGCCCAGACCTAGATTTGCCATTTCAGACCTATTTACATCTCATTCAGAATGAGCCACGCACCATGATGTAGTTAGGCTGAGGTATAGGGGTGACGAAAAGTCCTTGATGGATAGAGTGTTTGTTGTCCAAAATCTTCTTAAGGATGCCATAAAGATTTTTTGCTCAAGAAATATCTGCACTGATTCATGTTTCAGGGGAACTAGTTGACAACATCAGCAGTAAAATAACTAAACTTCTGGCTAGAGTTTGGAAAAAAACATGCTGAGTTCAGGAATTCGCCCTTATGGTTTCTTTTCCTGCCATTCTCCTCACAAAACTCACAATCAAAAACATTGCTGTGCTTTTTATGAAAAAGGCATCAGTGTTTAGGACATTTTATTTTGACTGAGAAATGTGATGTTCAAGGTCATCAGCAACCTGTATGTGATTTTGAATGGATTTGGACTGTTGCTGGTGGTTCATATACATTAATTAAGGCAACTAGACTTGGAGGTACAACACCTACTCAATAGTTTTGTCACTGGCAGAGAGAGAGGGTTATTTTCTTATCCAGGGCAGCCCAAGCCCTGCTATAAATGTGGTTCTTTGTCCCATCTCAGCAGTGCCTGTCACTGTCTCCAGTTTGGCCTTTGTTATTGGTTTAGTCAAGCAAGCTCATACTGTGATAATGTCTTGAAATGTAACTTATGTACTGAAAAAGGACATTCAGTTAAACTTGCTCAAGAGCAGAACATAATGGGCAAGAACAGCTGGATGAGGAGGGTCTTCTTGCATAAGTATGGAAAAAGAATCTGTTTGCAATGCACACTTTCAAAGCCCCCCAATGGCATTTCTACAGGAAGCTAATGGTCCAAGTACCTCAAATACTCATCCGCATACTACCTCTACACCTATACACAAGGCCACTGATTTATGGTAATTAAAATAATGAAATTCTGTTTTCAAGACTTGAAATTCTGGTGATTGTCCCAGTTATTTCTTTTTTTCTGGGATTCTACTGTCATTCTTTTAATATGGGCTGGATATTCAAACTGCGCCATTCTGAGGCGCAAGCCCTTGTGCTGTGCAAAATAGTTACGCAGGGGTGTGGCCCAGGTGATATTCAAAGGAGTTGCGCTATTGAGCAACTCCTTTGAATATCACCCAACTCCCACAACCACTGTGCGTAAGCGCGGTGAAACTTGCGCCACCGCAAGTTATCGAAGTGGGCATTCAACTTGCGGTGGCCAAATAACTGCTGTGCGCCATGCGCCAAATCACGATATTCAAAGGTGACATGCAAATGGGGCCATAATTCCATGCAAGGTGCAGGGGGCATTGCATCTGATTATAGCCCCATTTGCATACCATTAGCATGTAGAATGCGCCAATCCCGAGGAACTTCTGCGCCTGGCAGCCTGCCAGGCAGCAGCCATCGAGGACTGGCGCACCACCAGCACCTGATCATGGGCAGAATGTGAAAGAACCCCCCTCCACACATCCCCTGGTGGTCCAGTGGACCCGTAATGCCCGATTGCGGGCACAATGTAAATGATACCCCCGCCCAAACATCTCCCTGGTGGCTAGTATTCCCCACCCACCACCACGAAGCCCCACCACCCCGCTCCCCGGCAGCCGGCAGGCATCAGCATCCACCCCGCCTGCTGCCCCACCACCTGCCGCTGCTGCCTTCGCCGATGACTGCTCGTAGGTACGCTCGATTGGCAGAGCAAGAACTCAATGGGGCGTGTAGCCATACTTGATATGATATCGATTTGTGAATGAATCATTCACAAATTTGGACTGAATGTACGGTAAGGGATGCATGCCCATTGGTTCCTGCTCTGCACCAATGGGCGTAGTGTCTTCACCGGGCAGTCGGTCGGCGGCAGCGGGCGGCAGGCGGTGGGATGCTGCTGCCCGCTGGCTGCCGGGGAGCGGGATGGTGGGTTCGTGGGTGGGTGGGGTGGGGGACACTTAGCCACCAGGGAGATGTTTGGCGTGGGGTGTTATTTTACATTGTGCCCGCTGATCAAGTATTACGGTCCACTGGACCACCAGGGAGATGTTGGGGGTTCTTTACATTTTGCCCATGATCGGGCACTAGGAAAGTGTTCGGGGGTTCTTTTACATTCTGCCCATGATCAGGCACTAGGAAAGTGTTCGGGGTTCTTTACATTCTTCCGTGATCGGGCACTAGAACGTGTTCGGGGGTTCTTTTCACATTCTGCCCACGATCGGGCATTTGGAGATGTTCGGGGTTCTTTTTACATTCTGCCCGCGATCGGGCATTTCAGTCCACTGGACCACCAGGGATGTGAACAGGAGGGGGGGCCACATTGATGCCCGCGATCGGCCTGGTGGGGGGGAGTACACTATGCCCGCGATCGGGCTGGGGGGGCACAGGGACTGAGTTGGGGGCCAGCCACAGGTGGCAGCTGCTGTGTTGTGCCCTGCAATACAGCAGCTCACGTGTCGGTGGCCTTTGTTTTTTGGCTCAAGGTCCTGTAGGCTCAGGTTGGGGGTTGCGCCTGCACAACTCTGCATAGCCCGGCTGAATATCGGGCTGTGCAGTTTATGCATTGTTCCTCCCCCTCCTGTTGAGCATGCATTCATTTGCATTGCGCTGTTGCTCAGCCTGTTTTCAGTTGCGCAACTGCCTCCTGCTGAATATCGCAGAATGGCGCAATGTAGGACTTGAGCATGCGCAACCCTGTTACGCATGGCGCAACCCTTTTGAATATCCCACCCTATGTGTATAAATAATCAAGATAAAGCAAAGCTTAATAGACAGAGTATTAAATGAAGCAAGTTGAAAATAGTACAGAAAGCAAATATAAGGAAAAATATAGGTTTTGCAGATTTACAGATCGGGGCCTGGATATTCAGAACGGTTGCACATGGCACAACACTGTTGCACCATACACAACCCACTGATGTGCCCCAGTGTGATATTCAAATGGGGATTGAGCCTGGCACAAATTCTGATGCACCAGAGTGCATCAGTAATGTATGCGGAGCAGGTGGGGGGGTGTGCTAATGCATACTCCGCACATCCCGATATTCAGCCCGGGATGTGCTGAGCCCATGCATGTGCAACCACTACCTGCGCTGCACACGGTGAGCTAAAAAAGGAGCAACAACTGGCCACCACAGGTGAGCTGCCATCGTGCAGGGTACAACATGGCGGCTGCCTATGGGTAATCGGTGTGCCTTATGGCGGGCGCCCCCATACCCGATCGCGGGCATACATAGAAGAAGGATATTCCTATATCCCTAGTGGTCCAGTGCACTGCTTGCAGCCTGATCGCGGGCATAAGTCTGTTTAAAACATGTAACACTATCCCTGGTGGTCCAGTGGACTGCTCGCAGCCTGATCGTTGGTGTCAGTGAAAATAATGCAACACCAATCCAACCCTGGTGGTCAGCGGTACCCCCTCCCCACCCACCCACTGGAGCCCCTGCCCCTCCCCCATCAGTGGTGGATGGCATTCACATATCTGGACTGTGTAGTGAGGTATGGGCTGCACGCCCATTGGCTCACACTGTGGACCAATGGGCGTACAGCCCTACCGTACAGTGTCAGTCAGTGGGCGGCAGGGCAGCAGGCAGGTGGGGAGCTGCTACCCACCGCTGACTGGGGGGAGAGGGGCAGTGAGGCTCAGTGGGCAGGTGGGAAGGGGGGTACTGCTAGACCACCAGGGTTGGATTAGTGTTGCATTATTTTTCACTGATGCCCTGAAATATCGAGTGTGCCTTGGGTCTTTGGCCCTAATGTTCACCCCATTCTCCTATACTGCACCCATCTCAGCTTATTTCCTTATGGAATGGGGTGAGCATAAGGGCCAAAGACCTCAAGGCACACTGTGACACCTGACGGTGTCTGCAGAGTGGGGTGAGGTGGAATGGCATGAGTGTTATGGTCAATGACCCAAAGGCACACCCTCAATGCCTGTCAGTCTCTGCAGGGTGTGGTTGGGAGCTGGCATTACTTCAATACTTCACTGCCATTCCTATTATGCATCTCTTGAACTCCTGCACTACCAATGCCAATATCAGCAAGCAAGCATTTGGCACTGACAAATGCTTGTTTTCAAAGCAGTGTTACAGTGAGATCTAATAAACTGGTTGGACTGGGTGCTTTCATCAGAAATGGGCTTATACGACATGTCTACTGAATTAAAAACAGTGCACCTTTCATAATTGAAAAAGGTGCTTTTAGCACCAGTGCTCCTACCTGGTTAACAAAATAAAACTAAACTAAAACCAGTATAGATTAACAGTATATCTGACGTGAGACAAATCAACATTAATGAAAGAAATAACAGTGTTGAGGCTGATACGTTGGTGTAGTGGTAGGGCTACTGGTCATCACACCAGAGACCCAAATTCAAGAATGAGGACAGCCATTAAGGCCAGCTGTTTGGAGGAGGTGGATCAAGGATCTATGTGGATGCCCTCCTCCTCCAGGGAGGGGGGCTGCATGTTCAACTGTGTTACTGCCACCTGGATAACCACAGGTGTTACACTAGTTGGTGGACATCTAAGGGGAGGAAGAATGCCTCTTGATATCAATGGGATTACATGCTCAGTGTACTTGCACTCCTCTTGGCATCCATGCTGAGGCATCCTGTGGACAGGGAGAAAAATGGAGGTAAATCTCCAGTACAGTTGCAGAATGACAGCTTCTGTGGCACTCCTAGAACTCATACACATCTCCTGGGCATGCACACTCTTGACTCAAAATATTCAAGTGTTTTCCTCTGCTCTCAGTGTCGTGCATAGGAAAATGGATAATGACTAAAGCTGCAAGCTGAAATAGTCAGTAGAGAAGACTCTAAGAGAGAGAGAAATCCTCAACAGTACCTAGCAAAAGGAAAAAACCCTAGATACTTGGCCATATGTGCAAATGAAGTCTGGGAAATAAAATAGCAGACTTAGTGGCCATTGTAGCAGAGGCTGACCTGGACATTGTCACCACTACCGAGTCATGGTACAATGAGAACCATGACTGTGATATAGCCATACTAGACTATGCTCTGTTAAGAAAGGAAAGGGCAGGTAAGAAAGGGGGAGGAGTGGCTCTTTATATGAGGGATAGCATTAAAGCAACAGAGACACAGGGAAAACAGGGAGGGCAGTGGCACTTTGGGACACCCTAGAGATGGAGGATGGAGCTGCTATTCACACTGGTGTGATCAACATACCTCCAGTATAGGCAGAGGAGATGGATAAGGTTCTGGTGGAAGCCATCCAAAAGATGGCAAATAAGGGGGAGGTGCTGCTGGTGGGGGACTTCAGTCTGCTGGATATAGGAGCTGGGATATCCTGGACTCCCTGCAGGGAGCATTCCTCAGGCAACTAGTAAGACAGGCCACTTATGAGTGGGCAGTTTTGGACCTTGTACTCACCAGCAGGGACTGTGTTGTAGACGTCACAGTGGATGGCCACCTGGGAACCAGTGATCACTGTACAGTGTGGTTCAGTATTAGGACAGTGGAAAATTGAACCACACTAAGGTGAGGGTCCTGGACTTCAGGTTGGCTGACTTTACAGAGATTAACGGAATGCCTCAGGGATGCCCTTGCAGGGGGAAGGACTTGGGTGGGGTGGAGGAATAGTGGACAAAACTAAAAGTGGCTATAGTGAAAGCAACACACCTCTGCTTCAGACAAGTAAGCAAAAGCAAGAGGAAAGAGACTGCTATGGTTCTCAAAAGAGATGGCCGGGAAGGTAAGGGCAAAAAAGTTAACATTCATGAAGTACAAGGGAACAGAGTGAGGAGAATAGGGAGGTGTATCAGTAGAAGCAGAGAGAGGCAGGGGAAGCAGTCAGGAATGCAAAGGTACAAACAGAGAAGAAAGCAGCCCAGGCAGTAAAAAAGGGGACAAGACATTTTTCAGGTACAGTATGTAAGTGAAAGGACAAAGATATGGGGAGGGATTGTAAGGTTGAGGGGGGAAGGAGGGGAGTGTGAGGAGGGGGGCCAGGAGAAAGCAGAAATCCTGAACAAACACTTCTGTTTGGTATTCACAGAGGAAGGAGAAGGTGAAGACCACAGATAAGTGTTAGGAGCATCGCAGGAAGGGAGATGGACACTAATCCATTTACAGAGGAGAGTCTAGAAAGAACTCACCAGATGGGATGCATCCAAGGGTAATAAAGGAGCTCAGGGAGGTGCTGACTACACCTCTTACAGTCCTTTTCAACCATTCTCTGGAGACAGGAGAGGTTCTGGAGGACTGGAGGAGGGCGCAAACATAGAAACAGAATTTGACGGCAGATAAGGACTGCTTTGCCTACCTAGTCTGCCCATTTTCCCCTACCTGTTTCATATACTGCAGGTCCTAAATTATTTTTATTTTTATTCATTTTTAAGCACATCGGAATTGCAATCCTTTGAGTCATATACTCATTTCCAAAGGCTCCATGTCATGATACAAAGAGAAGAATACAGATAGTAATGAAAATTGAAGGAACAGGTAATACATCGGTGGAGAACATTGAATACAGTTAGCAGGGTGATAGTGTCATTTCAGCAGATGAACTTCAGTCTTATACAAATAGTTGCTAGGCAGTTGTTAACATGTCCATTAGCAGAATGAGATGTAGTCCTATACAATCAGTAGCTAGGCAGTTGCTAACATACAAGCACAGTAACTTCTTTTTTTTTAAATTCAAATGTATTCATTCCAAGCAGGTACATCATTTTTATACATTCCATTAATAGTCTTACATGTTTCCATAAATCATTTCATTTTTAGAGGTTTCCAAACCACTACTCTCTGTCATTTTAACATTTCATTAAAATCCTCAGTATTATTCAAATATAGTGTGGTCTCCTTCAATTTTATTTTATTTTCTGTTCTATTGTTCTTTCTCCACTCCCTCTTCACCCCACACAATCTCCCCATCAGTCCAGTCGTATCCCTTGAGAACTTTTAAGTTCCCTCCCTTGTCTGTTTTTATTTTTCTCCCCCTTCCCTATTCATTTTCTAGGAACTCCCAGGCAGTATACTTTTAGTGGAACACCAAACCTTCCGCCTCGTCCATCTGTTCAGATAAGCAGGGGTTCAATTATTGATTTTACAAGTGAGTTCCTCTAATTCAGAGATCATGTTTATAATTCTTATCCACTCCTGCATACTTGGGGGGACAGGATCCAGCCATCTTTTCGTAATAGCTTTATGTGCTGCTGTTATTAAAACAGACAAGAGATAGATCGAACCTCCATCCCTCATCTCCTCAGGAGGATACCCCAGCATCAGCATGTGACACTCTAAAGGGGTCTGTATCAAGAATATTTCCTTAAGTGCCTCTGAAATTGTGTCCCAGAAAGTCCTCAAGACATTGCAGGACCAAAAAACATGTAAATGGGTGGCTTCAAGTGAGCCACAACCCCTCCAACAATTGGCCAGAGCCCTCATGTCCCTCCTACTTAATACCTGGGGTGTCAGGAAATAGTGGATCTTAATCCTCCAAGAGAATTCCTGCCAATATGGCGACTGTGTCATTTTTTTAGTGAGTAAGAATATTCGGTCCCAATTGATCTCTCTTAAGTCTTGGGGGAGCTCCTCTCTCCATTTTATTTTTACCCTATTGAGTGGATCCCCCTTTCAGAGTTGATAGTGCTTTATAGAGGTAAGAAATCATCCCCTTTTGTGTAGTAGCTATAATACTTTCTTGTATGGCCCCTATAATGTTTTGGTCTCTGTTAGCCTCAGTATCTTTCTTCTTTAATGTGAGAATATAATCTCTAGCTTGTAAGTATCTGAAATGATCAGTATTTCACAGGTCAAATTTGTTTTTAAGGGATTCAAAATCTAGGAAAGTGTCTCCTTGCCAAAACTGTGCTAAGGATCTCAAACCTCTTGCCTCCCACATGAGGAATCCCCTGTCCAGGGTGCCAGGTCTAAAATCCAGGTCCCAAGCTAACCTCTTCAGAGGCCAGATGGAGTTTTTAAGTTTATATTTCTGCCATATTCTATGGACTGATCTGATAGTGTCTCTAACCGAGGTAAGTTGTGGATATGTGAATTTGTTCACAATAGGGGTCAGCAGTCTGGATTCTAGGGGGTATGCTCTCACTCTTTTCTCCTCTATCTTTTCCATAAGTTGCCATCCTGCAGTGGTATTGGGATTGGACCACAACAGAGCATTTTTTAATTGGGCCACCAAGAAGTAGTCTTCAAGGTCTGGAAGGGACTGTCTGCCTTTTTCTTTATGCACTTGAAGGATTTTTAGGTTTATTCTAGGTTTCTTAGAGTTCCAAATGAATTTAGAGATCACTTTGTTCCATGTTTGGAAAATCGATTTATGGATATTCACCGGTATACATTGAAACAAATATAAAAACCTAGGTAATACATTCATTCTTATGGTGTTAATCCTTGAATGCATTGGGAGATTTAGGAGTGACCATCTTTTGAAGTCTTTTTGCAGACCATTCACCAATGGTGTGTAATTAGCAGCATATAGTTGGGAGTATTGCTTTGTAACCTGTATCCCCAAGTGCTTTATTTTAATCACCTTCCAATTTAAAGGAAGAAGATCACATATATCTGCAGTTGGCTTATAAAACAAAGTAAGCACCTCAGTTTTACTCTTGTTAAGAGAATAACCAGATTGTCTGCCAAAGTCCATTAAGATTTTCCAAACCTGTTTTATAGATTACTGGGGTTTTGTGAGACTCAGTAAGACATCATCTGCATAAACTGATATCTTCTGTAATTCTCCCATCTCCACCCCCCTCACCTGATCTGCCTTATGTACAGCTTCTGCCAGTGGCTCAATGTACAGGGCGAACAGGAGTGGGGACAGGGGGCATCCCTGCAGTGTGCATCTACCCAGGTGAAACCTATCTGATATCCCCCCATTCACACATACATAGGCCTGTGGTCTGGAATATAGGGCACGGACTGTGTCTATAAAGGATTTAGGAATTCCCCTGTTTTCCAGAACAGTGAAAAGGAAACCCCATGAGACTTTATCAAAGGCTTTTTCGGCATCTAGACTCATCAGGCAAGTTAGTGTGCCAGATCTCCGAACAGTGTCTATCAGGTTTATTGCTGACCTAACACTATCAGGGGCCTGACGGCCTGATATGAAGCCTGTCTGGTCCATATGTATCAAGTTTAGAAGAAGAGGGTTTAGTCTAGAGGCTATTATGGCTGTGAATATTTTATAGTCTGTATTTAATAATGATATTGGCCTGTGAGATTCATAGAGTGTGGGGTCCTTTCCTTCTTTATGAATGACTGAAATTATTGCATATTGCCAGGAAGGTGGTATTGGTTCAGTTCCGGACCATATCGCAGCAAATACCTTTTGAAGAACAGGGATGATTTCTACTGGAAAAGTTTTATAGAACTTGGCAGCAAAGCCATCCGGTCCCGGGCATTTGGCTGTCTTCAGATTTTTTATTGTTTCATTAATTTCTTGCAAAGTTATGGGTCTGATCAAGTTTTCTGCTTCTGCCTGGGACAAAGAAGGGAGATGAAATGAGTTCAAGTACTCCATTTTCTCCCGGAGGGAGGTTTCCTCACCAGGTGAATATAGCTTAGCATAATACTCTACGAAGGCCTGTGCTATTTGTGAGGCCTGGGATACTTTTTGGTTATTAAGGGGTGAGGTTATTTTAGTAATTGTGGCTCTTGCTATATTCTGCCTAAGCCTATAGGCTAATATTTTAGTTCCTCTGGGCCACCCTCATAATATTTTTGTTTCAGATAGAATAGAGCCCTTTCCACTTCTGCTTTTTGTATCTTTTGTAGCTGATCCTTGTCTTTCTTTAATTTCCTCTCCCTATCTGGGTCCCATCTTTTTTTCTGTTCTCCTTCCGCTTCCCTAACAAGAGAAATTAAGTCTTGTTGTTTCTGGGTTAATAGCCTCTTCTTCTGGGAGGCTATTTGTATCAGCCTACCTCTGGTAATCGCCTTGAGGGAGTCCCAGAGAATTTGAGGTGATGTCCCCGGTTTATTGTTTTCTTCAGTTGCTCTTTTAATGTATTGTTTAATCTCTCTAACCACCTCTTTATCTTGCAGAAGGGAGGTGTTCAGTCTCCAGAGGGTTCTCTTTTTGGGTAGTCCCAGACTTATTTCTAAAAAGAGGGGGTTGTGATCTGACAATACTGAGGTTCCCACCCACATCGATGGGAAAAAAGGGAGATCCCTAGTAAAAGCAAAAAACATATCCAATCTCAAGTAAATGTGAAACCTCGGGGAGTGGCATGTATATTCCTTACTGTTAGGGTACCGTTCCCTCCATATGTCAGCCATGCCTAATTGTTGTAGGAGGGAACCGAGTGCTCTGGCTCTGTGGATCTCCAGTCGGGGTATTTGGGATGTGGTGTCCAGCTCCCTGTTTAAAACTATGTTCCAGTCTCCGCCCATGACCATTATCCCCTTCGCTTTCTCGGCAACCATTTGTAATATGGTCGAATAGACTGAGACCGGTGATCCCGGGGGTATATACACATTCACCAGGGTAATCAGCTGGTCCTGAACTGACCCTATGACAATAATGTATCTTGCTCCCGGATCTTCTATGACTTCTTGCACCTGAAAGGGAAAGGAAGCAGATAGCAGGATAGCTACTCCCCTCCTCTGCCCCCCACCAGACAGGAGTGGAAAAGGTGAGGCAGCCTTCTACTTTTTAATTTCTGAGCCTCCCCTGGTGTGAGATGCGTCTCCTGTAGAAATGCCACCTCACAATTCTGGAGATTTAAGTATCTTTGGAGCCTTTTCCTTTTAACCGGGCTCGTGCACCCATTTATACTGAATGAGACCACCTGTGAGAAACATCTATTCATTTGTACACAGTTCCATTGGAACTACTGGTCTCTGGAGTATTATTGTTTTGAGATAACCAGTTTGAGAAGTACCTTGCATTAATATGAACCTTATAACTTCAACAAAGAACTTTTTCTGTAGTAACTTTGAACAAAACTGTAGTAAACAAAAAAAACAGTGTTCCGGCCTTATCCTAGCCTGAGCCATAAGAAAATTTAATACCATGATGTTCCTGGTCAGGAGAACTCGGGACCAAGTCATCTTATGTCTTTTTATCTGACTTCCTAGGTGTAGTTGTGCCATTAATCTTATTGGCAGAGGAAATGTCTTTTCCAGACTTTCAAGGAAGCTCAGTAGTGCAATGAGAATACCCTTTGACATTGCCAGGCATATGCTGGGAAGTCGATCCTCCTTTAAGCCACCCTTATGCCATTGCACCATCATCAATATTACCTCCCGTCCCCTAGTTTAGTTTTCTACCTCCCCTCCCAACCCCCACCCAGAAGGGTGCGAGGATTAGGGCAGAGGACAGCTAGTAGTCTATCGCTCTCAAAACAAACTGTTTAGAGGTCCCTATGGACCTATTCCAACTGCTCCAACCACAACAGAGCTGTGTAGAACTCATCCCCTGACCTGCATTGCCACGTGCCCACCCTACTCTTCATGTCCCTCCCATATCCCTCTGACTAGTCAGCACTTTACCCCTCCCAATGCTGGATGAGAGCTGGGTAATCAGAGGGGATCTTCCAAGCACTCTCTCATTTCGTAGGGGTATTATTGACCAGTTTTATAATGTAAAAGACCCAGTCCCACTAGTTGTCAGCACTGCTAAGCACTCTCTCCACCTCCCCCCTGTCCCTCCCCATTCCTCCCTCCCTCTCCCCCATGTTCCCTAGTGGAGTCCCTGAGGGCACATTGCAGTCCCCTCTCTAAGTTGCCTTAGCCATCCCAGACTGGCTAATTTCTCTAAATGCAGTGTCCCACTTTCCCTCAACCCCGGCACAGAGTCCCACCAGAGCAGTCGGGCTATTCTCCTAACAAGTTGGCCCCAGACCCTCAAGTTCCCGCACCACTCCTATCTGCCTGCCACCCGAACTCTCCAATGGGCACACCATCTGAACCCCCGAGTCCTCAACCCTTAGATATCCGGTGTAAGTGCATTTGACTCCTCCGAGACTTCCTCCCGACTCCCCTCCCTTCTCTCCATTCCACTCCACAAAAATGACAGCCGCCTCACGTAAAGCGCCTCCAGGGGAACTCGACCAGGTACAAGCCTGAAGTAATGGTTATTTTAGAAATTGCCCCCCCCCTTCGTCATCCCCCATCATTCCCCTCTCTTCATGGGGTCACCATGTTTCTGATAATCTGACCTAAACAGGGCAGGGGCAGTTGTGAATTTCAGCCCAAGATCGCCCCCTTAATTTACAGATCCTATCGGTCTCTGTCCCTTCTGATAAATTCAGCATAATCAAACGTAACATCTGAGCATAAAATCTAGATTATAGTGTATCTGTCCAACAGATCTCAGTTCATCTTTATTATGAGTTAACTATTTCCCTTATGGTGTATTACATTTCGAGTATTATCCCAGGATCTGGACAGCCATTTTTATTATTATATTCCCCCCCTTCAGCACTTCGTAAGCCCAAGTTTCCCTTCCCTTTCCCTCTCCTTCACCAACTCTAAATGTCCTCACAGTTAATTTGTGTGGTGTTAGCAGTCTTTTCGTTGACAGTCCCCCCCCCCCAGTGTTGGAAGTACTTACAATACCTCAGTCATTTATCAAGCAGCATTGAACAAACCCACAGGGACCGGTGAGTGTCCAGGAAGTTCAAAAGTGCTGGGCTGCCTGAGTGACTCGCAGGTACAGTGGGGCAGCTCCTCATCTTTCTAGCTGATCATTGATCATCTGGGGTTCCGTTGCTCTTCTGTTGGCATCTCTTCGGCTGGTGAGGTCTCTTCTTCCGCATCCAGGCAATCTGATGTTTGAAGATGTCTCGCTTTTTTGTCCACCAAAGTCGGGTCCCCATATTTCTTCATCATCACTGCAATGTCCGATCAGAGAGTTGTCTGGGAGTTTCTCAGTGTGGTGCCTTTACTAGTTGTTCCTCTCTGCTCAACTGCCCAGGCAGATGATAAAAGATCCTTCTCTATTTTCTCCTTTATCATCGGTGGCGTGGAGATCCCGAGCTCTTTCAGGTAGGGAGTTGCTGCCAAAAGGTCTTTAAAGATTTTACTACCTTGCTGGGACATTATTTTAAGTCTGGCCAGAAAGAGCACCTGTGCTTAAGGCCCTTGGCTCTCAGTTGTTTTATTACAGGCCACATGGTCTTCCTCTCTTCTTGCACATCAGCAGTGTGGTCGTTGTCTAGTGCAATTTTATGGCCCCTGTACGTTAAGGTATTTTTCAGCCAGGCCCTTTTTAAGATATCTTCTTTTCAACTGTATGACGTTAGTTTGACAACAAATGACCTGGGTCTCGCATTGAGGTCTTTAGGCCACTGGACCAGTGAGCGGTGTGCTCGGTCAGTTTCTAAATCCAGCCCTTCTGGTAGATTGAGAGACTCTCGAAGGAGAGTTTGAATAAAAGCTATGTTGTCAGTTTCCCCTTCTTGCAATCCCGCTGGGATTCCATAAATGCGGACATTCTGCCATCTGCTACAGCCCTCGAGGTCGTCCAGTCTCTTAGTTAGCTCCCGATCTCTGGCCAGTAGGTACAGAATAAGGCGATCCTGTTTGTCAGTCTGCTCCATCGTTTGTGTGAGGCCCAGTTCTATTTGCTCCATTTTGTGTTCTATCTGGTTAAAGTCAGAACGGAGGTCAGTAAGAGTCTAATCTATTTTTGCAGCCGTTCTCGCTGTTTGATTGATGGTTTCAAGGATGTCCTCCAGTGGTTGCTCACATTGTGGCGAGGCCTGTTGGTCGTCTGGCTGCGGGGCTCTGGAGTCTAGAAAAATATCGATATCAGCTTGCATCATTTCCCGTAATTTTTGCATCGGGGTAGTCAGGGGCTTCTCTGGTTTGTTTCGTTTCTGCTTGGCTGTTGATGCCATTTCTAAAGTGAGCGATTAACTGGGATGTTTGTTCTTGGGGTCGAGGAGCTCCTCGATCAAGGCGCCATGTCGTTCGGTGACGTCACCGGAAGTCAGCAAGCACAGTAACTTCTTATGAGGTACAAAGTGTGCTGTCTCAGGAGAGACATTGTGAAGGCTGGCTAGGCTCTGGCCCCTGAAGACAGACACCTAGAGGCCTAGGGTGGTTTTGGAAGAGGACATTCATAGTTGCGGGTGTACAGAATGTGATTCTTGAGTGTGACTTGAAAGGCCCTATTTTGGTGAGAGAGGCGATGGCAAGGGAGGGGACAACATTGTATCAGGAAGGTGCTCTGAAGGGGAAGGATCTTTGTGCTAGTGCAATCCTGACCCTAGGGATCTGCAATATAGTCTTGGAGGCACTGCGAGTGGCAACAGTAGAGGCGGCAGGGAGAAGGGACATGGAGACTCCAGGGGTGGGGACATACCCAGTTGCTTTTTCTGGCAAGGAGGCAGGACTGATATTGAAGTCTCTCCTCGAGTGTGAGTACATTGGTTAAGAAATACAAGGTGCAGGTACGTGTCTGTTTATCAGCTCTTGACAGGAGTTGATATGCCTCGTTAATGGAAATTTGGATTTTGTTTTGAGCGATGGCATCGGCTACTACATATACTGTGAGTCCGTAGTCCACTAGTGACAGTACAGAGGAGGTGACTGCCAGGAGGAGGGCTTTGGGTGGCAGGCAGTCCTTATGTCTGTATAACAGGCCAATGTCTGCACTGGTGGGTGAGATGAGCATATTAATGTGAGAGTGAAATGAAAAGGTGGATTCAAAAGTGATGCCCAGGTATTTGTAGGTGAGGACTTGGTCCAGTGAATGGAGCAAGCTGGAGAGGATCTGGGGGGTCTTTGGCTTTGCTTTAGCGATGGGCAAAAAGCATGGATTTTTTTTTATATATTTATGATAAGTTGGCGATCCATGAACCAGTTCTCAGTTTGACTGAAGGAGTGCTAGTGGGAGGACTGGAGTGCAGAGGGGTCAGGGTGGGAGGTGAAGAGGACTGCATCGTCTGCATAAAGAAGAACCCTGCCTGAACAGAAACTGGTCAGGGTGTTTAGATAAAGACTAAAGAGCAACGGGCCCAGGATGGAGTCCTGGAGGACACCAGAGTGTATGGGCTGGGTACTGGAGAGGGTGGTGTGAATTTTTACAATTGGGACCTTGAGGAAAGGTAGCTAGAGAACCAGAAGAGAGCTTCATGAGAGAAGCCGAGTTGGTGGAGTGTGTTCAGGAAGAGGGGGTGTGACACCATATCAAAGGCCTTGGAGAGGCTGATAAAAATGGCACCAGCGAGGTGACTCTTGTCTAGGACAGAGTGGAAGAAGTTAGAGAATTCTGTGAGAGTGGTGATCATGCAATGGTCAGATTGGAAGCCATGCTGCTCCCTGCATAGCAGGCCATGGCTGTCAAGGTACTCTGTGAGCTGATCGGCCAGTATTTTTTCGAGAGCTTTGGAGAGCGGAGGGAGGATGGAGATTAGTCAATGATTGTTGGGGAGGAGCTATCCCCACCTTTCAGTATGGGGGTAGTGACTGTAATTTTCCAGGCAGTTGAAAACTGCTGTCCAAGACACAGAGAGTGGTTGAGCAAGTCTGTGAGAGGGGCAAGGAAGTTGTCAAGGACCAGTCGAAGGAGTGTTGTATTAAGAGGGTTTTTGCAAGTGCTAGTGCCACTGAGTGCTTTGGTTAAGTAAGGTTTGGCTTCTTGCGGACTAATGACCCATAAGTGGAATGGCGGGCAGTGGAGATTAGGCACCGAAGAGGGTGGAGCTGGGTCGAAAAAGTTGCTGGGGAGGACTGCACTTAGATCAGAAAAGGCAGTGTTGAGGCAGTCAGCAATGCTTTTTTGGTCTATGGAGGTGGTGCCATTGATGTTGAGTTGGGACAGGGTGGAGAGCAGGATTTCCCATTAAGTTCTTTTATATTGTCCCAGAACTTGTGGGTGCTCCCCCAGGAGGCAGCCAGAGGGGATCTGTAGTATTCTGCCTTGGCTTTGAGTATGGTCCAGGTGCATCTGTTACACTCGGTATTATAGGCTTGTCTATCTGTCTGTTTGCTGGAGGTGGCGGCTTTGTGCCAGAGGTTGTCCCTCAGTTGCAGTTGTTTTTTTATTTATTTAAGATTCAGATAATACCTTTGAGCCAGAGGCTCATTTACAAAGGTTCTAAGTCAGGTGACATAATACAGAGCCATTGAGTTACATCAGTGAAAACATTGTACAGAGAGAGGAACAAGGGTGACACGAGACAACAATAAACATCTTGAAGAAGCATAGGAGTGACACAAGGTGCATTACGCTTCTTGGTATGGGTTTTGACAAATGGGATAAATATATCACAGGCCTTGTTGACAGAGGTAGTGAAGTAGTTGAGGGACTCATCTATGTTCTGAGCCAGTTTTACGGGGGACCAATCAGAGTAGGTTAGGTAGTGTTTGAGCTTACTGAGGCAGCCAGGTCATAGACGGCAACAGGAAACAAAGCTGGGCAGTGGTTTGGGTAGCCGACATGACCAGGTGAAGAGTATTGGAGAGTGGTCACTCAGTGAGTTAGGGAGGACCACGACATCCATGATTCTGTGGGGGTGATTGGTTAGTAGGATGTCCAGCAGGGTGTGTGAGCCACTTGAGGGACTAGACCTAGCGGGTTTTATTACCAACTGAGTTAGGTTTAGGGCCACGAAAGTGTCCTTGGCATAGGCTGCTAAGCTGGTGAACCAGTTGACATTGAGATTGTACACCAACATCTGTTCTACTTTGTGGGGGAGGCTGGAGGGTAATTGGAGAGGGATAGGATTGCAGGGGTTTGATTCCATGGTAGGATATAAGCCACAGTGATAATAAGGGGAACCCTGGTGGGATCAGGAGTGAGTTTTAGGGAGAGGGCTTGTGCCCTATGGTCCTGCATAGGGGGTGGAGTGCTTGGCACATCAAGAATTCTTAGATGTAGAAAGCACAGCCACCACCACACTTTCCCACTCTATCCTCCCTGAAGAGGGAGTAGCCAGAGAGAGTGACGAAGGAGTCAGGGGTCATTTTAGAGAGCCAAGTTTCCACCAATGACAGTGCATCCAGTTGGTTTTGCACTAGCCAGCATTGGAGGAATGCAGTCTTCTTTGGGAAGCTGCAGATGTTCATGGAGGTGATTCGTAGTCCCTGGGGGGGGGGTCAGCAGCTGGTTGGAGATAGCAGGGCCTGGGTTGGGATGGATGTTACCAGTCAGCAAGAGTAGTAGGGAGATTATCGTGAGGAGAGCTGAGAAGCATTTATTAATTGCTGGATGATGACAGTAGGTGAACTTTATGGAGAGTGAACAGGGGATGGGCAGGGAGCAAAAGGCTGGGAAGCTGAGGTAGAGCAAAGGGCAGGAGGGTTGAGGGAGAGCAGCATCATGGGAATGGGAGCAGAGGGGTTGGGGAGACTGAGGGTGTTGTTAGGGTGGGGGAGAGGTGGGTGGAGGGAGATCCGAAGGGTACATCTGACAAGCTAAGTGTGGGAGGCGTCAGTGAGCATTTAGGTGGAATAAGTAGTAGTAGTGTGAGAAGCAGGGCTGGACTGGCTGTGCATAAAAAAAGTGGTCATGGTTGTCTGTGGGCATTGGGGTCACAGCAGGTACAAGGCTGCAGGGGTGCCTGCCAGAAGTGAGGCAGCCACCTGCTGTTTAGAGTGCAGTGTGGTGTCTTCCGAGAGTAGAAAGTGAGTAGACACAGGGATGCCTTTAGAATGGGGAGAAATTAGGTTGGTTTCGAGTTCAGTGTGGTGTCTTCTAACTTAAAAGAGTTAAGATTAACAACAACAAATGTTAGGTCCTATAACTGCATTCTATATCTTTAAGGGGAGTTGCAATATTAGTGAGAGGGGAGGATGAAGATTGCCTAGGGGCGATGCCGAGGGGGGAGGGAGAGTATTTAATAAAGGATGGAGGTGGGCAAAAAATTCAAGCAGGAAGCAGAGAAAGTGAAACAAAAATGGGAGTATTTGCAGGGCGTAGCTTACAACTGTGACACAGATGAAACCTGCTCTACACAGAGAAGTGCAATACCTCAAAACCTAAAAAACCTGCACTCTAAAGGATCCTGCACTTCAAACAATCCTTGAAGTGCAAAATTGCAGTAAACAGGCTTAGATTCACATTTCAGTTAGCATTCACAGGACAATTTGGAGAAACTTAATCAGTACTAGAATCAGTAAATAAAATTAGCTGAAAGTCCAAAAGGAGTAGCAAAGAATTTAAAAAGTGAAGCAGCCAATCAGCAGGCAGAGCCAATGGTTCCAGCCAGTTGGCGTGGAGACGCCAGAAGTTTCAGCAGCGTGCCTTCAGTCTGGTGATCGGTGAGCAGTACAGCAAGTAAGGCAGCCAGCAGACAGAGGGGACCCACCGAGCTGCTTGCAGCAGCAGAGGCACCTATGTCAAGGGTGAAGCTAAGTGCTTACCCTCTCTTTCCTATTGCTAGAGTTCCTTTATGTCTGTCTCATGCATTTTTGAATTCCCCTACCATTTTTGCCCCTATGACCTCTGCTGGGATGCTGTTTCATGGATCCACCACCTTTTCCATGAAAAAATACTTTCTCACATTACCCCTAAGTCTACTCCTCTCTATCCTCATATCATGGCCTCTTATTCTTGAACATTTTTTTTTAAAGACACTACCCTCTTGTACCTTATTTACACCCTTGAGATATTTGAAAGTCTCTATCATATACCCCCTCTCTCTTCTCCAGGAAATACATCTTGAGATCCTCCAGTCACCCCTCTTATGACTTTTGGTGCCGCCCCTGCACCATTTTTGTCACCTTTCTCTGAACCACTTCTACTCTGTCTATGTCCCTTTAGAGATGCAGCCTCCAGAACTGAATACAGTACTCTAGATGAGGTCTCACAAATGGTCTATACAGTGGCATTACCACTTCCTTCCTTCTGCTGGAGATACCTCTCCCTATGCACCCCAGCATTCCACTGGCTCTCCTCACAGCTTTCTCACATTGTTTGGTAACCTTTAGATCATCAAATATGATTACTCCCAGGTTCCGTTCCTGTTTGGTGACCATCAGCACCTCCCTCGCCCCATCATGTACTCCTCCCCTGCATTTCCGTGCCCCAAGTGCATGATCTTGTACTTCTTTGCATTGAATCTAAGCTGCTACACCCTTGACCACTCCTCAAGGTTGCTTATGTCCCTCCTCATTTTCTCTACCTCTTCTGGAATATCAACCCTGTTGCAGATCTTCGTGTTGTCTGCAAAGAGACACACCTCTTCCAGCCCCTCTGCAATGTCACTTATGAAGACATTAAAGAGAACTGGTCCAAGCACTGATCCCTGCGGTACCCTGCTTGTCACACCGACTCTTTGGATTGAACTCTGTTTACCACCACCCTCTGTGCCCTATAGGTCAGCCAATTTTTGACCTCCTTGAGACCCACTCCAAGGCTGTCCAGCTTGTTTACAAGCCTCCTATGTAAGATAGTGTCGAAGGTCTTGCTGAAATCCAGGTAGACCACATCCACTGCCCCTTCCTGATCCACCTGTCATCCAGTCAAAGAAATATATCAGATTTGTTTGACAAGATCTTTTCTCTGTGACTCCATGCTGCCTCAGCTCCTGTGCTCTGTTGGATTTGAGATTTATCACAAACCTTTCTTTATGTAGCGATTCCATTAGTTTCCCCACTACTGAGGTCAGGCTGACTGGCCTGTAATTGCCAGCCTCCTCCCTGCTCCCAGTTCTGTGGAGAGGGACTACATTTGCCCTCCTCCAGTATTTTGGTACCATACCTGCTTCCAACGAACTGTTGGACAGGGCTGTCAGTGGTGCTACCAGCACCTCTCTGAGTTCTCTTAATACTCTGGGATATATCCCATCTAGCCCCATTGCCTTGTCCACTTTCAGATTAGTGTGTTCCTTTAAGACTCTCTTCTCCTTAAATGGACTGGTGTCCACCTCCCTCCCAGTGGTGATTCTGTTGCATAACTTTGGTCCCTCCCCTTCCCCTTCTTCTGTGAATACTGAACAAAAATATTTGTTCAGAATTTCTGCTTTTTTTTGTCCCCCTCTGCACACTTCCCTCCTTCTCTGTTTAGTCTCACAATCCCACCCTTGGTCTTTTTTCTTTCAATAATGTACCAGAAAAAAATCTTGTCCTCTTTTGTTATTGCCTGGGCTATTTTTCCTTCTGTTTGTGCCTTTGCACTCCTGACTGCTTTCCCTGCCTCCCTCTGTTTTTCCAGATACTGCTCCTAGTCTTCTTCCCTCTGTGTTTCCTTGTATCTCATGAATGCCACCCTTTTTGTCCTTACCTTCTTGGCCACTTACTTTGAGAACCATAGTGTTTTTTGTTTCTCTTTGTTTTGCTTACTTGCCTAATGCAATGGCTTGCTGCCTCCTCTAAGGCTCTGTTAAGATTATCCAGTTGTTCCTCCACTCTTCTCTTTTCTCCTTCTCTGACAGTGATTTCCTAAGGCATTCCCCTATCTTTGTAAAGTCGGCCTGCCTGAAATCCAGGACCCTTGCTTTCAAGTGGTTTGACTCTTCTGCTGTTCTCACATTGAACCACACTGTACTGTGATCACTTGGTCCCAGATGGCTCCCCACTTTTATGTCTGTAATTCTGTCTCCATTCGTGAGTACTAGGTCCAAAGTCACTCCCTTTTGGGTGGCTCCATCACTAGCTGTCTTAGGAATGCCCCCTGCAGGGCTTCCAGGATGTCTCTGCTCCTAGCTGAGGCTGCAGCCTGGTTGCTCCAATCCACATCCAGCAGATTGAAGTCTCCTACCAGCAGCATCTCCCCTTTAGCTGTCATTCTGTGAATGGCTTCTACAAGCACCCTGTCCAGCTGTTCCCCTTGTGCAGGAGGTCTGTAAATCACACCAGTGTGAATGGCAGTGCCATTTCCCATCTCCAGGGTGATCCACAGTGCCTCCGCCTCTCCCTGCATTCCCTGTATCTCAGTTGCCTTAATTCCTTACCTGATGTACAGTAGATAGTCACTCTTCCTCCCTTTTTATCCACCCTGTCCCTCCAAAATAGAGTGTAACCTGGTATTGTCATATCCCGGTCATGGTTCCCCGTGAACCATGTCTCAGTAACAGTGACAATGTCCAGGTCCACCTCAGCTATCAGGGCCACTAGGTCTGGAATTTTGCTTCCCAGGCTACAGTTATTTGTGCACATGGCTTCCAATTTTTACTGTCTATTCTCCTAATAACTCCCCATCTATCCCCATGTCTTTCCTCCATACCCCTCTTGTCCTTACTCTCATTCTGCCTTTTCTCTACATTTTAACCTATTTGGTTTTAGTTATCTTAGGTGATTTCTTAACTGTACAGTTCTCTCTGCCATCTATATCATTTGGTGGGGGGTGGAGCTGTTTCCTTCCCCCAGCTTATTTCCGCCAGCCCCTTGGCCATTTTAAATGTTTGCTGATTAAACATTTCTACCTCTCATTGAGGATCCTCATTCCCCCAGATAGATGCAGGCTATCACCCCTGTACAGACCTGCATCCCCCCAGTACCCAATGAAGCCAAATCCCTCTGCTTTGCACCAGTCTTTCAGTCATGCGTTGAATCTCTTGGTGCAGAGTACCCTGTTCTCCCCCTTGCTGTTGATGGGTAACACCTCTGAAAAGGTTACTGAGTATGCCACCTGTCTAAGACCCCTCCCCAACTCCCTGAACTGCTCCTGAACTACCCTAGCCTCACCACTTGCCAGGTCATTCATACCCAGGTGGACAATGATGTCTAGCTGACCCTCCCATCCTGCTACCCCAGCAATCCATAGGATGTGCTGTCCATCCCTCCAAGCTGTGGCACCAGGTAGGCACTTGACCTCCATTACTTCCTCCTGTTCCACCACCAAGTCTACCCCCCTGATGATAGAGTCCCCCACCAGAAGTTTCTTCCTCCTCCTCCTCCAGTGTTCTCTGCCTCCATCTCTTGGGTCTTCACCATGGGGGACCTCCACATCCACCTTGATTACTACTGTGGGTGCTTTTTGGGAGCAGTTCTGCACAGCCAGAGCAGCATAGGAGATAATGAGTGGTACCATAGGAGGGATTTGTCTCTTCACCACTGCCCTCACCTTTCCTGAGCCCACCGTCATCCAGCTGCTCCTCTTCCTTGGCAACTGTTGAGGCAGTGGGGGCAGAATTGGTGGCCCCTAGGTGGGGGAATAGGTCCCCTGAATCCTGGCCGACTGGACCAGGAGATGAGCAACCTCCATCCTCAGCCTAGAGAGCTGCCTGCAGATGGGACACAGTGTAGCCTCCAGAAAATCTTCCTGAAGACTGCCACCACACAACCACAGCACGGCACTACCCCCATCATGTCTATAAGTATCCTTTCTTCTTTAGGATATTCTCTTTCTCTCTCTCTCGCTCTCTCTCTCTCTCTCTTCCTCTTTCTCTCCTCCCTTTTCTTTTTTTTTTTTTGTAATTCAAATTTTTTATTAACAGTTTTACAATAACACAGGGGACAGAAATTATAACAATTACACAACATAACACCAGTGCAAAACATATTCTGTCCCCTCCCCCACCACCCCAACCCCCTGTACAGCAGTAAGATTAAAAAACAATCCGGTCACTTGACTAAGACTAGCTATTATTATCAACACCAATAGTAATTAGAGTGTGTAAGGGATCCCAAACTCGCATATATTTCCGCTGCCTGTTATAAAGGCCCGCAATAGCTTTCTCAGTTCTGAGATTAGCAAGGATTTCATGGACCCACTCTTGATAAGACAGACTTATGTCATCCTTCCAATGTTTGAGTATGACTTTTTTAACAGATAATGCTATCATGGACATATGAAATCTCTGAGTGATAAATTCTATAGGGGACAAGTCCCCTAAGAGGCAAATTTCTGGGATAAAATAGTCCTGCAGATCCAGCAAAGGGTCCAATTTGGACTTGATTGAATTCCATAATGGGATTATCTTAGGGCATTGCCAAAATATATGGAGAAGTGTCCCTTTATCTAGGGAACATCTGGTACACAAGTCAGAGTCGAGAAGGCCCCAACTAGCCAATTTAGGGGGAGTGGAATACAAATTGTGTAAAATATGGTATTGCATAAGTCATAGTCTGTCTTGCGACACATACTTGTGACAATACCACCATAGTACAGGCCAGTCCAAGGTATGATGGGGAAAAAGGGAGGACCAATATTTGGTGGGGCCATAGGAGCCTCCATACCACCAATAAAAAAGGGCTTGATATAATTTCGAGATTACCTTAGGAGGACCCAACAAGGAAGTGATCTCTCCTCCTTTTTCTACTTACTGTCAATAGAGAAACACCCTTTGTACCCTTGTTTAGTTTCTTTGTGTTATGGTGAATCCTCCCTTCCTGCCTTCACAGGAAGTATCTGTCTGCTGTCAATTACTCCCTAGAGCCTATAAAAGTAGAGCTAGCCCCGGGTGAGTGGGTGGAGGGGTGGAAGGGAAGGCAGTATTGTGTGTGTGTGTGTGTGTGTGTGTGTGTGTGTGTGCATTACATCCCTTTGCTGCCGATAGCAAAACATCCTTTAGTAATTCATTTTTAGAAGGCACTAAGCCTTTCTCAGCTCCAGCCTCCACCAATTAAACATCTGATTCATAGGGCTTCCTGAATCTACTCACCTCAAGATTAAGTTCCTGACCTAGTTCCCCCCTCACCAATTGTTATAATTTAAAACCCAAGTTTCAAGGTAACCCAGTCATTGTTTACTAAGTTTCAAAGTGCCCCAACCACTGCTTACAGATCTTTTCTCCCCACTTACCCTGTGGCATAGGGTCATAATGTTGCAAGACATTATGCCACATGGCTAAATTGCACTGCCAATACAGCGTGATTTATGCCATGCGACATAAATCTTTTTTCTGTGGGGGCTGCTCCCCCACACTCCCAATTGTGGGGGGCTGTGCCCCCGGACCCCCCACTAAAGATTCTTAACTCCAGGAGGGTCCAACTCGGGGAGCGCACAAAGTCTTTAAAAAAAATTTCTGAGACCGGGAATGAAACCCAGTCCCAGACGCAGTGCTGGGTACCTGCTGCTGTGGCTCTGTCCAGTGAGACATGGCAGCTGCTCAGCGGAACCCACTCCAAGCAGAGGTCTTATCCTCTGCCTGGGAGTGTGTGAATGGTGCAATACCGTGTATTACTCTATATGCAGTATTGTACAATTCTCTGTCCTAGACAGCACTATTTTGGGTTAGCTATAATGTCGTACACTATTAAGCATATGACATTATGACCCAGTATGCTTACAATCCTATTTTCAGAAGGAAGAGAAGAATAAATAAATATTAATATACCTTTAAGGTAAAGCTAGGCTCTCACTCCATTTTTTCATCATCTCTGGTCTTCCTACTTCACAAAAGTGGTAGTAGGAAGGAGGCTGGCAATTGCAGACCAGTCAGCTTGACCTCAATGATGGGGAAATTAATGGAATCACTACTGAAGGAAAGGTTTGTGGAATATCTTGAATCCAGCAGCTTACAGGATCCAAGACAGCATGAATTCACTGGGAAAGTCATGTCAAACAAATCTGATCGATTTCTTTGACTGGGTGACCAGGGAATTAGATCAGGGTGGTTCAGTGGATGTGGTCTACCTAGATTTCAGTAAGGCTTTCAACACCATTCCACTTGTTAACAAGCTGGACAGCTTGGGAGGGTCCAAAGGTGGTAAAATGGGTAAGAAATTGTTTGGCGGATAGGCAACAGAGGGTGGTGGTAAATGGAGTTAATTCTGAGGAAGGGAGGGTGACCAGCAGGGTGCCATAAAGATCAGTACTGGGACCAGTCTTCTCTGCAGAGGGGCTAGAAGGGGAGGCATGCCTTTTTGCAGATGACACAAAGATCTGCAATAGGGTAGACACGCCGCAGAGGGTCATAAAAAATGAATAAGGATCTAAGAAAGCTTGAGGAGTGGTCAGGAGTGTGGCAATTAAACTTCAATGAGAAGAAGTGCAAAATCATGCACTTGGGGCACAGAAACCCAGGGGTGGAGTACAAGATGGAGGAAGTGGTACTGACAACTACCAAACATACGAACATACGAAATTTGCCAGGAGAAAAAGGCCTTGTGGTCTATCAAGTCTGCCCAAATGTGCATCTAGCATCCTTTATTCTGTTGCTGCCCCTCCCTCAACCCTCACCCTTGTCCTGCCCCAGACCCTTTTGAAGCAGCCAACTGTTCTATTGTATACCACTTCTGCTGGTAACACATTACACCCAGTTGCCACACTTTCCTGAACCTTCCTCCTTCCAATCTCATATCATGGCCCCGGATGTCCCTCCATTTCCTCACTTTGAACAGCCCCTCTGTACCTGTCTTGTTTGTTTTCATGTACTTGAAAGTTTCAATCATATCCCCCCTGCCCCTCCTCTGCTCTAGAGAGTACATGTTTAACTCCCTCAGCCTCCTCTCATATGGTAAGTCCCCCAATCCCTGGATCATCTTTGTCATCCTGTGTTGCACCCCCTCCAGTAACTTAATGTCCCTCTTCAGATACGGGCACCAGTACTGCATGCAGTACTCCAGGTGTGGCCTAACTAATGATCTATACAGTGGCAGAATCACCTCCCCCTCCTCAAGGATATACCCCTTGCAATGCAACCCAACATTTTGTTGGCTTTTGCAGCCACCTTCCTACATTGTGCTGAATTGTTCATTGACCCCATAATAAGCACCCCCAGATCCTTCTGCTTCTCTGTCTCGGCTAGCTGCACTCCCCCCATCTGGGAAACAGGAAAGAGATCTGGGGCCTTGGGTAATCATATCTGATGACCTAAAGGTGTTCAAACAGTGTGACAAGGCAGTGAGGAGTGGCAGTGGGATGCTAGGGTGCATAGGGAAAAGTATCACCAGCAGAAAGAAGGAGGTAGCGATGCTGTAGTATAGATAATTGGTGATGCCTTATCTGGAGTACTGTGTCCAGTTCTGGAGACCACATCTCCAGAAAAGACATAGACAGAGTAGAGGTTGTCCACAGGAGGGCAACTAAATTTGGTGCAAGGTCTGCACCAGAAACCCTATAAGGAGAGACTAAAGGACTTAAATATGTATACCCTGGAGGACAGGAGGGAAAGGGGGTATATGATAGAGACTTTCAAATACCTCACTGGTATAAATAAGGTGCAAAGAAGGAAGCATTATTCAAGAAAAAAATGATCAAGAACAAGGGGTCATGCTATGAAACTGGAGGGGGGTAGACTCAGGAGAAACATAAGGAAATACTTCTTCACAGAAAGAGTGGTGCATGCCTGGAACAGCCTCCCAGAGGAGGTGATGGAGGCAAAAACTGTAACGGGATTCAAGAATGCATGGGATAGGCATAAGGGAATCTTAGTGGTTTCGGGAAGGAAGTAAGGGTTAAGCTGGAGATCAAGTACGGTCTGTGGTATTATAGTGGGTAGGGAAAATGTGAAGACTAGGTTGGCCAAGCGGTCCTGATCTACCATCAAATTCTATGTTTCTATGACTGAGAAGCAACAGGTAGGAGGGTGATAGTGGCCAGATGGTGCTGAAGATAAAAGCTGATATAGGTCTGGCCAGAGTTCTAGAGGAAAAACAGAAAGTTAAAAAAATTATATATATATATATATATATATATATATAAAACAATGCTGTTTTGCTATGAATTCTAATTATTCCCATAACACAATTTTGCCCTATTTCCGAGCGCCTTTAACATGATTTACCCAAGCAAAAAAGTAACTCAAATATCAAAAGCAAAAACTATTTAATCTAAGACAACAATAGGGATGTTCTCCACCTGGAATGGATGCAAAATGTTCTCTCTTCTGGAAAACAGATGGCAAGAATGTAAAGCAGTACAGCAGGCAGTGAAGCCTGCAAAAAGAATATATAGGCCCAGATATTCAAAAGGGTTGCACATGGCACAACATGCGTAACCCACTGAAGTGCCCCGGCGTGATATTCAAAATGGAAAAGTGCGTGGCACAAATCCCAATGCGCTGGAGCGCATTAGTAATGTATGCAGGCACAGGTGGAGGGGAGTGCCCATGCATAACCTGCACAGCCCGATATTCAGCCCAGGATGTGCAGAGCCATGCATGCACAACCCCTACCTGTGCCAGCACAAAGTTAAGCCAAAAAAGAACAACTGATGGCCACCACAGGTGAGCTGCCGCGTGCAGAGGCGCAACACGGCAGCTGCCCCATGGGTAGCCTGAGTTCCATCTGCACCTGGCGGCATCCCCCCATGCCCGATTGCAGGCATTTGTATAAACAAAAAAGATTAATGTCCTATATCCCTGGTGGTCCAGTGGACCGCTATCTGCCCGATCATGGACATTTGTAAAAACAGAAGACTTCCAATATTCCTGGTGGTCCAGTGGACCACTTTCTGCCCGATCACGGGCATTTGTAAAAGCAGACTTCCAATATCCCTGGTGGTCCAGTGGACCGCTTTCTGCCCAGTTGTGGGCATTTGTAAAAAGCAGACTTCCAATATCCCTGGTGGTCCAGTGGACCACTCTCTGTCCAATCACAGGTATCTGTAAGAAAAAAAGTCCTATATCCCTGGTGGTCCAGTGGACTGCTCTCTGCCCGATCGCAGGCATCTGTAAAAAAAAGTCCTATATCCCTGGTGATCTAGGGCACCCCCTTCCCCACTCGCCCATTGAGCCCCACTGCCCCACTTCCCCTGGTCAGCTGGTGTGTGGCAGCACCCCACCTGCCTGCTGCCCCGCCGCCCGCCAATTGACACCTCGGTAGGGCTGCACGCCCATTGGTTCAGAGCGTGAGCCAATGGGACTACAGCCTTACCATACTACACATTCCAGATATGTGAATGATTCATTCACATATCTGGAATTAATACTGTGAACTACACACCCATTGGCTCGCGCTGTGAACCAATGGGCATGCAGCCTACCAAGGTGTCAACCAGTGGGTGGCCGGGGTGGCTGGGCAAGTGAAAGTGCTTCCGCTCCGCCAGCTGACCGGGGCGGAGTGCTGAGGGTTCAGTGGGCGGGTGGGGAGGGTACCCTAGACCACCGGGGATATAGGACTTTACAGATGCACGCGATTGGGCAGAGAGCGGTCCACTGGACCACCAGGGATATTAGACGAATTATTCTATTGTATACAAATGCCCACGATCGGGTAGATAGAGGTCCACTGGACCACCAGAGATATTGGAAGGGGATCTTTTTTTAAACAAATGCCTGCAATCGTGCTGCAGGGGGCATTGGTCCCCGACGGCTGCTGCCTGGCAGGGCGCCAGGTGCAAGTCATTGGGGAACAGTGCACCTGCATGCAAATGGGGCCATAATGACATGCAAATGGCCCCATGTGCACCTTGCATACATTGTGCCCCATTTGCATGTCAACTTTTGAATATCATGGTTGCTGTGCATGGCGCAATGGAACTTGCGCTAGTGCATCTCCATGCTCCACTCTGGCCACTTGTGCTGGTGCAGTGCCACTGTGCCATGCACACTGGGGGTGCCAGGGTGCAGTATTCAAAGCTACTGAACCATGGCGCAGCTCCATTGAATATTGCCCAGGCCACACCCCTGCGCAGCCAAGTTCAGCTGCACCCAAGCTTGCGCCACAGCCTGGTGCAGTTTGAATATCTGGGCCATGGTTTATAATAAAGTGGGGAGCAATAGCTACTGTTCCTCTCCTTTAAGTGCTCAACTGTTCAGCCACTCTCACACCACACACAGACACACACACACGCACACACACATGCACATGTGCGCACACACACACACACACACACACCAAAACACAAAATGGCATTTTACTGTAGAACCACAGCACCTAATATGTTACCAGCATTTTCTTTTCAAACTCAAGAGTTTAAATTAACTTATGTACATAGCCTTTTATAAAGACTTTCTCTCTCTTTGTTGTTTCCTAACATTGCTAGCTCAGAATCTGGGTGAATGCCAATGAACATACTCATATTGTGAAAAATAGCCCTGGTAGCTGGCAACGCACATGCCCAGGGTTGAGGCAGCAAGCTCTCTCTTATCCAAGGTGTCTATCTTGTGAGATTCTTTGTTTATAGGACAGACTGTAGATTTCTGAGGGAGGACAGCCTTATCAGTCTATGCCAGGACCACAGTGGCATCAGCAAAGGCTCTTCAACCCAGTTCTAAAATCTTGGTATCCAAAAACCATGATTTATTCTTACTTTGTTTATTAATTTTCTATCTCTCTGCAGAACAGTATGGGTATTTGGCATCCCAGCTACCCTGCATCATATGGTGCTCTTCCTGTGCACATATTGGTGCAGAACAGGATGTTCAGGTGGTGGACAATTTCTCAACCTCGTACACATGTTCAGCAGTAACACATCCTTTTCCCCAATGGATTGTTTCTATCACATAACCCCATAACAGAAATTATTTCCATGGTGTTCTCAGATTTGTTCTCTTGTTTGTTGGGTCTGAAATTATCATGCAACACAATGTTCTGTTGTGACAGGGGCTACATTTTAAAATGTTAATATTTTCTGGCAGTGACTGTCAATGTCTTCCAGTGGGTTATGAGGAATTACAGCTGAGAATCATGATTTCCATTGAAACCAATAAGATGGTAGCTGCAACTTTGCCTAAACCCTGATGAAAAGACTTGATCACATTACACTTTGTGGTGATGTGGGTGTTTCTGCAAACTCTAGGAGTTTGGTGAAATGACACAATGGAGTATGTCCATAAATCCAAAGTTCTTTAGTTGATGAAATATTCCTCCTTAATAATGTACCTAATTGCAGTCACAAAAAGTGCAACACAAAATTTGCACTGAATTAAAAGTCTTTGTGGTGGTATTTTAGGTGCAAATTTGCAGATGTCACCTGCAAACTACAAAATGCTATAGCTACCAAGATGGTGATTAAATGGCTGCTTTAATGTGAAATTAACTTTTTAATGGCTTTGTGATGGAGTGTATGTCTGTCACACCTTTTCACCTGTAAATTGCTTCACAATCCTGCAACACAGATAATTCAGGTTTTGACAGTTGCTGTTGTGGGATTTGTAACAAACCCCTTTTGTTTTAAAGTTGGCCCTTTAAGGCCTCACTGCACTGGATGTTCAACCTGTTGGCTATCTGTTGGGGGGGGGGTGGAAGGGAGTGTTAACAAGGAATGCCTAAGCAAAATAAAGGGAGATGGATGAACACACAGAAAGAAGTTTGTGTTACAGTAAGATGCAAGTGGAGACAGCAAGAGACTGAAACACAAGAAATTTCTGTTAAGCTGAATACAAGTTGTTTGTTTCTTTTTCCTGTGAATGAAAGTAAAGCAGATTTAATCTAATTTAAACTGCTGTCTAGAGTGTTTTCTTTGACAGTGTTCCCTGAATTAGAATTCTATTTGCTTGAGGTTGGACACAGCTGCACGCTACTGTGTTGGAGAGAAGCGCAGGTAGCAGGATCGTTTGAAAGCTTAAAATATTTTTTTAAAAGGTATGCCACTGAAGGATAACTGATCTTACCAGTTTTTCTTGTGCTGTGTCCCGCACAATGTGCTGTTCCTTGGTGTTCTCTTTTTCCCACAGGAAGAAAGCCGATGGTGGGGCTGGACCACAGAGTAACGGAGAGGCCCTTCGGGAAGGTTTAAAACCATGGTGCAACTGTTAACAGAGGGAAGCCTGAAATGCTAGTGATGGAGTTAGCTGATCTGCTGAAAATTGGTGGACTGGTTGAAGCTATGAGCAGTATTAGAGAAGCACTCACTAAGAAGTAAAAGTTTTTGAATTGTGGAGCTTGTAGAAAGCTACATAAGAGGGAAGTTCATTCTCTGAGTATTTTTTTGAGCCCCTGTGTATTCACTGATTTTGATGCTGTCAGGGTTAAGATTACTTTAATGATCAATTCCATAAGTTATCATTTTATTTACTTAGTATGTTATAAATACAAAGATTTATATGAAACTTTGTATTTCGCATGCCTCAGCATAACATGTCCTCTGATTGGATCCTGGGTTCATGTGTTTGAGGCACTCAAATACCTGACATGGTGTTCTGGAGCTTGAGAAAAGCCATTTCAGTTGGAGAGGGCGAGTTGCCTGAGAAGCAAATGAGAGGAGAGCTGCTGAACGATTTGTACTCACTTTTCATTTGTATTTATCTGCTTGGAGCAAATAGCATGTTCTATCTTTTTCTAAGTGTAGTATTTCAGCCTTAATCATTTAGAGAAACTTTGTCAAGTTTGCCGATACACAGTTGGTGAGTGTAATCACACTAGGACATGGAAAGTAGAGCAGCAATGTCAGTAATGCATCGTATTTTACAAAGTCTGGTGTTGTAAGTTACAAAATTTTCTTTGGTCATATTTATTTTTTAGCTATATACCTGGTTTTATATCTGGTCTGTCAGAGCCTCTTGGAGCCTCTCATTTAGTTTATTGCAAGTTTGCTGTTATTGTCATTATTTTAGGAACATTTACTAGGCCAATATTATTTTAAATAGAAGGGTACACCAGATTCTCATAATTGCTGTTTCTCATTTGATAAAGGTATCTGGGAATTGTTTTTACCTGTCTTCAGCACCAGAGAGGAGAGATCAATTGTGGAACTTTCATGGGCATCGCAGCTTTCTGTGAAAGGACATGGCTATCTGAAGCTGTAAGACTTTAGTTTTAAAGCTGTAAAATGTAGGATTGTTAGCAGCATCTGGGCTTTAAAGAAGATCAATAAGAAAGAGGAATGTAACAGTCTCTTTTCTGTGTAAACAAGAAGGCTTTTTGCTACAATGTACAGCTCATCTTACTGGTTGGTATAGTGCAGTGTTGGACTGGAATAACATCTGATTGCGACTTCAGGTGGCTGCTAATAGCAGAGATCATTATAGTGCAACACGATTGTATACTTATGGTATTTATTGTATTACTAATTGTGTTGCCAGTGTTATTTTAATTTTGAGTCTGTAGTAAATAGTTCAGATCTTAAGTTCTGAGATCTAAGTAATGAGTTTTATTGTACAAAAATCAGACAATACTTAGGAAATGGTACAAACTAAGTGACAAATCTTGAAGGAAGTACAAGCAACCGATATTCAGGGCAATAGTGAGTTAGACCCTTTGTTATATTCTCAGAATGGGATTACTCAGCAAATCATTTCTGAAGGTGGAATGACTGATCCAACTGCTAGCCCAGTAATGGTTAAGTTACAGTCTGAAAAATGGGCCAAAAAAATTCTAAACAGATAAAACAGACAAAAAAGAAAGGTGGAATGGGACTGATAAAAGGGAAAAGGCAAATGAAAATCATTGACCATTTCCAGAAAAACAAAATGGATAAAGATGGTTTAGCTGTCCCATTAGTAAGAAAAGAAGAAATTACATTGGGAATCTCTACTTTAGAAGATCCTGAGCAAATCTTACTTGCCTCTCAATTAAATCTTTTGGGCCTCACCTCTACCTGAAAAATCTTTAAAGATTCTTTTGGCACAGGGATTAACAATGAGCAAAATTTAGTCCCCTCAAAGACTTCCTTAAGTATAGAGAAGAATAGTAATTTAACCCAATCAAGGCAGGACTTTAGTATAGAAGCAACAGCTTTAAAAATGATGGAGCCTGAAGTCAGGGAAAGTCAACTCAATTCTATATTATATCATGATAGCCCATCTTCTAATATGGAATTTTCACCTGATGTTAGCAGATTAAATATGAGATCACCAATACTGCCATGTAACCAGGGGGAAGATAGCAAAGATAGTAAAAACATTGAAAAACCATCTAGAGATATTGAGAAAATAATTTTGAAAATGCATATACCATAAATGGATTAGAAAAACCAGAAATTACACAGTACAGTGATAGTAATATAGGTAGTTCAATAGAGCTTATAGGGATGGATGAAGAAATTAGTATGGTGAATGCTACAGGGCATACTTTGCAAAACTATCCTTTCTGTATAAGTGAGGATCTGAAAAGATCAATGGTTAATCCTCATGCCACACATCTGTTCCTGATGGACCAGATAATAAATTTGAAGGAAGATCTCAAAACTATCAAACAGAATATCATTATAAATAGTGGCAGACTGGAGGACATTTTATATAAAATATCTGTCCTGGTGCCAGAAAGTAAATCTCCCTTATTTCAAATTGAGAAGATCTGTCAAGGTAGCCAGGTTAGTCAGGATGTGATAATAGTGCCTCCTCTTAGACCTTAGACCTGATTTTTCCACATTAATAATTCCTGAAACACCAAAACAGAGATCTGAATATAGGAACAGGAAAATAAATAGAAACAGAAACAGTAGTAAGAGATAAAATCAAATTGAGAATAATTTAAGAAAAGGCTCCCCTTTAATAGATGAGGAAATAAATGGAGAAACTAACACAGCTCTGAATGCCCCAATTAAGAAAGGGTCCTTTGTGACTATTAGCGATGATGCTAGCCAGATTAGGGTAATTGGAGAGGGTGGGGATAGAAGATTATGTGAGATACTGGATATATGTGTTACAATGGATAACAATGTTAAAGTCTTGAAATTTGAATGGGAAAAATGGAATCATGTGGAAATGAAGGGAACTCCAATACAAATTGCCCCTAAGAGGTAGGTGGTCTTGAAACAAGAAAAGAAGGTGGTTGACATTAATAAATGTGCTGTTTTGACCCTATATGATTTGGATTTAAAAATATTTCCCACTATCAAAATGATTAAGAATAAGATTGTGCACCTGTTTAGGGCAGTGCTGGGATTAGAAATTATTGAAAGCGATATTATGAGAACCATAATTTATAAAGATATAGATGGTAGAGATTGTATATTCATATTCTGTGCAGAGCCAAGATTGGCAAATTATCTTTGGCTTAATAATGCCAAGCTGGAACCATTGGGCTTGAAATTTGATTTTATTAATAGAGATTCATTGAATGTCTATGGGAACAGGGTTGAGATGGAAAGGACTTGTTTGAGTATTTTTGGCATTAAAGAAATAAGATACGAAACTGCTGGTAAACTTAAACAAATTATTGTACAATATGCTCCAGCATGTTCTACAAATACCAGAATATTCTTTTGAGGTTGAATTTGTGTATAGGAAAAAAAGTTTAAATGGAAGTGGACAGATTGATATATGTCTAGTGGGCACACAAATATCAGAACACATTCAAAAACTTCCCAGTCTTGGATGAAATAGGTATTTATATTATAAAAAGTGAGGAATTGTATGACAGGGTTCCCGTAGAATTCAAAAGGAATCAATCAGAAATGAAAGATCCTGAAAGGGAATTAATGTTGTATCTTTTTGGCTTAAAAAAATATTGGAATGAAAACAATTATAAACTAAAAAAACATAATTATGGATATCCTGGGTCAATTTGTGGACACTTCTGTGTCAAGGGACTTAATTGAGATCAAAAGATTAACAAAAGACCCTGATTGTGATCAGATTGGGATTGTCCTGAAGTCTAGAGAGATACATGATATGATTCTAAACAATTTGGAAATTTTTGATAAAATGGGACCATATATAATAGATGAAAAGGTTCTTAGGAATATTGATATGATAACTTCAATTCCAAAGGTAAAAGATAAGCAGGAAATCCACAAGGTTAATTTAACATATGATGGGAACCAGCTTAATGGAGTTAAAGCTTGTGATGTGACAGACAGTAATCAAATAGTCTATAACATTGAGACAGAAAATAGATTTGCAAAACTGACTGACTTGAGTGTATGACTGGAAGGCTTTGAAAATCCAAAAGATTTGGTATTGGATGATTTTGTATTTAAAATAATATCATGGAATGTTGCAGGGTTAGTTTATAGAATGGCCGATCTGGACTGGAAACAGTTTATTAGTGATCACCATATTTTATGCTTACAGGAAACATAGTTAATGAATGAGAGGGATAATTGTTTGAATGGTTACACAAATTATCACCTATCAGGGAAGAAATTAGGTAAAGCTGGTAGGGTATCAGGAGGTCTCCTTACTTCCTTTAAAATTATGAATGGATTAAATGCTTCACTTATAACTGAGTGTTCCATAGCTCAAGCTTTCTTAGTTGAAAATAACAAATAAGTCTTTTTTTCTGATAAATGTTTATATCCCACCTATAAACTCAAGATATTTTAGTGCATCTCTCTGGGAGGAACTAGGGAATGTGTTACAGAAAGTTTAAAATGCAAGACATGACTAAGATATATTATTATGTGGTGATTTGAACACCAGAATTGCCAACTATGATGGTTTTGCTGACGACAATATGAAAAACTGGGTTTTTTTGACAGCTGCAGATTATGATTGGATATCTTTGGATAAAAAGTTGAATAATATGGGTAAAAAACATATAGGGATCTTGGCAAATCACAATTTGGCCCCAGTAAATGGAAGACTAAAACCAGATAAACCAGGAACCTTTACACATTATGGGCCAAGAGGCCCAGAAGTTATTGACTATGTTTGCTGGAGTGTTAATATGAATCACTGGTCTTTTTGTAAGATTGTTGAAAGAAGTGATAGTGATCACTTCCCTATAATCGTTGGCTGTGACAAGGGAAATTATGAAATGGTAATAGAAGATTACCTCACGAACACTGAAGTAAGGAACTTCAAAAAAATTAGATGGGAATCAAACATAGAACAATTACTCATCAAATCATTGCAGAATGTAACCTATTAAGATAGAAATGCTACATTACTAGATATGAAAATTTATATAGACAATTTTTTCTCTATTATAAGGGGCTTTCTACTCAAACCTATTTTAGGGAGAAGAGTGGTAAAGGAGAATAATAGTTGGTATGATAAAAATTCCTGATGGCAAAAAAAGAACTCACTAGACTAGCGAGAAAATTGAAAGCCTCTAAGGGTTCAAATAATAATAGGGATTTAAATAAAGCAACAGAGGAATATAAGAAATTACTTAGGAAGAAATGTCATATTTTTAAACTGAATCAATGGCAAAAAATGGTGGATATTACAGATAAAAAAGATCAACAATACTTTTGGCTAATGGTAGCAAAAGGTACTAATAATAGTAAAAATGCTTTGGATATATATATCAATCAATCAATCAATCAAAATCTTTATTTAATCAGGCGAACATCATTGAGCGTAGCTCATTTACAAGATGGACCTGAGTGGTCAAGAAGTGCAAGTATTATTACATAGACAATAATAAAATAAACAGTAGTACAATGACATAAAGTGCTAATATATAACAATATACATATATACAAGGCACATTAAAACCTTTTAACCTGTAAGAAAAGGAGGCAATGGGTATAGCAGGCATAATATATAAATTATAGGTCCTAATTGGCTTTTATGAGAGTATATCCAGTGACTGGAATAAAGAAGTAGAACTAGCATAATGGAACACGGAAAAGGGGGTGGGGGTAGGTAGGGTCGGGGATTAGGCCTTGTGAAAGCAATTGCAGAGTTCTGGGAATAGGGTGGAGAATAATCTTTTGAAGGATGTTAAAGGTAAGAGGCTATTTAGCTTCATGGTTTTTTGGAGTGAGTTCCATGCAACTGCTAGTGAGTAGCTGATAGTGGCCCTCCCAAACTGGGTGCAGGCATTGGGGACCTTTAGAATGCTAAGTTTGCTGATCCTTAAGTTGTATGGCCTAGAAGTAATTTGGGTAAAACAGTCTGTGATATAGGTGGGTAGTTTGTCTGATAAGGCTTTGAATATCCAAATTGCAGCATTCCTATTTCTTCTGTGTTGTAATGATGTCCAGTTAACTGCTTTATAAAGGGAGCAGTGATGGGTGCTGGAGGGAAGGTCAGTAATAAATCTGATGGACCTGTGGTATAGGGTGTCCAGCTTATTTAAAGAGGGGAGAACAATGGCCATAGAGAAAGTCAGCATAGTCCAATGAGGGATAGGAATGATGCCTGGATTAATCTTTTTGGAGTCTCTGTTGAGGTAGTGCTTTATTCTAAAAATAGACCAAGCCTTTGCCTCAGTTTTTAGTAGCTCCTCAATATGGACAGAATAGTCAAGCTTGTTATCAATCCAGACCCAAGGTATTTGAAGTTATCAACGAATTCCAGCTTCTCTCCAAGTAAGGTGGATAGTTGTAGGGTGGTGGATGATGGGGTAGTGGCAGAGCAACTCTTGTGGCAAAGAACATAGCTTTTGTTTTTTTGGCATTTAGAAGTAGCTTTTATCCAGTAGATTGTGTTGCAGGATGGAGAATTCAGATTGTAGCAGTTCACAGGCTTTTGGTAATGAAGGATTGCTGACATATAATACAGTATCATCAGCAAACAGATGAATGTTGGATTGAGTGAGGTTGGCATCAATATTATTAATATAAATGGCAAAGAGGATGGGGCCAAGAATAGAGCCTTCATGTACACCTCTTAGTCAGTGGTTTTAAGGTGGATAGGTAATTTCCATTTTTTACCAGTTGTGACCTATCTGATAGGTAGCACTTGAACCAGTTGAGTGAGGGAGAATACAGTCCTAGTGAGCCAAGGGAGGTGATTAATGATTCATGATCCACTGTGTCAAATGCTTTACTCAAATCCAGGAACACAGCACGGGTACTGTTCTTCTTATCCATGGCAATCTGCCAATCGTTGGTTACTTTGGCTAGGGCCGAAATGGTGCTATGCCTTGATCTAAATCCTGATTGTGCTGAATTTAGGAGGTTATTGTTATCCAGGTAGTCCCTTAATTGTGAGTTTACTAACTTTTCGAGCATCTTGGATAGTACTGATAGGATGGACATGGGCCTGTAATTATTGAGGTCCATGGGATCACCAGATTTAAGTAATGGAACTACTTGAGCTGTTTTCCAAGTGGAGGGAATGGATCCAGTGGTGAGGTAAAGATTGAAGAGGTGAGTGAGGGGGGCAGATAAGATGTGTGATGCAATTTTAAGGAAGTAGGGATCCAGGGAGTCTGTACCTGCACTCTTAGAAGTATCTAAATTGGAGACGAGGTCTTCCACTTCTTTCAAGGATATTGGGTTGAAGGAAAAAGTTGATGTAGCCTTTTGTCCCACAGTGGATTGAAGGTTCAAGGAAGATCTCAGGAGATTTGCAGGTGATGAGTCAAATGCTAGGCCAGCTGTGGTGAAGTGGTCATTGAAGGTATTTAGGATTTCTTGTTTGCCAGTAATTTCTGTATCATTTAGTAGCAGTTTGGAGGTTAAGGCAGGAGTAGAGTTTTGGCCCAGAATTCCTTTTATAGTTCCCCAGAGTCTGGTTGGGTTATTAGGAGGCATCCAATTCAGCTCTATAATAGGCAGCTTTGGCAGTTCTTATTTGTTTTGTACATGAATTTCTTGCTTTTCTGAAATTTAGCCAGTCTCTGGTATCCTTTGTTTTTCTTGCCTTTTTCCACAGTTTGTCCCTGGTTAACAAGGCTGCTTTAAGCTCAGTGGTGAACCAAGGGCAGGAGCTTGCTTTAGATCTGATACTGGTGATATATATATATATATATCACTGACAAATTATGGATTGACCATTATTGTAAATAGTTCTTTGATGAGAACCATTTTGAAGTTGATGTCCCTTGGGAACTACAGTTAGACAGAGTTCATTTTCAAATGATAACTTCAAAGAAAGTCTATATGGCAATAACAACTTTAAAGTGAGGTAACGCTCCAGGTCCCGATCTAGTTCCCGCTAAGGCATTCTTATGCTTACCTGTGTATTGGAGAGATGTTTTGGTTGCATATTTTAATAGATGCATTTATTCAAAAGGTATACCAGCAGAATGGAAGGGTGCAATTATAATATCTATATATATAAAAAAGGTGATAGAAAAGACCCTACAATGTACCTCCCAATTTCATTGTTAGATATTACGGGGAAGATTTTTGTTACAATCATTGATAACCAGTTAAATGAGGAAGTAATTAAACTAGGAGGCCTCTCTGAATTGCAGCAGGCTTTAGAAGGGGGCTATATGACAACAGATAATACTTTTGTATTAATACATCTATATGAAAAATATGTAAAGTTGAGAAAACAAAAGCTTTATATGGCCTTTATAGACTTTAGTCAAGCATCTGACTCTATTTATAGAACTAAATTGTGGCAATCAATGTTTGAGTGGGGAATTGATCCCATACTGATGGGTATTATAAAAGAACTATATTCTCAGTCCTGGGCACAAGTTAGATGGGGGAAAGATGGTCAAACATCCAAACCATTTTTAACAAATAAAGGAGTTAGACAAGGTTGTATATTGGTGCCATTGTTATTTAATATTTACCCGAATACGTTTTTAATAGAACTCAGTATAGAAAATATGGACTCCACAAAGATATGAGCCTTTCTTTGTCCTGTACATGCTTATGCAGATGACCTAGTACTTATAGCATTATCAAAAAAAACTTTACAAAGTAAATTAGGTAAACTTTTATTATTAGAAAAAGAGTATGGGTTGAAAATTAATGAACAGAAAACACAAGTAATGATTTTTGGAGACTGTAGAAGTAAACAAGATTGGAGAATTAACAGGAAGAAGATAAAGATTTTTCAGCATTATGATTATTTAGGCTTGACAACATCTTCCAATGGAAAGTGGCTAAAACATATACAAAAGCTCAATATGAAATTAAAACAAACAGCAGCAGCTTTACAAAAATGTAACTATAAATATGGGGGAATACTATATTACCTTTATTAAGAGAAATAAAAGCAAAATATTTTCTACAAATAACATATCAGAGTGAAATCTGGAGTTTGGATAAAAAAGAATCTACAGAAGTCCCAGTAAATAAAAGTTATAAAAATGTAATGGGTCTTGGGCCATCTGCTCCAAATGTATTAGTAAAAGTGGAACTTGGAATGGTTACATCAAATGCATTAATAGCAATTAGAATATTGGTTTATTGGATTAAACTAACAAGAATGGATAACATTTGGTTACCTGCCATGTGTTTCAGGGAGAAATTGGAGTGGGAAAAAAGAGGATGTTACTCATCAGATTGGTTAAAAGATATAAAAATATTACTGAAAAATTATGACTTGGATATATTGAATAAATTATATCAAATAGGGATCCAAATTAGTTTACAATACTCCAAATACATAAGGAATAAAGTGGTGAATGTCCATAAAGAATATGACCTTTAGATAGCATCAAAATTAAAGATCTCACCCTGGCTTGTAGCACAAGATTTGAAACATGAGTATAGATATTATCTAGATGCTATTACTGATAAAGCCAAAATAAATTGTTATACTAGATACGGTATGGGTCTTTATAATGGTAATATTATGACAGTTCACTTTCTAAAGAAGACAAAGAAGGAGGATAGATTTTGTAAATGTTCTTGTTTGGAAATAAAGAATTTAAATCATGTAATATTTAATTGTATGTGGTATAATAAGCAGACAGCTTATTAGCTTTAGCCTATTTGGAATTCTATTCAATTAGTTGATTGTAAGACTATGTTGACTATCATGTTCACTACCCAGGATGATTACATTACAAATCAAGTAGCTTCATATCTAAAAAAATATTGCCTAAATAAGAATGAAACATTGTAAGATTTAATTCAGTCTAAGTTACCTTGTACCTCCTAGTCGTATAACGTATGTCTTGAGGTGACGATTTTATGCACTTTAAATATGATGGAATTGTTCTAGAGATATTAATATTTACGTCCTTGTTTTAGAGATTTTCTTATGGGTCTATTGTGTACTTGAACATATGTAGACATTTTACATGTATACAGGTATTTTCATATGTTGTAAAAGTCTTTGACCGAACAAATAAAGTATTTATCTATCTTTTTTTTTAAATTTAATAAACTTTATTCGTTTATCACAACTACAAAAATAAAAGTCCAACACCGTGATAGTGGGCATACATCCATTCAGAAATACATAGATTGGTACACTGGCATGAGGTCCCTATAATATATTTAGTAAACAATTAGAGTTCAGCTATCTCCTTGTTGAGCAAAAAAACACAAAACTGCAACCTAAATTTCCTCCTGCCCTCCATTCATGGGGTATACATTCCCCCTCCCCACCACCCCACCTCCCCACTCCCCCCTTCCCACCGCCAGGGCCACTCTAGCCTATTCTACCAAAACTACTTCCCAATTCTTGTGTCGGGCAGCAACCACGTCATCAGTGTCACATAAAGTTAATAAGCTTAACTACACACATCCCATCGAGATGCAGTGACATGGATTTCTTGTGAGGCATCTTACCAAAATCATTCCCTACCTTACCCTAAACTATGATCCCAGATGGACCTGATGGGGAGGCGAGGGGAGAGACCAAAGCATGAGGAACTTCTCCCATCTAGTCTATACAGCGGGGAGCCTACCCCTCAGACTGGCAATTGCCCTTTCAATTCTTAAACTGTATAGTAACTCCTTAACCCATTCAAGGTAGGTTATTGCATGTTGGTCCTTCCAATAATGAAGGACCAGCCACTTGACCATCAGAGAGATAATGGCCATATAGTATCTCCTCTCTTTGGCAGAAACTTTGGTATAGTCCCCCACTATACATATCTGTGGTGAAAAAAGGTCCTTAATTCCCAGCAGTGGATCTGCCCTATCTTGAATAGCCTTCCAAAGGGAAGCTATCTTAGGGCAATCCCATAAAATATGAAGTAATGTCCCGGGGCCTTTCCTGCACCCAAAGCACATTTTATTCTGTGTCCTACCCATTCCATACAGCTTAGCTGGAGTGTAGTAAATATTATGCAATATGTAAAACTGCATTAATCTTAAATAATCATTGGCGATATATACCTGGGTTCCCTCCCATATTTTATCCCATGAGAAATTATCTTGTGGGAAATGTCGGGCCCAGTAGTTGGATCTCCCGTCACCTCTGGGGTTAGTGTCGTATATACAAGAGATGCCAATTTAGATATGGCATGCGGTTGGTTGACACACTGTAAAAATTGCTGCAAAGGAGACGACAACTGCAGGTCCCATCTCCCCCCCGATTATCTATCTATCTTGACAGTGTTCCCTAGAAGTTGCCTGGTTTGCTACCTTGTCACACGTGGTTGGCTTTAGCAGTGGGATCACACTCCCCCTTGTCTAAACAGAGGTAAGATAGTCAAAGTAATAAAATGGCTGGTAGAACAGCAAGCACAGCAGGCCCAGATGCAAAGGGACTGGGTGTCTCAACATGCACAACAGCAGGCTTAGAGGGACCAGCAACTGTTGCAACAGCAGGCTCAGAGAGACCAACAGCTGGTGTAGAGAGACCAACAGCTGGCACAACAGCAGACTCAGAAAGACTAACAACTAGCAGAAAAGGTACAGATACAGAGAGACTGGATGGTCCAGCAAGTGCAATTGCAGGTGCAGAGAGAACAGAAGCAACATGAGTTTATGGAGCAGGTGCTGCAAATATAGAAAGAAACTGTGCTCCAGGTTACAGGGAATCTAGTCACTATAGGATCCCATATCATGCTAACAAAAATGGGTCCTGAGAATGATCTTGAAGCCTACCTTAAGAATTTCAAGAGAGTTGCCAGTACTACTGCTTGGCCGCAAGAAAGTTGTACTACTCACATTGCACCATACCTGACTGGAGATACCTAAGCTGTATACAGAAGCCTAACTGATACTACCACCAGAGACTATGATCAGCTAAAGGCAGATATCTTAGATTCAGTCAGAATAACTGAAAAAAGTTACTGATGGAACTTTTGCACCCTGGGTTTCTAAACTGGAACATAGCCTAGAGTGCTGATACAAAAATTACAAGACTTGGCTACTCAGTGGTTAAAACCAAAGGTACGCAGTAAAGAGAAGATTATGGATTTGATTGTACTGGAGAAGTACCAGAACATTTCACCAGATCAGATCCAGCTCTTGATTGTACTGGAGCAGTACCAAAACATTTTACCATATCGAGCCTGTGATTGGGTAAGCCAACACAAACAGACCACTCTGGCAACAGCAGTAAAAATTATGGAACATCAACTGGCAGCTGCAAGACCAGAGGCCACCAAGAAGAGTGGAACCACCCATGGCAAACTGCAGGTGGTGAACTGAGGAGAAGATCTCTACAGAAGATGGGAGAAAGGACTTTGGGGGGATGGGAACAAATGTGATAGTATGACTAAGTGGTCAAGTGGTGAAATATTGCTTACCCCTTAACTTCAAAAAGGTATAAACCCCAGGTATGGCGTAATTCCCCCCCATCGCCAGTCCTCACTCTCCAGTAATCCAAACAGGAGTGCAGTTCATATACCTGATGCAGCATTGTATGCTTTTGTTGTGGTAAAGTGAGACATATCAGTAAGTCTTATGACCACATGGACTTTGATTTTTCAGAATGCATAGCTACTATACACACACACACATCAAAAATTCCTTATACAATACCAGTGCAAGAAGAGAACAAAACAGTTACAGTTCTGGTGGATTCAGACTGTGGGTAGATATTTGTTAAAGAATCTGTGGTAAATCCCAACCTGGGTCAGTGGAGTGATCCCATAAATATTGCCTGCATGCATTAAGATACCCATAAATACTCTATGGCCCCAGTACTGTTAAAAGTCAGCAACTGGGCAGAAATAATAAAGGTGGAATTTCTAAAGCCTTACACTGGTCAGTAGTCTTGGGCTGAGACTGGGAAGGGTTTCATAGCCTCCTGTAGAGCAATATTGAAAGTTCATGCCCACAGGGGGTCAAATAGACAGAGGGACATGCATTTCCCTTTACTGACTCTGAACTACTTGCCCAGAAGGGAAGCCTAAAAAAATCCCAGTGTCAGAAATGCAGGGAGAAAAAGGATCTGAGTTTGCAGTGGCTGGGGATTGCTAGGACCTAGGTTCAAGGAAGGTACAAGGTGATTCATATGAGGACACTGCATTAACATCTACAAGAGGTCATGAGATCCTTCTGGAGGTCAGACCAGACCTTTTTTGAAACACAGCCAACATAATTTCTGAACAAATGGCTGATGAAGTTCTTGGGAGTCCCTACCAGAACTTAGCTACGGTAAATGGTAAAGTGGTAGACGAACAAAAAGAACAATGTTTTCCAAGGCTTGGACTGAAAGATGATATTTGTACCATGTAGAACCCAAGAAACTAACTGTGACTTTATGTTACCAGTTAGTGGCTCCCAGGTTTACAAGAAGGGAGGTACTAAAGCTGGCCCATTTTATACCTATTATTGGTCATTTGGGTAGGGAGAAAACTGTGGCACACATACTTGCCCAATTCTTCTGGCCAGGTGTATGGAAGGAAGTAGTAGACTTTTGTGCTTCCTGCCTTGAGTGTCAGTTGGTGGCCCAAGAAGTATAAAAAGGGCCCCTTTGATCCCTATGCCCAAAAGAGACACTCCATTTGAAGGAATTTGGGATGATATGGTGGAACCCTTGAAAAAAAGTACATCTGGGTATGAGTATATATTGGTTATATTGGATCATACCAACCATTACCCCAATGCTTTTCCCCTATGTTCCACTACAGCCTGCTCAGTGGCAAAATAATTGATAAAAGTGTTTTCCCAAGTTCAGCTGCCAAAGGAGATCCTAACCAATCAAGGCACCAACTATAAGTTACAATCTATGAGGGAGGTGTGTACTTTACTGTAGGTTAAGTCTGTCTGGACCTCAGTGTACCACCCACAGAATGATGGCTTATTGGAATGCTTTAATAAATCATTAAAAGGTATGCTGTCTAAATTTGTGCCATCTGAGATAAAAACTGTTATGAATTGTTAGCCTATTCATTGTTTAACTTTTGGGATGTGCCAAATTCATCCACTGCATTCTTAACCTTTGAATTGTTGTAAGGATGATGACATTAAGGGATGTTGGATATTGTAAAAGAGATTTGGGAAGAACAGGATCATAGTCCACCTAACATGCTCCAATATGTATTACAAATGACAGAAAGATTGGACATGTTTGGCACATTTACCAAAAGAAAATTTAATAAAAGCACAGCAAACCCAGGCAGAGCACTATAACCATGGTGTTAGCCTACAGAAGTTTAAGTCTGACAATAGGTTACTCCTTCTGTTGTTTAGTTCCGAGAGTAAACTCATAGCTAAATGGCAGGGACAATATGAGGTCCTCAAAAGATCAGGCTGGTTGATAACAAAGATCTACAACCAGACAGAAAAAAAAGAAAAACAAATTTACCACGTTAATTTGGTGAAACCCTGGAAAACATTGAGGCATTACTCATTGACCCAGGTGTCCAGATCTGTCAAGAACTGTACAGACTATCAGAATGAATCTTCCCTAGCTGAAGTCTTCCTTGGGGTTGTCAATCATAATACCCACCCTGTTCCTGAGCAAACAATGACAGACTTGATCTTTTTCTTCATGCAGAGCCCACAGGGCCACGTGTGAAGAAAGCTACAACAGACTGTGTTGGCAACATGTGGCAAGACATACTTCTCTACATTTGAAGAGTGCATCGGTATGAGACACTAGGTTAGAACAGTACATTGTGCTTCAGAGAGGAAGCTCTGGGCTGGAGGGAGGCCAGAGCATTAGAGCTGACAGCCCCAAGCAAGACCCCACCACTGATTCACCAAGACTAAGGGGGCCCAAAACCCTGATGTTTTTTCATTTTAAGGTGTTTCCCAGATTGCCCCTGGAATAACATGGCACTGCCAGGCAGTTGAACAATTGGCAACATGTGTGTTCTAAGTGCTCTTAAAGGGGTAGCAGCTAAACATTAACCTCATGCTTAATCGTGTTCTTCACACTTGATGCAAAATGGCCGTCCAGACATAACTGAATTAAAAATGCTATTTTGCATATTTGTGTTCCTGCTTACCCACTTGGTAAGGCAGTTAATAGTTCGAACATGAACTCATATATTGTCTCTCTGGAATTCTGCTCTAGCATTTCAACATGCAGAACAGTAACTGATTCTTCATATATTTATCTCATAGAGTTGAAACTAACATATGGCTTTAAAAGTGGTCATATATTTGAGGAACGGTGAAAGATCACAGGTTAACCTGAACTGAGTGACTGCGAGACAGATTGAGAAGCTTAGACTGCTGCTAACTGTAATTTATCAGCTCTATAAATAACACATATTTCCAGACTTTTTTAATTTTGTTTTGTTTGGAAAGAACACTTAGAAAAACATTAATAATACTATTTAAAAGTATTTTAAAAGTCTAGTACTTGAACTGCATTGCCCTCCATGTCTTTTGTACCTGGAACAAGCAGTGCTGTCGAAGTACTGAATAAATGCCTTGCTGAGATCCAGGACTGGATGAACTTTAACTGGCTGAGGCTCAACCCCAACAAGACGGAGGTGCTAGCGATTGAGCCTGGTCATGGGAAGACTGGGCACTCCTCTGGGATGACAACAGGCCTAGTCCTGAGGTTGACGCCATTGATGGCATCCTCTAGGGTGTGAAATCTGGGTGTGATCCTCAATGACAGGTTGCCATTTGAGGCTCAAGTGTCAACTATCATCAAAAATAGTTTTTACAATCTGAGAAACATTACTCAGATTAAACCCTTAATCCCACCTGAGGACCTGCCATCATTAGTACATGCCTTTGTAACATTGAGACTTGACTACTGTAATGCTCTCTACCTTTGGATCAGATGGGGGAACCTCTGCCAGCTGCAGCTAGTGCAGTATGCAGTGGCCAGGCTGCTGACAGGATTACCCAAATTCTGTCATATGACCATAGTCCTGTATGGTATGGACTGGCAGCCGCTGAGGTGGCAGGTTCTCTTCAAGGTGGGCTTGCTCACCTACAAGAATCTATATGGACTGAGCCCTGGCCACCTGTCAGACCTCCTTACTGCTGCCATTCCAGATTGCTCTGTCCATTCCTCCACCCAGGGCCTCCTAGCAGTTCCAAGGACCAGGCTGAAAACTTCAGGTGATTGTTCATTTGGGGTGACCAGTCCAGTCCTCTGAAATTCACTCCCAAGATCCTTGAGGGAGGCTCCTATGGTGGAAGTATTCAGGAGGGGCCTGACGACCCATCTATTCAAGTTAGCCTATCCTGCTGATATATTTTAATTCTGTTTGAAGATTCTGAATTTTATTGCCTGTTCTATGATTTTATTATGACTCTGTAAATTATTCAGTACAGTGCCCAGATCCTCCAGGATTGGGCACCTAAAAATAAATTTTACCTACTTTTGCCTACTTTCTCTCATATTTGCAAATTACATATACTGACATCACAGCAAAAACAATTTCACCAAATATACCCAGCAATAAGACACAACGAGGTGTAGGTTGTGGCCCTGATAAACATGCCCCAGGTGCATTATGAGGCACGAGGCGCTTGTGCCGAGTGCCTTTTGCACCTGGGAAGTGCTCTTATCAGGCCATAACCCACACCTTGAAGTGTCTTAATGCACTTATAAAATGGGTCATTCAGTAAAAAAGTTAAGTAAAAAAATACGCATTAAAAGTTTACATAAAAAAAGAGCAAAATATATCACAGAAGAGAAAACAAAAAAAAAGTCCCTGTGAGTGTATTGTAATTGACGTTTAAAATCATTAGAGGGCTGTGGTGTCTGCGTCCCCACCACCCCACCCCACACACAGACACACAAGCCTTCTGAATATGATTTTTATTTATTATTTTTTTAGCTGTCGTATTTTGCCATGTTTTATGTCAACTGAAGAAATGCCCATCAAGTTTTACACAGCAAAGCAGAAGCGAGGATGTCCTATGTTCACTGCAGTACTGCTGCTTGGACATAGGCAGATGAAATGGTTTACTTTGAATTTTTATTTTTAATGGACCTTTATAGCTTTCATGGTTGTGTGAATAGCAGTGTTGTCTCTGACTGCAAGCCAGAGACTTGTTTGATGTGGGGCTGAGGCGAACGTGTCCCTCTGCAGGCACTGTACCGAGCCATTTGTGCTTCACGCTTCTCCAGTGCGAGTTCTGAGTCACTGCAGTTTCGTCGGTATGTTCAATAGTAGTTACTGGATTGTATTTGTTGGTTATTTATATCCCTAAAAGTACAATAGAACACAAAAATCTGAGTCCTATGACCTTGAAACGGAATGACTGAACTGACTGAGTTCCAAGCGGGTGTGCTGAGCCCTCCAATTCCACAGTTAGAGTGAGGATCAGTTGGAGTAACAGCAAAGCTGGTCGGTTATTTCAGAAAATTCCATTTCAAAATGTGAAGTGGTGTTTCTTGTGGGGGTGATCAGTAATAAATGTTTGTAGTATGTGGACATTAGACATAGTGTGACTTCCGGTGTCGACGGTGATACACTTCTATCTGATGCCAGTTGTGGAGCCACAGTTAGAGACCTGTGGGTAGCATGCACTGATTTCAGAGTGTACAGCGTTTTGCTTGGCATAAGTAGTGCCAGTTGCTAGTATATGTCCTGATAAGGACACGGCAAATGGTACCTCTTAACCAATCAAAATGCAGGAAATTATATACCCATTTTACAATGATGCTTATTTTACTGAAAGGAATGCTGTGTGGAAAACTACCTTGCTGCATTGTAGTTGTGTCTATTATTATTATTACAATATGTTTGCAAAAGTTTTGGTTTAAAACTGGCTTTTGTGATGGAAATTTTACAGAAATATAGAAAAGGAACTGACAGAATGTATACAGTATATTTACAACTTGCAACATGCCTGTCTGTTCAGTACAGTGTCTACACAGAGAGGTTCAAATTCATGTGAATATATGTTTTTTCATGTGCATGGTGTATGTATACAGTACTGCATTTGTGAATATATTAATATTTATTGTACTACATATCATTAACATAAAGTGGCTGCTTAGTATAGTGGCACTGATATGTTACCTTGTATCTGCTTAGACCCAAACCCCTGTTTATTGATCAGGTTGTAGTGCAGAGTGTCAAACACTGCTAGCTGTTACTTGGTATCATCCCTAATGTACAGTTTGTAGCTTAATATGGCCAATTGATGATGACTGCCAATCTTTGTTTCTGACATTAAGATTTGTTTAGATCCCTGCTGCAAGGAGTTCATTACATTTGCAGCAGCAACCTCTAATTAGTTGTGCTTTATTTATGTCTTCCAAGCCCAATATTGGATGGTTGGTGCTGTGCATTTGGAAGGTGCTGAAATAATCCTAGTGCTTTGGAAGAGTTGCATGAAACATGGAGATTCAAGGTAACATGTTAGTGCCATTGGTATCAGTGAATTTCTATTACTCCATGTCCTTTTACTTGCTGTCACATCAAAGACTGTGCTACTGTACTGTACATCTGTATACTACACACTTTAAAATAAAGTCACAATTTAAAACATTCTTAGGTAATCTAACATCTAAGTGAAACTGCGTACAATAAACATGCAAGCTCAAAACTGAGCAAAAAGCTGTTCTAGCTAGATTGTTGGATAATCAAGTAAAAGTTAATATCATAGTCTTATACCTTCCATTGTAAATAATTTATCTCAAGGGTCTGTGTTTTAGAAAATAATTGGCAAATAGCCATTTTATACAATTTCTTTATATAACCCATATAACCAGTAGCTAGTATTATAACTATGATGTTAGAATATATATGGGTAAAGGACATTGGCTCAAAGCATGCTTTTATATTACAAAATAGTACTGAACATAGTTGAAATGTATTTGGTTATTTTTTTTTTAACTTTGATTTTTATTTTGATCTTTAAAAATGGAAATTTCTAACCATTCAGTTCAATTAAATTAGTTCCATTCTGGAAATATTTCCACAGATTAAATGTCAACATAACATTAGGTCATTCTTATACTTAAATATACTAGACAAACTAGGCCTCCTTGAGACACAGAGATTAGTTATCCAGATATAGGTACAGAGGAGAATAGTAATACACTGCTTTTAAGCCTAAAGCTTTAGGTGGTATGACACAGTTCCACGCAGTGGGTCTCTTGTCTCTGATCCAAAGTCTGTTGAAGTAAAGTCTGACTCTAGATCTCAATCATCAAATAGGTTTTATCTAAGCACTTTCTAACAATAATGCTATAGTAAATATAATTTTAAAACTACAAAGATAACAAAAATAAAAATAAACTTTTGCACAGTTACTCAGTCTACTTATGAGGATGTAAGTATACATCCATTAAATAACATATTGTTCTCATTTTTTCCCCTTATGTTCAGGCCCCTAGCTCTCAGAGGGGCTATATGTTTACTTTGTTGCCCTACTTAACCTTATTTGGTTATTTTACAGTTTAGAGCTGTTTTAAAATATTGATCTTTATGTTATGGATATGGTAAACATAAGATACACAAAAATATTTGCTTACAATACTTCATGAAGATCTTTTTTTATATAAATACTGACATAATATCAAATGGTTCATGTGTTAATGCATGGAACAAAATAGTCCAGCACCCACTGTGCAGTTGTAACCTTTTTATTTAATACCCTTTCTTACCACATGCCTTCATTTTCAGTGTTTTGAACATATTTCATTTGCTTATTTCCCAGCCTTGGTTTAGCTACTAAATGTCAAAACAACTGCACCTTAAAACATTCATAAAATAAGGAACAAATATTACTGTATATCCATAGAAACATTCCCACACCTGTAAATCCTTTTTTTTAACAAGTAATGTTTACCAATAGTGGAGTATCATGCCATGATTTCAGTTGTTGTTTTAAATCTCATCCTTCAATATGGGCCAAAGACATGTTTTGATGTGGAGCAGATTAGGCTTCAGCTGTTAAAATGAGTTTCTCCCTTTTGAGAAAACTTTGAAAAAACATATGCATTTAAACATGGGTAAAAATATTTTACAAAAACTTAAATTAACTTAAACGTTTTCAACATGGCCTTTTTGGGACCCCACCTCATGAACAAGGTAGGTAAAACTTTTCAAATCCATCCCAAAAGGTGATTTTGTGGTTGCTCTGAGAAATCACCTTTTGGGTGGGATTTGAACAGTTTCAACTACCAGGTTCATGGTGGGGGGGGGGTGGATTATAAAAAGGCTACATTGAAAATTTGGTATAAAATGTGGTAAAATGACCAAGTTGTTAATTTATTTAATTTGTTTAGAAGGTATCAAATTAAACACCTTTGAGTTATAAGCTCTTTTACATAGGTTCCACATCAGTATGACAGACAAGTTACAGTGAAGAATAGATTACAATATGACAAGAGAAACAACCTAAGGTGGCATTGTACCATGTATGCCAGAGATTTAGGTTAAAAGGTACCTAAACAAGCAGTTTTTTTAAACTGCAAACTCCAAAATCTGGCTTCATTGCAAAGTAAAGTAAAGGCTGTTGTTTAAATTTATGCTAAAACTGCACTTATGTAAATAACATAAATGCAGTTTCATAGCTTGTGAAAAATGTAAACATCAGTCTTTCACTTTCAAAAAAACAGCCTTGGTTTCTCCCTAAGATGTCTGCCAAGTGTGTTAAGTGATGAGTCATGATGACATCATCAGAGTCAGAGACAGAGATCCACATATATTTCTACAGTGCTAACTAATTCTTCTTTCCCTCTTTATTTTGAATTGTTGTACCAGAATGATTAACACCATGCATTAACTCATGGATTATTTTGATCAGTACACATTAGGCTATGATTTTGTTCATTTTGTTTACTTTAACTTACGGAAAATGTTTTGCAGTTCAGCTGACTTTTTCTTTGGCAAACTGCATTACAGTACAACACTTCAAATACCTGATGATCTAGTGGTTATATGATGCACTGAATTTTGTTTTTTATTCACAAGAAGAGACACACTAAGCTGAAAGATTGTTTACAGGTGTAGCCTGGGACCACAAGGAAGTCTATAAACTTGTTTAGGGTCACATAGCAAAGCACCGGTCTTGTTCCGTTCCAAAGCTCATGCTCTCTTGTTAATCCACAAATAAGGTTTTCTTTTTCCATGTGAACCCCCTGCACCTAGCCTGCCTTCTGTTGAACACCCCACCATCCATACCCTGTCCTTAGTACTGCCGGGGGCCACATATGTGCTTACGGTCTCATGAAGAGAATTATCACACCTTTAGTTTTAATCTTATACCTCAGAGAGTTGTGCACACCTATACTGATACGCATCATCAGCTGGCACTGTTAAAAAATGCCTCCCAAATCACTCTCCAGTCCACATTCTCAATGTTTGACTTCTGCTCCCACGGTAAACATTGAGTGGATCACCACCCTTCTGCACAGTGAAGATAGTAACCAACAACTAGGTTTTCCTAGAGGACCAAACAATAAGCATCATGACCCACCAGAAAAACTGCTGTTCATGTACTCATAAGGGCTGCACTTGCAATGGAGAACAGTATTATTAGCAGGAGAGGCATACAAATACCTTGAGCGAATCCACCTGACATCCAGTGTCAGTTTACTCCTTTACCTGGGATCTGCAGAACCCTGCAGGACAGTTCCCAGCAATTCTTCTCCAGTACTTTTCTGTGCTCTATTCCACAATGCAAGTTGGCTGGCTACCACCCTTCCAAATCATGAATGAGCTATACACAACTCCCTCAATACTGTCCTAACAAACGTCAACATCCCACCCACCCGAGGGTAATCTCCCTACACTAAATTCAAGTAACAGTTTAGGTGCAGCCCTGCCACTCTAAGTATTTGTCATCGCTGGCTACTCTCATCCATAGTCAGGTAGTGATCATGATGCTGGCAGCCCCACATTTCAGATCTCACAGTGATCTGCTCAGCATCCTTCTTCATGTCTTCAGCTAACCTGAATATAGTTGTACCCTGCTGGAATGGCCTCTTCAGTCCCTCTCTCACATTCATTCTTCTCACCTGCTCCCCACACCAAAAACTGGTGCATTCACTACCCTTCTGCTTCATGAATGTGTTTAGTACAGTCTCTCGTGTTATATTTACATATTAATAATGAACATGATCTTCTGGTAAGCCAGGCTGATAGCAGCATGGCACAAGTGGAAAAAAAGGCTTTCCTACCCATATAAGATCTAAGCCACCTATGATTAGGCACTATTAAATGACGTGCATAATGATGTGCACACCCACCATTTAATAGTGCCTAATCAAAGGTAGCCTAGATCTTTTAAGGCTAGGAAAGCCCATAATTCCCCATTCTTCCCTGCTGCTATGAGCCTGACTTACTGGAAAGATATTGTTATATTTGATATGTCAAAATAAAACGGGAACTGTACTACTTGCATTCATGATGCAGAAAGATGATGAGCTCAACAATTTTCAGTGTGAGGAGGAATAGTGAAGAATGAATACCAGAGGGGGACTGAAAAGGACATTCTTGCAAGGTACTGCTATATTCAGGGAAGGGGGAAGACAGAAGGACAGAAATATGAGCAGATTACTGTGACAAATAAGATGTGGGCTGCCTGCACCTTCATCACTACCTGACCCCATTGTGCTGGCCAACATTCCCCTTCCTATAAAACCAGTTCATGCAATTGTCCAAGGCTGTGTGTGGATATTATTGTAAGAAATGGCTGCCACTACATGTTCAGTCCCCTCACTACCAGTCTAGTATTGCTTGTAAAGCACTTTGCGATACAATGTGTATGCAAACCCTATATAAATGCTAATTCTTATTATTATTATTACAACCCATGGAAAAAGAAGACAAGACAAGCATATATATGAGTTTCAAGAAAGAATGAACTCTAACACTGGACTGCACAAGAACTTTACTACAAAAAAGTGGTGGCTCTAGGGGGTGGTGAAGGGTGTGGCTGCAACTCCCCCCCCCCACATAGTAATGTGCTTGCTTGCTGCTGCTGCTGCATTTTACTTTGTTGAAGATGTCTGATTTATTGATTGTACAAATGTTTACATTCAAACAATGGATTACATTTGTAGATTCTGTTAAAAACGTACTAGAAAAGAATAATATCAGAAAATATAAAGATTGAATAAAAATGTTAAAAAGTGCATATTAATCATGCACACTACCCCAGCACCCCAATTGTAGCATCCTGGATTCACCATAACAACTAGACCATCAGGTTATTCAAGATTTGTACTGCACTGTGGTTTGCCACAGAGAAAGTCGGTTGGATTAAAACACATTTTCAGCATGTTAAAGTAAACCAAATGAACAGAACCATAGCCTAACATGTGCATTATACAAAATAACACACATGGTTTTGACCATTTAGGTGAAACGATTCTATACAAAGGGAAAAAAGAACTAGTTAGCACTATAGAGAGCCATTTATATCTCTCTGACTTTGGCTCCAATGATGTCATCACATAACACATTTGGCGGCCATTTTAGAAAGCAGGTAAGACATTTTTTTTTTGAAATTGGAAGGCTGATTTTACAATTTTCAATGCTCTGGAACCACATTTAGGTAAATTATGTAAATGTAGTTTTAGCATTAGTGAATACAGCAGCCTTTCCTTTGGTCACCTATGGAGTCAGACTTTTGAATAGTTTGTTGTCAAAATGTTGTTTAGGTATCCTTTAATGTAAGAATTGCAGACTGTTGGGACACAAAACAATAACTGTAAGATCAGCCCATGAGGCCTTGTCCAGGAAGGATTCAGGTGGGAGGAGGGAGTGAAAGTTAGGGTAGGAGGTGAGGAAGTGAGGAAAAAGGGGGAGTGGGGCAAGGTGTAGAGGTAGGGGTGGGGAGTAGAGTTTGAGTGAGGAAATATGCAGGACAGTGGCAGTAAGGGCAAACTCAGAAAGCAGGTACTAAGTGCTAATTGGGGCCTAGGAGAAGGAGTAAATAAATTTTAATGGAAGCAATCACAGCAGGCATTAGCTACTAGGTGCTGATAGAGCTTTAGTATGAAAGAGCCCAGCGTGGTTAATTGAGTAGAGACTTCATACTGTAAAGAGTTAAAGCAGAAAGGGGATTGATAGGCAAATGATTTTTGTCCTAAGGAAGTGCAGCAGTGGGGGATCAGAAAGATCTGGCTGTCTGAGCCTCTGGTTCAACGAGGGTTGCTGTAAGGGCTAAGGAGCTTCTGAACCCCCAGGGACATGAGACCCAGGCTAACCTTTATATTATGGATGAACATTGAAATATGTTATTGGTGAACATTGAAATATTTCAAGGTTTACTCATAACTTCACTAATTTTCAGTATTTGCCCACCAAACTTTCAACATACCATCTTTGGGAACTATTTAATGAACGAGAGAGTTGACATTTTTCAAATGTGTGCCAAAAGGTGACATATTTCAACATTCACTCATTACTTCATTAATTTACAATATTTTAACTCCAAACTTTCAACATAGCCATTTTCTCATATTACCTCATAAATATGGCAGGTGACTTTTTTCAAAGTCTGGATAAGACTTGTTTTCACTCTTGTGGTGTGAAATGACATTTTGGCCAGTATTCTATAAATGTCACAGGTAACGTTTATAAGGGGAAGTCATAAAATGATTATCTTGAAAATTTGGGGTCAAAATTAAAACAAAAATTATAATGAAACATTGTGCAGCTCCAGCCTTTACCCCATTGGGTAGTGCTTTGTGATCCCATACTGTTGAACTGAGTTCAGGGGTGAGTTCAGTGAGCCAGCTAGATGGGCCATGGCTGGGGGGGATTATGCTGTCTTGTGACACCACCCTCCAGCCTGGGAAGAAAAGGTGCAGGGTTGCCCACAGTTGCCCAAGTACCATATGGTAAAGAGAACTCTTCTCTTGGCATGGAGCCCCACACCTCTGCACCTGTGGGTACCAGAGGGCCCTGTGCATTGGCTGAAAGATGGACTCTTGGCCCTCTGCATCTGTGTCTGTAGCCTCATTAAGCACAGTCCCAACAAGGCCCTGTGCCCCTGCAGCCATCCAGACAACCCCCTGAATTTTTGACATCAGTTGTTGCATGAAAGTAGGCATTGGTAGACTGAGTCTTCCCTTGATGCAGGACCCAGAGGTCCCTACCTGTTTGCATTTGTTTATGCAGGGTCCGAAGGGACCTGCTTGAATAAGGATACGATGCCACTATCTCGAAAAGAAATTAAATTCTTTTCAAAAAAAAAATGTGTTGATGCCCCAGTTAAGGTTCAGCTTAATTCCAAAAAAGTAGGGAAATGTGGTGTCAGGGATTCCATCCCTAATGCCCCACCCCCGAGCAGCAAAAGGACAAGACCACACAAGCAATCACAGCCATCATCAGGCAAGACAAACAACATACAACTGCTTCCAGAAGACACAAATGCAGTAGCACTAATGTGTTACCTTCATGGATTTGCATCTATGGCATGCACACCACAAGACATACACACTCACTTGTAACTGCAGATAAAAATCCACAATACTTAAATCACAGCACTGTTTCTGTGTAAAGAAGCAGAGGCCCCTGCAGCCAGATACAAATCCACAATATCCAAATTACAAGAGTTCTTTTGTCTGCAGATGTGCAGGCCCAATGGGGCCAGTGCTTTAGTAGCCTCAGGTACTCATGGACACTGTAAGACATACACACACTTGAAGGACATGCACTTCCGTAGCTGCAGGTATAAGCTATATACACTGACCTCTGGCTGCTTAAGCACAGGTGCCACAAAACTTATGATACCAAAATTGCAACAGTACTTTTATGTGCAGAAGCACGCTGGGGGCTGCACCTCTTCAGCTGCATGTAAGACATACACACCAAATTCTGGCTCCAGAAGGGCAGATACCTTTGGGGCCTGAAGTTACACAGATGGAAATACTGTTGAAATATGGGTATCATGGTTTCAGCAGCAGAGCTAGACATTTTTCAAGGGGGTAGCAGTTTGTATGTTACACAGCTTTATATAGAAAACCATGCAGTAGTGGATCATACCATTTAGCGAGGTAATTCATACAGCATACATGAGTACATCTAGCTGTAAAAAGTGGGGCTTGAACTTCCGCAGCTGCATGTGATCATGCACACTATACAACATATACACACACAGCTGTGGCTGAATAAGCACAGGCCCCAGAAATAAATCAACACAGGTAACATGCCAGTTCTACTGCATTTGCATCATCTGAAAACAGTTGTATGCTGTTTGTTTTACCTGATGATGGCTATCTATGGTTGCTTGTGTGGTCTTGTCCTTTTGCTGTTTGGGAGGTGGGGGGACTAGTTAGGGTTGGAAACTCTAACGCCACATTTTCCTACTGTAGTGGTGTTAGGCTTAACTCTAACTAGTGCATCAACACAGTTTTTTGCAAAGAATATATATATATATATATATATATATGTATATATATATATATACATATATATATATATATATGTCTGTATATATATATGTGTGTGTGTGTGTGTATATATGTGTGTGTGTGTGTGTGTGTGTGTGTGTGTGTATATATATATATGTGTGTGTGTGTGTATCTCTCTCTATCTCTCTCTCTCTATATATATATATATATATATATATATATAGTACAGTCCCATTTAACTGAACCCCAGTTACCTGGAACTCCCTTTTAACTGAACTGCAGTTGTGTCGCCCAGCAATTGGCAGGCAATCAAGTGGAATCATGATGCCCAAAATACAATTAAATCTATTTAAGGAAACATCAGCCTGCAAAACTACACTTAGATTTCCACTATCCAGTGTCAGTGGTGCCACATATCCCTAATTATTCCACACGTTACTTCTTCCTAAACACGCACATGTGCACACACACACACACACACACACACACACTGCTTGCTTGGAAGGTTTCACTTTTTCTGGCACTGCAGCACTTCCTCCTCTCATTACTCCTTCCACGACCCTTCCCAATACACAGTCAGTAACCCAAATCATTTTCAAAAACAGAGGCTACACAGGGCCAGGGTGCCAGGGTAAATCACTTGGAACAAATCTATATTCAAATCCTGCACTCACCATTCTGCACTTTGAAAATGGAATTTTAATTTTCTTTGCACTGGCACTTGAATAAAATACAGCAAAAAGTGAGACTTTTGTGAGCAGCACTTTCTTTATCTGGTGGTGAGTGCAAGATTTCAATGCAGATTTGTTACAATCAGTAACCCACAAGGTGCATCAACCATGAGGGAGCAAATGATTTATCTTCTGGCTGTCAGTGCTTCCCCTGCTTGACTTACTCTGTCCAGTTGCTGTTCTTTCCTGCTGCCCACCACTATGCTGCCCTGTGTCGATTTAGCATTCACTCCCTGCAGTGTCAGTTTGAAATGGTCTTCTCTGTGGTGAGTGAGGGCAGGGGCTGTGGGTGGGTGGGTGGGATGGAGGTCTAAATCAGAGCGTACTGCACAGTAATCGCATTTATACAAACTCCCATATATGCAAACTGGAAATGTATTGCCTGGGCTGTTCACATACTGTATATATATCTATCCAGCTATCTATCTTAGTGGTGTTATAGTGCCACTATAGTTTGGGCTGAGTAGCATGTTTAATGTTAAAACTCAAATTTTGTACTTTAATAACTTTGCACCAAGTCAGTGGATTTGTGCAAGATTTGGTATGCTCTGTCCCAAGGAGTAATTCTCTTGATGTGGTGAGTTTCGCTCCAGCCAGATGTACGAATTCTGAGATCTGGATAGTGAAAAAACCTTAAAAGTCACCATTTTTGCTGTTTTTTTCTCATCACCTTGCATCCTGATGGTGTGGAATTTTGGTTTGCTTTTTTATGGTAGAAATAGCTTGGGTAACAGAACTGCCATGCGTTTGCTTGGTAAAAAAATCTGCTGCAAAGTTATTCAGTTTTTAAGTTCCAATTGTTTTCAATGGAAAGATCACTTTGCAAGACAGAGGGAGAAAGTTCGACAAAGGATTTGGCCTCACAAAAAGGGATTCTTTTTCTTGAGGGGCCTATCCTTTTTCACAATAAAAAAAATTGTTTTTCATAAGCTACCATCTTTTTTTTCCCATAAACTAAAAAGCATGGAAAATACATTAAAATGTTGTCATTTTTAAAATTAAACACCAGAACCTAGCTAAACATTATCCATTTAGCTAGATTCTTATGTTTGTTTTTCACAATTAGGCCCAAAAATACTTTTTCTGGGCACCCAAAATCCTGGGTGCCCAGCTTAGTGAGAGAAGCCTTCCACCTCATCCTCTGTATGAGAACAGGGGAGTTTTTTGACTTCTACAGTCACAGCTGAAATCCTGCTGCTGGCTTCAGTTTGAGCTGTGAGCTGTAAGACAGTAAGATAAGGATACTATTATACTTGCTCAAAAGGTAAGGAAATAAGTTGCAAAATACTTTGTTGATGCTCCAGTTCGGGTCAAAGTGACAAAAGTTGGGAAATGAGGCATTAAGGTTTCCCTAACACCCAACCCTCCAAAACCAGGCAGGATGGTAGGTGGAGTGTGCCTTTGGCTTCTTAAGCCTAACACTGACCACATTCTCATAAAGTCTACACATCTGACCTTATTTACAGATGGAATGAGGTGAGCATTAGGCTTCAGAAGCCCAAGGCACACCCCACACATGCTCTCCTGCATGGTTTGGGAGGGTGGGGTGTTAGGGAAACCCTAACACCTCATTTCCCAACTTTTGCTGCTTTGACCCTAACTGGAGCATTAAGGAAGTTTTTTGCAATTTATTTCTTTACTTTTTGAGATAGTTTAATATATTCTTATTTTACTGTAGATGGTATATATGTATGTACAGTATATATATGCATACATGTATACACATCGGCTCAAAACTATATCCACCAACACTGCTCAATAATACATTTCTAGCTTCATCTCCAGATTCAGACATAGTGAGGATACCCTTGATCTCAAACTACTTAGATTTACTCTTGAAAAAATTCTCTCCCCTCTTACAAAAATCTTGAACTTATCCTTAAGCCTTGGTCATTTCCCATCTGCATGGAAGTGTGCTGTCACCACACATCTGCATAAGGGTGGAGACTGTACAACCCCAAACAACTATCACCCTATTTCTATTTTGCCACCCCTCTCCAAAGCACTGGAGAAAGTTATCGCTGATCAGCTTACTGACTATCTCATCAACCATAGATGACTCTCCCATGTCCAACACAGCTTCCTTAGGGGGAACAGCACCACCACAGCTCTACTCAAGTACACATCTTTTATTCACCAGGCTCTAGACAGTGGATATTTGGTAGGTTCTGTTTACATAAATCTTACCAAAACATCCGACACTGTCAACCATGCCTTCCTACTCCATTCCCTCCCATCTCTGGGTATAACCCCTGAGGTAGTGTCCTGGTTTGCCAGCTATCTCTCCAACTGTATCCAACAAGTCAGAAATGGCCCCACCCTTTCATCTCACAGCCCGATCCTCTCTGGTATCCCCAAGGATCTATACTTGGCCCCCTTCTTTTTAGTTTTTTTCTTAACCCCCTTCCCTTGTCCTGTCCTGGTAAAATGCTCCTCTAGGCAGATGACACAGTTATCTTTGATTCTCACCCCAACCCCATTACACTCCAAAACTTTCTCCAAGTGCATTTCAGCACCATTGAATCTTAGTTTGTCAACCACAAGTTAATTCTAAATTGTAATAAAACTAAATCCATGGTCTTTATCCACTGCCAAAACCGACATCGTGATCTCACCCTTAACATCTGTAACTCCAGTAACATACCTACTAAACAAGTATCCTCTTTCAGGTACTTGGGTGTTACCCTTGATACCCACCTGTCTTACCATAACCACATTCAGGGACTTTTATCCATACTTAACACCAGGATAGGGTTCTCTATTGTCAAAAACAATTCCTCTCTCTTGTAGCTCTCCACCTGGCTGTATCCTCATTTGTCCTCTCTCTAGTTGACTATGGCCAGGTGATATATGACTCAGCTGACCCCACCTCCCTCACACGGGTTAAGACCACCTTGAACAAGGCCTGCAGGCTTGTCATGGGCCTTGACAGGCTGACTCACACCTGTGACTTATACACATCTACAGGATGGTTGAACCTAGATGATAGACTCAGACACTTTACCTTTAACATGGCTAAAAAAATATCCCTCAAATCCACCCCTCCAGGGATTGACTCCCTGGTCACCATAGCAAATCCTATCCAAACTTCCAGAAGCACCATGAGGGCTACCCTCTCGATTCCTTACTGCAGCACCATGCAATGCAAAGAGCTTTTGTTTGTAGAGCACCACGATGGATCAATGAGCTCCCAACAACTATTACCCACCTCCCCTCCATTGACCCTTTCAAAATGGCCCCAAAGAAATACCTTCTCGAGCACCAGCTTGTAGATGTTCTGCCCAATGAGAGGGATCCTGATATCTCTATTTGGCTGTATGCATATAATGATACTGTCAGCTTGTTAACTAGGGCCCAATTGGCCTGTCACACCATCCTGCATATCTTGTATAACAAAGGCCCACTGGGTCGGCTGTTCCAGTTTATGTCTCCAAGCATGTCCTTGTACATATTGCATCTTATGCTGCTTAACTATGGCTTGTCTCTGTCTGGCTTGTAAATGGATATGGGTGATGTACTATTATGTATAATACCACTGCAATCTATGCTTACTGTTTATTTCTCCCACATTGTACTGTTTAACTGCTACCCACATGTATCATTCTGTATTGTCTAATCTGTTGCCCTCATGTAACACTGATGAGGAGTCTTTTGTTTTCGATTCTTCAAATAAATAAATATGTGTGTGTATATATATATATATATATATATATATATATATATATATATATGTGTGTGTGTGTATTATAGGGGCATGGTAGTTGAGCAGGCACTTTAATGTTAAACCCCAAATCTTGCATGTTAGTAACTTTGCAATCATTCAATGGATATGCACGATATATGGAATAGATGGTGTCAGGTGGTAGATCTCTTGATTTTCCAAGTTTCATTTGGATTGGATTTGCAGATTTCATGCAGCAAATCGTCAAAAAACACGTTTTTCACTAATTTTTGCAAAATGTTTATGCTTTTTCCTCATCGCGCTGCATCCACACCATTTGGAATGTTCAGGGTAGAAAGCAGATATCATAAGGAACAATCCAGCATTAGCTTGGTGAAAAAATATTAATCTGCTCCAAAGTTATTACATTTTGAAAGTTTGGGTTCTAAACATGCTCAGTTCAGTCTTTGGGATAAATGCACAGTTTCAATCAAGAATTCTTACTCATGAACATCTCATGAACAGGGATTGCTAAAAGGGATTCAGAAATCTCAGAAAATCCCTTTTCATGAGAAAATCCCTGCTCGTCGGCAGACATCTTGTTTTCTTGCTTAGCGAGGGAAGAAAACAAAATGCTGTAACTTGCGACAGGGAGGTGTTCCCTTTTTTAATTCATCCCCTACTGTTTAGTGACCCCCCCACCCTCTGATACCCTCCCCTGCCCCTGCACATATTCATAAATATTTTCTGACAATGGGATGCCCAACCCCAGTGTCAGAAAATAAGCAATATTCTATGCAGAATCCTGCATCAAACTGCCATTTTTCAATGCAGAATCCTGCATTGAACTGCACACCCCAGGCCAGTTCTAATTTTTATTATTGTTGCCAACATTGGGGTGCCCAATCCCCATTTCGGTGTTTATCCCCCCTAACTAAACTACAGTGGCATACTAGGGAGCCTAACCCCAGTGTGCCGAAATAGTTAAATTACTGTTTCTAACACCGGGATGCCCACCCCCGGTGTCGGATGCCACTCACCAACCCTGTTCTATTTTCACCAACATAGGAGTGCCCAATTCCCATGTCAGCATTTAATGAAGCCCCCAACCCCATTCACTGTTGAACACTGGGGAGCCCACTCCCGGTGTTCAAAAAACCAAATTATAACCTGTAAGAAAAAGATAACTGTCCCCAATCATCTTTTTTTTTACTGAAAAGAAGAAAATTGTCCCTTGTTATCTCCCCAGTCCCCCTTCCCCCATCTCCACCTTCCATCTGTACACCCACCTCCCTTTACCCACCCTTACCCCATACCTACCTCCGGAGGTCAAGGGGTGTCATCTTCTCTGGACCCGGACACATCTACACTCTTCAAAGCTGAACCACAAACTGAGGAATCTAGATAAACGCTGTATAAAGGCTGTCAATAGGGGTTTCAACTTAGGTTGATATCTCAGCCATTCTTAGGAATTTTGACCCCAAATTTTCAACATGGGGTTCTTGGGACCCCACCTCATGAACACTGGCATTGTCATTTCATGACTCTGTCCTGAAAGGTGATTTTGCGGTCACTGCGTGGAATCACCTTTTGGGACCAATTAATGAAATGACAGCACCTGTGTTCATAAGAGGAGGTCTCAAAACACCCATGTTGAAAATTTGGTGCAAAAATCCAGAAAATGACTGTGTTATGAGTGTGCATTGCACAGTTGTTTTGCATGCTTGTAACTTCACACATTTTTTATAATTTCACTCCAGATTTTCAACATTGCCATTTTTTCACACCTCCTCATGAATAGTACAGCTGTCATTTTTCACATCCTGCCCGAAACATGTTTTCACACCTGTGGCACAGAAATGCATGGCAGCTGTGCAAAATCAACTTTCAGGATGGATTAATGAAATCACAGTGCCATTGTTCATGAGGTGGGGGCCCAAAAAGGCCATGTTAAAATTTGGTGCAAATAACCCAAAGCACCCGAGTTACATGCAGTCATTGAAATTTCACTACACATGCATGTAACTTTAGCAAATTTTAATATTTTACTCCAAATATTCAACATTGCCAGTTTTGCACACCACCTCATGAACAATAGAGCTGTCAATTCACACATCTTGCCTGAAATTTGTTTATGCAGTAGTGGTGTGGAATGGCACAGTTGCTGTACAAAATCACCTTTCCTGACTGAGTAATGAAATAACAGTGCCAGTGTTCATGAGGTGGGGTCCCAAAAAGGCCATATAGAAAATTTGGTGAAAAAACACCAACTGCCTGAGTTACACGCAGTTGTTGGAAGTTATCTGTGCACTGGAGTAACTTTGGGAAATTATCATATTTGCACCCCAAATTTTCAACATTGCCATTATTTCAGAACACCTCATGAATAGTACAGCTGTCATTTTTTAAATCCTGTGAAAAATGTTTTTTTCACACCTGCGGTGCAGAATGGCATTACAGTTGCACAGAATTGCATTTTGACTGGGATTTGAAGATTTTCTGTACTGGGTATGTGTGTGGAGGTGATAAGAAGGTTATGTTGAGCATTTGGGGTTAAAATTATTTAAGATGGCACAGTTATGACTATTTTTTGCAATTTGGCTATGCATGCTCATAATCTGTGGAAGCGCACGGGCCGGCAACCCCTGTGTTTACACAGCTATATACATATGTGCATCTGTGAAGGGATGGGAGATCAGGGTCCAAAGGACCCTGTGCTATCACAGTAAAATAAAAATACTATTATACTATTTCAAAAAGTAAGGAAATAAAATTGCAAAAAACTTTGTTAATGCATCAGTTAGGACTGAAGCAAAACAAGTAGGAAATGAGACATTAGGGTTGAACCCTAACACTCCCCTCACCAACCCCATCAGCCACACACACCCTCTCCACAGACCAACACTCATTGGGGTGTGCCTTGGAATCGTGGCCTAACTCTCACCCATTCTCCTATACTATACCATGTCAACTTTCTTACACATGGAATGAGATGAGAGTTGGGCCCAATGACTGAGCACATACCAATGTGTGGGCCAGTGTATGAGGTGGGCTGGTATGGTTGGGCGGGAGAGGTGTTAAAGGCTCAACAATATCTCATTTCCCTTCTTTGAGATTCAACCTAAATGATCCATTAACAAATTTATTTGCAACATATATGTATATATATATATATATATATATATATATATATATATATATAAAATAGTTAGGGATGTAAGTTTGTCATGGCAATCATACATCATTGATTCCATGACGTTTGATCTTTATTCAGGACTTCCATGACTTTCACTAGTGTCATCAGAATGTAGCAATGATGACAGTGCCACAATATTCACTACTGTTTACTAATGATTTCATGAACAAACAATGGGTCATTAAAACCTCATCCATGACAAACTTGCATCCCTAATTATGGTAGCACGGTAGTGCTACCATAGTTAGGGTTGAGTAACACTTTTAAGGTTAAAGGGTCACATTTTGTACCTTAATAACTTTGCCACTGTTCAGCAGATTTGCCTGAAATTTAGTATGCAAAATTAGGCATGGTAGATCTTGGGATCTGTCAAGTTTTGTACCAGTCGGATATACAGCTGCGGAGTTATTAAGCAACAACCTATTGCACAATTATGCTTTTTTGGGATTTCTTTGCTCTCACCTACAGGTCACACGGTTTGTGTGACCAGTCTGAAAACTTCAGGGGACATGCAGTCTGGGTCCTCAATGTGCCTTTTGAAGATTTTGTGAAAAAATATTGAACAGTTCAAAAGTTATTTAAAAAACAAATTCCCATTATAAGTCAATGGGAAAAGTTAACAAAAAGTTTGAAAGTGTCACAAATGCACATTTTAGTGTCACAAATGGCCCTAGTAGTGTCGCAGATCTGCCATTTTGTTTTCCGTTGGTGATCATAAAAATGCTTGACATTTAAATTTGGGACCATCTAGGGACACAATTATTTTTGTGTTCACCAAGTCGGACCCTGAGGGTGCTAGCCATTTCTTTATTTTGGGGTTAAACACCCCAGAAATATGTTTTCCAAATTTCTGGAGACAGTAGTGTCACAAAGTAGTGTCGCACGTATGACACTTTTGCAAATTTTTGTGAAAAGGGTCACAAATTGCTACACTACTTTTCAGGCTATGGCCAAAATTACAAGAATTCTTTGCCACCCTGCTGCAAACAAACGGTTTGGTCTTTTGGGCTGAAATTTGGAGGGAAGGTAGCCAACATCTCACAGATGTGTTTTTTTTTTTTTTGTGGTTTGGTGAACAAATACTGCACAGCAGCCAAGTTACGGTACTCCAAATTTGACATTTTTTCCCATAGACTAACATGGTGGCATCTGCTGTGCCTTTCGGGGCTCATATCTCGGAAATGGTGCGAGATACAGAATTTTCATCATGACAATGCATAGTCTGTGGCTACGCATTCAGTAAAACGCAGGCAGGAAAATCATGAATCATGGGAATTTTTTTTTCTACGTCTTACGGTTCCTGAGATATAAACAATTTAGTCTTCCAACAGCTCATTTTCTGCTCTAAGGCCCATTATTATGCATACATTCTGTGTACACACTGTGTTTCTGTATGCAGCTGTTGGGGAAAAACAGGGTATGCACTTCTGTTAATGTTACAGTTACTGTTTCCACTTGCGTTTACGTACCTGTTTGCATTACCGTTGCCATCTATGCCACCGTGTGCGTTACCCTTTGCGTTCTCATTTGTGCTTGCCTTTGCATTACTGTTACCATTTGTGTTTCCACTACTGTTTGTGTTTGTGTTTTGGTCTACATCACCGTGTGCATTGCCATTTGCGTTTACGGCAGCCCTTTCATTTGCGTTTGTCTTTCATTTTGCATCTTCGTTGCTGTTACTGTTACCATTTGCATTTCCTATTGCTTTACTGTGCCCATGTGCATTATGGTTTGCATTTCCATATGTGCTTGCATTTGCATTTATGTTTCCTTTGGCATTATTGTTGCTGTTGCTGTTACTGTTACCATTTGAGTTTACAATTGCGGTAACATGACCGTGTGTGTTACAGTTTGCGTTTACATACGCATTTGCGTTCGCGTTTACATTTCTGTTTCCTTTGGCATTATTGTTCATGTTAAATTTACCATTTGTGTTTACAATTGCGGTACCGTGACCATGATTGTTACGGTTCACGTTTACGTGTACACATCAGTTCGCATTTTCGTTTCTGTTCCCTTTGGCGTTCTTGTTTCTGTAACACTTAACATTTGCATTTACAATACCGGTAACATCACTGAGTCCATTACCAGTTGCGTTTTTGTATGTGCTTGCATGCCAGTTTGCATCACTGTTCGCTTCAGCGTCACTTTATGCTTGTGTTTCTATTAACATTTGTGTTACCATTTATGTTTGCTTTACCATGTGTGTAACTATTGCTGCTTGCATTTGCATTGCAGTTCCTGTTACTATGTAACAAGACATCACATGGTGGGGCCTTGCACTCCCGCCACCACATTACATTCCCTGTTTATCATCCTCATTCTCAAAAAGAAGGGAAATTAGAGACAAAAAAATCCATTTAATGCATCAGTTAGGGTTGTTCCACTGTGACAAAAGCAGGGAAATTTAGTGTTAGGGTTGACCCCTTGGCTAGCCACCCCCCAACGGTGTGTAGTGCGGCGTTGGAGTCGTGGTCTAACTGGCACCCCATTCTCATATACCTCTGCCTTTTACACATGTGATGGGGTGAGGAGTTGGGCTGACAACCCCAATGCGCACCCTGATGCCAGTTGGGGGTGGGCTGGGTGTGGTTCAGGGACTTTCAACTAACACCGAATTTCCTCACTTTTGTCACTGTGGAACAACCTAACTGATGCATTAAACAGAGATTTTGCCTCTAATATATATATATATATATATATATATATATATATATATATATATTATGGTAGAGGAGCCATTTCTATATTAAACCCAAAACTTTGCAACTTAATAAATTTGTAACTGTTTGACAGATTTGGCTGAAATTTGGAATACACAATCAAGAACTATAGGCCTTGGCATCTACCAAGTTTCGTACCAGTTGGATACATGGCTGTGGAGTTATTAAGCATGATTTGTGCTCACGTTTACACTTTTTCTGGAATTCTACGGTCGCGCGTACAGATCGCACGGTTTACGCGACCAGCCCAAAATCTTCAGGGAACATGCGTCCAGGTTCCCCGATGTACTACGAAGATTTGGTGAAAAATATTAAGCAGTTCAAAGTTATTCAAAAGCAATTTCCCATTATAAGTCAATGGAAAAGTTAACAAAAGTTCAACACTTTCGCAAATGCATTTTTACTTTCGTAAATGGGCCTGTTACTTCTGAAATCAGCCATTTTGTTTTCAGTTAGTGATTAGAAAAATGCTTGGCATTTAAATTTGGGACCCTCTAGCAACCTAATTCTTTTTGTATTCACCTAGCCGGACCCTGAGGATGCTAGCCATGTCTTTATTTTGGGGTAAAACACCCCAGAAATTTGTTTTTCAGATTTCTGGAAAAAGTACTTTCGCAAAGTACTTTCATGCTCATGAAAGTGTCGCAAATGTTTGCGAAAGCTTTCGCAAGTTGCGACAGTAATTTTCTAGTCTGTGGGAAAATGACAGCAATTCTTTGGCACTGCACTGCAAAAGAACGGTTGGGAGTTTTTGGGCTGAAATTTGGAGGGAATGCAGCTGACATCTCACAGATGTGCCTTTCAGTGTTGTATAGAAAAAATATTACATGGCAGCAAAGTTATGGTACTCCAAAGTTGACAGTTTTTCCCATAGGATAACATTACGGCGCCCGACGCATTACAGGAATCCTTTGGCACCCTGCTGCAAAATAACGGTTTGGTCTTTTTTCCTGAAATTTGGAGGGAAGACAGCCATCAGCCCACAGATGTGCCTTTCAGTGGTTTGGTGAAAAAATATTACAGGGAGGCAAAGTTAAGGTGCTCTGAACTTCTCTTTTTTTCCCATAGGATAACATTAGGGCATTCGCCGCGCTTTTCAGGGCCCGTATCTCGGAAACAGTGCGAGATACAGACTTTTCGTTGGAAAACTTCTTAGCCCTCTAACAGGAGCTAAGTCCAAAACTAGCCAGGACAGTCATAAATCATTTGACTTTTAATTTTTTTTTTCTACGTCATATGGTTCCTGAGATATAACCTATTTAGTATTCCAAGTCCTCATTTTCTGCTCCGATACCCATTATTATGCATACAGTCTTTGTACTCACTGTCTTTCTCTATTCAGCTTTTGGGGAAAACCAGCCTGTGCGCTTACATTACTGTTACCATTGCCCTTTCCACTTGTGGTTCCATGCCCGTTTCACTTACCGTTGACGTCTACGCCACCATGTGCGTCATCCTTTGCGTTTTCATTTGCGCTTGCATTTCTGTTATTTTTTGTGATTTGTGTCTACTGTACTGTTTCTCTTTCTGTTTCACTTTGCGTCACCATGCCCATTGACATTTCCATTTGCAGGCACCATGTTACTATGTGACAAGACATCACGTGGCACACCATTCCCATCTATGCTACCATATTCGTTACCCTTTCTGTTCTCATTCGCTTGCATTACCTTATGCGCCACTGTTAGCACTTCTGTTTGCATTGCTGTTCTGTTACTATGCCACAAAGACATCTTGTGGTGGGAGTCATGAGCCCTTTGGGCCCTGCACTCCAACTGCTACGTCACCTTTTGAGCCACGAGGCCCCTATGCCCGTTATCCTTTGCGTTTCATTTGTGCTTGTGTTTCTGTTATTTTTGCCATTTGTGTCTACAGTACTGTTTCTCTTTCTGTTTCACTTTGCGTCACCATGCCCATTGACATTTCCATTTGCAGGCACCATGTTACTATGTGACAAGACATCACATTAACTTTACCGTTCCGTCTATGCCACCATGTTCGTTACCCTTTCTGTTCTCATTCGCACTTCGCGTTACCTTGTGCACCACTGTTGAAGCTTCTGTTTGCATTGCTGTTCCTGTTACTATGCCACAAGACATCATGTGGTGGGAGTGCATGGCCCTTTGAGCCTTGCGCTCCCGCTGATGCATTACGCGCCAGGAGCGTGGGGCCCTATGTGCGTTATCCTTTGCGTTTTCATTTGCGCTTGCGTTTCTGTTATTTTTTGCCATTTGTGTTTACAGTACTGTTTCTCTTTCTGTTTCACTTTGCGTCACCATGCCCATTGACATTTCCGTTTGAAGGCACCATGTTACTATGTGATAACAAATCATGTGGCAGACTGTTCCCGTCTATGCCACCGTGTGCATAGCCCTTTCTGTTGTCATTTGCGCTTGCGTTACCATGTGCGCCACTGTTAGTGCTTCTGTTTGTGTTGCTCTTCCTGTTACTATGCCACAAGACATCATGTGGCAGGAGCGCAGGGCCCAAAGGGGCCTGCACTCCAACCCGCCACATTACATTCACTATTTCTCATTATCATTCTCAAACAAAGGAAATTAGAGGCAAAAAATCCATTTAATGCATTAGTTAGGGTTGTTCCACAGCAACAAAGTGAGGAAATTCGTTGTTGGGTTGAAAACCTAACTCTGAATCATCCTCCCCAGCCACACACACACAGACACACACACACATGCAAGTATGGGGAGGACCAAGTCAACACAACCAATTACAGACATCCAGCAGCAGGTGACAGAAATAACAAACAATTGTCTAAATGTACTACGAGACATCCCACCCACCTGACCAGGTACTGCATGCTCAGTGGAGATCAACAGCAAAACTGAGGCCATGTACACCAAGCATTACATCCCTGATTGCAGCTGCAAGCGTACCACACTTAGTAGTTGCATGGCCTTACCTACCAATGCCCCACACCACACCACAACTGGTACTGTGCCGTTAGTCAATATAAAATGCTGAAGGTGCATGATGACAGTTGTAAAAGGTTCAACACTAGTGAGTATACATTAATTAAGAGAAGTACATAAATTAACTACAAGACACTAGCATGCTCAAGATAAAAGTAGTGTTACAATTAGTATGTGATTTACATAGTAGTACATTTACTGTAACAGTTTACTCAAGATAGAGGGGCTGATGTAAACGTATTGAAAAGCATTGCCTGTTCAACGCTGTGAAATTCATACTGCCAGTATCAGATGTATTCTTACTGATGAAGGTGTACTGCTGATGTACATACATAGACCTTCAGTGTGTTTCAATACTAAAGATGCAGTAAGTATTCTTTGTAAGAAACAGTGTAATTGCATGGATCAGGCCAAGCAACTTCTAAATATCATAGCACTACTGAGCCAACAATGATGTACCTGTATCGGAGATGTATATAGGATAGATTTTCCTGTAGGCACTTACTGAGTATGTTGTACCTGATAAAGACAATGTCATTGCATCTGTGATGACTAACTTATTCAAATAGTAATACATTTACTATTGTTGCAATGAGTGATCTATGCCACTTATGGACACAGTGTAATTTTGTTTTAACAGTTGTTTCATACTCAGGCTGTATGCCTAGTGTTTGGGTTTGCCACACTTCTGTCACTGATGCTATCAAAGTGATAACTATGTTAATTGTGGTACAACAGGAATCAAGTAGGTATGGTGTAGATATAAACAGAATGTCTTTTAGTATTGATTTAACTCACAATGGGGTAAGTGTACTAGGACAGCAGGGGTTATTCTCTATCACTGACTCTGTCAGTTATAATCACACTAAGGTTTCAATTACTGTAATGATCAAGTTACACTGTTCATCTTCATGAGTTCATATTCACAGCCATTCTCCAGTAACTAGACAGTGTATGGTGTAACTGGGTGGGACACTGTGTTACCAAAGCTGCTGCAGTGCCTAGCAGAGGAGAGTATCTACTCATAAAGACAATTAAGCAATAAGGCATGACCAACAGTTATGTTAAATGGTCTGTTAATCACCCTGTAGGGGTTTAATGTTGAATGAGGCATAGCCAAGTGCCACATGTCGCTAGACAGTGATAAACTGACTATTAACATAATACCTGGGAGTGGCTTACTGCTATCATAATAAAACTGTTTTTTAAACAACATTAAACCATGTTCATCATATGGTTAGGCTCTACATGTATGTTAATAAAAACTAAACATAAGGCTGTTACAATGTTTACAGTCAATTAGAAAGCTGCATTTCTCAAACCCTTGTTATAATCAGAGATATTATACCTGTACAACTCCTTGGTTTTGCTGAACTCTATTGCTCAGGTGGCCCACCACAGTGGTGTGGTCTGGTGTGGGCATCAGTAGGTAAGGTCATGCAACTACTAAGCGTGGTACATTGTGTGCAGCTGCAATCAGGGATGTGTATGTTTGGTGTACATGGCCTCAGTTTTGCTGTTGATCTCCACTGAGCATGCAGTACCTGGTCAGGTGGATGGGGATGTCTCGTAGTACATTTAGACAATTGTTTGTTATTTCTGTCACCTGCTGCTGGATGTCTGTCATTGGTTGTGTTGACTTGGTCCTTACCATACTTGCATGTGTGTGTGTGTGTGTGTGTGTCTGTGTGTGTGGTGCTGGGGAGGGGGGTGAATTCAGAGTTAGGGTTTTGAACCCTAACAGCGAATTTCCTCACTTTTGTCACTGTGGAACAACCCTAACTAATGCATTAAATGGAGTTTTTTGCCTCTAATATATATATAACTGGGTGCAGGCATTGGGGACCTCAAGAATGATAATTTTGCTGATCCTTAGGTTGTATGGCCTAGAAGTAATTTGAGTAAAACAGTCTGAGATATAGGTAGGTAGCTTGCCTGATAAGGCTTTGAATATCCAAATTGCAGCATTCCTATTTCTTCTGTGTTGTAATGATGTCCAGTTAACTGCCTTATAAAGGGAGCAATGATGGGTGCTGAAGGAAGGTCAGTAATGAATCTGATGGACCTGTGGTATAGGGTGTCTAGTTTATTTAAGAGAGGTGAACAATGTCCATACAGAAAGTCAGCATAGTCAATGAGGATAGGAATGAAGCCTGGATTAATCTTTTTTTGGAGTCTCTGTTGAGGTAGTGCTTTATTCTAAAAAATAAACCAAGTCTTTGTCTCAGTTTCTTTAGTAGCTCCTCAATATGGACAGAATAGTCAAGCTTGTTATCAATCCAGACTCCAAGGTATTTGAAATTATCAACGAATTCCAGCTTCTCTCCAAGTAAGGTGGTTAGTTGTAGGGTGGTGGATGGTGGGGTAGTGGCAGAGCAACTCTTTGAGGTAAAGAACATAGCTTTTGTTTTTTTTGCATTTAGAATTAGTTTTTTATCCAGTAGGTTGTGTTGTAGGATGGAAAATTCAGATTGTAGCAGTTCACAGGCTTTAGATAATGTAACTATAGTTATAGTTGAGTAGGCAGTTCAATGTTAAACTCAAAAGTTTGCACTTTTTAACTTTGTAACTGTTACACAAATTTCCACAAATTTGGTAGGTGCCATCCTGTGGCGTAAACCTCTTGATGTGGCAAGTTACTTTCCGGTCAGATTTGCGGTCACTGAGTTACGGAGAGGTGAAAAAAACATGTTTTCAGCCATTGACTTTGCTGGGATTTTTCTTTGAACTTGTCTACAGCCCAGAGGGTTTTTTTTTTGGTCTGAAATGTATTTATTTATTTGTTTTTTGTTTTCCGGGTAAGTACCATAGCCAAGACATAACTATTTTCAGGCACAACCTAGAAGATTACAATGAGGAGGAATAAACAGGGAATACATTTTTGTACAGGGAAAAAAACAAAACAAAAATACAGACAGAAACAAGATTACACAATACATGAGCATATAACAAGATAGGTAAGAGTTCATGAGCAGTACCAAATTCAGTGACAACAAGCACATGTAGCAAAAAACAACTGAGTTAAAGAACAGATGAAGTAATTTCAAATGGACAAAAGTGCCTAAAAACATACCTAGATGGCCAAGATAAACATAGATCAGTTATCAGCAGGGGGGAAGTGAGACAGCAGCTGAATGTAATATTCAGGGAGGTTTGAAGCAGGTACAGGAGTCCTGGCTAAAGAGGAAGGAGCAACATTTGTTTTTGAATTGGGCATGACTAGGAGCTAGGTGAACCTCAAGAGGCAGGGAGTTCCAGAGTTGGCCACTGAGTGAGAGAAGGCTAGGGTTTCTTTGTTAGATTTACATCTAGGCATGAGCAGTAGAGATTTATCAGGTGATCGGAGACCGTGAGAGGAGGGCAGTGGAGATAGTAGGGAGGCAAGCGAGACAAGGATACCTGCTCTAATAATATTGTCTGTCAGGGAGCCAAGGGAAGAGTTTGAACAGAAGACAGGGGTAGCCAGTTAAGATCAGCATAAAGCTGACAGTGGTGTTTTGACCAAGGAAAGGCAGAGGCATACCTGCAGATACTGTTGTAGGTGGTATCCCACTTCCTGAGGAGCATTTTGGATGCACAGAGATAAGTGACTACCCCATAGGATAGCGATAGAAACAAGATCCCACAGGCTATGGCTAATCTAGCTGACTGCATTAGGACATAGCTGGTTTTGTAGGCTACCCCAATTTTAGCATTAATTGATTTACAGGTAGATGTTATGTGCTTATCAAAGTTAAGATTTTCATCAAGGAGGACTCCAAGATACCTGAATGAGTGCACTGATTCAAGGACCAGCCCACCCTGACCAGTAACCTTAAAAAGGTCCCAATTGTTTTTTAATTTGACTGCAGAACCAAACAATATAGTTTGTGGTTTACTATCATTAAGAATTAATTTATGGTGGAAGAGCCAAGATAAAATAGACATAAAAGCAGAGGTAAGGGTCTGATTTAATGTGGCAAATACTCTTATCACTGCAGTACAGGACTAGGTCGTCCGTGTATAGAGTAGCAGAGGAATCAAGGATATTTGATGAGATACCATTAATAAAAAACAGAGAAAAGGGGGGGCTAATATTTATCCCTGTGGAACACCTAGGTTTATGGTCATGGGGCTGGACACAGCAGAGTTGAATCTAACAAGCTGCATTCTATTTTATAGCTAGCTATTAAACCAGGCCACAGAGTTAAGGAAGAAACCAAAGGCTAGGAGACTATCTAGAAGAAGAGGACAATCAACAAGGTTAAATGCCTTTGCCAGGTCAATAAAAACTGCTCCAGTGAGGTGGTCATTGTCCATAGCAGTTAGAGTATCATTTGCAAAGTGGCGCAAGGCAGTGGTGGTACTATGACCTTTATGAAAGCCATGTTGAATTGATGAGAGAAGGTTATATTTAGTCATGAATTCAATAACTTGGATTAATACTATCTTTTCCATTATTTTGCACAAGACTGGTAGTTAGCTATCGGCTGATAATTAGTCAGATTTTATCACCTTTCTTAAGGACCGGTGTGACTTTGGCCATTTTCCAGATATCAGGGACAATTCCATTACTCAGAGAGAGGGTGAAAATCCTAGACAAAGGATGGGCAATAAATGGTGTGGCCAGTTTTAGAAGTTTAGGCTCAATGCTATCAGATCCTACACTGGTATTATCAGAACTGGAGTTCGGTAAGCCAAGGACTTCAGACTTAGATACTGCCTTAAAGTTAAAAGAAGGGGGAAGTACAGTAGGGATGAGTGGAGTAGATAGATGTAAGGGCTGAGCAGGGAGGAACACCGATGTGAAGTTGGACAGGTCAGAGAATTGTTTATAAAATACTTCAGCAATGGTCCTGGGGTCATTGCAGTGGACTCCACCAATGATCATATCATCTGCCAAGTGAGTTTTGTTTTGCTCCTAGGAATGTTTTCACATGTGCCCAGAATTTCCTGGGGTCACCAGATGCTTCCATCAGAAGCCCCTTGCAATAAGAGCATTTTGATAGTCTGATCTGCTTTTTACAATTACTTCTCTGGGCCCTATAGGTCTGGTAGTTGGTTATGAGGCCAGATTTTCTGAAGCACCTCCAGCTCTTATCCCTGTCATGCAATGCAGCCAGGAGATTTTTATGTAACCACTTTGTGGGTTTCACTCAGACACGTCGGGTTTCTAGGGATGTATGTCTGTTCTGAACTGCATGAAATTGGTCTAGGAAGTATTCAAGAGCTGTTTGGGCATCTAAGGACTGAGAGAGATAAGACCAGTCAATAAATAAGACTTCATGCAGGAACTTCACCTGATCCAGATTTGCATAGTTCCTGAATGTGATATAGCATTTTGTTTTAGCACTCCATGGTGGTTAGGGGTCACTCTCCCTTTCCTCTAGCTTTCCATTATCACGGATTCATTCTGTATTACTCTTTGTTGACTCAGTTTTGTATCTGTTAAAAATGTCTTTGTTGCACTTATCCTGCATTCCACCCATTGTACTGCCTATACCTGTTAATCATGCCTGTGTATCGTATTCTTGTATATTTTTATTTTATTTATTTATTTAGATTTTGTTTACCAGGTAGGCCCACTGAGACCAGAGGTCCCTTTTTCAGGGGTGACCCGGGGTGAATACACCACCAACTTTACATAAGGTACAGTATACAGCTTCAAAAATATATATACAGTTTGTACATAAGGTACAGTGAACAGCTTCAAAAAAATATATACTGTATACAATTTGTACAGGAGGATTGTACAACAGTAAGGCAGAGACAGAGAGCATGTAACAAGTAACATCATTCAGAGAAAACTGCATTGCCCAGGGGGAAAAAAACAAATGTCTGTGGGTCATTCAAGAGGAGAAACATAACATGGTTTGTAAAGAGTATACAGTTAATAGAGGTTTGTTATTATATATTATATATGTATTATATATTATCCAGTTATCTTGTATTTGTGTTCACCCAGATCCACCTTGAAAATGAACTCCACTCAATGGTGTTCACCTGGTTAAATAAAGATTTTGATTGACTGATTGAGAGACTGGGAGCTAGAGTGTTGCCACACACCAAAAATGGGGGAGTGGTCTAATATAGTATCCAGCAGGATGCCTGCATCCACAATTCTGTCAACCCTATTTGTTAACAGCCAATCCAGTAACATGCTTGACATTGCATTAGGCAAGATCCTTGTAAGTTCAGTTATAACTTGATGCAGGTAATAGCGTTGGACTACAGATAGAAGAGAGCTGTGAGTTTGTCCAAGCCAGTTTAGAGTCATATCCCCAAGAATAAGTAGTTCATTATGGCCTGCTATTTTTACCAAATCCTCCAACAGATTAGTGAAGGCAGACAGTGCTCCATGGGGTGGATTGTAAACAACAACTGTATGTAGATTCTTAGCACCCAAGTGGAGACGTGCATGAAGGGATTCACATGCGGAGGATTGCAGGATATTATTCATAGAGATAATGAGATGTGCTTTGTAAAACAGCGCAACACCCCCACCCTGCTTGGGAGATATCCTGTCATTCCTGATAAGACTATAGTTTCTTAATTAGCAGACTGAATCCGGGGTAGAAGACTTGAGCCATGTCTCAGATAGGCACAATATATCCAGGTTATAGGTGGAGACCCAAGCCTCCAGATCTGTGAGATTACACATTAGGCTCCTAGTGTTTAGATGGGCTATGTGGAGCCCTGAAGTAGTCACCAAGGAAACATTGTTGCATGGCTGATGATGTGAAGGACCAGGGTTCAATTCCACACCACCTGCCAATAGGATAGTAAGCAGCATAAGATAGCAAAGCTTGTGATGAATAAAATGAATAACAAGTGTGATTTTAGAGCAGAATCTATAATCTAAGTAGGCGGTCACAAAATAATTGAGAAACCTTGGGATTAGTAGTGGAGTGAAATCAAAGCAGTCAATAGGTCTGACCAGCATGTTAGAGAAGTAAAAATTCCCATTAGGGTTGTGCTGCCAGGAACTACTGTAGGAGCATGGAACCAAGGAAAGCCTTGCAAGTAAAAATAGCAACATGCTGGTCACTAGAGAGAACAGAATTTTCATGATATAACAATATCAACAAAATTGCCAATGTGAGAAGGAGTCAAGCAGCTGCAAAGCAGATACAAACAGTTAGCTATGAATATTTAGTGAGCACCAGTGATGAGCAGATGCCCCTAGTGGTAGGCTTTTATAAGGAGCAAATGGCAAAATGGCCTGTTAGTTATCAGATGAAACTGACAAACTAAGACTATATAAGTAAATGCCCAAATAGGGTGGGCAGGGGGATGGGGAGCCAGCATAAAGTGCCGGTGGGGCTTCTGCTTCATATATGCACCAGCAAACAGCCAGGCTGGTGGTAAGGTAAGTGCTGCCTTGAAACTCTGACTGAAGGAGTTCAATTACCTTGCTTTTAAATCTGGGAAAGCAGCCGGTCTCCTGCACATAGGACTGCTGTGAAGTGTGAACTTGGGCTGTCCGAGGGGCCGTGGAGGGTCGGAGTCATGCCCGAGTGGGTGGAGAAGTCCTGGGAGAGAGAGAAAAAGGAGCAAAGTTAAGCAGCATGATCTAATAGGCAGGGCTAAAAAATACAAAGAAAATGGGGCGGGTAAGATCAGGAGAGCAGAGTTTGAGTAGCAGGACAGAGGCAGGAGCCGAAATGAATTAGATTAGGAAAAATCAGAGATGTCGGGGGAGTAGCTGCACACACAAATTACTTCAACATTGAAATGGAAACTTAACCTCTAAAATTTACATTACATTTACAGCCCTAACATATGCTTCTAATTTAGGTAGGGCTAGTACAGACTGTATCACTAGCTAGAAAAAAACTCTAGACAATGCAAAATGTGCCCCTTTTAAGATAAGCTGAAGCTAAATAAGCTTTTAGTAGGAATTAATTTAAAGTTCAAGCTACAGTGTCCACAGCAGCATCTAAGAGGGACTGCAAGTAGCAATATAATTTTCCAATGGCTAGGCTGAAATAGGCACCAAAATTAAATTCAAAAGTCCTCGGCTTGGTATGTGCATAAGCAAACAGCTGGGTTGGCAGTAAGGTAAGCGCTGCCTTGAAACTCCGACTCTGGTAGAGGTTCAATTACCTTGCTTTTAAATTTGGGAAAGCAGGCAGTCTCCTGCACACAGGACCACTGTGTAGTGTGAAAATGGACTGTCCGAGGGGCAATGGAGGGTCCGAGTCACGCCCGAGTGGGCAGAGAAGTCCTTGCTTTTAAATTTGGGAAACCAGGTGGTCATCTGCACACAGGACTGCTGTGGAGTGTGAGCGTGGGCTGTCTGATAGGCCGTGGAGGGTCTGAGACATGCCTGAGTGGGCGGGGAAGTCCTTGCTTTTAAAATTTGGGAAAGCAGGCAGGGCAGAAACGGACTACCCCACAGATGTGCCTTTTGTTAGTCTGGTGAAAAACAAGAAGCCATTTTTCAAGTTATTGCAATTTAATTATTTGAAAAAATTGTTTCTGAGAATGCCCAGTAGGCACTTCAATTTAGCTGTATGAAATGAAGTAAGAATCCTGGTTCATGTATAAAAATTCCTACTTCATATGTCCACCATCTTTTTTTTCAGTTTTGCCTGAAATTCAAATTTGGAAACCTCCTAAAATGATATTCTAGAGAGGACCCAACACATGTACATTGCTTATTGTGACCCCATAAGTGCATTCTGCACTTTACTTCTTTGAAAATGTTCTTAAATTGTTTTTAATTGATATTGAAAATCTTACTTTGTATCCATGTAATATGAAGTAAGATCTTACTTCATATGTTGAGATATGAAGTAAGAGCCTACTTTGTATTACAAAAGTCCTGGAACAGAACTGTTAGTGCTGACATCGGGGAGCCTACTCCCAGTGTCCAAAATAGAAGTAAAACTCTCCCACTTATTTCTGACAAAGTGGTGCCCAATCCCTGTGTCAGCTGTCAACCCCCCAAGGTGGGATACTGGGGAGTCCACTCCCACTATCCCCAGCTTTATTATTGCCCCCTTATAGCCACAAGTACTAGTAACACTGGGGAGCCCATCCCCAGTGTCATGAAATGTTTTTTTTTTAACTGGTATACCGCCAACAAAGAAAGCAGTCCCCTGATGTCTTACTTCGTATCCATGTAATATGAAGTAGGATCTTACTTCGCATGTTGAGATATGAAGTAAGATCCTACTTCGTATTACGAAAAATCCTGGAACAGAACTGTTAATGTTGACATCAGGGTGCCCAATTCCTGTGTCAGCACTAGATTCCAGCACACAAGTATGGGACATTGGGGATCTCGTTCCCATTGTCTCAAATAGAAGTAAAACTCTCCCACTTATTTCTGACAATGGGGTGCCCTATTACCATGTCAGCAGTTGATGCCACCAAGGTAGGACACTGGGGAGCCCACTCCCAGTGTCCCCAGTTCTAACATACACCCCACAGCAACCAGTACTAGTAACACTGGGGAGCCCACCCCCAGTGTCACAAAATATTTCTTTTAACTGGTATACCTGCAACAAAAAAAATAGTCCCCGATGTATTTTATTTTTAAATCTGTGAGAAAAGAAAATGATCCCTTGTCGTCTCCCATCCCCTTCCCCCATCTTGACCCTCCCTCTGTGCACCCACCTCCCTGCCCCTCTTGCTCCACACTTACCTATGTAGGCCAGATGCTGTCATATTCTGTGGAATGGGACATGTCTGCACTCTTCAAAGCCGAACTGCAAACTGAAAAATCAAGGTAAGCGCTGCATAATGGTTGTCTATAGTGTTTTGAACTTAAGTTGTTATCTCTGGCATTTTTTGGAATTTTTGCTCCAAAGTTTCAGCATGTGCTTTTTGTGACCCCATCTCATGAACGCTGTCACTGTCATCTCATTAACTGGACCAGGAAGGTGATTTCATGGTTGCTGCATGGAATCACCTTTCAATGCTGATTAACAAAATGACAGTGCCAGTGTTCATGAGGGGAGGACCCAAAAAGCCCATGTTAAAAATTTGGTGCAAAAATGTTAAAAAAAAGGGCCTGTGTTATGAGTGTGCATTGCACAGCTTCTATGCGCGCTCATAACTTCACCAGTTTTTAATATTTTCACTTCAGATTTTCAGCATTGCCATTTTTTCACACCTCCTCATGAACTGTACAGCTGTAATTTTTCACATCCTGCCCACAACATATTTTCACACCTGTGGCACAGAATGGTGTGGTCACTGTGTGTGAAATCAACTTTCTGGATGGATTAATGAAATGACAGTGCTAGTGTTCATGAGAACCCTACAGGGGGCATGCCTTAGACAAATAGTATTGAAGCCCACTTGAGAGGGAGCAATCTTAGACCTGGTTCTCTCAAATGGAGATGAATAGAGGATCACAGATGTAGAAGTGGGTAGCCATCTGGGAACTAGCGACCATCGAACAGTATGGTTTACAATAAACACAGCAATAGAGTCAAGCCATACAAAGGCAAAAGTACTGGACTTTAGGAGGGCTGACTTTGCCAAAATGGGTGAGTGCCTAAGGAATGCACTAACAAATGGGCAGGAAGGGGTGGAAGAACAATGGGGAATAATAAAAACTGCCATCACAGAGGTAACAAGCCTTTGTGTGAAACAAATAAACAAAATGAAAGAAGTAAGAAACCACTATGGTTCTCAAAGGAGGTAGCAGTGAAGGTTCAAAGAAAAAGAAAGCATTCAGGAAGTACAAGGAATCACAGAAGGATCAGGACAGAGAACTGTATTAGTTAAAGCAAAAGGAAGCTGGGAAGGCAGTCAGAACAGCAAAGGCCCAAACTGAGAAAAAGATAGCCAACTCAGTTAAGAAGGGGGATAAAACCTTTTATAGGTACATCAGGGAGCGAAGGAAGACGAAGGGAGGGATAGTAAGGCTTAATAAAGGGGAGGAAGGGAGGGTGGGCAGAGGGTGACTGTGAAAAGGCAGAGATACTAAACAAATATTTTTGCTCAGTATTTACAAAGGAAGAGGGGGAGGTACCTAAAACAAACAGTAGAAACACTCTGGATACAGAAGTTGATACCAGCCCATTTACAGAAGAAAGGGTTCTGAAAGAACTCTTAAAACTGAAGGTGGACAAAGCAATGGGGCCTGATGGGATTCATCCCAGAATTCTAAAAGAACTAAGGGTAGAACTAGTGACACCACTGACTACCCTCTTTAACAAATCATGGGAGGGATGGGGTTGTACCGAGACTGGAGGAGGGCAGATGTGATTCCCCTTCACAAAAGTGGGAGCAAGGCAGAAGCAGGAAACTACAGACCTGTTAGTTTAATCTCAGTGGTAGGAAAAAGATGGAATCACTTCTAAAGGAAAAGAATTGTAGAGTATCTAGAGCTAGAGGCACAGGACCCAAGGCAGCATGGATTCACAGCGGGAAGGTCATGCGAGACAAATCTGATAGATTTCTTTGACTGGGTGTCCAAAGTAGTAGATCGGAGAGGGGCTGTGGACATGGCCTACCTAGACTTTAGCAAGGCATTTGACACAGTCCCACACAAAAGATTTAATATACAAGTTAGCCAGCCTGGGAGTGGGTCCCAAGATGATAGCCTGGGTAAAGAATTGGCTGGAGAATAGGACACAGAGAGTAATAGTAAATGGAGTCCACTCTGAAGAAAGGGGGGTTACTAGTGGGGTACTGCAGGGTTAAGTATTAGGACTGGTCCTCTTCAATGTCTTTATAAGCGACATTGCAGAGGGACTGGAAGGAAAAGTATGTCTCTTTGCAGATGACACAAAGATCTGCAACAGAGTTGATGCACAAGGTGGGGTGGAAAGGATGAGAGGGACTTGGCAAAGTTAGAAGAATGGTCAAATGTATGGCAGCTTAGATTCAATGCTAAGAGTGCAAGGTAATGCACCTGGAAACAAAACCCAGGAAGAGTACACAGTGGGGTGAGATACTAACAACAACAAAAATGGAAAGGGACCTGGGGGTAGTCATATCAGATGACCTAAAGGTGGGCAAGCAATGTGAGAGGGCAGCAAGGAGGGCTGGGGATACTGGGATGCGTAGGGAGAGGCATCACCAGTAGAAAACAGGAAGTTATTATTCCTCTGTACAGACAGCTGGTGAGACCCCATCTGGAGTACTGCGTGCAGTTCTGGAGACCAATCTCCACAAAGACATAGACAGGATGGTAGCTGTCCAGAGGAGGGCAACTAAAATGGTGCAGGGTCTGCACCGGAAGACATATGAAGAGAGACTTAAGGAGCTTAATATGTATAGCCTCGAGGAAAGGAGGGAGAGGGGGGACATGATAGAAACTTTCAAGTACCTCAAGAGAAGCAACAAAGTCCAAGAGGGTAGCATCTTTCAAAACAAGAGGTGTGCAAGAACAAGGAGGCACAATTTGAAGATGGGGGGGTGGCTCAGAGGTAATTTAAGGAAGTATTTTTTCACAGAGAGGGTTGTGGATGCATGGGCAGCCTTCCAGAGGAGGTTGTGGAGTCAAAAACAGTGGTGGAATTCAAGCATGCATGGGACAGTCATAAAGGCAATTCTGGGGGGGTAGGAAGAAGTAGGCTGCTGGTTAACTATGATCTGCAGCTTATCCATTAGGTAGGGAAATAGGCAGACTGGGTGGGCCAAGCAGTCCTTATCTGCTGTCAAATTCTATGTTTCAATGTTTCTAGAGGAGGTCCCAAAAAGCCAATGTTGAAAATTCGGTGCAAAAATGTTGAAAAATGCCAGTGTTACGAACATGCATTGTGCAGTTTCTACACATGCTCATAACATCACCAATTTTTTATATTTTCACTCCAGAGTTTCAACATTGTGATTTTTTCCCATCTTCTCATGAACAGTATAGCTGTTATTTTTACATACCACCAAAAACACGTTTTCACACCTGTGGCACAGAATGGCATGGTTGTGGTGTGAAATCAGCTTTTGGGAAGGATTAATGAAATGACAGTGTCACTGTTCATGAAGTGGGGTCCCCAAAAGGCCATGTTGAAAATTTGGTGAAAACATTCCTGAAAATGCCTGAGTTATGTGCATCCATTGAATTTATTCTATGCACGCACAGACTTTTGTTACTTTTCGATCTTTTGATGCCAACTTTTCAACATAGACATTTTTCACTCCACCTCATGGACAGTACAGCTGTCATTTTTGGCATCCTGCCCAAAATGCAGTTTTACACCTGTGATGCAGAATGGCATTGCAGTTGTGCATAATTACATTTTGTCTTTCATTTCACAATTTTTCTGTAATGGGTTACATGAAGTGGGGGTAATAAGAAGACTATGCTGACAATTTGGTCACTGTTGTTCAAAGGACCCTGCGCTCCCACAGTAAAATACAGATACTATTATACTATCTCAAAAAGAAAGGAAAGTCATTGAGAGTTTGGGCCAATGACCCCAAGGCACACTCCAATGCCTGTTGGTGTGTGGAGGGTGTGGGGTGGGGTGGTACATACATACATAGATATATAGATACATAGACAGTGTCGGCAGATAAGGGCCTATGGCCCACCCAGTCTGCCCATTTGAGCTTGTAAGTTCAGTTTATGTTTTCCTAGAAGTCTGTTGCCCCTTACCCCTGACCTCCAGAATTCCTTTATGTCTATCCCATGCATTCTTAAATCCCATGATTGTTTCAGCCCCCACCACTTCCTCTGGCAGGGTGTTCACCACCTGTTCTGTGAAGAAATTCTTCCTCATGTTTCCTCTGAATCATCCTCCTCCAACTTCATCCATGCCCTCTAGTCCTGGAACATCTTTTTAGCTTAAAATAGTGTATTCCTGCACCCTGTTCCTCCTGATGAGATACTTGTATGTCTCTATCATCCCTCTCTCCCTCCTCTCCTCCACGGAGTACATGTTCAGTTCCTTCAACCTGTCATCATAGGACTTGTGATGCAATCCATGCACCATCTTTGTTGCCCTCCTCTGAACCTGCTCTACCCTGTCTATGTCCTTACGTAAGTATGGTCTCCCAGAACTGTATACTGTACTCCAGGTGGGGCCTCACTAGTGTCTTGTATAGCGGAATTATGACCTCCTTTTCCTGCTGGTGATGCCCTGCCTATACATCCCATCATCCTATTTGCTTTACCTGCTGCCTTGTCACACTGTTTCCCTACCTTGAGGTCATCAGAGATGATAACCCCAAGGTTCCTTTCCTGCTTGGTGCATGCTATATCCTCACCCCCAACTGATATATTGTCCCAGGGTTTTGTGCCCCATATGCATTATCTTGCACTTCTTTGCATTGAATTTCAACTGCCAAACCCTGACCATTCTTCAAGTTTCTGCAGGTCCCTTCTCATTCTGTCTACACCCTCTGGTGTGTCTACATTATTACAGAGCTTTGCGTCATCAGCGAACAGTGAAATTCTGCCTTCTAGGTCTGTGCAATGTCACTGATGAAGATGTTAGTAGGACCGGTCCCAGCACTGATCCCTGTGGTACCCCACTGGTCACTCTTCCCTCTGTGGAGTGACAGCCATTTACCACCACCCTCTGTGTCCTGCCACCCAGCCAGTTACCTACCCACCACACTACTGTCCTGCCCACACCCATATTCCCCAGTTTGTGTAATAGTCTTCTATGTGGCACAGTGTCAAAGGCCTTGCTGAAGTCCAGACAGGCCATGTCCACTGCCCTCCCCTGATCCACCTCCCTAGTCACCCAGTCAAAAGTTCAACGAGGTTGGTCTGACATGACCTCCCTCTGGTGAAACCATGCTGCCTTGGGTCCTGTAGTCCATTGACAACCAGATGTTCCACCAATCTCTCCTTCAGTAGTGCTTCCATGATCGTCCCCACTACCGAGGTGAGGCAGACTGGTCTGTAGTTCCCTGCTTCCTCTTTGTTCCCGCTTTTGTATAAGGGGACTACTTCTGCTGTCCTCCAGTCTTTGGGTACCTCCCCTGTTTCCAGTGATTGGCTAAACAGGATAGCCAGAGGTTCAGCCACCACCTCTCTTAGTTCTTTAAGGACCCTGGGGTGCACCCCATCTGGCCCCATTGCTTTATCAACTCTTGTTACTTCCAGTTCCTTCAGGACCCTTTCTCGTGTAAAGGGACTTGTGTCCATTTCTGCACCATTCTCACCCCTTGTACTCCCTTCAGACCCATTACCCTCCTCTTCCTCAGTAAAGACTGAGCAAATACCTGTTCAACATGTCAGCTTTACTGTTGTCATCCTCCATGGCCCCCATCCTCCTCCTTCAGTCTCACTATCCTTCCCTTTGTCTTTCTTTTTTCACTTATGTACCTGTAAAAGGTTTTGTCCCCTCTACCCACTGATTTTGCAATGTGTTCTTCTGTCTGAGCTTTGGCTTCCCTTACTGACCTCCCTGCCTCCCTTTGCTTCTCCTGGTACTTCTCCCTATCCCCTTCTGCCTGTGTCTTTTTGTATTGCCTGAATGCAATCTTTTTGGCAGAGTGGTAGGGTTGGAAACTCTAATGCTGAGTTTCCATATTTTTGTTGCGTTAATGCATTAATGGAGTTTTTTTGTAATGAATATATATATATATATATATATATATAGGGGGTGCGGTCGTGCCTCTTTATTTAGGGTTATGAAGGCACTTCATTGTTAAACTCGAAATTTTGCCTGTTAATAACTTTGGACCCGTTCAATGGATTTGCATGAAATTTGGTATGTGTGGTGGGTCATGGTAGATCTCTTGATCTGACAAATTTTGTTTCAGTCAGACTTATGGTTTTGGCACACCAAAATGCTGAAAATGCACTTTTCACCAGTTTTGTGGGCAGTTTTTTTGATTTTGTCTGTGGCACTGCATGGCTGTTTTATGGTGTGCCAGTCTGCCACTTGGCACGTTGAAAGAGCTTGCATCAAGGAACATGCCACTTTTGTTTGGTGAAAAAATATTAATCCATTCAAAAGTTATTAAAGTTTTAAGTTCCCATTATAAGTCTATGGGAAAATTTATATGGTTATTTTGCAAAAGAAGAATGGAGTTTTGGCCATCTGGTCCCTCCTCATGATCAAGGAATTTGCAGACTCATGATCAAAGAATCTTTGATTGTGAGGAATTCTTTGATCATGATGGCCACCATCTTGTTTTCATTTTGAGGTCAGAAAAAACAAATAGCTCAGGGATGACTTCTGAAGTAAAACTATGATGAGTTTTGTTCAGGGGTCTTCCCTCTATCGAGCCATAGTTGTGGTTTCTTGTAATTATGTCAAAAAATAGAGTTTTAAAGTTTTAAATTCTTTGATCGCAGCTCGCTAATGATCTTTGATCTCGAGCCTGCAAATTCTTTGATCGTGAGATTCTTTGATCGCGAGGGAGGGACTAGATGGCCAGATTTAAAAATTAAATATCTCAGCCCAGGGGTGACATATGAAGTCAAACTGGAATGGGTTTTGCTCAGGGGGCTTCGTTCTATCGAGTCATGCCTGTGGTTTAATGTATTTCTCTGAAAAAGTTGAGTTTTAACATTTTTTAATTCTTTGATCGTGAGCCTGCAAATTCTTTGGTCATGAATCTGCAAATTCTTTGATCACGAGATTCTTCGATCGCGATCTTTGTTCGTGAGGGAGGAACTAGATGGCCTGATTTGGAGGGACCAGATAGCAGAATTTTCATAACGTTTAAAATTAAATATCTCGGAAACGGTTTGATCTTTTAACTTGAAATTTGGAGGGTGTTGAGGGGATGTCCTGTAGATGTGAATTTAGGTGTCAAAAAATACATTTGTTGTGGAGATATTGTGTGGCACAGTTTACGTTTTGCAGAGAGCATTTTGCATTGTGGTACTGGCTTGAAATTTGTAGGGTATCTAGCCTTACTGCCATGGACATTCTTTTCAGTGGTTAGGTGTGTAAAATGTAAACAGGTGCAGAATTATACCACTCCGATGAAAATCTCAAACTTTAAAATGTAATATCTCGGAAACAGTTTTGGTCTTTTAACTTGAAATTTGGAGGGTGTTGAGGGGATGTCCTGAACATGTGAATTATGGTATTTAGGTGTTGGAAAATTAATTTGCTGTGGAGATATTGCTTGATACACTTTATGTTGTGCATATAGCATTTTGCATTGTGGTAGTGGCTTGATATTTATAGGGTAGCTAGCCTTACTGCCATGGAGGTAATTTTCAGTGGTTAGGTGTCTGAAATGTAAACATGTGCAGAATTATGCCACTCTGATGAATGAAACTTTGGTTTTGTTTCAAGCTGGTGGGGGCCAACGCTCCCACCAATATACGCTCCCACCAATAGATATGCTATTCATATGCAATTCAGTACTTGTACTGTTATGTTAGGCAGAAATTTACAAATTGGTGGGAGTGTGGGGCGCAAGTTGGTACTTTTCTATGCTTTCTCAAAAAGTAAGGAAATTCTATGCAAAAAAACTACATCAATGCATCATTTAGGGTTAAAACACAAAAAGTAAAGAAATGAGTCCTTTAGGGTTGCCCCTGACAGATGCTGGGGTGTGCCATGAGTTCAGGAAGCCTCCTGACCCCATGGCACAACCTGACATTTATCAGTCTGTGGAGGATGGCGGTGGGGTGGTGGTGGGCTTGGGAGCTCAACCCTATTGTCTCATTTCCCCACTTTTGTCACTTCACTTTGACCCTAACTGATGCATTAAACAATGTTCTTGCATTGAACATATATATATATATATATATATATATATATATATATATATTCATGGCAAAAAAACTCAGCTTAATGCATCAGTTAGGGTTGCTCCACAGTGACAAAAGTGAGGGAATTTGATGTTAGGGTTCCCACCCCCCTTGCATCTCCACCCGCCCCCAACAACAGGCGTCAGTGAGTGTGTTGGGGTCGTCAGTCCTAACTCTCACCCCATCCCATGTGTAAACAATCTGAGGTGGTGCAGTATAGGAGACTGGGGTGAGAGTTAGGACCGATGATCCCAATGCACACCCTGATGCCTGTTGGTGGGGGCGGGTTGAGAGTGGGTGCAAGGGGGGTGGGAACCCTAACATTGAATTCCCTCACTTTTGTCACTGTGGAACAACCCTAACTAATGCATTAAATGGAGTTTTTTGCCATGAATTTCTCTTCTTTTTGAGAATGTGTATTATAAATAGTGAAGTAATGGCAAAGCATATGCAAGCGCAAACGCTAACGCACATGGTGATGCAAATGTAAATGATAACACAAATGGTAATAGAAACACAAGCACAAACATTAATGAAAACAGAAATGCAAATGCAAGAGCATATGGAAATGCAAACTGTAATGCACACAGTCAAGGTAATGCAGTTGGAAACGCAGACACTTACGGTAACAGCAACAATGGCGCCAAAGGAAACACAAACAGAAACAGAAACACAAATGGAAAAGCATACGCAAACACAAATGGAAATGCACATGGTGATGCAAAAGGAAACACAAACAAAAACAGTAATGGAAATGCAAATGTTAACAGTAACGCAAACTCAAGCGCAAATGAAGACGCAAAGGGTAATGCACACGGTGGCGCTGAGCCAGAGATACTACGCATAAATGGTAATGGAAATGCAAGTGGAAATGCTAACTGTAACAGTAATGAAAATCAGCCTTCCCCAAAAGCTGCATAGAGAAACACAGTGAATACAAAGAATGTATGCTTAATAATGGGCCTCGGAGCAGAAAATGAACACTTGGAATACTAAATTGCTTATATCTCAGGAACCATGCGACATAGAAAAAAATTATAATTTATGACTTTCCTGGCTAGTTTTGCACTTAGCCCTGTAGCAGGGGGCTAAGCATTTTTCCAACGAAAAGACAGTATCTTGAAGCATTTCCGAGATACGGGCCCTGAAAGGCGCGGTGGATGCCGTAATGTTAACCTATGGGAAAAATCATCAACTTTGGAGTACCGTAACTTTGCAGCCCTGTAATATTTTGTTGCCAAACCACCAAATGACACATTTGTGGGATCTTGACTGTCTTCCCTCCAAATTTTAGCCTAAAAGACAAAACCATTCTTTTGCAGCAGGGTGGCAAAGATTTCCTATTCTTTTGGGCATAGTGTCGCAAAGTAGTGTCACAAATCACGACACTTTCACAAACAAAATCACAAAAGTTTTGCAAGTGTGACACTACTTTGTGAGACTACAGTTTGCAAAAATTTTAAAAACATATTTCTGGGGTGTTTAACCCCCCAAAAAAGACATGGCTATCATCCTCAGGGCTCAACTAGGTGAACACAAAAATAATTTTGTCCCTAGAGGGTCCCAAATTTAAATGCCAAGCATTTCTGTGACCAGCAACTGAAAACAAAATGGCAGATTTGTGACACTACGGGGTCATTTGTGACACTAAAAACTGCATTTGTGACACTGTTGAACTTTCTGGTAACTTTTCCCATTGACTATTATGGGAAACTTGTTTTTTAATAACTTTTGAACTGTTTAATATTTTTTTCATGAAATCTTTGAAAGACACATAGGGGACCCCGGCTGCATGTTCCCTGAAGTTTTCAGATTGGTCGCGCAAAGTGTGTGACCTGTAGGCATGAGCAAAGAATGCTCAAAAAAGCGTAACTACAACTTTTTATTGTGCATTATAGCTCCAGAACTGTACATCCAACGGTTACAAAACTTGGCAGATCCAAAGATCCATGGTACTGCTCCATGCATAACAAATTGCAGGCAAATCTGTCAAACGGTAGCACAGTTATTAAGCTGCAAAATTTCACACTTTAACCTTAAATGGGGTACATATATATATATATATACATATATAAGGGATATACAATGATGAGCTGTCAGATAAATGATTTATCTACACAAGTGCTGTTTGACCTTGGGTAACCTCACGAGTGGCGTAAGATCTTTGTGTCATCTGCAAAGAGGCATACTTTTCCTTCTAGTCCCTCTGCAATGTCACTTATAAAGACATTAAAAAGGACTGGACCCAGTACTAAACCCTGCAGTACCCCACTAGTAACCCCTATTTCTTCAGAGTGGACTCCATTTACAATTACCTTCTGTGTCCTGTTGTTCAGCCAATGTTTTACCCAGGCTACCACCCTGGGCCACTCCCAGGCTGGTTAATTTGACTATTAATCTTTTGTGTGGGACTGTGTCAAATGCCTTGCTAAGGTCTAGGTAGGCCATGTCCACAGCCCCTCCCTGGTCTACTACTTTGGTCACCCAGTCAAAGAAATCTATTAGATTCAGTCTGACATGACCTTCCCACTGTGAACCCATGCTGCCTTGGGTCCTGTGCCCCACTGGCCTCAGGTACTCAACAATTCTTTCCTTCAGAAGTGACTCCATCACTTTCCCTACCACAGAGGTCAAACTGACAGGTCTGTAGTTTCCTGCCTCTGTCTTGGTCCCACTTTTGTGAAGGGAATCACATCCACCTTCCTCCAGTCCTCAGGTACCACACCATCCTCCCATGATTTATTAAAAAGAGTAGCCAGTGGTTTCACTAGTTCCCCCCTTAATTCTTTTAGAATTCTGGGGTGAATTCCATCAGGCCCCATTGCTTTGTCCATCTTCAGTTTTAGGAGTTCTTGCAGAACCCTTTCTTCTGTGAAAGGGCTGGGATCGACCCCCTATCAAGAATGCTTCTGTTAATTGGAGTAGGCACTTCCCCCTCCTCTTTTGTGAATACTGAGCAGAAATATTTGTTCAGTATCCCTGCTTTTTCACTGTCCCCCTCTACCCACCCACCGTTCATTCTATTCAGCCTCTCTATCCCTCCCTTTGTCTTTCTACGCTCGCTGATGTACCTATAAAAGGTTTTATCCCCCTTCTTAACCGAGTTGGCTATCTTTTCCTCAGTTTGGGCCTTTGCTATTCTGACTTCCTTCCCTGCTTCCTTCCGCCTTAACTGGTACAGCTCTCTGTCCTGCTCTTTCTGTGTTTTCTTATACTTCCAGAATGCTATCTTTTTCTCCCTGCCTTTCCCAGCCACCTCTTTTGAGAACCACAGTGGCTTTTTCTTTCATTTTGATTTGTTTATTTGCTTCACACAAAGGCTTGTTGCCTCTGTGATGGCAGTTTTGATGATTCCCATTGTTGCTCCACCCTCCTTCTAGCCTGTTTGCTAGTGCTTTTCTGAGGCACTCTCCCATCTTGCCAAAGTCAGTCCTCCTGAAGTCAGTACCTCACTTTTGTATGGCTTGACTCTGTAGCTGAGTTTGCGTGAACCACACTGTTTGATGGTCACTTGTTCCCAGATGGCAACCCACTTCTAGATCTGAGATCCTCTCACTGCCCCCATTTGAGAGTATGAGGTCTAAGATTGCTCCCTCATGAGTGGGTTCTGAAACTAGCTGTCTGAGGCCTGCCACCCGTAGGGCATCGAGAATGGCCCTGCTCTTGGATGTGGCTGCAGCAAATGTGCTCCAGTTAACATCTGGCATATTCAGGTCTCCCATCAACAGTATCTCCCCTTTCTCTGCCATCCTAAGAATGCCTTCTATCATATCCTTGTCCATTCCCTCCCCATGACATGGGGGTCTGTACACAACCCCTGTGCAGATTGTGGTGCCCTTTCCAGTCTCCAAGATGACCCACAGTGCCTCCTCTCCTCCCTGTTTACTCTTTTGTTCAGTTGCTTTTATCCCTTCCTTTACATAGGGAACTACTCCTCCCCCTCTTCTCCCCTGCCTGTCTCTCCTGTAGGTTATGTACCCTGGTATGTTAACATCCCAGTCATAGTTCTCTGTGTACCATGTTTCTGTGACTGTAACAATATCCAGGCATCCCTCTTCCATCAAGGCCATCAGCTCAGGGAGCTTGTTGCCCAGACTATGGGCATTGGTACTCATTACCCTCCATTTCCTGATGGCCTTACTCTTTTTAGCCCCATTTCTGTCCTTCTTGCCTTTGTCACTTTCCCCATTTACCCCTGCCCTTCTGCCTATCGACACCTCTATGTTGGTGTTTACCGCACTTACTACCATGATTTTTTGGGGGCTAGGATTTCCCTGCTCTTTTCCAGTGCCTTCCCCCTTGGCTAGTTTAAATCCTTGCCAATGAAGCATTTAAACCTATCACCTAGGATCCTGGTTCCCCTCCTGGACAGATGCAGCCCATCATGCCAGTATAGGCTTGCATCACTCCAGGTGGACCCCCAGTCCCCAATGAAGCCAAATCCCTGAGCTCCACACCAGTTTTTCAACCACTGACTGAATCCCATGATGCGGAACACCCTAGCCTCTGCTACGCCATAGATGGGCAGCACCTCCAAAAAGGTTACCATACGTGCTACTTGTCTAAGGCCCCTCCCCAATTCCACAAACTCTTCCTGCACTTCTCTAATCCCTTTCTTAGCCAGGTCATTTGTCCCTAGGTGGACAATGACATCCAGCTCCCTCCCCTGTGCAGCTGCTCCAGCAATCCTGAGGATTCGCTCCCTGTCCCTACAAGCCATGGCACCAGGCAGGCACCTTACCTCCCTCTCCCCTTCCTCCCCCAGTTCTACCTTCCTAAGAATGGAGTCCCCCACCAGGAGTTGTTTCCTTCCCCTGTGGGGTCCCCTGCCACGTCCTGTGGGTCTCCTTTGTGAAGGTTCCCAGCGTCCTCCTTGGTCTCCACTGCAGGTGCCTCCATAGAGGAACCACACTTTGCCAGAATGGCATAGAAATTGTGGAGAGGTACAACTGGAGGGATGCACCTCTGTTCCACCACCCTCACCCTCCCTGAGCCCACTGTGGTCCAACTGCTTCTCTTTCTTGGCAACCTCTGAGGCAACAGCAGTGGCACTGGTAGTCCCTGAATGGAAGAGGAGGTCCCACAAATCCTGGCCAACTCAGCCTAGAGATGAGCAACCTCGTCCCTCAGCCCAGAGAGGTGCCTGCAGATGGGACAACACCGCATCCTCCAGAACGTCTCCCGGAAGACTGCTGCTCCACAGCCACTGCACTGCACCACTCTCATCATGTCTTATTTCTGGCCCCTTAACTGTTTGGAATCCTTACTCTTTCCTCTGTTTTTTTTTCTCTCTTCTCTCTCCTCTCTCTACTTACTTTCTGCCTGTGTGCTCTTTAAGCTCCTGCTTGTCCTGTTCTGAGACAAGAATATCCTATATTTCTCCGTAGACCCCTTACTTGCTCAGAGGCAGACCTCCAGCAGCTAGAGGGGGCCGGAGAGCTACTCTTGCCCTTCTAGGATGGTGGGTCTTTGGTGGCTCTGTGATCACTCACTTCCTGCTCCCAAACAGGAAGTTCCTGTTATCAGTCAAATCCTGTGCCTAGAAAAGTAGAACTAGCTTTGGAGGGAAGGGAAGGAGGTCAATATAGTCCCAGTAGAGAAGTCCAGTCACACAGCAGTCCTTCCTCATCTGTGTCCCATCGTGTTTCTGACTCCCAGTCCATTCAGAACAGAAAAAAAAAATATATATATATATACACACACACACACACAATAGGGGTGAGTGGTAAATGAGTGAGACAAAACAGTGCATCATCCACTGCAGTGTGATATTTTTACCCTATGCTCTACTGTGATGATATCAGACATTTACACACACAGGTCACAAAAGGTCATCACTATAGGCAGCTTTCCCCTCAGCTTGCAAGAAACATGTGTGCTGTTGCCATAGACACAAATGCAGAACTACTTCAGAGGTGTCACTGCTTCCTACAGCTAACTCAATGAGTATTACAAAGCACATCTATCCCCCCAACTTCCAGCTCATTACTGTGATACTGTCAGCTTGACTGCACCCATAATTCTAAACAGCACAGCTTCACAGAACAGTCTAAACTACTGCCTGCAGCTAACTCAACTACCACTAAAACACACTCTCACTTGTTCCTCAAACTCTGATTCAAACCCTTTACAATTACTGTGATACTCTCAGCTTGACTGCAGCCAGAATCCTAAAGAGCAGAATTTCATAGAACACTCTGCACTCTGCCTGCAGCTAACTTAATTACCACTGAAAACAGTACCAGCTGTTCTGACATTCTGCCTCTCAGCTCATTACAATTACTGTGATGCTCTCAGCTTCACTGTAGCCAGACTTCTAAACAATACAGCCTCACAAAAGTATGTTTCTCATGCCTACCTAAAACTAACTCATTTAGCATTGCAAAACACACTCATCTGTCTTCCAGAGTTTATAACACTGCCAGCCCATTCAGAAAAGCTCACACACAGAATGAACAAACACATAAACAGGAACAGAACACAAGAGAGCATAACAAAACTTCTAAAACTCTTGGCCCTACTGTATATATCAAATACATGATGGGCAGATTGTGTGCTATGGCAAATATTGTCATTCCTGCATCATGAGCTCTGGATATCTCACTCTGCAGGAGTGACAATATTTGCCTTATCACACTCATGCCCATCATGTATCCCCTCTATATATATACATATATATATATATATATATATATATACAGTATATATGGGATACATGACAGGAGTGGAATATGGAAAATATTCTCACTCCTGCAGAGTGAAATATACAGTGCTCATGATGCAGGAGTGAGAATATTTTCCATATTCCATGATCTGCCCATCATGTGTGCTATTTATATCATGGAGGTGAGACTAATTTCAGTGACAAAGGTATGTTTGTTGTTATGAGGTTCATGTCACTTTGAATGATGCTGGTGCTGTGGTAGTGTGTGTGTGTGTGTGTGTGTGTGAAGTTTTATGAATGGGTTGTTGTATTGAGCTGTTGTTGGTTGGTGTGTGTGTGTGTGTGTGTGTGTATGGGTCTTGATTGGGTGTGCTGTGTTTTGGTAATTCATTGCCTGAGGGGATTCTGTTCTGTGACAAGCTGAATGTTTGCAATATACTGGTTATTTGTTGTTTGTTTTGTAGGTCAGTATGTGGCAATGCAGGATTCAGTAACAAGAGATTTGGAGATTGTTACATTTAGAAGGAGTGCTGCACCTGACTGTCATTATCTATCTTAATTGTGTTAATTTCAGTGTAGGGCCTGTTTTAGAACTCAGCAAATTACAGGGGTGTTTCTTAGTGTTTTCAGATGCAGGTGAGTGATGTCAGCAGAGTAGGTATAAATGGTATTTATTTTAACTCTGCTGATGTCATCAGGATTTATTTCACTCCAGTGAAAATAACATGGTTTATTTCACTGGAATTGATCTCACCCCCATGGTATAAATATATATATATATGGAATAGATAAACCACTCTGTGGTGTGTGGTCGTGCTCTGATATATGCATGCCTTGGTGTGCGTTGTTATGCACAAGGCCACAAGTTGAGTGTGTCAACCACCCAAGGCGTGTGTATATCAGAGCATTACTGCAGACCTCAGAGTGGTTTATCTATCTTATAAAATGTCAAAATTGTTTTGGGGGTAAAAGTGCAGGTGTGCAGTCGCACTCTGATAAAGGCACGGTCATGTGAGGTGTTTTATACAATCACAACATTGGATTTAGACCCTTTGGGTGGGATATTCAAAGGAGTTGCACATGGTGCAACAGGGTTATGCCATGCGCAACCCACCAATGTGCCCTGGCATGATATTCAAACAGGTGGGTTGCACAGCCCAACCCTCGATGTGCCGGGGTGCACCAGTAATGTATGCGGTGCAAGTGCGGGGTGTATCCATGCATATGTGGCACATCCTGATATTCAGCCCAGGATGTGCGATGTATATGCAGGCACAACCCCACCTTGCACCACTCAGAGGGGCACAACGTTGAGCCCGTTCAAACAGGGAACAAGTTGGGGACACCCACAGGTGGGCTACTGTATTGCTGGGCACAACACAGCAGCCGCTTGCTGTGGATGGCCACCCGACTTCCCAAACTACATAGTCCCCCACCACCCTACACCCCCCTGGTCAGTGATGGGCAGCAGCTTCCTGCTCACAAGCTGCCTGGCCACCTGCCGACTGACAGCATACAGTAGGGCTGTATGCCTATTGGTCCACTACGTGGGCCAATGGACATGCAGACCATACTGTACTACACAGTCCTGATAAATGAATGAATGCTCATTGCGGGTGGGGAACTGCCACCCACCACTGACTGGGGGGGTGCAGGGTGGTGGGGTACTACGTGGGCAGGTGGGGAGGGGGTACCACTGGACCACCAGGGTATTAGACTAATGCCCGCTAGTGGGTGAAGGAGATCAGTCCACTGGACCACCAGGGAGTATTGTATTTCATGCCTGTGATCGGGCAGGGGATAGTGGTCCACTGGAGCACCAAGGTTGAATTTAATACATGCCCACAATCGGGCAGGGGATAGTGGTCCACTGGACCACCAGGGTTGAGTTTAAAACATGCCCATGATCGGGCAAGGGTTTGCGGTCCACTGGACCAGCAGGGATTCATTCCACTCACGCCTGTGATCGGGTGAATGGGTGCGGCACCCACCGAGGGGCAGCGGGGCGTTGGTCTCCGATGACTGCAGCCTGGCAGGGCGCCAGGCGCAAGCCGCTGGGAATCAGCGCACCACATGCAATTGGGGCCATAATGACAAGCAAATTGCCTCATTTGCACCTTGCATGCATTATGGCCTAATTTGCATGTCCATGGCTGAATATCACACTTGCTGCACCTAGCCCAACTGCACTTGCATTGGCGCAGCCCCCAGCTCCCCTGCTGCCACATGCACTGGTGCAGTGCGTACACCCTCAGTGCTATATTCAACGGTGCTGAGCCATGGTGCAGCACCGTTGAATATCACCTGAACATTGCCCTGGCTCAACCCAGTTGTGCTGCACCCAGGTTTGCGCCCCTGCCTGGCATAGTCTGAATATCCCGCCCATGATGTTTAACCATTTTATAAATTATATATATATATATATATATATATATATATATATATATGCATATATATGCAAGCACAGGGCACTCTGGGCTCTGCATTTCCATTTATAGTACAACAGTGACCAAATTGTCAGCATAGCCTTCTTGTTACCACACCTCATGTACCCGTTACACAGAACATTTTTGAATCCCTGCCAAACTGTAATTCCGCGCAACTACAACGCCATTCCACACCACTGGTGTGAAAACACATTTTGGCTAGGATTTGAAAAGTGACAGCCATATACATAAAGTGGGGTAATAAGAAGGCTATGTTGAAAATCTGGGTTCAAAATATTAAAAATTTCAAAAGTTATGAGCGGGCATAGCGAAATTGCAAGGAATGGTTATAACTTTGGCTTTGTTTCATATTTTTACCCCAAATTTTAAATATAGTCTTCTTATGAACCTGCCTCATAAACCCCAAAGGTGAAAATGTTCTAATCCATGTCAAAGCACCATTCTGCACAAAAGGTGCAAAAACACATTTCAGACAGGATGTGAAAAATGACAGCTGTACTGTTTTTTTTTTTGTTTTTTTTCATATCACATTTTATCTTCTTCCTCATATGGACCAGGTCCCAGCAATTGCTGGCCACCAGCACCCGCACCCCCAGACCAAGAATGACATATACTGCATGTGTCTGACTCACACAGGCCCGGTTAGGTAGCAGGACACCCCCCAGGGGCCTGTACCGGGATCCAAGTGGCCACACCTCTCATGTCCGGGGGCACAGGGCCTGGCCATGAGCTGCCACGGTCGCCCCACAATTTTCCACCATTATGACCCCTTAAGGGAGCCAGATGTACAATGACATCTGATGCACCTATGTACAGATGCCTGGCGTGCTCCCTCCCCCTTAGTATGCCCACCCCTGGTAGCGCATCTAGCCTCTGCTAGGTGCCTCTCCAGTGTGGTGCATGTCCCATGCCCACCCCAGAGGAAGGAGGCAGTCATGGGATGCTTAACCCTTTTTGTCCCCTGCCAGCCCCCGGCAGCTCGAGTCTGTTCCCAAACCTGGGTCACTGGCATGGCGTGAGGTGTGGCATCCAGCACCTCAACCCTCAGCACCACTGGGCCAGCCAACAACTTCACTGTTTATGAGGTGGTGTGAGAAAGTGGCTATGTTGAAAATTTGGACTCAAAATATTGAAAATGACCAGTTATATGCGTTCATAGAAACATTTCAGCAAACGCAGGTAACTCAGCCATGTTTAGGAATTTTTTTTCACCAAATTTTCAACATGGCCTTTTTGGGACTCCCATCTCATGAACACTGACACTGTCATTTCATTACTCAGTCCTGAAAGGTGCTTTCGCACAGTGACTGTGAAATAACCTTCCAAGCCCAATTAATGAGATGACAGCAACAGTGTTCATGAGGTTGGGCTCCAAAAAGGCCATGTTGAAAATCTAGTGAACATTTTCAAAAAATGGCAAAGTTATGAACATAAGTTCAAAATGTCATTGAAATGCATTATACGGCACTTACCTTTATTCCTCAGTTCATGGTTCGGCTTTGAAGAGTGCAGAAGTGTCCCAGTCCACAGAAGATGACAGCCCTCAACCTCCAGGGTAAGTTTAGGGTAAGAGGGGTGTGGGGTGGTGGGTGCGCAGTGGGATGGTCAGGATGGGTGAGGGGATGGCAGGGACAATGAGGGACCATTTTCATTTTTTCAGGTTTTAGAAAAAAAGACGTCGGGGACTGTTTACATTTTTACAGGTTATAGACAATATTGTGGGGCACTGGGGGTGGGCTCCCCAGTGTTCCACACTGCTGGGGGTGGGATCTAAATGCCAGCACATGGATTGGGCCCCCCTATGTTGGCAAATTATTAAAACAACAGGCTGCAAGTGGGAGAGGGCATCCAACACCAGGGGTGGGCATCCAGTGTGATAGTAAGGATTTGTTTCATATTGGTCAATTTGTACACTGTATGCACAACTTCTGATGAATGTAAGACAGCATTAAAGACCAATTCTGCAGCTGAACAATTTAAGATGTCTATCTATTTTTTGCCCCATGCTGAGTCACTTAGTCTGTCTCCGACGTGTGGCCCTGTTTCAGTGCTGGCACAATGTATACTTTAGCTGCTCCTGCTTCTGACACATTTTAGATAGATATTCAGTACTCATCAGAAATGTTCTTTCTCAATCACACACACACACATACTTGTTTATATTACTGTAAACTGGGCACTCTGCTAAGCTGGCAGATGTACCTTACCACCACATCAATGGTCATCCCCCCATGTGGAAAAACAGCTCCCATCCTATCCACTGCTCAGTCAGTATTACAGCGACCCCACCTTCTAGTAATCCTAGTTGTTGTCTCCCCATACACACACACACACACACACGCACAGAAACGATCATGAAATGGGACATTTATATAGCTTTTCCTTTTGTTCAGTGTGCTCGATCTCTGATCTGTTTTGCTAAGGAAATCCCAGGCATCCATTGCCCCATCCCCCCACTAGAAAAACATGACCTGTCTTGTCCATAGTCAAGTCCACTCTGCACTGCTTTATGTTGCCCCCACCTCAACTACAACCTATCGAAAACACCACCCCTCACCTGATGGCGACCAACACATTCCCTGCACACACCTCCATGGCCATCCACCATCTGAATTACAGTGCCTTATTACAAATATGAACTGACTGTATCTGATCAACTCTGTGCTCAGGCAATCAGATAGCAGCCGACCATGGAGGTGTGCTGAGGGACTGTGTCAGTTGCTGTCAGGTGTGGGGTGCCTACAGGTGTAATTAGGGTGGCAGAGGGCCAGAAGTGGTGCAGCACATTTTTGTGATGCGTGACACATGCACTCCACATTTTGGCCAAATATACTCTTGCATGGCATATTCAGGTGCCCGACCCCTTTTTTGTGCTGACATTATTTCTGAGTGATCGTGCATTCCAACAACCCCAATGACACATCCCATCAGCTGTCAGTCTTGGGATGATGGGCGGGTCTGGGGGGAGGGGCAACCCTAAACATTTTTCATTCCCTGACTTTTTGTGTTTTAACCCTAAATGATGCATTAATGTAGTTTTTTTGCATAGAATTTCCTTACTTTTTGAGACAGAATAAAAAACTAAGAACTTGCGCAAGTTGGTGGGATTGTGGGCCCTTCGGGCCCCGCACTCCCACCAACCTACAGAACAGGTGGGAGTGCAGGCTTTTCAAGCCCTGCACTCCCTGCATCTCGAAAGGTGGTGGGAGCACAGGTCCTTGGGCCCTGCGTTCCTACCAACTTGTAGACGTACGTGTACCATCAACACCACCCCAAATTTCAATGTAAAGCACCAAACTATGTCCGAGATATAACATGTTAAAGTTTGAGATTTTCAGTTGTCAGAGATGCAGAATTCCACACCTGTTAACATTTTACAGGCACAATAACTGAAAATTACATCCATGACACTAAGGCTATGCACCCTATCAATTTCAAGCCACCAGCACAATGCAAAACACTGTCCACAACACGTAAATTGTGTCATGCAATATCTCCTCAAAAATAATTTTCTCCAGCATGTAAACACCGCAATTCACATCTACAGGACATGCCGAGAACACCCTCCAATTTCAAATAAAAAGACCAAACCGTTTCCGAGATATTTAAACTTAAAGGGGACAGGAATTTGATTATGTACTGTTTTGTTTGAGTTCTATCCTGTATTACATCAATAAATACATCTTCCGACAAAAAAATGTGTCATTTGTACACTTTGTTTTACTTTTGAGCATATTCTTATCAGCTAGTACTGTTACGAGAAATACCATTCTAAACATGCATGAGATAGCCTGACAGGATGTAGAGAGAAAGGGTTATGTCTCCATTCCTGCATTCCATCTGGTTGCAGTCTGAACTTAAAGCATGGTAAAAATCTGAGTTTGACATTGTCATTCATTTATATTTTAGATAACATCACTATTTTTGGTAAATGATTAGTCGCTTATACAATTTTTGTAGTATATAAAAGCTTATGTTAAATTGTTCCTGATTGTGGTTGCTTTTTTTTATCTCTCGGTATGGGAGGTAGTTTTAGGTGATGCATCAAATGGTTCTGCATATTTGTTTACAAAAAAGTTAAAAAGAGAAGCAAGTATTTCTTTTTTCTTGTCACTAAATCATTTTTGTTCAGGTGTTGTTGCATATGATTAGGGATACATAGCTACTCAACCTGATATCTGACTCTGATTGGATATCAGTCTATCCTCTAAAACCAGCCCCAATCAGACATTGACCTTTGACACAAATTGAACAGTGGCTTTTTTGAGACTGAACAAAGTAATTGGCAGTGAGATATAAGATTATATGGCTAAAGTAAAAACAATACTGTGGGGTACAAGGACAAGTTGGATGATGCTGTGTATAGAACAGTATACCCACATTGTGTCTATGCTCCTCATTTTTGCTGTGTCCCAAAATTTCATAGAGTCCATTCCATTGAGACCAATTGTAAATAATGTAAGTGGTCCAAATTATGCTCTATCCCAACATCTTGGCACTGTTTGGATCTAATAAAAAATTGCACAAGATGTGAAGGACTCAGCAAAGTCATTGGAGGTCAGTGCTCAGTTTAGTTATGACCTCTAGTTCTAACCATGCGCACCGTCTCTCCTGTTGCTGCTCTTTTCTCACTTACCATACTGAGTTTCTTTTTTGAGCTAGACTGGGTTGCTGTTAATGTAAAACCAGCCACTACAGTGACCATTAGAGTGCTTACTTTTTTTCATAACTCTGCGGTACATTTTTAATAAAAAAAAAGTCTACCACTCACACACCATCTGGTTGGTAGGAGCAGTCATGTGATGAAGTGCTCTTTGCCCCAGAAGATCACTAGTGCAGTGTCCTGACAGCAAGCTGACCAGATCAGAGGCTGACACCTGCAGATGGGAACTTCAGTTCTACTAATTTGGGGCAGTGAATCAATCAGGATGGTATATATAGTATGGCCACTTAAAATCATCCAGTCAGTATATGCAAATTGATGGTTTCACTCTGACTTTATAGTGTCAGATCACCCCCCACATTGATGTCCAGTATAGAAAGTGATAATTTCTTTTTTTTTTCAATTAGTTACAGTAACGCTGATGCGTACACTGGGTAGTGATGGGCATATTGCTCCTAATGGAGTAAATGATTGTCTGGGTCATGTCCTCTGATAGTGATGATCGCTGCTGCCATTAGGCAGCATGTATGTAAAGATACATCAGAGCAGGCAAGAAATGGTTCCTTAGCACTCCCACATGATGACAGGTCAGAGTGTGTTGGTCCTCTTCTCTGGCTATCTCCATTGACACGCAGACTACGAATCAGGAAGTATGCTTGGAGCCCAACTGTAAACACTGAGTTTGTGACATGTCAAGTGTTTCTGTCCCTCTGATGAGTTTCTCAGACATTTAGCAGTGCTTTGTAAAGGGGACCAGCACCTGCCTAAGACAGTCAGAGTGAACGAACAGTCATTTTGTGTGGCCATAAATAGATAAAAAGTCTGAATAGTGGTGATCAGTTTTAACAATCTCACTCACAGCATGAAGTCTTCACTTCATGCTGTGAGCTGTAAGCAAGATTGTTAAAACTGACCTCCACTGCTCAGATTTTTTACCTACCAGTATTTATGCCCACACTTTGAAATAAAGAAGAGCGCACTTTGATACTGTACAAGCTTTGGCAAGTCTCCTTTGTGGAATTTCAATCTGACTGTTGGTTTACTCCATATGTCTAGGAAGGTGCCAGTCCCCCTTATAAAGTACTATAAACTGCAGATCCTTTTATTCACATTCATCACATTTCTCAGGTTCGATCTCTTTGCTTTCTCTGTCAGCTTAGCTAGTGACAAGTTAACAGAGCTGTCTCTGCTGAGGAGATCCTGTCCATGCTGGGGTCAGCAATTTTTTTTTCCGTTTTCCTAGCACCTGTCAATAGAAATCTGGCAAAAATGCTATGCCCGCTCTTCACCATCACTGGTGGCTGAGTAACAATTTTCTGACAAACAGCATTTTAAATCTTCATCACAGTCATTTTACTACTAGAGGAAAGGAAATTAGGTTAGATATAATTCTTATCAGTAAACCTTGAACTTATAAAACAGCCCACCTGCTCTCTTTCATGCTAAAAGCCATCTCAACTGCTCACAGTTTATTAGATTCACTTTTTGTTTGCTTCAGGAAATACAGGATATATAGGGAATATACCACTGCCTTTCTTTCTCACTGCATGTCAGTCGTCACTGTATGAGTTGGGCCATTCCCCATACACCTGTTGTGCAATACCAGCTGCAGATATGGAGATGGGGTTGGAGAGAAAGAGAGGGAGAGCTGTTTTAACCACAAGCCTGCAAAACAGCAGGCAACATAGCTTGTTGATTGTTATAAACAAAATAATACTACCCAAAACAAAGTACTTTACTTCCTTTTTGCTGCCAGTGTCTGACAACTTCAAGAGAATGTGACACACCATCTGCATGTCAGGCAGATGCCATGGAAAGCATGAATAATAACATCATCATTTGACTGGCACGTTCACATTCCCGGTCTGAAAATAGGAAAAGTAAAACAGGCAGCTCCAGTAACAGCCATTTTTATATTTACGTGTTGTCAAATTCAAAAAATAAAATCACACACTTTCACATCTGATAAAGAAACAATCAAATAGGCTTTATTAGAAATAAAAAAAAGTAAACTTTTGTAGGTTTGAGTTATTTATTTTATTTCCTGTTCTCTTTAAAGATTAGTGAAATTGCCCTAAGTAATGCATTATAAAATCTGGCCATCTTGTCCCTCCCTCGCGATCAAAGGCAGCGATCAAAGAATCTCACAATCAAAGAATTTGCAGGCTCACGATCAAAGAATAAAAAATTCTGTAACCTGCGTTTTAGGCAGAATTACCACCACCATGCCTAGATAGAACAAATCCCCCTGAGCAAAACCCACCCTCATTTGTGTTCCTAGGCCACCCCTGAGCTGAGAAATTAGCATTTTTCAAAGGGCCATCTCATCCCTCCCTCGTGATGCAGGATTGCAATCAAAGAATCTCACAATCAAAGAATTTGCAGGCTCACAATCAAAGAAATTGCAGGCTTATGATCAAAGAATAAAAAATGCTGTAACCTGAGTTTTTGGATGATTTAGATGAAACTACCACCATGCCTTGATTGAACGGAGCCCTCTGATCAAAACCCACCCTCATTTGTGTTCCTAGAGCTGAGAAATTTGCATTTTATGAAGGGCCATCTCGTCGCTCGCTCGCGATGCATGATAGCAATCAAAGAATCTCGCGATCAATGAATTTGCAGGCTCTCGATCAAAGAAATTGCAGGCTCACAATCAAAGAATTAAAAATGGTGAAACTCTAGTTTTAGGCAGAATTAAATGAAACCACCACCATACCTCAACAGAATGAAGCCCCCTGAGCAGAACCCACCCTCATTTGTCTTCCTACGGCACGCCTGGGATGAGAAATTAGATTTTTTAATTCAGCCATCTCATCCCTCATTCACAATGCATGATCACTATCAAAGAATCTCATGATCAAAGAATTTGCAGGCTCGTGATCAAAGATCATTAGCGAGCCATGATCAAAGATTTTAAAATGCTGTAACTCTATTTTTAGGCCATTTTACATCAAACCAAAGGCATGGAGTGACCCCCTAAGGTGAGATATTTGAATTTGTAGGGTTGGAAAAGCAAAAACAAGATGGTGGACCTCACAGTCAAAGAATTCTTGAGGCCAAATATTCTTGAACCACGAGGCTGCAAATTCTTTGACTGCCAGGTGGGATCAGATGGCCAGAACCCCATTCTTTGTTCGCAAAACAACCATATAGATTTTCCCATTGACTTATAATGGGAACTTAAAAGTGGCATAACTTTTGAATGCCTTGATATATTTTCACCAAATGAAAAATGGCATGTTCGGGCAGTCAAGCTCTTTCAGATGAGCCATCTTGCCAAGTGGCATGCCACACAAGGGCCACACATGGCCACAGACCAAATACCCAAACCTGCCTCCAAAACTGGATAATTTTGCATTTTTCAGTGTTTTCATGTACAAAGACTGTGGCCCAGATATTCAAAAGGGTTGCGCAATCGCAAGTCCTACATTGCGCCATTCTGTGATATTCAGCAGGAGGCAGTTACGCCACTGACAACAGGTTGCGCAACAGCGCAATGCAAATGAATGCATGCTCAACAGGAGGGAAGGAACCATGCATAAACTGCGCAACCCGATATTCAGTCGGGTTGTGCAGAGTTGTGCATGCGCAACCCCCAACCTGCGCCTGCACAACCTTGAGCCAAAAAAGGATCAAGTTGAGGTCCACCCACAGGTAAGCTGCTGTATTGCAGGCGCAACACAGCAGCTGCCACTAGCTGTTGCTTCTCGGTCCCTGTGCCCCCCACCAGCCCGATCGTGGGCATAAGTAACATGACCCCCACACATCTCCTGAAGCCCGATCACGGGCATAAAATGTGACCCCCCATACATCTCAAGCCCGATCACAGGCATAAAGTAACATGACCCCTGCCCACACATCTCCCTAAGCCCGATCGTGGGCATAAAGTAACATGAACCCCACACACACACATCTCCAAGCCCAATCGCGGGCATAAAGTAACATGAACCCCCACATCTCCGAAGCCCAGCGCAGGCAATAAAGTAACATGAACCCCGCCCACACATCTCCGAAGCCCGATCGTGGACAGAGCGTGTATCAACCCCACCCCAGTGCCCGATTGCGGGCAGAATGTAAAAAGCTCCCCAACCTGAATATCTCCTGGTGGTCCAGTGGACCGTAATGCCTGATCATGAGCAGAATGTCAAGTTACAACCCCAACATCTCCCTGGTGTCTAGTGTCCCCCCACCCACCCACAAGCCCTCCACCCGCTCCCTCCCGGCGGGCGGGCGGCAGAATCCCACCATCCTGCCGCCCCGCCACCCGCCGACGACTGCCTGGCAGGGCTGCCGCCCGATGGTGCAGAGCTACAGCCAATGGGCGTGCAGCCCATACTGTATGACAGTCCAGATTTATGAATGAATCATTCACCACGATCTGGCATCGGAAAATGTGTGGGGGTCATGATACTTTATGCCCGCGATCGGGCATCAGGAAATGTGTGGGGGGTCGCGTACTTTATGCCAGCGACGGGCACCGGAAATGTGAGGGGTCATGATACTTTATGCCCGTGATTGGGCATCGGGAAATGTGTGGGGTTGCCATTTATGCGTCGCGATCGAGCATAGGGAAATGTGTGGGGGTCATGATACTTATGCCTGCGATCGGCATCGGGAAATGTGTGGGGTCATGTTACTTTATTATGCCCGCGGATCGGGCTTCGGGATCTGTGTGTGGGGGGGGGAATGTATACAGAGAGATACTGCCCATGATCGGGCTGCAGGGTGCGTTGGTCCCCGACAGCTGCTGCCTGGCAGGGCGGCCAGGCGCAAGTCCTCCGGGATCGGGGCACCTACATGCTAATGGCATGCAAATGGGGCCATAAATAGATGCAAATGGCCCCCCCTGTGTCTTGCATAAATTATGGCCCCATTTGCATGTCACCTTTTGAATATCAGAAATTTGCGCATGGCGCAATGGTACTTGCGCCACCGCAAGTTTAATGTTCAACTCTGGCAACTTGCATTTGCGCAAGTTCCACTGCGCCATGCCCAGTGGCTGTGGTTGGGGGGTAATATTCAAAGGAGTTGCTCAATAGCGCAACTCCTTTGAATATCGCCCCAGCCACACCCCTGCGCAACTATTTTGAGCAGCGCAGGGGCTTGCGCCTCAGAATGCCGCAGTTTGAATATCTGGGCCTGTATGGCTGACCAAAATGAAATTTGGCAAATCAAGAGACCTACCATGCCCCACCATGCATACCAAATTTCAGGCAAATCCGTTCAACGGGTCCAAAGTTATTAACGCGTAAAAGTTTGACTTTAACATAGAAGTGCCTTCTCAACCCTAAATATAGTGGAGTGACTGCGCCACTATAATATATAAAACTATGTTAATGCAGAGATTAGGGTTGTAAAAATGCAAAGTGTACAAATACATGAAATGAAAAAACATTAGGGATTTGGGTATCTGGAATACTGATGAATTAGTGATGGGGTCTTACCGTACTTGGGGTTGTCAATCCTAATGCCCACACCCCAGCCCATAGCCTCCTGTCCAAAGCACAGGATACAGCACTAGCACAGTAATACAGTATAGCCAACATAATCTGTCAAAGCTTTCTTCACGCATGGCCCTGCATGAAGACATCACATGTGACATTGTCTGATCCAGGGTAGGGATGGGCATTATAGTTGATAACCCCAAGTAAGATTCCACTACTGATTTGCCAATACTCCAGAGACCCAAATCCCTAATGTTTTTTCATTTTTCATCTTTGTACGCTTTGCATTTTTACAATCCTAATCTCTGCATTAATGTAGTTTCTTGCAACTAATTTCCCTTCTTTTTGTGATAGTGGAACTGTATCTTCATTTGTGCGGGTTCCAAATGAGATAAATACAATACGGAAGACAGTCCAGGAATTGTATCCTCATTTGCACAGGTCCCTTTGGAACCTGCACAAAATGAGCTAAATACATTATTGAGATAGTCATGATGCAGTGCATGGGCCCAACAGACCCTGGCACATATCTCAATACCCTATGGGTGAGGTTCTCTGACCCACCACAGGGTGTGGCGTCTGTGCCAAAATACTGCTGCATCTCTACTGAGGCCATTACTGGTGCAGCATGCTGCAGCACCTTCCCCATCAGCCGTGTCCCAATAAACTGGCTCACTGAGTTTACACCTGAACTCAGCTCACTGGCATGGTAAGGAAGTGTGTCCCCCAGACATGCAACATCCATTCCTGCAATAAATGTTATTTAATAAATTCTTTGTTTTTTAATATTTTAACCCCAAATATTCAACATATTCTTCTTATAACCCCCCCAAAAAACCCCATAGGTGAACATATTCAAATCTGAACTGAAACGCCATTCCATGCCACAGAAGCATGTTTTGGACAAGATGTGAAAAATGACAGCTATAATGTTCATGAGGGGGTGTGAAAAAATGGGTATGTTGAAAATCTGGTGTCAAAATATTGTAAATTACCAAAGTTATGTGCCTGTGTAGAAACTACACGATGCATGCTCATTGCACAGACATTTTTTTTTTTTACCAAATTTTCAACATGTGCTTTTTGTGACCTCACCTCATGAACACTGGCACTGTCATTTCATTATTTGGTCCTGAAAGGTGATTTCGCACAGCGACCACGCCATTCCATGGCAAAGGTGCAAAAACATGTTTCAGACAGGATGTGAAAAATGACAGCTGTACTGTTCATGAGGAGGTGTAAAAAATGGATATGTTGAAAATCTGTAGTCAAAATGTAATTAGGTGACCTCAGGAGCAGTTCTGGGTCACCTACAGTGCTAAAAATTGCCACTCGGCAAGCGGGGTGAAAGAACTAGCCCATTTCAGCAGGAAAGGCTGAAGGCAGTGGAAGTAAATCATTAGCGGGCAGGCAGAGCCTTGTAGAGCTGCCCCTGAGTGTTTTTATTGAAACCAAGGGATTTTATGTACTGGAACCCTGCCTTCTGTTGTGACAGAAAGCAAGAAGAGAAACTGTAGTTTTTTGGGCTTCTCCCATACAAGCTACCAGTTTACAGGGAAGCAGCATTACTTTAGTTGACTACCATAGTGCAATTTATTTGCATGCCAGGGCTTCATATGAGGAGTCTTCACCTGTAATTTAGGGATTGAAGTTTATGTATTTGCCTTTTTTGCACAGCTGGAATCGAGTGACCCTGGGAGCACTTCTGGGTCATTTACAGTGCTAAAAATTGCCACTCATTGAGTGGGGCAAGCTGAGTGGGGCACATGTGTGTGCATCAGCTGGGGACAGCTGGGGTCCTGGGCCATAAATTCTCTAGTAAGGTAATTAAAAACAATTTACTGGGTGGACAAGTGCAAAGGTAGGGGTAACATTATGGCGACCGCGATGAATAAGGACACTCTAAAACAATGCAAGGACTGTCAGATATATGTTGAGGGAGATCAGGATGATGACTTTATCTGTGATAAATGCATGTTGGTATCAGTCCTGCACAGTGAAGTGGAAGAACTGCATCAGAGATTGCAAATAAATAAGGATATTAGCATTTTAGAGCAGTATATAGATCAGGCTGCAGGACATATTGAGCAGGCTACAAGCAATACTCATCAGGCTGAGGAAAGAGGGGGGCAGAGACTAATATGGTAACACAGGCAGATAGTGTAGCTCTAATTCATACACAGAAGACTGGAGTATGGTACAAAAAACAGCTAAAAAGGGCAGACGAAACATTAGGGGATCCAGTAACATTCACATACAAAACCAATTCAGTGACCTAATTGATAATAAGGATACTATCAGTCAAGGCCCCGTTTAAAAAGATAGGTGTGGAGGAGCCCATATGTATCTAGTCCCAAATGTACAGAATGCTCCACAGGATGTTCTAGTGGTGGGGGATTCCATACTAAGATAGACAGACTATATCCTGTGCAAAAATAAGAATCAGCACACTACTGTAAGTGTGCTTCCAGGTGCAGGGATACGGGAGATTAGGAAGCTTCTACTTGGGTTACTACAAAACACGGCCAGCCCTGTTACATTATTACATGTAGGAGTTAATGATATTGGCAGAAAGAAAAACATTGATATCCAGAGGGATTTCGAGGGTGTGGGAAAAGCTTTGAAGGATGAGGGATGCCACATATTAATTTCTGAAATCCTCCCAGTCCCCAGAGTAAGTGCATCCAGAAGCAAAGACATCTTACAATTAAATGGGTGGCTTAAATGATGGTGCTATAGAGAGGGGCACACTTACATTCAGCACTGGGACCAGTTTAATAATTCAGACCTATTTGCTTTAGATGGTCTTCATATTAACAGGAAAGGAAAAATAATCCTAGCACATAAACTAAAGTAGGGGATTGAGAACCATTTGGACTCCTAACTGGGGGGGGAGATGTGGGAGGGAGGTACTATCTATGAGGGAACCACTCATAAGGGAGAGGGGGATGTTAGGAAAAATAGGGATCGTCCAAGCTGGAGACGTCTCTTGTTAAATGCTCATAGCATCATAAAAAAGTTTGATGAACTCACGTTGACTCTAAGGGAGGAAAACATATAAATTTGTGCCATCACAGAAACGTAGTGGAACAAAGAAGGCTCCTGGGATAGGCAAGTTATGGGATTTACTGTATACCATAGGGACAGGCCACATGGTAGGGGGTAGCACTCTGTGTTTGAAAACATTACATCAGAGCAGGTGGATACATCAGCCTGGGATGAACTAGAAACAGTATGGGTCAAGCTCTCCCTCATTGTGAACTGCCAGTAACATAGGAGTGGTATACAGACCTCCATCATACTCCAACCAAGAGGATAAGGTTATTCTGGACTACATTAACACCATGTCACATAGTGGAAATATCTTATTACTAGGTGACTTTAATTTACCGGGTATCGACTGGGTGAATCTGGGGACAAAAACCTCAGCCAAACAAAAATTCATAGAGCCATTCATCTTAGCAGGACTAGAGCAAATGGTGGAGAAAAATACCGGGGGGGGGGCTAATATGCTGGACTTGGTATTGAATGACTTTCCTGATAGAACACAGGTGGGTAGGGTGCTTGCTCCATTGGGATCCAGTGATCACAATATGGTGGGGTTTCATTAGCAGGATATATAGGCAAAACCACCAGTAATACTGTAATAAATAATTATGATAAGGCAGATTTTGGGAGCATGAGGAAGGAGTCAGCAGCATGGGAATGGGAGGATTTGTTTAAACAACAAACACTGAAGAATATGTGGGATATAATAGAAAATAAAATTAATAATCTAGTCAAAATATATGTACCAAATAAAAAGTACAATGGGACTGGCAGAAATCCACAATGGATGCCAAAAAGCATCAAGAAATGCTTAAAAAAGAAAAAAGGGTGTCTGCACGGGCAAAATACAGTGGTAGTCAGGCCAGTTGGGACTATTATAAAAAAGCCCTTAAGGAATCCAAAAGATGCATGAACCTAGCTAGAAAATATTATGAACTCAGGTTGGCAGGTACAGTAAGGGATAATTACAAAGCATTCTATGCCTATGTTAATAACAAAAGAGGACTATCCAAGATTACTGGACCACTCAAAAACCTGGAAGGCAGATTAGTAGTTGACAACAGTAAGATGGCAGAGAGCTATAATAATTACTTTACGTCAGTATATAATAGCAAAACTGTGGCAACAAAGATGCATTTATTCAATACAGATGAAGGCTGGCTACTTATTAGCATTGATGACATCAGGGAAAAATTATCTAAGCTTGATAAAAACAAAGCTCAGGGATCCGACGGCCTACATCCTAGACTTATTAGGGAATTGGTGGTTGAATTGGCTGGACCACTGACCAAGCTATTTCAAGCACCTCTTGATCAAGGGGAGGTGTTGGAGGTCTGGCGTCAGGCTAATGTGATGCCAATTTATAAAAAGGGTTCAAGGCGGAATGTGGGAAATTATAGGCACATCAGCCTGACCACTGTTCTGGGTCAAGTCTTGGAGGGGGTCATCAAGGACCACATAATGGAATATATGCATCAGGCAGGTGACATTGATGTCACACAGTATGGTTTGACAAAGAGCCGTTCCTGTCCGATGAACCTTCTTGAGTTTTATGGAAAGGTTAGCAAGCCACTTGACAACAGAAACTCAGTGGATGTAATTTTTCTTGATTTCTCCAAAACGTTTGACAGGGTCCTGCATGGGGAACTGGTGGATGCCCTTATAGAGCAAAAAATAAAGAGGAACATAACCTGTTGGGTAGAAGTGTATCTTTCCAACACAAAACAAAGGGTCTGTATAAAGGGATCCTATTTAAAATGACCGGAAGTGCTCAGCAGAGTACTACAGGCATCAGTATTGGGGCCGTGTTTGTTTAACATATATATTTTTAGTTTGTCGTGCAGCAAGAATGTCTGGTAATCAAAATTTGCAGATGACACCAGATTAGGTAAAGCAATAAAGTATTCAGAGGATGCTGTTTCTCTACAGAGGGCTTTATGTGAGATAAAGGATTGGTCTAGGAAATACAGCTTGTCATTCAACAGGGAAAAGTGCACTGTAATGCACTTTGGGAAAAACAATAACTGGACACCCTACATGCAAAATGGCAATATTTTGAAACTGGTCTCTGATGAGAGAGATTTCGGAATCAGAGTTACAAATGACCTCAATCTCAAACAACATAGCTGCATGGTAACAAAGAAGATGGGTAGCATACTATATTGTATTATTAGACACATAAAGAGCAGGGATAGGAATGTACTGATGCTATTGTAAACCTCACTGGTTAGGCCACATATGGAGTAGTGTGTGCAGTTCTGGTCTCCGGGATACAAAACCCAGATTCAAGCATTAGAAAAGATACAAAGGAAAGCTACAAGACAGATCCCTGAATTGGGGGGGGGGTATGGATTATGAGGAGAGACTGGGTGAGCTGGGGTTATAGTCATTGGAATTTTAAAGACTTAGGGGGGCTATGTGCCTAGTTTATAGGGCGCTGCAGGATGAGGGTCTGTGGAAACAGCTTTGTCTAGACACAAAGGAGTCTGGGTACTGCACCAGAGGATACCCAATGCAGATAAAAGGGGAGAGGTTCCACACAGATAAAAGGAAATACTGGTTAATATTAGGGTGGTAAAGATATGGAATAGCCTCCCAGGAGAGGTAGTAGTTAGCAAAACCATGACTGAGTTCAAGACTAAGCTAGATAAACACCTGATGTTAAGAAAGATCCAGGCATACAGGGTAAAAGTAAAGCAAGCTTTATGGACTCTGGTCTTCTTTGCTCTGATAAACCTATGAAAATATTGTAAGTTACCAAAGTTCTGCACCTTCGTAGATACTGCACAACCCACACTTGTAGCGCAGTCTTTTTTTTGGAATTTGTACACCAGATTTTCAACATAGGCTTTTTGTGACCCCACCTCATGAACACTGGCACTGTCATTTTGTTAATTAGTCCTGAAAGATGATTCCATGCAGTGACTGTGAAATCATCTTCTGGACCTGAGTAATGAAATGACAGTGATAGTGTTCATATGTTGGGGTCCCAAAAACCCATGTTGGAATTTTGATGAAAAAAAAAATCAAATAATGGCAACGATATCAGCATAAGTTGAAAACCCCATTGAAATACATTATGCAGCACTTACCTTTATTCCTCAGTTCGCAGTTCACCTTTGAAGAGTGCAGATGTGTCCTGCTCCACAGAAGATGACAGCAGATGACCTCTGGTGGTAAGTATGGGACAAGGGTGTGTGTGTGTGTGAGATGGAGTGTGCTCAGTGGGAGGGTTGGGATGAGGGAGGGGTATGGCAGGGATGATGAGGGACCATTTTCTTTTTTTCAGGGCAAAAAAAAGACTTTGCAGGACTTTTTTTTTTAACAAGTTCTTACAGTAAACATTTCGGGACACTGGGAGTGGGCTCCTCAGTGTTCCACAGTATCATGAATGGGATGCACATCTGGGGACACGGGGAGTGAGCTCCCCATGGTCCCATACTAATGGGGAGAAATGCGCAGTACTGAATTCTGACACAGGGTTTCGGGCCCCCATGTCAGTAATAAGGGGCTGTGGGGGGGGTCTGACACTGGGGGTGGGCATCCCAGTGTCAGATTATATGTACTGTTTATTAATAAACTAGTTTGGGACACTAGGGGTGGGATCCCCAAGTGTCCTACACTGTGAGGGTGAGATATAATAAATGCCAAAATGGGGATTAGGGCCCCCGATGTTGGCAACCATTTATTGAACAACTGGTGGGGGGACAGCACCTTAACTTAGTGCCGCATAATGTGTTTTGCATAGGAGCTAGTAGCATTATGTGACACAGCTGTCATTTAGTAAAGGACAGCTGTGTCATATAGTTTGCACTATATGACACAGCTGTCTTTTATTAAAAGACAGCTGTGTCATATAGTGCAATGGGCCCCTATGCCTAATACATTATATGGCACTAAGTTTTATTCCTCAGTTTGCATTTCTACTTTGAAGAGTGCAGTGTCCAGGTCCCCAGAAGATGACACCAGACCACCTCGGAGGTAAGTATCAGGTAAGGGGGGGTGATGAGAGGTGGGTGCCCAGTGGAAGGATCAGGATGGGGAGGGGAGGGGGAGGGGTGAGCAGCGACAATGATGAACAGTTTTCTTTCTTTCAGGTTTAAATAAAAAATGTTGGGGGATGGCTTTCTTTTTTGCAGGTATACAATATAAAAGTAATCTATCTCAAGACACTGGGGGTGGGCTCCCCAGTGCCCTGCTCAGCTGTATGTGTATGTGTGTGTGTGGGGGGGGATTACATGACATAATGGGCTGTGGGTGCATCTGACACCAAGGGTGGGCATCCTGGTGTCAGACTGTACTAATACAGAAATAAAAATAAATAAATAAAAATAAATAAACACACTGCCACCAGATATCCCCCCCCCCGGTGTGCAGATATACAGTTGAAGGTCACAGTGTAGTCAGGATGGTGGGGCTACAATGATAGTAGCCCCATCCCTGACCTACGAGTGGTGGCAACAGCAGGGATTGCACTATATGACAGAGCTGTCGTATGTTAAAAACAGCTGTGTTGTATAGTGCAAACTGCTGCTTTCTCAAAAGTTCACTTATGAACTGAACGCTGATTTTCTGAACTGTGCATGCTCAGAAATAGAACAGTTTTATTAAATAATGGAAAACCTATGTAACAGTGGAGACCTAAAAATAACTAAAGCATCCACCTTGGACCAACCTCTATCAAACGTGAGAGGTTCAGGTTTCAGAGCCTCCTATTTTGTTAGTTATCAGGTGGCAAAAATAGTCTTAAAAAGTTTTAAAAATGGAGACTTTTGTAGTTTTTTGCACTGCTGTAAAGTTGTCTGTCCTGAACCAATCTATATGAAATTGACAAGATCAAGAGATCCTGGCACAGAGGCTGTGCTTTCCAAATCCCATGTAAATTGGTTGTAAGGGGGCAAAGTTATTAAGGTGCAAAAATATGAGTTTAACATAGAAGTGCTTACACAGCTCTAATATACAGGCACTATCATGCCTGTACAATAATAGTGGTGAGATAGTGGCACTATAGTTAGGGTTGAGTAGACTGTTTAATGTTAAACCCTTAACTTTGCACTTTAATTGCTTCAACACCATTCAACAGATATGCATGTAATTTTGCATGTGTAATCTTGGGGGCACGGTCTCTTGACATGTCAAGTTTTCTTCTGGTCAGATATGTGGATTCTGAGATCTGGATAGTGAACAAAAGTGAAAGAAATGTGTTTTTTGCTGTTTTTGTTTGTCATCGACTAACGCCCAGATGGTTTGGAATTTTGTTCTGAAATTTTCACCATGTAAAGGGCTTGGACACTGGTGGTGCATTTCATTGGTTTGGTGAAAAAATATTATTCAATTGCAGAGTTATAAGGATTTTAAATGTTATTTCTGAGCATGCCCAGTATGGTGTTTTGGATAGCTGTTATATATGACGAAAAGGATTTAAGCCATATGAAAAAAGATTATGTTTTATATGGGGGGGGGATAATATTTTTTCATGACAAAAAAATAGTTTTTGTATGGCCGCCATCTAGTTTCCATTTGATAAACAAAAATTTGAAAACCCATAAAAATCATATCCTGCAGAGACACCAACACGTGTGTCTTGCTAAACATGATCCTGCTTAGGTGGATTCTGCAGTTAGGTTTTGGAAAAATCACCCATACATGTGTCAGGGTTTTCAGTGGAAATTCTTGGATTCTGTTAGTCATCTTCTTTCTCCCAAAGAAAAATTCAACATAGAGAAATTAAACACACCCAATGGAGTTGTAACCGATCCAGTTGAAATGTATAATCTGTTGGGTTCCAAACGTTCTGATCGTGCATGCTGTAAGTCTTGTAATTTGACTCAGTCAGTAGATGTGCCTAATTTTGTAACATCTCTACTTGGTAGTCGCACATTTTACTTTTGTAGAATCACCAGAAAAGAGGTATTGAAATGATTACTTACCATTCCCAACAGATACAATGACCGTGGAGAGGGATTAGAAGGGTGCTTTATAAAATGAGTTGCTCCCTCTATCGTGGGTCCCCTCTGTTCAAATTGTAATTTGTGTTTTGATTTGTGGTGGGTTCCCTTCATCTTGGAAATATGACAGAGTGGTTCCTGTTCCCAAGAAATATATAGCTCAGCGCACACATGATTTCAGACCAATTTCTATCTTGAATCCTTTGAGCAAAATATGTGAAAAAATAGTTGAAGACCAGATCTCTTTGTATCTTGAAGCAAACAATGTTCTATGTGCTTAGTAGCATGGTTTTCAGAAAAATGATGGAACAGAGACTGCCTCGGTCAGGTTCACAAATATTGCCCTCAAGGGCTTTGATGATGTTCTTTTGATGGAGCATTATTTGTGGACCTGACCAACGCATTTGATATTATTGATCTCTCCTTGCTCTGCTCTAAACTGGGTCAATTAGGTTTCCCCAGGAATGTGGTTACTTGGTTTAGTGACTACTTGTTGAATAGCACTCAGTTTGTTAATGTTGGAACTGCCGTATTCTATGTTTACCCGATTGAGTCAGGAGTGCTGCAAGGCTCAATTTTGGGCCCCTTGTTACTTTCTCTGCTTGTTAAAATCAGTTACTGTTGCTTTATAAATCTTGGGTTTGTTTATTATATGCCAATGATTTAATCATTTTTTCACAAGCTAAAACTATTTCTCAGTTAACTCTTTCTTTGGAAAGGGAATTTGTTGATGTTTGTAACTGGTGTGTGTGTGTGTGGCTAATTCTCTAATCTTTAACATTAAAAAACTAAAACAATGCTGTTTGGGACCCCGGCTTTATTAAAGAACAACCCCTGTCTTTCTATTCATGATGAAAAAGGGACAGTAATTGGGCAAGTTCATGAATTTAAATATTTGGGTGTTTTGCTAGATGCTAGCTTAACTTTTTTACCCCAGGTGAAAGTTATTTGTAGAGCAGTAAATCAAAAACTGGGTTTGTTATACAAGTTTAAAAATGTTTCTCTGTTGATACTCGAAGATCCATTGCCACTGGGATTTTGTTGCCTCATTTGGATTATGTTGCTAGTTTGTATTTTAAGTTATCTGTGAAAGAAAGTAATGCCCTTGCTATTGTTTATAATAATATTTGTCATGTTGTTCTTGATTCTTCTTTATGTGCACATCATTGTTGATTGTATTCTTGACTTGGTTGGTTATTTTCTAAAGCTAGGTTTGCTTATTTTTGGGGGGTTCTTAATTTTTAAATCTATTTTTTCTAAAAGTTTGTTTCCTTTAATGGATTTGGTTTCAATTTGGTCTACTACTTTAAATCTGAGATCTTTTAAAGGGAATCCTTTACAAACTATACCACATGAATCTAAAGCTGGGTCTCGCTCTTTTTCAGTTGCTGCTCCACTACTTTGGAAAGTACTTCCTGAAAATTTAAGATCTGCCTCTTCTTTATAAACTTTTAAAGTCAGTTTTAAAAGTTATTTACAGGAACTGGATGCTTGTACATGTTTTTTTTTCACAATGTATTTTCTGTATACTTTTGTGTAATTGTGATTGTCTTTATTTTATGTCAGGTCGGACCTGAAGAAGGACTTGTTCCAAAGTGCCTACCAGGTAAACAAGATAAAAATAAATAAATCATTTATTTCAATCTTTGGTGGGTCATTAGCATTTATTTCCACTTTTAAAAAAAAACATTTTTATTGGAAAAAAAGAAACAACAATTAAAACATACAAACAACAATGCATTAAAACTGAATTGCAGCTATTGTATACAAACAACAGCTAACCAACAACTACTTAAACTAAAAGAATTAGGATCAGCATTTGTATAGGACTTTTTTATCTGGAATACGGAGGTATTAGGGGAGAACTCTGTTGGGCTTATAAGGCATTTAGGGATGAACTGTTCTTTGAAACTAACTGTTTAATGAAACAACCACCAATCGAATGCACTAGATTGCATAAACTAAGATTGGACATTGAAACATGCAAAACCCTATGGAAGAAACATTTTGTAACACAAAGAGTACCACAATTATGGAATTCGCTCCCTGTTGAAGTTGTAATGAGTCAAAATATGGACCAGTTTAAATGCAAACTTGACCAACACATGGGTGAAAAGAAATTCCTTTACCGTCGTTAGTTTTTAAATGACAGCGAGTTCATCACGGGCTTGCCCTCGAACTCATACAACCTATGAACCTATGAACCTTTTCATACACAATGTATCCCAAAGTGCTTTACAAGCAATGCTAGACTGGTAGTGAAATGACTGAATGTGTAGTGGTGGCCATATCACACATCAACACCCACACACAGCCTGGACAATTGCATGAGCTGGTTTTATGGGAAGGGGAATATTGGTCTGGACACCTGGGAAAGTACCCTACTCTTTTTAGTGAAGAGTGCATTGGATTCTTTTACTTCCACCTGGACACCCACCAGGACAGTACTAGGATGGGTAGAAGGGACCTTGGTTTAACGTCTCATCCAAAGGACAGCACACCCCAACAGTACAGCACTCCCTAATACTGCACTCAGGTGTCAGGGTTTTTAGGTATGAGTCCAATCCCGGTATGGGATGAGAACCCATGACCTTCTGGTGCAGAGGTGGATGTGCTACCAACTGAGCCACACTGACACCATGCTAATAGAACATAACGACAATGTTTAACAGAGCAGATAACACCAAAAATATCTATAAAAGCTAATATGTATAGATTATTACATGCATATTCAAAAACCTCCAAAAGGTGCCCACAGGGAATTACAGATTTAAGTTATGGGCCCCAGTTCTCAAACACAGGACCATGATGCAAGGTGCTTGCATCAAGCAGAATGACACAAGATGCAACCAGCACCTAAAAGCAAGATAGACATTATTCAGATATGCACGGTGCACCAAAGCCAGAACCAGTGCATCAACCACCCCTTGCATCACTGCTGCACCCTATGTCACCCAGCACCATGACACAAGGTGCATTGCAACATGGGCAAGGTATGCAGGACACAGCAGTACTATTCACAAATGTGCACCAAACAGGAAATAGCATACACCTGTTAGACCAGCCAGAGCTGAACTAAGGGGACTTAGAAAAAGGAAAGGTAGAAGCAGGGGCAGTGTTACAGGACTGACACACAGGCAGGACTGCAGCAGGAGACAGAGAGACACCCCATAGGATGTTCACACCACTGGCCCTACTGGGCATACAGCTGGCTATCCTGCACCACAGAAGACATGCCCGTCAAGATGTCCAACAGACTGGTGCCATACAGCAGCCACTGCAACATATGCAGCAGGTACACTGACAGAAACAACACAGACACAGGAGGTATGCCAGGTGTGGGTACCACCCACACACCTCACACGTGGAACTGACAGAGGCTACCTTCACACAGTTATGCCATTATCTGGATGCCGACATGGGAAGCAGGACATGTAGAGGCCATGCCATACCAACCGAGGTGAAGATATGTGCAGCCCTATATGTATTAGCCAGTGGTGGATTCCAGGCACCAAGCAGCAACACAGTGGGCATCTAACAGCCCTCTGTATCACATTGCCTGAGGGCATTTGTGGATGCCCTTGTATGCAGGTTGCAGCAATTCATCTGCCTGCACACAGATGCCCATGAGCAGCTTGCAGTCAAGCATGGATTTTACAACACTGCAGGATTCCCATGTATGCTTGGTGCAATAGACTGCACACATATCACCATGAACAATAAACCAGACACCCATGTGAATCACAAGGGATACCGTTCCATGAATGTACAGGTCATATGCAACAGCAGATGCCGTATATTGGATGTCGTGGCACAGTATCCTGGGTCCATACATGATGCGTACATCTACTGGAACAGTGGAGTGTGTGAGGCATTCCAGAATGGAACACTGACAGATGGCTGACTGATAGGTAAGGCACACACAAACACAGAGAAAACTGGAGGATTTGTGTAGCATGTGGACCCAACAGTAACCCCCCTCCCACAGGTGACAGCGGATACCCCCAACAGACATGGCTGATGATACCAGTGAGACAGCCCCAGAGTGCAGCAGAGCAATGCTACAGTGATGCCCATGCAGTAATAGGCAACGTGATGGAGCGCACCTTTGGCATTCTCAAAATGAGGTTTCTGTGCCTCAACAGGTCTGGTGGTGCATTGCAGTACACACCAGAAATGGTGTGCAAAGTCTTTTTGCATGTTGCATGCTGCACAACATTGCACTTGACCACAGAATACCAGTGCCAGAGGATGAACAAGCACCAGGCAATGATGGTGACACTGTGGAGGAAGAGGAAGAGGAGGAGGAGGAGGTAAGGCCTGCCATTGGCTGGCCACAGTGCACCCAGCTACAACACACAATGGCTGGACAACACGTGCAAACCAGATCATGTCACATTTCGGATGAGTACACAACACCATGCGCAGTGTGCAAGGGTACAAATACTGCTATACCACCATGGTGTCCCATAGGGCATGGATCACAGCACAGAGGCCTGATGAAGTCCGCAAGTATGCATATACGTTACCCACTGCAGGGACATTGGGCAGTAATGCCATCATGCTGTGTAGAACAACAAAGCAGTGCTGTGTATCTGCTGACCGCTGTGGTGTGGCCTCACACCGCCGGTGGACTGGACCGGCTGGCTACAGCGATATGAAGGTGTTGCTGCCTGGGCCTGAAGACAGGCAGTGGTAGCACTGTTGACAAAGAGTTGCCCATTGACTGTGTGCAGCCCCAGACAGCATGTAACATCATGACAATGTCAGCATCACGAGTGGCTGAGTGGGCGTTGCATGCACGTGCTACATTAGACAAGTGATGTATGTGTGATATGATGAATGGCATGGTAGAATGTGTTGCATGCCAGGCACAGCATTCAGGGGTATGAGCAAGCCACACAGACAGCATGGAGTGTCAACAGCATGACAGTGCCAATATGCCACTCTCAGCATACCTGGGTTGGTACCTACATGCAATGACACGTTTGGTGGGCACAATGGGCTATGCCAGCAGGGTTGCCAGTGATGATAGTGGGTTGTGGGGGGCTACACAGCCATGTAGCATGGCCCAAGGGGGGCACATGACCAGCCACTGTGCTCTTGTGGCAGCAAGAAATGGATGGATAGTGGCATCCTTATGGCAACAAGCCAGGAGGAGTGGCACACAGTTGGAAAGTAGGCAAGCAGACACACCCCTGCAACAGCAAAGAAGTGTGATTTGCCACCGATGCATTGTACAGCCACACAACATGCAACTGGCGCACAGCTGATGGTGACATAGGGTGCATTGCGGTGGCCTGCTGAGATGCAATGCAGGTTTCACTGATATGCACCCTGGCCCTGTCATGGTCAAGGTGTGTTCGCATGTGCTGGCATGTACTGCTTCGCACCCGCCCACCAAACTGGCAGTGTGGCCCCATGTGGCAACACAAAGGTGTAACATGACCAGGTGTAACACTCTGTGACACCCCCTGCCATCCAACGGCACAGGAAAGCATGTGCAGTGCACAGAGCATGCAATGCTGACATAGACGCAACTTGCATTGCATCCATGGTGGTGGCCTATGCACCTAGCCTCTCACGCAGTCTGAATAATGGGAATGCAGGGACATAAGGATCCCACACAGCACATACTACAGCATGTGCTAGGCCAGCAGTTGCACATGCAGTAGGCCTAACAGTACAGTGCTGCTGAAGCTGCATTAGGCACACACAGTAGATAGTTAGTCAGGGGATAGTTATAGTCCAGTGACATACATGAGAAGTAAGGGAACACAGTCATGGCATGCTGGAGCAGGGCATCAAACTTCACTGATGATGAGACTGTGCTTCTCATAAGTCTGGCACAGCAATGGTCCAGGGTGCTGTTCCCACAGGGGAGACAGCCATTCAGTCCCTCAGACAGGGAAAGAGTGTAGTCCACCATTGGTACCAGACTCCAGGTGGTATCTGGTATTAGGAAGACCATAAGGAAGGTCAGGCGATGATGTAATGACCTTGCCTGGAGGGATGGTCAGATCCTAGCCCACCTGAGGAGGATGGCTCATGATGCAGACATTGAGGTGTGAGGCGGATGGCCAAGGCAGGCAGGTATGTATGTTAACACACCTGTTACTGATACAGAGCAGACCACAGAGATGCTGGATGCACAGCTGTGTACTGTTGATGTCATGCACTTATATGTCTCCTCAGAAGAGGAAAATGCCAATGATTGGCAGAAGAGACCCATGAGACACGGACAGGGTGAAGAGGAACCAGGACAACGCGATGCCCAATGGTGCCAAGGTAAGTGTGCCTCTGACATGGCATGCATACATTATTGTAATGTAACGTGTAGGGCCCACCTAGCAGGGGGAATGTATGGAAGCAGCCCATTGCTGTGTGTGTTCCTGTGGTGGTAAATGTCCCAGTGTCATGCACTAGTCTGCTGGATGTGTGTGTGCCTGTTGCCACAGGCCAGATGTGCAGCTGAAGACATTGAGGAGACAAACTGCGTCCTATGTCATGCATACAGGCCACATGTTCCCGGACATGTTTGTGGCCACACATATGGGGGAATCCATGGGCATGTCAGCCCACCAGGGTAACACACAGGGTACAGTATGCATTGACAGGGACAGGGCACCTTCGGACACTCACTGCCATGCAGCATTGGCATGCCTGTGTCGCATATGCACTGTACTACGCTGTGACAGGATGCACGATGGTACAGCTGGTGTCATGTGCATATGACACATGATGCAGCACACACGCACATAGACACACAGCTGCAGGGCCATCACTGCCAGTTGTGCGTGTTCTGGGGAGGTAGGGCACATGCACTCTGTACACCATTAGGAGATGGCACTCCATACCGAAACATTGCATATTGCATATGTGTGGTGGAACATGTGGCATGGCATGTCAATGTCATGCCACCCCTTGCATGTGCAGTCAGTGCAACACTAATTGTCTGTGGACTAAGAGGTGCAAACACATGGTGCATTCCCTCGCAGTCTGTCACATTGTGTTGCAGGTGCTGCTGCTGGTGCACAGAGGGGACAGCAGGGCCATGATGCCTGGTGGCATAGCCTTGAGTGAGCGATGCGCCGCCTGAAGAGGGGTGATGCAAGGGCCTATGCTGCCAGAACAAGGAGGATGGTACAGGGCAATCAGCAGGATGTACAGCAGGAGGGTACAGAGGACAGTGCAGAGGAAGAGGCTGTCCCAGAGGAACAGCAGCAACTGCCACCACACACTGAGCCAACAAACAGTGATGAAGGGGCAGTCAGACTCCAATGCTACAGTGAACATGACAGCATCAGATAATGATGAGCATGTGGCTGGACAGGAAGGGGATGGCCATGATGATGCTGGGGATGCTCCTGTACATGGGGAAGCATAGCCTGCTCTTGAACCTGAACCAGAGCAGTCTGCGGGTGCTGATGATGCATCACAGAACACTATAGCTGGGGGTGTTGAAGGAACAACAATCACAGGTACCCAACATCCGTGACTTCATGTGAGGCCTCAGAGTGTGCATGAGGCTCCTGGCACATCATCGTTTGGTGATTCAAGATGATATACATGACCTACTGGACTATCTTGACCGCATTGGTGGACATTGACTGCTGGAGATGCAAACCACAACATTGTCCAATACAATTTGTGCTACAGAACAGTCTTGCCAAGGAATGGGCACATAGTGTAGCACTTACTCAGGAGTATGGTCGGTAATGTTGTTTCCATAACTGTTGATGATGCTGTTGATAGTTGTGCTGTTTCATCCATATTGTTAATGTTGTTTTTCACACTACACTGTGTACCTTGATATATGGCTTTCTTGATGTGTGTGGCAGAATGTCTGGAACCATGGATGCACATGGTGCTGCATGTGACATGGGCCATTCCAGTGGTGGTGTTCCCCATTGTGCTGTGTGCAACTCAATGGGTGCATTGGGGGCACAGGGGGATGGTGTGGGGGGGTCACAACCCGTATGGTGGTTCTCTCCAGTACAAGGGATGCAGATGCGCAGTGGCAATGGTTATTAGTACAGCGGTGTTGGCCTACTGGCACCATGTGTGCAAGGTGATGTGGGTCTATACATCTTCACAATGTGTGATGCCACCACACAATCACTTTGAGTTGGTGGGGATGTTTATTGGTGGCCTGCAGGCGTGTCTTGCTGGTGGTGACAGAGGCAGCTCCTGCTGGGTGTCACTCACATCAGACAGGCCAATCTGTAGTGAACACTGTTGTGCTGCTGTGGTTTACTGCCCAGGCACAGTCCGGCATGCCCTAGCAATGTGTGTTCCCTTGTGTGTGCATTGACAGACTGAACATGGACTACAGGTATGTTTGACTGTTGTGCATGTGTCTGTCCTGTGGGTGCACACTGTGAATGTGTGCTGCCTGTGGCATGCAATGTTGTTCACATGCATTTCCAGGCCAATGTTTCCAGGGTGGGCTGTGGGGATTGTAATTGCATGTGATACATGATATACAGGTTGGCAAGGGTTGTACTGCTGTGGTGTTGTTAATGGTGGCCTGCAGGCATGTGTGGGTGTGTTCCCTGCCTGTGGTGGCATGTCTGGGATGGGATCATGGACATGGGAACTGTACACAGGACAAGAGGCCATAGTACATGCATCACACGTGCACATGGTACATGTGTAATGCCTTGTGTGGTGTGATTAGAGGTGGGCAGATGTGCTTAGGGTGTGGTGTGGCTACATACACTATTGCATGGTGGACGACACTATCATCCAGGTTATTCCCTCCAGTCCACTGTACATGCATGGCATGTGTTGTGCTATTTATGGAGGTGGCTGGGATGCCCATTTTGATTTACCTTGGCTGATTGTCACCTCTGTGCTGCATGTGGTGGCTGTGTTGTCATGGTGCTGTTCTGCATTGCATCTTGAGGTATGTCACTGTGTGCACGTGTTCTTGTGGTAGCCAGCTGTGCATGTACCATGTGCCTCTGTGACCGTTGTGGTATATCCAGCCTTGGATATTGCACGGCAACCATCCCTGCCTCACAGCTGTTGTTCCTTCTCCATCTGGTACAGCTGCCCAATGCAGCTGTCTGTGCACTGGGATCTGCTGTTGTAGTTGCATGACTGACTGTGTGCCCCTCACAGTCCATCCTGACTGTGACACTGGACCTCCTCTTGTAGCCTCGACCCAGGGACGTCTTCGGATGTGCCAGCATCTTTGCAGCAGTGGCTGTTGTCATGGCTGTGGGTGGGCCTGCCCTGTTGTGTCCTGTATGTGGATGGACTGCACTGTGCCAATGTCTGACAGGTGAGTTTCCTGTCCCATGTGCACCTCCTATTTCTCTACCCCTTAGTGTCTGTACATATCCTCACCTGTGTTCATGGGACTGTTGCCGTGGGTGTCTTTCATGGCGTGCCCACATGTGACTCCTTGCTGTATGTGCACTGCTGTGCCATTTCCACAGTCCACACCAGCATTGATGTTTCCCCCTGACCCTACCATGTTGTCTGTGGTGCCCACATGTCAGTGATCAGTGGCATTGTCATCTGCTGCAGTTCACATATGACTCTGTGACAAACAGCTTCGTCACCCACTTCTCCGTCCTTCATGCTTGCCCCATTCGACATTGACACAGTGGCTAGCTGTCATCTTGTGCTATTTTCTGGCTGTGCTGTAGCCTGTCTGCTCCCACACCTATGCATTACGTACTGACCACCCCTGTGGGACTCATGCTGGGCATTGCCTGCTGTGTGCTCTGTGCCTTGCTATCTGTCCCTTGGCTGTCTGCATTCCTGCCACCCAGTGGGTTCGGACCATGCCTGTGGGATCAGTGTCATGCTGGAAGCATGCTGTTGCATGCATCTTGCAATCCCCTGCAGTGCTGCAGCCATTGCCATTGTAGCCTCTGTCTGGTTATCTGCAGAGCAATGCTGCATTCCATGACCATAGTCTGCCTTTCTATGGCATCTGTCTGTTGCTGGACACACAGGCATGTGTCCTGTAGAATTATTACTGTCTGTGTTGTTTTGTCTGCCCCTTCCTGTTTCCTGTGTATCACAGTGGCATGGATATCTGCCACAGTCAGCTACAGCTAGCCCATGTGTGCCATGGTGGCATTTGTGTGGTCGTGTATGCTGTTGCGTATAACCAGCCAGCTCACGCTGAGCTGTCTCCTGGGTGAACATGACATCCTGACAGTATCGTGATAGGTCATCCTCAAGTTCTCCGTCCAGTAGCAGAGGTGTTTCACCGTGTTGACCTGTACCATCTGTACCTCCAGGAGACCGTCTCATGGTGCCATGTGCTTGGCCATCATGATCACTGGCAATGTGTGTACTGTCTGCCATGTGTGGCATCTTCACTATCATCCCGTTGCTCACTGTCCAACATGGACTGCTGGTGGAATGCTGTTGTGCCTTCAGGTGTGGTGTCCCGCCATGGTGTTGCTGCTGATGCTGGATGGCACAGCATTACTGGCAATATCAGTTGCCTGTCCTTCTCCAGTGTCACTGTCTGTGTCACTTCTATGGCCCTGGTTCATAGTGCTCTTACTGGCAGGTGACTGTCGTTGTTCATCCTCACTGTCACTGTCCATGCCTTGCTGGTCTGTCCCATCGCTGTCACTGTCAGACACATCATTGAACTGTGGTGGTGTGGGCCACCTGGCAGTGGCATGTCCTCCAGCCTGTGTACTCTGGTGTCCTGCAGGGTGTACAGACACATGTGCACGCTGAGTGTCATTATGTCCACTTGTCTTGGTATGTGTCCAATGTATACATGCATGCATGTTCAGATTGTGGTGAACAGTGGCAGGGTCGCCACATGCATCCCATGCTTCTGCATGGTGGAACCACTCATCACTATTTCTACCTGGCCCTGCCATCCCCCCTCCCATTGGTGTCACTATCCATTGTGGGGCCTTGCACCATGGTCTGCTTGTTGGTCATGCAGGGTGTCAGCCTCCACTGGTAGTGTCACAGCTGCTGTCAGCATGGTGGTGACACCCACCTCATGCATGCCATGTTCTTACCTTGTGCATGTTGTAGCCAGTACAGGTCCAGCTCTGTGTCACCCTATATGCTGTGTGTGCTGAGCTGTGCCACTGTATGTTCCTCATGTCTGCTGAGGGGCCGCAGTTGGGTGGGTCCTCCGCCCATTGCCGTAGTGCATCACCTGTTGTGGGCTGCCTTCTCCTTTGCATGCCACTTAATGTCACTGTGCCGCTTCTGCAGCTCCCTTACACTACGCCTGCAGGGGGCCGCTGCATTGACCTGTCTGGCTACCTCATTCCATGCATCCTACACTGTGTCCGTACCTTCTGGTCCCTTCCCTGGGACAGTAGCAGGTCTGCCTGTTGGGTGTCACAGCCCTACAGCATTACACATCATGAACCTCTAATATGTTTGCCCACCTGCCCACCTAACTGGGCCTCAATTGCATCCAGGAGGATGTCTGTCTCCAGGTCAGTGAAGTTCTTCCTGGAGTGTCCACTTTTTCTCCTCCATGGTCCTATGGTTGTCTGCTCTTTCTGCCCCATTTGTCCTTGCTGCGTCCTCTGTGGATCACCCATGAGTCTGTTCCTGTGTGTTGATGCTGCTTGCACCATGCGGTCTGCCTACGTTGTTTATTTGATGCCTCATGCATGCTTATTGCATGCACATTGCATTTGCCGCATGGTGCATTTCTTGCTGAATTGGGTGCAAGGCCGTTGATGCAGGGTCTTTTGATGCACGGTGCATTCGATGCACCTTGCGACACTCTAGCAGCTCTTTTGAGAATTGGGCCTATGGAGTTCATTTAAAAATGGGGCCTAAATATTAGTACACTGCATTAGATTATCTGCTATTAGGTGCCAGATTCTCCCAAATTCAGCTAGTTTAAGCAGTGCTGTTACCCAGATAGTAAACATGGGTGGAGTATCTGGTCACCACCAAAGCAGGATCTGTCTTTTGGCTCTAATGCAGCTGGGTGGAGCCAATCTAGGTTAATTGCTGCAGGGTGACATGGGTGCTGATACCCCTCAGAATTTAGAAGAAGGCATTGTGGAGGATTTCAAGGGGCAATATCTTTCTACAAAATACTAGTATTTGATTCCAGTAGCCTTGCAGTAAAGGATAAGACCTTAAAATATGTATTAATGTACCTACAGTATGTCATTGTGGCAGCACCAGCACTCCTCAGTTGAGAGAAGTCGCATACATCTTAATACCACCGGGGTACCATCTGTGAATGATCTTTTTTTGAATAAGCTAATATCTATGGTCACAAAAGTGGGACTGTCCCCTCTGAGTACCCCACCCACATCGCTTCAGAGATTGTTGTCTTCAACTCTTTTTCCCATATACTTTTTTGCTTGTTTAATGATGGAATGTGAGGTTCCAAGAGGGTGTTCTATACATGGCCCTGCAGTCTTAGAGGATTTGTTATCCAAGAATCAATCAGCAAGCTCAGGAGAGTGTCCCCCAATGGAACTGTAGAAGATCCCCCTCCCATAAGAGCTTGACAGAGTTGCCAATAGCTCCAGAAGTCAGTTTTTGAAGTTTCTAGCAGTTCACCAATTGTTGAAATGTGGATAAACAAAGGGTTTATGAACACCTCAAGTGTTCCACCCACCATATACCTCTGCTTCTCCTTGTACTTCATGATATGGAAGTCTCCCCCACTCTGATCCTAGGGTTGTACCAGAGACAGGCTCCAAGTGGCCTAGGGCAGACATGCTATTACCATGCAGACTCAGCAATGTTTTCCAAGTCTGTATGGAAAACTTTTGTGAGGGATTCAGGTAATCCAGAACAGCTGGCAGCCACATTTGCATACCATGAAGGCCCTTCTCTAGTGCCAGTTTCCAGGGAAAACGCAAACCAGTGACTGTGCTGTAGGAGGCGTAAGTCAGAGGAAGTTGTGCTTTTTCCCCACTGCCTGATGATAGGTCCAGAGCCATGGTACCGCCCAGCCTCCTTTTTGACCTGGGGTTCTCAGTGCTTGTAGATTAAATCAGGATCATTCACCTTCCCATAGAAATGTTTTCCATGACCCACATTTCTTTTATCGTACAGCCATACAAAAAAGGAATAGGGCCACATGAAAAAATTCCCTTCATATGAAAATAAAATTGGATTTAGTGTATTTTCCACATTTCAACTTTAGTAAGCCATTAATCCATCATTGTTTGTAGTAAAGGGACAATCTATATATCAAACTAAAGGTTTTAATGAGTAATATAACACTAGCACATAACACTGCCCAAGATGTATGGGCCATGTAAAACAAAAAACTTAAAAAATTAAAAAAATTACCATTCCTATAGGATACCATTGCAACTTTAACAAACTGTAAGTCTATCAGTCTTTAAATTTAACAGACAATGGGCCTGATTCTCAAAACTCAGCACAAGCCACATCAAAGGCACTTTACACTGATTGCAGGTGTGCCAGGGACCCTGCACCTGATTCTCTATCTGGTAGGGACCCAGCAGGAAAGTCCTACAGCTTGTGGCAACCCTAGCCATGTGCCAAACAGAGGGTGCATCTGGGTAGGTTGCTGCAAGCCTGTGGCAATGTTAGGAAGCATTCCTGGGTGATACAGCAGCACCCCAAAGCCCCGATCCTCCGTATGAAATATGAAATCCTCCCTGACAGTCTACCAGCTCCCCAAAGCCCTGATCCCCCATTAAGATTAGTTAAATAAATCCTGGTGATCTAGCACCCCCAAAGCCCTGATCCCCCATTATGATTAATTAACTAATCCCTGGTGATCTAGCACCCCCCCAAGCCCTGATCCCCTGTTATTATTAATTAAATTATATCTAGCAGACTAGTGGCCACCAAGCCCCGATCACCCTTTATGATTAATGAACTAATCCCTGGTGGTCTAGAACCTGCCCCCCCAAGCCCCGATCCCCATTATGAGGTACTGACCCACCAACCCTAAGTATACCGTGCAGCTATTATATATATATGTAATAGATAAAGCACTCTGAGGTGTGTAGTCATGCTCTGATATACGCATGCCTTGGTGTGTGTTGCTACGCATGAGGCTGCAGGCTGAGTGCATCAACCATCCAAGGCATGCGTATATCAGAGCATGACCGCACACCCCAGAGTGGTTTATCTATCTTATAAAATGTCAAAATTGTTTTGGAGGGGGTTAAAAGTGGAGGTGTATGGTCACACTGTGATATACGCATGGTCATATGATGTGTTTTATACAATCAGAAGTCTGGATTTGGAGAATGATATCATCTCCATCTTATAAATATATTTATAAGATGGAGATGATGATATTCTCCAAATCAAGTGTTCTGATAGTATAAAACACATCACATGACTGTGTGTATATCAGAGCACAACCGCACACCTGCACTTCCCCCCTCCAAACAATTTTGCCATTTTATAAGATAGATGACCCACTCTACTCTAGGCCTAAATGTTGCCCCATTCCTTGTGTAATCATATTGAGAAACAACAGTGAACAAGAATGGGGCAACATTTAGGCTTCCCAACCCCAATGACACACCCCATCATCTGTTAATCTTGGGATGATTGGTGGGTCCATGGGGGAAGGGGCAACCCTAAAAATCTTTTATTTCCTGACTTTTTGAGGCCTGATGCCACAGGCAGAGGGTCTTATAGCCCCTGGATGGTCCAGTATTCCTCAATACATTCCTCTCTGGAGGGTATTATTGCACTTAGAAAATTACCCATAAGTAATATTTTTTTAATAAAATTGAAAAAATGTTTCAAACAAGTCTAATTAATGTTAAAAAAAGAATAAAATACATTTTTTGTAAAGTAGTCCCTGTATTGTGCTATTCATGCCAATAGAGGGCGCTGTTGTTTAGGACAGTCTGTTTGCATGCTGCCCTGTGGTTGTATGGGACTTGTAGTCTTATGTGAGAAATAGGGAAGGGATTCAAGGCTGCAGACCAAGCTGAGGATTTATTTTGGACAGGAGAAGTCTGACTTAGAGTCTCGGTATCTGGGTACCACTGATTGTGAGAGCAGGCAGGGAATCTGTTGTTGGGAGTGGCTGGGAATCTGCCATCGGGAGTAGTGGCAGGTATAGAGCTGGGCACAGTTGAAAAAAGAAGGAGAAACACTCAGTCGCTTGAGCACAGCATGGAGCAGGAGGAAAGCAATAATACGAACAGGGTGGCTGTTGTCAGGGTGGTAGTTTACAAGTAACAGGATGTAGATAGTCAGAATGAGCAGAGGCAGGGCTTGGTTAAGCTGGGCTCCTCAGATATGCAGACTGGTTGCTGGCTTGTTTCACTACTACTTCAGCTGGCTTTTGAGAGGGCTGGAGCCACGACTGTCTCTGTCCCTTTATAAAAGTGTGCTGTGTCTTAATAGCTTTGATTTTATTTTAACAATATGTTTCTCTATTATTATTTATAGTTTGCCTACTTGAGGTTTGGGGGTGGTTACACTTTTCTCATGGGGGGGGGGACTCTTTGATTGGTCATCCAGTTAGTGAGGATAAAACAATTGCGGCTACCTGGTTAGCAAGGATAAAAAATGGCAGCTACCAGATTTTGATTTTTGCTGTTGCACAATGACGCCACTTTTTCTCTGGTGCATGAAGCTGGCACTTGTTTTTCAGAGGGCTCCATTGAAAAATAGATGCCCACCTCTGGCATGTTGTCATCAGCTTTCAATATTTTTCTTTGCCATTTTCTAATAACACATAATCCCCCACAAAACATTCATGGGGCATACACTGCATCACCAAATTACCTCCAATTTTCACCATGGTGCCAAATCCACAATGAAAGTGCGATCATCATCAAAAGTGCACCAAAAGTGTATCTCATCTTCCACTATAACCATAGTAATTTTCAGAGCAAACTGAACAAAGCAAAAAATACATTTTTGCCCATACACAAAGAACCACTGGCAGTTAAGAGGGACACTTAATACATTTTTTTTCCTTTGAGGTGAACCTCACAAAAAGCAATTACAAGCAACCACAAGCATTGCTTTTCTGGAGGCATGGAAGCACATAACCCAGCGGGCCCTACACTTCCACAGCCAGATGGATGCATGCATTTCTGGAGGGATGAAAGCACAGGGCCCTCCCTAGCCTGATGGATGTGTTCATGCAGGTCTTGAAGGGAACTGTGTGAATGAAAATACAATTCAACTATCTCAAAAGTATTTTATTTATTTATTTATTTAGATTTTGTTTACCGGGTAAGTACACTAGACAAGTATTATGCCTATTTTCAGGAACGACCCGGGAGAATACAACATGATGGCACAAAGACATGATGGGGATAGAAGCGGCAGTGAGTGGGATCAGGGAAGCAACAGAAATGGAGCAAGAGGGAGGGAGAGGTACCCCAGGGGTGTCACATCAGGATAAGGATAAAAAGGCCAGTAAGGTGGAGGGGACGGATGATGCTATCTCCACCAAAAGGGTGTGGTTAGCCCTCAAGGCCCTAAAGAAAGATAAATCTCCTGGGCCGGATGGCATTCATCCAAGAGTACTATGGGAATTGGCGGACATACTAGCTGCACCCCTGGCGTGGTGGAGAAACTGAAGGGGTTGGGAGTAGGCCCTTTGATGGTCAGATGGATTGAAAACTGGCTAGCTGGATGCACCCAGAGAGTAGTGGTTGGTGGGGAGCTCTCGAACCCTAGAGAGGTTGGTAGTGGGGTACCACAGGGCTCAGTCCTGGGTCCAATCCTGTTTAATGCATACATATCGGACATCAGGGAGGGTATAGGGTGTGAAATGAGTCTCTTCGCTGATGACTCCAAGATGGGAGCAGTAGTTGAGGGAGAAGAGGGGAGGTTGGCCCTGCAATGGGACCTGGACACCCTGGAAAGCTGGGCTCACTCATGGAAATTCAATTTCAATATCACCAAGTGCAAGGTGTTACATCTTGGGTGGGGAAACCTTAAACACAGGTACACCCTGGGAGGGAAGTGCTGGAGGCCTCAATAGGGGAAAAAGACCTAGGGGTCATGGTGGATGCATGTATGTATAACTCTGAGCAGTGCAGGAGAGCAGCTAGCAAGGCAAACAGGATGTTGGGATGCATCGTAAGGGGTCACCTCTAGGAGCAAGGAAGTGATTCTGCTGCTGTACAATGGACTGGTTAGACCACACCTTGAGTACTGTGTACAGTAATGGAAACCACACTTGAAGAGGGACATACAGCTCCTGGAGAGGGTACAGAGGAGGGCAACTAAGATGATATGAGGACTAGGGGATTTGACAAACGAGGACAGACTTGAGGAGCTCTGCCTGTTTTCATTGGAGGAGAGGAAAGACGGGGGGACATGATTGAGGTCTTCAAGTACCTCAAGGGAATAAATAGGGTAAACATGGAGGGGATCTTTAGACTAAAGCAGGGAGGTATCACCAGAGGCATGGTTTGAAGTTGGAAGGTGGAAGGGTGAGGGGAAAGAGAGGAGGTTTTCACTGAGAGGGTGGTGGACCATTGGAATGCACTGCCTGGCAAGCTGGTTCAGAGATCCACAGTGGAGGGCTTCAAGAGAGGGTGGGACAGACACAGAAAGTGGATGTATCAGATGATGGCCTGTCCCGGGGGGGTGGGGATGGATGATAGGGGTTTCTGGAACACAAGGGAGAGAGGGCCTCGGAACCCAACTAGGGATCTGAGGTTCGAGCAGACTCGATAGACTGTAAGGCCTAATCTGCTGGCAAATAGTATGTTAGTATGTTAGTAAAGACAAGTTTCAAGTACATAATGACAGCATAGGCAACATATGAGAATAATAAGGACATTCTTTGAAAAAACTATGTTAATACATCAATTATGGTTCAGATTAAACTGACAAAAGTAGGAAAATGTGGAGTTGGAGTTTCCAGCCCTAACTCCCCACCCCACCCCAGCCCTCAAGCAGGAAAAAGAACAAACTCTTGCCAGAGCTGATAGGGCTGCAGTTGAAGAATGTGGGGTAAAAATACTGTAAATTTATTTCTTAATATTTTTACACCAAATTTTCAACACAGCCTTGTTATGACTCTGCCTCATTAAGATGGGCAGAAAAAATGTTCAACTCCTGGCTTAAAGGTAATTTTGTGCAGGGGCTGTGAAATCAACTTTTGGGACACTAAAACACATTTTGGGTAGGAGTTGAAAAATGACAGCTGTCACATTCATGGGGTGTTTTAAAGAAATGGCTATGTTGAAAGTTTGTGATAAAAACATTGAATATTACTAAATGTGTGAGCCTTGGAAAATCCAGCATAGGATCATAACTTTGTTTCATAGATTTCATAGATAATACAAGCTATAATAGACTTCCGTCCTTTTTGCTTGCCTTTAGTAAATATTATAGACCAAATTTTGTCTCATCGTCCATTGCATTATCTAGACTTAATTTGAATATATTCACATCCTCACTATCTATCACTTCTTGTGGGAGACTATTCCAGAGAGTAACAACCCTTTGGCTATATCAATATCTTCTAGATAGAGTGTTCCATTTATTCAGACATATTTGTTTTGAGTGCTTTCTGTTACTGACCCTATCCACATTGAAACTAAGTCCTAGTTCCCTCATTAAAGTAGTATCTCTAATTACTTTGTGCAATGTACACAGATCTCCCCTTATTCTTCTATAATGCACAGTATATAGATTGAGAAGTTTCAACCTTTGTTTATAAGGTATTGATTTAAGTCCTGGTATAAGCCTTGTAAATCTGTATTGTTGAATTTTCATATTTTTACACCAAATTTCCAACATAGCCTTCTTATGACCCCACCTCATGAAAAAGGGTAGAGAAAATGTTTAACTCCTGCCCGAAATATGATTTTGCACAGGAACCATGAAATCACCTTTTGGGATATAAAAAAAACCATTTTGCCCAGGATTTTAAAAATGACAGCTGCCACATTCATGAGGTGCTGGAAACATATTGTTATGTTGTAAATTTGGGTTACAAATATTGAAAATTACCAAAGTTACAAGCCTGCATTCGCAAACTTCCATGTAGGTTTATAACTTTGTTGTTTTTTTAATATTTTTACACCAAATTTTCAACATAGCCTTCTCATGACCCCACCTCATGAGCAAGGGTAAAGAAAATTGTGAACTCCTGCCTGAAAGATGATATCACGCAGCAACTGCAAAATCACCTTTTGGGATGTAAAAAAAAAAACATTTTTGGCAAGATTTGAAAAATGACAGCTGTCACATTAATGAGGTGCTGTAAAGATATGGCTATGTTGCAGGTTTGAGGTAAAAAATATTGACAATTACCAAAGTGTTAGGCTGCATTGGCAAAATTTAATGTAGGCTCAAAACTTTGGTGTTTTGTAATATATATATATTTTTTTTTAGTTGTTTAACCAGAAGTAGTACACTAAGCTAAAAGCTTTTTTACAGGTGTAACCTGGGAGCACAGGGAAGTTAAGTAACTTGCTTAGGGTCATACAGTATGCAAGTGGAAGCTGTGGGATTCAAACCCAGGTCTGGTCTGCTGGATATCACCAGATTTGCAGCTGAGAGCCTTAAACCACTGTGCTATACTGCCTCCTCTTATTTTCATACCAAATTTTCAACATAGCCTTATGACCCCACCTCACCAGTGCCAGAATGATGAGTGCACAAAGTACTTATGAAACAGAAAACTCCAGCAACATGGTCTACATCCATAGATTCTGAAGGAGTCCACCACAAACTGGCAAAGGTGATCCAAAAATCTTTATGTGTATGGGCAGGTGGAAGATTATATCTTATGTCAGCCTTGTGTCAGATGCACCCTTGTTTGGATTATTTTTTGGTTCCCAAGGAATGTGTTGGGTAGGTCATTTGTAGATGGATGGGGATCATGGTGCTTCTCACTATACACTAATTTATCTGCAGTTGTCCTTGCAGATCCTCCTAAAACTACTGTGTGGTGGATAAATACCTCACTTCTGAAGGATCTAAAAGTTCAGGCTATGAATCTGGAGGCCATTCCACAAGCAGTCAGTGACAAAGTGTCACCTGATACTTCTCCAGTTATAATATGGGACACAACTAAGACAGTTTTGAGGGGTAAGCTTACTGCAGTGGCATCCAATAAAACTAGGCACACTCTTTTTGGGCTTGAAAGCCCTGAAACTGGGCTGCCAGTTGGAAAGGAAAATGCTGGGAAAAACTGTTAGGGGTTCTGTAGAGAATGGAGAGGTGAGTGAGAGAGCTGCAAGAAAAGCACAGTAACGAATAAGCTGTGTGATCTCTCTCTCAGCCACCCTCTCTCTCCTTCTCTCACTACCTCCCTCCCCCTTCCTCTCTCTCCCTCAGATAATGTCATAATTGGAGGAATGGGTTCCCCTGTGTTGTATGAGACAGAGTCTCAATTAAGATTTTTAGGTATATAATATATTAAAATACCTAGAAGAGTAGGAGATTATGAAAAGCTTGTCTTTATACATGAGGCTAGGTGGATAGACAACTTGAAACATCCAAACCAAAAATATGGTTCAAATGAGGAATTAGATTGGCTTGCCCTCATTTAAATAATAGGAAGTTTTTAGGAGTTGTGTCTGTAATTTGTTCTTTTTCTTTGTTCCTATATCTGGCTCAATCTTGATGCCTTCTGTACACTTTCTTCCTTTGTCTCCCACTACTTGGATCATACTTATGGATATGCCTTGGCTTTACAAATGGAACAGTTGTAGTGTACGTGAGGAATTGCTCTCAGCAGATACTGTCTTTTATGTTAAATAATATGTTGCTGATTTAGTTGTAACACTTGTGAATAAAGAATGAGGATGTGAGGTTGTTTGTAGCAAAAGACTTTAAAGAAGGGTCTGAAAACATGTCTGACACCAAGACTTATTGGCGTGTGATGTCATAATGTGTCTCAGGAGAGCACTGTCTAGATGAAGGGAGTTCAGAGGGTGGAGACATAACTGTGTCAAGAAATAGATTATGGGTCAAAAAGAATGTTACAGAATGAATAATTATTGGTCTGGAGACTTTTAATCTTGTTTAAAAGTCTTTTTTTTACATTCCAAAAGGCTGAGTGCATAATGCCATTACATAATAATGGGTTGATGTCATGATGCAAGAGTATTTGGTACCAGTTTCAAACAGATAAAAGGAGAGACAAAGATATGAACAGTTACTGGCAGTCATAGCAGTAATAATGCTGAGTTGATGGTGACTGGATACTTGAGAATTTATTAGTTAAAGAATGGAAACAATCGTACTAGATACAATATATATTTTATATTATAGGGACAGGAGAGTGTGTGAGCTCACCTAAAACCTAAACAGAAAAGAAAGATATATACATATATATATATATATATATATATATATATATATATATATATATATAATGGATTACATGTTCTTTAACTAAAACACTATATAGACTTGTGATATGTTTGCTGATGCTCTATTTTTAATGAGTACAAAGCCCTTAAAATAAACAGGATTAAGGAAATTGGGCAAAAAACATGTATTGTTTGAGTCGGTACTAAGGAGTTATGAATCATAACTCTTCAGTACTGAGTCAAACAAGCACACGTTTTTTGCTCACTTTCATAACTTATGGATCAGTTAATAGGGGATGTTATTATGTGAAAAGACTGCCAGTCACAGAGATAAGATCCACTTCCAGTCCGGCGGTGTGAATAGTGTTGTACAAAATTGAAAAATGTTGTCCGGTGAAATGTTTTGCGTAATTCCACAATTATGTGAAATTTTTCACTTGGGCAAAATGAAATATTGCCTGGGTTTTTGATTTTGCATAATTGTGAAATTTTGCGTAAAATGCTTTGGTCAAAAATTGTGTCCTGTCATGCTTAAATTTTACATTGTGAAAATTTTGCCGGTGTAACTTTTGATTTTGCCAGTGAAATTTTGCTCCAAAAGCTCAATTTGCAATGCATTGTGGGTAAATAGGTCAAATATCACATGAAGGTTGTTTATAGCTCAGTCTATTGTCCGTTGAGTCAGAGAGCAGTCTGTTGTGGTGCATCAGAGCCAATAAAGCATTTTAAAACCTCTTTAAAACTTGTTTTTGAGTGCTAATTGCTCCCAGATCTATAGTTTGTTCCCAGTGCTGCTAGGGAACATTTTCTAATGTTGTGGATTTTTGCATAATACTTAGTTTAATTAGGTTTTACTTTTTTCTTTGTCTTTGAAGGAGTTGAGTGTGGTAGGGTAGGTGTGTAAAATCAGTGGAGGCTATTTCTAGCCTTTTACAAACAGATTTCTCACAAATTGTGAGTGATTTACTGTTATTTCTTATTAATTTTCTTATATCTTGACAAGTATTTTTTTCTTTCTCTGAAAAGTTACTCCATCTTGAGAGTTCCTGCTGCTGTTAGCCTGTGTTATATATCATTACGAAGATTCATACTAAGAACAGTAGACATACAGAAGGCCGAGGGCCATATATGTATGTCTCCAGCAACGCTGGCACTTCAATCCCAATGTTTACAACAAAAAGTAACCCAGGTTTTGTTTAAATGTATCCTGATTTTGATGTCCCAGTAGTGAATTTGGTAAGGTGTTCCATACCGGAATTATTCTCTCATTCTTCTGCTTTTAGTTGTGAATTCTTAGTTTTGAACACACAGTGCTGATACCTCATTTTTTTTTTGTTTGTGGTTAGTTCTGTTTGCTGGAGTGTTAACTTGTGTTACTTAAACTGTGAAAATCAACAGTTCTATATTTTTTAAATGGAAACTTAAGTACTTCTAGTTGGTCACTTGAAATTGTCAATTTACAGTTTCACTGCTTTGGTGAATTGCTCCCCTATATTTTATTGCTGGAGCTTGCCTCTGCACAAGAGCACATTGCATGGTGTTCCTCTTTTAGTTGACTTTGCTTATCCCCTTTCTCTGTTACAGCTTTGTTTAACTACCTTACCCGTGCAGTACAAAATAACTACATACTGACATAGCAGTTTTCCAGAGATTGCTGCTGATCCCATCCAGATCAGGAGAATATTGTGATAGTCACCTTTGTTTGTCGATGTTATATGGTTGTCTCTGCCCTTATATAAAAAAAATTGTAAGAGGAAGTAATAACACATTATAATACTTTAGTTGTCCAGACACAGGTTATCTATATTTAAAGTAGGTTACTTGTGCTCTTTTTCCCCTGTGTGTGTTTCTTTAATTCCTGTTTGGGGAAAGAAAAAAGTTACCTTTTTGTTTTTACTAAAATAGGCTACCATATACGATATTAGTTGTATTGTACTGTAGAGTGTTGCTACCTTGTAAGGAAGCTAGTACTGCAGGTGTGAAGAGTTATTCACGCAGTTAGTAATACATCCTTTCTTGATATACTCCCAGGGAAAGACAAAGCTTTGAAGCAGCAGCCATCAAAAATGCCTGCTAAGAAATGGGGTTGGGGGAATGTGCCGGGGGGATAAGGCAGCTATGAAGTCAGCTAAGGGGAGTACAACTTCAGTTCCAGTTCCCCATAGCAGTGAAAGCACATGTATGTCTGCATGAGTGTCTTCTGTGGGCTCTGGTGGTGCGGCAGGTACCAGCAAAGGAGTTGTTTGAAGTACTGGCATGCCAGTGTCCCAGTTTTTTAAGGCCAGAACTATTGCATCCATGCTGGTGGGGGATGATGATAGTGAGAAGAAGGGAAGCACTAACACCAGCACAGTAACAGTGGTCCAGGAGGAGGGTGATAAGTTTGTTGGTGTGACTGTCCCTGTTCCTACAGGAGTTGGTGATGAAAGTGTTCAACCAGAGTCTCATAATCCTGGAGATAGGGATAGTCAGCCCCCTGAGATGATTGTAGAGAAAGAAAATGGTGCATGCAAGAATACAGTGATAGGGAGGGGGAGGAGGAGGAGGAGAAGAAGGAGGAGGACAAGGACATCATCACCATTGGTGGCGATGATTGGTGATGATGATGACTGGGATGATCCCACATGGAAGCCTGAGTTTAAAAAGGTCAAGGGTGATGTAGGCCATTTACTTTCACAGCCCATGGATCAGGCTGTCACCAAGCCTATTGGCAAACCTCTAAGTAGTCAAGTCACCCCCCCCAAAAGTAGTCTTACGGAAGCAATAAAAGCAGCACAAAAAAAAGCACAAACTTCCACATCTGTTTCTGAACAATCCCAGTCCTAGAAGCATGTGAAGTCCAGAGGTCAAAAGTCCCTAGTTTGAGACTTTTATGTGCTTGATCCTGCTGATAATGATATGCCAACTTTGTCAACCACGTGTTACTCGGGGGAAAAAGGGAAGCCACATAAGCACCAGTGGCCAACATGCCCACCTAAAAAAATGCACCTGCTGAGATGGCAGCAACATCACAAGGATGCCAGAGCTGTTGGTGGCATCTACCTTGGTATGTTAAATGTAGTAGAGCAACAGCAAGAGGAGGAGGGTTGAGTGGGTCAGTGGAGGAGGAGGGTGAGCAATCCTTTGCTCTCTCAAGTAGTGGGCATAGCAGTGGAGGTGCCAGTCCCAGTCCTTTGAGTCAGAAAAGTACACCACCACACCCACAATCAACCAAAATAACTGGTTTTATGCGGTCTGCACAGCCCCAAGAGTCAAATGTTACTCCTAAAAGAACATCATTGGTGCCACAAGGACTGTGTTCTGGTCAAACAGCCCCAAAGATGCAGCCCATTCTGAAGACCATCCTTGATTGCCACACAAAGTACCCCTCCCCAATCATGCTGCTGTATGAGAGTTAAATGCTGCCACTGCTGAAATGCTGGCCATCAATCTGTTGCCATTCTCATTCATGGAGAATGCTGGGTTCTGCAGGTTGATGGCCCATGCCTGTCCCAAATGGTAGGTTCCATCGTGAACCTATTTCTTTAGACATGCCATGCCAGAGTGGAAAAGTAGATTTGCTGATTCCATAAGACATGCAATGAAGCATAGTGCATCAGAATATATCCATCTTAGCATGGATATGTGGACCAGTGAACAAATGGCAGCAAGCTCATATCTATGCATAATGGCACACTGGGCACAGGTACTTGGGGTGGTAGTTGATTTTGGGTCTGGCAAAACCTGCCTGAAGCAAAATTGTGGTGGTAGCAACACCCCTGGAATTTGGAAGCATGCAACCCTAAGTATGCAAAGTGTTACTGGTTCTCACATGAATGAGAAAATGCTTAATGTTCTGCTGGATGAGATTGATAAGTGGCTACACACACAGTCATGTACAGCAGGATTCATTGCAAGTGATAATGCCTCCAATGTAGTGAAGTGCATTAGCAATGGTGGCTTTTTTCAGGGTGCCCTGCCTGGCACACTGCCTTAATCTTGTTGTGCAGCAGTTTCTCACCCATGCAGACATTAAGGAAACTGACTGTCACCCGTCGCATCTGTGTACACTTCGCCCATTCTGCAAAGGCTCATGACTATCTGCATGAGCTGCAGCACACTAACCATCTGCCTCAGCACCGTATGAAGCTCAATGTTGTGACCAGGTGGAACTCCACACTGTACATGTTTGACTGGCTGTATGAATGTATAAGGCTGTTTCAGAATACCTGCTGGTGCATACCACCCGTGACGGTGCAGAAGTGTCCATCACTCTAACAACAGAGCAGTGACACCAAATGGATGGGTTAATAATGCATTCTCCATCCATTCAAGCATGCTACACAGGCAGTGAGTGGGAACACTGCTTGCATAAGTCAGTCCATACCCCTCATTCATGTGCTGAGGCAGGCACTGGTCAATGTGTGACACTAGATGGAGGCAAGTGGGAAATATAGCAGTTGTGATCTAATGGATCACATGCTCCATGTGCTGGACATGAATACCCACATATCCGGCATTATGCAGTTTGATGATTTTGCAATCACTACCATGCTTGATCCATGTTACAAACATGGCCTGCGTTCTATAATTGAAGAAGGTCATCAATGAGTGCAAAAGCTGACAAAGAACCTCATTTGAATGGCATCTGCTGCACTCATGAAAATGGCACACACTGAGGTGAAAATAGGTGTTGCTACCACCACCAGTGGCTCACAGGCAACCCAATCAGAGAAAATGGGCAAGGAACAGGAGAAAATGGCAAGCAATCCCATTTAGGATGTTCTCTTTCAGGTGGGAGTGGAAGATGTGGAAGAAAAGGAGGAGGAGACAGATGACTCAGCTGGACTCAGGGCAGGAGAATGAATGGTGGAGGCCTACATGGAGGACACAAAGCACCTTGACATTACTGGTGAGCCACTGCTGTACTGGAGCAGCAAAGTGACTGACTGGCCAGCACTAACATTGGTTGCTGTGAAATACCTGAGCTGCCCACCATACAGAGTTAGTGTGAAATGAGTGTTTAGTGTGGCTGGGGCCATTTCAAGTGACCATAGTGTTGGCACACGATTTGTGCCTAGGCAATGATGATGATAATGAAGATGTCAGCTCTTCTGCTGACACTTCTACCAGCAGTGAGGTGGATGAAGCTGCAATGCTTAGAGAATTTCCACCTGGTAACAACTCCAGTCTTGAAGACCATGAAAGATGCTTCTTGGAGGATGTGGAAATGGAACAAGGCTGAAGTTACTCAAAGCCCCCCCTCCAAACAATATCAGCTCAGTATAGTGTTATATAAATTATTTTTATCTATGTATCATTTGATTTGGTTTGGTATGGTACTGTTATCTGCTGCAGTGCTGTAATGTTAATCAGTGTCATTTGATTACCCTTTGCACTAAACTGTTGTTTGGTCCTCACCCTATCTAAAGCAGCAGGCAGCAGCAAATTACCATAACCCATAAACATTTTGCTTGATTACAGTTATACGGTTTTGCTGCCAAACATACCAAGATATACATTTTACTTTTCTTTTCAACTAACCCCATCTTAAAGCAGGATATGTTGTCTGTGCATCTTTAAAAGTGCTCATGCTGGCCAATCCATTGGTGCTGAGGGTTGAGGCACTGGATGCCACACTGGCGACCTGTGTTCAGGTATGAGCATGAGAAGCTGGGGGCTGGCAGGGAAGGGAGAAGATCAAGTGTCTGGAGGATGGCTGTCCTGTCCCAGGAAGGGAAGACTGGCACTCCTGCTGAATGACTGCCCCAAGGTGGAGTCCTGGTGGCAGTGCGGGACTGTGGGTGCCATGTAAGGGAGGGTGCTGTGGGACTTCTGGGGATGCACGCATGCCTCCATGTATGCATGTCCTGCATGTGTGCCCCAGCAATGGGGAAGGAAACAAAAGGAGGAAAAACACCCACAGCTGCAGGATGATGACCAACCCTTCGCAGGCTCTGCACCCGGTGACTGGGCGGGCTCTGGGTAAGTCCCGGTGAGACTGGGGTGACAGGGTTGGGGGGGTCAGTTAGAAGGGGCAGCTGGGGACAGAGAAGGAGATAAACACTTGTATAAAAAAAGTGCCAATGCTGGCACATGCCACACCCATCACTCTCCTGCTGACACCTCCTGACACGCCCATGCACTCCATAAGAAAAAGAGAGATTGTTTCTGCTTACTATCCACGACATGTTGAAGAACTCTCCTAGTCCTAGTACAAGTACAGTATGTATGAATGGAACATGCTCATACAACCGTTAACACCACTTGTACAGATTTTTCAAAATGGTGAACGGCTGCCACCTTTAAAGATGTGAGTCATTAATTACAAAGTAATCATCATAAAAAAGGCTTAACAACATCCAATCCCCCCCAACCAAAAATGTAAATTATAAGTACTGTGATAGTAGTTGTACAGAAAGTGTGTGATGCTTCCTACAAGGGGAGGTGTTTGCTGCCCACAATTTGGCTTCTAAATTTTCCTAATTATGGCACCTCTGCCACCTCAATGATTAGACAAGGCATTAGCCCCCTCCACCTAATTAGTAAACACCGTCTCCACTCTCCACCATCCATTTCCACATATACTTCCTCCCTGGATATGCTGTTTACTCGTTCATGAAACCAGTGGCTGACATCGAACTTCAAGCAACCCTCTCTGTCTTCCACATGAGCTCCTGCAGGGCCTGGATGTGGTCATCACACAGACATGGGATGAAAACTCACCAGAGAAAAATGACCTAAGCAGGAACAATGACAGGAAACAAACATGACAATTCAAACACTCGTCCACCTGCATATGTGGTGTTAGCAATCAAATTAGAAGCAGAGAAAAAAAAATCTCATACTTACCATACCCCGTTATGCAATTAAACCAGGGAAATTGCCCCAAGAATGAACATGCAGGGCACAAGAAGCACAGCAGCAGCCATCCACAGTCCCCTTCCCCTAACAGTACTGCATACCTCCAAATAAGAGAAAAAGAACACATTTTGAGGATTGTTAAAAGTTACCCCCCTGGCCCCCATCCACCCTCCCCCAACCCCCCCATGTACATAATAAATGAAGAAATACTTACCTCAGGGACTTCAGTGAAACTGGAACCAATTTACAAACAAGTCAATGAATCCCCCACATGAGAAGCAGCAGCAGCAGCAGAAGCAGAAGCAGGAGGTAACATGCATCACCGGAATTCCTGTAGGTTGACAAAAGCAAAAAAAATACAATTAGTATCAAACTCAAACATTCAGACTGAAGTAAACACCCCCCCCACCCAGTAATGAAAAATTAAATACTTACCATCTGCGTGGTACATTCCAAAATCCAAGATCAGAATCCCAGACTGGCATGATGATGCAAGTAATCCCATTCCTCGGTCAACTGGAAAATGATAGAAAAGCAGTATAAACATTAGAACTTGACACCACAGTACCAACCCACCACCACCCTTCCTTTGCGCAGGAAAAACAAATGCAGACAGATACTTACGTGTGCAGCAGCAGCAGTATTGACTCTGTGAAGATGATTCTTCAAGGAAAGCTGGCAACTACTCAGAGCAGCAGGCAGCAATCTAAAGCACCCCAAAATCTCATTCCCTCCACACAGACTTAAAACAACAGTCAGCACAGTCAAACAGGACAGCAGCATATTTTGGGAGAGAAATGATAATTTTACATTTCTCAGTCAGTTGAGAAATCAGCAGCAGGAGGCAGCAAGTACAAAGTAGCAACAGCATTTTGCAGGAGGAATTAATTTTCTCAGCATGGCGCCCTTTTTGGCTATTTCACAAAATTCACACAGTTATTGTCAAAGTTAACAGAAACAGCATGTTATTGTCTGGGACAGTTGGGACTCAATGGTGGGACACCATAAAACATCATCATGAGTGAGACCAGATTTCAGTCTCAATTTAATGTCACATTTTTCTTGAAACATTGGTAGACATGTAGGCCCTGTTTGGCACTGACAGCAACAAGATTAGGCCTGAAATGCTTTTGAATCGGTGCAGGAAACAAGCCTTTTAGGTCTGAGTGGCTGGTGGGACGCCATTAAACAGCCTGACTGAGACCAGATTTCTGTCTCAATTTAATGTACCATTTTTCCTGTAACATTTCTTGACATGTAAGGCATGTTCCGCACTCGCAGAAACAAGATTTTGCCTGAAATGCTTTGCAATTAGGGTCCAAAACTGCATTTTAATGTCTGGTGCTGGGGGGTACCATATAACATCATGACTCAGACCAGATTTCTGTCTCAGTTTTATGTACCATTTTTCCTATAACATTTCTGGAATTGTACTGCCTGTTCTGCACTTACAGAAACAAGATTCGAACTCAAATCATTTGTAAACATTGAACCAAAGACCATTGTTTGGTCTGGGTGGGGGTTTGGGTGCTATATAACATCATGGCTGAGACCAGATTTCTCTCTGAATTTACTTTAGCATTTTTTTGGAAACATTTCTGGACTCAAAGGGCCTCTTGATCACTAGCAGCACCAAGTTTCAGCCTGACATTCTTGGTAAACAGTGGCAGAAGCTTGATTTTCAGGTCCATGAGGTGGGGGAAACCATAAAACATCACGACTGAGACCAGATTTCTGTCTGAATTTAATGTACCATCTTTCCTGTAACATTTCTGGACATGTAAAGCCTGTTCTGCACTTGCAGAAACAAGATGCAACCTGAAATGCTTTTGAATCAGTGCAGAAAACAGGCCTTTGACATCGGGGTGGGTTGTGGGACACCATAAAACATCATGACTGAGACCAGATTTCTGTCACAATTGAATGTCAAATTTTTCATGAAACATTTGTGGACCTCTGCGGCCTGTTTGGCACTGGCATCAACAAGATGAGGCCTAAAATCCTTCATAAACAGTGGCAGATGCTGCATATTTAGGTCTGGGACTGGAGGTGGGGGGGGCACCATATAATATCATGACTGAGATCAGATTTCTGTCTCAATTTCATCCAGTCTTTTTCCTGTCATGTTTCTCATCTTAGCATGCCTGCTCTGCACAATATGTCAGCAAGAGGCTGTGTTAAACTGTGGGTAAAGCACACATTTTGGACAGGGTGGTGGCACTGGTAGTGGTGGTTGGGCACTATAAAACATCATGACTGGAGGTGAGAGACACAGAGTTGACATTTATTGGTGGCAAGGCCAGGGAGACACATATTGTTAAGCACAACAAAACATATTTATGTTTAACGTCACAATAAAAGTGCTTATGTAACTGTTTCTATGACTGTCGTGTATGTATTCAGACTGATGCTGCACACAGCCAAAACAACTGCCACAGCCCACACAACAGACAAAATTGCATAGCTTTCGGAAAAAATGTTTGTTCACAGGAACAAATTACAATACTTGACATTTGTGGATAGGATAGGAGGAGAAAACATATAAAGATGGATTAAGATAAAACAAGAAGAAAGGTACAGAGTTTAGGAGCATAATAGCACTACAACAGGAGGGACATGCAGGGTCAGGGCAAGGGTTTTCATATGAGAGGGAATGGGAGGGAAAGGGAGGGAGCATAAACATTATGTAATAAATTAGATACAAAGCACTGGACAAGAAACAAAAACAAGACGATACGGAAGAAGAAGAGGACAAAAAATATTTTTTTTTTACTTTTTCCTTTTTTTTTTCTTTTTTAGGAGGTGCCCAAGAAGAAGAGTGACAGTAACAATGTAAGGAGAAGAAAAAGAAAAGAACACTGGTAAACCACTGGCCATTATGCACTGCCACCAGTGGCACCACCACCATGCAGCTCTGCCAGGAGGTCCAAGACCTTCTTCTGGTTCTCCATTATTTTTTGGTGGTCCCCCTGACCTCCTGGCAGAACTGGTCAAAGTCCTGGTGGACACCCTGCACCTCAGCGTGCACCACCACCACCACCTCATTGCACATGGCCTCCAGGTCGGAAGTGCTGACCTGACCTGGGGGGGCTGCAGGACACTCATGGAGGTGCTGCTGGGTGTGGGGTGCATCGCTACTGGGGGATGGACCTTCTCTCTTCTGCTGGTGTGTCCTCCTGCTCGACCTAGTGGTATGGTGGGGGAGCCCCCTAGTCTGGTGCTGAGTCCCACTGTCTTTCTCCTGCTCGTGGTGGCCCCCTTCATCAATGCTGCTGCCTCCTGCTGCTGTCTCGGTCTGTTCTTTGAGCCACTCTGTAGGGTAGTGATACTGCAGGTGGCTCCTTTGACCAGTGGTTCCAAAGTGAGACCATGGTTTTCCCCATTTCACACTTTTACCACAAAGACTGCAGATAACAATTGTCTTATTGTCAGCCTTTGTGGTGAAAAAAGAACAAACTGCTGATCTGTGGTGGGGAGGGGGTGCTAGTTGATGTCCCAGCGGGGGCCTCTGCATCATCCTGCCCTTGCTGGGGGCCACATGCTTTTGCAGTGAGGGGCGGCAACAGGCTCTGAGTCCTCATGCTGGGTGGTGGGGGCCACATGCTGCTGCTGGGAGAGTGAAGCTGCTCTTGCTGCTGACAGTGCTGAGTGGTGGTGGGGGACCTGCTGCTGCTGGGGGGCCAACAAGCACCTGCTGCTGGGGAGATGGGGCTAGGGGCACATACTCCTGCTGCTGGGGGGCCTCTCTTTCAAATAAACAGCTGTTAAGGTGAACTCCTGCCTTCTTCTGCCCAGCCCTAGTCCCAACCATCATTAATTTGAAAAAAAAAGTTTTATAAAGAAAGAAGTAAAGATTAAGAAATGAAAAAGAGGGTGAGTGAAACATACATACACACACACACACACACACACTAACTATAAAGATAAAGAGAGAAAAATATAACACATGATTAACTTTTTAAATTAAGGAAATAGGAGAAGAACAGAACACACACACACAACACAACACAAACTCTCAGTTTCTCACTCTCAAAAACAATTCTCTTTCTCCTCTCTCTCACAGTCTGCTGCTCTCTGTCTCCACACTGCCTGCAAACTGCAGGAAAAGGAAGTAGATTCAGTTACTTCCTGCCTGAGTACAGTCACACATGTGACCTGCAGTCTGCAACAGACAGTAAGTCATGTAGCAAGCCTTTTTTTATCTAATTTTGCATTAGTAAAATGCTAAGATGAAGTTTACCAGCGAAAGTAAAATTTACAGGTGAAATTTCACCTCAAGGGCTTAATTACGCAAAATGTTATGTGAGACGACATTTGCGATTTCAACGGAATTTCGAAAGTGAAATTAAATTTTGCTGAATCTCTAGGTGTGAATTCCATAATGCACTGCCCAACTTAGTTTTCAGCAGGCCTTAAAGTGTTGAAGGGCTGAGTTTTAATTTAATTCCCCCATTTAAAGGGAATTGTTCATCATCATGTCTAATCCATAGGCATAACATGGACTTCTGGAATTCATAATTTCATTAATTAATGCAGGCTTTTATTTGCCAGCACCTAAAATGGAATATCTACAATAAGTGTCCTCTTGAAAACTGCTACACTAGTCTCACACCATGTTTAGATAGTTCTTAGAATGATAACATGTCTGAGGATCAGTTTCAGATGAGATCCATGTCTTTTTTAAATAAAGTATACTTTATTGATGTTTAAAAGGCCAATACAACAACAATACTTATGTCATAATCACTAACATTACAAAAGATAGAGGATCCAAGGTCTAAGCATCAAATGACTAATGTATATGAGAACAACCAGGAAGAAAGAATATCATAAACATACAACTGACCTGAAAATTACAGTAAATAATAAACAATCATCACACATAAAGGAAAAGAAAATTCCTCCCTTCCCCCCTCCCAGAGCGTTCTGATCTCAAATATTACTCAAGGGGAAATGAATACACAAAAACAGCAAGAAGTCCATGATAGTTATCACCTATTAGATCTCCCTAGGGCTCAAAAAGTTCTTCAAAACATTGGGAAGGACTCTAGGTATGTCAGGAGGATGGCAGAATGTATCAAAACATTTAAACACCATTGAGAGTTGAATTTTCTCCTGATAAGTTCAGGAGAGCCTGCAGAGGTTCCCATCTGTTACAGAAGTGTTCTAACCTATGATGTAAGGCTGCAAAATGTTGTTCAGTTGCTAGTGCCTGCAAGATTTCTTTATGCCATTCCCCTATTAGAGAGGATGGCTTCATCTTTCCAATGTCTAAGTATAATTATTTTAGCTGTGGCAGCAATCAATGCCATACATGCTTTGCTAGGTCTGAAGAGACTGGGAGAATAATGGCCAATCAAACAAACATCTGGCATAAAAGCCTCCTCCAGACCTAGAAGAGGATTAAGGGAAGCCTTAATAGCCATCCAAAAAGGGACCACCTTCAGACACTCCCAAAGCACATGCAGCAGATGACCCTCGTGTAAGCCAACCAAGAGCAAAGAGAAGAGGGGGGGACATACATACCCTTTCTATACAGTTTCAGTGGGGTATAATACATATTGTGCAGTATATGAAATTGGGTCCAGTGATAGCAGCCTTGTTTGATATACTTAGAGAAATTACTCCAAACATGTTGCCATTGCTTAGAATCCCAGTGAAGGTTTGAAGCCTGTAGCCAGTAATAACAGGTGCCATCTGGGCTCCCCAGGTATATCATTTGCAAATAGGAGTAAAATTGAGAAACCACATGGGGTTGGCCTGCCAGGGACCAACACTGTGTGAAAAATGAGTCTTCTGGGACTAACCATGGACCTGAACCTAAATGAGAAGCAACTGCTTTCATAAGTTGGATATACTTAAATATGTAACAATGGAGTATAAAAAAGCAATCTTGTGAGATATTTCTGGGAAGAAATGTACCCTTTGCTATAAGTGAGGTGAGCCTAGCACTTTGAAGTTGGGGGCAAAATTTAGCAGGAATCGGATGTAGATATTCGGATTACCTAGCATCGGTTGTGGCAAGTCCTTTGACCATTCTCAGTTTAGAGAGGAGCTAAACTGCCAGCGAGCCTCTAAGAACCACATTAGGGGAGTCATTTTAAGCTGAACTGGTAACATGAAAGGACAGAGAAATAGTTGACTGCCTAGTTGTAATTGTGCCTGTTTACATAATTGGGATTCTAGTGAGCGCCATAAAGGTATGTAGGGCCTCACCTCGGGGGCTAAGCTGGAGTAATTCCAAAAAAATATTTTACTAGCATGTAGCACACAACAGTAAAGGAAGAAATTAGGTAACCACAAGCCTCCCCAATCTCTGAGTACTGTCAATTTGAAATAAGAACAATGGACTGACTGACCTTTCCAAAGAAATTTCCCAAGCAGACTCTACAGTTGCATGAACCAGCTCTTTGGCAGGTAAATGCTGAGCATGCCCAGGGGTACAGGACACTTGGCAGCACATTCATTTTTTTTATGCTGGCATGACCCCAGAGAGACATGGGCAGAGCTGACCAGCATTAAAGATCTACCTGAATTTATTGTATCACAGGGGACAGGTTTTCTTTGATCAGTACGATAGGGAAATGGGGTGGATGAATACCTAGACAGGTAGGAGCCTTGGGTTCCCACAACAAACCCAGTTCCAGGAGCTATTGCTTAAAAACAAGAGCATTAAGTAAGAGCACCTTAGACTTATCTAAATTGAGCCTGTAACCAGCAATCAGTGAGAATTGTTGAATGTCAGCCAGAGCCGAAGGGAGTGAAGCCGCAGGATCCTCCACATGGAGTTACAGATCATCCGCATAAGCAGATATCGTGTACCTGATCCCCCCCACCAATATCCCCTTAATCTTACCATGTTGTAAATTGTATAGCAGTGGTTCCAGATACAAATTAAATAAGAAGGGGGCTAAGAGACAACCCTGATGTGCTCCTCGCTGCAGAGGGCATGGGGTCAATGAGATGCCATTGCATCGAACTTGAGCAGATTGGTTATGATACAACACTAATCCAAGAACAGAATTTAGAGGGTAGACCAAATTTATGAAGCACAGCAAATAATTAGGTCCAGGCCACCCTGTCGAATGCTTTTTCCACATTCAGGGAGACCAGAACCACTGGTGCCCTATCCTTCTTGGATGCAGAAATCAAATTAAGGACCTTACACAGATGGTCACTCGACAAGTGGCCACCCATGAATCCCACCTGCAAAGGAGACACTAGCTCACCCCAAACTGATATTAGCCGGTTGGTGAGCATGTTGGCCAAAATCTTTATGTTAGAATTCAGGAGGGATATTGGGATGATAACTGCCAGGTATGGTTTCATCTTTCCCTGGCTTGTGAACTAGAATGATCCAGGCACATGTAAAAGATTGATCCAAGAGACTGTCAGTAAGTAAAAAATTAAAAAGGCGAGCCAGAAATGGAGCAAGTTCCTAATGATATGTGATATAAAAATTATTTGCAAGATCATCTAATCCTGGAGCTTTGTCAGGGGAGAGTTGTTTAATTGCTTGGTAAATTTGCAGGCCTGTGATAGGCTCTTATAAGAGCTCCTGTTGCATGAAAGAAAGCTTTCTGTAGGTAATGGTTAGGGATTGAGGCAGACATTAATTTACACCTGTGGATCAGGAGTAGAAGGATCACCTTTATAATAGTATGTACTATAATAATCATGGAAGGTCTCCACAATGTCTCTTGGGTGAATCTTTATAGAAGCATCGCGAGGTGAACTTATTCTGGGAATTGCCCTGGAGGATTCTGCTTGCTGTAGATGCCAGGCCAGGAGCTTCTCTGCATGCTACCCCAATTCAAAATAGCACATCTTTGTGTGAAGAAGGGCTAGCTCAGCTTTCTCAGCTTAGAGTATTGAATACTGCGCATGAAAGGTGTTAAGGTGATACCATAATTCAAGGGAGATGACTGAAGAAAGGCTGTGCTCCAGCTGATGAATATCCAGCAAAAATTGATCAAGCTTGCATTTGTGTAGTTTACACCGCTTTGGTGCCAGTCTAATACATTCACCTCTGACACAGCATTTAAGCATCCCCCATAATACAGCTAGGCCTTCAACTGAACCCTCATTAGCCAGGAAAAGATTTTCAATATAATCTCGGATAGTATTCCGAGTTTGGGGGTCCTTAAGGAGTTGGCCATGAAGATGCCAGACCTTATCCCACTCTGTCTAACCATGAATAGCATATGTCATGGAGACAGGTGCATGATCAGAAACCACCAGTGCCTGAATATCACAAGGCCAGCAAGCAACTCCTTACTGATTAAAATGAAATCAATCTGTGAAGAAGTATTGTGGGGGGAGGAAAAGAAGGTATACTGCTGGACACCAGGGAAGAGAGTCCTATAAGGGTCTACTAAACTGAGACAGTCCATCATTCCCCTTAATCCCCATTGGCCTGGTGTTAATCCCTTTCTGTTGGAGCCTGATCTATCTAAATCAGTCTGATAGACCAGGTTCCAATCACCCCCCAGAAGGATAGGCAAATGAATGAATGGGAACAGCTTCACTGTCAAGTCAAAGACGAAACTAGAGGAATCGATATTAGGACCATACACAGAATCCAACTCTATCTCAGTGATCCCCAGACATCCATGTACCAGAATGTATTTACCCTCCAGGTCCCAATATTCTGAGATTGATTTGTAATCAATGCCCTTAGCTATTAAGATTATCACTCCCCTTTTTTACTGCTAATACCAGCCCCAAAAACATGCCTACCCATTCACACTGAAAATATGGGACATCTTATTTTACCTGAGTATCTTGTAAAAATGCAATACTAGAACCATGTTTTTTAAGGTGGCATTAAATCATGGGTCATTTACAACTATCCTCAGTCCCTTTAACAGTCCATGAGGAAATTTAAACACACTACTCATCATGAAATACAATCCTTCTCCGGACAACCAAGGGCAATTCCATCCCAGAATAAATGGTCAGAATACAGAAACCAAAAATTGAATATGCCAAAAAAATAAGGGTACACTCTGGGAATACCAACTCCCCACCCATAACACCCAGAAAAACACAAAATAAAGCTATTCTTCCCTATCCCAAGAAAAGCCACCCGACCCTCCCCCATCTGTTACAGAATTTTCTCAAGCTATATATATGAAAAAATAAGAAAAATCTGAAACAATCTACCAATAATCTGACATACCCATAATCCACCCTAACCTAGAATAAACCCAGAAAAGACTGATACCCCCAGTCCTAATGACTGCACCACAACCCCATCTTGGTCTATGATGCAGTTCTTTGTCTGCTCAAGTAACCTCCCTTCCCCTGACCCCCCCAATATGAAGCAGATATAAAACAAGAAAAATATACTCAAGTGTGAACCCCTCGAACTCAATATTTAAATAATTTACACAAATGTAACAGGTTAAACAACATCAATAATAGTAAAACCTTAATTCTAAGAACTACAAAACAAATACCATAGAACTAGTCATGTACAAAAATAGGATCTTTGAGGCCACAGCATGTGCCATGTTACCAGCCAAGAATGACACAAGATGCATATACTTACATACAGCAAAACTTACCCCTGTATTGTAAATAAAAGGGAAAGTAGAAAAGCCAATTATACAAGCATTGTTAATTGCTTTAAACTCAACCCTATTAGAGGGAGAGTGATCCCATTACCTCTTATCAAAACCTGAAGTAATAAACTATAAGCAATATCCCCCTTCATTATAAAAATCAGACTACTGTACTTGTAGATCCAGTAAAGCAATTTATTAGGACTAATGTCAAAGGTACCCAGGCACGAACTGCTTCTACCAGTGTGCACCACCTTCAAAGTCTCAGAAATTAAATCAAAAATCTGATGGCACCTTAACAAACTAGTATAGCTTACAAATGAATAAAGTCTAGTTTTAGAAAAGGAGAAAGGGAGAACAGTCATTCAGCAGCACTACGTAACTGCAATATTGTCCAGCTATCCAGGAACATCATATTCCCTCTTTGCGGTGTTGAAAACGTCAGTAGCCTCAAAGGAAAAACTCACTGTTGTCTACATCAAGAAAGATCCACTGGAATTTTAACTGGGCACCAACCATCTACCCAACATTGGGAGCAGATGTAGCCATGTGTGGCAGCTAATTGGACAATGGTATCCCTCACAGCACTGGACAATTGGGACCCAAAAAGTGAAAGTGATTAAGTAAAGAGAGAAACATACAATCTCACAAGGCTTCAGAGAAACCAGAAACTGATCAAGTCTGTGAGGAATCTGACCCTTGCAGAGCTTGCTAAAGTATAAATCACAAAAAATGATGCTGATCTTCTAGTGTCCAAAACAACCGTACCGAGTAGAAGAAATGTGATGCACAGTTAGCATAACTGCTAGTCTCCATCCTTAGTTGACTGCCCAGTAATTGGAAGACTTGCCTAAATATTAACAAATATGTTGTAAACCAGTAGTAATTTGGAGCCTTACCATAACTCTCTGACAATGTCTCTGTAAATAACTGATCCTCTCCTCATACTCTTGGAAGGCACCAGATATCAACAGAAATATACAATAGGGAAACAGAAACAGGCATGTGATAAAGTATAACAATGCCAGAATTCTGAAAGTAGCTACCTTTCTCAGAACTGGCAGGGGAAATCCAGAGAAAGGAGTCAGAAGAACATCAGGTATAGTGATCAGGGAGCTTTAAACAAATCAGGCAGCAACTTTGAAAGCTCTACAGTAGCTTGTGCTGGCATCTCAAAATGTATCCACACCTCTGCATGAAAAACCTGGAGGGTGGCTGGGTATTTCATCTGGAATCCGATACTGGCGGTGATAAGCTTAGAGATAATTGGGTGGAAGATTACTCTTTTCTGCCAGACTGAAATGGGAAGATCCTGAGCTATCCTGAGATGTGGTCCCTCCCAGGTCACCTCCTTTAGATCTCAGACCTTAGCTAATAGGTGCTGCTTATCTAAATAGTTAAAAAATGTAAAAATCAATGGTCGTGGTGGAGCACCTTCAGCAGGCATATGATGTAGAGGCTGGTGGGCCCTTTCTATCACATAGGATGGGCTGTTAGGAGAGGGTCCCATGATCTTCTCACATAGTTTTTGCATAAATAGTAATACTTGGGACCCTCCACCCTTTCAGGGAGCCCAAGTACCATGACATTGTTCCTGCAATTACGGCCCTCAAGATCTTCGATACGGGATTCCAGCCATATCACTTTCTGCCTTAGGGAGACTATATCTGTCTCTGTCCAAGACCTCCAATCCTCTAAGGAGCTGATTCTCCCTTCATTGTTTCCAATTCATTAGGAAAGCATATCCATTGATGACTGGATACCATTTATTTCTTTGGACATTGTTTGTAGAGAGTCCCTCAAGGTTCCAAATTCAAGGAGCAACCTTTCCTCCATTAGAGCTGCTAGTGAAGCAATGTGTCTGGATACTGCAGCACTCTGGCCTTTGGTTTGTTTGGATGCTTTCTCACACACTGGTGTAGCTGGAGGCATGTGGCATGGAGGAGCTTGCTTCATGTCTACTTCCATTAAATCATCGAAAGGCATTAAAGTCCAACAATCTTCAAGTAAAAGCAACAAATATAGCTTAGTAAGTGAGGGTGAATGTGGTATTAAACATATTAAAGAACAACTATATCATGGAGAGATCTGGAGCAAGGGAGAGAAGCAATAATTCCTAGCAGCTCATCATGTGACTCCCCGCTGAGATCCTAGTCTGACAAATAGTTACTGCTAGCATGGTCCAGGACATTAATGCCATTTTTTTGTATTAAAAAACTGTATGGTTTGTTGCTGTGTGTTTAGATGCAGTAACATCTCAAATAGGATCAAGTGTCACAGAACATCTTTTTTTTTTGGTTCCCTGAAAGATAAGGTAGTGATCAGCAAATGGAAGGTTGCAGTCAAAGACAGAACCTCCCAGATGTTTTTAATTGGTGCACGGTTGTTTGCTACAATCATTTCACTACTAACAGTTATGTCAGGTATCTATGGGTAATTAGTGAGAAGATTTTTGGATAGGTGTATATGTTTTAAAATGTCAGTTTACCTCATATGTTGATTAATTGTGCAAGATAACATTTCCCCAAATGGCCACAGTATTCAGGAAATGTATAACAAAATAAGAAATGCTGATTTTTTATAATAAACAAATCAGTGGATTGGAAAGAGTTGAGATTATGTTATGTACACAGAACGACTGAGAAGTATGGTTATCTAATTTCTGCTTCGATACAGCATTTAGACCAGTGGGAGTTTTTTTGAGTGCATTCTAAACTGACACACACATACTGCACAATCAGATTACCTCTCAGACCAACACTACCAGCACAAAGTATTGTAATGTTTAATGAAGTATGTGCAAAGAACACTGGCATCCTCCTTTTCTTTCTGAAGTCATAAAATAAAATATAGAACTGCCCACATGTTAAGCCCGATGTCTTGGATTTTGACATTTTGTTATTTCCCTTAAATTTAACCTCTTTTATGAGTTTAATTCATTCATACATACTCCTACTCATGCAATGATACTCTGTCTCTCTAATCTAACCAGCCAAGCAGTCTGGATGCATGGTTAAAACAATTTTGGGCCGCGGAGGTTTTGAACAGCTGCACTCCATGTAAAATCCTATAGTAGTGTGCTGCAGCCACAAGTATATACTTATAGGTAGGTATAAACAGAAACTAATGATAATAGTATTCTGCATTTTGGGTGGCTTTTCTTTGATGTGGAACACACAGAGGAATCATGTGCATCAGATAGATTAAGTTGGTGAAATAAAATATAAAAAATACAGCAAATTGTATGTGCAATAATCCATTCTGAGTAACCAAAGTACTTTGTTAGAACAATGTTGAACTGTCAGACAGTAATCTCAGTTCCCATGTGAGATACCACACTAATCCATGAATAGAACAAACCAGCAAGCCAATAACAATTTCCCTACTGAATCAGTTCAATGACAATGTGTATGGAAACTGATTGATAAAGATGCAATCTATGAACATGTTTGCAACAAAACAGAATAGTGCAACAAAACTGAAACAGGAAACAACACAGCTGTCTAACCAAATCTCAAAGAACTGATAATGACCCTGGTTGAAAACATAAGAAATAATGTTAAACAGACAACAAAATTAAAAGTTGATGGCTACCACAAAAAAATTCTAAAAATGATTACCTCAAACTGAATCAGATCCTTGACAAGAGAGTTGGCATGCAACACTAAGAAACATGTAAAGGGCTTCCATTCAGTGACAGCTTCAAATTGCGTCAATGATGCACAGCTCAGCATATTGACCGAAGTTGTGTGCAGTTTGCAGGGGAGACAGTCTCTGAGAACAAAATGGCATAAATAAGAAGTATACAACATAAATGTCTGAAAAAAACTCTCTGCAGTTTTTTAAGAAACTGTCACTTTGCCATTGTCTTCTTTGATCGAATCAGCACAGTATAAACTTTAAATCCCGACTGATCATTTACTGAAATTTCATAGAGCTGATATAAAGTGTTTTCAGATATAGAAGTGTCATTTAAATGCACTTATAAACACAGACTGTCTAAATTTACCTCTAATTATTTTCAATAAACATTGAAGAGGGAATGCTGCAGCACAGTTGTCATCTGGCAACCCCCCACACACACACACAAACTAAGTGATGCTGAAGTGTGTTTGAGGACTGATTTTCTCCTGCTAAACAGCTTAGTGGCATCATAATCACTCTATGTGAAAGAATTCAGTATATTTTGACTAATCCTGATGGGTGTTATACCCTTGGCTCAAACTAGATCTGCTGTTCACTGACACGCAGTAATGTCACCTCTTGATAATTCTATACCCCATCAGTTTAGCAGACGAATAAGACTAACATCAATATTATTGTTTTATTTTAGCAACTTCACTCTTGTTCCTATGACAACATTCGCAACCCCACAATCAATTAGGTTAAAAATATTATCTTGTCATGTGATGTTAAAATATTTCAGACAATTTTTTGTCAGCACTGAACAATATGTAAAAACAGAACTCCACTACTGGATATGTTGATGTTTCTAAGGTGGTGAGATTCTGTCTATTTCTAAGCACAACAAATGTCAGGGTATCCTCACTTGAGGTTGTGGCACAGTCAACAGCCATGCATCCCATCAGCCTACTTGGTTTGACTGTGTTGGTCACATGTGACATGTTTGGTGGTCTTGGTTGTACTTATCCAATACGTTATTGAACAATACCAATGTTAATGCTTTTCACCACTTCTGTTGGAATGCTTTATCATGAATTAACTACTCATTGTGTACAGGAATTTCACTTTACGTTTTCACTGAATCTTACCTCTCCATAATTGTGATACATTCTGTTGTTCTTGAGCACCTTTTTCTATGAAAAATATGTATCACCTATAACTTACTTCCATCCTTGAAATACATAAAGGTCTCCATCTTATCACTCATCACCATCATCAGTAGATGGGAGTACATTTTTTTAGGTTATTTGAGAGTGATTCATTTCTTTTTGTTTTTTTTGGGGGGGCAGATCATGCACCATTTTACGTGCTCTTCTCTGTTACACCCCAACTCTGTCTATGTACTTCCAGAGATGTGGCTGCTAGAATCTGGCACTGTAGTATCTGTTTTGTCTGTCCAATAATCTATAAAGAGGAAACATCACTTCTATCCTTCTCCTGGCAATAGCACTCCACTTAGCAAACAGTGGATCCACTATCAATCTCAACTACCTTGACATCTTCTGGAAACATCTTGAAAAAAACAGCTCTTGTGTCATCCCATATAGAAACATACTGGAGAGAGAAATGACGATGTCAGAGAAAGATCTCAGTTGTAAATATTTCTTACTCTCTCTGTCTCTCTCAGGCTCTCAAATGAAGCAGTGTTTATGCTGTTGTAAAAAGAGCCATGCTTGCTCTTTTTACAACAGCATACACACTTACTTCTTTTGAGAGAGAGAGAGAGAAAGAGGGAGAAAGAGTCAGAGTTATGGCAAGCCATTAGGGACATAATTCATAATCTCTGGCCTTATAGTAAAACACATACACTATATGGTGAAATACATACATCATATAGTGAAATATATACATTATATAGTGAAATACATACACACTGTAGTGAACCACATACAGTATCTACTGAAATATATACATCATATAGTGAAATACATATACTGTATACTGAAATACATATATTATATAGTGAAACACATACACTATATAGTGAAATGCTTACATTGTATGGTGAAATACATAAACTATCTACTGAAATCCACATACTGAGTACTGAAAATCCACATACACTATATACTGAAACAAATGTACTAAGTACTGAAACATATACACTACCAATTGAGATACATACACTACAGACTGAAACATCCACATAAACTATGTACTGAAATGAATACTCTATAGATTGTAACACATATACTACATATTGAAAATAATCTGCATACTCTATATACTGAAACAAATATGCTATATATTGAAATAAATGCATTATCTATTGAAATGCATACACTACACACTGAAAAAAGCTCATACACTATATACTGAAACAAATACACTACATGGTGAAACACATACACTAAATATTGAAACACATACACTATAGACTGAAAAATTCACATACACTATATACTGAAACAAATAAACTATATACTGAAATGGACTATGTTCTGAAACTACCCATCCCCCCTGCCCCTCCCCTTGACTGGCCTGCAGCTGAACTCCTTGCCTGTTGCATTCAGTTAGCTGCTGGCTTGATGAGAGGATGTTTAAAACTGCAGAGCAGGTAAACAAAACAGGGCTATCTCTTAATCTACTCCTTTATGGGGTTTTACATCTTGTTTTGCTTGCACGTCTTTAATCAAATTTCAGAACATTGTGATGTGACAAGAAACTTTTAGAACTAATTTAAAATGCTTTAGTTAATTCTTTTAAATAAGTGCTGCCCTCCTTTACTGTTAAAACACATATGTATGGGAAGCTAATACAGTACTTAGGATATTCCTAACATATCACCCTCATACCATGTAAACACAGGGAACTGCATGCATTTTTCTAAGTTAAAGTTGTGATTAGATTTATGTGTAATTAATTACTGTGTTGGTCAAGCAACTTATCTGAGCTGAATGCTTGGGAAGTGTACTGCAGGAGCTGTGAAAGAATAAGTCAAATGCTTTTGGTACTCTGCTGAGTTAGTTTTGATTTAGTTTTTGTTTTTATTTGAATGTTTTGTTTAATAAAGGTTCTTGGTTAAGAAAAAATATATATATATATTGCAGCAATTGCTCAGGGCCAAATTCTCGTCAGGAGCTCAGCTGGCATATGCATAATTTGCACTTTCTGTTCTGAATAACTTCACTGGGATGCCTCACTGGTGGCTCTTACAGCTCCTAACCTCCCCATTACAGATCTGCAGAGCATTGCAAGGTGAACAGAGCTTTGCCAGGCACTTGGCCTCCACTAATAAACATGCCCTGGTCTAGCCTCATTATGCATAATTACGCTGTTTATATGGTATGACTGTGTTATTGAGTCTGAGATTCCCAAACTGTGTTTTATTTCTTTTCCTTTTTTTAGTTACTATTTTTCTCCCCCTTGGAGTCCTCTGCTGCCCCTCTGACATCCCCCCCACACAGACACCAGGTATGAGGCCCCTTCCCCTGAACCCCATGACTTACCCCTTCATGGCAGGGGTTGGGGAGTGACTCAATCCACCGGACCGGATGAGAATTCAGAGAGGTGCCTTCCCAGGCCTGTTGCAGTGGGGGACTATCATCATCCTTGCAGAGGACTCCCATTTTCTTGTTTTTCCAGTTCTTCCCCTGAGAGGCCATGGCATGCAATGGCACCAGCGGCGTCAGAGTGCATGCTCCCATGTGCACCCTCACTAAGTGCCTGCCTCAGTCCCCTCCCCATGTTCTTTAGAGCTGACGTGCCACCTCCCAGCCTCTGCAGGCAATCGCCGGGCCCTACTAAACCCCCTCCCCGGAGAAGGAGAGCATTCCTGGGGATGCTCAATCTTTCTCCTCCATACCAACCCCTGGCAACCCATGTCCATTCCTGAACACAGGTCGCCGGAGTGACATGAGGTAAGGCGTCCAGCGCCTCAGCCCTCAGCACCACCGGGCCCCTTTATTTCTTTTTCAAATGAGATGTTTATCTTCTAGGTCACCCACGGACTCCCTTGTGCACCAGCCTGTCCATCCACATCACCCAAAATCACCAGGACTTACCTGCACTGAGATCTCCCATGACCTCCCCCCCTCCCATGGTGGGACCAGGAGGGAGAGGGCCATTCACAAGGAGACACATATTCAGACAGCAGCAGAGCTTGGTTAGTAGTGCAAAGCCTGTGGAAGGTTGGTGGATTAGTTTGCCATTGGAAGTTTTCTACCTTTGACTTATCCCCTGGGCCATCAAGCATGCAATGATGCCAATCCAATTAAAGGCAGGTACTGCTTTGTGCCTGCCCCTGAGCCCTGCCAGTGTTCCTCACCTAGGTAGCTGTTAAAGAGTGGGGTGGTCAGACTCCCCCTCCCTGAGAGGAGAGCAGTCCCAGAGATGCTCAGTCATCTCTCCTGTCAGCTAACCCCTGTTTGACCCAAGTCCTCCCCCGAAACTGGGCCACTGGCATGAGAGGCAGTACAGTTACCACCAAGCCACTAAGCCTAAACTAAACCACTAAACCAGACTGTATTTTTATAAGTAAATAAAAACAGCACTCAGATGGAAGAAGAAATTGTATTTTAGCTATAGTTGTTATAAATATTTAAGACACATCACAATGTTTTGAAATTGAATAAAAGTTTTCCAAGGAAAATAATGTAAAATAATACATAAAGATGTAGAATAAGATAATCCATTTTTGTTTACTTTCTGCATCTTAAGAGGCATCGGCAGGGGATTTTTAGTCGATTAGGGTCCTATTTTCAGAAGGTTAGTGGAATGCTAAACATTTAAGCACTGTGCCATGTGGGAGAGCAGCATGGTTGAACAGGTACCATATATTTAGTAGCCCCAGATACTAACCTGATCATGTGCATATGTACTACTAAAACCTTGCAAATGAGGGATCCCCTCCTGCATACAGAGCACAGTGCTATATAAAAGGTTTTGAAAGTGCTTAACAACTGAAATTGCAATACTGTTTTCTGCTTCCAAAAATCCTGCCCTCATTTGAGCACACAATGGTGCACATTGTCACCATACCTCTAGTCACCATTATGATGCTCCCAAGTAGTATACCAAAATTATCCTTGGCATGTAAAGGTTCTACAACCCTCATTGCAGTTTAAATGGATCCAGGTATTATAGTAAAATGATCATTGGTGTCTAGTGCCCCCCCACCCAGGCATACTAAGCTGGGAGCTCATTTCTAGATGCATCCTGGGGAAGGGTAACTTGCACAAGTGGGGCGTAGGTAGCACAAAAGTTCAAAATATACATGGAGCAGAGTGGTACACAACCACAAATTACATTGGGAATAATACATGCAAGATGTGAGAACTTGAGTGACAAGCAAACAATTGACAATGTATATACAGCGCAGTCAGGAGCCACAAACATATGTTGGTGATCAAATACAGAGCAGTTTAAATCAACGCTAGCTATAAACATTTGTGCATAATGCCTAGCGTGGAAGCATAAGTGTCAAATTATAGCTGTACCTAAACTGGAAACAAGTCATGGGAGAGCAAGAGGGAAAACAAGAGTAAGTGCAGGAGGGAGAGGTGAGATCTCTGAAGTGGTTTGAAAGAATCCATGGGAGGGAGATTGGTGAATGGCTGGGGTGAGGGAGTTCCAGATCTTAGGGAAGTGGTGGCTGAATGTGGCTTTGCTGATGGTTGTGGAAACTGAAGGGACTGCTAGGGTTAAAATATTTCAGCTTCTGATGGTATGGCTGTGGAGGGACATCAGAGAGATAGGAGGGTAGGAAATAAACCAGATTTGCCCACAAAGCTGGCACAGTAGGCATGGTGTCTGTCCAAAAGAAGAAAAGGAGAGAGATTTATATATAGAACAGTGGTGAGTCCAAGAAGGATAGTAGAGAGTGTAATGGCAGAAATAGTTGAAGAGTGTGTCCAGTCTGGCAAGGGTAGTGACTGGGATTATGCTGTAGACCACATAACCATAGTCAGAGATTTGGAGGATCATTCTCTGGATAATAGCGTGGTGTACTGGAGGTGGAATACAGTCGCAGTTCCTGTAAAGTGCACCAAATTGGGGTGCAGCTTTTTGACTATAGCATCCACTTGTTCAGAAATGTTTAGGTGCTGTTCTAGCCAGATACCAAGATAACTAAAGGTGGTAACATCCTCCACAGGGGAGCCATCCAGGGTATGGAAAGTAGGAAGGGGAGGGAGCCTAGAGAGTGTCTGTGTCTTGTGCCAAAGGACATGGAGACAGTCTTCTTCACATTGAGGAAAAGCTGATTTGTGTGTGGTCAGGGCTGAACTTGATCAAAGTCCAGCTGGAGTCTGTGAGCCTGCTATGAAGAGGACCGTGTCATCCGTGTACATGTGAATGGATGCAGACAAGCATATGGAGGGGAGATCATTAAGGAAGATGGAGAAAAGAAGTGTGCCCAACAGAGATCCTTGTGGAACCCAAGTGGATACAGGCAGGGAGGAGAGAGGGGGTCACCAATTTTGACTGCTTGGGACCAACCCCTGTGGTAGGAGTGGAACAGCTGATGGCTAAGTCAGAGAGGCCTGCAGCCTAGAGTTTGGCTAATAATTGGGGTGGTAGACAGGGTTGAATGTTTTGGCTAGATCGACAAAGATAGCATAGGTGAATAGGCTGTGATCCATACCATTATGGATGGATTTGGTGAGCCTGAGCAGGGAGATGGTGGTGGAGTGATTTTTGCAGAAGCCAGACTTGTATTGGGTAAAGAAGGAAGAGGAGTCCAGAAAGGGATAGAGTTGTGACAAGATAATTTGTTCCTGTATTTTGGAGGGAGGAGAGAAACGAGTCGGTAGCTGTTCGTACCTGATGGGTCACCACCTTTTGGAGGAGGAGTAACAGTGGCAGTCTTCCAGCCAGCAGGGATGGAGAAACACCAGAAAGAGAGGTTAGGGAGGTCCTCCAATGGGGAGGAGATTGCAGAAGCAGACAGATGGAGGAGCTTGCTATCCAGGCCATCTGGGCTCCTACCCTTGGAAGGATTAAGGTGGGGAAGTGAGTCGGTGATAAAGGATGGAGTTACTGGAGAGAAAAAAAAACAATAGTGGGAAGGAAGGAGATGACAATCATATGGGCTGGCAGGGGTGAGAAAGAGGTGAGGAAGGGGAGAGGTAGGAGAGGAGGTGCAGGTGATGAAAAGGAATTACACCTCTGTGGTGATGAAGGAGAGGTTAGAGATGGGGGTGTCACTGACTCTGAGGTCAGGCAAAGGAGTGGGAGGGGAGAAGAGATTGTGACAGCATTCCAAAATTTAGACAGGTAACCAATGTTGGTACTGAAGTTAGATGTAAAATACTCACCTTTGGCAAGCTTATTGCCATGGTACAGGTGCTGCAGAGGTGATGATACCTCTGGAAGCCATGGGGGATGGGTTATGTTTATTTTCTGACCAGGCCAAATCATGCACTTGCAAGTAAGCTATGAGCTCAGCCATGATCTAGGGGAGGTAGGGTACCTTTTCTCATGCCCTGCTCTGGGGGGGGCATGGCAGTCCCATATTTTGAGGAATTTTGTTTTGAAATATGTTAGCATGGAGTCAGTGGAGCAGGCCAGTGAGATAGGGGACCAATCAAAGTGGCTTAGGTCATGGCGCAACGGGGAGAGGTCCAGGGATTTGAAGGAAAATATAAGCAATGCTTTGGTGGGGGTGAGGGGGCTTTAGTTGAATGAGAGGCATCAGAGGGTTGTGATTATGGTGCCAAATCAGAAGAGAGGGAAGTCGAGAGTGGAATGTCACAGGGATCCATCCTGACTCTTGCTCTCTTCAATATGCTCAATAACAACATTTGAGAATGAATCTGGGGTTGTTTCTCTTTAAAGATTACACCAAGCTCATGGGAGGTTAGATAATGATGGGGGAAGTAGGAAACTGCAGACTGACATGTAAGGATTAGAGAGGTGGCCTAAGGTTTGGCAGTTGAAATTCAATGCCAAAAAGTGGAAGGTGATTCATTTAGGGGATGAGAACCCCAGGACAGAGTACTGGATAGGATGGGTAGAGCTGAGCACTACAGCTGAGGAAAGGGACCTAGTATTTATCATTAGTGACTCCCTTAAACAATAAAGCTAGTACAGTGAGGCATCTAGTAAGGAAAATAGGATACTAGGATGTGCCAGAAGGGGTTCTGATAGTGGAAGAAAAGAGTTTTACTGCCTCTTTATTGATTGTTGGTGAGGCTGCAGTTGGTATACTGTTCAGAGTTCTGAACTTCTGAAGACCTCACCTCAAGAAAGATAAGGACAAAGGGTGATCAGGATGATTCAGAGCTGACAGGACAGATCATGTGAGGATTTGCTCAAGGCACTGAACATGTCTTCACTGGAGACCAGACAAGAGAGAAATTATATGATAGAGACCTTCAAGTTCCTGTAAGGAATAAACAAGGTGAATGGAGAACTACTTAGCATGAGTAACAGTTCAGGGGCATGGGGGCACAAGTAGGAACTGATGGGAGGGAGGTTCAAGAGGGATATTGGAAAGTTTTATTTTCCAGAAATCATGGTGGAAATGTGGAATAGTCTGCCAACTCAGATGGCAGGTACCAAAACCATAAATGGTTTCAAGCATGGCTGTGACAAAGTGAAGGGTATAATGGTTACTCAGGCTGACAGCTGTAGGGAGAAGAACAAGGGAGTGGATAGTGAAGGCTAGTGCCCTGTATAGACAGTTGGTTCTGAGGTTTAATATGGGAAATAGGGGCAGACAGGATGTACCTTTTTTTTCTGACATCGTCTATGTTTCTGTGTTTCTATTTTTCAATGATCCCTGATAGCTAGTAGCCCCACCTGCCAGTTGCAAATCTAAGCCCCTTCCCAAAGCCATCCAGCCAGGTCCCTCAACCCCTTCCCCATTGGCCCCCCATTTACCCAAGATTGCAGCCACTTCCCTGTGACTGTGATCGGTACAACATCTTAGCTCATTACCTTGGCTGATCACTGTCTGAGTGAAAGGTAGTGAGTGTGCACCTACTGTAGAACATCTGTTTCTATTGTAGATGTATGCTCACTTTGTGTCACTCAGAAAGTGGCCAGCTGAGATGGCGAGCAGAGGGGCTGGACCTGTCACTGTCGCAGTGGGAGGGACTGGCAGCTGGAGTAATTTATGAGCCACCATGGGGAGAGAGGTGGAAGGACCTTAATGGGTGGAATTGGGAGGGGGCTCACACTTGCAATCAGGGTGATCAAGATGCTAGGGATCCTCTTAATATACTAATAAGGTGTATCTGAATGGTGATTGGGGGTGGGGAAATTCTAGATGCCAGGGATCATTTTATTATATCGGGGCATCTGAATTGCGATGCGGAGGTGGGGGCTGGCACTGCTCTGTACAATTCCTCCATGCAGTCATGCGCAGAGGCATTGTGCAGAGATGTTAGTTAGCCCATGTGGGCTGGCAAATGTCCCACTAGCACCTTTACTGCCCTATGGACTTAGCATGCCGAGAGTTGAAAATGACTCATGGGGTAAAGGTTCTATCCTATTTGGGACATGCTTTCTCCCTTTGTTCCTCTGAATACCTGTCCTACTGGAGGCTGTGATAGTGCCTAGTCATGCCATAGTGGGCTATCCAATGGGAACCAGTGATGACTATACAGTATGGTTCAATATTACGATGGGTGCAGAGGCAAGCCACAAAAAGACGATGGTCCTGGACTTTAGTAGGTTGGATTTTAAAGAAATCGGAGACTTCTTCAGAAGCAGCCTAGCAGGGGAGGATTGTCAGAGAGGGGTAGAGGAACAGTGGAGAAAATTAAGTAAAGGCATAGGGAAGGCAACCAGCATCTTCATGAAGGAAGTGAGCAAAAGCAGGAGAAAACAAGCATTTGTCAATGCTGAATGTTGTACTGCTGGCATTGGCATTGGTAGTGCAGGAATTAGAGATGCATAATAGAAATGGCGATGAAGTATGGAAGTGATGCCAATCCCACACCACCCTGCAGAGACTGACAGTAATTGAGGTGTGCTTTGGATTATCGACCATAATGCTCATGCCATTTTACCTCATCCTACCCTGCAGACTCTAACAAGTGTCACGTTGTGCCTTGGGGCCATCGGGCCTTATGCTCACCCCATTCCATAACAAAATACATTGAGATGGGTTCAGTATAGGAGAATGGGGTGAACTTTGGGGCCAAAAAGTCCAAGGCACACCTTGATGCCTGCCACTGGCTGCAGGGTGGGGGTGGGGTGGAATGGTGTGACCACTACAGCCCACAATCCAAAGTCACCCCCTTGATACTGGTCAGTCTATACAGGGTGGGATATTATGGTTAGAAACCTTAATGCCCTGGGCATTTGTTGGTATTTGCACTCCAAATTTTCAACATGGGCTTTTTGTGACCCCACCTCATGAAGACATTTGGGACCTCTGCTGATGAGCAGTGGCACTGTGATTTTTTTAATATGTCCTGAACGTTGATTTACCATATCAACTGTGGCATTCTGTGCCAGATGTGAGGAAACACATTTTGGATAGGATGTGAAAAATGACAGCTCTACTGTTCACAAGGATGTGTGAAGAAATGGCAATATTGGAAAAATCTGGAGTGAAAATATTAAAAGTTCTCAGAGTTACGAGTCTGCATGGAAACTGCACAATGCACGCTTGTAACAGTCATTTTGTGGAATTTGTTCTTCAAATTTTCAACATAGGCATTTTGGGAACCCATCTTATGAACAGTGACACTGTCATTTCATTAATTGGTTCCCCAAAGTTAATTCTGCGCTGTGACTGTGAAATCACATTTCGGGATCGAATAATGAAGTGACAGTGACTGAGTTCATGAAGTGGGTCCCAAGAACCCCATGTTGAAAATTTGGAGCCAAAAGTCACATGAATGGGTGAGATATCCACCTCAGTTGACCCCCCTCCCGCCATTGATGCCATTATATAGCTTACCAGCATTTCTTCAGTTCGCAGTAGGCTTTGAAGAGTGCAGACATGTTCCTCTGCACCAAAGATCACAGCACTGGACTGTGGAGGTAAGTATGGGTTGGGGGTGGGAGGTGGGTGTGCAGAAGGTGGGTGCAGGTTGGGGAGGGACCGATGGCAAAGGATCATTTTCTTTGTTTCAGGTTATAATAAAAATAAAAGAAAGAACACCAAGGATAATTTTCTTTTTTTTTTTTTTTACAGGTGAAAGGAAAATGTTGGGCAACTGAGGTGGGTTCCCAGTGTGTCCCATGGATGTGTGGTGTGATGTTAGCCACACTGCGGTAGGCAGGGGCAGGAAAATACTGACGCAATCAGCTTTTGAACACGGAGGCACACTGGGGTAGGCTCCCAGTGTGCCACACAATCTTGGGGGGTTAACTATGCCAACAGGTTGATTGGGCACCCCAGAAGTCAGCTTGCTGGGGATTATGAGAGGCAGATGGCAACAGCCGCAACCATGTTCATTGAAATGTTACACCAGGCAAGACATGCCCTGCAATGATGGGGAGCACCCTCACTGCAGCGGCAAAATTGTTTCAAGTTGGTGGCACGCTTTTGCAGTGCTGTCATAGACAGCATGCTGTTTCATTTGTGCCACAGATCCCAGCACAAAAAAGCAGTGGCACCATTGGCCTCAACACAACCGCACCTCCAAAATCTGCCACCACTATACGTTGTCTGCACTGTGTGCACAAGACAACATAAAACGGACCATTATAGTACTGTAGGGAAGTTGCCATGAAGGTAGGGGTACCAGATTTTGGGATGCCAAAAAGAGGACGATTAGTGCCTCCCCCGATGAGCCATTATGCCAGACCCCGAGTAAATAGGTTTAAAGTCTCCGCCACCTTCACAGCTTATTTACAAGGAGGTCCTGGGTAGGAGAGAGTAAAACAATTACAAAAATAATAATAATACTACAGGATAGAGAAGGTACATGAAGAATATTTGGCAGCTGGAAAAAGAGGACATGACCTCATAAAAGAAGACATCTGGTAACCCTACATGAAGGTGTCTGGTTAAGCAATTCCTACACTGTTTTAGAGGAGTGGGATAGCCCCACAATGGCACCCACAGCTGAGACCAAGGTAGAGGGGCAGATCCTCAGGGATGCAGCACCAGGAAAAGGGGAAAGAAAACCCCACAGGAGGAGGAGGAAGCTTCTTTTGGTGGGGGACCCAGTTGCCCAAGGAGTGAAGTTAAGGGAACCCAGCAGGAAGGACAGGGAGGTAAACTGCATTTCAGAAGGCACTGCATGGTGGGATGAAAAGTGGATCAATAGGATCACAAGGGTAATGGCAAGGAGGGAGGAACTGGATGTTATCATCCACCTGGGGATGAATGGCTTGGCAGGAGACAAAGTGGAAGTAGCTAGAATCCAAAAGGATTTCAGGAATTTTGGGGGGTCTGAAGCAAGTAGAACACTTCAAGGAGGCAGTGTAGCACAGTGGTTTAAGGCTCTGAACTGCAAACCTGGAGACCTGGGTTTGAATCCCACAGCCCCCACTTGCATACTGTGTGACCCTGAGCAAGACACTTAACTTCCTTGTGCTCCCAGGTCACACCTGTAAACAAGTTTCAGCTTAGTGTGTCGCTCCTGGTAAAAGGAAAAAAAAACACTCCATCTCCTTCTCGGAGGTTCCACCTGTCCATGGCAGGGGAAAGGCTAGGGCAGTCCACATCCAGTAATTCAACTCCTGGTTGAAGGAATGGCATGGAAGGAAGGAGTATGGCTTCATGGCAGACTGGGTCCCCACCTGGATGAATGCAAGCCTGTATAAAGATAATGGCCTGCATCTGTCAGGGAAGGTGACCTGAGTAAGAAGTGTGAATGCTTCAATGACAAGCATTTAAAATGGCCAGGAGAGGGGGGAGTCAGGAAGGTCAGGCAACTTAGACTTCCCCCCCCGGGCACATGCAGGAACATTAGTTGAAGTCTGGGACTCTGAGAGCTGAAGGAGAGTGGGAAGCAGTGAATTTTAGGCCACACAAGAAAGACAACTGGGGAGGGGGGATGAAGCAGAGATGGGGAGAGGGATGGAGGCAGAAGAGCAGCAGCAAGAGAAGGAGGGGGATAGGATACAAAACATGGAAGGCATGGTAACAAATGCCCCCAGCCCGGGAAATAAAATCCCAGACCTGGAGGCATTGATAGTAGAGGCAGACCTGGACATAGTAGCAATAACTGAGACATGGTACACTGTTAATCATGGGACATTGATATACCAGGTTATGCTCTGTTCAGGAGGGATGGAAGGTAAAAAAGGAGGGAGCATGGGCCTGTATGTCAGAGAGGCTATAAAGGTGACAGAGGTGCAGGTTAGACAGGGGGAGGCTGCGGCACTGTGGGTCATCCTTGAACCTTGCAAAGGCTCAGCAATATGAGCAGGGGTGATCTTCAGGCCTTCAGCACAGGGGGAAGAAGTGGACAGAGAGCTTGTGGATGGAATACACAATATGGCAACAAAAGGTGAAGTCCTGCTGCTGGGGGATTTCAGTATGCCAGACGTGGATTGCTCCACCCAGGCAGCTGCTTCAGCCAGAAGCAGAAGCATCCTGGATTCCCTACAGGGGCAGGTCTAAGGCAGCTTGTGCTTGATCCAGAGAAAAGGCCATTCTTGACCTGATACTGACCAATGGGGACAAAATGCAGATATCTGTGTGGAAAGGCAACTGGGTTCCAGCAACTACCACATAGTGTAGTTTAGCATGGAACCCGGGACCCAGTCCAGTCACACGAGGGCAAATATTTTGGATTTCAAGAAGGCAGACTTCACTGACATGGGGAGATACATCTGAATAGCCTTCTTTAGAAGCTTGTAAAAGGGTGGCATTCAGGAGGTATGAAGAAACAGAGAAGAATGAGGATAGAGAGGTGTATCAGGTAAAACAGAGGGAAACAGGTAACATAATGAAGGGATCAACGGCTCAGACACAAGAAAGCATAGCCAAAGGGCATCAAAAGAAGACCAGACTTGTTTCAGGTACATAAGCAAGGACAAGGCGGTAAGGGGAGGGATTCTGAGGATAAGGAGGATGACAAAGGAAGACTGTACAGAGGGGATTAGAAAAAAGTATACATCCTGAACAGGTACTTCTACTGTTTTCACAGTGGAGAGAGACAGGGACAGTTCACCAAGCAGCAGCATGAACACTGTAGGGGAAAGTGGACACAAGTCCATTTTCAAAGGAAGAGTATATTGAAGGACTTCAAATTTTAGGGTGGACAAGGCCATAGGACTGATGGATACACCCAAGGGTATTAAGAGTTAGGCAGGAGGTGCTAGCTGTACTACTCACGGCCTTATTCAGCAACTCACTGGAAACAGAAGTGGTTCCAGAGGACTAGAGGAGAGCAGACATAGTTCCATTTTGTAAGAGCATCAGCAGGGAGCAGGCTAGCAAATGTAGCCTGGTCTGTCTTACTTGAGTCATGGTGAAATTAATGGAATCCATACTAAAAGAGAGACTGTTAGAGTATCTTGATTCCAGTGGGCTGCAAGACCACAGGCAGCTCAGATTCACAGGGGAAAGGTCATGCCAAATGAATCTGGTAGATTTATTTGACTGGATGACCAGGGAAATAGATAAGGGGAAAGCAGTGGGCATGATTGATCCGGAGTTTAGCTAGGCCTTCAGCACTGTGCCACACAGGAGGCTGATAAAGAAACTGAATGGCCTAGGGGTGGGATCCAAAATGGTTAATTGGGTTCAGTGTGCCTGTGCAACTGGTTTTGTGCTTGTGTAACATAGATAATCTTTGAATGTTTGCCTCTCTATCCATGGGATATACCACCCTGTATGGGTATGAAGGGAAGGAACCCTAGAGGAGGGTTCCACCCCTTAAGGTGCCACAGGAGTGATTCCCTTGGCTAATGGTACCTTAGGAAGAAGCCCATGGGAAAGAAAGGCATGCCACTGGAGAAGGAGGGGTTGATGGAGGGACAAGGACAAAATGCTTGTGTGTGGAGTGAGGAGAGCAGCCCTTAAATGGGCTGAATGGGAATGTGTCCTGTTGCACCGCCCCTCAAACTACAGACTGTAGCCTTCCAATTAGTACAGTAGCTAGTTAATGGATAAGAAACAGAGGGTGGTGATTAATGGCACTCACTCTAATGATGGGAGAGTGATCAGTGGGGTACCACAGGGCTCAGTACTGGGACCAATCCATTTGAACATAGGGGACACTGCAGAAGAACTGAAGGGAAGGTATGCCTTTTTGCAGATGATATCAACATTTGCAATGGGGTGAACACCCAGGAGTGATGAGGAGAATGATCAGGGATCTTGTGAATTTTGAGGAGTGGTAAAAAGCATGGCCATTGGGTTCAGTGTCAAAAAGTGCAAAATCATGCACCTAGGGCATAGGAACCCAAGAGCTGAGTATAGGATGGGGGGATTATTGACAGTCAATAAACAGGAAAGGGATCTTGGGGTTTATATGTCTGAGGACCTCAAGGTGACACTGTTGCAAAGCAGTGAGTAGGGCTAGTGGGATGCTGGGGTGTGCAGGAAGGGTATCTCCATCAGGAGGATGGAGGTGGTGTTGCCAGACCCCACCTGGATTGCGATGTAATTTTGAAGAACAAACCTCAGAAAGAACATAGACAGGGTGGAGGAAGTCCACAGGAGGGCAACTAAAATGGTGCAGGGTTTACATGAGAATTCCTAAGAGGAGAGGCAGAGGGATCTCAGCATGTACACCCTAGAAGAGAGGAAAGGGAAATGTGACATGATACAGGCGTACAAGTATCTTACAGGAGTGAACAGGGTCTGGGGAATCACTTTCAAATGTGAAAGAGCACCAGGACCGGGGGAATGCAATGAAACTGGGGGGGTCAAGAGACAGATGTGAGAAAATATTGGTAGATGCCTGGAACAGATTATCAGCTGAAATGGTGGAGGGTAAAACAGTAGGAGTCTTCAAGCATGTGTGACGTAGACATAGCGGTATATTAGAGAAGAGGTGGGAGGATCGATGGAGATCAGACAGCATGTGAGAAGGAAAATGAGGCAGGAAATATCTAGGCAGACTAGGTAGGACAAGTGGTCCTTTTCTGAAGACAAATTCAGTGTTTCTATGTTTATGATTGCACATCTACTATACAAACTGCTTTTACTACAGTAGGCATCTGATTGTGAACTGTCATTCAGTTGGTGGCTGCTATGGATGTGAGTGGAGGATCTGTGCTGGTCACCATACACTATAGGTTAGGGGCAAGTGGGGGCAGTTGTAGTGGTATTGGGTGGGCAGGTCGGGGTAGATATTATACTTATGGGGCAGGGAATTACTCAACACCAAGTATCTGGTATGGAAGAATTACAGCTCTTGCCAGACTACTAATTGGGACACGTGGGGAACCCCAGGTCTGGATATCAGGCAAATGGTACCGAAGAATTACTGATCTTATCAAGTGTCTGATTGGGGCCCAGTCGATCAGTGGTGGGGGGTCTGCTGTCTGCTGGACACATGGGACAGATGTTTTATTACACAGGCATGCAATTTTGGGGGGTGGGGCACTGGACACTGGGATAGTTATGCCATGTACCAGTGGAGGGACCAGGGCTAGTGGTAGCCTGACATGGCCAGGTGTTGGGAGTGTAGGAATGCACAGTCCATAACACCTGGTTTGGGGAACCAGTAACTAGTGTTGTACTAATGGATAGCTACACCTCCCCAACCCTCCCAGCATGCCGATGTGCCAATGTGCAAGGTGCTGTCAGCTGCTTTACATGGGTGCACAAGGATGGATTAGGGCCACTTACAAATGGGCTACTGACTTGGTCACCAAGCAATGGTATGACTCTGTGCAGTACTATCCTGCTTTAGAGGTGCAAATTGGGATTAGCAAGTAGATAACCTGTCTAGCACTCACAAATAAGCTTGAATATTATGTTTTAGGGCTTTTTAAAACCATTGTAACTCTGTTAAATGAACAAAGAAACACCCCGGAGTTGTGGTTGGTAATGGTGCACCTTGGCCTCATGCCCACTGCCGGACCGCACCCACCTGGGTCCCAATCGTCTGTGTTCCTCCTCTGCCTGGATGATACTGGATGTCTTGGGTGCCAGAAGGAGTGGCAGCCCTGCCCTATGGATAAGCCAGGGAGGTCTCTCGCCAGACGGAGGTAGGCATTAGTGGAGTCTCAGGAGGGGACTCAGAGTGTGGGCATGGGAGCAGGTTGGGTGGGAGAGAACTGGGGAGACGCCTGAGAGAGGACACATCTCTGGTGATCAGAGGAAAAAGAGTTGGTAAAAAAAGAAAAAAACATTTCCCAAACAGCATTCCCGCTTTTGATTTGAACCCAAATCACCTTTTGATAATGCAGCCACCAAACTACCTGACTATCTAACTACTGCAGGTATTACCAAACCCAAACCCACTGGTATCAGTTCAAAAAAGACATCCTGAATTTTGTCCCCGAATGCCTAAATGCCAAGCAGCAGGCCTGAGGTGCAGCTGGTTGGCTGGTGCTGGCACACCCACCTGACCCAAACAACCCCCCCAACATGTTTCCCTTGATGTCTTTACATCTTGAAGTGGCTTTCAGCGCCAGTGGATTTGAACACAGATAACTATATATATAGATATATATATATATATATAAAATATTCCACAGGTGCTGTATTAATCCTAGGATGGCACACAGGACTGAAGTCCTGGGGAGGATGGATCAGTAGATGCAGAATCAGGCCTGATGCTTAACGCTTGAAGGTGTGGAAGCTGCAGCTCAGATCTTCAGTGCAACCCAAGGTCTTGCAGCCCTGTCCCCCCTGGTCCTCAGAGGCCCACTGCAGGGCATCACACAAGACCCACCAGCTACATGGGACCCAGACATGGGAGCGTGCCCACGGTCTGGCTCCCCCACAGGTTAGAGCACCCCAGCACCCGGACACAAACCCACAATCCCTTGCCAGAAGACCCACTTGATAGGGATCAGTGAGCTCCCACCTGGCATGTTTAGGATTGATTCTTCAGATCATTTCCATTCTTTCCTCAGTTACCTGTTACTCTGTATAGTCAAGCAATCTCAGCTACCTTCTTGAATATCAGGCTCTGGGGTACTGTGCAGAGTCTGAAATTCCAGAGTGTAACCCTCTGCAAATGGGGGTTCTCAAAAAGTCTTCAGGAGCTTGCCTGAATACTCCAAGTCTGGGCGGTGTTCGGCGTCTGAGCTGTTTAAATGTGGTTCCAAGTGAGTGCTATTTGAGCCTCCACGTACTGTCTCTTTAAGAGCTGTCTGCTTGCAGACTTAATTAGTTTGTATGGGGGGACTGTGTGTTCTAATGCCTGAATCCCGTCCGGGCTGCTGTCAATTCGCTCCATTTCTGCAGCTGCTACATGTGCAGAGGGAGCCTTGTCGAAAGATATAACTGTTTGCCAGAAATCATTTAGAGTGACTGAGAAAATGTAGTTTGTCTAACCTGTCTTCATTTCAGCACGAACTGTTTCAGTGTAGCTCTCTCATTTTGGTCCTGAATAGCTGATTTGGACCAATCAGAATGATAGGGAGACCCTAAAATGGAGCCTGTGGATGAATCGGAACTTGGATTCTCAATTTTTAGCCAGCCACAAGGGGATTGTATGTGCAGTGACTCTGGGAAATGTAGTTTTAACCTTGGCACCTTTTTCCACCAACAGATGGAGTCTTATTGTGAGTGACAGCTGAACCAGCCAACAGACTAGTGTGGAGCTAAAGGAAATGCCCTGCTCTGTGACTGGAAAGTTTAGATCAGTTGTGACAGTGAAGAGAGAAGGAGCTCTGTGTTTCTGCGGTGTATGGTTTCGCGCGGGAAGCACGTGTGAAGCCCTGAGTTTCGGTCTGCAACCTTTGTGAGTGCCAGTTTGGACTGAATCCAAGTTGTGAGGAGAAAGAAGCACCAGAAGTGTGGAAACCAGGCTCACCCTGTAGAAGACTGGAGAAATTGCTGAATCACGCTCGGTCTGTCAGGACCTGAAGCTGCTGTGTGTGCTCCCGGGTATTTTGCAGTAAGTGCGATCGGGATCGAGGATCAGCCTGCCTGGTATAGTACTTTCCTTTTACATATGAATGTGCATAATGCTTGTGGGGAATCGCTATTTCCAATCCCCTGTGCTGTGTGCTGTGTGTTGAAGCTGGAAGCAAACCCCAGCTTGTCTCGGACTAAGTCCGTTTGCTATAAACTGCAGTGGGATCCAGTCACAAGGACCTTGTCTCCATGAACTGTTGTTTCTGACAATCCAAAGAACATCCACCATCCGGTTCTCAGCTTGGGTATTGTGAGTACAAATCAGGGTATTCCCCTGCAGCCTGTTTTCAGTCACAAGTGTGTCATCTAATTCTTGTTATTTCACTGCTTCATGGACTGAGCCATTTGCCTCTGGATTACAATTGGGTGTTGTGCATATATTTTCTTCTACAGGGCCCTATCCATCTGCACCTGACTGCCAACCTCGGGCAATGGATCTGACTAGCCACCCCCCCAACCTGGGCACCCAGAGTGTGACTTTTCAGAACCTGTATGTGTGCACAGTACTGTGATTTAATGCCACCAATTAACCTGATTTCCCCCTGCAGTGTTACTGTCCCCTAAATAAATCAGATTTGTTGTTGTTATACTATATACTGTCTGTGGTGTTGGTACTTATGGAAACAGTATTGTATTTCGCTGTGTATGCTGTTTAACCTTATTTTACAGGGGGTCCTCAGAGACGTGCTGCAGAATCAGTCTCATGGGTAAGTGGTGCTTTATGAGTGAACAGTGTGTATATGTGGGGTATTGGGGTGGTAACTCCTGTGTACTGTGTGAGCCACTAGAGGGAACCAAAGGGGGTCACGGTGTCCCAGAGGGCTATGATCAAGCTAGTCTAACCACTACAAACCCTGACATCTGGGTGGAGGCACCTGCCATAGAACCTAGGCCCCTCAACCTGTCAGTAGTCAAGCAGGCAGGGGTACTAGCCCTTGGGATAGCACCACCTGGGGGTTACACAGAGATTTAACACAACAGTCTCCCATCTTGCTGCATCTCAGGAGCAGACAGCAGGCACCCACCCAGACAGTACCCACTCATCCCCTGCCCCCACAGTCTTTCAACTCCAACACAGTGGCCACTCTTGTGCTCTGGCTCACACACAAGTTCAGCAACTCTCTTTCAAAAATTCATCAAGAAAGTCCCATTTCTTATCATGCAGGTGCTAGTCAACTCCAGACAGAAGAGGCTCTCTTGTCAGCTTCTTAAAACCTAGGTTCAGATCCAGTTTTCATGTCCATTTTCTACAATCCATTTTTTTCTTCCACAAAACAGTCCTTTAACCTTGTCTTTCCCTTTTCCTGTTGATGTCTTGTCATTGCCAGGGTCAGACAGAACCTTTTATACCTTTTCTTACTTCTCTCATCAAAAATCTTTGATCATCCATATCTCACTGATGTGGTGCAGATAAAACTGAAGAGGCTTTCTCCCCATCCTCTTGACACAAATCCATTTTCTTAATCCTTTTTCTAAATCCATTTAACATGTACTCTGAACAATTTCATCACGCAAAATCCTCTCTTTTCTCTCTAAATGGGGAAAGGCACAACCAGCTCTGGGGGACAGACAGCTGGCAGCCCCCCCTCACAGCCCCACAACCCCACCTTCTCCCTAGGGGCTGGAGACCCCCTGCCTATGGAGGGGCTCCCACCAAACTGAACTTTGAAACCAAAATTCTTCCCCTTGGGAGCTTTCTGGCAGCTCCGCATTGGCAGGAGTAACTGTCAACCAAAATGAACATGTACGAGGTTCCTGCGATACCTCACTGGTTGCTGAAAAAGGCGCACAGACTCTCCCCAGTATTTTTCCCCCAAGAGTCTTCACTGAAGTTCTACTCTTTAGCAGCCTCTTCCCTCTGATGACCCAACAAACAATTTAGCATTTTTAGTTATTTTCCAGTCTATCGCTAACGCTGAAACTTGTTTTCCCCAGCACCAGACAGGCTAAGAAATATGTGTAGTATAACAGCAGCAGGAATGAAGAATAAATGTTCTAGCTCGACCTGGATTAGGTGAGTGGGGAACCACCAGACTACCAAAGAATTATTTTTTTATTGTGTCCAGAACTGACAGTGTGTGTATGTGTGTGGGAGGGGGTTGCTGGTAGGCTGTGTGTGTGTGTGTGTGTGTGCAGTTAAAACACGATTCCCAGAATCATTGACTAGCACTAACCACGCAGTGTGTTAGCACTTCAAGAAAGCATTTAATATACCTGTACGCCTTATATGTCATTAGAGTAACCCCCAGTTGTATGAGTACCTGGTTGCAATTAGTCACCCTGTGCAAAAAAAAAAAAATAGTGCCATATTAACAGGTTAGCACTGCACAGAAGAATGCTTTTTAAAATAGTACCAGCAATGCTTATCACAATGCAGTGTTAATTCTGTTACAGTGGTATCTGGGCCCCCATTTTCAGATTAATGTTGTGCACTCCTGAATGCTGCACCTGAGATAGCGCACAGCCACGAAGGTGGTGGTAAATGGCACTCACTCCAGTGAGGAGAGAGAGAGTGACCAGTAGGGTGCCAGAGGGCTCAGTAATGGGACACGTCCTCTTCAGTGTCTTTATAAGTGGCATAACAGAAGAACTGGAAGGGAAGATGTGTCTTTTTGCAGATGACACCACAATCTGTAATAACGTTGATAGGTGCAGATGGAGAGAATGAGTGGGGACCTTAGAAAACTTAAAGAGTACTATGGGACATGGCAGTTCTGATTCAAAGCCAAAAAGTGCAAAATCAAGCATCTAGGGACTAGAAGCCTAGAGGCTGAGCATAAAATGTAGGGGGAGGTACTTATGGTCACTAAGGAAACCTTTTATATGGCACTGTGCTCTGTCTGCAGGAGAGGATTACCCATTTGCATGGCCGTAGTAGTATATATGCACATGCACATGATCAGGGTAGCATCAGGTGATGCTGAATATGACACCGATCCAACCATGCTGTTCCCACAGTGTAATGTTTAGCTCTGCACGCTAACCTTCTGAAAATGGGGCCCTAATTGACTAAAAATCCTGGCCCATGCCTCTTAAGATGCAGAAGGTAAACATAAAAGGGTTATCTTATCTTTCTATTTATGTATTGTTTTATTGTATTTTGCTTGCAAAACCTTTATCCAATTTCAAAACATTGTGATGTGACTTAAAATGTTTATAACAGACTAGTTAAAATATAGTTTTTTTTTCTTCTTTTACCTATATGCTGTCTTTATTTACTTATAAAAACACAGTCTGGTGGGCTGGCCTAGCAGCTTGGTGGTGATTGCACTGCCTCCCATGCCAGTGGACCAGTTTTGGGGATGGACCTGGGTTACACAGGGGTTAGCTGGGGGAGATATGATTGAGCATCTCGGGGAATGCTCTCCTCTCCGAGAGGGGAAGTCTGACCACCCCGCTCTTCAACATCCACCTAGCTGAGGAGGGCTGGCAGGGCAGTGGAGTTGCATAAGTGAGAGGGCTCAGGCAGGCACAAAGCAAGCATGTGTCTTTATATGCAATTGCATCATTGCATGCTTGGCTGCCCAGGGGATGAAACCAAAGGTAGAAACCCCCCAATGGCAGAATGATCCAACAAACTGCCACAGATTCTGCACTACTAACCAGGCTCTGCTCCTGTGTCTCCTTGTCAGTGGCCCTGGCCCTCCCCCTCCTGGCCCCAACACAGGGGATGTGTGTGTGGGGGGGGGGAATCTCAGAGCAAATATGTCCTGTGGATGGTAAGTGACTGGGCTGGAGATGTCAGCGGGCAAAGGGGTAGCAGGGTGGCTAAGTAGATAAAAATCTGTATGGGAAAAAAAGGAAATAAAACACAGTTTGAGAAGCTCAAACCCCAAAGCAGACTGTGCATGCCTCCAGTGAGGCATCACAGTAAAGTTATTTAGTAAAACAATGCAAATTAGATGCATATGCCAGCTAAACTCCTGATGAGAGCTGAATACTGAGGGATTGCAGCACAAATATATGTTTCTTAACCAAGAAATGTTTATTAAACAAAACATTAAAATGAAAAACTAAATGAAAACATAGTCCCTAGAGTACAAACTAGCAATGTTTTTGGCTTACACTTCCACAGCTCCTGAAGTGCTCCCAACGCATTCAGCTCAGATAAGCTGCTGGACTAACACAGTAATTAATTACACATAAAACCAATCAACAATTTAACTTGGAAAAATGCATGCGGCCCCCTATGTATACAAGTATGTTAGGAATATCCTGTATTAGCTTCCTATACAAATGTGTTGTCTAACAGTAAATGAAGGCAGCACTTATTTAAAAGAATAAACTAAAGCATTTTAAATTAGTTCTAAACATTTCTTGTCACATTACAGTGTTCTGAAATTTGATTCAAGGTGTGCAAGCAAAACAAGATGTAAAACCCCATAAAGAAGTAGAATAAAGAGATAGCCCTGTTTTGTTTATCTGCTCTGCAGTTTTAAACATCCTTCATCATGCCAGCAGCTAACTGAATGCAACAGGCAAGGAGTTAGCTGCAGGCTGATGCAAGGGGAGGGGCGGGGTTAGTTTCAGAACATAGTCCATTTCAGTATATAGTTTATTTGTTTCAGTATATAGTGTATGTGAATTTTTCAGTCTAGAGTGTATGTGTTTCACCATGTAGTGTATTTGTTTCAGTATATAGTGTATGCAGATTTTTCAGTGCATAGTGTATTTATTTCAAAAGATAGTGTATGTATTCCAATATATAGTGTATGTGTTTCAGTATATAGTGTATGCAGATTTTTCTCAATATATATAGTGTATGTGTTACAATCTATAGAGTGTTTGTTTCAGTAGATAGTTTATGTGGATGTTTCAGTCTGTAGTGTATGTATCTCAATAGGTAGTGTATATGTTTCAGTACATAGTACATTTGTTTCAGTATATAGTGTATGTGGATTTTCAGTACTCAGTATGTGGATTTCAGTAGATAGTGTATGTATTTCACTATACAATGTAAGCATTTCACTATATAGCGTATGTGTTTCACTATATAATACATGTATTTCAGTATACAGTATATGTATTTCACTATATGATGTATTTATTTCAGTAGATAACGTATGTGGTTCACTACATTGTGTATGTATTTCACTATATAATGTATATATTTCACGATATGATGTATGTATTTCACCATATAGTGAATGTGTTTTACTATACAGCCAGAGATTATGAATTATGTCCCTAACGGCTTGCCATACAGAGTGACACAGATTTAAAACAGTGCTGTCAGGTCTTTCTCAGACCATTCAGATCACACTGTTTGTATTGTACCTTATGGAGCCATCAATGTTACAGAAGAACGAATGGTTTAAGATTTTGCAACATTCAGTATTCATTTACTTTTTTATTCAAATAAATGTGAGAGACGCAAACAGACAGTCCAAAATTAAAAGCTCAAGAGAGAAAGGAGTTCACAAGCAGCTCATGAGCAAGTGCTAGTCTGTGCATGACTGCAATACCATTCAAGTAACCCAGAAACACATTATGCACTGAAACCCATATCTGATAGATGACAGAAACACTGCCATGCACAGATTTATTTAATTATTCAATGTTTGCTGTTTATGTGGAGGTGGGGTCACTATAATGCTGCAACGCTATACACTTTCACTGTAATTCATAGAGATACTGCACTAATCTGTATAATATAGGATCTGGAGAACCTGTGTGTCATTATGAAAGAAAAAAATGATGTCAAATAATATATTTGATATAATTGTGAGTTTACTAATACAGTTACAATATTTACTAACCCCTACTGCTATAAGTGAGATGAAGATTTGAGAAGAACAACATTTTTCACTAATTATACAGAGTGCCTCTGTGGAACCAGAGCCAGGTGAGAACAAACAGTTGCCAAGGTTTTGTTTTTTTTTAAACTTTGCTGCTACCTAATGTCTGAGGTATTTCACAAGTTTCTTGTTGGGGGCAGTTTATTTTGCTACTGTATCTTTTATAAAGGTTTGGGTGGGGGAATAAAGTAAAAAAATTAAATAAAAAAATTAAAAAAACCATTGCATGCATGGTACTGGAGGGAAGGGGAGGGGGAGGATGAGGATTTCTGCACTCATGGATTGAGCACACCCTAGTGCTGCTTTTACATTTCTGGGGAGGGGGTGGGGTGGTGGGTGCTGAGAGGTGGGGTCAGATGAGGGGGTTATGTATTTCAATATTAAAGAAAATAGAGAATAAAAAAAACATAGTGCGAGTGCTGTGAAAACAAAGAACCGTGAATGCATGGTACTGGGGGAGGGAGGATGAGGATTCCTGCACTGGGGATTGGGCACCCCCAAGTGACACTTTTACATTTCTGTGGGTAGTGGGGTAGTGGGTGCTGAGAGGTAGGGTCTGGTGGAGGGTTATGTATTTCAATAGTAATTAAAATAGAGAAAGTACAAAAAACAGTATGAGTGCAGTGTTCCAACGACTGAGACAACTTTTTTTCACACCCTATTATGTTGTTGGTTTGCAAGTGTTTTTTTCTTAAAGCAAGAGGTCTGCAGGGCTCCACCCTCTGCAGCCCTAAAAAAATTATGGTTTTCACTGCCCTGACTCTTGGCAAATCAGGGTTGGGGTCTTCCTTGGGGTTCTCAACCCTAATGCTCACCCAGTTTATGACCAAATACTGTAGGTGGCATGTGATATGTTTTCAACAGGCAGGTCCTGCAGGTTCTTGGCAACATGTGGAGAGACACAGTTCTGTACATTTCAAGGCTATATTACAGTGGCATGAGCATTAGGGCTGAAAACTCCAAGGAAGACTCAACCCTTGATTCACCAGGTGTCAGGGCAGCAAAAACTAACGTTTTTTGCTTTTCCAGCTTGGAGATTGGGGATGGGTAGTTAGGGTTGGAAACCATAAGGCTACATTTCTCTACTTTTATTAGTTTAATTTGAACCCTAACTGATGCATTAATGCAGTTTTTTGCAAAGACTATATAGTATAGATGAAACATTGGGGGTGAAGATTATCTGGATGGGAGGGGTGGGCAAGCGGTACCAGCAGTGGGCACCCCTGTTCACTTTTATTATATACAAGGGAAAAATTAGGGAGAGCTTGTTGAGCTGGGACAGGTAGTTAATAAAAATAATAAAGAAATAAACAATGAGAGCTAGATAGATAGATAGATAGATAGATAGATAGATAGATAGATAGATTGAACAATAGAGAGACAGAGAGAGATTGAGATTGCCAGTTCACTGCTGGCACACAAGTGTGCAGCACATCTTTATCTGCAGCTGCAGATGTCAAGAAAATGCCTCTGTTCTCATACAGGGAACACAGCTAAGAGGCTTCTCTTGCTAAGCTGGGCACTCTGACTTTCGGGGTGCCCAGAAAAGATATTTCTGTCAGTATTTTGTTTTTTTAAAAAAAAATAGAATATAGCTAAACGGGATTTGTTTACCTAAGTTCAGGAGTTTGTTTGTTTTTTGAAAATACATAATTATGGCTGGTCCACTGGCACAGCTGAAAGGCGTCCACTTGTGGCACTGACATCCCGGGTTCGGTGATGAACTTGGGGCTCAGAGGGCCAGCCAGGGGGGGAAGGATTGAGCATCCCAGAGACTGCTCTCCTTCTCTGGGGCAAAGGGGGAAGAGTGCCCTGCGCTATGCAGACCTCTGGCAGAGGCTGGGGTACCACCACTGCCAGTACCACATGCAAGGGGGGCAGGGAGGATGTCAGCATCATTGCACATTCCCACCCCCAGGGATCTCAGTATACTGGAGAAACAAATACCAGCTCCATTCATGATGGCCCCCACCCCACCACTGCTCCTGCTGCAACTAATGCCCACTGGGGGTCCAGCACCGTGGCCCTACCCTGGAGGGTAAGCAAGGGAAGGAGACCATAGCCCTTGGGGAGGGGGTGCCTGCTCAGTGACCCCACTCAAAGGGGGGTAAGCCTGGGCATTGGGGGCAGTGAGCAGGGTGGGCGCTGAATTCTCCAGTTTGGGGGGAGGGAGACTGGAGCAAAAGAAAAGAAAATATATAATTATTCTGTATTTTCAATGTTTTTAGTATATTTATTTAAAAGTTGGTGACCAGGAAAGGCACACTAAGTGGAGGCTTGTTTCCAGGTGTGACCCGGGGGCGGGAGATGAGGAGCATAAAAAACATACATTTATAATAGAATCATCACAATAAAATTTACATATAAGAAGAACATTCTGACAAGAGGATTCAGTACATTGGCATGGTAAATAGCAGTAGATAAGTAATACAAGATAGCCCAAATATTATCATTATGCATTGACAAGTGGGAGACGGTGCTACAGACAAGAGGATTACGTGTGGGAGGGGAGTAACTAGTGCAAGTGCAGGGTTTTAGTTACACAGCTGCATCTAGAAAACCACGTAGTACCAGATCATTTTATCTAGTGAGGTACTGTACCTTGTACAATGTGCATGAGTACTTCAGTCTGCAAAGACACAGGCCCCATGGGGCCTTCTCTTTGGAGAACACAGTATACAACATACACACACAGGTGTAGCTGCATAAGCCCAGGTCCCTGTGGGGCCTGTGCTTATACAGTGGTTCCACATCAACTGAGGGAAATACTATACAGCACAGTAAAAAAAAGAGTTATCAAAATGCTGCAAAGTAAAACCATACCTCTCAAAACTAATTAAACCAAAAAGAGCATAAAGTGAAAAAAGGCATATCAGTGGACTCACAGAGATTTATTATGACCACACCATGCTGCTATGAATCTCCAGTCTAGTGAAACTCGAGGTGAAAGGCATAACAGAGGACTCACATAGATTTACTATTACCACACCATGTTGCCAGGGATCATCACTCCAGTGCAACTTGAGGTAAAAGGCATAACAGTGGACTTCTGCAAATTTACTATTACATGCAGTGTCACACAAGCACTATTTTGCATACCACGCTCTTCTGTATTTCACCATTTTGACCATGTGCTATTGACCATTTTTCCACACAAAATTGATGTAATACCTTATACAGCTGCAGGTACAAATCAATGGAGGTGGAACTTCAGTGCTACTGCATTTGTGTCATCTGGAAAATGTTGTATATTGTTAGTCTTGCCAGATGATGGCTATCTGTGGTTGCTTGTGTGGGCTTGTCCTTTTGCTGCTTTGGGGGTAGAGAGTTAAAGCTGGAAACCCTAACACCACATTTATCTACTTTTGTTGCCTTGAACTGAACCCTAACTGGTACATTAACATGCTTGTTTGCAATAAGTTTTCTTTCTTTTTGAGACAGTGGAAGCGTATCTTCATTCACGCATTTGAGACCTGTGTGTACGTTTGTGTGGCTGCAGATGTGCAGGGCCCTCTGGGTCCTGCACCAAGTGGGGACTCTGTATAGCTGCAGAAACACAGGGCTCCCAAGCCTTGCACTTCCATGTGGCTACAGATGCAGACAAGCAGGGCCTGGTCTCTGTGACAAGTGAGGAGTGAAGAAGGGGCCCTGCACTTCCATGTGGAAGTCCATCAGGCTGTAAAGGTGCAACAAAATATTTAATTGTTGACTCACAACTTGATCATTTGACCATATTTTGCACAACTTTTCAACATACCCTTCTTATGATCCCACCTCATGAAGACAGTAGCTGAAAATGTTCAAATCCCCACTGAAAATGCATTGTGTGCCACAGTTGCAAAAATGCATTTTGGCCAGGGTTTGAAAAATGACAGCTGTCATGTTCATGAGGTGGTGTGGAAAAATGTCTATGTTGAAAATTTGGGGTCAAAATACTGTACTGAACATTATCAAACTTATGAGCAAGCATAGAAAAATGTTGACATTTACTCATAACAACATTCTTTTTAAATATTGTGGCCCCAAATTTTTAACACAGCCATCTTATGACTCCACCTCATGAACCTGGTAGGTGAAAATTCTTAAGTCCTGACTGAAACATCATTTTGAACCACAAGAGCAAAAACACATTTTGGCCAGAATTTGAAAAATGACATCTGTCACATTCATGAGCTGGTGTAAAAAAATGGCTGTGTTGAAAATTTGGGTCAAGATATTGAAAATTACCAAAGTTAAAAGCTTGCAATGAAAAAATTCAGTGTACACACATAGCTTTGTTACTTCAATATTTTTACCTCACATTTTCAATATAGCTGTCTTATGACCCCATCTCATTAATAGGGGTAGAGAAGATTTTTGAATCCTGTCCAAAAGGTGATTCTGTGCAGCAACCATGAAATAACCATTTGGGACAGATTTGAATAATTTCACCACTCCTGTTAATTAGGAGGGTCTCAAAAAGGAATTGTTGGAAACTTGCTGTAAAAATGTTCTAAAATGACAAAGTAATGAATAAAAATTCTACCCCATTGAAATACATTAAACCACACTTACTTTATTTTCTCATATTTCAGTTACCAAGCAAGACATGTCTTTGATTGTAAGGCAAAGCACGGCAAAGTTTATTTCTTTGGCGCCCGTTCCCAGAGGCTCAGGGTGCCTTACATAAAAACATAAATGAATAAAAGGGAGCAAACACAAATACACATAAAACACAATAAAAGACTAAAAACAACAACTGGATTCAATAAATAATTAAATTCAGCAATCTCTGCATCATATTTAAATAACTATATCTGGGAATGCCAATGAAAAGAGATGGGTCTTTAGGCAGCCCTTGAACACCTCAACTGAAAAGGCCTCCCTGATGGCTGGAGAAAGCAAATTCCACAGGAGGGGGCTGGCGACACTTAAGGCCCTGTTGCCAGCAGTTTTAAGTCTCATCCTGGGAATCACCAGGAGGCCCCTAGAGGAGGAATGGAGGGAGTGGACTGGAGCAGCAGGTGTTAGGAGATCAGACAGATAGCCAGGGCCTAGTCCATGTACGGCCTTAAAGGTGAGTAAATCTACCTTGAAGCTAACCCTCCACCTAACTGGCAATCAATGCAGTTCATGCAGCACCAGAGTTACATGACTGAACCTCAAAAGGCCTGTCAGCAACCTGGCAGCTGCATTTTGCACCAGCTGCAGCAGGTGGAGGGTACCTCCTGAGACCCTGAAGTAAAGGGCATTACAATAATCAAACATGGATGTTACAAAGGCATGGACTAGAGTGGGCAGGTCCTCAGGTGGAACTAGGGGTTTGATCCTGGCAATATTCCTCAAGTGGATCTATGTCATGGGACATGTTCAGGTAAGTGACAGGGTGTGGAGGGTGTGGGAAGGTTGCTGACTGGGAGTCCAGGTGAGGTGGCTGGTGATGCTTAGGGGTAAGATCACTGATAGACTGTTTCCTTTTTTTTCAGCTTAAACAAAATATCTGCAAGAGATTTTTCTTTACTGTAGGGGGACAGAAGCTGACACTGGGGATTAGTCACCCTAGTGTTAGGATGATCTTTGGTGTCACTAGGGGTGGGCACCCCAGTGCCACCATGTATATTAAAGGAAAGGTGGCAGCAACCTGGAGGAGAAGGGGGACAAAAGAAGCAGTACTGAGTGTGGGCACCATCATCATCCACTTAATTCTTAAAAGAAATTGGGAAGGGGATGGGTAGTAGTAAGTAGTAAATTATTTATAAGAATAATGAAATACATTCAATTGAGCAAGCTCATTTTTAATGAAGTTCCAGGTCACATAAAATACATATAGTTACACATATTCACATATAATACAATGCATAATATAATAGAACAATAGCATTATGACAACAGGCAATACAACAATAGCATCAGACACACCAATTCAATTATTAAAGTGCATTACAAGAGTCACAGATTATGGCATCGTTAGACCAGGTCATACACCATCTTTTTAATGCTAAATTATTATTCTGAGCCCCATAACATCTTAAGTTTGAAGGGGATTGATTCATAATAAGGCTTCCCAAAAGGGAACAGATGATCTCCCCATATTTAGATTACATTTATTCACGACATATTGAGCTCCCTGTGAGGTCCTCAGGCCCTCTCTTACCTCTCTAAATTCAAATAAATCAGAAATATAATCAGGAACCCCTTTATTCCAAACTTTGATTATAAACTGGAGTAAATGTAGATTTCTTCTTACAGGGCGTTTTAGCCAATTCAGCTCACTAAATAATACACACCAGTGAGTTATATAGGGTGCGTCCAGAACAAAATGAGCAACATTAGATCTACTTTATTTAGAAGGGATTCAATGGCCCCCAATATAGGAGATCTCCATAGTCAATAACTGGCAATAATAAGGAGTTAACTATGTTCAGGCTTACCTCCCTGGACATGTGCCTTTTGTACCTATAGAGGGCACCCAGCTTTCTATTCATGCCTCCTATGAGAGAGTCTATTTGAAAATCCCAGCTCAGGAAAACATCAAGCCAGATACCAAGATATTTATGTAGGTCAGCTTGTTTAATAATCATGCAATCAAATGTATTAATCTCTAGGTGAAGGTCCTGTTTTTTAATATGTTTATTTCTAAATAAGAGTGCCTGCATTTTATTGGAATTCAGAACCAAGGGATGCTTCTTAAAGAAGTCCTGAACTTGATTAAAAGCTCATTGTAGCCTTAAACCAATTGAGTCCAGTGATATCCCTTCCACATACAATATGGTTTCATCTGTGTACAGATGATACCAAACATCAGATGATTCAAACTTAAGTTCATTTAGGTAGATACTAAAAAGTAAATGTCCCAAAATTGATCCTTGGGGAACTTAATTTTATATTTCCAAGACCCCAGATTTAAAGGAGTCCACTTTCACAAACTGGCTACATCCTATCAAATAAGTAGAAAACCATTTCATGGACTGAAGGGACAAGCCAATCTAACTGAGTCTGGACAGGAGCACCCGATGATTTTGGATGCCAAAGGCCTTTGAAAGATCAATGAACAAGGCACCAGCCATTGACTTCCTGTCCAAACTCAGTTGAAGATCACTTACCACATTAATCAAAGCAGTTTGCATGCTGTGGAGGGACCTGAAACCTGATTGAAATGGGGACAATCTGTTACAATCTTCCAGAAATCCCTTTAATTGACATGAGATTATTTTCTCAAAAATTTTTGAAATCTGTGGCAACAGTGAAATGGGTCAGTAATTGCCCAGCTCGCTCTTATTCCCAGATTTAAATATAGGTATCACTTTGGCAATCTTCCACCCCTCCAGGGATTCACCACTAGAACAAGATAAATTAAAAATATGGGCCAGGGGAAACACTATACAAGTGGCCGCATACTTTAAAAGTCTAGAAGGAATTTTGTCTTGGCCCAAAGCCTTAGAAATGTTTAATTGTAAGAGTTCCATATGGACCTCCTCTGGTGTAATGTAACCAAAATCAAAACCACCCATCCCATTAACATCAGGATCCATTCCCTCCAAATCCTGCTCTAGGGCACTATTGTGATCCTGGTGAACCCCAGCAATTGGATCCAGGGAATCTACCTTATTAAAGTAATCATTAAAGGCATTAACAAGTCCCTCTCCCAATGGTATTGCTGGTCCATCAACTGTTACCTTATTCACTGAGGAATATTTATTTTTCCCCATTAAGTCAGAGATAATCTTCCAGAACCTTCTTGGGTTCTGCCTATGATTGTCATCAAGTTTAGATCTAACAAGCTCTTGTTTAGCTGCCCTTACCTTCTTAGTATACAGGTTACAGGCCTGCCTCTAAAGGGCCCAATTCTGGTCTAGCATCGTTTTTTGGCCTTTACCCATTGTTTATCTCTATCTCTCCTAACTTTATGGAGTTCTGGGGAAAACCAGACATTTCCTTTGTGTTTAGTTTTCCTGGATTTTAATGGTACATGCTTATCACTAATTTGTAAAAAATCATCTAGAAAGTACTCCCAAGCTGCTGAGGCTGTGGGAATCAAATATAGCCTAGACCAATTAATATTTTCAACATCAAGCATAAATGAGATGTAATCAAACTGTCTAAAGCATCTCCATGAAATCCTAGATCCAGGGTCAGGCTTGATTATCTTATTTCTAACTGTGTAAGTTATCGGATGATCTGAGAAGGATTCCAGAAGGACTCCAGCTCTTGGATATAATGGAGGAAATTTGTAAACATCAGGTCCAACACAGCAGATTTTCTGGGGTTCTGTGGTTAATTCTGATCAGATCCAGAATTAACTGAGTCAGGCCCAGATCAATCTGAAAAACAATTAAATCATGATTTGAATCAATAGTTCACCAATTAACATTAAAATCTCCGGTTAAGAGCAATTCATGTGAATATCTATAATCAGCTACAATTCCTGTAGTTCTTGAAAAACCTTTGTGTTAACCATAGGGGATTTGTATATGCCCAGTAACAAAATAGGTTTCTTATATGGTACCTCAGTCTCTAAGGCCAGGGTTTCCAAGCCACATCCTGGAAAGGAGCATAGAACATCATGGGTAGTTAGGTTACAATCAGCATAAATAACAATCCCTCCCCCATGGTAGACATGGAGAGAAGGGGGGAGATAGAAGCAGTACTGGGTGGCATATCGGTCTGCTTAAAAAATACATGAATTAGACAAATTCATAAATATGTATTAGATAGATAGATCGATAGATCGATAGATAGATAGATAGATAGATAGATAGATAGATGATAGATAGATAGATACATAGATAGATAGATAGATAGATAGATAGTTAGTTTATCTCTGTGTGCCTTAAAAGGCCAGACCAGACTGTGTCAGGAAGTGCTTACATCACAGCTACTTAACAGCCAATAGCTCTGGAAGATTCTTACAGACCTTGATGACAGTACTAATTTTAGCAGGCTCATCAGATAACCTAATAGTCTTCAGGTGAAGCTACTTCTGGCTGGAAGCTACAACACTGGACTTAAGATTTGCAAGAAAGTGAGTTGTGCTCACAACAGAGGGAGGTGAACCTTATAATTTACAATTGTCTTTGGTTTGAAGCAGATTCCTTAGGAAAGTTAATATTCTTCAGGTGGAGGACACTTCTAACTGAAGGGTGAAATAAGGAACTTAGAATTATCAGAAAAGGCAGTCTTTCAATCAACAGAGGGAGGTGGAGCTTGCTTTACTTTTGTTACAATTGTTAAGATTTTCAGTGCAGGAAGAGTTTAAACCCACAGGGGATGAATACTGTTTTCTGTGTCTGCCCTTCTGTACAGCTGACGTGTTTTGGGTCTGACTGCTTTCAGAGCACAAGTCACCAGGCTGTTTTGGAGCTGGGGAGGTTTATCTGTGTCTGACTTGGATGTTTGGATTTTTCTCTATTTGATTAGCAGGGTATTTTCTCTGTCAAATTGTCATGTAGGGCATCTTGCTGACAGGAAGGCACTCATCACAGCAGTAGGTCAGAGCTTTCAGCTGATTGTTTCATGAGGGCACAGTTTAGGCCCAAACCTTCCCACCCCTCACCCCACCCACCCCTGGAAATAGTTCCTTTATACCTGGGGTTCTGACATCATTTCCTCAAGAGGGCAAGGTGCATATCACTGTCATATCCTCTCTAGCACACTGCACTGACAATATAAGCATACACATTATATAAATACATATATTTCTATATAACACACCAATCACACACACAAAAAAAAAAACTAAACAAGGTAGACAGTTATGTGAGGAGTAGTGCAATGTAATGGCTGTGGGGCAGCAGTCTTCCGGGAGTCTTTCTGGAGGCTGAGATGCTGCCCTGTTTGCAGACAACTATCTGCCCTGAGGGAGGAAGTTGCCCATCTTCAGGCCATACTGGACAGTAGCAAGGGAACCTCCCCCATCCAGGGATCACCAGAGCCACCACCACTACCTCAGAGGTTGCAAAGAAAGCACAGCAGTTGGACCACAGTGGGCTCAGGGAGGGTAATGGTGGTGGAACAGAGGCACACCCAGTCAGTTGTTCCACTCCACAATCCATACACCATTCTGGGGAGCATAGTTCCCCTATGGATGTACTAGCAGAGGAGACTAAGGAAGGTGCAGACAACTGTCACAAGGGGAGGCCCTCAGGAAGGAGGCAGAGGGCACCACAGGGAAAGGAAGCAGCTCCTGGTGGGGGACTCAATTATTAGGGGATAGAACTGGGGGGAGCAGGGAAAACTGAAGTAAGGTGCCTGCCTGGTGCCATGGCTTGGAGGGACAGTAAGCGCATCCTTAGGATCAGGTGAACAGTTGCACGGGAGTCTGAACTGGACATCATTGGCCACTTAGGGACAAATGACTTGGCTCATCATGAGATTAGAGCAGTGCAGAAGGACTTTGTAGAGTTGGGGAGGGGTTTAAGACAAGTAGCACACACTGTATCCTTCTCAGAGGTGCTGCCTGTCAGTGGCATGGGTGAGGCGAGGGTACTTTGCACCATGCAGTTTAACAAATGGTTGAAAAAATGGTGTGGAGCACAGGGGTTTGGCTTCATTGGGGACTGGGATTCCACCTGGAGGGACACCAGCCTATACTGGCAGGATGGTCTGCATCTGTCCAGGAAGGGAACAAGTCTTTTGGGCAATCAGTTTAAATGCTTCATTGGCAAGCTTTTAAACTAGTCAAGGGAGGCACTGATAAGCAGCAGGAAAATCCCAGCCTCCCCTACAAAACAGGGTACTAAATGAGAAAAAGACCAAGGTAGAAAGGCCAGTGGGGGATGCTGCTACAGAAGGTAAAGCCATCAAAAAATGGAGAGCAATGAGTACCAATGCCCATAGTCTGGGTAACAAGCTTCCTGAATTAGTGGCCTTGATGGAGGAGGAACATCTGGATATCTTGGTAGTCACAGAAACATGGTACACACAGAACCATGACTGGGACATAAACATACCAGGACACTGTACACTATCTACAGGAGGGACAGGGAGGGTAAAAGAGGAGGAGGAGTAGCTCTCTACATAAGAGAAGGAATCAAAGCAACAGAACAAAGGGTAAACAGGGAGGAGAAGAAGCACTGTGGGTCAATTTGGAGGCAGGCAATGGCACCACAATCCGCACAGGGGTTGTATACAGACCCCCCTCTCAGGGGGAAGAAATGGACAAGGAAATGATAGAAAGTATACTTAGAATGGCAGATAAAGGGGAGATATTGCTGATGGGTGATCTGAATATGCCAGATGTTAACTGGAGTGCAGTTGCAGCAGCCACTTCTAAGAGTGGGGTTATTCTAGATGCCCTACAGGGGTCATGCCTTAGACAACTAGTATTGGAACCCACTCAAGAGGGAGCAGTCTTAGACCTGGTCCTCTCAAATGGAGATGGAGAGAGGATCACAGATGTAGAAGTGGGTAGCCATCTGGGAACTAGCGACCATCGAACAGTATGGTTCACAATAAACACAGCAATAGAGTCAAGCCATACAAAGGCAAAAGTACTGGACTTCAGGAGGGCTGACTTTGCCAAAATGGGTGAGTGCCTAAAGAATGCACTAGCAAATGGGCAGGAAGGAGAGTGGAAGAACAATGGGAATAATAAAAACTGCCATCACAGAGGTAACAAGCCTTTGTGTGAAGCAAATAAACAAAACAAAATGATGTAAGAAACCACTATGGTTCTCAAAGGAGGTGGCAGTGAAGGTTCAAGAGAAAAAGAAAGCATTCAGAAAGTACAAGGAATCACAGAAGGAGCAGGACAGAGAATTGTATCAGTTAAAGCAAAAGGAAGCTGGGAAGGCAGTCAGAACAGCAAAGGCCCAAACTGAGGAAAAGATAGCCAACTCAGTTAAGAAGGGGGATAAAACCTTTTTTAGGTACATCAGGGAGCGAAGGAAGACTAAGGGAGGGATAGTGAGGCTTAATAAAGGGGAGGGGTGGGCAGAGGGTGACTGTGAAAAGGCAGAGATACTAAACAAATATTTTTGCTCAGTATTTACAAATGAAGAGGGGGAGGTACCTAAAACAAACAATAGAAACACTCTGGATACAGAAGTTGATACCAGCCCATTTACAGAAGAAAGGGTTCTGAAAGAACTCTTAAAACTGAAGGTGGACAAAGCAATGGGGCCTGATGGGATTCATCCCAGAATTCTAAAGAACTAAGGGTAGAACTAGTGACACCACTGACTACCTCTTTAACAAATCATGGGACGATGGGGTGGTACCTGAGGACTGGAGGAGGCAGATGTGATTCTCCTTCACAAAGTGGGAGCAGGGCAGAGCAGGAAACTACAGACCTGTTAGTTTAACCTCAGTGATAGGGAAAATGATGGAATCACTTCTGAAGGAAAGAATTGTTGAATACCTAGAGGCCAGAGGAGAACAGGACCAAAGGCAGCATGGATTCACAGTGGGAAGGTCATGCCAGACGAATCTAATAGATTTCTTTGACTGGGTGACCAAAGTAGTAGATCAGGGAGGGGCTGTGGTCATGGCCTACCTAGACTTTAGCAAGGCATTTGACTCAGTCCCACACAAAAGATTAATATACAAGTTAGCCAGCCTGGGAGTGGGTCCCAAGATGATAGCCTGGGTAAAGAATTGGCTGGAGAATAGGACACAGAGGGTAATAGTAAATGGAGTCCACTCTGAAGAAAGGGGGGTTACTAGTGGGGTACCGCAGGGTTCAGTATTAGACGGTCCTCTTCAATGTCTTTGTGCTTGACATTGCAGAGGGACTGAAGGAAAGTATCGTCTCTTTGCAGATGACACAAAGATCTGCAACGGAGTTGATGCACAAGGTGGGGTGGAAAGGATGAGAAGGGACTTGGCAAGGTTAGAGGAATGGTCAAATGTATGGCAGCTTAGATTTAATGCTAAGAAGTGCAAGGTAATGCACCTGGGAAACAAAAACCCAGGGAAGAGAGGCACAATGGGGGTGAGATACTAACAACAACAAAAATGGAAAGGGACCTGGGGTAGTCATATCAGATGACTTAAAGGTGGGCAAGCAATGTGAGAGGGCAGTAAGGAGGGCTGGGGGGATACGGGGATGCATAGGGAGAGGCATCACCAGTAGAAAACAGGAAGTTGTTATCCCTCTGTACAGACAGCTGGTCAGACCCATCTGGAGTACTGTGTGCAGTTCTGGAGACCCAATCTCCGCAAGGACATAGACAAGATGGAAGCTGTCCAGAAGAGGGCAACTAAAATGGTGCAGGGTCTGCACTGGAAGACATATGAAGAGAGACTAAAGGAGCTTAATATGTATAGCCTCGAGGAAAGGAGGGAGAGGGGGGACATGATAGAAACGTTCAAGTACCTCAAGGGAATCAACAAAGTCCAAGAGGGTAGCATCTTTCAAAAAAAGAGGTGTGAAAGAGCAAGGGGCACAATTTGAAGATGGGGGGCAGCTCAGAGGTAATGTAAGGAAGTATTTTTTCACAGAGAGGGTTGTGGATGCATGGAACGGCCTTCCGGAGGAGGTTGTGGAGTCAAAAACAGTGGTTGAATTCAAGCATGCGTGGGACAGCCATAAGGCAATTCTAGGGGTTGGGGGTAGAAAGAAGTAGGCTGCTGTTTAACTAGGATCTGCAGCTTATCCATTAGGTAGGGAAATGGGCAGACTGGGTGGGCCAAGCGGTCCTTATCTGCCATCAAATTCTATGTTTCTATGAAAGATAGATAGACAAACAGATAGATATGAGATATAGACAGAGTGCAAGACAAAGAGAGAGAGGGTACTGAGTGGGGTCAGGTGGGGTGGATGGGGTGCTGGAGGTCAATGGGACATTTTCTTTTTTTTCATCTTACAAAAAAGATAGACAGACAGACACACGCACACACACACACACACACACACACACACACACAGATATATAGAGAGACAGAGAAAGAGCAGGGGATTGTTGTCTCACTGCTGTAACTAAAGCTGGTAGTATGACTCCAGGTATAGCGTCACATTTTAAGAAAGTCCTACTGTTCTCATACTGAGAAGGCTGGTGAATAGCTTTTCTCACTAAGCAGGGCACCTAAGATTTTGAGTATCCAGAAATAAAAATTTTTAGACATATTTTCAGACACTAGAATTTAACTAAACAGGTCCTGTTTACCTAGGCTCAGCTGTTTGTTTTTGGAAACTACCTTATTTTTATGGGTCAGCATTTTTTTTTTGTAAAAATGAAAAACAAGATGCCATCCATATGAGGGGAGAATTTCAGCTCATGAAGAAAGAATCATAGAAACATAGAAACTGACAGGAGATAAGGACCACTAGGTCCATCCAGTCTGCCCGAATTCTTTACCTGCATCAGTGGCTGCTGACCCTACTTGGTCATCAGCTTTAGCTTCTCCTTCCCACATCTAGGGTTCCCTTATGTCTATTCCATGCATGTTTGAATCTCCCCACTGTGCTAGCTCCCACCACCTCCTAGGGGAAGCTATTCTATACATCCACAACCCTTTCCATGATGAAAAACTTCCTCACATTCCCCTTTATCCTGCCCTCCTCCAATCTCATATCTTGCCCCCCTGTCCTTGTACATGTCCTATACTGCTAGATGTTGCCCACTTACATTTTGTTTATGCCCTTAAGATACTTGAAGGTTTCTATCACATCTCCCTGTTCCCACCTCTCTTACAGTGCATACATATTGAGGTCCTTTAATATCTCCTCATGAGTCTTTTGGTGCAAGCCCTGTACCATCTTAGTCACCCTTCTCTGAACCACTTCCACCCTGTCTATGTCCTTACAAAGATGCAGCCTCTAGAACTGTACACCATGCTCCAGATGAGGTCTCACTAGGGTTTTGTACAGTGGTATCACTACCTCCCTTTTTTTGCTAGTGATACCCCTTCTTATGCAACCCAACATGCCACTGGCCTTCCCCACAGCCTTTGTACACTGTTTGGCATCTTAAATCTGGAATCTTGGCTCATGAGAAAAGATGCTTGTGTCATGGATCAAAAATTATTCTTTAGTATCAGACATATAAATCAAAGACCCTACTGAACATTCTCAGAATGGAAATTTAAAATCCTTGTAACTCTGTAACAGATTAATATTTTTTTCACTAGACCAAAAAAAAGGCATCTTTCTAGGGCGAGCCCCTTCTACCCTGACAATTTCAGAACAAAATTTCAAGTTGTCTAGTTTGTAGGTGACAGGAAAATTTGACCAAACCCCCAATTGTTCCATTTTATGCACTATCTGGATATCAGAATACAGACTTATGACTGTCACAAAACTTGCCATATCAAGAGATCTTGCCACCCAAGACTGTGCATGCAAAATTTCATGTAATTCTGTGGAACATGGGCAAAGTTATTAAGTTGAAAAGTTAGGGTTTTAACATTAAACACCCTACTCAACCCTAACTATAGGGGCACTACCGCACCCTATAATATACTGTATAACTGTGAAAATCACACACCTTCTATTTAGCGGAACTTGGAGATGGTCACTAATTTGTGGCAGTGAATTTTTGCACCTTTTGCAGTGCTTGACAGCTAATTGTCAGCCACCATTCCATTTAAACTGAGGCTTGCTCACTGTACCTGCTTGCTGCCAAAATCACAGATATTACAGAAACTGTCAAACAAAGGGTTTCATACAGCTGTCTGATATGTCTCTACTCGGCTGTTTACAGAGAAATTCAGTTAAATGACCATATCTGTTTGATGCTGACAGCTTCAAAGTGACTGATCTCGCTGAGTGTTCAGGTTGTCATCCTTCGGTTACTGGAGCTGTGGTCCAGGAGCTATCAGCTTCGCCCCCCAAAACAAAAAAAGACATCTCTGCACCTATGCGACCTATACTCCTGAAATAAGATTCGAACTTGGGAAGTATGCCTGCAACCATGGTGTGATGGCTGCAGCTCGTTATAATACAGCAAAGTATAATGGCACAATAAATGAAAGTTCCATCTGTAAATTTAAAACAGACTACCTACACCAGCAGTGAACTACTCTTGACCCTATTAATCTGTCACCACAACTGCATAAAAAGCCATGTGGTTGACCAACACTTCTTGTTGAAGAGCTTGAAAAAAATATTCAAAAAATTGTTAGAAGTTTGTGCTCTGAGGGTACCATTCACAATGCCTGACTTGTACAGGCAATAGCTATGGGGATAGTAAAAGCCAGCTCACTCCAACTGCTGTATGAGAATGGTGGTAATTTACAACTAAACTCCAAGCGGGCATGGATCTTCCTAAGACAAAGGGGTTTCAGCCGTAGGAAAGGAACCAATGCTGCCTGTAAAATCCTACTGATTTCACATCACTTAAAGCTGATTTTCTGTCCCATATTCAGAAATCTGTTTCTGAAGAACTGATCCTGCCTAAGCTTGTGATTAACCTGGATGAGATGGGGTTAATATGGTCCCCATGGCAGAGTGGATCATGGAGGTAAAAGGTTCAAAACTGGTGCCGGTCACTAGGTTAGATGACAAACAGCAGGTGTCATTGGTTTTACCATGCACTCTAGCTGATGATTTCCTCCCTCCACAAGTCATCTACAAGGGTAAGGCACCTACCTGCCATCCTGCCCATAAATTCCCTGATGATTGGGCAATAACACAGTCCCTCAACCATTGGGGAAGTGAAAACACCTTGACCGAATTCATAGACAGATTTCTTGTGCCTTATTTTGATTTTACAAAGCAGAGGCTGGGACTGCCAAGTGAACAAAAAGCATTGCCAATAATGATTTTGTTTAGGGGACTTACTACTGTCAGTGTAAGAGAACATCTTGAAGCATGCATAGATACATAGATACATAGACAGTGTCGGCAGATAAGGGCCTATGGCCCACTCAGTCTGCCCATTTAAGCTTGTAATTTCAGTTTATGTTTTCCTAGAAGTCTGTTGCCCCTTACCCCTGACCTCCAGAATTCCTTTATGTCTATCCCATGCATTCTTAAATCCCGTGATTGTTTCAGCCCCCACCATTTCCTTTGGCAGGGTGTTCCACTTGCAGCATTGTACCTGTTTACATCCCAGCCTCTTGTACTGACTTGCTGCAACCGCTCAACATAGTGGTTAATAAACTGTTAAAAAATGTGCTGAAGGCAAAATTTACTGCATGGTATGCTGGTGTGTTCTCTTCCCAGCTTGAAAGTGGCACTACCGAGAGTGTTGTAAAGGTGGATGTAAAAATGAGCATCTTTAAAGAGCACCATGCACAGTGGCTTGAGGGGCATTCCAATGAACTTTGCCACAGATGGGAAGATGTCATTTGAGGGTTTACAGAGGCTGACATCCTGTCATCTCGTGAAACCTGCCAAAACATGGTAAATACGGTAACAGCAGCACTAGTTAATCAGATAAAAAAACAAACCAAACAAAAACCTAAATGTAATTTTTTTTGCAGGTTTGCAAGACAGTTGCAGAAGCGGAGGCAGAGAATAAGGATGATGGGGACCTGAGGGCAGACCTGAATATGAGTTAAACGCATTGGGGAATATCCTCAAATGTCTTCAAAACCCATTTTATTTTAAACTGCACTTTCACTCTGCACTTTAATATCTTTAAGGCCTGCACTAAATAAAGATGCACTGGATGTTGTGTGAAGCTGGGGACTGATCAGGGGTAAATTGGGTGATCAGAATGTGATCAGAACAGTGATTCAGTGAGTTTGTTAATAAAGCAATAAATACTGAAGTTTGGTTATGGAGGCAATAGTGTTGTAAAGTGTGTTCATCGGCTATGGTGGTATGTTTGTGCTGTGTCTGTACTGACACCACTAATTGCCTTGTAGCACGCTGTAACATCTGTACCTTAAACCAGTATATTTCACTGTTCATTTATTTTAATTGTAGTGGTATTAGGGTAGCAAAATATTTTAGTTATGCAGTATATGTCATCTCAGTCTGCAAAGACTGCTCTCTCACATGCAATCTGGCTTCAGGAAGGGGCATTCCATCATATTCGTATTGCTCAATGTGACCAATATCAAGGAAGCCATTGAAAATGTCTCCTCACTGGGGCTATCTTCATAGACCTCTCCAAGGCCTTTAACTTGGTAAATCATGCAATACTGCATCCAAAGTCAAGACTCTAGGTCTTAGCCAGTTGGTTATTAAATGCCTTGACATCTAAAAATGACGAGAGGTACCAAATCTTGCTAGTGTCCATTCAAGGCGGTAGTTCAGACCTTACAATCTAAAATTTTGGGGCTCCCTGAGGCTCAATCCTTGGCCCTCTGGTGTTCTCCATTTTTGTTAACAACCTATCAAAGCACAGTGGGTGATGTCATCTACATGTGTATGCAGACGTTTATTTATTTATTTATTTAATGGAATCTCAGATAACACCTTTGAGCTAAAAGCTCATTTACAAAGATTCCAAGTTGTAAGGCAATAGACAAGTTACATATACATTACAAAACAGAGAGGGGTATTTACAGCAGGCAAGTACATTATGGTACATACAGATACAGAGTCAAGTAAGTACAGTTAAAATACATCAAGTAGGAGAGGTCAACTTTATTGCAACAGTACTAAGAGCATACCTAAGGTGGACAAGCAATTTATAGTGGCAGCTGAGCTTTAGAGCATGTAGGTAGAGTTATGAAGGGTCAGAAGGGGTGGTGACCAAAGGAGGGGGAAGACAGAATAGATGAGAGCAGGGGAAGGGTAGAGGCAGAGACAAAGGAGGTGACAGAATAATCGGGTTGAGTAGTCAGAGGGGTGGCATTGGATAGGAATCTACCCAGGGTTACATAAGATGGTGATAGGGCAGGGCTTGGTAATGTGGGGGAGGGATAAGGAAAGGGTTTTAAAGTGGGGAGGAGGTGAAGGGGAAACTGGGGAGGGGGTGAAAATTGGGGATTAATATTTGTGAAGAGAAAACAGGAAGGCAGGGGGATAAGAGGACGTGGGAGTAAGTGCTTGAGTGGGGTCACACCACGCAGGGAGGAAGTGGGGGAGATGGGTGCTATGCAAGACAGATTAGCTATCAATAACAGTAGGATTAGACACAGGTGACGCAGTTGCAGTTATTAAGAGTGGCCAGGTACTGCAGCAGCTTGGCCTTAAATGGACGTAGTTTTGTTTCCTCAATCAGCTCAGAGTTAAGGGAATTTAGCCAGCCGGGGGCCCTGTATTCAAAGGACCAGTGCCCTAGTAAGGTCCAGCGGAATGGGATAATGAAGACAGCTTTACTCGACCCCCCAGTTAGTCTGGAGGAACTGGAGTTTCTTAGCAGTTGTCTCACTCCAGGAGGCGCAAGACCTAGGGTGGATTATTTTAGCTAATAGACAAACTTGGTACTGAATTCTGCTATTCAAGTTTAACCAACCAGTGCTTGAGTATAGTTCACAAGTGTGAGTTAAACAGTCCACATCCAAGACTAGTCTGCAGGCTTTGTTTAAGACAATCTTAATTCACCTAACTGCTGTATAGGTACCGGCTCTATAGACTACCAGTCTATAATCTATGATAGAGAGCATGGAGCTGTTAACTTCCAACTTGATGGCACTTTCAGTGAGGCACTGTCTATGCCGGTAGAGCTGACCTAGTCTGGCACTAGCTGCCTTGGCAACATGGTCTATGTGGTGGCTGTAGGAGAAGGAGCTGTCAAGGTAGGCACCAAGGTACTTACAGATGGTGACCATTTCGAGTGTAACAAACTTTGTTATTGTAGATATTGAGCTGATGTGACTTATGACAGTTTTGATAGGAGGCAAACGACATTGTTTTAGTCTTAGTGTAGTTGAGCAGGAGTTTAGACTGAAGGAAGCATTTGTCCACAGCAGTAAAGTCGTCTTGCATGCCTTTTTCCAGCTCTTCTGGAGTAGCGTGACACGTGTAGAGAATAGCATCATCTGCATATAAAAGGATCTTATTCTGGCAGACTTTGGGGAGTTCATTTAGAAACAGGCTGAATAGCAGTGGACCCAAAATAGAACCTTGGGGCACCCCTGTGTTGACATGCTGATGGTCAGATAGAACGTCAAGAATCTTGACCTGCTGGACCCTGTTAGACAGGTATCTCTGGAACCAGCCTAGAGAGACAGAGGATATACCAATGTTAGAGAGTTGTGTGAGAAGCAAGTCATGGTTAACTGTGTTGAAGGCCTTGGTAAGGTCGATGAAAGTGGCCTCCGCCAAGAGCCCTCAATCAAGTGCTTCATGGATATGACCAGTAAGTTCAACCAATGCCGTTGAAGTACTATGTGCCTTCCGAAAGCCATGCTGTTCCTGGCATTGAAAGTTGTACTTATCAAGGTACGTACCTAACTGATCATAAACTATTCTGTTTAGTGCATTGGAGAAGGGGGGCAGAATTGAGATTGGCCTGTAGTTGGCCAGGCAGGTTCTGTCCCCGCTTTTAAAGACCAGGTTGACCACCACAGCTTTCCAGCATTGAGGGAAAATGCCAGTGGTTAGTGAGAGATTTAGGATCCAGGTTAGAGAGGAGAGTAACACATCTGTGGTGAGCGCCGCTATCTTTAGGTCAAGCAAATCCCCACTGGATCTAGTGTTCCCAGGAACTTTTTCCAAGTATTTTTTTGCCTCAGTTGTAGAGATTACCTTCAGGTAGAAGGGAGGTGCTGTGTGTGTTGGAGAGATGTCGGTACAACTAATGGCAGAGCTAGGCACAGGTTGGAGATAGTCTGGAGGAAGGACCCCACTAAGGTCTGTGAAGGCCTTGTTGAGGCCATCTGCGATAGTTTGGGGATCCTGGATAATCGCTCCCTCAAAGTTTATTTGCGATGGTGGTGATTTACTTGCTCTGCCTGTTAGGGTTTTTATATTATCCCAGAATTTGTGTCTGCCACGCCAAGAGTTGTCCAGTTCACTTTTAAAGTGAGATCTTTTTGCAAGACGGATGGCTTGAGTGCACTTATTATGTACTGCTTTGTATTTCAGTATGTCAGAGGGGGACCCAGTGCTCTTAGCCCTATGCCACAGGTTATCTGAGGTTAATTCAGTACTCCTATCTGATTTAAACACAGTCTCCTCTGGGTTTGTGAACAGCTGCTGTGTCTGATTCTTAATGCAACCAAAACTAAGTCAATGGTGTTTGAATGCCTGGTTTCTTTGTTGTACAGCTGTGTACAAGGATCTCTTAACTCACCTCACACAGTTGAGCAGTGCCTACTCACTCCATTCAACACCAGCACTTACCTTCTCAATTCTCTGGATGAAGAGCATATTTTGTAGAATGGGCTTAATGTTTTCAGTAATAGACTCTTACAACAAACTACCTCTCCAGCTGGTGAATGATTCCAGCTTGCATGTGTTTATGTCCAGTCTTTCTTCCACCTCAGAACTCTCTGTATTTATTTTGGTCCAGTAGCCACACCTTCCTGCCCATGATCATGTCACTTGCCAATATTCTTGTTCTTTACTTGCTGCAAACCCCTTTTTCTTAACTTGCTTTGATTACTGCTTGAAATATATATATTTTTTATTTGCATGTAACATTTTAGCCTGTATGTAACTGTTCCTGTTGCTATCATCCCCCCACGACCAACATGAAAATGAGATGCTGCATCTCATGTGGTCATCCTGGTTGGACTAATCCCCCCCCCACAAAAAAAATACATTAGTAAAAATAAACACATAAACACACAAATCACTGGTGGAGTTAAAATCATACTAGTGCACATATAAATTATTTTACCTAATGATATATACAACATCTAAAATTAAAAAATAGAAGTTATTTATAGAACGATCATTTATTTTACAGGTTGCACATGTCACAATATTTCTTTTTTAAAGGAGCATATGTCACAGGGACATGCCACAACTTGAGCATTTGTTCAGAGATCAGTCTTTGCAATGTAGATAACATCACAGTAGCCCTGTCCAGCCAATGAGCTAGCTGCTGGAGATAAACAGTTACAGCTTCCCACAAACAGCTGATATAAGCTGATGACATTGAATACAGAATGGGCCCGATTCTCCAAGCTCTGAGAGTGACGCAAGGTGCCTGCGCCAAACATAAATGCCACAAGTGGCACCCGCATCAAATATTGCCCTTGGAGCTATTCTGAAAGGCAGCCTGCATCAACCACAGGCTGCCTGCCCCAAACAGGGCTTGCACCGCTCATGTGCCCACAAATGGGCTGTGACATGGCACAAGGGGGAATGTGGCAGATGCAAGCTGCCACATCCCCGATATCAGGATTCTCAGAAATCACCCAGAAGGAGAAATTCTAAGTACCTTTAGATGAGCTAGGGCTGGTCTAAGGGTACTTAGAAAATCTCACTCTGGGAGAATTGACACATATGCGGCATTGTGCATCAGGAACCCCTCTCCAGGCCTGATTGTGCCATTGTCATTATTGACTATACTTATCATGCTCCCCTCCCCAATCCCTGATTGTGCCATGATCATTATTGCATTAAAATATTAATGCTCCCCTCCCCGATCCCCAGTGCTACCATTGTCACAAATGACCCCCTTATCCTGGTGATCTAGTGGATCTCTCCCCTACCCCTGCAGGTAGTCCCCACCGCAGCTTCCTGTCCATCTCAATAGAGCCAGCACCATCACAACCCACCTCACCTCCACGGCTGGCACCGACTGCACTGTCATTTTCTTTTGGCTGTACTGTATAGTGTACGTGCATAGTGTACAATATACAGTATAGCAAGCAAACTGATAGTGCAGTCAGTGCCGACTCACAGAGGTGAGAGGAGGTCTGTGCTAGTGCTAGCTCTATTACAGGATGGGGCTGGTGGTGGCCACTACCTGCTCTGAGTAGGGGATGAACCACTAGATCACCAGGATAAAAGTGTGTCTTGTGACAACAGCAGCCGTGGTGATCAGGGAGGGGGCATGAATATTATAATGCAATAACAATCTTAGCACAATCGGGGATCAGGAAGGGTGTCATAAATAATTTGTGCAACAATGTTCATGGCACAATTGGGGATTGGGGAGGAGGCCAATATGCCACCAACATAGTGGTGGCGGTCATCTGTTTCTTGTCAGGGCACATCAGGGAGGGGGGCTGCTAGCCCAATATGGACTAAGGCATGGCACAGCTGCCATGCGGCTTGTGACACACACTGCTGATGCACCATCTGTATGGCACCCAGCCCTGATTTGCCGCAAGTTACAGGACATAGCTGCTGGGACCCTGCCCGACAGAGAATAGGGTGCAGGGTTCCTGCACAGGGGTGTTAGCGCAAGCTGCTTTTTTTGTCACAGCTTGAGCCGCTCCAAGCCCCTTTTGAGAATCAGGCCCAATGTCTTGATTCAAAATAGACAATTTTTCATCACTTGTGAGGGAACAGGCCCTTCATAACTCACAGGTGGATTAGCCAACATTGACTTATGGTAATGCCGCCTCACTCATGACGATACATTGTGTTTTTTATAGTTACATTATGTATTGCACACACACGCGCACACACACACACACACACGCACTGAAAATGATGCCTTCCTGGTGGTAAAGATGAACAGAAGATCTGTTTTTGGAACAGAAGGGTGTGCAGAATGTTCACTTGTGTCGAAAAGTTTGAATTTGATACAAATACAATCTGTGCAGCTCAGATGGAAAACAAAATAAATTCAGTGGAGAAATGGGTTTTCTACATCTGTGAGGAAATTTTTTTATAAAGCCCATCCCATAGTTGCATCTAGTCCCATCCCTACAGAGTGAACAGATATGTGGAAGCAGTCTAGGTCAGCTGCTACAGGGAGGGGGCTTCTGACCCAAATGCACCCCTGGATTCCTTTTTAGAGGAACTAATGGGGATCCCATGGATGTTCAAGTTTACCACCTGACTTCAATCTTATTTCCCATTCTGTGGAAAATGACTCACAATTTTTGCAATAAAGCCTGCATAAGAAATCTTGATGACGTGCCATACAAAATGTGTAGATTAAGGCAGGGCCTAGATCTGGCATAACTACACACACACACACACACACCTTTGTTTAGGTAGTGTATGAATGTGGTACATTTGTGGTTAGGCTGTTTGTTTTACATTTATTGTGTGGATGTCAAATGTATGCGTAGGTTAGGTTTTTTCTTATATTAAGTTGTTTTAGTAATAGTTTTAAACCTATGCTTTGTTTTGAGTAGGATAAGCAAAATGTGTTTTGAGTTCCAGGCCCTTTCATACCATCTACACAGTGACCCTGCTGCATGACCTCCACCCCTTTGTGGATTTCTTTCTCCCAGCTGTAGCAATGAGACGCTGTTGGGAGGTGGGTATTAGTAGGGGGTGGCTGGGCATATGGCAGGGTACTACATGTACAGCAGAGGTGAACAGTATTAGGGTGGTTAGGAGCAGGAGGCACCCTGGGGTTAAACAGAGCCATGAGAGAGGCCCAAAGTGGATGGTTCCCATCCCCAGTGTTCCCATCTGACCACATGGGCAGGTAGCTAGAGGGCCTGCAGTCTCTGCTAGTCCCCTTCAGGCTGTGTTGTGAAATGCCAGGTCAATGAGGAACAATACCGCAGTTATGATGGACTTGATTTCCTCATTTGACTTGGTTTGCATCACAGAGACCTGGTTGGGGGACAATGCAGGCCCAATTTTGAAGGCGTCGGTCCCCACCACGTACTCAGTGGTGCACTGCCCAAGGAGGGAATGCAGGGGTGGGGGAGTGGCTATCTGTTTTAGATCCAGCTTGAACTTCTCCATACACATGGTGGTTTCTACCTCATAGTTTGAATGTGTGGCAGTGCATGGGGTTCTTTGTGCAGGCTGCAGAATTGTCTTTGTTTACCATCCTCCAGGATGGGGGAGGAGAATTCCTGCAGGAGGTAGCTGACTTTGTCACTGACAGGGTGTTGGAGTCACCTAGATGGTTGATTCTGAGGGACTTCAATGCCTGGATGGATGACAAATCCTTGCATTTTGTATATGACCTCCTCCAGATGATGACATCTCTGGGCCTGGCACAGACAGTTTCCTCTGCAACCTATCACCACCACCACACTTTGGACTTGGGGCTGGGGCTATGGACTGGGGCTGGGATTCTTGCTGGGGCTTGAGGTCATTGACCTCAGGACTGATCATGTCACTTGGTCCGATCATTGCATGTTGGAGTTCCTGTTTGGACCCCCCCATTGAGATGATTAGCTACCACCTTTTAAGGGGTCTGTCCCCAGAGGAAATGTTGAGGCAGTAGACTTTTCTGGCATGAGTGCTGCATGTGCGACTGGCACAGGCAAGATGGTGGTAGCCTATAATGGGGCCGTTTCAAAGGCACTCGATGCCATTGCACCGGTCCATATATGACCTAGGTCTTCTTGCTTGAGACCCCCATGATTTGACAGGGCTCTCAAGGAGATGAAATCCAAGGGTCAGAAGTTGGAGTGTTGTTGGCGGAGGACCCGGTCCATGGAGGACAAACTGGTCTTAAGAAATGATTATAATGATTACCAAGGGACAATCAACAGTAAGAAGACAGAGTTCCTGTCCAGCGAAATAGCTGTAGGAAGGAACAGACAAGCTCAGCTGTTTTGGACTGTGGGCAGATTATTGCATCCAGAGTGTCCACAGCTGAAAACAGCATTTTCAATCGCATTGTGTGAAGAGTTTGCTGTATTCTTCTCGAACAGGGTGTCCTCTATTTGGGCCAGGATCACCTCAATGGGGCAAGTCCAGCCCTGCAGTGGTCAGCCTGGCTGGAGCAGGGCCACTCCTATTGTTTGGGGGGAGTTTCACCAGTGGAGGTGGCTGAGGTCATTGAGATGATTTTGAAGCTGCATGCAACCTTTTGTGAGCTGGACCATGACCCTACTCATCTCCTAGTGGGATGTGCCTAGGCCATCGGTCCAGTGTTTGCCGTGATAGTTCAGTGCTCGCTCTCAGAGGGGCTTTTCCTGACACCTTGAAGGAGGCACTGGTGAGACCTCTTCAGAAAAAAACATCAATCAACCCCGACAACCTAGAAAATTATAGACCTATCTCTAACCTTCCATTCTTAGTGAAAGTTGCTGAGAAAGTGGTGACTCTGCAGCTCGAGGCACACCTAGTGGCCTTTGACATTGATGAGGCATTCCAGTCAACATTTAGGTCTTGGCATAGCATGGAGACTGTGCTAGTTCATGTGCAAAATTACCTCCTCAGAGTGAGGGATAGAGGAGAAAGGTCAATTATCTTCCTCCTCGATCACTCATCCTTGTTTGACATCATGGATCACATTGTGCATTTGACTCACCTTAGAGTGTATTGTGGACTCACCAGAACTGTCATCCAATGACTTAAGTCCTATCTCTCTGATAGGAGGCAACGAGTGGTGATTGGAAATTTCTCCTGGAATGGATGGTGCCACTGAAGTTCTGAATAAGTGCCTGGCTGAAATTCAGGACTGGATGTCCTCTAACTGGCTGAGGCTGAACCCCGACAAGATGGAGGTACTGGTGATTGAGCCTGGTTGCTGGCGTGATGGAAGTGCCTCTGGGGTGGTGACAGGTTTGGTCCTGGGATCTACCCTGTTGATGGCATCCTCAAGGAGAAACATCTGGGTGTCTTCCTTGATGACAGACTGACACTGGATGCTCAAGTGTCATCTGTGGTCCAAAGTGCTTTTACCACTTAAGGAATGTCACCCAGATTAAACCCCTGATTCCGCCAGAAGACCTGCCCTCACTGGAACATGCCCTTGTGACATCCAGCTGGACTATTGTAACACCCTGTACTTTGAGGTCAATGGAGGGAACTTCCACTGACTGCAGCTGGTGCACAATGTGGTGGCCCAGTTGCTGACGGGCCTACCTAGGTCCTGTCATGTAACCTCGGTCCTGTGAGATCTACACTGGCCGTCTGTCAGGTGGAGGATCATCTTCAAGGCTTGCTCACCTATAAGGCCCTATGTGGCTTGGACTCTGGCTACCTTTCTGACCTCCTTACACCTGCCATCCTGGTATGTTCCCTATGCTCCTCCCCTGAGGGCCCCCCTAGCAGTTCCAAGGGCCAGACTGAAAACCTTGGGAGACTGCTCCTTTGAGGTTGCCGGCCTGGCCCTCTGGAACGCACTTCCAAAATCTTTGAGGTAGGCCCCATCAGTGGAGGCATTTAAAAGGGACCTGAAGACCTACCTTTTTAGAAAAGTGTTTTTAGAAAAGTTTTAACTAATTTTAATACTTCTGATTTATTTATTAATATATTATGTATTTATATACCTTGTATGTTGTCTGCTTGACACTGCTTTTATTACCTGTAAGACATCCAGAGCCCCTGGGATTGGGAGCCATATTTAAATACAGTTTTACTTACTTACCTTGGATCGTAGAAACACAGATGATGATGGCAGAAAAAGACCAACAGTGCAAGTATCTTTGTTCAGCTGTACAGTATTTATCAATGCATTAACATGATGTGTCTGCTAAGTTCATTATCTTTTACCGAGTTAAATAAAGCCGAAACTAACTTGTGTGCTTCACAAAAATTCACTTTATCCTTACCTGCAGGATAAATAATCATCATTGTAATGCTTGCAAGTTCCTACATAAATGCACACGCACACACGCGCGCGCATACACACACACTTTGGAATTTACATAATTGCAAACTTGGTTCATAAAGAATTATGATTAAAATAAACCCAGCTACAGACAATCAATGAACTTAACAAATTTTAAAACACTTCAAACCACAGCAGCTAATTTTCAGCCCTTGATTTTTCTGTGCTTCCTTTATATGGATGAAGTATGTGTAGCAAACTTGGAATCTGAAAGTCTGACACACTGTGGGATTGCCATGCATCTCAGCTTTATTTTATCCATCAGAACACAGGCACTGCTTGTGTTAGGTGGTGCAATCACTTTTGTCAAAATTAAACATGTTGTTTGGGCAGCAAATGCAAGGGTATTTGTAGTGCAATAATGTTTCTGGATTTATTTGTATTGCAAGTATAGCTACACCTATTTTATGAAAGCCAGCACATTTAACAATGAGAAAGTAGTTAGGGGCAGCAAGGTAGTCAGATTGTATGATAAATTAATGGTATTGTTAGCAAACTTTTAATTACAGCTATCATGTTAATTATTATGTTTGCTTGTGCGCATGCGTGCCATGCATCAGCAAGAAACATCTTGGGACAGTACAACATTTTATAGGTGTATGAGGTTCTGCCCAATGCAGTTGATGCCTTATGGGGCTCATCCCTCAGGCAGTGAATTAGTGAGCTGTCTAAGGCAGCAGTTTGAGAGAAGCGGTCTTCACCTGAACGAAAAGTGCCGCTCCAATCACGGATGGCTACAAGTTGACACTTTATGAGGTTCATCACTCAGGCACCAATGAATCGATGAAATGTCTATGACAGCAGCTTGAGAGAGAGGACTCCACATGAAAGAAATCTGCTGCTGCAATGAGGGACAGTTTTCTCATTGCAGTGTGACCTTCCCCCTCCCTCACAACTAGGTGCACAGACATATCTTCTCTCTGTTGGAAGCAGCTGACAAGACTCCGGCCATGCGCATTACAGTGCACAGTAATGTGCATGGCCAGAGTTATGGTTCTTGTCAGCTCCTGCTGCCGAGCACCTTGTTTGTTCGGTGTTCCTTTCCTGGTGAACCATTTCAATAAATAAATAAATGTGCCGTGGTATGGCTTTCCATATTGGTGGCTCCTGCCAACCACTACACACTCCCCAGAAAGCTAACATCGGTGTGCCCAATCCCCATGTTGGCATATATTCCCCCTCTCCCCCATTAATATGACACACTGGAAGCCCACCACAGTGTGCCAAAATAAATTTTTTATTTATGTTTACGACACCAGGATGCCCACTCCCGGTGTCATATAACCTCCCCACCTGCCCAAATATTTCATGTACCGACATTGGTGTGCCCAATCCCCATGTTGGCATGCCCCCCACACAAACACACATGCACACACTATTGTGGCACACTGGGAGCCCACCCCAGTGTGCCTAAATATTTTTGGTAACATGTAAAAGAAAGAAAACTGTCCCCAAAGTCTTTTTTCCTCCCTGTAAAAAAGAAAACGGTCCCTTGTTGCCTCCCCATTCCCCCATCACCCACCTCCACCCTCCCTCTGTGGAGCCACCTCCCCGCACCCCCCATCCCATACTCACATCATGAGGTCGGGAGCAGTGATCTTTTATGGACCGGGACACGTCTGCACTCTTCAAAGCCAACTGGCAAACTGAAGAAATAACAGTAAGCTGTATAATGGGAGTCAATTGGGGTTTCAACTTAGGTTGATATCTCAGCCATTTTTAGGACTTTTGTCCCCAAATTTTCAACATGGCGTTTTTGGGACCTCACCTCATGAACACTGTCACGGTCATTTGGTTACTTGGTCCTCAAAGGTGATTTCACAGTTTCTGCACAGAATCACCTTTCAGGACCAATTAATTCAGGCCTAGAGACGTCTGTAGGTGGCATCTGAAAGCATAGCCATTCAGGACAATAACGCCTCTAGACGTACTCAACTGACTTTCCCTCAGGCCTAGAAACGTCTGAGGAAGTCAGCAGTTTTTACTTAACTATTAAACAAACTGAATTGCTTAGAATTGAATGCATAGCACCGTTAGAAAGATAATTTTGCTCTGAACAATTTTGCTGCAGATACTTTGTGTCTATCATGTATACTTTAGGAGTTACTCATATTTGTTTAAGGTATGGTGTGCATGGCTAACATTTGTCTCTCAAGCCTCACCTAAGCACCTTGAATAAATCTGAAAAAAAAAAAACAGTTTGGTATTTCAGCTACTATAAAATAAAAACTAAATTGATTACAATTGATTGCATAGCACCATTAGAAAGGTTATTTTGTGCTGAACAATTTTGCCACTGATACTTTGTGTCTACCACATATGCTTTAGGAGTTATTTGCATTTGTTTAAGGTATGGGGTGCATGGTTGACATTTGTCTCTCATGCGTCACCTAAGCACCTTGAAAAAAATCAGAAATAAATAATTTGTTTGGTATTTCAGCTAGCATAAAATAAAACCTAAATTGATTACAACTGATTGCATAGCACCATTGGAAAGGTAACATTGTGCTGAACAACTTTGCCAGTCATACTTTGTGTGTAGCACTTACGGTTCAAGATGTAGTCACATTTGTTTGTGGCATGCTGATTATGGCTTGATTTTGCTTAGAAAGGCGCAGGATGCAGTGCTAAGAGTATACAGGGCACAAGTGGTGGAAGTCTCAAAGAGCTCTTGTGCTGTGAATGAGTTAATGAAATGACAGTGCCACTGTTTATGAGGTGGGGTCCCAAAAAACCCATGTTGAAAATTCCAAAAAATGACTGTGTTACGAGTGTGCATTGCACAGTTTCTATACACGCTCGTAACTTCATCAATTTTTAGTATTTTCACTCCATATTTTCAACATGGCCATTTTTTCACACCTCCTTATGAATAGTACAGCTGTTATTTTTCACATCCTGCCTGAAATGTGTTTACACACATGGGGTGCAGAACGGCATGGTAGCTGTGGGAAATCAACTTTCAGGACAGATTAACAATATCACAGTGGCACTGTTCATGAGGAGAGGTCCCAAAATGCCCATGTTGAAAATTTGGTGAAAAAATTCCCCAAAAAATGATTGTGTTACAGGCGTACATTGTGCATTTTCTGCACACGCTCATAACTTCATCAATTTTTCATATTTTCACTCCAGAGTTCAACATTGCCAAATTTTCACACCTCCTCATGAACAGTACAGCTGTCATTTTTCACATCCTGCCCAAAATATGTTTTCGCACCTGTGGTGCCAAATGGCACAGTTACTGTGTGAAATCACCTTTTGGGATTGAGTAATGAAATGATAGTGCCACTGTTCATGAGGTGGGGTCTCAAAAAGCCCATGTTAAGAATTTGGAGTGAAAATACCAATAAACTCCTGGGCCATTAGGGTTTCCAACTGTAACGCCCCATCCTGTAGAGACTGATAGGCATCAGGGTGGTGTCTTGGCGTCATTGGACATAATGCTCATGCCATTCCACCCCCACTCCCACCCTGCAGCCAGTGACAGGCATTGAGGTGTGTCTTGGGGTCTTCAGACCTAACGTTCACCCCATTCCCCTGTTCTGCACACATCTCAGCTTATTTCCTTATGGAATAAGGTGAGCATAAGAGCCAAAATTCCCAAGACACACCGCAACACCTGTCGATGTCTGCAAGGTGGAGTGAGGTGGTATGGCATTAGCATTATGGCTGATGACCCAAAGGCACATCCCCAAACTCCTGTCAGTCTCTGCAGGGTGGGGGTGGGGGCTGGCATTAGTTTAATACTTCACTGCCACTCTTATTATGCACCTCTCTAACTCCTGCACTACTAATGTGCCAATACCAACAAGCAAACATTCAGCATTAACAAATGTTTCTTTCATATTAGGATGGAGTTATCAGCCTGGCAGATTTAATCAAAATGGGCCTTTAGTTGTAAAACTGTACTATCCATTTGTGATGGGAAAGGTTCCAAGTCAGAGCTAGGTAAAAAATTACTTTTCCTTGAAATAAATGTTAATCGTGATTTTGTATGGATAGGTCCCCAGGCCAAGAAGTGCTGAAGGTGCGATTGCATCCCTATTTTTTTAGAAATTCACCAGTCTCACCAATCAGCTGAACTACTCTATCAACTGGCAATTTTCAGTCAAGCAATATGATGTTGCTCATTTTTATCTGTCATTTTTGCACAGCACTTTTCCAAAATACTGTGAGAACAACAAAATATGCATGGAACAAAGGAGGCAAGCATGATCCTGTCACATATATACAAATGTGAAATAAAGTGTCACAGCTAAACAGTAGCAGACGACAATGAAAAAAGATCAGTGAGGGATGATTTTCTTTATTGTAGGGGGACAGAAGCTAACACTGGAGATTGGGCACCCAGTGTCTGGAGGATCTTTGGTGGCACCAGAGGTGGGCATCATGGTACCGCCTCTGTATTAAACAAATGGGTTGGGCAACCTGGAGGGGAGGGGGTAAGAGAAGCAGTACCAAGGGTGGAGACCCTGGTCTGTTACTATTTGAAAAAAATGGGGGTATATCTGGATGGCAGAGGGGAGAAAGAAGCGGCAGCTGGGGTTGGCACCCCTATCCACTTAAGAAAAATAAATGAAGATAGATAGATAGATAGATAGATAGATAGATAGATAGATAGATAGATAGATAGATAGATAGATAGATAGGCAGGCAGACAGGCAGACAGACAGGCAGACAGAGAGGTAGGCAGACAGACAGACAGACAGACAGACAGACAGAAAGAAGAGACAGAGAGAGAGAGAGAGAGAGCAGTGGATCACCAACTCACTTCCGTAACTGAAGACAGCAACAAGACTCCATCTGTGGCGTCACATTTCAAAAAAGTCCCATTGTTCTCATGCTGAGAACATGGGTGAATGGCTCCTCTTACTAAGCTGGGCACCCAGGATTTTTGGGTGCCAACAAATAATATTTCAAGGCATATTTTCAAAAAACTAACACAGGACTCTAGCTAGAGAGGTCCCGTTTACCTAGAGTCAGGTCTTTGTTTCTATGGTTTTTTAACAATTTTTTTTCTTTCATAAAAATCAAGAACAAGATGGCGGTCATACAAAGGAAGAATTTTGACTCATGAAGGGAGAATCTTAGCTCACAAAAGAAGATTCTTCTGTCCTGAGCTGTAAGCTGTTCATATGCATCAGACATATAAATAAAAGACCCTACTGAGCATGCTCAGAACCAAAATTTCAAATCCTTATAACCTGCGAACGTACTAATATTTTATCACCAACCCCCTCCTTCCAAAAAGCATATTTCTAGGGCAATTCCCTTCAACCCTAAGAATTTCAGAACAAAATTCCAAACTGTCTGTGCTGTAAGTAAGAACAAAAAGCCAGGCCAAAAACTCCAACTTTCCCACTTTCTGCACTATCTGTCTCTCTCTGAATGAAGACATCTGACTGTCATGAAACTTGCCAAATCAAGAGAACTTGCTATTCCCAGACCATACATGCAAAATCTCATGGAATCCCATTGAAAGGGGGCAACACAGAAACATAGAAACATAGACTTTGATGGCAGATAAGGACCGCTTGGCCCATCTAGCCTGTCTGTTTTCCTACCTACAGGATAAGTTGCAGATCCTAGTTAACAAACAGCTTATTTCTTCCTACTCCCCCCACAAGAATTACCTTATGGCTGTCCCATGCATTCTTGAATTCTCCCACAGTTTAGACCCCACAACCTCCTCAGGAAGGCTGTTCCATGCGTCCACCACCCTCTTTGTAAAAAAATATTTTCTCACATTGCCCCTGAGCCATCCCCACTCTATCTTCAAATTGCATCCCCTTGTTCTTACACATCTCTTTGTCTGAATGATGCTACCCTCTTGGACTTTGTTTATTCCACTGAGGTACTTAAAAGTTTCTATCATGTCCCCCCTCTCCCTCCTTTCCTCAAGGGTATACATATTAAACTCCTTTAGTCTATCCTAGTATGGCTTCGACCCTGCACCATTTTAGTTGCCCTCCTCTGGACTGCCTCCATCCTGTCTATGTCCTTGTGGAGATGGGGTCTCCAGAACTGGATGCAGTACTCCAGATGGGGTCTCACCAACTGTCTGTACAGAGGGATAACAACTTCCTGTTTTCTGCTGGTGATGCCTCTCCCTATACATCACAGTATCCCCCCAACCCTCCCTACTGCCTTCTCACATTGCTTGCTAACCTTAAAGTCATCTGATATTATTACCCCAGGTCCCTTTCCATTTTTGTTGTTGTTACTACCTCCCCTCCCACTGTGTAATCTTCCCTGGTTTTGTTTCCCATGTGCATTATTTTGCACTTCTTTGCATTGAATCAAGCTTCCATACTTCTGACCATTCCTTCAACCTTGCCAAGTCCCTTCTCATCCTTTCCATGCACCTCCTTGTGTATCAACCCTGTTTGCAGATCTTTGTGTCATCTGCAAGAGGGCATACTTTTCCTTCCAGTCCCTCTGCAATGTCACTTATAAAGACATTAAAAAGGACTGGACCCAGTACTGAACCCTGTGGTACCCCACTAGTAACCCCCCTTTCTTCAGAGTGGACTCTATTTACAGTACAATTACCTTCTATGTCCTGTTGTCCAGCCAATGTTTTACCCAGGCTACCACCATGTGACCCACTCCCAGGCTGGTTAATTTGTTTATTAATCTTTTGTGTGGGACTGTGTTAAATGTCTTGCTAAAGTCTAGGTAGGCCATGCCCATAGCCCTTCCCTGGTCTACTACTTTGGTCACCAAGTCAAAGAAATCAATTAGATTCATCTGACATGACCTTCCTGCTGTTAACCCATGCTGCCTTGGGTCCCCACTGGCCTCTAGGTACTCAACAATTCTTTCCTTCAGAAGTGATTCCATCACTTTCCCTACCACAAAGGTCAAACTGACAGGTCTGTAGTTTACTACCTTTGTCTTGCTACCACTTTTGTGAAGAGGAATCACATCCACCTTCCTCCAGTCCTCAGATACCACACCATCCTCCCATGATTTGTTAAAAAGGGTAGTCAGTGGTGTCAATAGTTCTCCCATAATTCCTTTAAATTCTGGGGTGAATCCTGTCAGGCCCCATTGCTTTGTCCACCTTCAGTTTTAGGAGTTCTTTCTTCTGTGAAAGGACTGGGATCGACCCCCCCCCATCCAGAGTGCTTCTGTTAATTGGATTAGGTACCTCCCCCATTTCCTCTTTTGTGAATGCTTAGTGAGGTGCAAAGTTAAGGGTTTAACATTAAACACCCTACTTGACCCTAACTATAGGGGTGCTATTGTGCCACTATCAATATACAGACTTGGTAGCACCTCTATATTAGAGTTGAGCAAGCACTTTAATGTCAAACCCCAATCTTTGCACCTTAATAACCTTGCCCCCATTCTATCGAATTACATGACTTTTGGAATGCACAGAGATAGTTCCCAGATCTCTGGATAGTGAAAATCTTGTGGCAGTCAGTTTTTTTTTTTGGGGGGGGGGGGAGTTACAGAGGACCAAAAACTCAAAACATTGTTCCATTTTTGAGCATGTACAGTTTAAAAAAATCAGAATTCTAAAAATAACTGAATTTTTATGACTACATGAAGTCAAGTGGTCATGTTAAGAACATGCTGTTGTAACATCTGGCAGGGCCAGCTCCCTGTCTGCATAAGCTCAGCTACTGCTTTTGTTCAGCAGAAATAGGGCTACCTGTTATTGTACAGTCCCACCCCTGCTGAGTGTGCTGTGTGTGTCTGTGTTTTTTTTTCTGGTACTGCATCTGCTATTAGCTGCATGAGCAGCTTTAGTTATTTGAATTGGACACCGGGGCACCCAAACCCAGGTGCCAGTTTAATTATTAATAGGATAATTCTTTCAGAGGAGACATTAAACTGAGGTCCCGTCTGCCTGTTCTGGTGGTTGTTCAAGTGAATGTTAAAGATTCCATGGCACTTCTCAATAAGAGTAGGGGAATTTTTATTATAACTCCCCCAAAAAATAATAATAATCAATAACATGTTATATTCACATCAAGTAACATTCAAAAACAAATAATAATAAATCAAATAAAAAATCATAATATACATTCTTTGTAAAAAAAAAGAGAAACTAAAAATGGTCAGTAAAGCAAATACATATTACAAAAAATAATACTGGTATTTCACTATCTCCCCCCCCCCAAAAAAAAAACAACTTTCTCTTTTATCTAAAAAAAACTTATACAACTTCAATTTCACTTTTAGGAAAAATAAAGTAAACTGAAAGGAATCTTAAAATGGTCCTGCAAAGCTCAAAATATGTATTACTTCATTCCTATCTCCCCTCCTTCCTCAAACATAAACATTTTCATCATGGGTTCCTGAGAGGAGTGTTTCTTCTATCTAGATCCTCTGTCCCATAGCCTAATATTCCTGGGAGGGATCAGTCGGTGTCTAACCAATACATATGCTTCCACTATTTTTTATATACTGTCATAAGTACTGTATTTTCTCATTCTCTTTTAGGGATAAAACAGTGGCATGTATGGTCCAGAAAAGCTGCTCACGTGTAATGTGTTGTTTTTGTCATGACCATTTGCACCTTACTTGCCAAATGTGATACTTAAAACATCCTAAAATGAGATGCATCGCCCCTCCATTGTAATTCTGCCATGCATTGGGTAGTATTCCTAACAATGTCAGCATTTATCAACAGTAAAGGTGACTATGTCCACATGGAGAAAACTACAGACCAAAATTGAGTTATGTATGGGCACTCAAAATACAGGTGTTCCATTGTCTCTATTGTATCCTTATATAATTCACCCCTAGGGCACATCCTTTCCCCCCAACTCTTTATGCTTTAAGTTACCTTTGATGTTGAATTTTTTGTGTACACTAAGCCAAATTATGTCCCACATATAAGTTGGGATTCTGTTTTGTGTTAGCACAGCTCCAATTTGTTTTACCTCTTGTTCTTTGCGACTTTCAATGAAATATTGTAACATAATCTGTGCGTACATTTCTTTCCTTGATAACTGTAGTACTGCTGTTTTCTTAATTCCTCATAATTTCAGTTTCCCAAAACATGTTTGGAAGTATTCAGGCAGTCTCTGTAATGATTTTTGTTTTGGGATAGCCTTATCGAGGTCCCATGCCTGTATTCATAGTATTATTATATCCTTTACCCACGGACCCCAAATATTATGCTTCCCCTGTGAAATTAGTCTGATGTTGATATTTAAAAACACAATAAAAGAACACTATGGGATTTACCATTCATATTCCCCCTTTTGCAATGTCTTGGTATGTTATTCACTTCTTAATTGGGTTCAATTTGCTCCCCCAGATTGCCTAAAAAAGAAAACATTGTATATGGTAGTATCAAGTAGTTTGGGTGGGGGAAATACTGTGCATAAGTGTAAGAACATGCTAATTAGGAAAGTTTTGACCACGTATACCCTTTTTTCACTCTTTTTTTCTTGGACATCCTCCACATGTTCCATCTGCTTACCTTTCCTTGGGCTTCTTTAAGAAGATCCCTGTTGTAAGAGTCTATATTGTCTTGTCCAAAATAAATTCTTAGAATTCTACATTCTGTATATGTAATTGGTATTCCATGACTTTTTCTTGGTCTATTACTTCTGACTCAATCATTAAACACTTACTTTTTTCCAGATTGAATTCAGAACCTGTTCCATTCGTGAAGTCTACCATCAGCACTTCTATAGCTCCAAAAGAGGAAAAATCTGCCAAAACAATACATACATCATCAGTGTATGCTATAGTTTTCATTTCTGTTTCTTTGCTATTAATAGATATACCCCTAATAATCTCTTTATTGTTAATTTTGGATAAGAAAGGTTCCAAGGTTAGGAGGTATAATAAGCAGCTGAATGGACCCCCCCAAAGTGATCTTACTAGCCCTTCCCACCCACCCATTTTATATAAAGGTGCCACTACTGCCTAGTTATAACATACAAAACATATGAAAATTGCTGGCAGAAATTAGGCCTCCAGGTCTCTCTAGTCTGCTTGAGTGTGCATCGCAGCTGACCTCTCCTTTGCAGCTGCCCCTCCTCCTCCACCTTCCAAAATACCCCCTTCTCTCCCTGTCCCAACCCCTCTTGAAACTACCCACCATCCTACAGGATATCACCTCCTCCGGCAAAGTATTCCAAACTGCCACTACACTTTATGTGATAAAGTGCCTCCTCATTTCCCTCTTGTACCTACCTCCTTCTAATTTAAGTCTATGCCCTTTTGTGTCCCTCCCCTTCCAGAGCTTTAATATCTATTCAATACCAGAATTATTTATTCCCTTTAAATACTTAAAGGCCTCAATCATCCTGATCCCTTCTCTCCTCCAGGAAATACATGTTCAATTGCCTTAATCTCTCCTTATAGGGCATATCCTGTAATCCCTGAATCAACTTTGTCACCCTTCATTGTACCCCCTCCAACAATCTCACAAATCTCTTCAGATAAGGGCACCAGAATTGCACACAGTAGTCCAGGTGCGGTCTGACTAGTGACTTGTAACATGTTTCAATTCATTGTATAAATGGTGCTGGGAATTCCCAATTTAACCATACATGCTCACAAATAAAAATGGGCTACTCTATCAAATGCCTTGGCTTGATCTAGACTTATTAAGAATACAGTTATTTCTTCCGATGTTCCTCTCTTCATTATTTCCCTAATTAATATAAGTGGATCTTTCTGGCTGGTCCTGTTGCTCTGTGTTTGTATCCCCCTCTCCCCTGACCCTCTGAGTATTTTTTTAATTTTGTCCAGCTTCTCCCTGTTGGGCATCACAGAAAATATCTTGTTGGGATCCCCTTGGAGAAAACGACATGCTACCTGTATCCATTATGTCTGATTCTGGTGTTTTTCCTTCTCTTATGCTGACAGATGCAGTACCCATTCCCATTTGGGTCTCCTGCCAGTACTTCTGTGTCTTGTCGCTGCCTATTTTGTAATTCAGGCCTACGACTTATTGTCCAGAGGCATCTTTCTTCCAGCACACCTCCCATAGTATATGTTCCAGCATCCATGTCTTACATCCTTGACATTGGTCTATCTGTGCCTTTTCTCATGCAGTTCCCGTCTCACCTGCCCCAAATACAAAGACCTTGGGGACAGACTTCTCGCTGTCTAGTGAGTTTCCTGCCAAACACTTGCATTTCTTTTCTTCCTCCAACAGATTTTTGGCCTCCATGAAGTCTTGTTTGATCTGTTTTATCTGGTCATGCAGAATCATTGTTTTTTCCTGCATTTGTTGCTTTAAATAATGTTCTGTGTTTGTTAACTCTATTTCTTCACCAGCAAGCTCCTCTGGTGTATTGTTTCAGTTTGTTACCTCTCTTATGGCATCTCCTGCACCTGCAGAGGATGACATGTTCGGTAAGATGTTGTGCTGGCCACCCTCAGGGTGCATTCCAGCCATCTCAGATGCATCCATCACTGCTCCTGTCTGATCACCTCCTCCTCCTCCTTTGTCCTTGATCTGCACCCTGGAGACCTCCATCCTTCCTGCACAGAGACAGCACCCCCTGCCGAAAAGAGTAGGGGAATTTTTGATTGTGTAGTAATAAGTAAACAGAACATACAGGTGTAGTATATAAAGAAAAAAAATACTTTCATACAGTATTACATACATAAATCCTACCATAAATATAATTTCATATTCGTCCTGCCTGTACAACTTTATGACTCACCTTAGTGGATAGTTACAGAATTACTTTCTTCCTTCCTACCTCTCTATGGAATCTTAAAAGATTTCCATTTTGTTTTTAACTAAACTTAGACTCAAACCTAAAATTTTATTCCTTTTCAGTTACTTTCTTTTGATACTAACAGTATGTGTTTACGCCTAGGTAACTCCTACAAAAATAATCTTAGGAAAAGCCCTCCACCAGTTAACTACTAAAGGGGGGAGGTAAAGTGGATTCCTCCTTTTGATAAATCTGAGATACTTCTTTGGTAATATTCCCTACTATGCCAATCAGGGGAATAAATTTCTGCTGCAATACATATTGGCATCTAGCCTGCCAAATACACCATTTCATTATTGTACATAAAACTCTTAGTGTGCCTGGATAAAATACTTTCCATGCTGAGTCACATACTCTGTATACTACTATGTTATAAGTCATTTTTAGATAGTTGCGGACATCCCCATGATCCAGCTAAAACATCCCATATTAATTCAGTGTAGGAACAAGCAAAAATCAAATGTTGCATAGTCTCCACCTGCATTACACAATTGTCCCTTCAGCACATTCTTTTATCCACTGACTTGTGGAAATGGTTACCCCTAACATTTAATTTATTGTGGCAACATAGCCATAAAGAATCCTATACTTTTGGGGGGATTCTTGAGTTAGTAAGTTGATTGATCAAACATTTTTCCTCTATGCATGGAGGGCATGAGAAGCAGGTAAATGTTAAAAAGCTGGAATCGTGCAGCTGCCCATACATTGTTTTTCTCTTTATGTGCATGCAAACTGTTATTTGTATTTTCCATATTTTTATTGTTTTGAAATAATCAGTAATGTAGCTAGAAGTATCCAGAGGAATGTTTCTAAAAACTCCCCACTTAAGGGCTTCCCATTTTTTGCAAAAGAAAATAAGCATCTTGCTCTGCAGCTCAGAACCCAGTCCTGCTGATGTCCCAGCAGTATTGGTAGTATGTTAGGATAGAGATAGATGGTAAAGAAAAAGAGAACTGGGTTTATCATATTGAATCCCCCTTTTTTATACTAACATACTAATTGCCAGCAGATTAGACCTTACGGTCTATCGAGTCTGCTCGAACCTCAGATCCCTAGTTGGGTGTCGAGGCCCCCCCCTTGTGTTCCAGAAACCCCTATCATCCATCCCCATCCCCCAGGGCCAGGCTATCATCTGATACATCCACTTTCTGTGTTATAGGCCAGTATGTGACAGTCCTCTTAACCGGGTTCAATCTACTGCTCCACAACAACTCAAAAAATAAATCATAAACTCTGGCTTCCAATTTCAGGAGGAGGGGAAACACATAACAAATAGTCATAAAAATCGGGATTATAAAGGTTTTTAGCATGTTTATCCTTTTGGCCCTAGACATGGGATAAAATTTCTACCTCTGCACTTTTTCTTCAGCTTTTTCTATAGCTTCTATCCAATTTGTTGTTGCAGGGTCCGAACCTCCAAAAGTAACCCCCAGAATTTTTAAGGGTCCTTCTTGGATCTGCACCCCCTCAATTTCTGATACCTGCCATTCTGGATGGACAGCAAGTGCTGCCCCTTTACATTTTTGTTTATTTATGGAAGACCCAGAAACTTGTGAAAAACCTTGCACTATATTCATTGCTTGGACACACACATGGACCCAGATATTCAAAACATAGCGTAGCGTGCAAACCACTAGCACGGGAATAGCGCAGGCTTGGTGCAGAGCTGCAATATTCAAAGGACCGGATAGCATACGCTAATCGCAATAGCATGGGGCAAAATAATAATATATGCAAGGAGCAAAGTGAGGGGGCAGGAACCAGCATACATGCGCTATGGTATATTCAGAGTGATAGCACCATGCAAGGCCACATAGTGCGACATATAGTGCGGCCCTAGTTACCGCCTATAAAAGGCTGGTCTTACCCGAGGGCAAAACACAGAGGGGGAGGGACCAGAACCGGAAGTGTCCATGGCAGTGGTGCCAAATGCAGTGTTGCTGCACCTGATGGCAGCAGTAGTGGAGGAGGATGAGAGGGAGCAGGGCCAACATGGGTCACAACGCAGGCCAAGGAGATGATATGTTGCACACAGGTGGTACTGGCCCACAGTCTCCTTCGAGACCCTGCCAGATCAGCACATCACTGGCCGGCACAGGATGAACAGGGGAATGTTGAGGCAGCTACATGAACTCCTGCATGAGCAACTGCAGCCCAACACCAGATACAGCCATGCCATGACAGTCGAGGAGAAGGTGACAGCAGCGATGTGCTTCCTAGCCACAGGGACATTTCAACAACCAATGGGGGACACCATAGGGGTATCGCAGTCTGCCACCTCATGCCTCCTGACCCAGTTCCTCAATGCTTTCCTGCCACATGCTGGTAAATTCATAGTATTCCCCAACACAGCAGCAGAGTGCAGAGAAACCATGCAGCAATTCCATCAAGTTGCGCACCTCCCAGTGGTACTTGGTGACATTGACTGCACCCATATCACCATCCATGGACCATCTGATGATGGCAGCGAGGTGTACATGAACAGGAAGGGGTACCACTCCATCAATTGCCAGGTGGTGTGCGATGTGACTGGGTGCATCAGCAATGTCTTTGCACAGTACCCCGGCAGTGCCCATGACACCTTCATCTGGCACCAGTCCTGGCTGTGTCAGGCCTTTGAGGAGGGCAGGATACCCAGTGGGCACCTAGTCAGTGAGTATCAGCATGCAAGGCATGCACACACACCACAGCTGGGGCAGGGATAGGCAGGGGTATGCAAGGAAGGGGGTTGGGACAGCAATACAGGTGATGCACCACAGCAAGGGGCAGACAGCGGAACAGCAACACTAACAGGTACACATTTCTCAACAGGGGACAGCACCTTTCCCCTGCGACCCTGGCTGCTGACACCAGTACCCCTGCTAGACACAGTGGCTGATGAGTGGTACAATGAGGCACATGCCTCCACTAGGAACATCATAGAGAGGGTGTTTGGCATACTAAAGATGTGCTTCCACTGCCTAGACACATCAGGCGGTGCCCTACAGTATAGGCCTCAGAAGGTATGCCATATCATCCTAGCCTGTTGTATGCTCCGCCAACATGGCAATAACCCATGGGATACAGGCACCTGAACCTGAGGAACAGGCCGACTGTGACCCAGAGCCAGAGGTCAGGGGAATAGTGGAGCAACTCAAGAGGAGAAATCCTCGAATGGCCCGCAGGGCCCTGGAGCACAGGGCTGGCATCATCAGGACACTGTCACAAGCAGGATGGAGAGTAAACATGGCACAGCAACCAGAACAGTACAGTGTAAATGACTTTATTACGTGTAGACAACCATAACAGTAAGGACCACCAACAAAGCATGTGCGCAACACACTGGGAATGAATGTATGTGGGATGGCAATGTGTGTACTGCAGGCAATGCAGGACACATATGTGACCATGGTAGACAGCCATGGCATGGTGAACCGGGTGATGCCTGAGGTGCCTGATACGAGGTGACAGGGTGGGAAGGGCTACCATAGCTGTACATGGGTGACTGTGCCAGTGACTGTGTGTGTGCATGGGTGGGTGTGTGTGTGTGTGTGTGTGTGTGTGTGTGTGTGTGTGTGTGTGTGTGTGTGTGCATGTGTGCACATTTGGGTGTTATCTGTGTGCCTGTGCATGGCAGCTGTGCCTATCTGTGGCGACTACCACCACGCACACGGCACACACCATGAGCATGGGACACTGAGCCAGGGGTGCTCTGTGCCAAGGATATATTTGGGAAGGACCGCAGTGAGGCTGGGAGCATGGCGCACCTGCACCCTGGCCAGCCAGCCAATCCAGACAGGGTGGGAGGCCAGCCACAGCACCGCTGAGTGCCTGCTGATGGTGCTGGAGCCTGTGCCTGCCCCGTGGCTGTGTGAGGCCTGTCTGTGCACTGTACCCCTTGCACAGCCCACTGACCACCATGCACCCCATGCAGCACTATGGCAAGATCAACAACAGTTGCCATGAGACCCACAAAGCCATGGTCAAGCATGGCTACCATGCACCCCATCCTGTTCTCTGCCCACTGTTCAGCACATGCAAAGCCCAAGGCTACAGATTCCCGCAGCTGTTAGCGCTCATGCCACAGCTCATGCCAAAGGGCATGCAGGTCTACCTGGGCCTTCTGCTGGGACGTAAGGGCAGCCTGAAGCAGAGGACGGGATCCCTGGCCATCCGGCACCATGGCCACGGCAATGCCAATGCCAGCCTGGGTATGAGCCCACTGTTGGACAAGGTTGGGACGCTGTGGCAGCTGCTGTAGGTCCTGCTGCTGCACAGTCCCTGTGGTGTGATGTGTCCCCTGTGGGCCCTGCATCCCTCCCCGTGGATGGCACTGCATGTCCAGAGGTGCACACATGGCACCCACATGGCCAACCACCTGCTGGACTAGACCGCCTATGGTGACATGGCAATCCACCCCCATGGCACCTATGTTGTGGACCCCATCATGCCCCACCCCTGTGCTGCCAACCACAGTCCCCTCCACAGGTAGGTTGTAGCTCTGGTCAGAGCCATCCGAACCAAGGTCACTAGTGACTGTCAGGAGGACCACCTGGCCACCACTCAGATCCTCCACCTGGGCATCCTTCAGGAAGTCACTGGTGTCCAGGTCCCCATCAGCACTGGAGTCCTCCCTGCCACAGGCAGGTATAAACCAAGTCCTTCTGCCTGCCACACATGTGCTGCTGCTGAGGGTCCATGCCTGGCACCCAGTCCTGAGGTTAATGGCTTGTTGTCGACCTCCACTACCTCCTGCTCCATGGCAGCCATCCCAGCCATTTCCGGGTGTGCTGCATGGTGTGCACCCACCACTGTGAAATAAGAAAGGACAGTGTCACTGACCGGTACTTGCATAGTGTGTCACATCCACCACCAATACATGCTCACCCTAGGATGTGTGTCAAACTCCATGGACATGCACACAACACATTGCAGTCCCAGCAATGCAGACCATGGCCACATGCACACACCCCCATCCACAGTGCACGTGCCTCATACTGACAGCTGCACAGGCAGTGGATGCAAGCAATACTGCCCCATGTGTACAGTGTGTACAGCATAGCACCCCCATAGTGCACACCATGAACCGGGCCAACACTGACCCCCAGCACCAGTGTAGGCATGCCGTGTAAGGTGCACACACACAGATACTGACCTGTTCTAGGTGGTGTGAGTGGCATCTCACACCCCCACCAATGACACCACCAACGGACATGGGACACAGCGTGGAGGCCACCAGGGTCATCAGTGGGTCCCCCTGCTGCTGTTGCATGTCTGTGGCCTTACTCCAGTCCATAGCCAATCACGGAGCCATTGTGTCTCCTCCTCCTCCTCCTTGGCCAGGTATAGCAGGTCACTCCACCTCTTCCTCACAGCATCTGTGGTACGTCCCCGTCCACCAGCGGCATTGACCCCTGCCATGACCTTGTCCCACATCTGTCTCATGACAGCATCAGTGACCTTGTGGCGATGTAGCACCTGCTCCCACTCCTTGACACCATGGACCAGAGACGTCAGTTCTGGGCACGTAACCTGTCCTGATGTGCTGCAGTACCTATGGGAGACATGTAGAGGGACACAGGTCACATGCTGTGGTGTGCCTGCGATGCATGGCACAGGCAGAACACTATCTGTATGCCACCCCCAATGCCTTCATTGACCATCTTGTAGCAGCATAGCACAGGCCCTGTTCAACATGAGAGGGTACAGCACACACTGCAACTGTGCGACATGGCCACCCCTGTGTGCACAATGCATGTGCATGTGTCACAACAGAAACTGCAGCCATACTGCATGCAGCAGCCCTCACATGTGTACCGCATGGCCCGTGTCACCAGCAGGCCAGTGTGTAGCCCCCCCACTTCCCCAGCCCAGTGCCTGGCTACAACAGTGTGCAGGCAGTCCACTCACAGCAGTGACTGCTGCTATTGACACAGGCATGACACACACCACGGTTGGCTGGCCAGCAGGCACAGTGGCCACGTGCACCGCTATGCAGCACTATGCTGGCATGTAGGCCTGCAGGCGTAAGCTCTGTCTCATGCCTGTTCCATGGCTGTACACATGTGCACACTGTGTAAGCCAGGGCCTAGTCACGTCCCACTGCCATACAGCCAAGCTCCAGGCTGCTATACAGATCTGCCTGCTGCTGCTCTTCCTCCTGTGACATACTCCTCTGTGTTGGGCCTATTCAGATGTTACACCTGCTGAGTCCTGCAGTCCCTCAGCACAATACCGGTGGAGCACTGCTTGCCCTTATATAGCCCAGCTGGGCAATCCTGCCTGTTAGGCATGCAACTGAGCTGATATTGATATGCTAATCACACTGTTTGCCCCTTGCATACACAAGTGCCCTCATTTGCATAAGCTGCTTTAATATGGGCCTTGTTAGTGCTGGGCAATCAGTTTAGCACAGTGCTAATGGTAGCCCTGGGCTAAATGGTGTCCAGCACCACGCTGTCCCATGAGTGCAGCGCTATGTGGCATAGTGCGACATCCACGCATGCGTGTGTGACCATTGTGCTGCACTAGCACCCCAGCGTAGCGTGCTGTAGTGCTGTGCTAAATCATACAATGTGGCACTACGCGCATGCGCGACCATGATGCTCTAGGGTCGTGGAGTTGTCAGGCATGTGTACCGCGGCCACTTCCGGGTAGCACCGCACTATGCCATGTGACTGCATGGTGCTAGTGCACATGTTGCTGGAGGGTCCAGGCTGTGCAGTATTACATGTGGCAGGGTACCAGCTGTTTCTCATAATGTCTGGAAGGCATAGGGAGCATGCAGTAGTGCACAGGGACAGGTGCTGGGAGGATGTAGAGTTGTCAAACCTGGTGCAGCTAGTGCAACAAAGGCACAGACGCATGTTTGGGGAGGTCAGGGAGGGTGACCTCCCATGATGTCAGGTGTGGGCATCCATCGCACGCTACCTCACAGAATGGATGGACATCACGAGGGATGCTGACAAATGTCGGCACCGCTACATGGAACTGCGCCTCCAGCAATGCCAACAGCTGCAGAGGTTCAAGCAGATGGTGCGTGATGGCACAGTGCCAGGTAGGTGCCATCGCACACTGCACACCTATGACACGTGTCTCTGTCTGCCAGTGTGTGCATGCATGTGCACGCATGTGCGTGTGTGTGTGTAGGTGTGCTGGTGTGCCAGGTCATTGGACACATGTGGCACTGGTTCTGGGGCATACAGTATGGGCATCTTGGGTGGCACTATAGTACAGGGTGTCTGGGGGGCACAGTTACCAGGCACCACCCATAGTAGTAGTGATGCTTGCATGGTGCATGCTATGTCCATGGGGGACACTGGAGTCATGAAATGCACAGCTGTGACACTTGACCATGGCATGGGTGGTGGGTCTGGACATTGCAGGCGGGGTGACCTGCTACAGGACCATCCTGCAGCTAACACCAGTGTGGTGCGGGGTGCTGTATCCTGGGGTTCTGTCTGCCTACACAGCTGTGTGTGCATCCAGTCGCATTGCACCTGCATCTGGCACTGTTGCACTGCAGTGCCACCATACCTACATACCCTGTGTCACTGGTGCACACTCTGTTGGCCATGGGGGGGCCTCTGTGTGGGTGTATCCTGTGTTCAGACACTGTCCCTGGGCTGCCCTGTGTGTACAGTGTTTTGGGGGTGGGGTGCATCTTGCTGTGGCAATCGCGGTACATGCTGTGTGTTGCGCTAACACTGATCTTACCTCTGTCCACTGTAGAGCAGATCAAGCAGCAGAGCCCTGAGAGAGGGAGCCAGGAGGTGTCACAGGAAATGTGACAGAGCAGCCCGAGGGTGCCATCCATGCCACAGCGGGTGCAGGAGAGCAGCCCTAAGGCCTAGGGCCTATTTTTGAGTACATGTCTGTTTTTTATATTTGCTGTACCTCTGTTTTGTGTGGTTTCTTCACTGGTCTGCCATTGACTGTGCTGGCGGGTTGGCAGCCACAGACATCATGCCATTGCTGGCGTGGCATTGTGTGGGGATGCACACCAGTGTTGCACAGTGCTGCCAATGTCTGGCTGTCTGGCTGCTGGACCCTGTGGCTGGGGGGGGCGGTATGGGCCAGTGTTGGCATGCACAGCTGGGATTGCTGTGCAGTCCACAATCGCTGCTGTCCATGTTCAGTTGTTCACCTGGTGTGTGCAGATTCTAGCTGCAGGGCACCACACACATTGCAGTACATGGCCCAAGTGTGGCGGAATCTGTTGGCCCACCACTGCTGGTGTATGCACCCTGTGGGCTTGTATCTGCTGTGGGTCAGTTTGGCCCTGGCATGGGATGGCCATTGGCCAGCCATCATGCCTGCATTGTGATGCTCCTGCACCCCTTTGGGTTGTTGTAGTGCTCTGCTTTCTAGTACATTGCTATCTGACTATGGGCAGCTTGTCCTGACATGTGTTCTCCTATGTGTGTGTTGTTGCATGGCCCACACCCACCTCCATCCTGGGGACCACCTGTGTGTCTGCACTGTCTCACTGTGTGCAGTGCTGGGTTGGGCGGTGTCGACCATACCATGGTGTTGTCGAAGCCTGATGTATCCATGTCTATTGGGTATTGGGTTGTTGCCTGTGCCTTCTGGGCCTGCCTTGTGGGCACCTGTCAGTTGTGCCTACCATTGTGTACCTCAGCACCACATGGGCATGGCTGTTGGGACATGCTGTCCATCCCTGTATAGCCACTTGTGGCTGTAGTATGCCTCCTGGCTGGTTTGCTATTCTCACATGCTCCCCCTTTCTCTTGTAGGTCCACTCAGATCCCCTTTGTGGGCAACGCGGCTGGAGGAGTCTGAAGGCAGCAAGGACCTCCTGAGGTGGATAGTGCACAAGCAATGCACCATCATTGAGCAGCAGGCGGTGCTCATATCAGAGATATAGAGGGTGGCCACTGTACTGGAGGCACATCTGCCAAAACCAGCAAGCTCCCGGCCATGATAGGCTTCATCACACCTTTGTTTGCCTTGCCCCCCCCCCACTGGAATGAGGCTTCTGTTGCTGCCCTTTTCCTTCATTGTTTGTGTACACATCCCTGTCCCCTTCTGTTACATTGCTTTCCAGTTTGTTTTCTGCCTCTGTACATGCGTTTTGCTTTTTACATAACTTAGTTGCTGTAATTATCATAGTCATAGTTAGTTGTAGTATAATTACTTTTGTAGCATAGTTTGTAGTGGTAGTGTTAGTATTAGTTGTGGTAGTAGTAGCAGTATTTGTCATAGTAGTAGTAGTTCCTGTTATAGTGTATATAGTGGTTGTATTTGTAGTGGTGTTTGCTGTAAGTTTCCTTTTCTTGTTGCATTTTGTATTTTCATTACTTTGCTGTTTATGTTTTGTGTTGTTGTTCACTTGTTGTTTGCCTGTTTCCTTTCCTTTGTGTTTGTCACATTATACATACTTTTTTCATACTTGCACTGTGTCCTGTGTCATTATTGGGTGCTTGGCTTTTACTACAGGGTTGTTCTGTTCTTTGGTTCTGCTCATGGTCCTGGTACCCTCTGGCCATTCCCCTGGCTGGGTGTGTATCAGTGTCTGGGTTCTGCACTTGGGGGCCCTTTTCAGCCTGTGCTCCTTTGCCTGTGGTCCAGGTCCTGGCAGCTCCATCTGCATTGTGTTCCTGTGGGTGTTTGCACTGCCTGCCAGGGTGCTATATATTCAGTGCTGTCTTATTCCCGGGCTATTTTTGCACTGCACTCCCAGCCCAGTTTGCCTGGTTTCCTTAGCATGCTATATTCAGCCGGTTTAGCACCAGGCTAATCCTTTTGGATATGGTGGGCTATTTGTTCCAGGTAATTTTTGCATTCTGGGCAGTGTTAACTTAGCCCCGGTGCAAAGTTTTAAATATCTGGCCCATGGTCTGCTACAAGGAAACAGATATCATCTGCACACACTAGTACACTTGGAAAATGAGCATCTGATGGACTTAACATATGCTTAATAGAAGCATCTGTGTTTAATTTTCTTAAGAGGAATCAGAGCAAAGCATTACAGCCAAGAGATTTAAGGGGGCACCCTGCCTGACCCCTCTCTTAAGTGAAATATGTGATCCCACTATACCATTAATGATTGGACTCATAGATGCATTTTTATATAGGATTTTTATCCGGTTAATATGTTGGAGTGGAATCCCATACCATTGCAGCACCTCAGACAAATAATTTTGTGATACTAAGTCGAATGCCTTCGACTGGTCTAAGCTAAGAATATAACCTCCTGAAGTAGGTGAATTGTATATTTCTCTAAGTAACCATAAATTATCTATCATTGTCCTTTTAGGAGTAGCATATGATTGTGCAGGAAATATTAATGCTAATGCTACTTGTCTATTACACAAAACTTTGCATAAGATCTTCCAATCACTATTAATTAGGCTAATTGGACATCAGTTATTTATTTCTTCTTTTTCATCTTTTTTATGCAACTATATTAGAAGACTGTCTCCTAAAACAGGTGGCAAGGGGTGTTGTCCCTTAAGAATCTCATTAAACATTATCATTAGGTAGTCTAATAAAATATCCATAGTTTTTTTTTTTGTAGAATTCACTTGGAATCCCTTCCAGCCCTGGTGAGCTGCCAGTTTTAAGATGGGTTATTAATTCTTTGATTTCTGCACTTGAGATAGGCTTTGTTAAATCTTTGTGGCATCTGAATTTAAGGCTGGAATATTTAACCCTTGCAAAAAAGTATCCAAAAAAAAACATTCATGTCTAAAGGATGACCAAACAGGGCTTCTGTGTGATTCATTACAACATGCATAATCTCTTTATTGTCTATCACTATGTCTCCTAGGTTGCTTTTAATTTAGGTCATATATTCCTTTTCTACTCTCTGATTATGAGCATCATTTGGGTTAATATTTTGAGCCTTGCCCTGTGTGCCATATTTTTGTTCTATGAATAAAGAGTTTGCCCTGTCATATTGTACTTGGTACATTTCTATTTTAAGTTTTTCAATTTGGCTGGAATAATCCAGGCCAAACTCTGTCATTAATGAGTTTAGTTTCTGTAGGTGTCTCCTGAGTTCCAAATACTTAAAATATTAGTTCTGGTTGACTGTTTTTGCAAGTTTTTTACAGAAGTTTTTAATCTCTATTTTAGTTTCCTGCCTCCACGTCCGAGGGTTATCATACAATTCAAATACAGTGATTTTATCCTCTAAAAACTCCCTTAGTTCCATCCAACCAGTTTCTTCATTAAATATCATGGTATTTATTTTCCAATACATATATGATCCTGGTTTATTTTTTGGGCATCCCAGTTGTATTTTAACTAAACAATGGTCTGAAGATTCAGTTGCTATTGCAATATGCTCACTGCGTGGTATCCATTCGGACAAGAAAAAGTAATCAATATGGGAAGAAAGCCTTCCTTTATGGAATGTGTGTTGTGGTGGTGTATCCCCAAAGGTGGCACTACCTTTAAATGTGCTGTATTTATTATTGTGCCTAAAAAATTAGAATCACTGTACATTTTTTGTGTTCACTGTTTTATCTGATAATGCCAGAATGCAATTAAGGTCTCCCCCAAAAATTGCAGATTTTTTTTTTTACTTTATTTTTAATTTTCTTCATACGTTGGAGCAACATGTACATATGCACATACATATCTTGACAATGACAAAAGGTTACACTATGAGTCTCTGTCTGTTGAGACAGAGAGAGAGAGAGAGAGAGAGAGAGAGAAAGAGGGAGAAAGCAGTCAAAGCTTCCTTAAATCAAGGAGGTTATTTTCTAGACTACACTAAACTTAATTATTACTTTTTGGATCTGTATAAGTAACTAGTATTGATTCTGTTTTTGGGATTGACTTTTCTTAGTTTAACTTTAATTTGTCAGGGAGGAACTGTAGCTGGCAGATATTTGCAGTCATTTGTGACTAGACCTATTACTTAACCTCTGTGAAACAGGTGTCTGAAAGGAAGGAAGGCACTCCCCGGGGTGGATGGTCAAAGTTGTAGTGGACAGCATAGGTTTACTCCCACCCACCCACCTTCCGCCCTCACCCAACCCACCCCAAGCGAATAACTTCCTTTATAGCAGGGGTTCTGACATCACTTTCCCAAACTCTGCTAACAACATACACCTGTTCATATCCTTAAAGGCACAACACACTGAATAGGGGGTAGAGACACTCACAAGCTTGCACACACTAAAATAAGAACAAAAAAACCAAAAAAAGAAAAACATCTGTAACAGGAAGAGACACAGACATGTGGGGAGTGATGCAATGCACTGGCTGTGGAGTAGCAGCCTTCCAGGATACATTCTGGAGACTGCATTGCTGCCCTATTTGCAGGCACCTCTCTGGTCTGAAGGAGGAGGTTGTTCCTCTCTATGCTGACCTGGCAGAGATTCAGAAAACCTGATCCCCCACCCAGGGACCACCCAGGCCACCACCACTACCTCAGAGGTTGCCAATAAAGAGGAATGGTTAGACCACAGTAGGCTCAGGGAGGGTGAGGATGGTGGAACAGAGGTGCATGCCTCCTGTTGTGCCTCTCCACAGTTCATTCACTACTCTGGCAGAGCATGGTTCCTCTATGGAGACCACTGCAGTGGAGACCAAGGAGGATGCTGGGAACCTCCATGATGGAGACCCACAGGGGGGTGGCACAGGACCCCATGGGGAAGGAAACAACTCCTGGCGGGGGACTCAATTGTTAGGGGGTAGAACTGTGGGAGGGAGGGGAAACAGATGTAAGGTGCCTGCCCGGTACCATGGCTTGGATGGACAGGAAACAAATCCTCAGGATCGTGGGAGTAGCTGCAAGGGAGAGTGAGCTGGATATCATTAATCACCTAGAGACAAATGATCTGGCTGAAAATGGGATCAGAGCAGTGCAATAGGAGTTTGTAGAGTTGGGGAGGAGCCTTAGACAAGTAGCACACATGGTAACTTTCTCAGAAATGTAACCTGTCTATGGCATGGATGAGGCTATGGTACTCTGCACCATAGGATTCAATGACTGGTTGAAAAACTGGTGCAGTGCTCAGGGATTTGGCTTCATTGGGGACTGGGGCTCCACCTGGAGGGATGCAGGCCTATACAAGTGTGATGGTCTGCATCTATCCAGGAGGGGAACCAGGATCCTAGGTGATAGGTTTAAATGCTTCATTGGCAAGCATTTAAACTAGCCAATGGGGGAGACACTGAAAAGAAGAAGGGAAATCCTAGCCCTCCCAAAAAATCATGGTTTTTAGTGAGGTAAACACCAAGATAGAGCAGTCAATAGGGAGAAGGGCAGGAGTAAATGGAGAAAAAGACAAAGGACAGGGATGGGGCAAAAAGAAATAAAGCCATAACAAAATGGAGGGTAATGAGTACCAATGCCCATAGTCTACATAAAAAGCTCCTCAAAATGGTGTCCTTGATGGAAGAGGGATGCCTGGATATCATGACAGTCACAGAAACATGGTACACAGAGAACCATGACCGGGAGGTCACTATACCAGGGTACATAATCTACAGGAGGGACAGGGAGGGAAGAAGAGGAAGAGAAGTAGCTCTCTATGTAAGGGAAGGGATCAAAGCAACAGAACTAAAGGGTAAACAGGGAGGAAAAGAGGGAATGTGGGTCACTCTGGAGACTGGAAATGGCATCACAATCTGCACAGAGGTTGTATACAGACCCCCATCTCGGGGGGGGGAAATAGACAATGAAATGATAGAAGGCATCCTTGGGATGACAGAGAAAGGGGAGATATTGCTGATGAGGGACCTGAATATGCCAGATGTTAACTGGAGCACCTTTGCTGCAGCCACATCCAAGAGCAGGGCCATTCTTGATGCCCTACGGGGGAATGCCTCAGACAGCTAGTTTTGGAACCCACTTGGGAGGAAGCAGTCTTACACCTGGTACTCTTAAATGGGGACGGAGAGAGGATCTCCGATCTTGAAGTGGGTAGCCATCTGGGAATAAGTGACCATCAAACAGTGTGGTTCATGATAAACTTAGCTGTAGAGTCAAGCCATTCAAAAGTGAAAGTACTGGACTTCAAGGATGGCTGATTTTGTCAAAATGGGACAGTGCCTCAGAAAAGCACTAGCAAACAGGCAAGAAGGTGGGGTGCAGAAACAATGGGGAAACATCAAAACCACCATCACAGAGGCAACAAACCTTTGTGTGAAGCAAATAAACAAATCAAAATGAAAGAAGAAAAAACACTATGGTTCTCAAAAGAAGTCGCGGGGAAGTAAGGGAGAAAAAGATAGCATTCAGGCAGTATAAGGAAGCACAGAAGGAGCAGGACAGAGGACTGTACCAGTTAAGGCAGAAGGAAGCGGGGAATTCAGTCAGAATAGCAAAGGCCCAAACCAAGGAAAAGATAGCCAACTTGGTTAAGCAGGGGGATAACACCTTTTATAGGTACATTAGGGAGCAAAGAAAGACTAAGGCAGGGATACTGAGGCAGAATAAAGAGGAAGGTGGTTGAGCAGAGAGTGACAGTGAAAAAGCAGGAATACTGAATGAATACTTCTGCTCAGCATTCACAATGGAAAAGCAGAGGGAGATACCTAATCCAGTCAATAGACACACTCTGGATAGGGGGGGTGATATTAGCCCTTTCACAGAAGAAAGGGTTCTGAAAGAACTCTTAAAACTGAAGGTGGATAAAGCAATGGGGCCTAATGGGATTCACCCCAGAATTCTAAAAGAACTAATAACACCACTGACTACCCTTTTTAATAAATCATGGGAGGATGGTGTCAGACCTGAGGACTGGAGGAGAGTGAATGTGATTCCCCTTCACAAAAGTGGGAGCAAGACAGAGCCAGGAAACTACAGACCTGTCAGTTTGACCTCAGTGGTAGGGAAAATGATGGAATCACTTCTGAAGGAAAGAATTGTTGACTACCTAGAGGTCAGTTGGGCACAGGACCCAAGGCAGCATGGATTCACAGCAGGTAGGTCATGTCAGACAAATCTAATTGATTTCTTTGACTGGGTGACCAAAGTATTAGACCAGGAAGGGGCTGTGGACATGGCCTACCTAGACTTTATCAAGGCATTTGACACAGTCCACATGAAAGATTAATAAACAAATTAACCAGCCTGGGAGTAGGTCCCGGGGGTAGCCTGGGTAAAACACTGGCTGGGCAACAGGACACAGCAGGTAATACTAAATGGGGTCCACAGTGAAGAAAGGGGGGTTACTAGTGGGGTACCGCAGGGTTCAGTACTGGGGCCGGTCCTTTTTAATTTCTTTATAAGTGACATTGCAGAGGGACTGCAAGGGAAAGTATGTCTCTTTGCAGGTGACACATAGATCTGCAATGGGGTCAATACGCAAGGTGGGGTGGAAAGGATGAAAAGGGACTTGGCAAGGTTGGAGGGATGGTCAAATGTATGGCAGATTAGATTCAACACAAAGAAGTGCAAAGTAATGCACATGGAAAACAAAAACCCAGGGGAAAGGGCTGGCCTGTCGGCACAGTGGTTGGATTTCTGCTTGCAACACCAGTGACCCAGGTTCAGGAGCAGACTCGGGTTGTTGGAGGGCCAGCTGAGGGAAGAAGGCAGGAGCATCCCACAACAGCTTGCCTTCTCCAGGGGGAGGGAGGGAGCCAAAGCTCACAGATTGCCTGACCCAGAGTGGAGACTCGGGGTATAGCAAGTCCTGCTTGCAGGAGGGGCCGGGCATGATGTGTGATGGACGTCAGTACATTGCACCTTGATGGCAGGTGCACACCATGCAAGGGAGAAAAATGGAAAAAAAAGTATTCTATTTCTGGGAAGATGGGGCATCAGAAGCATGCCCTTGATGTGCCACCAGCCACCCAGACTGCCTTGCCCGAAGTGAAGCTGATTTGTATGGGGTGTACAGGCCCCAACTCATTCCCCACCTGGGGGAGATAGCCACAGCACCGCGGGGTATGAGGTAAGTCCTGGGTAGGCTGGTTGGCAAAGGGATGACTCCCTAGGTGCCTCTGAAGGGTCAGAGATGGATGGGAGTTAGGAGGGGGAAAAAACAAGAACAAAAACCCAGGGGAAGAGTACACAGTGGGGGGTTGAGATACTGACAACATCAAAAATGGAAATGGACCTGGGAGTAGTCATATCAGATGACCTAAATGTGGGCCAGCAATGTGAGAAGGCAGTAAGAAGGGCTGGGGGATACTGGGATGCATAGGGAGAGGCATCACCGGTAGAAAACAGGATGTTTTTGACCCTCAGGACAGACAGTTGGTAAGACCACATCTGGAGTACTGTGTACAGTTCTGGAGACCCCCATCTCTGCAAAGACATAGACAGGGTGGAGGCTGTCCAGAGGAGGGCAACCAAAATGATGCAGGATCTGCACCAGAAGACACATGAAGAAGAAAGACTAAAGGAGTTTAAGATGTATAGCCTCCCCTCGAGGAAAGGAGGGAGAGGGGGGACAAGATAGAAACTTTCAAATACCTCAAGGGAATCAACAAAGTCCAAGAGGGTAGCATCTTTCAGGAAAAGAGATGTGCAAGAACAAGGGGTAGAATTTGAAGATAATGGGGGATGACTCAGAGGTAATGTGAGGAAGTATTTCTTCACAGAGAGAGTTATAGATGCATAGAATGGCCTTGCTGAGGAGGTTGTAAAGTCAAAAACAGTGGGGGAATTCAAGAATGCATGGGACAGACATAAGGCAATTCTAGTGGGGGGTAGGAGAATGCAGGCTGTTGGTTAGCTAGGATCTGCAGCTTATCCATTAGGTAGGGAAATAGGCAGACTAGGTGGGCCAAGCGGTCCTTATCTGCTATCAAATTCTATGTTTCTATGACTGTACAAGCATGACAAAGAAGGATAATAAGTAGCAACAAGTTATCCCTAACAAGTGCCCTTTAGTCCTAATACTAAGAAGTAGTAGCAATATAGGGCAATAACATCATAGGATCTAATGCTTTCACTACAGATAATAGCCTATGTCAGTATACCAAGCTTTCCCCCCACTAGCAGGTAACAGATATGATGGGGGGGCCAGTCAATACAGTTGGGCTATAATTTTAAATTAAACAGATTGTCTGGGCTCGGTTACGCTATAGTTTAACCCTACACCCAAAGGTTTCCAACAGGAGGCCGTGTAGGGGGCAAAATATTCAACATAGAATTGTATACAGTCCACAAACTGAGCTGTGTGCATTAGCACATTATCATTAAATACTGTCCAATTATATAGACATTGAAAGAAGGCAGTGAATGGGGAAAAAAGCGGTTGCAACTATATATAAATAAGAATTACAACATTCATACTGCCCTTTAGATTTTTAAAATTGAAACACTCTACAGGTACTTAGCAAATGTAAGTCCAAGGAAGTATCATCCCTGGGGAACACATGAAGACCATAGGTCCACTACAGTCACTCTGGCTCTCCATCAGAGTCTTGGTCTGAGGTCCTAGCTTCTGAATGAGAGGACAGTGCTTCAGCAAAATTAGATGCTGCCTCAGGGTCAGTGAATATGAGTGGCTTCTGTTTATGTACGATATGTAGCCATGCTGGAAATAGCATTTGGGCCTTCACCCCCTTTGCCATGAATGCTTTCTTAACTTCTTGAAATTTCTTCTTTCTGCCCTGTGCCTGTGATGACAGATCAGGAAAGAAACCCAGATGATTCCCCTCCGAGACAATGTCTCCCTTCCTTCTGGCTTCCTGCAGTAGTGGTATTGGAGCTTCAGGTGTGGATAGGGTCACGATCACTGTCAATGGCTAGGAGGAAGAATTTCCCCGACCTCCTGCATGCATGGGAATGGAAAATGCTTGCACAATGGAGAGTCTCATATCTCTGTTTAAAAGTGTAAGTCCTCAAAGACCATTCGGTCTAGTGTGGATAAAAGTTCTGTGAGATTGGCTAGACGAGGGTGGAAGCCCACGATACAAAGGTTCCTCTGCCGAAGACCATTTTTTAAGGTCTCAACCTTGGAGCACAGGAAATTGATGTCCCAGATCGGGCCCATGGTGACTTCCAATTGCAGCTCGGAGGAGTTGGTAAGGTTGGTAATCGCGGAGGAGTTATCTGCGATCTTCTGCTCAAGGTCTGTAAACCGTTTTTCCATTGTGGCTAATCTTTTGTTGGTCTCATTGCCTGTCTCCTGCAGTTTAGTTAGGAGGAGGAATAACTGTGCAAGTTCCATTGATAAAGCAGCAGAAGCTGGGCCTCCAGATTTGTCAGAAGCACTGGTGCTTTGGCCACTAAAGTAAGAGTCAAGCCCCCAGGAGGTACGGTAGGGTTGTCATTTCAGACTCATTTCAAAATTAAGAGGTTCCGATATGCTGTCAGCTGAGAAATACTTTGCAATTAGTGCAAGAAAGGATTAAGTTTATACAACAAAGATGGTCATAGAATGGAGCCCAAATTCAGAATGTCCACCCTGTTGAGTGCTCTACAGCACCCCAAAATTATTGATTTTGACATATGTAAATAGGGTTGAATGATTTTCAGAATTTTTAGTCATTTTGTTTCAGTCTGAGGGTTGTATACAGTACAAGTCACATTAAACTGTTCCATCAACTCACTGATGTAGCATTTTTTTTGTGATGCTACTGCAGTGGCAACACAAACTGTTGAAGCTTTCAACTATTTTCCAACCACCCTTCACTGCCTATTCAACTCATTTGTAACTGTTTAGTGAAATGGCAGTAGCTACATTTTCATGGCATTGTTTATAAATATCACAGCATTTCTTAAGAGCTGTTTAGTCTGCCTTCTGAAATTAAACTCGTAAGCACTCAGCTGAAAATAAAGCTTATAGTACATAACAGCTAGATGCAAACCAATACTAACCTTTTACTTAATTCATTGAATTAAACACTGCACAGACTAGGAAACTCACTGAACAATGCTACATCAGTGAGTTGAGGGAACAGTTCAATGTGACTTGTACTGTATGTTTATTAATCTTCATTCTTGTTTATTATATATTATATCTAGCAACAGGAGCCCTCCCTGTCACTGGTTGTAAATAAAAAGCCAATCCCGGTGCATACTTCCTCCCCCATGGACCAAAATGAAGATCCACAGAACCACTCTCTCGATGATAGTTGGGTTTCTCTTATAGAATGTAGGTGAGTATCCTGCAAAAAATAAATGTTTATGTTAAGACCTCTCAAAATTGAAAAGGTAGTATATCTCCTTTTCTTATTCTTAATACTGTTTAGATTCAAGGTACCACAAGGTAAGTTCACCACCATAGTCAATCAGAGATTACTAAAAGTATAAACCCCAAGGTTTCATGTGTGTTTGTTTTGCCCTGGGGATTTCATTTTAAACTTCTTTTTGTAGAGGGCCTAGAATTACTGAATACCAGTTCTATATCTGTCATTGGATCCAGTTGTGAGGATGCCACAGATGGAGCATCTGAGTCATCCTCAATCTTTGCCCACTGCTTTCTTCTGGCCGGGGGGCTTGTCTGTTCTTTGTTTGCAATAAGCCCTCTAAGTGATGTTTATTTCCAGGATTACTTTTATTGGTTCTACTTCTGGTAAGTCTTCTGGAGCTCCATTGCTACCATGAGGCTAACTCTGGAGGGGGCATAGTCTGAACCTGTTCTTGTACAGGATCAAGATCAAGAATTTCAATATTTTCCTGAGGTACAATCTGAGCTGTGGTTGTATCAGAGGTTACGTTCCCTTGAGCTGTTTCTTCCCTCTCTGGGGCAGCATCCTCTGAGGTTGAGGACATTGAAGATGTCTTCTCAGAGGGGACAAGTTCCTGTTGTACAAGGTTTCTTGATGAGAGAAAGCATCAACAGCAATGTTTACTTCTTGCAGGCTCCTTTGTGGCCTGGCTACAATTGAGGGCCTTGCAGCTACCTGTTGTTGTGCCCTAGTGACCACCTCTTCTTGGTCCTCCTGTTCTTGGGATGGGTTGTTGTGGAATGCCCATGGGCAGTTTTTATAAGAATGGGTAGTATCATCACATAAATTGCAATACATAGGGTTTGGGCAGTTAATACTGAGATGTCCTATGTCATCACACAAGGCACATTTTAGCCTGTCACAGGCACTGTTTAGGTGAGTATAAACCCCACACCTAATGCGACTTGGGCTGGCCTGCATAAAACACAAAACCACAGTCTCTCCCAAGGTAAAAACAGCTGGGCAAGTGCTATATGACCCTGTTCATTTGGGGGAGTCTGACCCAGATCTGTCAGCCCCCTGTTCAAAGTTGTCAAGCATCTACAATTGGGTCGAGTGGGCCCAATACTGTACATTTTGTTTTTAACCATCTCAGGATATCCAAAACTGCCACACCTTCATTTTTAAACAGCACAGTGATAGTTCAAAATACAGGCTTTGTTAAGAGGGATAGCTATAAACATTGCCCATAGTGGCATATATCTCACATGCTGGTATCTCTTCCAGAATGCCTCCTAACCACCAGCTGTTTTAAAGCTTAAATTGAAATTAGAGTCGCCAGAAGTGTGTATGAGGGCATAAATTTTTCTGGGGCAAAATTCTAAGCTTTCTTTGATTAATTCATTTTCCACATAAATGCAGTCTGGGAAGGTCTCCAGGCCTCCTCTGTACCTAATTCTGACTACATTACACCTCTTAGCCTGCTCTTGAGGGGTATGAAATAACTCTGCATAAGTACACCCTTGTGGCCTTGTGTGCTGTTGAGTGGCAGTACCTGCATCTGCTCCTGTATTTGAACTGGAAGGGTCAGATTATGCTTGTGTATGTGAGGGGGGTTTATATCTTCTCTTTGCTCCAGATCACAGGACACCATAGAGGGTTTTGTCATGTGTGATCCTAACCCCTGCTTATTGTTTGGAAAAATTAAGACTGGGTTTTGAATTAAGTGAAGGCTAGAAGGAATCTCTAAGGGGTCATTTTTTATTATTATTATTTATTTTTTTACAGCTTTCTTTTAGGCTTTTTTTTATCATCTTTTGTATGGCCGCATGTAGCTAGGGAGTGGCTGGTATGACTTATACCGAAGGTGTCAGTCGATCATGTTACATTTAAGCTTCAGCCCCTAGACACACTCACAGTTTGCCTATTTTGGTTTCTTCATCAGTTTCTATGTTGTGTTTTTGTTTTTTCTCTAACAGGCAGTAAAACCACGTAGTGCTTCTTGTGTTTCCCAGCTTTCCACCTGTATCAGAAGTGAGCATGTCCCTTAGCGGTCGTTGTAGAGAGAGCGGTTTTCTCCATTGCGTATCTTTCAAAGTATAGCGGTATTGCTGTAAATGACAGAGAAACTACTTTTTGTTTGTGATGAGGGCAGCACTTTTAAACAACTGCAATAGTACTGCCAGCAAATCGGGAGGGTGTTCATTTCATGGCAGCAAGCAGTGATGCTCGTTGGATCGGAGCTGCCGAGGAGTGTATTACACAAGTTCAAAACCGCGTCCTGTTTGGGCATTAGTTGTTCAATTGTGGTCAGCATTTTGAGACATCACCACAGGACATAATTTATTTTTAAACTGCTTTGGTCTGACCAGATATGGGGACTGGTCTGTCCATGTAAATAAAGTACTGCAAGTAACAGATAGTGAGTTTGTGAGTGTTCTTCAGATATGGTAGCCAGTTCCTGGAGAATGGTCAGTGAGTAAAACAATATACTGAAAGGAGTGAACGTTTATGGCTTACGTGGAGAAGAAAAGTTTGCTTACACTGATTGGCTGTCCTCCAGTTTCACTGCTTGTGCCACTGCACTCCCACAGCAGTTGAGCTATACCAGGCATTACTCATAGTGGGAGGCTGGAACAAATTGACTTCAGGTTGGCACACTGATATGCTGCTGTTAGACTGCTAGCCTGGCAGAATTAGTGCCAGTTGCAGAGTTATGGCTTTGTAAGAACACGGCTGGAAAAGGCTTTCAGCCAATCAGCATTTAGGGAAGGTTGTGCCCATTTTATAAAGCTATTTATTAACCTAAGATGAGTAGTTCCTTACTGAATATCCAAGATTAAAGCCCTCCCAGGGTCTTGGTCTATTAGCCTTATGACGTTAAGCTGTACATTGTTAAATAGAATTTCCACCCCATCACAAAGTTCCGTTCCTTGAGACCAAAAGGTTGCCCCATTACCCCATAATTTGGATGCCTGAGCGATCTCGAAAAAAGGTTTGAATTCTTATATCCTGCACCAATATTATAATTGCTTTACTATTCTGTAATTCAGAAAGGATGGTCAAACGTCTTTTCCCATTCTTAATGTTATTAAGGTTCACAGAAAGCAGATGTAGAAATGCCATAATAAGTAACAGGAGGTATATCTTGCAAGGCTACATATCATTTAGGTCTCATATTCTATTTCTTCCTCCCTGTGTCTCCCTTGCTTCCATCTTCATTTCCTGATGAGTGCTCCATAGGTGAGGATGACACCGAGGAAGAATCTGAATCTTCTTCATCCTCTGTTGCCTCAGTTTTTTTCTTTCTGTAACACTATGTATGGGTTAGACGTTATGATTTTCCCTTTCCCTTTTATCACTTTGCATTCTTTCCCTTTTGGTTCAGTCTTGGCACTCAATCTTGTTCTTGGCCGTTTCTTATATGTTACTGTGTTCAAAGGCACCTCCTGTGTTTTTGGTGGGTGTGGGGGCATAACAGTTTGATCTGTGTCCTGTGTTTCCATTTCTATCATATTCTCTTTGTGTTGTAGAGTAAGTTCATTTTGAGTTTGTTCATCTTTTTCCTCTATATCTGTCTCCATAGCATCCTTAGACTGTGTGAAGGGAGGGGGGTTACTTTGAGGAGGGGTTCGTGTTCTTCCACACCATCCTTGTTTATGTGTGGACTTTGTTCTCCCATATTTTTGTAATCTGTCTCTTCTGTAGTATCTATAGTAATAAGTGGTTTCTGTTCTATTTGGTCTCCTTTACCATTGGGCCCCCTGTGTAAATTTCATGCTGAGAGGACTCCTCTGTCCCCTTTGTTTCTTTTTGTTTGGCTTTCTCTTCTGTTTCCTTTTGTTTTGCTTTCTCTTTTTCCTGCCATATAGTCTGCATTCTTTTTTCAGAGGCTTAAGTTCAACCTTTTTTCTGTGCTTGTGTTATTAAGCCTTCATGAGATACCCCTTCCTCTGTGTTGTGAGAGGTCCATGGGCATCTAACATAGGAGTGTCCCTTTTCCTCATATAAGTTGCATCTAAAGATGCTTGCACATGATGTTGCCATATGTACCAACTCTAAACAATGGGTGCACCTAGGAGTATCACAAGTGTTACTTAGATGTAAACAGGAGCCACATTTGTGGCAAGACTTTGGTTGTCCTTGGTAGAAAAGAGACCCTCTGTCTCTCCCCTAAATAAAAGCAACTTGGCAAGTGTATGACACCATTATTTCCCATTATTAATTTACTCTTAATTCTCCATCCTCCCGTCTAAATTTGTTCAGAATCAATGATCAGGGTAGGGTGCTCTAATACCTCACAACGTTTCACGAGCCAGAACAGTATGTCTGAGATGTTTACCCCTTCTTTTTTGAAGAGGATGATGACTGTTCTGACTGCTAGCTTGGTTATGGGGACTGCAAAAAAAGGGGACCATAAAGGGGTATTTTTGATTGCATTATATTTAGTACAAAATCGATCCAGACATTCTACAGTTTTGAAGCTGATATCATAATTGTGCTCGTCTGTGTGGATGAGCGCAAAAACTTCAGAAGCATAAAACTTTAAAGAATCTTTTAGTAGCATTCTTCCCACATACACTCCATCTGGTGGATTTTCTAGATCACCCTTAAATAGTAATCTGCTAGTGTTGCTCCATGGAGCAGGTTCCCCCTTATTTTTAAAGAGGTCTACCATTCTTAACATTGGTTTAAAGTTTTGCCTTTGCTGTGAATCTTGCAGCTTTTTAATCCCAAACCCTATTAGCATCATCTCTTCTTCAGCCTGTACAGTACACTATGCAGGCTATACTGTGTCCTAGTGGGACTGCCAGTTATCTGTATCGCTGGAGCAGGCCCCTTAAGTAGAAGTGCTGTGGATGTAGAGGCTACTGCCAACCTTTCAATCACTTCATCACTTTTTACAGCTATACTTTCTTCATCTCTACTACCCCGAGTTAATTCTGTAGTAGTGTCTTGTTTGTTCCCCCTCCTTCAATGTTTCTTCTACATTCTTTTTTCGTACTTCAGCATCCATTTGTTTACTCTCTGTGACATTTACAACAGTGCTGTTATCCTCTATTTTATCACAAATATCATTATCATGTTTTAGAGAAAGCATCGTTATACCTGTTGTAGTTATTTCTGCATCCTTGTATTGTACTACAGCTGGGTCTGCTGGGTTTGGTGACACCTTTCGGCTCCTCCACCCATCCTGTAATTTGCAAAGCAGTTGCAGACATCCAAACCTCCTGTTTATTCTCAACCTCATTTGGTACCTTTTGTTTTTGGCCCGGTTCACCCTTTCCTTTATTAAATCGAGCAGGCACTCAAAGTGTTTTCTTCATCCAATGGCTGCTCTTCTTCCCATCTTCAAAGCTTTCTTGGTTTTCTTTGGGTCCTCTGGCTGTTGTCCTTTTGGCAGTACTTCCATCTCCTCACTCCTGTAATTCCTCAGCTATTGTCTCTTTGGACTGCTGGAACATCTCCAAAGCAATTTGAAATGTTTATTCCTCATTAGATATCTGCTGTAAAAGTTGTCATTGTTTAGTTTCTAGTTCTTGTCTTAACATTTATGTGACTTTTGTGGAATCCTTCTCCTCATTTTCTGGGACATCAAAGTTCTCTCACGGTGCAGTATACACTTCATCAGTTCCATCCAATTCATCTGAAAGGTCTAGAGGCACCATCACATTGAGACCAACGTTTGCCTCTTGCAATACAACTGGAACATTCTTTTCCAGAGCAGAATTCGACGCTACCAGACAATCCATGCTGAAAAGTGGTGAAAACTCTATTCCATCCTCAATTTGTGTCTCTGCAGATGTCAAGGCCAGGGGAGAGACCTGTTACCGAGCCTCTGGAACATCCATCTCCTCCTCTGCAACACCTTGGTCAGCCATCTTGCTGCTGGCCAGCAATTCCTACTCAAGTGAGTAGGAGACTTTTTTATTGAACAAAAAAAAATACAAAGCAAGACAAAAGGAAAGCATTGCAACAGAAATAGAAACAGAACAAAAAAGGAAAACAATTCTCATATTTGCTGCAATCAATAGAAACATCCACCAAACTCCCAAACCCACCATCAAAAATGTTTAAATATACAGAGCAAAAAAAAAAGAAGAACAGAGAAACAAGTAAGTTAAACACGAAATCAAACAGCTTCAGAACCGAACCCCCCCCATAAGTAACAGACATAAAAAAAAACAGTAAGCAGAATTACAGAACCCCATCAACCAGACAGGGAGTCATACAGAAACCTGCAAAAAAGGAGCAGCACTTCAACCTCTCCACCAGGTGCGCAGTAACGGTTTTAAAAAAGCTAGACTTTCTTTAACATAAATCACCCAAATTTCTTGCTCTATTTTGAGCTGTAAACCCAATGAAGGTAGCTGTTTTTGTTACAACACAAATTGACATTTTGTTTACCAAATAACCCTTAATAATCGCCAAAACTACCCGAGCTGTTCCCTTATAGTAACCCTGCCATGCAGCAGGCCCATACTGACCATAGATCTCAAAAGTCATGTCACGCATCTGTGGGATGCCCCAAGAAGAGGCCAATAACCACCACAGATCCTTAATATAGCTACATGGAAAAAAAAGTGTGACATTGTTTCAGTAACTAACCCACAACCCTCTCTTGAACAAGACATTTCCAAAATACTTTTATGAAAATGATTACCTCGAACGTTTAATCTAGAATGACAACAAAGCCACACAGAATCCCACATTTTAGAGGGGATCCTAGATTCAGTTAATTGTCCTAGAACATCAGAGAGCACAAAAGAGTCAGGCAAAACAAGACAAGGAGCAGTAAAACAAACTGTATGAAGAATCTTTTGATACTCCAACTTCCTAGTATTATGCAGAAGGTCTGTTGTTGTTACATGCCAAGCTTTCAGTTTCCTGCAGACTTCCATCAGATAAGGAGACATAGCATGTGTAATGCCTGAAAATTTACTCCAATGCAGCGTCTCCCACCTTTGCCAAAAATAAAGACACCTGTTTTTTAGAAGGGGGACCCAATCAGCTTGCTTAACTAACAAAATGGTCGTGAAATTATTATAAAGAAACATGGAGAAAAAGAAAATCACAGGGTTCAACATATTGAGGCCTCCCTGAGCAATCGGCCAATAAGTACAATTCCAGTTAATAGGGTTCAGTCGGCTTCCCTAAATCAACTGAAAGGACATACTATACATTTTCACCTCTAACTAAACAGGCAAAGGATAAAGCTGACTAATATGAAGAAATAAAGGCACAATAAAAGTTTTATACATGTAGACCCTTTTTTTTCTTGGATGTAGGATAGCCTTTCCATCTACTCACTTTTTCTTCAGCAAAAGATAAAGCCAGATCCCAGTTCAGAGAAGCCGAATCTGGAGCTCCAAATCAAAATCTTAGAAGCTTATTTGGTACATCAATGATAGGGATGCCCCAAACAGTTAGTCCCGCCCCATCCAATACTCAAATACTTACAGCTTTACATTTAACTTTATTAATTTTGGAACCAGAAATACCAGAAAAGGTATGCACCACAAGCAAAGCCTGTTCCCCAGATACCCTATCTGCTACCAAAAGTGTGGTATCATCAGCATATGCTAGTGCAACAGGGAAAGAAATACCCTGTAAACCATGCATGGGTAAAATCCCCAAACCTACATTTAAAGCCCTCAATAAAGGGTCCAGAGAAAAGATATATAAGAGAGGGCTCAGAGGGCATCCCTGCTGAACCCCCTCCTAATCCTCACGTACTTCCCAAGTCTTCCATTGACCGAGGGACAAGATGAAGCCACACGATATATAATCTTAAGCCATTTAACAAAAAAGTCGTGAACACTTTTTTTAAAACCTGAAAAAGAAAAACATGAGGAACTTCATCAAAAGCTTTAGCCTGGTCAAGGGAAATCAAATAGTCATATACCCCAGGATCATCAAAAACCTCTCTCAAAATTTTCACCACATCCCCCATAGTACGGTGAGGAATAGCACAAGCCTGACTGGGGGAAATAACTTCTTGAGCAATCCAAGAGAGACGTTTGCACAATATCTTATGCAAGATCTTCCAGTCAACATTTATAAGGCTTATAGGCCTCCAATTCTAAAGAACAGTTCTGTCACCTTTTTTGAGTAAAAAATTCAAAATGCTATCCACCAAAGCTGACAGAAATGGAACCAGACCTGAGAAGATGTCATTAAAGACAGACACCAAATACTGGCTAAGTAGCCCCTTAGAGTTTTTGTAAAATTCCCCTGGAATACCATCTGGCCCAGGAGAGAACCCAGTCGGTAACCTACCTATTATGTCTTCAACCTCCTTATGAGATATAGCAGAAGTTAACACTGCTATGTCAGTTTTCAACAGTTCAGGGATGTCAAGCTATTGCAAAAAGTCAATAATCCCAGGAAGAAGCAAATCATTTTCACAAAATGAAGCTTCTACAAACTCTTGTACCACATCCTGTATTGCATCCCCAGTATTTACTATAGTGCCAGAAACATGCTTCAGAGAAGACATCAATTTAGAATCCACCCTGCGTACACAACAGTCATATGGATTAACATTTTGAGCTTTGCCCTGTGTGCTAAATGTCTGCTCCAACTATAAGGAATGTGCCCTGTCATATCGATAATTGCACATTTCATTTTTGACAGCCTGTATTTTTTCAGTGAGGACTTCTCCAGTTTGTACTGAATGAGACAGCAGCAACTGTAAATGATCCCTTAGACGTAAATATATGAGATATTTATGATTAGCTGCATTATTTGCTAAGGAGCCACAAAGGCCCTTCAGGTCATGCTTAGTGTTCTGCCACCAAAACAAAGAGTTGTCATACAACTCAAAGACAGAAAAACTGGCCTCCAGCTCCTCTTGAATAGTAGACCAGGTCTCTGCATCATCTAATAAGGCTGAATTCAGCCTCCAGACTGGATTGGGGTTGGGTTTATTTAAATGTGTCCCCACAAGAGTTTTAATTACCCTATGATCCGAAGTCTCCACAGGAGAGACCGAAAAAGCCCTCACAGGAATCCACTGGGAGGCAAACAAGAAATCAATCCTAGTTGTTAAATTCCCTCTAGAAAAGGTGTGATCAGGCAAACAATGTACTTCAGCTGCACAATCCTTCAAATGAGCTTGCTGATACATGGTGTCAAAAAGTTTGAATCAGCATATAATTTCTGTGTTCAACCGGTCTTATCAGAAAGAGACAAAACACAGTTAAAGTCGCCCCCCAAAAACACAGATTTAGTTGTGTATAAAAATGGTTGCACCTTTTTTAATAAATCCACCCTCTGAAACTTTGTTTGATGGTTATAAACATTAATCAACCTAATCTCATGACCTCCAAGTGTTGCATCCAAGATGCATGCCCTGCCAGGAACCAAATCAATGAGACGAGAGACTAAGAGGTCAGGATTAAAAATCAAAAACCCAACCCCTGAACACAATTCCTCCCCCAAGAACCAAAAAGAAGAACCCCAAAACCAATCTCGGGATGCCCTATGGGTTTCCCTGATTGTATGTAAGTGGGTATCTTGTACTATACAAACATCTAGATGGTGTCCCGCAAGAATTTAAAAAGTAATAAGTCTCCTTTTGTGGTTCTTAAGACTATTGGTATTAAGGGAGCCCAAAGTCAGGTGTAAAGCCATTATCAGGTGTTAGAAAGAATCACCTTATCAAAAGTTGCGCCCTGGGGGCCTTTGCAGCAAGGCGTTTGGATTTTTTTTTTCTTAACACCCCCTTTGAAGTCCTGGAAAGAAAGTTCAGCCAGTAACATTCTCCGGTTGGGAGGAAGTTCTAGAAGTGGAATCAGAATCCCCATCTTCCTCCTCCCATTGTTTTCATTTAGACAAAGGAAGAAATCTGTTTTGGAGACCAATATCAGAGTCACCTGTCTCTGTCAAACTCAGTCCCATTTTCTGGGAGGCACTTCACATCATCTGCCTGGATTTCTGATGTTCCCATTCCTCCATTAGCAGAGGTGGCATGACAGGGACCTGGGATGTGGAGGGGTCTGAAGGCAATGCAGAAGTAATGACATCTTGATCTTCCACAGAAACTTGTGAAGAAAGGGAGGTATCGGCAGCTGCCAAGACATCCCCCTCCAAAGGATCAACCACAGGAATAGAATGCCTCACATGAACCAGAGGAGAAAAGGAGCCCTGCTCAGTATGAGAGACCAAGGGAGATGCAATATCCTGAGATGGTGGTGTGTGTTGGGAGGTAGGCTGGTGGGAAAAGTCTACATGAGATATTTCATCCCGCTGCATAGCAGGAGACTCATTATCCATATCAGAACCAGCACCCCCAGTATTGTGGGAGGCCCAAGGGCAATCTTTAAAGGTGTGAGTAGTTTCATCACAAAGGTTACAGATTACAGGGGTCTGACATGAAAAAGCCACATGGCCAATCCCTCCACAAAGCGAGCACTTCATTTTATTGCAGGCACTGCTTAAGTGGGTATGAGCTCAGCACCAAAAACAGGACATGGGCTGTCTAGCATAGAAGATAAAGCCACGGTCACTCCTCAAATAAAAACAACTGGGCAAATGCTGAATAACTCCTTTTTCCATGGGAAGCCATACACAAATGTACCACCCGCTTGTCCAGATATCATCAGAGTCAATAACAGAATCAGGAATACCCAGCACTGAACATTTAGAGGGTGGCCAGAACAAAATGTCAGAAATTGAAACTCCTTCATTTTTAAATAATACAGTAATCATTCTATAGGCAGGTTTGGTCAAGGGAATCACAGAAATCACAGACCATTCAGGATTTCATTTAACAGTTTGATATCACTCCCAAAAGAGTTCCAGCCCAGCTGCAGTCTTGAAACTGGCATCAAAATTAGGACCCCCAGAGGTATGGATCAGGGCATAAATCTCCTAAGCTGAAAATCACATACTATCTTTTAAAAGGGTGCGACCCACATAAATACGATCAGGGAAGGAGTCTAAACCACCTTTATTTTTTATATGAACAGCATTCCTGCACTTAGCAGGCTCAGAAGGCATGTGAAATAGACCAGCATAGGTTCTGTGAGAGGGCCTACTAGGACCAGGACAGACTCCCAGACCAAGACGATACTGGTGCGAAGGTGCGGGGGGGGCAGACTGACGCAGTTCAAAGTCAGGGATGCCAGGTGAAAGCTCTGGTGCAGCAGCTACAGGAGAGGCATCAAAAGTAGAGAAAGGCACAGTTTGTGGAAAACACAGGGGTGCAACTAGGGCCTCAGGAAACAAAACCAAGAAATTGGTCAACTCTAGGGAGGAAGGAAGGAAGGAAGGGCTAAAGAATCAAAAAAGACATCCGCAGGCTTGGGAGGAGATACCCATGGCAGACTGGGGGCTGATTTAACCCAGCCAGCCACTGTTACTGCCTCGGCCATAGTCTTGCCAGTCACCAAGACATTTCCATCATAGTCAGGATAAGAGACTTCAGCAACCTGCACAGCTGAAGCAGGTTGCACAACACAGGATGACTCAATAGGCAGAGCTTGAAATCCCACCAAAACAGGAGAGACAACTTTAATAGAATCCCCAGGTCCCATCCTGTCTTTAAACAAAGAAGTCTGAATGTCAAAGCCATCAGAACAGACAGTGCCTTCCTGTAAATGTTGCTCCAAATCTTGCACCACCTCATCAGCAAGAGGTCGTTCGGCAGGTCCAGAAGAAATAATACATCCAGCAGTCAGACATTCTGCAGTCGTTCCAGACTGAGAACAACAACCAGTAGAGGGCTGAATTGCAGGTAAAAAATGTTCCTTAGGAGATGAAGCTGTAACAGAACCGGATAAACTCCACTGTGACTCACGGTGCTCCTTCTCAGCTACAAGTGCCCGTAAATAATCATGTCTAGAAGAAAAAGACTGACAGTTCAGTAGCTCCTCGTTCAGTGCAGCAGGCTCTGACATGACAGAGAAAACAGCAGAACAACTGGAAACAGCACTGCAATCAGCAGGAGCCATTGAAATTCCAGCCCCAGAACACACGGAAGAAACTCTTGCATCAGAGACATCCATAGCTTCACGAGCAAAGGCAGAAGAAGCCTCAAACAAATCTGGAGCAGGGAAAGAGGCAAGGTCCCAAGTTCCAGCAGCCATCTCACATTCTTCTCCACCTCCAGGATCTATGGGTTCCACCATCTTGGTCAGGACCAGGATGACAAAGGTCCCCCCACAGGTGAGTAGGGGAATATTTTATTGAAAAACTCAAAATAAAGTACAAAATCTGAAAGATTGTATTACAGCATACAAAATCATTAGAAATCAAAGAACAGAAAAAAAAAGAAATGTCATCCTACAGAAAACCAAAGTATAATCATAATCATAATGTTACATAAATCCCCATCCCTTCCCCATCAAAAGGATAGGGGATAATAGTCATTCAAAACTCAAACAATCAGATAAAAATAGATAAAGATTCCAAAAGAAAAGGACATAAATAAAAAAATCACAGAATATGAAGATGTAAATGGAAAATATTAAAAGTCAGCATATGTGTCAGAAACTACAATCTGATGGAAAGAAGGCCCCAGTACTGAGATACATTTACTGGAGCTATAAGACAAGCTTCAAAAAACTAGACATTATACGACAAAACTGCAAACTATCAAACATAATATAATATACCAAACTCAGTATGGTCTGTAAAAAGGAAAATATTTGAAAAAATAAAAAAGAAGAAAAATACAGAATGACCTATGGTTCTCTCCAAGCATGTATAAAAAAAATCACACTGTGTCTAACCAGGACATATTCCTCCACCACAATTTATAAAAATCAGGTAAAACTTTATTCTGCTCCAAAAACTTCCACTTCAATATTGCCTTCTGCAATAATAAAACTACTTGTTCTCCTGACAAGACTTGCTGCCGAAGAGACCAACCACACCTAGCTAACCATAGCTGATAACTAATAAAACTCATCAGTAGTCGAATAGTAATATCATCAAAATTTGGCCCATGCTCCAGGGAGCACTTCATCAAGCCAAATCGGGAAGGTTGATTCTGGAATGGATTCAAAGGCCATTGCCTATGAAATACTTCCCAAAATGTCACAGCAAATGGGCACTTCAATAGAAAATGAGAAAAAGTCTCTATGGATTCTATGCAAAGATTCCCTCTAGGATATGTATGTTCATTAATGCCTTATGCTTTAAATTACCCTGAACCCCTAATTTTTGGTGTGTACATAACCAGATAAAGTCTCTCATAAAATATGGAAGTCTTTTGCTAGATAGAAAAGAGTTGATCAGGGAGTGTTGAGTGGCCAATAAATTAGCATACCAAGGGGAGACATAATAAAAATTTCCCATTATCCAATTATACATAGCCTTCTTTGAAAGTGTACAAAGGGAATTTGTCTGAAGTTTCCATGCTTTTAATTTACTTATTACACCCAAGAAGTGTCCTGGGAAGTGAGCCACCTGTGTCTGTCGAGGGAGAGGAATAGCCGGATCTCAATCATCAAAAAGGGGTCCGATCACATCCTTTACCCAAGGGATCCAATCCTTTGCAACATTTGTCAGTAATGGTACAAAACTGAAAAAAATTAAAGTCACATAAAAGAAAACTACTGGGTTTAACATACCCAAGACCCTCTCTCTTATGGGAAAATAAGTTACACCTCTCTTGACAGGATTCAGCCTGCTCCCCCATAAACATTGAAAAAAAAACCCACTATAAACTGAGGCCTCCATATTTAATGGGGGGGGGGGGACAGCAGCCAGATACAAAAAAATGGGACAATAAAAAGATTTTAATTACAAAAATACGTTTCCCTTTGGTCATCTGCCATTTATTCCAGCGGACTACTTTTTCTGCAGCAGATATCAAAGGTTGTTCCCAATTATACCACAGGGAATCATCCCCACCAAAATAAACACCCAATATCCTTCTATAGGTCATGTCTATAGGAATTCCCCAAACAAGGGAGATATCATTGGCATCATACCTTAAGGGCAGAATCCCTCTTTTCTGTGTATTTATTCTGGATCCGGAAAGGTTAGTAAAGTCACATAAAAGGTCACAAGCAGCTATTGCAGAAGATTTATCTGCCAAAAAGAGTGCCACATCATCTGCGAATGCCAGAGCAACCACCTGCCCATCATTTGACCCCACTGAGAGTCCAATTATTGCTTCTGTCCTATATAATGCATGTAATAATAGGTCAATAGATAGAACATATAATAAGGGACTGAGAGGACACCCTTGCCTCATCCCCCCATGAACAGAAACTGCATCACCTATCCAACCATTAACACAAGGAATCAGAGTTATTCCTGTATAACAAATCTGTAACCACGTGATAAAAGGCGATGGAAATCCAAAGGACCATAATGTTTCCCACAAATAGTTATATTCAACCCGATCAAAGGTTTGAGATTCATCTAAACATACCAAATGACCAAGTAATTCCTGGTTGTCTCCCTTATGTAAAATTTCCTGAATCAAGATTAAAGCATCCTGAATCTGTTTCCTTGGTATGCTACTATATTGGGATGGATGCACCACCAGATCTATAATACTAACCAGTCTATTACTAAGAACTTCCATGAGAATTTTATAATCAGTATTCAGAAGCGAAATTGGCCTCCATTGTCTTAAATCTCCCCGACTCACTCCCTTAAAAATCAAGAGCAAAAGGCCTTCTAACATACTCTTAGGGAGTGTCTGATTGGATAAGCCATCATTTAAACACATACAGAACTCAGGACCTAAAACATCCCAAATACATTTATACATTTCATGTGGGAGACCTTCAGATCAGGGTGTAATTCCCAGTTTAAGTGACCATATTACATTTTTTAGTTCTGTTTGTGAGATGGGTTCAATCAAAAGATTTCCAACATCCTTTGTTAGCTGGGGTAAATTTAGTTCCCCCAATCATTATCTAATTTTCCCTACTGATAAATGCTGACTATCAAAAACATGAAAGAAATGAGAGGTAATTTTGTTTAAAATATCTGCCTTTTTATGCACAGTACTACCAGAAGAGGTATTCAAATGCTCCATATTATGGTGGTCACGCAAAAGTTGCATAGAGTCAAATGGCAGTGTGTCTTTCCTCTTATCATTAGTGCCATACTTCTGCTGATATTCTAAAGATTTTAGGACTTCAAGCTGTTTCTTTGCCAATATACTTTTTAGATGTTTAATCTTCTGCAAGTCCTCCGCCCCTAAATCAGGGTGGAAAGACATCCAGAAGACAATACTTTTTCTCAAAAACGTTATTTCATCATATTTAAATTTCCCATTAATACGTCCCATTGTATGAAAAAAGGAACCTACCTCTATTTTCGTATCTTCCCACCAAGTGGCACTGTCATCATATAAGAAAAACACAAATTTTCTTGCTTGTAATACTGCTAAAAATCCTTCACAAACTACTGGAATAGACAGTAATGAGGTATTCAATTTCCAGGTCCCTGGTTCCCTTCTTACCTCAGGGGCATCACTAAGGACTAAAGTTAACAACTGACGATCAGAAGTAGATATATCTTGAAGAAGAGCCATTTCAGTCTTTGTCAAAGCAGATACAAAAAAATAATCAATTATAGAGGCCTGTGGACCACAAAAATATGTTCCTATGCTCTGATATTGAGAGAACCAAAGGCATTAATCAAGCCCACATCACTAATCAAGTGAGCCAGGCACTGAGCATCACAATATATTTTTTTATTTTGGACAGGAGTAGAGCACTGGGCCAAATATATTAAAGTACCCTCCTAAAACTATCCAATGGGATGTCTGCAATAAGGGAGAGAAAGAGAGCGAAAAATAAGTACTCTCTCATACTTTGTCTGAGGTGCATAAATATTTATGAGTCTAATTAAATGATGTGCCCATAATATATCCAACATCAATGCTCTGCCTGGCTGCACCTCTAAATGACGCACAACCTTAACCTTAAAAGAAAAAAAAAACATATCACAATCCCTGAACACTGGTTCTCCCCTTGGGACCAAATACTATCCCCCCAAAGCCATGCATCCAAAGCAGCAGACCTCTCAGCTGCTGAGTGTAACCGGACATACTGAAAAAAATACAATCTAGGTTGGCATGCAAAAAGAAAGAGAAAGTACTACGTCTTTTACTCAGTGATTGAATGCTGTTAACATTCAAAGATGCCACTCAAAAGGAAAACGGATCCATAGATTAAACAGGAAGGGTTCTTCATTTAACTTTACTTGAGGCTCTTGTTATTCTTCCACTTTTTGGGCCCTGAGCCGATTGATCAGCAGAATCCAGGCAGTCACCCTGGGAGTCCGCCACCACCACACCTGCAACAGGGAGATTTACCGGGTCTAGGTCCTGAGAAATGTCTGTCAACACAGATAATTTATTATTGTCCTCCACAGGGGTCACCAGCTCTGGTTTCCTCTGTTTGCCTTTCAGTTTAGCCGGTTTCCCTTTCTTGCCCTGTAGCAAAATAAAGTCTGAGCCACTGGCAGTAGATTTGGGGGGAGGGTTTCCTAAAGTTAGGATGTTAGGAAGATCAGGTGTACCCTCATGCAAAAGGGGTCCAATATCAGGTAATTGGGGTTCCTGGCCTTCCTCCTCAATCAAGAAGCCTGAAGCAGGACCTTTTCCACTAGCAGGTACCCCTGTAGTGGAAGACATTTGAGTCACCACAGGGCCTTGCTTTACCGCCAGATGGATATAATGATCCTGGACTCCAAAGTCAACATCCTCAGTGTTTCATGAAGCAGAGGGGCAATCATTGAAGGTATGGCCTAGGTCATCACAAAAGTTACACTTAGGTTGTTTGAAGCAGTGAGCACTAGGATGACCCAGCTCCCCACAATAGGAGCACTTCAGAATGTCACATGAGGTGCTGATATGTCTAGCTGAGCCACGTTTAAAACATACCCGTAGCTGTCCAGGGTAAAATAAAAAACCTTTATCTCACCCAATAAAAAAACAATTAGGCAAATGTATCAAGTCCTGCACATTATGGTGCAACTTTATGCGGAATTTCTACCCTCCGTTCCAAAACCCTTCAGTGTCCAAAATGGGCATGGGATTACCCTGGACATCACATCTCTTGTCTAACCAGTGTACAGTGTCCCCAATATTAACCCCTTAATTTCTAAATAAAATAATAATTACACGGAAAGGTTGTTTAGTAAGGGGAAAGACTATAAAGTCTGACCATAGAGGACTGGTTTTCAAATTCATGTATCTGCACCAAAAAGTTTCCAGCAACGCAGGAGTGTGAAAGCTGATATCAAAGGTGAACTCCCCCCATACAGGTATGAAGGCATAGACCTCCGAGGGAGAAAACTCCATACTTCGTTTTAGTAGGACCTTGCCCACAAAAAAATCTATCTGGGGGGTTTTCATGAGGGTCTACGTAATGTAGGTGAATCGCATTTCTTTGTTTTGCTAGTTCCACTGGCTTGTGAAAATGACTAGCATAGTGCTTAACAGGTTCCCCAGGATGGAAGCCTAGAGTGGGATCAGTAACAATGGGTACAATTGGGGTGTTCTCAGGGCCTAGCGCTTCAATACCTAAGTGACTATCAAAAATAAAATCTGACTGGGAAGTAAATACTTTAGCACAAGAATCAGAATCAGCACTTATCTGCTCCTGTATTTGAGAGGCAGGTCCAGTGTTGGGCTTCCAGTGCCTGTCGGAAAGAGAACTCCATCCTGCTTCAAGCAGGGCCTTATAGGGAGGCCAAGATTCAGCCTCTCCCGTACTCCAGTCCCACTGCGGTGATGAAGGAACTGGGTCAGGGTGGTCCGAGGAAGCATCCTTCACTGATACCAGCTTCATGACTTCCCCTGATACTACTGTGCCTGGAGATGTATCTGAGCACTTCCACTTACGATTCTTGGCTTGTCACATATGCTCAGATGTCAATTGCTCACTGACATGAAGCAACTCAGCAGTTAAGCACTGCTGCTTCTGCTCAAGACTCAACTGATCCTCTGAAGTTTCTGTGATGGAACCACCGCTGTGGATGTTCTGCTGGCCACCTGCCTGGTGCATTCCAGCTGTCCCCTTAGCGGTTCCATTCTCTTGAACACTCATGGTGTCCTGCAAGATCTCTTGGGCTCACGCAGCCCCATTCATCCATTCTCCACCAGTCCTGACAGCAAAGTGAGATGTCTTGCCATCCAGTGGGCCCCTACCGTCAGAGTAGGGGAATTTCCCTGGTGTCCTGGCTGAATTCTCGCTATTCACTAAACATAGCACTTACAGCTTAATCTGCTTCTGTTGGTCAGTTTACATCTGTACAAATATACCCTTTCCCTTGCCCCTGGGTCACACTTGGAAACTAGCCAAGGCTCAGTGTACCTGTCCCAGTCACAAACTTTTAAACTTTCAAAATGGTCTGACGCCACGGTGCCCAACCCAGTGCTGGTTTGTTCCCCTTCCTCTCCATAAGGCCCCCTTGACAAACCCTATAATTTCAAGTTGCCAGCACTGGGGTGCCCTATCCCCAGTATCAACGTACACATCCTCCCTCCCTGAACCCAGCAGTCTTGGACACTGGGGTCCCCACCTCTGGTACCCCAAAGTATTGTGCTAATATTGGGGTGCCCAATTCTCCAGTGTTGGAAGTAGAGTACCTGAAAAAAAGAAAATCGCATTGCAACAGTATTGTTCTTTTTTCCTATCTTTATTTTAACCTTGAAATAAAGAAAACATAGAAACATAGAATTTGACAGCAGGTAAGGACCACTTGGACCACCTAGTCTGCCCATTTTCCTACCTAACAGATAAGCTGCAGATCTTAGTTAACCAACAGCTTACTTCCTCCTACCCCCTATTAGGACTGCCTTATGTCTGTTCCATGCATTCTTGAATTTCCCAACTGTTCTTGACTCCACAACCTGCTTAGGGAGGCTGTTCCATGCATCCACAACCCTCTCTGTGAAAAAATACTTCCTCATATTACCTCTGAGCCGTCTCTCCTCTATCTTCAAATTGTGCCCCCTTGTTCTTGCACATCTCTTTTTCTGAAAGCTACTTCCCTCTTGGACTTTGTTGATTCCCTTGAGGTACTTGAACATTTCTATCATGTCCCCTATCTCCCTTCTTTCCTCAAGGGTATGCATATTAAGCTCCTTTAGCCTTTCTTCATATGTCTTCTGGTGCAGATCCTGCACTATTTTGGTTGCCCTCCTTTGGACAGCCTCCACTCTGCCTAGGTCTTTGTGGACATGTGGTTTCCAGAACTGCACACAGTACTCCAGATGGGGTCTCACCAACTGTCTGTACAGAGGGATAACAACTTCCAGTTTTTTACTATTGATGCCTCTCCCTATGCATCCCAGTATCCTCACAGCCTTCCTTACTGCCTTCTCACATTGCTTGCCCACCTTTAGGTCATCTGATATAATTACCCCCAGGTCATTTCCATTTTTACTGTTGTCAGTATCTCACCCCCCATTGTGTACTCTTCCCTGGGTTTTTGTTTCCCAGGTGCATTACCTTGCACTTCTTTGCATTGAATCTGAGCTGCCATACATTTGATCATTCCTCCAACCTTGCCAAGTTCCTTCTCATCCTTTTCACTCCATCTTGTGTATCAACCCTGCTGCAGATCTTTACATCATCTGCAAAGAGACATACTTTTCCTTCCAGTTCCTCTGCAATGTCACTTTTAAAGACATTAAAAAGGACTGGTCCCAGTACTGAACCCTGCAGTACCCTGCTAGTAACCCTCCTTTCTTCACTGTGGACCTTGTTTACTACTACCCTTTGCATCCTGTTGTCTAGCCAATTTTATATCCAGGCTACCACCTTGGGACCCACGCCAAGGCTTGCTAACTTGTGTATTAATCTTTTGTGTGGGACTATATCAAATGCCTTGCTAAAATCTAGGTAGGCCATGTCCACAGCCCCTCCCTGGTCTACTACTTTGGTCACCCAGTCAAAGAAATCTATTAGATTCATCTGACACAACCTTCCCATTGTGAATCCATGCTGCCTTGGGTCCTATGCCCCACTGGCCTCTAGATACTCAACAATTCTTTCCTTCAGAAATGATTCCATCATTTTCTCTACCACTGAGGTCAAACAAACTGGTCTGTAGTTTCCTGCCTCTGTCCTGCTCCCACTTTTGTGAAGAGGAATCACATCTGCCCTCCTCCAGTCCTCAGGTACCACCCCATCCTCCCATGATTTGTTAAAGAAGGTAGTCAGTGGTGTCACTAGATCTGCTTTTAGATGTTTTAGAATTCTTGGGTGAATCCCATTAGGCCCCATTGCTTTGTCCTCCTTCAATTTTATTAGTTCTTTCAGAATCCTTTCTTCTGTAAATGGACTGGTATCAACCCCCGTCTTCAGAGTGTTTCTCTTGTTTGGTTTAGGTAACTCACCCTCCTCTTCCTTTGTGTATATTGAGCAGAAATATTCATTCAGTATCCCTGCTTTTTCACTGTCACCCTCTGCCCAAACTCCCTCCCCTTTACTAAGCCTCAGTGTCCCTCCTTTGGTCTTTCTTCACTCCCTAATGTACCTATAAAAGGTCTTATCCCCCTTCTTAACAGAGCTGGCTATCCTTTTCTTGGTTTGGACTTTTGCTATTCTGACTGCCTTCCCTGCCTCTTTCTGCTTTAACTGATAAAGTTATCTGTCCTGCTCCTTCTGTGATTCCTTATATTTCCTGAATTCTATCCTTTTCTCCTTAACCTTCCCTGCCACCTCTTTTGAGAACCATAGCATTTTTTTCCTTCTTTGTGTTTTGTTGATTTGCTTTACACAAAGGCTTGTTACCTCTGTGATGGCTGTTTTGATTACTCCCCATTGTTCCTCCTCCCCTCCTTTTTGCCTGTTTGCTAGTGCTTTTCTGAGGCACTCTCTCATTTTCCCAAAGTCAGCCCTCCTAAAGTCCAATACTTGCTTTTGTATGGTTTGATTGTATGGCTGTGTTTATCGTGAACCACACTGTATGGTGGTCGCTGTTCTCAGATGGCTACCCACTCTTAATCTGAGATTCTTTCTCTGTCCCCATTTGAGAGTACCAGGTCTAAGATTGCTCCCTCCTGAGTGGGTTCCAATAATAGCTGTCTGAGGCATGCCTCTTGTAGGGCATCAAGAATGACCCTGCTCTTGGATGTGCCTGTAGCAAAGGTGCTCCACTTAACATCTGGCATATTTAGGTCCCCCATCAACAATATGTCCCCTTTTTCTGCCATTCTATGGAGACCTTCTATCATTTCCTTGTCCATTCCCTCCCCCGAGATGGGAGTCTGTATACAACCCCCATGTGGATTGTGGTGCCATTTCCTGTCTCCAGGGTGACTCCGAGTGCCTCATCTGCTCCCTGTTTACTCTTTAGTTCTGTTGCTTTGATCCCTTCCTTTACATAGAGAGCTACTCCTCCTCCTTTTTTACCCTCCCTGTCCCACCTGTAGATTGTGTATCCCAGTATGTTGACATCCCAGTCATGGTTCTCTGTGTACCATGTTTCTGTGACTGCCACAATATCCAGGCAACCCTCTTCTATCAAGGCCACTAGTTCAGGAAGCTTGTTACACAGACTACGGGCATTGGTACTCATCACCCTCCACTTTTTGATGGCCTTATCCCTTTTAGCTCCATCTCCATCCTTATTGCCTTTGCTTTTTTAACATTTACCTCTGTCCTGCTCCCTAATGACTTCTCTACCTTGATGTTTACCGCACTAATTAGTGTGTTTTGTGGGGGAGGCTGTGATCTCCCTGCTCCTTTTCAGTGCCTCCCCCTTGGCTAGTTTAAATGCTTGCCAATGAAGCATTTAAACCTCTCACCTAGGATCCTGGATTCCCCCCCCAGACAGATGCAGACCATCGCACCAGTATAGGTCTGCATCCCTCCAGGTGGCTCCCCAGTCCCCAATGAAGTCAAAACCCCGAGCTCCACACCAGTCATTGAATTCCCTGGTAAGGAGTACCCTGGTATCATCCTTACCATAGACAGGCAGCACCTCTGAGAAGGTTACCATATGCACTACTTGTCTAAGGCCCCTCCCCAACTCTTTAAACTCCTCCTCTTGCACTGCTCTGATCCCATTCCTAGCCAGGTCATTTGTCCCTAGGTGGACAATGACATCCAGCTCCCTCCCTCGTGCAGCTGCTCCCACGATCCTGAGAATTCGCTTCCTGTCCCCCCAAGTCATGGCACCAGGCAGGCACCTTACCTCCTTCTCCCCTTCCTCCCCCACTTCTAACCCCCCAATGATTGAGTCCCCCACCAGGAGTTGCTTCCTTCCCCTGTGGGGTAGCTCATTTCCTGCAGTCCTCCACCACCCACCCTGACCCTCCACTCACCACCCACTACCCCACAGCTCCCCCTTACCCTATACCTACCTAGCCAAGATCCAATGCTCTAATCCTCTTTGGACAAGAGACACAACTTCACTCATCAGTGCTGGACTGGGAAATAAGGAAAACAGGTAAGTGCCATATAATATATTTCAATGCATTTTTTACTTTTCATCATAACTTGGTTATTTTTTTTTTTCAGTTGATCCTTTTATTGACATTTTTTAAAATTATAACATCATACAGTTCATTTGAAACATTGAACAGAGACAATGTACAGGATCATGCAGGCAAACTAAAGCAATTAAAACATGGTAACATAATGCCATAACAGTCCAACAATTTTAAGTAAACATAGCATATGGAGGGCCAACTTAGTGGTGTGTAGGGCTGAGGCATTGAATGCCTTACATCCTGCTAGGCCAGTGACCCATGTTTACAGTGTGAGCAGGTTGCTTGGGGCCAGTAGGGGAGGGAGAGGATCAAGCATCTGGAGGACTGCTCTCCTCTTCCAGGGAGGCAGAATACCAGCAGTTGGCGTTAGCCTGGCTCCTGGTAGAATCTTGGGATCAGAGGTGGGGCAGATGCCCAATGTTCCATGCACAGGAGTGAATGGGGCACCATCTGAGCATCATTGCACACCTTACCTCTGCACTGGGGGCAAGAAAAACAGGGGGAAACAGTGCCAACTGGTAGGGTGACACTGGTCCACTGTAGGCTCTGTGCCCAGCCAGCTGGACAACTCTGAATCAAGCATGAGGTAAATTTCAGTAGACACCAGGGTGTCGGGCTGGGGGGACCAGTGGAAGTGGATTGGTCAGCAAGGGAGCAAAAACAGAGTTAAAAAAAACATGGCATATGGAAACATAACTGACTAAGAAAAGGGAGGTGTCATATAGGGTCATATGTGAAGAGAATCAATACAGGAGAGATATGGGTGAAAAGGAAAATCTTCCAACCAGAGAGGGAACAAGGGGAGCCCTCTCATACAGCCCATGTGGGTGACCTTGCTAATTAGCCAAAGGCTGACATAAATCAGAAGTCAAGTATGCACCCCAGATAGCTTGATACTTCCATAATGTGTCTGCATGTCTATGTGATAGTTTTTCATACCCAGATAGTTGGCCCACAGCAAGTTTCCATTCTGCCAGTGTGGGAATATTTGTTGTTCTCCTCTGGCAGAGGATTAGTCTCTTGGCAACAATACTAACCGCTACAAGCCACTGAAGGATGGGAGAGTTCTTAGGCTGGGAGGAGGACAGGATCCTGAATAACATGATACTACTATCCAGATGTACGTTAGCAGGCAAAACTTCCTGACAGCATGACAGATCACCTTGTGGTAGTGGGTCAGGAGAGGACAGCTCCAAAGAACATCAAAGTCATGGTGGCTCCAGAGAAGTGACATTTCCAGCAGTGGTAAGCGGAGAGAATGCCAAAATGTTTAGGCTCAGTTGAGGTGTTGTACCACAGAAGGAGGACATTGTTCTGGATTAAACAGCTCCTGTCATCCCCACAGGCAATATGAGCACAGTGCAACCCAAAAGACCAGGCCTCATAAGTTACTCTAACTCTTAGCTCTGCCTTCCAGGCAGCGTTGGCCTTAAAAGTCTGATCAGGAAGGGCATCTTGAATTGTTTGGCATACAATGCTGGCCCTCCCCTTGTTGACCCTGGTGCTTGAGTCTACCAAAGCAATGGTGTACTTTGTTGTCTCAGTCAGCATGGAAGAGGTCTGAGGAAGGATCATGCTTCTAACCTGAAGGTATCTCCAGAAGTCTTGTTTTGGAAACCCAAACCAGGGCCAGCCTGCTGGTGCAGGGGCAGGTTGCCTACCTGCAATGCCAGTGACCTGGGTTCTGGCATGAACCAGGGACATCAGAGGACCAGCCAGGGGAGAAAGACTGAGTGTCCAATGGGTGCTCACCTTCTCCAGGAGGGAGGTGGTAGAGTGTTTGTCACAATACAGACACCTAGCGGAGGCTGGGTGTACTGATCACACCAATACCAAGTAGCTGGGGGAGTAGGGTGGATACTGGATGTCATTGCACATCCCTGCTCCTGCACACCGGGGAAGAATATGCTGCCAGCAACCCTAGATGAAGCCCACCTTTGGCTTCAATTAGCTCCCAGGCTGGCCTTTCGACCTATCCCGTCATCTGTGGACCTATGGGCCAGTGCTGCAACCCCACCCAGTGGGTAAGCCATGGGGTATCAAAGAAGGTGCAGCCACATGGGAGTGAAATCAGGGGGTCAGTGACCAGGCAGAGGTACCGGGAGGCTGGTGGTGGAAAAAGTATAATAAATAAATAAAAAAAGGAAACCCAAACTGGGTATGCAGATTTGAGAAATATTCCACATGTGCTCCATCAGAGATGAGGAGATATCAAACTAGTGGGATGCCTGTCTATATCAAAGTATGCCATCTTGGTGGGGCCCCAGCACCAAAACAGGAGGGTCGGGACAGACGTCAGTATCCTGTGTAACTTCCTCCATGCCCTCTGAGATATGAAAATGATAGGGCAGGATTTTAGAGCTTGGGGTAGCAGAGTATATATATGAGGGAGGCTTCAGAAAAGGAACCACTGACGGCCTGCTGTATGTGCAGCCATAGAGGGGAGTCAACTGCTTTGAAACGAACCATTGCAAAGTCTGCATTCCAAGAAAAGCCAGGTGATTACCCAGAAAACAAGGAAGACCCAACTACCTTTGAACCAATGGCTCTGAAGTTTAACCCTACTGTATCGGGGGGGTTACCTTCCCACAGAAAGCACCCAAGTGGGACAGCCATCTTGTGGAACCATATGGGAGGTGCAAGGGAAGGTGGGAAAGCACATGCATTATTCTTAGCACCAGGATAATTTTAAAGGCATCAATCCTGGCAGCCAAAGAGAGGTGCAGCGTTTCCCCACATGAGGCTACAGCTTGGACCCCTTCCAGTACTGGAGCCAGATTAAGTTGGTGCATCTTAGGGAAGGAGGGCTGGACTGTAATGCCTAGGTAAGTAATACCCTGAGGAGCTCACTTAAGGCTTTTATTCTGATAGGGTTCAGCAGCAGCTAAAGGGTGTAGGGGTAGCACTTCAGTCTTCCCCTGATTCATTTTCAGATCAGATAGTGCCAAGAACCATGTAAGGAGATTGAGTAGCACCTCCAATGAGGTTTCACCATTTTTCTGTAGGATGGGGAAGTCATCAGCATATAGAAGAGCACAGCATTCTTGCCCCTCTGTGGTTATCCCTTTGAGTGCTGGATGCTGGCATTTCATAGCAGCCAGTGGTTAGATGGCCAGCACAAATTTCAACATGTATTTTTTTGTTCCCCTCCTCATGAACAATGGCAGTTATTGATGTAAATCTGACTTTAAATGTGATTTGGAGGTCACTGCACAAAATCACCTCACAAAATCACTTTTCAGACCGGATTTACATACTTTCACTGCCTGTGTTCATGAGGCAGGATCCTAAAATGGCTATGTTGAAAATATGGGCAACAAATATATAAACATGACCATGTTATGAGCATGCTTTGGAATTTTTCTACACTGGCTCATAACTTCAGTCATTTTTTTCAATATTTTGCCCCCCCTTAGCTAAATGGAACTGGGACGTTGAGTTTAAGAACCTCAATTTAACACAAATATGGGACAAAATAAATAAGAAAATTGACTTATGTATTACTAATTGGGTTCCGGAAAGGATTTAGTACAGTATAAAATAAACAAGTACCTCCATGGTGGTCAAATGATATTAAGAAACAACTAGCAAAAATAATAAATTGCATAAAAAATATATTAAAAATAAAACACATAGTTTATGGGCTAAATACAAAATTACTGTTAAAAAAATGAAATATGTGATAAGACTTGCAAAATCAAGAGTTAAATACAATTTGGTTTCTAAAGTAAAAGACAATAAGAAACAGTTTTATAATTACATCAGTTCAATGAAGGGTAGACAACAAGGCCCTATTACCATTAACAATACCCTCAATATTGGTAAAACAGCTACAGCCAGGGTACTTAATGAACAATTCCTAAAATTATTTGAAAGAAAGGAAAGTATTAGAACTCCAATTTCCAAAAACAAAAACAATTATCCTGTTTTTTGTAGTAGTGAAGTGGAAAAAATAATAAAAACTTTGAAGTCAAATGGCTTGGCAGGTCCTGAGGAAATCCCCCCCAGGTTCCTTCAAGAAATTAGTAGACCATCTCTGGACCACTTACAACTCTCTTTAATGCATCTATTAGAGAAGGTAAAGTTATCCAGGCTTGGAAGGAAGCTATTGTGATCCCTATTTATAAGGGTGGGGACAAACATGATCCCAATAATTATCGTCCAATAAGTCTTACTTTTATTATTGGTAAAACAATGAAAAGATTACTTAAAACACATATTATTAACCATATAGATAAAAACAATAAAATTGATATTTTTCAACATGGTTTTGTGTCTGGAAGATCTTGTCTAACTAATCTTTTGCAATTCTTTGAGCCAGTTAGTGACGTCTTGGATAAGGGTATACCAGTGGACGTGGTGTTTTTAGATTTTGTTAAAGCTTTTGATAGGGTCTCACATAAAATCTTGCTACAAGAACTAATGAGAATGAATATTCATATCAACATCATAAACTGGGTACTATCATGGCTGGAGAATAGAACCCAGAAAGTGTTGGTCAAAGGTCATCTGTCTGATGAGGGTGTGGTGACAAGTGGAGTCCCTCAGGGCTCAGTATCGGAACCCATCCTTTTTAACATATTAGTATCCACTATGTCTGCTAGGGACAAAATATGGATATCCAAGTACACAGACGATTGTAAGATTGGTAGTCTTGCAAGTACTGTATCTGATGGCTTCTCCTGCAAACCCAACTTAACAGTTTAGCATCATGGGAAAATTCAAACAATTTTTTTTTTTAATAAGGTTAAATGTAGAGTTTTACATCTGGGTAGGAATAATATGATTTTTGATTATAAAGTGAACAATGTACCTCTTAAAAATATTATGGAGGAAAAAGACTTAGGAGTTACAATCTCCAACAACTTAACCTTTGATAGAAATAACCACAATTAAAGTTAAACAATGTAATAAAATTGTGGGTTCAATCTTTGGAAATATCAAAAGTAGAGATCCTGAAGTTATAATGCCACTGTTAACTAGTTTGGTGCATCCACATCTAGAGTATTGCTTCTAAGTCTATGTCCCAACTTCTATTAGGAGTCTGAAATTAGTTGAGGGTGTCCAATGCAGATTCACCAAGAAAGTACATTTTTTAAAACATATTAGTTATGATGATAGACTGAGGAAACTTACACTGTACTCTACCAAATACCAACAGTTAAGGGGGGATTTATCTCTTGTATATAAAACATTAACAAATGACTACTTGAAAACAACAATTGGATTAACATCATTCACTAGTACTAAATTAACCAGGAGTCACAGCTATAAACTTATAGGTGTTAAGTGTGGCTCAATTAAATGGAGTTGGTTTTATACCTAGAGAGTGGTCGGAATGTGGAACACCCTGCCAGATAGTGTTGTTTATAGTAGGAATATAACACTTTTTAAGCAATGCCTGGATGACTTTATGGGGATAAAAAGTTTTAATTACACCCATAAAGCATATGGGTGTCAATTACAATAAAGGGCTTTACAATTACTGTGCTCATAAACTTCTATGAACCAATTAACCTTCTGATTTTCAACTTAGCCATTTTTACACACCAACTCATGAATGTTACAGCTGTCATTTTTTACATCCTGACTAAACTGTTTTTTCACACCTGTGGTGCAAAAGGATGTTTTGGCAGGGATTTGAAAATGTTCACCTACCTGGTTCATGAAGTGTGATCATAAGAAGACTATGTTGAAAACTTAGGATCAAAATATCAAAACACAAAGTTATGAAGTTATGTTGTCATTTTTCTATGCACACTCATAACTTTGGTAATTTCCTATATTTAAACACCAAATTTTCAGCATAACCATTTTTTCACACAATCTCATGAATGTGATAGCCATTGTTTTTCAAATCTTGGGGAACATGTAGTTTTGCACTTCTGGTGCAAAATGACATTTTGTCTGGTATATTATTAAATTAAACTTGTCATGTTCACCAGGAGAGGTCATATAAAGACTCTGAAATTTTGGAATCAGATATGTCAAAAACAAAAAAATATAAAGTAATGTTGTTTGCTGGGTAGAGATGTAGTGAAATAAAATTTAACCCTCAAAACTGTGGCAAAATTGGCAATTTCACCTTGCAAAAGTTTTTGCAAAATTGCACAATTTCTCCCACCACAAATCACACCCAATTATATATCTCTGGTGTCTATTGTTCTCCCCCAACAGCCAATCACCAGCACAAATTTTCAATACATTTTCTCCCTGGTGTCTAGTGGTCCCCCCAGCTGATCACTGGCCCAAATTAATAGTAAAGACCGCCCCCAGTTAACTCATCATCACCCCATCTTCCAGATCCCCAATCTTTAATTAAATGCCCACTTCCTGATGTCTAGTGGACTCCCAACCCCACCACCCTGTCATAACCCACCCCACTCCCCCTTACCCTGATTGGGCCACTGGCATAGCCCTCCACTCACCTCCATGGCCAGCAGTCCGACTGAACGATTCAGTGAATGAGCACATGCTAGTTAAAGCACACACTCATTCATTGAAGTGTGCAGTAGCACTTCAGTAAATTAGTGTGTGCTTGTACAAGCACATGCTCATTCATTGAAGCTTAGTCAGGCTGCTGCCGTGGAGGTGAGTGGAAAGCTGTACTGGTAGCCTGATCAGGCAATGGGGGCAGCAGGGTGGGTGCTGATGATAGGGTGGGGGCTCCGCTAGACACCAGGGAGTGGGCATTTAATTAAGGATTGGGGGTCCGGGATGGGGGGATGATGAGTTAACTGGGGGGGGTCTTTACTAATTTGGTCTGGTGATTGGCTAGGGGGGAACCACTAGACACCTGGGAGAAAATTTTATTGAACATTTGAGCCGGTGGTCCATGACCACATTGCAAAACTTCACCCATGGGTGGAGAAATTTCACTCACGAGTGAAATTTCGCCAGCTCGGGGGTGAAATGTTGCTCACATCCATGGGTGACATTTCACATTTCACCCAGTGAAATATTTCACAAAATATGCTAATTCTGCAGGGCAGAATTTTCCAATTTCACACAACACTATTGATGGGATGTCCATCAGCCAAGTGGGGACCACACTGCCTTCCCGTGCTAGCGATTAGTTTGGGTGCAAGCTCAGTGAGATGGATTAATGGGTCAAGACTGGGAATGGAAGGTGCTATAGTATTCTGCACCAGCCCCAGCCTGGGAGAGACAGAGCAGTGTTCTGGCACACACACATTACAACTTGTGGTGGGCCAGGGAGTCTTCCTTTACAAGGGGTTGACATGTGTGTCGAGGTCTGATGGGCCCATGCACTTGGTCAGGGCTATCTCCAATATTCTAGTTATTTCATTATGTGCAGGGGCTGAAGGGATCTTTACAAATGAGGATACATGTTTACTTTCAGAACAAGAAGGGAAATTGACTGCAAAAAAACAACATTACTGGAGACATTAGGTTTGAAGAACACAAAGTGCACAAATTAGGGAAATGAAAAAAAAATTAGGGTTTTGGATCTCTGGAGTCTTGGTGGATCAGTGGTGGGATGTTCTTTGGGGTTGTCAACCCTAATGCCCACCCTTCCCCCCAGCCTGTAACCATCTGTCTGAAGTCCAGTGTATAGCCCCAAGCCAGTGCCTCATAGTGATATACTCTTCAGAGGTAGAGAAATATGGCTCCCCACATGTTGCCAACAAAAATCAGTTAAAACTTTCTTTGGGCCCTGTGTGAGGAAAAGAGATCACATCTGACTTTGCTTGCTCAGGGGATGAGGTGGGCATTAGGGTTGATAACCCCAAAGAACACCCCACCACGGATTCTTCAAGACTCTGGTGACCCAAAATGCTAATGCTTTTTCATTCCCTACTTTGTGCACTTAGCATTCCTCAACCCTACTGTCCACATTAACATAGATTTTTTGCAGTGAATATATATTATGGGGTGCAGTGGTGCCCCTTTACTTAAGGTTGAGTAGGGTGTTTTATGTTAAATGCCTAATTTTGCACCTGAATAGGTTTTCTCTCATTCAACAAAACTGCATGAAATGGTGCATGTATGGTCTGAGGGGCAAGGTCTCTTGATTTGACAAGATTTGTGATGGTTGTATGTTCTGATTCTATGAACTGGTTAGGGCAAAAAGTGGAAAATCTGGGTTTTTGCTGTTTTTGTTTCTCACGTACAGCCCAGATGTTTTGGAATTTGTTTTCTGAGATTTTCAGGGTAGAAACCGCTCTCCCTAGAATGGTACCTTTTGTTGATGAAAAAATATTAATATGTTCCCATGTTACAAACACTTGAAATTTCAGTTCTGAGCCTGCTCAGTAGGGTGTTTATTTAGATGTTTGGTACGAAACAAGAATTTATGGCTTGGAAAAGAAGAATCTTCCTTTGTGAGCCAAGATTCTTCCTTTGTGAGGTGAAATTCTTTCTTTGTCTAGCTGCCATCTTGTTTTTGATTTTTACAAGAAGAAGTTAAAAACCCATAAAAATATGTATTTTGGAAAAACAAATACCCGAACTTAGGTACACTGGGCCTGTTTACCAAGATTCCGGTGGTAGTGTTTTGAAAACAATATTGTTTCTGGGCACCAACAAATCCTAGGTGCCAAGTTTAGTTAGAGGAGCTGTTCACCTGCATTCTCAGTATGAGAACAGCAGGACTTCCTTGAATCCTAAAGTTCTCACTACAGTGCTGCAGGATTCAGCTGAAGCAGTGAGCTGGCAATCCCTTGCCCTCTCTGTCTCTGTCTCTCTGTCTTTTTTTATCTACCTATCGATCTAGCCATCTATCTATCTCTTGCTAGCTGTGTACAATAAATTATTAGCAAACGTCTTATGATGTGTTCACCCGTATTGTCAATAGACAGCAGGACTTTCTTGAAATGTGAAGCCACAGCTGGAGTCATGCTGCCAGTTTCAATTACAGCAGTGAGCCACTGATCCCCTGATCTGTCTGGCTGTGTCTGTCTGTCTCTCTCTCTCTCTCTCTTGCCCTTTGTCAGTTTATCTGTATATATGTTTGTCTCTCTCTCTCTCTCTCTCTCTCACACTTTCTCTGTCTCTCTGTCTATCAGCAAATAAGGCAAAAGAAAAAAATACATAAGCAATCTCCTACAGTACATGCATCCAGCCCTTGATTTTCCAGATTCTCAGACATAAGATTTGAAAGTGCTGACAGACCATATGCAGTTTTTCTTAAAATATGAATCTGTTTTGGGGTTGTTTGGACTCAATGTCCCACAAGATATTTGGACTATATCCTGCATGAGACATAATGCAGGACATCTCTCTATGCATGAGAAGAAGATCTAATCTAATCTAAACCATGCTTTGAGTTTGGGACATCTATAAATTAAGTCCATTAAGTCAATGATCTGGGTGGGTGGTGGGGGGAGGGGTTGTACAGTCTCCTTTTATTGTTGCCCTTTTATTTATATTTTGGAGGTAGTGTGATAATGTGGCTAGAAACCAGAGGGATGTGGAATAATCTGCATTTATTGTTACCCTTTTTATTTACACTTTGTAAACAGCGTGGCTGGTGTGGGGTGCACATCTGCTTCTGTTGTAACCATTTTTGTTTACATTTCGAAGGCAGCACGGTGGCACAACTGGAGTTGGCTTCTGTTCCCATGCATTAAAGATCATTGATCTTTTCATTTTATTTCTTTTTCTTTTTTTTTTGCCTTTTTAGCCTGAAAAAAAGAAGAAAACAGTCCATCTGCAATCTCACCCACGCATCCTGATCCCCCACTCAGCACTCACCACCCCACACATCATCACTGACCTAAATGTGTCCCACAATGTATATCCACTCTCTGATCAAAGACATGTCTTGCTGTTGGAACCGACAACTGCAATATGAGAAAATAAGGTAAGTCCAGTTTAATATACTGTATGTCAATTGGATTTTTACTTTTGGTCACAGCTTTGTCATTTTTGAACAGTTTTACACTAAATTTTCAACATGGCCTTTTTGGGACCCCACCTCATTACCAAGTATAGTGAAATTATGCAAATGTGGCTCAAATGTTTATTTCACCATTGCTACACAAAATCACCTTTCAGGTGGGCTTTGAAAATGTGTTCTGCCCTTGATCATGAGGTGGGGTCACAAGAAATCTATTTTTAATGTTCTGGGTAAAACAAAACACACAAAAAACTTTGAGTGTACATTGACATTTTTGATCCACACTCATGACTTTGATCATTTTCATGATTTTAATGCCAGATTTTCAACATAGCCATTTTTTCACACCATGTTATGAATGTGACAGCTGTCATTTTCAAATCTTGTCCAAAACATGTTTTTGTAATTTTTGGCTTTTGTCACTGCACCGAAGTGCAGGGTCAGCAGGGACCTGCAGTTCTATAGGTGGACAGAGTCTTCTTTTGGCACAGGGCCCCCCAGATGGCCTGCACATCTGCATCTGTTCATGCAGGTCCAAAAGGAACCTATGTAGGATACAGTTCCATTATTTCAAAAAGAAAGCACATTTGGCACCATACACTCTCACTTAAAGCAGAACCATTTTAATTTCCTTCATGGTGATGTGCATAAACTTACCACAGTGCTTTGCATTATGTAGATATATGCAAGTTTACATTTCTTTGAAGCCTGACTTTATTGCCAATATGCATTCTAGATAACCCATGTCTCAGAGATGTTGCACTGAGGTTCTTTGTTTTTCAGAGTGCTTTCCTATTTGGTGCTCACCATGACCAAAACAATTAAGACCAAAATATGACTGGTTCATCCTTCTCTTGGACTGTTACAGATGAGGCACTCTAATGGGTCCTGTGTGGGATGAAACACATGCCTGTGTCTTCTGTTTTCAGCCTTTACAGACGGTGTGAAAGGCTGTTTGGCACAATAAACCTTTGATTTAAGCAGCATCAGTTTAAACATGTTCATGGTGATTTGTATATACTTCCTATAATGCTTTGCATTATGGGGATATGTGTAATTTTACATTTCTATAGATACTGGAGATTACACAAGCAATAAATAAACTGGATAACTTGTTATTTTGGGATAGATATTTATTTTCGCTTATATGTCATGTCACTGAGAACACATATTATTTCACTTCAGTTATTTTTTTTTCCACTTAGACTGTAGAAATGGAACACAGAGAACACTGAAACAGAAAGTTTACAATGGAATGAAAAGGATTTTTTAAGATAAAACACGGTAAACAACAGTGACATTTACAATAGTGTAGTATAGTTCTTTATATTAGGCAGACATTTACTGCAGAATTGTTAAATAAGACATTTTGTTAATTTTGCAGTCCTGATCCTGGCAAGCAGTCAGTGGCATTCAAAGTTCATGCATCTGCCTGATCAGCTGATCCTTGACAGCTTATCTAAAGGCACACTGACACAGAGCAGTCAGTTGTGCAACAAAAAAAAACAAGCAGAATTACCACAGCTACTGAAAGCTTCATTATGTCCCTCTATAAGTGGCTCTCCTTCAGCAAACCACAAAAATGTGAGAGGGATACGGAGCTTGCAGTGACCAGTAATCTGTCTACCAAAGCTCTCAGCAAGGCTGTTGATATCCCTGTTTTGGCAAAGCTTGTGGCATATGAACTTGCACCGTTGCAGCCACCAGCCAAGAAACAGAAGGTGGAGTATGCCTGATACTCACCAGACATGAGGTTTGATGTTGGCAAACATGCTGCAGAGTCCGTGGTGATGAGGGCTGTCCTGTTTTACAAACAAAAATATGGCAGAACAGTGAATGAGAGTACTGGCAGAAAATTTAAACTGGACTATCTAGCTAAACTGCACTCTAATCCTGACCTGACCTTATTGTCACCAGGGCTCCCAACCAAACCTATAGGCCACCCCACTCTTCTAATGGATGACACAAAAGCAAATCTTAAACAAACATTTGTCAATGCCGAATGTTGATTGCTTATATGTGCTGGTTAGGTATTTGGAAGTGAAAGTACCATGCCTAAGAAGTGCCATGTGCCCCCCAAGATATCCACTGTGTCTTTCTGTTCGGCATTCACAGAAGAGGGGAAGGGCAAGGGGCACAGCAGTACAGCAGTTGCAAAGGTGTGAAGAGGTGGACAATAGTCTATTCACAGGCAGATGAATCCTGCAGAAGGTGAGTAAATTGAAGGTGGACAAAGCGATGAGGCCAGATGGCATACACCCAAGGATATTAAAAGAACTGTGAAGGGAAATAGCAGTACCTCTGGCAGCCATGTTCACTAAGTCATTCAACACAGGGGTGGTACCAGAGTATTGGAGGAGGGGACATGTGGTCCCTCTATACAAATCCAGCAGTAGGAAGGAGGCGGGGAACTATAGCCTGGTCAGCCTCACTTCAGTAGAGGAGAAGATCTTGGAGACATTGGTTAAAGAAAGGATAGTGGGGCATCTAGAAGCCATCGGAGCCCAGGACCATAGGCAACATGGATTCACAGTGGGGAAGTCATGTCAGACAAATCTGGTTGATCTCTTTGACTGGGTGACAAAGGAAGTAAATCAGGGTGGGGCAGTGGACAACGCTTACCTTGATGTAAGCAAAGCCTTTGACACTGTCCCACATAGGAGGTTGATAAATGAGCTGAGTAGGCTGGGTATGGGGAAAGGGTGGTAAACTGGGTTAGAAACTGGGTAACAGACAGGAGGCAGAGAGTGGTGGTAAACGGGGCACAGTCTGGGGAGAGGGGGTGACCAGTGGGGTGCCGCAGGAGTGGTCCTGGAGCCAGTCCTGCTCAATGTCTTCATTAGTGACATTGCAGAAGGGCTGAAGGGAAAGATCTGCCTCTTTGCAGATTACACCAAGATGTGTAACACAGTGAATATCCCAGAGGGGGTGGAGAAAATGAGGAGGGACCTGTGGAAGCTTGAGAAATGGTCTGAGGACTGGCAACTGAAATGTAATTCAAAAAAGTGCAAAAGTATGCACCTGGGACACAGAAACCCTAGGGAAAGGTACAGGATGGGTGGGAGAGGGAGTTTCTGACAGTCACAAAGAAGGAAAGGGACCTGGGGGTTCTTATTTCAGATGACCTGAAAATGTCAAAGTGGTAAGGCAGCTAGGAGGTCCAGTGACATGCTGGGGTGCATAGGCAGGGGTATCACCAGCATAAGGAGGGAGGTAGTGATGCCATTATATGAAACCGTGGTCAGGTTTCACATGGAGTAGTGTGTGTAGTTCTGGAGGTCACACCTTTGTGAGGATATTAACAGGCTGGAGATGGTCCAGAGAAGGGTGAATGAGATGGTACAGAGCTTGCAATACAAGATTTATGAGGAGAAATTAAGGGACCTATATATGTACTCACTGGAAGAGCAGAGGGAAAGAGGGGATATGATAGAAACATTCAAGTACCTCAAGGGTATAAATGTAACTACTGAGAATCAGGAGACAGCTGCTAGAGGCATACATGCCAGCTTCTGTGTGATATTCTTTTGTTCTTATAAATCTGTAATCTCCAGTATTTCAGTAACCACATGACCACACTGCCTGCTTTAGGCAATTTTATGCTGGTTGATGCCTGGTGTCAGATGGCAGACAGAGGGTTCACCAGATTGTGTTGCCATTTGAAAAACTTCATAGAGTGTTCTTTTACTGGTAAGCATTTTGGAAAGCTGGTGAAGGTCTCACAATTTTTATTATGATGTTATCTCCTTATGTCTGTCCCCTTTGGTTCCCCCATCCCCACACCCCAAAAGTCATCAGTGGCCACAGCTGCAGCCTTCTTCTTGCCAAGATGGTGGGTGAGAAACATAGAAACATAGAATTTGATGGCAGATAAGGACTGCTTCGCCCACCCAGTCTGCCCATTTCCCTACCTGATGGATAAGCTGCAGATTCTAGTTAATAATAAATTTTATTAGGTTGGGTGAGGAATTTTGTTTGATTTACTTCTCTAGTCTCCCCTCTGGCTGAGAGCATGTGGGGAGTCTTGGAAGAGGGGGTAGATTTAGATTTGAATGATTATTTTTAGTTTATGGGGTGTTATTGAAGCTGTGTACATATTTTGTTTTATTTTTGTTGGATATTTTCTTGCTCTATTTTGGCCTGTGATATGTGTTATGGATTTACCCCCCAGGTCGTGTGCTATCCAGCCTCCGCTCTCTGCACTCTCTGCCCTTTCCTTCCCCCACCTTTACCATTCTCTACTTATCAGCATTGTAGAGGCATTGGCATTGCCTCTGAGGGGTGGGTGGGGTGGGTGGGGTGTGAATGGCAGAGATTGGATGAATGGGGCACTCACATCGGGGTTAGGTTCAGAAGACACCCTAGGGCAAAATGGAGCCTGGAACATGAGCCCCAATGTCTAGTCTCCATACCCAAGGGCATCACCAATATTGGTGGGCAGGTGGTTGGGGCGGCCCAAGAGTTCCGTCCAACTCGAGTGGTGTTATGTAATGCCAGATCTGTTAAAAACAAGATGCAATTATTGCGGATCTTGTGGGGACAGCGGATCTGGAGTGCATTACTGAAACCTGGCTAGATGGAAACATGGGGCCATATTAGAGGCTGCGATTCCTGTCGGGTTTTCGGTGATTCACCGACCCAGATTGGACCACAGGGGTGGGGGGGTTGTGGTCTGTTTCAAGACTGAATTGAGTCTCACTAGTGTACCAATTGAGGATGTCAGATCTTTTGAGAGTGCCATAGTAGCAGGTGGAAGTTACAGGATGGCTCTCGTCTACTGTCCACCAGGGGACGAGAACCTTTTCCTGCAGGAAGTAGCGGACTTTGTGGTCGATCTGGCATTTGAGTCACGCAGGCTGATGGTCCTGGGTGACTTTAATGCCTGGATCTATGATGAATTCTCACCTTTTGGTCAACGCTTCCTCCAGCTGATGACATCACTGGGCCTTACACAGGTTGTTACCTCTCCTACTCATAAACATGGTCACTCTCTCGACCTGGTTTTCCTCTTGTAGACTGAGGCCTCCGATGTGGGGATTGAACCCGTGGGATGGTCCGACCATTGCACTGTGAGATTCAATTTTTGCACCCCCCCATCATAGGCCTACCCCTGTGGAGATGGTCAGGTACTGCCCTTTACAGGATGTATGCTCTGATGGTCTAGCGGTGGTACTTAATCTATCAGAATTTCCTACGGCAAGCAGGGACCCAGAAGTTTTGGTATTAACCTATAATAAGGCTGTTACTATAGATCTGGATTCTGTTGCTCCTGTCAGCATTCATCCTCTCTCCATCCACCCTCGGGCCCTGTGGTTTGATGGGACTTTGAGGGAGTTGCGGTGACTGGGACCAAGGTTGGAGCGTCATTGGCAGAAGTCCGCCCTAGATGATGACCATCTAGACCGTTAGAACATTATAAATTCTACCAGTCAGGAATCTCCCATAAGAAGGCAGAGTTACTATCTGGGGAGATTGCTGCCGCTCAGAACTGACCAGCACAGCTCTTCTGAACCATAGATAGGCTGTGCAACCTAGCCTGTCTGCAGGTTCGGAGAGCTTTTTCACAATTGTAGTTTGGGGAGCTTGCTCAGTTCTTTGCTGATAGGGTGGCTGAGGACGGAGATCTGATTGACCCACTCTATGGGAGCTGCTGATGATCAGCACTTGGTCACTGTCCCTCACTTCTTTTGGAGTACCTTCAACCAGCTGGAGATCATGGATGTTGTGCAGATTGTTCAGGGTATGCACCCTACGTGCTGTAGTTTAGACTCTGGCCCAAGTTCCCTGATTATGGGTTGTTGTGATGCTATTGGCCCGGTCTTAGCTCAGATAGTCTGGTGCTCCCTTGAGTTGGGTGAGTACCCTAGCTCCCTGAAGGAGGCTGTGGTGACTCCCCTCTTGAAGAAAGCTTCTTTGGACCCAGACTGTCTGGCAAACTACAGACCTATCTCTAACCTCCCATTTGTGTGGAAGGTAATTGAGAAAGTAGTGGCTGTAGAACTGGAGAACCATTTGAACATCCACAGCATCTACAAACCCTTCCAGTCCAGTTTTCGAAAAAGGCATAGTACCGAGACAGCACTGGTTTGGGTGCTCAATGATCTCCCGATGGTGAGAGATCGAAGGAAACGATCCATCTTGGTGCTTCTGGATCTGTCTTCAGCCTTTGACACCATGGATCATGGGGTATTGCTTGAGCACCTGAGGTTTATCTGTGGACTGACAGGTTCAGTCTTCAGATCGTTTAAATCCTTCCTCACTGTCAGAACTCAGAGGGTGGTGTCAGGGATTTATTCCTCTGACCCTCTCTCTCTGTCATGTAGGGTTCCTCAGGGCTCTGTGCTGTCCCTATGTTATTCGCGGTGTATATGCTGCCCCTCAGAGACATTGTAAGATGGCATGGGCTGAGGTTTCATTGCTATGCAGATGATACCCAGCTCTACCTGTCTTTTGCACCTGACCAGGATGGAGCTCTCTCTGTTTTTAATAACTGCCTCGCTGAAATCCAGGACTGGATGAATTCCAGCTGGTTGAGGTTGAACCCAGGAAGACTGAGGTGATGGTTGTGGATCCTGGATGCGGATGGGGGGGTTAGGGGTGGGTCACCTCTCAGGGCTTTTCCTGGGGGAATCCCCGCTTCTGACCTCTGAATGGGTGCGGGACCTTGGATTGTTACTTGATGACAGGCTGACACTTTGATCTCATGTTTCGGCCGTTGTTAAGTCATCTTTTTACCATCTAAGGAAAGTTGCTAAGATCAAACACCTTGTTCCGTCTGGTGATCTACCTACATTAATCCACGCCTTTGTGACCACGCACCTTGATAATTGCAACTCCCTTTACTTTGGGCTTCCAGGGTTGATATCTGCTGCCTGCAGCTAGTGCAGAATGCTGTGGCCCAGTTGATGCCAGGGACTCCCTCAGACTTCCCATATCATGCCGGTGCTGCGCAAACTGCACTGGCTGCCAGTTCAGTGGCGGATCACCTTCAAAGTTGGATTACTGACTTACAAAGCCCTACATGGACTCAGTCTTTACTACCTGAAAGAGCTTCTGGTTCCGTACTGCCCCGAGCGATTGCTCCGCTCAACAGATATGGGGTTGCTTGAGATTCCATGGGTAGTCTTGAAATCTTCAGGGGCCAGTGCATTTGTGCACGTGGCCCCTACCCTTTGGAATTCTCTACCCCATCTGATTTGGGAGTGCGCGTCCTTTGGGGGGGGGTTAAGCCGGTGTTGAAGTATTTATGGAGTAAGGCTTACTGTTATTAACTGTGCTATTGTATGGTTTTTATGTATTTATTATTGTTGTTTTATAAGGTTTTATATTCTGTAATGCGCCTTGATGTTTGCAAGGCTCAATATAAATAAAGATTATTATTATTATATTATTATTAATCAACAGCTTACTTCCTCCTAAACCCCAGTAGAATTGCCTCATGTCTGTCCATGAGCAGCTGCCTTCACAGTCTGTGAAGTCTGATGTCTTTCAGTGCTGCTAATTGGCCTTCTTCCAACACAGGCGAGGCACTGCCAGCCCAAAACTAACTCAGGACAAGCAGGTTTCAAAGTGGGAAAAAAATGGAGTGAGCAAGAATCAAGTATTCATTCAGATGCGGCATCGATTTTAAGATCAGCATACTGGTGTGGACACTACAAATAGAACCCCAGCTCTTTAAAGGGACACTAAACATTGTAGGGGTCACTCAGATTGTGAAAGCCCATGAAAAGAGCTTTAAAATGAGGTATTGGGTTTACATGTTGGGGACAGGAGTTTTGAGATATAAATAGCTAAGTAATAAATAAATCAACTCATGGTAACAGCCATTTTATGAAGTGTTAAAAACATGAAGTGATGTCACTGAACGGCTAGCTCTATGTTGTTAATTATAGCTTTTACCCCTCAGTGACATCACATTCTGTTGTAAGATTGCATGAAATGACTACTGCCTTGTTTTGATTTTCAGATGATTTAAGTAATCACATCTCGGGACATTTGACACATACAAGGAAGTCAAATACCTCGTTCAGCATAACTTTTCATGGGCTTTCACAGTTTGAGCAATCCCTACTGTCCCTTTAAGCAGCCTTATAAAGAGTAAAGGCTTCTCGAAACACTGTGGTTCTGTTTATTATACTGTAAGTGGGCTGCATCTAATTCGGTAATTTACTGTAGCTTACATCTGGATGTATGGTAGGCCCAACTTTAAATAAACACTACACCTGAAGTAACATATGGTGCCATAGAAACATAAAATTTGTCAGCAGAAAAGGACTGCTCAGCCCACCCAGTCTTCCCAAGTGTTCTCTACCTACTTGTAACTCCTGCCTGTATATGTTACTGCATGTCTTATTTTGCCTGCGTTCATCAGGACATCCTTGTGAATGAGCTTGCTTAATGGATTTTTCCTGTTATGAACTTGAATCTACTCCACTTCCATAGCCCTACTGATCTCCGTTGACCCCCTCCTTCCCCTTTTTCTAATATACCCCTATATTTATCCCATGCATGCTTCATGCCCCCTACCATTTTCGCTTCCACCACTTCTCCTAGCAGTCTGTTCAAGGCGTCTTCCACCCTTTCAGTGAAGAAATATTTCTTCACATCTATCCTGAATGCCCCCCCCAGCTTCATTGTATTTCCCTTGGTTTGGGTGCTCATCCTCATTTGAAGGAAACTCCCCAACTGTACCCTCTTTACCCCTGTGAGGTACTTTATAGGTCTTGATCATGTCACCTCTTGTCCTCCTCTCTTCCAGAGTGTACATGTTGAGATTCTTTAGCATTTCCTGGTAGGGATTCCTGTGAAAATTCTGAACCATTTTAGTTGCTGTACTCTGGAAAACCTCCACCTTATGTCCTTTCTGAAGTGTGGACTCTAAAACTGGACACAGTACTCCAGCTGGGGGTATAGCAGGGACTGATACAATGGCAGCACAGTATCCCTTCTCCTCCTACTGGAGATGCCACTCCTTATGCACCCCAGAATCCAATTTGTCCTGCCCATAGCCTTGTCACACTGTACTGCCATCTTGAGGTCCTTTGATATAATAACCTCAAGGACCCTTTCATGTCTAGTGAGTATCAGTACCTCTCCCCATCCTATACCCAGCATCGGGGTTCCTATGCCCTAGGTACATGATTTTATACTTGTTGGCATTGAACCCCAAGTAAGTAAGAAAATGGAATTATCTGAATGAATTGCTGGCTTTTAAGCAGCTTGTTGTGGACTGTGTATGTGTGTGAGTGGGGGTAGCTCTGATACTATAACTATTTGCTTTTGATTTGGTATAATGTGCGAACAGACTAACCCTGCTCCCCACTCCGTGTGCTATATCGGACATAAAGAGTCCAAATAGCACTGAATAGCTTACTGAGCCCTGCACCCCGCTTTGTCACTGCTCTGGGTGCCAAGAGCTCCCCCACCTCCACCACCCTCTGCACCCTCCCCTGTAACGAGTTCTCTATCCATTTAGTCAGACCACCTTCCACCCGTACCCCTCCTTCTCCTCACTCTTCTCCACCTTGACCTGTGTCCCTCCTCCCAGTAGTCCACACCCTTTCTTCTCCTTATTCTTACTGGGTGGTGGTGCCTTCTGTATTACACTCAGACCACTCTGCCTGCTCCCTTCCAGGGTTACTATGCCTCTGCCTTTACTTATATCTAGGGTGGTGACCTCATCAGGCTCCCCTGTCCAGACCTTTCTACCAACCTCAGTCTTTTGGTCACCCCAACCCCCCATTTTTTTAAATCCACCTTAGTAGAGATATACCCCTCTAATTTTGCCTCTTTTTTTTTGACATATTTTCTCAGTGGGCTATGGTTGGCTTGGTCATCCTGACTGACCCTCCTAGCCTGCCTCCGACATGAGGCTGACCTGCTCACCTCCACGGATTACCCCCATGGTAGGATGGTGAGGAGCTTCCCAGGTCAACCCACTGGAGCAGGATCCAGTTGAGGAGATGCCATTCGGGGCAGGCAGGGGGGTCGGAAGCTCATGTTGTCTGACCGTAGCCCATTTTTCACTTTTCTCCCCTTTGCGGAGTGTAGGTGTGCAATGATCCTTAGGCACAGTGTGCCAACATCCACCACACTCTGCCACCCTTTATTACACCACTGTAGTAGTGCCCCAGTCCTCACCAGGGGCCGCTATACAGAGTGGTGGGTCCCTGGATCCCGCCCAAGGATAGGAGAGCAGTCCTCTGGATGCTCAATCCTATCCCTCCCTTGCCAACCCCTGGCTGCCCGGGCTTGTATCTGAACCCAAGTTGCCAGCATGGCATGAGGTGTGGCATCCAGTGCCTCAACCCTCAGTGCCAGTGGCCCTGCAGCAATGTACACCCCCCTTTTCTGCTCCAGTGTACCCTATCCCTGCTTACAAGTCACTATTCCCCCCAGACCCTACCCCAGTTAGTCACTAACCCATAATGTTTCATGTGGCATCAATCCCTCAGCCACTCAAACTCCTCAAGCCTACCCTTCCTTGCCATGCTTGCACATGGTCCCAGCAGTACCTCCAAGAATGTCACTGACTTTCCAACCCCCTCACACTGCCTGCCCAAGTACTCAAACCTCCCCCTCACTACTTCCACAGTGTCCCCCTCCAAGTCGTTTGTACCCACATGCAACAGTAAATGAGGTTTCTTCCTCCCCCTTGCTGCATGCTTGAGCAGTGCCTGTCCTGCCCCTCCTGCAGTCAACCTGGGGACAGCTTCAACCCAAATATGGCTGTGCCTATCCCCTTTTCCTCCCCATCTCACCCATTTCAGCATAGAATCTCCCAGGATGAGTACGGCCTCACCCCTTACCCCCTTTCCCTTCTAATGCCCCTTCCACCACCCCAGTATTCATTTTTCCCTGTCCCTTACCCTCGCCAACTGCACCCTCTATGACTTCTGTATGTGTACCCCCTACATCTGCCTCACCCCTTTTCTCTGCCTTATTCCTTCCATCATATTTGAACCCCTTCCCAGCCTGACTACTTCCTACTGGGCTTCCCATGTTGACCTCCTCTGCTGATTTCCAACCCATCTCCTGTCCCTGCTGTTGTCGATTTAGAGCCCCCATTCCCTTCTACCTCAGTAGTGATGCCCCTCCCATCCTTTCCTCTTCCCATAGCCTTCTCTCCTTCAGTCACCATCTCCTCCTTCCTTACTAGCCCCTTCTACCCTTTTGCCCTCGCTATCTCTTCCCCTACCTGTTGCCATCCCCTCATGCCCTTCTTGTCCTCCCCCCTTCAGTATGTTCCTGCTCCTCCTCTCTGTCTCATAGCAGAGGTTCAAATCTATTTATAGTCGATACCTGTCCTACATCTCTTCCCCCTATCAGTTCCCCCCTTTTACTTGTTCCCCTCCGTGGCACCCCTGGTCCCTCCCTACCTGCAGCCATCTGCTCTCTCACTGGTACTCCTCATGGTCTCTTCCTCCCCAATCAGGAGGCCCCCCCATCCTTGCCTCGGGCACATCCTCCCTTCTTCTCTCTTTTCTGCAAGTGCCTCTGATACTGGGGTCAGATTCAGTCCTTAGTTATTCTTCCTCCGTCCCCTATGCCATCCCCTATTCCCCCATCAGGATGCTTACCATACTCATCTGCCCTGTCACTTACACTCCTCCCTAATCTCCACAGTTCCTCCATCAAACTAGCCAGTCATCCACAGACCATACCCCTATCCTCTAAGCCCAGTGCAAGACCATGGCAGACCTGCACCCTGTACACCCCTCCACCCTTCCAAAGATGCTTGTCCTATTGACATGTGGCACCTGCCCCATTTTGGCCCCCATCTTATGTTACGGGCTCTTACTCCCAGGTTCTATACCCTACTACAACTGTTAGGCCCCTGTTTACTCAAATTACTGTCCCCCCACACTAGTTTCCCTTACTGACCCCTTGCCGACCGGGATTTTTCAGTTGCAAATCTCATCCATTAGATATTGTATTACTGTAGCAATCCTAAAGCCTCCTTGTCCATTTTTCACCTCTCAGCTACCATACTTTTTGTTCTTGGCTCTCATATAGTTTCACATAGCCTAGTTAGAAATCCTATTGCACTCCAAGTATTACTCAGCTCAGTTAGAAATATAAACAGAACAAATAAATATGTATTATTAGAGCAATCATAACAGTATAGCTCAGTACTTAGCTCAGTTAGAGAAAGAAACAGAACAACTAAATTTGTATTATTACAGCAATCCTAAAGTATCCCATCATTGCTTTGTCACCACTCCAGAGACCATGGTGTAATATAGGACCACAGAGGACCCTGGGTGGGAGGGTGTGCAACTGTAAAGTCCCGGCAGAGCTCCACTGAGCTCGCTCACTCCCCCTCTCTCACTCACTCATTCTATTTCTCCGGACGCTGCAAGCTGTCCTTTTGTACTGGGCTCCTGCCTGCATTGACAATTTTTTCTGCCCACAAAGAAATCTGTAGCAGTCCCAACACAGCTCCATTGAGCTCGCTCACTTCCTCTCTCTCACTTGCTCATTCTGTTTCTCCTGGCACTGCAGGCTGCCCTTTTGTACTGGGCTCCTGCCTGAGGTGCCTTTTTCTGCTCACAAAGAAGTTCACAGCTGTCTTGACAGAGCGCCGTTGAGGTCGCTCCCTCCCCCTCTCTCACTCGCTCATTCTGTTTCTCCTGGTGCTGCAGGCTGTCCTTTTGTACTGGGCTCCTGCCTCCGTTGGTGCTTTTTTCTGGCCACAAAGAAATCTGCAGCAGTCCTGACACAGCTCCATTGAGCTCTCTCACTCCCTCTCTCACTCACTTATTCTGTTTCTCCTGGTGCAGCAGGCTGCCCTTTTCTACTCGGCTCCTGCCTGCATTGGCACGTTTTTCTGCCCACAAAGAAGTTCACAGGTGTCCCGACAGAGCTCCATTTAGGTCACTCACTCCTCCTCTGTCACTCGTTCATTCTGTTTCTCCTGGCGATGCAGGCTGCCCTTTTGTACTGGGCTCCTGCTTCCATTGGTGCCTTTTTCTGCCCACAAAGAAATCTGCAGAAGTCCAGACACAGCTCTGTTGAGCTCGCTCACTCCCCCTCTCTCACTCAATCATTCTGTTTCTCCCCACACTGCAGGCTGCCCTTTTGTACTGGGCTCCAGCCTGCATTGGCACCTTTTCCTGCCCACAAAAAATCCACAGCAGTTCTAACAGCGCTCCGCTGAGCTAGCTCACTCCCCGTCTCTTACTTGCTCATTCCGTTTCTCCCAGTGTTGCAGGTTGCCTTCTGGTACTGGGCCCCAGCCTGCACTGATGCCTTTTTCTGCCCACAAAGAAAACTACAGCAATCCCAACAAAGCTCCGTTAAGCTCACTCACTCCCCCTCCTTCACTCGCTAGTTCTGTTTCTCCCGGCGCTGCAGACTGCCCTTTTGTACTGGGCTCCTGCCTGCATTTTCACCTTTTTCTGCCCACAAAGAAACCTGCAGCAGTCCCAACAGAGCTCAGTTGAGCTCGGTCACTCCCCCTCTCTCACTTGCTCAATCTTAATCTGTCCCAAACACTGATTTCCAAAAGCAACTGTGCTATTCTGCACCAGAAGCGCAAAAACACATTTTGGCCAGAATGTGAAAAATGACAGCTGTGCTGTCCATAAGGAAGTGTGAAAAATTGCCAGTGTTGAAAATCTGGCATGAAAATATTACAAATTTGCAAAGTTACAAGGGTGCATGGAAACTGTGCAATGCACAGTTGTAACACAGTCATTTTATGGACTTTCATCACCACATTTTCAACATAGGCATTTTAGGATCTCTGCTCATGAACAGTGTCACTGTCATTTTCTCAGTCTATCCCGAAAACTAATTTCCCACAGCGATTGCGTTATTCAGCACCGGAAGTGCAAAAACACATTTTGGCCAGATTGTGTAAAATGACAGCTGTACTGTTCATAAGTAGATGTGGAAAAATGGCAATGTTGAAAACCTGGAGCGAAAATATTATAAATTTGTGAAGTTATTGAGCGCACGCGTGTAAACTGCGGTAATAACGATGATCGTGAATATTGTGTCATTTTATAGACTGTCTTCACAAAATTTTCAACATAGGCATTTTAGGCCCTCTGCTCGTGAACAGTGTAGCTTTGATTTTTTTAATGTGTCCCAAACACTGATTTCCTACAGCAACCACGCTATTCTGCGCTGGAAGTGCGAAAACACATTTCGGCCAGAATGTGAAAAATGACAGCTGTACTGTTCATAAGGAGGTGCAGGAAAATGCCAACGTTGAAAATCTGGAGTGAAAATATTGCAAATTCACGAAGTTACGAGGGTGCTCAGCAACTGCACAATGCACGCTCATAAAAAAGTAATTTTTTTGATTTTTTCCACCAGATTTGCAACATAGGCTTTTTGAGAGCCCATCTCATTAACACTGGCACTGTCATTTCATTAATTGGTCCTGAAAGGTGATTCCATGCAGTGACTGCGAAATCACCTTTCAGGACTGAATAACACCATGGCAGTGGCTGAGTTCATGAGGAGGGGTCCCAAAAACCCCATGTTGAAAATTTGGTGCCAAAATTCCAATAAATGCCTGAGATATGCACCAAAGTTGGAAAACCCTATTTATGCCATTATGCAGCTTACCGGCATTTCCTCAGTTCGCGGTCAGTTTTGAAGAATGCAGGCGTGTTACTGGTCCACCAAATTTCGTCGTGCCAGACTCTGGAGGTAAGTATGGGATGGGGGGTGTGGGAGGCAGGTGCACAGAGGGTGGGTGCAGGTTGGTGAAGGGCCACCGGATTCGACGAGGGAACATTTTCTTGTTTACAGGGTTAAAAAAAAAATAACATCTTGGGGGGGGTATACATTATGCCGATGAGGAGTGGGCTCCCCCTGTTGGCAAATTCAGTCAGGAAGGGGGGACTGAAGCTGGCGAGGATTGGGCACCCCTTTGGCAAACAAAGACGGGGGTGCATGATGCCGAGGGGGATTGGGCACCCCTTTTGCATACAGCAGAAACATGGGGTTGGGGAGATTATGCCAGTGAGGACTGGGCTCCCCATTGGCAAACTGGGTCGGGGGCATGGGGACTGCCCTGCAATGACGGGTCGCTCCCTCTTTGCAGTGGAATGGCTTTCACTGCAATGATGAGGTGGTGCCTGATTGCAGAGGCTAAAACTTTTCAAGGTGGTGGCACACTGGCTGAGCTAGTGTCAGCAGCAGCATGCCATTCCATTGGAGAAATCAGGCCAAGCCTCAAAAGGCAGTGGGGGCACTGGCCATAACACTGCCGCACCTCCACAACCTGTTTCTGCTGCAAGCTGTTGCAACATGTTTCTTGTGTATGTGCACAATCAACATAAAAATGAGAAGGGGCTGTAGTAAATGCCTATGATGTGCTTGTTGTGGCAACAAGTTTTGTAAAGACACACAACCAGCAATTGATTGCTCAATATGGTGGTACCTCTCACTGATGGACAATGGGCCTGGCAGTTTCTGAACCAGATGGGCTACTGTGAGTGTATGGGTACAAAGGCTGGTAGAAAAGCACTAGATGACTTTGCTGTTCCCCCCAAAGTGATTTATTATGGCAAAAGACTGAACTGCAACCCCACATACAAGTTCCCCAAGTTGTGGTATATAACGCACTTGAAGAACCACTTGGTGAACAGTGATACCATGCTGTATATTGACAGTATTCATCTGCCCTACATTGACAGTATGAAAGGAAAGCATGAGCAGAGCAGTGAGCACTCTTAATCATGGACCCATTTAGGGCACACAAAATACAGCAAGTGCTTGAGAAAGTGAAGGAATCACAGATTGTCCCTGTATTTGTCCCTGCTGCATGTACTGACCTGTTACAGATCTGGATCTCACAGTTAACAAAATTCTGAAAGACTTTATAAAGAACCACTTAACAGACTGATATGTTGACATGATCAGTCAGCAGGTCGAAAATGGCACACCATCCGATAACAACCATGGAGCTTCGTATGTCCATTCCGAAAACTAAGAATGCACAATAGCTTGATGCATCCATCACGAAGCTACAAATATGATACGAGGATTGTATTGTTGGGTTTTGGCAGGCTGGCACCTGGAGTTGCACCAAGAGTGCTTCACTACAAAATATCCCCAGACTACCCCAGGAGAAGACTAATGGATTACCAGTAACTGAGTAAATGAGGCTGACAGAGACTGCAGCTACCCAGCTAAGCGCTCACTTGCTGAAGTTCAAGTACAGAACTTTTTGGTAACTTTTTACTGGTAACAAAGTTACTTTTTATGTGCCTTGCCATTTTTTTTTTCATTTTTGTAGTCGTGGTAGGCAAGGTAACAGAGCTATTAAAGTAGCTTAGCTATCTGATTGAATTAAATTGTTTAAGTGCTAAAGTACTGTGGGTTTTTTGTTTGGCATTCTTTTTTCATAATTTTTTATTTTATTTTTTTTCCTCTCCTACGTGCTACCATGTCTACCACTCCTTCAGGCTTGCCAAGGCCCCCTCTGACCTATCTGTCCCCTGATCCTCCATCCTTATATGGCAGCCACCTCCAGGGTAACCCGATGTAACCCTTCACCAAATGGGTCCCTCTCCTCCAAGGGGGAAGGCGCCAGCCAAGGGGGGGGCAGCCCAGCACAACACTTGACCCTGGGGTGCTGCTGAGCTGGATATGACTTGGTAGGGGCATTGATGGCATGGAGAGCCAGGCAGCAATCATCCGGCTGAACATGGAGCGTTTCTGCTTTTCTGGTGTTGTTCCCTCCTTGCGTTGCTTCTGCAGTGCTCCTGGTCTCCACCAGAGGCTGCTGCAGAGTGATGCCATCCCACTACCCACCCCAGGAGAGTAGAACAGTCCTATGGATGCTCAATTCTCTCCTCCCCCTGCCAGCCTCTGCCATCCCGAGTCCATTCCCGAACCCAGTTACTGGCTTGGTTTCAGGTAAGACACCTGTGCCTCAGCCCTCTGTGCCACCGGGCCATCTCTTTTTCATTCTTTATTCAATCTTAACTTTTTGAGTTGTACACTAAAGGTTTACAACACTAACCAAATGGCTGTATTGTAGAGTGTTATGGTTGTTTGTGTTAGTGGCTAACCACACCGATTTGCTGCCCTTTAGCCAATGTTTGTTTGCTTTACTTTTAACCTTTACTTTTTAACAATTTAACAGTTTACAGCACTAACAGAATACATGTATTGTGTTGTGTTTTGGGCTGTTTGCAGGTGTTTGTTGCTCACTGCACTGCCATGCTGCTCCTTAGTTTTGTTTGCTGTTATCAGGACCACGTTACTTCTGTGACCATTTAAGCAAAGTACAATGTTGACATTCTAAGTTCACAGAAGGTGTCCACCTAGCGAAGTAAGCAAAAATAAAATAGTATTAAAAATTATCCATTCTACAGTATCTACCACATTTATCAGCACTCGTAAGTTGTGCTTCTTACTACACACTAGTGAATATTCATTTGTTATTTAACTGCAACACACAATGTAATACATTGCATTGTGGCATGGTAGTGCCAGTATAGTTAGGGCTGAGTATGCACTTTAATGTTAAACATCAAATTTTGCACTTTAATAACTTTGTAACCATTTAAAAGATTTGCACGAAATGTTGCTATGTGGTCTCCTGGTGTAGATCTCTTGACATGCCAAGTTGCTCATCTGTCGGATCAGCAGATTTTGTGCTGTGCACAGTGAAGAAACATTCAAATTTTACTTTTTTTTAAGTTTTTGTGTCATTGTGCTGTGGCCAAACCATTTGGAATTTTGGTCTGTCATTTTCAGAGTATAAAGTGCCTGCACCACAAAGCATGTCTGCATTGGTTTGGGGAAAAAATATTAATTCATTCCAAAGTTATTTAATTTTAAAATGTTGGGCTCTGAGCATGCTGAGTTCATTCTTTTAGATAGAGGAATGGAATGAAAAAGAATTTTGCTCTGACAAACAAGAATCCTTGTTCTTGAGGGGCCAATCCATGTTCATCAGAAAAAAATCCTTTTTCGTGAGTCACCATCTTGTTTTTTAGTTTTGTGTCAATAAAATGTCAAAACTATACCCAGGGATGACTGTTACAGACATTAAAATATGGATTTTGGTCATCGAGAGTTGATGAGCTGTGGTTTGTGGTTTTCGATGTTCGCATGCCCATTAGAAACTTTTTTTTTTTACAATTTAAATCCTTTTTCACAGCTCACTAAATTCCTTTTTCATCATGGCAAAAAAGGAAATCAGTTGGTGAACAAGGATTGACACTTTTTACAACCGGATGGCCAGACCGGGAATTCTTGTTTGCCAGCCAATTTCTTTTTTCGCCGTGACAAAAAAAAGGATGACAAAAAAGGAATTGCTCTGCAAAAATGATTCTCGGTGTGCTGTCTGGTCATGAAGAATGTAAATCCTTGTTTGCCAGCCAATTTCCTTTTTTGCCATGACAAATAGGAATGGCGAGACAGGAAATCGGCTGACGAACAAGGATATGAAAATCATAGCCATCTGGTTGGAAAAAAGAATCGTTTTCACCAGATGAAATCCATTTATGCCATCACAGAAAAGGATTAGCTTAAAAGGTTTGCACCTGGTGGAAAAGGATTCCTTCTGGTGAAAAATTATCCCTTTTTTTTTTTTTTGCCTTTTTGGGTTTTATATGACCCCCCCCCCAGCATCCGGAAAAATCTCTGGTGTCTAGTGGCACTATACATATAATTATTTTTACACACACACACATATATATATATATATATATATATATACATAAATAATAGGGGCGTGGTCACACCCCTATATTTAGGGTTGAGTAGGCACTTTAATGTAAAACATCAATTTTTGCACATTAATAACTTTGCAACCATTCAACGGATTTGCACAAAATTTGGAATGCAGTCACCGGCTGGGGAAGGGTGGGGGGTGCTGGGTGGGCTGGCATGGCTTGGTGAGGGGTGGTGGCCACTAGACTACCAGGAATGTGAAATAATTATTTATTTTATTATAATGGAGGCGCTAGACTACCATGGATATCTAGAGTCACAGTGGATATTATTTCATACAGATGGAGAGGACCACTAGACTACCAGGGATATTAGCAGTTATTTTTTTATACAACCTGGGGGGGCCACTAGACTACCAGGGACATTAGACATCATAACATTATTTACTATGATGGGGGCCACTAGACTACTAGGAATATGTCATACACTAGTATAATTATTCAGATGGGGCAGAATGAAGCCCTCTGAGCAAAACCCAGCCTGATTTATGTTTGTAGGGCACCCCTGGGCTGTGAAAAGTGATTTTAAAATCTGGCCATCTCGTCCCTCGTTCTTTGTTCGTGAGCGAGCAAATTCTTTGATCGCAACCCTGCAAATTCTTTGATCGCGAGATTCTTTGATCGCAATCATGCATCGTGAGGGTAAGACAAGATGGTCAGATTAAAAAATAAATTTTCTCAGCCAGGGGTGACCTAGGAAGTCAAATGAGGGTGGGTTTTGCTCAGGGGGCTTCGTTCTGTCGAACCATGGCAGTGGTTTTCCACAATTCTTTAATTTTTTTAAATTACAGATGTTTTTATTCTTTGTGCGTGAGCCTGCAAATACTTCGATCTCGACCCTGCAAATTCTTTGATCGTGAAATTCTTTGATTGTGATCTTTGATCACAAAATAGGGACAAGATGGCCAGATTTTTTATAATGGAATAGATAGAGAAATGTTACTAATCTTTGACATTGAATATCTCGGAAACGGTTTGGTCTTTTTACTTGAGATTTGAAGGAAGAAAGGCAATATCCCACAGATGTGCCTTTTGGTGGTTTGGCCAAAAAATATCACAGGGTGGCAAATTTACAGCACTACAAAGTTGACGCTTTTTCCTATAGGATAACATTACGTCATCCGCCGCATTACAGGAATCCTTTGCGGCCCTGCTGCGAAATAATGATTTGGTCTTTTGGACTGAAATTTGGAGGGAAGAAAGCCAACATCTCACAGATGTTCCTTTTGGTGGTTTGGTGAAAAAATATTACAGGGTGGCAAAGTGACAGCACTCGGAAGTTGATGCTTTTCCCATAGGATAACATTATGGCATCCATCGTGCCTTTCAGGGCCCGTGTCTCAGAAACGGTACGAGATATGAACTTTTTGTCACAAAAATACTTAGACCCCCAAATGCTAAGTACAAAACTAGCCAGGAAAGTCATAATTCATAGGAACTTTAAATTTTTTTCCTACGTCGTATGGTTCCTGCTTTATAAGCAATTTAGTATTCCAAGTCCTAATTTTGTGCTCCGAGGTCCATTATTATGCATACATTCTTTGTTTTCACTGTGTTTTTCAATGCAGTTTTTGGAGAAAAGAAGGGTGTGCCCTTTTGTTACTGTGCCAGTATATGTTTCCAGTTGCGGTTCCATTACCATTCTTTCACCGTTCCCGTCTACACCACCGTGTGCGTTACAGTTTGCGTTTTCACTTGTGCTTGTATTTCTGTTTCATTTGGTGTTATTATTGTTGTTACCGTTACCATTTGCATTTGCAATTGCGGTACCATGCCCATGCACATTATGGTTTGTGTTTCTGTACGTGCTTGCATTTGCATTTCTCTTTTCTTTGGCGTTATTGTTGCTGTTACCATTATCATTTGCATTTACAATTGTGGTTCCATGACCTTGCACCTTATGGTTTGCGTTTTCATATGCACTTGCGTTTCTGTTTACTTTGGCATTATTGCTGCTGTTACCATTACCATTTACATTTACAATTGCAGTACCGTGACCATGCACGTTATGGTTTGCGTTTCCATATGCGCTTGTGTTTCCGTTTCCATTTCTGTTTCCTTTGGCATTATTCTTGCTGTTACTGTTACCATTTGCATTTACAATTGCCGTACCGTGTCCGTTATTATTTACCATTTGTGTTTTCATACGCGCTTGCGCTTGTGTTTACATTTCCGTCTCCTTTGGCGTTATTGTTGCTGTTACCATTAGCATTTGCATTTCCAATTGTGGTACTGTGAACATGCGCGTTACCAGTTGCGTTCCTTATGCACTTCCGTTTGCGTCTCTGTTTCCGTCACTGTTCACTTTGGTGTCACTTTGCGCTTCCATTTCTATTTCCGTTTGTGTTACCATTTACATTTGTGTCACCATGTGTGTAATTATTTGCATTTGCATTGCACCTCACTATTACTATACCACACACAAAATCGCTTTGTGAAATTGGGGCTGGAAGGGCCCCATGCTCCCACCAACTTGCACATCTTTCTACTTTTCTATTCTTTCTTAAAAGTAAGGAAATTCTATGCAAAAACTTTGTTAATGCATCAATTAGGGTTCTTCTACAGTGAAAAAAGTAGAAATTCGATTTTAGGGTTCCCACCTTTTCCCCACCCCCACCAACTGGCATCGGGATGTGCGTTGGGGTCATTGGCCTAACTCTCACCCCATTCTCCTACACTGCACCACCTCAGCTTGTTTACATGGGATGGGGTGAGGTTAGAACCAATGACACAGCACACCCAGATGCCTGTTGGTGGGGCAGGCTGGGGTTGGGGTGAAAGGGGTGGGAACCCTAAAATTGAATTTCTAACATACTAACATACTATTTGCCAGCAGATTAGGCCTTATGGTCTATCGAGTCTGCTTGAACCTCAGATCCCTAGTTGGGTGCTGAGGCCCTCCCCTCCCTTGTGTTCCAGAAACCCCTATCATCCATCCCAACCCCCCAGGGAGAGGCCATCATCTGATACATCCACTTTCTGTGTCTGTCCCACCCTCTCTTGAAGCCCTCCACTGTGGATCTCCGAACCAGCTCACCAGGCAATGCATTCCAAGGGTCCACCACCCTCTCAGTGAAAAACCTCCTCCTCTTTTCCCCCTCACCCTTCCACCTTCCAACTTCAAACTGTGCCCTCTGGTGATACCTCCCTGCTTTAGTCTAAAGATCCCCTCCATGTTTACCCTATTTATTCCCTTGAGGTACTTGAAGACCTCAATCATGTCCCCCCCTGTCTCTCCTCTCCTCTCCTCTCCTCCAATGAAAACAGGCAGAGCTCCTTAAGTCTGTCCTCATATGTCAAATCCCCTAGCCCTCGTATCATCTTAGTTGCCCTCCTCTGTACCCTCTCCTGGAGCTGTATGTCCCTCTTCAAGTGTGGTCTCCAGTACTGTACACAGTACTCAAGGTGTGGTCTAACCAGTCCATTGCACAGCGACAGAATCACTTCCTTGCTCCTAGAGGCGATCCCCCTTACGATGCATCCCAACATCCTGTTTGCCTTGCTAGCCGCCCTCCTGCACTGCTCAGAGTTATTCATACATGCATCCACCATGACCCCTAGGTCTTTTTCCCCTATTGAGGCCTCCAGCGCCTCCCCTCCCAGGGTGTACCTGTGTTTAGGGTTTCCCCCGCCCAAGATGCAACACCTTGCACTTGGTGATATTGAAATTTAATTTCCATGTGTGAGCCCAGCTTTCCAGGGTGTCCAGGTCCCCTTGCAGGGCCAACCTCCCCTCTTCTCCCTCAACTACTGCTCCCATCTTGGAGTCATCAACGAAGAGACTCATTTCACACCCTATACCCTCCCTGATGTCCGATATGTATGCATTAAACAGGATCAGACCCAAGACTGAGCCCTGCGTGCCACTACCAACCTCTCTAGGGGTTTGAGAGCTCCCCACAGACCACTACTCTCTGGGTGAGTCCAGCTAGCTAGTTTCCAATCCATCTGACCATCAAAGGGCCTACCCTAACTCCATCAGCTCTCCACCAGACCATTGTAGATATAGAGTCAACGCCTTTGCTGAAGTCCAAGAATAATACATCCACAGGCTTTCACCTGTCCAGTTCTGATGTTACCCATTCGTAGAACTCCACAAGACTGGTTTGACATGATCTACCTGGCACAAACCCATGTTGCCGACTATCCAGACCTCCCACCTCCTCCAAGTACACCCCCAAACATTCCTTTACTATACTCTCCATTAATTTTCCCACCACTGAGGTCAAACTGAAGAGTCTATAGTTACCTGGTACTTCCCTCGACCCCCTTTATGGATTGGCACCACATGTGCCTCTCGCCAATCCCTAGGTACCCTCCCTGTCTCAAGTGACCTGTTGAAGAGCTCCACCAGGGGTGCAGCCAGTATGTCCGCCAATTCCCATAGTACTCTCTGATGAATGCCATCTGGCCAGAGATTTGCCTTTCTTTAGGGCCTTGAGGGCTAACTACACCTTTTGGTGGAGATAGCATCATCCGCCCTCCACCTAATTGGCCTTTTATCCTTATCCAGATGTGACACCCTGGGGTAACTCTCCCTCCTCTTGCTCCATTTCTGTTGCTCCTGTGATCCCATTCACTGCTGCTTCTATCCCCATCGTGCCTTGCTTTGTAGATATCCCATCCCCTCCCTAGTGAACACAGAGGCAAAGTACTCAAGTAAACACTCTGCCTGGTCCTCGCCTCTTCCACCCACCCTCCTTCTGACCTCAATCTGCTGAGATGGCCCTTAGTTTTTCTCCACTCCCCAATGTACCAGAAGAACCCCTTTTTCCTTCCATGTATCCCCTGTGCCAGCCACTGCTCTTTACTGTACTTTGCTCCCCTCACCATCCGGGTGACTTTTCTAGATGCAAGATGGTACATTTCCTTATCCCTATACCCTCTTGTTGTTTTATATTTTTTGTAAGCCGCCTTCTTTTCTCTGACCGCTACCTGTACCTCACTGGACCACCAGCATGGTTTATGTGACCTTGCTCCTTCGTTTCAACCCGTGCAGATCTGGCTGCCTCATGAAGTCCCGTTTATGACCTTCCATCTCCTTTCCACACTTGTCATTGATGTAATCTCCTTCAAGTGATCCTCGAGAATATTTCCATGCCCACAAGGTCTGCCCCCTGAAGTCCACTGCTAGTGTCCTAGATCTCCCCCTCCCCCATGCTTATTTGAAACCAGACAGTATTGTGGTTGCTCCCAGTCAGGGTCCTCTACAACCAGGTCCTACCAGATCCCCATCTGCCAGAACCACGTCCAGGACATGCCTCTCCCTTGTGGGCTCCATCACATGCTGTGTTAGAACACATCCTGTAAGCCATCCAGCAGCCTCTGCTCCTTGGCCACCTTAGAGGACATGGTTCCCAGTTTGTACCTGGCATATTAGGTCCCCATCAACACCACTCCTTCCCTTTTGGTCCACACTGGCAATGATGTTGTCCAGCAAACCATCCTCTAGAACATCACTCATCCGGGGGCCTATATACTACACCAGCTTGACCTTATCTCCTGCTGGGGATCGTAGGTGACCCATAAGGCCCACGTTTTCCTCTCACCTCTTCTACCCTAGCAATTTCTATGTCATCTCTAATGAACATAGCCACCCAACCCTCTGCCCTCCTTTCTATCCCTTCCTAAGCATAGTGTACCCCTGCACGTTTAGGTCCCAGTCATGGTTTTTGTTGGCCCATGTTTCCGTGACCACTGCCACATCCACCTCCCCCTCGAACAGCATGGCCTGGAACTCTGGCAATTTGTTTCCCAAGCTCCTGGCATTTACTAACACCAACTCCCACCCCTTATCCCTGATGCCCTTTGTCGAACCCCACCCAGGTTTCTTATACTTCCATCCTCCCTCTGCTCCTCCTGAAACCTCCACCCCCAGTCTGTTCCCCCTTCCCCCCTTGGGTTTGAAGGCTACTCCCTCATCTGGAGTGAGAGGGCTTCGGTCAGCCCTCTCTTATCCCTTCCCCCTCACAAGTTTTAAACCCCACCTTTCTTGAATGTAGTCAGCCATCCCCTGTTTAAGGACTTCCTTCCCTAATGGGGCAAGATGAAGCCTGTCCTTGGCATACAGTCCCTTATCCTCCCAAACTTCTTTCCAGTTCCCTAACACCCCCAACCCACTCTCTTTGCCCCACTTCCTGAGCCAGTCATTAACCTCTGTGAGCTTAATTTTTTTCTCCACTGAGACCTTTGGTACTGGCAATATCTCTGAAAAGGAAATGTTCTATCCATTATCCCGACAGACTCTGGCAAGTTCTTGGAACCTTGCTTGGATTTCCAAAATGCTATTTCCCTCTAGATCGTTAGTTCCCAAATGCACAAGGAAATCCGGTTTCCCTCCACAATCCCTAACCAGTTCATACACCATGAACTTTGCTCTGGGCACTGTCAGCCCAGAGATACTCACTACCTTCACCTGGCTATGGCATCCACCCCCCTGTCCCTCCCACTGGATACCCCTAATCATCGAGTCTCCCAATAACAGAACCTTACCACCACCATCATCCTTATGGTTGGTTCACTATGCCCTCTCAGCCCCCATCTTCCCTTTATTCTGTGATCTCAATTCCATGGGAGTCTTTCTATTAGGAGACCCACTTGTCACCTCCCTTTCTGCCTCCCTCGTTATTTTGCCCATTAACTCAGACCCTCTGAATAGGTGTGTCCCTTTAACCTCTCTTATCTGTGCCATTTATCCTGGCCCTGATGGTTTCCCCTTTCCCACACCACCATCCTCCCCTTGTAATAGTACCTTGCCTCCAGAGGCTCTCTGTGGGTCCTCTTTAGCTAAGGCTCCATCTCTGGTACTGACCCCCTGCTGAAGGGGCCCTCCCACCTCCTTGTCTCCCAGTTTCTCTCCAGTCATGCTCTCCTCCCTCATGTCTGCAATATGTTGCATCTCCCCCATCTGCTTAACATTTATGTTTCCCCCTCTCCCTCTGGGACTATTTCTATCCTTTCCATTGCCGGTCTGTGATGCCCTATGGGTATCCAACTCCCTCCCTGGCCTCTGTATCAGTTTCCTTATTTCCACCAACCCCTTCCTCCCCCTCTAGGTTGCTTAGTAGCTCAAATGTATTGTGACACTCTATGTCAGCCTCCATCAAGTAACCCGAGTTTCCCCTGACTGCACCTCTAAACTGCCCCTCTTCTTCCCCTCTTGCTCTGTTCACCTTAGGAGCTCCCTTCCCACAGTCTGCTGTTTTAGGCTTCCCCACAACAGCCCCCCCGACTCTTCCCCTCCACTCTCTTTGTATTCAGAATGTTCACCCCGTACACTTTCCCCTTAGCGTCAACATCCCTATCTAAGGGTCTTCTGTCCCTAATATCCCCCCTCCTGCTTTCTGTAACATAACGTCCTATAATTTCAGAGCATTGCCCCAGCCTCCCCTCAGCCCCACCCTTCTGCTGCCCATATCCACACCCCTTATCCTTGGACCCCCCCAGCTTACTCCTTAACCAATATACCTCACTCCTGATACAAGATAGCTGTCTACAGAGTGGGCAGCCTCCCTCTCTCCAGGCCCAATTGAGAATTATTGCCATCCCACAGCCTGTGCAGCCTACAACCCTTCCAAAGATGCCTGCCATGGTGTAATATGGCCACCCTGTTTATCCCCCTCTGTTTATAATGGCACACCCCCTTTTCTCAGTCCCTTCCCCCTGGAATACAGTTTCTCTCTATACTGACTGCAGTTTACAAACCCAATTTCAACCCCACCAATAAAGTTCCCAAGTCTCACAAACACATACAGTCCAGAGTTTATCCAGTCCCACTAACAGTGTGTGTGTATGCAGACATCAGGTACCTTATGATGTCACAGGCCAACCAGTTCCTGTTGCTTCGCATTTCAGTCCCAAACAGAAATACACAGCCCTTCAATCCCAACCCCCAGTGGCTTTTCAGTATTTAAGAAACATCAGGCAAACATCACATTTAAATTTCACTCTAATTATCACTGCCAAACAAGTGTTCCCAAGCCTCAAAAGTTACAATATCACAGCCCAAGTAACAGTTCTAACTCAAAGTAGTAATTTTTAACACATAGAACTAATTTCATGTACAAAACTATTTAAATATTTCAGTTAAAACAGAATATAACCCCAGACCTCTGTCCTTACCAGCCTCCTGATGATGTTCCCAAGTGAACAATGAAAGACAAGGTAATACCTGTTAATTTCCCCTCCCCCTAACACTAGGTAAACATCACATTTAAATTTTACTTTAGTTATCACTGCCAAACAAGTGTTCCCAAGCCTCAAAAGTTACAATATCACAGCCCAAGTAACAGTTCTAACTCAAAGTAGTAATTTTTAACACATAGAACTAATTTCACGTACAAAACTTTTTAAATATGTCAGTTAAAACAGAATATAACCCCAGACCTCTGTCCTTACCAGCCTCCTGCTTATGTTCCCAAGTGAACAATTTCCTCACTTTTTTCACTGTAGAAGAACCCTAACTGATGCACTAATGAAGTTTTTTTTGCATAGAATATATCTATATCTCTGTGTATATATATATATATATATATATATATATATAAATATAGTGCCACTAGACACCATGGATTTTTCTGGAAGCTATATACAATTTCATTTTTTATATAAATTATAAATAGAATAATAAATAGATGAGGGTGTATTACAAGGCAGTAATACCATTGAGAGGTTTTGGGGACTTGGAACCCCATGAAATACACCTTCCTCTATTTATTTTTTATAATATATGGATCAATTTATAAATGTTGTGCTTTTCTGTGGGGCTTCTGACTGTGCGCTGTGCTGACTGGCTGAAAACTCTCTTGCTTGCTCACCCACTGCCCCCGCATGCGTCTGTTACACTTAAATTTGCCATGTTCTCTGGCAGTAAATCCTACCTTTCCCTTTTGTTATCCTTCAGAGAATGGAAGATGAAACACATAGTATGGTGATAAAAATAAAAAAAAAATAGAAAAGTGAAGAAATAGGGTGACCATCCACTAAGCAAGGAGAAACAACTGCCATGTTTTAAAAGTTGTTTGGCCCACCCTACAGAGGAAAGCTGCTAATAGGAAAGCATGCCATCACTTTGACTGTGCAGGAAAAAACATGGCACCTTGGCAACTGGGTCTGTGTGGCAGGCAGAGTTACATGTGCACTGTGTAATTTCTGTGATAATACTATTGTTCAGAGCTGAAACGATAGTATTATCACCTCTGAACAATAGTATTATCAGGGAGCAACAATGGTATTATCACTTTGGATAGTGTTGTATTACAAGAATTTTTTTATATGGGACATGGTACTATTTGGCCATAACCATATATTATATGGGCAGGATTCACAAAGAAGATATGCCTGGCACATCTCAGATGCTCCAGCGCAAGTCAGATGTGCCAAGCCCAGGTGGTGGCATTCACAAAGGGATGTGCCATGCCAAGCAACAAGCGCAACACCACTGTGAATCACCACAGGACACAACGGTGCATTCGCAGAAGCACCAGTGCAACCAGATATGTCCCAGGGCAGGCAGGCAGCCCTGCAGTCACACAGGGGATTCAGCAGAACAACTGGAGCAAAACAACAGGGCAGGAGGAGCAAACACAGAGCCATCACAAACAGACACACGGACAAAGGTGTAGAGTAAAACATGTTTATAAAATGTAATCGCCATAGAAACTGTACAGATCAAATGCCAGAAAAAAAATATCATCAACAACAACATCAACAATGACATCCACAGAAGGGGATTAAGGGGGAGCAGGGACAGGTAGGAGGACGGGAAGAGGGACAGAAACAGGGAACAGTGTAGGGCAACTATTTACACAGGAAGGCCCCTAGTTGGTGGCAGGGGGACATTAGTGGCACCATGCTCTACTAAGCAGCACCCTGGCATAGCCTGGATGGTGCAGCATGACACCCTGCAGGGCAGCTGACAGGCACTGAACAGTCCGTGTAAGAGGGCGCAGGGCCACCTGGATGGTCACATCCATAGGCACGGCACCACCACCATCACCACCTGGAGCAGCATGGCGATCATGGACACCTACAGAAAATGACAGAAGGAACACACACTGAGGGCCATAATGCAGAACACAACCCCACCCACCACAGCCTGCACAACACCAGAAAGACTACAACCATGTAAAGCGGTACTCACCCACCCCTGGAGGGGCATCAGGCCTGGCACCCATGTAACAGTGACGATGCTCCTCAGCAGCGTCCATGGCATGTTGCCTGGCCCCTGGACCTGCAAAACACAACACACAGCAACATGAGCGAACACTGCCACAGTTCAGGATGCAAGTCCCCAGCCACCCCACCCTGCTGGCACATTGCCATGCAGCAAACAGTGATGTCAGTGTCCGAGGCATCCGGTGTAGGTGGGCGCACACAGCCATGCCCATCCCCCCAGCACCAGGCAAAGCAGCACAGGAGCACCATGGGGGCAGTGATAGACACACACAGCATGTGCCACAGAAGGATACAGCTGGAGAAAACCTACTTGGCCATGGCAGTGCACCCCTGTGTACATGGCACCTCAGTCATGCCAGCCTCTTTGGATCCTGCTTCTGGAGGTCGTCATAACAATGCCTGCACTGCTCACCTGTGCATAGCATGCCAGTACGCTGCACCATCCGTGAAGCAATGGTGGCTCACACCCTGGCCCTGGGCTCATGGAGGTCCTCCTTATCCAAACAGGTGGCCCTCCACAGCCATGACCTGTGCCACTAGGTGTAACAGCTCCAAATGTGACCAGTTAATGGCCCTAGGCACCATTCTCCCAGCTCCAGGCATCCTGCACTGTGTACGTACAGTGGCAAGGTGCAATCAGGGAATGCGCCATCCACCGACCGTTATGCGCCACGTGCAACAGTGATACACATGCAGCACACCATGCACTGAACGTGAAGCACCATTGGCCACTGCTGATGGAACCATGCATGCACATGCCACCATGCTATGGCACCGCATGGCAAGGACACAATTGCACATGCGCTGTGCACGTGCCGGTGCCATGTTGCACACAGCATACGCCAGCAACATGTACTGTGCATAGTGCGTGATCCGTGGAGAGGGACGGACATTGCAGCCTGGGCGGTGCATTGTGGGACAAGCTGCACGATACGATACACAGCACCGCGATCGTCAAGCATGCTATGGCGCACCGGACAATGGCGGAATGGTGCATAACGGCAGATGCGCTATACAACATGTACAATGCATGCATGGGGGATGCGCTGTGTGGACTGCCCACAGCCATGCAGATGCACCACCCCAGACCATGCATGCACTGGCGATGCGCCGTACTGTCGGTGGCACATCACACAGATGCACCATGCAAAGTGAGATGAGCTGGGAGCAATTATGCAATTCAGAGAGAATGTGCCCCAAACAGTCTCATCATCCATGCATGGGCATCTAAGCCAATTAGCATTTCATTAACAGGTGCTCAGTCCTCATTTGCATGCCCTGCTCCATACATGCTCCCAATTCAGCAGGCTGAGACTAGCGTACTGAGAGGAGTCAATGCTTACAGGGTGAGTATACTGCCACAGTCACAGGGCTACAGCACACACTGGTGTGTCTGCATCAGAGTGTGCACAGCCGATGGTGCCCCAGTACACTGCATGTGGGACCAGACCACCATCAGGTGGCCACCACAGCAACATGTGTTGTACAACCGCAGGGACGTATCGATGGGGCAACTTTGAACAGGTCCCTGCAGAGGCCACAGCGGAAGACTGTGTCATTGGGACACCCCTTGCACAGCACGTTCCGTGCATCACTGCATGATGGATGGCAGTGTGCCATGGCAGTGCACTGAAGGGGGGGTTCAACATGTACGGAGGACAACACATAGTTCACAGGGACACAGGGATGGTACAGATGGCTGGGGTTGGACTGCACTGTGAGGTGCATGTAGCGCCATGACACATGTGTACGCCGCACAGTGCAACACCTGTGCAGGCACAGTGTCACCACTGCCAGCACGCATACCACTGCCATGCAATCACTGCATGCCACCACATGGCAGTCCCCCTCCACCCTGCAGCCAACACAGTGGTGGCACCCAGGTATGATGGTGCGCCATAGTGGTGGAACACACACAGCAGGGGTATTGGGACACACACACACACACACACACACACATATGGCGGATGGGTCAGTGTCACACACCCTGTGGTGGCTACATGGTACCCCTGCTGCATCCTGTGTGCCATGTGTGGCACATGCACTGTCCCACATGGACTGCACACCATGGTGCAAGTCCATCTGTGCCAGGCAGCCCACACATGTACCACGGCACAGGCCACTGGCACCACAGACCATGGTGAGCCTGTAGACAGTGGAAGCTTGGTGTGGTACTGTGTGTACATCTGGGTGGGTCTGACACAAAGTTGCTTCTACCCACAGTGTGTTGAATGTCCGAAGAGTCTGGTGCCGCCGGCAGGTGGCAACCAAACTTCACACAGGATGAGGAGAGGGCACTTATCAAGGCTTGCCATCTATGCCTGGATGTACTCACTGGCAGGGGTGGCAGCAGGACATCGCGTGCAGTGGGCTGGGAGGAGGTGGCCTGGCATGTGAAGGTGGTTGCACTATATAACTGCACAGTGCAGGAAGCATTGGAATGATGGCCGATGGAGGGCCAAGGAGAGGGTGGCCAGCATCCAGGCCTCCCTGTGGTGGACAGGGGGTGGAACTGGCTCAGTGACACCGCTCAGCCCCAACAAGGCCCTCCTGGCCGCCAATGTGTCAGGGACATCCATGCATGGCATCCCTGGGGGTAGCTTCCAGACGGGGGCAGCCCATTGCAGCATGGTGAGTAGCTGTACACCCTGTCCACATCCCTCATAGACAGGCATGCATACCCAGCGGGTTGTGGCTGGCTGTGCATTGTGCCATGTGTGTCCTGTGCATTAACCACATCTCCCTTTCTGTCTTCCACAGCTCCATCGTGACTTCATGGCACGGCCGTGGCCGACAGTGCAGGCCCCATAGGCAATGGTGTGGGCCCACCCCATGGGTCTGTTGACAGTGACGTGGTCTTGTCCATGCTCCACACACCACCGGTCATGGTACCTGTGGTGGAGGACCCTGCAGAGCCCTCCACCAGCGATGGCAGTACTGCAGGTGGGTACATCACATGGTTGGGAGGCCTTGCTGGGTTGTCTGATGGTGACCCAGAGGATGTGGTGGACATAGCAGATGCACTCATCGTGCTTGCCCGTGGCATGCAGGGTGAGGGCATTAGCACTGATGCATGTTCCACTGTCAGCAATGCCACTGCCATGGGCGACTGTGGTGCACACAGTGTGGGGCTGCCTGTGCACGGGACCCTGGGTGCCAATGGTGTTCCCACTGTGCTGAACACTGGTACAGCAGTGGCATGTATGCCCGGGGCTGTGTGTGCAGTGCCCCCTGCACCACTGCCCAGCACAGTGCTGGCAGCATCAGTGGCATCCAGGCAGGGTACCAGTGGGCACGCACCCGCTACAGTGGGACCACTGGATGACATGCATGGACAGCAGGTGACCATGCCCAGCCATGATACACATACAGCACAGCCTCATAGGGTGCATCAACCACCCATGGATGACACTGGTGAGGCTGCCCATTCCCCAGTTCGGCGGCAGCGCCCACATGCCACATCGTCTGCCAATGACATGGGTGTCTACCTTGACCTGTTGCAGGCAACTGTGGATGATCATGAGGTACTCCGGGCAGAGTTCCATAGCCTTCGGGTTGTCATGGTCCAGGAGCATGAGTCTGCGGCAGCGTGGCATGCTCAGATGCTGGCTGAGACATGCCTCATGTGGGTGGGCATGACCGCAGCCATGGAACGGATCGCAGCCACTGCGGAGGCAGTGGCTGCATCCACAGCATGCCGCGGACAGTGTGCATCCAGTCAGATGCCCAAGAGCATGTCCCAGACACCCCGTCAATGGGGCCAGGTGGGCCCCCTGCTGCTGACCCCATCACCACTGGTGTCCACCCCAACTGGCCATGGCTCAGCCAGGGGCCATGGATCGGCCACCCCGCTGAGCACCCATTCATGGTCTCAGTGCAGCACCCTTGTGGGGTCCCTGGGGTCACCCCTGTGGCTGGTCGTGGCACCCCAAACACCAACATCTGTGGCAGAGGCCACCTGCATGTCCATGGCAGTAATAGATCGGCCCTATGATGTCCATGCCCAGGGGCCTGTGGTGGTGGGTGGCATGGTCATGCACACTGGCTGCCCTGTGGGTGGTGCCAGTGCTGTCGTGCATGGTGGTCTCCAGCTACATGGTTACCCTTGCACGCCCCCATGGTGCCTGTGCATGTGCACGTGTGTGTGTGTGTGTGTGTGTGTGTGTGTGTGTGTGTGTGCTGCAGTCATGCCATGTGTCATGGATATGATGAGTGTGTTACAGTACATGCAGTGCCCATGTGCCGGCCACAGTGCACCCTGACCCGTGACTGTGTGGGTGTGGCCTGTGTGGTTCTGGTGTGGAGCATGTTCTGCGTGTGTGTGTGTGTCCCTCACCATGTGCATGCACCCGCATGTGTGCCTCGGTGTGGCATACAGTGCCTGCCTTGCCTCCACCATGTTGTCCCTACACTGTGGTGCCCACGCCTGCACATGTACCATCCTGCATACTCACCTGCGTGTCCCGAAGTGTTGCTCCACCACTCTGCTGTGGTATGCCCATGCCCTGGCTGCCAGCCTTGGATCCCTGCACCCTTGTCCGTTGTTGGCTTCATGTTCCTCAGGGTGTGCCCCTGCTGCACCCTCCCCTGCCCCCTCCTCCTCCCCGGAACTGTTGCCCTCGCCAGCCTTGGCAGGTATCCCATGGTCTTGGGCCATGTTACGTAGCATACAACAGACCAGGAATATGCCACAGGCCTTCTTAGGGCTGTACTGTAGGGCACCGCCTGACCGGCACAGGCACCAGAAACACATCTTCAGCATGTCGAAGACACACTCGATGATGGCGCGTCACTGCATGTGCCTCACTGTAGCATTCCGCTGCCACTGTTCCGGGTCGTTGGAAAGGGGTGAGGAGCCAGGGATGTAATGAGCATGCAGCGTCACCTGTGGGGGTAGATGTGTCTCCATTAGTTGACGGTGTTACACTGTGGCATGTGTCCCAACCCCATCTTGCCCTGTGTTGTGCGCCCTTGTCCTGCCCCACACCCATGCTGCCACATACTTGGCAGTCCTGCTTCCCCTGCCCCTGCTGCCCCTACCTGCCCTTGTCCATCCTGTGGTGCACATCGGGATCATGCCACCCTGCTGCTGCCCCAGCACAGTTCCACATCCCTGCTGGCCCGGTGCCCCCATGCCTGCAGTCTCCCACCTACAGCCCACCCCAGGTGTCCCGGGCATGGTGGCCCCCGCCGGGCTGCTGGCGCCCAGTCACACGTAACTAACAGGTATCCAGTTTGGATATTCCCAGCCTAAAACCTTGCACAGAGCACCGACTGGTGCCATATGTATGCATCATGTGCACTCCCAGGGTGTGTGGCACAGACATTGGTGATACACCTCGTGGCATCACACACCACCTGGCAGTTCACTGAGTGGTACCCCTTATGATTCACGTATGTGATGCCCTCCACACCAGGTGGTGCGCGGATTGCCCCATGGGTGCAGTCAATGGCCCCTATGACACCTGGCATGCGTGCCACCCTGTGGAACCGCTGCATGGCTTCTGTCCGCTCTGCCTATGTGCTGGGGAATCTGATGTATTCCGAAGCATACAGTAGCAGTGCGGTGAGGAACTGTGTGAGAAGGCAGGATGTTGAGGCCTGTGATATGCCAGTGGTGTCCTCTGTAGGCCTATGGAAGGTTTCTGTGGTGAGCAGGCACATGACCGTTGTCACCTTGGTCTCCACCATGATAGCGCGTCCTAGTGCTGTGGGTGCCTGCATCACATCGTGGCATAGCTCACATAGCAGCCTCAGCATGGCCCTTTTGAGGCAGTATCACCTGACTGTCTCCTCCTCTGTCAGCTGCTCAAAGGACAGCCGGGCACGGTACCCCCGTGAGGTCGGCCGCCTATGGTTACTTCTGGTGCCCCGCCTCCTCCTCCTCATTAGGGCACCAGCAATGGCAACTGCTGTGGGGTTCATCCCCTCTGTTGCTGTAGCCCTGTGGTGTGGCTTGCTGTCTGTGCCTCTCCCTCTGTTTAGACTTCCCCTCTGTGTGTATCCTGCTGTTGTCGTTCCATTGATGGCCTGCTGACGTGCTGGACTTAAGTCTCCTTCTATTGTACTTATGTTTTTAGGGCGCATCCTGGCTTTGCACTGGAGTTGCTCCATTGCTGCTCCTTGGTTTTGCTCTGTGGATAGGGATGTGTGGTGTATGCATGGGTACGCCCCTGTACATGCGCTCCATGTCATTATGTTGTGCCTATGACGCATGTCTTTCGGTGCAGGGCATCTCGTTTGCACTGGCGCTTCCTGCCTGTGACTGAATCACCTTCCAGTGCATTTCCACCTTGTGCAGGCGCATCTAAGATGCACCAGGTGCATCTGTTTTGTGAATCCTGCCCCAAGTATATATGTATTAATTTTTTTTTTTTTTTTAACCTCAGTCACATTTTGTTGGGGGGGTCATAAGGTCCCCAGCTTTTATCCCTGGTGTTTCGTGGAACCTCCACCCTTGAATACCCTTTTTCTTATTGGTGGTATTCCTCCCACCCTCCTTTTCTTTATTTATTTTTATTTAGCTGAAATGAAAAAAGTCCCTTGATGTATTTTTTAAGTTTATATTAAACCTTAAAAAAAGTTCCATCACCGATCACACCCACAACCTCCACCCAACCACCCACTGTGCACCCACCTCCCCACACCCCCATGACATCCCCACAGACAGCTGCTCACTTATGAAGGCCTCAGGTTCGAGACTCGCTCTATCACTCGAAGACATGACTTGCTGCTGGAACCGGCAACTGCAATATGAACTACAGTAAGGTAAATGTTCTTTAAGGGGGGGGTCATCTTTTATAAATAACTCAGCTGTTTTTCATCATTTTGACCCCAAATTTTCAACATGGCCTTTTGGAGACCACACCACATTAACAGTATGACCATCATGAAGAAACTCCTGCTGGAAAGGTGATTTCGCAGTCAGTTGACAAAATCACCTGTCTGGCGGGATTTGTGTATTGACAGTCATATTGTTCATGGGGTCATAGGAAGGCTATGCTGAAAATTTGTGGTCAAAATATGAAAAAATAACTGTGTTATGACCGTTCCTTGCAATTTCATTACACCTGCTTGTAACCTTAAACATTTTCAATATTTTCATACCATATTTTCAACATAGTATTGTTATTACCTCACCTCATGTATGTGACAGCTGTCATTTTTCAAATCCTGGCCAAAATGTGTTTTCACACTTGTGGGGCAGAATGAAATTGAAGTTGCAGAGAATTATGTTTTGGCTGAGATTTGAAAACTTTCTGTACTAGGTACATGTGGTGAGGTCATAAGAAGGCTATGTTAAAAATTTGGGGTCAAAATGATTAAAAATGTCACAATTATGACTATTTGTCAAAATTTCACTATGCCTGTTCATAACTTTGGAAATGTTTTAAGTATTTTGAGCCCATATTTTCAACATAGCCTTCTTATTACACCACCTCATGTATGTCACTGCTGTCATTTTTCAAGTCATGTCCAAAATGTGTTTTTGCACCTGCCCTGTGGATTGGCATTGTGCTTGTACAGAGTTACGTTTTGGCTGATATGGAAAAAGTTTCTGCACCAGTAGCAAGAGGTGGGGTAATAACATGGCTATGGTGATGAGTTGGTGACTGTTATGCTATAACTGGAAGCATAGGGTCCAGAGGTCCCTGTGCTTTCACAGCTAGATACTGTACATATACACATATATGGAGGGATGTAAAATAAGGATACAATTATACTATCTCAAAAAGTAAGGAGATAAATTGCAAAACACTTAGTTAATGCATCAGTTAGGGTTAAAGTGACAAAAGTAGGGACATGTGGCATTACAGTTTCCAACCCTAACACCCCATTTCCCACACTTCACAGACCCACAGGTGGGGGGGGGGCTGTCTTGGGCCCGTCAGTCCTAATACTCACCCCATTTTCCTATGTTGTACCCATGTCACCTTCTTTTGCAATGGAATATGGGTGTCTGTTAGGGTAGATGGCCTCAAGACAGTCCCTTCCTCACCTATGGGTCTGTGCAAGGTGGGAAATTGGGTGTTAGGGTTGAAAACCCTAACGTCACATTTCCATACGTTTGTCGCTTTAACCCTAACTGATGCATTAACAAAATGTTTTGCAATTTATACTGTAGATATATATTCTATATAGAAACATAGAAATTGACAGCAGATAAACAAAATCCAAGCCCATCCAGTCTGCCCATTTACCTTACCTGTATCAGCGCCTGCTGACTTTACCTAGTCATTGGCCTTTGCTACCCCTTCCCATCTCTATGATTCCCTTGTGCCTAGCCCATGCATGTTTGACTCCTGCCACTGTGCTTTGACCCACCACCTCCTGGGCAGTCTGTTCCATGCATCCACCATCCTTTTCATGAAAAATAACTTTCTCACATTTTCCCTTAAAGACAGACCACGGTCAAAATTTCTGGCATCAATAAATTTAGAATTTGGATCAGCATAACTCCAATCAACTGCACGCCAAAAATGAGATCTCTAAGTTACTTTGTTTAAATTTTACAAGTCATTTTACAACCCTAACTTCACTGCCTGTTCAAAAACATCAGTTTTGGTGAAGAGTTGCTGATGATGTAATTTCCTGAACTCACAGCCTGGTCCTTCCTGTCAGCAAGCTTATAGGATTTGTTTCTCTGAAGTTTAAATATCTTGTGCAATGGTTTTCACAAGTACAACAGGCAGCGCCATTCAATAAATATTTCTTTTAAAACTATGTGTTTCTAGGTTTTGAAACAAAGTTGATAAATTAATTTTTTTGTTTTGTTTTGTTTGTTTTGGTTTGTTTGTGCCTTTTTGCTGTGGTCCTTTTCTCCAGGGTTGCAGGATGCTGGGTCATGGGTCATTCCTGTGAGGTTTGCAAACTGGATAACTCTAACGTAGTGAAAGACTGTGATCATTCACACCTGTCATTCAATTGAGGTGATTTCTCAGGATGACACTTTAAAACAATTATTCCATCTCCCTGTAAATAGGGGTGGGAGAGGTAGTGCTGTTTTGAAACCTTACTACAAGTTTCTAATATGCATTATACAATGGCAAGAAAGAATCTTGGACTGTGATTGGTCAGTTTGGGGCTGGACCCATGGCATTATCCCAGCACGTCGCCACAGGTCTAGTCTCAGCCTCACTGTGAACCTGCAGATGATTTTTTGGATGATGAGCTAAATGAGCTTTTTTTTTTGCATCTCCTCTTAAGAAACAAAAATATTTTTCCACACTAATAAAAAGATTCTTTAAAATTATTTTTTCATTTTATGTATAACAACAAGCCATTATATAATAGGAATAATGCATTCCAAGGTGTGTGTCGTTTGGGATAATGCCACGCCTGGGGCATTGGATGTACTCGGCCTGCTGCCTCATGCCCAACCCCTCCCAGGTGTGGCGTTATCCCAGCACGACACACATCCTGTCATGCATTATTCCTTTAGTAGACAGCTCAATGTTTTCTGCCTGGCAGGCTGTTACGTGACCTACATTCAGGCTCATCTATGCTGTACTCCACATTAAAATGATCATTTAACCAGGGCTAATGCTTCCACCCCTAGTAGGAATTAACACATTTAAGGTCCTATTAAAACTTATTGTAAAGATTGGATGGACTGGTGGTGTGGAGGGATAAGGCATCATGCCTTACCTTCTGCCACAGCATTGCCCCTTGCTGGGGCTCAGCCAAGGAGAAGGATCAAGCATTCCAAGGACAGCTCTCCTCCTCCGGGGAGGGGGGACCAGAGATCGGTGCTTGCATGACCCCTAGCAGAGGCTGGGGGATGGCACACCTACGCTCTACTAGGTAGGTGGAGGGGCAGATGCCCAACATGCCAAGCATGGGAGTGTGCACAACACCTCTACCGGTGTCTTTGCATACCCTTCCTCCAAAGAGAAAAAAGAGGAAAAACATGTCTCTGGTGGTTGGATGATGGAGGGGTTCACAGGTCCCACTCCCTGATCAGTTGGGTGCCGATTGGAACTGGATCCAGTCTTCAGTGGGGGCTTGGGAATACCCTGCCGGTGGGGGCAAGCCCTGGAGGAAGATGGTTGGGGCTGACAATGGATATTGGGGGATGGGACTGGGGCTTCCTCCTGAAATTTGGCCGCCAGAGACGGGGGAAGAAAAAAGTAATAAAAAAAATTATTGTAAAGCAGACACTAACAAACAGCAAATAAGTTACCAACATCACAGTACTAGTTGCAATACAACTTCCTAACAGGCACAGTAAAATAGTGCCTCAAATGGTATCAGCAGCCTGAAGGCATGCTGACTCATCATCCAACAACCTTAGAGAAACGGACCACCCCAAAAATGCATTAAAAAAGATAAAATAATTTGTCAACTTTGTTACAAAACCTGAAACACAGTTTTTATAGCAATGTATTTTGAACGGTGCTGCCTGTTTTTCTTGTGAAAGTCATTGCACAAGATCTTTAAACTTTTGAGAAAAAAGTCCTATAAGCTTACTGACAGGAAGAACTAGACTGTGAGTTCAGGAGATGACATCATCAGTAGCTCTTCACTAAAAGTACTGTAGCTTTTTTGAACAGGTACTGAAATCAGGGCTACAAAATAGCTCATAACTTTAAAATGAAGTAACGTAGAAACCTACTTTTTGGTATAAAGTTTATTAGGGGTTTGCTTATGCTAATTCTGCAATGTAGTACTTTTGTCTGAAGTCCCTTTTTAAATGGCCCCTCTCCAATCTCAAATCATGTTCTCTTGCCCTAGTACTGTTTCTATACTGGAAAATGTTACTGTCTTTCACCTTGCTCCCTCTTCTGCTCCATTATATACATGTTGAGTTCCTTTAATCTTTCTTCGTATATCTTGTGGTGCAGACCCTGCACCACCTTTGTTTCCCTCCTGTGTACTGTCTCTATCCTGTCAATGTCTGTGCACAGATGTGGTCTCCAGTACTGCACACAGTATTCCAGATGGGGCCTTACCAGCGTTTTGTATAGTGGAAGTATCACCTTCCTCCTATGGCCTGTGATGCCCCTTCCAGTACACCCCAACATCCTCCTGGCTTTCCCTACTGCCTTTGATTCTTCGCAGATAAGGTTGCCAGCATCAGATCTGGCATCAGCCCGGCTCTTCCTATGGGGGACTTCAGAGGTTGGTGGGAGATGGTGAGCAATTGGTCTGTGTGGATGGACTTTAGCCTGCTGGAATTCACAGACATTGTGAGGATCGTCCAGACTCTGGACCCAATCAGCTGTAGTTTGGATCCAAGCCCTACACCCCTATTAGTGGGTTGTGTAGATGTTATCTGTCTGATCTGAGCTAAAATTGTCTGAAATTCCCTGGAGAGGGGAGTCTTTCGTGATCCCCTTAAGAAGGCGGTCGTACAACCACTCCTAAAAAAACCTCCTTGGATCCAGACTGTCCAGTCAACTACAGGCCCATCTCTAACCTACCTTTCATGGGTAAGGTTATTGAGAAGGTGGTTGCGTTGCAAGTGGATGATCACCTTGTGACTCATGATGTCTATGATGCTCTCCAGTCTGGATTTAGGAAGAGACACAGCACCAAGACTGCACTTGTCCAAGTATTGAATGACCTCCTAATAGCGAGAGATCAATAGGCGTGTACCATCTTGGTCCTTCTTAATGTCTCTGCAGCGTTCAACACTGTGGACCATGGTGTGCTTTTGGAGTGCCCGTAGCTTCTTTGTGGACTGCCAGGGACAGTCCTCAAATGGTTTTGATCTTTTCTCGTGGACAGATCTCAGAAGGTGGTCACTGGAATTTATTCCTCTGATGCAGAAGGAAGCAGGGAGGGAAGTCAGAATAGCAAAGGCCCAAACTGAGGAAAAGATAGCCAACTCAGTTAAGAGGGGAGATAAAACCTTTTATAGGTACATCAGCGAGCGTAGAAAGACAAAGGGAGGGGTAGTGAGGCTGAACAGAATGAACGGTGGGTGGGCAGAGGGGGACAATGAAAAAGCAGGGATACTGAACGAATATTTCTGTTCAGTATTCACAAAAGAGGAGCGGGGAGTTCCTAATCCAATTAACAGAAGCACTCTTGATAGGGGTTTGATCCCAGTCCTTTCACAGAAGAAAGGGTTTGCAAGAACTCCTAAAACTGAAGGTGGACAAAGCAATGGGTCCTGATGGAATTCACCCAGAATTCTAAAAAGAATTAAGGAGGAACTAGTGAAACCACTGGCTACTCTTTTTAATAAATCATGGGATGATGGTGTGGTACCGAGGACTGGAGGAAGGCGGATGTGATTCCCTTCAAAAGTGGGACCAAGACAGAGGCAGGAAACTACAGACCTGTCAGTCCGGCCTCTGTGGTAGGGAAAGTGATGGAGTCACTTGGAAGGAAAGAATAGTTGAGTACCTAGAGGTCAGTGGGGCACAGGGACCCAAGGCAGCATGGGTTCACAGCGGGAAGGTCATGTCAGACGAATCTAATAGATTTCTTTGACTGGGTGACCAAAGTAGTAGACCAGGGAGGGGCTGTGGACATGGCCTACCTAGACTTTAGCAAGGCATTTGACACAGTCCCACACAAAAGATTAATAGTCAAATTAACCAGCCTGGGAGTGGGTCCCAGGGTGGTAGCCTGGTAAAACATTGGCTGCACAACAGGACACAGAAGGTAATTGTAAATGGAGTCCACTCTGAAGAAAGAGGGGTTACTAGTGGGGTACCGCAGGGTTCAGTACTGGGTCCAGTCCTTTTTAATGTCTTCATCAGTGACATTGCAGAGGGACTGGAAGGAAAATTATGACTTTTTGCAGATGACACAAAGATCTGCAACAGGGTTGATACACAAGGAGGCGTGGAAAGGATGAAAAGAGACTTGGCAAGGTTGGAGGGATGGTCAGAAGTATGGCAGCTAGGATTCAATGCAAAGGAGTGCAAAATAATGTGCCTGGGAAACAAGAACTCAGGGGAAGAATACACAATGGGTGGGGAGGTAGTAACAACAACAAAAAAGGAAAGAGACCTGGGTTTAATCATATCAGATGACCTTAAGGTGAGATAGCAATGTGAGAAGGCAGTAGGGAGGGCTGGGGGTATACTGGGATGTATAGGGAGAGGCATCAGCAGCAGAAAACAGGAAGTTGTTATCCCTCTGTACAGACAGTTGGTGAGACCCCATCTGGAGTACTGAGTCCAGTTCTGGAGACCCCATCTGCGCAAGGACATAGACAGGATAGAGGCAGTTCAGAGGAGGGCAACTAAAATGGTGCAGGGTCTGCAAGAGAAGCCGTATGAGGAGAGACTAAAGGAGCTTAATATGTATACCCTTGAGGAAAGAAGGGAGAGGGGGACATGATAGAAACTTTTAGCACCTCAGTGGAATCAACAAAGTCCAAGAGGGTAGCATCTTTCAGAAAAAGAGAGCGTGCAAGAACAAGGGACACAATTTAAAGATAGAAGGGGCGGGTTTAGGGCAATGTGAGGAAGTATTATTTCACAGAGAGGGTAGTGGATGCATGGAACAGCCTTCCTGAGGAGGTTGTGGGGTCTAAAACTGTGAGAATTCAAGAATGCATGGGACAGACATAAGGCAATTCTTGTAGGGGGTAGGAAGAAATAGGCTGTTGGTTAACTAGGATCTGTGGCCTATCCTGTAGGTAGGGAAATGGGCAGACAAGATGGGCCAAGCGGTCCTTATCTGCCATCAAAGTCTATGTTTCTATGCCCTTCCCCTGTCCTGCAGGGTGCTGCAGGGCTCCATATTGGCACCCATGTTGTTTGCAGTACATATGTTGCCATTAGGAAATACCATCAAGTGATACGATTTGAGTTTTCACTGCCATGCAGATGATACTCAACTGTATATGTCCTTTCTACCTGAGCAGGTTGCTGTAGTCTCTTTGTTTAATAACTGTCTCATCAAGATCAAGGACTGGATGAGCACCAGCTGGCTGAGACCGAATCTGGACAAGACCAAAGTGTTGGTAGTGGGCCCGGGTCATCCGTGGGTGGGTTTGGGGGCTGGGCAGGTGTCAGGCTTATGACTTGATGGCGTCCAACTCACTCTCTCAGACCAGGTGCATAATCTGGGAATTATTTTTGATGACAGCCTGACCCTGAAATCTCAGGTGTCAGCCGTTATCAAATCCTCATTTTACCATCTGAGGAATATCACCCGGGTGAAACACCTGGTTCCTCCGGATGACCCACCAACATTGGTGCACGCCTTCATCACCACCCACCTTGACTACTGCAATGACCTCTACCTCGGGCTTCCTGGGGTTGATATCCACAGCTAGCAGCTAGTGCAGAATGTGGTGGGCAGGCTTTTGACTGGTACAGCTAGGGCCAGTCATATTATGCAAGTGCTGCGCAGACTGCACTGGCTGCCTGTTCAGTGGTGGATCACCTTTAAGGTTGACTTGCTGACCTTTAAAGCCCTACACAAACAGAGACCCAGCTACCTGCAAGATCTCCTGACTCCTTACTGCCCCCCCACCCTTTTTGATCTGCCATCGAGGTATTGCTAGAGAGTCCCAGGGTTTGTTTAAAAACATTGGGTGCCTGTGCCTTCTCGTTTGTGGCCCCTACCCTGTGGAACTCTCTACCTCATCAGTTAAGAGAATGCCTGACTGTCAAAAGATTTAAATCTGAGTTTAAAACATATCTTTTTAATCTAACATTCCCAGATGAAGTTTAAGTTAAACAGATGTACTTGCTATGTTTTAGTGTAATTTTATATTGTGTATATTATATTACAACTGTAAAGCACCTTGGTTTCGTAAAGGCGCTATATAAATAAAAATGTACTTACTTACTTTGCAGTTTGCTTGGTGGCTTTCAGATCATCTCTGATAAGGACCCCTAAATCTCTTTCCTCTTTGGTGTCTGGCAACTCCCCTCCCATTCTGTAGCTCTCCCCAGGGTTTCTACTCCCCACATGCATGATTTTGCACTTCTTTGCATTAAACCTCGGTTGCCACACTTCAGACCATCTCTCCAGCGTTTCTAGAGCCCTTCTCATCTTTTCTACATCCTCTGCAGTATTTACTCTATTACAGATCTTGGTGTCATCTGCAAACAGCAGACCTTGCCCTCCAGCCCATCTGCAGTCTCACTGATGAAGACATTGAAGAGGACTGGCCCCAGAATTAATCCTTGAGGTACCGCAGTAGTGACCTTCATTTCTTCTGACTGGGTTCCATTTACCAACACCCTCTGCTGCCTGTCTTAACCAGTTTTCAACCCAGTTCACCAACTTGTGGCCCACTCCCAGGCTACCCAACTTGATTACCAGCCTTCTATGTGGAACAGTGTTGAAGGTCTTACTGAAATTAAGGTATGCAACAGTAACTGTACCCCCTTGATCCACCTCCCTGGTCACCCAGTCAAAGAAATCTATCAAATTAGTTTGACAGGACCTTCCTGCTGTGAATCTATGCTGCCTTTGATTCTGCACTACTATGGATTCCAGGTGTTCAACAATCCGTTCTTTAGGGTGTGCCTCCATGATTTTCCCTACACCTGATGTGAGACTCACTGGCCTGTGGTTTCCTACTTCCTCTTTGTTGCCACTCTTATGTAGTGGGACCATGTGAGTACTTCTCCAGTCCTCTGGGACCATTCCAGTGCTTAGTGACTCACTAAACAGGACCACCAGTGGTGCTGCCAGCTCCATCCTCAGTTCCTTTAGGATTCTGGGATGTATGCCATCTGGGCCCATTGCTTTGTCTACCCTAAGCTTTGAAAGCTGTGCTAGTACCCTCTCTTCTGAAAAAGGGCTTGTGTTTACCTCCCTCCCCTCTGTGCATCTGATGTCTAGCTGTGGGTCATGTCCCTCCTTCTCCTTAGTAAAGACTGAGCAGAAATATTTATTTAGGATTTCTGCATTCTCTAGGCCCCCCCTCTGCCCACTCTCCCTTACTCCCCCCCCCACCACCACCACCAAGTTTAGCAATTCCCCATGCCCCGGGACTTTCTTCTTTCACTTATGCATCTGTAGAATGTCTTGTCCTTCTTTTCTACTGTCTGATCTAATCTTTCTTCGGTTTGTGCTTTTGCACTCCTTACCACTTTTCCAGCTTCCCTCAGACAATTCTGGTACATCTCCCTATCTTCCTCCCTTTGCATTTCCTTATATTTCCTAAAGGCCACCCCTTTGGCCCTTACCTTCCCCGCTACAGCCTTTGAGAACCAAAGTGGTTTTCTCCTTCTCTTAACTTTGCTTCTCTTCCTAATACATTGGCTTGTTACCTGAGCAATTACATCCTTAATATGTGCCCATTTCCATTTGATGCCCCTTCCTGTCTCTGCCCCTGCTAGTGCTTCTTTAAGACTCTTTCTCATCTTAACAAAGCCATCCCTTCTGAAATCTAAGATCCTTGTCTTTGTATGAGTTATCTATATCCCAGTACCCATTTCGAACCATATCATGTGGTGGTCACTGGACCCTAGGTAACCTTCACTTGGAGATCTGTGATTCTTTCTCCATTGGTCAGCACCAGATCCAGGATCGCCCTGTCTCTGATGGATTCTTGTACCAGTTGTTTGAGGCCCGACCCTCTTTAGGGAGTCAACAATGTCCTGGGTCCTGGCTGAGCCTCCTGCTGGGATGGACCAGTCTACATTCGGTATGTTAAAATCACCCATCAGTAGAACTTCCCCCTTTCCTGCCAGGGAGGGGTGACCTTTTTCCTGTGTGACGTAATGGCTGCCAAACCCCTCTGCCCTTCTGCTAGTTTAAATGACCTGCAAAAATGTCAAACTTCTGACCCAGCGCATTGACCCCCTTCTTTGTCAGGTGTAGTCCATCAAATTTAAAGAAATTCCCCTCCCAAAAATGTTGTCAATCCCCTACTAATTGGTGTCGTTTCTGCTGACACCAGTCCCTGAGCCAGGCATTGAGTTCACCTATTCCTCTTTCCCTGATTTTCTGCCCTGCCCCCACCCTCCTCCCATACAGGTAGAACCCCAGAGAAGGAGATGCTGGACGAAATGGATGACAACTGTTCACTTAGTCTGACCAGGTGTTCCTTGGTGTCCTCTACTGATTGACTGGTGAGGTCATTTGTTCCTAGCTGGATCAGGATGTTCAAGTTGTGTCCTGTGTTTCATACAATTGTAGTAATGTGCTCTGTGTCTCTCCATATGGATGATCCTGGGAGACATTTGACCACTGCCTCAGGCTGTAAGTGTATCTCAACTACCTGAATGATGGAGTCCCCTATAATCATAAGTTTATTTTGTTTTAGCTTTTATTTACCTGTTTTTAATACTAGGTGCCACTGTTTTCTGCTGTCCTGCAGCATCCTCTGCCATGGTGTTTGGCTTGGATGCCAGAGGAAGAAACCTGTTTGTTATTGAGATTGGATTTTTAGAGATATTAGGCTGGTGTGGGATGTTTTTTAGTGCACTTGTTTTGCTCTTACCAACTTTCTGCCCCCCTCCCGGTCCAACCACTCTCTGTTGAGGAGGCGTTCCTCCAGGTACAAATACCTTCTGAATATGAGGTGCACACGTTTGGTGCTGGAGGAATTGTGAATGGCTACTATAGTAATTGTCTCCCAGTATGTGGGATTGGGGGTAGAAGATTTCAGCCCACGCTGCTCGGAGGTGAGCAATTAAATCCCTGAGTGCCAGCATGTAGAACAGTGATCTAATCCTTGGATAACAGTCCTGTTGAAAACTGTCCCGCAGTGCCAACAATTAACAATGTACATCCTGTCAGAAATGTATAGATAGTGAACAGAACATAGAAATGTTTTTTTTTTTTTGCTTAGTTTGTCCCCCTGCCTGTATCTGTTGTTTACCTAGCCTATTTTCTATATATATTATTTAGGGGATGACCCCTTAACCTGTGTTGTGAGAGTATGGTACCAAGTGATGTTTTTATATAGAGTCCGTTGACTGGTCTGATATCCTAATTGCTAGAGGCGGTGCCAGCCATGCAAAGTCTATAAAGGCAGTGTAGCATGGAGTGGTTGGGGAAGGGGTGGGAGAAGGGCCCTTCCTGCAATGCTAGTGCATTAACTGAAAAGGAAAGGAAGAAAAACAAAAACTATCAGTCACCCTGAGCAGGAGCAGAAGGGTACTTTCAGCACCCGTGCTCACAATCCCATGGACAAAAAAAAAAAAGAAAGGGAATTAGTTAAGGTACAGTTTCAAACTATGTGTTAGCCTGTAACAATTTCTCTACGGAATGTTTTACCCAGTGCCCTGTATTTCAATAATGCCACCTCAAGTACGGCTCAGTACACTGTCTGTATCCCCACCCAAGCCTCTCCAAAAATCACCCTTTCCCTTTGAATAGCTCTCCATCCCTCTGCTACCTGTGTAGTATATAGTGCTCCTCAATGCAGATGAAAAAAAGCTTTTTCTGTAGGTGAGCACTCACTTAGCCAACCGCGCTGCTTCACTCCACTCTCCTGTGCGTCTGTCCTCTGAGTGCTGCTGTGCTGCGGGATCCAGAGCCTTTTAAACTTTCCAAGTTTGGCATGCCTTTGCTGTTGTTTGGCTTCCCCTTAGAACAGTGTGATTAAACATGTGGTGGGGGGCCAGAAGATTCCCACTGCCCTAGAGCAGTAACTAGAAAGCAAAGGAAGAAAAACAAAAGCTACTGTATCAGTCACCCTGGGAAGGAGCAGAAGGGTGCTTTCAGCCCCCTTACTCACAATCCCTTGGATGAAAAAAAAAGGAAAGGAATTAGTTAAAGTACTGTTTCAAACTATGTATTTGCTTGCAAAAATTTTTCTACAGAATGTTTTACTCAGTGCCCTGTATTTCAATAATGCCACCTCAAGTACGACTCAGTACACCATCTGTATCCCCACCCAAGCCTCTCTGAAAAACACCCTTTCCCCTTTGATTAGCTCTCTGTCCGTCTGCTGCCAATGTAGCCTGTAGTACCCCTCGATGCAGACAAAAACAAGCTTTTTCTGCAGGGGAGCACTCAGTTAGCCGACTGCCCTGCTTTGCTCCACTCTCTGGTGTGGGCAGTCCTCTGAGGATAGATAGATTGGTAAATAGATAGATAGATAGATACATAGACAGACATATATATATATATATATATATACACTGTAGGGACGGGATATTCAGACTGCGCCAGGCAGGGGCGCAAGTCTGGGCGCAGCGCAACTGGGATGCGCCAGGGTATGGTCCGGGCGATATTCAACGGTGCTGCGCCATGCACCATTGAATATGGCACTGTGGCTGCCCGCATTGCGCATGGTGCAGTGGCACTGCACCAGCTCAAGTGGCAAGAGAGGAGCAGGGGGATGCACCAGCGGAAGTGCGGGTGCGCTACTCACAGCACCTGTGATATTCAACGCTGAACATGCAAATGGGTCCATTATGCATGCAAGGTGCAAATGGGGACATTTGCATGTCATTATGGCCCCATTTGCATGCAGGTGCGCCGATCCCCAGCAACATGCACCTGGCGCCCTGCCAGGCTGCAGCCGTTGGGGACCGACACCCCCTGCCCCTCAGCAGCAACACATCCCAACGCCCGATCGCAGACTTTGTACAAATGAATAATCCCTGGTGGTTCAGTGGACCTGCTCCCCAGCCCAATCATGGGCTTTGTAAATATAACACCTCCCTGGTGGTCCAGTGGACCTGCACCCCAGCCTGATCACGGGCATAGTAAAACCATAAAAATCCCTGGTGGTCTAGTGGACCTACATCCCAGCCCAATCGCGGGCTTTGTAAATATAACACTTCCTTGGTGGTCCAGTGGACCTGCTCCCCAGCCCAATCATGGTCTTAGTAAAAACATAAGAATCTCTGGTGGTCTAGTGGACCTGCATCCCAGCCCGATCGAGAGCTTAAATAAACCTAAATATTCCCTGGTGGTCCAGCGGACCGAACCCCAGCCCGATCGTGGACTTCAGATAATGTAACCTCCCTGGTGGTCCAGCGGTACCCCTCTCCCCACCCGCCCGCTCAGACCCGCTGCACCATTTCCCCCACGATCGGTGGCATGCGGCAGCACCCCACCCTCACGCCGCCCAGCTGCCCACCAACTGACAGCGTACAGTATGGCTGTATGCCCATTGGTCCACTACTTGGGCCAATGGGTGTGCTTAACTGCCTATGCGACACAGTCCCCGAAATGTGAATGGTGTCATTCACACTTCAGGACTGTCTTCATATACGAGTCAGCATGCCCATTGGCCCACACAGTGACCAATGGGCACAGCTGTACTGTACGCTGTCAGTCAGCGGGCGCCAAGTGGCTTGGTGGTGGTGCCGCCCTGCTGACCGGGTGGAGCGGGTGGCAGGGTCTGACTGGGCGGGTGGGAAGGGTGTAGCTGGACCACCAGGGAGGTTACATTATCTGACACCTGCGATCGGGCTGGAGTTTGGTCCACTGGACCACTAGGGAATATGTAGGTTTATTTAAGTCTGCAATCGGGCTGGGATTCAGTCCACTGGACCACCAGGGATGCTTTTATATTTACTAAGCCTGCGATCGGGCTGGGATGCAGGTCCACTAGACCACCAGGGATTCCTTTATATTTACTAAGCCTGCAATCAGGCTGGGGAGCAGGTCCACTGGGACCACCAGGGACTTTCTATATGTACAAAGCCCGCAATCAGGCATGGGGGGGTGGGGGGCCTGATGCCCAGCCTGTGACTGGGGAGGTCGGGTGACCATCCACAGCAGGTGGTTGCCGTGTTGCACCCAGCAATACGGTGACTGGCCTGTGGGTGTCCCCCGACTTGTTCTTTTTTTTTTCAGGCACATCTTTGCACCCCCTGTGCGGTGCAAGGTGGGTTTGTGCCTCCATATGTGCTGCACATCCCGGGCTGAATATCAGAATGTGCCATATATGCATGGGCACGCCCCCAACCCTTGCGCTGCATACATTACTGGTGTGCCCCACAGCATTGGGATTTGCGCACCGCAACATCCCCCTTTGAATATCACACCATGGCGCATCACTGGGTTGCGCATGGTGCTACACTATTGCGCCATGCGCAACCCCTTTGAATATCCCATACTGTACACATATATAATTAACACTATGACATAATCAGTTAAAAACACCCTAACAATTAGATTGACTTAGAGGTTTATGACTTTTTTTAAACTCATCTTTAGTCAAGCAGTACAGCAGAGTATACAATGCATCATATCTCAGTGACGTAGAAACTTACAACCATAAAAATTAAATGAGCATTAACAAAAAAGAATTGTAGGAGGTTAACTGCTCATAAGAACTCTTAGATGCTATGGATTAAGAAATATTTTCTGTTTTTCATTCTTGTAAACCATTTAGGAAAAGACTGTATTACCAAACCTTTAGACATTCAATAGGGACATTAGAGGGTATCTAAGCTAGTTACTCATTGCTGAAGTAGCAGCAGTAGTAGTAGTAGTAGTAGTAATAGTAAGTTTATTTATAAGGTACCCTTCCCTGGAGGCCCAGGGCACCGTACAGATACTGGGAGGTTGAAAAACAAACCAATACACACACATAAATAATCAACATAAAGTAACAATATTAAAAAAAATTAAATATAGAACATTTTCAGTCAGTATAAAAATACTCTTTACTATTCAATCTATAGGTAAAATATTACAAACATCACTTAGCAGTTTAAAACATTATTACACCATAATGCAATAAAAATATAAGATTATCTGCAATAAATAGTTATCTGTACATATGTGTAACTCTTTATAGCACTCAAACTATGTCAATTGTTCTAATCATCTTTTTCCTTACCTTTGGAATAGTGACAAGAATAATAGCCATTCTTTTAATTATGTATTCATCCTCTACAGTAAGTAGTATCATTAAAATAGTATCTTTGTTATACGAACATACGAACATATGAAATTTGCCAGCAGATAAAGGCCTAGAGGTCTATCAAGTCTGCTCGAATGTGCAGCTAGCACCCCTTATTCTGCGGCTGTCAGAACCTTTTAAAGAGGTGAAAATTGGACCTAGCCATTTTCATACTGCACTTCTGTACCAGAGACATCCGAAAACAACATGTGATAAATCTTCCTTTTCTTTTCCAAGACAGTAACATAATTCAGATTCATTGACTTTTTTAAACTCATCTCTATTCAAGCAGTAGAGCAACATGTACAGTGCATCATACCTCAGTGACTTAGAAACATACCACTACCTGGTTCTATGTGGGCGACCACAACTTGTCAAATTTCAGAATACCCTCTCATCCAGCCAACCCATCCACTCAGGTGTCCATCAAGGATCAATTCTTGATCCACTTCTCTTTAGTCTTTTCCTCAACTCCCTCCCCCATGTCTGCTCCAGCAACCTGCTTCTTCATGCAGATGATGCTGTTATATACTCAAGTCACTCTGACCCCCTTCCCCTTGAGTGTGCCCTTCAGAGATGTTTTACAGAAGTTGTATCCTGGTTCTCTGATCATAAATTCATAATAAACTATAAAAAGACTAAGGTTATGGCATTTGCAAGCACCCAAAACAAGCACAATGGGACGTGCCTCAGCATCCTCAATAATCACTGCCAGCCACTGGAACAAGTCAGCAGCTTCAAATACCTTGGAGTTACATCGACAGCACCCTATCATTTTGTGAGCACGTCAACCTGGTCTGCAAGGTGATGAACATTAGGACTGGGTTACTCTATAGGCATAGGCACTGCATGACACCCAATGTCCTCTGGCAGGCAGTAACTAGCTCTATCCTTTCTATCATCAATTATGGAATAGTTATCTATGGCTATGCCATGGATACTGTCCTCAGTAGAATAAAGATTGCTCTCAACAAAACGTGTCGCCTAGTAATCGGAGCCCACAGACTCACCCACACATGTAACCTTTACTTGCGTACTGACTGGCTAAACGTTAAGAGCAGGATAGCTTATCTGTCCTGTCTACTAGGAAAGAAGATCATCCTTGGCCTCACTCCATCCTCTTCACAGTTACTCCTCACACCTGCAGCCACTCCAAGGAACATACAGAGTTCTATATAGCTTCCTTCAATGTCCCACTCTGTAGGACATCCCAATGTCAGCGGGCATTTATGTACAGGTATCCAGTATGGCTAAATAACCTGCCTGTTGAAGTACCAGCTGAACAAAAGTTACGGTCCCATAAATGTAATCTACAGCAGCACCTCCTAGCAAGTAGTTCCTGTGATAGCACCTAACTTTGCCTGTCTACCCAACCCCACCCCCAGGATTCTGCCCCCAAATTGTCTCTGATGACTTTGTCTGTTTAGACTGTTACTTGCAATTTTCTGTGTATTTGGTGGTTGAATTTACTTGTGAGCATTTGCTCCTCCTGTTTTTTTCTCTCCCTCTACTGTGCCACACTCTGTATCAGCACTGTTATTCAGCATGTGACTCTTTATTGTATTTAGATTCTCATTGTTACTGCTAATGTTATTGCAACTATTGTACCAAGCATTCACTCTGCACTGTGTTTTGTCTCTCTATATTATTGCTGATATTACTACAATTTATTGTTTCAAATACTATTTGTTTTTTATTACCTTTCCACACCTGTTACCTGTACACTCTGACATGGAGTCTTTGTAAATAAGTCTCCGACTCAAAGGTGTTGTAAATCAGAGATATAAATAAATAAATAAAATAAATAAATGTTGGGTCTTTCAATCTATTCAGTGTTACTGTTAAAGTACTGGAGTCAAAAAATTCCAGTCTGTATCTTGCATAAGTCTTCAGCTGTAGGGGACTTTCCAGTAGATCTAAGTACATTAATAGCGGTAGATGTAGGCACAGTCATTAACACTGTACCATTTAGCAAATCTGGAGAGTGCAATCCTCTCTAGATCGTTTGATTTGTACTTTACCACAAGCAATATTTTAATATAGGTGTTGTATTAATCCATAATAACAGTATTCCTTTCAACAGGACAAACAGATCCAAGAGCTCAAAAGAATCCAATATATTTTAAGCATGATTAACCAACATGACTTTCAGCACCTATTATGGTCCCACTGTATTGTTTCTTCTAGACGCTCCCTTGTTAACCTATTACTTAATAATCTACTGATCCTTATCCAGAAGTTTACAGGTCAGGTTTCTATGAGTGCTTGAAGGTTTGCGAGGCCCGCCTCTACAAGAACAAAGTAGGCAGTGGTGGTTCTTGGGAACCCAGTACCAAACTAAAAGTTTGAATAGCAGGTTTTTATTAGCATTCCACATATTTATGATCCCAAATTTCTGATCCATAGAGTATTTGAGAATTACACTTTGCCTAAGACCCTCAATAATGGTCCGTCGAAAGCACCCCCAATACCTAGCATCAAACCTCTTAAAGGCCAAGTTAGTATTTCTAACCTTTTTTAACACTGAATCACAGTGGGGTCTCCAAGAATCCAAATATTGATAGTCACAATTTGCTTCCATTGGAAGGGAATCAATATACAGTTCTAGTATTAGTAGTCATGCCCCCAACCTCCCTTCATCCCAACCCTCCTCACTTGCTTCATCCCAGCCCTCCTCACTCTCCCCCAAATCATTTCTTTCTGTTCCTACTGTCCTCCCTCATACTCTACACATGACAATGCCAACTCTGCCTGCATTCCCTAATCAACAGCACTTACCTCTGGTATCTTCTACTATTTAAACTGTGGTTCTCCACCTGCAACTACCTCTGTTATTTGTTGGCAACCCATGCCCTGATTTAATGACAAATGCCTGTATAACCTACAATGTTTTTGTTGCAATTTCACATATGTTTATGTCACCTGCTAACCATTAAGGAACCTCCTATGTTAATGTTACAGTTCATGTATGTATGCTATTCACCTATTCACTGATGTGGAACCTTTGTAAAAGAGCTTTTAGCTCAAAAGTAATTTAAATTCCGAAACAAAATAAATAAAATAAATATACCATATCAACTTAGGATTTCTACCACCAAAAACTATGATTTTTTATTTCTTCTTATTCATTTTCAGGGACATATCTTTGGAAAACTCTGCTATAATATTACATTTTTTCTGTGGACCAGATGGAGACCAAAGTTGTCCGCATAAGCTAAAGCTGGACAACTATTTGATCCTATATTTGGTGAATCAGATGGAGTAACTCCTAACATAAGTAATAATTTATTTATGTAAACTGAAACAATGTCAGAGCGAGGATGCAGCCTTGTCTCACACCAATATTTGTTGAAAATTTCTCTAGAGAGCTTATTTTCAAAGTCACCTCTAACTTGTGCCCAGGTTTCTGAATGTAAGAGTCTAATAATATTAATTAAAATTGGACAAATACCACAAACATACATTGTATCCCATAAATTATCTCTATTGATTGTATCAAAAGCTGAAGAGAAGTCTATGTACAGTATGCAGCATACATTTTTTGATGGTGAAGCCTCATGTAGTTTTCATATAGATGGTGTAATATAAAACAATTATCCATTATTGGTACTTTTCTCAGAAACCTGCCTGTAAAGGTGAAAAATCACCTAATCTATGTATTTCTGACATATGTGTACCCATTATAATTCTATAAAATATTTTTTCTATGATATCTATCAAAGTGATGGGCCTGTAGTTGCTAGTGTCCCTTGTATCTCTTTTCTGAAATATAAGTATGACTCCAGCCCCACACCATGACTGTGGGATATAATTTTCCAGAATGCACTTGTTAAAAAATACACTAATAAATTTGTCCACTCTTTATTCATACACCTATAAACTTCTCCTGGGTTCTTATCTGGGCCCAGGGGCTTATTCAGTTTTAAGGGCTGAATGGATGCTAAAAGTTCTTGAGATAACCTTAAAATACTGGGTTCCATAGGTGGCCGATTTTTACTTTTTGTCTGATCATATAAAGTATGTGTATAATACTGAACCCACATGATTAAGGGAACATAATTCTCAATTTATTTTGTGTTTCCCTTACAACCATTAGCCATTAAGGACCAGAATCATTTTGTATCTTTACTAACAATGGCTGCTATCATACGTGCCCACTGTTTTTCCTAGAATACTTTTTTCTTCTGATTAAGGAAAGATTTATACTCCTTACTTGCCTTTTAAGTATGTTAGCTTTGTTTTTATAATCACCCTTCTTATGCATCTTAAGTACCATACAGACTTATGCTTCTGGATTCTGGATTCCTTGTCGAACCATCCAGTGGTCAAAAAAGACCATTTCCTGTATATTCTTTCTCTATACAATTCCCCCCTCTAATGATTGAAAAAGCTCTTGGAAAACTCTATACTACAATTTGGCTGTTAGAAGCTAATTTATGTCCATAAAGGAATAGTGGGAAATGTCCACCTTCTGTTCTTTTTTTGTATAATTAAGTTTTGCCAGAATTCTGGAAGCCCTCTCCATAATGCAAAATCCAATACTTTCAAGCCTTTAGAAGTTATGAAAGTTGGGTAACCCTCCTTGTCTCCTTTTAATCTACCATTCAGGGGATATATACCATTAAATTTGATTAAATTAAGTCATTGCTGTCAATTGTGATTTACTTTAATGTCCTTTGTGGTATACCTATAATTGCCTGCTGTTGGGTACAACCAGTTCATGATTGTATTATCTGAGAATCCATCATAAGACCCTGTCCTTGCATTAAAATTCCCTACCATTATTATATAATCCTCCAGGTATTCCAAGGAAATTATATATACTGCCTTTTCCAATTTGGGCCAAATATCTTTAGAAAAGAAATTATATTTTGACAGGGGAATATAACATGATATCAAAATTATTGAAGAAAATAGCCTCCTCATCCTAATGGCCAAACAGAAGTTATCTTCACTTATTTTCTCTGTATTCATAAAAGCACCTAATTTAATGTGTATTATTAAACCATGTGCTCTTTTTTCTAATTTAGCTACTCTATCTGTAATCCTGAGCAGTGAAAAGTTATATATCCATTCAAATCAATATTATCTGTTTAATCATGCCACAATTCCTGTATACATATAATTGTGAATTTTTTGATATAGCCTAACCAATCTGGGTCCTGTTTTTGTGAGCTATAACCTGCAATATTACAAGAAATTAAAGAGACCTCATATTCCAAAGGGTCTTCTTTTATACTGATAGTATCAGGGTTTAGGTTATCCACTTCCTGGGCCTCTAAAACTAGACTATGAGTGCTAAGTCATTCATCATACCCATCTTATATTGAGAATCTGTTTTGAATTGGAAGTGGATTATGAGTGTTATGATCCACTGGAGTTTGTACTTTCTGATTGGCCATGATGCTACCGCCTACTGATTGGTCATGACTGTTACCTTACAGCTAGACAGGAACAAGTCAAGGCACAAAGTGACCTCTCCCCACCCAAAATTCTGCCTACAGGAGTACCCCAGTGGTCCATACTTGGGCCCTTATTGTTTGTAATTCATATAAACATCATCAACATTAATGTTAGAACGGTCAATGTGCATCTATTTACTGAGGACACAGTAGTATATGTAGCTAGGCGCTCCCTTGAGCTCACCTATGTTGACCTGCAACATGATTTTAATCAGCTATAATACAATCTTTTCAATTTAAAATTATCATTAAACATGAAAAAGCAAAAGTTATGTTACTTCCTCCCTCGTCCAAGCAGTAAATGCTTTTACCACCTGCCCCCTACCAGATAACGACCCTCCTGGGTGAATCACTTGAGGCAGTGGATGACTTCAAATATCTTGGATTCTGGCTTGATTGTTGTTTATCATTTGTAGCACACATCAAGGAATTCTCCAAGAAACTAAAACAGAGGCTAGGCCTCTTCTTTAGGATCAAACACCTTCTAACAAGAAGATGTGAAGAGGACTTTTGGAGTTACTGGGGAGCAGGATTGACTGCCATGTGGACTGTTTTCCCCATGCCACTACAGTGTTCGCAAGATTGTTGGGATGCTGTAAATGTGTGACTGGGAATTTTAAGTCCATGGGTTGTTTGGTGTTGTCTGGGGCCATCTGATGGGGTTAACCCCAAGGATTTGGATGTAAGGATTGCTGCCTCTGGATATATCCATCTGAATTGCTGGAATTGGATTATTCTTGCTTCTGCTCCTGAAACTTTTGAACTGTTCCTGAAATCTGGGAACTTCCTTAGACTATCGTTGGCCGACCACTTGGAAAAGGATTTAGGGGATCAGTGGCTCAATTCACTGTGAGTAATTAGGCCTGAACTGGCTTAGGCCTGCAGACCAGTCTGCGGCAGCTCTGGGGCCGGCACCTTTACCAGCCGGGTAGCCGGTGGTTTTGGTGATTTGGTCCTTGTGACTCCCAGGGGACCGATTAGTTTGGGTTCCATTGGGAGTCCAAGAGAAGTTGGCATTGCCTGGGTGCGGACCTTGGGCCAGATTTTCAGGGATCTCCTTGCAGTGAAGCTGATCTAACCCTGAAGAGTTGTTATGGTCCTCCTTCTGCTCTTCCTCCTGTTCCTGTTTCTGGTTTGACTTTTAAGTTTCATTTTAAGACATTTATTATTCATTTCTGCAAGTTCAAAACTCATTTATTCTTTGGTAGTGAGAGTGCCATTATACCCTTGGGCCCTGATAGTGGGAGTATCAGTGGTCTAGGATTAAACTGTGGTATTATAAAAGGATTTTCATACTGTTATTGTAGGAAAAATCATTATATTGGTCTGGACTTAACTACATTATTATTCAGGACTTCAGTCATTACCGTCGGAAAGACCGCTGCCCAGGGGTTGTCCTTGAGGACTTCTTTAAATATCCTGTGTAGTAGTGAGAGGACTGCCAGGATTTATACCAACCGGTCTTTTCTTTTCTGTTTTTTGATTATATTTTGTTTTCTCTACTTATTGATGTTTGGTAATTTTTAGTGTTTTCCTCCTCTGAGTGCTGAGAGTGTTCTGGGGTGGGGAAATGCTGCTTTATTGTTTATTTAATGTAGTATTTGTATTTTGTGGTTTTTAGAAGGTTGGGGTATACTGCAACTTGTTTTGGGTAATTTTCTGGGATTTTGCTGTCTAATTTGTTTTTTTTTTTTTTTGAGTGGTGGAATGTGCCTGCTGGCCTTCTCGGTCTTACACTATTTGGCCTTCTCTCTCCATGCCCTCCATCTGTTCTCCCCTTCTCCTCTGCCCTTTGTTATTTATCAATGCTGTCAGGTGGTGGGCATTGTTTGTAGGAGAAGGGGGAGTGGACGTGATGGAGGGCATGGACGTTGGAGGTTGAAAGAGGGGAGTTCTCGCATGGGGTGGTTAGGGCCAGGAGACACCCTGGGGCAAAATGGAGCCTGGAATGTGGTGACCCATGTCTAGTCCCCATACCCAAGGGCACCATCATTTTAGATGGGCATTTAGTTGGGACGACTCAAGAACCCCACCCAACTCGGGCGGTGTTATTCAATGCCAGATCTAGCAAGAACAAAACTGCAATTATTGCAGATTTTGTTGGAACAGCTGATCTGGTATGTATCACCAAGACCTGGCTGGATGAAAATGCTGGCCCCATTTTGGAGGCAGCACTTCCTGCCGGGTACTTGGTGATCCATCGCCCAAGATTGAACCACGGTGGGGGGTAGCGGTCTGTTTTAAGGCCAGATTGTGCCTCACAGAAGTTCCAGTTGAGGAGGCTAAATCCTTTGAATGTACCATGGTAGCTGGAGTGGGTTGCAGGATAGCTCTCGTCTACCGTCTACCCGGGATGAGAAGCAATTCCTGCAGGAAGTGGCAGATTTCACCACCGACATGGCATTGGAGTTGCCCAGAGTGATGGTCCTGGGTGACTTCAATGCCTGGGTTGACAACAAACTCTCTTCGTTTGGCCAGCACATACTCTTGATGATGTTATCACTGGGCTTCACTCAGATTGTTTCCTCAGCTACCCATAATCGTGGTCATTCCCTGGATTTGGTCTTCCTCCTGGGGATTGAGACATCTGATTTGGGGGTGGAACCGGTCAGCTGGTCCAATCACTGCACCATGAGGTTCAATTTTCATGTCCCCCTTCGTAGGTCTGCCCCTGTGGAGATGGTCAGCTATCGTCCTTTATGGGATGTGTGCCCTGAAGACCTGGTGGCGGTGATTGACCTCTCAGAGTACTCTGATGCCAGATCAAGTCCAGAGTTGTTGGTTCGGGCTTATAATAATGTCATTTCCTCAGCCCTGGACTTTATAGCTCCTGCCTGTGTTCATCCCCTCTCACTCCACTCTTGGGCCTGTTGGTTTGACGGGTCCTTGAGGGAGTTATGAAGTGTGGGTCGTAGGTTAGAGCATCATTGGTGGAAATCTGCCCTGGCAGTCGACCACCTTAGTTTGGAGGAGCATTATCAGCTCTACCAATCAGCGATTTCCTGTAAGAAGGCAGAGTTCCTGTCCAAGGAAATCACTGTCACCCAGAATTGACCATCTCAGCTCTTCTGAACTGTGGACAGGTTGTGCAACCCAGCCTGTCTGCAGTTGTGGCGAACTTTTTCACAAATTGAGTGTGATGAGCTTGCTCAATTCTTTGCGAATAAGATGGCCGACATCAGGTCGGAAATCCATCTGACTCACCCTATGGGTGATGCAGTTTGTCACTGTTTGGCTGCTACTCCTTGTACTTCCTGGAGTTGTTTTGACCTGCCGGATGTCGAAGACATTATGAGGATTGTCAAGGGGATGCGCCCTACGTGCTGTAGTTTAGATCCGGGCCCAGCTTCCCTGATTTTGGGTTGTTATGAGATCATTGGCCCGGTCTTGGTTCAAATTGTCCAGTGGTCCTTGGAATCGGGTGAGTTTCCAAGCACCCTGAAGGAGGCGGTGGTGACACCTCTCCTGAAGAAAGCTTCACTGGACCCGGAATTTTTCACCAACTACAGACCTATCTTGAACCTTCCCTTTTTAGGTAAGGTTATCAAGAAAGTGGTAGCAGTCCAGTTGGAGAACCATTTGACCATCCATAGTGTCTATGAACCTCTCCAGTCAGGTTTTTGTAAAAGGCACAGTACTGAGACTGCTCTGGTTCGGGTGCTCAATGATCTCCTGAAGGCGAGAGATCGGAGAAACCACTCCATCTTGGTTCTTCTTGATCTCTCCTCAGCCTTTGACACTGTAGACCACGGGGTGCTGCTTGATCACCTGAGGTCCATCTCTGGCCTGTCAAACACAGTGCTCAGATGGTTTTCTTCTTTCCTTGCTGGTAGAACACACAGAGTTGTGTCTGTTTTTTTTCCTCCGATCCTTTCTCTCTGTCCTGCGGGGTCCCTCAGGGTTCAGTGCTGTCCCCCATGTTGTTTGCAGTGTATATGCTACCCCTTGGAGACATTGTAAGATGGTATGGGCTGCGGTTTCACTGCTATGATGATGATACCCTGCTATACCTGACTTTTGCTCCCTACCAGGCTAGTGTGCTCTCAGTATTTAATAACTATCTAGTTGAAATCCAAGACTGGATGAATTCGAGCTGGTTGAAATTGAAAGTGGGAAAGACTGAGGTTATGGTGGTGGACCTGGGTAGCAAGATAGAGAGGTTGAGGGGCGATCGGCCCTCTGGAATATATCTGGGGGGTGAAGAAAGCCTTACCTCTGAATGGGTGCTTGACCTTATATTCATGCTTGACAACAGGCTGACCCTTCATCATCATGTGTCAGCAGTCATCAAATCAGCCTTTTACCATCTTCAGAATAGTGCCAGGGTCAAACACCTTCTTCCATCCAGCGGCCTGCCAGTATTGGTCCACGCCTCTGTGACCGCCTGCAGCTAGTGCAGAATGCTGCTGCACAGTTACTGACAGGGGTTCCTAGGAGTTCACACATTACCACTGTGCTGCGCGATCTGCACTGGCTGCCAATTCAGTGGTGGATCACCTTTAAAGTAGGCTAGTTGACCTACAAAGCCCTACACGGTCTTGGTCCTGACTATTTGAAAGAGCTCCTGACTCCCTACAGCCCTGTGTGATAGCTCTGCTTAGCTGACAAGGGGTTGCTGGAGAGTCCAAGAGTTATTCTGAAATCTTCTGGGGCTCGTGCTTTTGTGGCCCCTACCCTCTGGAATTCTCTGCCCCGTCATCTCCAGGAGAGTTTGACCATTGGTGGTTTTGAGCAGGCACTGAAAACATTTTTGTGGATATTGGCATTTCCAGAACTATAACGGATTTTATTGTTTTACTGTTTTCTATCCTTTTTATCATCTGACAATTGTTTTAATGTATAGCGCCTTGATATTTGAAAGGTGCCTTATAAATGAATAAATATTATTATTATTATTTTTATTATTAACCATGAAGCAAAAATAAGGCTGGTCAAGACCACTTTTTTCCCTTTATTGATTATGCAGACTTCATCTACAGTCATTGCTCTGAATCTGCCTTAGTAAATTGGACACACTCTATCACAGAGCACTAAGGTTCATTACTAATGCCCCATTCAGAATGCACCTTTATGCACTGTATGCCCAACTTGGTTGGCCCTCGCTTCACACCAGAAGGCTAAAAAATGCCACACTTTGATCTTACAGAGCTATCCTCATCAAACTCCCTCCTTATATGATGGAATTCTTTAAGTGTACACCCAGTGCCTATTTGCTGAGGAGATTCTCCTATATATTGCTAGATGTACCAAGGGTAGGATCCACGCATGGTGAATCTGCAGATAGCTATGCTCTCCTGTCCCTGTGGAACACTCTCCGATGCTCCCTAAAACTTGCTAGCATTATCTGTCTTCAGACCTTCAAACTCTTATTGGACTGTTTCTTACACGAGAAATGTACTTGCTGCTCATAATCTGTTTTATCCTCCCTGTATCCTTTACAGCTCTCCATGACTCTCCTTGAGATGCCTAGTTTGGGCTTTGCTACCTCTATAGCACTTGTGTCTTTGCAACTATTTGATTGCAGCTATCAATGTATTGTATTTTATCATCAAGCAGTTTTTATATGGAATCTGCCTATGTAGATCTTTATTGCCCTGTACCCTCTGTTGTATTGTTCTACAGCCCTACTCCAATGAAGCGAGATCACACATGATGTTATCTTGGTAGCTCAGTCGGCACACTTTTATCAAACTTTTTAACCATTTCCTTATTAACATAGTACAGTCAAAAAGATCTTTTTATTCACAAAACCTTTCAAATCATTTTATTGCAGTCTACGTCATGCCACCATCATAATTTATTTACCTTCATTTCAATTTTATTACTTATTCACCTCACATCCCTTTGTTATCCTTTCACCCCCAGATGTAAATCTGAGGGGGTCTTTTCTTTAATCCTGGGCCAGGTGCACATTCCTGACCCCCCCTTTTTTGCTATCTCAGGTGTCCACACCCCCTGAGTAGCCCTCCTACCCCATCTTGGCATACACCAAAGTTGGGTTCCTCCCCTCTCCCCAATTAAGGACTTTCTTCCTTCTTTTCTTCCACTAGCCCATCTCCAGCTTGCATTGGAAGGCGGGCTTCCCCCTTTGCTGAAAAGTGCCTCCCGCTTTTGACGAAAAATCCCCCCCTTTTTTTGATACCCAAACTATTTTATATGCCATGCATCTATGCCTCTCCCCAGCTTCATTATAAAAATGTGATTGTCCATTTCTGATACATGGACCCCATCTGCCCTATACAATATCACTATATTCTCAACTAGCTCCTTGTGACTCACCACTGATACCCCCAAACCCCTGAAACATTTTACTACCCTCCTGTTTATCCTCTTCCAGGCTCCCTCTATAGCCTTATGGCTTTTTGCATATCACCACACCCTCCTTGGCACCATTTCTGACCAGGCAAGGATGACATTAGGCCACCATATCTTAACTACTCACAGATCCTCCTGGATTTGATAAAAAATAGTCCACCCATGGCAAGTTCCCAGATCATTTCCTCCCAAATGAATTACGATTGAGTGTGGCTCCAGATTGGTCCTGTGTGTTTCTTCCAGAAGCAGCAAGAATTGTCCCCATCGCATCCCCTGTATTCCTCTCCAGAGGATTCGCACCTCCTGGTGTAGAAATAGAGCTGTTTTCCCCCGGCTTTTTCTCTGCTTGTCGTTCTGCCTAATAAATCCGGGAGTGTCCCATGATCCATACCTATAAACGATGGAGATTTTCTAAAATACATAAAGGAAACATGTGAGATGCACCCCTGGTAAACCCCCCCATTATTTTACTTAAACTATGTTTGCTCATATGCATCTGGGTCCTGTGAAGAGAAAACAATGTCATCCATTAGACATTGATACCCTCTACATATGTTTTATAACAACTGGATGTCCATCTACCCAGACTCTTCAGACCCTCCTCTTGGACCCCTCTTGCCGCAGCCGCATATGCTGACCCATCTGAAATGAATGTGACGTGTATCTCCCCGGGTCCTCTCCTGTCACAGTGATCCCTTTCTTCAAAACCCCTGCTAAATGGGCCCCCATTTCTGCTGTCCCATCTTCATGTATGAACATCATATCCCATCCCTGCAGCCTGATGGCTATATAGTCCCTCAAGGCTTATACTGGGCAAATAACCCTCTCATATTTTTATGTAGGAGAACCCTGGCCCCTTTTCCCATCTGATCAGTCTTGAACTTTCTTAATATTATGGTAATCATCTCCCTGTTCCATTGAATGTCCTCCCACTGTAGACCCATACACTGTGCTGACCACACTGGGACTAGCAACTCCCCTACCCTAAAAGCCCCACCATACATTGTTGTGAATATTGCTATAAACAAAATGTCCTCATCGGCCGAGTAGCATACCTGTGCTAAAACTCCTATCAGCCTCCCCAAAATGTGTTCCGATATGGGCCACCATTTGTCCTGCTCTCTCCCTTTCACCCTCAGCCACCCCATCATCATATATTTTATGAACTGCCCTTTACTGGGTTCCCTCCACTACCTCAGGTTACCGATCCAACCTATGGAAGCTAAATGCGCACTCATATTTGTGTGGGGCACTCCCTTCTATCATTCTGAAACTACAAACCTAGCCACTTGCTCTTCACTGACTGCCCCACTTACCTTATGTTGTTTCTGACCCAGAAAGCCTGGAATGATCTCCAAGACTCTTCAAATGCCTTTAAGGTGCTGTCTGCCCAAGAATTCCAAAAAGAAAAAACTCAGTTCCTTCCAGCCAATCTCACGCATTCCTGCTGGAATCATCATCCCTGCCTTGGCTGCCTTTGGAAAAATGGCCTGAAATTTGTCCATGTGCAGATGGGATGACAGCGAACTTCTTCACTGAAGCCCTCCTGATGATTCAAGATAAACATTTCCTGATTACTACTAGAAGGGTAAGGGGTGGGTGCACCAGATGGGTCACAAAGGAGCTCTTGGACCTTATGAAAGAAAAGGATTCAGCATGGATTTCCTACAAATGATCACTCACTCCCATCCTCTGGCACAATTTTAGGAACCTGCATAACAAATGCAAGCAATCTACCAGAGCCAGTAAACGTGATTTCTGCCAATGACTACACACTGAAAACCTTGCTAACCCTCAACAATTTTGGAACAGCCTTTAGCTCCCTCCTTACTCCTTGTTCAAACAGCCCTATAGTTCACCTAAATTCCCCTACCGGCATACTGACTGACCCATTGGAGGTTGTACAAGCATTTAACTTAAAATTCACTGACCTCTCTGCCCAACTTTGTAAACTCCCCTCTCAGAAACCTCTCTCTCCCAGTAGTGGGTGCTAGTGACCCACCTTTTCCATCCCTTCCCCCATGCTCCACTCCCACCATACCTTTCTATTTCAGAGATATCACAAAAAAGCTCACCACTAAGCTCCTTAGGAGTCTCCCCTCTCGGGGGAGCCCTGGCTCTGATGGCCTCTATCCCTCCTTGCTTAAGCTCATAACCCCTACCATCTTCCAACCTCTGATGTTCATTTTTAACCATGCCTTGGCCTCATCTACTATGCCTGCACCCTGGAAGATTGCCAAAGTGGTTCTAATTTTTAAAGCTGGGGACCCCTCTCCTCTGACAATTACCAGCCAATCTCCAATTCTCCCCTACCTTAGCAAACTTCTGGAAAAGGTAGTCCACCATCAACTCTCTGACCATATTGATAATTATAACCTCTTGTGTTATCAGAAACACAGATTCAAAAAGAATCACAGCACCTCCTCTGCCCTTGCCCTATTTACCGATCATGTCCTCAGGAATATGGACTGGGGTAAAGTCACTGGTGCTGTGCTTGTGGGCTTGACTAAGGCTTTTGACCTGGTAAACCACCCCCTCCTCCTTTACCAAACTCCCCCAACTTGGCTGCTCAATCGAGACTCAGCAGTGGTTCCACAGTTACCTGACTGGCCGCTCCCAATCAGTGACTATTAGTACTGCCACCTCCCCAGGTCTGCCCGTCACTACAGGTGTTCCACAGGGCTTCATCCTGGGACCAATGCTTTTCTACCTATTCATTAACTCCCTCCCTGCCGACAGCCTAAATTGCCCTGCCCTACTGTATGTCAATGACGTGGTCCTCTACCGTAGTAACAAATCCATCCCAAAAATATCTTTTGTGCTGTCCCAAAATTACGGCCACACCCACAACTGGTTCATTTCTAACATGCTCCTGGTGAATGAGAAGAAAACCAAGGCAATGCCCCTTGGATCCAAACCCTACCTAGCTAATGTTGCTAAATACAACTCCTCCCTTTTGGTGCTCTCCCCGTCTGGACCTCCACTGCAAGTAGTCTCTGATTTCAAATACCTGGGTGTAACCCTAAACTCATCCCTTTCATTCACTGTGCACACAAACACTGTAGTACGCAGAATCAACCAAAACTTGGGGCCACTTATCGCATAAAGAACTATCTTAACCCCGCTGCCTGACTTGCCATTGCCCTTGGAAACCTGCTCCCCATCCTTGACTATTGCACTATGATTTACTCCTTCTTGTTGTCTGCTACCCTTCACCTTAGACTTAACTCAGTCTATAATAGCATCTGCCATTTTGCAGTGATGGCCCCCTCCTCTGCCCATCACTGCAACCTATACAAATCTCTTGGTTGGCCCTCGCTTAAATATCATTTTGACTATGCCGTTGGTAGTATCATTGATGGCACATTACGTGATGGTATTGTGTCACTGTATGCTTCTCTCCTTAAGGCACGAACTTCCCCTAGGTGTCTGCATAATACTTCGGTCCTCCCATTGGAAGTCTCCAGAGTCTCCACTGTTATGGGGAGAAAAGCTATCAGTTGCTGCACCATCTCTATGGAACAGTATCCCTCCAATTATCCACAAGGCTGCCTCACACCACTCCTTTAAATCCAATCTCAGAACCTGGTTACTTCTGGAATCCACCTGCTCATGCTCCCTAGGGTGACCTTCCCACTCTGGGCGCTGTTACCTTTACCCCCTCCCTCACTCCAGCCCCACCCCTTTTTTTTAGTCCTTTTTTCTTTTCCTCCCTCCCATGTACTTGCTCTGTCATCCCACCCCATCGCTACCCCTGCTACTTTATGTCCTCCTTTGCCTCCACCTCACCCTCTCCCCAGCTCTTTTCCCTAGATGTTCTGCCTTGTCTTCCTACTCTCTTTCCCTTCCCCTCTCCCTATTACCTAGTTACTTAGCAACCTGGTGTGCATCTATGACTCCACTAGCACTTATTTTCACTACTTTCCCTCCCTCCGCTACTAAAGATCCCTCCTAGGAATCTCACCCTGTCACTCGCCTCAGTACCTAGTGCACTCAGTGGATGACTCTGAACAGGCTATATTGTTCCCTACTTGCTCTCATCTCTTCTGCTTCTCTGCATTTCACATCCACCTAGGTATTGTTCTGCTTGTGAACTGTTTACCCTTCTAGGTTTTTTTTGCCATGTCTCAATTTAGTATTTACTGCTGGTACCAAATATTTTGGCTACTCTGTTTTGAAAATTGTAATTGTACATTATGCATTATCTCTCTGTACCATTGCTTATTCCGTCATGCACTGTTTCCTTGTGATTTATCTGTATTGCCTGAAACCTACAACTACTATTTTGCTTATATAATATCTCAAATTGTTTGCTCTGTGCCATTGTTTGTGGCCCGGGGTCGTGCCTGAAAACGGTCCTTAGATCAGTGCACTTACCCAGTAAACGAAGACTTAAATAAATAAAAATAAATAAACAATCCCCACTAAAGTTCTCCATTTGCTGCTGGAACCTTTCATCATATTGGAGCCATTTGCCTGTCCCCCCCACATCTTGTATGCACTCCTGATAATCAGAGAGTATGCTAGCAAAGGCTTACCTATCTCTGGCTTCTTCTCCTGAACAATAGCACTACAGTAGGTAAACCCTATGGACCACACATCCCATGTCTTACCCTTAAAATCTGGCACCTTCAGTTCTTCTCCCTTCCATACCAACACACCACTGCCACTAACTCCTTCTTACCCAAACCCTCCTTTTCTTCATATTTTTCTGCCATCACTTTAACCACTAAGGCAAAAACATCCACCTCCCCTTCCATATTTTTCTTTCATGGTCAGGTACCCGATCCTCATCGCACTCCGGTGCCTATCACCTCTCCCAGTATCCCCCTTGTCTGCCCCCTGCCTCTGCCACCTTCTCCTCGCATTTTCCTTTTTCAAGTTCACTTAAAACTGTCTTAAGTTTCCCAATCCTGCCCCCCCATACCTCTGAACAATTGTTCCACATACTCCTTAATACTACTTTCCACTGTAACATCACCTGTACCTGTGTTGGGTTTGGGGATGCCAGACAGTCCTGGTTGTGATGCTGGTTCTGGCACCGGTATTGGCATTGGCCCCACAGGTCCTGGTGGCAGTGGCTGTGGGGCGGGCATCAGAACTGAAACAGCCACCGGGGCTGGAATCAGTTGTGGAACCAGTCCCGGAGGTGGGCCCAGCTTAGGGAATGGGGTCAGTTCAGGTAAAGGCACAGGTGCTGGCATAGGCTGTGGCACTGGAACCTACAGTGGTTCTGGGGCCAGGGCCAGACTGGGACCCGGTACCTGCTGTGGTACAGGGACTGGCACTGGGGTTGGGACAGGCAGAGGTACCGGCTGAGGATCCAGAATAGGAACCGAGGTAGGCATTGGCACAGGCTCCAAGAGAGGAAAAATGGGCCTAGGTGCCTTCAGGGAGGGAGTCCTCGGGGTTCCACTCTTTAGCTGTCCCTTGCCCTTCTCCCCAGAACCCACCTTTTCCTTCCTCTTCTTCCCCCTTTCCCACCAGGTCCCCACTGTCTGGCTCCAATTCTTCTATAGTATCCAAAACCTGGTGGGCTCTCACTACAAGGTCCATGATCATCTTCATAGCATCAGCTTTTATTAAGAACATGCCTCTGGTATCCATGGTGCAGCTGCAAAAAATGTTGTGAAATACAAATGAAACACATGTGAGCCCCTTTCTGTCCACATGCCTATGCTACCATGGACCTTCTTCTGTATCACTCTATGCACCTAAACAGAGGCACCTTTTGTCCCTGAAGGACACTGATATACCCCTCCTGCTTCTGCAAGAAAAGTGAACCATCCCCATACATCCCTTCTGGCTGCTAATACAATCTCTCCAGAAAAAAATATCCCTATTGACCCCTTGATTTTTTTAATTGCCCTTCAAAACCAAACCTCCTAGCCTTCATAAATGCCTCTCCATAAGAAAGGCTCTGTCCACCTTGTAACACCTTCCACCCCATGCTGCCATAGTTCTCTTGTCCAGAAGAATTAAACTTTGATTTATGAACAAAATGATGGCTGCCACGTGGACCGCCGTTACACAGGCAACCACCATGTGGTCCGCTCTCCTACATCTCCATAACTTCTAAATTCTTTGCATATTTATTTGTGTTTTGTCCCCATTGAAATTAGCCTTTTTGCTTTGTCTTGAACCTGGTTTGCAGTTGCTCCCTATGCACACACCCCCCGGCCACCATGTGGTCCCTGGATCCAAAATGGCAAACAGCCACGTGGCCCACTCATCACAAAATGCTGATGATGTAGTGGTAGGAAAAGAACTAGATATGTCAGCTGTCAGGCAGAATGCTATTTCACACATCCACCATAATACTAACACATAGGAAACTTTCCAATGAGCAAAAGGAAAATGGGGAAAAAACGTTATAACTATTTCTTAAAATTTGTAATATTTTCACGTTTCCTATTTTTGGTTCTACCTACTCATTAAGTTGAACCCCATCTAAAATAGATAGCCTAATGCTCCCCTGTAAAGCAATATTGGCCTATTATTTTCCAACAAGTAACCTGGTTTTCATGGAGGTTAAAGCCAACCAGTTGAAGGCCATCTAAACCCTGATATACTCAAAGCATTGTTCCATCTTAAACACTGCTGGAACCCAGCCAGTGGCAAAAGACACACAGCAGTACCAATCCACACTGTGGCACCTAATGGTCATATGCAGTAAAAGCAGGTACAGTACATCACAAACAACACTGATGATAGGTCAAACCCCTAAGGGACTCCACAGTTAAGAGCTATTAGCCATGATGGGAATTAACCAAGCACTGACTGCACTGTTCCACTATGGAAAGACCAGGACCACTCTAATACAGTTTCAGTCAATTGTCCAAGTCAATTGAGCCTGTCCAGCAAACTTGCTGGATCTGTGATATCAAAAGCAGATGAAAGGTCAAGAAGGATAACAGCAGGCACCAGTCTTTGATCCCTCACTATAAAAAACTCATTGCAGTCAGTGGTCAGATAGGGAGCTGATGCTAGCCATCCAAAGGATGGCTGACAAGGGTGAGGTAGTACTGGTTGGAGACTTCAATATACCAGATGTGGACTGGAGCATCCCAGCAGCAGCATCAACTAGGAGCAGATTTATCCTGGACTCCCTTCAGGGTGCCTTCCTCAAGCAACTGGTCATGGAACCAACTCGGCAGAAGGCAATACTGGACCTTGTGCTCACAAACAGGGACAGTGTGATGGGGGTAACAGTGGGGGAGCACCTGGGTAACAGTGACCACCAGTCATTGTGGTTTGAAATCACAGAAAGAGCAGAACCAAACCACACAAAAACACGTATCCTGGATTTTAGGGGGGCAGACTTTGGGAAAATGGGGAGATGCTTGAAAGAGGCATTAAGGGGAATGGGACAGGAATCAGGGATTGAGGAACAGTGGGCAGTATTTAAATGGGGATTATAAGAACAACAGAATTATGCATTAAGCAGGTTAGCAAGAGGAAAAGAAAGAGGAGACCATTATGGTTTTCCAAAGAGGTAGCAAAGAAAGTGAAAGCCAAAAAGACTGCATTCAGGCAATACAAAAAGACACAGGCAGAAGGGGATAGGGAGAAGTACCAGGAGAAACAAAGGGAGGCAGGGAAGTCAGTAAGGGAAGCCAAAGCTCAGACAGAAGAACACATTGCAAAATCAGTGGTTAAAGGGGACAAAACCTTTTACAGGTACATAAGTGAAAAAAGAAGGTCAAAGGGAGGGATAGTTAGACTGAAGGGGAGGATGGGAGCAGCGTGGAGGATGACAACAGTAAAGCTGACATATTGAACAGGTATTTCTGCTCAGTCTTACTAAGGAAGAAGGGGTAATGGGTCTGAAGGGAGTACAAGGGTGAGAATGGTGCAGAAATGGACACAAGTCCCTTTACATGAGAAAGGGTCCTGAAGGAACTGGAAGTAATAAGAGTTGACAAAGCAATGGGGCCAGATGGGGTGCACCTCAGGGTCCTTAAAGAACTAAGAGGTGGTGGCTGAACCTCTGGCTATCCTGTTCAGCCAATCACTGGAAACAGGGAGGTACCCAAAGACTGGAGGACAGCAGATGTAGCCCCTTATACAAAAGTGGGAACAAAGAGGAAGCAGGGAACTACAGACCAGTCAGCCTCACCTCGGTAGTGGGAAAGATCATGAAAGCACTACTGAAGGAGAGATTGGTGGAACATCTGGTTGTCAATGGACTACAGGACCCAAGGCAGCATGGTTTCACCAGGGAGGTCATGTCAGATCAACCTCATTGAATTTTTGACTGGGTGACTAGGAGGTGGATCAGGGAGGGCAGTGGACATGGCCTATCTGGACTTCAGCAAGGCCTTTGACACTGTGCCACAAGAAGACTATTACACAAACTGGGGAATATGGGTGTGGGCAGGACAGTAGTGTGGTGGGTAGGTAACTGGCTGGGTGGCAGGACACAGAGGGTGGTGGTAAATGGCTGTCACTCCACAGAGGGAAGAGTGACCAGTGGGGTACCACAGGGATCAGTGCTGGGACCGGTCCTATTCAACATCTTCATCAGTGACATTGCACAGGATATAGAAGGCAGAATTTCACTGTTCGCTGATGACACAAAGCTCTGTAGCAGAGTAGACACACCAGAGGGTGTAGACAGAATGAGAAGGGACCTGCAGAAACTTGAAGAATGGTCAAGGGTTTGGCAGTTGAAATTCAATGCAAAGAAGTGCAAGATAATGCATATGGGGCACAAAAACCCTGGCACAATATATCAGTTGGGGGTGAGGATATAGCATGCACCAAGCAGGAAAGGGATCTTGGGGTTGTCATCTCTGATGACCTCAAGGTAGGGAAACAGTGTGACAAGGCATCAGGTAAAGCAAATAGGATGCTGGGATGTATAGGCAGGGGCATCACCAGCAGGAAAAGGGAGGTCATAACCCGCTATACAAGACACTAGTGAGGCCCCACCTGAGTACAGTGTACAGTTCAGGAGACCATACCTACGTAAGGACATAGACAGGGTAGAGAAGGTTCAGAGGAGGGCAACAAAGATGGTGCATGGGTTGCATCACAAATCCTATGAAGACAGGTTGAAGGAACTGAACATGTACTCCCTGGAGGAGAGGAGGAGAGAGGATATGATAGAGACATACAAGTATCTTACAGGGAGGAACAGGGTGCAGGAAAACACTATTTTTAAGCGAAAAAGATGTTTCAGGACTAGAGGGCATGGGATGAAGTTGGAGGGAGGACGATTCAGAGGAAACATGAGAAAGAATTTCTTCACAGAACGGGTGGTGGACAAGTGGAACACCCTGCCAGAGGAAGTGGTGGGGGCTGAAACAATCACGGGATTTAAGAATGCATGGGATAGACATAAAGGAATTCTAGAGGTCAGGGGTAAGGGGAAATTGACTTCTAGGAAAACAAACTGAACTTACAAGCTCAAATGGGCAGACTAGGTGGGCCATAGGCCCTTATCTGCCGACACTGTCTATGTATCTATGTCAGGGCAATTTCTCTGTTGTGCTGCAAACAACATTTTCTCTGTATGGATTGCCCCTTGGTTTATCAAGAAATGTTACTCCTGGGTGTGTCTGTCAGCATTCATCCATAATTTCCTCCACTTGCATTCTAATCTGCAACCAGTGACATTCAACAGTGAACATTAGAAGAAAAAAAAAACAAGTGACACTTTGATGTAAGGTTGTCAGACATGAACAAATTGGTGCCAAGGGGTCCGATGTTCAAAAGGGTCTGTTTGATGCAAGGTGCCTGTGTCAAAGCTGCATGACACAAATGGCACCTTGCATCAAACTTTGAGGCAATCCCAATTTTTGAGCACAGGCTGCATCGAAATTGGGATGCCTTGCATCCAAACCATCCTGCACAACCCTTATGACAGAAATGCCATGCACCAGTTCGCAAGAGGGCTTGCACCATGGTGGGGCTGCAACTTCCCCTTTTTTGTAATTTTGGTAGCCCCACCATAGCTGCAGCAAGGGACTCACCTCAGTCCAGTCAGGAGGTGGTCTAAGGGACTTGTGCCAGTGCCACAAACTGTGGTGAATGGGAGGATGTGAAAGTGGGGGGGGCAGACAATGTGCCCTAGGAGGCATTGTGGAAACAGCAGGCATGACAGGGAGTGATGCGGCACCAGGAAGAGGTGCCCTTTGCAGAGCCCTATGACTAAGCAGATGAGACCACTTTGTGGGGGGTTGCCAGGGCCGAAGCTGCCCCATAGTTGAACAAAGGCAGAACCCTGTAAGCAGGAAGCTGGATCTGCAGGAAGAGGACTGCCAGTGGTGGGGGGACCATTCTCTGGGCACCACCAATGTTTCCTAGTGCCCACCCTCCCATGATGTGGCAGGCTGCTCCCTGATTATAGGGTTCTCCTTTTGTTCACTTATGGGGCACCTGCCAGGGCTGTGCTTACCTAGGGCCAGGTCACTGTTTGGCCCAGGCAACCCCCAATGAAGCAGTCTCATCTGATCAGTTTTAGGGCTCTGGAAAGGGTACCCCCACTGGGTTTCACATCGCTCTCCATCATGCCTGCTGTCCCCATGATGCCTCCTAGGGCAACACATGCCCCTTCTGCCCTGTCCCCCTCCTGGCATGCAGATACCCCTCCAAACTCTCATGGCCACTTCTAATGTTGTGCCAGGTGGGGGGGGGGGCTGGATCCCTGTGGTAATTCCCACATGTGCACCACATCTTTGGCGCTAGCCTGTGGCTGCAGCAACTCCTGAGTTTCTGGTGCAGGACCTCCTTTTAGAAAATTGGGTGCAGGTTCCCTGATGCTCCCTGAGTTCGCCACAGCCTTAGAGTTATGTAAATTGTGTCACTTTAAGGGCTCTTTGAAAACTGAACCCAAGCAGTCTATATATATGTAGAAACCCCTGACTTGAAAGTATTGCATTGGAAAGTAGTGTACACTGTCAAGGAGACAAAGAAAATTAGTTGTGTTGCTGTATTGGTCCTTGTGACAAAATATTGAGAAAAAAGAGGTGATTTGATACTTTTTATTGGACCAGCATAGATGTTACAAAATAATAAAGGTGCTTGAGCTTTTGGATTATGTAGAATCCTTCATCGATGTTGGTCCAATAAAAGGTATCAAATCACCTATTTTTCTCTGGATCTTCTGTCAAGGAGAGAAATTTCGGAATTTAGCTTTCACCTACAGTAAATTTAAGAGATGCAGGAAAAGCTCCACCAAATTCTGCATTTTTCAAAGACTGAAGAAAAATATTTTTTTCCCATCAATCAGAGTTTCTTTTTTTCTGATTTCTTTTCCCCCAACATGGGTCTTTAAGCTTGATGGCAAATATTTAGAGCAACTGTCTATTATAATAAAAAGCTTAAATACACTAGATTTACACTAATTATGTTTTAGCTTGTTTGTTTTCTAGTTTTTTTTTTGTTTTCCCTACTGTTGGTCTACTAAATATTTTAGATAATGCAGCAATTATTCACTGAGTCTTTCAAAATGTATCTGACTCTCCCCTGCTAACCACATAATTACTGTTTATGACATAACAGTCTGTTGTCATTGTTGTCATGGTGAGCACTATGATGTAAACAAAGGCACTATGAGGTTAATGGGAGAGGTAAATGTTTTCAAATGTCTTCTATACAGACATTTTAGATGGTCTAACAAAATGTGCTGTAAAGATTTAAAGGAACACTGAAAATGACAAAAATTATTATCTAATAAATTGTAACAGCTAAAACATCTTATTTATGAAAGCACATGCTATAATGCAGAGGTGCTCTTTAATTTTTCATTGAACTAAGGGACTTTGTGATAGCCAGAAAAATATTTATTTTCCTTGAGCAAGAAAAAAAATAGTGCAGCTGTTTTTGTCCTTATAGACTTTGTGCAAGATAATTCCTGCCAAGACAGTTCCATGGAAAATGCTAATGCTGTATGCAAAAGCAGTTTTGCACTACAGCCCTAATGGTCTGCAAAGGAATGTCTGTAGCACAGAACATATAAACATACAAGGAAGCCAGCAGAAGAAGGCCATTTGGCCTATCAAGTCTGCTCAAATTGCGGGATCCACAGCTTGAGCTACTCTCCCTACCCTCCCACCCCACCTCCCATTCTCCCTACCCATGATCCTTACCTTCCCCCCATGCCTATCCCAGCCTCTCTTAAAGCTGCCCACTGTCTTCAATGAGATGACCTCTTCTGGCAGCACATTCCAAGTGTTCACCACCTTCTCTGTGAAGAAGTGCTTCCTGAAGTGGTTCCCTTCTAAACCTCCCACCCTCCAGCTTAAGAACAGAACTAGATGCAGCCCTGCTGATTAAAATAAAGTGTCTGCCTAATTATAATCAGAATTTTGAACACATCATCTGTACAAAGACACAGTAATATGGACCAAAACTAAAAAAAAATATGATAGATAAAAATGTGGAATATATGGTCTAGTTAATAAGCATAAGACTTACATTTGAGAGAGTATAGAGTTAACAGAATATTTACCTTTAAATGCACCCTCATCACATTGTGAAATTGCTTGCCCCGTTGGGTACTTGGTTATCCTATTCTGCACAAAACCATTCAGACTGGATGTCCCTGAATATCTATATCTCCCTCCCCAAGGCTCCCTAAGTATTTAAAGCTGGGTACAAGTGGCAAGATCACTCCATTTTTACCTTTAATATGTTGGTAATTTACAGCCTTACCCAATCTTTGTACTGTAGTGAATACCATTGTTTTAGTTTCCCCTTCATTCAGAATGAATCTATTTTGCTCATGCCAATTTGCCAAAATATCATATTTGTTTTATAGGATAGGCTGTAAATCAGTTGCTCGCAATGCTGATTCCCAAATTACAATGTCATCCACATACATTAAACTGTTTCCTCCAGAGAAAGGACTGGGCAAATCATTTACAAAGATCAAAAAAAGTAAAGAGCCCAGCACCGATCTCCGGGGAACATCCATAGTAGCTATTAAGGGCTCAGATGATATTCCACCTATCCCCACTCTCCGTACTTGATCCTTAATATAGCTACCAAACCATTCCCCTGCCATCCCTTTAATTCACATCATACCCAAATTAGCTAATAATAGATCATGACTGACTGTATCGAAGGCACTGGCCAGGTCCATGAACACTGTGCTGGTAACAAGGCCTCTTTCACATGCCCTCAGCACTGCATCCGTGAACCCGGCCAGCACTATCATGGTGAATCTTCTTTTCCTAAACTTGTGTTGTTAGTCAATAAGAAAGTTGTGTTCATCCAAATAAAAATTAGCTGGCTGAACACATAACGCTCCAGCATTTTGCTCAAGGCTGATAACATTGAAATCGGTCTATAATTTGCCATATTAAGTTTGCCCCCCTCATGCAAAGAAATTATCCTGGCCTCTTTCCACTTTTATGGGACCTGGCCTATTTTCAGTGATTGATTAAATATGGCTGGCACCCATCCCTTAATTCTATCAGCTCCCAACTTCAACAATTTAGGGTGTAGACCATCTGTGCCACACACACCCATTCCAGCATTCCACCAAGTAGTTCCAATACCTCTTACTCTTCTATATCCCAGAAAGCAAAGGGAGGAGCACAGATATCCTCATTTCCTGATTCTATGTGGTACAAACCAGATTTGTCCTGACTTCAATCTCGTCCCCCACCCAACAAAGTTTTAGAGATGAAAAACTAATTTAACCTGTATGCTATTTCCTTTCCATCAGAAATTATGTTATCTCCTATTTTAATACATTTTATTTCACTGTTACTCTGTGGCTTACAGAAATGATTAAAGGAGGCCCAGTATTTTTTGGATTGCCTATATTATCCAACTGCACTTGTCGATGGTATTCAGATTTTGCCTTCTCTATCTCTACTTTAACGTTATTTCTTAATACCTTATATTGTAACACGTTATTTGAGGTTCTATCTTTTAAATAATATTTCCTTTGCTTATCCCACCTTTTTATGAGATCCCTAATGTTATTGCTTAACCAGGGAGAAATTTTACCCTTTACTCTTTGTTTGGTGATAGCAGTACTTTGTTCAAATGTTTTATTTAAGCAATTAGTCAATTTATGTACTGATGAATCCAAATTATCAGTTTTTATATCCCAATTTATCCAATCCAAATCAACTAGGACACCCACTATATCCATTGATTATATTCCTAGTATTGATAATCCTAGGTGGGGGTTTAACCTTTTTAAACTTTCTCATTCACAGAACTGAGCAATGATCTGACATGGTATCAAGTAATATACTAAATTTTAAGATGTGAGTGGCCTATTTGTAATACGCCAGTTGATGATAATGTGATTATTAGTTTTATAATTAAAATGAGTTGGAGAATGAATCATCTGGACAAAATGACTTACATCCATATCACGTTTAGTTTTACCTTTTTCCCTACCTTTCCCCCAGTTTTGGATTGCCATCCCCCATCATTATATGCTCCCTTCTATTTCTGTGATTTAGAGTTCATAAGTCAAATATATTATAATCCCCTATATTACACTTAGGGGGACAGTAAAAACATGTTAAGTAAAGGTATTTACATTTGGTAGTTCCCATAAATATTCAAATTGTCATAAAATCAGTACGATCCACAAGGGATCCTTTATCAATCTCTTGGGCTACATTATTGTCCTTTACATAAATCAGCACCCCACCTCCCTTTTTAACCCCCTCTACCCTGTCTAAATACAGAGCATTTGGCCATAGTCATTTGATTGTCCATTACATGCCCCTTTAACTATGTTTCACTTAAGCATATAATATCATACCCTCCCATCTCAATCCAAATTTTAGTCCCATCAAAGTGTGCCATGAGACTCCTAACATTTAAATACACCATTTTCAAACCAGTGTTCACCACCTCACCAGACTTTTTGAAGTACTGATGGGCCCTGGATTAACCTCTATATCTTCAGCAAGGAGAAGCAACAAAATCATGCAGGACTGGTTAGGTTTATATTTATTTAATATAAAATCTCCCTAATCCCAACCAAAGCCTATAGTTTCCTTTAGTTGCAATTTGAAATGTTGAGAAAATAACCCAGTGAAGGTGAGACACAGTGGGGCCTGAGTAAAATCATCAGAATAGGTATCTGAGGTCTGGCTCTGTGATGCCAAGTGAAGGGGTTTGCCTAGCATAATGGCAACCCAGGTTTGCACCCCGAGCCCAGCTGTCAGGAGCAGGGAGGGATTCCAGAGCGTCCATTGGATGCTTCCCTCCTGGGGGTGGGCAGGGCCTTGGCACCTGGAGGTTGATTGGTGGATGTGCTAGATGGTGTGCAGCCTTGACAGGCCGCCGCACATCCCCATTTCAGGTCACCATTTGTTCTGGCCCAATTAAGGTGGGAGGTGGGAGGGCAGAAAAAAGAGAAAATTGCCACCCATGTCATCGGATGACAGCAGACCACCTCCCCCGCTGTGAAGCAGCCCCTTGGGTAGGGAGTCCCCCCAATGAAGGGATACGTTGGGTCAGTCGGGACAGTAGGAGGCAGTGGATGATGGAAAGGAGAAGCTGCGGAGGTAAGGGATGGCCGCCCAAAGGATTGGGTGGCTGGGATAGCAGGGGTAAAAAAGAACATGCAACTCATAGTACTATCAACAGGACCCATGTGTCCCCCTTCTCCAAACAGTTCCCTCATAGTGTACAGCCTTACCCCTATAATAAAACAAACTTTATTCAAGCACTATAAAGCTCAAAATGAACAAAATAAACTTAAAATCCATGTTTGGAGTGTTAAAAACTACTAGTTTAATACCTTTAAACAGGTCAAAGCTGAGTGAATTTGTGCCACTCACGCTCATGCCTGTGCACTTGCACCACAGGCTGGCATGTACTTTTAAGGTGCACAACCCCAATCCGTACAATACCGTAGGCCATAGCTCAGCACTGAGCTCCCTCACCAACTGTTACTGGCAGCCGACTAAATGCACAGTGGGAAACAAATAGTTACAAGGTCAGCAGTAAACTGATACATGAAAATCCAAATAAAATGTCCTGTAGCAGCAGTTTCAGATAATTGCAGAACTTGACAGTGTAGAAATACAGCACAGATGATCATTAGCCACCGATCTGCAGATCATAGGCCGGCACAAGCTTTTAACTTGCACAGCCCCACCCTGTACAATATCATCAGCCAATCTCACTACTGAGCTCCCTCACCACCTGTTATCTGAAAAATGTCTTGTCCTCTTTCATTACTCCCTGGGCTAGTCTCTCCTCCATTTGTGCCTTTGCACACCTCACTGCTTTCTCTGCTTCACTCTGTTTCTCCTACTATACCTCCCTATCCTCCTCCCTCTGTGTCTCCTTATACCTCCTGAATGCTGACTTTTTTGCTCTTACCTTCTCAGCCACCTCCTTTGAGAACCATAGCAGTCTCTTTTTTCTCTTGCTTTTGCTCACTTGCCTGATGGAGAGGTTTTTGCTGTCGCTATGCCCCTTTTAGCTTTACCCACTGTTGCTTCACTCCACCCAAGTCCTCCCCTTGCCTGAGCATACTTGAGGCATTCACTCATCCCTTCAAAATTGGTCCTCCTGAAGTCCAGGACCCTCACCCTTGTATGGCCTGATTCTGCTACAATTCCTATATTGAACCACACCGTACGGTGATCACTGGTCCCCAGGTGGCCTGCCAGCTTGACCCATATCATGCTGGAAGAAATTGTGCCAAAAGAATACCATGTTTGCATCAAGTCTCTTCAGATTGCTCTCATGAAACTGCATCCTATTGTTGGTGCTAACTCATTCTTACTCACTGAATTACTTTGTTCTGGTTTAGGGGAGTCAGCAGTAGAAGCTGAATGCATCTGAGGGAGATCAGACAGAAGAGTGTGCTTAAAAAGTCTCTATTGAGATGGACAGGTCTTTATTAATAAGATTGGGGGTCAGATATTCAAAAGTTAGTGTGGGCATTAACAGGTGTTTGCCAGCATTATTCTGGTTTTGTGCCCATTTGTGAAGTGGGATCTATATTCAGAGACACCCATAGTGTGGGCTAAACCCATTTGTGCCTAAGCTCTAGCATAACACTGCACCCATGCAACTGAGGGGTCCACTCCCCCCCCCCACATTTACAGGTGTAATGGCAATTTCAGAAGTCTGCATCAGCAGTAAATGGCACCCAAAGCAGTGCTATTTGCCAGCTCTGGAAACCTAGTCATAACTGGGCAAAAGCCCACACCCCACCCCACCGATGGAAGTATGGTGGTAATGCAGCCACCTGTCCCTGTCCCTGTTCACCTGTCCTGTGACACGCAGAAAACTCCCTAGTATCGAGTGGCACTCTCTTATCACCTGTTCTGGTAATACGGTGTAGTCTCTGGCATATATTAGCACACCCCACCCTCTAAGCACACACCTCAGTACTTCTAAAGTATTCTCTGGTGTCTAATGGTACCTCCCACCCTCTGACCACCCATCCCAGTACTTCTCAAGTATACCCTGGTGTCCAGTGGCACCCCTCACCCTCCAATCACCCATCCCAGTACTACAAAATTGTTCCCTGCTACCTAGTGCCCCCCTCCACTGATCACCCTTCCCAGTACTTCTAAAGTATTCCCAGGTATCTAGTGGCCCCCCCACCCTCCAATCACCCATCACAGCACTTCTAAAGTATTCCTTGATGTCTAGTGACATCTTCCATCCTCCAACCCCATGTCCTGGTACTGTGAAATTATTCTCTGGTGTCTAGTGGCAGGCCCCACCCTCTTATCACCCATCACAGTGATTCTAAACATTCTCTTGTAGCATGTGGCACTTCTTTATCTCTGATCCCATATGTTGCTCTGCATCCCTGTTGTCCAGTGGCACCACTGATCTCATGGCCCATGCAACCTAGTCTATCCCTGATGTCTAGTGGTATCCCCACCCCCCACCTGCCAGTCACCAAATGGACCACTGAACCTTGATGGTTCAGCAGTCCTCAACCACCCTACCAGCACCCAGCACACCATCCACCTATCCCCCTTTAGCAGTGATGCCAGGGCAGTGTGGTGAGCCAGATAGGATGACTGGAACAGCACTCCTCTCCCCTCCTCAGCTGACTGCATAGGTGTTGACAATGAGCATGTGCTCACTATCAACTCATAAGGTGGCCAGCTGAGGAGAGGGGAGGAAGGCTGTGCCAGTCATCATATCAGGCTCACCACACAGCCCCAGCACCAATGGTAAGTGGGGGATTGGCTGGGTGGTGTGCTGGCTGTGGGCGGGGTGGGTATGGGACTCCTGGACTGCCAATGTTTGCTGGTCCATTTGGTGACCAGCAGTCGGGGGGGGAGGTACCACTGGATACCAAGTATAGTCTATGTTACATGGGCCAGGAGATTGAGGGGTGACACTAGCCACCAGGGAATGATCAGACTAGACACCAGGGATTACTTGAGATGTACTCTGATGTGTGATCAGAGGGTGAGGGATGCCATAGACACCAGAGAATACTTGAGACATACTGGAATGGGTGATCGGAGGGTGGAGGATGCCACTCGACACTGGAGAATACTTTAGTAGGACTGAGATAGGTGATCAGCAGGTGGGGGGGTGCCACTAGACACCAGAGAATATTTTTGCAGTAGCAGGATGGGTGATGAGAAGGTGGGGTTGGCACTGGACACCAGAGTATACTTTAGAAGTACTAGGATGGGTGGTCAGAGGGTTGGGGGGTGCCACTAGACACCACAGAATACTTTGGAAGTACTGGGATGGGTGATCAGAGGGTGGGGGTACCACTAGCTACTAGGGCAGATATTATCTACACTGCGATAGGTGATCAGAGGGTGGGAGTGCCAAAAGACACCAGGAAATCATGAACACAAACTGTGAGAGGGAATCAGGGGTGGGCGGGTATCATTATATACCAGGGAACATTGTTACACAACCAAGATGGACATTTAGGGGTGGGGGTGTCACAAGACACTGGGAAATGATGGACATATATGGGATGGGTGTTCAGGGGGTGGAAGGTACAGTTGGACACTAGGGCAATGAAGGCCATTCACAGAACACGTATTCAGGGGTAGGGGGTGTCACTAGATACCAGGGTATCATGGAAACATACCAGGATGGAGGAATGAGGAGTGCCATTAGACACCAAGGAAACCTGTCAAAGAACCAGGATAGGTGTTAGGGAGATGGAGAGTGCTGTTAGAATCAGGGATGATGTCAAGATGGATGGAACTGAGCAACAACTTCCAATGCAGATGAGGCCATAATGGGCAAGCAAATGGCCCCTTATCACCTTGCATGCCCAATGGGCTCATTCGCATTTTGCAGCTTAATGTCACATTATGGCTCCTGCACTATCTAGTCTGGGGGTGCAATTCCCTATGGGCTAGATTGAGCCCAAGTCCATGTTGGGGCAGCACAGTGTGACTTTGAACTGTGCCAACAAAGACCAATAGTCAGTCGGATTGCCCCCATCTGCTATCTGACTAAATATCGCAGCCTCTCAGTCAGGCGCAGGCACAGCACAAACATTTGCACTCTGCTTTTGCACATTTTTGAATATCTAGCCCTAGTTGTTTAGGAAAAGGTTTGCAAATTTGTAAGAGGATGGTATTACCACAGTTAGGATAGCATAATGTCAGAACCCTGTGAACACAGAAATTGGTGCCTTCAGAAACATTTGTAAACTATAGTGCTTTCACAATAGTTAGTAATTGTTACAGTGAGGAAGACTCAGTACTCCTAAAATGTTTTATTTTGTGTTCCAAGGGTTAAATATGCCTCCAGAATACACTCGCCAACATTTTGTGACCAAGATGGCCACTTCCTCAGGGCCCACAATGGTCCTGTTAAACAAAACCAAACTGTATAATTCTTACCCAGCTTGGTAATTAACATCATTTTCACAACTCATCCCAATAGCAATCCTATATGTATTAGTGCAACAAAAACATAAACAGCGTACTTCAATATTATCCAAGAATATCTAAGAAGCACCTAGTATTTATATACATGACATGCTAAAAGTGCAAACACCACAGTTAGTTCTTAAAAAATCCAAATCCTGTCACATGTAGTATGCATTTGATTTTATCAACGTACTGATCACGTCATACAACATATAGAACAAAAACAATAGCTCCTGTTTCCTTAACTCTGGTAGCACTGATCAAAAGCATTAGCCTCTCATTATCTTAAACATTACTGATGGTAAACAGCCTTGGGGAAATAAGGACAAAAAAGGGAAAAATAATCAGACAGGCAATCTTCAAAAGGCACTCACTAAGAAAGGCTTTACTACTACTACAGTGGGTGAAGTACTGAGCTAGCCATCGGAAGCCTTAAACTTTCTAAAGAAGGTAAGAAGCTCCTTTTATGGCACTCAAATCACCAGCCATGAAGTCAAATAAAATGATGCTAAGACTCAGGCGGACAGCATTGTGATAGAGCAGAGAAACATTATGTAAATATTGGATATATCAGAGCCTTACAAACTGAGCTAAAATCAGGATGTTTGAAAAAGCATATATTTTAAACTTGTGTTATACTCCTTGACAACACAGTCAGCATAATAGAAAGAAAGCATTAGCACTAAGCTAGAAAAGTCAGTGTATATGTTTTATCATAAACATTTTAAATTTTAGGCAACATTGGCTATTGCCTCCGTTTAGAAGCAAAGTTAACAGAGTGTCAATGTGTAAGTTACTGTTTTTCCTAGATGATGAAGGTTCTGGTGAGCACTTGAAACTAAGAATCCATCTAAGGATACTAAAGGAGCTGAGCACAGTGCTAGCTGGCCGTCTGGCAACACTGTTTAGTACCTCTTTGAAGATGCGGGTGGTTCCAAAGGAATGGAGCAGGGCTGATGTGGTCCCTCTGCACAAGGGCAACAGCAGGGAGGAGGTTAACAATTACAGACCTGTCACTCTCACATCAGTGGTGGGGAAATTAATGGAGTCCTCACTGAAGGAGAGGCTGATGGAGTACCTGGAGACAAATAGACTGTGGGGACACCTGCAGCATGGCATCACAGGGGTGAGGTCATGTCAAACAAATCTCATTTATTAATGTCACTGAGTAACTAGGGAGGTGGATCAGGGAAGGGCAGTGGATAATGCCTATCTGGACTTCAGTAAGCCCTTTGACACTGTGCCACACAGAAGGCTGTTAAAGAAACTTAGCAACATGGGGCTGGTGGAGAAGGTGGTGAACTGGGTATCTAACTAGTTGAAGGATAGCAGGCAGAGAGTGGTAGTAAACAACAGACACTCAGAGGATGAAACAGGATGAGAGAGAGAGAGAGTGACCAGTTGAGTACCACATGGATCAGTACTGGGCCCTGTCCTCTTCAATGTCTTCATAAGTGACATTGCTGAGGAACTGGAGGAGAAGGTGTGAGTCTTTGCAGATGACTCAAAAATATGCAACAAAGTGGACAGCCAAGAAGGGGTGGAGAGAATGCAATGGGACTGGGAAAAACAGAGGTGTGGTCTAGGAAGTGGCAGCTGGGTTTCAATGCCAAAAAGTGCAATGTCATGCACCTGGGGTGGGGAAACTGGAGAGCTGTGTATAAGACGGGAGGGTACTTACAGTTACAGAGCAAGAGAGGGACCTTGTAGTAAGCATATCTGATGACTTCAATGTGGCAGGGCACTGCAGCAAGGCAGTGGGCAAGGCTAGTAGGATGCTGGGGTGTATAGAGAGTAGGATTTCTAGCAGGGGGAAGCGAGGTGGTGTTGCCTCTGTATCACTCATTTGTGAGAGCCCACTTGGAGTACTGTGTCCAGTTCTGAAGGCTGCACCTCTGCAAGGACATCAATAGGCAAAAGTAGTCCAGAGGAGGGTACCAACATTTTATGGGGATTACATGAGAAACCATTAAAGGAGAGACTGTGGGAGCTCAACATGTACTGCCTGGAGGAGAGGAGAGCAAAAGGTGCATGACTGAGATCTATAAGTACCTTATGGGGTTGAGCAAGATGCAGAAGGGGAGTATCTTTCACATGAGGAGGAGCACCGGAGCACAGGAGCATGCTATGAAGCTTGTGGTGGAAGTTTAAAAGGGATGTGAGGAAATAATTGTTCACAGAAAGAGTAGTGGATGCTTGGAACAGCCTTCCAGAAGAGGTGGTAGGGGTGAAGACAGTGGGGAGTTTCAAACATGAATGGAATAAGCACGTGGGTATACAAAGTAGAGGTAAGGGAGGAGAGAGGGACAACTGTGAACAGATTGGGTCCAGTGTGCAGCAACAGGCAGGGAAAATAGAGCAGACTAGGTGTGCCTTCCGGTCCTTTTTTGCCAACACATTCTATTGTCACTTGTAGAAAATTAGCATCCCATAAGCATACCTTTCCAGGCTGGCAGACTGCTTGAGGGATTTATTAGAGAGTTTTTACTCGATGACCTAAAACATTTAGATATCTTAGATGTAACCCAGCATGATTTCTTTCAGGGAAGATCCTTTGTCACATACCTTCTGGATTTTTTTGAACCAGTGAGTCAGGCACTGGATCAGGGGTTACCTATGGATGTGGTGTATCTCGATTACAGCAGAGCATTCGACTCTGTGTCCCATCTAAAGCTGTTGGAAGTATTAATGAACATGGGGGTGGATCCTAGTCTTTTGAAATGGATTCAATCCTGGTTTTCCAATAGACTTCAAAGAGTATAAATTAGAGGGTATTTTCCAGATTGAGGTGTTGTAACAAGCGATGTGCCTCGGGGTAAATTTTTGGCCAACTCTCTTTTCTACATTCACCTCCAGCATGCAGGGCTCAAACAGCATTTGGATATGCAAATATGCTAACGATACAAAGGTGGGAGCTATTGTTAATAACTCTGAATCTATTCAAAAATTACAATGTTATCTGTACTCTTTGAAACAGTGGGCACAACAGCACGGATTATTCTAATGAAAATAAGTGTAGTGTCATTTATTTTGGACACAACAGCCCCAAAGCAGCTTATATCTTAAAGAAAAGGATTTTAAGTGTTACATCCAGTGAAAAGGATTTTGGGGTGTTTATTACCAATAACTTAGGTTTTGAATTTCATAAGAGAGAGTCCATAAAATAAGCTAACAGGGTAATGGACAATATACAGTACTTAGAAACATACACAGTAGAAAGAAGGGTGTTCTGGTACCCCTGTATAGAACATTGATGTGACCAGTTCTGGAGTATGGTGCTCCATTTTCTACACCACAGAGTATTGGTAATGTTAAATCATATGAACAAGTTCAGAGGAGGTTCACCAAAAGAATTTATAAGGTTAGAAACAAAGATATATACTGAGAGGTTACAGGATCTTGGCATATGCTCCCTGATTTACAAGAGGGTGAGAGGTGACCTAGTTTTTGTTTCTTGGGCACTTAAGGATGATAATCTGTTGGGATCTGCTGGGTTGAATAGAAAAACACAAATAGAAAGGTCTAACTTCAGGGAGGGTTATTCAGAACTTCTAGTAGAGGGTCTTGGTTCAATCAGAGAGTAGTGAGTGTGAGGAATTGCATTGCCAAAAGAGGTAGTAAACACTCCCACACTTAATACATTTAAGGCAAGGTTGGATAAATATTTTGGGGACAAGGTTTGGGTTTTTTACCACTGAATCAGTGGTGAGTCTCTTATGGTTCTAGCAGCCATTTGACTTGTATTCAAACTGATGAACCTATGTTGCTATGTAAGCAAGAGAATATTTTATAAGTGTGCACACTCACAATGTTTTAGCTGTCACATGCTGATTAGCAGTAACTCTTGAAGAGAATGGCCTGACATATAGGAAACCATCATGCTTGCTATCTTAAAGTAACCAACAGTTCATTATTCATTGAAAATAACAGAGCGGGTCTCTCCAGAAATTGTTCTTAATTATTTAGATTCCTTGGAGAAAAAAAGGATAAAGAATTAGACGTGGCTGGGCAAGCCCCACTAAGGTGCCTCCTTTGCTTGGGTCTGGAGTACCATGAGGCTTTACATTAGTTACCCATTGCTTATCATCAGTAATGTTTAAGATAATGAAAGACTAGAAAAACATTTCCTACTACTGTACAGAACTATTTACCCCATTGAGCTGATATGCAAGTGCAGAAAAAGACAGCTTCTAGTAAGTCAACTTGTAGTGTATGTACTGTTTTACTACCACATATACTGTTAGCACAGTGACTGCTTATTACTAGTTCTTGCATGAATAGAGGATGAAGTCACACATTAACGGAGAGTGATGTGATAGTATTATTTGCTAATGCTTTTGATCAGTGCTACCACAGTTAATGAACAGAAGTTAATTGTTTTTGTGCTGTATATCGTTCGAAGTGACCAGTATGTGGATAAAATCAAATACACATAATATGTGACTGAATCTGGGTTTTTGAGGGACTAATTGTGGATTTTGCGGATTTAGGACATCAGGGCCCAGATATCCAGAAATGCGGCAAAGGCCGCGCAAGTCCAGCACAGCGCAAATCCGATGCGCCATGGTGCAACAGGAGCCATATTCAGAGGTTGCGCTGGCCGCACTGCACCAGCACAACCCAGCTGAATATGGTAGAGGTGCACCATGGCGCAACTGTGGGTGCACCATGGCACAACCGTGGATGCACCATGGCACAACCAGAGGTGCGCCACATGGAGCAAACACAGGTGTGCCATGGCACAGACAGATAAGTCCCAGGGTAACTGTGGGAGCAGAGCAACAGAGAGGGACATGGCACAGAGAGGTGACCCAGGGACAGGGCCAGGGAAGCACAGTGACAGGCCACAGGAGGTCACTACCAGCTGGGCACAGCAGGGTGCACACAGGCACCCAGACCCCCACCCCAGAACACAACAGTGGCACAGACAGCAGGCAACAGGAGGTGCCAATGGTGAATGGAGGGCCACCAAGGGGGCTCCCCACAGGCTGCAGACTGTGCCTCCTACACACCCAGACCAGAGCAGGCCACGCCCAGGACCACACAGCCAAGCACACACACCTGCCACACACCCCTAACAGCTGCCCCATGGGCATCCCAAGGCACAGCCACCGACTGAGGGGAGGGACACCACCACAGTGGGACACACCTCAGCACACAGCAGTGATCCACAGAAGCACAACACGTGCCCCAACACATACACACCACATGGACAGATACTGGGCCACTACATCCTGGCTCCTCATGCCACCTGCAAAGCAGACACAGACACAGGCAGTTATGTCAAAAGAGATATACATTGAAAAATCAACTCTGTACAATAGAAGGGCATGGGGGAGGGTAGGAAAGTGATGGAAGGTGATAGGGAACAGGGACTGTACAGTGGGAAGGGGGACTGGAGGGGGAGGTACAGCTGGGGAAACAGGGGAATTCAAGGCCAGATGAGCGGCAGCCATGGCCTGCCACCCCTTGCAGTTTTCACTGCCTCCTGTCCACCAGCAGCATCCTGTGGACCTGCAGCACCACCTCCATGGTCGTTGAGGTGATTAGGATGAGTTGATGGAGTAACCGGCAGTAGAAGGGCCTCCTGTGCCACTGCCAGACACCTAGGACAAGGGACAGGACAGGTGATCAGTGCAATGTCCCAAGGAACCATGCTTATCCACAGCGCACTATGGACAGCGGGATCACACATCCTGGAGGGCCTGTTCAGGCCACCCGCAGGGGGTGGGCCAACACCTGCCAGCAATGCGGCACACCACAACAGTGCACAGCGGTGGTCCCTGCTGCACAATGGCCACCAGACTGTGCTATGGCAGTCACGTGGCACAGTGCTCCGGCAGCACCACAGCAACATCAGTGGCAGCTGGGCACAGACCCACCCCACCAACAGCTGGTACACGTGTACAATGGATGTGCCACAGTGGCGGGCACCATGCACAGTGCAACACACGCAGCTGCCATGACACACAACACAGGTGGCCATGCCAACACCCACACCCCCACCATCCCCCTTGTATGGTGTGAAGGACTATGTCAGTGCTTACCTGCTCTCTGTGGCCCCAGTGGTGCCAGAGCCGCTCCTCCACCGCCACTCTGGCCCACTGTGGCCTGCCTTCCTGCCACCACTGCTGCTGCCCTCCTTCTGTTTTCAGGCCCTGAGAATGGAACAGAGACAGATACACATCAGTAACCAACCACAGCAGCTGCCCACCACCCCCACCCCTGTGCACAGGGTGAGCCCCTGCCCGAACACATCACACACAGCAGCATCACAATGCAAGCGGTGGAGGGTGATGCCACCCCGTGATGCACACAATGGCAGTACACCACCCTGCAGGGCATGCCAGACAGCCTAGCCAACACCACAGTACAGCACCAGGGCACACATGCATTATGGGCCTACTCACCTGGCTGTGGCACTGCCCCATGCCTGACATGCGCCTCCAGCCTCCTGAGGCACTCTGGGTCTCTCTGTGTCAGGTAACCATAGCAGTAGCGACACTGCTCTCCCATCCTGGCCATCCCTGTGTGCTGCAGCAGTGTGGCAGCAATGCCCTGCCACACCGCTACCCTGGGCTGCAGCAGTGGCACCTGCCCAAATAGTTGGGATGCATGGGTCTGGATGCAGGTGACAAGGTTGACCAGTTCAACCTATGTCCTGTTAGCCACCCATGGTGCTTTCTGCTGCGCCATGCTGCAAGTGTGAGCCAGTGAGCAAAATGACTGCGGTAAGCGCACGTAGCCACAGCATGTGCCAGATGCATGGGCTGAGGGGACATGCGCTGTTTCCGCCCATTGCACAGTTATGGAGATGCGTGGCATGGGTATGGCTAGGTGGGGTCATCATGCAGTCAGCACACAGTGCATGATTGGTGACATTAAACAATCTGGCACATGTGCACTGCGGTCCTGCGTACTGCGTATGCATGCGCATTTTGCCACGACTTGCTCCGGAGCAATCTCATTGCACACGCAGCAAAATTGCAATATTCAGCCGCCACATGCAAATGAGCTCATCAGCCAATGCGTGGTGCACTGGGGGAACTAGCATGTCATTACCATTGCACCAAAGTTCATTTGCATGCGATGCACTATTAAAGCACTACGGATTAGCACAGGCCATGGACAGGTATTGAATCCTTTTGAGGTAAGTTGCACATGCTGCTGTAGCACACTGGGTGCAGCCAGCACAGCGGGGGGGGATGGAACAGGGTGCTGCTGCCACTGATACACTGTGCTGTCCATGTCCACAGGAAGTGACATGTCGGAACATGAGGAGGGTGAGGAGCGTGGGCCTGCTCGCTGTTGGTGGGGTGGGCCTACCTTGACAGACAGCCCCTGTTGAGTGGTGCCACGGGCACACCACAGACCAGGGCTAGGACCTGGGTGGATGTAGCAGCATGTGTGAACCAGCAGGGCAGCCACCAGCACTCAATGCAGGAGTGCAGGAAGAAGGGGGGCAAGGACAAGAGGTGCATCAAGGAGAGGGTGGCGGCCATCCATGCCTCCCAGAATGCCACCGGAGGGGGGCATGCAGCTGCACCACCACTCATGGCGTAGGAAGAGTAGGTGGCAGCCACCATGTGCCACAGCACGGTGGAAGGTGTGCCTGGCAGTGGATTCCTGATGGGTGGCAGCCCATCACTGCATGGTAAATATGTCAGCCATGCACAGCTGGGGGCATGGAGAGTGTGGACATGGCAGTGCTGGTGTGCGTGTGGCCAGTATGCCTGTCATGTGCATATGTGCATACCCACACACATGCCATGCTGCAGGGCACAGGCAATGGCAGTGGTGGGGTGCATATGGGCAATGCATCACTAACATGCCCCTCTTTCTCTTGCAGCACCAGCACTCCTCCATGTGGACGATGGTGCAGCGGCAGGGGCAGCAGTCGTGGCCACTGGACTGTCCCAGGAGGACCAGCCTTCCACCTCCACAGACATCTGGGGGCCTGACAGGCTGCAGCTCACCACCACTGTGCAGGCGGATGTCCTGGACCTGGGGTCGGACGAGGCCCTTGATGTGTTCCTGCAGGATGCCAGCCTTGGGGTCCTGTGCGCAGAGACACAGATCAGTGCGGGGTCCAACACCAATGACGATGTAACGCTCATCCTGGACAGCATGGCCACCATTGTGGGGGAGATGCCCCTGCTGGCCACTGACACAGGCAGCATGCCCAGCACCCTGCTGGTGGCAGAACAGCTGCCCGACACCACTGCGAGTGCAGCGGTGTGTGCTGCCCAGGCTGTGTCCTGCGGTGGTGGTGGTGGTGGTGCTGTCATGCATGCTTTGGGTGGCATGCAGCGGCCAGATGGGCAGCAGCAGCGGCCTGTGGGTGCCACTGAGCAGCTGGATGTGGGGTCCACTGCCGGTGCATCTGTCGTACCCAATCCCCCTGCAGGCCCCACTCTGCAGCGTCCACCAGAGAGGGGGGCTGTGCAGTGTGGCCAGTCACCACAATGAGATTGGTGTCTGGCACGGAAGTCCCAGGATGCTGAGTCACTGGCTAAGCATGCCCGTTTGCTGCAGGAGTCCATTCAGCAACAGGTGCTGCTCACCACCGGGGTGCACGCACTGCATGTGGAGCTGCGCCAGTTAGCTGAGCAGCAGGAGAGGGACACAGCGCAGATCCTGGTGGGACTGCAGTGCATGCAGGAGGCCACAACTGCCTCCCTGGATCGCATTGCCACTGCGATCTTGGATGGCTTTGTGCTGCTGGCTGCCACAGGGCATGGCTGGGCACAGATGACCCCCTGCAGTACACTATCCACCCCATGTACCTGGCATTGGGTGACCCCTGCGCAGTCGACGCTGGGCTCAGATGTCGGCATCCCAGGCATGCCCGGGGCTGGGCTGTTTGGGTGCCTCAACACACCCACTCAGACACGGTCATGGTCCCGCGGATGCACCCTTGGGGGGCTGTTGCACACACCCCCATGGCTGATGCGCAGTCTGTGGCTGCCGATCGGCCCAGGTGCAGCCACCCCCATGGCTGTGGTGGCCAGGGTTCTGTGCAGCAGCCCTGATATGAGGCCCACCCCACCTGCAGTCTGCAGCTGCTGTCCAGTCCGCACATGGGCAGAGTGTGTGTGCCTGCCACAAGTGTGGCACCTGTGTGTCATGCCACACGCTGCCTGTGTGCATGCTTGCCCAGCCACTGGGCCATGTGGCATGGGCATGATGACAGCAGTCCTGCACCAGTTGCACCTGTGCACCAGTGCGATGCATCTGATCCATGCCACATACTCTTGCCTGTGTGTGTGTGTGTGGGGGGCTGTGCAGGGTGCTGTGTGTGGTTGTGTGTGGGTGTGTGCCTCTTTCACCCTTGTCCCTGCTTCCCACCTCAGTGTGTGCATGCCCATTGCCATGCACACCCTTGCATGTGTGTTGTACCTGTTTGTGTGGCCTAGTGTTTCATACCACCTACCTGTGGGCACCAAAGTGCTCCCGTGCTATGGTGTCCCTTTGCCATCTTGCCTGCTGGATCAGCCAGGGATCCCTCCACCCAGAGGGTGGCTGTCCACCTCCTTCTGGCCCATTGCCTCCATTGTCCCTAATACTGTCACCCTCATCAGCCTCGACAGCTATCCCACAGTCAATGGCCATGTTGTGCAGTATGCAGCAGCCAGGAATAGGCCACAGGCTTTTAAGGGGCTGTACTGTAGGGCATCACCTGACCTGTCTAGGCAACAGAACCATGCTTTCAGCATGCCAAAGACTCTCTCAGTGATGTTGCATGTCCTAGCATGTGCCTAGTTGTAGCATTTCTCTACTGGGGACGATGGGTGCCAGCAGGGGGTGAGCAGCCAGGGCTGCAGTGGATAGGTGCTGGTCCCTGTGTGGATAATGACATGGTTAGCCCTCTGCTATGCTAGGCTGTGCCCCTTGCTTGTCCCTGCTGTCCACACCAACATGCACACCCTGCCCTCCCCCATCCCATAGTATGCTCTGCCCATCACCCCTTGCCCATGCCATACTCACCCACTAGGTGGCCCATGTGGATATCCCCATGTTAGAATCTGTGGCACAGCACAGAGCTGTACCAGATGAACGCATCATGTGTACTCCCAGGGTGTGTGGTGCAGACATTGGTTATGTGCCCCGTGGCAGCGCACACCACCTGGCAGCTGATACTCGGGTTCTCCTTCCTATTGATGTACGCCATACAGTCGGGGCCAGGTGGCATGAGGATGGCCATGTGGGTGCAGTCAATGGCCCCAGTCATGCCAGGCATACATGCTACCCTGTGGAAGTCCTGCATGGTTGCTGTACACTCCGTCTGTGTGCTGGGGAAATGGATGTATTCCGATGCACGTGGCAGCAGAGCATTGAGGAACTGTGTGAGGAGGCGGGACGTGGCCGACTGGGTTATGCCTGTGGTGTCCCCTGTTGGTCTCTGGAAGGTGCCCGTGGTGAGCAGGCACATGATGGTTGTCACCTTCGTCTCCATGGACATGGCGTGGATCTGTCTAGTGGGTCCCTGCATCTCCTCACTGCACAGCTCACAGAGCTGCCTCAGAATGGCCCTGTCCAGGTGGTATGGGCCCACGATCTCCACCTCACTATATTGCTCAAAGGTGATATGGGCACGGTACCACCTGTGTTGGGCATACCACCGACGGGCCATTCCACGGCCATGTCACTGTTCCTGCTGCCCCCTCACACCCCTCATTATGGCCTCCATCATGAAGGGCACACTATCCATGGCCCTTGCTGTCCTCTATCCCCCTGGGTGGTTGGCTGCTGCGGGCTGTGAGACACCCTGGTGCACTGCCTGGCCGTGTGTCTGCCTGTTTGTCACACTCTCTTTGCCCCTGTCTCCCTCTCCACTGCCACCTCTGTCCCTCTCCCTCTGTGTCTGCCTTGGTCTGTCTGTCTTTCACTCTCTCTCTCTCTGTCTGTCTGTCTTTCTGTTTGTCTTTCTTTCTCTTTGTCTCTCTCTCTCACTCCCTCTCACCTGGCACACGTGCTTTCTGTGTGCTTGCGCCCTGTATTTATAGGAACAAGTCTGCTCGGCGCATCTCTGATTTGCTCTGCATCTGTGCCATGGTTCCATGGTTGAATATCGCACTGCACTGGATATTCATGGACATGCCCCCTGCACTTGTGCCTGCATTCATTATAGTTGCACATTGGCACAATGAGATTTGCGCTGAGCACTGGCTCCCGCTGAATATAGCTCCTTGGCGCAAGTACGCACTTGCACCGGCGCAACTCAGTTGCGTGCTTTGAATATCTGGACCCATGTATATAAATACAAGATCTTCTTGGATATGTATGAATAATATTGTAGTATGTTATTTATGTTTTTAGAAACAAAGAAACATAGAATTTGATGCAGATAAGGACCACTTGGCCCACCTAGTCTGCCCATTTTCCTACCTAACAGATAAACTGCAGAGCCTAGTTAACCAACAGCTTACTTCCTCCTACCCCCACTAGGATTGCCTGTCTGTCCCATGCATTCTTGAATTCCCCCACTGTTCTTGACTCCACAACCTCCTTAGGGAGGCTGTTCCATGCATCCACAACCCTCTCCATGAAAAAATACTTCCTCACATTACCTCTGAGCTGTCCCCTTCTATCTTCAAATTGTGCCCCCTTGTTCTTGCACATCTCCTTTTCTGAAAGATGCTACCTTCTTGGACGTTGTTGATTCCCTTGAGGGACTTGAAAGTTTCTATCATGTCCCCTCTCTCCTTCCTTTCCTCAAGGGTATACATATTAAGCTCCTTTAGTCTTTCTTCGTATGTCTTCTGGTACAGACCCTGTACTATTTTGGTTGCCCTCCTCTGGACAGCCTCCACTCTGTCTATGTCTTTGCGGAGATGGGGTCTCCAGAACTGCACACAGTACTCCAGATGGGGTCTCACCAACTGTCTGTACAGAGGGATAACAACTTCCTGTTTTCTACTATTGATGCCTCTCCCTATGCATCCCAGTATCCCCCCAGACTTCCTTACTGCCTTCTCACATTGCTTGCCCACCTTTAGGTCATCTGATATAATTATCCCCAGGTCCCTTTCCATTTTTACTGTTGTTAGTATCTCACCCCCCATTGTGTACTCTTCCCCTGGGTTTTTGTTTCCCAGGTGCATTACCTTGCACTTCTTTGCATTGAATCTGAGCTGCCATACATTTGACCATTCCTCCTATCTTGCCAAGTCCCTTCTCATCCTTTCCACTCCATCTTGTGTATCAACCCTGTTGCAGATCTTTGTGTCATCTGCAAAGAGACATACTTTTCCTTCTAGTTCCTCTGCAATGTCACTTATAAAGACATTAAAAAGGGCCAGTCCCGGTACTGAACCCTGCGGTACCCCACTAGTAACCCTCCTTTCTTCACTGTGGGCTCCATTTACTACTACCCTTTGTGTCCTGTTGTCTAGCCATTTTGTTATCCAGACTACCACCTTGGGACCCACTCCAAGGCTGGCTAACTTGTGTATTAATCTTTTGTGTGGGACTGTATCAAATGCCTTGTTAAAATCTAGGTAAACCATGTCCACAGCCCATCCCTGGTCTACTACTTTGGTCACCCAGTCAAAGAAATCTATTAGATTCATCTGACACAACTTTCCCATCATGAATCCATGCTGCCTTGGGTCCTGTGCCCCACTGGCCTCTAAGTAGTCAATAATTCTTTCCTTCAAAAGTGATTCCATCATTTTCCCTACAACTGAGGTCTAACTAACTGGTCTATAGTTTCCTGCCTCTGTCTTGCTCCCACTTTTGTGAAGAGGAATCACATCCACCCTCCTCTAGTCCACAGGTACCACCCCATCCTCCCATAATTTGTTAAAGAGAGTAGTCAGCGGTGTCACTATTTCTACCCTTAGTTCTTTTAGAATTCTTGGGTGAATCCCATCAGGCCCCATTGCTTTGTCCACCTTCAATTTTATTAGTTCTTTCAAAACCCTTTCTTCTGTAAATGGACTGGTATCAACCCCCGTCTTCAGAGTGTTTCTCTTTTTTGGTTTAGGTACCTCCCCCTCCTCTTCCTTTGTGAATACTGAGCAGAAATATTCGTTCAGTATCCCTGCTTTTTCACTGTCACCCTCTGCCCACATTCTCTCCCTTTATTAAGCCTCAGTATCCCTCCTTTGGTCTTTCTTCGCTCCCTAATGTACCTATAAAAGGTCTTATCCCCCTTCTTAACAGAGTTGGCTATCCTTTCCTCGGTTTGGGCCTTTGCTATTCTGACTGCCTTCCCTGCCTCTTTCTGCTTTAACCGATAAAGTTCTCTGTCCTGCTCCTTCTGTGTTTCCTTATATTTCCTGAATGCTGTCCTTTTCTCCTTAACCTTCCCTGCCACCTCTTTTGAGAACTATAGCATTTTTTTCCTCCATTGTGTTTTGTTGATTTGCTTTACACAAAGGCTTGTTGCCTCTGTGAGGGCTGTTTTGATTATTTCCCATTGTTCCTCCTCCCCTCCTTCTTGCCCATTTGCTAGTGCTTTTCTGAGGCACTCTCTCATTTTCCCAAAGTCAGCCCTCCTAAAGTCCATTACTCTTGCTTTTGTATGGCTTGATTGTATGGCTGTGTTTATCGTGAACCACACTGTTTGGTGGTCGCTTGTTCCCAGATGGCTACCCACTTCTAAATCTGAGATTCTTTCTCAGTCCCCATTTGAGAGTACCAGGTCTAAGATTGCTCCCTCCTGAGTGGGTTCCAGTACTGGCTGTCTGAGCCATGCCCCTTGTAGGGCATCAAGAATGACCCTGCACTTGGATGTGCCTGCAGCAAAGGTGCTCTAGTTAACATCTGGTATATTCAGGTCCCCCATCAACAATATCTCCCCTTTTTCTGCCATTCTAAGGATGCCCTCTATCATTTCCTTGTCCATTTACTCCCCCTGAGATGGGGGTGTGTGTCTGTATTTATTTATTTATTTATTGAAAAGTTTCACCAGATAAGGTACACTGAACAGCAAGTTGCTTGTCTCCCGGTATGACCTGGGGCAGCAGGTAGTGGGAGTTACATAGTAATTATAAAATACATGCAATAGCACAAAAGCAGTTTAAATAAAAAAGTAATATAGGCATTGATTGCAAGCATAACAAGGCATGGGGTACAAGAGTACACACAATAACACAGAAGCAGTTTTTACGAAGGCATAATAAAGCATGTCATAACAAACATAAAGGCATGGATATTTACAAGGTAGGCAAGGATTCAGCCTAATTCAAAAAGAGACAGAATAGTGGCTGAGGTATTCTAAAACTTATCTTAAGGCAACAATATGAGGACAATAATACGAGGATTGTAAGTAAAACAAGACAAAACAATGTAAGGGAAACTAGTAATGTAGCACTTAAGGATCTAAAGGCCAGGGTGAGTCCTGCAGGCTGAGGAGAAAAGTTCCAGAGGGAGAGAGATTGATAGTGAATACTATCAAGGATAAGATGGAGGAAAAAAGTCTAGTCGGGGCAGCGATGTGGGTATGAACCAACTAACGGGGAGGAGGGCAGGGTGAGGGACTGAAAGGGGGAGAGCCAGGGGCAGGTGCAGTTTACAGAGAGGAAATTATAAAGAGCTTTGTTTAAAGAGACTGGGGAGGAGGAGAAGCAGATTTGTGTAGGGAGAGCATGCCACAGTTTAGGGAGCCGGTAAGAGAAGGAGGATTGGCCAATTGAGGTGGACCTCCAGGGGACTGACAGAGTTCTGTGATTGTGGGATCTTCAAAGGTGAAGTGGTGTGGGTAGGGGGGGAGAGTGAGGAAGAGAGATAAGGAGGGGGTGTGCCAAGCCAGAACTTTGAGATGAAATTTGCACAATGGTGTAGTCGCCTATTGGTTAGGGAGGGGAAGGCTAAAGCATGATACAGGTGGCAGTGATGGGTGAGGGGAGGAGCATCCAGGCAAACTGACAGAAGGAGTTGAAAAGTGTATCCAGGTTAGCTAAGGAGGTGGCGGGAGAAGAGCAGTAGACGATATCACAGTAATCGATGATAGGGAGGATAATTTTTTGGATCAGTTCATGCCTTGTCTGAGTCGGGAGGCAGGAGCGGTTTCTGAATAAGGCGCCGAGTTTGGGTCGAAGTTTTTTTGTTATGGCATCTATATGGTCCAAGAAAGTGAGATGTTGGTCCAGCCATATGCCCAGATACCTGAAGGATGTTGTGGCACCTAAAGTTGCTCTGTCAAGAGTAGTGAAGATGGGGACAGATGGGAGCCGTGACAGTTTCTGTCTCATGCCAAAAGTCATGGTCACTGTCTTTTTTGCATTAAGGAAGAGTTGGTGAGAATGAAACCAACTCTGGACATTATTGAAGTCACTTTGAAGCCTTGAGGCAACATCCAAGGGTGATGGCCCAGTGGAGAAAAGAACTGTATCATCAGCATACATATGTATAGAAGATGAAGTACAGACAGATGAAAGATCATTTAGAAAAATGGAGAAGAGGATCGGGCTTAGTATGGACCCCTGGGGGACACCAATACGTATGGGTAAAGGAGGAGAGATGTAGTCGGATATTTTTACCAATTGAGAACGGCTGTTTAGGTATGCATTGAACCATTTTATGGCTTGCTCAGACAACCCCGCAGGTAAGAGGGAGCAGAGTAGGAGGGAGTGGGAAACAGTGTCAAAAGCTTTAGCAAGATCAAAAAAAATGGCAGTAGTGATATGAATGCAATCCATGCCTGTCAGGATCATCTCAGTGATCCGGAGTAGTAAGGAGGTAGTATAGTGATGTTTTCGGAAACCAGATTGGTAATGGGTGAAGAAATTGATGTCAGATAGGTATGAGGACAGCTGGGCTTGGACTAGTTTTTCCTGAAGTTTGGCTAATGTTGGGAGGAGTGATATAGGGTGGTAGTTCCCAGGGGAGGAGGTGTCACCACCCTTTGGGAGTGGGAGGACAACTGCATGTTTCCACCCTAGAGGAACGTCAGCTAACTGAAATGATAGATTGAAAAGAGCAGACAGTGGGGTAGCAATGGCTGCAGCAGACAGGTTTAGTAACTTGGGGTCCAGTCCATCAGGGGAGCTACCTTTGTTCAGGTTTAAGGCTTCCAAGGCCACCAGCATATCAGATGGCAGTATTTTAGAGAAGGAAAAACCGTGTGGAGGGGCAGGTGGACTTCTGGTAGAGGCGGTAGGCAATTGATGTGTGATTGGAAGGGAGCCTAGAAGAGCAGCAGCGCATAAGGTAAAGTGGAAGTTGAAAGCTGTGGCAATGCTTGGGTGGTGGGTGATGACATCATTGTTTATTTTGAGAAGGGGAGGAGGGAGGTGGAGCCTGTGGGGAGAAAAGTGAGTGAATTACTTTCCAAAATTTGGATGGATTGTTTATATTAAAGGTAGATCTGAAGTACTCAGCCTTAGCCAAATGAGTGGCTTTCATGCACTTGTTTCTGAGGGCCCAGTAGGCCTCATAATCTTTAAGAAGCTTTGTGCTTTTATGGAACTTCCAGGCTGCGTCACGTGCTCTTTGGACTGCGATGAGTTCTGGAGAGATCCAGGGGAGGTGGTTACCTCGGACTCGAACATGGCGTAATGGTGTGTGATGATTCCAGACTTCAAGGAAATGGTCTCTGAAGTAGTTTGCAGTGTTATCCAGGTTGCTGGCATTGGATATAGGTGCTCAGTTAATGTAGGACAGATCATATAGAAGAGGGGCAATGTTTAGGGATTTGTATGATTGGATTTGAAGAGTTTTGCAGGGGGCTTTGACTTTGTGAACTCTATGCACTAGGAAAGTCATGCAATGGTCACTGAAAGCATCTGCTAGAGTACTGGATTCTATGATCTTATGGGTGTGAGAGGTGAGGTCCCAGTTGATGAGGGAGTGGTTACCTGTCTTATGGTTAAGCCTAGTCGGGTCTTGGATAAGTTGGGTTAAGTTGAGAGCCTGTATAGCATTTTGCACTTTATTAGATATGGTAGTCCAATTTATGTTGAAATCACCCATAATATATAATTCTCCAGCTGTGGAGTGGCTAACTAGAGTGGCTAAGAGGTGGGTAGCAATTTTGGGTTGGGAGCCAGGACGGCAGTAGGCACCTGCTACAAAGATAGATTTGGAGAAGGGGAGAGAGATTTGTAGCATCAGAACCTCATATGCTTTTGGTTCAGCGCTAGAGAAGACAGAGGTAAATTGGATGGAAGAGGCAACATAGATTGCTACCCCACCACCTCTCCCTAGCCAGTCCTGATGCAATAATGTGAAACCAGGGAGGGAGAGAGACGAGTTACAGATTTTGTTATTTAGCCATGATTCTGATATTATAATTATATCAGGGTTTAGTAAAGCCACCAGGGGCAAGTCCACTTTAGGGAGGAGGCTATGTATGTTTATATGTATTATTTTTAGGCCATTTGGGAGAGCTGTGAGCCGTGGTTCAGGGCTGGCTGCTGGAGGTGATTTGGCTGGGCCAGGATTCGGGTTTATGTCACCAGCTGATAAGAGAAGGAGGGAAATAATAAAATAGTGCAGCTTGGTACTCTTGTACCAAGAGTGTTTTCATAGCAGTTGGGAGCAATGGCATTTAATAATATCTGGGGGTGTCCAGGAGCTAAGTAAGCATATTAGTGTAAAGTACATCAGCATATGGGCAAGAGAGGCGCAGGGGTGAATGGGCGAGTGAGACCAGGATATAGGCATGGGTGAGGGGGAATATAACTGATTTACAACAGGAAGAGGGATGGCATTTTGTCTCTGTAAGGGAAGTGGGGGCTTGGAGGACAGAGGAGAGAGGGAGGGCAAGGACTGCAATTACCAGAAAGATGTGGTTTAGAGTAGAGGGTAACATTTTAGTATTACTTTGCCGAAGCAATTTACATGCCAAAAGTAAGCAGAAGTGTGATAGTTAGCCAGTCAGAGTAAACCTGCGAGCACGTGAGTGCTGAGAGGCACGAGGATGCATAAGTGGGAGGACAGTAGTGGCTAATCAGAATTATCTAGCTGTTTTGACAGTCTAGGTCAGTTTAAACAGCAGGGTTTCAAGAGAGCCAATGAGAGAGGGGCAGTAAAAGGAAGGAGGGTCTGCAGTATTTAAAGGAGGCCTGGGAGGGTGGGGGAAAAACCATCAGTAGATTTGATCACAAGCATTACCAGCTAAGGCAAAAGCTGGTAGAAACCGAATGAGAAAAGGCACACCAATCAGGTGAGCCGAGCTGACCAGCCGTCCAATCAGGAGCTGGTTGCAAGGAGCTTCAGCTGATCGGAGCACCACTGGAGTGAGCCTGAATCAGCGGTGGTACCTGAGAAGCTGGTCTGGGGGTAGGTTCCACGAGGGTGGTTGGAGCTTGAGAGTTCAGTCGGCGGCAGCCGAGAAGGTGCCGCCTTGCTGGATTGAAGCTCCGCTCAGGGCTCTCAGGACAGATCTAGGGAAGGAAAGAGAGGAAAAGGGTAAATAAAGGTTTGCAGAAATGTAATTTAGTACAAAGAAGGGGAGGGAGACTGGCGGCAGACTGGCAGAGGAGGGGTGGAGGTGAGAACTAGGGACAAAAGAAAAGTGAATAGACTAGTCAGGGGGTGGGCTGTTACGAGACAAAAGAGGGGGAAGGTATAAGCAGAGAAATAATTTGCAGAAATTAAGGAGCAGGGGTGGGGTGAGGTCGAGTTCAAGCTGACGTTGATGGCTCGCTAGCAGTAGAGGGATGAAACAATACAGAGAGGTGGGTGATAGTGAAAAAAAAAGCAGAGAATACAGAAAAAGTAGGCAGAGAACTAGCAAGGAATTCCTTTAGCAAGACAGGGGATGGGCAGACTGAGAGACTCAGTGTTAAGGCTAACGTGGGCTAAACTAGACAGTATGCAGGCATGCACATTACAGAACAATTAGAAACTTTTTGTAGGCGCTAACATGTAGCTGAGCTTCTAGCTAGTACACAGAGTAGGCTAACAACAGTGCTGTAAAATAATGGCAATCAGGCAACAAGGCAAAATGCAAAAACCATCAGTAGATGTGATCACAAGCGTTACCAGCTAAGGCAAAAGCCGGTAGAAACTGAATGAGAAAAGGCGCACCAATTGGGTGAGCCAAGCTGACCGGCCGTCCAATCAGGAGCCAGTTGCAAGGAGCTGCAGCCAATCGGAGCACTCCCGGAGCAAGCTTAAATCAGCGGTGGTACCTGAGGAGCTGGTCCCGGGGTGGATTCCACGAGGACTGTTGGAGCTTGAGAGTTCAGTCGTCAGCAGCTGAGAAGGTGCCACCTTGTGGGATTAAAGCGCCACTCAGGGCTCTCAGGACAGATCTGAGGAGCTGGTCCAGGGGTGGGTTCCACAAGGATGATTGGAGCTTGAGAGTTCAGTCGGTGGCTGCTGAGAAGGCGCTGCCTTGCCAGATTGAAGCGCTGCTCGGCACTCAGGACAAATCTATACAACCCCATGCGGATTGTGGTGCCATTTCCTGTCTCCAGGGTGATCCAGAGTGCCTCATCTGCTCCCTGTTTACTCTTTAGTTCTAGTTCTTAGTTATATTGCACTTATATGTATAGGATTGCTATCAGGATAAGTTGTGAAAATGATGTTAATTACCAAGTTGGATAATACATAGATACATAGATACATAGACAGTGTCGGCAGATAAGGGCCTATGGCCCACCCAGTCTGCCCATTTGAGCCTGTAAGTTCAGTTTGTTTTCCTAGGAGTCTGTTTCACCTTACCCTTGACCTCTAGAATTCCTTTATGTCTATCCCATGCATTCTTAAATCCCGTTATTGTTTCAGCCCCCACCACTTCCTCTGGCAGGGTGTTCCACTTGTCCATCACCCGTTCTGTGAAGAAATTCTTTCTCATCTTTCCTCTGAATCGTCCTCCCTCCAACTTCATCCCATGCCCTCTAGTCCTGGAACATCTTTTACGCTTCAAAATAGTGTTTTCTTGCACCCTGTTCCTCCCTGTAAGATACTTGTATGTCTCTATCATATCCCTCTCTCCCTCCTCTCCTCCAGGGAGTACATGTTCAGTTCCTTCAACCTGTCTTCATAGAACTTGTGATGCAATCCATGCACCATCTTTGTTGCCCTCCTCTGAACCTTCTCTACCCTGTCTATGTCCTTACGTAGGTATGGTCTCCAGAACTGTACACTGTACTCCAGGTGGGGCCTCACTAGTGTCTTGTATAGCGGAATTATGACCTCCCTTTTCCTGCTGGTGATGCCCCTGCCTATACATCCCAGCATCCTATTTGCTTTACCTGCTGCCTTGTCACACTGTTTCCCTACCTTGAGGTCATCAGAGATGACAACCCCAAGATCCCTTTCCTGCTTGGTGCATGCTATATCCTCACCCCCCAACTGATATATTGTGCCAGGGTTTTGTGCCCCATATGCATTATCTTGCACCTCTTTGCATTGAATTTCAACTGCCAAACCCTGACAATTCTTCAAGTTTCTGCAGGTCGCTTCTCATTCTGTCTACACCCTCTGGTGTGTCTACTCTATTACAGAGCTTTGTGTCATCAGCGAACAGTGAAATTCTGCCTTCTAGATCCTGCTGCAATGTCACTGATGAAGATGTTGAATAGGACCGGTCAGCATTGATCCTGCAGTGCGCCACTGGTCACTCTTCCCTCTGTGGGTGACAGCCATTTACCACCACCCTCTGTGTCCTGCCACCCAGCCAGTTACCTACCCACCACACTACTGTCCTGCCCCACCCATATTCCCAGTTTGTATAATAGTCTTCTATGTGGCACAGTGTCAAAGGCCTTGCTGAAGTCCAGATAGGCCATGTCCACTGCCCTCCCCTGATCCACCTCCCTAGTCACCCAGTCAAAAAATTCAACGAGGTTGGTCTGACATGATATCCCCCTGGTGAAACCATGCTGCCTTGGGTCCTGTAGTCCACTGACAACCAGATGTTCCACCAATATCTCCTTCAGTAGTGCTTCCATGATCTTCCCCACTACCGAGGTGAGGCTGACTGGTCTGTAGTTCCCTGCTTCCTCTTTGTTCCCACTTTTGTATAAGGGGACTACATCTGCTGTCCTCCAGTCTTTGGGTACCTCCCTGTTTCCAGTGATCAGCTAAACAGGATAGCCAAGAGTTCAGCCACCACCTCTCTTAGTTCTTTAAGGACCCAGGGTGCACCCATCTGGCCCCATTACTTTATCAACTCTTATTACTTCCAGTTCCTTAGGACCCTTTCTCGTGTAAAGGGACTTGTGTCCATTCTGCACCATTCTCACCCTTGTACTCCCTTCAGACCCATTACCCCTTCTTCCTCAGTAGGGCTGAGCAAAATACCTGTTCAATATGTCAGCTTTACTGTTGTCATCCTCAACGTGGCTCCCATCCTCCCCTTCAGTCTCACTATCCTTCCCTTTGTCTTTCTTTTTCCTTATGTACCTGTAAAGGTTTTGTCCCCTTTACCCTGATTTTGCTATGTGTTCTTCTGTCTGAGCTTTGGCTTCCCTTACTGACCTCCCTACCTCCTTTTGCTTCTCCTGGTACTTCTCCCTATCCCCTTCTGCCTGTGTCTTTTTGTATTGCCTGAATGCAATCTTTTTGGCTTTCACTTTCTTTGCTACCTCTTTGGAAAACCATAATGGTCTCCTCTTCCTTTTCCTCTTGCTAACCTGCTTAATGCATAATTCTGTTGTTCTTGTAATCCCCATTTTAAATACTGCCCACTGTTCCTCAACCCCTGATTCCTGTCCCATTCCCCTTAATGCCTCTTTCAAGTATCTCCCATTTTTCCCAAAGTCTGCCCCCTAAAATCCAGGATACGTGTTTTTGTGTGGTTTGGTTCTGCTCTTTCTGTGATTTCAAACCACAATGACTGGTGGTGTCACTGTTACCCAGGTGCTCCCCCACTGTTACCCCCATCCACTGTCCCTGTTTGTGAGCACAAGGTCCAGTATTGCCTTCTGCCGAGTTGGTTCCATGACCAGTTGCTTGAGGAAGGCACCCTGCAGGAGTCCAGGATAAATCTGCTCCGAGTTGATGCTGCTGCTGGGATGCTCCAGTCCACGTCTGGAATGTTGAAGTCTCCAACCAGTACTACCTCACCCTTGTCTGCCATCCTTTGGATGGCTAGCATCAACTCCCTATCTGTTTCTTCCTCCTGGGTTGGTGGTCTATAGACCACACCTGTGCGGATAGCTGTCCCATTTTCCTTTCCAGCTTAACCCACAGTATCTCTCCCCATTTTGTTCCTCCTGGATCTCTGTGGCCCTTATGTCATTTTTCACATATAGTGCCCTCCTCCTCCCTTCCTGCCTGCTCTGTCTCTTCTGAATATGTTGTAGCCAGGTATGGCCATCTCCCAGTCATGGTTATCATTACACCAGGTTTCAGTGATGGCCACAATGTCAGAGTCTGACTGTACCATGACAGCCTCCAGATCTTCCATCTTGTTGCTAAGGCTCCTGGCATTTACACATGGCTTTCCATGATTTGACCTCCCTAGACTGCTTCACTGTTCTACTCCAGCCCCTTCCTTGGTTGTCATTTATCCCAGGTTCTCCTTGCTGTCTGCCCTTCTGCTGAATTTTGCCCCTTTTCTGCTTATCCACCTCTTGGGCACTAATCTCCATCTTTTGCACACTGCTTTGCAGAGATAGCCACTCCTAGGATAAGAATTTCAATGTTTGGTTTTGTTAAATAGGACCACTGTGAGCCCTGAGAAGGTGTCCCTCTCAACCATAAAACATTGGCCATGTATTTTGGTAGCATACAGTATTTAACCCTTGGAACACAAAATAAAAAAAAACATATACTTAAAGGGGTACTGAGTCTTCCTCACTGTAAAAATTACCCGCTCTTGTTGCACAACAGAGGAGTGACTCTTCTGACTACCCTTTTCTACCCTGTCCTCTAATTTTAGCCCAGGTGAGGATCCAGGCCCCATTCTGCCTCAAAAGTACCTTCACAATGATTGCATGATTTTGTAGACCTGTACAAGGTGCAGGCCAAATCAATTTTGTTAACTTCCATCAATGTTTCCTGGCAGCATTGTTGCATAATGCTGATGTAAGTGATCTGATGATAAGCAAGCTTAACCAAAGTAACTAACATTTTAGGAGTTCATAAAACTATACAGTTTAGAAGAAAGTCTAATGAGTAGCACAATACACGTAAACATACATTTTGTCAGGAGATAGAGACCTTGTGGGCAATCCAGTCTGCCCAAAGCCTAATGGTAAGACATGTCCTTTGTGCTCATCCCCCCCTTTCTCTGCTGCCCTACCTACACCCTTCCCACGTGTCTGTCTCACCCTTCTTCCCATGCAGAATGTTATACCCAGATTTTTAGGGCTGCAGTGGGTGTAGCCCTGCAGACCTCTTGCTATGAGAAAAGGACTCAGAGCATTCCTTCCAGCCCAACAACATGTTGGAATTGCACCACAGTCACCTCCGCATCCATGAAGCACGCCACTCGTTGTTTCCTTTGGAAGTAGCACTGCACTATTTTTACTGTCTCTGCAGTCACGGTGGAGTGCAGCACATTCTGCTGTGTCCAATATGGCCACCAAACTGTACTGGGCATGTGCAACAACTAACGCATGCTCAGAAGAGAATGGTGGCCATGTTGGACATGGCGGAGTGTTCTGTGTTCTGTTGTGACTGACAATTTTTTTCTTTTTAAATTATAGATATCCCCCCACATGACCCTCCCTCTCAGCATCCACCACCCACCCCCAGAAACATAACAATGACACTTGGGGTGCCAATCCCCCAGTGTCGCGATGGTGTTCCCCATGAACTTTTTTTTATGTATATTTTTTTCTCTCCTCCTAACCAACCCTTCGTCACAGCACCCACCACCCCACAACCCCCCAGAAACATATCAGTGACACTTGGGGTGCCCAATCCCCCAGTGTTGTGAACAGGAAGAAACATAACAATGACACTGGGGGTGCCCATTCCCCCAATGTCACAAACAGGATGAAGCATAATAATGACACTGGGGATGCCCAATCCCGAAGTGTCATGATGGTGTTCCCCTGTGACCTTTTTTAATGTATATTTGTTCCTCCTCCCAACTGACCCTCCCTCACAGCACCTATTACCCCCCAAAACATAACAGTCACATTGGGGTGCCCAATCCTCAGTATCACGAACAGGAACCCTCCATCTTGATTTTTTTCACCTGTAAAAGGAAAATCATCCATCAATGTTTTTTGTGGCCATTCCTGACCCCTCCACCCAATCCTCCCACTCAGCACCCACCACCCCGCACCCCCAATCCCTTACTTACCCATCAGGAGTCCAGCACCATAATCCTTTCTGGACCACAGACATAGTCTTCACACTTCAAAGCTGGACTGAGAACTGAAGAAACAGGTATGAGGTTCAATGTATTTCAATGGGGTATTGAACTTAGTGGCATAACTTGGGCATTTTTGCATATTTTTGACCCAGATTTTTAACATGCCTTTTTTGGGATCCTGCCTCATGAACATTTGCACTGACATTTGGTTAATCGGCTCAGAAAGGTGATTTTATGGTCCCTGTGCTAAATCACCTTTCGAGCAGGAGTGGAACATTTTCTCTGCTCTTGTTCATGAGTTGGGTCATAAGAAGCTTATGTTGAAAATGTGGTATAAAAATACCAACAAACAATAAAGTTATGAGCCTACAATGAATTTTGTAAACTCAGGCTCATAACTTTGGTAATTTTCAATATTTTTACCCCAGATTTACAACATAGTAATATCTTTACATGGTACCAGGCCACTATAGTGCAGACAAAACTGCACATGAAGAACCACTCTATCTTAGAACGATACAAAAATATCACTACCCCTGTTGCTGTGGAATGGAAGACAGAAGTTGGGAAAAGGATTTTGAGCACTGCTGATCATGTGCTCAATTGAGCCGCTCCCATGGTGGAGTGGCTAAGGCACTCGATTCAGCAGTAGGTGAGAGGGGGAGACCACAGTTTGAAACCCTGCTAAAGGGAAATTTTATTTTACTCCTATCTGTGCAGCCACAAGTAAATGCTGCAATGTGAATTTTAACTTGCCCATCTGTCAACACCCCCTCAGAGTTGATTATAATTATTCTGGGGGGTGTATAGGGAATTCATCGGGTATGCAGTGATTTTGTGCAGTCGGCATTATGTACCACCGCTGTGTTGCCACACACTGTTGTCTGTTCATGGTGTTTCCTTGCGTAGTTTCATCCAAGACATTATGACCCCATGCCTCTTTACAGCACCTCATGAATGTGACAGCTGCAATATTTCAAATCCTGCCCCAAATGTTTTTTTTTTTTACATCCCGAAAGATGATTTTGCAGTTTCTGCAAGAAATAACCTTTTGGACAGGAGTTGAAAATTTTCTCTGACCTCATTCTTGAGGTGGGGTCATAGGAAGGCTATGTTTTAAACGTAATGTAAAAATATTTTAAAAAATCAAAGTTATGAAGCTATGTTGAATTTTACAATTGCAGGTTCATAACTTTGGTAATATTCAATTTTTTACCCCACATTTTCAATACAGCCATTTCTTTACAGCACCTCATGAATGTGCCAGCTGCCAGTTTTCAACTCCTGCCCAAAATGTGTTTTTGTGTCCTGAAAGTTGATTTCCCAGTCCCTGCACAAAATCACCTTTAGGCCAGAAGTTGAACATTTGCTCTGCCCTTCTTCAAGAGGCAGGATTGTAACAAGGCTATGTTGAGAATCTGGTGTAAAAATACAAAAAAAAAACACAATTTCGATATTTTTAACCCAAATTGCACACTGCAGCCCTATTCGCTCTGGCGCCCATGTTACAAAAAGAAATATAGAAACATAGAAATTGTTGCCAGATAAGGATTGCCTGGCTCATCCAGTCTGCCCATAAGCCCTTCTACAGGATTACTGCTTCTGACCCATCCGCTATTGTAAAATGTTATAACTCTGCGGAAGCCTGAGGATTTCTGAGATCTGTCCAACATTTCAGTGCTTAGAAAATATTAAACATTTTCAGAGCATAGAAATTCTTGGACTCCAAGCTTTTCTCACCTTTTCTGAATTGTGAATGTCTAAGGAAAAACATTGTTCTTGGGACTTGCTGAAATTTTAGTATGAGACAGCTGTAGGGTGGGGTTAGCAGAGGAAAGTTTGGAATTCCTGTTTACACATTAGCAGCTTGTGATAAATGTAGTTCAAAGTGCTAAAAGAGAAATGAGTATACAGGAAGAAAAAACTGTTTATACTTCAGTTCATAGGTAATGAGAGGGAAAGCGTAGACTTTGACTAATTGAAAAATCCATTTTCTATAACATTCAACAAGTCTTAGCACATTTCTGATTGTATCTGTTTTTTGATTGGTCTCAAATGCACTCAAGACTATGTCTTAATTCAGGTAAGTATTAAAACATCGGTGTTGCTATTATGATCAAAAGGGTTAGAGCTGCTACCTCTGAGACCAGGGAGGCAATGGTTCACAATCCCCGGCTCTGAGATGTGCCTACAATTCAGTTTATAGAAGATGTCCTGAGCATATATGTTAAACCTGCCATTTTTTATTGTTCTTCATTTGAATCACTGAAACACAAACATTACTGACAGATCTTGTTCTGTCACTGAATATTGATCTTGTCATTAAGCTGATAAATCTAGAAAGGAAACTATATTCATTGAACCCCTACATACATGTTGGTTCCCTGTCATTATGGACACAGGGGCAAGACCTATTTCATTAAGGGTACAGGGGAATGACCGGCTGCTGTGCATATATTGTGACATTACTCTCTGGAGAATTGGAGCAGGCACAACTCATCAAGACCAAACAGTCTATTCTGACATACACCTTGTTCAGAGGGTGGACCTTCCCCCTCCAGGCATTTAACCTGCTGTTTACCAAATATAAACAGACTAAATATACCCTAAACTGTTGAATTCTGCTTTGGTAAGACATACAGAAACTTAAAAGCTGCTGTGTAAACCATGAACTTGCTAGAAGGAAGCCAACTTTGGTTGCTTTCATCATTTACCTTAAGTGTGTAATACTCTGTCATTTCCACCAGCAGAAATGTTACCATTTCCATGTGGGGACCCTGAGTGACTGTGACACTGCTTACATACAAGGTATGTTGCAGGAAACAGCACACTCTGACTCAGTGTTAAACCTGGAGAGATTTATCTAGTCTCAGTTTTTTCTAAATCTGTTAAGACAGTATGGTTCTGTTTACTGTTTGCATCTGTCAGATTGTTTAACTATTAGTTACTAGTCAGTTCTGTTATTTAGCAAAAGATTGCCTGAATCTGTACAGTATAATTGATGCAAGTACAGACACACTTTGCAGACACTCCAAGGCTTTTAGGATAGGAGTTAGAGTAGTAGTAATTCATAGTTTAATGTTATTGATTGGTAAAAATTATTAGTAAATACTGGCAAAATTACAGAACAGAAAAACGGAATTATTTTCAGTTAATAATGAATGCACAACCAAAACTGACCATGCAGTAAAACAATATTTAGCACCATGTCTGAAAAGAAATACTAAGAAATTACAATCAGTCATGCTATTTGCTAAGGTATAGCAAGTATCATCCTTCAGTACAATAATCACATCATATAATTGGTTAACAGTAAAATTACCACATGGAATGTTAAGGGTTTAGGCTCACAAAGGTTAAGAGAGCAGTGGCCTGACATTCAAAACTTTTCCTGCGCACAAAACTGAGTGTGCCTACACAAACCAGATTTTGCATGGAAGTGCAATATTTAAAAGCCTGTTAGCACAGGCAAACTCAGTTTGTGCCTGGCAAGACAGAGTGGGGGTACAATGTTAATGAAGGGCGGGGACCTGAATATTGGTGCAGTGCAATATTGAGAGTATGTGCACCGTGCAAAGATATCTTGCATGGTCCCTTTGCATGGTACACATACCACCAATTGAAATCCTGACTTACTCCCACGCAACCCTAGCGGTTGGCCGAGGAAGTGTGGTGGCTCCCAAACCCCCAACACAGTGGTCCCTGATGTCTAGTGGATCCCCACCGATCGCTAGCCCAGTGATATAAACTATATCCCTGGTGGTCAAGTGGTCCCTCTTCCATTGCTGATTCCAGCCTGTTCAAAAATAACATATTTATCCCTTGTGGTCCATTGGTCATTCCCCATCGCCGATCACCATCCCATTCAAAACTAACACATATTTATCCCTGGTGGTCCAGTGGTCCTTCCCCCATCACCAATCACTGTCCCGTTTAGTGGTACAACTCATATCCCTGGCGGTCAGTGGTCCCTCCCCCCACCTGATCATCAGCCCAATACACAGAACAAATATTTCCGGGTGTCCAGTATAATCCCCCCCATCCTTGATCCCCTGTATAGTTAATGTAATCCCTTCCCAGGGGGCATAGTGGACCCCCCCCATCCTGGCAGATAGTGACCCACTACCCCACTCCCTCCATCCTGAAACTGAGCTGGTGACCAGCGCTCAGACCTTCTCTCTCTGCCACAGCTGACCACCAACTGAGCTGTCACTGAGCACATAGAGTATACTGTACGTGCTCAGTGAAAGCTCAGTCAGCTGTCAACCATGGTGGACTCAGGAGGGCTGTGCTGGTCACTGGCTTGGTTTTGCAATGGGGGAGTGGGGTTGTGGGTCACTACTTGCCAGGGTGGGGGGGTCCACTAGACCCCCAGGAAAGGGATTACATTAACTATACATTGGAGTGGGGATGGGGGGTTATACTGAACACCAGGGCATATTTGTTCTATGTTGTGACCTGAATATCTGTCGGCAGAGGCCTACAGATTGTCTTTGGCCTTACAATTGACAACTACCAGATTTTCAGAGCTCTCTGAGCGTTAATTTAAGAACTGATTTAGAGCGGAGCACTCCTTGCCTTTCTTTTGTTCTGAGCAGTTCACTTACAATGTTTACCTATACAGTGCATGCAGGATTATTGTGTTAGAGTAGCATCTTGCATTTTTGGTCATCTATCGGTACCAGTCTGCTAATTTCTTATCTTTTCTGCTGTTTACTCCACTTTCCACTCTGCATTCATTTTCTAGGCAGGAGCATACATGCGCATGTGCAGTACACCACCCATCCCCCAGTCTGTTCTGTGCCAGGCCCTCTGCTCTCTCCCACCTTGAAAAACAGTTCTTTTGTCTTTCCCAATGTAAATGTAGTTTGGTGATGTGTGCTGTCTATACTCTTCTCCCCTAGGCTGCAGGTTCCAGCAAAGCAGTCCCACACCTACTTCCCACCCACAAGGACCCAAGGAGCCGCAGCATGAAAACACCAGATATGGTCCCTGGAGAGAGACATCTGTGACCTGTTGTCAGTCCATCAATGCTTCACTTTGACTGCCACTCCACCCACCCTGGGCCGTCCCTTCCTTTATAGGTAGGCATGGTCACATGACAAGTTGCATCCACTGATTAAGTCCCCCTTTTCCCATTTGCAGGTTATATTACTTCACCACTAGGAGTCACAAATATACCACCCTTACTCCTAGACCTGCACTTCATTTCTACCTACTACCCAATAGTACTTAGCCACTCACCTTCAAGTGTTATCCTCTGGAACATATCAACTTTTCCTCTCTCCCACTCTGTCCTGTAGTGGGACTTGAACATCCAACCCCTAACACTATAGGTGAGGCCCCTACCACTGCACTATTCTGGCAACCCCTTCATACTAGCTTCATCCACCCTCCTTATCTTGCATTTTTCACTGACTCACTAGCTAACTTGATCTCACAACCCCCCATTTTAACTTTGAGCTGGCTGATCTTTGTCCACTGAACACAAGACCTGCACCCACTCCTTTCCCCAAGGTGTAGTCTACCACCACTCCAGAGGCTATGGTCAGTGACATTCCTAGTACCTTTTCTGTGGCAGTAGATCATGGCAACAAGTCTATTCATCTATCCCTTTAGAAAGTGTCCTTTCAACATCCGGCTCCTGATATTGCTATTATCCATCATCCCTCCACTCCTGGACACCGCTACTCTTACAAAAGTGGATGCCTCTTCTGTTCTGTGGTTCCATGTGATGATAGTAATCAAAAAACAAGGATCGTTATCATCGAGAATGTATATCACCAAAAATAATTTTGGCGATATACAACTACAAGCGACCCAACTTCCAGAAAAAACACAAGTGTTTATGCAAGGGGGCTGTGCCCCCTCTGTGTCCCCACACTCTCCTGTACTAAGATTGTCAACTCCAGGGGGGTGCATGTCGAGGAGGGGGTGAAACACAGAATTAAAAAAAAACAGAGCCTCAAGCAGCGGCAATACAACAGCCCCCAGTAGATCCTGAACCTAGTTCCTGCTGCACCATAGCCAGCCATCCTCATCACCACACCACAGGGCCGGCTTGTCTGCAGCAGGATCCCACCACCCACACAAACCCTCCCTCCTATCCCTCCCCTCCACCTCCCTATCCATCCAGTTCCAGTCGCTCTCCTCACTAAAGGGTCGCTACTCTAGCAGGGTAGCTGTTCATGATAGTGATATAAATGAGTCGCTGTTTCTACAGTCATTCATTTATTATCACTATCCTCACTGGCTACCCTGTTCCACTGTATGTTCCTTTACTATACCATAAAATTACCTCCACCCCTGAAATTCTATCATCTGACCCTGCTCCACCCTATAATTTGTGGCAATCAGCATGGGGCCACTCCCTTGCTCCCCTTCTCCCCTCTGCACAACACACTGTCACATTACTCAACAAAGGTAGGGTAGCTAGTTCCACAGTCCATAACCATGTGCATTTGCTAAAACTCATAAAATGGTGGGCAATAAGGATGGCCTGGCTACTCCTACTACTTTCAAGCACTATCCATCCAAACCCTGGCCCCTCACCCCCGGCACTGAACCCCTTAATGAAATCAGGCTTCACTAATCTCCTCAACTACCTCTCTGACCTCAACCAAAACTCTAAGGTTCTAGTCCTCAGTGACTTTAATATCAATTGGCAGTCACCTGAGGCAGCACCCTACAAAGATGATATCTCCTCCCTATACATGTCACAACTTGTTGACTCCCCCACACGTAGAAACTATCATACTAGCTCCAGTACACTGATTGACTGGCTAATTACAAACCAGCCAGAGAGTCACCCATCCTCTTGTCCTCTCTGATTCTATTAGTGATCATTTGCCAATAATTTGCACCTGGTCAAATAAGTCCCCCAGAACCCCAGCAAAAACACTCACATCCAGGGTACTAAAGAAAGGACAATTGGCCACTTTCAGTGTACACCTTCTACAGCTAGACTGGTTTGACCACTACACAAAAAAAAATGTTGACACTGCACTTAATCACTTCATCCATAACTTCAATACTGTCTACAACATTTATGATCCTCCCATCAAGTGAAAAACCAAAGGGGGCTGAGGCGCTGGATGTCTCACCTCACGGCACGCTAGCGACCCGGGTTTGGGAGCGAGTCTGGGTCATCGGAGGTTGGCACAGGGGGAAGGGCGGAGCTGAATGGATCAGCCAGCGGGCAGCTCTCTTCACCTCTCTGAGGGAGGATGAGTGGCATCCCTCGCTCAATGGTTGCCCTCTGGTGGAGGCCAGGAGACTGCGCAGGCTGGGGGAGCTGGCATTAGGCCAATGGGGTGGGTGGAAGGGGGTTGTTACCAGGGCTGTAAGGCACATGCACATCTCCATGTGCATGCATCCTTCTCCTGGGGCCCCCAGGAGAAAACCGGTGAACGAAAAAACAACGGCAGGATGATGACCGACTCCTCACAGGCACTGCTCCCAGACCAGGCATAAGGTAAGCCCCGGTAATTCCGGGTGACAGGAGCTGGGGGAGTCGGTTAGATGGGGGCCATCTGGGGGAGCAAAAATAGAAATATGATAAAAAAAAGAAAAAACAAAGGGTGCAGTAAACCCTGGATCACCCCAACCCTCCTCATGCAAATCAAACAGTGAGACAACCTTTGGCACAAAGCCAAAAGTACTGGCACCCCTGCAGGTTTACAGAACTATAAAACTGTGTGCAACAACTGCACCAGGGCTATCTGCTTGGTGAAAAGCCACTACTTTGAGGAGTTGTCTAACTCCTGGGGTAATAGCCACAAATTCTGGGATAACCTGAAGTCTCTAACTGGCAAAACCCAACAAATATTCCCTAACCCTGCTCAACCTAAATGACACAATTATCCAGGACCCCACTACTATAGCTAACACCTTTAACAGGGCCTTTACAGACTTTAGTAGTGTACTCCCCCCAGATTTCTTTCTACCTCCAGATGATTCATACCCCCACAACCCATCACTCTCCTCAGCTGGCCCTGTCCCACCTTTCTGCTTTAAAATTATCTCCCAGGCCAAAGCAAAAAGGTATCTCTCACAAGTCTTTGGCAAAACCAGATTGGGTAGTGACACACTTGACATGAAGCTCATTGTCTTAACCCAGGATGAGTTACTACCACCCCTCGCCAGAATCCTGAATCTCTCACTCACAACTGGCAATTCCCCTCGGGCTTGGAAGTCAGCCATGGTCACCCCTTCTTCAAAAGTGAAGACAAAGCAACTCACAGCAATTATAGGCCAATCTCTACCCCCCCTTTCTAAATCCCTAGAGTGAATTATCTATGACCAGCTCGTTGACCACCTCGACAAATACCAGTTGCAGTGCCTGGAGTAGCATGGCTTCCAAAAACAATACAGCACCACAACTGCCTTGGTGGAGTTCACAGGTTACATTCATGAAACTCTTGACCATGGTCAACTGGTGGGAGCGACATTTATCAACCTCACCAAGGCCTTTGATATGGTTAACTATGAACTCCTGCTGAGACAGCTAGCCCAGTTGGGACTGTCTCCTGAAACCGTGGGATGGTTTAGGAGCTACCTCTCTGGGACAACACAAAAAGTCAAAATTGCTGACATCAATTCTGAGAGCTGGGCTGTAGTTACAGGGGTACCCCAAGGGTCAATCCTGCGCTCCCTGCTTTTCAGCCTGTTCATAAATGACCTCCCCTAGGGAAAGGGAAAGGGGAAATTGTTTAACCAGGAAAGGCACATTAAGCCAGAGCTTGTTTCCAGGTGCGACCTGGGAGCACAAGGAAGTTAAGTGACTTGCTCAGGGTCACACAGTATGCAAGTGGAAGCTGTGGGATTCAAACCCAGGTCTGGTCTGCTGGATGTCACCAGATTTGCAGCTCAGAGCCTTAGACCACTGCGCTATACTGCCTCCCCTAGGGATGTCAGGATAAGGTCCTACTCTATTGTGAAGATGCGGTGCTCTTTTCCAGCCACTCAAACCTAATTATGCTAGAACAACAGTTGCAACACAACTTCACTGCAGTTGAGACCTGGTTCATCAACTCCAAGCTCCTATTAAACTACAAAAAGACCAAAACTATGTTGTTTACCTCCTCCAATAACTGGTATAAGTTCCATCAATTCAGCACAGTGAACTCTCAAAGTGCCCCCCCCCCTAGAATTGGTTCACAGCTTCGAATACCTTGGGGTAACCCTGGATAGCTCCCTTTCTTTCACCCACCACCTTGACTGAGTTGCTAAGGCAGCTAATGCTAGGATAGGACAATTATTTAGGCATAAGCACTGCCTAACAGATGAAGCCCTACATCTAGCCATTACCAGCTCTGTCCTATCTATAATTGACTATGGCCTAGTGGTATATGGTGTGGCCACTGATACAGCCCTCAAGAGGGTAAAGGTGGCCCTCAACAAAGCCTGTTGACTTATCCTAAATGCCCCCCCACCTACCACATACTTGAAAACTCTACTCCCAGTCAGGGTGGCTAAACCTGGATTGCCGGATTGAGTACCAGGTCTGCCTGCTAGCTAAAAAGTCCATATTAGGCCTTGCACCACCTGGAGTACTCAGCCTCCTCTCCCCCACTGACAATACCCACACAACTAGGAGGGTTCAATTCCCTGACCTTAAAAGTTCCCTTCCGCCGTACCACCCTGAGCCAGTGCTCCTTTAAATACCGTGCCCCACTTTGGCTAAACTCTTTCAATGAAGACATGCTTTCCACTACTAAACTAGGCCCTTTCAAAACTAAGCTTTTTGAATATCTTGCAACCTTAAGCAACTGTGACTGCCACACTCAACCTTCTCCAGATACTTCTACCCCCTCTACATTCTCCCTCTTTTTTGCCTCATACCTCTCTTAGTGTCTCATTCTGCTCTTCAACCTTGCTCATCCACCACCCCCACTATCCCCTAACCCAGACCAGCATCCTCCACTCCTCCCCACCGTCTCTTACTCTACCTCGCACTACCCCCCTCCCACCTCTCCCTAACTAAGGACAAAGCTTATCAGGCTGCTCCAGTTGCTTCCCTATCTCCTCTCCATCCCTAATCTTTCTCCTCCCTACTCCTTCTGCTCCCATCTCCTTTCACTCCCCATGCACCTTTACACTCCTGACTAACATTCTTTAAGCACTTATGTCACTTTGGTCTGGATGCTGCCTATAATTTTATCAAAATGTCTGTACTTCAGTTTTAAAGTCTGTAACACTCTCTGTTACCAATATTTGTCTTTGCCAAATTTTGTATAATGTATTACTGTACATTCATGATGTAGAACCTTTGTAAACAAGCTCTCGGTTCAAAGGTTGTAATCCAAGACATAAATAAATACATACATAAATAAATAAATAAATGTTTTGGGCTGATGACTGGGTGAGAGGAGGGACCACTTACCTCCATGGATATGGGTTGTACTGCTGAACAGGATGGTGATGAGCAATGGGGGAAGGACCACCAGGGATAAATATGTTATTTTTGAATGGAATGGGGACTGGCAATGGGGGAGGGACTACTAGACCACCAGGGATATATATGTTAGTTTTGAATCGGACAGCAATTGGCAATGGGGGAGGGACCACTGGACCACCAGGAATAAACCAGTTGTTTTTGAATGAGATGGCAATCAGTGATGGAGGAGGGATGCAGTACAGCCTCACTCCCTATGAAAATTGGCTCATAATGGGCATGCAAATGGCTCCTTAGTATCTTGCATGCCCAATGGTTTATTTGCATAGGTCCCTTTGAATATGGGAATTAAGCACAGCGCAAGCCACCGTGCTGCCCTATTTTGAGGTCCATGTCTGCCTAGCGCTAGGAGGCTTTTTTTACTGGGTCTCACTAGCCCTATATTCAGTGGAGTAGCTACATTGCACTATTCCACAGACTATAGCATTTTTGGACACCGGAGCAATTACAGGAGGCAGCACAAAGTTTTGCCCAGATTTGAATATTGGGCCCTAGGAGTTCTGCAACATAGAAGCAAATGTAAGGCAAACATCACTTTTAGTCCAGAAACCCATTTTACACCATTGGAATTAGATAAATTATATAAATGGGTGGATTTTCTCTATCATAATTCCTTCAAAAAAAGAAAAGTGGGGTAGGAATATTGATAAAGAAAAATATTAAATTTGAACCAAATTATCTAAATCCTGATAATGAGGGAAGATGCACATTACTAAGAGGACTGTTAGCTGGCAGGGATGTCATGCTCATTAATATTTATGCTCCAACTGAAAGTGCTTCCTCATTTTTTGAACAGTTAGAAGTGGAAGTAGGGGGACATAAGAACACAGGAATCATTCTGGGAGGGAACATGAATATTGCACCTGATGTTTTCCTTGATAGAAGAAAGCCAGGTCCTGACAGTTACAAGAAGAAGGCTAGAGAAATTTTAGAAAGAACATAAAAAGAGAATGCTTTAATTGGGATCTAGTCAAAAACCACTACACTATAACAGCATGGTTAATTACTTTGGATACTTTGGACGTTTGAAGATAAAGTAGGCGACGAGCCCATTTAATTGTCTTCCACACCATAGTGGGTAGATTAATTAGTATCATTCATAAGAAAAGTATCAAGCCTGTTTTTAAAAGATTCAAAAGATGTCACCATCACTATGTGGCTTGGTAAAGTATTCCACATTCTCGGTGTCCGAACTATAAAGAAGTTATATCTCTTAACAGTGTTTATTCTTGGTATTACTAATTGCCTGTCATGTGATCTGAGATTATCATTCATTGATTTGAATCTTAATCTGCATTAAGACATTAATTCATTATTTTGTATTATTTTAAAGAGGAGCAACAAATCACCCCTTATCCGACGCTTATGTAATGAGAATAACTTGAGGGAATTAAGCCTGTCCTGATAACTTAGTAATGCTAAACTGTGTATTGATTTGGTAAGTCTTCTCTGAATTCTTTCCAGTGCAGACAAAACAGTGTCACGAAATATAAGCAAACAAAAACTAAGCGCACATCCCACAATACTGTTGATGTCATGATCTATGCAGAAGGCTATGCCCCCTGCACCACCCCTAATATTTATTTATTTATTTATGTCTTTGTTAACTGGGTAAGTGCACTTATCCAGGGGACCATTTTCAGGCATGACCCAGGCCACACATGTAACAGCAAGTCAATACACAGTTACAATGCAAGAGCAATACACAGAAATCAGAAAAGTTCATGCTCAGAAGCAAGGCGTAGACATAAACTTGTGGCATACAGTAAGCTGCAGTTAAAATACAACAAAGTGATGTAGGAATAGCAGCAGGGTTACAATTGTGGGCAGTACAGTGTGTGTGATGTAGTCCAATGCTCAGCAGATAACAAGCATGTTGTAGTATGACATAGAGATGTAGAAATCACAATAGATCAAGAAGGAAATGATTTGATGCCTTTTATTGGACCATCATAGCTGTAACAAAAAGAGCAAAGTGCTTTAGCTCTCATACCGACAAGTCCTTCCTCAGAAGCTTAATGACAGTTATTTAGAAAATCCCAGACTTTTAACACCCAGATCATGCAGAAAAAAACAGAAAAAATTCCAATTGGTTCAAACTACTCATTTAAAAAAATACAGAAGAAAATGTCAGAGAACTTGTATAGTACCAGTGCACCTTCAGCTGAAAGGGCCTCAAGGTTAGATGTGCTTGGGGTATAACATGTAAGGAGTACACTGCACATCAATTAAAATGAGTTAGAGAGAACTTCAGAATAAGATAACAACTACTTGATCAGAGAGCTCCTAAACTAAATTATGAGTGTCACAGTGTGTATAAGAATGCAGTAAATGAACAACAAAATCCACCTGGATTAAAGGCATACTAAAATAGTACAGTAAGTTAAAAATAAGCCTCACAAAATATAACTACAGAAAGTGTCTATATATGGCATACAAAGAGTAAACAGTAAAGTTTACCTAAAGTGAACAATATTTACACACTATATGGAAAGTAAATCATAGCTAGAACCATTACCCAACTATACTCTCAAATTAGTTATTATGCTCCATGAACCTTAAGGCCTATGGTGTAGTACCAGGAGATTATAAATGATAATACAAATTGGCAGTATAAGTGCCAAACAAAAAAACTGCTTGTCAAGGACCACCAAGAAATTAAGATCATGCAGCCTGATATGTACAGATGTCAATAAATTCTCAGTGTATAATATAGAGGATAATGGCTGGGGATCAGGTGATAACCACGCTGTAATCACCTCGAGTGGTTGCTAGGGCAACATGGTAAACCTCGACAGCACAGCCAAGAGGTTTACTGTAGCCCTAGCAACCATGAGAGGTGATTTCAATGTATGTCACCCAATCCCCAGCCATCATCTTTTATAGTGTATGGTCAAAAAAACACTCTTTGCATTCTATGTGTGAGAATTATGGAACTCTGGTGCATTATTTTTTGTTATGCCACTGTTTGGAAGTTCTGAAGTGCGGTTAACAACTTTTAAAATTCTAAACAGGTCATAACAAAGCTGTGTGACTGCTGATTATGGTGGTTAATATGAGCTTACCATACACTATATAACAACTTGATGCACTGAAAACGTCTAAGGAATCTGAATAAGAAATCATAGGAATTAAATCCCCCCAACCCCAGGGAGAAGATAACTAGTTTTAAGTAACTTTTAAGTAGTTTTAAGGAGATATATACATATATTACAGATAGTAGTATGGTTATATAGTGTCACATTTTTTAGCTCTGTACATATTAGGATACATGATCCCTTTTACTTGGAATTTCATGACAAGTTTAATTCCTTTGGGTAACAATTGGAGTGATGGATGTGAATGATGGTGCAGTAGGGCTCGTGTGCGTGTGTGTGTGTGTGTGTGTGTGTGTGTGTGTGTGTGTGTTGTGTGTGTATCTCCTTAAAACTAGTTATCTTCTCCCTGGGGATGGGGGGAGGGAGAGAATTTAATTCCTATGATTTATTATTCAGATTCCTTAGACATTTTCAGTACAGCAAGTTGTTATATTATACACTGAGAATTTATTGACATCTGTACATATCAGGCTGCATGGTCTTAATTTCTTGGTGGTTCTTGACAAGCAGTTTTTTGTTTGGCACTTATACTGCCAATTTCTATTATCATTTATAATCTCCTGGTACTACACTATAGGCCTTAAAGTTTATGGAGCATGATAACTAATTTGAGAGTATAGTTGGGTAATAGCTCTAGCTAAGCTTTACTTTCCATATAGTGTGCAACTATTGTTCACTTTAGGTAAACTTTGCTGTTTACTCTTTGCATGCCATATATAGATACTTTCTGTGGTTATGTTTTGTGGGGCTTATTTTTAACTTACTATTTCAGTACGTCTTTAATCCAGGTGGATTTTGTTTTTCATTTTCTGCATTCTTATACACACTGTGACACTCATAATTGGGTTTAGGAGCTCTCTGCTTGAGTAGTTGGTCTCTTATTCTGAAAGTATCTCTAAATAATTTTAATTTACGTGCAGTGTACTCCTTATATGTTATGCCACAAGCACATCTGACCTTGAGGCCCTTTCAGCTGAAGGTGAACTGGTACTATTCAAGTTCTCTGACATATTTTCTTCTGTATTTTTTAAATGAGTATTTTGAACCAATGGCCATTTTTTCCTTTTTTTTCTGCATGATCTGGGTGTTAAAAGTCTGGGATTTTCTAAATAACTGTCATTAAGCTTCTAAGAAAGGACTTGTTGGTCTGAAAGCTAAAGCACTTTGCTCTTTTTGTTACCTCTTAGTTGGTCCAATAAAAGGCATCAAATCATTTGCTTCTGGATCTGTTCTTACAAGGACCAATACAGAAAAGACTAAATCTGTATGAGATCACAAGAGGAAATAGACAACCAGGAAGTGGAGCACTTGCCATTTGTCAAGTGTGCAGACACTGAAAATGTAGCCAGTTTTGTGGAGGATATATATATATATAAAATCAACTCGGGGGGCAAACTCAGGGGAAGGGGGAGAATGTTGGGATGGGGCAATTGTCCATTTCCCACAAAAGTTGGTGGGGGACAAGCAAGTGACAGGCACAACATGGAAACCATCTCAAGCCAAAAAAAAAAACCCAGAAAAAACCATGCAGATATACTGCAGAACAATGAAAAAATTTACACACGCACACCTGCGGGGCCCGTACTAGAACCCCTGTCCCTTTCACAGTGCACTGCCTCCCGGCACCATGGCTCTAACCACTGGACAATGAGTGCAGTGTGGCTCACCACCTGACAGCCATGGACTTAGTGCAGGAGACTAAGCACAGCTATAGGAACAGCGCTGTCATGTTCAGCACTTTATTTCCCCTGTAGCTGTATTCACGCACGCTCATTTTACTGTGCAGTTTTTACCATGCTCATATTACTTTGCGGTATTGACCTGCTACCTTTCACCTGAAGAATAGAGGCTATTTAATCCTACAAAGAGGGATTTTATCTTTTTCTCACCAGCTCATTCTATGGGTAGTAGAATAAACATTTTAATAATCAGTCATGGGCTATGCAAAAATGTTTAGGAATCTAAAATTCATTTAGATGTAATATTGGATCACTCAATGGTGTCTGCTACTCTAGAAGTAAATTATACACAAATTGGCCCCCAAAGATGAATGCTCTAAATCTTATTATTAAAAGATCCTAAATTTGTGCAATGGCTGCATATTGAAGCTATAGAATATTTCAATAATAATGACATAAAAGATGTGAGTAAAAAATCTGTATGGGAAACATATAAATGCTATATCAGAGGTTGGAAGATCGGGTATTCTGAAACACAAAAAAAAGGGAAAACAGTTAAAATTACTTATAGATAGACTAAAAACATTGCACAAACAGCAAAAGTCACTAAGCAGTGAACTTGAATACAGTATTTCTAAACTAAAATATGAGATTAATAAACTAGAATCTTGATGGAAAGAGTTTGCCTTAAGTAGAACCAGACAGAAATATTAGGAATTGGTTGAAAATAACCCACTAAATTCTTAGCCAAAAGATTAAAGAAAATGCAAACTAAATATGTAATTTTTTCCTATAGGCATTTGACAGGAAAACTCAAAACAACTGCAGAAAAAATTAACAGGGAGTTTGAGTTGTTCTACAAGCAGTTATACCTGAGTAAAATTAAATTTGAACCACAAAACTTTGAGACATTTTTTAAAGGACTGGAATTACCTATGGTACACAAAAAGATAAGGGTTGAGCTAGGTAAACCCTTAACAATGATAGAATTTGGAACAGCAATAACAAACGTGCCTTCTGGTAAGACTCCAGGACCAGATAGTCTGCCTAGTGAAATCTACAAAACAGCACCCTCTATTATAGCCCCCCTTTTATGGGCAATGATAAATGAATCACAAGCAGAAGATCAACCAGCACCTTGACTGAGACAGTCGATAACCATTTTGCTACCCAAAAAAGATAAAGTTCTAAAAGAATGCCACAATTATAGGCCAGTTTTACTTGATAGTGAAAATGCTTTCAACTCTATAGAATGGTCTTATTTACAAAAACTACTCAATAAATGTGGTTTCAGTAGGCACTTTCAATGCTGGGTCTCCATGCTGTACAACAAAAGCATCAGCATCAGTTTTAACAAATGGCTTAAAATCAATCAAAATTTAATTTGAAAGAGGAACTAGGCAAGGATGTCCTCCCTCTCCTAGTTTACAGTATTTGTCCTTGCCATTGAGCCACTGATAGCAAAAATCAACAAGGATATAATAATAGAAGCAATGAAAGTGGAAAAACATTGCAGCAAAGTACTGGCATTTGCAGATGATTTGTTGATAACCATAAAATCACTTGTAAACTCAATAACTAGGCTCAAAAGTGTGATTCTCAGCTTTTTGGAATTGCCTGGATTGAAAATAAATTGGGGAAAAACTGAAATAATACCTCTCAAACAAATCTTGTATCAAAAGATCAATGGAATTAATATTAGACAATCTTAATTGGTCTGATAAATCCCTGATGTATCTGGTCATTGAGATCACCTCAGACTTGTCAAAGATTGTAAAATACAATATAGACACTATAGTTAAAAAGTTTACTCAGATCTAGAAACTTAAAAGCCGCTGAACTTATTGCTATGAGGTAAAGTTAATTCCATTAAGTTAATATTATGTCCTAAGATTCTACATTACTTCAGCAATCTGTGAGTCAAGATTGCTAGGGTTTGGTTTCTTAAGAAGCAGCATTAGGAGAGCTTTAACAAAACATAATAATTAGACACAGTTCTGCTTGTATTTTGCATTAGTTCAGTATTTCTTCTCCCCATTATTTATTACTGAGGTCATTTGCATGAAAACAGGATCTTTGCTCCTGAAGAGTTCATCTAGTCCTGTTATTTTCTCCCTACCTGAGGTCATAATGTTCTGCTTGTGACATCACAGTTATTCTGATGGCAACATATTGTGATGTCACAACAGAGGATTATGACATGAAGTAGTGGTAAACTAAAGAGGAAGATGAGCTCTTATGGATACAGAGCATGTTTTCATGCACATTTCCTCAGTAATAAATAATGGGGTGGAGAGATCTGTATAATACATATAGAATGCAAGTTAAAACATACCTAAATGCTATGTTTTTCAAAGTTTTCTTTGAGGCATCAGCAGCTCTTTAAAGTTAATAAGATTATTACAAACTTTCTATGGGAAGGCAAGTGACTGAGAATACGTTTTAAAAAGCTAACACAAAAGAAAGAAAACAAAGTGCTCTACTCTTGGAAAACACAAATACAGAAAACCTGCCAATTTGGTTACATATGACAGTGATTTTCTTAAGTCAAAGAGCTTGTCAGATTATATACATGTGTCTGTTTCTAAGAAAATAAAACAACATCCATCTTTATCCCTTACATCAGTAAATATTACATTTGTAAAGAAGCATGCTAAAAACAAAAATCCACCCATTGAAATGATGCCTCAATGGAATGATCTACTTTCAAAATATGAGGTTAAAAGACTAAAAAAGAAAGTGGATGGTCAAAGAAAGGATTTATTTACGTGGTGTCTGGAATGACCAAGGTAACCACATTCTTACCTTTTTAGAACTCAGAGCTCAGTACAACATTTATCTAGATTTATGGAAATAGTTTCACTTAAAAGAAGCTGTACAACCCATCATTTGTTCAAACCAAGATAGAATGAAATTGTCAGAAAGGAATAAGTTAATTGAATTGGTTAAGTATAATGGTTGGGGGAGGGCAGATTATATAAACTGCTTATTTCCACACAGCATAATTTAACTGAATGGTCCTGAATCACGTGGGAAAAGGAGCTTAACTTGAATATATTTCATGCTAAAGGGGATAAGGTATAGATTGAGGCATGCCACTCCAGCAAAGAAATTAGAGGATGTTTTATATAATTTAAGATACTGCACAATATATATTATACTCTGGAAAAACTTGCATGAATAGGAAACACTCAGAACGGTAAATGTTGGAGATGTAAAAATCATAATGCAAATCTATTGCATATCTTATGGTATTGTCCATATATTAGACCAGTTTATGAAGATTTAATCTTCTTTTGCAAAGAAAAATTAGGGTGTAATATAATATTTGACCCTGCTCTAATAATATTGGGTGACAGCACGACTATAAATAAAATGGCCAAGATTAAACAAAACTGGATTTTGTCAGCAGCATAGTCTGAAAAGACTCATCACGTCAAAATGGAGAGACCCAACAGTGCATTCCCTAAATGAATGGTTGTCCTATATGAGTAAACTGGCAGAAAATGAAAGATTAAACTGACTAACCAAAGGCTAGCTAGAACCTTTTGAAAGAATGTGGAACTACTTCTTGCACTGTAACATGTGAAATGAAACTGTATATAAAAATTATCACAGTTAAGAGTCATACAGATTTGGTAGTTATACTGCTGTTTCTTAAGCTGTAACTCTCCTTTGATAATACATACACACTGATATGTATCTGTAGGAAACCGGTAACTAGTTATAGTATAAATTATACAATATTTGTTTTGTAAATGTGATGACATTTTAATAAAAAAATTATAAGGCAAAAAAAAAAAAGATGTTCTCCACAAGTTGGCTAGAATATTACAGATGCAAGTAGTTTAGGTTTCAGGACTCATTTGACAACAGGTCTTTGAAAAATACAGTATGTTGCATATTCTTAAGATGGATTGTGGTTTTGTCATATATTGTAAATGTTTGACATTCATCATGCTGTGCATCAGATAATGAACTGATTTTTTTTTATTTCATAACTCTATTTTTTAACCTTACACTAATAAAGCAGTTAATTTAAATGCATGTTGTATCTTTTGTTTAACTTTATGAGGAGCAGTTTCAAGCTGATGATGATAAAGGTAAGAAACTTAAGACAAAACCACACCTGGAGAACTGAAGCAGCCAATGGCAAAAGCTAGAATGAGCAATGAAAACAAGTAGGCCACAGCTGGAAAGATAAAAGCAAGTATGGCTCAATGGTACAGAGGGTAACATAGAACCATAGAAAGTGACAGCTGAAAGGGACCACAAGCTCCATCTAGTCTGCCCAACACATTTAAAAGCACAGATCTGTAAGACAATAGATTTCAGATTGAGTCCTCCTCAATGATACAAACAATCTTATCTAAGGAAATTTGACATAGCTTCTAGTAAGCTTCTATCGCAGATCAGCAAAGTTTAGAGTAAGACTTACAAATGATCTAACCTTTTATAAGAAAATCCAGGTGCTAATACTGTTATTGTTTTTCAAAGCCTTTGCCTCTTTTTTAGAGTAAAGAAAACATAGAAAGTCTAACCTTTTTCAAGTCAAGTATTCCCATTACATTCTGGGCATTTCTAACCTTACATTTACATGGTTTGTCCCCCACCCATACTGTTTTGGTGCATACAACCTCCTCTGCAAGCCTGACCCATTTTTCCATTACCATTTCCATAAAGCAGTAACTCCTGACAACTTTTCTAAGTCCCCCCCCCCAACACACACCCAACTTCATGGAGTTTCCCACTCAGTGTGCTCAACTCCCTGCCATCCACCTTATTCATCCTGCAGAGGTTCTTGAATGTCTCTTTTAGAGATGCAGTGAAGTTAAACTTCGTCAGTGAAGTTGCTGCGCAGTTGCCAAATTCTGACTTTGCAAAGCTTTGCAAAGTTTCTGTTGTCCTCATCAAGTTCAACTTCACTGACTTTGCAGCATTTTTTTTCAGTAGAAGTGGCACTTTTTCCTGCAAAGTTGCAACTTCGCATATGAAGTTTGGGCATTTAACGGAAAAAGTGCAACTTCAGCTAGCAAAAAAGCTTTGCAAAGTCAGCACTTTGAACTTCAGGAAGTTCTCAAACTTTATGAAGTTGGCCCTGCTGTCCCTGTATCATTCTGGTTGCCTTCCTTTGCATTGACTTCAGCTTTACTCCATACTTTTTAAAGTGTGGATTTCAAAATTGCACACAGTACTCCAAGTGCAAGCTAACCAGGGCTACATCACCTTCTTTCTCCTGCTACTGAATTCCCTCTCTATTCATGATAGTATCCCATTTGCTTTGCCCTCAGCCTTTGCACACTGTGTCCATTGCTTTCAAGTTCTTCATTACTAACACACATAGGTCAATTTCTTTCATGGTTATCTCCACCACCACCACCATCACCACCCCATCCTGCATTCTGTTCTTGGGATACATCCACATTTGTGCACCATTTTTTGGGGGGTATTGAATTTCAGATACCACATGTTTGACCACCTCTCCAGCCTTTCCAGATCCTCCATCATGACCTTATACCTTATTTGCTGTCTGCCAATCTACAGGACCCCTTCCCCTACCAATATGTGGGGCTTACCTTTCAGATCCAAGAAGCCCCACTGTACTACCACCCTTCACTCTCTGGCCCCTGAGGACTTCTGCCTTGTGGTAGGGGACCTTAGTAGAGCTGCAAAGGAGTCCACATTTCTGCAGCATGCCCTGCATCATTGTGGACCATGGGTCTACTTGTAAGTCAAAGACAGCTCTTCACTGATAATGGAGTGAGTGATCAAACTGCCAACTACAACAGACTGAGGATTCAGCAGTGGATGACAGTGCAGATCATGAGTAACACCACAGGGCACTGGAGACTGTTCTGAGGGAAACAGCCCTACAAAAATAACTATTTTTAAGGACAGAGCCTGGCAGCAAGTAGGGACATTGCCATTTTGTGCACCCTATCTCCACAGCAACAGGGGTCAGGGATTGTGCCAGCAGCCAGTCATGCTTCGGAACCTGTACAGGAAGCTATAGGAGCCTGTGAATTACAGGTGGACCAGATTAATTTAGGATCTTTTGCCATTTACAATCACCAGAACAGATCTCCGAGACTGCCTTTCCTGATTTACATCCCTAATGGACCAAGGGGAATTGATGTTGCCACTGAGAAGAGACGGGGTTGAGCTGACCCTCAGGGATATCTGGGAGCAATGTCATCAGAGTAGGACTGCTGTCCACTAGAGACCAAGTTTGTGTTGTGACAGACTGTGCATCTGCCATCAGTGAACTGTGTGAGGAAAGCAGTATCTGCTGTCAGAGGGAAAGGATGCATTCTTGTATTAGCCAGACACTGCTTGTTGCTGAACATTACCAGCATGAAGGAGAGGTGAAAGAGAGAGAAGTGACTGGTCACCAAAAACTGCAGTGGGGTTTGTTAGGGGAGTACTATAGCTGATTACTAGGCTGCCAAGGAATTGGATGCCTAGACACATGGGTTCATTGGTTCACACACTTCAGGGTCTGATCAACTGAAAAACAGCCATGCCTCCATCTGCACTGCCATCACAGAATCACTGAGAGAGGGAGGAAAGGAGAACAGGGGGGCAATCTGCTTAATGGAGGGAGACTGCTGAGACCCTCACTGCAGAGCCTTGTTGCTCGAGGGATGATCCAGCTAGCACCTGAACCATGAGTAAACTCAAGGCTCAGCCCTGTGTCTGTGACAAGGTTGCAGACCTGTTTAATTGATATGTAGCCAGAAGACTGAAGAATTACAAGTGCATCTGTTGAGGTTTAGTTTGCCATTTCACAACTGCACTGCTTTTGGGTTCTATTCAGTATTGCAACCGTTCAGTTTAAAGCACACCATCACAAGTCAGCCAGCTGCAGCTTCTGCAGGCCTACATCTATTCAGCAACTGGGTACCCACTAACTATATCAGAATTCCCTAAAGTGTTTGAAAGGGGGAAACTGGCTGGTATCCCTTGGGAGAGGGTGGCATCTCCAGTACAGGAGAGCAAGTTTACATTCTGGACCGTACACTGTTGTTTAGGGGTGGATTGAGTGTTAGGGCAGTGCCTAGAAGGGCCTTTATAGTGACAGCCTGGCAATATGTTTAATTTGGATCTGCATGATCGGAGCATGTAAAGTGTGGCAACATACACCATGTTATTGGGCCAGCCCTGGGCAGTACATCAGAAAACTGGCTAATCTACAGCTGCTACCTCCTACTTTCACTAACCCTTTCTCCTCCTAGGACTGCAGCGCTGATTTGTGTTCTATTATTTGACTCAGTTGTCCATTGCTATTTCATATAGAGTACAAATGTGTGTCCTTTGGGAAACCATCTAGCATTGTGTGGGGACGCAGGAAGGGTGACCACATTGGGAAGGTGGGTAGGTATGACATCCCAGGGAGTTGTAGTGACCTGTCACCAGGCCCACTTAAATCTTACTCTGTGTGGAGGTACCATGCCATTTCTATTGTCTGGATATGAACCCTCTCACTCATGAAGAGGATAACAAACCCAGGAGCTAACTATGACAACCTGGTGGCATTCTAAGGTAGTGATGGCCCTCTCATCCCAGGGCTGTTGAGAGGGCACCCCACTACTGGATCCTTACATTAGTATTATCTGCAAAGAAGCATATATTTCATACTAACATACTAAAATGCCAGCAGAATAGGCCTAACGGTCTTTCGTGTCTGCTCGTTTGGTCAGCCCCCACCCTGGGTGCTGACCTTGCTGTCCCCCTCGCCTTCTCTGTCTTCTCCCTTCCCAGTTCCGGATATTCTTGCTGCATTGGATTTTGCTTCCTGAACCCTTCCCCTGTACCTGTCCCACCCCCTCTTGAACCCCTCCACTGTCTCTGCCTCCACCAGCTCCCTAGTTAGTGCATTCCATGGCTCCACCACCCTCTCAGTGAAGTAGCACCTCCTCCTTTCTCCCCTGAATCTTCCCCCCTCAAGCTTCCACCCATGCCCTCTAGTGGCCCCTTCCTCCTTCCTTCAAGCACCCTGACTGTTCCTCCCTATTTACCTCTTCATGTACCTGAAGACCTCTATCATGTCCCCCGTCCTTCTCTCTTCCAATGTGTACATATTTAGCTCTTCGAGCCTCTCCTCATAGGTCCTGTCCCCAAGCCCCAAATCATTTTGGTTGCCTCCTCTGGACCCTCTCCAGGAGGTTAATGTCCTCTTTAAGTGGCCTCCAAACTGCATGCAGTACTCCAGGTGCGGCCTCACCAAGCAGTTATACAGAGGGAGTATCACTTCCTCCTTCTGGAGGTGATCCCCAGTGATGCATCCCAGCATCCTGTTGGCCTTGGCTGCTGCCTCCTACAAGTCTCAGAGTTGTTCATCTTGACATCCACCACCACCCCAGGTCCCTCTCAGCCATTGAGACTTGCAGTATTTCCCCAGGGTGTACACTTGGCCTGGGTTTCTGGCCCCAGTGGAGTACCTTGCATTTCCTGCATTGAACCTCAGCTTCCACTTTCTAGACCATCTTTCCAGAGCTCCAGGTCCCCTGCAGGGCCACCCTCCCTCCTCCCCATCCACCACTGCCCCCAGTTTCAGTCATCTGCAAAGAGACTCATCTCACTCCTGATTCCTGTCCTTATGTCAGATAGTGAGCGTTGAACAGAAGGGGCCCAGGACTGATCCCTGTGGGACCCCACTAATGACCCTCCTTGGGATGAGACTATCCCATCAACTACGACCCTCTGGGTCCGGTCCTGGAGCCAATTGCTCATCCATCTGATCATCTGGTTTCCCACCCCTATTTCTCCTAGCTTATCCAACAGGCCCACGTGAGGAACAGAGTCAAATGCCTTGCTGAAGTCTAGAAAGAGGACATCCACTGGTCTACCCAGGTCCAAGGCACTTGTCACCCAGTCATAGAACTCCACCAGGTTTGTCTGACATGATTTCCTGGGATGAATCCATGCTGCTCTATCGTCCAGGCACCCTGACTTATCCAGGTCCCCCCAGCCTCTCCTTGACAATGCCTCCATCACCTTGCCCACCACCGATGTCAGGCTGACAGGCCTGTAGTTCCCTGCCAGCCCCTTTGATCCCCTTGTGGATAGGCACTATGTGCCACCTTCCAGTCTTGGGCACCCACCCTGTCCTCAGAGAGATGGTGAAAGCTCTGCCAGGGGTTTCGCCAGGACATCTGCAAGTTCCTTCAGCACTCTAGGATGTAATTTATCCGGCCCGTGCTTTCTCCGTCTTAAGGGAGCTGAGGGCTTCCCTCACTCTCTTGCTGTGATTTCCACTCTGGTACCTCTTCTCCTGCTTAGCCTCCCCACCTGCCAGTGATGCCCCTCTCCCCAGACCTGCCGACGTGTAAGGGTCCCCTCCTCATTATCTCTGTCTCCCCATGTATGATGCAGCATCCCCATTTTCCCGGTGAAAACTGAGGTGAAGTACTTACTTAGTACCTCAGCCTGCTCCCTGGGTCTTGTGCCCATCTCTCCCTGATTTAATCCTGCTAATCTGCCCTTCACCCTTCATCTTTCCCCAGTGTATCTAAAGAACCCTTTTCCCTCTCCTAATTTCCCTGGCCAGGTTCTGCCCTTCCTTGCCTTAGCCGCCCTCACCACTCTAGTGGCCCTTCTAGCCATCAGCCGTGCCTCCTCGATCCCTTTCACTCCTTGAGCACTTGAATTTCTTATAGGCTGCTTTCTCCCGCACCACCTCCTGGACCTCCCTGGTCCACTAACAGGGTTTTGGGCCCCACCGCGTTTGCTCTTACTCTTGCACAGGTGCTGGTAGCATCCTGCACCCCTCCTGATGATTTCCACCTACTATCAGCGTCCATGTCTGACCCAATCCCATCCAAATGCTCCTTATGATCCTTCCCATTTCCTTAAAATCCGCCCCTGAAGTCAGTTACTTCTGTCTTTGTGCAGCCTTCTACCCCTCCTAGTCCAGGCAGAACCAGACCGTGGCATGGTCACTCCCCGCCAATGGGTCCCTACCTCAGGCCCCCAATCTGGTCACTGTCTGCCAGGACCACATCCAGTACCCGTGCTCCCTGGTCCGTTCCCTCACCTGCTGAGTTAGGAACGCATCTTGAAGACATCCAACAACCTCTGTTCCTGGTCACAGAGGATGTCATAGTCTCCCAGTCTGTTCCTGGCATGTTTAAGTCCCCTAACACCACCACCTTTCCTCTGCCCAGTCTGCAGTGTCTCCTAACATCTGCCACCAGACTGTCCTCCAGCTCCTCCGCCAGGGCAGGGGGTCTATACGCCACTCCTATTTTTACTCTCTTGCCCCCCCTTGTTATCAAGGTGACCCAAATCGCCTCCACGGTTCCCTCCGCCTCCTCTACTCCCCCTATGCCAATGCAGTTTTTGACTATCATAGCTACCCCTCCTCCCCTTCCCTCCCCCCTGTCCTTCCTGAACATAGTGTAACCCTCCAGGTTCAGGTCCCAGTCATGTCTTGCAGTGGCCCAAGTCTCAGTGACCGCTGCCACATCCACTGCTCCCTCAGTTAACATCACCTGGAGCTCAGGCATTTTATTGCCCAAGCTCCTGGCATTTAGCAGGACTACCTTCCACCCTTTCCCTATAGTTCCATTTCCCCTGCTAGTGTTCCCATGGAGATTCTGTTTCCTCCTGGTCTGCACTTTGCCAGTTGGCCTTTTCCTGCAATCCTCCTGGTCCCCAGGGGGGTGGAGACAGAGTCCGTCCTTTATCGGCACCCCCTTGACAGTCTTTTCTCCCATCCCACCCCCCTTCACAAGTTTAAACCCCACTTTTCACCAATTAACTCCTCTATTTTCAACTTAAGGATTCCCTTCCCCTCCAAATTGAGATGTAGTCTATCTCTAGCATACAGCTCCTTATCCTCCCAGGTCTCCCCCCAATCCCCCATCAACCCATACCCTCTGGCCTCACACCACTCCCTGAGCCACTGGTTTATCTCCCTAATTTTCCTTTTGTGTTCCCCACTAGCCCTTGGCACTGGCAGGATTTCTGAGAAGGAAACTGTGCATCCTATGTCATGACAGACCCTGGCGAGCTCCCTGAATCTTGCCTGTATCTCTAGCTCGCTATTTCCCTCAATGTCATTTGTACCCAGGTGGACCAATATGTCTGGGGAACCCCCACAGTCCTTTGCCAGCTGATATACCTCGTGCTTAGCCCTGTGCACCGTTAGTCCTGGGAAGCATCTTGTTTTAACTGGCCAGGCTTCTCCCTCCCTATCCCATTTGATACCCCTGATCATAGAATCCCCCAGCAGGAGCACTCTGACCACTCCTTTTCCTCCATTCCCCCCCTTCCATGTCCCTCATCCTTTCTACCGGCCCCTCCACCCAGCTGGCTCCTTGTTCCTCCCTCATCTGGGTGCCCATGCCACCCCTCCTTATTTACCATGGCCACCCTCCTCCAATCCCTATGCCTCTCCTCCTCCTGAGTATCCTTCTGTGCTTCTAATTCCCTCACTGCTCGCAACTGGCCCTTCTCCCCATCTGCTAAACTAGCCTGACCTCATCCTCCCTTCCTTCCTGTCTCCATTTAGTTCCTCCTTGCTCGTCGTGCCCCTGGCCTAACCCCTCAGCTCCCTTTACTGAATCCTCCTTGTACCTCTGGTCCTTCTCCTTTACCTTTCCTCCCAACTGGTCCTTCTCCTTGCGCTTTCCTCCCTCTTCCCCCTGCCCCTCCTGCTCTGATTCACTGCTCCCCATTCTCCTGCATTCCAGGTCCCCTGTTCTTCCTGCTATCTGGCCCCTGCCTCCGCCTCCCACTCCCACACCCTTTCCGTCTCTAACCACCTCTGTCGTGGCTACATCACCCCCTCATCCTTGAGCAGAAGAAGAGATTGAAGCGTTACTGAGTATAAGGTCTGATCCACCTCCCCGCCTTGCTTTCTTCTGTCCAGCCCTGGCCATCTGCCTACTTCCCTGAGAATGTTGTCCCTCAGTCCCCCCTTTGTGAGGGTCCCCAGTTACCTGCCTGCTTCCTTGGTAGTGTCCTTTTGGACCCCCTCTGCCAGGGTCCCTATGTGACCCCTGAGTATTCTCCTGCACTCCTTTCCCTATACCCTCATCCCCAGTGCTTGGTGCAACCCTGTGGAGATTTCCAGCCCCTTCCCCAACCATGCCCCCTTCCCCCAGCTTTCTCCTCATCCCACAACCTCCTCCTAAGCTGTGCTAGCTGGTAGCATACTGGGCAACCACCAAACTTCCAAGCCCAGTCCAGTTCATGGCTGCTCCACACCCTGTGCACCCCACCACCCTCCCAAAGATGCCAGCCCTAATGATGTGTGGTTCCATCCCTTCCAAATAGGTTTCCTTGGGTGAGCCACCAGGTTCCCCTAGTCCAAGATACCCCTACTGCCTAATCAGGTCACCCACTAATCCTAGAGACAGTCCCACTGTACACCAGTAACTCTGTTACTAGGTGCAGTACAACACATTAAACTTATAAGGGAAATGAACAACTCCCTAAGCTCCTCTCTCCTAGCCTTTAAATCCAACCCCCAGTGGCTAGAACTACATGAGCTGCACCAGCAGCCTTTTCCTCCAATTGCAGGGCAGGTGTTCCCCTATAAATTTGCAGACTTCTGGGGAGGGAGGGGTGGGGAGGCGGGTCTTGGGCAGACACCTGACAAGAGAGTGTATCAGCCCTGTGTCTCCCCCAAGCCCTGCAGCTAAAGAACCAGGCCCAAGCAAATCCCACCAAATAGGTTTGAAATCAGAAGAAATAGGCCTCTACCAGCGCAGCCTGTTACACAGTGAAACATCCACAAAAGAGCCCCACTTACGCCACCAAATCAGTTTACAAACATCCAGCATCCCCAAAACAATACCCTGCTAGCCCCTAGAAGTAAGAGAAAGAAAAGAACTAACCTACCAAGTAAAATCCACAAGAACCCTGGGAAAACAACAGCAGCAGCAGCTACTGTCCTGGAACACAACTGATCCTGTCCCCTTCCAGTTCTTTCTTGATCCTGTCCCCTTCCAGTTCTTTGGGCTCCCTGAACTCCCTCCCCATATCACATGTAAATATAATTTTCCTGTACATATGCAATGTATCTGTCAATTATTTGTTGTACTCTTTCGGGTTGTGCCTGAAAATAGTAATTTCATGGCTAGTGCTTACCTGGTTAACAAAAATTAAATAAATAAATAAATACATTAATTTATTTACTACACTGGCTGCAGTGGAGGCTGCAATGGGTGGTAGTGGGGGTGGAGCTTTCGACACCTATACCGGTGATGAGTGGTGCTGGGCCTGGTGCTATTTGGGCTCTTTATCGCAGATATTGCACATGGAGTTGGGACCAGGGTTAATCTGTTCACAGATTATACCAAAGTGGGGGCAGTGGTGGATGAAGAGTATGGATGAAAACAACTACAAGGGAACCTAGCCAAACTGGAGGTATCATCAGAAAAGTGGCAGTTGGGATTCAGTGTGACAAAGTGCAAGGTTATGCACTCCGGGGCAAAAGACCCAAGGAGGGACTACTGGTTGAGAGTGGTGAGGCTGGGGATCACTGAGGAAGAGAAGGACCTAAGAGTGTTCATTACAGGGAACATGAACAACTCTGCCCAATGCAGAAAAGCAGCAGTTAAGGTGAACAGGATGCTGGGTTGTATCGCAAGGGGTTTCTCATCCAGGCATAAGGAGGTGATCCTGCCCCTCTATAGATCTTTGGTCAGGCTGCACTTGGTGTACTGTGTGCAGTACTGGTGGCTGTATCTGAAGAGGGATATTAATTTATTGGAAGGTGTGCAATGGAGGGCAACAAAAAGGTTACAGGGGATGGAGGACAAGGCCTATGAGGACAGGCTGAATGAGCTGAATATGTACACGCTGGAGGAGAGGAGGGATGGGGGATATGATTGAAATGTTAAAGTATTTGGGGGGATAAACAAAGTTGGCACTGAAGGAGAGTTTAAACTGAGGAAGGGTAGGGACATGAGGGGGCACGGGCTAAGACTGGAGGGTGGAAGATTTAGGAGTGAGATGAGAAGGCATTATTTCATGTAGAGGCTGGTGTCTAAATGGAACGCTCTATCAGAGGGGGTGGTATCATGTAAAACAGTAGGAAGTTTTAAGAGGGCATGGGACAGAGTATGAGAGAGGGTCTGGCTGGAGAGAGCTGAAGCCATCATGGGAATGACAGATGGGGAGGGGGTTGGGGCAGCTGCAATCTAGGGTGCTAGCTGCACACTCGGGCAGACATTGCTAAACTGGGTGGCCTGTTTCTGATGGCAGGTTTGTATGTTCATATCTTCATATAAGTATTATAGAGGACCGATCCCAAAACCAAATCTTGGGGCACTCCACCTGTGAAGTTCTCCTCGGAATGCTCTTGGATCAGGAAGTACCACCCAGCCAGTTTCTCACCCATCCAATTATTTCTTCTGCTACCCCAAGCACCCAGTTTTTTGACCAGCCATCTGTGTGGGACAGAGTCAAATGCCTTACTGAACTCCAGATACAGGATTCCCACTGCTTGATGCTTATCCACAACCTTTGTTATCAATCAAAGAATTTGATCTGGTTCATTTATGTGGTATGTATTGCACACTACTATGCATATTTGCTGTTCCTCACACCTTTTTTCTCAGATTTTAAAAAATGCAACAATTTACAAAGAATTAAAAAGAAAAAAAAATAATGGGGAATGATATTTTTGAAAGGAGGAACCCCTGCTGGCATACTGTAACACCTAATGATGACAAAGGGAAGTCAATAACAGCTAGCCACATTGAGCTGTGGACTTTCTTTGCTAAGGGTTAGTGTGTGCCTAATATTTCCAATCGTCATACAGGTTATTGTCTGTGACTATCAGAATGCACTAGTGTTGTTTTTAATTTAAGTTGTAACTGCACTAGGAAGAGCAGGCCATACATCTGTCAGTAAAAGGTAGGAAACTGACTTATTGATGTGGTGTAAGTTGATAGATGTCTATGCAGCTCCAAACTGCTACTGCTTAGATCTGTACACTCCCACTTGTGTTTTTTTTTTAACTTGGCCTGGACACTCTCATTTATGTTTTCTAGTTTTGCTTTGCTATCTGTAGCTAAAATTTAAATAAGTGACGGATACAATTAACACAGCTCACCTTGCAGTTTAGCAGTTTTTTTATCTAAACTGATATTTCAGTAAATGTAATCCACATCCAAATAAAAAATAGGGATCAACAAATCCAAAACCAATTCAAAATACATCCCCAGACTGACTAACCCCCATTTTTAGGGCAGTGGGCGGAGCCTACAGCCCTTCTGCCATTGATCAGACTGTAGCTCTAAAACGGCTTTTCGTGGAACTCCCTTTCTAGACTTTTGGAAGTATTCTTCCACAGCTACAAAGTAGTGCACTCCCCTTCTGATTTTTGTTATTTGCTGCTCTATGTTAAAGGCATCTGAAGGGAGAGGGGGATGCTACTGTATTGTGCCTCAGAACTTCTCAGGATATTAACAAAAAAAAAAAGTTTTAAACTACGGTTTCTATCATCTGTCCAGCTCAGTCTAATAGATGTATTCTATTTCTTTCAGCAACCTAGGGGCTAACTCATTATATTATGTCTGTAGTCTACAGTGTCATTTTACAAACAGTGGACCTGCAGTCTGTGAGCTATTTCATTCCTATGGGCACACATACGAACTGCATGAAGGATCTTGCCTTTTAAACAAACAAACAAAAAAAGTAAGCATACTGTAAACTAGAGTGACAGAGCTAATTAAGTCCAGCTGCCCAGGCACACATAGAACAAAAGAGGTGCTTTGTGCTTGCTTGCTGTTTCTGGAGTTGGAAGTGTTAAGTGGAAAGTGCTTTTAAGTGTGTGTGTGTGTTTGTACAATCCTGCTTTGGGTCTGTGTGGTGGCTGCTTGTCTGTGTCTGTAACTTAGGTTTTGTGGATTTACATGGTTTTCTGCTTGAAGTAACTACACCATTCTTGCTCACTACATCTGTGAAAGTCTCCTGAACTGGATTTCTGCAAAATATCATCACCAGGTGTCTGCATTTTTCATTTAAAAATCAACTTTTTGGAAGCTATCCCAAGCAAAGCACAAGCCAAGCAACTAAGTCTAACAAACTCAGTGACTCTAGGTCCTGCTTGAATCCACATTTTCGTCGGACCTGCTCCATGATCTGTATGTGGGCTTTTCAACAACCTCTTTGAATGACAAAGAAACATGCAGACAAAAGGATTTCACATCCTGCATATGCACAGGCACAGTTCATCACCTTCAGGAATTCTAACACATTCTGTGACTCTGGACCTCAGCTGTTGATTTCTTTTGGATTATGACATAACCACCAGGTATCTACAAGATGATGAAATCCTTTCTCCTACAAATTCTCCTTATGCTACTCCTGCTCTCAGAAAATGTACACCTCAACCCAGGACCACCTGGGCAGCCAGCAGTGGCACCAAGCAGAAGGACAGGGACACTCACCATGGCATCCATCAATGCTTGCAGCATGCTCAACAAACTTGATTCCCTCCAAACATGGATCCTACAGCACAACCCTGATGTCCTCTAAGTTGTGGAAACATGGCTAAATCCTAAAATCCCTGATACCTCAGTCTCTATCCCTGGCTACTGCATTTTCAGGCAAGACAGAATTGCTAAACGGGGTGGGAGCTGTGCCATCTATCTTAAGGATACCCTTATGGGTCACATCATCCCATCCCTTAGCCTGAGCAACTCCTCTCAGGTCCTCACAATCAAAATCCTCCTTGGTGCACGTAGCAAGGAACTCATTGTCATCTCAGTTTACCTACCCCCAAGAGACCAGGCTGCTAGCTTCCATAGCATCATGGAATATCTAAGGGTCCAGCAACATAATTCTGAAACCATAATCATGGGTGATTTTAACATTAACTGGCTCTCCACTGAGGCTGCTACCCATAAGGATGCAGCCGCGGTGCATCACCTCGCTCAACTGGTCAATGCCCCCACTAGGTATAACTATAGGACAGGCTCTCTTATGCTTCTAGACTGGATTCTATCTAACTGCCCTGACTGCATCTCCAATGTTTCTGTACTCCTGGATACAATAAGTGACCACTCTCCCATCATCTGCTCCTGGTCAAACAAATACTACAAGCCCCCTCCCAAGCTTATCTATGCCAGGGTTATCAAACAAGGCCACTGCCAGCTGTTAAAATCCCATCTAACCAGGCTGAACTGGGCAGTGCTTGACTCCCTCAGTGACACCAACAAAGCTCTGGACCTATTTATCAAATGTTTCAATGAAGCCAGTGACATCTATGCACCAGTGAAAAAGATGAAGGTCAAAGGACAGACCAACCCCTGGGTTACTACTGACCTTTTAACTTTACTCAAGCACAGAGACCACCTCTGGCATTGTGCTCATCCAACTCTGATGCAAGTAAACATACAATTATACAAAGCAGCCAGAAATGGTTGCACTCGAAAAATACAGAATGCTAAAGGCAGCTATTACAAAGAGGCTCTGACCAACTCTTGGGGCCAGGGAAAAAAATTCTGGAACAACATGAAAGAACTCAGAGGCAAGGATCCTAAAGCACCACCCACTATGCTCAACCTTCATGGCACTCCTACACTCAACCTAGGTACCATCACCAGCACTTTTAATAATGCATTTACAAACCTGGACAGTGTCCTTCCACCAAATATTTTTTGACGACCTCCCCTCCAACTTCTCCCAAGTTACCCCCCAACTAGAATGTACAACCCCAAAGTTTTTTTTAAGGAGATCCCACCACAAGTAGCTAGAAAATACATTCAAAAGGCCATCGGCAAACAAGGGTACAGTGGTGACTCCCTTGACCTGAAACTGCTGGCACAAGTCCTTGATGAAATCTTAGAACCACTTACAAAGATCTTCAATCTCTCGCTTAGATTGGGCCATTTCACCTCTCTCTGGAAAAAAGCCACTGTCACACCGGTTCACAAAAGTGAAGACAGGATGCTCCACACCAATTACAAACCTATCTTACTCCTCCCCCCACTATCTAAAGTGCTGGAGCGAATAGTGTCAGACCAACTAGTGGAATTCCTAGATAAGTACAATGTACAGTGCCCAGAGCAGCATGGCTTCAGAAAAGGGCACAGCACCACCACTGCACTACTGGAATTTACAACCTTCATCCATGCCACGCTTGACAAAGGGAATTGTGGAGGGGCAGTATTTATAGACCTTACCAAGGCATTCAACACAGTTAACCACCCCCTACTGCTCAAGCTACTGTCCTCCATTGGGATCTCCAGTGATGCCCTTCCATGGTTCACCAGCTACATTGATAATCGGATCCAATGTGTAAGGATTGCAGGGATCTCTTAGGATAAGAAACCAGTCCGCTCCAGAGTCCCCCAGGGGTCTATTCTGGGCCCTCTACTCTTCTCCCTCTTCATCAACAATCTCCCCAGTGCCTGCCACCAAAAAGTATTACTATACACAGATGATGCAGTCCTGTTTTCCAGCCACCATGACATTACAGTCCTTGAATCCCAGCTGCAGCTCGACTTCAAGTGCATCGAAGACTGGTCCAGTTCTCATAAACTTGTCCTGAACCACAGCAAGACTAAAGCCATGTCCTTTTGTAACCAATGGAGCAGGCACAACTCTCTGTCCCTCATCATCAAGAACCATGCTGGGAACCCACTCGAACATGTCAAGGAGTTCAAGTACCTTGATATTACCCTGGATAGTACCCTCTCCTACACTTGGCATATTGACACTGTTGCCAAGACCACCAATATACAAATTGGATTACTACACAAACACAAGCACTGTATGCCTGCAGATGCCCTTAAACTAGCCATCTACAGCTCTGTCACCTCTATCATTGACTACGGCCTTGCCATCTATGGCTCTGCCTCAACAAGTGCCCTCCACAGGATCTCAGTTTCTCTCAACAAAGCCTGTAGACTACTATCGGGTGCGGCCTGACAAACTCACACCTGTGACCTCTATGCACAGGCCAGTTGGCTACCCCTACTCAGCAGAATACAATACCAGACCTGCTTACTTACCAAAAAGATTATCCTCATTCTCATGCCACCTGGTGTTAGCTCACTCCTTACTAGCTACAGTGGCACTCAACAAACACATGGTGCCCAATCTCTAACTTTTCAGGTTCCTAGATGTTGTACCTTCATGGGTCAGTGGTCCTTTATCTATAGAGCCACTCAATGGTTCAATTCCCTCAATAAAGAAGCACTTTCCTCTACTCCACTTGGACCCTTCAAAAGGAATCTCAAACGTTATCTCACCTCTGCCACTCAATGTGACTGCTTCTCTGAACAGAGATCTCTCTAAACACCTCCCAGCTCACTCATGTCTCACAGCCTGCCCTTTCCCAGTCTCATTCCCTCTGGCACCGGGCCTTTCTTGTGACTCCTTTCCTGCTTCACATCTCCACTGGTACAAGACATTTTCCACCACCATCAGACAGTGGCCCATTAGCCTGCAAACTTCCTCTCCCGGTCGCATGCCTGCAATACTAACTGCCTATGGTGCCCTCTATCTCTTATTGCTACCGCAGCCAGCTGCTTACTCAAGCTGCTCGTTATATGAATATTATCTCAAAGTATGTTATAACTGAGTATCTTTATTTTTCTTTTAGTTGTTTTGGTTGTTTATTGTGCATTCTTTTATTACCTCTGTATGTATGTTGACCCTCATCCTTTGACGTGGAACCTTTGTAAACGAGCAGTTTCTGCTCAAAGGTATTTGTAATCTGAGAATTTAATAAATAATTAAAAAATAAAAATGTGACGCAGACTGTGCATCTCTTATCTAGGATTTATGGTCTGAGGATCAGCTACACTGAGTCAGCATTCTTTCCTGTGCAGCAGAAGGTCAGTGTAAAACTGTTATGTTTCCATCATCCAGACAGACAGTTTCAAAACTAAACTAAAAGGAAAAAAAATAACAGATTTACAGAAAGGGATATAGTAGTTAGATGGACTCCATTAGGAGTAAGGAGGTTGGTTATTGCATGGATCTGGAATCTGTGTACTGGTGTTTAATGTTTGTTTACAGTTTATAAATGTAATTTAATACATTGATATATTTTTTTCCTTTGGTAACCAGGTAAGGCCAACTAGGCATAGGTTCTTGTTTCTAGGGACAACCCAGGAACACTGGGTAGATTAAATGACTTAATCAGAGCCACGCAGTACAGAAATGGAGGGTGTGGGAATCAACCCATGTCTGAATGTTGGATGTGCAAAGTTCATTTATAGCTCATTACTCAGATCTCTAGGCTATACTGCCAGCCCTGTAAATAGTGAACAATTTAGAGTGGGTTGTTAATATCTCAAAGAAGAACTTCACTGAATCAGCAAACATGCATTTTTGTAGAAGTAGTTGCTATTTTTTAAAATACCAGTTCTCATTTTGTTACTGCCTAATCTTAACTGGCCTTTTGGTAAATTCAGTGAGTGTTTCTGATTCACACACTGCTGGCATTGACCATTTTAGAACAGTATGATCTTGTCAAGAACTTACACTGTTGGTACAATGCATCTGTATTCTAATTTAGAATTCTTAGGTTCATAGGGACATAAACAACATCATACAATTCTTAGATGGCACTTTGCAGCAGTGTGCAACCCAATAATTTCCAATGGGTTAACTAAAAGACCAGCAAAAATGGGTCAGAAACAGAAGGGGACCCACTATATGAAAAAAACTTCTATAGGAAACATTACTCACAGGTTCAGTGCAGTTCTCATTTAACTAAGCTTGTAGGGAATGTCAGGTATTTTAGCTAAATGGTAAGGAACTCTGTTCACAGGGATTTGGAGCCATCTGCAGGGAAATTCCTCCCATAGACTTGCATTAGTTATACAGGAGAACAGGAATTTGGCTTCCATTGGAAATAATGTAATCTACAGAAAAACAGAGGAAAATTGCCCTACAGTTACAGGAAAAAGGTAAACTTAATCTGGGAGCACTCTCTCTGTCTCTCTCACACACACCAGCAGCATTTACACTGACTAAATAAATTCAAGAGGACTGATTTAGCAGCATGGCAGTTTTTTATGATTGTGACTAAACAGCACTATATGACACCAACAAAAAATATCTTTGGTCATTTGGTAGCTGTTCACAGCCCTTTCAGCTCTGGCTAGAGTTTGTTTTATATGGTTAGCAGTGATAGCAAGGTACAGTAGCTACACATGTACACAAACACTCAGGGAAGGAAGGGAAAGGAAAGGAAAGAGAGAAAGAAAGAAAGGGAGAAGGAAAAAGAAAGAAAGAAAGAAAGAAAGAAAGAAAGAAAGAAAGAAATATATACAGGAAAAATTAGAATAACTGGGGAAAGCTGATTCAGATGGAAGGAGTTAACTCATTTGTTTTTGGTGATCAGGATCATCTATACTGCATATATTATTTGTCAAAGACTTAAAGTTATGAGTTAGCTGTTGGTAATGCAGGGGATGCATGGAGTTATGTGCAGTCAATAATCCCTTGGCACTTATATGCAAACATGGATAATTGCATTACACTGCATGTTAAGGATTTAGAGGTATCCCATGATGAGGGCACTGGGGAAAGGGTGCCAACCATAACAGCGACCTGCTCCCCAGCGAATTCCTCATGGCGATGGAAGGGTAGGGCGGCCAGAATGGGGGTGGTTTGTGAGTATATGTATGCATGTGAGGGAAAGCGAGCATGCACAGCAAGGGGACATGAGGGGTTGTGCCGTGGTGGTTGCTGAGCCAACCCCATGGTGAGGTGGGTGGGTTGCCTGTGCTGGTCGTTGAGGGTTGGGGTTTGGGTCCAGGCACTGGTGCAGTTTTATTGCTCCAGGCCTGAACCTTTAATTTTGTTAATGTTTTCACCCCTGACATACACCCCCCTGGAGTTGAGAATCCTTTAATGGGGGGGTGTGGGGGGTAAAGCTGGGGGTAGAAAACATTAAAAAGTAAGTCTCCAGCACCGTTGTTTTTGGCATTCTAGACTTCTTGACAATGGCAATTGCCTTTAGGCTTTCGCCGTTATCACAAAGAACTGGATTTAGAGAATGTTAGCTAGGACACTGGAGATAATTCCATGGTTTTATGAAAAGTGCCTTACAATCTTTTTCTGCTATCTCAGATGTGTAGAATAAAAATCTCAGTTTAACATCTCAGCCAACAGATTATACTTCTAACTGTGCAGCACCTCCAGTACTATTTTGCAATGTCAGCACTGGACAGGAGTGCAAATCTCTTATATGTGGAAGCTCTGACAGACGTGCACCCAGCTGACAAAGCTGAGAATCATAAAGAAAAGGAAATCTGGCAGAGATAGAGAAAGTTCACAGTCCCACTGTTACACACCCAAAAATAAGCAATAGAAATACAGTTCTGTGGTCTCTCTTGCAGACTAGGTATTGTCATTGATGGTGTGGTTATAGACACTGCCCTCTGACGTTGCAAAATGGCCTTAAATAAAGTATTCCACCTTCTTACTGGTGCTGCATGCTTGACACACACCTGTGATCTTTATGCCCAGGTTAGCTGGTTATAATTTGACAGCAGGCTCAAATACCAATTTTTGTACCTGCTTCCAAAAAAAGTCACATTGGTACTGTTACCGCCTGGCATAATGGTTCTTCTTAACCCTGCATGTAATCCACACAGTACCAGAAGCTCTGGCAAACAGGCTTTCAGAATCCAATGGTGGATCACCACTTTTGGACAATGTGCATTCACATACAGAACTCTGCTGTGCTGCTTTGCTGGGCTTCTTTAAGAAAAAACTCCAGCAGCATCTAATCTGACTGGCAACCTGTGACTGCTACTGCTAATTTGCCTTTACCTTGATCCTTCCAATTGCAATCTCTGTAATATCTGCTAATTAGTAAAATGGTATGCTTCATGTCCATTTCTTGGGCCCCCAGTCAAGTTAACACTTTTATGGGCTTTATACCCCTGCCGAAATTATTTATTTTCCCTCCTACCTCCTTCCACCTCCTCTTCCCTTTTTTGCCCCTCCATCATTCCATACTTTTCTCCCTACCACCTTAAAACATCTTCATCATCACCCCACTGCCTCCACCACCTCTTCTTCCCTACTCATCTCCACCCCTCCTTTCACTCACCCTCCTCCCCCTTTATTCCACTTTGACTACATAGTTATTCTTCCCTTTCCCTCCTATCTATCCCTATCCTATCTTCACCTCTGCTTACTTTCTCCCTCCCCGCACTTTCCTCCTCCTTCCCCTGTCCTTCTCTACTGGTACGAGACCTTCCTTCTTTCTTTGACTCAGACACAATCCAATTATCTGCCTATGTTGTTAGTTGTGCAATTCTGCTTTTTAAACAAGTGTACTCATGTTATGGTACCATTACCTAGTGAAACATTAGCCTTTGTTTTGAGTCTGCACCCTGTACGTGCTTAGATTGCATAACTAATGTTACTGTGTATGTCTGGAGACAGTTTTCAATTGTTTCTTGCTGTATCTGTATCTGTGGAACATATCTGTATTCTTGTTTGTGCCATACTTGATGTGGAACCTATGAAGGAGCTTTCTGCTCAAAGGTGTTAATCCAAGATCTCAATAAATAAATAAATTAGACAGAACCCCTTAGCCACTGTGGATTTTTTTATGTATTCTAAACATCAGAACATAGTGTTGCCTCTCTGACAACCAGTGACAGAGAAAATGTTGCTGAACATATGGGTAACAGGAAATAGTTTCTGAAGCACGGATGACCCCATGACCATTCACACAAGATGGTAACTCTACCCATGTGACACTTCTGTTGATCATATTGTGGTCTAAAGGAATCTGATACCCAGCAGCCAGTCTGCATTTGTTTTTGTTTTTCTTAAGGTGAGTAGGTCCTTGTTTGAACATCACAACATCAATGGATACCCCTCTATATTGCCCATCCATGTTTATGTCAGGTAACTTGTTATACCCAGAATGGGCCTGGACAAATATAGACCAGTGGTCTCTCACAATGATTCTGAGTGTGGAAGGCATACTTCGTGAACAAACTCTGTAAATGGCAATTCCGCAATAGTGCTACAGTGTAGATCCCATAACAGTGGATCGGCCATTGGTCTTTTTCTGTGAACATTTTCCATGTTTCTATAATCATAGATCAGTGCAGCCTTTAGATCTGCTTACATTAACTGAATCACTGCATTCCTTAATGTTGTGCCTGATCCTCATTCAAAGCTGCTGCATTGCAGTGTGTGTCTACTTTATAGCCTCCAAGGGGTTGCTGACTAGATCACCATTTTAATCCGGGCAGAAGGTGATTTCCTGGAGACCTGTGGTAGTGGTGCAGGTTGCAGCATTGCCAGTGGTGGGAAACATCCATACCAGTCCTTGCAAAGCCTGCAGCATTTCCACACCTCACCACCACAGCAACTGGAACTGCTCACAATGGACAGGCTCTGTGACATTCAAGACCTGACCATACTTGACTGACTGGCATTGGTTAAACAACTTTGCATTGTTTGCAGTGGTTCACAGAGATAAGTGAAAACACACATTTTAATATGCATGGACTTCATTCATCCATTTGAGAGAGCAATACATTACAGCTCACTGCCATGCATTACAGTTTTCTACAGAGCTCATGTTCTGCCAGGCAGCATTCCAGCAATTCCTTCCCTCAGTATGTTAACTTATGAAGAACCCCTCAGGGGTGAAGTCCTGCTGTTCTTTCTGCCTTTATGCAACTCTTCACTTCCCCTTACATCTTATTCCTGAAAACCTTTCTTCTAGTACCATTACAATGTTGTTGTTTTTTTGCCAACCCCAAATATTAGGATTCCAGTAACATCCAAATGTATTTATTGTATGATCAAGATCTCAATTTTTATTTTTCTAGGACTTACACACAGGATGATGAGCTGAATTTTGAAGTACAAGGCTATAAATGGCATCCATCTGTATACTAAAGATGTTCCATTTACGCTGAGTTTTCTCCCATGGCCCTACAGTAAGGGCTGATTTGTATATGTATTAATTCCCATCCAATGAGGATTATTTGTGAACTAATAAATCAATGTTTTTTATTTTGTATACAAATTAGTGATGCGGGCAACCTCAGGAACAATAGACTCCTAAATTAAGCACTATGTTACTGCGCTAGGCTTTAGGGCTGACCTTAATTTGGATTGACATTGCTTATAATGGCAAGTTTTTCCTCCTAAATTTATAAAACACACACAGCTAACATTTTGTAAAGAAATACCCTTAATAAATGAGGACTAATGTGCACATAATTTCAATTGTGGCCTATTGTGGGTCCAAGGAATAGGATATTGTGACTTTACCAGCAGTCGTGGAAATACAGCAAACTGCTACAAAATACATGATGCAATATTCAGATATTTTATCCAATTAACCATATGAGTTAAAATGACAGTAATGCTTTGTTTGTATATATCATTAAATATATTGTGGTCAGTGTGGAGTTGATGTCTATACTTCCTTTATAAAGAGTTAAAAGAAAGTACTTTGAATTCAGGGTGAGACTGCAAACATGTTCCCAGCTACTGGTTCCCTGGATTTAAAGCCCATCCCATTAACAAACAGCTATTTGCCCTCTAATAAAATATGTCATTATGCCTTATTCAGATCACACAAAAGAATCACTGAAAAATTACCCCACTGATGGCCAGTAATTACACATTTTGCTCTCGCGTGAGCAATGCAGAAATCTGTTCATAGGAGAAAGCAGGTGCTGGGGCATCATGCTAATAGTCAATGTGTGCTGCAGTAATTAGCCATAGTGATTGCTAAAATTAACAATTAGCTAACATACAATTCTCTTTTCGCAGGCTGCAGTTTACTTTGTATAATCCTTGTACTCCCCAAGTAATTAGTCTGTCAGATTATTATGTTTATTTTCTGGTTTAATGCAGTTTTCACATAAAAATCAATATTCTGAAATATTCAACAGGCAGTCTGGATTAGTAAACTGTTTCTGAAAGTTTATTTTTTATTTTATATACTCTGTGTGTGTGTGTGTGTGTGTGTGTGTGTGTGTGTGTGTGTATAGATATAAACATACACACAGCTGTGCCCACTCCAGTGTTTCCCAATACTGCAGTATGACCACTGTTTTCATAATTTTATCCCAGAATTCAAGTAATGTCATACATTTATATGAAATGTAAATGCTAAAATAAATTGAAAAACAGATGCACAGACAGGCAAAATGACAAACAGAATTAAACTAGCTAGCTGTAGTAGCTAGCTACATATATCCAACATAATAATTGATAGAAAAATGTTGCCTACAAAGAAATAATACAATCTCAGGGAGTTGAAAAGCTCAGAAACCACTCACTCAGAGTGTGAGTGGTTTTATGAGCTCTTTAGCCCTCAAGATGGTATAAGTTCCTTAGTACACATTGCATTTCTCTTGTGTATTTTATTATAAAACTGTTTTAAAGCATGCGATGTGGATTGTGAATTCAGATGTACGCAAAATAAAGAAATAATGCATTTTTTTTGTCTATGGTGAAAAAGGTCCAAGCATGTTTATTTTTATTTATTTATGTATTTGTTGACAGGGTAAGTACACTGCTCCAAAGGACCATTTTTAGGTATGACCAGGGCCATCTAGATGGCACAGGGAATACAAGGAGACAAGAACACTGTGACATGACAATAGCTGCCAATTCACATAGGTTACAGAGAGCCAATTCAAGGATACAACACATTTACATACAATACATAATAATATTGTTAGCATAATCTGGATACATGTCAAGTGAGCAGGATGCTAAATATCACAGTACAGACCATAATATCTTTCAGAAATTGCAGGACATTCTGACTGTAAGTGCAATCTTGAAGTGCTGTTTAAAGGTCTGAGGGGATTCTAAGGTATGGAGTTCAACTAGGAGAGAGTTTCAAAACTTTAGGACTGCCCAGGAGAAGGCTCTCCAAAGCCTGGGACAGTCAAGGACAGGGCTATCCGAGGACCTCAGGCTTCAGTCTGTTCACAGATGATACCAAGATGGGAGCTGTGGTAGGTGATGTCGAGGGCTGGAAGGGACTGCAGGGAGACCTGACTAAACTACAAGAGTGTTCAGAAACATGGCAGTTGGGGTTCAATGCCAAGAAATGTGAGGTACTGCACCTCGGAGCTAAGAACCAGAGGAGGATGAGCTATCAGCTGGGAGGGGTGCAGTTGGAGAGCACAGAGGAGGAAAAGGACCTGAGGGTGATTATAAAAGGGAATACGAACAACTCAGAGCAGTGAAGGAAGGCAACAGTGAAAGCCAACAAGATGCTGGGCTGTATAGTGAGGGGGATTTCCTCTAGAAGTAGTGAGGTGATTCTTCCCTTGTACAGGTCACTGGCCAGGCCACACCTGGAATACTACGTGCAGTACTGGGACCTATTCCTAAAGAAGGACATCAGGCTGTTAGAAGGGGTGCATCACAGAGTGACAAAGATGATCCAGGGTTTGGAGGGGAAATCCTATGAAGAAAGACTGAACAGGCTTAACATGTATTCCCTGGAGGAGAGGAGGGATAGAGGAGACATGATCGAAATCTTTAAGTATCTGAAGGGGATTGACAAGGCTAATACAGGAGAGATATTCAGTATCAGGAGGGGGAGCAATACTAAAGGGCACCAACTGAATCTGGGAGGGGGAATTTAGGAGGTAAACCAGGAGATATTATTTCACAGAGAGGGTGGTGGACAAGTGGAACACTCTACCGGAAGTGGTGGTTTCCTGTAGGATGTGGGCTGCTTCAAGAGGGGTTGGAACAGAGTGAGGGGGGAATGATGGTGGAGAAGGGTAGAAGGGGTGGGGCAGCTGAAAATGAGGGGCTAGTTGCACAATTGAGCAGACTTGATACTGTAGATCACATGGCCTGTTTCTATTGGCATTTTGTATGTTCATATGTATGAAACCTGTTTGACTGTGAGCAAGCCGAAGAGAGGAGAACTAGTCCCATCATGCATGGTCTTAAAAATGAATGTACCAAATAGCAGGTCCCTATGCATCTGTGGTGAGAGCCACCCAACCCATTGATAAAAAGTGCAGTGGAGGGTACGATAAGGGGCAAGCGCTATGAACCTCCTTATGCTGTTGTAAGCAACATTTGGCCTGTTTGATAGTTTGGGCAATATAGGGTGTAATATGGGACAGCAGAACTCCATGCTAGGGAGTAGTATACTTTGCCCTATTGCCAGCCTTGTTTCAGGTGACAGAAGGTGTTTCAGCTTATAGCACACCCCAAATCATTGGTTAACCCTGTTTGCAGCCTGTGCAATGTGAGCACTGAAGCTAAGGGAGGGGTCAAGAGTGACCCCCAGATATATAAACTTATGTACCTGTTCAACAAAAGATCCATCCAAGCCCTGATAGTTAGAGAGTGCTGGGTGTTAGCTGAGTGCCTTGTAAGCTTTTCTTTGGAACCAAATAACATGGCTTTATTTTTCCTAGCGTTACTCACTAACATGTGTTCCATGAACCAGTGTGCAGCAACAGTGAACTCTGCAGAGAGTGTCTGAGATAACATAAGAGGTGAGCTCCCACTGGCAAATAATATGAGGTTGTTCACATACATGATTCTTCTGTTTGACATCTCCAGAAGAAGAGGATTTACGAAGATCGAGTAGAAGAGGGGTCCCAATATTCACCTTTGGGGGACCTCCACTCCAGACTTTGAGCGGGCTATAGTGACTTCCACTGACTCTGACCCTCTGTGTCCTGTTTGAGAGATAATTTCCAACCCAGATGGATGCATCTGAGGAGAACCCTACAGCAGTCAGCTCATTTAGTAATAAGCTATGATCAACCATGTTGAACATTTTTGAAAGGCTGACGAATATAGCCTTGGTGAAATTCCCTTTATCCACCTCCCTGTTAACAAAGTCTGAGAACTAAGCCAGGGCTGTGGTGGTATTATATCCCTTTCTGAATCTGTGTTGATCAGGGGATAATTTACCATGGGATGCAAGGTGTTCATTTATTTGTTGAAAAATCATCTTCTCCATTACTTTGCTCATATGTGACAAGATGGAAACCAGCCTGTAGTTCTGTGGGAGATTTAGGTCTCTAGACTTGAGTATGGGGACCACTCTTGCCTCCTTCCACAGAACTGGAACAGAGAAGGTAGATAGATACAGGCTTTATAATGTAAGCAAGAGGTTTGGTAATGAATGATGAAGCACATTTTAGGAACTGGACGCTTATGGGCAGAATGGGTGGGCCAAGCGGTCCTTATCTGCCATCAAATTCTATGCCATTACTAATCATGCTGCTGGAGTTTGGGAGCACTCTCAATAGTCTACAGACCTTGGTAGGTGACGTACTTTTAAAGTAAAATAGGGGGCCATCACATGGCCTTCTATCTTGGTCCAAAGATTGATTCCCATTAGAAGATGATGTAACTGGGCAAGGTATTGCTCCAGGTCCATACATTTTTTGTTAAAGATGCCTGCTACTGCAGACTGGTCTGTCTGAAGACTTGATTAATTGACCAAGTTAATATTGCTGTTCCGTGAGACCTGATTTATGACAGAGTTTACAGACCCCCAGAAATTTCATGGGTTATCAAAGTTTCTTGCCTGTTGTGCCTTATACGAACAGTAAAAGAAGGTGACAAGACTTTCTATAGATACATTAGTGAAAGGAGAAAGTCCAGAGGGGGTATTGCTAAGCTTAATGGAGAAAAGGGAGCATGTGAGGAGGAGGACCCTGTAAAGGCATCTATCCTAAATAGATACTTTTGCTCAGTATTTACTGAAGAGAAGGTAGGGCAGGGCCCACAGCTCAGCATCATGGACACAGGGGAGGAGGTGAGCACTACTCCCTTCACAAAGAAAGGGTCCTACAAGAGCTTGCTAAGCTCAGGGTGGATAAGGCAATGGGACCTGATGGCATACATCCCAGGGTACTTAAGGAGCTAAAGGAGGAACTAGCAGAGCCATTAGCAGAATTGTTTAGTGAGTCTCTGAGCACAGGAGAGTCCCAGAAGACTGGAGAAGGGCTCATGATCCCACTCCACAAGAGTGGTAGCAGGGAGGAGGCGGGAACTACAGACCGGTCAGTCTTACCTCAGTAGTGGGCAAGATTATGGAGGCACTCCTTAAGGAAAGGATAGTGCAACACCTGGAATCCATGGGGGCTGGGATCCAAGACAGCATGGGTTTACAAAGGAAGGTCCTGTCAAACTAATCTCATAGATTTCTTTGACTGGGTAACCAGAGTGGTGGACAAGGGGAGCAGTTGATGTCGCCTACCTTGACTTCAGCAAAGCTTTGACACTGTTCCACATAGAAGATTGATAAATAAGCTAGGTAGGCTCAGGGTGGGTCAGAAGTTGGTCAACTGGGTGGCAAACTGGTTGACTGGCAGAAAACAGAGAGTGGTGGTAAATGGTATACAGTCAGAGAGATGCAAGTCACAAGTGGGGTACCTCAGGGATCAGTCCTGGGGCCAGTCCTATTCAACATCTTCATTAGTGACCTTGCAGATGGACTAGAGGTAAGGCTTGTCTGTTTGCAGATGACACCAAGATCTGCAACAGAGTAGATGATCCAGATGGGGTGGGCAGAATGAGAAGAGATCTGGATAAACTAGCAGAATGGTCAGAAGAGTGGCAACTGGGATTTAATGCAAAGAGTGCAAAATCATGCACATAGGGAAGAGAAACCCTGAAGCCACTTATAGGCTGGGAGGAGTTGCTAGCATCACAAGGAAGAAAGAGACTTGGGCATCATCATCACTGATGACCTAAAATCATCAAGCAGACCTCTAAAGCAGTAGGTAAGGCTGGGGGGTGTTAGGGTGTATTAGTAGGGTATCACAAGTCGTAGAGGAGGTAATAATCCCTCTGTACAAGACATTAGTTAGGCCCCATCTGGAGTACTCAGTACAGTATTGGAAGCCACACCTTCACAGGACATTAACCAAATTGAGGCAGTCCAGAGAAGGGCAACCAAAATGGTGCAGGGACTGCATCAGAAGACATATGAGGACAGATTAACGGAGCTCAATATGTATACCCTTGAGCAAAGGAGGAGAGAGGTGATATGATGAGACATTTAAACACCTTAAGGGCATAAACAAGGTGAAAGAGTCTAACATGTTTAAATATAAGAAAAATAGCAGGACAAGAGGACACAGCATGAGATTAGAGGAGGCCAATTAAGGGGAATGTGAGGAAATTCTTTTTCACAGAAAGGGTGGTAGATGCATGGAATGGCTTACACAAGAAGTGGTGGCTATGAATACAGTGCAGGGCTTCAAACAGGCATGGGATAGGCATAAGGGAGCAATACAAATGACTATGAATAGATAGGTCACTGACAGAGCAAAGGCCGATGGCACATTTATAAGGTAGAAAAAGAAATGGGCAGACTGGATGGGCCTTGCGGTCCTTATCTGCCGTCAACTTCTATGTTTCTATGTTTCTATAAAAGTAAGCCTTGAGGGACTTCGTCTATCACTTGCATTTGTTCCTGAGCTCTCTGTAAGTGTTCCAGTTCACAGCAGTGGAAACAGCTTTGAAGGCCACCCAAGCCCTGTCCCTAGTCTTCATAAGGGCCACCATTTCCTTGGTGAGCCATTTTGTGAGAGGAAAGTGTTTCTCTTGTATAGATGATAGGGCAGCTATGAGGAACCCCAAGGCATCATCCACCTGTTTAAGAGAATACAGGGTAGACCAACTAATCCCTAATAAGTCAGTTCTAATAGCAGGTACATCTGCCTTCGCAAAATTTCTAAAGGATATCAGTTTAGCAGGTGGGCGATCCTATTGAGCAGACCAGTTGCAGTAAGTGGGAGAATGACCACTTAACGAGTCTGACAGAACCCCAGATGCAATGATACTGTTCTCCCTGTTTGTCATTGTCCCAGATTCCCCCCTTTTCCCTCACAAAAAGACAGAGACCATTATTTGTTGTTGTGCTCAGATGGGCAATTTATTTATATACCATAATTCCATGTTCCATTTCATCATCTTTTATTCTTATATCTCTCACAATTTCATTTATTTTCATCCATATATTAATCTCTGATCATCCCTCTTTCTTCCTCTTTTTTTCTGAGTGCCTTCTTCTTCTCCTTTTCTGTTAGGTAACGGTGAAAACCGAGACCACTTTTTTCCTTCAGCTTCTTCCTCTTTCGTCTTATTCCTTTTCTTTCCCCTCCCTCCTTTCCCCCCTTTTCCTCCCTTTTCTGCCATCCACCTTTGGCAGTCCAGTAACCATATTATTTCCTGCAATCCACCTTTGGCAGTCAATAACCGTCCTACCGGATACATCTCTCATCCACCTTTGACAGACCTACCATACAGTCCCTTTTGACTGTCTTTCCCTCTTGCTCTGTTTTGTAGGGTGGGTGGGAGGGATCAAAACTCCATCAAAGTAGCTGAACCACCTCTGTGCTGTCCATTATGTACCTCCCCTTGTCCCTTCCCCTTCCTGTTGCTTGGCCATTGTTCAGTCCCCTGGCCGCTCCCCTTCCTTCCCCCTGCTCCCCTTCTGAGCACACCATCTTGATAGAAAGGGAAGGGGTGCACCAGGACAACCTGGTCTGCCCCTTAAAGGGCAAACTCCATTGTCCCGGATTCCCCCCTTTTCCCCTCACAAAAAGACAGAGACCATTATTTGCTGTTGTGCTCAGATCAGCAATTAATTTATTTATATATCATAATTCCATGTTCCATTTCATCATCTTTTATTCTTATATCTCTCACAATTTATTTATTTTCATCCATATATTAATCTCAGATCATCCCTCTTTCTTCCTCTTTTTTCTCCCCCCAGGTGAAAACCTGGGTGCCTTCTTCTCCTTTTCTGTTAGGTAACCGTGAAAACTGAGACCGCTTTTTTCCTTCAGCTTCTTTTCATCTTATTCCTTCCCCTTCCCTTCTTCCCTACCCTTTTTCCCCATTAGCCAGTCTCCAGCTTGCATTGGAAGACTGGTTTTCCCCTCCCTTAGGGTATTGTTCCCCCATACCTCAGGGGAAACCTCCTTCCAAGTCCTTCTTTTCTCCCCTTTTTTATTTTATCTTCTGTTTTTTGCATGCCTCCTCCATGCTTCTATAAAACACATCATTTCTTTATTAAACATGTCTATAGCTAGATCTGACAGGTGCACGCCATCTGACCTGTAGAAATCTTCTACCCACTCTTCCACATCCCGCAGTATTACATGTCCTCCCATTTTCCTTCCCAGTGTCCATACCCTTCTGTTCATCTTTCTCCTGGCCCTATCCACAGCTCTATGGCTGTGCTCATGTCTCCAAACCCTCCTTGGTATCATATCCAACCAGGCAAGACTTACCCTTGGCCACCACTGCTGTATTGTCTCTAGGTCCCTTTTTATCCCCATGTATGTGTCCACCCATGGCTTGCTCCCAAGGTCATTACCCCCTAAATGTATAATAATTAAGTCTGGAATGGGTTGCCGCTCCTTCAGCTCTTTCAAGGTGGGGAGCAGTTGTGTCCATCTTATCTCCCGGATGCCACGCCAAACCAATCTACATTGTTTCACATCTTGGTAAAGCTGCTTTCCCCCAGCCTTTTTCTCAGCTCTCCTTTCTGCCCAATAAATATAAGAGTCGCCACAGATCCAGACTTCCATGCTCCTCCCTCTTCCTATAGGGTTTAAACAAAATAAATATCTTTATATATGGTCTTAGTTTCTTACCATGATATCATCTCTCCCTGCACCCCCATGTGGCTCCATATCTGTAACAAAAACATTGTTGATACGTTAGTCTCCACACTGCAGTGTTCAAATGTATCTCTTATAACTGGCAGACCACCATCTCCCCTTTTCCAAAATATTCACAGTCTCACCTGCCGCTGCCCACTGTGAGGCAGCCCCTATCTGCAGGGAGTGGGAGGAATAATTAACCGGATCCTCCCCAGGAATTGCAAACCTTTCTTGAGCAATGCTGTGACTTGATAACTTGTGACCCTACTTCTGTCACCATGCAAAAATAATCTCCTTGTCATATTCCCATGCTCTGTGGCGAAACCCACAAAGCCTGTACTGGGCACACTGTGCTCTCTACATGTTTCTTTAGTGTTACCATGCAACCCTGTCCCCTTTGATCCATCTTTGACCTCTAAATCCTGATCTGTATCTCCTTCAACTCCCAATTTATGTCTTCCCATTCTAATCCTCATTCCTTGTCTTGCCTGCCATGGCCTATCACCTCACTCACTCTTATGGCCTCTGCGAACATTACAACATAAATTGTGTGATATATATCCCCAGACTGGCTAACCCCAAAGCTGGGCCTCAGCCTTTGATCTGCATATTGCTGGTAACACACCCTTTAGTTTCACCAATCACTGTTCCCCTATTGGTCTTCTATTATCCACCGTCCCTTGTTTTAACCTACCCCATCCCTGTATCATTCTTCTAATGAACACTGTTATTTAGTTTGTCTAATTAGTAGTTTGTGTTCATTGTTTGGAATGCGCAGGGATTATGTGGGAGGATCTATGGGGGCCAGGATTACCTATACTTATTCTCTGCTACATGATTTACGTCCCTCCATCCCTCTCCCTGTGTCTGATACTATGGCTAGACGCTGTCAGGAAGTAGGGATTTTGGGGGGTCATGCTGATTACTGGCAGTGGGGTAATCTGGGCATGGATGATGGGAGGATAGAGATTGTTAGGTACAGGAGGTGCCCTGGGTTACGACGGGCATCAAGGAGAGGCCAGACATGGTTGGTGCCCTTCCTCAGGGAGTCCACCAGACCAAGTGGCCAGGTAACCTGAGGGGCTGCACCACCCTCCAATCCACTGACGGCAGTGCTGTGCAATGCCAGATCGATCAGAAACAAGACAGCAATTATTGCTGCCTTGATTTCATTGGTCGATCTGGCTTGCATTATGGAGACCTGGGTGAGTGATGATACAGGCCCCATTTTTGAGGCTGCGGTCCCTCCTGGGTATACCGTGGTGCACTGCCCCAGAGTGAATCGCAGGAGTGGTGGTGTAGCGATCTGCTTTAGATCCAGCCTGACCTTCGCCGTGCACTCAGTGTAAACTCCAGGTTCTTTTGAGAGTGTAGCTATCTGCGGTGGTCTCGGCGCAGGCTGCAGGATTTTCCTCATCTATCGTCTTTCTGGCCCGATGGGGAATTTCCTGCAGGAGTCTGCCGAGTTCCTCGCTGGTGAAACATTGGGATCCCCCAGATGTGTTTTTCTGGGGGATTTCAGTGTTTGGGTGGATGATAGAGATCAAAGATGCAGCAGTGATTTCTTGCAGGTTATGTCCTCTTTAGGATTGACGCAGGTCGTTGCTGCACCCACCCATCAGGATGGCCACATATTGGACCTGGTGTTCTCACTGGGGCTTGAGATCACTGATCTCAAGATTGATCAGGTTTCTTGGTCCGATCATTGCACGGTGAAGTTCATGCTTGGGGCTCCCGCCATAAGCCCTTCCCCTGCTGAGATGATTAGCTGTCACCCTTTGCAGGGCCTCACCCTTGAGGGTTTTCTGGTGGCAGTTAAATTATCAGGTGTGGGTGCTGCATGCATCAGAGGTGTTGGTGCCGGGGTTGACACCTATAATAAGGTGCTCTCTGACACCAACTCCCTCTCACCTGTCCGTGTACGACCCAGAACTTCATACCTGAGGTCCCTATGGTTTGATGGGGACTGCAGGGAGATGAAGAAGATGGGTCAGAGACTAGAGCACTGCTGGAGAAGGTCCCGCTTGGAGGTGGACAAACTAGCCCTGCGTATGCACTATTGTGCATATCAGGAGGCAATCAACCGTAAGAAGGCAGTGTTTCTGTCCAGGGAGATTGCTGCTGGGAAGAACCGACCAGCTTCACTCTTCCGGACTGTAGACAGACTTCTTCATCCAGTCTGTTTGCAGCCCGGGAGGGTTTTTTCTAACAAAGATTGTGAGGAGTTTGCTCGTTTTTGCTCAGATAGGGTGTCCTTGATCCGGTGGGAGGCTTTCTCAGCTAGCAATATTATAGCTGACAGTGGTCGCCAAATGTGTTCTGAGTGCACTCCGCCGAGTTGGGGAGAGTTTAGATCAGTGGAAGTGAGTGAGGTTATTGAGGTGGCAGTCAATTTGAAACATACCTTTTGTGAACTGGACCCAGTGCCAATGTGTTTCTTAATGAGATGTGTTGACTTTGTTGGCCCAGTGTTTGCCGTGATTGTACGGGGTTCCTTATCTGAGGGAGTCTTTCTGGATGCCTTGAGACCCCTTTTAAAGAAACCTTCTTTGAACCCAGAGATCATGGCAAATTACCATCCTATCTCCGATCTCCCATTTTTGGGGAAAGTGGTGGAGAAGGTGGTAGAGCTTCAATTGGAAGAGCACCTCATGACTCACGAGATGTATGATCCCTTCCAGTCAGCTTTTCGGGCCAGACATAGCACAGAAACTGTACTTGTTTGAGTGCAGAATGATCTCCTCAGGGCTAGATATCGAGGAGACAGGACAATTCTTGTTCTCCTCAATCTCTCTTCAGCATTTGACACTGTGGACCATTGTGTGTTGCTTGTCTGCCTCAGGAAGTTGCGTGGACTCACCAGTACTGTCATCAACTGGTTTGAGTCCTTTCTTACCAACAGGAGGCAACGGGTTATGATGGGTAATTTCTCATCTATACCCTGTCTCCTTCCCTGTAGAGTCCCTCAGGGTTTGGTACTGGCCTCAATGTTGTTCGCAGTGTACATGCTGCCCTTGGGGGGGATCATTAGGAAGTATGGCTTGAGCTTTCATTGTTATACCGATGATACTCAGTTGCATTTGCCCTTTGCCCCAGGAATAGCCAATGTAGTGGATGTGCTAAACATCTGTCTGACCGAGATAAATGACTGGATGGCTTCCAGCTGGTTGCGACTGAACCCTAACAAGATGGAGGTATTGGTAGTGGAGTCGAACAGAGTTCGTGATAGGATGGCCTCTGATTCAGCAACTAGACTTGTTCTTGGAGCTGTGTCATTGAAAGCCTCCTCTTGGGTGCATAACCTTGGAGTGATTCTGGACAGGAATCTGACCATGGAGGCTCAAATAGCTTCCATGGTTCGAACCTGTTTTTTCCATCTCAGAAACATTGCCAGGATTAAGCCCCTTGTTCCGCCGTTGGACCTCCCTACCTTGATACATGCTTTGTCACATCTAGGCTGGACTACTGTATTGCGTTCTATCTAGGGGTCACTGGGGCACTTCTCCACAGACTGCAGCTGGTGCAAAATGCAGCTGCCCATTTACTGACTGGGCAGCCAAAATTTTGGCATATTACACCGGTATTGCATGAATTGCACTGTCTGCCAGTCAGGTGGAGAATCCTCTTTAAGGTGGGTCTTCTCACCTTTAAGGCCCTACATGGACAGGGCCCTGGTTACCTGTCAGTCCTCCTGACACCTACTTCCTCTATCCACCCTCTTCGATCCTCCAGTGGTAGCCTCCTGACTGTTCCTAAAATAAGGCTTAAATCTGCCGGTGATAGAGCTTTCAATGTTGCGGCTCCCATTCTATGGAACTCATTACCAGCTCTGGTCAGAGAGGTTCCCACTATAGATGTCTTTAAGGTTCACCTGAAGACATTTCTCTTCTCACAAGCATTCGATATTTAGAGTATGATTTATCGTATAGTTTGCGATTTATTATTCTGTTTCTGTATGAATGATTTTGTTAAATGCTTTTAAATTTTTGTACGGCACCCAGAGCCTCTGGGATTGGGCGTCTTTTAAATAAATTTGCCTTGCCTTGCCTTACTGGTCCCTTCTGTTTTTTCAGGTGCCAATGAAACCCCTAGTTCTTTACACAGCTCCTGGAAGCTGGCTAACATTTTTTCTGTCTCTCTTCTCCCACTGCCCATAAAAAGGAAATCATCCAAATAGTGAATCACTGCTTTATAACCAGTTTTTTCCTGAAATATCCACTGCAAACATGTGCTGAATGCTTCGAATGTCGCACATGCTATAGAACAACCCATGGGCATGGCTTTGTGAAAATAGTTCTGTCCCCCAATTTTAAAACTAACAGGTCCCAGTCCTCTCTCCTAACCGGAAGTAATCTGAAAGCGGATCCTATGTCCGTCTTTGCCATCCATGCATCTGCAGTTGCCCAGATGATCCGGACTGCGTCTTCCAAAGTGGAATATGTCTCTTTACTATATTCCTCCCTGATAAAATTGTTCACAGAATCACCTTCTGGAAAGGATAGGTGATGAATTACCCTGTATTCCCCTTCCTTTTTCTTGGGAACCAAACCCAATGGTGAAATCCTCATATTCTGCAATGGTGGGTTATCATACGGTCCCTCTATTCTTCCTGCTGCCTTCTCCTTCTCTATTTTTATCCTTAACATTTCTTCCCTCCCTATTACTGAAGCCAGATTGTTTGCCTCTCTTGCTTGTCTTGGGCCCTTACACTGCAACAAGAAACCTGAACCAAAACCTTTCTTAATCATCTCTGCTGCTTTCCTATTCGGGTATCTGTCTAGCCGTTCTCTCCATGCCTCTATCCTGATGGGGGTTCTAGCTTCTTTAAATTGCTTCCTTGTCTTCTTTCCTTTCTCTTCATCCAAATCTCCCCCTCTGATTGATGTCTGTCCTTGCTGATCAGTGGTTCTGAAACCCTCTATTTGCCTTTCCCCTGCCCCTCCTCCCTCTATTCCATGCCTGCCCTTTATACCCCTGCCCTTCATGAAAAAACTGTTGACCTGACCCTTGCCCCCCAGGTCCCTGAGCTTCCTGGACCCATGTCATCCTGCATCTGCTTGCTGGGTGTGATTCCTCACATTTTGAACATGCGTGCCAGAAATGGCATTGTGGCCAGGAGCAAAAGGCCCTATTGTAAGCCCAGCAACATCTCTGCGGCACAGCACCATTTTTCCCAAACTCTTTCTCTGGCGTGAACTGATCAGTTACATAGTCTGTCCAAAGGTCTAGTTGTTTTGTGTCCCATCTTACATCCCCATATGTCGCCATTCTCTGCCGAAATAATTCATCATAGTATATCCACCCCACTCCCCCTTTTGCTTTCGCCTTCCTGATTATCAGTGAATATGTGATGATTGGGATGCCCAGCTCAGGCCTCTTCTCCAATACTACGGCTGAGAATGTGGCAAAACCTACAAACCACCCTTCCCAAGTCTTCCCTTTCATGACTCTGTCCTACTCCTCCTTCTTGCCTAACAAAACTACCCCTGCCGCCATTTCACTCTTACCTATATTCTCTGTTTCCTTGTATTTTGCTGCCACTTCCCAGCTTACTAAAGTGAAAATATCCACATATTTTCCTTTCTGTATTTTTTCTCTTGTGGCCAGTGTGACATGTTCCCCTACTCTCATCCCAGGAGCCCCTATCTCCCTTGTTCCTTTTCCACCTTTTTCTACTCTCCCTTCTTTTTCTTTTGGCCCCTCTTTTTCTAGCCTGATCTCGGCCAGTGCTGACTGTCTTTGCCCCAAACCCCCTGTCCCAAGTGCTGAAACAATTTGGCTTATATATTCTTTAATGCTGTCACCTACAGAGCCGGATGAGTTACCTGTGACCTTATCCATTCCTTCCTGCCTGCTGTTCTCCTGGTTTCCCAGCATGGTCCCCATTGGTTGAAGGGGTGGTTGCCCTAAATGTGGCTGTGGAGGAGCTACTGTGCACTGGGGGTCCAGTCTGGGCTCCACTATGGGAACCACAACCTGGTCCTGGGGAGGTACTGATGGTGCCGGGGCAACGGGCTGCAGAGGTACTGGGCCAGCTCCCCCGGTAGGTCCCACTATCGGTGTCTGCACCCTGGTTGGACTACGTGGCTCAGCCACCCATTTTTCTCTGTCCCCTTTTCCCATCCCCGTTTTCCTTTTCTCCCCGGATCTCCCAGGCTCCTCTCCTTCCACCAGCTCCCACATTCTGTTAGCATTCTCTGCCAGTTCCACTATTGCCCTGTAGGCATCCTCTTTTGAAGGCCTGCTCTTCTTTGGTGCCATGTTCTTTGCTTCTTGCTCCTGTAAAATATAGCTGAAGAAAAGGACAAGAAAATTCCATTACTAAAAGTTCTAGCCTGTCATAGTCTCCCACAGGGCCAGGTCTGCTTCCCAAAACTCGTTGTCTCATAGAAAAATCACACCTTTTATGCAATAAAGCTGCTCTCCTGGCCCTCAAATTGTTTATCCTCCCCCCTTTAATACTCTCTGCCAAAACCTCTCTTCATGTGCCCATCCGGCCTCTTATTCATGGCCGCTAAGCACCTCATGCGCCACCTCTTGTGGCCTTCCAGGCCTAGACATCACCTCATGCACCACCTATTGTGGCCTTCCAGGCCTAGACATATCCCCCCCGCATATCCCCTTCCCAGGGGTGCACCATGTAGCCTTCTGGCCTATGCGCTCTCCCACTTGGTATTATGCCCCAAGGCCTCGGCCACAATGCTCCTGGCCCATCGGGCATAGCCTCTCTTCCTACGCCCCCCCCAGCCAGCCTCCGATCCTTTATGGCTGAGCTGCCCGCTTTGCGCCTCCTCTTGTGCTCTCCTGGCCTGTAAGTGCTCTCCCCATGTGCTCTCACATGCCTCTGGTTGCAGGCCTTGAAAGCCTGTTCAGTCCTTGCTCCCTCCCACTAATTCCCACCTTCCTCGTCGATCCCCACGCGGTCACTGGGCCTCCCCCCCACACTGCTTTCTCCTGAGGGGCCCCCAGTATCGCCACTTTTGTGTGGCTCTGCTGTTCCTTCCCTCTTAGTGGACCTTCTGCCTCACCACATTGTCCCTCACAGTTGCACCCGCGGCATCTGACGTCACACCACGTGGTCACCACTCGCGGGCGCTCCCTTGCCATGCTCTTCTGCCTCCTTGCCCTATCCCTTAATCAGCTTTCTATTCCTTTTGACACAACTGAAATCCCCACTGAGGGGAAACCACTGCTGGGCAATGCACTTAGAGAAGTGCTGTCTCTTGCTGCAATGCGCCCCATGGCGTCTGACATTACGTGTTCGCCACACCCAAAAGCTTTCCTGGAGTGCTCCAGTGCCTCATTGCCCTACACCATAATTCTGAATGCGATTCTTCTCAAAACAACTAAAAAATCATTTAAGAACACCCAGAGGGGCACCAACTACTGTGCCATGCACTTTAGAAAAGCCTTGCTTCCCATGGCCATGCACCCACAGCGTCTGATGTCACACCACATGGTTATCACTCGTGGGTGCTTCTACCTGCTTGTCTCACCCTCCCTGTCTTCCTTCCACCTGCAATTTCACTCCTAAACCCCCCCAATCATCACAAATGGGGAAGGGGTTGCATATTAAAGGCAAGTTACCCTCAAGGACATACGGCAATTGCCATCACTAGGGACACCTTCTCTCTGCCATCATGCAAGGCCCCACTTTCCCTACATAGCATCCAAGGCTTGTCCCTTGCCGTATATACATTCTTACACTCCCACTCCACAACTCAGTTACATGCCACAAGTGCTAACCTCTCCAGGCAGCAAACGCTAGAACCTGCCTGTGCAAAATTACATAAAACTATCCATTCAGAAACAAAACTCTTAGCAACCAGTAATTGGTCCTCACATTTCTTTCTCTAAATGCATCCGAATACAGTAACACTTTCCTAGAATATCACATATATATATATATATATATATATATATATATATATATACTCTATACTCTTTTTATTCTTCCTTTTTTATGTTGCATGCGCATGTGCAAGAAACATAGTGCCATCATCGGAGATTTCAGAGCGTGTCACCTCCTCCTCCAATTCAGTCAGTGAGCTGAGCGTCCCTGTAAGCCAATGCATTTGGAGCTGTCATGACATGCTCCAAAATGCAGTAACATCTGATTGAAAGGGAGCTATGCTTCAGTGAGCAGTGATAAAGCATAGCTCCCCCACACTGCAGAGTGTGTGTGCCCCGCATGCACTGTATAGCCGATGGGGTGCCCAAACCCGTCGGCTGAGCCTGCTCCCCCTCCCCAGTAGTAGGTGCCATGCTGTGAGCCCACCCCAGCGTGGCAAGCAGTCCTTAGCCAACGGGGTGCCCAATCCCCCATTGGCTGAATGCCACCCTTCCTTGTGCCACGCTGGGGCCCACCCCAGCATGGTAAGCGTCCCATAGCGTCTTTTTTTAAAACCTGTAAAACAAAAAGCGGTCAGCGAGCGCGTCTCGACCCCCTCCACAACCCGCACCCACCACTATGCACCCAGCTTCCCTACACCCTCACCCCATACTTACCTCGGACTCTGGCACGACGATCTTGTTGGACCGGGAACACGTCTGCACTCTTCAAGCCGACCGGAACTGAGGAAATGCCAGTAAGCTGTATAATGGGCTAGATAGGGAGTTTCAACTGTTGCATATCTCAGGCATTTTGGGAATTTTGCAAATTTTCAACATGGGGTTTTAGGACCCTTCTCATGAATGATGTCACTGTCATTGGCGTTATTCAGGCTCGAAGGGTGATTTCACGAGGCTGACAAATCGCCGCCTGGGCCTGAATACCACCATGACAGTGACATCATTCATGAAAGGTGCCAAAACTCCCATGTTGAGAATCGTGCCAAAATTCAAAAATGACTGTTTTTGGCGTGCGTTTCGCAGTTCCTACGCAGGCTCATAAGTTTGCAAAATTTCAATATTTTCACTCCAGATTTTCAACATTGCCATTTTACCACACCTTCTTATGAGTAGTATGGCTGTCATTTTTCACATCTCACCCAAAATGTGTTTCCGCCCATGTAGCACAGAATGGCGCAGTCGGTGTGTGAAATCAATGTACAGGACAAATTAAGAAAATCACAGTGACATTATTCATGAGCAGAGGTCTTAAAATGGCTATGTTGAAAATTTGGTGAAAAAATTCCTAAAAATTACTGTTTTACGAGCGTGCGTTGCGCAGTTCCTACGCACTCTCGTAAGGTCACAAATTTTCAATATTTTCACTCCAGATTTCCATCATTGCCATTTTGACACATCTTCTTATAAATAGTACAGCTGTCATTTTTCACATCTCACCCAAAACATGTTTCCACCCATGTAGCGCACAATGGCGCAGTCGGTGTGCGAAATCAATGTATGGGATAAATTAAGAAAATCACAGTGACAGCGTTCATGAGCAAAGGTCTTAAAATGACTATGTTGAAAATTTGGTGAAAAAATTCCAAAAAAAATGACTGTTTTTCGAGCGTGCGTTGTACAGTTCCTATGCACACTCATAAGTTCGTGAATTTTCAATATTTTCACTCCAGATTTTCAACATTACCATTTTACCACACCTTCTTATGAGTAGTACAGCTGTCATTTTTCACATCTCACCCAAAATGTGTTTCCGCCCATGTAGCGCACAATGGCGCAGTCAGTGTGAGAAATCAATGTATGGGACAAGTTAAGAAAATCACAGTGACACTGTTCATGAGCAGAGGTCTTAAAATGGCTATGTTGAAAATTTGGTGAAAAAATTCCCTTCAGATGTATAGCAATATTACTAATGAAGACATTGAACAGAACTGGCCCCAGGACCGATCCCTGCAACACCCCACTGGTCGCCCCCTCTCCCTAGACTGCATACCATTTACCACCACTCTCTGCCTCCTCTCTGTTAGCCAGTTTCTAACCCAGTTTACCACCCTTTCCCCCATGTCCAGCCTACCCAGCTAGTTTATCAGCCTCCTATATGGGATGGTGTCAAAGGCTTTGCTGAAATCAAGGTAAGCGTTGTCCGCTGCCCCACCCTGATTCACTTCCTTTGTCACCCAGTCAAATAAATCAACCAGATTTATCTGACATGATGTCCCACTGTGAATCCATGTTGTCTATGGTCCTGGGTTTCGATGGCATCTAGATGCCCCACTATCCTTTCTTTAAGCAATGTCTCCATGATCTTCCCCACTACTGAGGTGAGGCTGAATGGCCTATTGTTCCCTGCCTCCTCCCTGCTGCCGGACTTGTGTAGAGGGACCACATGTGCCCTCCTCCAATTCACTCATGTTAAGAATGACTCAGTGAACATGGCTGCCAGAGGTACTGCTATCTCCCTTCGCAGTTCTGTTAATATCTTTGGGCGTATGCCATCTGGTTCCATCGCTTTGTCTACCTTCAATTTAGTGAGCTCCTGCAGGACTCTTTTGTCCACCTCTTCACCCCCTTGGCAACTGCTGTACTGCTGCGGCCCTTGCCCCTCCCACTCTTCTGTGAATACTGAGCAGAAAGACACAGTGGATGTCTTGGGAGGAAGGCATGAAACTGTCACTTCCAAATACCTAAACAGCACATACAAGCAAGCAACATTTGGCATTGACAAATGCTTGTTTATATATATAGCCCACTTCCTTTTTTGCCTTACCTTCTTGTTTGTAGTGCACAAACCTCAACTCCAACTTAAAATCCTATATTGCCAATCTGAAGTGCTGCAGCTCCGATGTAGATAAAAACTCCAGCAAAAGTGGCAGAACCACCTCTGTGCTGTCCATTATGTACCTCCCCTTGCCCCTTCCCCTTCCTGTTGCTTAGCCATTGTTCTATCCCCTGGCCCCTCCCCTTCCTTTCCCCTTCCCCTTCTGAGCACACCGTCTTGATGGAAAGGGAAGGGGTGCACCAGGACAACCTGGTCTGCCCCTTAAAGGGCAAACTCCATTATCCAGTCTAGGGCAGATTGGTTCTGGGATCTAGAGTTCAGACATGTGGGGGAGAGGATGATTTGTGAGAGATCAAATTGTTTGAGAAGTTCAGCATTCTCCTGTTGATTGTCACTCAGCCAACTGTGCTTGAGATCACCTACCAGGACTGTGTCCCTGTGAGGTGAGAGCTCACCTAATGCATTGAAGAGTGTTTTGAAGCCATTTATAATATGGACAATGGAAATCCTGCATTCTGATTGGTTGCTAGCCGTGTGTTAGAAGTGTCTAATGCACAGCTAGTAACAAAGTCAGGCAGCTACAGCCCCACAACAACAGAGTATCCTTAAGCCAACTTGAACTTTGAGGTTTGAAAATCTGCCATCTTTTCTCGCTAGCCACACAGTAGCCAAAAACTGCCTAACTCCCATCAATTTGCAACTGAACTTCCTTCCTTAAATGTTCATTTAAATCAATGATGAGCAGCTTCTACTATTTGTGGTGTTAGAATTGCCAGTAATCACTGTCCAAAAGAGAAAACAAGACCATCAGCAACAATTTTCAAAATGAAACCACCACCGTATTTCCCCCACAGGAGACCATGACAGTCCATTGTTTCAACTCTCCTTATTCAAAAAGATATCTCCACATAAAAAAGTTCCCTTATTTAACCAATTACAGTACCAGGTACTTTGTTACACCATAACTTCTCTGCTGCCTGTCTGCTCGTAGTTAAGACTTGCATCCCCGCCTCTTTCATTCCTGCTTGGCTGCTTGTAGAACAGATTTGCATCCCTGCCCCTTTCATTCCCACTTGGCTACTCCTAGACCAAAGTAGCTCCTTCGCCCCCCCACCACAGTCAAAGTATTTCAAAGTGCTGCACCACCAACTGCACAGATGCTGCAGATCAGCTCTTAGGCAATTTTTTTTCTCTTGTTTTTTTTTTTTTCTGCTCACCAATCCTTGTGGTTGCGCATTTCCTCTTAGCTGTCCACTCAATACCGGCTCTCACACACAGCATTGCCTATCAAAGGAAGTTCATTATTTTAGCCCTGTTGTCTGCTCTTAAATATTTACCCTGCCCCATTGCCAAACACTCTGCTACTCATCTTCTCTGTGACCAGGCAGTCAGTTCATACTTCAAGCCAATTCAGTTCAAGGAAACATACACAATAATAAATATAAAATTCCCCCTTTCACAATGTGAAATCTGTTGCTTTGCTAGTGCTCCTGATCAGGCTCAAAATGTAAGTTAAAAATAAAGCAAATTAAAGTGTGTGTGGGGTGAGAGGGATATCCTTCTTCTATATTTCTGGATGAGGTGTTAACTATACTGTAGCTACAAAAGCCATAGTAGGACAAATGTGCCCAAGTAAAAAAAAATGCATACAGCTGATGTGGGCAGAACTATTTTATGTCAAATATATAGAAAAACTTTAATGTTTTGTGATTTAAACCTAAAAATATTTAATATCAATAAATATATAAAATACAGAGTACGATTTTGTAAGTGCAATAAGATATCCCGGGGGTGTGCATTAGAAATTTCTAATGCACGGACAGGGGCTGAAGGCACTTGGCCTATGACCTCATGCCTCACTATGCTCCTGGCCATGCATTAGAAATGTCTAATGCACACCCCCTTGTGTCTTATTACTTACTTATCCCAACTTTGGGGGGACTGTAGGCACATCCCACATAGATTTTATGTGCAGACCCTATAGTCAGCTCAATCAAAAGCCATTCTATAGTGGATTCTTGAGAGCTGCTGGATGAAATGACAGATCCCTTAAGATGATCTTTTATGTAGAAGAGAACCCCATCCCCTTTTTGTCTTCCCGGTCTGTCATTTCTGAAAACAGAGTAGTCATTGATGTGGCACACAGAGTCAGGATGGGATGGCTTTATCCACATTTCTCTTGGCAAGGTTGGAGGAATGGTCAGAAGTATGGTAGCTAGGATTCAATGCAAAGAAGTGCAAAATAATGCACCTGGGAAACAAGAACCCAGGGGAAGAATACACAATGGGTGGGGAGGTAGTAACAACAACAAAAAAGGAAAGGAACCTGGGGGTAATCATATCAGATGACCTTAAGGTTAGCAAGCAATGTGAGAAGGCAGTAGTGAGGGCTGGGGTATACTAGGATGTATAGGAAGGCATCAGCAGCAGAAAACAGGAAGTTGTTATCCCTCTGTACAGACAGTTGGTGAGGCCCCATCTGAGTACTGTGTCCAGTTCTGGAGACCCCATCTCCACAAGGACATAGACAGAATAGAGGCAGTCCAGGAGGGCAACTAAAATGGTGCAGGGTCTGCAAGAGAAGCCGTATGAGGAGAGACTAAAGGAGCTTGATATGTATACCCTTGAGGAAAGAAGGAGGGGGACATGATAGAAACTTTTAAGTACCTCAGTGGAATCAACAAAGTCCAAGAGGGTAGCATTTTTCAGAAAAGAGACTTGCAAGAACAAGGGGACACAATTTAAAGATAGAAGGATGGCGGTTTAGGGGCAATGTGAGGAAGTATTATTTCACTGAGAGGGTAGTGGATACATGGAACAGCCTTCCTGAGGAGGTTGTGGGGTCTAAAACTGTGGGAGAATTCAAAAATGCATGGGACAGACATAAGGCAATTCTTGTGGGGGGTAGGAAGAAATAGGCTGTTGGTTAACTAGGATCTGCAGCCTATCCAGTAGGTAGGGAAATGGGCAGACTAGATGGGCCTAGCAGTCCTTATCTGCCATCAAAGTCTATGTTTCTATGTTTCTATGTTTCTGTAACTCCCAGAACATCTGGGTTATGTAGCATAGCCCACACTTCCAGTTCATGTATCTTAGGCAGGAGGCTACCTATATTAAGGTGGGTAATCCTAAGGCCTTTGACACATGACCACTGAGGTGTAGCTTGAGGATGCTGAGCGTTATTTGGGCCAGGATTTGTCTCAATATCTCCACCTAGTAGTAAACGTGCAACCTGATGCACTAGAAGTGGTGAGATACCTCTGAAATAACATGGCACCTCTAACTTCATGCAGACTAAATAGTTGGATAACAGTCTATGTTCCCTTTTTCTACTGGAAGCAAGAGGTGAGAGTCTGTTCTGTTCTCTTGTTCTATCCTCTCCTTTTCTGTCTCTTCTCTGTCTGGTTGTGTAACCACATTTTCTTGTGAGACCTTGGAACTGATCACTCTGACAGTTTTGAAATTCTCCTCCTCTCTCTATCTCTATTTCTATGCCTTCCGTTGTTATGACTGTCTTCTCTTCCCCTTGCATATCTGCTGGTATAAAAATATATGTGAATCTTTATGTGGAAATGTCACTGATACTGGGATCCCTTTGTTTAAAACTGTATATACAGTAGTTTTATTGTTGAAATGACTGCAAAAAGCTATTTGGAACTCAAGGAGTTAAACTGAGATGCTGTTGTGCAAACTTTACAGAGCTGTCAACAAAAGGTCAGTTTTGAATCATTATGTTATTTTTGCTGCATCTGCAAGAACATTTGAAACTGACAAGAACATTCTGTGAAAAAACAATCTCCTTAACAAGCTCCCTGCAAAGACTTGTTATAAAAACAGCAGCAGTTTTTTGCTAGAGAGACAAGGAGAGAAAGATTGAGATTTGAGACTGAGAAAAAGCACTCAGAAGGAAGACTGTTTTCTCTGTTTGAACTGCCTTTGTAAATATTGATTCTGAACAACTTTTTTTATGTTACTGTTATTAATAATAATAAAACACTCAATGGAAATGTTACAACTGCTCCTGGTTTTCCTGTGCTTCCTGATGTGTGCATCAATGACATTGTCTAAGGGGGAGTGTTCCCTGTTTAGGATGTTACAGCAATAATTGTTTGCTATTAAGAATAGTGATATATTATAGGGGTGCAATCATGCCCTTATCTTTAGGGTTGATACAGCATTTCAATGTTAAATCTAACATTTTGCACTTTAATAACTCTGCCATACTTTGATGAAATAGCCCAAACTTTGGCATGCACAGTCATTCTGCCACAGTCTCTAGATGTGAAAAGTTTCATGATGGTATATTGTATAATTGTTGAGATATAAGGAGGTAAAAAACAGAACCCCCCCCCACACCACCTGTTTTTTCCCATTGGTTAACGTGGGATTTTTGTGCTGTCGTCTGTAGCCCTGATGGAATGAAACTTTTCTCTGAAATATTCAGAGATGATAGGGTCTGTGCCAAGGATATGCCTTTGGATAGCTTGGTGAAAAAATATGTTACCATTTTTGAATTATAACGATGTTTGTGATAGCCACCAGACAGGCAGGTAAATGGAAACAATTCAAACTGTTATTAAGGATTTACTGTTCTTGCTCAGAGAAATACTATTTGTTTTTGTTGAAATTATATTTTTATATGTTTTAAATTATGTAAGAGACATATGGGATACAGTACATAATAGAGATCACATAATACCATCAAACATAGCTCAAGCAGCACACAATGCTTTACAGTTATGGGCACAAAATCATAATTCATGTACAGCCATAAATAAATCCATCCCAATAGGGATCCTTGTATACTAATACTAAAATGATAAGTCTTCCCTCTAAATCTCTCTCTCTCCCCCCTCACCTTTTGCAACATCAGGTTACTTCTCTGGTCACTCATTATGGGATAAAATGAGGACCTTGTACTGACATATAGAGGACCCATTTCCTCCATTGGAATTCAAATTTATCTTTTCTGTTTAAATGGCTAGCCACCAGTCTTTCCAGATAGTATACTTCCTTCATGGCCGTGAACCATTCCCTTCTGGTTGGAGGTGAGGTCTGGCCCCATAGTCTAATGTTGCTTTCTTAGCTATCAATATATAAGTAATCAAGAGAGAGCCTCTTGGAATACAGAGGCCTACAGGAGATATTGAAAGCAACACCATTTCAGGAGTAAGGACAGCCTCCTCTCCCACCAACTCCCCCAGGGTTTCCTCCACCTCTCCCCAAAAAGGTCAAAGCACTGGGCATGACCAGAAGATGTGTACTTGTCCAGCCATCTTTTACCCACAAGATCTCCAGCAGCTTCCTACTGGGCAATCTGTAAATTTCGCCAGTTTAGCTGGTGTATTAAAAAATCAAAGCCTGACTTTCCAGGCAAATTCCTGCCAGTATGGTGCTACAGATATTCCATGAGATAACCTGATATATTTAAACCAGTGGTCTTCTGAGACCAGTACCAATAATTCCCGATTCCAAGCAGACAGGATCCCCAAAGTTGAGTCTCCAGTAACCTCCTGCAGTCCCTCATACAGTGTTCCAATCAGGTGGGGGAGGGGTTATTCCCTTTATGGAAGATATAATAACTATCAATAATTGAGGAGATGGGAATGGGAGGCAGTTCCATTGAAGAGCCTTATTCGTGAGATAGGCTTGTATCTGCTGATAAGCTACAATAGTATCTGGCGGTAGCCCATAGATGTCTCTTAATGTGGAAAGGGGTAACATAACCTGGTTGTCTAATATCTGGAAAATGAAAGTTAGGTGTCTATTATGCCAGCCATTTAAAGTCTCAGTTAGGGGGACCGGAAGATTCATTGTCTCTAACCTAAGTTGTCATAGAAAATAAAAGACCGGGGTAAGCTCCTGAGAGGCTCTAAGCTTGTCCCAGACTATCATACTACTTTGCATTCCTCTGTGATAGGCATTCCACCCTAGGAGGGGCTCCCCCAGTTCAAATAGAACATTTTTAATATCCTGAATATGATTTAGTGTAATCTCTAGCTTTTTCCACGGTATTCTATAATTTGGATCAATCCACCACAGTATCCTAGCCAGGGTAATTGCTTGTGCGTATTTACCCAGATTAGGTAAGCCCAACCCTCCTTTGTCTCTTGGGAGCTGTAGGATGGGCCATTGAATGCGAGGTTTCCTGCCAGCCCAGACTAATCGAGCTAAGGCCCTATTCCATGATATAAAATATAAAAGGGGGAGCAAGACAGGAATGGTTTGGAACAAATACAGTAGTCTGGGCAATATATTCATTTGGATAAGGTCAATCCTTGAATAAAAGGAGAGACATAGCTGAGACCAAGTATGAAGGTCATTCTCTATTGTCTGAGTGAGAGGTTCATAATTTATCAGGACAGTGTGATCAATATTTTGAGGTAGCTGCATACCCAGATATTTCAGCTTTGTTCCTCACCACTTAAAAGGTAAATAAGCTTGAAGCGATGGAGAAGGGGAAAAGCAGAAAGTCAAAACCTCTGTTTTTGTAGAATTTATCTTATATCCTGAGGTTACTGAAAATTGAGTAATAATTTTCCAGAGGGCTCGAAGAGAAGGTTCTGGATTAACAAGGTGAAAGAGTCTAACATGTTTAAAGATAAGAAAAATAGCAGGACAAGAGGACACAGCATGAGATTAGAGGGGGGCCGATTAAGGGGGAATGTGATTAAATTCTTTTTCACAGAAAGGGTGGTGGATGCATGGAATGGCCTACCTCAGGAAGTGGTGGCTATGAATACAGTGCAGGGCTTCAAATAGGCATGGGATAGGCATAAGGGAGTAATACAGATGAGTATGAATAGATAGGCCACTGACAGAGCAAAGGCCGCTGGCACATTTATACAGTAGAAAAAGAAATGGGCAGACTGGATGGGGCTTGCGGTCCTTATCTGCCATCAACTTCTTTGTTTCTATGTTTCTATGATCTGATGAAGACCACAGTAGAACATTGTCTGCATATAAGGCTATTGTGAAGGTATCCTTTCCAACCTTTACCCCCTTTACATCGTCCGATTGCTGGACCGCCAGAGCTAAAGGCTCAGTATAAACTGCAAATAGTAGTAGGGAGAGAGGGCATCCCTGATGGGTGCCCTGCTCTAAGGAAATTGGAGTGGAAATTGCTCCATTTATTTTTAAAAAGGTTTTGGGGGCTGAATATATGTGACTAAGCCATGTAACAAATTGCTCTGGGAATCCAAAAGCCTCCAGGACCTTCCACAGGAAGTCCCAACAGACCCTATCAAAAGCCTTGAAGGCATCTAAACTCACTAATACTGAAGGAAGAGAACTACTGGTCATATGGTCCATCAAGTGGAATGTTCTGAGAGTATTACCTGCAGTTTGCCTCTGTTGTAAGAAGCCTGCCTGGTCCATATGAATTACTTCTGGTAATATATGATCCAGACGCTGGGCCCATATGGACATGTATATTTTATAATCACAATTGAATACGGATATAGGTCTGTATGATTCTAGGGATTGGGGATCCATTCCTGGTTCTGGTATGGCTGAGAGCACAGCATAATGCCAGGAGTCTGGAGGTGGTTCACCATTCTGAACATCTTGGAAAACCTGTAACAGCAAGGGGCTTAATAAAGGGGAAAAAGCCTTGTACCACTCAGAGAATAGCCATCTGGTCCTGGTGATTTCATGGTTTTAGTTTTTTTAATGGCCAGCTGGATTTCCTGTCTAGTGACTGGACTCAATAATGAGGCTTGTTGTATCACAGAGAGCTTAGGAATGCGTAGCTTACTCAGAAAGGTTCAAATCTCTGGGGGGAAGTTTTCAAAACATAATTCTGTATAAAATCTTTGAAAAGCTTGTTCTATCTCTGGGCCTTGATGAAGAAGGTTACCAGATCTAGGATCCTTAATTGCGGTGATTGTAGCTTTCTGCTTGAACATACTGGTTTGTCTGGCTAAGTGCCTAGCTCCCTTGGGTCCTCCCTCATAAAAAGTGCTTTTAGTACATAAAAGTGCAGCCTGTACCTTCAAGTCTAGGATTTTTTGGAGCTCAGCCTGCACTTTCTGAATTTCTATAGGCTGAATTATATGCCCTTCCTCTCTGGCTTTTTGAATTTCTGCTAGCCTATCTTGCAACTGTCTGTATCTGGCTTCCCTAATTCTCCTTTATTGGGTTGTATACAAAATTATCTCACCCCTAAGGACAGCCTTAACCATACCCCACAACACTGCTGGGGAAATCTCTGGGGATTGATTTTCTTGAATTATCTGGGGAAGCCGGTCCTTCATCATTGTCTTAAACTCTGGGTCATTCAGGATTGAGGTATTCAGCCTCCAAAGGGTGGTCTTCCTAGGTGTTGCAATATCTAATTTTAATATAATTGGGGTATGATCAGATAGGAGATGAGCTCCTAGCCTAATGTCTCTAATTTCTGCAACATGCTCTGTAGAGAGAAAAAAATAGTTTAGGCGAGAGAAGGTATGATGTCTGGGGGAAAAATAAGTAAAACCTCCTTTTACAGGGAAAAAAATTATGCCATACATCTGTCAAATCCAATATAGGCAACTGGACTTTGAGATATTTCTGGGAAGGGCTAGTCCTATGCTTATGGGGATGAGAGGCATCCAGGTGGGGGTCAGAGTGATATTAAAGTCTCCCCCTATTATAATTATACCCTGCTGTATATCCAAAAGCTGGTTGAAAAACCTTTCCAAGTGAACCAGAGGGGCTCCTGGGGGAAATATACACTTCCAACATAACAGCTGAGTCATAGAGATGTCATTTAGCAATAGTGAAATAACCATTAGAGTCAATCCTCTCAGCTTCCTTCATAGAAACATAGAAACATAGATTTTGATGGCAGATAAGGACCGCTTGGCCCACCCAGTCTGCCCATTTCCCTACCTAATGGATAAGCTGCAGATCCTAGTTAACAAGCAGCCTACTTCTTCCTACCCCAACCCCCTAGAATTGCCTTATGACTGTCCCATACAGAAAGGGCATTCCAGCAGGAATCCGTATGGCAGTGCCCCTATGCTTGTCTGTCTTACTGGAAGAAGTTATTACAGTGTACCTGTGGCCAGCAGAAAGTTTCTGATGTTCTGAAGGAGACAAGTGTATCTCTTGTAAAAAAATAAAATCTACCCTTTGCTGACGTAGGTACTGCTGCAATCTAGAGTGCTTAATAAAGTTACTAATACCATTAATGTTCAGTGATATTAACTCTATTGAAGGATCCATCATGACTGATTAAACAAAAAAGGAGGCTCCCTCTGATGGACAGGACACCAGCCAATATCCCCTGCCCTGGCTGCACATTATGGCCATCTCCTGTACTGGCTTTTAAGGGAAAGGCCTCTTAATGAAATCTGGGCTTTAATGGGTGTCTTCTGCGATAATATCAGATTGCCCTGCCCAGCCAAGGCTGTATTTCTAACAATATCTGTATTTCATAATTATTACTCCTCTGTTTGCATTGCGTGATGTGATCATGCATTTCCCAGATATCCCATATATCTTGTAATCTTAGTCTTACATATAACCATAAGTCAGTGAACAGCCTGACTTTCAATATAACAAAACTATTTACACTACAAATGACATTGATTAATAAAACCTTGTCATTGCTTGGGTCAGTGACTTCCATAAGTGGTGAGGTATAGAAGTTCCTCCCTGAACCCTCATGAAGAACCCCATGTTTTTGTTGAGCTCTTCCTAAAGATGGAGGTAGTCCCAGGTCGCAACTGGCTGGGGTCTCCAGGATACTCAGTAAGTGTATCCCAAAAAGTAGGGACATATCAAAAAAAGAAAGACAATATTTAGGGAAGGATAGCACTCCATGGAGTGTGCTCCACATCCTATCTCATTTCTCACCACTCCCCCAATACCATAACTTCATAATTGCCATGTGGGCTAAAAAAAAGAAAAAGCCTTATTAGAATGGGGAACAGATGGCAAGGGGGCCTATAAAGAAATAGTCTTGCTCAGTTACCAGTATAGTCCCAGATTATAAAACATAAAATGCAGCAAGAGTCTGTAGTAAGTCTCTGAAGTTATTAGTGTCTTTAAAGAGCAAGGACAAATACAATGTCTGTTGTTCCCCTACTTCTCAAATAATAGTGCAGTGGGCTTAATAGGCTTTATTTAATGGCTAAGTGGGAGGGGGGAAGGTGACCCTGGTCTCCTCCCCGAATGACCGACAAGTGGTTTAATGCAGGCCCAAAATTAAAGGGACCACTCTTAGCCTACAGTCAAGCCACCAAGAAAGGGATCCAGAGGAAAAAGAGGAAAACTCTCTATTGAGAGTACCCCAACCCCCCTAAGCACCACCTGGTTTATGACATAAAATGTCCATAAGATTGCAAATGTCTCTTCCCTTCAGGTCGCTGCAACAGGGTCATTTCTGTGGTACACAGCCAGGGCTTTCTGCACTTCTCCAAGGTTGTTCTTTTGCTTCTTCTGTTTGTTTTGGGTAGATTGTCAATGTGAAGGCCTTGTGGAGGGATCTCGCTGCTCCAGTGGTTTATCTGGAAATTTCAGCCCCGATTTAGAAAGTTCCACTCTGGCTTCCAATGCTGTGGTAAACTCTCTCTTTCCCTCAGGCAGATGTACTACGAGTTGGGCAGGGTACGAGGTAGAGAATTTATGCCCAGCTGCTTTTAACATAGGCAGTAATGGAAGGTATGCTTTTCTGAGATGCATTGTTTTTGGGGCATAACCATGATCAATGTAAAAATGTGTCTGTCTATAGAATACTTTTTGCTTATGCCATGCTGTAAGGAGAACATTTTCTTTGGTGGCATAGTTGTTAAATCTTGCAATGATAGACCTCAGGGGTGCATTTAGATTAGCTGATTTAGGCGCTAACGCACTGTGGACCCTATCGAGCTGTATGGTCTAGGTCCTTAGGTAACTCCAATGCAGTATGTAGCAATGCGCTTTCCAATTCTTTAATATTGCCTCCCTCTGATCCTTCCAGAATGCTGTAAATCCATATATTTTTTTCTCCTCCCACAGTTCTATGAGTCCTCCTGCCATGCTTCCATTTGCTCGCACAGTTCTCTTAACATTTGTACCTCTGTCTCTAGATCATCTACTCGATTTTCTGGAGCTGTTCACTGCCTTTCTAGGTCATCAGTTCGCTGTTCAAGTTGCATCACATTCTTTCGTAGTTCGCCATATAAGTCTTTAATTTCAGCCCGAAAGGAGATCAGTTCTTGATATATGGTATCTAGTTTAATTTTTTTAGCCTTTGTCTTTCTGCTCTTCAATATGGATTTGGTTAGAGCTCGGTGTGGTGTTTCGGCCATTAGGCCTTTGCTGACACTGCAATCTGAGGCCTCTGGGTCCTAGCCATCCCTCATCTCCACCATCTGCTTCGCCCACTGCCAAATGCTGCCCTTCTATGCTGTAAGTACCTCCTTGCTACCTATTAACATGCCAGTTTCAGACCCCACATTTTTTTATCAGACCTGATGGAGGTATTCTTTGCTTGAGGTACGTGAGAGCGAGTGCGCTATGCAGCTATCACCAGAGGAGACGGAACCGGAAGCCGAGAAATACTATTTGTGATATCAGCCATCTTTTTTTTCCAGTTTTAACAAAGATTTTCTACCCAAGTACTGCCTGGCAACTAATGAAAAAGACCTGCAATTAGGTCTCCTTCACACACTTTGTTGGATTATTTTATTAGTATTTTAAAATTAACACTGCAAATATCAGTTAGTGTGGTGAGAATAGTTTCACCTGTCACTTGCTTAGGCAAGGACTGTTTGATCTGAAAATAACCATTCGCAGTACTTTTCAGTTCAAACTTTACTGTTTGAACTGAAAAGACTACAAACAGTAAATGTTCATGATAGTTCAAACTGTCATATTTCCCTGTTATCTAGTGACACCCCTTACCTGTGGATTTCTGTCCCCTGAACTTAAAATAATATGTCCCTGGTTGTCCAGTGGTCCCTCCACCATCCTGGTATTAAAAAATAATTTCCCTGGTAGTCCAGCAGTCCCATCCCTTCCCCTGATGTCCAATTGCCATGCCTGTAGTAAAAAATAATTTTCCTGGTAGTCCAGTGGTCCCTCCTCTTTCCCCCATTCTGTGATCACTGTCTCCATATTAAATATTCTTCAAGGGTAGTCCAATGGTCCTTCCCTCTCCTCCATTCTCTGACCACCATCTCCCTGCTGAAATTCGATGTCCCTGGTATCTAGTGGCACCCCCCCATTGGTGTCCATGGCAGTATAATAACTAAAACCATCCCTCCATGTTTTTTTTCTTTCTTCCCGCAAAAAAGAAAATAGTCCCTCATCAATCAGCCATTCACCTCATCTCCCACTCAGCATCCACCACTCCAAACCTCCAGTACACTTCCACACACCCTCACTCACTTGAACAGGTCTCTGGTTCGAGATCCATTCCCCAACTGAAGACACTTCTTTCTGCTGGAACCAACGACTGCTATATGAGAAATGAAGGTAAATGTGGTTTAACATAGTTCAATGAGGAATTCAACTTTTATGCATAACTCAGCCATTTTTTGACATTTTGACACCACATTTTCAACATGGCCTTTTGGGAACCCCACCTCATGAACAATATCAGTGACATTACGCAACTCCTGTCCAAAAGGTGATTTTGAAGTTGATTGGTGAATTCACCTTTCGGGCAGTATTTGAAAATGTTCCTGCCCTTTTTCATGAGATGGGGTCATAACAAGGCTATGTTGAACATTTGGTGTAAAAATATGCAAAAATGATAAAGTTATGCACATTTGTTGCAATTTTGCTATGGATGCCCATAACTTTGGAAATTTTAAATATTTTGACCCCACATTTTCAATGTAGCCTTCTTATTACCCTCACCTCATGTACGTCATAGTTTTCATTTTTTAAATCCTGGCCAAAATGTGTTTTTGCATCTGTGGCACGGAATGGCATTGTAGTTATGTGAAATTACATTTTGGTGGGGATTCAAAAATGTTCTGCACCAGGTACATGTGGTGGCTAATAAGATGACTATGCTGACAATTTGGTCACTGTTGTTCTATAAATGGAAGTGCAGTCCCCTTCCACAACTGCATACATATATGCATCTAAAGAGGGATTTGGAGTGCAGGGCCCCCACAAGCAAATAATGATACGGTTACTCTATCTCAAAAACTATGGATGGGTGGGAGTGCAGGTCCCAAAAGGCCCTGCACGCCAACAAGGAAATAAGGCTACGAGTACATTAGCTGCTCAAAAAGTTTGGAAATTCTTTGCTAGAAAAATTATGTTAATGCATTAGTTAGGGTTGAGGATAAAGTGAGAAATGTAGGGAAATTTGACATTAGGGTTTCCAACCCTAAAATCACTGCTCCACCCCTGAAGCAAATGAGGGGTGGAGTCTTCCTTGGGGTTGTCAACACTAGCATTCACCCTATTGTATGCACACATGAGACATACACATCTGTCTCCATCAGATCTTAGCTTTTCTTTTACTGCAGTGGGGGTGAGCATTAGGATGAAGAACTCCAAGGAAGATTCCATCCCTCATTCACTTTAGGGGTGGGGCAGGGGTTTTAGGGTTGGAAACCCTAATGTCATATTTCCCTATGTTTGTCACTTTATCCTCAACCCTAACTGGTGTATTAATGTAGTTTTTTGCAAAGAATATATAATAATATGCTTTGCAAAAGAACTGTATTAATGCAAGAGTTAGGGTTCTGATTAAACTGTAGGGAAATATGATGTTAAGGTTTCAAAACCCTGTACCAGCCCACTGGTGCTGAGGGCTGAGGAGCTGGTCATCATACCTTGTGCCACACCGGTGACCCGAGTTTTGGAACAAGCTCGGGCACTGAGGATCAGCAGGGGAGAGAGAGGATTGAGCATCTGATGGACTGCTCTCCTCTTCTCTCTCTGGGGAGGGATCCAGGACTTGCCCGGCATAGTAGCGGCCCATGGTGGAGACCAGAGACACTGCTCAAGCTTAGGGCCAAAGTAGAGGGAGGAGTGTGGCGGATGTGGGTGGAATGACATCATTGCACTGCCACACTTTGGGGGACACACAAAACATGGAAAACCTCCCACTGAAAAACCACGGTGATGAGGGGGTGCTCCAGGGACAGGGTCACATCCCATCACTGGCCCGTCACTCTGGAGGACTCCTCAGCTGACCTGTCACCCAGGTAAGACCTCTCTAATTACAGATAGGCCACCAAGAGAGGGTGAACCTTCCCAAGGGGGTGCTCTGGGGGGGCTAGCCCTGCCTGGGGGGTTGAAGGAGTCCATCCAGAAATGAGGGATTCAGGCAGGGAGTAGTAGCCTCATCAAGCAAGCACTCCAGAAGGATGCCAAGGCTTCAATAGCAGCAAAAACAGAAGATACAAAAAAAAGTTTTCAAACCCTAACACCTCTGCCCTGCCTCTGAGGCAAATGAGGGGTGGAGTCTTCATTGCGGTTGCCAACCCTAATGTTCAATCACAAGGTAGACTTCACCCCACATTTACCTCAGGGTCAAAGCAGGGGTGTTCAGGTTTGAAACCCTAACATCACATTTCCTTATTTGTAGGGTTAATCTGAACCCTAAGTGTTGCATTAACACAGTTCTTTGGAAATAATTTCCTTATTTTTTGAGATAGTATAATCATATCCTTATTTTCCTGTGGAAGTGCATGGCCTTCTGGGACCCACAATCCCATCCAATCATATTTTGTGAGATAGCATAATCGTATCCTTACTTCCCTGTGAGAGAGCAGGGCCCCTTCAGCCCAGTGCTCCCATCCCTCCATAGATGTGTATATGTATGTTACTGTGGGCCCTCTGCTTCCATTTGTAAGACAACGGCAACCAAATTGTCAGTATTCTTATTACTCCACCTCATGTACCTGATATTGTAAATGTTCAAATCCCTGCCAAAACGTGATTCCGCACAACTGAAACATCATTCCGTACCACAGGTACAAAAACACACAGTTTAGCCAGGATTTGACAACGACAGCTGTCATGTTCATGATGAGGTGTAAAAAAATGTTTATATTGAAAATTTTGGGTCAAAATATTTAAAATCACCAATGTTATGAGTAAGCGTACTAAAAGTTCAATGGATGCTCATAACTGTGCCATATTTATATATTCTTACTCCAAATTTTCAACAGAGCCTTCTTATGACCCCACCTCATGAACAAGGGCAGTGAAAATTTTCAAATCCTGCCCAAAAGAGGATTTTGCCAAGCAACTGTGAAATCACCTTTCAGGCCTGATTTTTGTAATTCCACCACCATTGTTCATGAAGTAGGATCATAAAAAAGGCTGTGTTGAACATGTGGTGTCAAAATATGCACAAATGGAAAAGTTATGCATCAAAGATGAAAACCCCATTGAAATACATTAAACCACTCTTACCTTAGTTTTTCATATTGCATTCAGCAGTGGCAGCAGCAAGATGTGTCTTTGATCAGTGAGAGGATCTTCACCCCAGAACCTGCTCAGGTGAGGGTGTGTGTGTGGGAAATGTGGAGGGTGCAGGGTGATGGGTGCTCAGTAGGAGGTCAGGGTGGGTGGCTTGGATTGGCAAGAGACCATTTTCTTTTTTTTTGCAGCTTAAAAAAAGACATTAAGGGACCTTTTCTTTATTTCAGAATGGACAGTGATCGAAAGATGGGAGTGCCACTAGACACAATGTAAGACAAAACATTGAGGGGGACAGTGATCGGAGTGTGGGGGTGCCACTAGACACCAAATAAAGCCTAAATATAAATGTGCACAGTGGTCAGAGTGTGGGGGTGCCACTAGACGCCAGGGAAAGTGGAAATATTAATGGGGGTGGGGATTGAAGAGTGGGGTGCCACAAGATGCCAGGGAAAGCCTAAATTTAATATGGATAACAATCAGAGAGTGGGAGTGCCACAAGACACCAGGGAAAGCCAAAATATAAATGGGGAATAGCAGTCATAGGGCAGGGGTGCCATTAGACACCAGAAAAAGAGAAAGTATTACAGGGACAGCAATCAGAGGGTGGGAGGGCACCACTAGACACCAGGGAAAGACAAAACATTAATGGGGACAGTGATTGGAGGGTGGGGGGCACTATCAGACACCAGGAAAACTGTACTATACTTTTTCTACATTGCCAGAGGCTATACAAAATTCTGTTATAGGCCTTTCCATTAAAATCTTATCCCAATGCTGGAGTTTCTTTAACATACCACACACAAAAGATTTGGTGCAACCCCTCACTTTAAACCCCAACATCAAAATAGGTGGCTCCCTGCTGACCTCTGACTGGCTTCCACAAATACATGATTTGCCAGTGACAAACCTGTATTCTCAGGGCTCTCTTTTTTCCTCCACTGACATGTTAACCAAACTGAGCATCTCCCAGAAACACATATTCAAGGTTTTTCAGTTGAGACACCTTCTCATCAATTTATTCGGGACTGTATTTATATCATCCCAAACGAGGCCCTTTTTAGAACAGATTCAGGAGTGTGTAAGCAAGCCCCATGGAATCACCAGAATCTATTCTTACCTACTAGACACCAAATATCCCAATGCCTTTGCTGGCTCCAAGATCTGGGCCTCTCTCTTACCTGACTCCCCTCTACCCTGGAGCCAGATTTGGAGTGACACACATAGATATCTTACCCAGGATAGACACAGGTTAATTCAGTTTCACATCCTAAATAATTTGTACTATACACTGATCAAGCTGGCCAAATTTGGCAGGTTGGCATCAACTAATTGTCCACTGTGTGGAGCAGTTGAAGGGAACCTGCTGCATATATTCTGGTATTGTGATATGGTGGCATCCCTATGGAATACAATCCAAACTAACTTAGACCCTCTCCTAGGACTGGGAGAGCTATTTACAGTAGAAATATGTATATTAGGGATGTATTCTGATATTGGAGTTAAGGAACGTAGGTTCCATATGACTTTAATTTCCATAGCAGTTAAAAGGCTGGTTCTCAAACATTGGTTGGACCAAATTGCCATCTCATACCCTGAATGGCTAAAAGAAATCTCCCTTTGTTTCAAAACTGAAAGGTTAATCGCTAGCTCCCGGAATCGCATGGCCTCCTTCAACCAGAAATGGGGCAAATTATATGCTTTATATCTGAATTAAAGCCCACACAATGGCGACCTCTGACATCCATAGACTACTCTGTCTCCCTTGAAACATTTTAACCATCAGAGTACTTCTTGCCATCTCATCTCTCCAATCTTTGGCTTCTCGATGTAGCACTCTCCAGGGGTGGGAGGGGAGGAGGGTAGGGAGGGGTTAAGGGAAGGTTTGGTATGCTGTTTTTTTTTGTTGTGAATATACAGACAAATTTCATCTCTTACTGTTCTGATGATACGCTAGTTGTAAGCCATTTTGTCTCATTATAGCATGTTACATTGTTTGTACACCATGCTTTCTCTATTACTATATAATTCAATAAAGTTGTTGAAATTCAAAAAAAAGACACCAGGGAAACTGGAAATATTAATGGGGGTGGTGATTGGAGGGTGGGGCGCGACACCAGGGAAACACAAGGATTCCACATACAGTATTTTCATTCATAGGGAAATTTTTGCATGACATTTTGAAGCACATATGAAAAAAGAGGAAGTGAGCCACAAAAAAAGATTTAAAATGTTAAAAAAACATTTTGAGGTAATTTCTCCAACAGTTAACTGCAGAATCCACTTAAAAGAGTATTGATGAGCAAGGTAGATGTCTTGTTCTCTCTCCAGGATGTAATTTTTGTGGGGTTTGAAATTTTTATTTTTATGTAAAAACCAAAAACAAAATGGTGGCAAATGAAAAATGATTTTTCTTCTCATGAAACAGGATTGGCCCCATATGAAAAAGGATTCTTTTTTATGTCATACAGCTACAGTATTTTGAAGTGCTTGACAAGTACGCTCAGAACCAGAAATGTTAAAATTTAATAACTTTGGAACTGATTAATATTTTTTCACCCAACCAGCACAAGGCACATCTGTGGGCTAACCCCTTTCTACCCTGAAATTGTCAGACCAAAATCCCAAACCATCTGTGTGCTACAGGTGTTGCCAAAAAACAGCAAAAAAAAATTCATTTTTTGCACTATCTGGATCTTTGAATCCACAAATCCAACCAGAAAGAAACTTGGAACATCCAGAGATCTACCCTGCAACACTGAGCATGCAAAATTGCATGCAAATTTATTGAACAGTTGTGAAGTTATTAAACTGCAAAAATTAGGGTTTAACATTAAAGTGCCTACTCAACTCTATAGTGGTGCTACTACTAAATATAGTATACTAGATATATTTATATGTATATATATATATATATATATATATACACACATATATATATATATATATATATATATATATAGAATATATTCTTTGAAAAAACTGTGTTAATGCACTAGTTAGGGTTCAACTTAATGCAACAAAAGTATGGAAATGTGGTGCTAGGTATTCCAAACCTAACTCCCCACCTTACCCCCGAGCAGCAAAAGGAAAAATGTGGGTGTTAGGTCTTCAGAGTTTTGGCAAATCTGTGGTGAAGTCTTCCTTGGGGTTGTCAACTTTAATGCTCACCCCTCCCCAGCCCACAGCCTCCTGTCTGATGCACAAGGTACAGCTCTAAGCCAGTGCTTTATAGTGATACAAGGCAGAGAAGTATGTCTCGTCACATGTTGCCAACATAATCTTCTGTAGCTTTCTTTATGCAAAGCCCTGTGGGTTCCGCATGAAGAAAAGAGTTCATGTTGGACCTTGTTTGCTCAGGGAAGGGGGTGATCATTATGGTTGATAACCACAAGGAACCCCAAGGAAGACCCCACTACTGATTCACCAGTGGGGGAGCACCTGGAGAACAGTGATCATCAGTCATTGTGGTTTGAAATCACAGAAAGAGCAGAACCAAACCACACAAAAACATGTATCCTGGATTTTAGGCTGGCAGACTTTGGGAAAATGGGGAGATACTTGAAAGAGGCATTAAGGGGAACGGGGCAGGAATCAGGAATTGAGGAACAGTGGGCAGTATTTAAAATGGGGATGACAAGAGCAACAGAATTATGCATTAAGCAGGTTAGCAAGAGGAAAAGGAAGAGGATACCATTATGGTTTTCTAAAGAGGTAGCAAAGAAAGTGAAAGCCAAAAAGATTGCATTCAGGCAATACAAAAAGACACAGGCAGAAGGGATAGGGAGAAGTACCAGGAGAAGCAAAGGGAGGCAGGGAGGTCAGTAAGGGAAGCCAAAGCTCAGACAGGAGAACACATTGCAAAATCAGTGGGTAGTGGGGACAAAACCTTTTACAGGTACATAAGTGAAAAAATAAAGGCAAAGGGAGGGATAGTGAGACTGAAGGGGGAGGATGGGGGCCACGTGGAGGATGACAACAGTAAAGCTGACATATTGAACAGGTATTTCTGCTCAGTCTTTACTGAGGAAGAGGAGGTAATGGGTCTGAAGGAGTACAAGGGTGAGAATGGTGCAGAAATGGACACAAGTCCCTTTACTCGAGAAAGGGTCCTGAAGGAACTGGAAGTAATAAGAGTTGATAAAAGCAATGGGGCCAGATGGGGTGCTTTTAGGGTCCTTAAAGAACTAAGAGAGGTGGTGGCTGAACCTCTGGCTATCCTGTTTAGCTGATCACTGGAAACAGGGGAGGTACCCAAAGACTGGATGACAGCAGATGTAGTCCCCTTATGCAAAATTGGGAACAAAGAGGAAGTGGGGAACTACAGACCAGTCAGCCTCACCTCAGTAGTGGGGAAGATCATGGAAGCACTACTGAAGGAGAGAATGGTGGAACATCTGGTTGTCAATGGACTACAGGACCCAAGGCAGCATGGTTTCACCAGGGGGAGGTCATGTCAGACCAACCTCGTTGAATCTTTTGACTGGGTGACTAGGGAGATGGATCAGGGGAGGGCAGTGGACATGGCCTATCTGGACTTCAGCAAGGTCTTTGACACTGTGCCACATAGAAGACTATTACACAAACTAGGGAATATGGGTGTGGGCAGGACAGTAGTGTGGTGGGTAGGTAACTTGCTGGGTGGCAGGACACAGAGGGTGGTGGTAAATGGCTGTCATTCTACAGAAGGAAGAGTGACCAGTGGGGTACCACAGGGATCAGTGCTGGGACCAGTTCTATTCAACATCTTCATCAGTGAGATTGCGCAGGACCTAGAACGCAGAATTTCACTGTTCACTGATGACACAAAGCTCTGTAACAGAGTAGACACACCAGAGGGTGTAGACAGAATGAGAAGGGACCTGCAGAAACTTGAAGACTGGTCAGGGTTTTGGCAGTTGAAATTCAATGCAAAGAAGTGCAAGATAATGCATATGGGGCACAAAAAACCCTGGGACAATATATCAGTTGGGGGGGTGAGGATATAGCATGCACCAAGCAGGAAAGGGATCTTGGGGTTATCATCTCTGATGACCTCAAGGTAGGGAAACAGTATGATAAGGCAGCAGGTAAAGCAAATAGGATGCTGGGATGCATAGGCAGGGGGCATCACCAGCAGGAAAAGGGAGGTCATAATTCCACTATACAAGACACTAGTGAGGCCCCACCTGGAGTACAGCGTACAGTTCTGGAGACCTTACCTACGTAAGGACATAGACAGGGTAGAGAAGGTTCAGAGGAGGGCAACAAAGATGGTACATGGATTGCATCACAAGTCCTATGAGGACAGGTTGAAGGAACTGAATATTTACTCCCTGGAGGAGAGCAGGGAGAGAGGGGATATGATAGAGACATACAAGTATCTTACAGGGATGAACAGGGTGCAGGAATACACTATTGTTAAGCAAAAAAGATGTTCTAGGACTAGAGGGCATGGGATGAAGTTGGAGGGAGGACGATTCAGAGGAAACGTGAGGAAGAATTTCTTCACAGAACGGGTGGTGGACAAGTGGAACACCCTGCCAGAGGAAGTGGTGGGGGCTGAAACAATCACAGGATTTAAGAATGCATGGGATAGACATAAAGGAATTCTGAAGGTCAGGGGTAAGGGGCAACAGACTTCTAGGAAAACATAAGCTGAACTTACAAGCTCAAATGGGCAGACTGCGTGGGCCACAGGCCCTTATCTGCCGACACTGTCTATGTATCTATGTATCTATGACTCCGGAGACCCAAAACCCTAATGTGTTTTCCTTTTGCTGCTTTGGGGGTGTGGGTGGGGAGTTAGGCTTGGAAATCTGAATGCCACATGTCCATTCTGTTGTGGCATTAACTTGAACCCTGATTGGTGCACTAATGAAGTTTTTTGCAAAGCTTTCCTTTCTTTTTGGGATAGCGGAATTGTGTCTTCATTCTTGCATGTCCTAAAGGGACCTGCATGAACAGATGCAGACATGCAGGGCCCTCTAGGACCTGGACCATGGCAAGACTCCATCTGCTTACGGGAGTATAGGGCTGTGCTGGCTCTGAACTTTCGTGCAGCAATGGTTGTCAAGAATTCATGGGGCTGTCTGGTGAATTGTGGAAATCCAAGGCCCTGTGGGTCTTGTGCTTCCACGTGGCCACAGACACAGATGCATAGGACAAGAGCCCATCTCTCAGCTGAAGCACAGAGCTCTCTAGCACTCACAGAAAAAACAACAGAATCATATGGTCCATTAGATGTAACATCCAATCACGTGATGCTAAAGTGTTGATGCCCTTATTTAATTCTTACATTAGATCTCATCTGGAATATGCATCCCAATTATGGTGCCCATATAAAAATATAATTGTATTCAGTTAGGAAAGGTACAACATAAATGTACTAAATACATTTTCAATCTGCATAACATCCCCTATGAGGACAGATTACTGCTGTTGAATCTAATGTTGTTAGAAACAGGACGACTATGAGGGGCCTTGTTGTTTCTATTTGATATCATTAATGACCCCCATCTTACGACAGAACTTGGTCTTAATTTTAAGGATACTGCATATAACATTAGGGGTCATCCTTTACAAATTACAGGTAAACATTTTAAACACAATAGAAGAAAATACTTTTTTACCCTTAGAGCAGTGGGCCCATGGAATAAGCTCCCTGAAGAGATTGTTATCAGTAACACTAAACTGGAATTTAAGAATCGTTTGGATATATTCATTTTGTCAGGAGCCAATCTGCGATATTATTCAACATAATTAATAGGAGCATTCTTGGGCATAACCTGCCTCCTAGCTCTTTACATTTCTTAGTATGATCCTCAGGTGCAGAGGTGCAGTGCCCTATGCCAAGAGAAGAGTTCTCTCTGCTAAATGTTACTTGGGCCCATCTGAGCAGCCCTGCACCTAAGCTTTGTAGGCTGGGGGGTGGTGTCACATGGCATCACCATCCCTGCAGCCCCAGCCCATCCAACTGGGTCACTTAAACTTGCCCCCAAACTCAGCTCACTGGCAAAGGATCACAAAGCACTACCCACTGGGGTAAAGACTCTTACTACACACAGCATTTCTTAATAATTTATTCTTATTTTGACCCCAAATTTTCAAGATAGTCATATTACTACTCCCCTTATAAACATGACATGTGGCATTTATAGAATACTGTCCAAAATGTCATTTTTGCACCACATGTGCAAAAACACATCACATCCAGAATTTCAAAAATGACACTTGTCACATTTATGAGGTGATGTGAAAAAATGTTTATGTTGAACGTTTGGAGTCAATATATTGAAAATTAATGAAGTTATGAGTGAACATTGAATATTTTAATGTTCACACATAATGTGGGCATTTTACCATGTTTTTATATCAAATTTTCTATATAGTCTTCTTATGATCCTACCTCATGAACCCGGCAGGTGAAAATGTTCAAATCTGCCTGAAATGTGATTTTTCGGAGTGACTGTAAAATCACCATTTAGGATGGATTTGAAAACATTTGGCTGCCTCATTCATTAAGGGGGTCCCAAAAAGGTTAAGTTGAAAAGTGTTGTGAAAACATGTTACAAATTAGTGAGGTTGTGAGTAAACATTGAAATATTTCAATGTTCTCTCATAACTTGATCATTTTAACACATTTGTACACCAAATTTTCAAAATAGCCTTCTTATGACCCCACCTCATGAAGCCAACATGACCTTTTTGGGATCCTACTTCATGAACAAGATAGGTGAAAATGTTCAAATCCCAACTGAAAGGTGATTTCATGCAGCGACTGCTTTTGGGACAGACTCAAAAAATTCCACCTATCTGTTCATGAAGTCGGGTCCCAAAAAGGTTATGTTGAAAATTTGGTGTAAAAATATTAAAACATCGCAAAGGTATGAGTAAAAGTTAAAAACCCAGTGAAATACATTAAACCAGAATTCCCTTAGTTTTTCATATTTCAGTCACCCATTCTAGCATAGGATATGTCTTTGATCAGAAAGTGGATCTACACCATGACACCTGTTCAGGTGAGTGAGAGTCTGTGAGGAATGTGGGGTGGTGGGTACTGAGTGGGGATTGGGGTAGGGTGGGTGGGTGGGAGAGTGAGGCAGAAGATCAGCGAGGGACCATTTTCTTTTTTACAGATTTATTTTATTTTAATTTAATTTTATTTATTTTAGTCTTTGGTAACCAGACAAGGCACACTAGGTACAAGTGCCTGTTTTCAGGGGTGACCTGGGAGCACTGGGCGGTTAATTGACTTGCTCAGATTCACACAGTATGTAAGTGGAGACTGTGAGAATCAAACTCAGGTTCTGGTCTGCTGGATGTACCAAGCTCATTCACACCTCATTCCCCCTAACCTCTAGGCTGTACTTCCAGCCCAGTAACTTTAAAATAAAGCAACATCAATGAGGGACAGTTTTCTTATTTCACAGGGAAGTCAAAACAAGGGATTGGGCACCTCAGTGTTGGAATACTGTACCACATCCCCAAGGATAGGCACACTGGTGCTGCCACCTATAATTGTGGGGGGGGGGCGCTGGAGAGAAAGAGGATACAGCCAAGTGGTACCAGGGGTGGGCACCCTGGTTCCCTTAAAATATATATAATATCAATGAAGCTTTGGGAAGGGGGCAGGCAACCTGGAGCAGAGGGGAATGGGCAAGCAGTACAGGGGGGGGACACCCTGGTCTACTTTTGCTATATATAAGGGATTAGGGAAGAAAGAGCTAGGGCAGGCTGAGCTGGGAGGGTGAGGCAACAAACATAACAAAATACATAAAGATAGATTAACAGACACACAGACAGGACAGATAGATAGGTAGACCAATAGACAAATAGATATGAGAGAGGGAGAAGGAGAGAGAGCAAGATTGCTGGCACACAAGCAGGCATGCTGTCTTCATCTGCAACTGGAGATGTCAGGAAAGTCCCACTGTTCTCATACAGAGAACATGGGTGAATGACTCTTCTCACTAATCTGGGCACCCTGGATTTTGGCATGCCTAGAAAAGGTATTTTAAAACAAACACCTAAATCTAGCTAAACTGGTCCCGGATACCTATGTTCAGGTGTTTGTCCATTGAAAATACATAACTGATATGTATTTTCAACTATTGTTTTTGTTAGTATATTAAAAAAGAACAAGATGGTGGTTATTATGATCTATATTTTTCTCATTTTCAATAAATTACAAAAGACAAATGCTTATGATTGAGTTTTTTAATTGTCCACATCAGAGGGTTATCCAAAAACCCTACTGTGTATGGTCGGAAAAAAAATAAGAATCCTTATAACTAAGCTTGGCAGGATTGAATTTAAATCTGGAATGGTTTACAGTTTTTTCATGAACCCTTTGAAAGACATTGCCTAGGCACTGGCCACTTCTACCCAGAAAGTTTTGTGAAAAAATTCTATATTGTCTAGGCTGTATGTGAGAGCAAAAAAAACTGTTACGTATGGAAGAAAAATGGAATTTCATTAAAAACTGATGTTCTGTGTCTTGTAAACCACGTAAGATGCCATGATGAAATATTTTACATCCTGAAATCCTGCCAGCCAGAAGAAGCTTGCAAACATTTGGGCTATTTCATCAAACACCACCAAAGTTATTAAGGTCCAAAAAATTGGGGTTTGATATTAAGCACCTTACTCAATCCTAACTACACTTACTCTACTGCTGCGGCCCTGGGGCTAGATTCATAAAATTTTGCCACAACATAAACCTGGTTTTGTGTGAGCAAACCAGGTTTTGAGTGGAGTTGGTATTCACAAAAGCCCAGTTTGCACAGTCAAATCTGGTTTGTGATGGAGCAAAGTATAGGGGGGCAGCCACAATCCAAGTGAGGGGAAGGGGCTGTGAATATTACTGTTGTCCCATTCACAAAGCAGTTGCTCCATGCAAGGGCTTCTTGAATTATCCCCTTGTGTGGAGCAAATAGCATTGATCAAGACCTTGCTTTACTCCCCCATAACCCTAGTGGTTGGCGGAGGTAGTGCGGAAGTCCCCCTCGGCCAATCCTCGATCCGATAGATAATACAAAAATTGTAACTCCTGGCGGTAGTGTTCATCCCTCTCCTATTGCCAGCCTGAAAATCAGTAAAAATATTGTAATTTCCTCGTGGTAGTGGTTCTTCCCTCCCTCCAATCACCATTCGACAGTAATATTCTGTACATTCCCTGGTGGTTAGTGGTTCCCCCTTCCCACTGATCACCAGCCTGAGAAAAAAAAAAGAATAGTCCCAGGTGCTAGTGCCCCTCCCCATGAACACCAATCACCAGCTCAAGTAAAAATAAAATAGTTTTCCTGGTGGCAGGCGATCGCTGCCCCCACCCAATCCTTCACAAGACATAGAAAAAAACATTCCATTGTGGCTAGTGTTCCCTCCCCCCCACCTGATCACCCACCCAATATATATATAAAAAAGTTTCCGTTGGTGTCCAGTGACCCCTCCCTAATTACCTGTCCATTATACACAAAGTTTTCCTTGGTGTCCGTGGTCCCTCACACCACCTGATCATCCGGCCAATATATAAAAAGATTTTCCTGCGTCCAGTGAACCCCCATCCCAATCCCCTGTATAGTAAAGTGAATTATTTCCATGGTGGTCTAGAGGCCCCCTCCCTATCTCCAATCCACTGTATAGTGAACATAAATCTTTCCTTGTTGGTCTAGTGGATCTCCCACCCTGGCAGTTAGTGATCCACCACTCCACTCCCTCCCATCCCGACCCCCAGCTGGTGACCAGCACAGCCTTCCTCTCTCCACCACTGCCAGCCGCTGACTGAGCTGTCAAATAGTGTGTACTGTATACAGTATGAGCTCATTCATTGACAGTTCACTTGGCTGGTGATCGGGCAATCATGGAGGGGACCACTGGCACCAGGGACCATTCTTTTTTTTCCTGCTTAGGCCAGAAATCAGAGTTCACGGGGGAACCACTAGCACCAGGGATTATTCTTTTTTTTCTGGCTGGTGATTGGCAAGGCAGAGGGACCACTAGTCACCAGGGAAAGTATACTACATTACTGTTGGGCTGTCGATTAGTGGGGGGAGTGTGCTAACCTCCATTGCAGCACATGTAAATGGGCCCACAATGGGCATGTAAATAGCCACTTAGTGCCTTGCATGCTCAATGAGCTTATTTACATGGCTACTTTTGTGAATTCAAAATAGCACACCTGCGCTAGTTATTACGGAGCTATTCTTGGGGATTCATGTCGGGGAGGCACTAGTGGGGTTAGACTAGAGGTAGCAGTTAGGGGGTTAAGTGCTGCTTCATCCTGGCCCTATTCACAGTTGGATGGGTGTGCTATCTGACTGTGAACAGCAAACTTGCACACCTGCACTATAGCAAAGTGCAGCACAAACTTTTGCACTGTGCTTTGTGATTTTTGTGAATCTAGCCCCTGAACTTTTATTTGCTGCCATCCACCCTTCATTGTCATTAGTATACCCTCCCTCCCTCCCTCCCTCGATTTACTTCCACTACCCCCATCCCTACTTAGTATTGAATTGTTCCACACTACGTAGTGTCTATATTGTTCTTCTTTTGTACTTGTATTGTATGGCATACTTCCTGCTCAGAATCATTGCCTTTGAATATCTTATTTTGTTATACTTATTTACATATTATTGCATTTCTGAACACTGCATTTTGTAATTACAGTGTGCTCTCCCCTCCCACTTAGGACACATCTGAAAATGAGCTGCTACCAACTCAGTACGTCTTTCTTGGTAAAACTTCTGTAAAAATAATCATTTATTATATAATTATATAGAATCATTAGTTACATAAAACTCATTATCACTCTATTCAGTTTTAAGTATTACGCGAGTGATATCACTCATCAGTGTGCTACCACTCATATAATACTGCACACCTGTCAATCAAAGTATAGCTTCTAGTGTAATGCCTAAAATACAGGTCATTGACAATGTCTAGTAAATTACATGTACCTATTACAGTGTCTTCAGCTGCACCATAATACTTCATATTTTGCCTGACAAATGCTCTTTAAATATTTACAAGAACATTTCAAAGATGCTCAGCACATCTTTACTCTTCTATGGTGCCAGATGCCCTGTTTTTGATGCTCAGTTCTCCTTTTAGCCTGTAACCTGACATGAAGTCGAGGATCTACTACTCAAATTAGATACCAGAAAGAGTGGAGGTGCTGACCTAATAGATCCTTACTTCCTTAAGCTTGGCTACCACATTTTATTGGCTCCAGTCACTCATCTTTTTAATCTGTCCCTCACTCAAGGGGACCTCTGTTCTGTATGGTAAACTGCCAATGTGATTCCACTGTTCAAATCTGGTGATCCAAGTAATCCAAATAATTACAGGCCAATATCTCTGTTGCCCATATTATTGAAACTGCTGGAGAAACTGGTTAATTCCCTGCTTAGGAGTTATCTGAAATCCGTTAACCTTCTCAACCCTTTGCAATCCAGATTCAGACCATGGCACAGTACTATAACTGCCCTCACGAAAGTCACAAATGACTGTCAGAGAGCCCTAGATGAGAAGAATTATGTGTGTGTGTCATATTTTTTGACTTAAGCAAAGCTTTTGATATGGTGGATCATGAGTTGCTTCTGGACACGCTTTGCAATGTGGACCTGAACTCACAATCATTGAAAGGATTTACCAGCTACCTGTCTGGTCGATCACAGCAGGTCAAGGCAGAAGGGGACTATTTCACACTGAAACCCCTGCTATGTGGTGTTCCCCAGGGATCTATCTTGGGCCTCTACTTTTCGCTCTGTACATAAACAATATTGACATCGGTGTGAAGTCTGCCAGCGTACATCTCTTCGTGGATGATACCATTATCTACATGGCAAGGCCCAACCTGGAACACGCTTGCCACGATCTCCAATCAGACTTCAACCAACTGCAACTAAACTTATTGAAATAAAAGTTTATCCTAAATGCAAAAAAAAAAGGCCATGATTTTCTCTTTGTTTATCAGTGAATCAGGTCCCTATATCCTGGGTGCATTACCTCAAATTTCCATACTCCTTGGCGAATCCTTAGACTTTGTGACAACATTTAAATACTTGTGAATCTGGATCAACCAAAAACGTTCCTTTTCAGACCATATTGAAGAGCTCTCATTTAAACTTAAATGTAGACTTGGAATTTGCTGCAGGCTTAAGCACCTTCTTACACTGGATGCTAAGAAAAAGCTCGTCCAGTACACCTTTTTATCTCTGTTTGACTATACAGACTTTCTGTACAGTCAAGGCTCAACCTATGCACTTGCCAAGCTTGACACTCTTTATCATTGTGCCTTAAGATTCATCCTTAGCGTGCCATACTCTACACACCATTGCACCCTCTACTCCCTGGTAGGCTGGCATTCCCTTACCCTCAGGAGGCAAAGATTGTTGTCTTCGGAACGTTCAGGGCAATTACTAACAAGCTTCAACATTACATAACAGAGCATCTGCCCCAGTGTGCTACTGGAAGTTATTCATTAAGAAATCACTCCTATATTTCCCTGTTGATTCCTAAAGTAAAAACTCACTTTGGCCATTCCTCCATAAGCTATGTACTCCCTTAGCTGTGGAATAAGCTGCTAAAAATAATGAAGATGGCTATCCCTTCTACCCTGGCCAAGTTCAAAACACTGTATGAGCACTTGCTCAATGAGTCTTGCAATTGCTTCCCAGATGGAATCTTCCTGCTCTGCAAAACTACCTGTCTGACTGCCTTACCCTATTAAACTCTTGCACTTCTGTGTTCTTATTGCATAGCTTTTTAATATCATTCTGTGTTCTGTCTGGCTGCCCTACTTCCTTCATCTCCTGCTCTTCCTTATGCTCCTTAGTACTGCTCTGCAAATTTACCTGTCTGGCTGCCTTCCTTATTAAAATGGTGCCCCTGTGTGTTCTTATTGTATATCTAGTAAATATCCTGCTTTGTTCTTTTTGATGTATTTAATTATGTAATTATTTCTTTGTTATTCAGCCTGTTGTTATAGAACCTGTATTACCTGTGAATTATTCAATGTGAACTTGCCCAGGTCCACCTTGGAAATGAGCTCACTCAATGGTGTTCCACCTGGTTAAATAAAGATTGATTGATTGATTGATTGATTCAGCTTTGATGGTAACAGAGAGGGTAGATCCAAAGCAAGCAGTTGATAGTCGCAAAAATGAAACCACTCCTGCAGCTTACAGTCAGACTCCCAGTCCCAGCTAGTATCAAGGGCAGGATTCAGGTGTCACCACCATAAACTGCTACCAGGGCTGTGTGGGAATCATCTGCTAGCTTTTTTTCCAAACCAGCATTTATAAAAAAATAAAATATGGGCAACTGTATGAATACTCATTTTTAACCAAACCCTTGGTATGTATTGCTTTCATAAGCAATTCAGACTTCACTCTTGTAGTTTATGTAATAGCCCGCATCTCCATTGTGTAGCAAACCTCATATTACACAGTTGTTTATACATTATATATAATATTCTTTGCAAAAAAAAAAACCTCTGCTACTGCACCAGTTAGCTTACCTTAATGCCACAAAAGTAGGAAAATGTGGCATTAGGGTTTCTAACCCTAACTCCCAAGCCCCACTCTCCAAGCAGCAAAAGGAAAAAAAAAATAGGGTTTTGGGTCTCTGGAGTCTTGGTGAATCAGTGATGGGGTCATCCTTGGGATTGTCAACCCTAATGCTCTCCCTTCCCTACAGCCCATAGCCTCCTGTCCAAAGCACAAGGTACATCTCTAAGCCAGTGCCTCATGATAATACACTCTTCAAAGGTAGAGAAGTGTGTCTCACCACACGTTACTAGCACACTTTGTTGTAACTTTCATCATGCAGGACCCTGTGGGGTCCTTTGTGAAAAAAGGAAATCATGTGAGACATTGTTTGCTCAGGGAAAGGAGTGAGCATTAGGGTTGCCAACCCCAAGAAAGACCTCACCACTGATTTGCCAAGACCCCGGAGACTCAAAACCCTAATAATTTTTTCCTTTTGCTGCCTGGGAGGTGGGGAGTTAGGGTTGGAAATCCTAATGCCACATTTCCCTACTTTTGTGGCATTAAATTATCCTAACTGGTGCATGTACAAATTTTTGTGCACAAAATGTCCTTTCTTTTTGAGATAGTGGTATTGTAGTCTCATTCACACAGATCCCTTTGGGACCTGCATGAGCAGATGCAGATGTCCTGCACCAAGGGAAGACTCCATCCACTAACAGAAGTGCAGGGCGCTTGTAGACCCTGCATTTCCATGCAGCAATGGCTGTGAAGAATTCATGGGGCTGTCGGGTGGATTGTGGAAGCACAGAGCACTGTGGTCCCTGCACTTCCATGTGGCTGCACATACAGATGAGCAGGGCAACTAGTGTATATATCAGCCAATGCACAGGGCACACTGCCACCCATAGGTGGAGAGGTGCAGGATCCTATTCCAAGAGGACAGCTAACTTCACTATATGGTACCCAGACCTGTGCTGACAACCCTGCACTTTTAATTTCCTGGCTGGTAGTGGTGTTGCATAACAGTGCAATCTCCCCACCCTCACCCAATGTAGCTGAGTCACTAAGCTTACCCCAAACTCAGCTTAGTGGCACAGGATCACAAAGCATACCCACTGGGGTCAAAACTGTCACTACACACAAAGTTTGTTAACAATTATACTTTTTTATTACAAATTGTTTGACTCCACATTTTCAAGATACTCATTTTGGTCCCTATTAACGAAGGTGCAGGAAATGCACAGAAATGATATGTAATGGTGTTACAGACATACATGTTACACAAGCTGACACTACACACCTGTATTTATGACAACAGGTGCAAGCATGGCCAAGAAGAGGGGCAGTACCCACAGATGTGTAGAGGCAGGGCAGATGGAGCCAGGAACTGTGGGCATACCCCATGACCCCACCATATAAGGACAACCACCTTGCATTTGCACCAATGGAAGTGAATGCCGACACAGAGGGTGAAGGCAACAGAGCACCACAGGGATGCATGACAGCCTTGCCAACAGTGTCCCCCGACCATGTCCCACAGTCAGAGGGGAACAGCCGCATGGACACTGGCACCTGGCCCTGTGACAAGAACCACATGGCCCAGGTCATCAAACTTCACCGGCCCACAGGTGGCAACCCTTGTGACAGACATCTGGGTACACTATGCTACACTCTATGGGTCAGACACACTGAATGTCCCCCCAAATAAAGGCACACCTGTAGCTGGACAGCCAGGCAGCAGTAAATGCTACAGGGCCAGAGGCACATACACTAAGTGCCATAAGGCACAAGTGGCACATCTTCTGGTCCACTGTGAAGTGTAATCTGGCAGCTGCCAACCACTCACAGTTAGCCATGGGTGGTGGACTGTCCACAAAGGCACTCAACCTGACCCTCATTGAGATGGTCATGGCAGAGACCATATCAGAAGTGGTCTGCCACCATGAGGAACAGGGCATGGATACACTAGCAGATATATGTGTCACTGTATATAGGAAAGGGGGAGACAGCATGCACAGTGGCCATGGTAACCACTGTGTTTTGCACCCCACAGACACAGCAGCCTGGACCACAGGACCACAAGGGAACACCATAATGGCAGAGCCACCAAGGGAGCAGGTATCAATAGGAGGTAGGTACCACACACCACCCAACATACCAGGACCTTGGCCCCCACAGCTGGAATGTGGCCAGTAATAACCACCCACTCTGTCACACACAGGTCAAAAGCTGGACCAGTCCAAGTTGCTGGAGGAGAACAGTGAGTGGTACCTTGACACCACTGTGAGGGCTGTGGATGCCTCAGAGGGTCCAGCAGACACAGCCGACCACAGAACCTGGGGTGACACAACACAGCACACTGGGTCCACCACACCACCACAGGACATGCCAGAACACACAGACTGAGACATGGCAATGGACACCACAGCCCATGACCAGCTGCCCCATGGTGATGCCCAGGCAATGCAGCCAGCATGCACAGGTGGGAAGCACTGTAATACTGAGGAGCCCATGTCCCCACAGATTGCCCATAACAGCAGTGAGGAGGGTCTGTCCAGGTGACTAATGTGGTGCACCAGGCAGAACACATTCACAGGCTTCCTACAGAACTACTACTACTATGACCTACAGCAGCTTGAATGGGAATGGCTATGTGCACAGCAAGAGAATACATAGGCACTACATGAACTCACTGAGGAGTTGTGGGGCATGCACAGGGGCATTGACAGAATCAGTGACATGCTGAAGAGTCTGACAGAGTGCATGCCACCTGTGTGTGCAACTACAATGGCCACACAAGGCATCCCTACAGGTGGGGAGAGGGACAGGTCCACTCAGGGCATGGCAGATGCTGGTGGCACAGTGAGGGACTCCAGGCAGGACAGCTCATCAGAGAGAGGAAGACCACCAAGGGCCACAAGAGGAGCAAGGGGCCAGACACCTGTCAGATGACTAGGCACAAAAGCAGGCACCCAAAATGCAAGGATGTGACCATGCCACCATAACATGTGGACCACCCATGCACAGCGAATGGTCCTGGATGGGCACTAAGCACCACACATCCTGCACACCTATATCCATGTCACACAAGCATACCACATTGCATGATGTGCACTGCTCATGAACCCCCATGCACCACACATGCAACCCCCATTCATTGCAAATGTAACCCCTTATGCAACACACATGTACCAACCATGCACCATACCATAACCCCAACATGCACCATGCATGTACCACACCCATGCACTGCACATGGCCCCCCAATCCAATGAGGGGCAGGGTCCAACAGTACACCACCTGTTCCACCACATGCACCAAGCACACACACAGGTGGCATACCAGGCACAATTGCACTCAGGGGGGCATGTCATCATGGTGCCACCTGGCCCACACAGCTAACAGGTAAATGTATCTGATGTTACCATGTGCTGTACTGCATGGCCCAACAGCATGTCTCCCCCCCACCTCACATGCTGGGCCATCATCCTCTGCAAGGTGGGACATAATCATGTGCATCGCATGGCATGGGCAGTCACCATCATTCACAGATGTTGTAAGCATGGCACAGACAGTGAACACTCTGCATGCCATCCCTGGGGCAAGCATCATTCCTGCCACCTGTGTGTTCCAGGCACTGGAACCATATTTTCAGAAGGCCTATCATACATTTCACCACTGACCATGTCTTCTTGTATACCTCATTGTATGCTTCTTCTGTCTGCCCCTGCTGCTCCAGGCATGGTGTCAGTAGATATGGTCACAGAGGACATCCACTGCCACCTAGAATGGTGGCATAACATGTTAGTGTGTATGGACAGGCTGTTAACTACCCTGAGACCCCCTAATGGTACCTATCAAGCATCTACCCATCTGTGCCACCCCATTCAGCAAGGCAGGCACCCATGCCAGATCAGTCAAATATGTACAGTATGTGTCGTGGCATGAGTCTGGGGTATTTCAGGCACATGTTAGTGATGATGCCATATGCATTGCAAACAATCTGGCAGTTGATGCTGTGGAACCCCTTGCAACTAAGGTACACCTCATCCTCCACTTGCAGGGCCACAATCACCATATGGGTGCAGTCTATGGCACCAATAACATTTAGCATGCCATGCATGCCATAGAAACCCTCCTTCATGTGTCAAATGGCTGCCGGTGTGGTTGTGAATGCTATGTGTGCCTGTACATTGTGTAGCAGGGCATTGGTGACCTTATTCAGGGCATGGCATGGGACACAAATGATTGTTTCATACCTGTGGCATTGCCCACCACCTACTGGAAGGAACCTGTGGCCTAATATGTCAGTGCACACAGCACCTTGGTTTCCATGGACATTGCCCAGAAATGACTGGTGAGGGGCATTACATGTGTATTTACTATGTCACGTAGGTGTGCGATGGCCACATCATCCAACCAGTACCACTGTAAGCAGTGTGTATCCCAGAGGGCCTGTACATGTAGTTGGGTGCAAAGGACTCATGGCCATGGGCATCTTCACTGCTGCTGGACCTGTGCCAGACCTTCATCCAGCTGGTGGGCATTCAGCAGTAATCCTGGGCACATGGTGCACCTATGGGCACTGTTACACCTTACATCATGTGGCAGACAGCCGTGCAGCATGGTACTATGGCCTGCATGCACTGTCTCCCTCACATGGTCAGCTCCATGGACCTTTATGAGGACACTTTCTTTGCAAGCCAGTGGGTGGCATGGCATGCTAGGGCATCATTCATGGGGTGATGTCCATGCAGTAGTGCATCATGGTGGAGGCACCACAGTCTGCAGTGGCTGTGGGGTAGTTGGGGTACTACCCCGGGAAGTTTTGGAGGTGGGCAGCCCTCACCTACCAGGGTGCCCTGGAGAGGGGTAATATCTAGCTTGTCATAGTGCCAGTGGAGGTGGGTAGCTGGCTGTATGGATGTAGTGTCTACCCCCTGTTGTGTCTCCACAGGCTTTCAGTGGAAGACCAGACAGCATCACCCTAGAGAGAGAGAGGGGAGCTGGGCCCAGGTGAAACAGCAACCATGGTTGCTCACCACCAGAGGTGGCTCCAGCACATCCCCGACATTCTGACCCTATGTATGGGAAGCTGGGACATCCACTACAAAGTCACAGTCGGGGAGCTGTTGGTGGTGGTGGAGCCATCAAATGTGGTTGTTGCATTGCTGTGTGTGGTGTCTGTGTTGCAGTGACACATCAGGGCCAGGTCATTCATATCCACCTTATGTGTCTCTTTTTGTTGTTGCAGAGGTACAGTGGCCCACTGAGACACCTGGTACTGGTGCTGAGGCCATACACTGACAGCACACCACCAGCCTCCCCTGGTGATTCAGATGATGGGGAGGACTGAGGTTATGGGCCATGAGTGTGTGATAATTGTGATGCATGACCATTATTAAACAGTTGAACCATGGATCCTCTGTGTCCATGCCTTTATTCTTGCTGAGCACCACATGGCATCCAGCCAGGTGATGCTGGGGGGGGGGGACAATGGTGCACTGTATGGCATGGATGCCTGCCAATGGGTCATGGGCTGACCATGTACAGGTGGCCTGGGGCTGGTTTGTGTGGTGGGGAGCATGCCTGTGCAGCTGTCCCTCTGCTGTGTGTTTGTTGGTTGCTGTGTTATGGTTGCATCAGGGGCATGTGGCCCTGACTGTTTTTCAGATGTTCCCTACTGTGCCCCATATCAGCCTGTGCACTGCATGCCTGGGGTTTATGGCAGCTCTAACCCTAGTGTAGTGTTGCATGTGTGGACCCATGTGCCTTCATGTCATAGTGGTAGTTGTGCGTGAGCATGCAGGGGGAATGCGTTGCACACTGTGCAGTCATACCCCTCTGCCCACACCATGCTGTACTACCATGCTCATCTGTGGCTGCTGTAGACATGCAGCACTGCCTATATGTGTCCTGCACACTGCACAGAAGTAGTACATTACATGCATCATGCATAGGGCCCTATATGATTTGCCTTATAAACATGACATGTACCATTTATAGTATATTGGCCAAAATGTCATTTCACACCAGAAGTGTGAAAACACATCTCATCCAGGATTTTAAAAATGACACATGTCATGTTTATGAGGTGGTGTGTAAAAATGGCTATGTTAAAAGTTTGGAGTCAAAATTTTGAGAATTAATGACGTTATGCTTGAACGCTGAAATATTGAAATGTTCACTCATAACCTGGCCATTTTGTTATATTTGTACACCAAGTTTTCAACATGGCCTTCTTATTCCCCCACCTCATGAAGCCGGTATATGAAAATTTTTGAATCCTTGATGAAACGTCATTCCGTGCCACTGAAACATCATTCCACGGCACAGGTGCGAAAACACATTTTAGCCAGGAATTGAAAAATGGCAGCTATCATGTTTGTGAGGTGGTGTCAAAAAATGGCTCTGTTGAAAATTTGGGGTCAGAACATTTACAATGACAAAAGTTATGAGCAAGGATAGAAAAATTTCAACTTACACCCATAACTTTGCCATTTTTACAGATTTAGACCCCAAATTTTCAATATAGCATTCTTATGACCCAACCTCTTTAAAATCCAACCTAAAGGGTGATTTCATCAAGTGACCACAACATCACCTTTTGAGCCTAATTGGCATAATTCCACCACCATTGGTCATGAGATGGAGTCCAAAAAGGTCATGTTGAAAATTTGGGGTCAAAATAAGCAAAAATGACAAAGATATTCATCAAAGTTAAAAACCCCATTGAAATTCATTGAACCACACTTACCTTAATTTCTCATGTAGCAGTTGCTGGTTCCAGCAGCAAGCCACGTCTTTGATCAGAGAGTGGATCTTCGCTGTGTGACATGTTCAGGTGAATAAAGGTGTATGGGAGGTGTGAGGAGGTGTGGAATGGTGAGTGCTATGGGGGAGTTTTGGGTGGGGAGTCAGATCGGTGAGGGATGATTTTCTTTTTTGCAGGGGAAAAAATCAACAAGGGTTGGTTTTCTTCTTACAGAGGACATGAAAGGGACATTCTCTGATATTGGTGATTGGGCACCCTAGTGTCAGGCTACTGTTCGGTGACACCAGGAGTGATCATTCCAGTGCTGCCATCTACAACATGGCAACAAGGTGGTCAACATGGAGGTGGGGTTAAGACAAGTAGTACCATGGGTGGGCACCTCAATCCAATTTCAATGTAATTTTAATATACATTAGGAATGGGCTCAGGTATCCTGGAACACAGCAGGACTGCAGTTGCAGGTGTAGAAGTCAACAATGTCCCGCTGTTCTCATACAGAGAATGCAAGCAAATGTCTCCTGTTGCTAAACTGGACAACCTTGATTTTGGAGTGCCCAGAAAAAGTATTTCTGGCAACTTTAAAAAAAAGCCACCAGAATCTAACTAAACACATCCTATTTAGCTTGGTTCAGGTGTCTGTTTTTTTTTTTAAATAAATAATTTTTATGTGTTTTCAATGTCTGTAAGTTTAAAAAGAAAAAAAGAAAATGGCTGTCATCTTTTGGTTATTTTCCACACAACCAGTATTTCTCCCATGACAAGTAAATTGTGCAAATAGCACTGGTAATATGTTTTTTTTTTTACCTTATGCAATAGTTTTTTGTTTTTTTTTAATCTTTTGCAATAGGTTTATGGCACCAGTCAAACTTGAACGTTAACTCAAAAATAGTTACAACTCTAAAATGGTATAATATTTTTTCATCAAACCTTCAAAAGGCACACCTTTGGCACAGACCCCTTTAAACCTGAAAAATTCATGAAAAAATTCCACACCATCTAGGCTGTAGGTGACAGCAAGAGATACTCAAGGTTAAGTATAGGGTTGTTTTTTCATTGTTTGCTGCTGTGCATCTTTAAAACCATATGAGATACAATCACAAAACTTTTCACATCCTGAGACTCTGACAGCCTGACCGCACATGTCCAATTTTGAGTTATTTCATCAAAAATGCCAAGGTTATTAAGGTGCAAAACTTGGAGTTTAACATTTTAGAGCTAACACAGCCTTAACATTAAGTGCATTTCCATGCAACTATAATATATTCTTTGTGTTAATGCACCAGTTAGGGTTCAGATTAAAGCAACAAAAGTAGGGAAATGTGGCGTTAGGGTTTCAATCCCTAACTCCCCATCCCCATCACCCAAGCAGCAAAAGGAAAAAAAAACATTATGGTTTCCTCTGTCCTGAGGCTTGTTGATTCATGGGTGGGGTCTTTATTGGGGGTCTGAACCCTAACACTCACCCCATTCCATAACTAAATAAGGTTGTATGTGATCTGTTTTCTTCAGCTAAGGCTTAAAGGTTGTTGGCAACACATGGGGAGACTGTAAATCGGAAGACTATATCATAATGAGGTGTGCGTTATGGTTTAAAACTCCAAGGAAGACCCCACCCTTGATTTGCTAAGACTCAGGACAGTGAAAACCATAACATTTGTTTTCCTTTTGTTGCTTGGGGGGTGAAAGATTAGGGTTGGAAACCCTAACACCACATTTTCCTATTTTTGTCACTTTAAACTGAATGCTAACTGGTGAATTAATGTTGTCTTTTGTAAAGAATGTGCTTACTTTTTGTTAGAGTACAATCATATCTTCATTCATGCGGATCCCTTTGGAACCTACGTGAACACATCCATCTGGCTAGGGAAATGCAGGGCCCTGTGGATCATGTACTTCCATTCCTCCATAGATGCACACATCCATCTGCCTGTGGATGCACAGGGCCTGGAAGGCCCTACGCTTCCAGGCCTCCAGAAAAGCAATTTATGTCCTTGCTTGTGAGTGGTTTTTTTTGTGTGTAGGGCTCACTTCAAATGGGAAAATATAATAAGTGTCCCTCTTAACTGCCAGCAGTTGATTGTATATGGAAGAAATGTGTTTTTCAGTGTTTTACTCTTAAGTCTATAAGTTTGCTGTGAAATTTCTTATGGCTATAGTGGAAGAGGAGATACACCTTTTGTACATTTTTGATGATGATTGGACTTTCATTGTGGATTTAGCACCATGGTGAAGACTGGAGGTAATGTTGGGGTGCAGAACATACCCCATGAATGTATGAGGGGACTAGGTGTTAGTGTTGTTGTACTCATTGACATTTGTTTTTGATGTATGTGTTGTCCTTTAACTCCAATTACTGATGGATGTAGGGCTTGTTAAATCTTTCCTATGGGAATTTTCATTTTTTAATTTTTATATTTTTTAATGGCCCCTAACTTTTGTGATGGTAGTATGTGTTAGTGTTGTAGTTGTAGTACTCATTGAGACCTTTTCTGATACATAGAGTGTTCCTCAACTCCAAAGAATAACAGAGTTATAGCTTGCTACAATGTTATGCTATGGGAATTTTCATTGTTTTAATTTTTATATTTCTTTATATGGCCCCTAAATGTTTTGTAGGGTATTATGTGTTAGTGTTGTAGTCCTCACTGAGACCATTTTTTCTTATATAGATTGACCTGTAACTCCAAAGATCGACAGCTACAGCTTCTTAAAGTTGCAGTGTTATTCTATGGGAATTGTAATTTTTTGATGTTTCTGTTTTTATATGGCTCTTGAATTCTTTTGTAGTATGTGTTAGTGTTGTAGTACTCATTCAGACCTTTCTTTTAATATATAGATTGTTCTTTAACTGCAAATATTGACTGAGTTATAGCTTGTTAAAGTTGAAATGTGGAAAAAAGCTAAGTCCAAATTGTTTTTTTGTATGAAAGAATCTTTTTTCATGAGCTTGTGTCATTCTGATGAAACAGGATTCCTTCATATGAAAAAAAGAATGTGATATGAATGAAGAATATGAAAAGAACGATGTCCAAATTAGTTTTTTCATATGAAGGATTCCTTTTTTGTGAGATTGTTTTGTTCCCATGAAACAGGATAGTTTCATACAGAAAAAGAAAGTGAAAAAATTAAGTCCAAATTCTTTTTTCATATCAAGGAATCTTTTTTTCATGAGATTGTTTTGTTCTCATGAAACAGGTTTCCTTCCTGTGAAAAGTGAACATTGAAAAAAGTCCATATTCTTTTTCTGTATGAAAGTAATCTTGTTTCATATGGTCCTATTCCTGATTCAGGATTAATATTTCTTTACCAAACCAAAAAAAAGGCATCACTCTGGGCCAAGCTCTTTCTGCCCTGAAGATTTCAGCCTAAAATCCCAAACCATCTGGGTGCTAGGCGATGACAAATAAACTGCAACTCCCCCCAATTTTTCTCACTTTTTTCACTATGCAGATCTCAGAATCTGTACATCTGACCAGACCAAAACTTGGCATGTCAAGAGACCCTGCCCCAGTAACCATGTGAGTGACATTTCATGCATATCTGTTGAACAGGGGTGAAGCTATTAAAGTATAAAGTTGGAGGTTTAACATTAAACAGCCTACTCAACCCTAACTATAGTGGTGCTACCATGCCAATATAATTTATTATTGTATCTATTTATTTATGTATGTGTGTATTCTTTGCAAAAAAAACTGCATTAATGCACCTGTTAGGGTTCAACTTAATACCACAAAAGTAGGGTAATGTGGCTTTAGGATATTGAACCCTAACTCCCCTCAGCAGCAAAAAGAGAAGACTACATAAGCAACCATAGACAGCTATCATCAGGTAAGACAAACAACATACAATTGTTTCCAGAAGACACAAATGCAGTAGCATTGATGTGCTACTTTATGGATTTATATTTGTGATACACACACTGCAACACTTATTAATTTATTGTTCAGCATGTTCTCAACTGTAATAGATTGGTTTAGATCCTACCTTGTCAAAAGAACTCAACAGGTACCTCTAGGAAGTGCTGTCTTAGATAAAGAGCAGCTCTTTAGGGGCATCTCATAAGGATCTATCCTGGGGTCATTGTTATTCCTGGTCTATGTCAACCCCTTCAATTCATTACAAACTGTGATATTCATTTATACACCAATGACACAGTGCTCATCTGCAGTGCTAGTACTGAATTGGATTTACAAATTAAATTACAGACACTAGTCACTTTTATGAAGTGGTGTGAACAAATGGTTGGAATATTGATAATTACTAAAGTTATGAGGGAGCATGGAAAAGTTTCAATGCACATTCATAACTTTTTTTAAGTATTTTGACCACAAATTCTGAGCATAGTGTTCTTATGACCCCATGCCATTAATCCAGTAGGGGAACATTTTCAAATCCTGCCCAAATGTGATTTCACAGAGCAAACACAGTATCAGCTTTTGATCCAGATCTGAAAAACATTACCTGCCTTGTTCATGAGATGGGTTCCCAAAAAGGCCACTTGTACCCTAAAAGCTTCAAAAAAATAATGATGTACCATCTAGGGTGTACATGAGAACAAGAAAAAGTAATAAGCATAGGAAAACATTTTCCTTTTCATTAAAAATCAACATTCTGTATCAAAAAGAACAAGATTTTGAATGTACTCACATCTTGATTCGGGGTGGGACTTTTAAAAGACCCCCTCCCAAATCAAGATGTGAGTACATCCAGAATTCTTTTCTTTTCATACTGACCGAATATATGCCTACAAGCGTTCACATTTAAAGGAAAACTACAGCTTCATATCATTAAAATTGTATGTGTTTTCATGTCAACAGACAACTCCTTTCCTGTAGCTGTTAGGGCTATATGTGTTAGCTTTAGTTTGTTTTTACTGCTCATGGTAGCCTCTGTGACTGCCTTGGGGGTCTCTATTTCATAGTTGTTGAAATCTCATTGTCCATGAGAACTGCATTAATATATGAGAACATGATATCAGATCAACCATTTATATCATGTATCACTATGCTGAAAGAACAAATACCCTGTAAAAATTATCTGTAAACACATAAACTAAATAGAGTTTATGGGGCATTACAACTCAGGTAGTTTGCAAAGCTCACTGAAGGTCAATGTGGTATTTCCTACCTTCTTGCTGCTTGTTTCTTTGAAGACTAATTAAGCAGACAGGCATACTGGGGAGTTTAAAGGTTGATTACACATCATGGTCTCATATGCTAATGCAGCTCTTAGGGATAAATGAGATTTCAATAACCATGAAATGGAGCCTCCCAGAACAGTTACAGGGCTTAGTATGAAGTGTAAAAACAGACTAAAGCAGTTGCATGCATCTCTAACAGCTGTATGAAAAGAGTTGTCTGCTGGCATGAAAACAAATGACATTAAGAATATATGAGTGTGTAGTTTTCCTTTAACTACAGTGTATGGTTTACCCTACTAACAAGTTGAGACTTTGCAGTAAGTTCTGTCTGACTCAGTTCTTTGTCATAGCTTTTAAATCCCCACTCCTGTGTAATCCATTGTATCTACAACAGCCATACATATTACACCTTTTATTTAGAAAAGTTTGCTTCAATTAAAGAGCTGCTATCTATTTGAGTCATTCTGCTGTGTCACTAAATGTCCCCAGTAAGGATAGCTGTTGATCAAGTTAAAAATGTCAAGAATTCATGAATTATGAGTGAAAGTAATTGGCTTTACTGGAGGCATGTAAAAAAAACACAGCTCCATCCATTCTTGTCTTCCCTTATGGGGTTATAAACTAACAGAGCCAACTCAAGTTATTTACCATTGTGCCTCTTCTCATCTTTTCTATGTGCCCAGTGAGATTCAACCACCTCCTCATAAATTTATGTTACCTACATCTTGCCCATTATTCCTAATCTTTATGAGATGCAAATAGACATTTTTTAAACTACTGATGCAGTAAGCACTATAATGTATACAAGTGTAGTGCATGTCTGACTATATATCTTGTGATCAGACACAATGTGTATGTTGTATGCATTGTCTTTTAATGTGGAAGTTTTTCTTCATTTTACTTTAATATTTTCATTTTGGAATGTCAGTGCCAAGTCACAAATGATAGAATGCAGTGCCAGCCTGGTAGTGCTGAGGGTTGAGCTGCTGGATGCCGCACCTCACGCTGTGCCAGTGACCTGATTTCAGGAATGAGTCCAGGTTGTCACAGGTCAACAGAGGGAAGGAGGGAGGAGCTGGATTGTGCTGCCGTTAGGCAGCTCTCCTATCTGAGGGAGTGTCGGGCACCAATCTGACCAGCTGACGGTGTCAGGAGGGGAGGGCACTGTTAGGTGCTTGGCAGAAGCCATGTCTCTGCATGGCTTACTGCCTGGACCTTGATCCTTCATGCTGGTGCCCTCTGGGGGGGGGTTAGGGCTTGCTGTAGCTACTTCCATAACAATGGAAAAACCCACACCCCCTGCCATGCCCTGTGATCCCCACAAGGGGGGGATGGGGTGGATGGTCAGCACACTGCCACCGAGCCTTGCCGGCAGTTGGGAAAAATGTCCCTATTAAAAAAAATAATAGAATGCAAACTGAATCACAGTTTAAAAACTGTGATTTTAACTAGCATTTCTAATATGTTTGTTTCATAATTTGATATGAACAATAAGTCACCATTTGTCCCTACAATTGATGTCTTCATTATAAGTTTAAAAAAAAAATCTTGTTTAACATAGAGGATAGTGTATGAGCAATCATAAACAACAAGGCTGTTTTTCATCAAGATGTTCTTGGGGTACCTGAAGACCTCAGCAGTGCAGCTTGAGAGGTCTCATTACCACAGAAACCTCGAGAGGAAAAAAACATCCTGGTTGTGCATGTTTGCTCATATGCTGTCTTTTATAGTGTATGGGTAATCATAAATTGGCAAGTATGCCCTTACTCTCGTGGTTTTCTTTCACTGCCACTCTCTTCCAGGTCCATCTCTCAACATTGTGGCCATTTCATCAAGACCGGAGGACCAGAACCTGCATGCTCAAGCACGTTCAAAATTGGTATGCTGCAGTAGCTACTTACTGTATCTAGTGCAGCACAGCAAACTAGATGATGTAAATACTGCAGCACAACAACGTTGTTCAATGTATGGATTTTTACTTAGAAAAACATTCTGCCATACACTATATGCAGTTTCAAGTGTAAGCTTATGTGATCCTTTGTAAATTTGATGTGCATGAAGATAATTTTGGGGAACCACTGACACCTTGCCAAAATGAACAAGATAGGATTTTACAAAATAATTTATGTTTTTTGGGTGGTGAGAGTGGGTTTGGGGCAGTTGTATCATAATGCAGCAAACAAGGTGTTCACTTTTAATATGACTAGATGAAATACAGTGAATGATAGCATACAATGTCATTGTGACTATGCATTCAGTTTGCAATCAAATTCAATCTATGTATGCAGCTTGTATTAATGATGGGGCTATAGGATGATCTATGCCTGATAAGGAATCAGCATATTTTAATTGGGAAATATGCCATATCAAATAAACATTGGCATGATACCATTATCTACACCACTGCTGGAATTACAGTTTATGAGCTTTGTAAGCTGAAGGGTGATGGGGCAACACAATTAGTTAAGCTGTACAATTGGTGGGGACAGTAACCGTGGAGAACAGCTTTGTGTGCTGTACTACGGATATGAATATTGCTGACTGTAGCACCAACTGAAAACAATTAAACGATATGTGACACATGTCAAAAACAGAGTTTATGCATGATTTCTTGATATAATCAGTGCCAGTCATGATACCACACCCACAAACACCATTCCCTGTTTGAAGATATAAAAAAAACACAAAACTCAATTCACATCAACATAAAGAGCTACAAAATGAATAACACAACTCTGTACGGGGTACAGTGAATATCAGCTATAACAGATGCAAATTCTCAATTTGGTGTAGTAGGAAAGTGTTCAAAATACCAGAGCATAGCAGCATTCCATGCATGTGCATTACCCTACTGATGTTTTCAGCATTCTGCATGTTACGATCACAGCCGATTTACTTTTCGTTACACTGGCTGCAGAAAGCCATGATCTGCAGTATGAACTTGGAGAAAAAGTATTAGTTTTTATTAAATATTGCTGAGGGCTCTAATGTAATGTGATTTCCTTTTTGTCATTTTCCTCATGGGAAAAATCCTTTACTTGTAGTCATTCTTCAGTGCGGGGCACGGGATCGACTGTAGCCTCAGTCAAAAATAATTTTATTTTAATCTAAGAAGTATGCAGTTGAAGATTTGTGTTATATTAGGCAACCATTGTTTTCATTTATCACAATATTTTGGTCGTGGAAATGTTTACAATAACTAGATTACTGTGCATTGAGCAGCACATGAAAAGAAACCAGCTGTTTGTTTCTACGTCAAAGTCAGATCTATGGGGGGGCGTGGCCTGACCAGGAAGAAGATGGCAGCATAATTCAGAATCTCTGCAGGAATGACTGTAATCTAACCTCATCCAGCCCTCACCAGACCTTTCTTCAGTGCCAACTCCTGTGACTATCCTGTAAACTTACTTCTTGATGCAAACTGTAAGTAATTTTTGACCCATCGTCTATTTATATTCAATTATTCTATACTGCACTGCAACATACTAGGCCTCACCCTTCGGCAGTATGGCAGATCTCTAATCACAACAAAGCTCACTTGCTAGAGTGGAGGTGATATTTTCTAAACTGATGGCAGAGATTAATGACCTAAAAACCTCCACTCAACAGAATGCAACCACTCTTGAAACCTTTGGCCAGAAAATAGCGATTAATGAGAATGCAACAGCTTGTAACACTTCCACTATTCATGACCTTCAGGCTACTGTTCGCTAACAGGATTGAACGATTAAATCCCTACAAGCCAAAATTGATGGTATTGAAAATCGTAATTGTCACAACAATTTACTTTTTTTGTCTTCCCTGAAGGTGCAGAATTAGGAGACATAACTGCAATTTTATTCCACGTGCTACCAACAATGCTTAAACTGCCTCCTGACCTAATGTTAATCATTGAGTGGTCTCACCATACTCTGTTTCACAGGCCAGCATCAGACCAATGACTGAGGCTCATCATCGCCCACTTTTTGAACAACTCCCATACAGAGCTAATACTGAAGCGAGCCAGAGAAGTGGGGAAACTACTGTGGCAGGAGTTTAATATCTCCATCTTCAGAGACTTTTTGAAAGATTTAACTACTAGAAGGAAGCCTACAACCCACTAAAACAAATCCATCTCAAAAGAAGCATTAAATTCACTCTATGTTACCCCGAAACATTAGGCCTTATTTTGGGCCCTTCCTTCAAGTATTTTGAAAGCCCTGAAGCCTTAGCCAAACTATTTGGTGGTCTCTCTTCATAATCCTACCTTGGAAGGCTCAGCTGCAGTCAACAACCTGAATACAGCTCTGGTATGCACGTAGAGGGAGGATGGTGATGCACAGGAGCGTGAGGAAGGTGGTGCAGAACTTGTAGCCCCAAGCAGCAATGTCGCAGCTGATTTTATTCTGAGGCAATCAACAGGGCTGCAAAAGAAACTTTTGTCTGGACATTACTCATCAAGACATTCATGCTGTACTAGCGAGGTCTCACCCCAAGCATCCCAAGCTGCAGTCTCTCATCTGCAAATTGACCCCTCTATTCCCCTAAGCAATAAGTTTGCCCCCTTGGAGAATGACATGCACTCTTCACAGGATGATCTTTCCCAGCAAATTACATATGATCATCCCTCCAATCTGGGCCCAGTGTCTCAGGGTTGTATTTCTGCTGATTCTTAATGGGCAGAAGTTGTTGCAAGTTTCCCTCTCAAATCTTTAGGGCTGCACAAAAAGAAACATAAGGCTAACGCCAAAAGCAGAAATCTCAATAGTCACAACTCTGCTAATAAATCTAAGGTGTCATGATCTTACATGGTTAGTTTAATGGGTCATACTTGTTATATCCTGGTAGGTTTGCCTCCAGGATACTTAAAGGGAGTGCCATTACACTTTTTCTGCCTAGCCGCCTGCTCTACAGTCTATGCTGCCTGGTTGCTTTCACTCCCAGTGGGAGCAAAAGTCAAAGGCTGTACATCGCGACTTGTTTAATTTACTCTTTGTTGTAATGTTTAAACTATTAGCTTAATAGTCTTCAAGTGAACTTTGGTATATCAGTAAAGTTTTCTTAACCCATGATTTTAGTGTTACTTCATACATCATTACCTCACTAGACAGCCTGTCCATATTTAACCTTTTTTGCTCTCCAGTTTGGCAGTGCATCAGGATTACAGTCTATGGGCTGTTCAACTGCTTATCATCAATCAGTATGCATCCTGATTTTTGTATTTTCCCTTTTTTCATGAGTGAACTATTATATATTACAAGGCAATATACTCCTTCACTCCCCTGATGACAGGTTCATAAGTACTATTGCCAATTATATTTAATCTACCTCCTCCCCTACACTCCATTACTCTTACTATCTCCTTTTTACAATATGGATGTATCATCAGCACTCAAAGAGGTGGGCTATGTTTGGTGTTGTGTTGCAAAGAGCTGTTGATCTCCATCCTCCTTATGCTCCTTATTTTACTTGAAGCCTACAGATACTATAGAGATCCACTGTTGTGTGGTCCCTCCTGTTTTGGGGCTCACCAGGCCTAGTTTTTAAGGCCTAATCACCCCATACAATATCTATTTAGATGATTTTCAAATAATTGGAGCAGATCCTTACTATGACTATTCCCAGTTACCACCGAAGCCTATACCTCCCCATATAACTCTGGTTTACATTTGGCTCATGGCGTAGGGGCTCAAATTGGCCTCTCCTTTTTTCCTTCACTATCGTATTTATTATATACCTATTTTGTAGTACTGTGAAGTATACATAGAGTTACTCTAATGTGGTAATGATCTTTCTTCCCTTTTATATATGTTCATTTGTGATATACCTGGCTCCCTGAATCCCTTGCTCCATGTCTAGGCTGTATTGGCATCTCATATATGTTTTTTTAATTCATTGTTATTTCAAGTTGGTATATTTTAAACTATTATTATTAATGTTTATAAACAAGTTCTGGTGTTTAGCTTTATCCTTCTTTCTTGTCCTGTTAGCTTAGAATTAAGCTGAGGTTATTACAGTGCCCTGCCTTTCTTGGTATTACTCCCTTTCAATTTAGCTTATCAGTAATACTTATTTTATTATATTACTGGGATCAAACTTAGGTTTGGGCCAACATTATAACTTGTCCTCCTTAGTCTCCTCCCTACCACAATGTCCCAGAGTGTGGTGGCAGAGTATCTTAGTTAGCTGGCTGACTCCTATCTCCTCACAGCCATAAAAGGTTTTTCTTTATTAATTAGTGTATTAGTACTGTTGTTGTTATTAACGACTTTTCTCCTTTTCCTTTTCTATTCTAATTTTAGTAAGATATCTGTGCTGCTCATGCTCCATATATTTTACTGTTTCAGCTTGAGTGTTCCTGCCACTCTTCGCATATACGCATGCTCTCTATTTTATACTCTGATCATGCTCTGCTTCATTTACTTGTCCCTTTCCATTCCTGTGATTATTCCCTTCCTTAATACTGACATTATGAGTGACATACTTTTATACACATGGAATGTGAAGGGACTTAATTCTCCTTGTAAGCGAAAGCAAATCCTCTCACATCTCAAAAAGCATAAAACACATATTGCTTTCCTTCAAGAAACAAAATTAGTAGCAGAGGATGTTCATAGACTTAAGAAAGATTGGGTCGGTCAGATCTATGAATCTTCCTATACTTCAAAAAAAAGAGGAGTTGCCATTCTTATTCATAAGAGTCTTAAATGATCCCTTTTAAACTCCCGTTCCAACACTGAAGGCAGATGGGTGATGGTTAAATTGAATACCAACTTTGGTCCTCTCCTGTTGGTCAATGTCTATGCACCAAACTCCAATTCCCCAGAGTTTTTTCACAATTTAGCTCAACAGATCCTATCCTTTAACACTGGTAATACACCAGTTTTTCTCAGAGGGGATCTTAACTCAGCTTTAGAAGCTGGCATTGACAGATGTAGCCCCACTAAAGATGCCCACCCCAAAAGTATTAAAGCTCTTTCATTACTAATGAAGGATATTGGATTAGCTGATGTATCACGCCTCCTTCACGCCCAGGACCAAGATTTTACTTTTTACTCCTCCCTACATAAGACATACAGTAGAATCAACTACTGGTTAGCCTCTCCTGTTAAAATGCAAACAACTATTGATTCAACCATCTCTCCCATCACAATCTTGGACCATTCCACTGTCAAATTATAACTTCTGTGGGGCCCATTAGCACCCAGATCTACTTTCTGGCAGCTGAACCCTCTCCTTCTCAAAGATCCTGATTTTTTACCCATGATTAAAGCACGAATTCAGAACTTTCTCTCTCACAATACCCCTACCGAATCCTCTATGTCCACTATATGGGAAGATCTTAAAGTTACAATTCAAGGAAAAATTATCAGCTATCCTGCACATAGAAAAAGGGTATGACAGCAACAACTGGCTGATATGGAAATATCTCTTAAGGCTAAAGAGAACTTATACTTTTTCTCTAATAAGCATTGCCCTGATTCTCAACTTCATCTTAAAATTCTTCAACTCAGAGTCAAAATAAACACATTAATTTCCTGTAAAACTGAACTGGTCTTGTTTAAACTTAAACATAAGTTTTGGGAACATGGCAATAAGAATGGGAAACTCCTCTCTTACCAGCTCAAAGCATAACAAATGGAATGACATATTCGAAGTCTAAAAGATGATCAGGGTACAATTCACTCTGACAACCCCTCCATAAATCGTATTATGGAAACCTTTTATCAAAAATTATATTCTAATACAAACCCTTCATCTATCTTACAAATTCAACAGTTCCTTAAAACTTTACATCTTCCTCATCTTTCTTCTCTTGAGACAAATTCTTTAGATGAACCCTTCTTGCTTCATGAAATCCAGAAAGCTTTGTCCTCCTTGAAATCTGGTAAATCCCCAGGAAGTGATCGATTCCCTGTTGATTTCTATAAAACGTTCTCCAACACCTTATGCCCCCTTCTTCTTAATGTTTATCAAGAAGCTTCCAACACTGGCAAATGTCCCCCTTCCTGTACTGAAGCAGTCATAACCCTAATCCCTAACAAAGATAAAGACCCCACACACCCTGCAAGTTATAAGCCAATCTCTCTATTAAACACGCATGAGAAGATATTTGCTAAACTACTAACTTCTTGACTTGAATCCTTGATTTCCAAACTAACTCATTGTTCACAAGCCAGTTTTATTAAACATAGATCTGGTTCTGATCGCCTACGTTCCCTATTTAATCTAATTTACAAAGCCAACTCCCTCAAATCACCAGCTGCAGCCATAGCTATTGATTTTGAGAAGGCTTTTGATTCCTTAAACTGGGACTACCTTTATCAAGTTTTACCTCATTCTAGTCTCTCCCATACCTTTTGTTCCTGGATCAAACTATAGTATAATTCCCCCTGATGCTAAAGTATTTACTAATTCCACCCTTTCCTCTTACTTTCTACTTCAGTCCGCTGGCATTATGGGCATACTTGTAGGCAATTCAAGATATGTCTCTCTCTCCTATGTGGATGACCTCTTAATTTTACTCAAAAACCTGAATGAGGCTGGACCATCGTTGGCTGATTTGTTTAGTAATTTTACTAACATTTCTGGGCTTGCTTTGAATTATGGTAAATCACAAACTCTGCCCCTTAATGACCACTGTAAAGCCTTTATGAACCTACATCTTGGAGTCCACTGGTCACCACAGGGTATAACATATCTAGGAATCAAATAACTGGTAATTTAGGGAAGATATGGGACACTAACTTTAATCCCTTATTAGATAACATCAAAACAGTTCTGGACAGATGGAAGCTTCTTAATCTTTCCTTCATGGGGAAAATTGCAGCCATCAAGATGTCCATATAACCCAAGATTCTTTACCTCTTTGCCAATATCCCTTTAATCTTACCATCCAACTTTTTCACTAAAATTGATAAATTAATAGGCAACTTTATCTGGGATGGGAAACCATTGAGATTTAACCACAACAAACTGCAAGCACAATGAAAAAAAGGGGGATTTGGACTCCCCTGGTTCAAAGGCTACCTCTGGACTTTTTGAGGGCCCAAACCATTAAATGGTTTCAGAAACCCTCCTCTCACTCACCACTATGGGTTGCAATGGAATCTGCATTGTGCCCTGGAGGAGTTCCTACTCCCTTCATCTTTAATCCTATTTCATCTAAGCTAAAATCTCACCCGATTATGTCATCCTCTGTTCTTTATTGGAAATTAACCCACAAATTCCTGAAATCTAATCCAACACCCTGGTTTTATGCCCCCTTATGGGGCAATCCACTGCTCACCCTAGAAAATCACTTAATATTTTGTTGTACATGGTGGAAGAAAGGCATTTTTTTTCTCTGAGATATCTTGGACCAGAATTCACTCTCTTAGATCATTCTCAGACTTGCAGGCCACATGGAAACTTCCTAAACATGTCTTCTGGAAGTTTTTACAAATTTGGGCAGCTTATAACTCTCTTTCCAGTTTTGTGTACAAACATACTCTTCTAGATCCAAACATCGTGCACTGGACTAATTTATCCACAAAACTGAATGGCTCCATTTACAAAGACATTATTGACAATCTACCTGATCAGTCTATACTGGCCAAAGATAAATGGTGTACTCTCCTTAGCTACAATATTTCAGATGCACAATGGAGTAATTTCTGGTGTCTTGCACATAACACCTTTAAAGATGTCCGTAGTTCTTTAATACAAACTAAAATCCTACATCTATGGTATAGAACTCCCTTTGTTCTTCAACGAATGGGCCTATTAAATAATAATAACTGCTGCCACTGTAATTTGGCCAAAGGGGATCTTCTTCATATCTTCTGGTCATATGCTCCCATAAATAAGCTTTGGCATAAAGTCTATTTACTTGCTTCCAGAGTCACAGGACAAAAAACACCCATTGACCCCAAGCTATTCCTTCTAGGCATCCTTATCCCCAATAGCACTCCCCTCTCACATACATATTTTAGATGGCTAAACATACTTTTTCTTCTGGTTAAATTTCTGATTCTTATGAAATGGAAATCAACTCTTGTTCCTTCCCTTTCAGATGTTCTTCAAAGCCTCTCTCAGTATGCTTCCCTAGACCAATTATCTCATGTTATTCATGACTGACTCACTGTATATGACAGATGTTGGCAGGAATATTTCAAGTACATTAAACCTTTTGATTCCTCTAGACCCTAATCCTTAGGGTTATTTATCCTGTTTTCTTATTTTACTCTCAGATTAGGGTTTTTGAAACTTCGTGCACAGATCTCTCTCCTTTCTCCCCTCTTTCTCTATCCTCCCCCACTCCCTTCCCTTTCTTCCCTGCTACTTTTTTTACTTTTCCTTGCACACTTTCTCTTATCCCTATCCTTTCATTATTGAACATTGTCCGTATTTCCATATTTATCACTTTATGTAATTTACTGAGTGCCTTGATATAGCCTGCCCCAGCATTTATTTTGTACATGGTTGCCTTTTCTGAATTTACAATACCTGATTGTAACCCTTCTGCTCCCCACTTACAACCTGTTTAGGTCTGAGTCTTACTATCAATATGTGGTTATAAGGCATCTCCAATATGTTTACCCTATATACTGTGTTTGTTAAGTGATATTTTTATACCTTATACGAAGGATATTTTTCTACTGTGTAAGCGTGTGTGCTTTCTTATATACTCAATTTCAATAAAAAGATACAGTGAAATGAAAGTTGAATCTATATAGGTTCAAGTTGTTCATTTTAATAATGGCTTAGAATCAAAGCTTGTGTAGAAAAAAGGACAGTGTGTGTGTGTGGGGGGTAGCAGCCTGCACAGGGGATTGGGCACCCCCATGCATGAATATTAACATGGGTTGTTCTTGGGAGAGGGACACTTATGGTAGTGGCAGCAACAGACATCCATGGACTGTTTTGATTTTCAGCATGCTGATCATGACAGATCAGCTGTGATTGCTTCCTGGCATTATGTAGCTCAAAGGAAAGAGCTGATCTATGATTGGGTTGGCTCTTTCCTTTGAAATACACAAAGCTTCATCCTAGCAAGCCAGAACACTGTCATGACCAGGCTGGCTGATGCTTGGTGATACTGATGAGCCCCTTGTAGACCACTCTGCACTGGACTGATGGTGTCACACCCCTCAAAAGCCACTCTCCTAGCAACATGTTTGTTGTGTGTGTATGTGGAGGCAGATTTTTACTCTATCAGAACCCCATACTTTTTATTTACAGCTTTGTAGTTTTTGTTATATGATCGGTAAAGGAGACATATGGGTCAAATAGGTGTCCTAGGTATTTATAGATTTTGCATTTCATAGGGTAGTCCCATCAAGGCTGCAAATGCTTAGTATGTTCTTTACTTTATCTAGCTTGTGCCTCGAGCTGAAAATAATTGCCAGGGATTTATTTCACTGAATAATAGATTGTTGCTAAATATCCCGTTTTGCAAGAAGTTGAAACCATTTTGTTATTTATCTGTTACAGTACAGTTCACATTAAACTTATTGTGCAACCAATGTGCAACCCATTCTTTTCATATGACTGCAATGAGTTGCAGACTTTTTTTTTTACTTTAGCAGTAGAATGTGGCTTTCAACTAAATGCATTATTGTATTCAGACAACTTATTTAGAGTTCAGCAGAAATTGCTAACAGCCAGATATTGCTGGATTAAGACTAAGAGATTTTGTATACAGAGCCTTAACTGCTAAAAATGTTAACCGGCTGTTAACTGGTTGGACAATACCTTTAATGTGAACTATACAGTACATCCTTAGTGCTTCAAAAACAAGTATAAATAACTGTGTCATCAGTATATGAGGGGGTAAGTAAGTTGCAGGGCTTACTAAATTCTCCTAATTGGTCTGCCTAGAATCAGTGGGCCTACAAGCACTCCCTTTAAAGCACTTGAAATCTGATGTGATTCCTGTACCGCTTATGTGTTTTCATCCCAATGTCGTGATTTTTGTGTTGAATTTCCATTGTTCAGATTTGCCTATGATGCAGTATCTTGTGTTTTACCCTTGCAACCTGCCTTTCTATTTCCATTTTAACTCTCCCCTTTCATGCCCGAAAATAGACAGCCTCTATCTAGTACACCTACCTGGTAAACAAAAACTAAATAAATAAATTTATAATGATGAGTGCTGGGAGTTGGCAGGACAATGAGTGTAGATGTTAGTGCAGAAAAAACACTAAAGCTAACATTCAGCAACAAACAGCTACATAGAGAGATTAACTATTGACTCTCAAGTGTCTAATAAACTGATGACAAACCAACACGGAGCATGCTGAGAAAAGGTGGTGCACTGTCCAGTAGACGTGCCCTTAGCAAACTGCTAATGGTGCTAATTTAAAGGTGTGGTAACTTAAATTTCAAGCATATCAATCATAATGAAGGGTCAAAGGCCTACATGGAGATAATCTGAGATAATAATTTTTTTGAAGTAGAGGGAATATCTCACTTTAATTGGTAAACAAGTGAGATGTGCAATTGTATAGTGACATTGTTGAAGATACCAGGTAAATCATTTATGAGCAATGTAAACAACAGTGGGATTCTCCTGGATCACTGTGGGAATCCAGCAAGGACTTTGGCAGGTGAGGATATACTGTTGTTTACCTTAACAGTGTGGGTTCTGTTTGTGATGTAGTCCTAAAACCATGTGTGTGCTGGGGGACCTATATCTACCACATTTATTTTCTATATCAGTAGTTGATGATCTACTAAATCACATGTGTTACTTACATTGAAAAAGATAGCAGTCATTAAGGCAGCCTTTTCAATTTCTGTGAGTACATCATTTGTAAATTTAACTAGGGCATGCATATAATTTTTTAAGCTAAATTGCTTGCTATGTAGTAGGTTATTGCCAGAAAAAAGAACACATAGTTGTTTGTCTGCCAGCTTTTCTAACAGATTGGCTAGAGTTGGTTATACGGGTATAATGGTGTGTAAGAGGAAAGGTAGAGAAACCATGTGTATAGGATTGCAGTCTGTTTGTGCATATGCAAAAAAACAGGAACATTGAAAAGGAAAAGAAAAAAGGGGAGAAAGGGGAGGGAACTTAGGAGAGAGGGGATGGTCGGTACACAGCACATCATATACACTGTAGGGAAAATTGCCTCTTTGTTGTTGTTTTGGCTAGTTTCTGCAGTAGAGATTCTCAACCCCCCCTCCCACACACACACACACACATGGTTAAGAATGAGCTCTTTATCAATAGTGGCAAGGAGCTAATAACTCATGTTCTGAACATGTACTCCCTGGAGCTTCAAGTTCCTAAAAGGAATAAACAAGGTACAATTTCATGACCTGTTTCAGATCAAGACTCACACAAGAACCAGGGGGCACAACATGAAGCTGGGGAGGGCAGATTCAGAGGCAACACACGCAAGTTCTTCTTTACTGAGAGGGTGCTGGATGCATAGAACAGCCTTCCACATGGAGTGGTGGAGGTGAAAACTGTGGGAACTTTCAAAAACACTTGGGATAGGTACAAGGGCACCATAACACTGAATAGCAGCTAAGGGAAGAGGTAGGCTTATGGGCAGACTAGATGGGCCGTATGGTCCCCTTCTACTATCACTTTCTATGTTTCTACATTCTATACATGGGTCTATGGTTTTTGCTTATAAGTATTTTCCTCCAGCCTTGAATGGTGCAACAATCCCAGTAGAAAGTAATAGGGCATATAAGTAGGTAAGTGTTTAAGAGATCATGGTGGCAGTGGCTTTCAGTAATTTAGGCTCTGGCCTGTCACTGCCAGCTATTTAACAAATGCCAATTTATGTCAGTGGTTTGTAAACCTCATTTACCTGAACCTCTTTGAAAAAGAACACGGGTATTTCATAGAGAGTTTATGAGGTTGGTCAAGTGTTTTTGACCTAAGTGCATTTTGCCTTTCTTGATGTTTTCACCAGTTGCTTGCACCTATTTCTCAGCAGTCTGTCAGCTGATCTGTATCTAGTCCAAACACTTTGCACCTTTTCTATGACCAATTCCTTTCCCAAAATAGGGTACTTATCTCAGATGCATAGCATTTTATTACAGTACCTTTAATGCATTTTTGCTTGAAAGGAGTGTACCAGTTGTACACTTCTAGAAAGTGAGTTTGAACATAATTGAGGGCATGAGTTACATCAAGGATAAGCTGTAATGATGACCAATCAACATTATGCACATCAGCTATGAAATTATTGAAGTTAAACCATGTATGAGTTTTGTTACAGTCCAGACCAACTTTAGGGATTTTTGGCATCACAACTTTCCAGATGTAGAAAGCTGGGAGGTGATCACTTATGATGTCTGCTGTGGTGCCCTGGTGCTGGATGGGGTCTGATCTATTTGCTAATATATGAGGAAAGAGATCAGGGGATAATAGTTTTTTGCAATGTGACTTTTTCATCTCATTGCCAAAATATAGCCCAAAAAGGAAATAAAATCCTGAATTGTATATTGAGGCACATATCATCTAGAAGCAGGGAGGTTGTTTTGCCTTTATATGTATCCCTGGTGAGTCCCATAATGGAATACGGAGCGCAGGTGTGGTCACCCTTCAAAAAACAGGACGTTGCCCTGTTGGAGAGGGTACAGAGGACAGCAACAAGAGTTGTTAGTGGTATGATGGGTAAAGACTGTGGGACTAGACTGAGGGAGCTGGACGTGTACTCCTTGGAGGAACAAAGAAAGTGCGGAGACGTGCCTGGTATATAGAGCTTGGCAAAATGATGATTTGTGGGATGCTATGGGACTACAATTTAATAGCTGTATGTACAAAACTAGGTCCCACCCATTGCAGCTAACAGCATCAAAATGCAACAAAGTAAGAACTACAAGGTGGTTTAACCATAGGGTAGTGCATGCTTGGAATGCATTGCCATTGGAGGTTGTAGCCAGCAAATCCATTGCTGAGTTTAAAGTAAAGTGGGATAGAAATATGTACCAGACTAGAAATTAGGTGATGATCATGGCGAGCGTATAGAACGTAAGTCCATTCAGCTCAGTATCTTCCTATGAATCCTATGAATAATATACAATCAATGGTGGTATGCTTTTTTGTTTTTGCATTCAGCCTAGTAGTGTTGGTAATAGGTTGCCACAGCTGTAGTTCATTAAGTACCAATTTGTGTTTCACCTTGCTGATGTTCAATTGATTTTAGTATCTCCCAGGTTGATGTGTCCATCTGCATTGCTGAGTTAGGTTATATGCTGACCCAGCAATGAAAGGAAGTATTCACCTATCCCAGGTGGCAAGTGTACACAGGTGACATAGAGTGGTTTACCATTTGGGCCACCCAAGCTTCATTTTGTGGTGACCCAGTCTGCATGGCCCGAATCCTCATTACTTGTAAGGTGGTGTGAGTAAGGTCATTTTTGAAACAGTGAGGCACATCCTCCTCCTTTCATAGCCTTCCTGCATTTTATATGGACTTTGAAGCCTAGGATATTAACCCGGTTGTCAGCTATTTTAAAGAACAGTCAGGTTACACTAACAGCTAGGATGTTGGTTTTACTTAGCATAGTCACACTTTTGGTTAATCAAGATAAGCAAGCAGACTATGTACACTTAATTGGCATAGCTATAGTCCCATAGGTCTCTTTGTGCTGGTTGCTACTTGACCTGTGCTTGTGGGACTGGGTCCAGGAGTTGGTTTTATGTTCCTGCTAGTAGGAGAAGTATGTCCAGAATGGCTTGTATAGAGCAAGATTTTATATTAAGGATCGTAGTCTTCTCCTTTTTATGAGTCATGAGGATTGACAGCCAGAGCCTCAAGGATGCTTCCATTTTTAACAGCAGGTTGGTCAACTGTACCCTATCTTCTTGGTATGCAGTACATTTTTGTAAACTTGAAGTGTATTAAAGTTTTGAGCAGAATGCTGAAAAAAGATATTACCAATACAAGTACAAGGAAAGTAACAGGAAAAAAACAGAAAAGGTAACTGAATCTCACATTCAGTTGTACATAGGCTCTATATGCATCCAGCCTCAAGGGCTTACATCAGATACAGTAATAAATCAGATTTGAGATAAGCACATAACTGTGTTTATACTGTGGCTTGTCCAATTCTACCCCAATGTGTGATGATACACATTTTTGAAAGGGGTGGTAGTTTTAAAGGAGGGTATAGCCCTGTAGTAGTTGGGGTCATTTTTTGCATCCCAGGTTAGTGAGTGTAGTTCACACTGGCATATCACAAAAGGCCCAGTAGCTGGTTCTCTGGGATACACTTTGGTGAGCAGTGTCTGGCAGGTAGGGTGCCAGTACATTGCACCTAGGAGAACCACTAGTAGTTATAGTGTGGCTAGCTCAGTGGCACAGTGGGTTGAGACTCTGGATGTCACACATTGCCACCACACCATGGGCCCAGGTTCAAGACAAAACCTGAGTCATTGGAGTCCAGCCAAGGGGAGGAGGACTGAGCTGTCCAAAAGATCAGTTCCTCTTCCAGGGAGGGAGAGCAGTCATGCTCCAGCTCAGAACTGCCACCTGGGTGACTACACATGGCTGTGCACTCAGAGAAACTTACTGGGTGGGGGATTATGGTTGTGATGTGCTCCATGCTTGCATGCAAGCTTGAGTACAATCCCCAAGCTGCATCCCAGGGAAAAAAAACAGGAAGCAAACTCTCCAACAGAGCAGCAATGAGAGGTCTGCCCCATCACTGGCTGGGCACCAGCAACAGGGCCATCCCTCCACAAACTGGATCTCTTCTCCAACAAGTATGATGGGGCCTGTTGACCCTGTCACAGGGAGCAATGGAGAAAGAATGGACATACAAGGCTGTCATAAATGATTACTACCTGGGGCATCCGTAGGTCTAGTTATGAGTGAAGTAAAAACAAATACAAGAAATAATGGTTACAAACTTAAAGGAGAGTTATTAAGAACTAACAAAAGAGGGAACTATTACACACAGAGAATAGCAAAAATATGGAATAGCCTACCATCATATGTGGTCTTAAGCCCAAACATTGATTTATTTAAAAATAGATTAGATGAATTTATGGAAGATAACAGATATGAATGCCACTATGATGAGGTGGTGAGCTCTTTAAAGGGCAAAATTGCCCACTGAACTCGCATAGCATCCTATGAACCTATAAAGCTAAATCCTTGGAATGCTGGGTGACTGCATGGGGGGGCAGAATGTTAGGATCTGTACCACAGGAGCATAAACAAATTAACTAAAAAAAAGGATTAATAGTGTGGCTAGTGTTTCCTGTTGCATATAGCCAGATAACATAACCTACCAAATTCAACCCCCAAAAAATCTGAAAGCTGATGTTGACTGTAAAACTTGTACTCCCTCACCCCAGATATGACAATGTAAAACAGCAGAAAGCCATGACTCTTCATGCAAAAAAATCCTTGGCAGATACTGGCTGCCAAATTAAATCCCCTTAATACCGCTGTGCAGAATTTTCAAATTCTGACGGAAAGGAATTTTTGGAATTTTCAAAATTCCACTTAATTTCCAACACATTTCACCAGAAATGGAATGGAAGATTTCAGCTGAATTTTATTATGTGGATCTCAATATTTTTCATGGAAATGGCTATGGAATGATTTTCCATTGAATAAAATGCTGTTCTGCAGAGGATCACAGCAGATGAAATTCTGCAGAAGAACTAACACAATTCTGGTGAAAATTTAACCAGCAGAATAGTCATTTCATGCTAATTCCACCTGCAGAATTCCACTTTCCACACAGCACTACCCCTTAACCTGAAAACTATCCTCAGCTACAAAGGAAATACACCAAAACATTGATGATGCAGAAAAGCAAAAAAAGCTAGAATATGCTGTAACTGGGTCACTGGGAATGTTGTAGTTACTACCACTGCCTTATGGGCTCAAACAAGATTGAAGGAGCTGGGTCAATTCACCTGATTGGGGGATTCATATCCAAGGTTTAAATAAAATGGTGTGGGAACTCCACCCAGAGAAAGGGTTTAGTGGGCCTTGTTTCAGTATGGTACAACCCCTTGGGATGCAGTATATCATCCCCTCCCTGCAATATTACCCCACCCAAGAATGAACATAGTGCAAAACAGTTTAAAAAGAAGCAGAGTTATTACCACTCCATTTATAATATGCACACAAATAAAAATATGTTCACAGGTCAAAACCTGTGAACAAATAACTAGAGTTTATTAGTGGTCAGAAAAAGTGTTGGGGGGGAGGTCATGAAATAAGGATAAAAGTATATAACCCCATGCTGGTTCTTCAGTACCAATTCAGATCCAGTCTCATTGCACAGAGGGTTATGCTAAGTCATTTATTTATTTAGTTAGTTAGTTTTTGCTGACCTGGAAATGAGGACTAGGCAATTCTGTGTATTTTCAGCCTCATCCAGGGGAGAGGATACAGATGGAAACCAATTGACATTGAACCAGATTAAGCTGTTGGTGGTAATTTTACTGAATGGAGGGGGGGATACTCCTTCCAAGAAGTGCCATGAGATCTTTAATGTCCACCTGAACAACCACTAGAACAGGCAGTTGGGACCTCAGTTTAACATCTCATCAAAAAGATGGCAACTCATGAATACAGTACCCCCATATACTGCACTATTGGGATTTCATCTAAGTTTCCAGCGTGGGGTGGGGATGGAACCCACAGGTTTCTGATCTTTCTACCTCAGAGGTGAGTGTGGAACCTGCTGCACCACTGACACTGATTCTATTTTCTGACCAGATTAAGCCCAATAGCAATGCAAGCTCCCAAACCATGAACAGTACAGATGCCTTAACTACCAATCTGTAACTACCCTCTCCTCAATGGTACCAGTGTTTAAACCCTTATAACTAACAGGGAACTCCCAGTGCTTCCCTGTGTACTTAGGTGTGGTAAAGTTGTGGGCCCAATCATGTTGCACATGGCTGGCCAGCAGTGGTACAATTAAACAAATTAAAGCAACAATTTTAGGTGAAACCCCAAACCCAAAAACCTTTTTTAAACCTCAATTGAGGTATTTGTAAATTCTGGCTGGACTGCTAGGTCAAATAAATGCTTCACAAACTATAATATGCAAAGGTGGTGGTTGCAAGTGAGCCCTGAGTTTACTCACACTTCTCCCAGACCAGTGATCTCCATAGTGAAGGAGTGATGTTGCAGCTCTCATCAAGTCCCTCTTTCACTGGTTTCACTCTCTCCTTCTAGTCCTTTCTCGCTTCCATTGGAGATAGTGTTCAGTGTCACAGGGATTTGGTTGTCTTTCCATTGCGGTAACTTAGGAGTTCTCCTAGTTTTAGCAGTCTGTTGGTAATCTTCTTTTATCACACCGCTCAATCTAGGAATCCAGGGGCCACTTGTTCAATGCACTACTTCATGGAAATTAGTCCCTAGTGTATGGCAATATCCAATGACCAGCTGTAGCACTGGTCAGCCTGTTTACCAGACTGGCAGCTGAGTCCACAGGTCAGCTTTGATAGAGCTGCAGCACAGCAATATCTTCCACTCAAGCTGCAGCCTTCAGCATTGTTTTAGCATACAATTATCTCCTCTTCTATGAAGGCAGAAGTTCTGCTTCTCAACTTTCCTGTCTCTTTAGGCAGATGCACAGACTGCTTCCCTCAACAGTCACAAGCAGACTCAGTCTGCCTCCTACCACAGTCACATGCAGTCTGGCTGGGCTTGGAAACAGTCTCACTGATCACTCAGGGATCCCAGCCCATCATTTGTCTTTCAGTTGTCAATCAATTTGGGTCCAGGCTGGTGATCCATCAATTGACAGTTCATTGGCACCAGATTTATGACACAAATCCTGCACACTTCCAGTGTCACAGGAGCTTGTTATTGTGCTCTTTAAGTCTCTGTAGCCTGATTGGTGGATGGTACAACCCCTGACCCCTGGTGGATGGTACAACCCCTGACTGCTGTTGCCATACTGATAGAGGTCAGGGTGCACAAGATGACAGCCTGTATTGACTGGGGTACCAGCCTCAAACATAATATTTTGAAACAGCTCCTACCCTCAAAACAGTTATTGGTGCCCCTGTTTCATTTAGCATGGTCATGCTGTGGTGTCTGGATAGGTCAAGTCATTCATCAGGAGTTCCCCTGGTCATTATGAGTGCTAATTGCTCACTTCATCAGTGGCAGTGGGAGGTGTCTTTGATGTGACATGAGAGTTGCTTTCATGTTGCCACAGGAAGTAATAAAGAAATCATATTCCCTCCTCCTCATCTCCTGATCCCAGTCAATAATCTCGGGGACTGGAGAGCAAAGCATCCATCAGCAGTAGTTTAGCTGGTGGGCATGACTCAATGGAGCCAAAACAGTAAGCACTCACCATGGAGGAGGAAGTTACACTTCACACAAACAAACCTTTAGTCCCAGATTTGGCAGTTTAAAACAGCAAAAAATAGCAAAGAATTTTAAAACAGACATTCTTACTTGCTTCACTCTCAGAAGACATCATGTAGGGCAGATAGGTAGGTGGGTAGATAAAGAGAGAGACAGAGAAAAAGAGAGAGAGAGAGAGAGAGAAAGACAAAGACAGAAAGATAGATAGATACATAGATAGATAGAAAGCTAGATAGATAGATAGATAGATAGATAGACAGACAGACAGACAGACAGATAGACATACATAGACAGACAGTTAGAAAAAAGACAGACAGACCGAAGACAGATTTGGAAACTGTATACCACATTTCATTGAAGGAATTCTAGGGACATTATAGACCTCAAGAGTGAATCCTGAGAGATCTATAGTGTCAGCAGAATCCCTGAGATGGAAACTCTGGCAAACTGATCATGATTGATCATCTTTTTTTTTTTTTCAATATATGGTTTTTGGTTCCTACCCCCTCACCTCCCCTACACCTGAATATAAACTCTAGCAGTTTTCTGCATAATGTAAAAACACAAACCTACAGTACATCATACTTACTGTAACTGCTAGCACCTGCCCTAACACAACAGTAGTATGTGTCTATAGAAACTAATGTACAAGATGATTACTTTTAGAAAAATCCAGCCCCAGGTAAGAAGTGAGATCCATGATCTTCAGTATAAGATAGGTAGATAGATAGAGATAGATAGATAGATAGATAGATAGATAGATAGATAGATAGATAGGTAGATAGACAGACAGACAGACTGATACACTATATAAAGACATATGGACAGATAGGGAAATCATATAAAAAGTTCCATTGAGGGAATTCTGGGGACATTACATACCTCAAGAGTGAATCTTGAGAGGTCTTAGTAGGCATGGGTCTAGAGTACTGGGTAAAAAACTGGAATCAGTCATTTATGACCGTTAAAACTGAAATTGCAGGGAGTAGGGTCATACCACTCATCCTCTCTCCAGGACATCATATAGTGGGATTACTTGCTCATTTTTGGTGGCAAATGTTAGGAGCTTAAATGTTGCTAAGAAAATTGAGTTAGAATTGTAACTTAACATGCACAATCTGGATATAGCTTTCATAACTGAAACATGGTGGAACGACTCGAATGATTGGATGAATAACATCCAAGAGTATCAATTATTTAAGAAAAATCATCCAGATAAAAAAGGTGGAGGAGTTTGTTGCTATATTAAAATACCCTGTCCTGCAACCATATTGAGCTCCTTGATTTATCGCCCTCTCCTACTGAATGTATTTGACTTAAAATAAAAATAAACAATATGAAAAAGTTAATTGTGGGAAATTGCTATTGTCCACCTTCTAGCCCACATTCATACAATAATGCTCTCCTATAAGAAATTGAAATAGTAGCATCTATGGGTGACATTCTGGTAGTCAGAGATTTCAATACTCTGGGTATTAATTGGCAAGAACTAACTGGCTCTACCAATTTTGAAAAAGAGCTTCTTAGAATTGTTATAGCTAATGATATTGACCAACATGTCAGCACCTGTACTAGGGGAGATAACATCCTTGACTTGGTATTCTCCAACTTAGGCAATGCGATATCTGACATTAGAATTCATAACCCCTTGGGCAACAGTGATCATAATAAACTGTCTGGCACCCTGATGACTAGGAAATATTGTCAACTGAACTCCACAACATTCAGAGATTACAAAAGAGCTAACTGGGATGGGATAGCAAATTCCCTTAACTTAATAAACTGGCAAAATTGTTTTGCTGACCAGAATGTGGAGTCTATACGGACAACAATTAAGACTACTATCTATGAACTCAAGGATAGGTTTGTCCCTAAAGTTAAGAGATATAACTCAAAAGGTCATCTGCCATCGTGGTTAACTAAAAGAGTTCAAAAACAAATAAAAATTAAGGAAAAATACCATAAGAAATCAAAAAGAAATCCAACATTTGAAAACACAAACTATTATAAAAATGAACAAAGGAAGCTCAAAAAACTACTCAACAAAGAAAAATCTAATATAGAATGTAGATTAGCTTATTCCAAAGATAAGAATACATTTTTTATTCTTGTATAAATAGTAACAAATCAGTACAAACCTTAGCTGGCCCCCAGTACAAAATAATGATCCTATAAGTGACCCTGAAGATATAGTTAATTTGTTTAACACTTATTTTACCTCAGTGTTTAATACTAGTATTTCTTCATATGACCCAATAACAGACAGTAAATCTACTGTGCCACAGTTTAACATTAGTCAGGTTAGGGACCATCTAAAGGATATTAAAAGTAACACGTCCCCAGGCCCAGATAACATTCATCTCCTGTTTCTGAAAAATATGGCTGTATATCTAGCTGTTCCCTTAACTCTATATTTAACAAATCCTTGAACACTTCTACAGTCCCATTAGACTGGTGTTTGGTAAACATCATTCCAATACATAAAAAGGGAAACAAAAGCTATTATAGAACAATCAGTCTCACTCCAATTTGCTGTAAAGTTATGGAAAGACTACTTAAATATTCTCAACAATGAAATAATGACATTGAATTTAACACATATTTCCCAACATGGATAAGTAAGGGAACTATCATATAACACTAATCTGGTAACCTTCTATGAAAAGGTTAGTAAAAGTCTAGATGAAAATATTCTATATGATGTGATTATGTTGGACCTTGGTAAGGCATTTGATAAAGTTCCCCATGATCTACTGGTCACCAAAGTTGCTGATATGGGTATAAACACTTACATTGTTAAATGGATTCATAGTTGGCTCTCAAATAGAAAACAGTGTATGAGACTTAATGGAATATTATCTGAGGAAGGTGATGTGACCAGTGGAGGGTCCCAGGGATCTGTACTGGCGGCAGTCCTTTTTGGCCTATTTATTGCTGACATGGGTCTGGGAGTAACCAGTAACTTGATCAAGTTTGCAGACAACACCAAAATTGGTGGCGAAGTTGACACTCTCGAGAAACGTGCAGAATTACAAAATGACCTCGACAAGCTCCAAAACTGGACTGACAGTAACAATATGACATTTAATTCGGATAAATGCACAGTACTTGATTTTGGCAGAAACAACACCAAACATGATTACTATATGAACGATACATTATTAAAATCTGCTAATAAGGAAAGAGACCTGGGTATCATACTTAACACTGCCTTATCTCCTTCTGATCACTGTGTGCTCATAGCATGAAAAGCAAACTATTTGACTCAGGAGATTAAAAGCTGTTTTGTAACTAGAGATCCACATTGTGTCATTCAGACATACTGGCCCGGAAATTCAAACTGCACCAGGCTGTGGCGCAAGCCTGGGTGCAGCTCAACTTGGTTGCGCAGGGGTGTGGCCTGGGTGATATTCAACAGAGCTGAGCTATGGCTCAGCAGCTTTGAATATCGCACCTGGCCACCCACACTGTCATGGTGCAGTGGCACTGCGCCAGCGCAAGTGGCCAGAGTGGAGCATGGAGATGCGCCAGCACAAGTGCCATTGCGCCATTCATAGCACTTGCGATATTCAAAAGGTGACATGCAAATGGGGCCATAATTTATGCAAGGCACACATGGGATCATTTGCATGTCATTATGACCCCATTTGCATCCCATTTGCATGCAGGTGTGCCGATTCCCGATGACTTGCGCCTGGCGCTCTGCCAGGCAGCAGCCGTCGGGGACCGACGCCCCCTGCAGCTGAATCGCGGGCATCTGTTTTAAGAAAGAGAACTCCCCATCCTATATCCCTGGTGGTCCAGTGGACCGATTTCCACCCGATCATGGGCATCTGTTTTAAGAAAGAGAACCCCCCCACCGTCCTATATCCCTGGTGGTCCAGTGGACCGATTTCCACCTGATTGTGGGCATCTGTTTTAAGAAAGAGAACCCCCCCCGGCCAACATCCCTGGTGGTCCAGTGGACCGCACTCTGCCCTATACGGGCATTAGTACAATGGAAAAAGTCCTATTACTCTGGTGGTCTAGTGTAACCTTCCTCCCACACCACCTGGAGCCACCGCCCCTCGCTCCACCGGTCCAGCGGCAGGCAACAGCACCCACCGCCTCCCACCGCCGCCCGCTGACTGACACCTCGGTAGGACTGCGCCATTGGTTCACAACATGAGCCAATGGGTGTGCAGCCCATCGTGCTACACATTCAGATATGTGAATGAAATCATTCACATATCTGGAATATATAGTATGGGGCTGCATGCCCGTTGGCTCAAGCTGTCGAACCAATGGGTGTCAGCCTGGGTGTCGGGAGTCGGTGTCGGCTGAGGCGGCTGGCAGGTGGGGTGCTGCCAGCTGGACCGGGGAGGTGGTGGGGGGCCCAGTGGGTGGTGGGGGAGGAGCACCTGACCACCAGGGTAATAGAACATTTTCTGTTTTAATGAAGCCCGCGATTGGGCAGAGTGTGATCCACTGGACCACCAGAGATGTTGGCTGGGGGGGTTCTCTTTCTTAAAACAGATGCCTGTGAACAGGCGGAAATTGGTCCACTGGACCACCAGGGATATAGGATGGGAGGGGTTCTCTTTCTTAAAACAGATGCCCACGATCGGGCACATAGCAGTCCACAGGACCACCAGGGATATTGGACGGGTGGGTTTATTTAAACAGATGCCCGTGATCAGGCAGCACTCGTTCCACTGGACCACCAGGGATATTGGAGAGGGAGAGTTTATTTAAACAGATACCCGTGATGGGGCATGGGGGGGTGCCACCAGAAGGCAGGAACTCAGGTGGCCACCCACAGGTGGCAGCTGCTGTGTCGTGCCCTGCAATGCAGCAGCTCACCTGTGGGTGGCCATCAGTTGTTACTTTTTTTTTTGGCTTAACTTTGTACTGGCACAGGTAGGGGTTGCACATGTATGCCTCTGCACATCCCGGGCTGAATATCGGGCTGTGCAGGTTATGCATGGGCATGCCCCCCCCCAACGGTGCCTGCATACATTACTGATGGGCTCCGGTGCATCGGGATTTGTGCAGCTCCCTTTTCCCTTTTGAATATCACACCGGCGCGCATCAATGGGTTGAGCATGGTGCAACACTGTTGCACCATGCACAACCCTTTTGAAAATCTGGGCCACAAACTTTTATTATCCCACACCTGGACTACGGCTCCCCATTTTGGTGTCCATACCTATAAATAAAATATATAAAACTTGTAGAGAAATCACAAATAAAATTTACAAAAATGATAATAGGGTGTCAAAATTTGGAGTATAGGGATAGACTGAATAAACTGTGATTATTTAGCCTTGAAGAGATGTTTATTCCTCTGTAATATTCCTCTGTAAGAGATGTTTATTCCTCTGTAATATTCTTAAAAATAATGCACTTATGAATTCAATGCACATCCAATTCAAAGAAAGAAATACTGAATTAAGGTCACACAGTATGCAACTCATGGTTCAGAAAGTTCGCACAAATAGAAGGCACCACTTCTTTACCATAACAGCAGTGAGAGCATGGAACTCCTTGCCAGCACATGTAATTAGCTACAATTCCCAGGAGAGTTTTAAAAGAGGATTGGACAACTATATTCTTCAGACAAGGTTCACTCAGTGACCCACTAAATAGTGGTAGGCAATCATGATGGGCTTCAGCTTTATTTTGTCTTCAACACCAAGAAACCAAGAAACCAAGAAAAGGTCTGTAGAGTCAGCAGAATTCCTGAGATGGAAACTCAGGCAGTTGGGCATGATTGCTCATCTTTTATTTTTTGCAGTATATGGTTTTTGATTCCTAATCCCCACTTGAATATAAATTCTAGAAATCTGTTATATAATTTAAAAACATGAACCTACACACACCTATCTGCTAGCACCCAACATATCCCAAACATTATATTTGTCTATAAAAACTAATGTAGAATATCATTACTTTTAGAGAAATCCAGCCCCAAGTGAGAAGTGAGACCCATGATCTCCAAATCAAGGAGATAAAGGAGACAAAGACCTAATAAAGGAAATCCACAAAATGTCTGATAAAGACAAAGTAATACTGGTGGGGGACTTCAACCTACCAGATATTAACTGGAGCACACTAACGGCAGCAGCAACAAGAAGTAGGGACTTTTTATTTTCACTAGAAGGTGTGGGATTGTGCCGACTTGCTAAAACCCCAACAAGGGGAGATGTCATTCTCAATCTTGTCCTCACAAACTTGGAAGAGATCAGGGACATCGAAGTGGGATGCCATATGGGAAACAGCGATCATCACATGGTAAGCTTTAAGGTAAACATAACACAGGACACCAGCCACTCATAGATAAAGGTGCTGCTGGATTTAAGAAAAGGCTGACTTCCAAAAAATGAGGAACAACATAAGTAGCCAGTTAATGGAACTAGAGGTTGAGGAGGTGGAGGTCATGTAGGGGAGACTCAAGAGTGCAATAAAGACTGCCACAGATCAATGTGCCAGATGGGTCAGCAAAGCAAAAAGAAAAATAAATCCTCCATGGTTATCCAAGGAAGTGGCTACCATGGTCAAAGAAAAAAAGAAGGCATACAGCATATACCAGGAAACCAAAACTGAGAAAGACTGGGAGTCGTACAAGGAAAAAATGAGAGTCTAACAAACAAGTCAGAAAAGCAAAAGCCCAGACAGAGGAAAAGATAGCAGAAGGTACAAAGAGAGGAGACAAATCATTTTTTTAGTTACATAAGGGAATGTAGGAAGGCAAATGGGGAGATAGTAAAGACTGCTACAGAAGAAGAAAAATGGACCAAACATGACCCAGGGAAAGGCGAAATCCTCAACAAATATTTCTGCTCAGTGTTTACCAAAGAGGATCCCAGGGATGGCCCAGCCCTGAAAAAACACAGCACCCGAGGATCAAGGATAGGCACTAGTCCCTTTACAGAAGCCAAAGTACGGGAAGTGCTAAATAAACTAAAAGCAGACAAAGCCATGAGACCATACGAGATGCACCCCAAACTCCTTAAGGAACTGGGGGCAGAATTAGCAGTCCCTCTGGCACTTTTATTTACAAAATCCTTGAAGAGCGGTGTGGTACCCGAAGACTGGAAAAAGGTAATAGTCGTTCCACTTCACAAATCAGGCAGTTGCAAAGAGGCTAGTAAGTTCAGAATGGTGAGCCTCACATCTATAATAGGGAAACTAATGGAGACACTACTCAAACAGAGGATCATAGCATTCTTCAAAACTAGCAGCCAACAAGACCCTAAACAGCATGGTTTCACAGCAGGTAGGTCATGCCAGACAAATCTGCTTGAGTTTTTTGACTACGCTATAAAAATAGTAGATGACGGTGGAGCAGTAGATGTGGTCTTCCTAGACTTTAGTAAGGGCTTTGATTCGGTTTCACACAGAAGGCTGGTAAAGAAGCTTGATCACACAGGGGTTGGTCCAGAAGTAGTCAGGTGGGTACAAATCTGATTACAAGGCAGAACACAGAGGGTACAAGTTAATGGAATACAATTGATGGAAGGCAAGGTGACAAGTAGGGGTGCCCCAGGGCTCAGTACTGGGGCCTCTGCTTTTCAGTATTTTTATAGAGGACGTTGCTGACTGACTGGAAGGGAAGGTGTGTCTGTTCACAGATGATACCAAGATGTGTAACAGGGTGGACACCTCAGAAGGAGTGAGCAAGATGGAAGCTGACATTAAGAAACTAGAAGAATAGTCTTCATTGTGGCAGCTGAGATTTAACACCAAAAAGTGCATGGTCATATACATAGTAAAGAAAAATCCAAGAAAGGAGTATTACCTAGGAGGTGAAAGACTGGCAGCCTCACACCAGGAATGAGATCTAGGAATCATAATCTCAGATGACTTGAAGGTTAGTAAGCAGTGTGAGAAGGCAACATTGCAAACCAACAGAATGCTGGGCTGCACTGGGAAGGGAATCACGAGCAGGAGGACAGAGGTGGTACTACCACTATATAGATCGCTGGTCAGGCTTCGCCTGGAATATGGAGTCCAGTTCTGAAGGCCTCACTTCAGAAAAGACATTGACTGGGTGGAAACAGTACAGAGAAAGGTGAAAAACAGGATTCAGAGTCTGCAGCACATGTCCTACAAGCCTACAAGGAAAGACTTAGGGAACTGAATAGGTACTCCCTGGAGCAGAGGACAGAGAGAGGGGACATGATTGAAACATTCAAGTACATAAAAGGCATTAACAAGGTACAAGCACAGGAACTTTTTCACTTCCAGAAGGGCTCCAGGACTAGGGAACATGACCTCAGGCTGCAAGGAGGGAGGTCCTCTACTAACACCAGGAAGTTTTTCCTTCTCAAAAAGAGTCATGAACACCTGGAACAGCCTGCCCCAAAGAGGTTGCTGGGGTCAACATTGTGGGGAGATTCAAGAATGCATGGGATAGACACTAGGGAGCCCTGGCAACAAAGGGCAGCTAGAGTGTCAAAATAGGTCTAAAACAAATGGGCAGACTAGATGGACCTACCGGTCTCCTTCTGATGTCAACTTCTATGTTTCTATGTAAGTGCTTCCATTGGAATCTGCATAAAAACAGAAATACTTACACTTAGAACCATCAGTCTGCCTTCTGGCTCAGTACTGGATTTTTAAGAAGTGATGATATCTTTATTTTTTCAAAGAGCAAATATTACTAATAGGAGTGGATGGGTTTTGGCAGCTGGATGTGGACTGTGTTTAGGTTTTTACATTACAAAAAGGCAAGTTTCTCTGTTGGCAGAGGTCTGTGTGAAACTGCAGTTGTTGTCTTGGCCAATGCATTTGATTTCATTTTTTTTTTGTTTTTTTTTTTGTTCTTAGAGTGGTTAGCAGATGGGCAGAAGAGCCCCTTATCACAGTGACTGGGATACACAAAATTCACATAATTGCACGTTAAAAAAATACCAACATAATTAGAGAAAGTGTGAACATTCAGATTGACCAAAAAACCATAAAGCCATTTCAGGAGATTTTTTTTATACAGCATTTAACCCCTTAGGTGGCTGGCGGGTCCTGTCCCCACCTCCACTAGACTGGCACCCATCTCCCCCCAGACCTACCTGAAGCTGATTCCCCCACAGCTTGACCCCAATGGTGGGGCCAGAGGGGGGAGGGCCATCCCCCCCAGAGTAAAATATCTAGAGACCTCAGAGGTTCAAGTGGTGATGAAGGCTGGGAGAGATGTGCAGGGTGTCATGCAGTCCATAGATCCCCATTTCTGTATTCTTCCCCAGTCCTGTGGCTGCAGCAGTGTACGTGCATGCATCTGGAGGAATGCATGCACTATGGAATTGCAACCCCTACCATTAAGCCACTCATGTCTGCACTACTACTGGACCTCCACCCAGCATTAGTCAGAGGCCAAGGCAGCTTGCCACCCCTCCCCAGGAGAAGAGAGCAGTCCATGGGATGTTCAGTCCTCTCCCCCTCACTAATCTCCAGCAAACCGAGTCCATTCCCTAAGCCGGGTTGCGGACATTGAGGCAGGTGAGGTGCAAGCACCTCAGCCCTCCATGCCCCTAGGCAGTAGGTTGGTTTTGAATGCATACAGTTTGTTACAAGAAATTAATGAAGTGAGGAACTGGGAAGTTTGTTATAAAAACTAATGGTTTTGAATTTAAAGGCCCTTTGTCCAGAAATAGGGTATCCTGTCACCAGGGTGAAGTCATTAGGGTGACAGCACTGTGGGCACTGCAACCAGTTCACCTGTCATTCTGGCAAACTGGATTTCACAGTGTCCACCATCATTGTTATCATAGGGGTGTTACGCTCCTTGCCCCCTACACCTCTGATGTGGAGGTGCTTATATTAATTTATCATGAGGTGCATGTGGCAGAGCCCCCCATGGTGCGGGATGTGTGGGGTGAAGCCACCAGCAAAGAGCTTGCATTTGGCCCAGTGCATGAGGCACAACTTGGGTCGGGTACTACAATTGCAGGGCACGATGTGCGCTGTCGGCATTATGGGGTCTCAGTAATGGCTGTTGCCTTGTTTCGGCTCTGCAAGTGATGCACAGGGGAAATGCCAGACCTTGCCCAACAACTAATGCACCCGAAATCTGACCAATGGAAAATCATGACCACAAATGCCAATAGTTTGGGAAACAAGATCACAGACATGCAGGCAACAATGACACAGGCTGAACTGCACATAGTAGCCATTAGTGAGCCATGGTTCACCAGTAACCACACTTGGGAGATTCAGTGCCTGGCTATGTACTGTTCAGAAGAGACTGAGGTGCAAAAAGGAGGGGGGAGTGACCCTTTATGTCAATGAAAATATCAAAGAAACAGAAATTCAGAATATACATAAGGAACCAGAAGAACTGTGGATCACCCTGGAAACAGAAAATGGGACAGCCATATGAACTGAGGTTGTCTACAGGCCTCCAGACCAGGGGGAGAACATAGATGCATTACTGTTAGAAGATATATCAAACATGACAGCTAAAGGGAAGGTTCTGAATATGGGAAACTTCAACATGCCAGATATAGATTGGTCAATACCAGCAGGAACATCTGCCAAAACTAGATACATAGTGGATTCCCTGCAGGAGAAGGGCCTTAAACAACTGGTACAACAACCCATAAGAGACAGGGCTATCCTAGATCTAGTACTGACTAATGGGGAAAGGATCACAGATCTCCAGGTTGAAGGTCACCTGGGGGCCAGTGACCATCACATGGTATGGTTTAATTTGGCCACTTGAACTAAGTCATCCCATTCCAAGGCAAAAATATGGGACTTTAGAGGAGCTGACTTTGATAAGATGGCCAACAGAGTTAAGTTAGCCCTGGCAAGAAGAAATACAGGTGAGGAGGTACAGGCAAAGTGGGCAAGCATTAAGGATGCAATACTTGAAGCAACATCCCATTGTGTTAGGGAGAAAAGCAAGAGCAAGACAAGGAGGAAACCACTTTGGTTCTCAAAAACAGTAACAGAAAAGGTCAGAGTCAAAAGGTTGGCCTTCAGGAAATATAAGGGAACACAGTGGGACAAAGATAGGGAGGCATACCATCTTCCCTAAGGGAAACAGAGAAGAGAGTAAGGCAGGCAAAGGCCCACACCGAGGAAACAGTAGCACGCACAGTAAAAGAAGGGGACAAGACTTTCTATAGATACCTTAATGAAAGGAGAAAGTCCAGAAGAGGTACTGGTAAGATCAAATGGGATAAGGGGGAGTTTGTGGAGGAGGACCAAGGAAAAGCATCTATGCTAAATAGAAACTTCTACTCAGTATTTACTGAGGAGAAGGTAGGGCAGGGCCCACAGCTCAGTACTATGGACACGGGGGAGGAGGTGTGCACTAGTCCCTTCACAAAAGAAAGGGTCCTACAAGAGCTCCCTAAGCTCAGGGTGGACAAGGCAACAGGACCTGATGACATACATCCCAGGGTACTAAGGGAGATAAGGGTGGAACTAGCAGAGCCATTAGCAGAACTGTTTAGTGAGTCTGAACACAGGAGATGTCCCAGAAGACTGGAGAAGGGCTCATGTGATCCCACTCCACAAGAGTGGTAGCAGGGAGGAGGCAGAGAACTACAGACCAGTCAGTCTTACCGCAGTAGTGGGCAAGATTATGGAGGCACTCCTTAAGGAAAGGATAGTGCAACACCTGGAATCCATGGGAGTGCAGGATCCAAGACAGCATGGGTTTACAACAGGAAGGACCTGTCAAACTAATCTCATAGATTTCTTTGACTGGGTAACCAGAGTGGTGGACCAAGGGGGTGCAGTTGATGCCACCTACCTTGACTTCAGCAAAGCTTTCGATACTGTTCCACACAGAAGATTGATTAATAAGCTGGGTAGGATCGGCATGGGTCAGAGGTTGGTCAACTGTGTAGCAAGCTGGTTGGCGGTCAGAAAACAGAGAGTGGTGGTAAATGGTATACAGTCAGAAGAGATGCAAGTCACAAGTGGAGTACCTCAGGGATCAGTCCCGGGGCCAGTCCTCTTCAATATCTTCATCAGTGACATTGCAGATGGACTGGAGGCTAAGGTTTGTCTGTTTGCAAATGACACCAAGATCTGCAACAGAGTAGATGATCCAGATGGAGTGGGCAGAATGAGAAGAGATCTGGATAAACTAGCAAAATGGTCGGAAGAGTGGCAACTGGAGTTTAACACAAAGAAGTGCAAGATCGTGCACATAGGGAAGAGAAACCCTGAAGCCACTTATAGTTTGGGAGGGGAGTTGCTGGCAATCACAAGGGAAGAAAGAGACTTGGGCATCATCATCATCATCATCACAGATGACCTGAAATCATCAAAGCAGACCACTAAAGCAGTAGGTAAGGTAAGAGGGATGTTGGGGTATATTAGTAGGAATATCACAAGTCATAACAGGGAGGTAATAATCCCTCTTTACAAGACACTGGTTAGGCCCTATCTAGAGTACTGTGTATAGTACTGGAGGCCACATCTGCACAAGGACATTATCAAAATGGAGGCAGTCCAGAGAAGGGCAACCAAAATGGTGCAGGGACTGCATCAGAAAACATATGAGGACAAATTAACAGAGCTCAATATGTGTACCCTAGAGCAAAGAAAGGAGAGAGGTGATATGATAGAAACATTCAAACATCTTAAGAGCATTAACAAGGTGAAAGAGTCTAACATGTTTCAATACAAGAAAAACAGCAGAACAAGAGGACACAGTATGAGATTAGAGGGAGCCCGATTAAGTGGTAATGTGACTAGGTTCTTTTTCACAGAAAGGGTGGCGGATGCATGGAATGGCCTACATCAGGAAGTGGTGGATATAAATACAGTGCAGGGCTTCAAACAGTCATGGGATAGGCATAAGGGAGCAATACAGATGAGTATAACTAGATAGGTCATTGACAGAGTAAAGGCCTATGGCACATTCATAGGGTAGAAAACATGGGCAGACTGGATGGGCCTTTCGGTCCTTACCTGCTGTTAACTTTATGTTTCTATGCATGTTGCAGTGAAGTGAACCCAAAAGTAGTAGAAAAACAGGGGGAGGGTGGTTTCAAACACAAATTTGTCTTGCTACAACATCTCGGAAAGATATCAACAGTCTGGAGCATCATTCATAAACAATTTTAGGCAAGAAGATTAAAGCCCAAAATCTGAATCTGTTCTTAAGGGATAAAGCAGGTAATTTCCCTATATAAAATGCAGTAATGTGTAGATTTAGGTACACTGGTATCAAATCTGAAAATACTATTTTATACTTAAATTAATCTACTGAAAATGTTTTCACCAATCGAGAAATAAAATTAACTTTGATAATCTAATTTTGATAACAAAAGACTGAGGCTAACAGTTTGCATGATTCAGGGATACACTAATGATTGCTATGATAAAGTAAACCTAACCTTTTGTGAAGAACCTTGATAAGCTGGGTAGCATGAGTTTCAAAAGAAAAGTGACTTTCTAAATGAAAACCATGGTAACAGATATTAGTAACTCTCTGTTAGATTCCATTAGATCAAAAATTTGCAAATTGAGGGGAAGACTTAAGTGACCCTGAAAAGACCGTAGATTTGGTATTTTTTGAATTAAGTACCAGTTTGTGAGTCAAAAACCAATGATGCAAATTAACGAAATTGTATTACATTTTGCAGAGCTGAAATATTTTTTCCAGAACTAAAAATGACAGCGTCATCAGCATCAAGAATTAACTTGGACATTTTTTTGTTTGTTTGTTTGGTCACAAATCAGACTATTTTCAATAGGAGTATTAGTGCAGTCAAAAACACAGGTGGCATCATGGCTCAAAGTAAAAAGCTATTGTACCAAAAAAAGGTAAAACAGCATTCCATGGGCATTGAACTGTGATAGAACAGCTTTTTTTTTTGCATATGTTTGATATGTGTTTTTTAATGTTATAGAAGCCAGAAGGGGAAGGATGCATATTCAATTCAATGCTTTACAGTAACTGGTAATTGCTGTTTTTCTTTTAGACTTGGATTGTGGGCTTTTGGTGACACTGTACTTTCTTTGTTGTCTTTACTTAGAATTGTTTTTGGGCTGTTGAGGATTTAAAAAAATGTAGTGGTGGTGTATTCTTTGCTGTCTTTGGTTGCTGCAAATTTTCTTCCCCCCCTTCCCCAACTCTTGATTATATGCCCTGTTAAATCTGGATTGACAGGAGCTAAACATTGGGTATAGTAAGGGTGTGGAGTAGGAGGGCATACCAGGAAGGAACAGCAGCAAGTGAAGAGTGACTGCTCGCTCAGTGGAAGGAAGTAAATGCAAACTAGGAGCTTATTATTACTTCTGCATTGATATTGCATTGGGGAAAGGAGGAGTAGAGTTTGAAGAAGGTTGTGCAATGGCTACTTAAAGTCTGTTTTTGAGTGTGGATAGGAAGGATAGGAATATAAAAAGCAGTTGCTCAATATATCTAAACGTGTGCAACAAAGGAGGTAAGGGAAATAAAGAAAATGTTTTGCACTGATAGAGGAGGAGAGGGGAGACTTGGGGAGTGTTTGGTATCCTGCATCTGGAAGGGTGGGGGTCGCTGGTGGGCAATGACAGCAATGGGTAGGTGGTAGGCTGCAACAATCTGGGTGCACCAATCTTTCTAAAATTGCCTGGAGTGTGGGAGGATGTTTAGTGTGCAACCACATAGAAAAACTTAGAAAGGAGATTGAGGGTCTGCAGGAGGAACTAAGACAGGCAAGGCAGATTGGGGGTGGGTTTAGCCCAATACTGGAGGGAGGAAGAAGGGGAGATGAGGGTGGGCAATTTAAGCCAACAGTGGTGAGGAGAGGGTCAGAAGAAGGGAAGCAGAGACAAAGGGGCCCAGGTCAGGAAGAACAATTGCCGGGGAAACCAGGTCAGGAGACAAAAGACAAATGGAAGGAGGAGATAGGGACTTGTGAGGGGAGGCGAAGAAGTGGCAAAAGTCATGGAGTGGAAGGAGAGAACAGGTTACTATGAAGAGAGAGTGGGCATTTGTGAAGGGCCTTCAGAAAATAGTTGTGCACTGCTAGAGGGAAGAAGGTGGAGGAGGAAATGATGAAATTAGAGGAGTAATTGATAAATGCCTGGACCAAACTGGGCAGGGGAAGTTCTGCTGGAGAATTACAACAGGGGTAAAAGGGGAAATAATGTGCAGGGAGGAAGAAGAGGAGCTGGAAATGAGAGAGGGAGATGAATGGAAAAGCAGGGAGTAAGAGGGTGGAATCTTAGTGCTGGGGGACTCCAATACTAGAGAAGTTAAAGTGGGAGTAGCAAGGGGAGAGGCATAGTCGCGTTTGGGTGGAGGCCATGCCAGGAATGACAGCGGAAAGGGTGGGGCAGTCTGTTCTGAAATATGCTAGAAGGGGTAGGGACAAGCCTCATTTAATTATACATCTTGGGACAAACGACCTGGCTGACAAGACAGTAGATACAGTCCAGAGGAGGTTTGAGGAACTAGCACAATTATGTGAGGGGGCAGAAAGATCAGTAACTTTTTCAGAGATACTTCCGGTGCCAAAGGCAAGCACAACAAGAAAGCTGAGAATAGAGGAATTTAACGGATGGCTAAGAACCTGGTGTTGTGCTAAAGGGTATGGGCTGTTGGGGGTGGGGAGGCACCTGGGAGGACAGTAGTCTCTATGCCAAGGACAGACTACACTTGAGTGAGGATGGAAAGAAAGTGTTGAAACAGAGGATGGAGGAGTACATAGAGGAAGTTGGGAATTTAAACTAGGTGGGGGGTGGCAGTTGGGGAAGAGATATGCAGAGACCAAAGGTTGGGAAACCATATGAGCTAACCCCCCATAACAGTGACAAAGGACAAATGGCAAGTACAGTTGGTGATGCTAGGAAAGTAGGGCAGGATGGGAAGGGGGGGAAGGGTAGAAGGTGGTTACCCTTAATGCTAGGAGCCTTGGGAGGAAAACTGCAGAGTTACAGGTTCTCATGGCAGAGGGAGAGGTGGACATTGCAGCCATCACGGAAACATGGGCCACCCAATACAATGACTGGGACCTGTCTGTACCAGGATACAGGTTATTTCGTAGGGACAGGGTGATTGGGAAAGGAGGTGGGTGGCACTATATGTGAAGGAAGGACTGAAGTGTGTAAGGGAGGAAGGGGAGGAGGGTAGTAAGGAGTCACTTTGGATGCAAATCCAGGATTCCAAGAATAGGATTCTTAGAATGGGAGTGGTGTACAGGCCACCATCTCAGATGGAGGAGTTAGACAGGGAACTAGCGGGACAGATCAGGAGGACCTGCAAGAAGGGTAGTGTGGTGATTGTGGGGGACTTCAACATGCCAGGAGTGGACTGGTGCGCCCCAACAACCAGGAACAGAAGGGAGCAGGTACTGCTGGATGCCTTCCAGGACAGCTTCCTGCTGCAAATGGTCAGTGAACCAACCAGGTTAGGGAATACCTTGACCTTGTGCTGGCAAATGGGGACTTTGTGAGAGAACTTACAGTGGAGGAACCGCTGTCAGGAGTGACCATCACTCAGTATGGCTCACATTGGATATGGGCAAGGAAGAGTGGAATCTGGCACAATAGTGCTGGACTTCAGGAGGGCCGACTTTGGGAGGATGGGGGAAGTGGTAAAAGGGTATCTGGCCAGAATTCAATCTAGTATGGACACTAACCAGAGGCGGGAACTCATAAAGCTGGGGATAGTGGAGGCAACCAAAACCTGCTGCAAAGCCCATAGCAAGAAGGCTAGGGCTAAGAAACCAATCTGGTTGAGCAAGGAGGTCATGGAAAAGGTAATGAGGAAAAGAGCTGCCTTTAGGAGGTACAAGAAAACAGGGAGCGGGGAGGACAGGGAGGAGTACTTGACAGAATCGAAGGAGGAGACAAGGACAGTAAGAGGAGCCAAAGCATCTATGGAACTCAGGCTGTCACAAGGCATTAAGAAGGGGGAGAAAGACTTCTTTAAGTACATCAGGGAGAAAAGGAGCTGTAAGGAACACATAGTAAGGATTAGGAAGGAGGGGGGTTGGGTGGAAGCAGGGTGCAATAAGGTGGAAGCACTAAATGAGTACTTCTGCTCAGTATTTACTAAAGAGAAGAGGGGTGACACCAGGTGGGAGAAATGGCAGAAGCAGGGTGGGAAGTGGTGACAGATGGGAAATCATGGAGCAGAGTTCGAGAGGGTTTGAAGGCACTGAGGGTGGACAGGCGCCAGGCCCAGATGGCATCCACCCAGGGTACTGAGAAGGAGCTGGCAGAGGTTCTTGCAGGACCTTTGGCAGACCTATTTAATACCTCACTACATTTGGGGTGTGTACCTCAGGACTGGAGGATGGCTCATGTGGTGCCCCTCCACAAGAGTGGCCCCAAGGATGAACCGGGAAATTACAGACCAGTGAGCCTCACATCCATCGTGGGTAAGCTAATGGAGACTATCCTGAAGGAGAGGCTGGTGGCCCTCCTAGAGACCAAAGGACTACAGGACAGCAGACAGCATGGCTTCATACGTGGCAGATCCTGCCAAACCAACCTGGTCAAGTTCTATGACTGGGTAACTAGGCAACTGGACAGGGGCCATGCAGTGGATGTCCTGTATCTGGACTTCAGTAAGGCATTCGACTCAGTGCCACATGGAAGGCTGGGAAGGAAGTTAGTAGGTACAAGGGCAGGTGCAAAGCTGGTGAGATGGGTAGGAAACTGGCTGAAGGGAAGGTAACAGAGGGCGGTGGTGGGTGGGGAGCTCTCACACCCAAGGGCAGTGACGAGCGGGGTTCCACAGGGCTCGGTGTTGGGACCAGTGTTGTTTGGGATATTCATTGCAGACATATCATGGGACATCAAGAGCAAGATCAGTCTGTTTGCTGATGATACCAAGGTAGCGCGGTGGTGGATGACCTAGTGGGATGGCAGGGGTTGCAGGATGATCTGGCAAAGCTTGAACCTGGTCAGACACCTGGCAACTGGGCTTTAATGCCAAAAGTGCAAGGTGCTGCATTTTGGGATGAAGAACCCAGGAAGGATTACCAGCTAGGGGAGTGCAGCTAGCCCAGACAGAGGAGGATAAGGATCTGGGTGTGCTCATTACAGGGTCAATGAACAACTCGGCACAATGTAGGAAGGCAGCTGCAAGGCCAACAAAATGCTGGGTTGTATTGCAAGGGTATATCCTCGAGGAGGAGGAGGTGATTCTGCCACTGTATAGGTCTTTAGTTAGACCACACCTGGAGTGCTGCATGCAGTACTGGTGTCCGTATCTGAAGAGGGACATTGAGTTACTGGAGGGTGCAGGCCAGAGCGACAAAGATGATCAAGAGCCTGGGGACTTATCACACGAAAGGAGGTTGAAGGAGTTGAACATGTACTTACTGGAGGAGAGGAGAGACAGGGGTGGCATGATTGAAACCTTTAAATACATGAAAGGAATAAATAAGACAGGTACAGAGGGGCTGTTCAAAGTAAGGGAGGGAGGGACACAGGGCCATGATATGAGACTGGAGCGAAGAAAGGTTCAGGAGGAGATGAGAGACACTTTTTTACAGAGAGGGTGGTGGCTGGGTGGAATGCGTTACCTGCTGAAGTGGTATGCAGTAGAACAGTGGTCTGCTTCAAATGAGGATGGGACAGGACAAGGGGGAGGGTTAATGAAGGGGAAGGGTGGAAGGGAGGGGCAGCTGCAGAATAAGGGTTGCTAGCTGCACATTCGAGCAGACTTGATAGACTTCTAGGCCTTTATCTGCTGGCAAATTTCGTATGTTCGTATATCAGGGTACAACAACCACTAACCATATATATTACTTAGAGCAGTACTCCAGGGGGAGTGAGATTTTGTGTCCATCGCTGCACAAGCAGCTGAAGCCACCAGGAGAGGAGGAACAGGATTCCAGCAGCCATCACCACTCTAAAAGCAGCAGCCAGAGCAGTGAATCCCACGGCAGTTACCGCTTGAGTGTCAGCTCTAGGAGGAGCCAATCAGTGAAAAGGGTGCTGATTTAAAAGTACAGGTGGGCTACAAAAGACCCTGCCACCGCTATAGGCCCCAGCAGTACTCCAGGGGAATGAGATATTGTACTCTCCACCAACCCCATCCCTGGCCTCTATTAAATACCTAGGAAAGGAGGCAGAGACATTTAACGGGAGAAGCACACTCACAGCCTGAGACTACAGAACAGTGGAAGGGCCAACCTCAAGGGGGAAGAACTACATGCAGAGGAGAAGAAGTAGTCAGAAAAGGGCTGAGCACCACCTGCAGGAAGATGGAATATAGTGAGACTATTTAATGACTAATTGATGGTAACAATGATAGAGTAGGAAAGAAGGTCAGTCAGGTATATGTGTGAGCAGCTAAGAAAGGCATTTTTATGTTAGAGCACTATACAGGTATGTGCATTATGTAGGTAAGCAACCAAGGTGGCATCTCATAGGTAGGGCTTACATAAAGTATACTATATGAGTATGTGTATTATGTGGGTAAGGCTACATTTAGGTATAAGGCAACACATAGGTAGGTCTGTGAAGGGAATTGCCGTGGGGGCAGAAATTGTAAGTGTAAGCAGGCTGGTGGGGAAAATTCAGTTGGGAAAACTGTGCATTTGTAGAATAATTACGGGTAGTATTTATTGGACACTGGTACTGTATGTGCAAAGTGCCAGATTCAAACATGTTTAGAGGGGCTAGAGAAGGGTGGGGGCAGGCATGGTTCAGAGAAAAGGGGATCCTTCAGTGGGTAACAAAGGGGGTTGCTGGAAGGCACAGAGTGGAATGGGATGGGTAGTGGGATGCAATAACTGTGGAACACCGATGTTTCTTAATCTTGCATGGAGAAGGGGGGATGTCTAGTGTGTAATCGAATAGGGGAACTCAGGATAATGATCAATGGTCTGCAGGAGGAGCTGAGTCAGGCACTGCAGGCTACAGAATGGAGAGGAGGAAGGAGGAGAATAATGGAGGAACGTCAACTAGTGCAGTCAGGGGGAGAGAGGTTATAGGTTAGAGGAGGGGGCAGTGGCCCAGGGTACCCACGCCTTCGGGAGAAGATGATGCAGATAGGACAGGATACAGGAGGTTATGGTGCACCAGTGAGTGGAGGCAGGAGGAGTGCAAGTGTGGAGGTTAGATTGGTGCAGTCAGTGAGGGGGTGTTACAGGTTAGCAGAGGAAGCTATGAGCCAGAGTGACTCAGGCCTAGGGGCACTGAGGAAAAGAAACAACAGATAGGGGGTGGGTGACAGGAGGAAGGAGGAAGCAGAATTTGGGAGGAAAAGGAGAAGAGGCACAGGGCAAGTAGTCAGAATGGCAGGAAGGAAAGACGGGGGAAGGTGGAAGGAGGAATAGGAGTAGGGTCTTCAGGCAACAAAGTCAAAATTGTGGGGGGAAGGATGTGTACAGGGGAAGGGGTAACCTGAATGAATATGGGGAGGGAAAATGATGATGGGAAAGTGTAACAGGGATGGAAGCAGGAATATTGTGCAGGAGGAGAAGGCAGGAAGAGAGAGGGGCAGGAGGAAATCCTGATGGAGAAATTGCAATAGGGACAGGAGGGTGAAATATTGTACAGAAGGAGGAGTCAGAAAGGTGGTGGAGGATGATAGGTATGCAGGCAGATGGAAGCAAGGGGGGAATCTTAATACTAGGGGATTCAATACTAAGAGGAGTCAGGTGGGGTAGCAAAGGGGAAAGGCATAGTCACATTTGGGTGGAGGCAATGCCAGGAATGACAGCTGAAAGGGTAGAGCAGACTGTCCTGAAGTATGCTAGAGGGGGAAGAGAGAAACCCCATTTAATTCTACATTTGGGAACAAACAATCTGGCTGATAGGATGATAGAAGTGGTTCAGAAGGGGTATGAAGAGCTTGGAACATTATGAGAGGGGTCAGGAAGTTCAGTGACTTTTTCAGAGGTACTACCAGTCCCCAAAGTGAGCATGGCAGGAAAATGGAGAATTGAAGATTTTAACAAATGGTTAGGGGCATGATGTCAGGCCAAAGTGTACCGACTGGCGGGAGGCTAGGGTAGAATGTGGGAGGACAGTAGGCTATTCGCTAGGGACAGACTGCACTTAAGTGAAGAGGGCAAGAAAGTCTTGAAGTAGAAGTTTGGAGAGTACATTGAGGGAGCTGAGAATTTAAACTAGGAGCAGAGATCGGCAGGAGGAGAGTGGGCATGCAGAAATCATGAGAAAGGATGTCACAAGGGGTTACACCACTAAATGGGAACAAGAGACTGGGAGAAGGTACTAAAGGGAATGCTAGAAGGGGAGGACAGGGGGAAGGGGAAGGGGAGGGAAAAGGAGGGGGATGGAAGGTGGTCACTTTAAATGCTAGAAGTCTGGGGAATAAAATGATGGAGTTACAGTCCCTCATGGTGGAGGGGGTGGACATGGCAGCCATCATGGAAACATGGGCCACCTAACACCATGACTGGGTCCTGGCAGTGCCAGGGTACAGGATATTCCTCAGGGATAGGATGAAGGGGAAGGGGGTTGCTATACATGAGGGAAAAACTGAAGTGTGCAAGGAAGGAAGGAGAGGAGGGCAGAATAGAAACCTTATGGGTGCTAATCCAGGATTCCAAGAATAGGACTCTTTGGATGGGAGTGGTGTACAGGCTGCCCTCCCAGATGGAGGAGTTGGACAAGGTAATAGCAGAACAGATAAGGAGGACATGCGGGAAGGGGAGTGAGGTGGTTGTGGAGGACTTCAACCTACCAGGACTGGATTGGGGTGCCCCAGCCACCAACAATAGGCAGGAGCAGGTACTGCTGGAAGCTTTCCAAAATAACTTCCTGGTACAGATGGTCAGCAAACAAACCAGGGGGGAGAGCACCCTGGACCTTGTGATGACTAATGGGGAGTATGTGAGGAAACTAAAGGTGGGTGAACCACTGGCGGGGAGCAACCACGGATCAGTATGGTTCATGTTAAAGATGGGCAAAGAAGGAGTAGTATCCAACATGAAGGTGCTGGACTTCAGAAGGACAGACTTCAGAAGGATGGGGGAAGTAGTTACAGGGTACCTAGCAAGAATTCAGCCTAGCATGGACACCAACCAGAGATGGGAGCTCATAAAGATGGGGATAGTAGAGGCAACCAAATCCTGCAGCAAGGCTCAAAATAAGAAGTCCAGGATGAATATACCAAGCTGGATGAGCAGGGATATTATGGACCAGGTAAGGAAGAAAAGAAAGGCCTTTAGGAGATGCAAGAAAACAGGGAGGAGAGGACAGGGAGGAATACCTGACGGTAGCAAGGGAAGTGACAAGGGCAGTAAGAGCCGCTAAGGCATCAAAGGAGCGCAGGATGGTGTAAGGCATTAAAAAGGGGGAGAAGGAGTTCTTCAAGTACATCAGGGTAAAAAAGAGCAGCAGGGAACAGATAGTGAGGATTAGGATGGCAGGGGGATGGGAGGAAAGGGGGGGAGAAAAGGCAGAAGTACTTAATGAATACTTCACCTTGGAGAAAGGGGGGAAATACCCAAGGGGGAAGGACAGGAATGGCGGGGAAATTAGTGACAGATGGGTAATCACAGAGAGTAGGATGCTGGAAGGATTAAGGACTCTGAGGGTGGACAAGGCTAGATGGCATCCACCCCAAGGTACTGTAAGAGCTGGCAGAGGTCCTAGCAGGGCCATTGGCAGACCTGTTCAGTGCCTCACTGAATGTGGGGTGCATACCTCAGGATTGGAGGATGGCTCACGTGGTTCCCCTCCATAAAAGTGGCCACAAGGATGAACCAAGGAACTGTAGGCCTGTGAGCCTCACATCTATTGTAGGGAAGATGATGGAGACAGTCCTGGAGGAGAGGCTGGTGGCTCTCCTGGAGGCCAATGGGTTCTTGGACAGAAGACTGCACTGCCAGACCAACCTGATAGAATACTATGAGTGGATAACTAGACAGTTGGAGGGGGACCATGCAGTAGATGTGCTATATCTGATTTCAGCAAGGCATTCAACTCTGTGCCACATGGGAGGCTAGAAAGTAAGCTGGAAGGCACAGGGTTGAGTGCCAAGATGGTGGGATGAGTAAGGAACTGGCTAAGTGGAAGACATCAGAGAGTGGTGGTGGGTGGGGAGTTCTCATCCCCAAGGGAGGTGACAAGCAGAGTTCTGCAGGGCTCAGTGCTGGGACCAGAGCTATTTGGGATATTCATTGCTGACATTTTGGTGGGCATCAAGAGCAGGATTAGTCTGTTTGCTGATGATACCAAGATGGGAGCAGTGGTGGATGGCCAAGAGGGATGGCAGGTCTTGCAGGAGGATCTGAAAAGCTGGAGACCTGGTTGGACACCTGGCAACTGGAGTTTAATACCAGAAAGTGCAAGGTGATGCATTTTGGGGCACGAAACCCAAAAAGGAGCTATGAGCTGGGTGGGGTACAGCTTGGCATGACTAAGGAAGAAAAGGATCTGGGGGTAATCATAACGGGTTCAATGAACAACTTGGCACAATATAGAAAAGTGGCTGCAAAGGCCAATATGATGCTGGGTTGTATTGCCAGGGGTATATGCTTGAGGAGGAGGGAGGGAGGTTATTCTCCTATTATATAGATCACTGGTAAGACCGCACCTGGAATACTGTGTGCAGTACCGGCGGCCATACCTGAAGAAGGACATTAAACTGCTGAAGGGGGTGCAACACAGGGCAACAAAAATGATCCAGGGGCTGGGGGATTTACCATATGAAAGCAGACTGAGTGAGTTGAACATGTACTCACTGGAGGAGAGGAGGGATGGGGGAGATATGATTAAACCTTCAAGTACATGACAGACATAAACAGAAGAGGGAAGAAGGGGCTCTTCAAAGTGAAGGAAGGGAGGGATGCACAAGGCTATGCTATGAGATTGGGGAGGTAGGTTCAGGAGGGAGAAAAAAGAAACTTTTTTATGGAGAGGGTAGTGGCCAAGTGGAACACATTGCTGGTGGAAGTTGTATTCTGTAGAACAGTGATCTGCTTCAAAGTGGGCTGGGAGAGGGTAAGGGGAAGAGTTGAGGGAAGATGGGGAAGGGAGGGAGGGGCAGCTGCTGAGTAGGGGGGGCTAGCTGCAAAAATCAAGCAGACTTGATAGACTTTTGGGCCTTTATCTTCTGGCAGTTTTTGTATGTTCATATAAATAGAGGCACACAAGTAGACTGAGAGGTTGGCAGCCAGGAAAGCAGACAGACAGACAAATCGACAGACAGAGAAATCCAGACAGATAAATATGATCTTTATGACCCTGTATAGTTACAAAGGGGGTTGCAGGTTGTCCAGCTCTCCAAGAGAAGGTATGTTATAAGATAGAGGAGTCTCAACAGTATAAAATTAATGCTGAAGAGAAGAAAGTTTAACTCCTTTAATCCTTAAATCGCTTTGAGTTTTTTTTGTAAATAACTGTGCCGCCTTGCAAAAATGTGGATCAACATTTTGTAGCACCAACACCCCTTCTTCCTAGTCATGTGGTGGTTCCCTGTCTATAGTTTAAAATGTATCACATTCATACATATGCTTTCTTGAACATATTAGTTTTTATTATCTTACTTTTTTAAACCACTCCTGGTACGCATATTACCCTTATAACTTTTACTCAACACTGTCTGAAATGAACTTTCCCTATAGCCACTTTATCATGAGACAGACTCCTACTGGATGTAGCGAAATAATCATTAATTATTTTAGAATGGTCTCTGGTGTCTGTAGTACATATACTGTATGTATTCAGTCACACATGTTGCAGCTGATGTTTCACTTTTTATTTACTTTCAAGGAGCATGGAGAAAATGTTGAGCAATGTGATAGTGCTATGGAAGCATTATATGGGAAGGAACAGTGGATACCAAAAGTGATTTTAAAAATTGATAATAGAATATATTACAGGGGCAGGCCATTGTTGATATTAAAAACAATAACTGTAAAACAAATACCAGTTCCCAAGCATGACATCATCAACAAGACAAACCTAACCTGATAAATCAATTATGACATCATGAGCAAATATAACCTAATTGATAAATCAATTGTGACACTTCATTAAAAGGTTTTTTTAAACATTCCAACCTCAGCTTCAAAACCACACACTGATAAAAAATTAATTTCTCACCATTTTGTTATACCATCCAACAAAGCTAAAACATACACAGTTGTACACAAGCCCTTATAAACCATAGTATGACCTTTAGCATCTCAGCTGACCTCCCACTGCTACAGCATACAGAGCTAAAAAATGGATCAAAAGCAGAACATCTATTGCAGCAAGAATTTGCATCTCAGCTAGACATTCCAAGATTAAAAAACAAGATATTAAAAACAATATACTATTACATTTTACAGTCATGTGAAATGGCATCCTCCACTGCAAAGAGTGTGATATAAACCCACAGCACAGTGACATGCAGCATTGAAACTAATTATAATATTATTCACACTATAAAAATGTGCCGTGTACCTAGACTTCCCTAAAAAAAGTAATTACTAAACAATCTGTGGACTCGGATTTCATAATGAAACTCTATGTTGAGAAGTTTTGCTGAATAAAATTAAAGAATTTGACCAAGACAAATTGAGCAAGTATTGTTTTAAGAAGCAAGATATGGAGACCAAAGACCCACTCACTGGTTAATTTATTAAGTATTTATTTTATTTTTTATGTTAAAATCATGTAGAATCCAGCACCACTACAATCAGATCAACATTGCGTAGTGATCCCACTACTTCATCAGTATCTGGTAATATATCTTATATCTTGGTTCTTTAATTTTGTGGTTTTATGAAACGTAATCCCACCCAGCAGTTTTCTTTTTGTTTCAGAAGCCTGGGTACCACACTTCCTTGCTTTCTAGTGTTGTTCTCAAGTATGTTTTAAGCCACGACTAGCTTGGTTAAATGTATGTTTGTAGTGCTGACATAAAGTTACCTCAATAAATGAATGCCAGTTTTGTGGTATTTATTTTCCTCAGCCTTACCTTTTGATTTTAATTATTTCTATGCCTAAACAAGTAGTCCGTTATTAGCCCTAACTTACCAATTAACTTTTTGATATTAGTGTTTCTATTTTAAATTGGCATCCAGCCAAATATCCAGACATTTATAGTTCCAATTTACAGTTGTAGTGCTTTATTTCAGTTGGTAATAATCTTTAACTCTGATGCATAGCCCTAAGCCTTGATCACTTCCAAAGAGCAAGACTGTGTCTTATTGGTATTCAGCACTAATTTGAATTGAGCTCAGTATTACCGAACACTGCCAAAACCACACTGTAGGTGTGCTCTAATAGTGTCTAGCTCTATTGTCCTGCTGTACAAGACTGCACTATCTGCATACAAATTTTTATTCACTGGTAGCAACTCTTGATCAATATCATTTATATAGACCATGAAAAGAGAGGGACACAGGACACAGGCCTGTAATACTCATTTTATATCTGGTAGAAAGTCTTAATTTGCACCCTTAATTTCAACAAATTGGAGTTATCAGATAGATCACTCTTAAATCAGTTTAGTGAATTATTATGCAAGCCCAAAGTATCCAACCTATCCACTAACAGCACGTGGTGCAACATATCAAAAGCCTTAGACAGGTCAATGAATATGACTCCAGACAGCATTCCATTATCAAAGGATAACTGAAGGTCATTACCAACCTTAGTGACAGCTGTTATTGTGTTATGCAGGTTCCCAGAAAAAAAGTCATTTGGAATGGCACCGCAGGGAGCATTGCTACAGGACTATAGTTGTTAATTTGATTATGTAGACCATTTGTATATATAGGGACTACTCAAGTAACTTTCTAGCTGTTTGAAACAGAGCCAGAGTTTATGAACAAATTTAACAAAAATTATAGGGATAATAGACGACAAGAGCAGTGACTGATTTGGATTCAAGATGGCAGCAAGTGAGGAGTCATGCAAAAAGGATTTTTTCATAAGCCCACTGAAAAACTTGTATTTAAAATATGTGTAAAACTGTTAGAACTCCTAAACATCAACCGACCCACTGGTATTTTTGTTTGATGTTACCTGGCCCAGAGAAAGTCACAACTGCAATAATGTAATGAGTAATGGAAATTGGTATTAAAAAGACATCTGTTGTATTGGGGATCCCCTCAGATGCAAACCTGATTGTTGAGTTGATAGCCATTCAGTGGTTTAGCAGTGCTTAGAAGACTCCCCACAGAAAGCTGATTAAAACTGCACCAGCCATCTCTTGAGGCTTGTATGAGCAGAAATAATTTTGGAACTTAAGGGAAGTCTGCCACTTTTGGTAATCTTTAAACCTTTCTCCAGGCCTTTGATAAAATAACTGGATTCTCCAATTGAAAGGGCAGACAGACAGACAGACTTAAGTGAGAGAATAGACATGTTTGATCTGAAATGTTATACCAGCTGAAACTGACAAAAGAGCCCTAGAGAATTAAACAAAATTACTTACAGTTGATGCACTTGCTACAACAAAAACCCAGGGTGCAACAGTCCTTCAAAGAAGATAGAGCAGTCGGAAAAAAATCTAACATTTGAAACATATGGTTTGTTGATTTACTGAAAAGTTTAGATGCCTAAGTTCCAAGGGAACTATCTGTTTCTGCATTAATATTATCCCATGATACTCTTCCCATAGTTTGGAAAAATTCTTGTATCCCAGTTCAATCTTTAAAGAGGGACAGAGAAACATAGAAAACTGACAGTAGAAGAGGGCCTCATGCTCTATCCAGTCTGCTCTGTTGTCTACATAGGTAAGGCAGTGCTCTGCACTCTAATGGCCCATGCCAGTTCTCACCCAACCTGTCCTACCCAGTACACTTTACAGTTCCCTGTTCCTATCCAATTCCCATTTGAATCCCCCACTGCATTTGCAACAGTGGGAGTCTTTTCCTATATTCCACCACCTGCTTTGCAAAAAGAGTTTTTTTCTGACATCCTCCTTACTCCTCATATATTTACTATGGTTGTCCCAGGTGCTTTTGTTGCCACTAGAGATGCAGCAAATTTAAATTTCACCAGCAAAGTGAATGCAAAGTGGGCACTTCACATTGTCACTCTGCTATGTGGAGTGGCCAATACAAAAGGCTCTCTTTGCCTTATAATTATTAATTTGTGTTGTTATTCCACCTTAGCGTGAAGTAATGCAAAGTGACAACAATATTGGCACCCCCTCATACACACAGTCACCAGAATTAATGTGCATCCCAAAAATGCTACTGTCTTGTGTCCAGAAAACTTCCCAGTGCTGATGATGCGAAATGAAAGCACAACAAAAAAATGCAAAGTCTCCCAAAATTAATGGTGCACTCTGTCATGCACGCAGTGGTCACACAGTCACCAGAATTAATGTGCATTCCCAAAATGCTATTGTCTTGTGTCCAGAAAATTCCCCAGTGCTGATGAAGTGAAATGAGAGTGTAACAAGAAATGCAAAGTCTCCTAGAATTAATAGTGTACTGCAAATGCACAGACAGATTAAGATTGTGCTGTGCACTCGAGAGGTGAAGACACAAAGACACAACACCTAACCAGTGTTTACAAGTCACAAATCTATATCTGGAAAAGAATACCTTTTGCCGGTTGGGGGTGTTGTGCACAGCAGTAACAGTCCACTACCAGAAAAGATACCACAAAGCAGTATAAAAAATTCATGCAGGTGCGGTGGATAGCAGGCTTACATTGCTGCAATTACTCTGTGGCACAATAAAAGGTATCTGATTTAATGGCATGCATCATACACACACTCTCACGCACACTACAAGTAATGCATAGCAAATTGAAAACCTTTAGTAATATAACCATTTGTTTTAAACAAACTGAAATTATACACTGCTGCACCACAACAATCAGCAAAAAAAGTCAAGAATTACTGAAAATATTACTGTGTGTACATTAACACAGTCATACAAGAAAAATATAACCAAAACAGAAAGACTGCCTTTTTCTCCCAGTTAATCCACCTACACTACAGATATGCCCCTCCCCCAAAGCACACTTTATAGTACACAGACTGAATGCTCTAAATTAACATTCAAAATCCACTCACAAACAACAAACACTCGATGATATGAGCACAGGAGGGTTTCCTACAATCAATGTACTAAATTTTGAGAAAAAATATGGCTCAAAAAGGCTTTTTTAACAGCTTTTAGAGGATTTGAATCACAGAGCTCTGAGAAGAAACTGTCTGCATCTTCCACTACACACACACTGCACAGAACTGAGGCTATGCAGAACAATCTATAGCCCATGTGACCCGCAATCCCATGAAGCACTACAGAATTTGCCTTAGAGCTCAAAAACAAGGCAAAGTGATGCGAAGTACATTGATTTCAATATACTTTGCCTTAAAATTGGTGGAGAAGTGGTTTGGGGAAGGCGGAATAACGTGAAGTCATTGGTTTCAATGGACTTTGTGTTCCTCATCATGACGCAAAGTACTCCACTTCGCTTTGTGGAATTCTTCGTGGATTCTGCATTACTCCTTGAATCACTTAGCGAAGCAAATTTTGGCCGCTTTGCACACCACTAGTTGCCACAAATAATAAACTGTTGATTGGTGTCCACTTCATTTCCTGCATGTATTTAAATATTTCAATCAAGCCATCCTCACTCCTTATGTCCAGTGAATACATATTGCGGCTTAGCAGTCTTTGCTCTTTCAGACTGTCTTGTTGCTCATCTATTATCTTAGTCATCCTCCTCTTCATTGATTTCAGTTTATGTCCTTCTTTAGGTGTGTATTCCAAATATGTATGCAACACCACAGTTGTGGCCAAACACTGATTCATACTGGGGCAAAATGACCTCTTTTACTCATTCTGCTTAATCCCCACCAAGTCTAGCACAATATCTTATACGTCTCCCCATTTATCTGTTGAACTGTGCAGTAGATTTGACATTGTTTGAAATTATTACCCCCAGATTCCTTTCTTTCTCTGTCTTTGCAAGCACTGCTCCTTCCACCCTATATACAGCACATGTGTTAGTGCAGTCCACATGCTTAACCTTACACATTTTGGCTTTAATGCTTAGCTGTCAGGTCCTGTTTTCAACATCAAGCTTTTATTGATTAACATATTTTGTCATTACAATACTATTTTCCAATTGTTTAACCAAGAGTTAAACACTATACAAAAGCAATTTGCCCTTTCGGTGGGTATCACATTTTCATTAAGAAAAATGATCTCTATCACATGTATTTAAAAGACGAAAAAGCGAAAAAATGTTCCAGGACTAGAGGGCATGGGATGAAGTTGGAGGGAGGACGATTCAGAGGAAACATGAAGAAGTATTTCTTCACAAAACGGGTGGTGGACAAGTGGAACACCCTGCCAGAGGAAGTGGTGGGGGCTGAAACAATCACGGGATTTAAGAATGCATGGGGTAGACATAAAGGAATTCTGAAGGTCAGGGGTAAGGGGCAACAGACTTCCAGGAAAACATAAACTGAACTTACAAGCTCAAATGGGCAGACTGGGTGGGCCATAGGCCCTTATCTGCCAACACTGTCTATGTATCTATGTATGTAGCAGATAAAAAATGTGATGTAGTTCATACAGGTACTTATAATCGAGTACATAGTATTCCTCAAAATTCCACTGAAGGGACAGGCTTAAGAGGCCATTTTATGCATTTTACTGATCAAGACAGGTTTTATTGATGGGCTTTTTTCTTATTTTTTATTGTGGCTTTAAAGAAATTTACTAAGATATAAACCGCACCAGTAACCATAGAATTTAGAAGTATAATAAGGAAATTGTTTAAGGCAAACTGGTAATTTGGCAGAGTTTTTGTAAAACGAGTTGCCTTCAATTAGCATACAACTAGCATAGGCATAGGCAGGGACAAGGGGCAGACTGGATGGACCTAAATGTCCTTTTCTGCCAATAAAATCTGTGTTTCTGTTTCATAGGAAAATAGCATGGAATATATTTACATAATGGGCAAGACTGAAATGACATGCCAAATCAGTTAAAATCTGTTTAGCTTTTTTGATATATGTATTCCAGTCTTTTTCTTGGAAAATGTCAGGATCTTATATATGTTACAAGATGGCAATCTAATGGCAGCAGCAGAAACTGTTTATTTGTAATGTGATTTTTAAATGACACAGCTATTTTAACACATTTTATAGAATCATTCCATTGGGGGATCAAAATATGTACCATTCCAAATGTTTTAAGTGCATCTGTCAAGTGTTTCACTTAACAATGCATGTTTGTCAAGTGTGTGACTTACGATCAGATTTAGTACATGGCAAAAAACGTACAAGAGGTAACTCCCCATCATTCATCGCCTTCAGCATGTTAATGCCATTGTCCATTACAAAGATTCCCACCCACAGATTAGGATATATCAAGATGTCTAACAGTGACTGGTTGAACTGCACAATGCTTTCCCTGCTCAGTTTCCACTCCATGACTGACACATACAGTAAGGCAGTTCCTTTACTGGTGTGCTTCTGTGTAAATGTCTCCTTCAGTATAACTCTTGAAGGATCTGGTAGTGATGCAGGAAGGATTAAAACGGTGGTGGAGCTTGATATGGACACATCCTAATGGTCAGTGAGACTCAGGAAGCTTTGGGTTGCACTAGTGCTCCAGATATCACTACTGAAATGCAAATAAACTTCCTTTGCATGGTTTAGAAGTGTCACCTTCTGCATGTGTACTGTCATAAATACAGGAGAGAATATGAATGGAAAATGTGAAGCATGATGGACTATTGTATTTGGGCATCACTTCATGCAACAATCTTCAGAATCTGGTGTCTTCTATGATAGAGGATGGCTGCAGATCAAGTGCCATCATCTTTCCATTAAAGAGCTAGTGTACTGCCTAAAACTAATATTAGTTTTTAAAAGCAGTGAACCATTACCTTTTATATCTGAAGTACTTTTTCTTTTCCCTTTGTTTAATTAGAAGATGGCTTACCTGATGTTAGTAGGTGTGATGTGTGGGACAGCACTCTGCCTGCCAGGTGACATATCTACCTCTGTTCCCGCCACAACATCATCAGCATTGTGACATCACTGACTGTGACATTGCTGCTGCTTAGGAACAGCCACTCAATGACTGTCAGGTCAGTCACCTGTGATGTCACTGTCAGTGAGATCACAGTGCTGATGATGCAGTCGGGGATGGAGATAGATATGTCAGCTGCCAGGCTAAACTGTTCCTCACATCCAGCACAATTTTATCACATAGAAGACTTTCTAATGAGCAAAAGAAAAACAAAAAAATACTTCGGAAATAAAAAGTTACAACTGACTACTTGTTACAATTTGCATTATTGTGCTGTCAGCTTATGTTTGCTCCACTAGCATCCAAACAGAACAAAGCTGAGTGGGTGGTAGTTCAGTGTGGGCACAAAATGACTCGAGTAATGCAGTTAAATTGGGTGCAAACTACAAGTTGATTTCTTTTTTATGCCACTGTACAGTGATGAGGCTGGAGGATGGCCAGGCAAGGCAGCAGCAGCAGGTGGCAAAGTACTATGGAGTTGATCATACTGGGGGGTGGCTGGGTGCAGGGCTGGTCTTTAGATTTTTCTGTTTGAGAAACTTGCTTTCATGTTTTTCTCTTCTTCAATACCTGTTTCTAAAGTTTATTTTTGTCAGTGCCTCCCATGATGGCCTCCACTCCTCAGTGTCACACTCATCATCAACCTTTAGTTGGTGGTGTAATAGACAGCAGACATTTAAGCTCCTCTTGTTCATCATCATTCTCTCCCACACCTGATTCTTCATACCATTCTTCCACTCATGCTTCTATACCCTGCTCCTCCTCTTCTGGTATGTCTTGATCACCATGCCCTCACTTCTCCTTGCATGAATCATGTGCTTTTTAACCCTATCCTTTCTCCACCTCACATGCTTTCCCCTTCACTACCTCCTCCCTGTCATACCTTTGCTTTGACAGAGCCATTGCACTACTCAGTGGTGCTCTCTGTAAGTTGCTTTGGTGGCACTGCTACTGGATTGCTTTTATTGAACTTCAGCATTGGTATACCTTGCCCTACCACATAATCCCATGAATGACTATCCTGTTTTCCTCTGGTGACAAAATAACAGTAGTGTCCATGCCAGACTCAAACTCACTGTCATTATGTTGATTGCGCACAGCGCAAAGAAACATATTGGCACAGCTTGCTGAGAAGCAGGCTGTGGAGGCACGGCACTGTTGTGGCCAATGCCACCACAGCCTGCAAGGGCTTGTCCTGCTTCCCCAATGCCATTGCAGGCTGCTGGTGACACAAGTTTGGAACATTCGCACCAACTTGTGACAAATCAGCTGCTGCAATCAGGGGCCACCTCGTCATTGCAGCGTAAGCCATCTGCTGCAATGAGTGAGCAACTTGTCATTTCAGGGCAGATCTAGCAAGCCTGATATTGTTTGTGAACATGGCAGTGGGTTGCCGCCCTGTTCACAAACAATATAACCCCCCAATGTTTATCTACCGACATGGGAGCCCACTCCTCATCGGCATAATGTGACCTCCCCATTTCATTGTCTGCCGATGGGGTGCCCAATCTCCATTGGCAGAAAGAATTCTCCCCCTTTGTTATTTGCTGACAGGGTGCCCAATCCCCATCGGCAGAAAGGAATCCCTCCCTTTTGTTTACCGACGGGGGTGCCCAATCCCCATCGACAGAAAGGAATCCCCCCTTTTGTTGTTTGCCGATGGGGGTACCCAATCACCCGTCAGCTACAGCACTCCCCCCAAAAGTGAGACAATGGTGGCATGCCAAGAGCCCACCCCAGCATGCCAAATGCCCCTGTGAAGTGCAAAATCATCCCGTGTTGTCTTTTTTTTTTACCTGAAAAGAAAAAATGGTCCCTCGTGGTCTCCCAGACCCCCTTCCCGCAACCCGCACCCACGCACTGTGCACCCTGCCCCCACACCCCCCTCACCCCATACTTACCTCCGGAGTGTGGCGGGATGATCTTCGGTGGACCAGGAACACGTCTGCACTCTTCAAAGGCGACTGCGAACTAAGGAAATGCAGGTAAGCTGTATAATAGAGTACATAGGGTTTTTCAACTTTGCTGCATATGTCAGGCATTTTTTGGAATTTTTTCACCAAATTTTCAACATGGGGTTTTGGAACCCCTCTTCATGAATGCTTCAATTGTCATGGCATTTATCGGCCCCGAAATGTGATTTTGCTGTCACTATGCAGAATCACCTTTGGGGGCTGATTAACAAAACAACAGTGCCAGTGTTCATGAGGTGGGCTCTCAAAAAACCAATGTTGCAAATTTGGTGGAAAAAATCCCAAAAATGACTGTTTTACCAGTGTGCACTGTGCAGTTGCTATGCACACTCATAACTTCGTGAATTTGCAATATTTTGATGCCAGATTTTCAACATTGGCATTTTGTCACACCTCCTTGTGAACAGTATGTCTGTCATTGTTCACATCCTGGTGGAAATGTGTTTTCGCACTTCTGGTGCAGAATAGCGCAGTCGCTGTCAGAAATCAGTGTTCAGGACAGATTAAGAAAATGATAGTGACACTGTTCATGAGTAGAGATCCTGAAATGGCTATGTTGAAAATTTTATAATGATACTCCATAAAATGACTGTGTTATGAGCATGCGTTGCGCAGTTTGCACGCACACTCGTAACTTGACGAATGTATAATATTTTCACTCCAGATTTTCAAAATTTTCATTTTCCCACACCTACTTATGAACAGTGCAGCTGTCATTTTTCCCATCCTGGCTGAAATGTGTTTTCGCAGTTCTGGTGCAGAATAGAGTGGTCGCTGTGGGAAATCACTGTCCGGGACAGAGTAATAAAATGACAGTGACACTGTTAATGAGCAGAGGTCCTAAAATGTCTATGTTGAAAATTTGGTGATGCCATCAAATGAATGTGTTACAAGAGTGCATTGCACACTTTCCACACACCCTTGTAACTTTGCAGATTCGTAATATTGTCATGCCACATTTTCAACAATGGCAATTTTTCACACCTCCTTATGAGCAGTAAAGCTGTAATTTTTCACTTCCTGAATGAAATGTGGTTTCACAGTTGCAGCACAGAATAACACAGTCGCTGTGGGAAATCAGTGTTCGGGACAGATTAAGAAAATGATAGTGGCAGTGTTCATGAGCAGAGGTCCTAAAATCCCTGTGTTGGAAATTTGGTGTCAAAACTCCATAACATGACTGTGTTACAAGCGTGCATTCAACTGTTTCCATGCACCCTTGTAACTTCACAAATTTGTAATATTTTCACGCCACATTTTCAACAGTGCCTTTCTTTCACACTTCCTTATTAACAGTACAGCTGTAATTTTTCACATCCTGGCTAAAATATGTTTTTGCACTCCTGACAGAGAATAGCACAGTCGCTGTGGGACATCAGTGTTTGGGATAGAGTAAGATGGAATGAGTCAGAGGAGTGAGTGACCGAGCTCAACTGAGCTCTGTCAGGACTGCTTCAGATTGGTTTGTGAGCAGAAAAAGGCCCCAATGCAAGAGGCCAGTACAAAAGGGCAGCCTGCAGCACTGGGAGAAATAGAACGAGAGAGTGAGTGAGGGAGGGGGAGTGAGCGAACTCACTGGAGCACTGTCAGGACTGCTGTGGGTTTCTCTGTGGGCAGAAAAAGGCATCAATGCAGGCAGGGGCCCAATAGAAAAGGCTAGCCTGCAGCTGTGGAAGAAACAGTATGAGTGAATGAGACGGGGGACTGAGTGAGCTCAACAGAGCTCTATCAGGACTGCTGTGGATTTCTTTGTTGGCAGAAAAAGGTGCCAATGCAGGCAGGAGTCCCATACAAAAGGGCCACTTGCAGCGCCAGGACAAACAGAATGAGCGCGTGACAGAGGGAGTCTGAGCGACCTCAATGGAGCTTTGTCACTACAGCTGCAGATTTATTTGCAGACAGACAAAGGTGCCAATGCAGCCAACAGCCCCATACACAAGCGCAGCCTGCGGCGCCAAGAGAAACAGAACAAGTGAGTGACAGAGCGGTAGTGAGCGAGCTCAATGGAGCTCTATTGTGATTGCTGCAGATTTCTCTGTGGGAAGAAAATGCGGCAACGCAGGCAGGAGCCAAGTACAAAAGGCCAGTTTGCAGTGCGGTCAGAAATAAGATGAGTGAGTGAGACAGGGGGAGTGCGCAAGCTCAATGGAGCTGTGTCGGGACTGCTTCAGATTTCTTTCTGGCCAGAACAAGCCACCAATGCAGGCAGGAGCCCAGTAAAAAAGGATAGCCTGCAGCAGCAGGAGACACAGAATGAGCGAGTGAGGGAGGGGGAGTGATTGAGCTCAACGGAGCTCTGTTGGGACTGCTGCAGATTTGCTTGTGGGCAGAAAAAGGCAGCAATGCATGCAGGGGTCCAGTACAAAATGGCAGCCTGCAGTGGCAGGAAAACCAGAATGAGCGAGTGAGAGAGGCAGAGTGAGCGAGCTCAATGGAGCTGTATTGTAACTGTTGTAAATGGCAATAATGCAGGCAGGAGCCCAATAGAAAAGGGCAGTCTGCAACGCCACCAGAAACGGAATGAGTGAGTGAGAGAAGGGGACTGAGCGAGCTCAACGGGGCATTGTTGGGACTGCTGCAGATTTCTTTGCGGGCAGAAAAAGGTGCCAACAGAGTCAGCAGCCCAGTACAAAAGGGCAGGCTGCAGCGCCAGGAGAAACAGAATGACAGAGTGACACAGGGGGAGTGAGTGCCCTCAACAGAGCTCTGTCGGGACAGCTGTGGATTTCTTTGTGGGCAGAAAAAGGTGTCAACACAGGAAGGAGCCCAGTACAAAAGGGCAGCCTGCAGTGCCGGCAGAAACGGAATGAGTGAGTGAGTGAGAGAGGGAGACTCAGCAGGCTCAGCAGACCTGTGTTGGGACTGCTGCAGATTTCTTTGTGGGCAGAAAAAGCCACCAACAGAGGCAGGAGCCCAGTACAAAACGGCAGCCTGCAGCGTCAGGAGAAACAGAATGAGTGAGTGAGACAGGGGAGTAAGCCACCTCAAAGCAGCTGTGTTGGGACAGCTGCATATTTCTTAGTGGGCATAACAAGGTGCCAATGCAGTCAGGAGCCCAGTATAAACCAGCAGCCTGCAGCACTGGGAGAAACAGACTGAGTGAGTGACATAGGGGCAGTGAGTGAGCTCAACACACCAGTGCAGTCAACATTCGGCACTGACTAATGCTTGTTTTTCTTATGGGATTACTGAGCAGCAGCACTGGGTTGGGTGATGCTGCTGCTGCTGATTCATGATTTGGAGGCAGGAAGGCATCATATAGTTCTTTAATGTAGACTGCAAATTATTCAAATTATCCATGCCCACATACAAGCACAAGTGTCTATGGTGGCATCAGCCATCATGTTGTTCATACTATGCAACATGGACGGGGTGGGGGCACCTTTACAGATCTGGTTGGATCTTTTCACTGGATGAATTGCTGGGAAAGCATCTCTCAGTGGGATTTGAACCAGTGGTTTTCTGGGGACTAATGAACCATGGGTTTTTTTGGCCATACTGTCACATGTTCAGCCTTAGTCTAGCCCTTCTTTCTGGTGTAGCCCCTGCCCCATCACTACATCTACCAGTCCCTGTTCCAACTTTTTCTCTGCCACCACCACTTGCACAACTGGAACTCACTGGAACTGTGATGGTGGAACCTTTCCCTGCTTCTTTCTCTCCCTTGCATTCCATCCTCCTTCAGTTCCACATGGTTTCTATGACACAACAGCAGATGACCACACATACACATACACACACTCATCCCCTACTCTAATACATTTCCTTCCTCACCCTTACAGAGATGTTGTTTTTGACTGCCAAAGACTATTTCACTTAGTTTTCACTCACAGGTAAATTAATAAAAAAGGTGAAGAACCAACCCATACCTTCAACAGTCATATTATTTGTCAAACAAAAATCATTCAAACTCCACATATACACACAGACACACACTTTTCAGTCTGTTAAAATCATTCTACCTTTCTCTTGCTTGAGGGCCAAAAAAAATGAAATAAAGATCACATAATTGTAGAATCCAGTGCCCTCTGCACCATAAGCACTCAATAATAAATACTTATCAAATAAATCTTTTAAATATTCCCCAGCACCTTTCCCAGTCTGCTTAACTCACTCTGCCCTACTCCTGCTGGTAGGTCTAATGCTGCCAGTGCAGGCTTACACAGTGCACTCCCTCCTCTTCTCTGTGGCATGATTTCACTAGCCTGCCTGCTTGACACTACAGTTATATTTAGTGAAACTAGCTAACTGGAATGATAATGCACAACTCCCTGATGATTTTGAATGTTTGCTAATCAAATGCCACTTTCTTACATAAAAAGAGCTGCTTCAGTAGCCAGGTCCTTTCCCTGTGAAATAATTTGTCCACAGCATGAGTTGTTTTCAGTCTTCAATGCCACTGATTGGCTGCTGCAGGTCATGTAGTTTGCTAATAACTTGGACATGCTCAGTATGCTGTCTTTGTAAAAAGTGATGCATCATGACATCAACATGCTAAAATCCTAAATTAAAAATGCAGATCTGTTTTACCAGTGTCCAAACTGCTAGATTTTGTCATGGTCACTCAATGCAAACTCAGGATCAGCTAATCTCTGGACAGTTGTGAGCTTCATCCCACTATACTGACAAAATGCATGGGATTTGTGATCCCACAGGGATTTCATATTCCCATGAGGAACTTGATTTGTATTGTCAGGCTGGCCTGGTCCTTTGGGTGATACAACCAGCTCCTGGCTCTTTTTTCCTTTTTTAATGAACAACATGTTCTGTTCCCAATCTGAAGTGCCCTGCCACTCTCTGACACATTCAAACATAATTTCCTTCCCCGTTTCTGTATCTGATCCATCAGAGAGAATGAGTGCCTGTTTGTCTTTGAAATATATCATCATATCTTAATTTATGAAAAGTGTCTTTCTAAAAACCAAGGGGCTTGCACATAAACTGAGTAAAACATAACAATTTAAAAACAGTTATAACAGATCAAAAATGTTAAAATCCATAAAACTGCCATGCAATAAATATTGGGTTCAACAAGAGTCTAAATACACTAGGCTAAATAACGGTTTCAACAAGAATCTGGATATGCTAGGCTAAATAAATATGTTTTTAGTGCTGTTTTGAAACTCTGGATGGTCAGGCACTTTTGTACATGATGAGGTAGAAAATTCCTCAGGGTCAGGGCTGCAGAAGCAAAAGACTGAGCCCCTGATGTCTTCAAGCGAACCCTGGGAATCTCCAGCAATCCCTCATCAGCTGATCAGAGAGGATGGAGGGAACAGTAAGGGTGAAGGAGATCTTGCAAGTAATGGGGTCTTTGATCATGTAGGGCTTTATAGGTCAGTAATCCAACCCTGAAGGTGATCTGCAACTGTTCTGGAAGACAGTGCAGTCTGCGGATCACAGGTGTTGTATGACCGGTCCTAGAAGTACCAGTCAATAGCCTGGCTGCTGCATTCTGCACTAGCTGCAAGCGGTGGATATCAAGCTCCGGGTAGCCCAAGGTAAGGGGCATTTCAGTAGTCAAGGTGGGAGGTTACGAAGGCATGGACCAGCATTGGAAGATCATCAGGAGGAACCAGATGCTTCACCCAGGAGATAGTTCTCAGATGGTAAAAAGAGGACTTGACGATGGCCAACACTTGAGATTTAAGGGTCAGGCCATCATCAAAAATAACGGTCAGGTTCTGCACCCAATCTGAAGTAGTCAGCTGAACACCCCCAAGCCAAAGCCCAGGGGGTTATCCTGCTGACAAACCTGCCTCCTGGTGATCTGGGTCCATATAAGCTGAGAATTGATGGCTGCTCTGTTTCAAACATGACATTCGGTCTCATGTGGTTTGCATGAGTGTATAGCATGAATTTTCATTTTATTTTATTTTTTTTATTTTAATAATCAGGTTAAGTACACTGAAACTAACATACCTTTAAAGAAGCAACCAAGGGTCAACAAAATTACAAATTTACAAATACTGTACACAAAGAAGATAAAAAAATAAAATGACAACAGAAAATCGACAGTTCAGTTTTTCATACAAAACAGGTATAAGCAGTTGTGCTTGTTTAGCTACAAAGAAGTCGAAGACATAATTCTTAGCCTTGACACCAAGAAAAGTGCAGGGGACGATGGCTTTGAATCATTTTTCTTGCGGTTAGGCTATGACCAGCTCACAGCCCCCATCCTTCACATCTTCAGCCTCTCTATTACCTTAGCCACTGTTCCATCCTGCTGGAAATCTGCCCATGTTCTTCCTCTCTTCAAATAAGGAGATCCTTGTGACTTAAACAACTACCGTCCTAGCCCTATTTTGCCCGTTCTCTCCAAAGTGCTGGAAAAACTTATATACAACCAACTAAAAAATCACCTTGAAGCACACTCACTTCTAAACCCGGCCCAATCTGGCTTCAGGTCGAAACACAGTACCATCTCAGCCTTGGCTAAAGTCTCTAATGACTGGATCCATGCTATGGACACCAAGAAGATTACTGATGCAGTCTTTCTAGACCTCAGTAAGGCCTTCGACACTGTAGACCATCTCCTCCTAATCACCTGTCTTGCCTACATAGGTGCCACTCCAGTTACCTTACAGTGGTTTAACAGTTATCTCACAGGAAGGATGCAAAAAGTCAAAGCTGATGGCCTACTATCTGCCCCCCTTCCAATTGCCAGAGATGTCCCTCAAGGCTCCATCCTAGGACCAATCCTTTTTTCCCTGTACATCAACAATCTTGACTCCCACATAAAGAACTCTAGCATACATTTCTTTGTAGATGATACAGTTTTGTACGCATGAGGCTCGTCCTTAACTGAAGTCAGGAAAGCACTCCAAGCTGACTTTATCCAGTTAGAAAGCAACCTTATCAATGCCAAGCTTCTCTTAAATGCCACAAAACCAAGACAATGTTTTTCTTGAGACTTGCCTTGTCTGGTGCCCTACCTACCCCACTTAAAATTTCATAGTTACCTCCCTAGGTGAACCCTTGGAAGTTGTACCTAAATTTAAATATCTAGGTATGTAGATAGACAACAAGCTTTCCTTCAACGACCACATCGAGGATCTATCAAAGAGGCTTAAAGCATGCTTGGGTTTCTTCTTTAGAAATAGGACCCTCTTTTCTCTCACAACCCTCAAAAGACTTGTCCAAGCAACATTCCTTCCCTTGCTTGACTACAGAAACATTATCTTTATCTCCTCCCCAACCTTGAGCCTATCTAAACTGGATGTACTCTATCACTGTGCTCTTCACTTCATTACTAACTCTGCATACAGGATCCACCACTGTGATCTTTATGCAGCAGTTGGATGGGCCTCTCTTGCCACCAGACGCCTCCTGCATGCTGGTATTTGGACCCTCAAATTACTACTCCACAAACTGAATGTCTATTTAACGTCTCTCATACACATCTCGCATAGCACCTACTCCCTAAGGAAATCTGACCTTATCCTACTAGATGTTCCCAGGACACATACCACAGCTGGCCAAAGAGCTGTCTCATACGCCCTCCCAAACATTTGGAACCAACTACAAGCCATGCTGAAGCTAACCAGCATTGTATCAATTAACTCCTACAAAACACTAGCTATCTCTAAATTAAAAGACATATGTAGGTGCTACTAGGCCCCCAACGCCAAGTCAACTTCCTAGGTACCAACTGGCCCTCTACTTATTATGCTGAAATGTGTTGCATAATGTAGGGCAAGGTTAAAGCTGGAATGTACTGCATATATAGCACAAGGACTTCTATTGTGCATACCTCTTGTATTATATTTTTTTTTCTTTGTTGTTCTACATGTTATATCTCCTGTCTATGTAATTGTGAACTGTATGGGTATGTGTCTCAGGACCTCCTTGTGAATGAGCTTGCTCAACAGAGTCTTTCCTGCAATAAACTTGAACTTGAAAAATAATAAATAAATAAGCACTCTGTTTTTAAAATGAGAAAAAGAACAGCAGCAGAAAAAGTTTTAATGCTAGGTAAGCATTTGATACTAGAGGAAAGGGGCTCGATTTTCATAGGCTGATGCAGGGCTGGTGTCAAGCCTTGTGTCAAAGCCATCTGTTGGTGCAGCAGTGCCAAACTCCTTTGCTGCAACTGCACCCGATTTTTTATTGTCAGGCACAGTTACAACAGGTTATTCAGCTTACAGTAGCTTGTGTCAAAGATTTCGCACAAGCCACATAGAAAGGGTCCCCCAACTAGCACAAGTTAGACCAGGAAAAATGAAATGAATCAAAGTTATTGAAGTAAGAGAAGAGCTATTCTTCGGGCAATTGGGGATGCCTTTTGTCATAATTTTGTAAACCAAACTTGCTAGGTTAAATTTAAAATTCATGATTACCCACAGCCAATTTAACTACTTTAAAATATTGTAGTGGTTAGCACAACATGACTCCATTAGGGCCAATTTTCCAATTGTTATTACTAAAGAAGATTTTTTTATTCAGGTTGAGTCTGCAGTCAAATCAGTTACTTTTCTACCATATTTAAGAACAGGATACAAATTGTGCACAGCAATGGCCATTCAAGTCTCCTTGGTGAGAACATTTCTTAGTCCATACATAGTGCCTAGTTTAGCATGTATTGTTGCAGTAGTTTGTCATATGCGTAGCTTAAGGAAGGATCTAAGATAACCCTGAAGTACTTATAAATAAACACTTTCTCAACCAGCATACCATTAGCTGTAAACACCACATGCTAAGAAGTATGTTTTTTTTATCCTAGGGAGTGAACCAAACAACATTGTTTTTGTTTTTGCCTTATTTAGAACAGGATTGTTACTGGACAACAGATTCTGAAGTTTTATGAATTCCGTAGTAAGAACTGTAGTGATAAATTGTAACAGACCCAGAACGGTAGAATAAAATGGCATCATCCTCATAGAATAACAGTTCTGAGTCAGAAATCATATTATACAAAGGGTCAATGAATAAAGAAAAAAGGTGGGGACCCTGGATTGATTTCTATGGAATACAATAATGCACCTTTCTAACAAATTAAAAACTACCATCAAATTTTGTTGATTGAAATCTATCACTCAAATAATTTTCAAATCACATTAAGGAAGAAGCATCTAAACCCCAAATTTCAAGCTTACTTATTAGTTTTACATGATCTGCAAGATCCAGTCCCTGAATGAGTGACATGCTATCAGTGTTGTCATTATGTTGCTGGCAATCAGTTCCTTTGTGTTCTAGAGTAACATATGGGTTGTGGGTTTTTTTTGGCTAACTGTGAGCAAAACCATCCATTTTTCATAGACACTTGAGACATGTAAACAAACAAATAAACATATTAGTGCAAACACAGAATTGAAACCATTGAATTGAAGTAAAACAGTTAACTGAAACATGCACAGGAGGAATGCCTTACCATTAGGTCCCTAAAATGAATATAAAATGTTCCCAATAAATTACAGTCCAGAATAAATACTGGAAAGATCTGGTAAACATTTAGAGCACAATAGAAAGTAGTTATTTACCCCCTGCTGAGGTAACATGAAAGGAAGTGACAGCAGTTGTACTTCACATCCCATTACAGCCCTCCTTCAATCAGAAGATGTTGTGTATGATCACCTAATAAACTGATGATACCCATATGTTGACAGATCTTTTCTGTAACCTGATATTACCTCTCTTTCTTACCATTCCTGTTTCCTCAGTTTTTGCATTTGCATTACCTAAGCTGGAAGCACATTCACCTCTCTCTTTCCACAATCAATCTATAAGAGCCTCTAGAGTTGAAAACCCCCAACAGAGCATAGCCCTAACACCACTCATAAGTAGGGTGGGTGAGTGGCTACAGCCATAGCACTGATTTCATTTACCAGCCTCTTTGAAACTGAGTCCTATGCCTACCTGTAACTTCATTCCTCTTGGTTCCCTCATAAGCAGCATCAAGCTCAGGAGATGAGCCCACAACTCAGCTGTGTGGCCCCCCAAATGAGCAGGGCCTGGACAGGTGAAGTGTATCATCATCACACAATTTCTGTGACCTTCCACTGGCTTCTTCTATTTAGTCCCCTCAAACTGCTCAGCATCCCTCACAGGCAACCAAACTAGGACTGGAGGAACCCAGGCAACTTTCCTGCTCCACCCCCTTCATACGTGGACAGAGTACAATCACTATGCAGGAGTCACAATGCAAAAACTCCAAAGTCAGCAGGCATACCCATTTGCATAGGTCCTCACTGTGATGCTCTGCCATCTGCTTATGGTTATTGTATAATATTTGTATTATAAATCAATGGTCTGTGTATGAAATTGTCTCACACAAGTTAGCAGTTTGGCTTTTAACCTTCAAGGTGTCAGTGAGGATGTCATTGAACTGACCAGGGAAGCACTTAATTAATGCTTTCCTTCCAGAGGGATAGTTTATGGCCCCTTAGCAACTGCTGCTGCTTTGATGTTGGTTCCTTAATATGAATGGTATGATATCAGGAAAGGATATAATTTGGCTGATTTCCCTTGGCTTTCTCACACCTTAGTCACAGATTGTGAGGTTGTAAAACCTCAAAGAGAAATGTTTGGTTAAAGACTGTCATATGTAGGAAATGGCATTTTTCTGATGTTCACGTTCATTAAAATACCTCCTTGTAGAAATTATGTTAGAATGAACTCTAAGGGAGGAGCTAGCTGACTCACCAAAAGGGGCCGGGGAAAGACAGAGTTAAAATGAAACATCGTATCTGAGAAATGAGTGATATATGTTTCTAGACTCTGAGAAAAATTCAGTTCTCTGACTTGGAAAGCAGTTAGAAAGGTAACACAGAGCAGAATTAAGTGTTTGTGGCTGGAGTTTGTATTCTGTAATTTTCCTTTTTATTTGTAGATGACAGTGAGATTTGTGATATAATATGTTCTGTATTTTATTTGACCTGTTTTAAAACTTTTTAGTAAACAACATTTTCTTTAAAATGCTGCATGTGATCTTTTCTGTTATTTTACATGTGCTTGTTGATCCTGTATTTAAGGCTGGCAGCTGTTAAAAGCTTGATTGTGTTACTGAGCTTGCTTAAAAGGTAAGAAATACCTAGGTATCTTATAAGGGTTCATTTTGGATACCTGGCTGGATGCCCTTCAGCAAAAGATTATATTGCATCCCCCAAAGAGAGGATTATCTGAGCCTGTTAATTGGGTATGCTAGCAAAAGGTTCACAGTTTGAATCCCTCCAGAACTCGAGGCTAGAGGGTGATTCAGACCCAAAGCAGACTGGAGGGTTACCCTGTCTGTTACCTGTTCATGCTATTGTACTCTGAGGTTGGCACTGTGGGAGCAGAGGGCCTGACCTGCGGAATGTGCTTGTGACACTCACTATCAATAACAGACCACAGAAGGTTTTGCAAAGGTGCCATTCGTTAGCATGCCATACCATACACAGTGATTTAAATGCCAGTGTCTGCACAGTGGCAAAAGTGAGGCCACCCCTCATGATCTTCGTAGGTATCATTCTGCCTCTACTTATGTGTGCCCTTACTGGCTTATTCATATGCATGCAACATAGTTTTTAGACTCCCTGTTTCCTTTAACATAGTCCAATGCATGCGCAGTCACGCTCACACCATTTTGCCACTCATGCATGCACACTCCCGTACAGCTGCCATTTTGAGAAAGGCAGTATACAGGTGAATGGCCATTTTGGGTTTGTGAAGCAGCCATTTTTGTTGCCACATACACTGGATTAAACCTGAAGAAAAATATTGAGTGAGATATGTAAACTATGCCTATACTAAAGGCTATTTGCTAATATGTAGCTATAAGTTATGCACATAGACATTATAGTGCAGAATGGAGCAAACAGTTAACCACAATGTGCAGTATTAAATGTTGTTTGATAATATTCCCTGCAAAAAGTCTCAACATCATAAGTGCAACTGTCCGCTGTACACTGAGATATGATGGCATAGACTGGGGTGAATAGCTACACTAGACCATGTAGAGCCACAGTATAGCTCCAATATTCCTGCTGACAACTTACAGTAAAGGCAGCTAACTGTCCCCACATTGGGAATGCTAAGAATGAGGCATAGACCAGCTATGCAAGGGAAGACCAGACACGCATATGCAAGTTCCCCACCAAGGGGTCATCAACCTAAGGAGTTCTCTATCTTTTTGCCCACAGCTGTCACCTGATTAAGACAAGGCCAGAACATTTTTTTGGATGCAGCATCACCCTAATGCCCACCCAGAAAGGCCTGAATTGTGCCATATGTTCCATGTATCCACATTCAGTGTCCTTGTCACAGCAAATTTGTGTGGGCAGCAACCAGACAGAGGATCATCATAACCCAAATGGTCCATTTATACCATGGCATCCATTCAAAATCAGCACAACATCATGGTAAGGATACAGGCCCTGGAATCAGAAAATAGTCCAAGATCCTCACAGCCATAGAATGCTAAGCCCATAGATCCCATAACCAAAATTGCACAACCACAGTCAGAATGCACTGGTCCAAAACCCATGCATGAAGACAACAGTGACAAGGAAGACCTTCAGGACAGGGAGCCATATATTAGAAACAGGAGCACCACATAGGAGAAGCTGTCCCTCATCCCAAAAATGTGCAAATAATGGTGCCTTGGCAGAGCTAGTTGGATCTGTTAAGGACACTATGGGGTTTAAGGCACCCTAGCCTCCCCCCAAAACCAAACTGGACCAAATGCTGAGACAAAAGCCTAAGGCATCTGAGTAAATTCCAATTTTCCCCTCCACGGAAGACATCATGTCCAAAGAGTTGTAGGTCATAGAGTCAGCTGAAATTCCAGAAAAAAAGGTCCATCAAGAAATTATACCTCTACAGGAGGGCAAGTTAAGGACTTAGTGCATGACTGTATCAGTGGATCCCCAAACAGCTGAACTGAACTGCAGGAATGCACAACCAGCAGAAGGATGAGCACCCCTGAAAGACCCTGTTGACAATAGCTGTTCTCACACTTTTTCAAGAACAGTGTGAAATGTCAGTCCTGTGGGGAGGTCTGCTTATTTACTATTGCTACTTTTGGCTTTAGTTTTACTTTTTTTTCTGTACAAATAAACTTTGTGATGGAAAATCCAAGAAGTGCCTTCTGGAGCTCCTGGTCCAGTGTGCGTGTGTGCCTATTTTCTGCTGTGAGTAAAATATATATCTTGTTTGCTTGCAAGGTAGAGTATGTATAGAATATATGATAATATTTATTTTCATATATGTCATATATTTTTGGCAAATACCTGTTGTAGCACTGTGTATGTATTTGCATATTAGAAAAGTACAGTTTATTTTTTTTATTTTATTGAAATCTAGGATTACAAATACCTTTGAGCAGGAACTGCTCATTTACAAAGGTTCCATGTTGAAGGAATGGGGGTATACATACATACAAAAGTTGACATAATAATACATAGTTACACAATAAAAAGAAGCAAGAGACTGAGGCTTAGGAAATTCCAGTCATTCAAAATGTGCCAAATGTTAGGTAGCATGACATACCAACCAAGGGCAATCTTAGAAATAAGCACTGCAGGCGAGAGAGAGAGAGAGAGAGAGAGAGAGAGAGAGGTATGCAGGCCAGAAGACCATTGTCAGAGGGTAGAGAGTGAGGGTAAGAGCTCTAAAGGGGAGGGAGGGGAGGGATAAAAGTCAGGAAATGCCTGGGGGGGAGGAAAGGGAGAGGGGGCAAGGGAGTGGGCAGGTAGAAGGGGGCAAGGAGGGGAGAGGTAGCTATCAAGACTGAAGTGGAGGGCAGTGAGCGGTGGGCCCCTGATTAGACGAAGCAGTCACAACGACTAGTTGAAATGAGATGAAGTCAGAGTTGTCTCTTAAATGGGCCAAGAGCAGCAGCAGTAAGAATTTCTTTGTTGAGAGTATTGTACCCCTATGGTGCTCTGTGGGCAAAGGCCCTTTGGCCCATGATTGTCCGGCATCTGGAGACAAGGAAGGTTAGTTATTGTGAACTTCTAGCTCGCTGGGTGCTGTGGTGGTCAATGAGAGCTTTTCAATGCCCGGGGCATGACCCCAAGGAGGACTTTTTTGGCTAGGATGCAGGTTTGATACTGTATCCGGCTAATGAGAGGAAGCCATCCTGCCCGAGTGTATAGGTCTTAAGTGTATGTAAGTCGGTCAGCCCCAGTTAGCAGCCTGCATGCTTTGTTGAGTGTAACTGTAATTCTGCGGAGGGAAGAGGTGAAGGAATAGCCATAGATTGCTAGCCCGTAATTGAAGATGGAGGTGACAGAGCTGTTGATAGCCAACTGGAGAGTGTCAGGAGACATGCAGTGTTTGTGTCTGTAGAGCAGGCCTATACGGATGTTGGTGGCTTTGGCGTCAGAATCTATGTGCCGATGGTAGGAGAGTGAGCTATCCAATGTGACACCTAGGTATTTAAAATCAGGAACGTGTTCAAGTAAGGTCCCTGTTTGGTTTAGGATGGTGAGGTCAAGGGATTTGTACTTACTCCTGGCATTGTAGAAGGTCATAACCTGTGTTTTGCTGTAGTTCATGACCAGTTTGTGTGACTTAAACCATTCTTCAATGCACATGAATTCAAGCTGTAATTGTTTCTCGAGGAGCGCTGCTTTTTGGTGGTTGGTGAACATGACTACATCATCAGCGTAGAGCAGTAATTTCTGGTGGTAGACACTATGAAGGTCATTGAGGAAGAGGCTGAAGAGTAGTGGCCCCAGGATGGACCCATGTGGGACCCCTGAAAGGACTGGCATTTCTTCCGAGGTGACACCGGCAATCCTAACCTGCTGGACCCTCTCCCCAAGGTAGCTTGAAAACCAGAGCAGCACTTCATTGGAGCACCCAATGTCTGATAATTGCTTGAGTAGGAATGGGTGGTTCACAGTATCAAAGGCTTTCTTAAGGTCAATGAATACTGCCGCTACACAGTTTCCTTGATCGAGCGTAGTATGGATGAAGCCCATGAATTCTAATTGTTCGGTGGTAGTACTGTGTCCCTGTCAGAAACCATGTTGCTCAGGACACTGGATGCCATGTTTTTCCAGGTACTCAACTAGTTGGTCTAAGGTGATGCACTCCAGGGCCTTAGACAATGGAGGGAGGATTGAGATAGGTCTGTAGTTGGAGTGCAGTGATTTGTGTCCACTTTTGTGTACCAGTGTGATGGTTGCCTGTTTCCAGCGAGATCAGAACTGGGACATCCTTAGTGATAGGTTGAGGATCTTTGTCAGGGATTCAAGGACTTCTTCAATGACAGGTGCTAACAACTTCAGGTCAAGGGGGTCACCACTGTAGCCTGCTTTGTGAATAGCCTTCCGAATATAGGTTCTAGCTTCATGCACTGGGATCTCCTTGAACTAGAATTGTGGGGCAGGGTGTAGGAGAGAAGCAGTGGTAGGAGGGTTACTACTAGATGGGGCATTGAATAAATTAGAAGGGAGAACACTATCCAAGTTGGAGAATGCATTGTTAAAGGTGTTGGTGATTGTGTACAGGTCAGAAGTTGGTGTTCCATTTATGTTGAGCATGGCGGGTGGTGACTTAGGGTCCTTGCCTGTAAGGTCTTTCAAGTTACTCCAAAATGTTTTTCCATCACCTCAGTTTATCGACCAAAATCATGGTAATTTCTATTTTTAAAATAGTTTTGAATTGACAGAATTAGCTTACAAACCAAAGGTAAAGGTAAAGAGCAAAAAACAAGTACATGTAGGAACTCATCCTAACATAAAAGGGAACCAAACTGGGTGGTGTGAATACCAATTTGGACCTTTATAAACTGTGAGATCAAGAGGTAAGTCCTACGTGTAAGTATAAATGTATAATCTGTAAGTCTGTGGTAATGATACATAATACAATGATAATTCTACTATAGATATCTTAATGATTACTAAAAAGAGGAATTTCAAATGTACCATTAAAGATATGTTACATCAATATTAATCTTTTGTCTTTTTGTCTGGGTATTTTAAGATATTTTTACAATGCATATATTTTAAAACTATTCTAAATATATGTCAACTACATAAACAGTATATCTATTAAATATTCAAGATATATAAGCAGATATATAAAATATGTATCATGCACTTATAATAAAGATATCATGGAAATATATTTATGATGTATCTTAAATATACAGTATCTGTCACACATATTCTTCAAATAAATCAGATATTTCAAAATTGCCAATTTGACATAGTTTGCATATACTACAGAAATATGATCAAGCATGTATATGAAATATACTTTTCTTATATTTATTTATTTATTTATTTATTTATTTCATTTTGGCAACCAGGTAGGCCCACTGGAACCAGAAGTCCCTTTTTCAGGGGTGATCTGGAATTAGTTACATGTAGGTAGAGCAGATATTATAATAAGTAGTATAGAAGGAGAATACAGTTGGAAAGTAAATTCGTAACAGTGACAATCAATAAACAGTTGTTATTTACAGCAGGTTCAATTCATACAGAGGAGACAAGCAGGGCTGAGCAACTTCATAGGGTAGGGCTAGACTAAACATTTGGGAAAGTTGAGTACAGTAGAGGGTTAGGGTACAAGTGCTAGAACTACATGCAACAACTAGCAGGTACATTGGTGCTACGCATAGAGGTGTGTTTTTCAGACCCTTGCAAAAAGTGACTAAGAAACCAGCTGAGTGTAAATCATCTGGTCAGATATTCAGAGTTTAGGTGCTGAATGCACAAAGAATTTACTTTCAAGTGTAGTCCTTATCCTGGGTACCTCGAGTAATGTCTTCCCAGAAGTGTGGAGTGTTCTGCAAGAGTGCTTGGGAACAAGGAGGCCTTCATGGCTTGGGGGAGATGATCTGTTGATTAGTATGTATGCTACAGTTAGTAGGGGGTACTCAAGCCTACAAGGCAGTGAGGGCCAGTTTAAGGAGGCCAACACATCGCAGTGGTGTGTCCTAGGAGGGAACATTGCAGTAAAATATCCTATTTTGTAGTATAGCAGCTCCAGCCTATGAGCTTCAGTTTTTTTCTATGGGCTGGAGGATGGGGGCAGCATAAGTAAGTGTAGGCAGTAGGATACTTTTTGCAATTGCAAGTCTAGAGTCAGGGGTGAGTTGTTTGTTTAGCTGAAATAGGAGACCCAGTTTCTGGTGGATAGCATGAGTTGTTTGGTCCTCCTGGGTGTTGTACATGAAGCCTCGGCTGAGTATTACTCCAAGGTATTTGACCAAATCCACTACCTCGGTCTTATTCCCTGCTGACATGGTGATAGGGAGCAGGTGGCTTCTATCAGTACCAAGATGTCTGGGGTCAAACAAGATAGCTTTGGTCTTTTATAAATACATCTAAAATGTATTTCTTTTCCATATGGGGCTTGCCTGAGGCAGTGCCTTGTGGGCTCTATAAAAAGAAGCATGCTTATCTGGCACAGAACAGGACATGTGACTTTCTTCAGGTAGAGGCTTGCAGGCCCTACATGAAGTAGCAGACCCATTGGGCATAGCACCAGACCTATAGCTTGCTTCATACAAGGTCTTGTAGGTCCCATGGGAAGTAAGAGACCAATTAGGCCCAGTGTTAGACATGGAACTTGCTTCTGTAGGGCCCTGTGAGCCTTACACAAAGCAGCAAACCTACCAGGTAAAGAATTAGACCTGCTGCTTGCCTCAGGCTGGACACTGTGGCCCCTACATGAAGTAGCAGACTCAGTGAGCATGGCACTGAACCAGTAGCTTGCTTATGCAGGACCCACAGGTCCATTGGGCACATACTAGACCTGCAGTTTGCTTTACACAAAGCTTTGTGGACTCAATGTAAAGCAACAAGCTGTTGGGCATGGTGCTGGACCTGTAGCTTTCTTCATGCAGAGTCTTCTTGGCTCTACACAAAGCAGCATACCTGTTGGGGATAGTGTAGGACATGTAGCCTGCTTCTTACAGGGCAGGGACCAACAGTCCCTACATGAAGCAGCAGGCTCATAGGACACAGTAATTGATCTGTAGGATATTTTTCACAGGACCCTGTGGGTCCTACATGAAAAGAAAAGACCTGCAAGGTAAGTCTGAAAGTAGCCTCTTAGGTGGCCAAGAGGTGGGGTGGTAACTAGCCCATCCCAATAATTTGGGCTTAAAAAATGTTAAAGTCACCTGAAGGCCCTGATTTGGGCTTAAAATATGCTGATTTACTGCCTGTTATTGCAAATTCATCTGCATTAATTACTTATCATCTCACAGAGATGACTGCACATAGGCTAGGATATTTCTCTGTATTTACTGTTAAGTGTTGTTAGTGCTGGAGGTTAGAGGTGAAATTGCTGTAGATCCTAACATACTCAAGCAACCAGCATGTGAAATGTATTTGCGTTGCCTCTGTTGTCTTTTTTATTTTTCACTGCAGCCAGAGTTTGTGGCATCATAAACTTTTGACTAGCACCAAATCAATGTTATATCAGTCTAATTTACTGATTTTAGGTCAGATACAAGGTGACTGGTTGCTTTCAATATTTTCTTAGCTCTTGTTTAAACTGACTGCTTCCTTGATGGCTCAGCCTCATTCTGTGCAATGGCTTTGCCAAGCTGAGAAGCCCACCCACCTGCCGCCGCTAAGGAAGGACTTGTAGCTCCCCACCCACCCTATCTGGGCACTTACTTATGTAGTTGCTCATGGTCACATGATAGTGATCATAAAATATTAAGTGGCCAGTTCTCCATTAACTCAGCACCTCATCTGAACTCTAGAGGCAGTGCTGAGCACTTTTACTTAAAAAGCTCTGCATCTCGACAAAACCCTAAAAGAAGCATTGAGCACCTACAACTATAAAGTCTCATCAAGACCACCTCATAGTAGAAACACAAAACAAGCCACTCTGAAAATGTTGTACCTATTCCTAATACTCCTGTCCCTTTCATTTTTTTATCCTGGGGAAACCACCCATTCCATACTTCCCTTCAGCACCACCGATCCCCAGCCAAGATGGGACAAAACTGCTAGTATATTAGCTCTCTCTCTAGTATCTACACATACCATCAAGCACAGGGCAGTCATTTTCCTCTGTGCAACCATGCACTATTATTTCTCCTCTGATAAGAAATGGGTTGAGACCCTGCATTACAAGCAGATGCATCAACGTAAATTAGATACTATCTCAGTGAAAAAAGTGGATCCTATAGGTGATCCTCATGTTTCTGCTCTGCTCTGGTGACATCAAATTCAATCCTGGTGTAACAGGATGCAGCCTGTTGAGGAGGAAAAGCCCTCTGCAATAAATGTATCCATATAGTCACATTCAGTATATAAATTCCATATATCCCTCACACTGTCCTATCTCCTTGTATTTTCATCATCTACTGTCTTTTTCTTTCTTTGTCAGGGTGACCAACCAAACACAAATGTCTTGCTCTTGTACTATCCCTTTTAAACCCCCCATCCCATATGGTTGGGCATACTAAAATGGTGTCTAGAGCTCCCGACATGGAGATCAGTATAAATAAGTGCAGATCGCACTAATAAAGCCATTGTGTGTGAGGCAATAATTAATTTGTCTGCCTAAAACACTTTAGTGGTGCATTTAGCACTTAGTTCTTAATGTTAGCACTTATTCCCCTTGGCAGCGCATAGTTGCTTTAGTTTCAAATTTCACGAGTGCCCTGGTCCTGCAAAAGCTGCATTTAGGTACAGCTAAAAAGAGAAATGCCCCCTTTCATCTAGTCACACCGAGCGACCTTGAATAAAAAGGTTTTGTGGAGCAGGTTGCTTCCACTACAGAAAAGCACTCCTAATCGAAGTTAAAAGTGAAAGTAATGCTTCGGAGCGAGGGCATGCTCCGAAGCGCTCCTGACTGCCTCTCAGGGCGGCTTGAAATAAATAAATAAAAAGCCTTGTCTTGTCACCAGAATTGTAAAGCCCAGTAAAGTTGTGACTGGGGAAAAGAGTCTGTATAAGCATGACATAAAGGGCCAGATATCCATTTAAGCCAGAATGACAGGTTACCCGACAGCTTGACATTTCAGCCGTTGGGTACAGCGAGTGAAACAGATATCCTGCAAGGGCTCCATATAAGCAAGAATAAAAGAGCCCTTGCTTTACTACTGTTTTTTGCTTTAAAACTACATGTTTTTCCTTTTAGTTACTTTAATGAAATAAAAGAAAATAAGAGTATATACTTGCAGGTTTACAGGGGTCTTCTGAGCTGGCAGGAGAAAGAAGAGAGGGAGTGCACCCCTACTCTGTCTTTCCCCTAGCCAACTCAGAGAAGTCCATTAGCAGGAAATAAACCTGAAATAAAAACGTTTTTAAAACAATTACCTGTGGGGAGCTGTTCAGTTTAGGTGTGCCTATAGGGCTGGGTGGCCTGACAATGCCCATATTTATAGGATGTAGAAGCAAATGAGGTCACAGACAATGGGAACACACCAAAGTGGTGATGTCATCCAGACAGCTATAAATTGTCCCCACCACTAGGTGAAATGTTAGAGAGTGAGTCAGTTGAGGTGCTGACTGGGAAGGAGCAGGATCTATTTGTGTGCTGATCATTTTACACAGTTCTTTGCATCAGCGACAGAAGTTTGTTACACCGAATTGGCTGGAGTTAAGCCACAGGCTTTTCGAGGGAAGCAGAGAACTGGGATTTTCTTTTGGGTATTGAACTAATGAATTCTATTTTTCTTTCTGTAAATATTTTGAACTTTTAATAAAATGATAGATGCTTTCCTGCACCTTTTATGCACCTGAGGCCTGCCTGCTGTGTCAAGTTTGTATCCCACCATGCTCACACCTTGACCTATAGTACCTCTATTAATACCTTCTGATGATGCCATTGCAAAAGACTTAAAACTGATGAATATTAATGTATGCAGCCTGATAAAAAAACCTCACTGAAATGCAGGCATGGGTATCACACATGCTACCTGATATCCTAGTTGTAATGGAAACCTGGCTAAAAAAAACTCAGTGACAAATTAAGCCCAGACATTACCATTCTACTCCCTCTTTTAGTCTGACAGGGTCACTAGAGGTGGTGGAGTGGCTGTCTGCATTCATGAGAAATTCTCTGCAACTGTCATTAATACTATCTCTAAACTGAAAGAATTCGAATGCCTAGCACTAAAAATTCCCATCTCAGCTGCAGAATCTATACATTTAATCAGACGTCACAGACCGCCCTCCGTGGGACTGAATATTCTGCCCCAATTGCATCACTTCCTAGATGCCATACTAATGAAACTATTATCCTAGGAGAGATGAATTTGCACTGTCCAGCACTAAATCTATGCGATGAAATGGGTCTGTCACAATTAATTACAGAAATTACGAAGCCCTGTCATAAAACCCACAGATAGGAGCATTATTAGATTTAATAATGACTAAAAGGCCACACAAAATCATGCACCATGTGGTCTGGAACAATGACTTCAGTGACCACAACTCCATGGTTTGTGTCAGAAATCTCCCTAAACCTAGGAATAACAGTAAGATAATAAAACGATCTTTTAAGAAATTCAACTCAAATGATTTTCTAATGGACCTAAGAGATGTCAATTGGCAGCAATTCTATTTGCCCCTACAATAAATGAGGCATTGAACATCTTCAACGCTACCCTTAGTGGAATAATCAACAAACGTGCACCCTTAATTAGTTGCAGAGTGAAACGAGCCTCCTGCCCATGGTTCAATGGGGAAATTAAGAAATTGATGCTAAAAAGGGATAAACTATGGGTCATCACAAGATGCACAAAATCTCCGGTGGACTGGTCAGCTTTTAGGGCCAGCTGTAATGCCTGTACCAAATTGGTCAGAAAGATCAAAGAAACTTACTACCTTAACATCCTCAAAGCAGCCAATGGAATTCCTGCAAAACTTTGGTGCACTTTAAAGCTTGTGGAAGGTAACACAGTGCCCCCGACCCTTCCTAACTCTATTAGCCACCAGGGTATCCTTGTATCTGACAAAGATGTTATAACAGACATGCTCAATGAACATTTTGCTGCTGCAGGCCTCGCATTCGACTCCTCGCCGTCAACTGTTTTATGTCCCTCTATTCTACAGCCTTCTACGCCTATCACTACTACATCTTATGGTCCCTTTATCTTTGCGACCATCACCTATAAATAGGGATGTAAGTTTGTCATGGATGAGGTTTTAATGAGTCATTGTTTGTTCATGAAATCATTAGTAAATAGTAGTAAATGTTGTGACACTGTCATTATTGCTACATTCTGATGACACTAGTGAAAGTCGTGGAAGTCCTGAATAAAGATCAAACGTCATGGAATCAATGACGTGTATGACTGCCATGACACACTTACATCCCTACCTATAAACAGGTGGGAGACCAGCCACTGAAATTAGACATGATAAAGAGTGCAGGGGCAGATACCATTGACCCTTTATTTCTAAAACTAAGCTATTACTTCCTAACTGCCCCATTACCCACTTATTTAACCTATCCTTAGCAGAAGGTACAGTACCCCAAGACTGGAAGGAGACTCACCTAATACTGCTCTTCAAATCAGGTGACCCTAGTGACTTAAATAACTGTAGGCCAATTTCAAGCCTGCCAACACTCTCAAAGATCCTCAAAAGACTGGTCAGCTTGCAAGTCAGAGATTTCCTGGATATGTACCAATTGATAAGCCCACTACAGTCAGGTTTCAGACCCCACCATAGCACTGTCTCGGCACTCTCCAAAGTCACTTTCGATTGGCTTGAGGCTATGGATAATAAGCAAATCACCGGTACAATCTTTCTGGATTTAAGCAAGGCCTTCGACATTGTGGGTCACTCCCTTCTGCTCGGTTGCCTAATAGAAATGGGATTGGATGTCACCGCTGTCAGTTTTCTAGCTACAGTACCTGGAAAACAGGCATCAACAAATAAAAATCAATGGAACCCTCTCCTCGCTACTCCCCCTCTTAAGAGGCATTCCACAGGTCTCCATCCTGGGCCCCTGTTGTTCCTTATATATGTAAATAATTTAAGTAAGGACATTGTTGACTCCAAAATCCACCTCTTTGCAGACAGTTCTATATAACTCTAAGCCATCTTGTGAACAAGCCTGCTCTGCACTTCAAACTGATTTCAACAAACTTCAGTGCACTCTACTTTCGTCTAAATTACTACTGAATGGCAAAAAAAACCAAAAAACAAGACTGTGTTCTTTTACCCTCCTACTCATTCCACTAATAACTCACATATGCCTTTTATTACACTCCTAGGGGACACTTCAGATATGGTAGATAAGTTTAAATATTTAGGCTTCAGTCTTGATTTGCATTTATCCTTCTCTGCCCATATCGAAGTATTGACAAAAAAGCTAAAAATTAGACTAGGTTTCTTCTTCAGGAACAAATTGCTATTCTCATGGAATTCTAGAACTAGTCTAGTACAGGGCACCTTCATGACCCTATTGGATTATGCCGATAATATTTATAATAGTTGCACTAGCTCAAACATCCGCACACTGGATACCCTGTTTTATTGTGCTATCTGCTTTATAACAAACTCTCCAGTCAGAACTCACCCTTGCTTATTGTACAAGGAGGTAAACTGAACTTCCTTGGCAGCCAGGAGACTCACTCACATCTATATCTGGACATATAAAACTCTATTAAATGAGCTGCCCCCTATAGTACATTAGTCCTCCATTGCCTACATAGTGCTTATGGCCTTAGAGACTGTACTTACATCCCCTTGGAAGTTCCCAATCTTCACACTCATCCTGGCAGGGCGTCCATGAGCTATGTGCTACCTACTATCTGGAATAAGCTCCAATCCCTATTTAAGCTTCAGAAATGAATACCACTAACCACTTTCAAAAGGATCAGCCATAAAATCACCACCAAATCCAGCCATTGCTTCTAATCTCCCCCGAGCTATCCTACACACCTCTCGCTTTCTTGCCACTCGTCTGGGCTGATCCTCTCTGTCCTCTAGCACTTATATCCTTCACTCACTGTGTATTACAAATGCAACTTATTTGTCTACCTAAAAGATGTACTACTGCCCTACTAGCTTCTATGTAATATTGCTATACTGTAATCATTGTCCTTGCTCTTGTGTATTTTGCTCCATTATGCTGTGTATGTTGTACAAGAGACATCCTTGCAAATGAGCTTGCTCAATGGATATTCATCCCTTCACAAAAAAACTGAACTGAAAAGGGGTACAGTCAGCACTGAGAGTTCCACACTCAGTTATGGAGCTGGTCCCATTTTGCACTTTGTGTGCAAAAATATTTCTTTACTTACTGTTTACTGTAGTATAGTAGATTGCATCAGACTAATTTTGTTTACTTCCAGGCTGAATTTTCTGTAACTGCAAATCCCAGAATCCTCCTGCAGCTGACATCAGAGCAGGGCTGCAGCAGCGTGAGAATCAATAGCCTGCAGTGCATATCAGAGTTTATATAAGCTCTGAGCTTTCGTTTGCTAATCACACTGTCTACCTAGGGCTAAGTACAGTCAGTCACAGAGGGCTGTACATAGCACCAGGTGAAAAGCAGGACTGAAAATGATCTGCTCATAACTTCTAAAACCTATAACATGTACTGAAGGTTATTGAATCTTCTACTACTGTAGTCCTGCTCTGATGTAAGATGTAGGGGATTCTGTGATTTATAGATACAGAAGAGGTCAGGCTAGAAGTAAGCAAAATTAGTCTGATACAATATAACGTAGAAACATAGAAGTTGATGGCAGATAAGGACCGCAAGGCCCATCCAGTCTGCCCATTTCTTTTTCTACCTTATGAATATGCTTCCGGCCTTTGCTCTGTCAATGGTCTATCTATTCATACTCATCTGTATTGCTCCCTTATGCCTATCTCATGCCTGTTTGAAGCCCTGCACTGTATTCATATCCACCACTTCCTGAGGTAGGCTGTTCCATGCATCCACCACCCTTTCTGTGAAAAAGAACTTCCTCACATTACCCCTTAATCGGCCTCCCTCTAATCTCATGCTGTGTCCTCTTATCCTGCTATTTTTCTTACATTGATACATGTTAGACTGTTTCACCTTGTTAATGCCCTTAGGGTGTTTGAATGTTTCAATCATATCACCTGTCTCCCTCCTTTGCTCTAGGGTATACGTACTGAGCTCCATTACTACAATAAACAATAAGTAAAAAAAAATGTTTTTGCACACAAAATGCAAACTGGGACCAGACCCACACTTGGGTATGGGGCCCTTACTGCTGACTATTCCCCTTCTACTGCTCACATCGGAGCCATGGAAACCGGCTCCCAGAGCCCTTGATTGGGCTGAACGCCACCTCGCCTCTGCGGCAGCAGCTGGAGAAGCCAGCCAGCCGTGCACCCTTCGACTGCCTGCATCAGAGCCATCGAAACTGGGTAAGCCCTCAGACTGCCCCGGGGAGCTAACTTGGAGCCCTGATTGGCTGAAGCCTGCTCCTGAACGCGGAAGATTGGCTGCTGCCATATGGCTTTTGCCGTGATTGGCCGCCAGGGGATTCGACTCTCCACGGCTGTTCTCCTCTCGCTCCTTTGCCAGCTGTTTTAAATTGTTCATGTTTATTAAGGAGAATGACTTACAATGTGCTTAGGTAGTAAGAAAAACTGGAGACCTGTGTAAACTGCTTTTTTGTGTAGCCTGTGTTTTAGCGTAATTGCCAAATTGTTCTCCCTTTCCTCTGGTTACTCTGTTTTTGCTCTCCATATCAGATTACTACTCTAGTGCTCTCGCTACCTCCCCATTCCAGTTCAACCGAATCCACTTTCCCGGGCTACAATGGCACTGATCTCAATTGGCTTGCTGTCTGGACTCTTGCCCACACCAACCCCAGCCCTTGCTGTCTCTCCCTTTCCCATTGTGTGCACTGTGCTGTCACGTCCCCTGAGTTAGCTTTTTATTCTCTTTGTCCTGCCTATATTTAAACTAATCCCCTGTCCTGTGTCTTTCAGCTCCCAGAGCCCTTTATCGGGCCGAACGCCACCTCGCCTCTGTGGCAGCGGCTGGAGAAGCCAGCTGGCTCCGCACTCTTCGACTGCCCGCATCAGAGCCATTGAAACTGATTAAACCCTCAGACTGCCTTGGGGAGCTACCTTGGAGCCCTGATTGGCTGAAGTCTGCTCCCAAACGTGGATGATTGGCTGCTGCCGTATGGCTTTTGCCATGATTGGCCGCAGGGGATTCGACTCTCTGCAGCTGTTCTCCTCTCGCTCTTTTGCCAACTCTGTTTTTTGTCCCACACTGCCCGCCCCAACCCCGGCCTCTATTAAATGCTCTTTCCTCAAGAGCTGGGCCAATCCCCTTCAGCTACCATTGGCTGATGCTAACTGGCCTCACTCAACTGCTTTTTTCTGCATTCACTAGTCAGTCCTGCCTTACTAAATTAACTCCCTCCAACCTGGTTTTTGATCCCTTTCCACTGCTTCCTCATAAGTGGTTTCAGCATTTTAACAATGCCTCGAGAGGAGTCCTTCCTGATCGTATACTGCATCCTGTCATCCTACATAGCGTACTACACTCCAGTTGCCCACCTACACCAAGGCCAGTCCCCTCTGTTAGATGGATACTCGACTCGGCTATCACAGAACAACACAGGCACCACATCATGGGGACGACCGCCCCTCTGCCTCACTTATCCATGCACCAAGCAGTAAACAGCGTATGTAGCAGAGCACCCCTGAATCTAATGGTCAAACCTCTAATACTTGCACTCTCTACAACAAATTATCCTAGTGGCCATGTCTTAACCACTACAAAAAATACCTACACCAAATGGACTAATATGTGTTTACTCTCTAGATTAACCCATTTCCTCCAGAAACTTCTACTGCTCCTCCTACTTTGTTCTGGAAATGTTGAACTAAACCCATGCCCACCTGCTTCTCTGATCACCCCGGAGGCTGTCCTTCAACACAAGGGCATCAGCTTCCTTCACGCAAACGTCCATAGCTTGATTAAAAAGCTTGACCTAATTCAAACTTAGATTCTTCACACGTCACCTGACTTCCTTATGATTTCGGAATCCTGGCTTAGATCCACAACCCCAGACAAAGCCGTTAAAATGCCAAGCTACAGCACCTTCCAATGTGATAGACTAGCTGGGGGGTCCTAATCTACTCTAAGAGTAAATTCTCTGTCACAGTTGTAGACTGCACATCCAAAACTAAAGTATTTGAATGCCTAGCTTTAAAACTAACACTCGCCAATGACAAGGAGCTCCTCATTGCCGCATGCTACCAACCGCCATTCTGGCAGCACAACCCTCCTACCCACTCTCCAAGGCTTGATTGACTCAGCAAACTCTGAGTGCGTTCTTATGGGGATTTCAACCTAAATTGGAATAACGACAGCTCCAAGAAGCTTAAAGACCTCTGTGACACATGCGGGCTGTCGCAAATAACCCCTGTACCCACCAGACCTAACAGAAATAACCCTAACCGAGGCACCCTGCTGGACCTCATGCTAGCTAATAAACCACACAATATTACGCACACCAGGGTGTTTTTCAATGACATAAGTAATCACTGCATCATTGCCGGCATTAGACACTCTCCTCAGATAAAGTTAGCCCCTAATACTAAATTGAAGTGATGCTTGAAAAGATTCTGCCTAAATACATTCCTGCAGGACCTGGGCAGCATTGTCTGGCTGAACTTTTACCTAGCCTCATCCATCAATGAGGCTTTCAACATCTTCCTCAAACTACTAAAGGATCTACTAGACAAACACGCCCCCCCCCCCCAAGGCTCTTCAAGTCCAAAAACAGGCCACCTGACTGGGTCTCCCCATTACTGAAGAAAGCTCTTTAGGATAGAGACCTCCTTTGGAAAAAAGCCAGGCAATCTCATTCAGAAGCCGACTGGCTTATGTTTCGCGCTGCCAGAAATGCCTGCACTGAACTTATTAGATCTAAAAAAGCAAGCTATTTCCAAGCAGCACTGGAAGATAATAAAAACAATGCTGCCAAGTTCTGGAACATCCTCACAGAGCTTGACGACCACACCACTGTAGCATCCCTTCCCATCAAAATAGTATCTGGGGACAATGTCTTTACTGACAAAGCTGAGATCCTAAAACACATCAATGATTATTTCGCTGCTGCGGGGCTAGCCTTTGACACCTCCCCAATCAGCAAACTGAGTCCACACGGGAACATCACTGTTGAGACTAAACCCAATGCTAACACTAATCAGTGTCACTCTGCTGCCCTCAGCTTCCAACCTGTTACCTTCAAACAAGTTGAGGACCTTCTATTGGCGCTGGATACAAAAAAGAGTGCTGGTGCAGACAGCATCAAACCCTTCTTCCTAAAAATTGGTTACTATCATCTGACCGCCCCCATTACCCATCTATTTAACTCCTCCCTAATGCCAGGCACGCTACCCAATCTATGGAAAACTGCACACATCATCCCCTTGTTTAAATCTGGGGACCCGAGCAACATGAACAACTACCGGCCAATCTCCCTACTACCCACTCTCTCAAAATTACTTGAAAAATTGTTAACACCCAAATCAGGGATCACCTGGACTCACAGAATCTTCTAAACACCACTCAATCAGGTTTTAGAGCTAAGCATAGCATGGTCTCTGCCCTTACTAAAGTAACCACAGACTGGCAAACAGCCTTAGACTCCAAGAAGTATGTGTTTGCTCTCTTCCTTGACTTCAGTAAGGCCTTCGACACAGTGGACCACAACATTATGCTTAATCTTTTAAGTGACATCGGTCTCGACAGTGCCACTGTTAAATGGGTCACCTGCTACCTTACTAACAGATATCAGCAAGTCAAAGGCCCAGGAGACCTGTCTCCTCTAAAACCATTGCTATGAGGTGTCCCCCAAGGCTCCATGTTGGGCTCAATCTTATTTGCAATCTACATCAACAATCTTGACTCACATCTGCGCATAGCTAATGTATGCCTATTTGCAGACGACACTGTCATCTACATCATCAACCCCACTCTGGACTTAGCATATGAGGACTTACAGCAGGAATTTATCTCTCTCCAGCATAATCTAATTAAACATAAGCTCCTACTCAATGCTAAAAAGACTAAAGCCATGATTATCCTCTAGCCTAAGGCAGCCCCTGGCCCTTCTTGCAATCACAAGATCCTAACTCTACTGGGCAAACCCCTTGAAACTGTGGACAACTTTAAATACCTGGGGTTCTGGCTGGACAATAAATTTAACTTTCTATTTCACCTGAATTAGGTCACCAAAAAACTAAGACAACACTTAGGCATATTCTACCGCATCAAATACCACCTCACCAAAGATGCCAGGAAGAGGCTAGTGCAATCTACATTCATGCCACTCCTGGACTATGCCGACTTCCTTTACAATAATTGTCCCTCCTCAGCACTTAGTAAGCTTGCCACCCTCTATCACAGGGCCTTGAGCTTCATCCCTAACCTGCCTTCTTGCACCCATCATTGTCTGCTTTACCGTGAGCTGGGATGGTCCTACCTTCCTACAAGGAGGAAAAGAAATGCTCTTCTCTGGCTCTACAGAGCACTGTCTGATAAGCTTCCGGCGTACATCTCGAGCCTCTTCGAGCGTACCAAGGGTGCTTATGGCTTGAGACGCTTCTCCTTACTTTGCCTTCAGATACCAAGGGTAAAAACATCTTATGGCTCTGCTGCAATCACTTTCTCCTTCCCTTCCCTATGGAATACCATGCAAAGCTCTCTAAAACTTTATACCCTCCCTGGTCCATTCACCTTCAAAGCAAAGTTGGCTCAATACCCGAAAGAAACCTGCAACTGCTTTTGGTGACCTAGCTTCCACAACCACCAACATTTTTGCCATTGTTCTGGCACTTAGTTTCGCCTAGATCTCTAGTTAGGGGGCTCCCAGCACTTGTCCCTCCCTTCTCCTCCTTCTCTCTCTCTCTCTCTCTCTCTCTCTCTCTCTCTCTCTCTCTCTCCCCCCTCTCTCTCCCTCCTCTCTCTCTCTCCCCCCACTCTTACTCTCACTCTCGTCTGTCTTTCTTTGGCCTGGTATATACATACATGCTAATCATTTGTCTTGTGATGTCTTTTATAACTACGTGTAATATTGTCATCTGGTATTTTATGACATGTATGACCTTCCTCATGTATTCTTGTGCTTGTCTACCTGTACCTGTAACCTGTTGATGTCCAGGACCACCTTGAAAATGAGCTTGCTTAATGATTGATTAACTGCTATCAAATGTACTGTATCCAAGCCTCTCCTAGTATTGTTCCAAATGTGTATAGGTTTTACAGATCATATTTTGCAACTTCTTATGAGTAACCAAATGTATAATGTTGTACCAGTGATGTATGTTTTGTGCCTTGCATACATTCATAAATAAAATTTAAGAAAATGTTAGCATTATAGGTGATAGAAAAAAAACTCAGTCCAGCGCATGACTTTTTAATGTTTTTGGGACTTAAGATTTTTTGTGTTTTTTATGGAGGGTGGTTTCAATCCTCCATAACTCTTTGATTTTTGAAATGTTTTCTCATTATTAGCTATCAGGGTATGACTCGTATGACTGCTGTCACTCGCCATTTATTTGATTCAGTCACTGAACAGTGAAGCTGTGTGCTCAGCCATAGCTTCCTTAATTTGAGTGATAGTGTGTTCACCACATTCCCCTCATTTTCTTTATTATGACAAGTTATCTTCTGAAACGGGGATTAGGGAATTTGAAGATGGAGGAGTATTTATTAGCAACAGGGTAGAAAGGGAGGGGTGTCTTTCAACAAACAGCTGGAAAAGGGAGGGGTGTGGGGGACTTTGGTTTTGTAGGCGGAGGGAGCACATAATGCTGGCATACATATGAACATAAAAACATACAAAAACACCAGCAGAAGCAGGCCTTACAGTCTGTAGAGTCTGCTTGACTGTGCAGCTAGCCCCTCAACTTGCAGCTGCCCCACCCTCCTCACTCCTCTTTATCATACCCCCTCACCCTGTCTCAACCCCCTCTTAAAGCCACCCACTATTCTACAGGACACCACCTCCTCGGGCAGAGCATTCCACCTGTCCACCACCCTTTCCATGAAAAAATGTCTCTTGACTTCCCTCCTGAATCTTCCCCCCTCCAACCTCAACTGATGCCGTCTCATATGCCTCCCTCTTCTAACCTGGAAAATCACTTCACTATTAACCTTATTTAGCCCCTTGTGGTATTTAAAGGTTTCAGTCATATCCCCTCTATCCCTCCTCTCCTTCAGGGAGTACATGTTCAGCTCAGCTAATCTCTCCTCATGGGACTTTCCCTCAAATCCTTGGATCATCTTTGTCGCCCTACGTTACACCCCCTCCAACAACTTGATGTCCTTCTTCAGGAACGGGCGCCAGTATTGCATGCAGTACTCCAGGTGAGGCCTGACCAGAGACCTGTACAGGGGAAAGATCACCTCCCTATTCCTGGAGGAGATTCCCCTCACTATATACCCTAGCATCCTACTGGCCTTTGCTGCCACCTTCCTGCACTAAGCCAAGTTGTTCATGCTGTCTGTTATACTCTCCTCCTCCTCGTTACTTTCCAGATGTACCCCTCCTAGCTGATAGCTCCTCCCCTGGTTTCTAGCTCAGAAGTGCAGTACCTTGCACTTCTTGAACTTCTTGACATTGAACCCCAGCTGCCATGTTACTGACCACTCCTGTAGTTTGTTCAGGTCCTCCTGCATCCCGTTCTAGCCTTCGATGTCATCTACCACAGCTCCCATCTTCATATCATCCACGAACAGACTTATCCTACTCCGGACCCTGTGTGAGATATCAGCTATGAATATTCCAAACAACACTGGACCCAGTACCTGTCCCTGTGGCATTCCGCTCATCACTTCCCTTGGTGATGCGAGTCCCCGCACCACCACCAGCACCCTCTTCTGCCTTCCATTCAGCCAGTTGTTGATCCCATTGACCATCTTTGTTCCCACCCCTATGTATTCCAGCTCCCCCCCCAAGCCTCCCATACAGCACAGAATCAAAGGCCATGTTGAAGTCCAAATACAGGACATCTACCGTGTGGCCCCGTCCCGTTCCCTGGTCACCCAGTCTTAATACTCAATTAGATTTGTCTGGCAGGATCTGCCAGAGACAAACCCATGTTGATGACCATCCTGGAGACCATTATCTTCCAAGAAGGTTACCAGCCTCTCCTTTAGGATTGTCTCTATGAGCTTCCCCACTGGCCAGTAGTTGCTGGGCTCATCCCTGGGGCCACTTTTGTGAATGGGCACCACATGTGCCATCCTCCAGTCTTGTGGTATGCATCTTGTGTCCAGGGAGGTATTGAACAGGTCAGTCAGTTGCCCTGCCAGCAACTCCACTAGCTCTCAGAGTACCATATGGTGAATGTCATCTGGTCCCGGTGCCTTGTCCACCCTTAATGCCCTCAATCTTTCCAGAACCCTGTCTTTCACAATCCCTACATCAGTCACTCCCCCCTCCACTCTCCCCACCCTCCTTGGGGCATCTGCCCTCCTTTTTTCTTCATTAACATAGAATAGAAGTATTCATTTAATGCCTCTGCCTGTTCACCCCCCTTCTCCACCCACCCTCCGACCTTCCTAATCCTCACAATCTGGTTTTTGTTCTTCCTTCTTCCTCTAATGTATCTGAAGAAGTCCTTATCTCCTTCCCTGGTACCCTGTGCCAGTCTTAGTTCTCTTCAGTCCTAGGCTGCTCTAACTAGCCTGGTAACCTCCCTGGGCTTCTTTGTATATTCTTCCTTATCAACCCCCTCCCTTCCCCCGATTTCTTGAGTTTCTAAAATACCTTTCTCTTGGCCCTTACCCCCTCCATAACCTCCAGAGTCAGCCAACTGGGCTTCTTTTCCCTTCCCTTCTTACTCCATGCCTTTGTACACATCCCAGTGGTCTCCGTCGGACCTCTTTGAATAATATCCCACTTTTGACTATCATCCACGTCTTGACAAATGCCTGCCAGATGATTGCTCAAAATGTCCCCCATTCTACTAAAGTCTGCCCCTTTAAAATCAGTCACCCTGGTTTCCATACCCCCTATTTCCCTACTCAAATTGAGCATGAACCACACTGAGTGGTGGTCACTCCCAGCCAGAGGGTCCTCCACCCCCAGATCTCTTACCGCCTCCCTATTTGAAAGTACCAGGTCCAGAGTCCTATCCAGTCTAGTAGGCTCATGTACCAACTGTTCCAGGAAAATGCCCTGAAATGCCTTTAGTATGACCTGCTCCCTCGCACTTGTGGTGACTGAAGTGCTCCACTGCACCCCAGGTAGGTTGCAGTCCCCACCACCACTGTGTTCCCCTTCCTACAGACCCTTCTGATTTGCATAGCTAGCTCTCTAGCCAGGTCTTCCCCTTGCACTTGAGGTCTGTATACTATCCCCATCCTCAGTGTCCTACCTCTTGAGTCCTGAAGCTGCATCCACAGGGCCTCTGTTCTACCTTCATCCCCCTCCTCCCTTATACACCTTATCCCTTCTTGTACATAGATTGCCACACACCCTTTCCCTTTAGCCCTATCCTTCCTTAATATTTTGTACCATGGGATCATCATATCCCAGTTCTTATACTGGGTAGCCCATGTTTCTATGATGGCTGCAGTGTCCACTCTCCTCACTGCCAAGAGAGCCTGCAACTCAGCTAACTTATTACCTAGGTTCCTCGCATTCAACGTGACCACCCTCCACCCCGTATCCTTCTGTGCCTTACCCTGGGTTTCCCCTGTCCTCCCCATGCCTCTACCCTGACTCCTCCCCTGTTATCCTGGGGGGTGAGCTTGTCGGGCTCCCCCTCTCTGGGTTCCCTTCCTACCAGCTGTCACTCACCACCACCCCCTCCTAGTCTAAACTCACCTTTGCTGCTATGTACCCCTCTGTCTCCTGTTTTAACATTCCCTTCCCCTCCCTGCTCAAGTGTAGCCTATCTCCTGCATATAGATCACTGCTGTACAACGTTCACCCCCAACCCCCCAACTAACCCGTACCCCTTGGATTGACACCATTACCCCAGCCATGTGTTGAACTCTCTAATCCTCCCTTTTCTCACCATACTAGTGCATGGCACTGGGAGCACCTCTGAGAAGGCCACCAATTGCCCCAGTTCCTCACACACCCTACCCAGTCCCCCGAACCTCTCCCTCACAACTTCCACCATCTCCTCCATCAGTTGTTCATACCCACATGCACTACAAGATGTGGTTTTCTTCTACCCCTTCTTGCACACTTCAGAAGTGACTGCCCTGCCCACCATTAACCCAGGTATGGACTCCACCCATATATGACTGTGCCTTCCCCCTTACTGCCGCATCTTATCCCTTTTAGTATGGAATCTCCCAGCACTAGTATCTCACCCTCGTCATTCCTTGTTCCCACCCCTACTTTACTACCATGGTACCTATCTCTGGAGTCTGCCACCTTCGTCTCTCTGCCCTTTCCCCCAATGCTTCCCCATCCTGATCTGCCCCCCTCCCTCCCTGCTCCATCCCTATCCTCTACTTCACTCCCAACCTCCCTGAACCCCCGCCTATCCCATCCTCCCTCCCATCACTGTTCTCCTTCCTCTCTACTCCTTTCGATCATCCTTACAACTGTGCCCCTCCTCCCATTACCCTTGGCTCCCTCCTCTGACCTACTTTCATCCATTGTTCCTTTCCTTCCCTTCCCTTCTTCTACCCCCTCCTGGTGATCTTTCCCCCCTTCCTCCTCCATCAATGTCACAAGGACCGCAAACCTATTACCTGCCATCAGTGCCTTGCTGTATGTTGGCTCTTCCCTCCCTACTATGGCTGTCCCTACAGAATCTGGTCTCCTGTTCAGTTTGCTGCAACACCCCCTCTCCATCCCCTCTCTTGACCTGATGCTCCTCTCATGTAGTGCCCTCATGTTACCCTCTGGGGTGGCCCACTTGCCTCAGCAGCCTTCTCAGCATGTGACAGATTGGATACCCTCCAAACTTCCACAAAATGTTCATCCAAACTGCCACCCCACATCCATTACAACCCACTATTCTACCCATGTTTAAGCAGACTTAACTAAGAGGAAAGGGTAATGCAAATGAATACAGTACTACAAATAAAATTAACCAGCACTATTCATGTATTTTTAACTAGCCCTGCCCCACAAAAATAAACTTAAAGGACGGTAACAAAGATAAGAATGCAGTACTACTTTTTTTTTTCTCCTCTAGTCCCTGCCTATGATACCTTCCCACTAAGGTGACTTACACTACACATACAAACTTACACTACAAGTACAAATACAGTGTCTTATGCCAAAATACAGCTCAAGATGCCACTCTCTCTCTCTCACCCCCATAGACAAAATAGTGCCAGACTGACTCACCATCTGCATTCAGCCAGTGCCCCTGAAGTCCAGGTAGTGTTCAGCTCTGTCCTCTAGAAGGAGGCACTTTCTGCTGCTTTCCAGTCCTTGGCTCCTTGCTACTTCATGACTCTGGCTCCTCCACCTTGACCATTTATGCGAGGTTGGAGCTGGGGTGGAGGGTGGGGAAAACTTCTCCACTTCTTCTCCTGGTTCTTCAGTGGCTTTCAGCCATGTTGCCTCCAACTCTCTCCAGCTTCCAAGCAAGCTTCTGCACTGCCCCTGATTTGAGCGGCTCCTACCATACTCTCAGGACACAGATGTGGCTCTTTCCTGGTACCTGACTCCCTCAACAGCACCTGCCACCCGAGCGCTCACTCCCCAACCCACAATATAGTGACTAGGCCCAGCTCTTCATAACCCAGTCGCTCATTCAAATCAGGTGCTGCTCTGCCCAATTGGCTCCTGAGCACGCTTCCTGATTGGCTTCTTTAGTGCTGCCCCATTGGCTCGGCTCACACTAGAAACCTGGAAAATCCTCCTCTTCTTCTCCTGGTTCTTCAGCTGCTTTAAGCTGCATTGCCCCTGACTCTCTCCAGCTTTCAAGCTGACTTCTGCACTGGCCCCAACTCAAGCAGCTCCTACAACACTTTCAGGCCACAGATGTGTCTCTTTCCTGGTCCCCAACTCCCTCGATGGCACTCGCTGTCTGAGTGCTCACTCCTCAACCCCCGAACAAGCATTTTTCAATGGCAAATGTTCACCACTGGTATTGCTGTTGTAGCAGGCCTTGCTTGTACACATTTTTACTATATATTTACCCAAGATAGAGCAGATGAGAGGCAGTATCTCATTTTCAGTGTGGTGTCCTGATTTGATACATTGTTAGACTATAATTACCCAGGATAGGGCAGCTGAGAGGTAATATCTGCTTTTAATTGGGCTCCCACATTTTGACCTCAAATGTCCAACAGTCAGTTTATGACCTGACGTAATGATTAAGACAGTTGGAATTTTTAAAATCTCATCTGAAAGATGAGTTCACTGTGCGACTATGGAAACAAGTTTTGGAGGGGTTTTGAAAATGACACCTGCCATGTTCAGGAGGTGGGGCAACACAAGGGATATGTTGAACATTAGGGGCCAAAATCTGCAAAAAAATAAAATTATGAATAAATATTGAAACAATTTGTTTCCTCATAACTTAGTTAATTTTTCAAATTTTTACCCCACATTTTCAGCATAATCGTTTTATGACCACGCCTTCTGAGCATGACAGGTGTCATTTATAAAACCATGGTTGAAACATCATTTTACACCACAGAAGTTAAAACACATTTTGGGTAGGATCTGAGAAATGACAGCTGTCACATTCATGAGGTGGTGTGAAAAAAATGACTATGCTGAAATGTTGGGGTCAAAATATTGAAAATTACCGCAGTTATGATCGTGCATTGAAAAATTGCAATGTAGACTCATAACTCCGAATGCTCTTCAGCACAATCTCCAAATTGATTTCCAGGAAATATAACACTGGTTCATGAATCAACGGTTAGTACTAAACTACAGCAAAACAAAATCCATGATCTTTGCGCATAGACAAAGCCCATACTATAGCTCCCAACTAAACATAACCAACCACTAGGGCACCAAAATTGACCAAATATCACACTTCAAATATCTGGGCATCATGCTAGATACATCACTGACCTATCATATGCACATTGACCAACTCTCTGCCTCAGTAAACGCCAGACTAGGGACCCTCTTTAGGCACAGACAATGCCTCCCACCCCTCGCCCTTTGTCTGGCAGTAAGTAGCTTGGTTCTATCATTGGTAGACTATGGAATAACAATATATGGAGCAGCTGACCCCATGACACTAAAATGAATCAATCTGGCCCTTAACAAAACCAGCCATCTGGTTATGGATAGCGACAAGCTAACTCATACCTGTGAGCTCTACAAAAAAAGCTAACTGGCTGACTTTCACAGGCAGGTTAAAATACTACACCTGCCTCCAGGCCAAGAAAATCCAATTGGGGATGGCACCCACTGGACTCCACCCCCTAATAAAACTCAACACTCACAGGATTACCCCAAGACACCGAGCTAAAACACATACCTTAGTCCCCCTTAGAAGGACCATGCTAGGCCAAAGGTCATTTGGTTATCGGGCACCCACCTGGCTCAATGAACCTCCCCCATCCATATCACAGGCCCCAAGCATTAGCCTGTTCAAAGCCAGCATCAAGATGCACCTACTAGATTCAGAGACATGTAGCTGCACCTAAACACAATACGCCACTTAGACGCAAGGTTGATTATCCAACCTGAGACAAGGTCCATTGTTTGCAAAGTTGTTATACACTTCTGGAAAGTATTCACAAGTTTCCTTACATGATGCATGTTCTATCTGACTTGGGCTGCAATAGCAACCCCAAATGTAACTACCCAATTCATGTAATTATGTATCTGTCTTATTGTAGTCACCTCTGTATATTAATATGTATTTATTATTGTTGTTATATCTTGCATAACTTGACTCAAAGGTTGTAATTCCAAAACTTTAATAAATAAATAAATAAATAACTTTGTTTTCTCATATTTTTACCCAAGGTTTTCAACATAGCCTTCTTATGACCCCACATAGCCTTCTTATGAGCCCACCTCATGAGCAAGGGTGGAGAACATTTTCAAACCCTGCCCAAAAGGTGATTTTATGCCACAAGTGTGAAAACACATTTTGGCCAGGATTTGAAAAATGACAACTGTCATATTTATGAGGTGCTGTGAAGGAATAACTATGCTGAAAATGTGGGGTCAAAATATTGAAAATTACAAAGTTACAAGCCTGTGTTTGTAAATTTCAATGTAGGTTCATAACTTTGTTGGGGTTTTTTTTAAATTTTTATCCCAAATTTAAAACATAGCTTTTTTATGATCCTACCTCATGAACAAGGGCAGAGAAATTTTCAACTCCTGCCCGAATGTTGATTTCATGCAGCGACCATGAAATCACATTTTGGGACAGATCTGCCTAATTTCACTGCTATTGTTCATGAGTTTGGGCCCCCAAAAAGGCATGCTGAAAATATGGGGCAAAAATATTCCAAAATTACCAAGTTATGCCATTAAGTTCAAAACCTCTTTGCATTACATTGAACTGCATAGCTGATTTCCACAGTTCATGGTCCGGTGTTGAAGAGTGAAGATGTGTCTGCAGTCCAGAGAGTATTACATGTTGGAGCCCCAGTGGGTAAGTAAGGGCTTGGGGAGTGGGGTGATGGGTGATGGGTGCTGGGTGGTAGTTTTGGGTGGGGGACTAACAGGCAACAACAGACAGATGAATGGTTTTCTGTTTTACAGAGTATATTGTAAAATTAAAAAAAACCTACGAGGGATGGTTTTCCTTATTTCAGGTGGTGACACTGGGGAGAGGCACCCCAGTGTCAGTGTCATGTTTGTGGGGGTGGGAGGGTGGGTGCTGAGTGGGAGGGTCAGATGGGCAGACACTAATGGTGGCAGCAGGAATAGACATCAATGGACAGTTTTTCTTTTACAGTGTGTATCAAAAAGACTACTAGGAACAGTTTTCTTTATTTCTGGTGGTGACACTGGGGAGTGAGTACCCCAAGTGTCTGTATTATGTTTGTGGGGTGTGGAGGGTTGTGAATGCTGAGTGGGAGGGTGAGGTGGTGGACCAGTAATGGTGGTGACGGCAACAGATATGGATGAGTGGTTTTCTTTGTTGCAGGGTATGTTAAACAAAAACAAAACTGCAAGGATGGTTTCCATAATTTCAGGTGGTGGCACTAGGGATAGTGCATGCCCAGTGCCAGTGTTTTGTTAATTGGGTGTGGGTGCTTAGTGGGAGGGTCAGGTGGGGGAACAATAATGGTGGTGGTAGCAACAGATATAAATGGATGGTTTTCTTTTTTGCAGGGTGTTATTCAACCTCAGCAGGCTGATCATCACAGATCAGCTGTGCTTGCTGGGCATCAGTTATGTAGATCAAAGGCAAGCGATGATCTATGATTGGATAGGTTCTCTCCTTTGAACTACACAAAGTTTCTTCCCAGCAAGCCAGAACAGTGTCATGATGAGCCTGGCTGATCATTGATGTGACACTGATCAGCCCCTTGCAGACCACTCTTCATTAGACTCACTGTCTCATATCCCTCAAAAGCCATTCTACTAACAAAATGTTTGCTGTCCATGCACACATGGCGAACATAAAATTTGATGGACATCACAGGGTACGGGGAGGAGAGAAGTGCGGGCATAGTAGGGATGGGTGGGGGATATATTAAATATCTATAAAAAATGATGGGAGACAGGCGGAAGTCAGTACTACAGAGGGTGGAAGGTGTTTTTCTTTATTTTTTAAAGGGTTTAATTAAAATAAATAAGCCAGTGAAGCTGGTGAAAGTAAAAGTTTGCAGCATCTCTCACTGAGTTAACATATCATATATAATAAAAAGGTAAATATTAATACACTTTCATTGTATAACTAGAATTCTTCAACCCAATGCAAATCCCTCCCAGTATTCATTTTGTTTGTCTTAATAGTTTTTACATCGGTTTCACATGAGATATTTTTCTGATTTTTCTTCATATAGATAATCTTGGATAAGAATAAGCAATGTTAGAGCCTGCTGATAAAAATAAGGTGAATTTTGTCAGACCAAGATGATTTACTACTTCAGTATAACCAGTCCTGAACTGTGCCCACTTTCTCTTCTCTCTCCTCCATCTGAACTCTGGTACTCCTCATTCAGTTGCATTTTTTCCCACAAAACTACAGTAACTGGAAACATTCTTGTGCTAATATGGTCAAGGTGCTAACCATAGTACATGCCTGCTGGGTTGCCTGCCTACATGCTTGTTCTTGCCTGCACTGAGCTTTTTCATCCCATGTTTTTTTTTTCATGGTGGGTACTTTGCAATTCACTGCAGCTGCACTAGTGTTACTATGCAAATTGACTAAATTTGCCACTTTGCAGCACATTTTTGCCTCGAAGTGCATCAAATTGTGAAGTGTATCCCTTCATGTAATTAAAGTTGTGCAATTCTGACTATGCAAATTTACTCATTTCATGGCAAAATCCATAAATTGTGGAGTTTTAAAACTTCACACTCAGCCAATGGCAATTATCTAGCTTCAATTATGTAATTACACTTGACCCCATCACCATTTTCAGAGTAGGTCGCAGTGCCAAGATTGATGTTGGGGAGCTGTTTACATTTTTAAATTGTGATAGAAACATATTACACCTTAGATTTTGATTAAAGGAGCCACTCAAATAAAACAGGCACTCATCTGGGAAATTGACACTTAATATTGAAACACAGTTCAGCATAAATTTAACATGAAAAAGGGACCTTCTGGGCCTAGTGGGCTTATCAGGTTAACAAAATTTAATAAATAAATAAATAATAAATGTTTCCTGTATTTTACATGTCAGTTTCTTTCTTTATTAATGAGGCCATCCCCATTTATGTATGCCTGTATTTATTTATTCATTTATTTGATAACTGCATAAGTACACTGGTCCCAGGGACTGTTTTCAGGCACAACCCGAGCCATCTAGGTGGCATGTAGAGTAAAAAACATAGAACAACTTAGAAGTTACAACAGTTGAAAATAATGTTGATGTTAGGATTATTGCAAGTTCATAAAATATTAGCAATTCACTTCTATACATAATATAAGTACAAAAGTACCATGACAGTAAAAGACAACAGTGCAGATAACAAGTTGAATATAGGAGCAAAAAAAATTGTAACTACTGTAAATATATAGAATAATGTAAAGGCAACTATAAATAAGAAGGCTGTGCTTCCATCAAGGGGTGGAGATGACAATAAATGGACCTTGAGAGATCAATATTGTCATTGCAAGCCTGAGATGCAAACACATACTGAGTTGTGTGTGGCTGCCCTCATTTTATTTTATATAATGAATGGTTTTGCCTTGTAAATGTGTGAGTTTGTGAATTTTGATTATAATTAACTAGCTGTTTAGTACCCATATACCCGCCTCATGACACAAACAGTATTTGTTCATTCACAGCCTCCTATAAATAAACATTACATTTGAAATATCCAGTGCCAGGCAACCATCCTCTCTCATAAGCATTCTCATTGCAATGAATGTTCGCTCTTTCAAACTGAAGTGCCAATGAGTAGAGATGTGCAAAGGTGCCAAAATTCACAAATTTTGGCAAATTCACTTTGATGATGACCACACTTCGCATATTTATTCACCAGCTAATTGCCAAACTTCATGAGGATAAACTATGTGAATTGCCAATTTGTGGGTTAATTGGGCAATTTGCATAGTTCAGCCACATTAATTTGTGCAATTTGCCAACAAAAAACAAACTAATTGTGACCTTTAAATTACATAGATGCTATTCCTCCACCCACTATGGCTTAATTCATCACCTACCTCCCAAACACTTTGAAATCTTTTAATCCCCCCTCATCCTTTTACTATTTTACTAGCACCCTCCTCGCCACCCTGCCTGGTGAATTTATGTATAATAAGTAACATCACATCATTCTTGATTCCCCAGTTATATATAAATATACCCTTTTCCCTTCCACATGCCAAACACATTCCCACAGTCTCCCCTGACCATACATTATTTTACAAGTAGCCTGACACCCAACCCCATCTGACCCCTTGAACCGTCTTACCACCACCAGTACCCAGAAAATACCTTTTAATGTAATGATGTAATAAAGAAAACAGTTCCCAGTGCAGAGCATCTGCTCTGTTCAGTGTCTGAGTAACCAGTGACACGGTCATGTGCATGAATTTTAAATGGTTATGTATTTTCTCCTAGTACAACTTGATTGGCTGACATCACCATCCATTCAATCATGCAACTGGGCCATTACTGAGATGGACACTGAATAGAGCAGGTACTGGAGGATTGTTTTCTTTATTACAGAAATTTATCAAACAATATTTTCCAGGTGCTGGTGGGGGCAGGAGGGTGGCAGGACCAGAGGGGAGTTGGGTGAGTGGGGGGCTACTTGTAAACTAGGGCCTGGTCAAGTGGGAGGAGGTGGGGAGAATGTGTTTGGCATGCAGGTAGGGGGAAGTATTGTATATCTATAGATATAGCTGAGTAATCTGGGATGATGAGATGTTACTTATTATAAATTTGCCAGTGTGGGGGGGGGGGAATGGGAGGAAGGTGCTATTGGGGAGTTATAAGATTTCAAAGTATTTGAGAGGTGGAAGAATTATACCACAGTGGATGGTGGGAGGTGTTTTATGCAATTTGGAAGTTAAAAAAAAGGCACACTGACTTGTTACATGTACTATAGGAGTCCCCTACAGTCAAAGACAGGTGGAAAGATATTAATGACTTCTGTAGCAAATAATTAAGTCATTGTATACCCCTCTCTCATCTGATATTTATATTCTTGGCTGCAGTCAAAACATTAATGGAGTTAATAAACGTCAATGCACTTGACTGTTGTCAGTGGCTCTAGCTAACAGCCAACTGGATGTCCATTGAGGCACCTTCTCTTAATGCATGGCTTAAGATTCTGAGGAATACTATAAATAATTAAACAATAATGACTAAACAGCCAGTCATTTCCTGGGAATTAATGACCAGCCATGGTGGAGGGCCAATCCCCACCAACCGATCATTAATCCCTAAGAAATAACCAACTGTTCAGTCATTATTGCAATTCTAAATCTAATCACAACAATGAAATTTGTTTCAACAGGTTTTCTGTTATTTTTTTAATTTTTTTTGTGGCAGCTCACTCCGGTACTGCTGCATGGTGACAGTGGTTCCTTTTTATACATGCTGGTGGGTAGGAGCAATAGTGAGTTGTGAGGGCTTAATATAAGGATGATAGAAGCATTTCTCTACTAATTATTGACTGGAATACACAACTGTTCAGTTTTTATTACCACTTTCTGCTGCTTCAGCACTATGAAGGTCTCTGTCAGTTGAAACCGATGACGGAATAGAGACAGCATTGTCAGTGCTGTCCTCAGAGAAATGAACAGCCATCTCATTTAATCACTCTTCAATGTTTGTTCCCCAGGACATGCTAAATTGTGACATGTTAGATGACCTTTTTGGTCTACGGTTCAGTAAATTGTTACTTCTATGCCAACTGCGCCTATAGTGTCTTTCTTAGTATACACCAACAGTGGTGCCAGAATAACTCAGCTGTGTGGCTGCCATGCCAGGCATTTCTAAGAGATTTCAAACTGGCAGTACGGCAGCCAATCAGTGAGCGAGTTTAGCTCATGAATAATTAATTAGATGTAAAGAAAGAATGAGTTATTTTGCAATGGATAAAATGGACATATTCAGTTCAGTCTGGTCAGATTTGTTATCTCTCTCTGGGAACATGACTTGAAGACATGTTTAGACCTGTATAGACCTTATTTTGAGAGAGATTTCAGTATATATTATTTTATGTATTATTATGGAATAGGTTCACTTATGTTAATCTGCTTTATCCTAGTGTATTAAATATAAATAACTTTATAAGACCTCTGTATTGTATATTCCTATACTGGTTTGTAACATTGACAGCTGTTGTTTTAAATTTAATAAAATCTTTACTACAGAAAAGCCAAACAATATTTTCCAGGTGTTGAAGGGTCAGAAGAGTGGCAGTGTCATGGGGGGTTGGGTGGGTGAGTGCTACTTGTAAAATAGGGCCTGGTGGAGTGGGTGGAGGTGACGGGATTGTCTTTGGCATGTGGGTGAAGGGAAGGGTACTGTATATCTTTATATAAATGGGGAATCGGGGATGATATGATGTTACTTTTTATTACACATACATTTTCCAGGGGAGAAGGAGGATGCTAGTGAAGGGATGGGTGGGGGAGGTTGGGAAGTGGTGGAATAACACCACAGAGGGTGGGGGGTATTTTATACAATTTGGAAGGTTTTTTTAATAATAAATTCACTGTCCAGGTTGATCTGGCCACTGGGAAAATACATGATGCTTCATGAACTGTGAATTTTCTGAATTGGCATCAACTTTGTAGGAGAATTAACACTTCACTATATCCTTACTTATGAGAGGGGATTGTTACAATGGTACTGAATGTTTTCACAAGAAATTTTTATTTTGTATAAGGTTACAAATGAACAAATGATATGTGAGCCATGAGGTAGGTGGGAGGGTGGGTACTGAGCAGGTGCATTCAGGGTGGATTTAAAAACAAAAACAAATCTAGACATGTTTGTATGAAAACACAGTGGGAGTGGCTGCAGTTTATGCAATGCATTTAGCACATGGATTCTGTTGCAGTTCATTGCACCACAGTTGTGCCATTAGAACTATGGTGCAACTTTTAAAAGGTGTTTTACTATTGTACTGATGAAACAACTATAGTGTAATGGTGTTTTGGAGAGTCTGTATTTTCATATACAACATAAAGACACACACACACACACACACATATGCATACACACACACACACACACACACACACACACACACACACACACATAAACTATATATAATGCTTTAATATTGTAGCCATGGCATTTTGTTAGCTAGCCAGCCCCTCATTCACTCAACGTATGTTCCCAACAGGCACTCTTCTTGAACAAGACGGAGCCTGTCAGCCATGGTGGGCTTTGTATTTTTACTGAGTCTATAACCCCAGCAACTTGCCTCCTACAATCAAGGGAATGGAATTCCTTCCCTGCCAGTTGTCTCTATACCTCACAGCAACTGCATTTCCATCACTGTGAATGGAAGTCTATTTTGGAAAAAAGCTTAACCACTTCAAGCACAGGAAGCACATTATGTTGTATAGAGGCACCATTTATAAGCAATGTGGTCAAGAGTTTGATCCAAAAATTGAGTGATAGAAGCAAGACCAGAGGTAGTTATTTTCCCTGTAGTCTACAGAGGTGTCAATTTGGCAAATCTGTAAAAACAGAGAACAATGTTTTGCTGTTCAAGGGAACAAATCCTAAATTGTAAAAAGGCAATGCTTTAACAATAGTTTAGTATTTTGATTTCCAAGTTAGACATAATTTGTGTTGCCTTTTTCAAGGCTGTAAGTTCACAATGTGCTTCTTTGCAGCTAGCCCCCATGCATAGGAGGTTTTGTTCAGTTTGAAGGTACTTTTTTTACTATGATAGCAAAGAATATATGATAACAGTGATAATATTAATATTTGTCACAATGTAAACAAAACCCTGGAAAGTATGTTTTAAAAACTTCCTTCAGTACTCTGTTACTTTTTAATATCAGTACAGATGCACAGGCAGTTGAGCAGAGATAGGAATTTTCATTCATCTAGTCTGTCCTGTCCTATATTGCATTTCTACCTAGTCTGACAAGCTCTCTGTATGAGTTTCAGCACACTGGTGATCACCATTGTCCCTGTGACCCCTCTGAATCTGTTGTATTTGTTCTTGAAACTTGAGACAGAGTCCACATTGATACCCTCCATGTTCCAACTGTTAACTACTCTCTCAGTAAAGAACTTCCACACGTTTTTGAAACTCTAAACCCACCAATCACAAGTTGTGATCATTGTGGTTTCCTTATCCTATAATTTAAATAACTTATATTTATCCATTCTGTTGAATCAATGTAAAGAATTTTTATGTCTCAATACATGAACCCTTATTCTGTTCTCTAGAGGGTGCAAGCTGTTTACATGGTGTTAGAAAAATAATTCTAGTGTGACTCTCATTTACTAGGGATGGTCAGTATAGAAGAGCAGTTCGATTTGTTATCCAGTGGAGGAGAGGGAGGTGACCTTTTGCTTCAGAGTATGACCTTACCAGAGTGTTAACAGCTTAACAGTGTAAAATAAGGCAGTGCTGTGCAATTTCATTGTGTGTCTTTTTGGTAAGAGTGGTAACATGTATTGTTTGTGAGTGTGAGTGGGCAGAACAGGGTTTGGAGTGAGTGGCAAACCTTGTGTGAACAGGCATGTGCTTGAACAGTTACACCCCACAAATGGGCAAGCATTGGCCACTGTCAAATGTTTGCTTGTTTGTATTTGTTGTGTAGTTGCTAGGTATAGATAGTACAGATGTTGCCAAGTTTTAATTTGCTGGGGAAGCTTGTGCAAATTTGCTGTTTATAAATGTTGTAAATTTCATGGCCGATGCACCAAATTCATTGCAAGATGTCCTTTAGAAAAGTCAGTCAATCATATTTTACTAGGAGAATAGATGTCACCACCATTCATTCATTCAAGCCACTACTGAGATTGACTCTGAACAGAGCAGATGCTCTGCACCAGAGTACCATTTTTTATTACATTTTTTTTCTGAGTGCTGATACAGGAGGAGGGTGGTAGAGGACCATAGTGGGTATTGAGGGGCTGATGAATGATCACTTACTTGGAAGGACACAGGTGGGCAGAGGTGGAGGAGTGTGTTTGGTGTAGTGGTGGGGGAAATGATAAAGTATTTTAACATTAATTCAGACTAACTCTCTTGCAGTCATCTGACTCCTTCCTACTCTATTACTTCGCTGCTGCAGTTTGTGAGGGAAGATGGGGATCGAAGGGTGCCTGCAGGTGATGGGAGGAGAATATCATGAATAAAACATTTTTGGAAGGTGGGACAGGGGTGTAGTCATTTACCAGAGATGCCATTTCCATCATTTTTCGTCAGTAACTGGCCAAATTTGCAGTCAACTATGCAAATTGCCAAATTCACCCACAAATTGGCAATTCATGTAGATTTGCCACATGAATTTGGCCAATTCACTTGATGAATAATGACACAAATTACAGTAATCAGTGAAGGGAAGTTGCTGAAGTTCATGAACTTTGGTAAGAAATGAATTCTGGCAATGTTACCCACCTCTAATAGATAGCCCAGTGGTTAAAATGATCAAATTAACAGCATGAGTTGTAACAGTGAAATTGTCATGATTGGGAAATGAAGAGGTTCACACATAACATTATGATTGGGGAAGAACTTCAAAGGGAAAAGGAAGAGAAAGGCAGAGAATAGGCACAATTGGAGAGGAAATTCAGTATTTCTGATGCTGTGATAGGTGAAGAAAAGGCACACACACACACACACACACACACACACACACACAAAGCCCTGACACAGTTCAAGCTAATTCCAGTTAACTCACATGCTTTGCAAGTGAACATAATCAGCTTGATGTCAAGGATAGGGCATGCTAACCTGGAGTGTATGTTCTAAACCTTGCTTATTTATGTTGTAATGACCAAAATACTTTAATGTTTAGTGTTCGAACACAGATAAGCAGAGTAACACAGTTCCTTACCTAAACCGATCAATGGGTGTAGGAACACATTTGAACATCTGGTTTACTTCTTCTATTCCACAGTATGAGAATACATTAATACCATGAGCTGCAAGCACTGCATCATGAGTATGTAAATGATGCTGGTTCTGCAACATCTTTGCCATTCCTTGAGAAACAAAGCACTAAACAGCAGCACATATGAAAGAAATAAACAGTAGAACATATGTGGATTTAAAAGCAGGGCTATGGGTTCAAGTAGGAATAGCAGTTGCACAAGAAAACACTCAACTATGTAATGTCCAGCCTTGTGACTGGGTAAGAACTTCAAAGGGAAAAGGAGATGAAAGATGGAGAGTGGGTGGATTTAGGGAGGATATTCAGTATTATACAATGGCAAGAAAGAACCTCGAGCTGTCATTGGTCAGTGTGGGACTGGACCGGTGGTGTTATCCTGGCATAACACCATGGCTCTAGTGCCAACACAGGGATGATAGCATCTCAGTGTAAAACAAACATCTCTCCGCTGTCTACGAGCAGCTTTCCTGGTACAGTACCTGCTTTGCCAGTTGGTGCTTCCCTCACATACCTGGAAACCCACCCCCAACACAGATGATAACCCTGGAAAGAAAACCCACAGCCATCACAGCATAAAACAAATACTCATATTTTTTCTGTAAAAAAACAAATTGTAGCCCCATACAGAAAGTGAGCGCATGGCCCAGATAGTGAGCGAGTGAGCAACTGTGTTTTCACACAGTCACCGCGGCTTTCACTCACTTACTCACTCACTCGTAAATACACTTTCCTCCTCTACTACTCAAACCCACTTGCTAATACATGTCCCTAGCTCCCATGCAGGTATTCTGAAAGAAGCATGTGGCTGGCAGTAACTCAGTTGATGATGGGTGGGCAGGTGGGGGGGGCAATGGAGAAAACAGCATTCAGCACCATGAAAAAAAAGGCATTTAAAAAATCCTGTACAATGCCCGGGTACAGTGTCTCCCAAACCAAACCATAAACCCAAGGCAATAACGCTAATACAGGAAGATGGTTTGTAAACAGAGCCAACACTAACAATGATTGCTGTTGGGAGCACAAAGCCGCATCAAAACAGCACAGCTTCACCTACTGGCTAAAGTAGAAATCCACACTATTTTGTCGTAATGTAATCCTACTCACTGCAAAAACAGTAAAAAATATATATATTTTTAATATATTTTCTATCTCTTTTTTTACTGTTTTACAATTGAGCCACGATATAATAGGAATAATGCACTCCAGGGTGTGTGTCATGCTGGGATAACACCACGCCTGAAATGTTGGATGCAATCAGTCTGTGGCCTCATGCCCAACCACCCCAGGAATGATGGTATCCCAGCATGACACACACCCTGTCATGCATTATTCCTTTATTCTGAAGCTGTGATAAGTGGAGGAGGGGCAAGCCCCCAAACCCCTCTCACTGTTCATATTGATACCAATATGTCTGCATGCTTTGTAGGTGAACATAAAAAGACACTAAAGAGAATATCTTTGCTGCTAAAAATAAAACTGTCCAAAAAATATCCACACTGAGGCAATGCACAACATGCCAGAAGCATTACTCTGGAGTGTGGGTAGTTTGAAGCAATCTTTACTTATTAAAAAAATATCCAGTTTACACTCTTTCATGGCAAACTGCCATGAGACTCTGGAGTCACATACCAGGATGCCCCAACATTTTGTGCAACTGGATTTGAACAGGAGGCATGTGTTTGAACAATGTGGGTAGTGATAGTATACACCAGAATTATTCCTTTTAGTGGGGACTTTCTTTCCCACTGTGAAAACATATGAAGCTCTACAGAGCCTATGGCTTGCTGTGGTCTACTGCATAAAGAGATGTTGCCACAAGGTCAGATTTTCATTGCAATAGTAGTGACACCACTTGTGACCCTGGTCACCTAGATTCAGGAATGAATCTCGGTCATCAAAGGCTTGGCCGGGGAGGATAGTAGAGTGTCCCATGGATGATCACCTTATCAGGGTGGGAGGGCATCTGGACTCTGCTTCAGTACTGCTACCTGAGTGACCACAGGTGATGCTGAAAGCTGGAGATGGGGATTGAAGGAGAAGGATATCGGCAGTCTAATGCAAGCTGCATCAGCCAAGGTCTTCTGACATCCATGGGCTGGGGTAGAAATATAGAAAAATATCCAACTGAGTGGAATGCTGTCAACTGCTCACTGTAGGCCCACAGTACTGACTGGGCTTCCCACTCCATAACTGACACATCAGCTCTATTGGGAAGATTTTGCCCTGACCCCTGGCAGCCTTTCCCACAGGAGAATCATCCCTTTGGGAACATGGAGCAGAGGTAACTCCCACAGATGGTGGGTGATGGGGCTGGGCGGAGTGGCAAGACTGATGTTGGTTGGTTGAGTGAAGGGGGGCATAAAGCACACTAAACTGAAACAAAAGAGATGCTGCCACACACAATGGGTCCATGCACTAAAGTGTGAATTACCAAAGGGTACCATATCTGAGGTGCATAGGCAACCCTACGCATGAATGACACACAGCGGGGGTCTGGCAGCATTCAGGATCATTGTGGACCAAATCCCTCAGCCTCGTGTGCTGCTCCACACCAGGGGCAGGCAAAGGAGTGCGTCAGAAGCATGCCCACACTCTGTGCAATTCACGAAGGGATGGAATCATGTGGAATGCTATGCACTGGGGTGCATGTGATATGGCAGAGTTCACGTCCCTCCCACATGCACATAGGGCACAGTGAACGTCACAGCCATGCGGTACGGTCCTGTGTTGTCCTGGTCATGAGATGGTATGTGTACAAAGGCACAGCAACAACCCTCCAGTTCCCCTGCATGCCATGCCCAGAACGGATGATGGATGTGGAGCACCACAATACATATGCATGCAATGCGAACAGCCAGCATAGCGGTAGATGCAGTGGTAGTGGCCATTAGCACACGTGCCATGTTGGTGGCTCCCTAACATACGGTGATGGGAGTCAGGATGATGCAGACACAGTGGCACAGGTGCAGAGGGTGATGGGCATGGGTACCTGCATTGAAGAGTCCAATCCCTGAAGTACAGTGTCCACTGCTGCAGCCTCTTGCATTTTGTATACAGCATATCCGGGTTCAATTCTGGGTTGGTGACGAAAAACATTGCTACTGCTGCGGCGTGAGTGGCAGCTGTTGGTGTGCTACCAAGCCCTGTACTACATAGAAACATGGAAACATAGACTTTGATGGCAGATAAGGACCGCTTGGCCCACCTAGTGTGCCCATTTCCCTACCTATTGGACAAGCTGCAGATTATAGTTAACCAACAGCCAACTTCCTCCTATCCCCCGCTATAATTGCCTTATGTCTGTCCCATGCATTCTTGAATTCCCCCACTGTTTTTGACCCAATGACCTCCTCAGGAAGGTGGTTCCATGCATCCACCACCCTCTCCATCAAAAAATACTTCCTCATGTTGCCCCTGAGCCATCCCCTGTCTATCTTCAAATTGTGCCCCTTGTTCTAGCACATCTCTTTTTCTGAAAGATGCTCCCCTCTTGGACTTTTATTCCCTTCAGGTACTTAAAAACTTTCTATCATGTCCTCCCTCTCCCTCCTTTCCTCAAGGGTATACTGTACATATTAAGCTCTGTTAATCTCTCTTCATATGGCTTCTATTGCAGACCATACACCATTTTAGGTGCCCTACTGTTGACTGCCTCCATTCTGTCTATGTCCTTATGGAAATGGAGTCGCCATTTCTGCACGCAGTACTCCAGATGGGGTCTCACCAACTGACTGTACAGAGGGATAACAGCTTCCTGTTTTCTACTGGTGATGCCTCTTCCCATGCATCCCAGTATCACCCAGCCCTCCTTACTGCCTTCTCATATTGCTTGCCTACCTTAAAGTTATATGCTATGACTACCCCCAGGTCCCTTTCCATTTTTGTTGTTGTTAGTACCCCCCCCCCCATTGTGTACTCTTCCACTGGGCTTTCGTTTCCCAGGTGAATTACTTTACACTTCTTTGCATTGAATCTAAACTGCCATACTTTTGATCATTCCTCCAACCTTTCCAAGTCCCTTCTCATCCTTTCCACCCACCCCTTGTACATCAACCCTGTTACAGATCTTAGTGTCATCTGCAAAGAGGCATACTTTACCTTCCAGCACCTCTACAATGTCTCCTATAAAGACATTAAAGATGACCGGTCCCAGTACTGAACCCTGTGGTACCCCACTAGTAACCACCCTTCCTTCAGAGTGTACTCCATTTACTAGTACCCTCTGTGTCCTGTTGTCCAGCCAACTGGTTACCCAGGCTACTATGCTGGGACCCACACCCAGGCTGGCTAGCTTGTTTATTAATCTTTTGTGTGGGACTGTGTCAAATGCCTTGCTAAAGTCCAGGTAGGCCATATCCACAGCCCCTCCCTGGTCTACTACATTGGTCACCCAGTCAAAGAAATCTATTAGATGGGTCTGACATGACCTTCCCACTGTGAATCCATGCTGCCTTGTTTCCTCTGCCCTGCTGGCCTCTAGGTACTTAACAATTCTTTCTCTCAGAAGTGATTCCATCATTTTTTCTACCACTGAGGTCAAACTAACAGGTCTGTAATTTCCTGTCTCTGCCTTGCTCCCACTTTGTGGAGGGGAATCACATCCATCCTTCTCCAGTCCTCAGGTACCACACCATCCTCCCATGATTTGTTAAAAAGTGTAGTCAGTGGTGTTATTAGGTCTTCCCTCAGTTCTTTTAGAATTCTGGGGTGAATCCCATCAGGCCCCATTGCTTTGTCTACCTTGAGTTTTAGGAGTTCTTTCAGGGCCCTTTCTTCTGTGAATGGACAGGTATCGACCCCCCTGCCCACAGTGCTTCTATTGTTTGGTTTAGTTACCTTCCCATCCTCTTCTTTCATGAATACTGAGCAAAAGTATTCATTCAGTATCTCTGCCTTTTCACTGTCACCCTCTGCTCACCTCCCCTCCTCTTTATTAAGCCTCACTATCTCACCCTTGTTCTTCCTTTGCTCCCTGATGTACCTATAAATGGTTTTATCCCCCTTCTTAACTGATTTGGCTATCTTTTCCTCGGTTTGGGCCTTCGACATTCTGACTACCTTCCCTGCTTCCTTCTGCTTTATCTGATACAGTTCTTTGTCCTGCTCCTTCTGTGTTTCCTTATGCTTCCTGAATGCTATCTTTTTCTCCCTAACCTTCCCCGCCACCTCTTTTGAGAACCATAGCATTTTTTTACTATGTTTTTCTTTCTTTATTCGCTTCACACAAAGGTGTGTTGCCTCTATGATGGCAGTTTAGATTTTTCCTCCATTGTTCTTCCACCCCTCCTTCCTACCCATTTGCAAGTGTATTCTTTAGGCACTCTGCCATTTTGCCAAAGTCATCCCTTCTAAAGTCCAGTGCCCTCACTTTTGTATGGCTTGACTCCATGGTTGCATTTATCATGAACCATATCGTGTGGTGGTCGCTTGTTCCTAAATGGCTACCCACTTCTAAATCTGTGATTCTCTCTCTGTCCCCATTTGAGAGTACCAAGTTCAAGATTGCTCCCTCCTGAGTGGGTTCAAACACTAGTTGTCTGAGGTGTGCCCCCTGTAGGGCATCAAGAATGATCCTACATTTGGATGTGACTGCAGTAAATGTGCTCTAGTTAACATCTGGCATATTCAGGTCCCCATCAACAATATTTCCCTTTTTTCTGCCATTATGAGAATGCCTTCTATAATCTCCTTGTCCATTTCTTCCCCCTGAGATGGGGGTCTGTATACAACCCCTGTGTGGATTGTGGTGCCACTACCTGTCTACAAGGTGACCCACAGTACTCCCTTCTCCTCCACATTACCCTTTAGTTCCAGTGCTTTTATCCCTTCCCTTACATAGAGAGCTCCTCCTCTTTTACCCTCCCTGTCCCTCCTGTAGATTGTGTACCCTGCTATGTTGACATCCCAGTCATGGTTCCCTGTGTATCATGTTTCTGTGACTGCCACATTATCCAGATGTCCCTTTTCCATCAGGGCCACTAGCTCAGGAAGCGTGTTACCCAGACTACAGGCATTGGTACTCATTGCCTTCCATTTTACAATGGCCTTACACTTTTTTGTCCCATCCCTGCCCTTACTGCCTTTGCCTTTTTCTCCATTTACCTCTGTCCTGCACCCTATTGACCCCTGTACCTTGGTGATTAACTTGCTAAATACCTTGTTTTGTGGGGGAAGGCTTGGAATTTCCTGCTTCATTTGAGCAACTCCCCACCTTGGCTAGTTTAAAAGCTTGCCAATGAAGCATTTAAACCTATCACCTAGGGGTCTGGTTCCCCTCCTGGACAGATGCAGACCACCAAGCCAGTATAGGCTCACATCCTTCCAGGTGGACCCACAGTCCTCAGTGAAGCCAAAGTCCTATGCTTCACACCAGTCTTTCAAACATTCATTGAACTGCATGGTGCAGCGTACCCTATCCTCACCCATGCCATAGACAGACAGCTCTTCTGAGAAGGTTAGTGTGTGTTCTACCTGTCTAAGGCCCCTCCCCAACTCCACAAACTCTTCCTGCACTGTCCTGATCCCATGCCCAGCTAGGCCATTTGTCCCAAGGTGGACAATGATGTCTAGCTCCCTCTCCTGTGACACTGTTCCCGCAATCCTGAGGATTCGCTTCCTGTCCCTCCAAGCCATGGTGCCAGGCAGACACCTAACCTTCCTCTCACCTCCCTTCCCCAGTTCTACCCCCCTAACAATTGAGTCCCCTCCAGGAGTGGTTTCTTTCTCCTGTGGTGTCCCTTGTCACCCTCCTGTGGGTCTCCCTTGTGGAGGTTCCCAGCATCCTCCTTGGCCTCCACTACAGGTGCTTCCAAAGCAGGACCATACTCCAGAATGGCAGATGAGTTGTGTAGAGGTACAACTAGAGGGATGCACCTCTGTTCCACCACCCTCACCCTCACCCTCCCTGAGCTCACTGTGGTCCACTCACTCCTCTTTCTTGGCAATCTCTGAGGCATCAGTGGTGGCACTGGTGTTCCTTGGATGGGGGAGGCTTCCCTATTCCTTGCCACTTCGGCCTGGATATGGGCAACCTTCTCTCTCAGAGCTGACAGTTGCCTGTAAATAGGGCAGCAGTGCAGCCTCCAGAATTTCTCCTGGAAAACTGCTGCCCCACAGCCAGTGCATTGCACCACACCCCACATGTCTCTCTTCCTTCTTGCTTAATATATCTACATTTTTTTTTGCCTTTTTATGTTTGTGTATATGTGTACTTACCCTCTATGCACTCTGCTGGGTTGTGAAGGATATGACAGATATATGCCCCTTTCCCTCTTGCACAAGGGGCATACATCCTTACTGTGACAGATATCAGGACATGGCAGGAAAGTGGAGGGTGAACAGTAGCACAGAGCACTGTGCAGTGAGGGGTGGGACCGACACCTACACGGGATGCCTGTTTCATGGTATGGCTGCCATGCATCAAGGAGGGATTGAATGCAGAATATTGGCATAGAACATAGTGCAGTACATGACCAGCACCTGGGGGTGACTACGCTGCATGTACCGCATTCCAAGTACCATGTCTGTATGGACGTGACTCATCATACAGTCCATCGACAGTACCCACACTGATGAGTGGTTCCACACCTGCACTCTACCTGTACCAGTACTCTCTCTTTGTTTCCCCAGTCAGTACACCCCCCTTCCTGTAACTGTATCCATTCCTGTGCTAGTGCCAGCCTACAGAGCATGTGTTCAGGACAGATATGGAAGCATTACACATGTCTACCTCCTCACCACTGTGCCTATGGGCACCAAATGCTTGGCCCTGATGGGTTCTGATGGTGTCCCTTTAATTCCATGGGTCTGTACATTCCCAAACTCCACCACATGCCTGCATAAGGGATCCACTGTGGGACCAAGGACAGGCATCTGTTTGAATGCCCACCTGTATCCTGCACTTCACCCCCATACAGCTCCAATTCAGCAATGTATGCCTGCGTGCCAAGGGGACAGGGCCATGGGCAGGTGGTCAGCAACATTAAACACTGGCTAGTGCATACCTGTCCACAGGTGCAGAGCTGCACAGGCAGGGTACACACCTTTGGGGTCTACTTTCTGAACTTTCATGCATAGAGCCCATTATTTGTAACAGTTAAGGTGACAGTGCTTTGAACCCGGTTCTCCCTGTTAAGAGCAGTACACACATATGATAACTTTAAATTAGACATGCATGTGAAGAAAACTGTTAAAAAGTGTCACGGCATTCTAGGATGCATCCTTAAACATGTTAAAAGTAGGAAATCAGTGGTTATTATTCCACTTTATTCAAGCCTTGTAAGAGCACATTTAATAATAATAATAATATTTATTTACAGATCACAATTCAAATTTATCAAAGCGCTGTCAGAGATAAAACAGTAAAACATGATAAATCCAGCATCAATCCAATTTTCAATAAACAATTCTCTCAAATACAATCCGCAAAGGCAAGATGAAACAAGTATGTTTTTAAGGCCATTTTAAAGCTCTCCACAGTCTGGCAGTCTCGAATTCGATGAGGTAGAGAGTTCCATAGGGTAGGGGCAGGGTATAAAAATGCTCGAGCACCTGAAGTTTTCAATTTAATCCTAGGAACCTCTAGCAATCCATCATCAGCTGAGCGGAGAGGTCAGAGGGGGCAGTAGGGATCCAGGAGGTCTTGCAGGTAGCCTGGACCCTGTCTATGTAGGGCCTTATAGGTCAGCAAACTGACTTTGAAGGTGATCTGCCACTGTACAGGCAGCCAGTGCAGTTTGCGCTGCACAGGTGTGATATGACTGTCTCGGGAAACCCCAGTCAATAACTTGGCCACCACGTTCTGCACCTGTTGCAGGCAGCAGATATCAACCCCCAGAAGCCCAAGGTAGAGAAAGTTGCAGTAGTCAAGGCACGAGGTCACAAAGGCATGGATCAATGTTGGAAGGTCGCAAGACAGAACAAGGTGCTTAATCTGGGCAATGTTCCTCAGATGGCAAAAAGAGGATTTGACTACTGACGACACCTGTGAATGCAGTGTCAGCCTTCATTAAAAATCACACCCAGATTCTGCACCTGAACAGAGGGCAGGAGCTGGCTACCTCCGAGTCAAAGCCCAGAGGCAGATCCTGCCCCCGCCCTCTCTATCCTGTGACCCAAATCCACCATCAACACCTCAGTCTTATTGGGAACCTCAACCAGCTGGCCCGCATCCAATCCTGGATTTCTGCGAGGCAGCTATTAAAGACAGAGATCGCAGTATCCTGGTGAGGTGCAAAAAACAGGTAGAGCTTGGTGTCATCTGCATAGCAGTGAAACCTCAGCCCATACCATCTTACAATGTCTCCCAATGGCAGCAAGTACACTGCGAACAATATAGGGGACAGCACAGAGCCCTGAGGAACCCCACATGGCAGACAGAATGAAGCTGAGAAATAAATGCCAGACACCACTGTCTGAGTTCTGCCAGTGAGGAAAGATCTAAACCATCTGAGGACCATATCTGACAGGCTACAGATGTCTCTCAGGCACTTCAGCATCCCCCATGGTGCACGGTGCCTAAGGCTGATGAGAGATCAAGAAGAACCAAGACTGAGCAGCACTTCTGATCTCTTGTAATCAGGAAATCATAGAGCACCTGAACCAGAGTGGTCTCAGTACTATGCCTCTTCCGAAAACCAGATTGGAGGGGATCGTAGATGTCATGGATGGTCAAGTGTTTCTCCAGCTGCAAGGCGACTACTTTCTCAATCACCTTCCCAATAAAGGGAAAGTTAGAGATTGGCCTGTAGTTGACAGGCAGTTTGGGTTCAGAGAACATTTTTTAAGGAGTGGTGTTATGAAAGCCTCCTTCAGGGAGTTAGGAAACTCACCCAACTCTAAAGAGCATTAACCTATCTCTGCCAGGACAGGGCCAATGGTATCCACACACCCCAAAATAAGACACATAGGGCCCGGGTCCAAACTACAACAGGTCGTCCGCATACTATGGACAATCCACACGACATCAGAGATCTCCAGCTGGTCAAAGTGCACCCAAGAAAACTGAGGAGTAGTAACCATGCACTGACCACTGCCAACCCCCATAGAGTGGGCTGATCAAATCTCTGCCCTAATGTTAGCCACCTTATTAGCAAAGAATTGAGTGAACTCATCACACATATCCTGTGAAAATGCTCTTCGAACTTGTAGACAGATTGGATCATACAGCCTGTCAACAGTTTAAAAGAGCTGAGCAGGTCAATTCTGATCTACAGCAATCTCACTGGACCAGAACTCTGTCTTCTTATGGGAGATTGCTGATTGATAGACATGATAATGTTCCAGCAATCTAAGGCAGTCGGCATCCAGAGCAGATCTCCACCAGTGCTGCTCTAGCCATTGTCCCTCTTGCCTTGACTCCCTCAAGGTCACAACAAACCAAGGGGACCAAGGGCAAAGAGTGAGTGGGCGAACACAGACAGGAGTAATAGAATCCAGAGCACCTGCCACAGCCATATTATAGGCTTGGACCAGATTCTCTGGGCCCTTACTAGCATCCAGTAATCCTGATAGGTCTAACACTGCCAAAAGACCATTGGGAGTAACATTCCTCAAAGGGCGGTATCTGACCATCTCCACAGGGGCAAGCCTATAGGGGGAGACCAGAAATTGAACCTTACAGTGTGATGGTCAGACCATCCAACCAGTTGCACCACCAAGTCAGAGACCTCCATCTCCAGAAGGAAAACCAGGTCGAGTGAGTGACCCTGATTATGGGTTGCAGAGGCAACTACCTGTGTGAAGTCCAACAAATTCATAAGTTGGAGGAAGTCCTGATCAAACTGCGAGAGTTCATCCTCAGCCCAGGTGTTGAAGTCACCCAACACCGTCAACCTGGGTGACTCCAATGCCATGTCGGCAACGAAGTCCACAACCTCCTGCAGAAACAATCTCTCACCACTGGGTGGACGGTAGAGGAGGAGGATGATCCTCCATCCCATACTTGCAGCCACAGTACACTTAAATGATCTGGGACCCTCATCTGGAACCTCTGCAAGGCCCAATTCTCTTTTAAAACAAATGGCTACACCCCCCACCACTGCAGTCCAATCTCAAATGGTGTATAACCAAGAACCTAGCAGGAATAGCCACCTCCAAAATTGGGCCGGCATTTTCATCCAGCCAGGTCTCGGTGATGCATGCGAGGTCAGCTGTCCCAACAAGATCAGCAATAATAGCTGTCTTGTTCTTTATAGACCTGGCACTGCATAACACCACTCGAGATGGACGAGACTCCGGAGCCGGCCGGGCTACCGGCCCTGAAATACAGGAGCCCTTGGCTATGGGGACCAGATATGACAAACCACGATCTGGAACCCATTTCACCCTAGGGTGTCTCCTGGACCTAACTATCCCAATCTGACCCCCCAGCTCATTCTTCCCCCAAGGTTCAAGGTACCCAATCCTCCTTCGCCTCTTGCTCACTGTTCCAAGAGCCCTACAATGCCCATAAACTGCAGCCGACAGTGGAGGCCAATTAAAGAGCTGGAGGCCCTGAAGCTTGGAGGAGGAATAGTGCCTGACTGGGAGAGCCAAATGCCAGCACATCCTAATAACAGCCAGAAGCTGCAACCAAAAATGTCTACAATTAATAAAAATAAAATCAAAACAACCCCTCCTCACCACCACCCCCCCCAAACAACTATAAAACCAAATAAAATGCTAGTCAATATATTGCAAAAAACTCGTGGTGACAAGTCAAGAAAAAATAACCAGTCACCATATATTGCTACAGAGTAAAGTAGAAACAGCACCTGGAGAGCTCCCACCAATCCGGGTAAACAAAATAATCTTCAGTCCCAACACCATGTCTCACTTAGTGGGAAGAGAAGTTCATAGTAGTTTAGGAATATAAAATGCAATAAAATTTGGAGTACTGCGCCCCTTTCTGTGCCCTCACCTCCACTGGCGGGAAGGTCTTGGTTGGGAAAGTCCAGCAAAAAGTTACTAGGAAAATCAAAAATATGACTAACTTGGATTATGAAGCCAGGCTTAAAAATCTTGGCCTGTACTTAGAGTACAGAATGCTAAGAGGAGACATAATTTTGACTTATAAGGCCTTTCAAGATGTTTTCACATTAGAAATAATTTGTCCTGAAAAACACTCATCTAATAACAATACCAGATCACACAATTTTAAATTGAAAGGTTCAGTAAAAAAAACAACAACTAAAAGGTGGAACTTCTTTACACAGAGGCCAGGATATTCAGACTGCACCAGAACAATGCGCAATAGAGGTGCAGGCACAAATCCAGTGTGCCATGGCGCAACGGGCACGATATTCAAACCATGCGCAATGCAGTTGAATATCACTCCTGATGCGCCATAGCTCAATGAGGAATGTGCAATGGGGCAGGGATGATGCACAATAGCACCCCTAGGGATGCACAGGGACAAAGCCAGGAAACAGCTGAGCATCAACCAGGGATGTGCAAGGTGCAGAGGATCATGCACCAGGACAGACAGCCCCAGCCTCCCCACACCCGACCAGGGCAAGGCCCCTAGAGGTGGACCTAGTACCTTATGAGCACCACAGCCAGACGGGTGCAAAAGGGACCACCGACCCTCGAACCACATTGGTGAACCACCAGCAGATGCACACCAGTAGACCCCAGCCGCTTGGCATGGCACCCCTGGACAGTCCGTTGGCCAACAGGGACCAGGACACAATGATAGCCAAGCCCAACCCATGCCACATCCCCATCCCAATGATGCCCCCACAGGACAGTGTGTCTGAGACACCTAGCCCAGATGTATGACCAAACAGTGCATGGCAATGAAGGCAGTCCACCACCCCCATGCCTATGCATCCAGTCACCTCAGAGTGCAGTGCACACCCACCACATCACCACTGTGACCACCCAACACAGGCGGTGGGACCACCCACCAACACAACCACAACCCACACAAGGCCCTCCACCATATCCCCAGTGGACACACAGAAAGGTGAGTGACCCAGCACCAGTACCAGAGGGAACCTGCATGTGACCAGGTCAGCCATGGATGGCACCACATGTAGGAAGGCCCCCAAACACAGGAGCAGAGCAAGGGCCCACACCCATACACCAACCCCTGCCACAGCACCGATCCTGCCAGGAAACTCAGCACCCTCCCATGGGGCATGGAGGCACACACCAAACAGGAAGCAACACAGGACACACCCAAAGCCCCCCTGATCCGGTCTCATGGGTACCCCGGCAAGCATCCCATCAAAGCTGTGCGATAGGCACTGCCAGTGTGAATCCCATGGTGACATGTAACCTGCAGACCACCTGCCACCAGGCAGCCACTGAGCCTGCCATGTAGCAGGCACCCCATGAGCCCACACACACTCACGGCAGGCGCATGGGCCTGGGTCATCCCACAGCCACCTGTTCACCACCTGCATGCAGCGGATCCCCATGTGACAGCCACTGGCCCACAGACACCACCCCAGTCCACATGGACAGAATAAAGGGGGCTTCCAGTGGCACTGCCTACAGTGGCAACAGGGAAAACAGGCCAATAGGCATGGAGTCAGAGTGCCAGTTGCAAGGGCACCATGTCAGCAAGGTGACAGGTGAAGCCTGCACCTGAAGGCACGCTGGCAGGTGAACATGTGGTGGTGGTAGCCACAGGACCGCGCAGACCCCAGTGGCACATGCAGGTGGGGCAGTGGCAATGGCCACAGCCACACAGGCAGTGGCCACAATGACAGGGGGGCCCAGGAAATACCACATGCACCACAGCCAGCATCTCACAGGCAAACAGTGCACAGGGCACACCACACATGCCCTGCATAGATAGCCCATGGCCCCCTCCCACACCTGTGGAGAAGAACCACCAGGCACACCCACGCCCACCCCAGCCCCACCACACAGCAGCCATGAACCACTGCAGCAAGGCTCCATGCGCCAGCTGAAAATCAGAGAGACAAAGATGTAAATAGAAATGTATGTATTAGTACAACAAGGGAACAAAACCTATTTACATATATGTAAATACCCTCCCAGTCCTTGTAGTGCAAATTCAGGCTTTTGGCACCTTTTGCAGATTGCTGCAATAAAGTGCCTTTTCTCACTGCCTTCTCCTCTGTCCCCTACCTTCCAGCCGGCACAGCCCTCGAGCACCCAGAGACCGGAGGGGCTCCGAGCCACCAGCGGGCGGGCGGCGACCGACAGGCCGACCAGGGAACCAGGAGGCCGGGAGAAGCAGGCAGAAAGGTACGGGCAAAGCCGTAATTTTACTCCACCCCTCTTTGGTTGTTTCTTTTATACACTTTTTCCCGCCAATTTCTAATCCACGCCACAACTAATTCTCTTATCCGCTACATTAACCCCTACCTTCCCTCCACAATGCTACTTTGCTTCCTTTTGCTACTTAGCCTCTCATCTTCCTCGATCCCAAAAAATAATTATGATATACCCCATGCCATGGTGACTAAGGCAGTGAATATGGCCTGTCCACCCCTGCCATCCCCAGTGGACACCCATCATTTCCATAATTATATCCTGCCATTTTTGCACTGCAACCCCTGGTGTATCCCACAAAAAGGTTCTCTATCCTTTCAACACTCCTCAAGTGCCCTTCACCCATTTTGGCATTACATTAACCCCCTATGCCTGTCCATCAGATTGTTACTTTGTGATATAACCCACACCCATATAACAGGACCCTCGCCCACTACACATTGGATCCCAACTAAGAAGAGGAAATGCTCTGATTACTCCCTATCCCTATCATTTGGTGCCCTCCTCAAACTAATCTTTTTCCTTCTGATCAGTATTGGTACTATTGAAATAAATCCTGGCCCCACTGAAAGTTTTTTATCCCCATCTGATCTAGCCTCCATAAATGGCCTAAGTTTTCTTCACTTCAATGCCTGCAGCCTCCTAAAAAAGTTCTCCTTAATACAGGCCTGGGTTGCACATACCCTACCTGACTTCCTGGTTATCTCTGAAACTTGGCTCAGATCTACAACAAAAGATAGTGAAATAAACCTTCCCAATTACCAGCTCTTCAGATCAGACCGCCCTTCCAGGGGCGGTGGGGTGGCCATCAACATCAAGGAAACCATCTCTGCATCCTGCCTCATTAATACATCCGAACCAAAGGAATTTGAATGCTTGTCAATCAAAATAACCCTTCCTAACATGTCTCCCTTTAAATTGATTGGCTGCTATAGGCCCCCCTCTGCAGACCTCAAACTCCTATCCCACCTGGGAACAATACTCAATCTAGGCCCTGAAGACACCATCATCCTTGGTGATTTGAATTTAAATTGGTTATCTAATGCATCTGCACCCCTAGTAACCTTCTGTGATACCCATGGATTCACTCAATTAATCAAAGATCCAACAAGGATTAACCTAAAAAATATTACCAACAGTTCACTCCTGGATATCATGATGGTAAACAAGCCTCACTTATATTCTCATGCTGGAGTGCTACCCAGTGACATAAGTGATCATTGTCCCATAGCTGGCATAAGATCTACACTCAAGCCATCCAATCCTGCAAAATTTCTCCATAAAAGGTCAAAAAAGAATTTCAACATCTCAGGATATCTCCATGATTTGTGCAATACAACGCATGGCAGATTTCTACCTCACAACCTCAGTTGAGACAGCTCTTCAGATCTTAAGGGATATTATCACAAATGCCCTCAATATACATGCACCACTCACCAGTGTCAGAACCAAAGTAAAATCTTGTCGTTGGTTCACTGCTGACCTTAAATCAGCTTTGATAGCCAGAGACAAACTCTGGAAAAAGGCAAGAAAAACAAAGGATCCTAGAGACTGGCTTCAATTCAGAAAAGCAAGAAATTCATGCACAAAACAAATAAGAAATGCCAAAGCTGCCTTCTACAGAGCTGAATTGGATGCCTCCTACACTAACCCATCCAGGTTCTGGGGTACTATAAAGGGAATTCTAGGTCAAAATTCTACCCCTGCCTTACCCTCCAAACTGCTCCTAAGTGACATAGAAATCACTGACAAGCAAGAAATATTAAATGCCTTCAATGACCATTTCACTCACAGCTGGCCTAGCCTTTGACTCTTCACCTGCAAATCTCTTGAGATCATCATTAAACCTTCAATCCACTGTGGGCCAAAAGGCTGCCTCAACATTCTCCTTGAACCAATATCCTTAAAAGAAGTAGAGACCTCCTATCCAATTTAGACACATCTAAGAGTGCAGGTGCAGACTCCTGGATCCCTACTTTCTTAAAGTAGCACTGCATGCCTTAGCTGCCCCCTCACTCACCTCTTCAATCTTTCCCTAGCTACTGGTTCCATCCCTATATGGAAGACAGCTCAAGTAGTTCCACTACTTAAATCAGGTGATCCCATGGACCTTAACAATTACAGGCCCATTTCCATCTTACCGGTACTGTCCAAGATGCTTGAAAAATTAGTAAACTCACAGTTAAGGGCCTATCTGGACACCAACAACCTCCTAAATCCAGCACAATCTGGGTTTAGATCAATGCATAGCACCATCTCTGCCCTAGCCAAAGTCACTAACGATTGGCAGACTGCCTTGGATAAAAAGAATAGTACCTGTGCTGTGTTCCTGGATTTGAGTAAAGCATTTGATACAGTGGATCATGACTCATTAATATCCTCTCTTAGCTCCGTAGGCCTTGATTCACTCTCTCTCAATTGGTTTAGGTGCTATCTCTCTGGAAGGTTACAACTGGTAAAAATGAAAATTACCTATCTACCTCTAAACCACTGCTAAGAGGTGTACCGCAAGGCTCTATCCTGGGCCCCATCCTCTTTGCCATTTATATTAATAACATTGACTCCAACCTCTCTCAATCTAACATTCACCTGTTTGCTGACGATACTGTACTATATGTCAGCAATCCCTCACCATCAAAAGCCTGTGAACTGTTACAGTCAGAATTCTCCATCCTACAACACAACCTATTGGAAAAAAAACTACTTCTAAATGCCAAAAAAACAAAAGCTATGTTCTTTGCCACCAAGAGTTGCTCTTCCATTACCCCATCATTCACCACCCCACAATTATCCACCTTATTTGGAGAAAATCTGGAATTTGTGGATAAATTCAAATATCTTGGAGTCTGGATTGACAATAAGCTTGACTACTCTGTCCAAGTTGAAGAGCTACTAAAAAAGTTGAGACAAAGACTTGGCCTATTTTACAGAATAAAACACTACCTTACCAGAGACTCCAAACAAAGATTAATCCAGGCATCATTCCTATCCCTCATTGACTATGCTGATTTCCTCTACGGCCATTGCTCCCTCTCCCTCTTAAATAAGCTGGACACCCTGTATCATAGAGCCATTAGATTTATTACAGACCTTCCCTCCAGCACCCATCATTGCTCTCTTTACATGGCAGTCAATTGGACATCCCTACAGAAGAAGAAGAAAGAATGCTGCAATCTGGATCTTTAAAGCTTTATCAGACAAACTCCCTCCTATATCTCAGACTGTTTCACCCGAATCACATCCAGGCCATACACCTTAAGGATCAATAAGCTCATTATGCTAAAGATTCCCAATACCTGCACCCGGTTTGGGAAGGCTGCTATCAGCTATTCCCTAGCATTTATCTGGAACTCACTCCAAAAATCTATGAATCTGAATACCTTCTTACCCTTATCATCCTTCAAAAAATTATACACCACCCTATTCCCAGAACTGTGCAACTGCTTCCATAAGGCCTAGTCTCCCACCCAACCTCCACCCCTCCCTTCTGTAATCCACTATGTTTAGTTTCCATTCTTCTACCCAGTCAGTTATCACACTTCATATAAAAAGCCTATAGAAGCCCTACTATCTGAATATTATCCCTTCTATATCGAATGTCCTCTTCATTTTCACAGGTTTAAGTTATTGTTACTGTGCCTTGTATATCTGTATATTTTGTATATATCTCTCATCTAATTGATTGTATTAATGTTATGTTATTCTCATGTCTTTGTACAAAACTTGTATCCTTCTTTGTATGACCACTCAGGTCCATCTTGTAAATGAGCTACGCTCAATGATGTTCGCCTGAATAAATAAAGATTTTGATTGATTGATTGATTGATATGTACATCAGGGGAGGGGTATGGGTAGGTTGCTACAAGGGGGTAGGGAAAAGGGGCAGGAGACATGGGGAAAGGCAATGGTAGGGGTCAAGGGTGTGTGGGGAACAGTCCAGGTGGGGAGGGGCAAAGATGCGGGCCATCAGAACCTAATGGTGGCCCCAGTCCTCCGCCACCACCCTCCGGTGCCTGTGGTGCCGCCTCCCGGACCTCTGGTTGTGTCGCTGTAACAGTTCAAGTGTGGCCTTCACCACTTGCAGGAGCTCCTGGAGGGTCCTCTCCACTGCCTTCCAACAATGGCCACCTAGGACAAGGGAGCGGAAATAGTATGAGTGCCTGGCCAGGATAACGCAGCCCACCCAACATGCATGGCATGCATCAGTGACCGGTGCCCCTAGGATGGCATGCAACCACCCACAGTGGGTGCGCCCACATGAGCTGCCAACCTATGTAACCACAGCCATGCAAGTCACTGCACACCATCACCGCCCATGCACTGCACACCACCACCCTAGCTGTCCGGCATCATGGCAATGCAGTGTGATGGCAGTGGCACAGCCAGGCACCGAGTGCACCCACAGCCCACCCATGACACCCACCCACATATGCAAGGCCACAGGATGGTGTAGAGGAGACCGTGGGTGGTGCACAGCTGGAGGGGCCATGGGCAGAGGGGCCATGCCACATCCCCACCCCTGCAAGCCACCATGCACATATGTATAGGGCAAAACGGTACTCACCTGCATCCCGGTCACCTTGGCACTGCTGACCCACAGAACCACCCATGTTGGCAGGCCAATGCCTTTCTATCCCTGCATGGCCCTGCCCCTGGCAAGCCGCTGCCAGCTGTGCTCTCCACCTGTCTTCAGGGCCTAGGAGGGAAACATGGAAGGACACAAATCAGTACCTGTCTGAACCATAGGCTCCACCACCCCAAAACTGTGTAACATGCTGCACAGTGTGTCCAGGTTGTGGTGGCTCAGGGCAGTCCCGGTGCACCCCCACAGCCACCAACACATGCGCTGACCAACCCCACCACCCGGACGTGGGGCATGGTGACCATTGTGACCCAAGGACTGTTGGATGAGACTGGTGAAGGTCAATGTGTACCTACCTGGCCGTGGCACTGCACCCCTCCATACCCACACCTGCAGGTGCCTCAGCCTGTCCGGGTCCCACTGCTGCAGGTCACCATAGCTGTGGAGACACTGCTCTGCTGTGTACTGGCTGCTGGTTGCCTCCTCCAAGCCATCTGCAACCTCCCGCCACAAGTCCGTCTGTGGCCTCTGGAGGAGCACCTGGCCAAACAGGGCCCCAGTGTGTGGCTGAACAAGGGCCATGAAGTTGGTGAGCTTCAGGTCACCCCATATTGGAGCATGATGTTTCCTGGTGCGTGGCATGTCTCTCGCTAAATAGACATCAAAATGGCAGCCAGTAGCGCACATGGACCACGTGCTGAGCTAGTGTGGTGCTGTGCTGCCATTTGCAATCACACAGGCTCTGAGCAGTGCAATAGGGAAGCAGCCATGTGGCCGTATGGCACCTAGAGGGCAGAGGTCATCTGCGGGGTCAAGGGTCAAGCCATACACAGAGCACCACTGCGCTATTGGTTGCCCCTCATATGGTGCTTGGTAGGGGCATGTCACCAATGCTGTGCAGTGGCCTACTGCACAGAGGCACGATGGGAACCACAGCACAGTGGCACAATAAGGGCATGATGGCACTGTGCCAGCTGCACTATAGCACATGTGCCCCGTAGGTCATACAGTGCACGAGCGCCACAGGCACGATAGTGGCTGGGCACTGTGCTGCCTCCTGCGCAATGTGCATGTGCTGCACCACTGGCGCACATGTCAGCAGCATGCGCATGCGTGCTATGGGGCCAACTGCACACATCACAGTGTTGTGCCCTGACTTGAGCATGCACAACCCCACTGGGCAAGGTGCAGCCGAGCCATATTCAGCCATGATATGCAAATTAGCTCATGAGCCATTCCATGGTTCACCCACTGCATTTGCATCCCATTACAGTTTCGCATGACCTCATTTGTATGCGTTGCACTATAAGAGAGCCATTGAACTGCACAGGCCATGGATCCATATTGCAGCCTTTCAAGGTAAGCGTCATGCTGTGGGGCCATTGGGACAGTGGGATGCGAGGGTGGTGTGGTACTGAAAAGTCCATGTTAACACCTGTCCATCTCCACAGGTACAGGCATGTCCGAACGTGAAGAGAATGAGGAGCAGGGGAGGATGCGTAAGCAAAGGCCGAACTTCACCAGGGCAGAGTCAGATGCCCTATTCAAGGCCTACCTGGACAGGGAGCCACTCCTGAGTGGACAGAGGGCCATACCACAGGCCCAGGTGACAGCATGGGAGGAGGTGGCATGTGCAGTCAATCAGCAGGGCAGACACCAGTGTTCTATGCAGGAATGCAAGAAGAAGGTTGGCACTGACAGGAGGAGGATCAAGGAGAAGGTGGCCACCATCTGGATTGCCTGATGCTGTAGAAGGAGCAGGTGGCTGGCAGCATGCGGTGCTATGCCATTGAGGGTGTGTCTGGTGGAGGCTTCCAGACAGGTGGCAGCCCATCACTGCATGGTAGGAATGGTGGTGGTGGTGTGAGGGTGGCAGAGGGTTGGGGCCAGGGGTCGGTCGGCACCGCTAATGGTACTGTGTTCCCTTTCAGCTCCCGAGCATCTGCATGGAGCAGCAGGATGGGTGTGTTCACTGAGGGTGTGGCCCTGGAACAAGTGAAGTTCCCATCCACCTCCACCGATGTCCGAGGGTCCGACATCCAGCAGCCCTGCATGGCTGTCTGGGCTGATGCCTGTGGTGCAGGTGCCGACAAGGCCCTGGCTGTGTTCCAGCATGATGCCAGGGATGGTGCCCTGTGTGCCGAGACACAGATCGGGGCTGACTCCAGCACCGATGATGGCGTGATGTACATCCCGGACAGTGATGCTGGTGTGTCTCAGGGGGCACCCTCGACAGGCGACCACCAGGGCGGCTGTGCGGGCAGCATTGGCATGGTTGCCCACCCACTGGCCACTCTGCCCGCCGTGTCCATGGTGTCCAGGGGGCAGCACTGGCGTGCGGCCATGGCAGTGATGTAGGTGATGCCGATGCAGCCGCACTGGTAATGCCCAGCGCTCAGCAGCCAGAGGGGCGGTGGCAGCAGCTGGACAGTGTTGAAGGGGGGCTGGTGGTGGTGGGCAGTAACGGTGAACTGCATGAGGTAATACCCCAGGATGGCACCGCCGTGCAGCACCCATCATCGTGGGGTGCTGAACTGCATGGCCAGGTCTCACCCATGAGTCGGCATGGTGCCCTTGTGGATGATCCCTTGGATGACCACAGCCGTCTGCTCCAGGCCTCTGTGGATCAGCAGCTCTGGCTCATGGTAGTGGTGGATGCACTCCGTGTAGAGCTGTGCCAGGTGGAGGAGCAGCACAGCAGGGACCATGCCCTGCTCCTGGCAGAGTTACCTCAGCAGCGGGTGGACGTGACCGCAGCCATGGATAGGCACACCACTGCAGTGACAATTGTCCTGGCAACACTGGCCAACTGGTTGTGTGCCCAGCCGCAGCATACCCCTTGGAGTGCAGTGTCCATCCCTCAAGCCCGACATCTGGTGACTCCAGCTATGTCGACGCTGGGTTCGACTTTGGGCATACCAAGCAGGCCTGGTGCGGGCATGTTTGGTGGCCTGCAGACACCTGCATGACCCAGTCACGTTTGGGTGTGTTCAACCCCATGAGGCCATTGAGCAGCCTATGCCAGTTGGCAGACCTCAGCGAGGCTGCCAATGCATCCATGGTAACAGTGCTACTGTGCAGTGCGACTGACACTACCCCCTCTGTGACCGCTGTCTGCCACCACCCTGTGTGCACTGTGGTGTTCCATGTGCAATGCATGGGTGTGGTACCCAGTTCTGCACACACAGGGGCCCTGTGCACACCTGCCCAGCAGCTGGCCACTGTGGCGTGTGCATGATGATACCAGCGCAGCACTGTCTGTCACTGTGCAACGGTGCTCAGCATATGAGACATGCCCAGTGCCTGCCTCTGGGTGTGGCTCTGTTGGGTCTGGTGTGGGTGGGGGCATATGGGGTGGGTGTGCATGTCACTGTGTGGGCAGGGGATCGGGGGGTGTGCATGTGTGTGCATGCTGTGTGCAGCCCTGCTGTGTTCCGCCATGGTGTCCAAGCCCCCGCCCATTCACACACCCCTGCCGCTTACCCAAGCTGGGTGTCTGCCTCTGCCTGTCTGTCGGCTGTGCTTGGATACCCGGGGCATGCTCTTGGACAAGTTCACCTACCTGTGTGGTCCACACTGCTCCTCTGCAATGGTGTCCTAGTGCTGCTGTGCCATCCATGCCAGACGGGGATCCCTTCACCCAGGGGGTGGCTGCCCACCTCCGACTGGACCGGCTTCCCCATCGTCCCCACTGCTGTCCCCCTCTTTGACCTCAATGGCTATCCCACTGTCAGTAGCCATGTTGTGCAGGATATAGAAGGCCAGGAATAGCCTGCAGGCCTTTGAGGGTCTGTACTGTAGGGCACTGCCAGACCTGTCCAGGCAATGGAACCAAGTCTTCAGCTGCCCGAACACCCGCTCGATGATGTTCCATGTCATGGCGTGTGCCTCATTGTACTGTTGTTGTGCTGGGGTCGAGGGCCGCCAGTATAGTGTGAGCAGCTAGGGCCAGAGTGGGTACCCACTGTCACCTGTGTGTTGTGAGGTATCATTAGTATGGGATTTGTGTCACTGTGCCCCAGCCTTCCAGGCTGCATCCCATGGCACCCCTGCTCTTGCATCACACACACACACCCTGTTGCCCCATCATCTGGCGTGCACTGCATATTTGCCTACTAGATGGCCAGTGGGGATGTCCCCACTCTCGAGCCTGTGGCACAGTGCAGACTGGTGCCAGATGGAGGCATCATGTACTCCCCCAGGGTGCGTGGCACAGACATTGATTATGCGCCCCCTGGCATCGCATACCACCTGGCAGTTGACGCTCGGGTATCCCTTGTGGTTGATATATGCCACCCCCTCCTGGCTGGGTGGTGTTCAGATGCCAACATGGGTGCAGTCAATGGCTCCGAGCACACCAGACAACCATGCTACCCTGTGGAACTCATGCATGTTTGCTGTACGCTCTGCCTGTGTGCTGGAGAAATGGATGTACTCTGCAACATGTGGGAGCAGTGCGCTGAGGAATTGTGTGAGGATGCATGATGCAGCCGACTGTGTTATGCATGTTGTGTCCCCTGTTGGTCTCTGGAAGGTGCCCGTGGTGAGCAGGCACATGGCGGCCTTGACCTTTGTCTCCACCGACAGGGCATGGCTCCGTCTGGTGGGTGCCTGCTTCTCCTCACTGCACAGCTCACAGAGCCACTTCAGAATGGCCCGGATCAGGTGGTGCCAGCCCACGATCTTGTTGTCACTGTACAGCTCAAAGCTGCCGAGGGCACGGTACTGCCTGTTCTGGGCATACCACCGACGGGCCCTTCCACGGCCGTGCCTCCCTGTATCCTGCCTCCTCACACCCCTCATGACTGCCTCCATCTGGAAGGTTGCACTGGCCATGTCCAGGGTTGTTGCCCCCCCCAGGCGGCTCTCTACACAGTACCCCCGGCTGTGTGCTGCTGGCCCTGTCCCTGCACCGGGTGCACCCCTGCACTGTGCCTCCTGTGCCACTCACAGTGTGACCTGCCTGGGCCCCTCTGCTGTCCCTCCTCTGTGGCACCCACGCACAGTCCCTCTGACAAACACACACACACACACTTCCTGTGACCCACGTCCACCTCTGGGCCACTCCTGTGTTGCTTTCTGTTGCCCTCACTCCATGCTGCTTTGTCCCATCTCTCTGCCGCTATGGCTCCTCTCATGCACAAGCTTCCTCCGCTTGGTTGCTCCCTTTCATTTTGGCTCAAGTCCGCTATTGTGCAACTTCCGATTGCTCCTCTGTTGCGCACGTCACCTGCTGTTGAATATCACACTGTGCCACATATTCATGGTTACGCCCCCTCTATTTGCGCATGCATTAATTTCCATTGCTTTCTTGTGCATTGGATTTCATGCTGCGCATCTGCTGCCACTGAATATCATGTTTTGGCGCATTTCGGTGATTGCGCAGGTGCATCCCTATTGCGCATGGTGCAACTGCTCTGAATATCCCAGCCAGACAGTACCTTCTATTTGGAACTCCCTACCATGCAATATTGTCGCAAGTGATAATGCTGAAGTTTAAAACAAGATTATATCAGCCCTGCCCAGTGGTGCTAAGGGTTGAAGAACTGGATGCTGGACTACTGCAATGCCCTTTACCTGGGGCTACCGGGGGTTGAACTTCGTCGCTTGCAGCTAGTGCAGAATGCAGCAACCAGGCTGTTGACTGGTTCTTCTAGGTCCAGTCATATAATGCCTGTGCTCCGCGAACTGCACTGGCTGCCAGTTTGCTGGCAAATCACCTTCAAGGTCAGTTTGCTGACCTATAAGGCCTTACACGATCAGGGACCTGCTTATCTGAAAGAGCTCCTTTGTCCCTACAGTCCCCCCCAACTCTCTCCGATCCACTGACGAGGGATTGCTAGAGATTCTCAGGGTTCACTTAAAAACTTCAGGGGCAAGATCTTTTAGTTTGATGGCCCCGACCCTGTGTAATTCTCTTCCTCGTCAGGTGCGAAACTGCCTGACTGTCCAAGGCTTTAAAGGAGCCTTGAAAACCTGCCTTTTTAGTAAAGCTTTTAATGATTGTTGATTATCTTAATGTTGTTTTAATTATTTATTGTTTTATGTAACCTGTACAGGCACCTTGGTTTAAGAAAGGCACCTTATACAAATAAAGAATGGTGATGATGATGATGCCACACCTCATGCCACGCCGACGACCCAAATTCGGGAGTGAGCTCGGGTGCTGGTGGATGGCAGGGGAGGGATTGGATTGAGCACCTACAGGGCTGCTCTCCCATCCCGGAGGGTATTGGAAGCCTAGCGCCTAAGCGGTCCTCTGGTGGAGATCGGAGGCACCACAGAAGCATGGGCAGCATGTAACAGCATGCCCGATGCTGGCAGGGTTGCTGTGTGCCAAGCATTGGGGGGGTGATCATAGGGGGGATAGGGAGAGCAGAACAAAGGAAAACTCCGGCTCACTGGGATAGGTGACGGCACCTATCTTCCATGCCCAACACCTGGTTTGTCTCAGCTGGCCTCACTACTCCTTCACCAGGGCCCCACCTGCAAGCTGGAGTCTGCCTTTCAAGAGAGCCCAAGGAAGGAGTCGGGCTACCCTCCATGGGAGGGTCAAACTGGGGGTGCTGGCTGCAGGTGGGGAGAGAGAAGGCACAGACCCTACCCTAGGGCAGACTGGATGGGCCTTGTGGTCCTTATCTGCCATCAACCTCTATTATTTCTATGTTTCTGTCAGACCGTAGAGAACCTTAGGCGGGCAGGGCAAGATAAGGTTGCCTGAGAGAGTTCCCATTAGCCATGACCGGAGGGAAAAAGATTAAAAAAAAAAGATTATATCGATATATGGAGATAAGAAGTTCTCTTTCCTCAGTTAGAGTTTTGAACGGTGGCGAGTTCATCATGGGCCTTGGCCTTGAGAACTTGTATCAAGCCATGAACCTATGTGATATTATATTGCACTATATCTTTGTCAGTTATTTGATCTGTCTTTTCTAACTGATATTTACTATAAAGTTATTTTGTACAGTATGACATTTTATTATGTTTACATGCCCTACAAGTTTTTATTCAATTCTATATTTTTATTTTCTGGATGGATCTTGTGCAGAGTGTATGAAATATGATTTGCCTTACTAATGACTCTCTCAGTGTTTAGGCTGACTGAAATTATCCCTTATGAATTTAACCCATACTAGAACACTATTTTAAAGAAAAGGATAGACTATCACACACACTAATAGTTATGTTTTTTTCAAGAAATACTTTTATTGGGTAGGTAGTCTGAGCACTTGTTTTGGCTTCTCATTACTCAGATTGTTGCCATAAATAACAACATTGCCATCACAAGACCAGCCTTGTTAACACAAGCCATTGTGTGTTATTCTTATTTGCCTACAGGTTTTCTAGAGTTCCCCCCAACCCCCTTTAAGGCTGCCATAACAGCACCCTTCATCAAGCCCAGGATTTGGGGCAAGCAGCTGCCTTCACAGTTTATGCCAATATTGCTCAGTAGGCAGGGGTGGCTAGATGCCAGCTAGCCCTTAGCCTCCCTCCCTCCCACCACAGGAGTTGAATACCTCACCTCCACAGTAGTAGGCTGCATCATGATCAAGATCACTGATGTTTGGTTTCTACCAAAAAAACTCAGTAGAATTCTGGAATCTGGGCTTTCTACACAATGGTAAAAACAAAACATTGTGCAGTATTTGACATTTTGTTCCACATCAGTACATCTATATGACATGTATTTTTCTATTAATTCTTTCCTTTTCTATTTTCATTTTGCTTTATTTAATTTGCTGTATAATTAGCCTTCTTTTATTCTGACTATTTATATACGGACTAAAAGTCTGACAGTAGAATCCTGGGAAAATCCAGAAATTTGATTAGCAATTCCAGGAATTTTAAACCTTGAAAACAGAGGTTTATTAATTTAAGTGCTTTCAATTATGACATTGAGCATGATAAACATTAATTGTTGTCAAAAATATGTCAGTTTACATGGTATTTACACATGCTGGAAAGTTTGGTTGATACATCCATTCTGCATTAAGTACTTTCAAAAAATATTGCATGTAGTCATATGAGCAAACTCCTAAGTACTGAAGGATGTTTGCTGATGTTTATTTTCCTTGGACTCCATTATCCCTTTCTTGTGACGAATGTCAGCATTACATACACCTTGTGGGTGAATGCCTTTATACTTACATTAAATGTAAATGTACAGTAAATGAATTCATAATTTAGTAAACACAAAATGGGCCACAACTGGACTGTGTGGTGCACCAGCTACAGTAAGCAATAAACTGTATTAATAAAAAAATGGACACTCACAAGCCCTGAAAGAAGGCAATGACAATGAACAGGAATTAATATAATAAATAGTTCTTACAGTACTTTATTTTGACTCTACCATGCCGGCGTGACAAAAAAGATTGCGACCAGCATTACAGCGATGGGCTCCATGTCAATCGCAAGTTGTAGTCGGCATGGAGCCACACAGTTTAAATCTATTTTTTACATCAGGGGCTTTACCCCCAAACCCCCCCCCCACATGGAGGGCTTCACCCCCAAGCCTCTTGAACTAGAGGATTCTAACTCCAGGTCAGAGTTAGTTCGAGGAGGGGGTGCAGGTCGAGGGAAGTGGTTGCCCTCATCCAGTGGCACTTCTACAGTGGCATGGCACTGTTGTCAATATTGACGTATGTCACTGTAGAAATGTCACTGTTTGGGTGACATACCCTTTATTTTAAAGGTGAAGGATGCTGGTGGGTGTTGGTCCTGGTTTCACTGCAATGCTGTGACTTGGTATGTATCTGCACATTCATGGAATAAAGTAAGCACAACTTTCACAATAATTCCTGTGCACTGACAGTGCATTCTGTTGAGGATTGTGAGTGTCCACTTTTCTATTATGGTTTATGACTTCATAATTTATTTACATGTCAGTGAGTAGGTCAGGTGATTATGTTTCAACTCTTTGGCTTTCCTTCACACCACATCAGTGGATGTAGGAATGCATGTGTAATATATGCTATGCCCTGCAGGTTGCCTTTTCTGTTGGAGGGTAGTGGATGGGTTCTATTCTGGCCATGACTGTCAATTTATGTTACTTTCTTTTTTTATAATAATTGTTTTATTTAATTTCATTATTTAAATAATACATATACTGTACCAGACATTTGAGAGTTACAAAGGAGTGGACTGGACTGTTTTTTGCAAATTCCTTGGATCATCTATTTTAACAGTTGAATCGATTGCTGTCTAGTATTGATCCTATTTTAACCATGAACTGAAGTAACGGTGGCTAAATACAAAATCATACTGCATACAAGGCTAATTTTGTAACTGCTTGTTTGAAATGTAATGTTCAGTGCTGTTATTTTTTGTAGATCCAAATTGCTTGTTAGTATAATCTGTCTTGCTTTATTGATCTATTTATGTGACTGCTTTGAAATGGTTTTGCCAATCAATAAAAGATTTACCACTAAAAAGTAGACAGTTGATGCAGATAGTAACAACATGAGCATAGTCTGCAGGAGTAAGAAATTAGTACTTTCTCAGTACTGTAATAAACAGTGAAGGGCAGGTTATTATATCATAAACAAGGTATCATATATTCAGTATGCATAGAGAGCAGTAAGTTAGGAAGACATATCTGTACTCCTATGTAACTCTTCCTTTCTACTTTGTAGACGCAAACACCACAAGACACAATGGAAAAACAAATCATCTATGCATAATACTTACACATCTGGGGAGGAGATAGCAACTGAAAATATGGTGTACTGTATGTAACCTAGTAAATGACAGTGTAACAATGGCACATTATAAGTATTCAATGTCAGGTGTTTAGCAGAGTAAAAACCTTTTCCCTTGTTTTTTTTCAGTATGTGGTATTTTTTTCCAATATGGCAGTAAAGTGTTTCATCTAATATGATAATGTCCATCAATTTATTAATCCATTCTATATACACAAGAGGCTTCTTATCTGTCAAATGCTGTAGCATCATTCTCTTGGTTACCAGGGATGTCAATAAGATCATTTTCTTTGTGCACTTGTTGCATTGTGGATTATGTGTGTGTCCTAGCATCAACAGACTGAAATTCAAATGAATTTCCAAAGAGATAACAGTTCTAAGGAAATCTAATGCTTTAATCCATAAGACATTTACATGTTGACACTGTCAGCACATACTGTATGGTATAAGCCAGTATCAGCTTTACCACACTTCCAGCATTCTGCCAATGTAAATCTCTCAAATTTATATCACATGGAGCACAGTGAGAGTGGTTAGAATTTTATATTGAATTAATCTTAACCTCCATTTCAAGTGAAGAACTTAATATTTGCAGATGAATTCTCCCAGTCTTTCATTGTGATTGTATTTCTTAAGTAGTTTTCCCATTCAAATACAATAGCTAGCATCTTTTACATGTTCCACATACTGACACACATATAGAATTTAAACACTGGCTTGATAATAACTTGGTTGGCTTTACTTAGTGTTTGCTTTCTAACTTTCAATGCCTTTGGCAGGATTTTCAAAAAGGCAATAGATTGCCACAAGCCTTGGGCATACCAATGATATGACACACCAGGCTTGCAGCAATCTAATGGGATTTTTGATCCCATGAGGTAAGTGCCACATGTTAGACCAACTTTTTGTGTTCCAGCTTGTATCAATCCTTGGGATCCTTTTTTATGGTGCTTGCACCAGAGATTTGGCACAGGCTACCATAAATCAGGTAAGCTGTTGCAACTGCATCAAATGTATTAAAATCGGACACAGTTGCAGCAACAGCATTTGGTGCACCACAAACTTTAAAGTGTTGTGGCACATGGCTTGACACAAGTCCTGGGCCACCCTTGGGAAATATGGCCCCTTATCACTTGTGATCCAGTTTCAGTAGAGACCTGTAGTCTCTTTTTAACTATAGTATACAGGGCACAAATACTAGTTATTGTCACTAGCTGATTCCCACTGAACTGATGTTTTAATATGACTGTTATGATCTTGAACTAAACATAATACTAATTCACAAAACTAAGTGCAATTGTAATTGGTATGCTCTAGCACCTTCTTAAGTATAACATGGGGTATACAAGGGGACAACCATCAAACAGAGCTAATATATAAATGCAACTGAAGGGGGCAAAGAAGTTCTGATGTGCATAGCTTATATTCCAGGTGACTTTCCTGACCCGAACTGAAGAAGGCCAAAGTGACAAAACATATTTACCTGCTTTATCTACCAGTATGTAAAAAATATAAGTCAATTACACAAATGTGTATATGATGGCATTTATGGTGCATTATTATAATTTGAAGTTTAAAAGCACAGCAGTATCAATAGCACCCCCAACACTTTCATTTGTTAAATTTGGAACTTTCTGTATGAACCATTTTTGGAGGGGGTTTAGAAGTGCTGAACCTTATAAACTTAATAACGTAAATTTCTGTAAGTACCACACAAACCATCTCATAAGAAGAGTACCTTTCACATCAAGACAGGTCAATCAACAATTTGGTAGCCTTTGATATACAGACACACAAATACTTTCCTTAAATAATAATAAGCAAAGAATACTATTCAATCAAATACTGATTTTTTTTTTATTAAAATTAAGTACTGATGTATCTCACATGATAATTTACTTTAGTCCAGTAGTACTGAAAGCAGGTGGTAAAGAACAGCTATTTACAGTATGAACTGAACTGAACATTTATGACTGCAGATCACAAAGTTTTTAAACTCAACAAGATTAGGAAGGTAGAATGTATATGGTCAAGTTGTTTTATTTATATTTCACAAATATATCCTTATCAGAAACAATACTGAATTTTCCATCAAACAGCTGCTTGAGCATGATAGCAAAGATTTGCTAATTTCAGACTCTGAAGTCAAATTCTGACTCATGAAAGCACATTTTATTCACATTAAAGGCAACAAGAAAAATTCATATTTCCATTAAGAGCTGCATGTTATAAGAAATATATGGATGCTTAGTATCAGTCCTGAATGTGCATTACATGAAGCAGTACTAAAACTGAACTGAAAGAACCACAGTTGAAAACTGGTTTACAAAAAAATTAACTTTTAAATTTATTTTTAAAAGCACATATTTATTTATTTTCACACTGCAAAAGACCACTCTTAGACTAATCACTTCACAAGCAAAATGTTCAAATTTTAGAGTGTGAAATGTGCATAATTTTTTCCTTCAAAGACAAAATGCAGTGGATTTCTAAGTCTGGAAAAAGCATATTTTATTTCCTCAAATCTGATTTCTGGAGCACACAAATATGCAATCTTAAATTTAAAACTTTGTTAGGCATTTCTTCTAAATATGGAATTAGCATATCTAAAATCCGTAAGTCCCATATCTAAACATATTAACAGATTTTCTAGATTTTGTTTTGCCATATTTGGTGATCTTTGTATATACAAACTCTATAAAGTTTACAAAGCACCAATGCCCACCATTTTTCTCTGATATCAAAGATTTGGGGAACAGAAGGTAGCAAATGATACTTTCATCTGATTTATGTTTTTTATGGGCAAATTATCTAATGAAACAGTGAAACATGGTGTGCATGGCTGATGACAAAAAAATGTATCTGTTCTTGAAATTATTTTTCAAAATAGGGAGTTTTGACTAAGTTGTAACTAACTACTGGTAGAACAAAAATGCTGTTCTTCACTGGCAGAAATGGCTGGTTGAAAGTCCTGAGCCAGTTATTCACCTTAGTATGTATGCTTATACACATGAATTAAACTAATGCAATTTACCAGAGAAAACTTTTAAAAAATGTTGTTGTCTTTCAGTGTTTACAATACAGTTTTGCTAATGATTCCATGATTTCTGTTGTTTTCAAAAACATTAATGAGGATTGCCTGCCCACATTTTATTTATTTTTTGTTGACCGGAAAGGAGGACTAGACAACAATTCTGCCTATTTTCAGACTCATCCCGGGGAAGGGGGTTCCAGATGGTTGCCAACTGACATTGAACCAGATTAAGCTGTTGGTGGTATTTTTAGTGACTGGAGGAAATTCCCTTACTCTTTTTGAGCAGTGCCATGGGATCTTTAACATCCACCTGAACTTACCACCAGAACAGTCAGATGGGACCTCAGTTTATTATCTCATCCAAAAAATGGCATCTCAGGAGTGCAGCACCCCCCCTCATGCTGCACACTACAGTGCCAGTATTGGGATTTAACCCAAGTGCCCAGTGTGAGGATAGAACCCACAGTATTCTGATTTTCCAGCCTCAGAGGCAAGTGTGCAACCTACTGATCCACTGACACTGCAACATATTAAATTGCCTTTAACCTCAATGTGCACCACTGGCTTTCAGGACCTCTTAGTAATTGAATTTATATATCTGTTCCATGGTTGTGGCAGCTGAATGATTATTTTATATTTTATATCTGCCTCTTTGCACAGCAACTGTAACTTACTTTTCTTTCTTTCTTTCTTTCTTTCTTTCTTTCTTTCTTTCTTTCTTTCTTTCTTTCTTTCTTTCTTTCTTTCTTTCTTCACCTTATTGCCAGAGCTGTACTGTGCTCCCCTTCTCCATTCACTTTCCTCAAAATGAATCCAGAAATGAACTGTTACCAGGTCAGTGTATGTTATTCCTCGTAACACTTAAAAAATAAATAAATAACTAAATAAATGCCTGTTTTTAGTACAGTATTTTCCAAGTTGTAGACTATGCAATACAAGAATTGTGAGGTCCACTGCAAATCTAACATACTAACATACTAAAATGTCAACGGAATAGGCCTAATGGTCTTTCGAGTTTGCTCGATTTTCAGCACCTGCATTTCTCATTTTGACTGCAACAATTATGCTGTCACAACAAGGGCGACAGTGAAAGGGGCAATCTTGATTTTAGATCGCCCCTCACTCATGTTGCCCTTTGTGCCCACACAGTTTCTACACCCTCTGGGGCATACCCACCCTAGAGAAAGTTATATTTAGCTTGTGAGTGGTGGGGGTGCGAAGCCCCCTGCATTGGGGGGGTGGGGGCGAAGCTCCCTGCAGATGTGACCATTTCCCGGAAGGGCACTTTGATACTATAACTGCTGGGAGTTGAAATGCCTGCCACTGCAATGTCAGGTGTCATTTTGCCCGTGCAGTAATCAGCACTGGCAAAATATATGTCACTGCGGCATGGATGAACCAAATAATTTTAAGTACACAGAGGAAAAGTCCTAACTTGTAGACTTTTAGAAGTAAAGAAAGACCAGTGAACTAACACCTCTGACTGGATCCTACCTAAGCTGTATGATTTCATGTGAAAACCTTTAAAAAGTTATGAATGAGGCAAAGTTGTAAAGATAAAATTATTTTTAATTCGTTTGGTAGCTACTCTTTAAATTTGAGAATGGGTTTTGATATTACATCCCAACTCATTAATGCCTATGTTCTGTTATTGTACAGCAAAGCTATGCATCATGGTCTTTCTGGATCAAACATCTCTGCTTTAAAGTGAACTGCTGTAAACCAATTGCACAGAGGTTCTTCCTCCAAGCTTCCCCACTGGAACAATTTACTGCAGGTGCCTGAGTTTCACCCCTATTGTACATTGCAGCATTCCACAGCAGAATACAGTAGAATTCTATATAGCTTCTTTCATCCAATAAAAACAGCTTATTAAGTAGTACTTCAAATGCAATGGAATGTAAAAAAAAGATATAAAATTATACCAGCACAGCAGTGTTAACAATGAACACTGCTGCATTCCTCAGCAGAATTGTGTATTTCTACAGGGTCTCTGGGTAGTTTTAAAAGAAGTGGGCATCTGTATGGTTTCCAGATTAGACATTCCCCCTTTAAGAGACCAGAGATTGTAAGACCCTTCAGAACAAGGACCTTGTATTTAATTCGAAAGGAACCTGGGGGGGACTAATGCAAGGGAACAGGATATAGAACTGTAGTACAGAATAGAAACAGAAAACACATTTATTACATAGCTGTCAAGCCCAAAGAATGAAGCCTATGACAAAGTGCTTAATACCATGGTGTGGTGGCAATGTGAGTGAAAAGCTAAGTTCCAAACCTGGCTCTGGCCTGACTTGGGCCATAACCCAGCAGCACTGCTATTCTAACCCTTTGGGCTGCTCTGCCTTTCAGAATGTCTTGGAATACACAGCTCTGAGCAGCAGGGAGCTTTCTTAGCAAAGGGCCACCCACTTGCATATTATTCCTCCCTGCCCTGTGACATGACACAGGAACAAAGTAGACATTAACTGCTGCATTAAACCCAGGAGGAAAGTAATCAGTAACCTGTTATTCCCCTAATGAAGGGAAACGCATGCAGTGTGAAATCCAGAAGACTAATCAATAGCCCCCCCCAGACAATGCAATGTGCTAAACAAATTGCAAATCAATTACAATCCTTGTTTTCTTTGAAATGGTTCACTATATCTAAAGCAATTACTTGTTCATTAGACCTAATTTAACAGCATGACTGCCCTAGCAACAACTGGCAGCGTCTGGCTATCAAATGAAAAGAATGGCAGTTTATTTCTGTCCATTCCTGAGTTGATCCGCTCTGCAAAAAATTAAAATTCCTTTATACAAAAACCCTAATACCTAGCAATTTAGCCGTTGAATTTCTGACTTAATGTTTTCTACAACAAGACTGTCTAATTATCTTTTTTTCCTCCAGAAACATCATTAACAAAATAAACAAAAGTGCAAGCAATAAAACAAAACTCTGACATTCACAAATACACTTGTTATTTTTTTACAGGACTTTGTGGGACAACTATGTCAGACTATCAGTGAGGTGTTTGCTGTCTTATTACCATTCCATTTCAGTCAGGAACTTCACTTAGTACAGTCCTCAGAAACAGAAGGTAGCCAGGTCATCGTTAATGGAATTGGGGATTGGGGAGCAAAGCAGATTCAGTATCTCAGTGCACAGAAACTATGGGGTGTGGGTGGGGGCATGTAAATTTAACATTTCAGTGAAGGCATGGGGGTGGAGGAGCAGATTCAACATCTCAGTGCACAGAAACCCTGGGGTGTTGGTGTGGGCATGTAAATTTAACATTTCAGTGCAGGCATGGGGTGGAGGAGCAGATTCAACATCTCAGTGCACAGAAACCCTGGGGTGTGGGTGGGGGCATGTAAGTTTAACATGTCAGTGCAGACGTGGGGGTAGAGGAGCAAATTCAACATCTCAGTGCACAAAAACCATGGGGTGTGGGTGGGGGCATGTAAATTTAACATGTCAGTGCAGACGTGGGGGTGGAAGAGCAGATTCAACATCTCAGTGCGCAGATTCCATGGGGTGTGGGTGGGGGCATGTAAATTTAACATGTCACTGCAGACGTGGGGTGGAGGAGCAGATTCAACATCTCAGTGCACACCTGGGGAAGTGGTCATAAGCAGACTCAACATCTGAGTTCAGACCTGGGGGGTGGGAGTGGGAGCAGACTCAACATCCTATTAAAGACCGGGATGGGGGGGCAGATTCAGCATCTCAGTGCAGGCCAAGGAGTGGGATCTGGTGGGGTGGAAGGGGGAACAACAAGCAAAGCAATGTGTACTCATACCTGAGTAGTGGGGCTTGGAAGGCACAGTGCAGACATTCAGCCTTGGTGACTCCTTTGTTTGCTGTAAGTTACCCATTCCATCAATGCATAAGTGCATAAGAGCAGAAAGTACTAACAGGCAAGTACCTTCACTGCACTCATACTGCTTGCTCCGGTGCTTCAGTGATTATCTTCATCTGGGTGCATAGCTGCAGCAGTGGGCAGACAGCCTTTAAATCTAATGTTAGCCATTACGTCACTCTTTCACTTAAAGTAAAAGTGCATTTAAAGTGAAATAGTGAAAACATTCCAAGACATAGACCTTTACATACTCCACTTTTTAGCAAAACAATTCTGTTATTAAAAGGAATTGCTTTGCTAGAAAGTTTTTTAGATCTGAATATTTAACATGTTATTTGTGGAATACCAACAGACTTAATATATACCCTTTCTACTGCATATAATGTATTTACAATGGTTTTGTATATAAAATGTCTATGTTTTATAATGTTTTCACAATAGCACTTTCAATGCACTTTTTCCTCAAGTGGAAAGGTGATGTAATGGTTAACACCAGATTTAAAGGTTGTCTATCCACTGCTGCGGTTACGCCACCAAAAGAAGGTAATCACCAAAGTGCTGGGGTGAGCAGTGTGAGTGGGGTGAAGGTGCTTGCCTCTTAGCACTTTCTGCACTTGTTCATTAATGGAATGGATGACTTATAATACACAAAGGAGTCACCAAGCTAAATGTCTGCAGTGTGCTTTTTCAGCCCCATTATCTGAGTAAGACTGCACTTTGTATTTGCTGTTTGTATGCCTGTGGTGTGCTGCCTGGAACTGTACTGTGGTCCCTTCACAAGCGGGAGGCTAACCTGAGCCCTCTGGGAGTAGATGTGAGGGGGTCACAGATGCAGCCTCTTTGTGCATACACGATAGCCAACAAATTCAACATATCAGTGTAGACCCTGGGGTGGGATCAGTGAGTGGGGTGATATTGGAGCAGGTTCAAATCTCAGTAAAGATTGGGGTGCAGCAGATTAAGCGCACATAATAGACTATGGAATGGGTGGAATTAGAACAGGTTCAACATCTTGTTTCAGAGCTAGGGCAGATTCAACATATCAGTGTACATCCTAGGGTAAGTGGTAAGCAGATTCCCAAATACAATTATGTTCCAGGATGCTCAATGTGTCCAGTTTTGCTAAATCTTAATATCTGTGTGGAGAACCATTCACTAGGCACTACCAGCAATTCCAAAGCAAAATGACAGAGGCTATAATTCTGTTTATTATCAAATTCTTCAAATTTATTCAAATCCATCTTTAAATCCCCAGTTGTGTGACATTTTGTGGCCTACTGCCACTTCATCAGGACTATAAGTCATTGATAACTCACACTGGTTAGGCCCCTTCTGGAGTACTGCATGCAGTACTGCAGGCCGCACCTTCACAAGGACATGAACCAAATTGAGGCAGTCCAGAGAAGGGCAACCAAAATGGTGCAGGGACTGCATTAGAAAACATATGAGGACAGATTAACAAAGCTTAATATGTATACCCTAGAGCAAAGGAGGGAGAGAGGTGATATGATCGAAACATTCAAACATCTTAAGGGCATTAACAAGGTGAAAGAGTCTAACATGTTTCAATATAAGAAAAATAGCAGGACAAGAGGACACAGCATGAGATTAGAGGGAGGCCAATTAAGGGGTAATGTGAGGAAGTTCTTTTTCACAGAAAGGGTGGTGGATGCATGGAACAGCCTACCTCAGGAAGTGGTGGATATGAATACAGTGCAGGGCTTCAAACAGGCATGGGATAGGCATAAGGGAGCAATACAGATGAGCATGAATAGATAGGCCATTGACAGAGCAAAGGCCAATGGCACATTCATAAGGTAGAAAAAGAAATGGGCAGACTGGATGGGCCTTGTGGTCCTTATCTGCCATCAACTTCTGTGTTTCTATGTTTCTATGTTTCTACATCCTATGTGGAGTTGGACTGCTATTGTTCTTTCTTAAAAGATACTGAATCTTTTCCTGGTGCTTCTGAGTATGTTACCTTTTGTCTTGCCCAGTCTCAGACTTTTTTTTAACTTGGCCTGGGATTCAGCTGCTGGGAATACCTCTCACTTACCTCAGTCCTTCGGCTGTGTTCCAACATACTGGGATCCTGGCTCATTGTGCTCGACGCCTGGGTGTTTTTCTGGTTTTCTCCCTTTTTGGTCCCCACCCCTGAAGGCACCAGTGTGAAGGACTAACATCCAGACTGCTGACATGCTCACACCCACCATAGTCAAGTGCTCCGCATTGCTCTTCCCTCCTTGACTTGAGATATCCGTGTGCCCTAACTCCCACGCTTCCACTGGCAGTAGTGCTAAGGGCACTATCACTGCACAGAATATCTCACCCCTCCTGGAGGAGAGCATCTGCTGAGATGTGCAATCCTCCTCCCCCAACTGACTCCCGACAACCTGGGTCCGTTCCCGAACTTGGGTTGCCAAAGTGGCTCAAGATGTGGTGTCCTGCACCTCAATCTTCAGTGCCACCTGGCTGGCAGACTTTTTTTTAATAATTCATGTGCACTGGAGCCGCTGACCCCTGTACATAACTGTCAAGCAGATTCAATGTCTTAATGCAGTACCTGGGAGGGGGAGTGGATTTCAAATCTTAGTGTAGACCCTGGTTTGGGGATAGCAGACTAAAAATCTCAGTGCACACCTTCAGATGGGAAGAACATGTTCAACATCTCAGTGCATACCCTATGGGCACTCACTCCTCACCTTTGTAGCAATGCAGACCATTAGGGGTGGCAGATCAACATCTTAGTGCAGGCTCTGCGGTGGGAGGGAGGAGCAAATTCAACATCTCCGTGAAAGTGAAGGCCCTGGATGGGGGCATACCAACATCTGAGTGCAAACCAGCATCAGAGTTCAAATCCTGGGGTAGGAGCCTGCAAACACCACTGCCCCCTTTGATGCCTTTTCACTATAGCACATTTGGACACCCCCTTGCCAGAAATACATGACTAAACAGTCACTGCTGCATATTACCACACAGAAAGCAAATATTTACTCCGATTGCATACAGATTGTACACATTTCTTAAATGTATTCCTGACCAGGGAGGTGAAGTGATAAAGGCAAAATTGCATGTGGGTTCACATATGCTTAGGTGGTGTACCCAGCAATGGTTCTTGGGAAAGATTTACTATTTGCATTGTTAGTTTGCAAGAAATTGGGACTATGTTACAGTATGCACAACTCATTCAGTGCCAAGGCATTGTAAAAATGTGCAGCAGAGCTCACCTGTAGGAGGCAATTCACATTGTTACTGCATCACCCCACTTTAGGAAAAAAAGCAATGAGGCAAGCCTGCTACTTTCATTCAGATACAGTAGCTAAGAGACAGAGCAGTAGAAAGACAGGGAGGGGGCACCAACAGAACATATTTACTCTGAGAAGGATCAGCTTCCTTTTTGCTTGTACTGCTTCACAAGAAGTGAGCAAAGTCCCTTTGAAAACATTCAAGAGATCAACTCTATTCTAGCCCCCTCCCCCCTCCGCTGACAAGGGACACTTTCCTTCTCACTGTCTAGTTTTTCTTAAGAGATATGGATATGGATATGGATATGGGTATGGATAAGAGATATGGATATGGATATGGATATGGATATGGATATGGATGTGGGTATGGATAAGAGATATGGATATGGATATGGATATGGATAAGAGATATGGATATGGATATGGATATGGATGTGGGTATGGATAAGAGATATGGATATGGATATGGATATGGATATGGATATGGATAAGAGATATGGATATGGATATGGATATGGATATGGATATGGATATGGATGTGGATATGGATGTTCTCTCACTTGATTTAGCAGCTGCAATTACCATCTGCTTTACTAATGCAGGTGTTTCAAAAATGCCATCCCAATCCCCTGGCCACTGGTAATAAAGCACACAGCACCAGGGCTGCATCATTTAACTCCACTTGCGACAGCATTTTTAAGCAAGCGCTGCAGCTGTTATCAAAAATCACCTTTAAATTTTAGAAAAACTTGCAAAGGGCATCTAACTCAACCAGTATGAAACAATGATTGTCTGTCAGCCATCCTATGAACATTTTACAAACACAGTTCTTCAGTATGAAGGTGCACTGAGATTCTGCCTTTGACTGAAGAAAAGAAGAACCTTCTCCACTTCTGCTGTGGTTATTTTACTTCTTTACTGGCAGCATGTGAGCTGCATGATCTAATAGATATTGGCAGAGTCCAAAGACATGATACAGAGCAGCTGCTTTTCTTCAAAAGTCCCTAGACTGAAACAGTCTTGTCACTCCTGAATATCTCCATCAAACCACTGAAGTGTTAACATATGGGCCAGGACCAGGCAATCAGGAAAAGACCAAGCTGTTGATTAATTAAGCCAACACAACAAGCACTTTAGCACCTACAAGTGACATGTTTAGAGCCGGCATGAGGAAACTCTGAAGTGAGTTTCCCTTTATGAGAATCATCATGCCAAATTTAATTCTGCACAAATAGCATTCAACTGCACTTGACTTCCTCTGTGTGCTTACATGCTTACAATAATTCATCACGTGTGACAATACCCTCAATATTAAGGATTTATGGTAAATATCAAAGCCTTTCCAATGAACTGCAGCACTAATATGTTGTTATTTGACTAATCAGAATCAATTACTATAATGATTAATGGTCAATTTACTTTTCAATATAAAATACAATAACAGGAACGTAATCAGTATCGTTTCTGTGTGCCTCCAGTTTTGGCAAGTGTCATAAAATGGAAGTTGGTGATGTAATTTCCGTAGCATTTGGCAGTAGACTGAAAGTAAACTGTTACTTTATTTATGAAACACAGTGCAAACAGGATTGAAAATGTCTTCATTTAAAAAAGAGGTGGGTTTGAGCTAACACTGGCATCTGGTATCCCTCCATACTCCCTTTCCGCAGAAAATAAATTATGACACATGTCTTGGAGGAAATGGCAGCAGCCATGCATTTATTGAATAACATTCCAGATTAGGAGCAGCGAGCGCACCTGGAAGGATCAACTGCCCTTGGTCATAATGGTCAAGGCTGATCAGCCACCCCCGGCAGGTGCCGTTAGCTTTGCAGTACAGATGTACTTGCTGCAGGTGGACTGTGACCCCTCCCCACAGGTCTGGGTCCTCGTTTTCTGCCTCCATGACAACCAGTGGGGGTCATGAGCCCTTCAGAAGAACTCGGCTCGTCACCACCCCCTAACCACTATTCCATCTCATAATGATCCTCCTGAGATGCCGCCCCATGAAGGCAACATATTGACATTCACCTTTATCCTGACTATTTATACTTGCCTATTCAGTTTTTCCCACTTCTGACTTGGTTTAACACCTTTTTGGAGGAGGTAAAAAACCTGGAAAAATCCTGTTGCAGGGAAAACTGGAAAAAGCCACTCACGACCCCTAGTGCAGTCACCCATACTAGGTCAAAAGAGGGACCGTGACTACCTTGCCCCACGACCCTGCTTTTATGAGGGAGGGCAGGTGGGTGATCCTTACAAAGAGAAAGGAGAAAGAGGAGGGACTGCTTGCTAACGTCTGAGAAATTCCTTTTTCTCCTTCCCCCTCACAGGATGTGACTCCCCCTTCCCAAGTGGGAGGCCTTGGTGGTCCCCTGTCCAGTCCCTGGACCCTGCCTAGCCCCCTCTGGACCACCTCAATCTTCTCCCTCCCTCCTCCTTCCCGGGTCCAGGGGAGGATGAAAAATTACAGCTGCTGCCATCTGTTGCAGCCTCTGCATTGTGTTGATTTGAGGAGCTATAAAAGGTATTTTCTGACTCGTTAAGCTAATAAGTTTATTAAAGCATAAACTTCCACTTGGTTTTGACCCTCTATATGCTTATACTTGGCAACCCAAAATACCTCTCTGGCTTTCATGATAGTTATTCATTTACAAAACAATTCACTCATGGATGATCAGTTTAAGGGCAGGTATTTCAACTGTGAAACTCACAAGTATGTGTCATGTCTGGTTCATTCACATATACAATGCACAGATGGTTTCATTCACAGTAAAGTACCACATCCCATAGGGAGGTGGAGAGGGACCAGTAAATCAAATGCAATTTATTTTCTGCTGTTATCATTTAATATATAATATGTAATATTTTATATATATATATATATATATATATATATATATATATATATATATAATAGTCAGTGCTGCCAATGACAGATATGTATCCTTATATATTACCAGATGTGATGCTGAATCAAGCAGGTACTGTACTCATGTGATGTCATTCCAGTCAGTGTTGGCAAGGCACTGGGAGTAATGAAGTATATTTTAAGACTGACTGTCAAAACAGAAACATAGAATTTGTTGGTAGAAGGAGACTGAAGGTCCAGCGAGTCTCTGCTTCCTACACTACCTCACCCCACCTGATCTACTGTGCTGGTGGGATGTTGCCCACCTACCAAGGTCCCCCACCTATTAAACCTATGTGGGCTCCCCTGGTCCAGTGGCTAGAGGGCTGAGGCACTGGGCACCTCACCTTCTGCCATGCAGGTGACCTGGGTTCAAGTCGAGCTTGGGAAGGGAGGACTGAGCATCTTACAGACCACTCTCTTCCCTCAGGGAGAGAGTGGCTGTGTCCCACTACTCGTCTGCTGCCTGGAGGAATTGCACAGGGAGAGATATCCTACATGCAGGATGCCATAAGCATCTCCACAGAGGTGGAGTGTACACATGTCATCTCATCCATTGTACATGCTGTTGGCCCTGGGGCAGAACAATGGTGAAATATTCACTGACTGCAGGATGAAGGCTGATCTCCCACAGGCCACCCACCAGCAACAAGGCACTTCCAAAGTAAGGTCCTATGGTAGAGAGTGAGGTAAACCCCAGTGAAGCCAGGTTGATGTGGCTGGGGGATTGGCCGGTTGGCGGGGTCTGTTAAAACAGCAGGCAAAGACTACAACTAAAAAAAAGGATCCCTTTGCCCTGTCCCAGCTGTGTTTAAACCCATTTAGTGTGTCCATCTCCATCACTTCTGCCAGCAGTCTGTTCCACAGTTCCACCACCCTTTCAGTAAAGTAGAACTTCCTCGCATTTCCCCTGAACTTGCCCTTCCCCCAAACACCAGTCATGCCCTCCCTCCTGTGACTTCATCCCTATTCCTTACAAGTGAGTCTTCAAAATAGATTACAGCAGTATACTGCTATCATTGGTACCAGACTGTAAGGAGTTGCTTGGCATATGGACAGCTTCAGTTGGCACCCAGAACCCAGAATGACAGGAACAGAGGCAAGAAGAAAGGGCAATGAGCATCCTCAGAGATACTCTCCTCCCAGGGCTGAGTGTCCATATTGCACCACTCTTGGAAAAGCACCCAGCGGAGGGGTGGCAGGTGTGCCACTGGTAGCATGAGTGGCAATGTACTTCCCTCAGGATGTCACAATTGTACCCACTAAAGCTAGGAGGAGGGCAGAACTAAAAACAGAAAGAAATATATAGCTACTGTATGAAAGGAGATCTAACTAGAAACTAACACCAACAGGATAATATGCAGTAGGATGAGGGATTTGGCTATAAAATGTAGGGTGCTGTCATATTTTTTTCACTCTCTCCAAATTTTTTCTTGGCTAAATCTAGTTACAGAATGACAAAATTTACCAACTAGACCGAAATGGAGCCATAATATGTACTAAGTCCAACTGTTTAGAAGAACATGGCTCTACCTTGTCACTAATGCAGTAGGTTTCCAGATTATAAGAAAATTTAGAAGTGGACCCAGCATTGCTATGAGCTGTATGTAAATGGTTTATCTCTCTCTCTTTGTAAAATATTTCACATTGTTGAGTGGAAAATGATTAAAACAATTTGCTATCAGAAAACAAAGGTTCTTTCTCTCTCTCTGTCCCCCCCCCAGTCTGTCTTTGAAACTGATGGCCTCTATCTTCACTTAGGATTATGAACTGTGGCAACATCTTCATAATAATTTTTATGTAAACATTTCTCCTATCATTGTGTGGTAATTTGGACTTTTTCATGCAAATTTGAACTTGTGCAATATTTGTTTCTCACAATTGTTAAAGAAGGGTGTTGATGAAGTGAAGAGGGTAAATAGGGGAGGAACAGTCAGGGTGCTTCGAAGGAAGGAGGAGAGGGCCACTAGAGGGCATGGGTGGAAGCTGGAGGGGGGAAGATTCAGGGGAGAAAGGAGGAGGTGCTACTTCACTAAGAGGGTGGTGGAGCCATGGAATGCACTGCCTAGGGGGCTGGTGGAGGCAGAGACAGTGGAGGGGTTCAAGAGGAGGTGGGACAGGTACAGGGGAAGGGTTCTGGAAGCAAAATCAAATGCAGCAAGAATATCCGGAACTGGGAAGGGAGAAGCCAGAGAAGGCGAGGGGGACAGCAAGGTCAGCACCCAGGGTGGGGACTGACCAAACGAGCAGACAAGAAAGACTGTTAGGCCTATTCTGCTGGCATTTTAGTATGTTAGTAAGACTATTGGCCCTTGAATAAGAAAGAACAAGATACACTTCATGCAATTTCAGGACCCTCCAACATGGTAGACTTGTAAAAAAAATGGATACATATTTTAGTAAAATATTTCACATTGCTGAGTGGGAAATGATTAAAACAATTTGCTGTCAAAAAAAAAGTTGTGTCTCTCTCTGTCTCTCTCTCTCCTCCATGTGTGTGCATAGTGTACAAAACTGTCTGACTAGAAATATGCAATTTATACCAAAACTGAAGGGTGGGACTGTAACTGACTCATGCAGCCACAAGTGAGTTCAAAGGTCCCACTCCTTACAAATGGAACACCATGCATATTATTACCCCAACAGGGGCCTGCAGTTCTGCAGACAGAAGTACTGTTTCAATTTTACTATCATGGATTTCTATATGCAGCTGCAGAGGTTCAGGCTCAATAGGGGCCTGTGCTTCTGCAGGCAGTAGTCAGTGTGTATGTCTTACACCTGTGGCTGCAGAGCTATAGACCCCCTCGGGGACCAGTGCTTCTGCACACAGAAGTATTGTTGCAAATTTGGTGTCATGGATTTTGTGGAGCCTGCACTTCTGCAGCTAGATGTCAGTGTACATGTCTTACCCCCGCAGCTGCAGAAGTCCCAGGTGCCTTATGGGCCTGTGCTTCTGCAAACAGAATTGTGTGCATGTCCTGCAGTGTACGTGAGTACATTTGACTATAGAAGTGCTTGCCCTGCAGGGGCCTGTGATTTTGCAGACAAAAGAATTCCTGTAATTTGTGTATCATTGATTTGTATCCAAGGTTGCAGGGGCCTGTGCTTCTGTACACAGAAGTAGTCTTGTGATTTGAGAACTGTGTATAACTATCTGCAGCCAGAAGAGACTGCATATGTCTTGTGGTGTGCATGTAACACAGATACAACACATCAGTGCTACTGAATTTTCATCATCAGGAAAGAGTTGTATGCTGTTTGTCTTCCTTGATGATGGCTGTCTGTGGTTGCTTGTGTGGTTTTGTCATTTTGCTGCTTGTGGGGTTAGGGCTGGAAACTCTAATGTCACATTTCCCTACTTTTGTGACTAAAGTTGAACCCTAACTGGTGCATTAATGCAGTTTTTGGTAATGATTATATATATATATATATACTCAGTGTTGGCTAAGTTACTTTTTCTAATACTTTCTATTACGTTTGGAAACTTGTTCCAGGAAGCTCTGTACAGTCACTAGCAAGGATGGATAAGCACTAGAACAAGTGACACACCTTACAATTATATTTACTTATTTCTTTTTTTACAAAAATAATAAATAACTATAAATGATTACATTTTTTGAAAGTAATAGGTTAGTTACTAGTTACTTTCAAATAAATGTAATCAAGTATAGTTATGTATTTCTTTTGTATAAAAAGACATAAGTAAGTAAGTAACTGTAAGGTATATTACATTTTCCAGTACTTCTCCATTCTTGCTAGTGGCTGCATACAGCTTTCTGGAACAAGATTCCAATAGTAATAGAAAGTAATAGAAAAGTAACTTACCCAACAATATATATATATATATATATTTTTTATGGCAAAAAACTCTGCTTAATGCATCAGTTAGGGTTGTTCCACAGTGACAAAAGCAAGGAAATTCGGAGTTAGGGTTGAAAACCCTAACTCTGCATTCACCCCCCCAGCACCATACACACAGACACACACACACACATATGCAAGTAGGGGGAGGACCAAGGCAACACAACCAATCACAGACAACCAGCAGCAGGTTACAGAAATAAAAAACAACTGTCTAAGTGTACTACAAGACATCCCCACCCACCTGACCAGGTACTGCATGCTCAGTGGAGATCAACAGCAAAACTGAGGCCATGTACACCAAACATACACATCCCTGATTGCAGGTACACACAACGTACCATGCTTAGGAGTTGATGGCCTTACCTAGCGATGCCCCACACCCCACCACACCTGGTACTGCACCCTGACTGGACATCAACAATGCAACTCTCTGATTGCAGCTGTACAAAAGTTTGCACACTTATGAGTAAACAGAAATAAAAACAACTGCATAAATGTAGTAAAAGACACATCCATCATCAAGATACAAGAACTGCTGCATTTAAGTATGTGATGTGCATAGTAGTAAGTTTACTGCATCTGTCCACTCAAGATACACAGCCTGATCTGGAGGTATGGGGGAACTATTGCCTGTACAAGGCTGTGCAACTCCTAATGGCACTAACAGATATACAGTTTCAGTGATGTAGGTGTACTGTTGATGTCCATGTACTTACCTTCAGTGTGTTTGTATACTAAGAATGCAGTAACTGGTCTGTCTAACAGGGAGTGGAATTAGCTAGCTGAGGCCAACCAATTTCTAAACGTACTAACATTAGTGTGCCTACAATGACAGAGGTGTATCATGGATGTCTATAGGCTCACTTTTGCTGTAGATTTCTACTGAGGATGTAGTACCTGGTAAAGACAATGGCATTGCCTCTCTGATACCACAGAAATCCAAATTGTGGTCAGTTTAGTATCTTTGCAATGAGTGAGTGGTACCATTTATGTCCACAGCCTCACTTTTTTGCAGTTAGTCTACACTGAGGTTGTAGTACCTGGTCTTTTGGTTTGGCAGACCATTATGCGGCTGACGCCATACAAGTGATAACTATGCTAACTGTACTACACTAGCAATCAAGTAGGTGTACCATAGATATAAACAGACTTTCTTTTACTATAGCTTTCAGTCACAATGGACCAAGTGTTGTAGGAAGGGAGGGGGCATTCTCTCCCACAGACTGTGTGATTCATTATTGTACTAACCTTTGCAAGGCTGCAATCATGGAGCAACAGTGTTGATCTTCATGGGTTCATTTTAACTGGGGTTCTCCAGTAACTATGCAGTACCTGGTCTCAGTGGGTGGGGCACTGCCTTGTGAAGGTCCTCCAGTGCCTAACAGTGGGAGGTTGTGTATACGTAAAATCAACCACACATATCATACCTGTACAACTATTTAGTTTTGCTATGCTGTATAGCTGAGGTGCAGTACCAGGTGTGGTGGGGTGTGGTGCATTGCTAGGTAAGGCCATGCAACTCCTAAGTGTGGTACATTGTGTGCACCTGCAATCAGGGATGTGTATGTTTGGTGTACATGGCCTCAGTTTTGCTGTTGATCTCCACTGAGCATGCAGTACCTGGTCAGGTGGGGGGATGTCTTGTAGTACATTTAGACAGTTGTTTTTTATTTCTGTCACCTGCTGCTGGTTGTCTGTGATTGGTTGTGTTGCCTTGGTCTTCCCCCCTACCTGCATATGTGTGTGTGTGTGTGTCTGTGTGTGTGTGTGTGGTGTTGGGGTGGTGAATGTGGAGTTAGGGTTTTCAACCCTAACACTGAATTTCCTCGCTTTTGTCACTGTGGAACAACCCTAACTGATGCATTAGAGTTTTTTGCTATGAATATCCTGTCTTTTTGAGAATGAGAAGTAGCAATACTACCCGCAATGTTGTAGTGGCAGCACCAGACACACATAGTCAAATGCATACATATGAAGAACACAGTAAGTCACCTAGCAGAATTGTCTGTTATGAAGAGTAAGACAACATCCATCTCAAGCATATGCCTCTTAATATTTATCTATTTCCTTTTGCTTAACATTGTTATGTCACATACTAATTTATGCTGTTGCACTGTTTCACACACTATCTTTTTGCAGGCAATGAGACTACTCTTGTGGGACATAAACAATGTGATACTCTATTTCTCAGCACCACTGCTAAATATCTACATATCTTACATGGTCTTCTTCCATACCTTTACTAGGCACAAATTCTGAACATAACTCATACTTATTAATGTACCTACAAAAATATTGTCATAACACTGCAAGATATGTAACACAACAACAATTGTAATGTGTTATCTGTTTAAACCTGAAACTTTGTGTATAATGCCCTTCTTTACCAAACTAAGGAAAAGGAATGCTTTCTTATAGAATACAGTACAGTATATATTGCTGACAAAGATCCCCACAACTTAATAATACCACAAGGAAAAAGTGTTATTTTCAAAAAAGATTTATTTCTACATATATTAAAGTAAAAAAATATTATTTTTAGATGTTTAAATCAAACAAAGTCAGTCCTGACAAAAAATTGTTAAATAAATTCAATGACATTTAATAGAACAGTAAAAAAAAATCATTTTTTTCTTATTTATCCACAAAATTAAATGGTACATAAAAAATAGATATCTTCTTTAAAAAAAAGTTACAAAACTGATTATTTTACAAAATATGTGAAAAAATATTTTAAAAACTATGTACAATATTTACAAACAGCTCTCAGAAAGAGGTGTGTTGCTGCTTGAGGCAGCCCAACCCGTAAGTTGGACTCAATGTGGAGGTGCAATAGAAGTGGAAGCTGTTGTGCCTTCCAGAGGAGATACCAGAGGAGCTGTGGAGGCTGGTCACTCTTTGCCAGGGAAGCTGGATGTCACTGGTGGAGGTGAAGTGCTTGAGCTGGCCACAGTCTCACTTGCCGCTGTCACCACAGGCTCAAGCACAAGGCTGACAGTCGCTTGTTGTGCTTCCATGAAGGACAGCAATTTCTCCTGCCCTTCACGGAGTGCAACATTGTCTCTTATTAGACTGTCAACCTTGCGCTCAAGCCTGCGGTAACAGCGACAGTGGCCAGTGCACTGCTTTAAGCGAGGGCGCCCTGCAAAGTGACAAAAAACATGAATCAATATATGAGCCTCAAAATGGTGACTGGCTACCTGTCTTTCAACTTACAATATTGATATCTAATTCAATAATTGTAATACATTTTGCTAGGCACTCTCAAGACCATCGGGGAGTGTGATGTAAATCAGAACTCCTGTCTTGTTAGTTCCGTTATTATATTTTTGTCTACCGTCTTATGTTCTTCGTGGACAACTTGAAAAGATCTATAAGAACAGTATACGTTCTACACTGTTGTTCTATATCAGTTAGTATTTTCCAACACTCACTACTTAAAGAAGGAGGCAGTATAACGCAGTGGTCTAAGGCTCTGCGCTGCAAATTTGGTGACATCCAGCAGACCAGACCTGGGTTTAAATCCACAACTTCCACTTTCATACTGTGTGACCCTGAGCAAGTCACTTAACCTCCTTGTGCTCCCAGGTCACTCCTGTAAAAAAGCTTTCAGCTTAGTGTGCTATACCTGGTACAACAACAAAAAAAAATGTTTTGGCATAATGAACAACACAGTGTGATATACAGTGATACTAACTCTTCAATTGTGTATGAACAAGTGAACTTGAACATCTGCATATATATTATTTGTTCACACTTGCATGAGAATAATAGACCTGTAGACCAACACTACTATTTCTGTTATCTAATGTTCATATAATCATCTGTAAAATAACTGCTACAAAACAGACTCACATGTCATATACTTATTTATTTCGTGTACATATTTTCATAGAAGCAAATCATCTTTTACTGCTGTTACATTAATTAAACAGTAAGGCATGACCAAGGGTTATGTTAATGGTCTGTTAATCACCTTCTAGGGGTGCACTGTGGCACAAGGTGTAGCTGAATGCCACATGCCACTAGAGACTGATTAACTGACCATTAACATAATCCCTGGGAGTGCCTTATTCCTATTATAATAAAACATGTTTTTAAACAGTCTTAATCCTTGTTCAGCATATGGGCAATCTGTACATGTATGTTAATAAAAGATTAACATAAGGCTGTTAGAATGTTTGCAGCCAATCAGAAAGCTCCATTTCTCAAACCCTTTTTATAATACTTGAAATAATGTTAAACATTTAGAAACCAACAGCTCAGTGACATTGGCAACTAAGTAATGAAATATTTTAAACAGTGGGTGGGATATTCAGAGGACTGCACATCACGCAACAAAGTGTCACCTTGCGCAACCCACTGATGCACCCCGGTGTGATATTCAAAAGGGGAATGTGCCTGGTACAAATGCCGATGAGTCGAAGCACATCAGTAATGTATGCGGCGCAATTAGGGGGGTCGTGCCCATCCATGTTCCACACATCCTGATATTTAGCCCGGGATGTACTAACCCATGCAGTCACAACCCCTACTTGCACTGCACACAGTTGATCCCCCCAAAAAAGGAACAACAGCTGGCCACCCACAGGTGAGCTGCCATATTGCAGGGTGCAACATGGCAGCTACCAGCTGTGAGTGGCCACCCGAGCTCCAGCGGCACCTTCATGGTGGCACCCCCATGCCTGATCGTGGGCATTAGTATAGTAATAATGGTCCTATATCCCTGGTGGTCCAGTGTACCACTCACAGCCTGATTGCAGGCATCAGTGATATATGTCAAACCAATCCATCCCTGGTGGTCCAGTGGTACACCCTTCCCCACCTGCCCATTGAGCCACGCTGCCCTGCTCCCCCCAATCAGCAGCAGTCGGCAGCTCCTCACCAGCTTGCCACACTGCCAGCCGATGACTGACTCCATACAGTAGGGCTGTACACCCACTGGGCCACAGTGTAAGCCAATGGGCATGCAGCCCATACCGTACTACACAAGCCAGATATATGAATGGATCCATTCACATTTCTGTACTGTGTAGTATGGTACAGCCTGCACACCCATTGCTTACGCTGTGGACCAATGACTGTACAGTCCTACCATATGGAGTCAGTCGGCAAACAGCGGGGTGGCAAGCAGATAGGGAGCTGCCACCTACCACTAACTGGGGGGGTGCGGGGCGGTGGGGCCCAGTGGATGGGTGGGGAGAGGAGTACCGCTGGGCCACCAGTGATGGATTGGTTTCTCATTATATCTTACTGACACCCGTGATCATGCTGCGAGCAGTCCACTGCACCACCAAGGGTATTGAACTATAATTTCATTACATATGACCGCGATCAGACTGCAAGTGGTCTGCTGGACCACCAGGATTATAGGACATTATAGTTTATCACATATACCCACAATTGGGCTGTAAGCAGTCCACTGGACCACCAGGGATATTGGACTATTATTTTGTTACATATTCCTGCAATTGGGCTATGAGTGGTCCACTAGACCACCAGGGTTATAGAACAGTGTAGTTTATCACATATGCCCGCGATCAGGCTGCTAGCATTCCAGTGGACCAGCAGTGATATGGGATGTTTATTATTTATACATATGCCCACAAACGGGCGTCAGAGCATGTTGCCAGTAGGGGCAAGGGGCGTCGGTCCCCAATGACTGCAGCCTGGCAGGGGGCAGGCACAAGTCATCGGAATTGGCACACCTGCATGCAAATGGGGCCATAATGACATGCAAATGGCCCCATTTCCAGCTTGCATGCATTGTAGCCCTATTTGCATCTGCACTTTTGAATATTACAGTAGTTGTGCCTAGCGCAACTGCACTTCCGCTAGTGCATCCCCCTGCTCCACTTCGGCCACTTGTGCTGTCGCACTGCCACTCTGCCATGTGCACTGCGAGTGGCCAAGGAGCAATATTCAATGATGCTGTGCCATGGTACAGCTCCGTTGAATATCACCCTGTCAATGCCCAGGCACATCCCAGTTGTGCTGTGCCTAGGCTTGCACCACAGCCTGGTGTAGTCTGAATATCCAGCCCAGAATGTACAAATAATAAATAGTTAATATGATATCAGTATCTTCTAATTTACTAAAAAGTTGTTTTTATCTCAATGCTGTACACAATACAATTGTTCTCAGAAGTAACACTTTTCAATTGCCACAAACATACTAATTTGTATATGTAAAATTGTTTTAACACACATGTAGAGCTTCACCGTATGCTGAACAAGGTCTCACACTATTTTCAAATAAAGATTATTATTATAACAATAAGCTGCAGCCAAGAATCATGTAAATAGTGACCTAATCACCTTGTAGTGTCATGTTGCAGTCATGCACACGTCATGACACATTGCACTGCTGCACAAGGATTGATATGCTATAGAATTACACTTGCTCATGCCTTGAAACCTAATACTACTTACACCATGTGAACATTGATGCATAGACTCAGGATTGTTAAACTGTTGAATCCCATTTAACCATAAGCTATGCAGCAGTATTGAAGTTATGTTTGGAACACCTACATTAGACTATGTTGATAAGTTGAACATATGACAACAGTTTCACGTCATGAAAACCTTGAGTGATATATCCTTGTGTAAGGATCAAAATGATAACCTGATCAGCAGTTTGCTATAATGAAACAAACTGCAACAGTAATTGATGCAAAAAAATAAGTGGCCCGTTAACACGCATAATCATCAGTCTTCATTACTCACTCTGTAATCTGTATCATATATAGCTGCACACTAACCTTCCACTGTCTGTGTGCGGGGGTATGGGTGTGAGCATACACCATAAGCAAACAACAACAATATGTACCCACTTACAGGTGACTTGACACATTGCAAAGCATTACAGTACACCCATCATCTGTAAATGGCAAGTGCACCATGTGACATAGCCATTGTACCCCCCGCTACCATTTATCACACTCTTACAATATGGTAACTAGCTCTATTACTACACTAGGCCCTCCCCATTGAACTGAAAACTTGTTTTGAATTGGTTGAGTATGCATTGTAGTACAGTAGGCTTTATCATCTTAATTATCACAAACTTTCTATCTATAAATACACTTCTTATCCAAGTTCACTCCCCTTTCTTACAATAACACTTATGATGACATACATGCATGACTCACCAGTCCAGTACACTCCATCACCGCTGCACACACATTGCGATAATTATGATAACTTACTCAGAACTGGCTTAGTACAGCTGCTGTCATGTGCTATACTAGTCTTACCACATCATACATTCCCCCTTGATGTAGTACTACCAGCTTGACCACCTACCCACTGAGAACCAAAATGTAATCATAAGTGTAGCATCATAACGAATAATGCACACTGTAGAGCAAAATACCTCCCAACTGTGCATGAAGTGACACCATATAGTACACCTGTACGCATAGTAAAGAAAAAAAGTGGGTATCTGAACATAGATAACAGACTGTGTCACAGAATCTCAGTATACAAATGATTCATTCACATGTTGAGACTGTCTACTACAGTACTGTTTGCATCCCCACTTACTCATCCCTTTCACAAATAGCCACACTGCTCTCACAGTACCTAGCAATTAGCAGTTCTATGGCTGCCTTAGGGGTGACAAGGTCCTCCACACTACTGAACAGAGGTTGTGGGTGCAGGGGACTGTGACTCTACATCTTGTGTGAATATCTTTTATGATGGAACTTACGCTCAGAGCTGGTGCCAGGCTCCTCCTTCACCTGCACAGTTGTTACTGGCACTGCTTCCCTGGCCACTATAAAACATGTAAGTAAAAAATATTATAACATATACCAAAATATATTAATCTACCACTAAACTTTTATTGTGAAATACATTTTTTTATACTATCTCATTGTGTAATTCAACCATGTACCACATTTCTCTTTGCAATGACACTTCTGTGTTTCCATGGATGTTGTGTCATTCACCAGCAGTGACATCCACACACTGACCCTGCTCGTGGGTACAGCAACAAACTCACTCACATGAAGGGTACTGGCTATGCCACAGCCAATCTTCCAGAGAAGTTCCCACACCTTGCCAGCCACATCAGCACTGCACACCCCACTGTAATTCAGAAACTCTCTCTGTGCAGTACTGCATGTGGCCATCCAGCTGCTCAGTGACGCCCACCCCATTTTCAGTTACTCCCCCAGTGTTAGCATAGACATACAATACTGTCCATTCAGAAATATACAGATTCTGGCAAAGTAGTACCAGGACATAACAGGCTCAATATCACAATCTGTTAGGTATTCATGGGTCGGCCCTCCAACCTGATTAACATATATTACTATTCTTCCCTTTTCACATCATTATGTGAACAACAGAACATTCTCCTGTGTATATTGTGTCTGGTCATATCATTACGTCTTACCTAAGTGGGTAGTATATCAATATGCAAAAATGCTTTAAATATACCAGACAAGATCTAGATAACATATTGGGATGAGTACCTGTATTACTCATTTTGAACATGAGATGACACAAAAACACAATTCAGATCTGCACAAATATCTTCTTAGAGTGCAATTAAGACAACATTCACTTATAAAAAAATAGATAAGAAATTCATAGGACAACAATACTTCACATACCATTGGTGTCTAGAAATGTAATGACCAGTTGTAGATCACAGTCAGTTAAACCAAACTGAGAAGTATACAACTACAGTACATCTGGCTATAAAATCTGTTCCTTTTGGTATGTCTGGTGCTATGTCTGGAACCGTTTTGAAATGGTTCACGTCATTCCTCACTGGAAGATCACAAAGAGTTGTGTCGGGAATTTTTTCCTCTGACCCAATTTCTTTGTTGTGTGGAGTGCCTCAGGGTTCTGTGCTATCACCCATGTTGTTTGCAGTGTATATGCTGCCCCTCGGAGGTATCATAAGATGATATGGGCTGAGGTTTCACTGTTATGCAGATGATGCCCAACTCTATCTGTCTTTTGCACCCGACCAGGATGGAGCTCTCTTGGTGTTTAATAATTGTCTGGGGGAGATCCAATACTGGATGGATTCTAGTTGGCTAAAGTTGAACTCAGAGAAAACAGAGGTTCTGGTAGTTGACCCAGTGGTTGGATTGAGAGGCCGTGTATTGGTGCACCATCTGGAATTTTCCTTGGTGGTGTATCTCTTCCGTCCTCTGAACGGGTGCGTAGCCTTGGGTTTATTCTTGGCGACAAGCTGACTCTGAAATCTCAGGTGTCAGCTGTTGTCAAGATTTCCTTTTATCATCTTAGGAACATTGCCAGGGTTAGGCACCTTGTTCCGTCTGACTCCCTGCCTACCTTGGTCCATGCTTTTGTTTCTTCACGTTCGGACTATTGCAACGCCCTGTACTTTGGGCTTTCTGGGGTTGAAATCCGTCGCCTACAGCTGGTGCAGAACGCTGCAGCCCGGGTATTGACTGGGACAAGTAGGTCCTGTCACATTACTCCCATGCTGCGCGAACTGCACTGGCTTCGTATGCGGTGGCGGATCACCTTTAAAGTCATTTTATTGACTTTTAAAGCCCTTCACGACCAGGGTCCAGCCTATCTGAAAGACCTTCTGGTTCCTTACTGCCCTGACCGATCACTCCGCTCAGCTGACATGGGGTTGTTAGAGATTCCAAGAGTGAGTTTAAAATTCTCCGGCAGCAGAGCATTTTCGCATACTGCTCCCACTCTTTGGAACTCTCTACCATGCTGGTTATGGCAGTGCACCTCTGTGGACTTGTTTAAGAAAGATTTAAAAACATATTTATGGAATATGGCCTTTTTAGATACTTTAGTTATTGTAATAATCTTTCAATTTTACTATTTATATGATATCTGGATGATATGTTGATTTTTATGGATGTTTTATGATTTCATTTAGAGTTTTGGATTGTTTGTAATTGTTCAGCACCTTGACATCTTGAAACGTGCTTTATAAATAAAATTATTATTATTACTATTATTTTGAATCACCAGTTATGTTATGAAGTAGTATACCTTGTTGTTTAGAATTTTTAAGCAATATACCCCAACAGGGTGTTGGTTTACTGGAGGATTTACCACGGCTGGTGTAGTTCAGTCACAAGGTGCAGCAGACAGACTTAACCACGCAAGGTGGTAAATCCTCAACTCTACTCCCTGGAGGGTATCATTATGATGTATAAAGGGCCTGTTTTTTTTTACAAAAAAAAAAATATTTAAAACATCCATTTGATTTCAAACTTGCTGCTCATTTGTTTGCCATCCATCCGTTAGCTTTGCAGTGGTGTGTTTGCGATGGACATATGAATTTGCCAGGGAGTTCCTGATGTGGCTGAGTGGTGGCTGGCACCTTTTACAGCGGGTACACTGGAGTATTTACAGCACTGAAAAGGTGCCAGCCAGACAATCAAAATTCAGAATTCTATTAAATTTTTTTGTGTACGTTGTATTATTACAAATATTACATGGGTGCTGGAACTCATGGTAACTTTCTGAATAGTATTTCCTAAAAAGAAGTGAGTTAAGTAGTCCAGCTCACACCTTACATGACAGCCTCATACCACCCCAATTATGTAATGCAATTATTTCTATCAACATCTTACCATCTGACTCAACAAGGATGACACTGTCAGTGTCAGAGTTCTCAGCCTCCACAGCTTCTGACTGTGCTGGTACTACCTCAGCTGGGACTGGGGGTGCCTGCACTGCTCTGTGAAAGAAGATAATAAGTACATCCACTAAGTTTTTCATGTAAATGTCAACACATTTTAACTACACTTTCATTAAGCATTCAACATGTTCAGGCACCTAACATTGCCTGTAATCAGGTATTGCAGAGCCATTGCAGACACATATAAAATCATAATTACTGCAAATAAATATTTCAGAAATAAAAGATCATAAGCTGATTCAGTACATAGTACTTAGTACTTATATAGTATGCCACATGAAATACAATTCTGCTTCAATAAACTCGATACTGGATAGTAACTCCATCACTATCATTGGGTTATTCATTCAACAGCATTGTAAAATACATGTTTTTATCTAAGTCAGTATCAGGACACATGTATTGTATGAACATATATAAATATATATATATACACATATATATATGTAACACAAAAAAAGTATCATTATTTAATAACAGTTATAAATACTTTTTCCCTTAAGACAAAAAAAAAGACAAAAAAAAGATGTCTCTCATGACGTACAAAATATTCAGTTGTTTTACACTGCAGCCACTTGACTTGTAACATCATATTGTGATAATCTAGTGCACTTACCCGGTCAACAAAAACTAAATAAATAAATAAACAATAATATGGCTACAATAACAAAGACTTCATCAGAAAACGACTTTCTTTTACCCGATTGTGTACCCTTACTGTAATATCATAGAATCTGAGGAATGTTTTTGAATAACTTACAATGAGTGAGGTGTTCCCCCGCAGCTGGCTTCCCTGCAGCTTCCCACAGTTCGTAAGCGAGGTAGTACCAGCACTTGTCATTCTCTAGTATCTCCTCTCTCTCCTTCAAAACATAAAAGCGATGGTGCAACAACTTCCACTTCCTCTTCAACTGCACAATGGTCTTATTTTTTACTCTTAAGACCTTGTGCAGGAAGCTATTAATGCACCTCCACATTGAGTTCAACTTACGGTTCATGCTCCACGTTAAAATGCGAGCATTACCCCTCATTTGGACTGCCTCAAGCAGCAAGCACGCCTCTCTCATGGACCACTGCCTCATCGTTTAATTTTCTATTCTGCAATAAAAACATACACAAACATTCCATTGCTCTCATGTCTCAGAGCCTATATATTTCTATGTATTCTATGAAGTATTCTGATTAGAACATGGCAAGAACAGCATTTTAAAACATAATTTTCATAATCACAAATATTATCATTCAGCCATGTGAATTAGTGTATTTCAACACACTAAAAACATACACAACTCTGTCTCATGTCATGGTATGTTTGAGTAATACCATATACCACAACTTGAATACAGCTACATCAAAAGTTCATCTTCCTGTTTATTGAAAATGAAGCATTGTCTGCCTCATGTTGGTCTGCTTCACAACCAGCATCTTGTGGTACTACAGAGTTAGAGGAATGGTTACTGTTGGGTCGGATGCACAGTACATAACTGTAGGTGTGTTCCACATTCCCCAATCACTCAACAGCAGTTGCCACCACCCTGCCTACCTAATTAGGTGATGACATCAGAGAAAATTTAAAGTGTAATGAGAGCAAAGGTCTCACACAGTGCTACCATAACAAGCCTTTCTCTACGTGCAACCAACATAGCAGCACTGAGTGCTGGTGCTGCTTATGAACACACCCATTTATTGTGTGTTTATGAGGGTACCCAGTGACCATTAGCATAATGTAACCCCCTCACTTTTTTTTTGCTTGCCAAGGGTATGATAAATCCCTCTCGGTTTGTGTGCCCCCTTTCCTTGTTTGACAAGGGGGTACCCATCATCCTATCACCACATGCATCCCCCTTTCCTGTTTTCTTGATGTAGGTGCCCAATTCCCCATTGGCTAGACCAACCACCAACACACACACAGTCAGTTGGTATGCTCAGCAGCTCACCCTAGCATGACAAAAAAACCTCTATAAATGAAAACAGTGCCCCAATGTCTCTTGCAGCATTTTTCATATCTACAAGTGGACATCACAGTAGTCACATGTAGGAGAAGCACTGTCACACTGGTACACACTGTTGCTCCTCGGTGGGCACTTGCCCTGGCACTATGACACAGAACCATATAATATGCAACTGCCACAGTCACATATTTCAACACACCTGACCCATGCCATGATACCATAAAATATCACCCTGGCAACACCTGTCATACATCCAAGGTCAACTGTTACCAGCCCTGCATTTCACTGTGAATATCCCCAACTATGTGTTACTCCTGTGTGAGTGCTCTATATACCTATTCTATTTTTTGACCAACATGTTTGTTTCTTAAAATAACTTTTTTTTTACAGCTCAATAGGTATACAGTCTGACATAATTAGAGTACTTTGAGGATTCCATCTCAAAGCTCTCCCAGGAAACAGCAATTGCCAGCATGTGAGAAGTGCACACCGTTAGGTAGGTATAACTAATCATAAGAAAACTTAATTTCAGGGTGACTTATAGTGTGCATTATATACAAGTGTAGATATGCAGACATTTGTATGTTCACCTTTCTCCATGCTCTGTCAAGCAAGTACACATGGTGTTCTGCTTGCCAGACCCTACACTCTATAATATCTGAAAAAATGATTTTACAGGCTGGCAACATACTAATAATAGAAACAAGTTCCAATTTTGCTTCTGCCACTAAATCTACCCAATGCTTGATGCTTAAATCATCCTGACCAAGATGTATTACAACTATGTCTGGGTGAGGTTGACTACTCAGAAGTCTGTCCATTGTTGGCATGAGGTGCTCCCACCTCATTACAACCCTGTCATACCATTTAACACAGAAATTATTTTTCACATGGGTTGTATTGTGGTACAGTAACACTCCTATGCATGCTTGATACATCCTGGTATTGATCCCGTGATACCGTGAGCATCTGCAACCACAACCCATACTTCTGCTGCACACTGTTGAGGCCCCCAAACAAAAACAAATTTTAAAAAATGGCAACCAAAGTGTACCTGCAATACTGCACAGTACAACATGGCAGCCAACAGCTGTGGGTGGCTACCCAAGCTCCAGGGCTACCATGTATTGGCATCAGCCTTCCCTCACCAACTGTGATTTTGCTATGAAAAATATATCCATGGTGGTCCACTGCACCCCACCCCCTCACCCAATTGTGGGCTTTCTGTTTAAAAGTAACCATTGTGCTGTAGTGCAGCTCCCACTCCAGCCCAATCAAACGAGGAAGTAGAGTGAACAGGGCCACGAGGGATACAGTTTATACAGTTAACCCATGATAAGGTGAAAGGGTAGAGTCCACTGTACTACCAGCAGTATTTCTTTTATTGAAAAAAACAAGATCTAGTGTTGAGATACATTACCACAAAGCAACGGGGGGGGTATCAATAGCCAACACCTACTGCCTCACACAGTACCAGGGACAAGTTACTGATGATCGGCACACCTGCATACTAATGACACCATAATGATATCCAAATAGGTGCATTAACATCTTGCATGCATTATGGCTCCATTTGCATATACAGTACTAAATACTGTCATACTTGAACCTACCACCACTGCACTTCAGTGCTGTATCCCCCCTACTCCTCTCTGGCCACTTACACTGGTGCAGTACCAGAGTAACATGCACAATGCAGGTTGCCAGACTGAAATATTTAACACTACTGACCATGCCACAGCACTGTAAAATATCACCCTGACAACAACCTGCTGCATTGCAGTTGCACTTTGCCCAGGTTTGTTCCATGGCCTGGCACAGTCTGAATATTCCCGACCCATGTGTTACATCTGTGTGAATGATGTATACAACTGTTCTATTTTTTTGACCAACATTTTTTGGTTCTGAAAAGAACCTTTGTTTTCACTTTGCTATTTGTTTAAACAGTCTGACATTCTTAGAGGACTTTGAGGATTGCATCTCTAAGGTCTCCCAGGAAATGGCAATTGCCGGCATGCGAGAAGTGTACACTGTCTGGTAGGTATAGCCAATCATAACAATACTTAATTTCTGGGTGACATATGGTGTACATTCCAGACATGCATAGAAATGCAGATATCTGTATGCTGACTTTTCTTCGGGCTCTGTCAATCAGGTACATATGGTGTTCTGCTTACCAGACCCTATGCTCTGTAATATCTGAAAAAATGATTTTACAGGCAGGCAACATACTCATAATAGAAGCGATGTTCAGGTTTGCTGATGTTACTAAATCTACCCAGCGTTTGGTTCCCAAATCATTGCCTCCAAGATGTATCAGCAATATGTCTGGATGAGCCTGAGTACTCAAAATTTTGTGCATGGTTGGCATGAGGTGCTCCCACCTCATTTCACCCCTACCAAACCACTACACAGCAATTTGGGAGCTGCAGGTGTATCCCAAAATCACTATTCTGAGCATACTCAGACACTTGTCTCACTATACTGCTTCCAACAATCCATAAAGTCCTTTTGCTGTTTTCTGCCATTCTCAGCTTTTCAACTTAGAAGTGGACAAAGAGCTACCAAAAAAGTCAGTGTTCACCCTGCAGTACCTAAGCAGTAGTGAAAGTAAAACTGCTATTTTCCCTCCTAACTTCAACCCAGCTTCAGTGGGCTGATCCATGACACACAAATAAACAAATCATTGGCTACTATTGTGCCTTCATTAACCGATGTAGTCTATGCCCTGACTATCACTGTACTTCTGCTCCAGCTAAAATGTGCTAAAATTTAAAGGTGGGAAGAATGCATCCTTTTGATAGGCAGTTTTAAACAATTACAAATGCAGACACATGTCTGATTGGTTTCCTCTTCTGTTATGGGTACACATGCACCTTGCTATCTCCCTCCATTTGCAGCTGTATCTGTGCAAGTAAGTACCAAATAATTGTCTGACTTCAAAGAGTTGTACCTAAATAAAGAACAAACATAGGTTATTTCTAGCAATGTAGTCAAACAGAGCAGTAAAAAAACATTTTGATTAATACTATTTACCTGTTGCTAACACTTTTTACCATACTAGAAAAATGCTTTATAAAATATGATGTACTTACAGTTATAAATGTGGTGTGTCTCAGTGTAGGCTAAGATGGCTGCTGTGGACTTCTTCTTCATTATTGTCCATCTATGATTGGTTGTCTCAAATGGCCTGATAAAGTCTAGCATAACATTGGCAGAACTAGCTGTCAGTCAAATAACAATCAGATATGATTCAATAATGAATACAGTTGTCACTCCCAAGCTTAAATTTACGACACTTTCGCATGCACAACACTACTTTTACGACACTTTCCCATGCACGACACTACTTTTGCAACACTTACAAATGCACAACACTATATTTTGTGACAATTTCGTGCACACTACACTGTTTTTTTGAAACTTTGAATGTACAACATAATTTGATGATTTTTTCCCAAAAATGATGATTACTCTTACCTAATGTACAAATACATAAGTTCACACAATTTCACATACTTATTTTGAAATTGTAACTCTACCTGCACAACTGTGTAATTGCTGAAGCTATATTTTCGCATTTCATTGTTTTCTGTCACTCCACAAGTGACCTCGATATTCATTCCTAATCAACAATTGTGATTATTTGTCTTAGCAATAACACATGAACAGAGCTTGGCTTAACAATATCTTAAGCACTCCCTAGAGATGTAATGTGGCACAAGGTAGAGCCAAGTGTTATACTGCCACAAAGATGTAATTAAGTAACTGTCAATGTGATTCTTGTGAATGTCTTATGGCTATCATGACAATTAATATTCAAAAGTTAAGTGTTTGAAGTTGTCTTTATTAATCTGTTACCCATTTACAGAAAGATTTTAAATAAAGTAGTTCTTTGACCAGCAGTTTAACAATACTAGGTCAAAATCACTATACAGAATTGCAGTGATTCTGCATTGCTGAACAGTGAAATAGTATAAAAAATCTATCTGGCATGGTTATAACACTATACAGGACAGTGTAACATGAATCAAAATAAGACTGTCAAAATTTGAGCAACCAATCTGAGTACAGCATTTTCTGAAACTTTTTTTTTAATATTTTATACATAACTCATCTGTGTCAACATACAACGTTAGAAGTGATCAACACAAGCATATACTAATATTTTCTTTTTCTGTGTCTTTTATGCAGGTGTCTGATAGTTCTGTAACATTGCTGACTGCTACTGTGAACTAACAGATTGAAAGATACCTAGTAAACACAGACATGCATGTATAGAAAGACGGAACAGGTATCATAGTACTTCACTGTTGCTTAAGAATGATAAAAAAACAGTGATATCAGTTCAAGATGTAAAACAATACAGAGTTCTACTGGAATAGTGAGCTCTACAGTAACTCACTCCACAACAAAACCACATACATGCTCAACAGCAAGTAAAAAATGTTTACCTGAGCAACAGTCGTGTAGATCTGTCAGCTGAAACACAACTATTGCTACAACAACCATAAACAGACATTCTAAACAATGCCATAAACTCACAGCTGGTGATTTTCATCTGAGAAAGCAAAAGTATTTCCGATCACTAGCAAGTAAAGCTAAGATCGACAGGCTTATTGCTGCTGTGATGAGACATGAGCGCAAAAAGACAAAGAGTCATCTGACTTTGATGAAATTGCATCTCACAGTACACACATTTGTTAATAGAGTAGTATGTGTTCTTCAACATTTATGGCCTAAGATGTCTCATGTGCTTGAACTATTCAGAAAAGTTGTATACGACATCAAGAAAAGGCTACAACGGTATCCTACTTTGACTGTGCACAATTTCTGTGATGTATTCACAGGTCACTGGATGTACACACAGCACTCAGAGGCATATTTCTGGGAAGAATCTTATTATTCACAGAAAAAAGAAAGCAAGTTCACCATTGATGAGTCCAGTAAGCTGGTCAATGTGTTCAGTGTCTGTGATGACACAGCAATGGACACAAATGATGACTGTGATGCAACCACTGTGTCCCATAAACAGCACTGTCTCTCATGGTCATGTAATGAAACCTGCAACTGTAGGCAATTGTCATTTGAAAAAGTTGAACACTTTGTCAACCTCTTTGTGATAACAGATCGCAAAGAAATATATAAACTGTTTAACAAGATTGACCTTTGTGAAATCTATCCACATACTGGACTTATTGGTCACTCACTAGCATGCCTCAATAGTGGTGTTTGTGACACTGTCTTTCACAACATGCAGATGCTGGGAGTGCATCAAACAGGCATGCGAAACTTTATATACAGGGTATATGAAGTCTGATGAGTTGTCAATCAGTACACTTGTTTAAATGACTTATTGCAGTCTGGTGACATGCAGGGTGCCATCACATTTCTCAAACAGCTGCAACATGTGACTTCTGTACCAGACACAACTATTTATCAGCCAGCAAGTTCTGCTGAAACATCTGTTTCTGTGTTAGAAACTGACATACTAAAACAGTACGGCAAAGAAATTGCAAAATTTGAGCTGGCAAAGACTCAGAAGTTTGACTCTGTATGTGTGTCATGTGACCATCTGTGCTACAGCAAACAAACAGTCACAGTGAACCATGAATCCTTGTCACCATACAAAGACATGTGGTTCCGTCTCTCAGCATTTTTGCTGATGAAATCTGACTTTCAGTTACAGACTACCATTTTGCTGTGCAAACACTGTTTCTCCAAACTAAAGTCCAACATTCTGCCACCAAGGTCACTGTTGAATAACATGGAGGCACATGTTACACCAAGTGAGATTGCAACATTGAATATGTTTGAATGCATTCTAATTCAGACAATGAAACCATTTCAAACCATTCTACATCTGAACACAAAGACATGGAACATTCCACAGAAAGAACTCATTAGATCTCTAAAGGGTTCAGTGATGTATCTTCCACTTCCTCTACAGGAAAATGTGGAGGCAATCTCTATGGGAAATAGTTTGGTGATTCTTGTAAATGGTGTTCCAACTAAGTCCAAGGTCATCTGGTAAGATGTTATCAATATACAGAAGGTAAAGCTTGCTCTTAGTTATTTAAAGAGTAACAATCCCTTTTATGCAGACCTTTACATTGATCACATGACTAGTCTCTCTGTTCAACATTTTCTCTTAGAAACAACTAAGCCAATGATTGAGAAGGTCAGTGGACAGACAAGTAACAATGTGTATGAACAGGACACAATTCACCCACTACATGGCAGAGATCCAGTAGGAGACAACATGGATCTCTATCAAATGAAACAGATGGAAGGTGAGCCTGTCAGCATTTGGGAGGCAACACTAGAAGCATGCTGTTTCCCAGACTTATTCCCAAAATGGTCAGGTGGATGGCTAGATGAAAGAGAAGTACATGTACAGGGTGCTGAGTACTGCACTAGCCATGTGCTCAGTAAAGATGGCAAATTCAGACGTAACATACAGTACCTGTTTCATCTTCTCTGGGAGAGTGAACTTAGCATTCTGTCTGTGTCTATTGCACATACTATTCATCTCACAACTCCACTAGATGGAATAACAGCTGCTCAATTTCTAGAGAAATTAAAGCAGAAAGATAAAAATGTGCAGGTGAATCTGTCTTCCTTACTTTCAAGTCTACGTGGCACCAAAGAATATTGGTATCGCAGACACTCCGAATTGATGACAATGCTGTGAGAGTATGGTGCAGCCACATGGTTTGTCACACTTAGGTGTGCTGAATATGCCTGGGACAAGCTCACTGAACTGTTTAAGTGTGGGCAAATTCTGATGTTGATGGCATTTCATCAATGACTGTCGGAGAAATGTGTTCACTTGATCCTGTGTCTGTCACAAGACATTTTCACAAGCAGTTCCATGACATTCTGACTTTCATATTGTCAATGGACAATCTACCTCTTGGTACTGTGGAGCATTACTTTTGGAGGACGGAATATCAAGCATGGGGTGCCCCTCATAGTCATATGTTATTGTGGATCAAGGATGCACCATGCATAGGTGAACATGAAGCAGCACAATTGCTAGCATTCATCAAGCAATATATCACTTGTGACATTCCAGACAAGTATGACAGTCCTACACTATAGAAGTTGGTACAAAAGTTCCAGTGACATATTTTGTGCAAAATACTGCTGGCGAGTAGTAAAGAACAAATCTAATTGGTACACACGATGTCACTTCGGATTCCCTAGATGAGTTTGTCAGGATGGTTCCATGAATTAACTTTTTTCAGCAATGCGACACCACTTGAAGACAACATCAACCAAGAAGGTATACGAGTTACCCAGAGATGAGAAAGAGGTGTACATCAATGACTACAACCCAACTCTTCTCTTAATGTGGCAAGCAAACATAGATGTTCAGTTCATGGCTGACAACTCATTGGCCCTGGTGCAGTATGTGACTTCGTACATAACCAAGCATGAGCAGAGTAGCTTGCAAGATCTTTGGGAAGATATTGCCAGCTCAAGCAAGAGCCTGACATCTCAGCTGTGGTCACTGGGCTTGAAGACCCTTTCACACAGAGAATGTGGAGCTTATGAAGCCAGTGGTCATTTAATGGCTACACATCTATAGGGGAAGTCTGATGCTGTCCAGTTTCTCAGTGTGAACTACAAAGAGAAATGCAACCGTGTACTGATTCCCCATGCTGAGCTTGAGGAACTCGCTGCCAATAGACCTTCTTCAAAACATATCTTGAAGAATAACCTGATAGACACATACTACCCCCTTAGACACGATGACATGGATGATATGTGTCTCTTTCAGGTGGCTAAGTGGTATGACTACAAGGCAGATATATCACCGGACTCAACACAGCACAATTACGAGGTGAATAGAGTGGACGGCTGTCTCATAGAGAGACACAAGCCATGGCTCATAGACCACTGTAAATTACATCTAGACACATCTGAAAGCAGAGAGTATTACTACTTTGCTCTTCTATTCCTATTTAGACCCTGGAGAAATGAGTCTGAATTAAAAGGTGACTGTGATACATTCGAGGAAGAATTCAATCTCAGTTACGAGACTTTCAAAACTGAATATTCAAAGACATACATACAGAGACTGGAGACTGAGAAAGAACAGCTTGAGAAGGCAAAGAAGCAGTTTCAGGAAGACACTTCTGTTAGCTCACAAGGCAATCTTGATCCAGAAGGACAAGCTGATCTAGGTGAAACTCTGCCTTTAAATGCCCCACAAGTGTTAATCTCAGAAATTGAGACTGCCATGGAACATGGAACACACTCCACTGTCAACCCAGCTGACTTGAGAGAAAGACTGAATCAGCAGTAGCATGTAGTTCACTCTCAAGTCATTGACGCTGTTCGACATGGCCTATGACATGAAACAAAAAAATGTGACTGTCTTGACTATAAACCACTACTGATCTTTGTTAGTGGTTCAACTGGCACAGGAAAGAGTTTCCTTATTGAAGCCATCACTGCTGAAATATGGAGCCTGACAGGGTCATCAATGTCTGTTGCTGTTACTGGTCCCACAGGACTAGCTGCATACAACATTGGTGGAGTTACATTACACCATCTCTTTATGTTCCCAGTGGAACATAGCAAAACAGGAGAGTATCGTAAACTGTCATTTGAGGTTGCATCTCAGCTCCATTCCATGTTCAAAAAGATGAAGTTACTCATCATTGATGAAATCAGCATGGTCTCCAATGTAATGCTTACCTGTATACACTTATGTCTACAGGAGATCTTAGGTACTGACGATGGAGTACCATTTGGTGGCAAAAGTATTGCTGTATTGGAGGACCTTTTACAGCTTGCACCAGTTAATGCAGAGCATGTGTTTGCAACTCTGACTGCCAAGCAAGCTAAGAACATACTCACCTGCATTGCAGGTTTTAACATTTGGGAGTTATTCACCTATGTTGTGTTGTATGAGAACATGCGCCAAAGTGGTGATCTGGCTTACAAATCACTTTTAGATCAAACTCGTACAGGTTCTCTATCACCAGAACTTGTTGCTATGTTAAACGATCGGAGAATCAGAGTAGATACTACATCCATAAAAACAGCATGTAATGTCTTCAGCAATGTGTACTCTACAGGCACACACATAGTGTGTCTTATGCCATGACTAAAGAAATGCACTGAGTTCAACAATGTTATGCTGCTGAGAGAAAACCAAGAAATTCTAACTCTGCATGCTGTTGATACAGTTGATGGTGTCATTCTCAGTCACAACTTAGTAGCAAAGATGACTGAATGACTCACTGAACTGAAGTCACATGTTTCACTCACAGCTGGCCTAGAAGCTGTTCTTACACTTTGTAGGAACGCACGTATCATGCTACGATGTAATCTCGATGTTGAACAAGGCATGGAAACGTAAAAGCCATGGGAAACATCACTGACTTTGTCTACAATGTCCAGAGAGGACATATATCGAGACACTTGTAGTTCACTGTGACAAAACAGAACAGCCTGTACAGACAGAACGTACCTGTGTGAAATTTCAGATATTTAAGGATATCTATTTAAACAGGAAACAGTTTCCACTATGTGTTGCATATGCTGTTTCTATTCACAAATCTCTGGGCTTGAGTTTGGATTCAGCAATGGTGGACATAGGTACAAACATTTTCAAGGATGGCATGAGCTACGTGGCACTTTCACGTGTCCATAGTCTTTCTGGGTTGCACATTATAACTCTTGCACCTCAGAAGATACGAGCTGACAAGCGATGCATTGTTGAGTACAACAGGCTACGTACTCTCCATCAGCCACAAATGTCTTTAATACCACTGCCTACATATCTGGCTGTCTCAAATCGTACAGTCATATCTACATGTATCAGCAAACAGGCACGAGCTTCCACAAGTGATTCAACTCTAAAGAGTTCAACAAAGGTCACATATCAACTACACATTCAGAGCCAGCTGTTCATCAGAAATCAGTTGGTGTAGCTGCTGTGCCAGTCTTTGACAACAGCACTAGTGTGAACTGCTATGCTAACTCAGCTATGCAAGATTTTCTCCACATGCCACACTTTGTGCAGGCAATATCTGCTTCACAAGACACTCCCCTATCAAAGGCATTGAAGCAGATTGTCAGCATGGCTTCTGACCAGTCTAACAATGTGCAGTCACTAACACCACTACGGCAGGTGTTAGGTACATATGACAGATGCAGTACATTTGCTGCAGACATACAGCAAGACACTAGTGAGTTTATAATGGCTATCATAAACAACTTGGATGAAGACACCACTCCAATGCACCAGTACTTCACTGTGTCATATGTAACCAAATATGTATGTGTATCATGTGGTCATTCACAGCGTGAAACCACAGAAGACATGCTGTGGATTACTCTTTGTTCCTCAGGCCAAAAGTGTCAAATTTGGACAGCTATTTACCCAATGCTCAATGTGGTCACTCCTGTAAAGGTGTGGAGGCAAATGTACTCAGTCCATAGCATCTCATGAGTTCTTCTCAATATCTTGCTGCTTATATTGCACAGATTTGATTCCAACTGGCTCAGAGTAGACATCCCATCACATATTACAGCTGGTAGAATAAGTTAACCAACCAGTGTTTGACACTCACAGTGTAGTCTATCACCATATGGTCAATCTATGCATTCTGGCCATTACACTTGTTTGCTAAGGTACAGGAGTGGATGGGTAGAGTGTGATGACTCTACAAGCAGTTTTAAACAGAGACTGTCACGACACTTAAAAAATGCATATCTTCTAATATTGAAGAATTATGATGACCTTCCTAATTCAGAAGAATAGCAGACAACATGTGGCATTTTTTAATGACTACTTTGTGACAGAATCAGTCGTAGGGCAGTACAATTGTTTCCAATCTACAACTCTCAATAAACCATAGCATATCAACAAATGATACACTGGCAGAGACATTTCATGCACTATGACATCTAAGATCTTGTGTGGATCAGTGACAACATGGAAATTGTTGTAGTCTTCCATCTCGCCCAACAGTATTCATAGTCACTAGAGAAACCATGGTTACATGTCTATTGAAGATTGTATGTCAAAACAGAGTCCTTTCTGCTCCCCTGTTCTGTTCATATTTTTCTTGTAGGTGTATCATACATACATAACAAGAAGTTGTTGTTAGTTGCTAACTTTTTGCTCTGCAGAGACACAAAAGTTATCCCTTATCATTTTAGCATAAGTGTGTAGCACGTGTCTCGCTCACCAAAGAGAACACTCTGCACACAAGTTTTCTATCATCAGTTTTTTTTTCATTATCTGCTGACATCTGCAACAGCATCATTCTTTCACCATGCAACAGTGTTGAACTATGCCTGAGGTATTTGTTACACTGAAACTGTACATATGTAAATATAAAACTCTTTAGTCATAATGAAGCAAGTGAAATGAAGCAAGGTGAATACTCAGTTATTGCAGCTTATTATCAAATGACTTGCATACCTATGTAATGACATGTAAATCATATTTACATTCTCATTCCATCTCACCATTGTTGTTAACTAGTTTAATTGTTCTAGTAAAGTGTTATTATAAGAGTCAAGTAACAATTCTCCTTAACATATAATAAAAATACTTATAGGATTAAGTCTAGGACCATATCTTTCATAAAAATAACATGCTACACACATTTGCCATTTACTAGTTCAGAACTGACATAGTAACCATCGTAACCATTGAAAGGAAATGGTGTTATTTGTACCCGTAATAATATGAAATCTGTTGTACTTGTCATACAAGTAAATGTAATCTATGTTAATACTGAAAATTGTAAACTGACACTTTACTGATCACAACCGCACTTCATACCTGTTCCGATGATGTTTATATCGCCTATTGAGGGCTGGGAATTTCCATATACCAGTCAGATATATCTAAAATATTTAACTGAACATACCAGTTATCTAAGGTCAGAATGATAAAATTTATATTCTATTACTTGAACACTTAGCATCTGGTTTTTCGCCACCCCAGAACATGCAGTTATTATCACGCTATAACAAATCATCATTGTTTATGTGTAATCAGCTTAGAAGATCCTGATATACCTTCATTAATGGAGATATGTATAAAGATATGATTGGAATATTCATCACTTAAAAGGAATAAATAATATTGATAACCAAAGTCTCTCAAGCTGAGGGCAAACATACCCAGGGGCACAGTCTTCAGCGTGACTGGAGTTTGGAGGAATGTCAGAAAGCACTTCTTCCCACAAAGAGCGGTGAATACTTGCACTGTGTTGCTGAAGAGGTCACCCTATTAAAGACAGTGACCAGCTATAAAAGAGCCAGGTATGGCTGGGAAGATAAGACTATGCCTAGGAGGATGGAGGACTGCAGGATAGTAGAGACATTAGCTCAAGATGCGGACCCTGCAATACTAGCAGACTTAATAGATCAAATTGTCTTCCTTCTGCTTCCTCTTTCTATGTCATATTTCAATATGCCATACTTATTCCAATTCATATCATTACTACTATGCATGACACACATTTAGATTTGTCATCAGCAGAACATCTGCCAGAACCAGACATAGTGGATTCCCTGCAGGGGGCTTCAACAACTGGTACAGCAACCACAAGAGACAGGGGTATCCTAGATATAGTACTGATCAGGAAGGGATCATATCTCCAGGTAGAGGTCACCGGGTGTAGTGACCATCACATGGTATGGTTCAACACAGACTAAATCATCCCATTCTGAGGAAAACATGAACTCAGAGGAGCTGATTTGATATATACAACAGAATTAAGCTAGCTCTGGCAAAAAGAAACATAGGTGAGGTATAATAAAGTGGGCAAGTATTATGATGCATACGAAGCAACATCCCATTTTAGATAGAAAAGGAAGTGTAAAGAAGAAGGAAACCACTTGGTTCTCAAATACAGTAGCAGAAAAGGTCAGACAAAGATCACCTTGTGGAAATATATGGGAACACGCAGGATGAAGATAGGAGTATACAACTGCCTTAAGGGAAGCAGGAAGGCATAGGGCAGAAAGTCCCAAACTGAGGAAACACTAGCACACAGTAAAGAAGGTGACAAGACTTTCATAGATGCATTAGTGAAAGGAGAAAGTCCAGAGGGGATTCTGTTTACTGGAGAAAAGGGAGCAGGAGGAGGAGGGCCTCAAAGGCATCTATCCTAAATAGATACTTTGCTCAGTATTTACTGAAGAAGGGTGAGCAGGCCTGCAGCTCAGCATCATGGACATGGGGGGGGAGGGGAATACTACTCCTTCACAAAAGAAAGGTCCCAAGAGCTAAACCCAGGTGGATAGCACGGGACCGACGCATACATCCCAGAGTACTATGAGCTAAAGGTGAACTAGCAGTTTTATTAGTAGTGCTGTTTAGTGAGTCTCTGGAACAAAGGAGAGTCCCGAAGACTGAGAAGGGTTTTAGTGATCCTGCTCCACAAGAGTGGTGCAGGAGGAGGTGGGAACTATGATCAGCCAGTCTTACCAATAGTGGCAAGATTATGGAGGCACTTAAGGAAAGGATAGTGCAACACCTAGAACCAGTACAGGATCCAAGACAGCATGGGTTTATGTGGAGGTCCTGTCAAACTAATCACAGATTTCTTTGACTGTAACTAGAGTGGTGACCATGGGGAGCAGTTGATGCGCTTACCTACCAGCAAAGCTTTTGACACTGTTCCCACATAGAAGATTGATAAATAAGCTGAGGGGTTTCGGGTGGCCAGAGTTGTCAACTGGGTGCGTCTGGGTTGACGGGCAGCAGAGAGTGGTGGTAAAATGGTATACAGTCAGAAGAGATGCAAGTCATGTTGGGCAATTTAGGATCAGTCCTGGGCCAGTCCTCTAACATCTTCATTAGTATCTTGCAGATGACTAGAGGGTGGGTTGTCTGTTTGTAGATGACACCAAGATCGCAACAGAGTAGATGATCCAGATGGGGTGGGTGAATGAGAAGAGATCTGATAAACTAAAATGGTGTGAAGAGGGTAACTGATTCATTTAAAGAAGTGCAAAATTATGCCAGGGAAGAGAAACCTGAAGCCATTTAGGCTGGGAGGTGTGTTAGCAGTCACAAAAGAAGAAGAGACTTGGCATCATCACTGATGACCTGAAATCATCCAAGCAGACCTCTGCAGCAGTAGGTAAGGCTAGGGGTGTTAGTGGCTAGGGGTACATGTTGCAAGAGGGAGTGTACAATCCCTTTATAAGACACTGGTTAGGTCTTTACCTGGCACCAGCGCAGTACTGAGGCACACTTGCCAAGGACATTAACCAAATTGAGGCAGTCCAGAGAAGGGCACCAAATTGGCAGGGACTGCATTGTGACATATGAGGACACATTAACAGAGCTCAATATGTCTACCCTTGATCAAAGGAGGAGAGAGGTGATATGATCGAGGCATTCAAACACCTATGGGCATTAATAAGATGAAAGAGTTCAATATGTTTAAATATGAGAAAATAGCAGGACAAGAGGACAGTATGAGATTAGAGGTGCCGATTAGGGGAATGGAGGAAATTTTTCACAGAAAGGGTGGTGGATGCATGGAATGGTTTATACAAGAAGTGTGTTATGAATACAGTGCAGGGCTTCAACAGGTATGGGATAGGTATAAGGAGCAATACAAATGACTATGAATAGATAGGCTACTGATAGAGCAAGGTGCGATGGCACATTTATAAGGTAGAAAAGAAATGGATTTCAGGGCCTTGTGTCCTACCTGTCAACTTCATGTAGATATATTCTACAATGATTACATACATTCAAGGACTGCATTGGAGACTGATTTTGAAAAATTTAAATCTTAATTGGCCCTTTTCTCAGTTTCATCACTTGACAAATCTTTTAAATTTAACTACTTGTGTTGAGTCTTTGTTTTGAACTATAACATTATAAAAGCTCTCCCAGAAACAACAATTGCCAGCATGTGAGAAGTGCACACCGTTAGGTAGGTATAATAATCATAAGAAAACTTAATTTCAGGGTGACTTATAGTGTGCATTATATACAAGTGTAATATGCACATTTGTATATTCACCTTTCTCCATGCTCTGTCAAGCAAGTACACATAGTGTTCTGCTTCAGACTACACTCTATAATATCTGAAAAATGATTTTACAGGCTGAACATACTAATAATAAAACAAGTTCCAATTTTGCTTCAGCAACTAAATCTACCCAATGCTTGATGCTTAAATCATCCTGACCAAGATGTACACAACTATGTCTGGGTGAGGTTGACTACTCAGAAGTCTGTCCATTGTTGGCATGAGGTGCCCCACCTCACTACAACCTGTCATACCATTTAACACAAATTATTTTCATGGGTTGTATTGTGGTACAGTAAAAATCCTATGCATGTGATACATCCTGTTGATCCGTACCTGAGCATCTGCAACCACAACCCATACTTCTGCTGCACACCGTTGAGGCCCCAAACAAAAACAAATTTTAAAATGGCAACAAGTGTACCTGCAATACTGCATACAACATGGCAGCCAACAGCTGTGGGTGGCTACCCAAGCTCCAGGGCTACCAAGGATTGGCATCAACCCTCCCTCACCAACTGTGATTTTTGATGAAAATATATCCAGGGTCCACTGACCCCTCACCCAATTGTGGGCTTTCTGTTAAAAAGTAACCATTGTGCTGTGGTACAGCTCACTCCAGCCCAATCAAACGAGAGTAGAGTGAACAGGGCCACGAGGATACAGTTTATCAGTTAACCCATGATAAGGTGAAAGGCAGAGTCCACTGTACTACCAGCAGTATTTCTTTATTGAAAAAAACAGATCTAGTGTTGGTACATTAACACAAAACAACGGGGGTAATAGCCAACACCTACCGCCTCACACAGTACCAGGGACAAGTTAATGATGATCGGCACACCTGCATACTATGACACCATAATGATATCCAAATAGGTGCATTAACATCTTGCATGCATTATGGCTCCATTTGCATACAGTACTAAATACTGTCATATTAACTACCACCACTGCACTTCAGTGTCATCCCCCTACTCCTCTCTGGCCACTTACACTGGTGCAGTACCATAACATGACAATGGGCTGCCAGACTGAAATACCCAACACTACTGACCATGCCACAGCTGTAAAATATCACCTGACAACAACCTGCTGCATTGCAGTTGCACTTTGCCCAGGTTTGTTCCATGGCCTGGCACAGTCTGAATATTCCCGACCCATGTGTTACATCTGTGTGAACAGGTATACAACTGTTCTATTTTTTGACCAACATTTTTGGTTCAGAAAGAACCTTTGTTTCACTTTGCTATTTGTTTAAACAGTCTGACATTCTTAGAGGACTTGAGGACAGCATCTCTAAGTCTCCCGGAAATGGCAATTGCCGACATGCAGTGTACACTGTCTGGTATAAGCCAATCATAACAATACTTAATTTCTGGGTGACATATGGTGTACATTCCAGACATGCATAGAAATGCAGATATCAGATGCTGATTTTCTTCAGGCCTGTCAATCAGGTAAATATGGTGTTCTCTTAAAGACCCTATGCTCTGAAATATCAAAATGATTTTACAGGCAGGCAAAATACTCTATAGAAAGCGATATTCAAGTTTGCTGATGTTACTAAATCTACCCAGCGCTTGGTTCCCAAATTGCCTCCAGATGTATCAGCAATATGTCTGATGAGCCTGAGTACTAAAATTTTGTGCATGGTTGGCATGAGGTGCTCCCACCTCATTTCACCCCTACCAAAACACTACACAGCAATTTGGGAGCTGCAGGTGTAAAAATCTAATCTGAGTACTCAGACACTTGTCTCACTATACTGCTTAATCCTAAAGTCCTTTGCTGTTTTCTGCCATTCTCAGCTTTTCAACTTAAAGTGGACAAGAGCCACCAAAAAGTCAGTGTTCACCCTGCAGTACCTACAATATGAAAGTAAAACTATTTTCTCTAACTAACCCAGCTTCAGTGGGCTGATCCATGACACACAAATAAACAAATCATTGGCTACTATTGTGCCTTCATAACGATGTAGTCTATGCCCTGACTATCACTGTACTGCTCCAGCAAAATGTGCTAAAATTTAAAGGTGGAAGAATGCATCCTTTGATAGGAGTTTTAAACAATTACAATGCAGACACATGTCTGATTGGTTCCTCTTCTGTTATGGGTACACATGCACTTGCTATCTCCTCCATTTGCAGCTGTATCAGTGCAAGTAAGTACCAAATAATTGTCTGACTTCAAAAGACTGTACCTAAATAAAGAACAAACATAGGTTATTTCTAGCAATGTAGTCAAACAGAGCAGTAAAAAACATTTTGATTAATACTATTTACCTGTTGCTAACACTTTTACCATACTAGAAAAATGCTTTATAAAATATGATGTACTACAGTTATAAATGTGGTGTGTCTCAGTGTAAATAAATGGTTGCTAGACTTCTTCTTCATTATTGTCCATCTATGATTGGTTGTCTCAATGGCCTGTAAGCTAGCATAACATTACAGAACTACTGTCAGTCAAATAACAATCAGATATGATCAATAACAATACAGTTATCCTCCCAAGCTTAAATTGACACTGCATGCACAACACTACACTACGACACTTTCCATGCCGACACTACTTTGCAACACTTACAATACAACACTATATTTGTGACAATTTCGTGCACACTACACTGTTTTTGAAACTTTGAATGTACAACATACTTGATGATTTTTTCCCAAAATGATGATTACTCTTACCTAAATGTACAAATACATAGTTCACACAATTTCACATACTTATTTTGGTAACTCTACTGCACAACTGTGTAATTGCTGAAATATATTTTCGCATTTCATTGTTTCTGTCCTCACAAGTGACTGATATTCATCTTAATCAACAATTGTGATTATTTGTCTTGTACAATAACACATGAAATGGAGCTTGGCACAATATCTGCTCCCTAGAGATGTATGTGGCACAAAGAGTGAGGCCAAGTGTTATACTATACAAAGATCAACCAATTAAGTAACTTTATCAATGTACTGATTCTTGTGAATGTCTTATGGCTATCATGACAATTAATATTCAAAAGTTAAGTGTTTGAAGTTGTCTTTATTAATTGTTACCCATTTACAGAAAGATTTTAAATAAAGTAGTTCTTTGACCAGCAGTTTAACAATAGTCAAAATCAATATACAGAATTGCAGTGATTCTGCATTGCTGAACAGTGAAATAGTATAAAAATCTATCAGCATGGTTATAACACTATACAGGACAGTAAAAAATGAATCAAAATAAGACTGTCAAAATTTGAGCAACCAATCTGAGTACAGCATTTTCGAAACTTTAATATTTTATACATAATCATCTGTGTCAACATACAACGTTAAGTGATCAATACAAGCATATACTAATATTTTCTTTTCTGTGTCTTTATAGGTGTCTGATAGTTCTGTAACATTGCTGACTGCTACTGTGAACTAACAGATTGAAGATACCTAGTAAACACAGACATGCATGTATAGAAAGCGGAACAGGTATCATAGTACTTCAATTTGCTTAAAATGATAAAAACAGTGATATCAGTTCAAGATGTAAACACAGAGTTCTACTGGAATAGTAGGCTCTACAGTATCACCCACAACAAAACCACATACATGCTCAACAGTAAAAATGTTTACCTGAGCAACAGTCGTGTGATCTGTCAGCACAAACACAACTATTGCTACAACAACCATAAACAGACATTCTAAACAATGCCATAAACTCACAGCTGCAGATTTCATCTGAGAGCAAAGTATTCGATCACTAGCAAGTAAAGCTAAGATCGACGGAACATTGCTGCTGTGATGGACACGGCGCAAAGACAAGAGTCATCTGACTTTGATGAAATTGCATCCACGTACACATTTGTTATAGAGTAGTATGTTCTTCAATTTATGGCCCAAGATGTCTCATGTGCTTGAACTATTCAGAAAAGTTGTGTACGACATCAGAAAAGGCTACAACGGTATCCCATTTTGACTGTGCACAATTTCTGTGATGTATTCACGGTCACTGGACACACACACTCAGAGGCATATTTCTGGGAAGAATCTGTATTCACAGAAAAGAAAGAAGTTCACCATTGATGAGTCAGTAAGCTGGTCAATGTGTTCAGTGTCTGTGATGACACAGCAATGGACACAAATGATGACTGTGATGCAACCACTGTGTCCCATAAACAGCACTGTCTCTCATGGTCATGTAATAAAACCTGCAACTGTAGCAATGTCATTTGAAAAAGTTGAACACTTTCTCAACCCCTTTGTGATAACAGATCTAAAGAAATATAAACTATTTAACAAGATTGACCTTTTGAAATCTATCCACATACTCAACTTATTGGACTCAATAGCATGCCTCAATAGTGGTGTTGTGACACTGTCTTTCACAACATGCAGATGCAGGAGTGCATCAAACAGGCATGCGAAACTTTATATAGGGTATATGAAGTCTGATGGTCAATCAGCACACTTGTTTAAATGACTTATTGCAGTCTGGTGACTACAGGGTGCCATCACATTTCTCAAACTGCAACATGTGACTTCTGTACCAGACACAACTACATCAACAGCAAGTTCTGCTGAAACATCTGTTTCTGTGTTAGAAACAACATACTAAACAATACGGCAAAGAAATTGCAAAATTTGAGCCAGCAAAGACTCAAGTTTGACTCTGTATGTGTGTCATGACATCTGTGCCACAACAAACAAACAGTCACAGTGAACCAGAACCTTGTCAATACAAGACATGTGGTTCCGTCTCTCCTTTTGCTGATGAAATCGACTTTCAGTTACAGATACCATTTGCTGTGCAAACACTGTTTCTCAAACTAAAGTCCAACATTCTGCCACCAAGGTCACTGAACATGGAGGCACATAAGTGAGATTGCAACATTGAATAGTTTGAATGCATTCTAATTCAGACAATGAAACCATTTCAAACCATTCTACATCTGAACACAAAAAGACATTCCACAAAAGAACTCATTAGATTCTAAAGGGTTCAGTGATGTATCTTCCACTCTACAGGAAAATGTGGAGGCACCCTATGGAAATAGTTTGCGGACTTGTAATGGTGTTCCAACAAGTCCAAGGCCATCTATAGATGTTACCAGAAGGTAAAGCTTGCTCTTAGTTACTTAAAGAGTAACAACTTTTATGCAGACCTTACATTGATCACATGACTAGTCTGTTCAACTTTTCCTTAGAAACAACTAAGCCAAGTTGAGAAGGTCAGGACAGACAAGTAACAATGTGTATGAACAGGACAATTCACCACTATGGCAGAGATCCAGTAGAGAATGGATCTCTATCAAATGAAACAGATGGAAGGTGAGCCTGTCACATTTGGAGGCACTAGAAGCACCTGTTTCCCAGACTTATTCCCAAAATGGTCAGGTGGAGGGCTAGATGAAAGAGAACATGTACAGGGTGCTGAGTACTGCACTAGCCATGTGCTCAGTAAAGTGGAAACCAGACGTAATACAGTACCTGCTTCTCTTCTCTGGGAGAGTGAACTTAGCATTCTGTCTGTGTCTATGCACATATACTATCTCACAACCCACTAGATGGAATAACAGCTGTAATTTCTAGAAACTAAAGCAGAAAGATAAATATGCAGGTGAATCTGTCTTCCTTACTTCAAGTCTCGTGGACCAAAGAATATTATCCAGACACTAATTGATGACAATGCTGTGAGGTATGGTGCAGCCATGGTTTGTCACACTTAGGTGCTGAATATGTCGACAAGCTCACTGAACTGTTTAAGTGGGCAAATCTGATGTTGATGATATCATCAATGACTATCGGAGAAATGTGTTCACTTGTGTCTGTCAAAGACATTTTCAAACAGTTCCATGACATTCTGACTTTCATATTGTCAATGGACAATCTACCTCTAGTACTGTGGAGCATTACTTTGAGGACGGAATATCAAGCATAAGCGCCCCTCATAGTCATATGTTATTGTGGATCAGGATACCATGCATAGGTGAACATGAAGCAGCACAATTGCTAGCATTCATCAAGCAATATATCACTTGACATTCAGACAAGTATGACAGTCCCACACTAGAAGTTGGTACAAAAGTTCCAGTGACATATTTGCAAAACACTGTGGTAGTAAGAACAAATCTAATTGGTACCAGATGTCACTGATTCCTAGATGGTTTGTCAGGATGGTTCCATGATTCTTTTTCAGCAATAAACACCACTTGAAACAACATCAACCAGAAGGTATATAGAGTTACCCAGAGATGAGAAAGAGGTGTACATCAACACTACAACCCAACTCTTCTCTATGTAGCAAGCAAACATAGATGTTCAGTTCATGGCTGACAACTCATTGGCCCTGGTGCAGTATGTGACCCATATAACCAAGCATGAGCAGAGTAGCTTGCAAGATCTTGGGAATATTGCCAGCTCAAGCAAAGCCTGACATCTCAGCTGGTCACTGGGCTTGAAGACTTTCACACACAGAATGTGGAGCTTATGAAGCCAGTGGTCATTTAATGGGTACACATCTATAGGAAGTCTGATGCTGTCCAGTTTTCAGTGTGAACCACAAAGAGAAATGCAAAGTGCCTGATTCCCATGCTGAGCCCGAGGAACTCATGCCAATGACCCTTCTTCAAAACATATCTTGAAGAATAACTGATAACACATACCCCTTAGACACGATGACATGGATGATATGTCTCTTTCAGGTAGCTAAGTGGTATGACTAAGGCAGATATATCACGGACTCAACACAGCACAAAACTGAGGTGAACAGAGGAACGACCGTCTCATAGAGACACAAGCCATGGCTCATAGACCACTATAAATTACATCTAGACACATCTGAAAGCGAAATTACACTGTCTTCTATCCTATTTAGACCCTGAATGAGTCTGAATTAAAGGTGACTGTGATACATTAGGAAGAATTCAATCTCAGTTACGAGACTTCAAACTGAATATCCAAAGACATACAGAGACTGGAGACCGAGAAAGAACAGCTTGAGAAGGCAAAGGCAGTTCAGGAGACACTCTGTTAGCTCACAAGGCAATCTTGATCCAGCGACAAGCTGATCTAGGTGAAACCTGCCTTTAAATGCCCCACAAGTGTTAATCTCAGAATTGAGACTGCCATGGAACATGGAACACCCACTGTCAACCCAATGACTTGAGAGAAAGACTGAATCAGCAGTAGCATGGTTCACTCAAGTCATTATTCGACATGGCCAAGACATGAAACAAAAAATGTGACTGTCTTGACTATAAACCACTACTGATCTTTGTTATGGTTCAACTAGCACGGAAGAGTTTCCTTATTGAAGCCATCACTGCCGAAATATGACCTGACAGGTCATCAATGTCTGTTGCTGTTACTGATCCCAGGACTACTGCATACTAAAATTGGTGAGTTACATTACACCATCTCTTTATGTTCCCAGGAACATAGCAAAACAGGAGGTATCAAACTGTCATTGAGGTTGCATCTCAGCTCCATTCCATATTCAAAAGATGAGTTACTCATCATTGATGAATCACATGGTTCCAATGTAATGTACCTGTATACACTTATGTCTACAGAGTCTTAGGTACTGACGATGGAGTACCATTTGGTGGCAAAAGTATTGCTGTATTGAGGACCTTTGACTTACACCAATTAATGCAGAGCATGTTTGCAACTTGACTGCCAAGCAAGCTAGAACACTCACTCATTGCAGGTTTTAAAATTGGGAGTTATTCACCTATGTTGTGTTGTAAGAAGACATAGCAAAGTGGTGATCTGGCCACAAATCACTTTTAGATCAAACTCGCACAGGTTCTCTCACCAGAACTGTTGCATGTTAAACGATGAATCAGGTAGATACTACATCCATAAAACAGCATGTAGTCTTCAGCAATGTGTACTTACAGGCACACACATAGTGTGTCTTATGCCATGACTAAAAAATACTGAGTTCAACAATGTTATGCTGCTGAGAAAACCAAAATTTAACTCTGCATGCTGTTGATACAGTTGATGGTGTCATTCTCATCACAACTTAGTAGCAAAGATGACTGAATGACTCACTGAACTGATCCTGTTCTTACCTGGCTGGCCCAGAAGCTGTTCTTACACTTTGTAGGGAACGCAGTATCATGCTACGATGTAATCCGATGTTGAACAAGGCATGGTAAACAGTGCAGAGGCATCACTGACTTTATCTACAATGTCCAGGACATATATCGAGACACTCATGGTTCATCAGACAAACAGAACAGCCTGTACAGACAGAACGTACGCTGTGAAATTTCAGATATTTAAGGATATCTATTTAAACAGGAAACAGTTTCCACTATGTGTTGCATATGCTGTTTCTATTCACAAATCTCTGGGCTTGAGTTTGGATTCAGCAATGGTGGACATAGGTACAAACATTTTCAAGGATGGCATGAGCTACGTGGCACTTTCACGTGTCCATAGTCTTTCTGGGTTGCACATTATAACTCTTGCACCTCAGAAGATACGAGCTGACAAGCGATGCATTGTTGAGTACAACAGGCTACGTACTCTCCATCAGCCACAAATGTCTTTAATACCACTGCCTACATATCTGGCTGTCTCAAATCGTACAGTCATATCTACATGTATCAGCAAACAGGCACGAAGCTTCCACAAGGATTCAACCTCTAAAGAGTTCAACAAAGGTCACATATCAACTACATTCAGGCCAGCTGTTCATCAGAAATCAGTTGGTGTAGCTGCTGTGCCAGTCTTTGACAACAGCACTAGTGTGAACTTATGCTAACTCAGCTAACAAGATTTTCTCCACATGCCACACTTTGGCCATGAGCAATATCTGCTTCTGACACTCCCCTATCAAAGGCATTGAAGCAGATTGTCAGCACTGGCTTCTAGACCAGTCTAACAATGTGTGCAGTCACTAACACCACTACGGCAGGTGTTAGGTACATATGACAGATGCAGTACATTTGCTGCAGACATACAGCAAGACACTAGTGAGTTTATAATGGCTATCATAAACAACTTGGATGAAGACACCACTCCAATGCACCAGTACTTCACTGTGTCATATGTAACCAAATATGTATGTGTATCATGTGGTCATTCACAGCGTGAAACCACAGAAGACATGCTGTGGATTACTCTTTTTGTTCCTCAAGCCAAAAGTGTCAAATTTGGACAGCTATTTACCAATGCTCAATGTGGTCACTCCTGTAAAAGGTGTGGAGGCAAATGTACTCAGTCCATACATCTCATGAGTTCTTCTCAATATCTGTTGCTTATATTGCACAGATTTGATTCCAACTGGCTCAGAGTAGACACTCCCATCACATATTACACAGCTGGTAGAATAGTTTTTAACCAATCAGTGTTTGACACTCACAGTGTAGTCTATCACCATATGGTCAATCTATGCATTCTGGCCATTACACTTGTTTGCTAAGGTACAGGAGTGGATGGGTAGAGTGTGATGACTCTACAAGCAGTTTTAAACAGAGACTGTCACGACACTTAAAAAATGCATATCTTCTAATATTGAAGAATTATGATGACCTTCCTAATTCAGAAGAATAGCAGACAACATGTGGCATTTTTTAATGACTACTTTGTGACAGAATCAGTCGTAGGGCAGTACAATTGTTTCCAATCTACAACTCTCAATAAACCATAGCATATCAACAAAATGATACACTGGCAGAGACATTTCATGCACTATGACATCTAAGATCTTGTGTGGATCAGTGACAACATGGAAATTGTTGTAGTAGCTTCAATCGGCGCCAACAGTATTCACAGTCACTAGAGAAACCATGGTTACATGTCTATTGAAGATTGTACATGTCAAAACAGAGTCCTTTCTGGCTCCCCTGTTCTGTACATATCTTTTCTTGTAGGTGTATCATACCCATACATAACAAGAAGTTGTTGCCAGTTGCTAACTTTTTTGCCTCTGCAGAGACACAAAAGTTATCCCTTATCATTTTAAATAAGTGTGTAGCACGTGTCTCGTTCACCAAAGAGAACACTCTGCCACAAGTTTTCTATCATCAGTTTTTTTTGTCTATTATCTGCTGACATCTTGACAACAGCATCATTCTTTCACCATGCAACAGTGTTGAACTATGCCTGAGGTATTTGTTACACTGAAACTGTACATATGTAAATATAAAACTCTTTAGTCATAATGAAGCAAGTGAAATGAAGCAAGTGTGAATACTGAAGTATTGCAGCTTATTATCAAATGACTCTTGCATACCTATGTAATGACATGTAAATCATATTTACATTCTCATTCCATCTCACCATTGTTGTTAACTAGTTTAATTGTTCTAGTAAAAGTGTTACTATAAGAGTCAAGTAACAATTTCTCCTTAACATATAATAAAATACTATAGTGATTAAGTTCAGTGACCCATATCTTTCATAAAAATAACATGCTACACACATTTGTTATTTACTAGTTCAGAACTGATATAGTAACTAATGTAACCATTGAAAGAAATGTATATTGTACCTGTAATAATATGAAATCTGTTGTACTTGTCATACAAGTAAATGTAATCTATGTTAATACTGAAAATTGTAAATCAGACACTTTTACTGATCACAACGCACTTCATACCTGTTCCTGATGATGTTTATGATCGCCTCTATTGAGGGGCTGGGTGGGAATTTTCCACTACAAACTAGGAATAGTGATATATCTTAAAATATTTAACTGAACATACCAGTTATCTAAGGTCACTGAAATGATAAAATTTATATATTCTATTACTTGAACACTTAGCATCTGGTTTTTCGCCCACCCCAGGAACATGCAAATTATCAGTCACACAATAACAACAAATCATCATTGTTTCATGTGTGTAATCACTGCTTAGAAGATCCTGATATACCTTCATTAATGTAGGAGAGGACAAAGGGAAGAGACATGATTGGAACATTCAACTACTTAAAAGGAATAAATAATATTGATAACCAAAGTCTCTTCAAGCTGAGTGGCAAACATACCATGAGGGGGCACAGTCTTCAGCGTAATGCTGGGAGGTTTAGGAGGAATGTCAGAAAGCACTTCTTCCCACAAAGAGCGGTGAACACTTGCACTGTGCTGCTAGAAGAGGTCACCTCATTAAAGACAGTGACCAGCTATAAAAGAGCCAGGTATATGCATAGGGGGAAGATAAGAATCATGCCTAGGGAGGATGGGAGGACTGTGCAGGGATAGCAGAGACATTAGCTCAAGATGCGGACCCTGCAATACTAGCAGACTTAATAGACCAAATTGTCTTCTTCTGCTGCCTTCTTTCTATGCTCATATTTCAATATGTACATACTTATTCCAATTCATATCATCTACTTACTATGCATGACACACATTTAGATTGGTCAATACCAGCAGGAACATCTGCCAGAACCAGACACATAGTGGATTCCCTGCAGGGGGGGCCTCAAACAACTGGTACAGCAACCCACAAGAGACAGGGCTATCCTAGATATAGTACTGACTAACAGGGAAGGGATCACAGATCTCCAGGTAGGAGGTCACCTGGGGGCCAGTGACCATCACATGGTATGGTTCAATTTGGCTACTACATCTAAATCATCCCATTCCGAGGAAAAATATGGAACTTCAGAGGAGCTGACTTTGATAAGATGGCCAACAGAATTAAGCTAGCCCTGGCAAAAAGAAACATAGGTGAGGGTACAGGCAAAGTGGGCAAGCATTAAGGATGCAATACTGGAAGCAACATCCCATTGTGTTAGACAGAAAAGGAAGTGCAAAGAAGAAGAAACCACTTTGGTTCTCAAATACAGTAGCAGAAAAGGTCAGAGCCAAAAGACTGGCCTTCAGGAAATATATGGAACACAGCAGGATGAAGATAGGAGGCATACCAAACTGCCTTAAGGGAAGCAAGGGAAGGCAGTAGGGCAGGCAAAGTCCCAAACTGAGGAAACACTAGCACGAACAGTAAAGAAGGTGACAAGACTTTCTATAGATACATTAGTGAAAGGAGAAAGTCAGGAGGGTATTGCTAAGCAATGGAGAAAGGGAGCAAGTGAGGAGGAGGACCTGTAAGGCATCTATCCTAAATAGATACTTTGCTCAGTATTTACTGAAGAGAAGGTAGACAGGGCCCACAGCTCAGCATCATGGACATGGGGGAGGGAGGTGAACACTACTCCTTCACAAAAGAAAGGGGTCCTACAAGAGCTTGCTAAACTCAGGGTGGATAAGGCAATGGGACCTGATGGCATACATCCCAGAGTACTTAAGGAGCTAAAGGTGGAACTAGCAGAGCCATTAGCAGTGCTGTTTAGTGAGTCTCTGAACAAAGGAGAGGTCCCAGAAGACTGGAGAAGGGCTCATGTGATCCTGCTCCACAAGAGTGGTAGCAGGGAGGAGGTGGGGAACTACAGACCAGTCAGTCTTACCTCAATAGTGGGCAAGATTATGGAGGCACTCCTTAAGGAAAGGATAGTGCAACACCTAGAATCCATAGGGGCACAGGATCCAAGACAGCATGGGTTTACAAAGGAAGGTCCTGTCAAACTAATCTCACAGATTTCTTTGACTGGGTAACCAGAGTGGTGGACAAGGGGGCAGTTGATGTAAGCCTACCTTGACTTCAGCAAAGCTTTTGACACTGTTCCACATAGAAGATTGATAAATAAGCTGAGTGGGCTCAGGGTGGGTCAAGTTGGTCAACTGGGTGGCAAACTGGTTGACGGGCAGAAAACAGAGAGTGGTGGTAAATGGTATACAGTCAGAAGAGATGCAAGTCACAAGTGGGGTACCTCAGGGATCAGTCCTGGGGCCAGTCCTCTTCAACATCTTCATTAGTGACCTTGCAGATGGACTAGAGGGTAAGGCTTGTCTGTTTGTAGATGACACCAAGATCTGCAACAGAGTAGATGATCCAGATGGGGTGGGCAGAATGAAAGAGATCTGGATAAACTAGCAAAATGGTCAGAAGAGTGGCAACTGAGATTTAATGCAAGAAGTGCAAAATTATGCACATAGGGGAGAGAGAGCACAGAAGCCACCTATAGGCTGGGAGGTGAGTTGCTAGCAGTCACAAAAGAAGAAAGAGACTTGGGCAGCATCATCACTGATGACCTGAAATCATCCAAGCAGACCCCAAAGCAGTAGGTAAGGCTAGGGGGGTGTTAGGGTGTATTAGTAGGGGTATCACAAGTCATAAGAGGGAGGTAATAATCCCTCTTTACAAGACACTGGTTAGGCCCCATCTGGAGTACTGCATGCAGTACTGGAGGCCACACCTTCACAAGGACATTAACCAAATTGAGGCAGTCCAGAGAAGGGCAACCAAAATGGTGCAGGGACTGCATCAGAAGACATATGAGGACACATTAACAGAGCTCAATATGTATACCCTTGAACAAAGGAGGGAGAGAGGTGATACGATCGAGGCATTCAAACACTTAAGGGCATTAACAAGATGAAAGAGTCTAACATGTTTAAATATGAGAAAATAGCAGGACAAGAGGACACAGCATGAGATTAGAGGGGGGCGATTAAGGGAATGTGAGGAAATTTTTTCACAGAAAGGGTGGTGATGATGGAATGGCTTACCACAAGAAGTGGTGGTTATGAATACAGTGCAGGGCTTCAAACAGGCATGGGATAGGCATAAGGGAGCAATACAAATGACTATGAATAGATAGGCCACTGACAGAGCAAAGGCCGATGGCACATTTATAAGGTAGAAAAAGAAATGGGCAGACTGGATGGGCCTTGCGGTCCTTATCTGCTGTCAACTTCTATGTAGATATATTCCAAGCAATGATTACACACATCCAAGGACTGCATTGTGAGACTGATTTTGTAAAAAAATTTAAATCTTAATTGGCCCTTTTCTCAGTTTCATCAATTGGCAATAAATCTTTTTTAAATTTAACCACCTGTGTTGAGTCTTTACTGAACCATAACATTATAACATTAGAATGTAACTGTTGTTCCTTTTAAGCATGCAAATCAACTGGAAGAAATAGTACCACACATATGTGTCCATGGGCTTATTTTTTGCTGTGGCTCTCCACTCAGTATGCACCACGTGGGCTAGGGTGTGGCACATTGTCTGACACAGTTCCCATAATTCCTAAGTGTGTTAAGTAGTCTGTACCGCCCTTAGTTTCCTGTGCCTCTCCAGTCAACGGACAGTAGCTGCTGTAGTGAGGTGTAGTACATCAATATCTAACACTATGCAGCTGTGGCTATACACTCAGGATGCAGTAGCTGCTATGTGTGTTGTAATTCCTTGGCTGAGCCCATGCAACTCCTAACTGTGCTAACTTCACTGTACCTACAGTTACAGAGGTGTGCCATTGATCTCCAGTGCCTTATTGTTTCTGTGGATCACCACTCAGTATGCAGTACAAATTTTTGGAGGGGAGCAGCATTAGCTGCCTAAATCCATGCAAATCCTAACTGAGCTAACTTCAGTATCCCTGCAATCAGTGATGTCTACCATTGATGTCCATACCCTCACTTGTGTTGTGTATCTACACTGAGATGTCCATACCATCACCTGTGTTGTGTATCTCCACTGACAATGCAGTACCTGCTGTCACGTTTGAAGACACATTGCCTGCCTGAATCCAGTCAAGTGATAACTGTGCTAACTGGCCTGTTTCTGTAATCAGGGAGCTGTACAACTGATGTGCATTGCCTATCTTTTCCTGTGGCTGTTCACTCAGGATGCAGCAAGTGGTCTGCAAGTGCAGTTGCCCCATGACACTGTTCATCTCCATGGGCTTTTTTGTTCTGTACTCTCCATTCAGTATGCAGTATGTGGGCTAGAGGTTTGGACATTACCTGACAGAGCTCCTGTAATTCCTAACTAAATTAACTAGTATGTACCACCCATACTTTTCCTGTGAGTCTGCAGTCAGAGTGCAGTAGCTGGTGTAGAGAGATATGCAACATTTCTAACTAAATCCATGCATCTGTGGCTGTACAGTCATGATCAGTAACTGGTATGCATGAGAAAATTGCCTGGGTGAGCCCATGCAAATCCTAGCTGTGCTAACTTGTGTCAACCAACAAATACAGAGGTGTACCATTGATGTCCATTGCCTCAGTCTTGCTGTACATCAGTACTCATGATGCAGTATGATTTTTTTGGGGGGCATTACCTGTCTGACCCCCCAACAAACACTATCTATGCTAACTTGAGTGTCCCTGCAATCACTGACATCTACCATTGATGTCCATACCCTCAGCTGTGCTGTGAGTCTCTACTGAGGATCCAGTACCTGGTGTCACAGTTTGGAAAGGCATTGCCTGGCTGAGGCCATTTAAGTGATAATTGTGCTAACTACACTGTACTTGTAATCAGGGAAGTGTACAAGTGATCTGCATCACCCTTCTTTGCCTGTGGCTCTTCACTTAACATGCAGCAAGTGGTCTGGAGGTGTAGTCCCCTACCCCATGAGACTGTGCAACTCCTAAGTGTACTAACTTCTGTACACCTGCAATGACACTCCTAAGTGTGCTAACTTCTCTACAGCTGCAATGACAGAGCTACACTATTCATGTCCATAGGCATATTTTTGCTGTGGCTCTCCACTCAGTATGCAGTATGTAGACTAGCTGTATATTATTTCTGACACCTCCTGCTGATTGTCTGTGATTGGTCCTGTTTCCTTCATTCTCCCCCCTACTTCCATGTGTGTGTGTCTCTGTGTGCCAGTGGTGCTCAGGGGGTTGGGGGGTGAATGCATAGTTATGCTTTTGTACCCTAACACAGAATTTCCTCACTTCTGTCACTGTGGAACAACACTAACTGATGCAGTAAACAGAGTGTTTCTCTCTAATTTCCCTTCTTTTTGAGAATTACTCTGACACATATTGAATGTAATACAGTGGCAGGAGCACGGGGCCCAGTGTCTTTTCACATACTAACACAGTGCCCATAAAAGCAAATGGTAATGCACATGGTGACACAAAGTGAAACACAGAGATAAACAATACTGAGAAATAGTGAATGTACACTACTGCCACATGATGTCTTTTCACATACTAACACAGTGCCCGCAAACCCAAATGATAATGCACATGGTGACACAAAGCGAAACACAAACATAAACAGCACTGAGAAATAGTGAATATAATACAGCAATGGGAGGGTGGGGCCCCTTGGGCCCTGCGCTCCCACCACCTGATGTCTTGTCACATAGTAACACAGTGCCAGCAAACACAAATGGTAATGCGCATGGTAACACAAAGCGAAACAAAGATAAACAGTACTGAGAAATAGTGAATGTAATACAGCGACGGGAGCGCAGGCCCTTTGGGCCCCATGCTCCCGGCACGTGTTGTCTTGTCACATAGTAACACAGTACCCACAAACACAAATGGTAATGCGCATAGTGATGCAAAGCGAAACACAAAGATAAACAGTACTGTAGACACAAATGGTTAAAATTACAGAAACACAAACTCAAATCAAAATGCAAAGGGTAACACACAAGGTGGTGTAGACAGGAAAAGTAAGTGAAACAGATACAGAAACACAAGCAGAAGCATTAAGGGTAACAGTTATGTAAATGCACACAATAGTTTTCCCCAAAAACTGCATATAGAAAGACAGTGAGTACAAAGAATGTATGCATAATAATGACTCTCGGAACAGAAAATGAGGACTTGGAATATTAAATTGCTTATACCTCAGGAACTGTACGACATAGAAAAAAAATTTAAAAGTCATATGAATTATCACTTTCTTGGCTAGTTTTATGCTTAGCCCCCAGTGGGGGGCTAAGCATTTTTCTGATGAAAAGTCCGTATCTCTCACCATTTCCGAGATACGCCCCCTGAAAGGTGCGGCAAATGCCATAATGTTATCCTATGGGAGAAAAAGACAAATTCGCAGTGGCATAACTTTCCCTCCATGTAATATTTTTTCACCAAGCCACTAAAAGGCACATCTGTGGGATGTTGGCTTTCTTCCCTCCAAATTTCATCCTAAAAGATCAAACTTTTATTTTGCAGCAGGGCGGCAAAGGATTCCTGTAATGCAGCAGACGCCGTAATGTTATCCTACGGGAAAAAGCGTCAACTTTGGAGTGCTGTCACTTTGCCACCATGTAATATTTTTTTCACTGAAACACTGAAAGGCACATCTGTGAGATGTTGGCTGCATTCCCTCCAAATTTCAGCCCAAAACACCAAACCGTTCTTTTGCAGCAGGGTGGCAAAGAATTGTTGTCATTTTCCCACAGCCTGGAAAAGTACTGTCGAACTTTGCGAAAGCTTTCACAAAATTCATTCGACAGTGTCGCAAGTGTGACACTACTTTGTGAAAATACTTTTTCCAGAAATTTGAAAAACATATTTCTGGGGTGTTTTCCCCCAAAATAAAGACATGCCTAGCATCCGCAGGGTCCGACTACGTGAATACAAAAAGAATTAGGTTGCTAGAGGGTCCCAAATTGAAATGCCAAACATTTTTCTGATCACCAACTGAAAACAAAATGGCAGATTTGTGACAGTAAAAGGGCCATTTGCAAAAGTAAAAACTAGATTTGCGACACTTTCAAACTTTTTAACTTTTCCCATTGACTTATAATGGGAAATTGTTTTTTGAATAACTTTTGAACCATTTAACATTTTTTCACGAAATCTTCAAAAGGCACATCGGGAACCCTGGCCGCATATTCCCTGAAGATTTCGGACTGGTCGCACAAACCATACGACCTGCAGAGACGAGCAAAGAATTCCAAAAAAGCGTAAACAAGCGCAGATCACGCTTAATAACTCTGCAGCTGTATATCCGAACAATACTAAAGTTGGCAGAACCCAAAATATATGGTTCTTGATTGTGTATTCCAACTTTCAGGCAAATCCGTTGAACAGTTGCAAAGTTATTAAGGTGCAAAGGTTTAGGTTTAACATGTAAATGGCTCCTCAACCCTAATTCAGAGTAGCACTACCGTGCTACCATTACATATATATATATATATATATATATATATATATATATATATATATATATACACACACACACACACACACATACATTAAGTAACAGATAATCCACTACAGGACATGTTGTTGTGCTCTGATATATACACTCCTTGGTGTGCGTTCTGAAGCACAATGCCACAGGCTGAGTGGGATCAAGCACCCAAGGTGTACATATATCAGAGCATGACTGCATACCATATAGTTGATTATCTGTCTTATAAAATGGCATTTGTGGGGGAGGAGTAGACTCTGTGTGTCACAATTTATTAAGTTGATCTGATTGATCCTGCCGGTTTAAAAACTATTTAAATATTTATCTGGTTGACCCCACCACTTGAAGAAATCCTTCCTTTAGCCTGTTTTCAGTGCATTGTAACATTCTGTATGCAGCATGTAGCATTACTAAGTAGGATATATTTTGTTGAATGTCAGGAAGTGCTGATTCAAAAGTCTCCTCATTTTTCATACAAAAGAAGAAATGATAGCCCCTTTCTTTCAGTAATGCTGTTCTATTAAGTAACACGCATTTGTCAATGCCGAATGTTTCCTTGCATGGTATATGTGGCAAGAGGTGTATTGTGTTAGTTAAAGTAAAGGGAGAGAAAGAGTGACAATATTGGTAAATGTCAGGATTCCCCAAAGAGTTTGTGACATATGGCAAAGGCTGAGCAGATAAGCTAGCATGGTGGGGGGATGCACCATCATACTAATCTGGAGCACTTCAGTTCTTTCAAGTACCCAAAGTTTCCACCCATGAACTCCTCAAAACAGGCTGTGGCATTCAGGTGACTGTACATTCTCTGTTGCTGTGACTACCCTGTGGAATTCACTGCCTAACCATCTTCAGGAGGCACCTTCGGTGGAAACCTTTAACAAGCATTTGTCAATGCCGAATGTTTGCTTGCTGGTATTAGCACTAGAAATGCAGGAGTTAGACAGATGCAGAATAGGAATGGCAGTGAAGTACTGAACTTCACATGAACCCCACCTCCATCCTGTAGAGATGGACAGGATTTGGGGTAAGGTTTTGGGCCATCACCCATGACGGTCAAGCCATGTCACCTCACCCTATTCTGCAGACACTGACACGTGTTGAGCTGTGCCTTAGGGTGTTTGGCTTTCCAGTCACCCCATTCCATAAGGACATACATTGAAATTGGTGCAGCATAGGAGAATGGGGTGAAGTCTTGGGATGAAGAGTCCAAGGTACACATCGATGCCTGTCAATGGCTGGGGGGTGGGGGTGGGATGGCATGAGCAGTACAGTTGGCAATCCAAAGGCACACCCTGATGCCTGTATGTCTGTACAGGGTAGGACGTTATGGTTAGAAACCGTAATGCCTCAGGCATTTGTTGGTATTCACAGTACAAATTTTGAACATGGCCTTTTTGTGACCCCACCTCATGAAAGCATTTGGGACTTCTTGTCATGAACAGTGGCAGTGTGATTTTGTCAATGTGTCCTGAAAACTGACTTCCAACAGTGACAGTGCCACTCTGCACCACAAATGTACGAAAACACAGATCAGGCAGGATGTGAAGAGTGACAGCTGTACCATCCATAGGGAGGTATGAAGAGATGGCAATGTTGAAAATGTGTAGTAGGAATATTAAAAATGCTTGCACTTCCGAGCATACGTGGAAACCACGCAACGCATGCACGTAACACAGTCATTTTATGGAGTTTCATCACCAGATTTTCAACATAGGCATTTAACAACCTGTGGTCATGAACAGCGTCACTGTGATTTTGTTACTGTGTCCTGAACACTGATTTCCCACAGCAACCATGGTATTCTACGCCAGAACTGCAAAAACACATTTCAACCAGGATGTGAAAAATGACAGCTGTACTGTTCATAAGGAGGTGGGGGAAAATGGCAATGTTGAACATCTGGAGTGAAAATATTACAAATGTGCAAAGTTATAAGCGTGCGTGGAAACTGCGCAACGCACACTCGTAACACAGTCATTTTATGGATTTTCATCATCAAATGTTCAACATAGGCATTTTAGGATCTCTGCTAATGAACAGTGTCACTGTGATTTTTGTAATGTGTCCTAAACAGTGATTTCCCACAGCAACTGTGTTATTCTGTGCCAGAAGCGCAAAAGCACATTTCGGCCAGGATGTGAAAAATGACAGCTGTACTATTCATAAGGAGGTGCGGGCAAGTGGTAGTGTTGGCAATCTGGAGTGAAAATATAGCAAATATGCGAAGGTACGAGCGTGCGTAGAAACTGCACAACACACTCTCGTAACACAGTCATTTTATGAACTTTTCTCACCAAATTTTCAACATAGACATTTTAGGGCCTGTGCTAATGAACAGTGTCACTGTGATTTTCTTAGTCTGTTCCAAACATTGATTTCGCACACCAACTGCGCCATTGTGCGCTACATGCGCTGAAACACATTTTGGGCAAGATGTGCAAAATTAAAGCTAAACTGCTCATATGTGGGTGTGGTAAAATGGCATTGTTGAACTTCTGGACTGAAAATATTAAAAATTCACGCACTTACGAGCGTGTGTAGGAACTGTGCAACACACGCTCATAAAACAGTCATTTTTAGGAATTTTTTCACCAAATTTTCAACATAGCCATTTTAAGACCTCTGCTCATAAACAGTGTCACTGTGATTTTCTTACTCTGTCCCAAACATTGATTTCACCATCGACTGCGCCATTGGGTGCTACATGCGTGGAAACACATTTTGGGTGAGATGTGAAAAATGACATCTGTACTGCTCATAAGTAGGTGTGATAAAATGGTAATGTTGAAAATCTGGAATGCAAATGTTACAAACTTGCGACCTTATGAGCGTGCGTAGGAACTGTGCAACACATGCTCGTAAAACAGTCATTTTTAGGAAAATTTTCACCAAATTTGCAACATAGGCTTTTTGAGAGCCCACCTTATGAACACTGGCACTGTCATTTCATTAACTGGTCCCAAAAGGTGATTTTGCACAGTGACTGTGAAATCACCCTTCAGGCCTGATTAACTCCATGACAGTGACAGAATTCATGAAGAGGGGCCCCAAAAAATCCCATGTTGAAAATTTGGTGCCAAAATTCCAAAAAATGTCTGAGATAGGCAGCAAAGTTGAAAACCCCCTATTTATTGCATTATATAGCTTACCGGCATTTCTCAGTTCGCGGTCGGCTTTCAAGAGTGCAGACGTGTTCCCGGTCCACCGAAGATCATCACGTTGGACTCCGGAGGTAAGTATGGGGTGAGGGTTGTGTGTGGGGAGGCAGGGTGCACAGTGGGTGGGCGTGTGTTGCGGGGGGGTGTGGCAGACCGCGAGAGACCGTTTTTCCTTTACAGGGAAGAAAAAAACAAAAAGACAATGCAGGACAGTTTTCAATTTTACAGGGGCATTTGGCACACTGGGGTGGGCTCCCAGCGTACCAAGGGACTCTTTTTAGAGGGGCCAGCTGCAGCCGATGGGGATTGAGCACCTCCGTCAGCACACAAGACAAGGGGGGAGAAACATCATGTCGACGGGGACTGGGCACCCCGTCAGCAGGTAACAAAACGGGGGGGTTACATCATGTCAATGGGGAGTGGGCTCCCCCATGGCACATAATGAAAGCAGGTGGGGGGTTACATCTTGCCGATGGGAAGTGGGCTCCCCCCATCGGCTGAATAAACACTTTGCGGCCACTGAAGCCAGTGGGCATTGGGTTCCCCATCGGCCAACAAAGATGGTTTGGGGGGCACATGCTGCCGAGAGGGATTGGGCACCCCCTCAGCATGGGGAGACTGCCTAATATTGTTTGTGAATGTGGTGGCAAGCCATCTGCCATGTTCACAAACAGTATTAGGCTAGCTAACGTTCTGCCCTGCAATGATGGGTCACTCATACAATGACTGATTCTGCAATGACGAGGTGGCCCCTGATTGCTGCAGCAAAAACGTTACAACTTGGTGCACTTTTTGGAGACCAGTGTCATCGGCACACTGTGCCTCCATTGGTCCACCAGTGCCAAGTCCCCAAATGCAGTGCCTCCCTTGGCTGTAACACTGCCGCGCCTCCACAACTCGCTTCTCTCCTAAGCTGTCACATCATGTTTCTTGCACATGGGCAAGCAAACATAAAAAGGGTTTCAAGACTTTTTTATTTAACCAGGCTTTTAATTTATAAATATATATATTTTATTAACATATTTTAAAATATAATGATAGATAGATTTGATGCTTATTGCAGTTAGCTCCATCTGGATTTGTTAATGGTGTTGGATTATTATTGTGTGTTTATACTGTGTTTTTAAATTGTTATCAAAGTGCTCTGAGTCCCTGGAATGGGGCGCTATAAAAATAAAGTATCTATCTATCTTTCTATGAAACTGTGACCACCATCATACTCAGCTTGGGTGGTCATTGGTCTGTCAGGGTCGAGACCAATGCAGCTTGCCCTGTTTTGGGCTAGTCACTGAGACACCTCTGAAATGCCATGCTTCATAATAAAATGTTTCTTGAGCAAGCACAAGGAAACATAGAAAGTGTTGCCAACACAGATAAGGTGCTATAAAACTCTTTAAAACAGATATTCATAGCAGTACCTGATGCATGCCAAATCAAAATTAAACATTGCACAAATACAGTCACTAACTTCCACACTGACCTTAACTTATAGTCATGTTGGCGTGGCCCACATTTTAAGGGCCAGTGGCTAACACATACATTTTGCATGTGTCCTACATTTTACTCACTCTGTGTCAGTGTCCCACATTTTGAGAGCCAGTGTTCCACATTTCCCACGTTTGAGTTTGTGTCCCACATTCTGAAGACCAGTGTCCCACATTTGAAGGGTCATCCGTATTTTTGAGGGGCAGTGTCCTGTGTTCACGGCTACTGTCCCACATTTTCAGGGGCTTTTTTCCCACATTTTGAGGGACGCTGTCATGCATTTTAGAAACAAAAAAGAATATATACTCCCCTGCTCCCACCCACCCCTTAAAACATCTTAATGTGACATTTGAGGGGAAGGAAGAAGATGGGAGGGGGTACCTTTAAAGCTCCCCACTGTCCTTGTTCTGCTGAAAGACATCTCCTGGATATGGGACTAGTCACATACTCTGCAGCAGCAGTAGCAGCAGTAGTAACCTAGAATGGAACAACAGGAGAAAAAGAGGCAAGTCATATAGTGGCATCAACACTGTCCCGGGGATGGAAGAGCTCTCACTGAAGAGTGCCCGCCAAGCCTGCAGCCCATTTCCACATCACCTGTTCTCAGTCAGCCAGTTCAGTTATTGGATGGGTGTCTCTTGTGGTCCCAGTTCTGTTTCATTGTCCCAGCTACAGAGCGGTAATGAGCACTGACCGCCTGCTCGGCCCACCTCCCTTCACCATAGCAACCGGAGGCAGCATCTCTCATGCCAGAAGTATGTCGCACACACCATCCTGCAGAGTTTGAAGTTGGGTACTCAGAGGAACAATCCGGGGGGGGGGCGCTCAGGATGAGAACAAGGCAGCTGAACAGTCTGAGAAGCAGATTCCTTATGAGGGTCTCTGACTGTCTGCTCCATCAATCACTGAGACTCTCACAGACTACTGTAGATGCCACCCCTGCTTTTCATTATTTCATGCCCCGAATGTGGAACCCTGTCCTTCAAAATGTGGGGCTACTGTGTCAAATATTCAAATGAGAATCTCAGAATGCTAGTGGGAAAATGTGCTGTGAGTGAGAAGCACGCTGTTCGTTATGAAATATGGACACAAAGGCTGAGACTTCCGACTCAGGATGAACCATGGTATTAAAAATATTCCTGACCATGGGGTGTTGTATTTAAATTGCAAAAGTGCTGTCATGCACTAACAACTGTCAATAACTAGCAGTGACAGTGGCTCAGCAGTTGCACACTCTCCTCTGAGGCCAGGAAAAAGACAGACAAGTAAGAGTTTAGACACTATCCACAAACTCATAAAGCTGCTCAGCTGCTTTCTGGACAGCTTTATGCAAATGAAAGTACCAAAGTGCTCTTTCATTAGAGCGTCTCAGTCCTTTCAAGTACACAAAGATTATGCCCATGAAACTGTGACCACCATCATGCTCTGATTGCATGGTCATTGGTCTGTCAGGGAAAAGCCCATTGTAGACTGCTGTGAAATGCCAATCTCTGAAGCAAAGCAAAATGTTTCTTGCACATGCACAAGGAAACAAAAATGGCACTGACTCTATATGTAAGTGAACAAGCAAGTCAGTGGCTTCTGTTACTTTCTGTACTCAACAAAATGAATCCCACTTAGTCATGCTACATGATGCATAAAGATACAGAAACTGAACATGGTAAAACCACTGGCAATGAGCAAAGCAAGTGAGGGAGCTCTAAAAATGGCAGACTCAACTAGATAAGTGATAAAGTAATAATGCATAACACAGTTAGCAGGTTTTGATAAATTTTGGCCCAGTTTGGAGCAACAAGACGTATAAAAAGTTCATGGCTATTGTTTTTATGTTTGGCTATGTGGTGTCATATGTGTACTACTTTAGATGTTGCCAGGTGTGGAGTGATCTAGTGGTCTGGGGTGCAAATGAGCAGGAGGAGAGAGATGGAAAGCAATACAGGTATGCGGTCATTGTTGAATATTGTGTGGTTACATGAGTTATGTTTCAACCAATCAGGAAACAGAATTTTGAGTTCTTTTTCCTATCCATTTTATAAAGATAGATAGATGCTGACAGAGACAGATAGATAGATACAAAGAGAGACAGAGATAGATAGATAGATAGATAGATAGATAGATATTGCAGAAAACTTTTTTAGCATTTTTTGTTTCCTGTGTGAGCATTTTTAGTGCTTGTGAAAGGTGCTGGATTGACAGCAGAGAAACCTCAAGTCCTCTGCTTATCCACAAGACAGGTACAGCACAGGCAATCACAGTGTAAACGTCCACACATTGCCCAGCCAATGTGGCTCAACTCTGTTATGGAAGGACCACCATGTAGGTGAGAAGCCAGTTCAGACTCCATGCCCATTCAGTCCTTGACCACTCATATGAGACTGCCAACTAGGGTGCCAGTTGTGTTAGTGTTTTTTGTGATGTGGACATCTGCCAACTGGGAACTGTACTGAGACAACCATGACTCAGTTTGCATAGGCCACTGGAAAGACTTCAGGTGACAATGGCTTTCTGTCATTATTGACCTATGCTGGATTTGAACCAGTGGCCTAGAGATGAAAGGCTCCTTAACCTACTACCATTCCATTGGGCCATTCAGTTCCCCACAAAATACTATGTCCATATGTCTATGAGGCTTGAAATACAAAGCCTGCAAAGTAGTTAAAGGGGAGAACAGTCAGTATTAAGAGCCGCACACCTAAGTCTAAAATGTTTTACTTACTGTTTACTGTAGTATAGTTGATTGTATCAGACTGATTCTGCAGACTATCCAGCTGATATTTGCTATAACCAGAAATCCCTAAATCCCCTGCAGCTGATGCCATAGCTGAGCTGCAGCAGAGTGAGATTCAATAGCCTGCAGTGCATGTAAGAGTTTTTATAAGCTTTGATTTTTTTTGGTTTGCTGGTCCTGCTGTCCTCCCAGGGCTAAGCACAGTCACAGAGAACTGTACTTACTCCTGAGAGAACAGCCAGACTGGCAAACATCTGATCTCAGCTTATGAAAGTTCTAACACACACCACAGGCTATTGAATCTTCCTGTGCTGCAGCCCAGTTCTGACAGCAGCTGCATGGTATTCTGGGATTTCTGGTTACAGGAAATTTCAGCTTGGGAGTCTGCAGAATCAGTCTGACATTGTTTACTGCATTACAGTAAACTGCAAGTAAAAAATATATTTTTTTTACACCCAAAGTATGATTTGGGACAAGCCCCACAGCGAGGTGTGGGGCTCTTTGTGCTGACTGTTCCACTTTAAATTAAAGATTAAGGTAAAAGTCCCTGGAACCTTGGTAAATTGGTGGTGTGGTGCTCCTTGGGGGTTGATTGCTCATATGATGCAGTGCTGGCATTACACTAATCTCAGTACCCTCTATGTGAGCACTGCTGTGTTATTTACTTTGTCTAACAAGACACTGCAGAATTATTGGGGTAAAGCCTTCACTGTGGGCATGATTTTTCAAATCCCAAAGAACATCACACAACTATTCACCAAAATTCCAGAAACTATTTACCATAATGTTTCATTACTCTGCTTTCCACACTTTGTGATTCAACCCTAACAGATGCATTAATGTTGTTTTTTGCAATTAATGGTCCCTATGCGCAACTGGGTATAAAGTACACTCAAAAGGTATGTACTCTACCCCCGCAGCTCCACACCCATGGACAGGTGTGCACCAGCAGTATTCATGATCAATGGCAACCCATCCCCTTGGAATGCAGCCACGCATTGCTGGATTGGGAGGTATCTGGGGGTTGGAGTGCAGGACCCAGGCAGGCATCCAACTGGATGCCTGACCTGGGTCCCTGAGTGGATCACATACACAGGCATGCGGGGAAGACCAAGAATGTGTGGATCACCAGTGGACTTAAAGGGAAACCAGCGGCACATGCAAACCTCCCACCCCCCCTCCTGTGGTGTCAGGAACATGGTGGAGCCATAGCAGGAACAAAGACCAAACAGCAGGAACACAGCAAACATAGCAGTTGTATGCACATGGACTGCAGATGGAATAATGGGTGGGATAGGATGCAGTGACAGACAGAATAATGGTCAGTAATGGTACTGTTTGACAGGACAATGTGGCTATAGTCCCCACTTTACTGGCACAAGAACACATCTGGTATGAGGGACAGTGGGAAGGCGAGAGGCAATAGCAGGGGCAACCCATCAACTTGGGGACAGTGGGGAGATAGGAGCACCTGGCTGTCTTACCGGTACATCAATGGACACTGTCCCCGAGGTGTCCACTGCCATAGCTGTGCCCATATGTCCCTGACTCTTGGGTGACTGATACGTGTGGTGCAAGTGTATGGGTCCCCAGTGCTACCCCAAATACCACACCCCATTAATTCCAGCTTCACCCACTGTCCACCTGCCATGTACCCTTCTGCCCATCCCAACAGCACCATTATGCTGCACATATGGTAAAGATATACATGCAAATGCACCATGCCACATGGCCAGCTACAACATGCATTCCAGGGGTGCATTGGGTCCCCAGACAGGACATGGGGTGGCAAGGCACTTTGGTGTGGAAGTGGTACCTCTGGGATTAAATCATGGGATTATGTATACTCTACTCTGTATGGGCAGGGCAACATTATATTGCCATTCATACACCTCAGTTCTTCACATACACATGTTGCAGTATTGCCCACACCCCATGCCCACTGTGACTGCCTATCCCATACAACCCTTCTATAGCCACACCAGGGCACACTGCACTGTACATTGCTGTGCCCAGACTCCTGTCATCTGTACCTGTATGTCTTCATGGACATGGTAGGGGTGGAAAGGATGAGAAAGGACTTGGCAAGGTGAGGAGGTTATCCCACTGTCAGCATTGAGACTGTGACCACCATTGCATCCATGGCCTTTTCCACAGCCAGTGCAATGAGTCTGACATACTGAACACCTACATACAACAGTTATGGCAGGGTCACCCCTACCATAACTCAGACACCCCTATGCACAGCACTCCACATGATTCTGCACCTTTGTGAATTTCCTGCAGTGCATGCATGCCCCTAACACATCCCCAGCCTGTATGTGGTGCGTAGCTGCCTGCATGGCCTGGGGATCCAGCGTGCATCTGGCCTGTGCACCAGTGGTGCATGCTGCAGGACTCCCACTGTGTGGCATCCATGAATAGGGATTCCTATGCACCTTGGATATGTGGTGTGTTGGCATCATGCATAGGGTCCAATGTCCTTATATTTTGAAAAACATCTAACAACTAACACTGCTAGCTCTCGCTTTTCTTACACACTATAATGAACATTGCATAGTAAAATGCACTGCTCAAAACCTGCAGTTTGCTTCATGAGTAGCTCCATGGACCACTCATGAAGCAGCTGCAGTGATGCTCATTGCACCAGACCTGTTATTTGTTTCATGGGTAGCCCTGTGGGTTACTCATGAAGCAGATGCATAGTGGCAGACATTGTGCCAGACCTCTAGCTCAGTATCCTGAGAAGCTGCTGCATCATCACACACACATTGCACCAGAACTGTAGCAGACTTCAGGAGTGGCCTGAGAAGCTGCTGCATTGTCACACACATTGCGCCAGACTTGTGGTAGACTTTGGGGTGGCTTCAAGCACCTGCATCATCAAACACATTGCACCAGTTCTGTAGCAGTCTTCCCTCCCCTCCACCTACTTGCAGCCCTTGCCACACTAGTTCTCCCTGACCCATACAAGTTAAAAATATCCTATCCTCCCAGCCCACTTAACACCCATACCCCCCTTTTCCCGAGCACCCTACATTTGAAATTCAGATCCATTGTTAAATGACCAACACAACCCTCCTTCCACCTTGGCTGGCCATAGTCTACTTAAAAAAACAAAAGTAACAACATGTGCTAACTGTACATGTTTTCAGACATAGATTTTTTCAGTGAATTTTTTTTTTTGCCTCATAACTTGGCCATTTGTGACCATTTTAAGCCAAATATTTCAAGATGGTCAAGTCACTAGCCTCCAACACAATCACATAAATGATACCACATAAAATCTGACCCAAAATGTGTCTGGGGGTCAGCACCCCGAAACACATTTCAGTTCAACCTTACAAGGTGCCACTTATGTGATCATTGGGAGGGGAGAAATACATAAAAATACTGTCCTGATGAGTAGTTACTGCATTTCAGGACTTAGTTTTCTTTTTTAGTAGTTGGCGGCCAGCTAAGATGGATGTTGCATTGTACCAGTCATCCACCAGTGAATCTGAACTTCAAAAGCTGGGTGACTGGAGAGGAGAGTAAGTATGGGTGCTCTATGGGCTGGAATTGTGGTTTGCGGAGAGCCTAACACAGGGATTGGGCACCCAGTGTTTACAAGCAACACTATGATGCTATTTCATTGTCATGTACAATAGCTTGTGTGACAGTTCCAAATAGTGCCTCAAGGGGCAGTTTTTCATGCAAGCTGCATGAAAATGAAACATCATCACACAACTTTTCATGAAATCTCCAGGTTTGTGAGTCATGAAAACAGGTTCAGGAGTGACAAAACCAGGACCTGTGTTCATGACTTGCAACAGCCTGAAGTCATTATTTGTTTAGAAAAATAATGTTTGAATAATCAACCTTACACTATCGACCATATCAATGACAGGTTTAATTTACAAGGCATTTTGTTGTTTTGGAAGCGCAAAGATTTCTCTTGTTTTCCCCACTTTTGTACCAGTACTGCTCACAAACACAGGAGTTTTACCTTATGATTGTTGGTTTTGACTCACAAATGTGATGTACACCAGTTTCACAAAAATCCAGTTAAGAGGAAATTGTGAAAACCTTAATTGTGCATACTCAAAAATAGCATTTTATTTTCTTAATCATTTAGAATTTAATCATTCTTTAGTAAAGCCACCAATCAAAGAATCATCCTTGGATCAAACTCTAATGAACTGTGTAACCATCCCCACTACTTTACTCAGTTAACACCCCTTATTTAATTACTGGCACTCATACTTGGCATGAACTCAAAATCCGAAATGGTACCACCCCTAGCTTTGGGAATGCATACCAGGCTCATTCTCTAGAGATTAGCATAGAAACATATACTTTGACGGCAGATAAGGACCGTTTGGCCCACCTAGTCTGTCCATTTCCCTACCTATTGGATAAGCTACAGATCCTAGTTAACCAACAGCCTACTTTCTCCTACACCCCACTAGAATTGCCTTATGTCTGTCCCATGCATTCTTGAATTTTCTCTCACTATTTTTGACCCCACAACCTCCTTTGGAAGGCTGTTCCATATGTCCACCACCCTCTCTGTGAAAAAATACTTCCTCACATTGCCTCTGAGCCGTCGCCCCTCTATCTTCATACTGTGCCCCCTTGTTCTTACACATCTCTTTTTCTGAAAGATGCTTCCCTCTTGGACTTTGTTGATTCCCTTGAAGTACTTGAAAGTTTCTATCATGTCCCCCTTCTCCCTTCTCCCTCCTTTCCTCAAAGGTATACATATTAAGCTCCTTTAGTCTCTCTTTATATGATTTCTGGTGCAGACCCTGTACCATTTTAGTTGCCCTCCTCTGGACTGCCTCTATCCTGCCTATGTCCTTGTGAAGATGGGGTCACCAGAACTGGACGCAGTACTCCAGATGAAGTTTCACCAACTGTCTGTACAGAGGGATGACAACTTCTTGTTTTCTACTGGTGATGCCTATGCTTGTGCATCCCAGTATCCCCCCAGCCCTCCTTACTGCCTTTTCACATTGCTTGCCTACCTTTAGGTCATCTGATATGACTACCCCCAGGTCACTTTCCATTTTTGTTGTCATTAGTCCCCCCCCCCCATTGTGTACTCTTCCCCTGGGTTTTTGTTTCCCAGGTGCATTACTTTGCACTTCTTTGCATTGAATCTAAACTGCCATACTTCTGACCATTCCTCCAACCTTGCCAAGTCCCTTCTCATTCTTTCCACCCCGCCGTGTGTATCAACCCTATTGCAGATCTTGGTGTCATCTGCAAAAAGGCATACTTTTCCTTCCAGCCCCTCTGCAATGTCACTTATAAAGATATTGAAGAGGACTGGCCCCAGTACTGAACCCTGTGGTACCCCACTAGTAACTCCCTTTTCTTCAGCATGGACTCTGTTTACTATTATCCTCGCATCCTGTTGCCCAGCCAGTTTTTTTACCCAGGCCACCTCCCTGGAACCCACTCCCAGGCTAGCTAGCATGTTTATTAATCTTTTGTGTGGGACTGTGTCAAATGCCTTGCTAAAGTCTAGGTAGGCCACATCCACAGCTCCTCCCTGGTCTACTACTTTTGTCACCCAATCAAAGAAATCTATTAGATTCATCTGACATGACCTTCCCACTGTGAGTCCATGCTGCCTTAGGTGGGGGGTTACAGAACAACCATTGGTATTTAACAATCAGGTCCCGGGGAGAGATTTTTTTAATAGGCGTATGCTAGACCTATCTTCTGGAGGGGTACCCAGAAAATTCACACATGAAGCAATAACATAACTGTCCAGAACATAGTTGGGGTTCTAGAGTGAGACTTTATTCAATGGATGTTCTTTAAAGCAAGGGTGGACCCCCAAAGGTTTACACATCTTGGCACTCTTTCTCTTGCTGAACTAAATCGAACTAACTGACAGAACCTCTTTGTATTCCCACAGGCATAGGACATAGGACCTTCATTTGTATTCCCACAAGTGTAGGACATACTGTAGGACACTTCATTTGTATTCCCACAAGTATAGGACATAGAACACTGCATTTACAACTTGCATTAAGTGACATTTTGGCCACAGCTGTAAACACATTTGCTATCCAGTAGCACAATTCTTCTATGTAACTGTTTGCAGAAACTTTAACCCACTACAGGGGTTGAATCTTCTTCTGACATATGGCCATTAGTCTAAAGTAACCAGGCACCCTTACTGAACCTGTTAGTCCTGAACTGATCACTCTAGATGGGGTCTGCCCACCCTTTGCTCCCAAAGTCATACTCAGCCATTCTTTCAGAGTTACACCTTAAACATTTGCAATACCTCTTGAAATGCAATGAACAAAAACTTGGCATTCAGCATTCAACTCACCACCTAGGTAGAGTACAGGTAAAAATCCCTAATAGTGTGACATAGTTATGCTTCTGGACATCACACACCTCAGCCAACATTGCTTTAAAACAAAACAGTCTTGCACATCTGTACTTACAGAAAGTTGTGCCTTCCTTTTAGGCATGGAACACAACAGAACAGATACTTGTTCGCTCTGGCAAAAGTCAGATTTCACTCATTGTCATACTTTCAGGCAGCTTTAAACATTCTGGATCAACACATGGGATTGCACCTTGGGCCTACCGAACTGCAATTCCTTTCACCCCTCCTGGAGTGAAAATCAAGAAATCCTGCTGAAGAAAGATCTCCACCACTTCACTTGGCAAGCTGGGAATTACCAAACTAGAGTGAGAATTCCAGGGCCCTAGACTCAGAACCCATTGGCAGAGCAGCTCCTCTGCCTTCCTCACTCAAACTACAACTCACAGAAACATAGACTTTGACAGCAGATAAGGACCTCTTGGCCCAACAGTCTGCCCATTTCCCTACCTGTTGGATAATAATAATAATAATAATAATATTTATTTATTTTGCACCTTTCAAATATCAAGGCGCATTACAGATTATAAAACTAAGAAAAACAACAGTAATAAATACATAATAAAATCATAAAATTACAAAGTTAGTCACAGTATGCCTTCTTCCACAAATACGTCTTCAATGCCTGCTTAAACCCCCCATAGTCACGCACTCCCAAATCAGACGGGGTAGAGATTTTCAAAGGGCTTAGGCCACGTATACAAATGCATGGGCCCCTGAAGATTTTAAAACTATGCTTGGAATCTCTAGCAACCCCTCGTCTGCTGAACGGAGCAATCGCTTGGGGCAGTAAGGAGATAGGAGCTCTTTCAGGTAGTCAGGGCTGAGTCTGCATAGGGCTTCATAGGTCAGTAATCCAACTTTGAAGGTGATCCATCACTGAACTGGCAGCCAGTGCAGTTCACGTAGCACCGGCGTAATATGGGAAGTCCGAGGAATTCCCATCAACAACCGAGCCGCAGCATTCTGCACCAGCTGCAGGTGGTGGATATCAACCCCCAGAAGCCCAAAGTAAAGGGAGTTGCAATAATCAAGGTGTGAGGTCACAAAGGTGTGGATCAGTGACGTAGATCACCGGATGCAACAAGGTGCTTGATCCTAGCGATGTTCCTCAGATGGTAAAAGGATGACTTAACGATGGCCAACACCTGAGATTGTAGTGTCAGCCCATCATCAAGTATCACCCCTTGGTCCCGCACCCATTCCGAGGTTGGGAGCTGGGAACCCCCAAGGAAAGCCCCCAAAGGTGACCCGCCCCAAACCCCCCTATCCAGCGTCCTGGATCCACAACCATCACATCAGTCTTCCCTGGGTTCAACCTGAGCCAGCTGGAATTCATCCAGTCCAGGATTTCAATGAGGCAGTTAGTAAATACCAAGAGTGCTCCATCCTGGTCAGGTGCAAAAGATAGGTAGAGCTGGGTATCATCAGCATAACAGTAAAACCTCAGCCCATACCATCTTACAATGTCTCCAAGGGGCAGCATGTACACCTCGAATAACATGGGAGAAAGCACAGAGCCCTGAGGAACCCCACATGACAGAGAGAGAGTGTCAGAGGAATAAATCCCGACACCACCCTCAGAGTTCTGCCAGTGAGGAAAGATCTAAACCATCTGAGGACTGAACTTGTCAAGCCACAGATGAACCTCAGATGCTCGAGCAGTACCCCATGATCCACAGTGTCAAAAGCTGATGAGAGTTCAAGAAGCACCAAGATGGACTGGTTCCTTCGATCTCTCACCATCAGGAGATCATTGAGCACCCAAACCAGCGCAGTCTCGGTACTAGGCCTCTTTCGAAAACCGGGTTGGAGAGGTTCGTAGATGCTATGGATGGTCAAATGGTTCTCCAGCTGTACAGCCACTACTTTCTCAATTACATTCCCCACAACAGAGAGGTTAGAGAGATAGGTCTGTAGTTTTCCAGACAGTCTGGGTCCAAAGAAGCTTTCTTCAAAAGGGGAATCACCACAGCCTCCTTCAGGGAGCTAGAAAACTCACCCAACTCAAGGGAGCACCAGACTATCTGCGCTAAGACCAGGCCAATAATATCACAACAACCCATAATCAGGGAAGTTGGGCCTGGGTCTAGACTACAGCACATAGGGTACATATCCTGGACAATCCGCATAACATCCATGATCTCCAGCCGGTCAAAGGTACTCCAACAGAAGTGAGGGATACTGGCCAAGTGCCGATCATCAGCAACTCCCATAAAATGGGTTGATCAAATCTCTGCCCTGATGTTGGCCACCTTATCAGCAAAAAACTGAGCAAGCTCCTCACACTCCAATTGTGAAAAGGCTCTCTGAACCTGCAGACAAGCTGGATTGCACAGCCTGTCTATAGTTTGGAAGAGCTGCATTGGTCTGTTCTGAGCAGCAGCAATCCCCACGGACATGAACTCTGCCTCTTTACGGGAGATTGCTGACTGGTAGAGTAGATAATGCTCTAGCAGTCTAAAATGGTCAACCTCCAGGGCAGATTTCTGCCAGCAATGCTCCAACCTTCGTCCTAGTCACCGCAGCTCCCTCAAAGTCCCGTCAAACCACAGGGACTGAGGGTGGAGGGAGAGAGGATGAACGCAGACAGGAGCAACAAAATCCAGGGCTGTAGTAATAGCCTTATTATAGGCTAAAACCAAAGTCTCTGGGTCCCTGCTTGCCATAGGAAATTCCGATAGATCAAGCACTGCTGCTAGGCCATCAGTGCATAAATCTCGTAAAGGGCGTTACCTGACCATCTCCACAGGGGTAGGCCTATGAAGGGGAGTGCAAAAACAATCTCACAGTGTAGTGGTCGGACCATCCAATGGGTTGCACCCCCACATCAGAAGCCTCGATCCCCAAGAAGAAAAAAACCAGGTCGAGAGAGTGGCCGCATTTATGAGTAGCAGAGGTAACAATCTGTGTAAGGCCCAGTAATGTCATCAGCTGGAGGAAGTGTTGACCAAATTGCGAGAGTTTGTTGTCGATCCAGATAAGCTTCAGATCCTAGTTAACCAACAGCCTACTTCCTCCTACCCCCCACTAGAATTGATTTATGTCTGTCCCATGCATTCTTGAATTCCCCCACTGTTTTTGACCCACCATCCTCCTCAGGAAGCCCATTCCATGCATCCACCACTCCCTCCGTGACAAAATACTTGCTCATGTTGCCCCTGAGCCATCCCCCATCTATCTTCAAATTGTGCCCCCTTGTTCTTGTACATCTCTTTTTCTGAAAGATGCTACCCTCTTGGACTTTGTTGATTCCCTTGAGGTACTAAAATATTTCTATCATGTTCCTCCTCTCCCTCCTTTTCTCAAGGGTATACATATTAAGCTCCTTTAGTTTCTCTTCATTGGCTTCTGGTGCAGACCCTGCACCATTTTAGTTGCCCTCCTCCGGACTGCCTCCATCCTGTCTATGTCCTTGCAGAGATGGGGTCTCCAGAACTGCATGCAGTATGCCAAATGGGGACTCAGCAACTGACTGAACAGAGGGATAACAACTTCCTGTTTTCTACTGGTGATGCCTCTCTTTGTGCATCCCAGTACAGTATCCCTCCAGCCCTCCTTACTGCCATCTCACATTGCTTGCCTACCTTTAGGTCATGTGATATGACTATCCTCAGGTCCCTTTCCATTTTTCTTGTTGTTAGTACCTCCCCCCACATTGTGTACTCTTCCCTTGGGTTTTTGTTTCCCAGGTGCATTCGTTTGCACTTCTTTGCATTGAATCTAAGCTGCCATACTGTTGACTATTCCTCCAACTTTGCAAAGTCCCTTCTCATCATTCCCCCCCCCACTTGTGTATCAACCCTGTTGCAGGTCTTTGTGTTGTCTGCAAAGAGGCATACTTTCCCTTCCAGTCCCTCTGCAATGTCACCTATAAAGACATTAAAGAGGATCGGTCCAAGTACTGAACCCTGCAGTACCCCTCTAGTAACCACCCTTTCTTCAGAGTGGACTCCATTTATAATTACCCAGTGTCCTGTTGTCCAGCCAATGTTTTACCCAGGCTACAACCCTGGGACCCACTCCTAAGCTGGCTAACTTGTTTATTAATCTTTTGTGTGGGACTGTGTCAAATGTTTTGCTAAAGTTTAGGTAGGCCATGTTCACAGCCCCTCCCTGGTCTACTACTTTGGTCACCCAGTCACAGAAATTGATTAAATTTGTCTGACATGACCTTCCTGCTGTGAATCCATGCTGCCTTGGGTCCTGTGCCCCACTAGCCTCTAGGTACTCAACAATTCTTTCCTTCAGAAGTAATTCCATCATTTTCCCTACCACTGAGGTCAAACTAACAGGTCTGTAGTTTTCTGCCTCTGTCTTGCTCCCATTTTTGTGAAGGGGAATCACATCCGCCCTCCTCCAATCATCAGGTACAACACCATCCTCCCATGATTTGTTAAAATGGGTAGTCAGTGGTGTCACTAGTTCTCCCCTTAGTTCTTTTAGAATTCTGGGGTGAATCCCGTCAGGCCCAATTACTTTGTCCACCTTTAGTTTTAGGACTTCTTTCAGGGCCTTTTCTTCTGTGAATGGACTGGTATCGACCCCCCCCCCATCCTGAGTGCTTCTATTGTTTGGTTTAGGTACCCTCCATTTCTTTTATGAATACTGAGCAGAAGTATTCATTCAGTATCCCTGCTTTTTCACTGTCACCCTCTGCCCACCCCTTCCCTTTAGTAAGCCTCACTATACCTACCTTGGTCTTTCTTCGCTCCCTAATGTACCTATAAAGGTTTTTATCCCTCTTCTTAACTGAGTTGGCTATCTTTTCCTCAGTTTGAGCCTTTGCTATTCTGACTGCCTTCCCCGCTTTCTTCTGCTTTAACTGGTACAGTTCTCTGTCCTACTTCTTCTGTGTTTCCTTATACTTCCTGAATGCTATCTTTTTCTCCCTAACCTTCCCCGCTTTCTCTTTTGAGAATATAGTGTTTTTTTCCTATATTTTGTTTTGTTTATTTGCTTCACACAAAGGCTTGTTGCCTCTGTGATGGCTGTTTTGATTTTTCCCCAGTGTTCCTCCACCCTACTTCTTGTCCATTTGCTAGTGCTTTTCTGAGGCACTCTCCCATTTTCCCAAAGTCAGCCCTCCCAGAGTCCAATACCCTTACTTTTGTGTGGCTGGACTCTAAAGCTATGTTTATCGTGAACCACATTGTTTGGTGGTTGCTTGTTCCCAGATGGCTACCCACTTTGAAATCAGAGATCCTCTCTCTGTCCCCTTATGAGAGGACCAGGTCTAGGATTGCTCCCTCTCGAATGGGCTCCAACACTAGCTGTCTGAGGCATGCCCCCTGTAGGGCATCAAGAATGACCCTACTCTTGGATATGGCTGCAGCAAAGGTGCTCCAGTTAACATTTGGTATATTCAGGTCCCCCATCAACAACTGTCATTCCCAACATTTTATCTCCCACTCAGCAGCTGACACAAAGGTTATGCTGCTCCAAGAGTTCTAAATGAGCTCATCACTTCAGTCTCAGCTGAAGCCAAATAAACAGATGAGTGAGCAGATGAAAAAACATTTAACTAGTTGATCACTAGCTGTCTCTCCCTGCCTAGCACTGTCACTGAGTGGATTCTAGTAACCCCAAGGGACTGGGTGGTTACAACTGGAAAGTTTCAAGTTTCAACTCCCAAGTGGATTTGCACTGTCAGTGAGCAAAGACAGTCTCTTAAAACAATCTGTTAAATTACATATATTTATGTGTTGGGGGGATCCATCATCTCATCAGCTGTTCATCCTTCTGAGTGAACTGCACAGTGATCAGCCTTATCCCTGGGTGTCATTGGCTGGCCTGCTGCCTCTCTCCTTCTTGAGGGGCAATCCCCCACAGATTTCCTCTAGCAGCAGGGACACAGAGGAATGTCATCCTCCCCCACCCCAGAGACTTTCAGCCAGCTTCCCCCTTACCCCTCCTGGAGCAGCAGGGCAGGCCATGACACCTTGAGCAGGGCTTTATTAATGGAGAACTATGCCAAACCTGCAAGTAATTTTTCCCAGTAGATGCTTTTTTATCATATATTTGATCCCCTTCTGTTACTGTTCCATTTTTATTGGCCTTTTAGTAAACACAGTGGGTGTTTCTCTTTGACACACTGCTGATAAGTCCTGTTTTAGAACTGCATGATGCAGTTTATCTCCCCTTTGGGCTGCAGGGTTCCAAAGTAGAACATGAATGCATTGTGAAGACAATACAGGTTTTTAACAAGGTCATACAGTACATCATACTGTTCTAAAATTGTACTGCCCACCACAGTGCAAAGCAGAAACACCCAATGAATTTACTAAAAAGCTAGGATAGATGGAACAGTAACAGAATGTGAACCAGTATTGGAAACACAGCTTCTACAGAAAACACAGGCATGTAGATTCCAGGCAGTTCTCCTTTAAGCCCAGTCTCCCTCCATTTTCCATCTTCATTTTCTCTCAGGGCTACAGCAAACTCAGATGGTGCATGCACTCTGAAACCACCAGCCCCTTCCACCCACTCGACATAACGTCAGCCTCCCCCGCATCAGTGCTACCACCAAGTCTCCACCTAGTGGCCACCAAGAACTGGGACAGCGCACCACCCCAGTCTGGGAGAGAAGAACTGGCAGGTGGCCACTCAATTCTTTCCAAGCCCCCTTCCCCCCGGTTCCATGTCATAATGGCAACCACTAAACAGTGACTGCCATTACAGTGAGTGTATATCGGCAAAACTCACAAATGGCCAATGTACACTGCACCAAATACAAGAACAGCAATGAATTAACCTATTAAACAGGGGAACAACTATAACTACATTTCTATGTGGGAGGCTTTTCCCCCCACACAGCCTGAATTTATATTGGTAACTCCAGGGAGGTGGAAAGCATGTCAGAGAGGGGGAGAAACTTGGGGAGAAATGCAACATAGGGAGGGAGACACAAGCCACGAGGGGGGGAACATTGGGGGGCAACCTGAGAGAGTTAGGAGAAAATGGGATTTCAGGCACAACAAGAAAAAAAATACACTCTCAACAAACTACAAAAAATAAACCTGTGCCTGAACCCGGGTCCACCTGCATTGTAGACTGGGACATTCACCACCATACCATACGAGCAACAAATGCTCATGACTGAAGCCACCTAATGCTACATAATGCTGTATTGCTCTTTCTTCACCATACTGATGCTCTGTCCTCACTATTCGCTACAATCACTATTCTGTAACAGTCGCTTCCCTGACAGGCACTTAAATTGAGTCATTCAAATATGAGTAGCTCAGTTAGAGTCCCCCTTATCACTGGATACACTTCCTCCACCCCCACCACCCACAGCAACCTGAGCATGTTCCCAAACTCAGGTGGCAGGTGTGGTGTGAGATAAGGCAGTTTGCAGCACCTCAGCCCTCTGCACCACCAGGTTGGCCAATATTTATGTATTTTAAATTGCTGAACTGACCATCACCAAATATACAGGATCCAAAGATCCTGCAACAGGCTACTCACATGCCACAGTCAGACTATTCTGGCCAGGGACTGCCAAGTTACTAAGGAACAGAAATCAGGATTTAACATTGATGTACCTATTTAAGCCTAATATAGGGTCACTACCATGCCACTATAATATAAAGTATACCAAGAGAGGAAAAAAGAAGAATCTACAAACACAGCGCCATTTATATTTTGCATATAAAGTTTCATATTATATGTATGCCAACCCTAGTCCTGAAGGCTAATGAGCTGGAGCTGGATTTTCAGCCACATGTGAGGGACATGTGGCACTATCTTATTGCATCACTGATGTGTCTATTGATATGTCAGACCACCTAAACAGGGGTCTACGTTTGTGCACATCTGTTGTGACTTGGGGCATTATAGGGAAAGGGGAAATTGCTTAACCAGGAAAGGCACACTAATACAGATCTTGTTTCTAGGTGTGACCTGGGAGCACAAGGAAGTTAAGTGACTTGCTCAGGGTCACACAGCATGCAAGTGGAAGCTGTGGGATTCAAACCCAGGTCTGGTCTGTTGGATATCACCAGGTTTGCAGTTCAGAGCCTTAGACCACTGCGCTATACTTCCTCCTTATTATGGGAGTTATATAATGATGCATGGATCAATCTTTTGATGCATACACCATTATTTGGCCATAAAGTGGTGACAAAAGCTGTATATACAACATATCATTTGAAAGTGCTACGGGCTATACTGCCTGCACAGAATACAAGGTGCCCAAAGGCATCAGTCACTCATGCTCTATTGAACAAGTTGGTTAGTGTGCATTTGTTACCTCTGTCACTGACCCAAGATCACTATGCAAAAAAGCAGTTTGCAGAGCTCCTTGTTTAGGGCAGCAAAACATGATCTCTTAGGCCATGAATCTATTAAAGCACTTGTTCACGTTAGTGGGGGCATGAGACTGTGGAAATAATTCATTGTTAAACTCTTTTTAGGCTCCAAAGGCATCAGTAATATTCCACTTAAAGACTTGATTAGCATGTGTTTCTTCACCCTCCCCCCACCCATGGTAGCTACATTTTGAAAAATGAGATGTGTATGCATCTTTTTGCCTTTCCAGTGACTACCACGTAATGTTTTTATAAGTATAACTAGAAAGTAATGACGTAGGAGGCAGTATAGTGCAGTGGTTTAAGGCTCTGAGCTGCAAACCTGAAGACCTGGGTTTGAATCCCACAGCCCCCACTTGCATACTGTATGATCCTAAGCAAATCACATAACTTCTTTGTGCTCCCAGGTTGCACCTGTAAACAAGCTTCAGCTTAGTGTGTCTCTCCTGGTTAAAAAAAAAACAACAACTTTTGAATTCTACCAGCTAAACAAACATACAGTTTTAAGGGCCAGCCCATCAGCACAGCAGTAAGGCTAATCGCTAATGACACCAGTGGCATAGGTTCTGAAACGGGCCTAGGTCAAGGTTGACAGCCAGGAGGAGAGAGGGACCAAGCATCCCACAGGACGCTGTCCTCTGCCACAGTGCTGCCACCTGGGACACCACAGGTGACAGTGTGGTTGGAGGGCCGAGGGTGGGCGGGACTACACGAATGCCAGATATCACTGTATTGTGCATGAGGGAACATCCCTTGATGTCACTGCATACCGAAGTCCCAAGGAGAGTGCTGCAAAGGAAAAAATGGCCCCAGATTTAGTTGAAAATAAGTTTTTAGGTTAATTAAATCTGCAGAGATTAAGTAAACATGTCAGAGTCAGAGCTAGCTTCAGATTAGTTAGATTCATTAGTTTCTTCATCTTCACTTTTCATCTGCCGATCTTTAAAAAATTCTTTCAAGTGATACACGACCGAGAATGTATATTCTTCATATTCCATTTTAATGAGTGGCTGTATTGTTTTCATCACTGCAAATTTCATGAATCTAGAACAATGGTACCTCCCTTTTGTCTCTTTACACTGAGTTACTAATAATATAGAAAACAAATGATTCAACAATTGTACTATTGCATACTGACCTATACAGTATCCTTAGTTAATATAAAATCTAATAATGGTTATAGTCAATACACCCAGTCACTAAAAAACAATTTTATGGTAATTCAGCAATCATTCTCTATTATTTCAAATGCACAAAGTATACTTCACTTTACTGCATGTAAAGAATAAAACACAACAGGGTGTGCATTAAGTAAGCAATAATACCCAACAGGGTGGGTGGTATTGCACAATACCGGACCACCCAGGGGTGTTATGAGGCCCAACGCCACAGACAGAGTGTCTTATAGCCTCTGGAAGGTCCGGTATTGCCCATACTGCCCACCCTGGAGGGTGTTATTGTGCTTAGAGAATGGGCTATAAGTAAAGTTTTTTTGTAATATTTAAGAATAAAAATAATAATTAAAAAAAAAATTACAAATTAACTTAAAGTTGCTCTGCTATTAAAGTATACCCTCTACTGGTATCCTTACCAATACATACCAGTAGAGGGCAGTGCAGCCATTTACAGTTGTACTGTTTTCCACTGCTGTGTACAGCATGTACCTACCTTCTTGGTCTTGAGCTATTAACCCCCAACCATGCCAAGTTTACTTGCATTCCATTTTTTTTGTTTTGTTTCTTTCTGTGATCGCAGTTTAACCCCCTCATCAAATTTGTAATTTGGGACACTGGCGTCGGGATCGGGTGATCGGGGAGACTGTGTGTTGAAGTAAGAGGTATGGCATAACTGAAATTTACAGGGCTTGGTTTTTGTGCAATCAAATAATGAATAAAAAAAACAGAGTTGGTATTGTCAGGAGCAGGAGTGGAGCCAGGGAGAGACAGGAACATACAGAAGTGCCATCTGTAGCGCTGAGCACACAACGTGTTACACAGGTGGATGACTGTGAGCAAAAAGAGCGGGACTGAAGCCTGGGTGAGTGGGGAAAAGTGGTTCTGGTAGTGCTGAGATAGCGCTAGAAAATGGTTGAGGACAAGAAGAGCACAGGCAGATTTTGGCAGGAGAGAGAGAGAGTCAAGGATGTGTCTGGAATAAGGTACAAGGGCAATCAATTTAAAAGAAAAACTGCCATTGTGTCGGGGGCTGTTTTGTCCATACATGGTGTTTGTGTGGTGGAGCTAAGTCAGTGTTTGGTCTGCACAGGCAGCTTTTGGGAGGATGGAGAGTCAAGGATGTGCCTGGAATAAGATATAAGGGTGGTAAATTTAAAAGAAAAACTGCCATTGTTTCGGGGGCTGTTTTGCCCATAGGTGGTGTGTGTGTGTGTGTGTGTGTGTGTGTGTGTGTGTGTGTGTGTTGGGGCAAAGTCGGTGTTTGGGCTACCTTAGTGAGTAGCAAAAAATGGCATCAGTTTGAAACTGTGTGCCCAGTGTTTCAGCCAATGAGGAAACCTTGTCTGTGCATGAAGCAGGTATGGGCTGGGACTTTTTATCTGGTGAGCATCTATTGAAAGTCCGTGTATCCCTGTGGAACGGGTACCAGTCAATCAGATGCCTCCAAATAAAAAGCACATTTTCTAAGCTGTAGCACTTCATGCTCTACATGCATTAGGAGGTGTAAGGCATAACCAAGTGCATTCAGCCACGGAGAAAGCATGGCAGTATAGTTCAATGCACACCGTGGAGTGTGTCATTCTACTTATAAAATGATACTGTCCAGAAAATTCAAGAAAAATGCAGAGCAGTTTTAAAAATTATTATAAAACTGACATTTATTTACACTGCCATGGTAAAGTTGTTCTTTTTATATTTTCAGAATGTGAGTGCACTGTTACCATAGAGACCTACATAACGACTTAATTATTATGTTTGCATTGCTAAGATACAGATGCTTGTTTTCACAGCCATGTCATGGGATAAATTGCTGCACACTAATACGATCACACTCCACAAATCACAGTGCACGATTTCTCTATCCCATTTGAAACTTTAAGTAATTACCAATTTCCATGAATTTTCTATGATTTAGGGCAGAAACACATATATTTTAAAGCACTTACTATTCAAAGAAGAAAATAAATTGTATGACAAAACTTTGTTATGATAACATCAGTGTTTACATGTATAGTAACAAGCTGAAAAAGGTTTTAGTTGAGAAACGTTCCTGTACTCACTCTTCATATGCACGATAGTGAAGATCAAAGCCACATGAAATTCCCTTCACTTTACTACACATCTGCAGAAATTAGTAAGACAAGTGTAACTGTGTAAGTGTAATGTGTAAGAAAGTCTTCAGCAAGGCTAGTAGGATGCTAGTGTGCATTGGGGGGATTCAACAGTAGGAAACAGAAGGTAATGTTACCTTTGCATAGGTCATTGTTGGGGCCACACCTGGAGTACTGTGTCCAGTTCTGGAGCAGCACCTGAAAAAGGAGAGGGAAAGCTAGAGATGATACAATGAAGGGTGACCAAGATGATTCAGGGCCAGGAGGGTAGATCCTATAAAGGATTGTCTAAAGGGGCTGAACATGTATTAAGTTGATACCAGATGAGAGAGGGAGGACCTGATAGAGACCTTCAAGTTCCTGAAAGAAATAAACAAGGTGAACTGTGAAAAGCAATTTACCAGGAACTAAGAAATTAGGACAAGGAGTCATGAGTGGAGGTTAATGAGGGGAAGGCTTAAAAGGCATGTAAGAAAGTACTGTTTTACAGAAATAGTGGTTGTACTATAGAACGGTCTGCTGTCAGAAGTAATGGGTGCCAAAACCATAAACAGTTTCAAATACAGCTGGGATACAGCTAAGGGTGTAGTAGTTCCTTAGAGGGATAAGGGAGTCAGAAACATGGGAAACAATAGGGAGAGAGGAGTAAGTGAATGCCCCACAAGGGCACCAGGTCCCGGGGTGTGATAGGATAATATGGACTGACTGAGTAGACTGTCATTCATTTTTTGCCATCATCATCTATGTTTCCATGTAATGTAATTGGAAAAAAAAAAAACAGACTTTAAAAAGCTGCTGACATGATCTGGGCAGGTGAGGCAACATATACCAGGGAGCTGCCTGCCTAATAAGCTACAGTAAATGAACTGCGTTTGACATTTTTTTAAGTACTGTAAATGTATTAATTTTAACTTAGTATGCTTGGCTCATAACTTTTGCGTACGAGCTGAGTGATCACCAAGCGCTGCAGCCCAGCCCAGAAAAACAGCACTTTGATGATGTGAGGTCAGGATTCAGAACAGGGCTGCATGTGCTCTATGTAGTCCTCATGTAGTTACTAATAGGATCGGGGAAGGGGGCTGTCTAAATGTACTACAGTTATCTTTGCTGGCAGTTCTACATGTATTGGGCTATACTGCAGTGTGTATATATATATATATATATATATATATATATATATATACAAAATCACGCATGTCCCCACAATGCAAAGCATCATGGGCTGCATATGCAAATCACCACAGAATATTATGCTGGTTCAACTTTAAGCGAAATGCATGGTGCGAAAGGTCTCTCACACAGATTGCAAAGGGTGCCAACAGCAGACATAGACACGTGTTTCGTCCTACCAGGACTCATCAGTATGCCTCATCTGTTTGACACCCCAGTGGAATGAACCAGCAACCCTAAGATGATCTATTTGGGTTATGTTGTGGTGAACGCAATTAAAACAAAAAACTATTTAAAAGACAAAGAACCTCTGTGCGCAAGTACTGAGGCAATGGTTACCCCAAAAGGCATATGGCTGGGAAGCCAAGTTTTAAAGAAATACAAAATCACACATGTCCCCACAATGCAAAGCATCATGGGCTGCATAAGCAAATCATCACAGCATATGCCCTTTGGGGTAACCATTGCCTCAGTGTTTGCACACAGAGGTTCTTTGTCTTTTAAATATTTTTTTGTTTTAATTGGGTTCACCACAACATAACCCAGATAGACCATCTTAGGGCTGCTGGTTCATTCCACTGGGGTGTCAAACAGACGAGGCATACTGATGAATCCTGGTAGGATGAAACATGTGTCTATGTCTTCTGTTGGAACCCTTTGCAAACTGTGTGAGAGGCCTTTTGGCACTATGCATTTCTGCTTAAAGTTGAACCCGCATAATATTCTGTGGTGATTTGCATATGCAGCCCATGATGCTTTGCATTGTGGGGACATGTGTGATTTTGTATTTCTTTAAAACTTGGCTTCCCAGCCATATGCCCTTTGGGGTAACCATTGTCTCAGTGCTTGTGCACAGAGGTTCTTTGTCTTTTAAATAGTTTTTTATTTTAATTGGGTTCACCACAACATAACCCTGATAGACCATTTTAGGGTTGCTGGTTCATTACACTGGGGTGTGAAAAGATGAGGCATACTGTTGAGTCCTGGTAGGACAAAACACATGTCTATGTCTTTTGTTGGCACCTTTTGCAAACTGTGTGAGAGGCCTTTTGGCACCATGCATTTCTGCTTAAAGTTGAACCAGCATAATATTCTGTGGTGATTTGCATATGCAGCCCATGATGCTTTGCATTGTGGGAACATGTGTGATTTTGTATTTCTTTAAAACTTGGCTTCCCAGCCAAATGCCCTTTAGGGTAACCATTGCCTCAGTGCTTGTGCATAGAGGTTCTTTGTCTTTATATATATATATATATATATATATATATATATATATATATATATATAGATGTACTGTATATACATAGCCCCATACATGTAGTACTGCTGTCAAAGATAATCATAGTACATTTGGACAGCCCCCTCCCTCGATCCTATTAGTAACTACATGGGGACTACATAGCACGCCTGCAGTCTATTCACAACCTCACATCATCAAAGTGATGTTTTTCAGGGTGGGGCTGCAGCACTCGGCAATCACTCGGCTCACTCACAAGAGTTACCAGTGTTACACAAGGTCCCTGCACCCTGATTGGTACCCCCACAGGTGCACTGCAGACAGCTAGCATTTAGGTTTATGGTATACTAACATATAGGGCTAAGGGCATCTACCGTACAAGAGTAGATGTCAGGATATGTATGCATATTACTGCTATACACTTTGCTTTCCAATATACACTTGTATTTCTTGCTTACGAGATTTTTTTTTTTTTTTACTTTTGTTTTACCAGGTGAGACACACTAAGCTGAAAGCTTGTTTACAGGTGCAACCTAGGAGCACAGGGAAGTTAAGTGACTTGCTCAGGGTCACACAGTATGCAAGTGGGGGCTGTGTGATTCAAACTCAGGTCTCCAGGTTTACAGCTCAGAGCCTTAAACCACTGCACTATACTGCCTCAATGTTAGAACATCTGTGTCCTTGTAATGATTATGATATATGAGTTGGCATTGTCATCTTCTGATGATGTGTATTATTACACGGCTATGTACAAACTGTACCTCTTTGTTTCTACAAACTGATGACTATAACAAAATTGCATAATGTTATCTTGGACTGAGGAGCCACCTCTATTTTAGCCAATGGGGCTCATCTCTGTAACTAGAAATGTTTCTATCTTACAGTAATCATGGTAATTATCTTAGGTATATAATGTAAGACATTACGTCTTCTACCTCGGAGACCCCAGGAGACACGGAGATTCCTCAAGGTATAGGGAACGCTTAGCTTTGGCTCACAGTTCCTATTGGTAAGAACTGCTTAGGGCAACTGTAATTTTCCTTTTGGTAGTAATAAACAAGCTTTATTACTCTTATGCAACATGTCTGTGATTCCTTGCATGCCCATTATTGCCAAGAACCTGAGAGTGGGGTTTAGACCTCCTGACACCAGCCAAGCATACTAAGTTTAAATTAATACATTTACACTACTTAGAAAATGTCATATGCAGCTCCCTTAGCTTATTAGGAAGGCAGCTACCTGGAATGAGTTGCCTGCCCAAATCCCCAAAACATGTAAGCTGCTCTTTAAGTTATGACATGCTGTAAATGTCTGCTTAGGGTCTCATGCTTTATTAATATGGTTATGGAGGCGGAGGTGTGGCCAGAAACTTTAAACTTGTACTTGAGAGTTGATAGAACTGTTGCCACCCCCATAAACACAAACCAAAAGATATGCTACCCTGCATACAAACATTGCCCAACCCCCATTTCAGTCAACAATATGTAGTAAGCCAACAATCTTAATAAATGCACATTTCATCTAACACATGCACACTACCAATCAGAAATAAGGTTACCACCTATTCGGTTTTTAACCGAATGATTCGGTTTTCTAGGTCCAGATTCGGTCCTCCTGTTTTCACCATTGCAAATTCGGTTTTTATGGTGGGTCAAGCAGCACCTGTTAGATTCCCCACTAACTGTTTGATTTTCTTCTCATCTGACTGTAAGCAAGTGTTTGACATTTTAGTGTGATTACTTGCTTGCAGTGCATGCTAATCAGGAAGTGCCTTCAAGAGCCAAATGTGTCCCTGTCTGCTTAGATGTCACCTCTAACTTCACACCAGCAAATTAGAAGATTATTCACGGGAAGGGTAAACAATACCACCTTATTTTTTCTGAAACCAGACAGGCACCACATTAGGGTAGCTTCCTGTCAAAGTATGGACTATACAATGTGTTTCAGAAACTTTACCTGCTAATTCAGTTTTATTCAGAGGTAGTACTTTTTCAGTCATTTTGAATGCTCACATGCTTGTAAAACAGATTCTGTTAAAGGGACACTGTCAGCTTTGCCCCTCCATTTTTAGTCACATGTGAGCAGTGTGCCTCGTGGCACACACCTATTAAGGAATGACTCTAGTATGCCCCTGTACATCTGAAACTTAATCCATTGTGCCAGTTTTGTTAATATTTTAATTATTAGTTGGTCACTCGGTCCGACGTTAACTCACCCACCAACCGGAAGCATATCTTGGGTGAGACCACGCGTCTGCCATGAGCGCGATCCCGAAGTGCATTTTTTGGCATGCGAAGTGAAAAATCCAGTTGCGCCTCTGCATTGTGGTATTATGAACTGTTCCTGGTTTATGCGATAAAAAACCGAGCACTGAAAGTACTGCAAATTACTTTTGTAAAGCGGGGGCGAAATCACGCATGCGCAAAAGTGGCATGAAGATCTCGTGCTTGCTTGCACATGCGCGGATTTCGACCCCGGTTTACAAAAGTAATTGCGATGCGAAAAGTGGCATGAAGATCTCGTGGTTGCTTGTACATGCTGGGTTTACAAAAGTAATTTGCAGTACTTTCAGTGCTCGGTTTTTTATCGCATAAACCAGGAACAGTTCATAATACCACAATGCAGAGGCGCAACTGGATTTTTCACTTCGCATGCCAAAAAACGCACTTCGGGATCGCGCTCATGGCAGACGCCACGTCTCACCCAAGATATGCTCCGGGTTGGTAAGGAGTTAACGGCCGGACCGAAAGTGACCAACTAATAATTAAAATATTAACAAAACTGGCACAATGGATTAAGTTTCAGATGTACAGGAGCATACTAGAGCCATTCCTTAATAGGTGTGTGCCACGAGGCACACTGCTCACATGTGACTAAAAACGGAGGGGCAAAGCTGACAGTGCCCCTTTAAATCCTTCACCATTTTACTTGCATGTCCAGATTACAAACAAATTCTGATGTCATGCAGACCTTTGTTTGTATACCAGTCAGTCTGAGAGGTATAAAGTAGGGCTATTAAGACCATTAGCAGCAAATCAAGCTAATCCTTTCCAGGTTGCATTGTGAATATGGTCTTTGACTGCTGTGACAAGGAATACTTTCATACCTTTAAATGTTCACCATTTTTTCTTTTAGGATCTGTCCTTTATTTTAATATTTGTTACCCCTTTTGTTGTTAAATTAATAATCTAATATTTTATTTCATTTCTAGCAATACTATGCCTCTCTCTCCTCAATAGTTATTGTTGTCAATTTTCATACTACTTGAATATTCCAGGAAGACCAATCCAGGCCTTTCAGATGAACAGCACATAATAATGTGGCTAATGTCATGCTAAACTACAGAAATGAGAAAAGGAACAGAGAGGGCAGTAGTTGATGAGATGACAGGAACACAACCTAGATTTGATGGCAATGCAAATTTAGGCAATTTATCAAAAATGTTTCAAAACATTATTTTTTTTACCAGAAGAGACACACTAAGCTAAAACTTGTTTACAGGTGCAACCTGAGAGCACAAGGGAATTAAGTGATTTGTATAGGGTCACAAAGTATGCAAGTTTGGGCTGTAGGATTCAAACCCTGGTCTCCAGAATTGCAGCTCAGAGCTTTAAACCACTGCACTATACTGCCTTCATGCTATGTATCACATATCATGCTATCTGCCATATATGACTGACATGGAAAACAAAATAGGGTATTTAACAGCATAGAATAGTTCCTACCACTTTTAAAAACTTCTCTGACAGTGCAAATAACTTTAGAGTAGGAGCAATGGGAGGAACAGTAGCACATCTTAAAATGGCAGATGATATTTGTAATTACATCTCGTCCACCATTACTGGTGTAGTTTACTTATTTATTGAAAGAGTTTTACCAGAAAAGGCCACCTGATCTAAACTAGTCAGTTGTCAGAGGTGTCCTTGTAGTCACTCGATTTGTCAGCTAAGCTGTGTACACAGGATAGAAAGTCCCCTAAACCCCCCTCTCTAACCCCACCAAATGTTAACACGCACTGAAATTTAAAATATTTAAATCTAAATCAAATAAACCAAAAATAATAATCATGATGTAATTTTAAAAAATTATACACAATGTTATATCAGCAGCAATTCTGAATAAATCAAGTGAATCAGAGTCCAAGCGATGCCCTCATTGGTCATAAAAAGGGCGGGGTTAGGGGTGGAGTTTGGGGTGTGTGGTTTAGTATTCGGTTTTCATCTCATCCAAAGGTGGCAACCCTAATCAGAAAGAAGTTGGTTGACTTTAAGTTATAATGTTTAGGGTACACTGTGATAAGTTTCTGTACAACGTCAAGGTAGCCAGCCTTACAGAAGTCCATTCACACCAACATTCATGCATACATACTCAGCTGGGTCACCCATACAGTCACGGCCTTGGCACCTACACATCTTCCAAAGATCATACACAAACACACACTGAAGCATCCAAGGAGGGGGAAAACAGTTTTTCAGGTACATCCAGCTCTGTTTGTGCTTGTTGACTCTCTCTCTCTCTCTCTCTCTCTCCTATTTATTGCTACATGGATCGGATTGGCCCTCAGCATTCAGCAGCTGACATGTAAATTCTGTAAGCTCAGCAATTAATGCAACTGCTCAGACCATACTGTGATCCCAGTTTGCGAGAATGTTTTTGTTTTGTTTGCTACAGATCAGAGAGGCATTGGAGGTACAGTATAGCAAAGATATTTCTTTTTGAATTGAGGCAGAATCTGTTCTGTGGTCCAGTTTGCGAGCAGTTTTTTTTTTCAGTTTCTACCTATCAGAGCAGCATTGCAACATTGCGGTCCGAAAAAGAACAGTAATGGGAACAAAGTGCTGTGTATTTTTTTAGCATGGGGGAAGGGGGTTTCTTTCAGTAGCAAGTAAGTGGCTGCTTAGTGTGGAGGTGTGAAGGCAACAATGTGAGAGAATTCAGTTCACACCTACTCATCGGGTCATCACAGACAGTTAAGGTGAAACAATGTGTTCAGCTCATCACAGGCCGTTGGTGTGAGACAGTGTGGGGTCTACATTGTCCCAATGATCCAGCCCCCCAGTCCCCATTAAACAGATGTGAAGTCAGTTGAAATGTATGGACACTTAATCAGTTTCCAGTGGAACATCCCAGTGAAGCGGACATCCCTATTATCTGCATTCCGATTAAGTGGCTTTGACTGTATTTCCAATACAACCAAAACTAATTGTATCACAGCTCACTACCAATAGTTTATCATTATTTATTTATTTATTAGTTTTTAGTAGCCGGGTAAGTGCATTAGGCATTAGACCTGCCTATTTTCAAGCACAACCCGGAAGGGGACAGAACAATCAATGACAAATCAACAAGAACAGATACAACAGTTGTAGGTTACAGGCCAGCAAATAGCCAGTTGAACAAGTACATACAAGAAATTGATCAGATACACAATGTTCAGAAAGAATAAAAATGGTGACCATCTCAGAGAGAGTCACCTAGTAACAACAAGTAGTAGCCATCCACGCAGGGATGGAAAAATAGTACATTTGATACAGACAGACAATACAGTTTAGTACAAGATAATAGAAACAGAAGTTTTCTGCCTGCCTGCTGACGGCCCATCACCTTTTAGTATGTCTCCATTCATTACTGCCGCAAGACAGTTTTAAAAATCCTGGGTCCAACACTGAGCACTGACATCAATCTCCTATACAGTATGTTCCTGCCTAGGATGTTTAGGGAACCCATAAAACTGCCCTTTTTAGTAAAAGGCTGCAACTTTCTGTGTAACAATTGTCTAGTTCTGCAGTATAGTAGTAAATATTTTCTTTAATTTCTGCAGAAATGTAACATTGTTGTAGCATTTGTAAGATTTCCACAAGTTGGTAGTATAACAAAAATTAAGTACAGTTGGTTTATTTTGAGGCAGTGTGGTCTAGTGGCTAAAACAGAACAATTTGTTAGCAGAAAAAAATCATCAGATATGTTTCTAGTAATAATGTATTTCTAGCAAAAAATATCAATACTGTTTGTCCATTTTTCTAGTCTGAGAGTTTCCCTCCTAAACTGAGATATGACATTTTCAAACATCCCTCTACTTTGGCCACATCCACTATGAATGAAAACAGGTTACTCACCTGTAACAGTAGTTCTAGGAGAGGTATATGATGTACGTCCACACTTCTGGCAGTGTTCCTTTCCCTTTACGACTTGCAGGAATGTCTTCAAGCTGGCTCCTCCAACCCACCCTGGTGGTCACTCACTCAGCACCACCCTGTCACATCAGATCTTACCCGCTGGAAGCAAGATTGGAGTGTCACTTGCCAGGGGAGGTTGGGTGAGTCAGTGTGGATGTACATCATATACCACTCCTAGAACTACTGTTGCAGGTGAGTAACTTGTTTTTCTAGGGACATAGATATCATGTGCTATCCACACTTCTGGCAGACTCCTAGCAGTTCTCTGGGAGAATGGGGCAAGCTGCAAACCCCTATTTAGGGAATTGAGATTGGAGAACTGAAGCTCAAAACCAGCATCCTGACAAGACTCAAGGTGGAAAATGAAGATGTGTGATGACTTCTAGGTAGCAGCCCTGCATTTTTCCTGGATAGAGACATCCCTGGAAGCAGTCATCATGGCAATGGTATTACTGGTGGAATGAGCCCTTAGCCCTATGGGAGGTTTCCTACCTGCTAACCTATAGCAGAGGTCGATGCAGGATACAATCCACCTGCCAATTGTCCACTTAGCTGCTGGTCTGCCAGGTACAGCTTCAGTGTAGGTGACAAATAGCTGGAGAATTTCTCCCCAAACTCCAGCTGTGCGCTCCTTTTAGTAGGGGAGCACTCATTGCAGGTCCAAAGTATGGAGCCTGTGCTTTGCCTCTGAGGTGTGGTTGGTAAAGCACACTGGGAGATTGATTACCTGGTTAAGGAGAAACTCATGCTTAACCTTTGGAATGTACTTCAGGTTGGGGTGAAGGACAACCTTGTCCCTGTGGAAGACCAGGTAAGGAGACTCCAACAAGAACACCTGGAGCTCACTGATCTTCCTGGCTGACATGATAGCCAGCAAGAAGTTTGGCTTCCATGACAGATAAAACATGTTACACTTACGCATCAGTTCCAATGGCTTGTCTATGAGTTTTGCCAACACTAGCAACAAGTCCCAAGGTGGTGATGGTGGTTCACCCTCCAGAGGGGAAATGTGGTCAAGGCCTTCAAAAGAGCACCAGACCACCTTCTCCTGTGCCACTGATGGCAAACCAGCCTGCATCTGGTATGCAGAGATGGCACCAGGTGCACCTTAAGGGTCATCGACTGAAAGAGGGACCAGAGGTCACGTGATGCTAGCTTTCTGATCGGCTGCGCTGTCTCGGAGCTCCCACCACCCATCAGCCTTATCTTCTATATACAGCGATTCTAGATGACCAATCTTAATAATTTCTACTTCAGATAACTCAGTATTCTCTGCCTATTGGCCCCCGGGCATTTTCTCACTACATCCTAATATCGCAAGCAAGGGTGGAGGCAGAGAAGAAACAGGCCGCGATGTGGCATACACCTCCTACCACACCAGAGAAACTACCTAAAAAAGCGAGGAATCAGCTCGGCAACAATCCGGATAAAATGGGCGGCGCTGCTCCCTCAGCAAACCCTCTCACAGAAGAGAAATTTCTACAAGAAATCGCACCACTGAGAGAGGTATTGCAAGATATCACCATCGAGCTAAAATCGATCCGGGGAGATCTCTCCTCTCTCACAACAAGGGTAACTGACTCTGAAGCCAGAATCCACTCTCAGGAACAATGGAGAAACACAACTGAACCTGAAATCACTACCTTAAAGCAGCAATTGAAGAAAATACAACTCAAAACTGAAGACCTGGAGGGTCGCAGTAGGCGAAACAACCTTTTAATCCTGGGCCTACCGAGCTCGAAGAAGGCGCTGATTCTATTGCCTTCCTCCAGAAATTCTTGGTAAAGATCGTTGGCCCATCGCCTCTTAATCCTCATTATCATCTAGAAAGAGCCCACAGATCTCTGAGGCCAAGGCCCCCACCAGACTCTCCCCCCAGGCCAATGATTATTAAATTCCTCAGCTATGTGGAGAAACAACATGTCCCCACGAAAGCTCGTGAACTTCAAGCGATTATGTGGGGCCCTGCGAAACTCCGTATTGCCCAAGACCTTCCTGTGGAGACCAGACAGAAGAGGACGGCGTTTCACCCCATAGTGCAGAAGCTTATTGTGGCGAGTATTCCCTTCAGGATGCTGTACCCCGCCACCCTTAAGGTTACAATTCATGGTACCTCTGCGACCTACGACTTGCCTGATCCTGCCATCAAAGACTTGAGTTCTAAACTGCCTAACCTATTTAAACCAAAATGACTGGTTTATCACACACTTAGTGTTCAGTCTTGTTGCCTATGCCCTGCTTTCACCTGAATTCTTGGCTTATAAGCCTTAGTTACCTGTAGTTTGGCGTCTATCCAGCGCTCCGGGAGGTGGGGGTACCCAGCGACTTTGGCGTTGGTCAAGGTAGACCATGGTATCTCTGGTCCTTGTAACCGTCCCGGAACCACAGGAAGGTGGCTCCAGTGCTATACCTGACTGATTTGGTGGTGGACCGTTCTGGTCCTACCACATAATCGGCCCCTGGAGAAACAATTCCAAAATCAGCCTCGCAAACCTGCTCTTCCACTCTCTCTTTGCGAGCTGTTACCTTCCCGTAGCCCGTGGCCGGCCACAACGGGTAAGTCCACCTTTGTTTTCCCTCCACAACAGATCTGACGCCACCCCTTACAAAGATCTCCCCTAGAGAAGTATTTTCCCTGCCACTCCTGTGGCACCCAGTGGTTCCTAGCTCTGCTGTCTGTTTGGGCTCATTTGAATGGGGCTGATGGGGGGGAGGGTTCCTGGAGACACCTGGGGCTGCAGAAGGTTGCCTCACGAGCTAATAGAGGGGGGATATGGAAACCCTGATTCCTCTGTTGGGGGCTCTTTGGTCAATTCTGGTTGGCAGGTGTCTGCCTCCATTTTGTACCCATGTCCCTTAAGAACCCTTATCAAGATTGGTCATCGGGATAGGATAGCCTTGGGGTTTTCCATTGGGTCCTGGGCTTCAGGCTCTTATCACGATTTTTCCCACTCCCTCTCCGACTACGCCTGGCACCAGGGTGTATATAGTTTGTTAGGTTTATATGGGGGACATAAGGGGGGGGTTCGGGGAGGCTGGACTGCCTGCTACTTTTGTGGCTTTATCCTAACCTCGATTTGTACTGTTGGTTCGCTATGCACCAGTATACTGTATTAGGCGCCTGGCAGTTTACAGCCTGTTTGGGTTTGGGGGTAATAGTGTGCGATTCTTCTCAAGTTATTGTCAGGAGTTATACTGTCTGTCTGTTTACATCACTGTTTTTGAAATGGCTATGAACTCCGTTAAACTAGCCACGTGGAATGTACGTGGGCTCAGGGAAAGAACCAAGAGGACTCAGGTGTTTAGCCACTGTGAATTAGTCAAGGTCGATATACTTATGCTACACGAAACCCACTTACTCAAGAATGAGGAAAAATGGCTGATCAGATCTGGCTTCTCCCAAGTTTTCACGGCAAGTGGATCAGGATCCAGTAGGGGCATAGCCATCCTTATTAAAAATTATGTTACGTTCCTGGCAGAAGAGACTGTGACTGACCCAGATGGTAGATTCGTTCTGGTCAAAGGCTCCATCAACAACTGTAAGGTAGTCCTTGGTTCAGTTTATGGTCCAGTAGGTGGTAGGTCTGAATTCTTTTTGGCTCTGGCGGACAAGGTAAGTGCCCTCCTTCTCTCACAACTTATCCTAGGAGGGGACTGGAATGTCCCACCTTCCCACACACTAGACAGATCTCCAGATTCTCGCCACTCAATCATACTGGTCCAAAGATCTTTAGCAGACTTTTTGCAATTACTAGGGTTATGTGACCCTTGGCGTCTCACCAATCCCTCCTTGCAGTCTTTCTCCTTCTTTTCCCAAGTTCATCACTCCTGGTCCAGAATAGATTACATCTTGGTTAGTGAAGCCCTTGTCCCTGGCCTTCTCCAGACCGGTATTGAACCAATCGTGCTCTCTGACCATGCCATAGTTTGGGTGAGGATCTCCCCAGATCCCAATTTTCAACGTGACACGGTCTGGAAACTCAACACTCAGCTACTTAAAGAGCCCCAGACCGTTGGCCACATAAAAACCCTCATCTCTAATTTTCTCGAGATCAATATTAACTCCATCCCGAGATTTGATATCATCTGGTGCTCCCTGAAGTGCTATCTCAGAGGTGAATTAATCAAGTTGGCCTCGGCAAGGAAAAAAACTAGACAGGCTCGTGCCTCCCTATTATTGACCAAGATCAAGGAAATGGAAAGTTCTCTCCCCCCCCTCTCCCCTGACATCTCTTGAAGCCCTCCTAACAGCAAAAAATGAATATGCTGACTTACCTAAGGAGAAAGCTGAATATAGCATAGTAAAAACTCAATCTAAGTATATTGAGCAAGGTGAAAAGGCCGGCAGGCTTTTGTCCTTAAGATTACGTACGATAGAGAGCTCTAGACTAATTCCGGCATTGCAGTCTCCTGAGGGCCTAATTAAAACATCCCCTAGAGAAATCACACAGATTTTAAAAGACTTTTATAGCAATCTTTATAGAAATCCCTCTCCCCCATGTCTCTTCTAGATATAGATTCTTATCTTGCAGATCTCAACCTTCCCCAGCTTTCAACACTCCACCAAAACACCCTGACTTCTCCTATCACCCTCTCCAAAATAGAAGACGCTATTTCTTCTATCGCTCCGGACAAAGCACCGGGCCCAGATGGTTACCCCTCAAACTTTTACAAAACTTTTTCCAAAGAACTCATCCCACTACTCCTTAAGTTATATAGTTACATGCTTAATGCAGAGACTATGGACCCCACTCTACTGGAGGCTATTATTGTTTTAATCCTTAAGCCCGATAAGTCACCAAAAGACCCAGCGAACTACCGCCCCATCTCTCTCCTGAATTGCAACATGAAGATCCTTTCTAAGATTCTGGCCGAGAGAATCAAAAAGATCTGGATCCATCTCCTCAGCCCAGAACAAGTTGGGTTTTTCCAATCCCATTCCCCAGCAGACCACCTCAGAACCCTCTCTCATATCTCTCATGCTGCCCAACTATCCCACACCCCTATGGCCCTGATCTCCTTGGACGCAGAGAAAGCATTCGACAGAGTCAACTGGACTTTTCTCTGGGCAACTCTGGCCAAAATGGGCTTTCAACCCCTCTTCCTCAAGTGGATCCAGGTCTTATACAGGTCCCCTTTGGCCAGGATCTACTGCAATGGTGTTTTTTCTGCAATCTTCCACCTTCACACTGGCACCAGACAAGGTTGCCCGCTTTCACCTTTTCTGTTTAATCTATATCTAGAGCCTCTTCTTCTCAAGCTCAAGGGCTCCCCATCCATCCAAGGCTGTTTGATACAACAACAGGAGTTGGTCCTATCCGTTTATGCAGATGATATCTTGCTCCATGTTGCCCATCCTGCCACATCACTAGGTCATGCACTTCAAATCATAACCCAATATGGCCGCCTCTCTCATTATAAATTGAATGTTCCAAAGTCGGAAATCTTCCCACTGAACCCCTACACACATAAACACGATCTCATAAAGTTTGGTATGAGATGGTCTCCTAAATCAATCAAATACCTGGGTATTCACTTCACCTCAGATTCTTCTCTGCTTAAGAAGCTCAACTTAGACGACCTCAAGGCCAACATCAAGCTTGACTTGCAAAGATAGTCTAATCTCCCCATCTCTCTTTGGGGCAGGATCAACATCATCAAGATGAACGTCCTTCCCTGCATCTTTTATCCTCTCAACTTACTAGGTCTCTGGCTACCGCTTTCTTACCTACGCCAATTTCACACAATCTTCTCACAATTTATCTGGCGGGACAAAACTGTCAGATGCTCCTTCTTTAAATTATCCCTCCCTAAAGACAAGGGTGGTCTTCACCTCCCCAATCTAATATTTTACCATTGGGCTGCCCACCTTTCCAAGCTAGGTATGTGTTACTCAGCTTTAAATGAGGTTCCTCCCCCGCTCTGGCTTCAGATCGAGAGGCAAATTCTCTCAGAAGCCAAAATAGGTCCCCAATCAATATTTTTCACTCCTATTTCGGTGCTCACACATTGGATCTCTAACCCAACTATTATTACATCTCTTAAAACCCTCTCCCAATGTCTCTACTTCCTCAAAATCTCACCCAAAAAAGACCTAGCACAACCCCTTATTTTCAACCCCAATATTAGACTGGGCAGCTCTTTGATTGCCCCTGACTGGCTCCCACAAGTCAATGAAACTATGTTAGAGAACTATTACGTTCAAGGTTCCCTCCTCTCGTCTCCGGGCATATTAGCTAAATTTGATATACCTAATAAGATTTTCAAGATATACCAACTGAGACATCTCATTAATGTTGAGTTTGGACCAAGCTCTCGTGAATCAAAGATCAAACCCTTCCTTTCTCAAATTGATACTCTCACTCCCAGACCCCATGCCATTTCATTAATATACTCCTACCTGCTGGACCATAAATTCCCGAACCCGCTCGAGGGCTCTAGCATTTGGCTCTCTCTGCTGCCGGACTCCACACCCAATTGGACACGTCTATGGAAGGACCTGCACAAATACCATACCCAAGACAGATTCAGACTTACCCAATACTACATACTAAACAATATGTATTACACCCCAGTCAAATTGTTCAGCCTTAACAAACTTTCCCTTCCCACTTGCTCAAGATGTTCACTAGCTGAGGGTAACTCGCTCCATATTTTCTGGCAATGTATCAAAGTAGCCCCCTTGTGGCATTCTATTCAAGATAATTTAGATCCGCTTTTAGGCCTCACTAACCTTTTCACGGCTGATACTTGCATCCTAGGCAATTATGCCACCATAGACTGCCAGAAACGTAGATATCATATTGCCTTAATCTCGATAGTAGTCAAAAGGCTAGTCCTCAAACATTGGACTGATCGATTAACCTTAACCTATGCTGAATGGTTAAAAGATCTATCAATCTGCTTTAACATGGAGAGACTCACTGCTAGCTCTCGTAACCGTATGGATCTGTTTCACAAAAAATGGGATAAGTTATATGTGCTCTATCTGCACCACTGACCTCTTGGTTCGAGCTCTGATACCCAATATTGCTCCCATTTCTTCCTTTACTCCATTTGCCTCCAATTTCAAGTCTAATCTATGATTTTAACTTTGCCCTGACAATATGTCCTAGCCTACAGTTGTAATGCACACTCGGGGGGGGGTAGGGTGAGTAACAACAAAGCTAGTTCTGCTATTATAATGTGATAGATTCCTAAATGTTGTTAAGGGTTGTATCATGGAAGGGGGTTGGTGGGTGAGGGGGGTCTGGGTGGGAGGTCGGTTGGAGTTATTTGGGAGGGTTGTAGGGTTTTTTTTTTAATTTATCCCTAGAAGCTGTTACGTGGTCTGTTTCCCTTCTGCCTTTTCATACACCACTCTGACTGTAGCCACTGTTTCATGGTTTTTGTTAAAATAAATAAAGTTGAATTTCAAAAAAAAAAGAAAGAGGGACCAAATGGTAGTCAAGAATGTGAACCACTGGACAAGATAAAAGGTCAAGCCCTTGCCCTGGCACCAAATGGAGAACCTCTTCCATTTGAAGGCATAGCATTTTCCGGTTGACTCCTTCCAAGAATCCTCGACCACGGTGAGGACATCGTAGGAGAGACCCAAAGTCTGGAATTCTAACCACTCAGGAACCAGACTTTCAGGTGCAGGGATTGAAGGTCCAGATGGAGTACCTTCCCTTGATTGCAAGACAGCAGGTCTGGACAGAAAGGAAGATGCCATGGGAGCCTGCTGCTGAGACTGAGGCAATCAGGGTACCAGAACTGGCAGGGCCAGTCTGGATCCACCAGGATCATCCATGCCTTGTCCCTCTTGGCTTTGATTTGCACTCTGTGGATCAGAGGAAATGGAGGGAAGGCATAGAGGAAGCCCAGGTTCCAGGGCTTTAAGAATGCATCCCTCTGCAGTGTTCCCTGATAAGGGGGGTGGGCATAATACAACCTCAGCTTTGTGTTCTCCCTGGAGGTGAACAGATCCACCAGAGGGATGCTCCTTTGAGAGAACAGACTGAACTACCTCCAGGTGGTGAGACCACCCGTGAGATGCCTTGCCTACATGGCTGAGGGCATCCACCAGCTGACTGGAGATGCTGGCCACATGTATTTCCAGGAGATTGGCATCTAGGCTGAGCACAAGGATCCAGATGTGGAGAGCTTCCCTGCACAGAGGAAGGGAGTGTGTCCCACCCCTGCTTGTTGAGGTAGTATATGATCGAGGTGATATCTGTCTGGACCTGAATGACCTGACCCCCAATGTGCTAAGCAAAGATTGTCAGAACCAGCAAAACTGCCCAAAGCTCCAGCAGGTTGATATGGCATCAGGACTCCTTGGGGCTTCAGAATTCATGGACTCTGTGTTCCCCAGGTGGGCACCCCAGCCCATCAGGGAGGCATCAGATGTGATGATGACTGGCAGCTCTGAGCAGACAAATGGGATCCCTTCCTGCAGATGTTTCAGGACTAACCACCACTGGAGGGCATCCCACATCAGTAGGGCCACAGTGACCAGCTGGTTGAAGTGGCCCTGGTTCTAAGACCATTAATGGGCAAGCTCCCATTGCAGAGAGTGCATTCTCCACTGAGCCCAATGGACCATGCTGGTGCATGCTGCCATGTATCCCAGGAAGTGCAGCAAGTCCCAAGCAGGATGCAACTGCCCAACCTGAAATGATTGAGCAAAGGAGGAGAGAGTCTCTGCCCAGTGACCAGACACCAAGCCCTGGCTCTGCAAGAGTCGAGCTCCACCCAGATTAATTGTATCACCTGTGAAGGTATGAGTTCTGACTTGGCCTCATTTACAAGGAGGCCAAGGGACAAGCAGGTCTGGAGGGCCAGATCTCTGGACCGCTACACATCCACCCTGAAGGGACCCACTATAAGCCTGGCATCCAGCTAGAGGTACACCTGGACCCCTTGGCAACTCAGGAAGGCTGCCAACACTGCAATGTACTTGGTGAAGACTCTGGGAGCCAAGGAGAGGCCAAAGGGCATGGCCTGAAACTTGTAGAGCTTCCCGTCTGCACAGAACCAAAGGAACCAGTGGTGGGACAGACAGATGGAGAATAGAAAAACATATTATGAAGATCCAGGGAGCAGAACCACATGTGGTGCTTCAGGAATGGAATGATCTGAGACAGCGTGACCAACCTGAAGGTGCACAAACAAAGGAACTTGTTCAGGTCATGCAGATCTAAAATGGGGTACCAGCTCCCCATCCGTTTTGGGATCAAGAAGTACCTGGAGACAAATCCTGGGGTTACTGGAGGGTCCAGGACTTGAGCCACTACCTCCTTCTGGAGGAGCTGGGCAACATCCTCCTGAAGGGTGGACAGCATGTCTGCAGACACCATATCCTCCCATGGGGCATGAGCTTGGCAAGGCGGGTAAGCCTTGAACTCTAGAGACAGACCCTGGCCGACCACTTTGAAGTTCCACCTGTCTGTAGTGACAATGGACCAAGTGGAAAGGAAGTGGTGGAGTCAGCCCCCTATGGAAGGACCCATGGGAGACAGGACAGGCATAGGAGAGGCACCCCCCATGCCATCACAGGGCAGGCTTGGAGGTGGGGCCAGCTGAGGAAGCAGTGGGATCTCAACCACCTAGTTTTTGGACAACCAAAGCAACTGACTTTGGTCAAGGATGCCAAGCCTGAGCTTACTGCCCAGCTGGGGGCTGTCACAGCTTCACTGCAGGGGCAGAGAGGGCCAAAAAGGGCCCTTGGGATCCATCAAAGTGGAGGTGACAGCATCCAGGGTGGCACTGGACTTCTCAATCCTAATGAGGTGTCCTTCCACCCCTGGCCCAAACAGGTTGGTGCCCAAGAAGGGAACACCCAACAACTTGTGTTGGGTATCCACCATAAAGGTGGAGATCCGCAGCCAAGCCCAGCAGCGCATGGCAACCACAGTGGCTATGGACCGGGTGCAGGATTCATCAATGTCCATGGCCATCTGGAACTGCTGTTTGGCCACAGCTTGGCTCTGGTCCCGGGCCTGCTTGACCATGGTCTGTAAGTCAGCCAGGAGCTGGGGAAGCACCTCATTGAGAGTGCCTAAGAGTGAGTGAAGTGAGCCATCAAAAGGGCAAAATTCGCTTTCCAAAGGCTAATAGAAAAGGCTGCATAGACCTTCTTGGCCATATGATCCAATTTTTTGGATTCCTTGTCAAGAGGTTTATCCATGTCCCTGACATTACCAGTACACAGAACAACAGAGCTGGCCACCAGACCATTGGCTGAGGGATGTTCAGTGAAACCCAACATGGAACTGGTATGAAGCATGCACTTGAGGGCCATCTGAGCTGATAGTGCAAAGCAAGAGGCAGGATGCTGCCAAAGCTCCACAGTGGGGCCAAGAATGGCCTCGGTGACAGGGAAGTCACCCCGGTTGAGAATCTCAGTCAAAGGGTACTTGGCCCATTTTTGGATGGGCTCCATCTGCAGTCCCATAGATTCTGAGATGAGACAGACCTAGTCCCCGATGGAGGTGGTACTCTGCTCTGTGGAAAAATGCCCCCCCCCTCAATTTGGCATCCAATGGCTAGGAATGCAAGGAGGGGCCCTCTGACTCTGAAGATTCATCAAAAAGTGGTCAACCGTCCAAGTCCCCACTGACACTACGGGGTCTGTCAGGAGTCACACGGACTGACAGCTGATGAGGAAGCCTGGAAGCATTATTGAAAAGGGAAGGATCCAACTGCATCTGCTTAGGTGGCAGCTCCATCTAGATGGTCAGAGAGGTCAGAATAGGCCGAGCCAGAGTAGGCTGGGTCCTAGGTGTCGGAAGCCTTAGAAAAGCTGAGGTGGGTGCTGGACCCGGCTTAACCCCAGCCAGCATGAGATGATGCCACATGAGCTCTTTGCAGTGCTGGTGAATTTTGAGGTGGAGCCTCTCTTCATCTAAGGAGGAAGAAGAGGAAGAGTAGTGGCAGCACTGTTTGCCGAATCCCAACAGCTGGAACACTGATGTCAGTGTGGGCTGCTCAACTCCGAACTTTGGGATGGTGACCTCAACCATCGAGGATGCCAATAGTGAGACTCAGAGGGAACCAGAGAAAGCCGAGGATCCTCCTGGGTAATCAGATTCTGAGGGTTAGGGACCAGATCAGCAGGCTCGTCCACCCCACCTAAAGAAGTGACAGGTGGGTCCGGAGACCTACAGTGGGAGGTATCAGCCTCATCTAGCAACAAACATTGACTGGCACATGAAAAATCTCAACAGGTTGGTCGATGGGCATCTTGACTGACTAACCTGATGGGGAGGCCATGGACCCAGTGGCCTGGGCTGAAGGAGCCACCATAGTCAAAACCTCCAGAGAAGCATGGGAATCCGAGGTCCGAGTGCCCTCGCGATCCCATGATCAATGGTGAGACTTCTTTTTTGTCTCCTTCTTCAAAAATTTGGAAGATTTTGTGCCCTTACAGGGGCCCTGTCCAAAGGTGGAAAGGGATTGGCACAAATCTCTAAACACCCCTGTGAAAGTGGTGCCAAAGGTTGGCGGCATGAATGCCGAAACTGAAGAGGAATGTTCTGCGGCCTGAGCCACCACCTCTTCAAAAGTCACAAGCTATTCAGCAGACCCAGCAGCTGCAGACACCACCTGACAGGTGTCTTTTAATTAAATGAGAGGATCTTGTTCATCTTGGCACCCTAAAAGTAGCCGAGTGTGGGATGCAAGGTGCGACACAGGCCACATGCCTGAGGATCGTGTTTGTTGTCTAGGCAGCAGGTACACAAGGTGTGTAGGTCTGTCCTGGTCTGTCCAGGACATCTTCTTTCAGCACTCACATTCTGTAAAACCAGGCACCGACTTTGAGTCATCCATGATAAGAAATCAAAAATCACCTGAAGACGAAATTAATTTGCAATAGTTTTCAAAGTTTAATGCAAAGGGCCTATTCAGTGTGGAGAGCAATAAGGAGGAAACCTTCTACTTCCAGGGGAAAGGAAGATCTGACATCACAGGGTGGTGCTGACAGAGTTAACACCCAGGTGGGTGGGAGAAGCCAGCTTGAGGATGTTCAGGCAGGTCTTAAAGGGAAAGGAACACTACTAGAAGTGTAGATAGTAAATCATATCCACGTCCCTAGAAAGTAAACATTTTGATGTGGTGCTGTGCCGTTTGCCATCACGTTTGTATGTTGGCATCCTTGTAAAAATTCCACAGAAGTAAACTAGTATGTAAAATCAAAAAAGGAACCCTGAGGGAAGGCTTTTTTACAACTTACTATTGGTGGCCATCTTTAATGACTTTTGTGTCATTTATTTTAAAATCAGTAATAAAAAATGTGTTAAAACATCTGTAAGAAACAAAAATATACTGATAATGAATCAAATTATGTCAGAAATATATTAATGGTGAAAAACCATATGATGAAGATTTTGCCAACTAACAGATACTGCTGCTTTAATGCAAAAAACAGGAGACTGCAGGTTCAGACCTTGCAAATGCCAATTATTCCCTATGTGATTTTGGCTGAGTTACATAACTACCCAGTGCTCCAATCCATCCAGCAGAAGTAGGACCCCACTGGGAATGGGATTTTTGTATCCCAGCTGGGCTAGCCTGGCTAAAGAAAATGTGTTTTTAAAGATATAACACAAACCTGGCACGGATTACTCTGTAGTTTCTAGACACTGAGAGCACAGAACTTCTCAACTGCATTTACAAATACAAAGCCCAAATATGAATTTTACTTTTTCCAGCATACAGTTACATTTTAAAACCTTCGGGTTCCAGTTCAGTAAAAATGATTAGGTTGCCATGAAAGCTATGCTCTCCTCACATTACATTTATGTATTTATGACTTTGTGCTGAAGGCCAGGCGCTTTCTCCTGGCTAAAGAATGACGTATTGTACTCCATAGGCCTAGAACACAACTCAGAAGTGTTGTGTACAAATGTCACTGACCAGATCAACAACTGAAAATGCTGTGCTAATAGCCAGGTCCCTTCAGTTATGCGTCACCTAGGAATCACAAAACAAATAACATTCCCCAAGTAAGGTACATTTTCAAATTTTTTCCAATGTGTTCTTAATGCCCTTTCCAGTGTAGTTAAATGTTAGTTTCCATCTCTCCTGATTTCCATTCAGACATATAGATGCCCATGCAATACTTATATTCAGGCACAATATATGTATTATGTCCTATGGACAAACGTTCAACAAACCCTAAGGATTTTGTACATTAGAGAGAGTCTGTAGCAATGTAAACTTGTATGACAGTTTGACTATGCTTTGGCCGGAGGCAGTATAGCAATGTAACCCTTCTGTGTTCCTTTTTGCAGTGATGTTGATTACATTTTCATGGTCAAGTATGCAAGAGGTGCTGCCTAGCATGTTTGAAATGGAGTGGATGCTAACTCCTGGATAGTTTCATCTAACAGGTGTCCAGTGGAACTGGAAGCCTGATTAAGGTTCTTTGCTTGTAATATGTGCAGCCCAAATGTGTATAGTTCTATAAAGGAAATCAGAGCCTCACCCCAAGGCATTTTTTCTGCAAGGTTCTTAAAGTTGAGACTATGTACCAGTGAATAAAATATTTGGGCACAACTCCAAATGCACACTCTGTATAAAAATGGGTAGATGCAGCTGGCTCTTGAATGGAAAAAATAAGTGGTAACACATGACAGGGCATTAGCTGTCAGGGGTTAATGTATGCTCAGGTGCATAATGAGGGAAAGGGTGGATGTGTCAAGTGCCTTTAGCACCTGGAAGTGCATTAACCCCAGACAAGCAACAATCTAGATTGTCTTGTTGAGCTTATAAAATGGGTAACTAAGAAATAAGTTAAAGAACTAAATAATGCAATTTTTTAATTACAAATTTACATTTTCTTTTGCTAAATGTAGCTAGTAAAAAATAATCATTCCCCAACTGTCAATCATTTGCCTTTCCACATATCCAATAGGTAAAATGTGTGTTTATTTATTATGGAACACAGGAATTCAAACTGCTGCAGAATTCCTTTGGCAGAATGTTCACCTGCTCACACAAAACAGAAGGCCTTATATGAAGCCATGGTCACAGTTGTATCTGAAACAGTGTAAACAACAAAAATTGTCCTGACAAGCTGGTATGGATAGAAGGAGGATTTCGCATGGTCACCAAAGAAACACCAGGAATTAAAACCATGAATAGTACTTATTTTTTTTTAAGTTTGTTTATGTGTGTAAAGAGAGTATCATGAGAGGAAAGAATATTTAGCTATTTATCTTTTCTTTACATTTAATGGAGTTTTACTTCTTAGGTCCTTATTGAAGGTTTTCAGTGAGTATAGGTGGTAACCATGTTTGTAATGGCAGTCAGGGATGTGTGAAGTGGCTCATGAATTCTGTGTGTGACTGGCCCAAATTCAAACTAACATTGTATGGACTTGTTCCAATCTGTACATTTTGGGGAACTAACATATGGGTCACTGAACCCATTTAGCCAATCAGGAAGCAGGAAATTTGCAACCCATTTTATAAACTGTTTTTTTTTTTACCTCACTGAAGGTGGATAACCAAGCAAATAAATCAGACTAACTTGATTTGACTTCCTTGAGGTTAAAACTTTGATAATTCTTTCTTGTTAGAGAGCAAAGTGTATAGTTCTTTGATTTCTTAAGCTGCCTATGGGCATTGGACACTTTCAAAATAAAACAAACAGTGCATATGCATTATGTGGTTCTATTTATTGGTGGATATTAGATAACTAAGTTCTCTAATGCTCACGCCCCTCATAGGACATGAGATGGTTTCACTAGAATTTTTCAAAGAAAACAAGAAGTAGGACTATATGAAATATTTAACAGTTTGTTTCTAAGTCTGATTATATTTTGTATTCTCTCTGAGGCTTAAGAAATACTCCACCAATGTGCAGATGGCAACACAAAGCCAAACAATCATATAATGGAACAATATTCAAATATAATTACTGGAAACCCAGGCAGCATAATGGAAAATGGTAAATATAACAATTTTTAACTTAGCTATTTGTATTTGGTCTCTTGCAAAACAGAATTTTGCCTAATTTCAGGTCACCATTCCATATATATCGTTAAAACTTGCAACCCTGATTAACTAAATTGGTCATATTCAGTTGTGTATTGGCTTGATTTTTTCCTAGTCATTCTTGCAAGATGCCAACATTTTCAGATTGATGTTGTTTTGAGTATTAATTGCTCTGTGTTGTCCTAGATGTCATCCTGGCAGAAGGCTCCTAAACAACCAGCACTTTTAGCACTGCTGGCAAAAGGCCCCCTTTTGCAATAAAGCATGCTGTGTTTTGGCAGGAAATCAATAATGTGAAAATCTGTTCTCATCATCCATACATTTACTGTCACAATCAACAATCAAAGGCAAGACCTGGGTTCTTTATCCACAGGCTCCAGCCTCCCAATTTTCTGCTGTGAAAGGCAGAGTAAATTAGAACCCTTGGTTCCTGTTAGTTGGGCTTAATGGGCATGATTTGTGAACCATTAAATGAGGTTATGTAAATGGATCCTTAGTAGAATGCTAGCACACAGGTGACAGGTGCAGTAGATTCGAATGATGAGTCCACAAGGGTTCTGCGCAAATCAGATTTCAGTGACATTCAGGTCCAGGAAGAAGAAATATGTTGTCAACAAGGAATTATGCCTTTATTCTTAATGGCTGAAGACAGTAAATTCTAATAGAATGTAAAAAGAGTGATTTACCAGCTAATGACTAGGGCATACACATGCATGCTTTACATTTTAAAAGCCACTTAAAATATGCCCTGCATTTTATTGCAGTGATTATACTGCAGTAAAAGGTCTAATGCTGTTGGGAACCAGATTACAAATTTAAGCAATATATTGACAAATTTCTTTAATTGCTTGAAACCTAATGTCCTAATGTATCTTAGTGTCTTGGCCTTCCTTGATAAGAGTCATGGTAACCATTAAATGACCAACAGAAACAAATCAAACTTTTTCAACTTATATTAAAACACATTATTTCTGTCAGAGTAGATAATATAAGATAATATATAGCTGCTGTAACTTGACTGAACTTTCACTTCACTAGCATTAATGAAAGCTAAACCAGAAAAGGGGCTACTACCTTTATTCTGGGGTCAAGGGCAAATATTCTGTTTTCATGAACATAACTCCTAGTAATAAAGACTGAGGGGAAGATTACATTTTATAAAAGCAGAAATATGTCTAAATATTTTAACTGATAAGTTTCTGGGTGGTGACAGTATCTATTTTAGCCTCAGTGAGATACAGCTTAGATTATGTGCAGTCATACCAATACAGATTTTAACAACTGTTGTGATGCATGAAAGGGTTGTGCTAAAGTATCTATGCTTACAAAGATAATCTCTTCTGCTGCACCAACGGTTAATGTTAACGTTATTATACTTATGGGGTAATCTCTTGTGCTGCATCAAAGGGTTATGTTGAAGTTATTATACTTAACAGGGATAATATCTTCTGCTGCACCAAAGGGTTATGTTAAAGTTATTATACTTATAAGGGGTAATCTCTCGTGCTGCATCAAAGGGTTATGTTGAAGTTATTATGCTTATTGGGGCAACCTTTTAAACAAAGAATATTTGTAACCAAATGTTTCATGACAGCAAACATTTCACAATAAGCCCAAATTTAAAAAAAGTTATCAAAATACTTTAGCAGCACTTAACAACACCTAGTTTTGTTTTATTTTTGAATGCCAATCTTTGTTATCAACCCAATCTTGATCAAACATTGGCATATAGTTAATCTAGTGTTTAAAAGCAAATAGTCCCCTCTTATATATTGCATTGTTTGGGATTGGTGATGTAATTGTTTAACCATATCAAAAGGAAGAAAAACGTTTGTTGTTCTGCAAGCATACCTCATAATTTTCTTTTTCATATCCTTTGAACTGGCACATTTTTTCATACTGTACAGTACATTTGGCTCTAGTGCTGCTCTTATTCTACTTTGTTAAACACTGGAATCTTATCTCTGTGTTAAAGATAAGGGCACAGTTTCCGAAACAACAAGGCTACTTCTATTTCCAGTATAGCTGTAGCATGCTAACTTTCACAATGTTATTCATGGTTAGATACTAAAGAGACATGTTTCTTGGGTCTTAATAACTGGAAGACTGGTTAGACTTTTTGTTGTTGACACCCCTATCTGTTTTTTTCTTACAAAACAGAGTAAGAGAGGCCCTACGGGGCTATTAGTGACAATGGCACTGCCATGATTCGGCTGCCCCTTAAGTGCCAGGTAAAACAAAAGCAAGTTGAAGCCTAAAACATTTAGTGCATGAATGGGTTTCTAGCATATCAGATAACAGCTAGACTGAAAAGAGAGTAGTCCTCTGATAAGCATGTGGAAACTGGCAGGAGCAACATCTATGATTTAGGGAGTTGTTGGTGCTGGGGCAGTCTAGGAAAGGACTGACCAGTGACATGCTAGCCAAGGCTGGCAGTTTTCATACCAGAGCTGAGTTAAGCAGCTGGAGGGGTGAGCAACTCTATCAGGTGAGTGGACCGCAGGGGTTCAGGAGCAAGTAGACCCAAACTCAAGAACTGATCTGCCGAAGAGTCCACTGGCTGATCAATATTTGACAGACCATTTAACTATGTCTTCTTTCCATGGAGCTTTTTTTCACCAAGGGGAGGCGGCCATGCACTCAACTCTGTCCCCACTCCCACAATTGATGCTCACCTCTGCCAACTTACAGGTGCCTGATTCACCCCACAGATCCAGATCCCCAGGTGAATGGCAGCATGGGCCACAGGTAGAGAGGGAAGGGCTTCATGAAGCCTGCCTTCCCTAATTTCCCTGTGTTGTCCCACATACCCTACCATGGTGATGTGTCAGTATTTGCGCGTGGTGGTGCACACATCCTGCAGTACAATGGCCCCATCCTTTAAAGTTCTCATTAAACTGCTCTACCACCAACCTCCACCTGGTGGCAGTCAGAGACTGAGACTGGTGGTCACCCTCCCTCAGAGAGGAAAGCAGTCCCTGGGATGATTGATCCCCCCCCCCAAATACCCCCAGCAACCCATACTCATTCCCGAACATGGGTCGCTGGTATGGCAGAAGGTAAGGCATTCAATGCCTCGGATCGTCACACTACTGGGCCAGCTTTATTTACCCAAATTTTCACCAGTATCCCAAGATCAGCCTGACTAGTCAAGTGCTAAAAGCAATTCAAGAATTCCAGTTGATGTTACTGTTGACTTTTTATTATTTTATCCACAGTTGACAAGTCCTTAGATGATAAAGTGCACCACCAAATGAGACATTTTGAAGAGTCTTCTTGCCTTCTGGGTCTTCACTCCATCCCACCCTCCTACTAGATCTGGGTGAAGTTGAAAATCTCTTTAATCTGCATAACATGGAGCATAGTGCTACAATTCACATTGTGAAATTTGAGCAGTTGCACAAATTGTATTACATGAGTTGCCAGATTACACATGCACTATGCAGTTGTGGCAAATTTTACTACCACAAAGTGTGAATGACATCAGTTTGCATAGTAAAATTTGCAAACATGGAAAATTATGTAGTGAGAAATGCGCAAATGCAACGTATAGGTCATAGTAGCCCAATTTCTCAAAACTCTCAGAGGAATTTAAAATTTGCAATACACCTACTTCCCACAGGGATGCAATTTAAAATGTGTTTTTGAGTTACATGCCTTTAGGTTCAGATCTCTTTTTTTATCACTAATATTCTTTATTAGCAATTCTCACTAGTGCACTATTTCTGTAGGTTAAGGTAAACAGCGAGGAATTATTCAACAGGAATAGTGAATGCAGAACATGAGTGGATGCTGACAGAAAAGGGATTTAGGAGAGACATGGGGAAGTTTTATTTTACAGGGAGAGTGGCTGAGCTGTGGAACAGTTCAGCGGTTGAGGTGGTGGGTGCCAAAATCATTAATGGTTTCAAGCACGAATTGGGACAGAGTAAAGGGCTTAGTAGTTAAAGGGACACTGTCAACCTGTTTTTCATCGTATTATTTCTAGTTGAAACCTCACATTTCATGATTGCTTACCCTCTCTAAAATTCACTGATGTTGCTGTTTGTTTTGTCTGTCTCCTTGTTTAGAAGAACTGAAATGCATGGCAGTGTATATTTATAAACAACCTTGTTTTTGTTTACAGTCCTAATTCTGTTCTTACTGCATACTTCCTGGGCATTAGAAACACACCCAAACAGTTCAGTCACTCATAAGGCAGTAGCCTCCTAAACTCCCACAGCATCATGAGGTGCTAGAATGTTTTGTGGGTGTTCCCAAGTCCAGGAAAGATGTATTTGGAGCTGATTAAGGAATGTAAACAAACCTGTTTTGGTGTGATAACACCAGTATGTTGGGCAGTCTGTTTTTTACTTTTGTAAAGAAAATATGAGTTTAAATCAAACTACCAGCTACATCAACAATCTTTACAGAATGTTGGCAATCATAAAATATGTTTTTTAAACTAGGGACATTTTGAGACCTAAGGGGGTTGACAGTGTCCCTTTAAACAAGAAAAATAATAAAGGCACTCACACAGGGCTGACATGTGGTTTATAACCACATACATTTATTAGCAGTACTGGGTGACGGACAAAGGGCAGACATAATGTACCATATAAGAGCAGTCAAACATCACAACTGTGAATATATACTGGCTGCTCATAATGACCAGGTGACTAACCCAAAGCAGCACCCCCAGAGCTTTATGAGCATAGAGAAGGTCACAGCTGGACAAAGAGGTGGAGATCTGGAGCTACTGTTAAAACAGTATATGAATCATTCTGGATCTTCAACCTGGGTGCCATACCTGGGTCATGCCTGAAAAAGGTATTTTGGCACCAGTGAACTTACCCAGTCATCAGAACGAGAGAAAAAATAAATACATTAAATAAATGAATAAAACGGAATGATAAACTGGAGCATGCACCATTCTTGAGAGTCAGAACATACTTAAATTTAACCTGGGTAAAACATATATTTCTTGCAGCTAGAATATTAATGGAAAGAACTTTTAAATATGGCTGCTTCTTTATGTAATACCCTGTGTTTGTGAAATATGCGTGCTAAGGATCTTTATTGGAAGAGCACTGCATATTTTTTTAATATCAATTTTCATCTCTCCAGGGCTGAATCGGCAACTATTCAGCCTCATTCTCAAGTACCATTGACCATCACTTGCCTCTCTCCTTGTCGGGAGATGGGTTCCCCTGCAGATTGCCTACCACAGAGAGGTTAGGGGTTGGGCCATCCTCCCCCCAATGTGTCTCATGCCTCTCATCCAGAAGTCCCTGCTAACTGGAGTGGTATGGCAGGTCACCATACCGCAGGCTTGGCTTCATTAAGCCCTGTTCCCATATTTTCCAGCAGGCTTTTCTCCTTCCCATAGCTAGGAGCTGCAGCAGCATGGTGACTGCATGCACATGGAGGCTTACATGCATTCTGGAACTGTGGCTCCCTCCACTCTCCCAGATGTCCGTCTGTCATCTGAGCATTGTCGCTACCACCAGGCTTGTACCTGGTGGCAATCAACAGCTGGAAAGGTATACCTCCCCAGTCCGGATGTGGAAAGACATGTCTGCAAGCAGGTCGATCCTCTGCTATTCCTCACCCCAGTGGTACTGGATGACCTGAGCTCGTTCCCGAACTCAACTCACTGATGTGGTGTGAGGTGGAGCTCTTGCAGTATCTCTGCCATCTGCACCCCTGGGCTGATTTGAAACATTGCATATTTTTAAGATGGCTTTGTTATACAGTCATGTAGTGAATTATTGTAGCGTGTAATTAAATATGGCTGTTCTGTGGAAGGAAGTGTTAGCTTGTTTCTTTTTCTCCTTCACAGATGTATTTATGGCTATGTGAGCTAGCCAGAACAAGTGGAAAGAAGGTCTTAACAATCAAACTGTTTTCACTTATACTTTTCACGTTTTGAACTTTTGCACACTTTTGCACTGTAAAATGAATATGACCCTTTAATTATCAGTTTTAAATGTGGACAGGAGGGGGCAGCACCATCCCTTTAAAAAAGCACATTAGTGTGAAGCATTATGGTTCTTGTCACTGCCTGCACTTTCTGCTTTCACAGAGTACTGCAAATAAATTGATGAGGTTATAAACCAAACTTCAACCTAGTGTACAGGGTTATATTGTTTTTCTTGCTTAGTACTGTTACTGTGGCACCAGGTGGGTCTCCCGTGGAATGCCTTTTTTGTTTTGTTGGCTTGGTAGTTATTCAGAGGGTGTAGCAATAAAGTAGGGATCATGGGGGCAGGTAGTGAAGACAGAAACCCAATATAGACAAAGGTGTCATGATAAGATAGAGTATTAGGAGTAAAATAGATAGTCTGATGGTCTTTTTCTGTCATCAAGAGTGAGTTTAAACCAGTTAAATTTCATGCTTGCCCATTTTAGAAGAGAAATATAAAATAATGGCTGGGTAGGTGGTTATAACAAACCTCGTTACATACTAGTCCCCATGCATTATTCTATATATAATTACTGGCCAGCGTTTTTTCTCATAGTGAAACCCGGTTATAATTTGTCAATATAATAAGTTGGTTATAATGGCAAACACATACCAGGTTTCCCTTGGACCACACACGTGCTAGCCACCACTCTTCCCTTCTTCAGCGCTGTGCTTGGACACTAACCACCACTCACAGTTGGTAGTACGGAAATCTGACAAAAATAAACTCCCTCTCATTACTGAAGTTTTTTTTCAGCTTTGAAGTGCACAGACTGAGAAAACCTTAAACTAAAAAAAAGTGTATAAGTTTCAGCGGCCGCTCAGCTGAGGACCATTCTTCATCCTGACCAGGCCGCGGCTGAGCAGCACTGTATTTATTTTATATAATTGCTGTGCTGAAAAAATGCTGGTCAGCAATTATATAAAATAAAATCTAGGTAGGTGTGTAACACTCAAACTTTACACACACCCTCAGTGTGGGGTGCCTTTTTAAACCCCTTGAGCTTCACTCTTGGAGTTTGTGTGGTATCCCACACCTCGGGTGTGTGTGTGTAAAATTCTTGTTATCAAACAATGAATGGGGACTAGAGTGTAATGAGTTTTTTTTAATACACCCCAGGTGTGTGATGTCACTTAAACAAAAACAGCAATGCTAGGGTGTTTTTTTAAACTTAATTAAATTTTATTAAAAATTTTAAAACACAGAGTACCAGTAAGCAACTACAAACACAATGTATAAAACTTAGACCTAGTGTACAGGGCATGATAGCAGGCATAGAACCAACATAGCAACTAGAGATCTATATAAAATAAAAAAATAATAAAATTCCTATTGTATTGCTAAGAACCCAATTAATAAGACAGATAAAAACTAAACGGTCTGGCAAAATAGACAACTATACAATGGAAAAACAATACAGAAATATTAAACAAATGCTGAATGGAAAAAAAGTAATCATATACATAACTATTAAAGTTAATACACTAGATAATAAATCACAAATGTGACAATGTTAGCAAAGCCAAGAAGCATGACTCCAGTCTAGGACAACTGTAGTAAAACCTCAAATTTTTCTCATCTTTTCTTGTAGGCCACCAGAGTGTGCCACAAACTAACCACTGATTTTTCCAACCTCAAAAAGGTTACCATTTCAGCTTGACATTCCCTATAACTAGGACTTAAGGTGTCTATCCAATGTCTCAATAATATCAGTTTTGCCACCGTTGAGATAAGAGCTAAATGATATCTTTTCAGGACTAAGAAGTTGCCTAATGCCGATGGCTAAAAGACAAAGTTCTGATGAGAATTTATCTTGGAGGCCTAATAAAGAGTCTAAACAGGATATAATATGTTGCCAAAAAAACTTGGATGTGCGCGCAATCCCATAAAAGATGTTTTAGAGTTCCTTCTTGGGTGGTACATTTCCCACACATTGAGGTTGCCCTTTTACTAAAAATATACATGTGTATTGGCATATAATACACATTTATGTAATATTTTATATTACAATAATCACAGTTTATCAACTTTAATATATTTATGTGCAAAATCCCAAAGATCTGATGAATTACGATCTGGAATCAAGTTAGGAAATTTCTGCTCCCAATAGCCACACCTTTGCTTCTTTTGTGTCCTGGCAAAATCTCTGATAGATTTATAAAGAGCAAAGACTGTATGTGGCTGAGTCGCCAGTTCCGCTAGTTGATGGAATATGAAGCCTTCAGAAAGGTGCCAAGGGTGGAGGCCAAGAAAATGTTGAATGTAGTGCTGAAGTTGAAAGAAGGCAAAATCCATTGAGTGAGGTATAGTATATTTGGCATGCAACTCATCAAAAGAAATAAGTTTGTCATCCTGTAATAAATCCAACATGGTTTGAATATTAATTTGTGACATAAAAGCTTGTGAAATAGGTTTTCCTGCAATTCTAAGATTAGGGTTTAATCTAGGAGGCTGCCGGGGTCCCTCTGAGGAGCATAACTCAAAAGGCAATAAAACTGTGAAATAGTACTCACAGACCATCCTATTGGAGTGTCTCATAGAGGCAAGGGCAGTTTGGGCCAAGGAATGTGTGGTAACGCATGAGGCAAAACACCATGGTGGAGACAAAGATACATCTCAATCTCTTTCCAAGGAGTCCTAGTCCCTATTGTCTCCCAACTCTGGAAGAGTCCAAGCCAAAAATTTACTAGCCTGAGAGGCCAAATGGTACCAATAAAAATTAGGGAGTTAAAGACAACCATGGGATTTCTCCAGGGAACGTTTAAAATAAGCAATATGAGCCTTTTTATCATTTCAAAGAAAGCCAGCTATGGTTTGATGCAACTGGGTAAACCAAGTTTGTGATAGAGGAATGCCCAGCATACTAAGTGGATAAAGAATCTGTGCCAATATATTCATATGGATAATTGTTATAAAGCCCCATAAATACAGGGGAGGGGGAGCACCAACACTGTAGATCAGCCTTAATAATACCCAACAACAGTTGTAAGTTATGGCAATTAATTTCCGTATTCCCTAGACAAGATGAATAACCAAGTACTTCAAACCTCTAGAAAACCAGCAGTGTTGAAATCCAGGTGGGATATATCCTCTATAGGTAGCCGTGTTAAATGGGAAAATAACTGTTTTAGTTAGATTTAACATATAACCAGACAAATGACCAAATTCAGAAAGGATCGATACGGCAGCAGGAAGGGAGGTTGAAGGATAAGTAAGGTGGAGCAGAATATAATCTGCATAATCTGCACAATAATACATGGGATAGACACAAGGGAGCCCCTGACTACAAAGGGCAGCTAGAGTGTCAAAATAGGTCCAAAACAAATGGGCAAACTAGATGGATCTAGCAGTCTCCTTCTGCCATCAACTTCTATGTTTCTCTATTTCTATACTTAGACAACTTGAACGTGTGATGGCTGATAGAAACCCTAGTAGTAAGAGGGTGTAATAAAAAGTGTCTAGAAAGGGATTCTAGATATAGGTTAAATAAAAAAAGGGGATGGGAGAAAACTTTTCTTGTTCCACGCTGTAGTTTGAAGTGATCAGTAAGGACCCCATTATAATAAATGCAAGCTGTAGGGTTAGAGTATAGCAGGTGTACCCATTTAACAAACTTTCCAGGAACCCAAATGTAGGCAGGGTTTGAAGTAAAAAGGGCCATGGCACCATATCAAAGGTTTTTTGGGCGTCCAGACAGCCCAGCACATTAGGTGTGGTAGTCTCCCTGGAGGCCAAAAATGAATTTAGTATTTTCCTCATGTGATCTGATACCAGGTGACCCTGCATAATTTCAGGTTGTTTTCTGCTGATTAATGGTTGACAGACCCAAAGCAAGGGTTGTTTAACCACACATGATACACCAAGGGTCTGTCAAAAAATGAACATCCATATATCCCATATTCTATTTTTTATAATTGCTGGTTTTAAAAGTGAACAGGAGTAAAGTTGTATTGCACTGTTTTTCTGACCAGTCAGTGAAGCCAGAGCAGCAGTGTGATATTGATACAGGACAGAACAAATATGTTTTTTCATTAATAGATTACAGTTGTTTGTTGCTTTGTTATACACACTTATGTACAATGGAAAATTATGACCTGAGTTTTAGGTTGTAAAAACACTTAAACAGTAATTATGCAAGGAATAAGGCATTTCAGAGGTAGCATTATGCTATGTTAAGGTTCCGACTGGGGGGTTGGAGTCATTAGTACAAAGGGCTAGGGATTTCAGCCATCACAATGTACACTGATATAACATAATCTCTTCAATGAAATTGCCTAACACTTATAAAATGTTTAGTAATGTTTTAGCAGTGTAGTGTTGTTGAAAATTTGTGCTGTATCTTTAAATGATTGGCTTTTGGGTATTAGCATAAATTAGAGATACTGCAAAGATTAAGCTGTAGCTGGTAAACAGCACTAGATGGATGCAGATGCACTGCAAGGAGTTGGTTATGGTTATAGTTGGTCCTGTTGCTTTAAATAGGTATTCCTGACTTTTAACTTACTGCTTTTCCCCAAGTGATCTGTGACACTAAGCTTGAAGCATGAGATCTACTTCCTGTACTTTCCATGTGATTGGAGTCAGATCTGGAATCCTAGGCTATTGATTAGATGCCATGTGTCCTCACTCAGGAGCACTGCAGTGCAGTTGATTACGTTCAAGCAGGGAGTTTCAGCTGCCCAGCATTTCTTCTGCATGCCAGACTGGAAAGTGGATATTTTATTAGCTTTTAGAACAGTGTTTGTAGAAGTTTTACTGATGTTTTAGTGATGTATATATACATGTTTCTATTGTTGGGTAAAATCATAGTTTTAAAACATATTTTGTGTTTTTATTAGGTGTTTAAAATGTTTTTCTTTGGTAAGCAGCACTGAGACTTTTTGGGTATGGACTTTTGAAAAGGAATTATGTTTTCTCAAAGTTGTTGAACATATTTCCTTTATAGTTTGTGATTCTTGAGCAGTCTTGCTGTGTGTGTGTGGGGGGGGGGGGATTGGTTTTATGTTGCTGGGTTGTTTGATTTGCATTGTGATCTTTTGACCCTGAGGATATGTAATTAGCATATTGACATTTTTGACCATGACTGATTGTGCTCTCAATTAATGCACCACAATCATATCTTCTGAGCAGAGGTATATGCTAAGTTAATTCAGCACCATGTGATGAGCCCTGATCTATGAGGAGCCAGAACAGACCAGACCCTATTTTAGAAATAACAGATATGAAATGGGTAAGAAAAATATAGAAACCTGACTGGCTAGGAACTCTGAACCCAGTGCTGTTCTCCCACAACAACAGCACTGGAAAGAGATCTGTCAACTCTCCAACCTCTTTACTCACTGAATCATTGCACTGGCACAATTTGAGCCCAAAGCACACACATTAAGCATGGCTGCCCTGGCAACAATTCACTTACTGGGTATGGGAAAATGCAGCACCATTGTACATGTCCTCCTCCCCAAACTAACATCCCCAACCTTCTGCCAGAGTACAAAATGCAGTCTAATTGTTTGTACTTGCTGCTATTACCTCACAAGCTGCTATCTGCAGTACTGACCCCAAGGTTAATGACTACCCACTGCAATCATCCTTTACTGCACATCAGATTGCCCCCACTGAAAATGAATATATTCAAGGGGGAGACAGACCACTAGGGGGTAGCAGGTGGACACAAGGACACAAGTCCAGTTTCAGAGGAATAAGTCTGGAACAGACTTGCAAATTTGAAGGCAGATAAAACCATGGGACCAGACAGGATATACCCAAAGGTCCTAACAGAACTCAGGGAGGTGTTAACTGCATCGCTGACAGCCTTGTCCAACAACTCGCTGGAAACAGACATGATTCTAGAGGACTAGAGAAGAATTGAAATAGTCCCTCTGCATAAAAGTGGCAGCAGGGAGGAGGCTAGCAACTATAGGTCGGTCAGTCTTACTTCATTGGTGGGGAAATTAATGGAAACCCTGCCAAAAGAAAGCCTGCTGGAGTATTTGGGATCCAGTGGGCTAAGGACAGGAAGAAGGCAACCACCAATCACCATGGAAAGAGCCTCTGACGAGGTGCTCACAATATTCAACAAGGAATGGCCAGGCTCATGCTCTGATCAGCTCCAGACAGAAAATCACCACGCCGGGTATCTGATACAAAGGCTTTATTCCAAAAAAGGTTAAAAGGCAACAGCATCACAAGCAACCAATGTTTTTCATGCTAAACTGACACTTTTTCAAAGAGTAATGTCACAGATGAGACACTAGCCTTTATCCTCTATTTTTTTCCATAACTAGTTAAAAGGTGAACAAATGTAATACACCTATTGTTAAAACAATAGAGGAAATCTAGTGATCATCAGAAAAAAAACACACACCAAAAGAACTATTTAGAAAAAAGTGCAACTGCTACCATGATAGGGACGGGGTGGGGGTGGATAGAGAACGAATAGTGGGGAAAGGAGGAAAGAGAATGAAGGCAAGGGTGATGTAGGAAAAAGGGGGTATCATAACTACAATATCATTTGAATGCTGTAAAAGAGTACAGTCAGATCCTACACAAGTCAATAAACTATCTTCTTTCTTTAAGATAGGGCTTCTGTTGGAAATGTCTATTAAGTCCGGGCGGTTTTCTCTCTCTTTAAAAACAAATTGTCCAAGTCACTGCCGCTTGTTCCCTGTTTTACCTTTTTCAAATCTAAAAAAGAAAACATGTAACTGGCACAAGATTTTTTTTTAATGACAGGCAAACATGTTCTCAATATACAGTTTTTGAATGGATCCCACGTGCTTCCCCATGTGTATTTTTAGTTTCCTGTTTTTTTACCCACAAAGAAATATCCACAATTACAGGTAGCTGAATAAACCACATGTGTGGTGTGACAGGAGATATAGTCAGAGACATGAAGCCTTTCTCCTAAAACATGGTGTACAAAACACTCACCTTCTTGTAGAATTTCACAGTATTTACAATTTCTGCACCTTTTATTTCCCTTAGGATGGCTTCTAACTTGACAAGTGTCAGCAGGTGCATGAACACTGAGGACCAGTTGGTCTACCAGGTTTCTATCCCACCTGTATATTATTTATTTATTTATTATGTATTGAAGTAATTTTACCAGGAAAGGCACACTGAGCAAAAAGATGCTCGTCTCCCGGTGTGACCGGGGGGGGGGGGGTTAACAGAGGATACTGGATACATCAATTATACACAGAAGATGCAGGATACCTCATTGCACAGACAGACTTGTGACATAGTGCATACATTAATGGTTCACAATTCTTGCAATACAGTCTCAGGATATCACACAACCATAACACAGTTCAAGGTAGTCAGTACCCACATAAATTTGACAAGTAAGTGCCCAGTTGGTAAGTGCATGCTCTCAGTAAGAAGTAAGTACCTTGCTGCATTTACAAGAATGATTGGGCACCCGGTGGGGGAGTGGGAAATCAGGTCTCAGACCAGATGCAGTTTACCATGAAGTAGTTGGTGAGGGTGGAGGAGAGCGAGTTTGCAGAGGACGAGTGATGGATGGGGGGGGGGACTCATTCCAGATTTTGAGGAGATGATGCAAGAAGGCAGCTTGGCCAGCTATGGACTTCCACCATGGGATAGCAAGAAGGCGGATGTCAGTGGATCTGAGGGCGTGGGAGGGTGGGGGGAAGGGGGGAGGTATTCAGGGAGGGTCCCTAGCCAGAACTTAGAAGTGAATTTAGCACAGTGAATGAGTCGATGGTTTTCCAGGGATGGTAAAGCCAAGGTGGGCATTAAGAGAAAAGTGGCAGAAGGCATTGAAAAGGGTGTCAAGCTTGGATAGGGAGGATTTAGGGGCCTTGCTATATACTACGTCGCAGTATTCAAAGGAGGGAAGAATCATTTTCTGGATTAGCTCACTGCATGCAGTTAGAGGGAGGCTAAGGTGGTTTCTGTGCAGAGCACCTAGCATGGGGTGCAGATTTTTTATAACTGTGTCTATCTGGATGTTGAAGGACAGATGACGGTCAAGCTAGACCCCAAGGTAACAAAATGAGGGGGCATCCTCAAGTACTTGCTCATCAAGGGTTAGGAAGGAGGGGAGAGAAGGGAGTCTGGACAGGCGCTGTCTCATGCTGAAGGTCATGGAGACAGTTTTTTTTGCATTTAGGAATAGCTAGTGGGAGCAGAACCAAAGTTGGATGCTGGTGAAATCAGCTTGGAGGGAGGAAGTTACTGCTTCAGGGGTGGAGCCTGAGGAGTAAAGGACAGTGTTGTCTGCCTGCATGTGTATGGCAGAAGACTGACAGACTAGAGGTAGATTGTTCAAAAAAATTAAGAAAAGGATTGGGCCGAGCACGGAGCTCTGGGGTATGCCAGTAGAGATGGACAGGGGGGCTAAAATGGCATCTGAGATTCTTACGGATTGGGTTCTGCCCATGAAGTAGGAGCAGAACCAGTTTGTGGCAGAGGCAGATAGGACGGCATCAGCAAGGCTGGAGAGAAGTAGGGCATGTGAGATGGTGTCAAATGCTTTAGCTAGGTTGATGAAGATTGCAGAGGTGATCTGACCATTGTTCATGCTGGTGAAAATTACATCAGTGAGCCTAGTCAGGGAGGAGGCAGTGGAGTGTACCTATCTGAACCTGGACTGGAAGTCCATGTAGAAATTAGAGGTAGAGAAGAAAGTGGTTAGCTGTGAGAGAACTATGTGCTCTTGCAATTTCACCAGTGTCGGGAGGCCACCTTTAGTCAGAGGGATGACTATGACATGCTTCCATACCTGGGGGACAGCAGCCTCGGTGAAGGACAGGTTTAGTAGGGTGGCAAGTGGGGCAGCTATGGCAGGGGCTGTGAGATGGAGGAGCTTGGGGTCCAAGTCATCAGGGGATTTGCCTTTGGAAGGATTGAGTGAGAGCAGGGTGGTTAGGGCATCAGCAGCTGAGATAACTTTGAACGAGACGGTGCAGGGCACTTACTGCTTCCTGAGATCAATGGTAGGTCCAGATGGAGTAGGTGTGGGCAGAGCTGAGAGGAGAGAGGCTGCACAAGTGGAGAAGCATGAATTGAACTTGGCAGAAACAGCATGTGGTTCCGAGAGAAGAGAGTTATTTATGTTTAGTAGTGGGGTGGGGGTAGTGGCAGGGGGGAGAAGAGGGAGTGGATGACCTTCCAGAATTTGGAAGGATTATTTAGGTTAGTTTGAACAGTGGAGTTAAAGTACTCAGCTTTGGTGAGTCGGGTCACTCTAGTGCATTTGTTTCTGAGTATCCAGTAGTTAGTGAAGTCTTGTGAGTGATTTGAGGATTTGTGGATATGCCAAGCTTGGTCACAGGCATTATGGCATTTTAGGAGTTCAGGGGTGATCCAGAGAAGATGGTTGCCATGCACCCTAGTGTGATGCATAGGTGTGTGTTTATCCCAGACATTGAGAAAGGTGTTTTTGAAGTGCTGGAGTGCAGTACCAATAGGGAGGGAGGGAGGGAGAGGATTGTTCCCAGTTCGCTAGTACAAGGTCATTGAGAAGGGGATAGATATCAAGAGACTTGGACCAGGAATTTTGGGGGTGACTTGGGGGTGGTGAATTTTCCGGACCACGTAGGTGAGATGGTGGTCACTCAGGGAGTCAGGAAGGAGACCAGATTTGATGACTCAGTGAGGGTGGGAGGTCAGGGCCCAGTCCAGTAGATAGTGGTTTCCAGATTTGTGATTTAGGCGGCTGGGCTCTATGATAAGTTGGGAGAGATTTAGTCCATTTATAATGATCCACTCTTTATTGAGGGCAGGGGATAACCAATTGAGATTCAGGTCACCCATGATGTATGACTCACTTGCTGGGGTGAGGGAGGAGGTATGCGCAAGGAGGTCAGTGACAGTGGAGGAAGGTGTACCTGGGTGGCAGTAGATGCCAGTGACATAGATGGGGACTGAGAAAGGGAGGGACAGTTGTAGCATTAGTATCTCATAGGCCTTGGGTATGGATTTGGCTAGGATGGTTGAAAAGTGGATGTCAGACTTTAGGTAGATGGATACACTGCCACCTCTCGTGGCCCTGTCCTGGCGGGCCATGGCATAGCCCAGGATTGCAACAGGGATGTTTTGTTAAGCAATGTTTCAAAGAGGATAATGATGTCAGGGGCGTCATGGGTGGCGAGAACTAGAAGCGAGTCCAATTTGCAGGGAAGGCTTCTGATATTTAGATGTATTAGCGCAGGCCTCAGGAAGGAGCTCCAATGGGCGGAGAAGTGGGATGGGTTGAGGGGAAGAGGTGAGGGGGCCAGGGTTGGGATGTATGTCACCTGCAGCTGAGGAGTAGCAGAGTGTAATTAGGTAGTGGGCTGACACGCTGCATGAACATGGTGGAGAGTGAGCTGCTGTTAGGGACGGCTCGAGTAAATTATGGGGCAGGGCAAGGGAGATCAGTTGAGGCATTATCCAGGAAAGAGAGATTGATAAGGAATGGGCAGGGCCAGTACATCTGAATGAGGAGCAGACATGGGAGCATAGCATGACTTTCCAGTTGTAGAGTTGGTAGTTATTGGGGTAGGCAGGGAGAGCAGGGGGTGTGGTGGGGCTGTGGGGGGCATGGTAGAGAGGAGGGGAGGGAGGTGGAAGAATAGGGAGATGAGCAGTAGCAGGTAGCCAAGCCTAGGAGGAATTGTTTTAAGTGAGGGGGAGGAGCCCAAATTACAGAGTAGTGACAGGGAGATGAGAGGGAGGAGTGAGGAGGTGAAGATTGGCTGGGTGTTAGGTTTGTGGGTGGGGCCGTTGTCCAGTTTTGTGTGAATGGGAAGTAGGAGAGAAAGAAGGTGGGAAGTTAGCATAATTAATCAGTGGAGGAAGCGGGGCAGGTGGTGGGTGGGGGCTGAAATTTACACAGTTAAGTACAGGTCAGGGCTAACAGAGGCTCAGAATCTACACAGACTTACTTTAAATTGCAGTCTTTTTGGCACTCCAGGTGGCAAAGAAGGGAGATAGGTCCTGGCCAATCGGATCGGTGAAGCTAGAGGCGCCCGTGATCTGATTGGCTGCGCTTCAGCCGTACTTTGCTTGGTTTGGCATCTGGGGTCCTGGTTTCAAGCGGTGGCAGGAGGTACTGGCCGACCACGGGGAGCTGTAACAGCCCTGATCAAGGGCAAGCAGCTAAGGGAAAATGAAAAAAGCAGAGTTTAAATAGGTAGTCAGGTAGGAGGGGGTGGTCAGAATTAGCAAGACAAAGGGGAGATTACCAATTACCTTGGGTGGTTCTGTGGTAACACCCTCCTGTTTATTCTCTGTATAGATGTGCCAGTTTTTCTCCTAAATCTTTTTAACCTCAATGGTCTGTGGGGATAAAAGTGATCATTGTAGTGGCGTTTATATTTTTAATAGGTACAGGTGGGTGTGTGGTAAGTAAATCCTCCCTGCTTCTTTCCTGAACCTTGTTCACAGCTCTGGTGGTGCATGTTTGGTTATAGCCCCTTGCTGAGAAGTGATCAGAAAGCTCTTTTGTATTTCTTTCATAGGCATGTGTGTCACTGCAGTTTCATTTCAACCTAAAAAACTGCCAGTGAGTGTATTTTCTACCACATGGTGGGGGTGGCTGCTCTCAAAATGGAGGACAGAATTTCTGTCCAACAGTTTTCATTAGATTTCAGTTCAGATCCCACCCTCCACATTCTTAGATATCACATGGTCCAAAAAATGAACCCTTTTGAGGTCACAGAACATGCTGAACTTCAGATTCAGGTTTGAATTTGCTAAATACTCCACAAATAGCACCTGTTCCTCCCTACTGCCTTTCCATACAAGCAACAAACCATCAATGTATCTGTGATACAGGCAGATGTGGTCAAAGAAAGGATTTACCTGGACTAAACAGCTTATCTCTCCAAATGGGAGAGGTACACATTAGCATAACTGGGTAAATGGCAGCCCTCATTGCTGTACCCTTCATCTGCAAATAATACTGATTGATAAACTGGAACACATTACATTTCAAGACTTTTTCTGTTATGGTCACCAAAAATTTGATCAGAGAGGGAGGGCAGTTAAACTGAGTGTACAGCTTTCACGAAGGGCACCAATATTCCCATCTAGGGGTACAGTGGATGTCCAAAGTGGCAAGAAGCCACTTACTTTCCACTCTCATTTGTTGTAGAATTCCCTAATGTGAGATGTATCTCTGACATTTGTGGGACATTTTGGGGCTATTTCCTCAATATATCAGTGTCAGTGGCTCAGTAGGTAGCACACTCGCCTCTAAGGCCGGGAGATCAGAGGGCTGTGGGTTCAGTTCCCACATCTGGCACTTGGGTTAATATCACAGTACTGACACTGTAGTGCAGCATGAGAGGGGTGCTGCACTTCTGAGGTGCCGTCTTTTCGATGAGACGTTACACCGATGTCCCATCTGCCTGGATCTGTGGTAGTTCAGGTGGATGTTAAAGATCCCATGGCACTAATCGAAAAAGAGTAGAGGAATTTCCCCAGTGTCCTGGCCAAATTTCCCTCATTCACTAAAAATACCACCAACAGCTTAATCTGGTTCAAGGTCAGTTGACATTCATCTGTATCCCCTTCCCCCGGGTCATGTCTGAAAATAGGCAGGATTTGTCTGGTGCACTTACCAGGTCAACAAAAACTAAATAAATATGACCTTCAATGAATTGGGCCAAAGGCTCAGTCAGTGAGCCAATGTTGGCCACTATGCACCTAGCCAGGGGATCCCACAAGTTCTTATGGATTTAAGGAAGTCCATACATCACAGACAACTCTTACAGGGTGTTCCACCTGAAGAAATTCATATTCTGTTTGATACCACACATTAAGACATCATACACTACATACTATATCTCCTTTTTACACTGGTTGCTTGCATGCGCGAACCAACGTATTGCTGCTACATGGGATTTTGTGTGTGTGTGGCTGCCAAGCCCATTGCAGTACACAAAACCAACGGCTTGTAACGGGCTTGGCAGTCAGCACCAGTGACCACGCGGTGTGGTCCTGATGCAACTCTCTGCTAGGTGGTCTGAACAGTCATGCACTTCAAAGGGCCGAAGCAGCTCCAATCAGAGAGATCTTTGATCCTACGATTTGCATGAAGCCCATGTCAGTAAACAACTGATCAGCTTGTGGGGTGAAAGGGGAAGTCTTGCAACAGTGGCTTCCCCCTCCAAAAATATTCCCCAGACCAACAAAAACAGGCCCCCCATCCCCCTCACTTGATCCAAGGTTGGCGACAGCAGGGTGCCCAATCCTCATGTTGGCAGTAGCCCCCCCTACCTAGCAGTGTGCCTTCTTGATCTAAGGTTTGCCGACAGTGGGGTGCACAATCCCCATGTTGGCAGTAGCCCCCCGACAGCCCACTTCCAGTGTTCCCAGTATGTCCCCTCCAGCAGTGTTGCTTCCCCCTTATGTTTGCCACCAGCAGGGTACACAATCTCTGCAATGGCAGTAGCACCCCTCACCCCGACACTACGGGACACTGGGTAGCCCACTCCCAGTGCCCCAAATGTATAATGTTCCTGTGAAAAAGAAAACAGTCTCCCAACACCTTTTCTTAAAACATGAAAAAGAAAATGGTCCCTCATCATCTCCTCAAGTCCCCCCTCCCCCATTCTGATCCTCCCTCTGCGCACCCTCTTTCCCGCACCCCCCTTCCCCCATACTTACCTGAGGAAGTTGGCGACTGTGATCTTCTCTGGACGGGATACGTCTGCACTCTTCAAAGGTGAACGGTGAACTAAAGGAATCAAGATACACCATATAATGGCTGTCAATGGGGCTTTCAACTTATCTTGATATCTCAGCCATTTTTAGGAGTTTGGACTCCAAATTTTCAACATGAGGGTTCTTGAGATCCCACCTCATGAACACTGACACTCATCTCGTTAATTGGTCCAGAAAGGTAATTTCACGGTTGCTGCATGGAATCACCTTTCAGGACTGATTAATGAAATGACAGTGCCAGTGTTCATGAGGTGGGGTCCCAAGAACCCAAAATGTGGTGCAAACAGTCCCAAAAATGACCGCATTACAAGTGTGCGCTGCACAGTTTAAATGCACACTTGTAACTTTGCTAGTTTTTAATATTTTCACGCCAGATTTTCAGCAATGAAATTTTTTCACACTTCCTCATGAACAGTATAACTGTAATTTTTCACATCCTGCCTGAAATATGTTTTCACACCTGTGGTATAGAATGGCACAGTCGCTGTGTGAAATCAACTTTCGATATGGATTAATAAAATCAAAGTGCTAGTGTTCATGAGGGGAGGTCTCAAAAACCCCATGTTGAAAATTTGATGAAATACTGTAATTCCAAAAAATGACAGTGTTATGAGCATGTGTTGCGCAGGTTCTACACAGGTAACTTTGACAATTTTTCATATTTTTACTCCAGATTTTCAATATTGTCATTTTTCACACCTCCTCATGAATAGTATGCAGCTTCATTTTTCACATCTTGACTGAAACATGTTTTTGCACCTGTTGCACAGAATACCATAGCCGCTTTGTGAAATCAACTTTTGGGACAGATTTACAAAATGACAGTGTCAGTTTTCATGATGTGTGGTCCCCAAAAGGCCATGTTGAAAATTTGGTGAAACAATTCCTGAAAATGCCCAAGTTATGTGCGTCCATTGAATTTATTTTACGCACCATAACTTTGCAGAATTCAGACCCTGCGCTCCCACAGTAAAATAAGGATACTATTAAACTATCTCAAAGAGGAAATTCATTTGCAAACGACATTAATGCATCAGTTAGAGTTTTTATTAAATAGTCAAAAGCTGAGAATTTCAATGTTAGGGTTCCAACCCCTACCCCTAGTACCCCACCCCAACCCTCCACACACACCAACAGGCATTAAGGCGTGCCATGGGATCACCAGGCCCAGCTCGCAGCCCATTCTCCTACACTGTAGCATGTCAGCTTGTTTACACATGCTATGGGGTGACAGTTGGGCCTGACGAACCCATGGCACACCCTAATTCCTATTGGTGTGTGGTGGTTGGGGGGCAGAGATGGTATGGGTGGGAACCCTAACATTGAAATTCCCAGTTTTTGACAATGTAATAAAAATCCTAACTGATGCATTAACATACTTTTTTGTAATGTGATCTGCTGGCTGTGCTATAGCAACAAGCAGCGTGATTTCATTTATTAGAAGCCGTCGCTCGGCAGTGGAGGACGGAGGGTTGTGCTGTGCTGTGCTGGACTGGTGGGCGGGGCGTGGCAACTGCCTTCTCCTAACAGGAGAACTGGGCACTGAGTGCCAGATCGGGGTGTGGGGGGGGGGTGATGGATGGACAGAGTTGTCAGATCACTGCTTATTGTTGTGGGTGGAGGGAAATACTCTGTATTATTGGCACTGTTGCCTCTTGCTTAAATTTGGAGGATTACTCTGTATTCTTGGTGCTGCTGCCTCTCACTTCAATTAGTTTATAAGATGGAGGCCAGCTGTCAAGACGGGTGAGTTCCGCTGGTCCCCATTAAAAGTTATTTTTCGGCAGAAAAAAAAATTGTGGGTGCTGGGTGCATTGGAAGGTGGGATTTAAATAGGTGTTACTGAAATAAGTTGCTGCGTTTTAAGTACAGCACATAAGGCTATGGGACCAGATGAGGTAACTGCAGGGTATAAAGGGAGCTCAGGGAAGTGCCAGTGTTAAACAAGCAGCCAACGTTCAGCATTCACAAATGCTGTTAAATCTAACAGTAGGATCTGAATTCAAAGGCACGTAAAAGTCTTTATCTGTAAGCTGTCTAAACATTTCTAGTTCATACTTAACTGAATCCCAGGTGACAATAGAGCCACCTTTGTCAGCCGACTTCACAACAATATCTTTATCTGTTTGCAGGGATTCAATAGCAGTTTTCTCCTCTTCACTCATGTTATTAAAACAAAGCCTAGGTAAATCTTTAAACATTTCTTCCAGATCCCGCTCACGTGCCTTTTTCAATAATAAACACAGTCACATTGTAAGATGGCAAAAAGCTAGATTTCTTCCTACATGTACTGTCAACGTATGTGCTCATAGATGTGTTGCTACTGGTTTCACTGTTAGACACTGGCATTTCTTGTGTTGCTAGTGTGTAACCCATGTTGCTATATTTATGGGAATATGCTCTATGATTGAGTGTTCAAGTAAAGCAGTACAGGACAGAAATAGCCTCAAACCTATTAATGGTTTATGTGGGTACAAAGAATAAACCTCTTTCCAATACTTGCAGTTCAGTTCCATTAGAATTGTTTTGGAGATGTTGACTACAATGGATTGATTTACAGTACTATCTGCCTCTCCTGTTCCAACTCCTGTACCTGTACCTGTATCCTCCCCTCTGTGGATAAAGCCATGGGACCAGTTTCTGAAAGAACTCAGGGAGGTGCTATTTGCACCACTGATAGCCTTGTTCAACAGCTCACTGGAAACAGGCATGGTTTCACAAGACCAGAAAAGAGCTGACATGGTCACTCTACATAAGAGTGGCAGCAGAGAGCAGGCTTGCAACCACATGCCAGTCAGTCTTACTTTGGTGGTGGAGGAATGAATGAAAACCCTGCTAAAAGAAAGACAGGTACAGTATCTAGAATCAACTGGGTTGCAATATCACAGGCAGCATATATTCATGGGGGGAGGACACAGCAAACGAGTCTGATATATTTTTTTGACTGGTTGACCTGGGAAATAGATAAGAAAAGAGCAGTGGACATGTAGTATCTGGACTTCAGCAAGACTTCAGCACTGTACTGTACAGGACACTGGTAAAGAAAGCAAGCAGCCCAGAGGTGGGACCCAAAATGATGAATTGCATTAGACACTGGTTAACAGATAGGAGACAGGGTGGAAGAAAACAGCACTCACTCTAAAGATGGGAGTGTGACCAGCAGGGTGTCACAGGACCCAGTACTAGGACCAGTCCTCTTTTTTTTTGGAAACAGTAATTTTATTGATTTTCCAAAACACAACAACACAGATATTACAGTTCACAAACTAAAATCAAGACACAAATTGATACATAAAAATGGACAAACTTTAACCTATAATAATGGCTTTGGACATTTATGAACACAGGCTAACAGAAAGAAAAGAAAAGCAAAACCTGGAGCTCAGGGCTGGAAATGGCTCCTTGAATATAGTTACAACTAGAACCATCCAAAATCTGATGAGGGGGTAGGTAACTTGTGTAGGGACTCTAGATTAGGTAACCAATAAAGGAATGGAGAATTAATTGTGTGAGGGTAAGGGTCAGGGAATATACCTGTCTGTGGATCTTTGTGTCTAACAAGAGTGTGTATGAGGAGCTCAGCCAATTAACTATATTGAGCCATTATTTCCAGCACTGTTTTATTTTCCTTTTCCGCTTGGTAATGGAAAAAGGGCAGCCATATCCCCTTGAATTTGTTCATATATAATCTTAGCTGGGCAGTCATCTTCTCCATCATTTGAATTTGTAGACAAATGGAATACCAGAGACCCTGAGTTGTTTGTTTTTTTTCAGCCAGTTTTTTGTAATACACTTTTAGAGTAACTAACAAAATAAAGAATATACTTCTGGGCCTTAGTGGTAAGTTGGGGGAGACCTAACATCCAACATTGGGGGTCTGTAGGAAATTGTATCTGGAATATCTTCTCTAACTCCTGAACTATCAGGCCTCAAAATCTCTGGATTTGGGGCAACCCCAGAAGATATGATCGTGGGTGCCCCTCTCCCCACATCCCCTCCAGCATAAATTGAAAGTAGATGAGCCATAATGCTTAGTAATAACTGGCATACATAAGAATCTCATATTAACTTTCCAGCAGCATTCCCATCATGTGGTGAGGATGAGGTGGAGTGCACCCCAGTCCAAATCCGCTGCCAATCCTCTGCTTCCCACTGACATCCCAGCTCCCTCTCCCATGTGGATTCTAGTCTGCCCGAGAGAACTGGTTCATTTGAAGTGAAGAAAGTAACAATTCGGGAGACCAGACCTGTCTTATCCCTACCAGAGAGTACAGGAAGGAAGAATTCTGCCAGGGGGTTAGGGATTAGTGACCCTGAGAAGGTCAATGCCTTGCTCATGAGAAAATGCTGTATTTGCAGAAATCTAAAATGATCTCTTGTTGGAAGCCCAAACTCATCATCTAACTGTGACAAACTTTTAAAGTGTTGGAAACTATACAGTTGACCTATACAACTAAGACCTGCCCTTGCCCACCTTCAAAAACCCAAATCTGTTTGAATTGGGAGGAAATCCACACAGGCTCTGATGGGGTCTGTGGAGTCAGCCACAGAGGGAATCCCCAGTGTTTGGTAACCCAGATCCACACCTGCTTTAGTACTGCTGCCCACGGGTTTATTACCCAGAATTTCGAGATACCTGCCTGGTCCAAAAAGATTATATCAGCCAGTTGGGCCCCTGGTATGTTGTGTTTCTCAAACTCCATCCAAAGAAGTCGATCTGCTCTGGGCCATACTGGGCTCAGTACCTGGAGCTGAGCTGCGTAGTAATAGTTTATGAAGTTGGGAAGACCCAATCCCCCAGCCCACTTAGCCCTCTGTAAAATTTGCTATTTAACTCTAGGCAGTTTATGATTCCATATAAATTTAGAGGTGGCTGACTTCAGACTTTTCCAAAAGCCAGTAGGGGGCTTCAGTGGGAGGGACGAGAACAGGAAAAGCAGTCAGGACAGGACATTCATCCTCACTGCTTCTATGCGTCCCAAGAGAGAGAGGAAGTTCCTTCCATCTATTAAGGTCCCCTTGAATGGTTTGAAGCAGTTTAAGGTAATTGGAACAATATAACTTATCTATATTTTCAGGTATCTATACTCCTAAGTATCGGAAACCTTCACTGGCCCAACAGAACGCACCCACGGCAGGGAGGCCTCCTTGCCCTGGTTTGGAGATGAGGAGCATCTCCATCTTAGACTCATTTACCCGGAACTCTGAGATGGCCCCAAACTCTTATATAAGGGATAACACCTGTGGGATTGAGTTCACTGGGTCTGCCAAACACAATAAAGTATCATCGGCATAGGGGGATATCCAGACCTCGGACTCATCCACCCCAATTCCCTTATATAATTCGAATTGTCTAATCATGGCTGCAAAGGGTTCGATACTTAATGCAAACAGCAAAGGGGAGAGTGGGTACCCCTGTCTAGTCCCACGTTCTATGTTGACCCTACTAGAGAACACCCCATTCACTCTGAACCTGGCACCCGGGTTACTATACAGGTTGGATATCCAGTCCCAAAATTTGCTCCCAAATCTGAAATTTGCTAATGTTTTATTCAGGAACTTCCAGTCCAAATGATCAAATGTCTTTTCAGCGTCTAATGAAATTACAGCCCTGAGTCCTGGGTGGGGGGGTGGCCAACTTGAGGACAGTACATTAAGCAACAGCCAGATATTGTCCTGTATGTGCCGTCCGGGGACAAACCCGGTTTGATCGGAGTGCACCAGGTCCGGAACAATCTCAATCAGTCTCTCTCTGATTAATTTAGCAAACATTTTTGCTTCCACATTTAAAAGGGAAATTGGTTGATAACTGGTGCACTCCACTGGATACTTTCCGGCTTTAGGTATAACTGAAATGGTAGCCTCTTCCCAGGACCCAAGGGCTGCACCTTGTTCATGGGCCTCATTACAAACTGCTAGCAAAATTGGAGCTACCTCCTTGCTGAATACTTTGTAGAATTCAACAATAAAACCAACAGGTCCGGGCACTTTCTCTGAACTCAGGGATGCTATCACTGAATTTAGTTCCCCCTCTGTGAATGGTCGTTTCAGACTGATGACTTGCTCTGCAGTAAGAGCCGAGAGCTCCACCTTCTCCAAAATGAATCTATGCTCTGAATGTGATTGGAACCCTTCTCTTGTCTGTAAAGTTGGGAGTAAAAGTCTGCGAACACCCCTGCTATCACAGAGGGTTTAACCAATAGTACCCCTGTTACCTTCGTATTTCTGATTTTAGGAATGTACCTATCCATTTCTTGCTTTCTAAGGCACATAGCTAATAGCTTACCTGCCCTGTCCCTTCCCTCATAGTATCTTTGACTTGTAAACAAAGGGAGTTGAGAGTACAATGTACCATCAGTTGATTATATACCTCCCTAGCTGCTTGCACTTTTTGATATGTGGTGGGGTCTCGAGTTAGTTTATGCTCCATTTTCAATGAGGCTATGGAGGCCAAGGCTTGAGATAATTTGGCTTTGTGAACCTTGTTCCGATAAGTGGCATGGCTAATAAATTTTCCCTGTAGCACCACCTTGAGACCATCTCAAATAAATTTTAACAGGATGTCTGTTACTGTATTCTCTTCAAGATACCACTTAACGTCCTCTTTCAGTTTTGCTACCAGAGTCTTATCCATTAAAAGGCTATGGTCCAACTGCCAAGAACCTGTGGGGGCTCTTGGTTCCCAGACTGCCACCGCTTGGACCATGGTGTGGTCTATAAAAGAGACTGGATATATCCAAACTTCTTCAAACACATGAACCTCTGATTGCCAGGAGTATATCCTGTCCAGTCTGGAGTAGGCATTGGCGGCTGGGGTATAAAAAGTATAGTTCCTGGTTGAAGGGTGCTGCCACCGCCACAGGTCCACCATTCCTGATTCAGTAACGAGGGTTCGTAGGAGTCTGGAACACCCTCCCATACCTCTTGTGCTGGGTGGATTCCTATCTAAATTGCAATTTTCCATGCAGTTCCAGTCACCAGCTGCTAGGATGTGTCCAGGCTCCAAGTTCCCAATAATTGAAAATAGATCTCTAAAAAAAGCACCTGAAGCGGGGGTGGGGGCGTATACTGATAGAAAATGTAGGAGTTGACCCCGCAGCTCCCCAGATAACACCCATTTACCACTACCCTCCTTTAAAACTGAACGGGTTTGGAATGGGAGCCCCCCTCTTCAATAGAATAGCTGAACCAGCTTTTCGGGATGAGGGTCATGAGTCTGAGAACACCGTGCCAACTCAAGATCTCCGTAACCTCGTATGCTCCAGCGGAATAAGTTTAGTTTCTTGTAAACATGCTATGTCACACTGTAAATCTTTTAATTCTTTCAAAATTCTGGCCCTTTTTGTTACATTATTGATACCTTTCACATTCACCATGCAAATATTAAGTGACCCCATTGTGAAGAAGAAAGAGTGAAATTTCTATCCCCCTCTGCATCCTCCCCTTCCATTGTCCATTCCCAGAGCCCACATAAAACACTTCAAAACAATAATGAAACAAAATAACAAACAAAGCAGACAGATTACCAAAGAACATTTAAGTTAACTAGCAAACTCAACTGGAGATGTAGGCTAACCAAAACTGTGTAGAAACTGTCCAAAGGACTTGGGCGGAGAAGGTGACAAAACCGCCCTAGGGTGCAAAGCTAGTTTTAGCCTTACCTGAGTGACCTCCTGCAGCTGCAGGTCAATCATTGAGGACACAAAGCCCTCCAAAAGTATCAGAAGAGTGCAGCACTCTCTGTGACAAGAGAAAATCAGCCTGCCGATGCTCGCAGAGGTATACCTTCCATTCTAGAAAGAAAACTTTCAATGAGACAGGTCCAAAGCCCCCACCTGCTGGCCCCAGGTCCAAAGATTTGGACAAAAACCTGCCATCTTACTACCCACAGGGGGATTCATGTAATCTATCCCCTAATTGGTGAAAACATTATAATGAAACAATCCTGCCAAATGAGCTACCCTTCTCCTGTCTAATTAACTCCAAGGCATCCATATAAGATGTGAAGTGCCTGGCAGGGAAGGGAGACCCATAGAGCATTGATCAAAAACTAAACCCAGGCAGATAAAAGCTACAGGTGGCTGACTGGAACCTGATATAAATCCCCATAAAACACATAGCTCTTATATGGTGCAAACCGTGTGAAACACCTAAGTAAAATAACTTTAAACTTGGTAACTTAGAGATGTGGAGCACGATTCAGATGAAGCTCACAAAAACTCAATTTTTGGTCCCTGACTCCCATCCCAATACTAGCCTCGACAGGAGTGAGGAGTGTAGCTAGGAGAGGACCTAGACTGAGTTGTGAATTCTCCCAACCCCTACTCCATATTTAGCAAGAAAATCAAGGTTAGCAGTTACATTGGATATACAATATTCATATGAACTCTCAACAGTTCTCAAAATGTGCTGAAAAAATTGAAAGCCTTCAGTCTGTAAGGCAACAGTCGCGTAGTCTGTGTGGGTGGTAGGAGGTCCCAAGATAAAGGGGAGCCATTTGGGAGTGTACAGGGAAGATGGTCCGTTCCCCAGGCTGCCATCAGAAAATAAGTACCAAGTCCCAACAGTTCCTCCCCAGGACTGAAAACCCAGACTCAGGATAAGATGCGAAAGACAGCAGGACAGTTCCTCGAGGACCAGCAAATTAAAATCCCAGAAACCTGGAGAGTTCTCAGAATGAAGCAATCAAAAGTTACTTCCAGCAAGCTCGCAAGTTCAAGGGGGGAGTTGTCGAAGGAAACCCCATCGAGCCACATTAGCATGTAGAGGCATGAGAGATTCATTTCTTCTTCCCTAGAGTGCCATCTTCCTGGAGCTATTCCCCATAGCAAGTTTTCAATTTCAGATTCCGCTTGTTCTGCGCTGGTGTCTGGGATTGTAATACCCAGCCTCATCAACACTGGGGTTGCCTGCAGGAGGGTGTCGTAAATCTGCACACTCTCCTCGTCGTGTAACCACAGCCGTGAGGAGTAGTGGAGGTAGGCCCTCAACCCCTTCTCCCACAGAGCTTTCACCACTTGGAGCACCTTTTTCCACTTAGCCATCATACCTGGGGGGGGGGGGTCCTGGTCTAAAAATACCTTTTGACCATCCAGATATAAGTCTCTCTTTTCCCAGGCTAATCTCAGTATTTTTTCCTTAGTAGGAAATTTAAGAAATTTCACCACGATGGACCTAGGGGGAGCCCCTGGTTTAGGTTTTGGGGCCACCACCCTGTGAGCCCTCTCAATGGCAAACTCAAAGTTTTCTGGTAAAGCGAGCTCCTGTTGCAGCCATGACTCCAAATACCCCACCATATCTGCCTGCTCACTGCCCTCAGGAATTCTGAAAATACGGCTATTGTTCCTTCTGGTTCTGGCTTCTGCGTCCTCCGCCCTATGTGTTAGCTCGCGTTCCCTCTGGTGGAGAAAAGTTAGGGAACGCCTGAATGCCATGTGTTCATTTTGTAGGGTGTCTAGGTGGGTTTCCATAGACGATGTGCGGTACTCAGGTTTTTTAAAGTCTGTTTGCAGGCTGGAAATCTTGGAGTCAATCCAGCGAAGAATGCTTAGCATGCACTGACCATCAGCCTTGGTAAATGTAGATGTAGATTTGGACTCTGAGTCTTCTTCACCTGAGGCCATTACTACGGAGGACCACGATGGTGAGGGGCTAACAGGCTGATCCTCTTTAGATACTGCAGAATGTTTAGATAATGCGGCAAAATCCTTCTTTTTAGTTTTCCCCATTCTGCCCAGCATCGACAAGTCTGAAGGGGATCAAATTCTTGTAAAATATTGGTTCAGTGGCTTTCAATTACTATTTTGCTCAACCAGAGGCTCAGGAGTGGTGGAGCTAAGCTGTCATTAAGTACACTGCATCACCGGAAGTCTTTGGACCAATCCTCTTTAATGTCTTCATAAGTGAGATTGCTGAGGAACTGGAAGGGAAGGTATACCTTTCTGCAGATGATACCAAAGTCTTCAATAGGGTGAATACACAGGATTGGATAGACAGAATGTGCAGAAATCTTGGAACAGAGCTGAATACTCACTGTGTGATCTTAACCATGTGAGCCCATAGCTCAATGGTTAGAGCACAAGGATGGTATTCTGTGGGCCCGGGTTCAATTCCCAGTGGGTCACATTATTCCTTTCTCACTACAATTTGTGATCTAAATTGCTTTGCAGTGGCTAAATACTGCACCAAAAATATGTAATGGTCATATCAATTGCTTCTAGTTGAAAGAGTTGCAATACCCGAGAAAATGAAGTGTGTCCAGAAAGAGTCAGGCCAACCATTGAGCCCATAGCTCACTGGTTAGAGCACCAGGATGGTATTCTAGGGGAATGGATTCAGTTCCCAGTGGGTCTCATTATTCCTTTCTCAATGCAATTTGTGTGACTTTACGTAAGTCACTTAACCTCTCAAAGTTTCAGAGCACACAGTTGTTGACATGGGTAGTAGTAGGACACCACGGCAAAGGGTAGGTTCCATCTCAGCTGGGCTGTCCTGCATAAATATGTTGCAGACCTTCCACAAAATACACAGCAACAGCACGGCAGGACTGGGCTGTTTGTGGCTGTATCAGAACAGTGCCCACAGCCTACACATAATCCAAGGAGCAAAGTATTGTTCCTTTGATAAAATGGGTCCTTGTATTCAGGAAAGAAAAGAGTTCAGCTCCATGACTTAAAAAAAATCTGACTGCATTTATTTTAATTTAGAAAATGGTTTAGGAAAATCCTGAAATCTAATTAGCTGACAGCACTCCAAATCAGTATGTTGATTAGCCAACAGTGCCCTCTAAAAACAGACCTGGCATTGTACCTGCGTAAGAACTATTCTACATATAAAAGCTTTTCTTTAAATGTTTTAAAATACTTTTTTTAAATTTTCTTACTGCAAAAGTCCATTTTCTAAACACAAAAAAGAGCCTTATTGTTACTTTGCTCCTTCATAGCCCGTAGTATCTACTAAGCATGACATCATTCTGCTGCCAGCAGGGATTGTGCTTTGTGACTCAACAACCTTTAGCGCCTTGGTTTATGTTGCTGTCTGGGGTTATTTTAAACTATAAAACAAAGCAAAGGAGTGCTCACTACCAAAAAAAGCTGCTGGGTCTGCAACTTGTGGCAAATTAAATGTGACAAAAAGATAAGCAGCATCTCACAAGCAGGATTATGAATAAAAATGAGAGTTTATTGTGCCAACAGCATTCCCGGTGCCTCGAGGGAACAATCCCTCTTCCTCTTCATCGGGGGGGAGAGGTGGAATCGTACATCAAACAGTGAACTTAAATACTATTAAGTTCTGACATTTTTCAAAATCATACAAAATCCAGCAATTTGATTGGTCAGAATGACACACAGTGACACAAAGGCCAAGATATTCAGAATTGTGCCAAAGGCCGGTGCAAGGCCAGTGCAGCACAAGTCAGATTCGCCATGGCAAAGAGGGTGCCATATTCAGAAGTTGTGCCACTGGAAATGTGCCAGTGCAAGCCAGCTGAATATGGCAAAGATGTGCCATGGCACAACCAGAAATGTGCCAGCGCAACCATGGAAGCATGGAGCAAACCTGTGCACAAACCCAGAGGGAAGTGCAATCACAAGAGACCCAGGGACACAGCCAAGGAAGCACAGGGACAAAGGGCACAGGACCCCACCAGCAGGCCACACCAGTGCAAACAGAGGCACAGAGCAGGAGGGAACACTGGGTAACATGGGATGGAGCACAGCCACCAACAGAGGTGCTGTGCACTGCACCAACCATAGCCAGTCCATGGCTATGTGACAGGAGCAGGCACCAGAACAGCACCCTAGAAGACAATGGTGGCCCGACCATCAGGTGACAGGTGGGGACAATAGCCAATGCATGGCTGCCAATGGTGCCCCCCCCACAGGCCATCAACTAGCCAGCCATGGCCAATGCCAGTCTGCTGCAAGTGTCCACCCCCACGTCCCTGGACACAAACACACCCATGCTGCACAGGCAGCACCAACACCAGGCACTGAATGAGGCAGGACCCAGGAAGGTGGCCACACCACACTGAACTGCGAGTGGAACAGTGGATGCAGATGTCCAATCCCCAGCAGGCGGACTAGTCCAGCAGTACATCTAGGTCCATGCGCAACCCTTATTCCCCATCTGCATGCCCACCCCTGACCACAGCCCCATGGTAACCGTGATGGCACACATCCACCAAACCCAGGAGACAGCCCCCACCACAACGTGATGCACCACTGGATAGAGCAGGGAACCCCAGTAACCCCACACATGACCCCCGCGCCAACACCATGGACCAACACCTGACAACTGCAGCATGGCTCCACATGCCACCTGCAAAGCAGACACAGCCATAGGCATGTAGCAAAATAAGCACTTTATAACATGTGAACAACAGTACTCAACAAACAACTGGAACAGGAGTCAGGGTCGGGGAGGTAGAATGTAGGATGGGGACAGGTAACAGGGGCTATACAATAGAATGGGGAGAGCAGGCGAATAGGGATAGCGAGGGAAAAGGTGGCTATATACAAAAGGCCTAACGCTGGCCATGGCTGGATGTCCCTCTGTGCCACATCTCCCTCCTTACTGCTGTTGTCACCCTCTGGATGAATGTGATGACCAAGAGGACCCTCTGCATCTCAACGAGTATCTGGTGCAGTGTCCTTGTCTATGCCCTCATGGCCCTCCATGCCGCTGGATGGCTGACACCTAGGAGATGGGACAAGGCAGGCAATCAGTGCAATGCCCCAAGGACTACTGCCCAATCACAACATGCATTGGACAGTGGGGGCACACACCCCTGGAGAGACCGGAATGGACCCTCACACGGAGGGCAACGCCAGCCATCCACACGGCATACTATGGTGGTGCAGGGAGGAGGACGTTGCAGTGCAGCATGCACATGATCACATGGTGATGGACACATGGCACAGAGCAATGGCAGCACCACAGCACAAATGGTGGAAGCAAAGTGCATGCCCACTCCCCAACAGCCGGTACACAGTGGCCAAGGAAAGGGCCACAGTGGCACACACAATGGACTGTGCGACACACACGGCTGTTCAGGCACATGGCAGAGGTGACCATGGCTGTACCTTGTCCCCACTGCTATCCCACAGTGACACAGATAAGGAATGTGACAATGCTTACCTGCCCATTGCTGTACAGTGGGTGCTGCCTGTTATCCACTAGGGGGCACTGCCCTGGCCACTGTCTCCGCCTCTGCCCTGGCCCATCTGCGGTCCTCTGGCCCTGTAGAGGGAATGAAGAGAGGTGGACATCGGTACACAATCACGCATGTAGAGCCCCCCCACCACACAGGCCACCATGCGCTGGGTGTGTCCCTGTCCGTCCTGAGGCCCCCACGCCAGCATGGCTGCAACATGTGCAGCAGCCAAGCATGATGTGCAGTGCCCGCCAGAATAATGATGTACCCCGCTGTGGACCATGCCGCACAGCCATTCAAACATGACAGTACTGCACCTGGGCATACATGCAACATGCGCACACCTACCTGGCTGTGGCACCACACTGCACTGGATGTGAGTCTGCATCCAGTGCAGTCAGTCAGGGTCCCTCTGCTGCAGGTCCCCGTATCTGTGACAACACTGCTCCGGTGTCCAGGCCACACCCATCCTCCTCTCCAGGGCCTCGAACACACTGTGCCACACATCCCCTCGGCCTGCTGGAGTGGCACCTGGCCAAAAAGCTGCCCCTCATAGGGCTGCACTATGGCCACCAGGTTTATGAGCTCCACATCCATCCAGTTTCTAGCCCTCCTGCCAACACCCTGTGCCATGGTCACAGTGCAGTTGTAATGCCAAGGGAAATGGCCGTGGAACACCGCACATGCCTGCCACATGTGCAGGATGCATGATAGGATACGCAAGGCTGCAACTGCGCAGTACGGGAATGCGCTGCCACAGTGCACAGTGCAGGGCCATAGCACAATCATGGGCATGCGCATCATGCCATGGCCTAGCGGGGTCACATAGATAGCCCATGGGTCAGAGGTCATCACCCTGCATGCAGTGCGCAGGTGCTCAATAGGAACCGCTGCCAGGAAGTGCACGCATGCACGATGCCATAGCAGCACCACATGCACAGTGCCACAGCATTACACATGCTGCATAAGATACGTGATTGCATTGTGGTCCGTGCTGCACACATGCACACTGTGGGCACACGCATCACTCATGCGCAGGTATTGCACCATGGAGTTGCTCCAGTGCAACCCTATTGCACACGATGCGAGTTCGTGATATTGAGCCACCATATGCAAATCACCTCATTAGCCAATGCATGGCACAGTGGGGAGCATTAGCATATCATTACCATTGCACACAGGCTAATTTGCAACATTGGCAACAGTGCCACTGCTGATGGCCACAGAGGAGCTTGTGGCTGTCACCATCAGCCACACAGCAGTGGAGGGTGTGCCTGGTGGCAGTTTCCAGATGGGTGGCAGCCCCTCACTGCATGGTGAGTATGACCAGCTGCCAGGCATGCCTGGTGTGAGAGTGATATGCAGGTGTGCCTCATGCCGTGCCCACAGCCATATGCGTGTGTGGACACAGGCACGCAGTGCAACACAGTGGCAGGTGGCAATGGCGGCATGCAGGGGGGGCATGGGTATTGCTTCACCACTAACCCTCTGTCTTTGTCTTGCAGCACCAGTACACCTCCATGCGGAGGAACAAGTGGAGGTGGCCGCAGTAGTGGCCACGTCCACGGATGCCCAACCTTTGACATCCATGGGCATCCAGAGCTGGGACAGGCTATGTCTTGGCAGTGTTGGGCATGTGGATGTGCTAGACATGGGGTCGGATGATGCCTGGTTGGATTCCTGCGTGATGATAGCCTGGATGTGCTGTGTGCAGAGACTCCAGCTTGGGTTGTTGTCCGACACCGATGATGACCTTACTCTGGTACTGGACAGCGTAGGGGTGGTGGTGCCCAACACACTCCTTCCCACTACACAGGCACCAGCAGGGCCCAGCACTGTGCCCGCAGCTCCACAGCCACCTCCCATCCCCACCAGTGCAGCAGTGTGTGGTGCCACCGCTGTGTCCGGTGTGGGTGGCGGTGGTACTGTTGTTGCCACAGCAGTGCGGGGTATTGCCCAGGAGACAGTCAGGCAGCGGTGGCAGGATGCAGGTGACAATGGGCAGCATGACATGGTGCCCACTGCCAGTCCGCCAGACAGCACAGTACCCCCTGTACAGCCCACTGTGCAGTGTCCACCTGAGTGGGAGGCTGTGCAGTGTGCTGTGACACCCTCAGCAGCTTGATGGGTGAGCCAGGAGGCCCAGAACACTGAGAGGCTGACAGAGCACACCCAGTTACTGCAGGCATCCATAGAAAACTAGGCATTGGTTGCCGCTGAGGTGCTCGCACTGTGGGCAGAGGTGCACCAGCTGGCCGGGCAGCAGGACAAGGGCAATGTGAGGTTCATGGACGGGCTCAGCCAGATGCGAGAGGCCATGACTGCAGCATTGGATGGCATGACTGGTGCCATTGTGGCATTGATGGACTGCATGACCGGTACTATTGCTGCTGGGCTAGCATCGGTGGTGGCCACTGGGCCCAGCCATACACAGAGGACCCCCCACAGTGCACTGTCCACCCCATGGTCCCAGCATCTGGTGACCCCCGTACAGCGGATGCTGGGCTCAGATGTCAGCATCCCGGACACCCCTGGGGCTGGCCTGTTTGGCCACCTCTACATCCCTGCACGGACACGGTCATGGTCCAGCATATCAACCATTGGGAGGGCATCTGACCCCCTCCATGGCCGCATCTGCTGGTCGGCCCTAGCGCGGCCACCCACGTGGCCATGGCAGTCATGGGACTGCGCGGTCAGAGTAACATGTCTTCTGCCCTGACCTGCCATCCGCTGCTGTTGCCACATGCATATGTGGATGGTGGTGCTACAGCATGCATGTGGTGGCCCGCATGTGTGTTGCGCTGCATGCCCCCTGTGTGTGTGGACCATGCTGCTGGAATGTGTGGCATGGATGTGATGAGTGCTCTGCAATGTTCGTGCCTGTGCTTCAGTGTCATGCTTCTGATACATGCCATGTTCCTCAATGAGTGTGTGTGTATAGATCTGTGTGTGTGTTTGTGTGCATGCCATTGCTGTGTGTGTGTGTGTGTGTGTGTGAGCATCTGTGTGTCAGTGGCTCCGCCGAGTGTGTTGTGTGCCCCCATCCCTGCATGCATACCGCTGTGCATATCCCTGCCACTGTGTTGTGAGCTGGTCTGTGTGGCCCATGCTTGTGTGTCAGTGCACTCACTTGCATTGTCCATAAAGCTCCCTTGCAATGTTGTCTAAGTGCTGCCTTGCCTCCTGCACGACTCATGGATCCCTCCTTCCAAGGGGTGGCTGCCCACCGCCCTCCAGCCCATCACCACCATTGTCCCCACTGCTGTCACCCTCATCAGCCTTGACAACTATTCCATGGTCAATGGCCATGTTGTGCAGGATGCAGCAGGCCAGGAATATGCCACAGGATTTCGATGGGTTGTAGTTTAGGGCACTGCCTGACCTGTCTAGGCAACGGAATTGCATCTTTAGTATGCCAAAGACACACTCGATGATATTGCGCATGCCGGTGTGTGCCTCTTTGTATCTTTCCTCCATGGGGGACAATGGTCACTGGTAGGAGGTGAGCAACCATGGCTTCAGGGGGTATGCTCTGTTGCCTGTGTGGAAGGAGACATGGTTGTCCCTGTGCTATGCTGTGCTGCCCCCTGCTCCCTGTCTGCCACCACACAAACCTCTACACCTGCCCCACCTACCCTCCCCCACCCCCAGGGCTGTGGCTCCCAGCCACCTTGGCACATGCCCTACTCACCAACAAGGTGGCCCGTGGGAATGTCACCTTGCTTGAACCTATGACACAGTGCTGAGCTGTGCCATATAAAGGCATCATGTGCACTCCCTGGGTGTGTGGCACAGAAAATGATGATGCACCCCATGGCATTGCACACCACCTGGCAGTTTATGGATGGGTACCCCTTCCAATTGATGTAGACCAGGCCCTCTGGGACAAGTGGTGTGTGGATGTCAACTTGGGTGCAGTCTATGGCCCCGATCACACCTGGCATGCGTGCCAACCAGTGGAACTTCTGCATGTTTGCTGTATGCTCTGCCTGTGTGCTGGGGAACTGTATGAACTCTGAGGCACGTGGCAGCAGAGCATTGAGGAACTGGGTGAGGAGGAGGGATGTGGCTGACCGGGTGATGCCCATGGTATCCCCCGTTGGTCTTTGGATGGTGCCTGTGGTGAACAAGCACATCACGGCGGTCACCTTGGTCTCCACTGAAATGGCATGACTATGTCTGGTGGGTGCCTGCAGCTCGTCACTGCACAGCTCACAGAGCTGCCTCAGAATTGTCCTGTTCAGGCAGTACCAGCCCACTATCTCGGCATCACTGTAGTTCTCATACGTGATCCTGGCACGTTACCATCTGTGTCGGGCATACTGCCGCCAGGCCCTTCATCGGCCATGCTGGTGTTCCTCCTGCCTCCTCACACCCCTCATTACTGCATCCATTATGAATGGGCCACTGTCCATCACTCCATCACTGGGTGTCTCCCTGGCTGCCTATGCCACTCTGTCAGTCCGTCCATCTGTCTGTGTCTGTCTTTCTCCCTCTCTGTCTGTCCCTTTCCCTCTCCCTCTCGCTCTCTCTCACACACTCTCTCACTCATTCTCTCTCTGGGCACAGTGTTGCGCATCTGTTGTCTGTGTATTTGAGCCAGTTTTTATAGGCTCAAGTCTGCCTGGCGCAACCTGGAGTTTGCTCCAGACTTGTGCCATGCTTTCTGGTTGAATATGCCATTGTGCCACTTATTCATAGGAACACCCCCTGCACTTACTCTGCATACATTATGGTTGTGCCTTGGCACAATGGGATTTGCACTGCACCGCCGCTGCCTTTGACTAGTGCTCAGTGGTGCAACTATGTACTTGAGCCGGGGCAACTCTGTTACACCATGCGCAAGTGCTCTGAATATTTGGGCCAAAGTGTATAACAAACACCAAGTGCAAGTTTAAAAACAAGGACTAATTCAATGCACACTTATTAGAAGTTTGTATAACAAATTAGTCTTAAATATGGCAATACGTAATCATGATTTATACTTAATGCTATGCAATTTCATAAAGCAATCAAAAAATATTACATTTTCAGTAAGCAATGATTGCTGAAAGTGCCATATACGTTTAAACTACAAAGGTTTAAACTAGAAAATTATTGCAATTCTCTGGTCCTTAAATTGCTCAAACAGAAATTATTTTCAGGCTTTATTTTAAGCTATGCTTTGGGCACTCAAAGTTTGCTCTAGGCATTTTTACAGAAAACTTTTCGCCTTGACCAAATCAGTGCTTAGGGAAGGGACATTGTACAGACCACATCTTAACATATAAAAATTGGGCCATTTATCGCCTTACAGTTCTGCTGTACTGCAAATTATTTCTTTATAAAACAATCTGAATTCCCCTTAGAGGGAGAAATACCACCCATGATATCCATTTACAGTATTTGTAAAGGCACCCTTCTTGTAAGACTGAAGATGCATACATCTCCCATATGCTTTGGGACTGCCCTTCACACCTTAGGGGATGGGATCGTTAGTAATTGCATTACAATTCTTGAGACTCCAGTGCCAATTCCTTGTTGTCATTTTTGTTGGGTGACACTACTGACCCTAGAGCCACTCCAAGCACTCATCTCAATTTATTTATTTATTTTTTGTTTTCCGGGTAAGGTGTCATTGCCACAAAATATGACTATTTTCAGACATGACCCAGGAAGTTACAATACAAAATTGGCAGACAAAATAAATAACAGGTATAGTTCAGAGGTAATCAACCATACAAGGAAAAATCTACACAAGGTTCTGTGACGTAAACAGTATTGCTAATATGACAGAGACAATGGCAGGAAAATACACAATAGTACAAAACATAATAAGCATACAATCATAGTGCAGTAGAGTTTTAACACATAATCCATGGTAAGTGCTACATAGAACAGTAACAATGGGTCAGAGCAAAATTTAAACATTTTGAGCACTGAGGAAGGGGATGTCATTGGCTCTTAGCTGCTGCTCTTGAAGCTAAAAGTTTCCTCTTAATAAACTGGATGCAGTCATACTCCATTCCTCCTGAACTGGCATAGCGCTCCAGCACAATTGACTAGTTCTGAGAGACTCACCCTCAGTTCATCAAGAGGAAAGGTATAATACTAAATGGAGGCCTTACCTATCCTCTCAGTCATGCAGTGTAACCCTATTTCTCTGAAAACCCTCCCCTGGCTGGTTAGCCTTTACTCGATGTAATCCAGATGGTTACATATGTCTGACTGCTATATTGGCCATTTGCAACTTATAGTGGTCTGGTTGCACCCATAGGTCTCCCTTGAAGGTACACTATGGGCACCCTCATGTGCTCATACATAAAAGCATACAAACTGCCAGCAGAAGAAGGTCTGAAGGTCTATCAAGTCTACTTGCTGCAGAGCTCACGTGCATTTGCTACATGTTGCTCCACCATCTCCCCGTCACTCTTGCCTTCCACTTGAACCTATTTCACCATTTTAAACCCCCAACTGAATTGTGATTTACCACCCTTTATGGGCAACTGTTGTACAGGCAAAACTGTTTTGTAGTAATGTAATTGTTTCATATCAAACACTTTATTAAAGTTTGTTATGTTGATGAGAGAATGGCTCAACTGCAGTTTATTATCCAGGTGTCATGGTGGTGGCTGTGCATGTGAAGTGGTATGGTGGATGGAATACCGTGCTGTGTGTTGTTATTTTTATTTGTACTCACAGGGATTGTTACTAACATTTTATTAATTTATTTTTCTCTGATTCAAATAGTTGTTGCTGGGTTTACCTTGTGCTGCATTATTACATGGTGTGCCTACAGGTGTGTGCTTACAGATTACTGCTGTAATCTTCTGATTCAAATTGTCTTTTGCAAGGTATATCTTCTGTTACTGCTTTATTTTTCTCTGTAGCAAAGTGTTTCTTACAGGGTATATCTTCTGAGAAATTATTACAGGTGGTGCTTTACAGGTTTCACAGTTTTATCTGTCATTAGGATAAGCTTTCACCGCTACTGCATTTGTTTCTGACTGATTGTTTCTGCTCTTACCTCCTTGTTTCTTTCATCTGTGGTTCTTTTTTTGGCAGGGGAAGGGCCCAGCCACCCACCCCCATCCCCAACCACCCCACACTACATTCCTTTTATAGGGTAGCATGGTTGTGACATTTCCTGCAGCAAAGCAGGAAGGGGCAGATCAAAGAGGTATCCACACAGTGACCTAATTTACAGGGGGCACTAGTAATTTAACTTGCTATAACAAGTTATAAAAAAACAAACAAATAAACCACAATATCAAATGTTTGCTTTCATTTTCTTCCTTCTAATTACTCTGACCAGGTTACAAACCCAGCAACTTACCTGGAATGGATATCATTAACTGCAGGTACTGTGGAACACTTTTCAGAAGGGCAGTTTTACAGGATTTAGGACACTGTCGTACTTGCTGGGCCATTGGAGATCTAAGCCATACAAGATAAGCCATACAAAAACAAGGATACAGGACTTTAGAAGGGCTGACTTTGGTAAAATGGGTGAATACCTGAAGAATGCACTAGCAAATGACCAAAAAGGAGGGGTGGAAGAACAATGGAAAAAAAAATCAAAACTGCCATCATAGAGGCAACAAGCCTTTGTGTGAAACAAATAAAGAAAACAAAGCGGAGTAAAAAACCACTATGGTTCTCAAAAGAGGTGGCAAGGAAGGTTAAAGAGAAAAAGGTTGCATTCAAAAAGTATAAGGAATCACAGAAGGAGCACGACAGGGAACTATATCAATTAAAGCAGAAAGAAGTGGGGAAAGCAGTCAGACTAGCAAAGGCCCAAACTGAGGAAAAAATAGCCAACTCAGTTAAGAAGGGATAAAACCTTTATAGGAACATTAGGGAGCATAGAAAGGTTAAGGGAGGATAGTGAAGATTAATAAAGGAGGGAGGTGGGCAGAGGGAGACAGTGAAAAGGCAGAGATACTGAATAAATACTTTTGCTCAGTATACAAAAGAAGATGAGGAGGAGTTACCTAAACCAGACAATAGAAGCTCTCTGGGTAGGGGGGTTGACACCAGTCCATTCACAGAAGAAAGAGTCCTGAAAGAACTCCTAAAACTCAAGGTGGACAAAGCAATGGGGCCTGACAGGATTCACCCCAGAATCCTAAAAGAACTAAGGGAGGAGCTAGTGACACCACTGACCACGCTTTTAACAAATCATGGCAGGATGGAGCGGTACCTGAGGACTGGAGGAGGGCAGATGTGATCCCTTCACAAAAGTGGGAGCAAGGCAGAAGCAGGAAACTACAGACCTGTAAGTTTGACCTCAGTGGTAGGAAAATGATGGAATCACTTCTGAAAGAAAGAATTGTTGAGTACCTAGAGGCCAGCGCAGCAGGACCCAAAGCAGCATGGATTTACAGCAGGAAGGTCATGTCAGATAAATCTAATAGATTTCTTTGACTGGGTGACCAAAGTAATAGACCAGGCCAGGGAGTGGCTGTGGATATGGCCTACCTAGACTTTAGCAAGGCATTTGACACAGTCCCACACAAAAGATTAATAATCAAGTTAGCCAGCCTGGGAGTGGGTCCCAGGGTGGTAGCCTGGGTATCAAACTGGCTGCACAACAGGACACAGAAGGTAATAGTGAATGGAATACATTCTGAAGAAAGGGACGTTACTAGTGGAGTACCTCAGGGCTCAGTACTGGGTTCAGTCCTCTTTAAAGTCTTTATAGGTGACATTGCAGAGGGTCTGGAGGGAAAGGTATGCCTCTTTGCAGATGACACAAAGATCTGCAACAGAGTTGATACACAAGAGGGGGTAGAAAAGATGAGAAGGGACTTGGCAAGGTTGGAGGAATGGTCAGACATATGGCAACTTAGATTCAATGCAAAGAAGTGCAAAGTAATGCACCTGGGAAACAAAAACCCAGGAGAAGAGTACACAATAGCAGGGAGGTACTAACAACAACAAAAATGGAAAGGGACCTGGGGTAGTCATATCAGATGACCTAAGGTGGGTAAGCAATGTGAAAAGTCAGTAAGAGAGCCAGGGGGATACTGGGATGCATAGGAAGGGGCATCACAAGTAGAAAAATGGAAGTGGTTATCCCTCTATACAGACAGTTGGTGAGACCCCATCTGGAGTACTGTGTGCAGTTTTGGAGACCTCATCTACACAAGGACATAGACAGGATGGAAGCAGTCCAGAGGAGGGCAACTAAAATGGTGCAGGGTCGGCAGCAGAAACCATATGAAGAGAGACTGAGAGAGCTTAATATGTATACTCCTGATGAAAGTAGGGACAGGGGGGACATGACAGAAACATTCAAGTACCTCAAGGGAATCAACAAAGTCCAGGAGGGTAGCATCTTTCAGAGAAAGAGATGTGTAAGAACAAGGGGGCACAATTTAAAGATAGAAGGGGGACGGCTCAGGGGTAATGTGAGGAAATTTTTTTTCATGGAGAGAGTGGTAGATACATGGAACAGCCTTCCTGAGGAGGTCGCTGGGTCTAAAACAGTGGGGGAATTCAAACATGCATGGGACAGACACAAGACAATTATAGTGGGGGGTTGCAGGAAGTAGGCTGTTGGTTAACTAGAATTTGCAGCTTATCCAGTAGGTAGGGAAATGGGCAGACTGGGTGGGCCAAGTGGTCCTTATCTGCCATTAAAGTCTATGTTTCTATGTTAAGGGCTCAGCTCCAGGCAGCATGGGCAAAGATTGCGTGCTTCAAATTGCATATTCAAGAGGAAATCTATTATAAGAACTGCCTGCCATTTCCCCAACATCCAACAGAAGTACCTCGACCACAGAGGGTAGCTGGTCCAGGAGGTTGGCAGGTGGTTAGGAGGGGCAAATGGGGTGCCCCATCACTCGGTGCTCTCCAACATATCACCTCCACAAACCATATAAAAACTACAAACAGGTATCTGCTTCTATCTCTGAAATCAAACAAAGGGGCAGAGGACACTGCAGAGCAAGACACTGCAGCACAGGAGCTAGCACAACAAAACTCACCCAAAACAGGAACCAAAACAAAAAAGAAATCCAAAAAACTTCTGATCAAAGGAGACTCCATGATTTGGGGAGTTGATACGTATCTCCAGCCAAGGGTAATGGTCAGATGTCTCCCACGTACATCAGCATGGACAGACACTGACCACATTGTTAAAATTGTTCAGGAAACAGGAGAAAACATTGATGTTCTGGTACACATAGGGACTAACGATCTCACCAGCCAGTCAGTTGTGGAGACGAAGGAACACCTGACCAGGCTGGGTGACAAACTATCATCCATTTCATCCGGCATCTCCTTCTCTGAGATCCTGCCAATATGAGAGAGGGGACAGATGGACAGAAGGTCAGAGAAGGTAGATAGGGGAGCTAAACATGTGGCTCAAGGGCTGGTGCCAGGAAAAAGGACACAAATCTGTAGGGAAATGGCAACAGCTTTGGGAGCGAAAGTTCTTTAAATTTGATGGGTTGCATCTGACTAAGGAGGGAGTCAGTGCATTGGGGCAGAAGTTTGATGTCTTTGCAGAATATTTAAACTAGCAAATGGGGAGAGGGGTGCAGCACCAGAAACATCGAATGGGAAGAACATCCCTTCCCCCTCAGTTAGTGGTCAAACAGGAGTTCAGCATGTTTATAGTTCATTTGCATCATCAGGTAAAGAAAAAGGTCCAGCTCCCCATACGATGCACAGGGGAAACGCTGGACCTCGCCCAACAACTAACACACCGAAATCTGACCAATGGAAAATCATGTACACAAATGCTTGCAGCCTGGGAAACAAGATCCCAGACCTGCAGGCAATAATGAGAGAGGCTAAACTGGACATAGTAGCCATTAGTGAGACATGGTTTACCAGGTAACCACACTTGGGAGACTTCAGTACCTGGCTATGTACTGTTCAGAAGAGACCGAGGTGTAAAAAGAGGGGGTAGAGTAGCCCTTTATGTCAATGAAAATATCAAAGCTACAGAAATTCAGAGTGCACATAAGGAACCAGAAGAACTGTGGGTCACTCTGGAAACAGGAAATGGTACAGCCATATGAACTGGGGTTGTGTACAGGCCTCCAGACCAGGGGGAGGACATATACATGTTACTGTTAGAAGATATACAAAACATGACAGCTAAGGGGGAGGTTCTGATAATGGGAGACTTCAACATGCCAGACACAGATTGATCAATACCAGCAGGGACATCTGCCAGAACTAGACATATGGTGGATTCCCTGCAGGGGGAGGGCCTCAAACAACTGGTACAACAACCCACAAGAGACAGGGCTATTCTTGATCTAGTACTGACTAACAGGGAAAGGATCACAGATCTCGAGGTAGAAGGTCACCTTGGTGCCAGTGACCATCACATGGTATGGTTCAATTTGGCTAGTAGAACAAAATCATCCCATTCCAAGGCAAAAATATAGGACTTCAGAGAAGCTGACTTTGACAAGATGGCCAACAGGGTTAAGCTAGCCCTGGCAAAAAGAAATACAGTTGAGGGGGTACAGGCAAAGTGGGCAAGTATTAAAGATGCAATACTTGAAGCAACATCCCATTGTGTTAGTGAGAAACCAAAGTGCAAAAGAAGAAGGAAACCACTTTGGTTCTCAAACACAGTAGCAGAAAAGGTCAGAGCCAAGAGGCTGGCCTTCAGGAAATATAAGAGAATGCAGCAGGATGAAGATAGGGAGGCATACAAAACTTCCCTAAGGGAAGCAGGGAAGACAGTAAGGCAGGCAAAGGCCCAAACTGAGGAAACATTAGCACAAACAGTAAAAGAAGGTGACAAGACTTTCTATAGATACATTAGTGAAAGGAGAAAGTCCAGATGGGGTATTGCTAAGATCAAAGGGGATAAGGGGGCATGTGAGGAGGAGGAGGACCATGTAAAAGCATCTATCCTAAATAGATACTTCTGCTCAGTATTTACTGAAGAGAAGGTAGGGCAGGGCCCACAGCTCTGCACGATGGACACGGGGGGATGGAGGTGTGCACTAGTCCCTTCACAAAAGAAAGGGTCCTACAAGAGCTCGATAAGCTCAGGGTGGACAAGGCAATGGGACCTGATGGCATACATCCCAGGGTATTAAAGGAGCTAAGGGTGGAACTAGCAGAGCCATTATCAGAACTGTTTAGTGGGTATCTGAACACAGGAGAGGTCCCAGAAGACTGGAGAAGGGTTCATGTGACCCCGCTCCATGAGAGTGGTTGCAGGGAGGAGGCGGGGAACTACAGACCAGTCAGTCTTACCTCAGTAGTGGGCAAGATTATGGAGGCACTCCTTAAGGAAAGGATAGTGCAACACCTGGAATCCATAGGAACACAGGATCCAAGACAGTATGGGTTCATAAAAGGAAGGTCGTGTCAAACTAATCTCATAGATTTCTTTGACTGGGTAACCAGAGTGGTGGACCAAGTGGGAGTAGTTGATGTTGCCTACCTTGACTTCAGCAAAGCTTTCGATACTGTTCCACATAGAAGATTGATTAATAAGCTGGGTAGGCTCAGGGTGGGTCAGACGTTGGTCAACTGGGTGGCACACTGGTTGACGGGCAGAAAACAGAGTGGTGGTAAATGGTATACAGTCAGAAGAGATGCAAGTCACAAGTGGGGTACCTCAGGGATCAGTCCTGGGGCCAGTCCTCTTCAATATCTTCATCAGTGACATTGCAGATGGACTGGAGGGTAAGGTTTGTCTGTTTGCAGATGACACCAAGATCTGCAACAGAGTAGATAATCCAGATGGGGTGGGCAGAATGAGAAGAAATCTGGATAAACTAGCAAAATGGTCAGAAGAGTGGCAACTGGGGTTTAACGCAAAGAAATGCAAGATCATGTACATAGGGAAGAGAAACCCTGAAGCCACCTATAGGCTGGGAGGGGAGTTGCTGGCAGTCACAAGGGAAGAAAGAGACTTGGGCGTCATCATCACCGATGACCTGAAATCATCCAAGCATACCTCTAAAGCAGTAGGTAAGTCTAGAGGGATGTTGGGGTGTATTAGTAGGAGTATCACAAGTCAGAAGAGGGAGGTAATAATCCATCTTTACAAGACACTGGTTAGGCCCCATCTGGAGTACTGCATGCAGTACTGGAGGCCACACCTTCACAAGGACATTAACCAAATTGAGGCAGTCCAGAGAAAGGCAACTAAATTGGTGCAGGGACTGCATCAGAAAACATATGAGGACAGATTAACAGAGCTCAATATGTATACCCTAGAGCAAAGGAGGGAGATAGGTGATATGATTGAAATATTCAAACATCTTAAGGGCATTAACAAGGTGAAAGAGTAACATGTTTCAATATAAGAAAAATAGCAGGACAAGAGGACACAGCATGAGATTAGAGGGAGGCCGATTAAGGGGTAATGTGAGGAAGTTCTTTTTCACAGAAAGGGTGGTGAATGCATGGAATGGCCTACCTCAGGAAGTGGTGGACATGAATACAGTGCAGGGCTTCAAACAGGCATGGGATAGGCATAAGGGAGCAATACAGATGAGTATGAATAGATAGGCCATTGACAGAGCAAAAGCCTATGGCACATTCATAAGGTAGAAAAGGAAATGGGCAGATTGGATGGGCCTTACGGCACTTATCTGCCCTCAACTTTTATGTTTCTATGGATGGGAATCCCATCAGTGCTGTGGCTGGAACAACATGCCTTCAACGTTAGCATGGAAAACTTTTTCACTGAGGGATGCAGGGTGGCCCACAGAAGCTGCCAGGATAACCTAGAGGTTAGAGCAACACACTGTGAATGAGTTAGATACATCTAGCTGACCTGGGTTTGATCACCACAGCCCCCACTTGCATATTGTGTAACCGTGAGCTAGTCAGTTAACTGGCCAAAAGCTCCTACGTCGGCCCTAAAAACAGGTGCTTGTGCCTCAAGATATGCAAAAGGTGGAGATTTTTATATATTTTTTGTGGGGGGCTTCAAAACAGGAACTTGTGTCTCAAGATATGTGATGGGTATGGTGTTTATATATTTTTTATCAGGGGTGCGGGGGAAGAATGTAGTGGACGGCCATAGTCATGGCACTGATGGTATTCCCTTCCGCCATACTGTTTCCAGGTTCCATGACACCTGGATCGCACACTGCAGTCACGCTGAAAGAATACAAAGGGTGTGCTCTTTGCCAGTTTTTCCTTTAAACTATTGTTATTCAACACCATGACATCAACAGAATATTTGTTCTTTTAGATACTGTCAATAAATCATGTTATTTAAAAAACCACACCCTTCTGAAGCCTTACAATTTGTACCAGTCAGTTCTTCCATTTGAGAAACCTCATCCACAGTGTCAAACCTTTCTTCTTGGGTTCAAAACAAAAATTATTTGATACCTTTTATTGGACCAACATAGATGTTACAAAACAAAACAGGCACTTAAGCTTTTGGGTTATACACAATTCTTCACAACCATGAATCTGAAAGCTTAAGCACCTGTTTTCTTTCGTAACATCTATGTTGGTCCAATAAAAGGTATCAAATCATTTTTTTTTCTCTCAGTATTTTGTTGCAAGAACCAATACGGCAACAAAAATATTTCCCTGGTTGAAGGAATTTCTAACTACATTCTTGGGATATGTTTCTTTGCTGCAGTGACCATAGCAGAAAATAGGAGTTTTCAAAAAAATATTTACTTTTTTGACAATGTTTGCTTTCATGCATACATTCTGACCTACTGGGTCAGTTTGCCATGTGCAAGACGGCGTATGCTGAAACTGCGCAACACGGACAGCATGGGTGAGAATAGCTACAGGGTGCAAAACTGCTAAATGGTCTATGCATGGTTGTGCACCCTGTCACTGTTCCCTAGCAGAAGATAAGTTCTCTGCTTTGAGGAGGGTCTGTCAAGGATGAGCCATAGGCAGCAATGGAGGCAGTGCATCTGCACACCAGGTATTGAATCTCGGACCCAGATGCATGGAATTTTTCTTTTATTCACACTTTGTGTAATTTCAGTGTATAACCCCCGGTTGATTAATTTAGTTGGGGTGTTACATGGTGCAGCCCCCCGTAATGGGTGGTCCGGGGGGGCACAGCCCCCTCAAAACACAGTGAAATGCCGCTGGCAATACATCACTGTAGCGACAGCATGGTGTATTGCTGCAGCATAATGTCTTGTGACATTATGACCCTGTGCCTATTCTGATGACAAAATGCTCCTGTAGTTGGCAAGACTGCCACATAGTTCTAGGATGATTTTAAAGGGTGAGATAACGCTTAAGTATAATACAGTACAGAACCAGTTCCTGGCTTGAGAGTGATGTGTAGTCATACATGGCACACACTGACTTCAATAGGTCAACAGAAAACAAAATGAAAATAATATGCAAAACTGCAGAAAATATGGGAAAATAAAATTTTTATGAATGAAGCTCATAAGAGCAAGTACAGTGCCAGCCACCAGGATCAAGCACTCTGTATAACTTGTGGTTTAATGTGTGACAAACTGGAATAGCTGCAATTGAATTACAATGAGTTCCTGCTGCATCCAGGAAGATATCACAGTAGAAACTATGATAAGAAAGTCTGATCCTGGTAGCAGACACAGTAGATAGACAGCAAATTTATCTCCTCTGGTAGGAAGACAAGATCATAACTCACATGTGGCAATGCCACACTTAAGTTATGAAAGGCCTGCTCCTGCACAAGTAGTTACAAGTCGTGTATGCTGTATCAAGCTATTGTACATTCAATATAAACTACATAGATGTACAAAGTCTGACTATTAAATTGGATATATATATATACATATATAATATATATATATATATATATATATATATATATATATAGGGTGAGCAAATAATTCTGTCAATAAGAACATGTATTCTCACTGCAGTGAAATAAACCACTGTGGTGAGAACTAAATCACTGTGGTGACATCGCCACAGTGTATTATTTGGGGGCCTATTGTACAAATGGAATAAATGACAGGCTAGTGTGGATCATGGGAAATATTTGCACCAGTGCATAGTGACCTCTGGTAATATCACTCACGGCTCTGCTACTCATATTACTGGAGGTTACTATGCACTCATACAACTATTTCCCATATTCAACACTCACCCATCATGTATCCCCTATATAGATATATTTAAATGATTTTGACTGGGTTCAGCTGCTGTTCTGAGCACGCCACAGATGTTTATGGTTTCATCAACTACTGTAAACTCTGTGCATTCAGTAAAGTCTGGATCATCCCTGAAAACAGACATTTATCATTCAGTGTCTTTGCCTGATCACAAAAACACCTAAATAAAAAACAATTCTGCTAGCTACTCTTTCATTGGTTTAAATATTGCATTATGATGTAGGAAATAAAGAAGACCACTAGCTCATTGAGTTATTTTTCTCACCATCTCAGTGAGAATACCCAGTCACTAAATTTTCTTCAAGGCATAGTACAATTAAGCAATAAGGCATGACAAGGGGTGCGTTGTGGTGGCATAACAGCCCACCTTGAGAGGCTTGAAGCACAAGGTAAAGCTGAGTTCATCCACCACCTGAAAAGGACATTATCCAACCAAACACCCACCTCTCGGAGTGCTTTATTCAATTCTGAAATAGATCTGTTAGTCCTAAAACATGAAACTATCTTTTTAAGTAAGAATAAGTTTTTTTATCGATAATGGTAAAAACAAAAGAAAAAAGTAGTCTAAGAATGAATCATTCTATTTGGCTATTACAATGTTTGTGCTCGACCATTAGGTAGCACCAATGTGGGCTGCAAGTTGTCCTTTGTTTTGCCCTAAACAATGTAAGGGCAGCACCATAAGTGGCAGCTTCAGGAAGAAGAGCTAGCAGCATCAGTATACTTGTGTGGTACCAAGCAAAATGGCAAGCAATTCCTGAGGTGAATTCCAAGGCTCAAGTCAGGACTGCATACTGTAGTCATTGGGGCTTTCTGGTGCAGCAGTGAATGATCAGCTACAGAGCTGTGTGCTAAAGGACAAGATCAGTGGGAACACAGAGCAACTCCACTATTTTGTCATTTTACAATCCTGTAATGGGAGGGCTTAGCCCGAGGTTTAATGTGGGGAATACATTCTCCCGCATACATAATAAAAATCAACCTCTCCCAGGACCCCTTGCTCTAGCATTCGGAAAAGTTATCTGCTTGGAGCTCCTGTGTGGCATGTGTGCTGGCTTGCTTTTCCATTCCATTTTGTGTTTCCTTTGTTTCTTCCCTTGTTTTCCCCTGCTTGTTTCCACCTCCTGCTTGCTTGTGCACTGGTCTCTGCTTGGTTGCTGGATTTCATTCATGTGTTTCTCCTGCTTGATTAGTATTATTTGGCCTCCAGCTGCTGTGTGCCTCCTCCTGTGGTTGTTTTGCTGTTTTTCTGTGTTTGTATTTTGTTTTTATCTTTTTGTGGGGGTTAGTTGCCCTTGTGTAGACTGTGTTAATACATGTCTGCTGTTGTTGCCATTCCTTTCAGCACTCTCAAGTTAAGCAATATATCACAAGTAGGTGTGGGTGATGGCAGGATTTACCCATGCCTGGTGTGGTTTGGTTATGAGGCCATTGGCTGAGTGAGTGAACCACACCAGAAGTGATTAAATCCTGCCCTCACCCACACCCTCGAGAGGCATATTGCTATTATACAATGCCCTCTTGTTTTTGGTGGAAAAAATAAGAATTTTTCATTTTCAATTTTTTGCATTGATTTCATTGGCCTGCTAGAAAATAATCTCGACATGCACAGACTGCTGTCTTTCTGTCACTCGCAGAAAAAACAAATTACAACGGACCGGTTCGGACATTAAAGAAAAGTTTTAGAGGTGAGCCCGGTTAAGCGGTTATGGAAGAGAGAGAGAGAGAGAGAGAGAGAGAGAGAAGTGAAATATGCTGTTTGGTCCTAATTTGTGTTTTGTGCCTGTTGTGTGAGGTTGCTTTTTATTCTGAGTGTTGCACCGTTGCGGTTTTGTGGTTCACGGTAAGCAGAACACAATATGGCGGCTACTTCATTTGAAGTTGGCATCAGAGTGATGTGGAGGGTGGCTGACCGGCTGGCACTTCATCCCTTGGAGTGATGGCAGGATTTACAGGTTGTAAATCATGCCAGCCAGCCAATCAGAAGTCAGTATTTTTCATGCCATTGTATAATTCCTGATTGACTACACATGGCTGGCTTTTCTCAGCTTCTCACTGTGTGTTCTGTTGTTGTGTTTCAGCAGCTTGCTTTGGGTATCTCAGCTGCCTGCGTCCTGGATTTCAATTCTCCAATCCCCACTGCTGCTGCTGCTCTTTACTCATTTGCTTCATCCAAATCTACTCATTTGTAGCCTACCTGGGACCAATCATGCTCTATTGTGCGCATGCCCTATTTTAACTCAGCAGCCTTGCATTTCACTATGGTTTCTTTACTGCTTACTTAACTCAGCCTTTCATTTGTTTACTATACATTTCCTTATGTAAGCCCACAGTTTTCATACAGCCCTTTTGGGGATTTAAATCCTTTCACATATGTTTATTTGCACTCAGTGGGAATCAAACCAGCATCTACTACAATTCTATATTACTTTCTCCATGAGATTCAAATCTGCTTCACTGCAATTATACCAAGCAATTATTACTGTGGTTTTCCAGTTCATTACTGCCTCTGCCTACAATTCCTATGCTTGTTCAGTTGTTCAGCTTAGCTCTTGTTGCAAGCTATAACTAATTACTGCTAGAAGTTGTTAAACTGCTTTTGTACAATGCTTCATTTCACTCTGGAGGTCGGCTCAGCTATAGACGTCACTGTAAACTAGTTTTAAATCCACTTGTGGGTTACAGCGTTTACTGTGACTTCTCATTTTTCCTATGATGGAGGTGCCGGGGGGGTTATAGTGCAGATTCATGGTCCCGTGTGGTTCATATACCTCACATTCAAATACTGCCTTCACCTCTAAAATCCTGTGAGTATTTATGTCACCTTTTATTGGCATTCATTAATGGCCTGGTTGGCTTGTGTTCCTTTCTCTTTACTTGCATAGCTTGTCCTATAGCCTTTCCAGGCATGCGCCTCACACTGGATGAGGGTCAGGTTTGGCCTGAGCTGTTTGGTCCATGCCTACTGCTTAGCATGCCTCTGTATGCTATCTGTTTATCATGCTGCACACTGCCTGTTGTGCCCTGCATTACCATGTACTGCCTGCCCCCCCATTCTTCTCCCAGCTTCTTCTCCTGTCCTCTCTCCTGCCTCCTCTTTTCTCTTTCATCTCCTTGCTTTCTCCCAGCACACTCCAGCAGTTCTACAGTTCCTGTTCCTAACTCTGCCTTTGGGGCATTGAGTGAAGGTAGGGTTCTGTCTGTCGGGAATGGAAGTCCTGTTTATGCCTTGCTCATTCATTAAGTCTCCATCCTCCAGCTGTTGTCTCACCTTCAGCAGTGGATTAGCCTAGGATGGGAGTCTTTGGCTGCCTCTGTGTTTATCTCATAATCTCTGCCTGGCACAGCCTCGCATTGGATAAGGCAATGGCAAGGCAAATTTTATTTCTGGGCGCCCAATCCCGGAGGCTCTGGGTGCTGTACAGATACAAAATACAAAAGGCAATAAAAAACATGTGTAAGAAACAAATGGAAAAAAACAATTAAATAAATATCATAAAAACAGCAATCTTGTAACAGGATGAAAAAAGTGCCTGCAAAACAGACAGCCATAACTTAAGACTGTGCTTTAAAGACTAAGTCTGGGAATGCTTGATTAAATAAATGGGTCTTGAGGTGGGCTTTGAATGCCTCAACTGAAGGGGCCTTCCTAACAGCTGGAGGGATCGAATTCCACAGGATGGAGCCGGTGACACTAAAAGCTCGGTCGATGGCTGTTTTTAGCCTCATCCTGGAAATCGCAAGGAGGAGCAAAGGGAGCAGACAAGTGTGGCAGATGTTAGAAGGTCAGTCAGGTAGCCAGGGCCAAGTCCATGTAGGGCCTTACAGATGAGCAAGCCCACCTTGAAGAGAACCCTCCACCTGACCGTCAGTCAGTCAGGTGGAAGGAACTGTCCAACGCAGATAAGAGATCATTGTGCCTGTTATGCCTTGCTGCCTCTGTGTTTCTCTCATAGCCTCTGCCTGGTGTGGTCTCGCATTGGATAAAGGATCATCATACCATTTCTGCCTTGCTGCCTCTGTGTTCATCTCATAACCTCTGCCTGGCATTGCCTCACTTTGAATTCAGGATCATTATGCCTGCTATGCCTTGCTACCTCTGTGTTTTTCTCATACCCTCTGCCTGACATAGCCTTGCCTTGGAAAAGGTATCATCGTGCCTGTTACGCCTTGTGTTCTGTTTCATTTTGGTCTCCATTCATGTGCATCTCTGACTGCCTGTGCCTTTGATTCTCACTCCTTGGGTTAGAACTGCTGTGCTTTCCTTGACGCTTTGCATTCCCTGTGTTTTGCAGCTTGTCTTCCCAGATCCTGCTTCTTACTGCTACTGCTGCTTCTGTATATTGTCAGCATTAATCAAGTCTCCCCCTGCTGCTGCCTGCCACTGCTGCTACTGCATAATGTCTTCATTAATCAGGTCTTCCACTGCTGCTGCCTACCACTGCTGCTACTGTATACTGTCTGCATTAATCAGGTCTTCCACTGCTGCAGCCTGCCTCTGCTACTTCTGTATACTATCTGTATTATTCAGATCTCCCACTTCTACTGCCTGCCTCTGCTGCTACTTTATACTGTCTGCATTAATAGGTCTTGCACTGCTGCTGCCTGCCACTGCCGCTATTGAAATCATGAAATTGAAGCCCGTCCCTGAATCCACTGGGTTATTGTATCCTCACTCTTTTCCCGGTTACCGCTTCCTGTATGAAGAGGACCTCTATTTTTCATTTGCCTCCTTCCTCCTACCCCAGCAGAGGGATATTGAAGGCTGGTACACTCTCCCATTTATCATGCTTGGAAGCTCATTTCTACACTCAACAGTCTCGATCTTACCTGCTCTTCACTGGACCATCTCTTGCTGCTCCCTCCTGGACTTGAGTTTTCCCCTACTGTACCTTCACCCTTAACCATGTTCTGAAGCATCATGCCACATACGCCAGGTAGGTGCCTGCATCTGCACCTGCAGGTTCCATTTTATGCAATGTCCATATCTTGTCTCATTGCCACTTCTTTCCAGTCTTGGAGCTACATTCTCCGACTACCTTTTAGCCTTCCTCACCACTCACCATCAGCTCATTCATGGACCTTCAAGCTTCAACCCCTTGGCCTACTTTCCTTTGATTTGGATCCTGCCAGCTGGTCCAGTATCTTTCTCGATCCTGTTTGACTGCCTCTGGGGCTTCCTTGCAGCAGATCACCCATCTAGTCGATGTCCAAGTTACTTCCTCCTTCAGATGTGGGAACTTTATACTTATTCGCTCCAGCACCTTCTGTTCCTTCTCTACTTGGTCAATGCCTTCATCTGCTGTGGAAGTAATGTACCTCTAGCTTGTTGCTCTTAGTAATTCACTCCTCGGCTCTTCATGGATCGTCTAGTGACTACTACAGCCTTCCTGAATTTACTACCATTTGCTGAGGAGCTGACCCAGTCCTGTTTCTTCCTGCACGGTATACCATCTGGCTTTGTTCACCTCAAAACCACCCTGGATCAGTTCTTCAGTCCATTGGGATCTACTGTGGACTTTTCTTCCATCTTTGAATGGCTGCTTTAAATCTCTGCCTTGCTGGCTCGGGGCTTCATTTTACATGCTGTGGCTCTTTTGGGCATCCTACCATATCCCTGGCCAGTATTCCTACTCATGCACCTTCTACCTTTATTTATTTATTGCATACTCCTACTCTGGCCATCCTTTCACATCCACTACTCAATGGCTCACTGTTCATTTCACTTGAGAAATTTACTTCTAGCATGCATTCCTTGGCAACATGCACCAGAAACTCTTACGTTAATTTAACATTTTACATACTACGCAATCAGCTCCCCTCGATCATTCCAGATTCTCGTTTGTCTGGACACTAGACACATACCTGTCTCTCTCAATTGGATACTCCCTACGAACCTCACCATTCAGCCTCAGTGGATTTCCCATCTACTATGTCTCTCAAGTTAACCTCTCACACAAAAGGATAACTTCTTTTGTCATGCTCTGAATTCCTCTCCACCATCGCACTTCCGGATCCAGGACCTGCAATATACCTCATGGCACCTCAGACTTGTCCTAGTAGCGTTCTGTAGCTTCTACCATCACTGAATTTGTCAATCAGGTTATTAGACTCTTACTTCTCCAAGGACATTGCTTATTCTAAGGCCTTCCAGCTACCTTCCAGAATAGTCATCATTGGATCTCCACCACCTAGCTGCTCACTAATGCTACACTATTCAAACCATCAGTTTTGGATCCTTGACATCACTATTCCTCATACAATCACCCACCCTTCTTTCATCTAGTACCTTCAGTCGAGTTAATCGCCCTTTCAGCAGACTTTCAACCTCTCCATCACGTATTATCTCTGTTAATCACTCCAGTGAAGACCATCACTGAGAAAAGGCTCTTTCTTTGTCCATCAGGACTTCACAAGTCAAGGCATATTCACTAACCCAGCCTTGCTTCCCAACCAGTCTTAATCAGACATAGCACTAAGCTCCTCTAGCATTCCACACTACTCAACCTTACTTCCATGTCAGTCTACAGGCTCTTCCACATATCCACCTCCAAGCTTCTCTCAAGGACTTCAGCATCAGACTACCTGTAAATTAACCAGCTATAAGCCACCACAGTGCATCTCATGGACAATCACACCACAGAACTACATCTGTTTACTTCAGCCAGCATACCAGCAGAGCTTAAATAAGTTTAGGCATAACATCAAGTCCAAATAGCCATCCATTCCTTATATCGAACTTCCAATCCATCTCTACACATATTCATTTACCATCTGGACTGCATCTGCTTACCTTCCTTTATTTGTCTACTAATCATTCATGGCAGTCCCCTATCAGACCTCACCATGACAGTCAAACCTTACACAAATCAGATCATTCACCTATGAATACAAAAATCATCGCAATCCCCACTGTTCACCGTCTAGTAGCATATCGATCAGTCATGCTCTCTCGTCTCATCACAACCCTGCAATCCCTTTGGACATGCATCCTTCATCCCCTTGGAAATCTGGACTCCATTCACTCTTCTTTAACTGGATCTACTCCACACTTAGGATTCTACCACTCCTTCAGAAACTACCTACCTTTCATCCTCAAGATCATCAGTCAATCTGCATCATCCACGGATCAAGCATGGACCATCATCTCTGAAGCACTCAGAGACTCTCTTCTATTCATTTCTACTTCATGGATGCTTTCTTAGTGACTCCTTGCTCACTACTGTATTCCTTGCCTCCAAACCTGACCTTGAAAGTCACACCTTACTCAAGTTCAATCATTCACCCATGACTTCTTGTATCATAGCATGTTCTCCCTCCACCATCTAGTAAATTTTCAATCAATTCATGCTCTCTCCTCATTACATCCATGCAACCCCCTGTGGACTGCATCCTTCATCACCTTGGAAATTTAGACTTCATTCACAAATCTTCAACTGGCTGTACTTCACACTTAGGATTCTACCCTCCTGCAGAAAAGACTGACTCTTCAATATCAGGATCATCACTCAGTCAGCATCATCCATGGATCAAGGATGGACAGTCATCTTTCCAAGAAGATAACCTTCCTTAAATTAGATATGGTTACTAGAACCTAGGTCAGTCTCCTCTTAGTATGCCCAGAGGATGGGCAGACCTATGGACATTGGTCCTCAGAGGTTTCCTCCACCTGGGGTTTTTTCCTCTCCTGAGTGCCATGGGTCATACTCTCTATGAGTTGGAGGAGGTATCTTTTTTGGGCCTTCTGTTCCCTATAGATTACTACCTACATACCAACTACTTAAGGGTGGGAATACAGTAAAGCCACAAAAAGTACTACAAGTTACACAAGCACTATATACTCCATTGCTATTCCACAGACATTGAATGGGAGGGCTTGGCCCAAGGTTCAATGTGGGGAATAGCTCCTCCCACAACCTCTACTTAAGCCCTCCATTAATGCATCTCCCTTGCTTTGGGAGTGTTTTTTTCCACCACCATCCCCTCCTCCTCCTCCTTCTCCAGCGCTCTTCTCACCCTTGTTCCTGAGCTTTCTATTCCCTACAAATTACTACCTACATACCTACTACTCAAGGGTGGGAATAGCTTAAAGTCACAAAAAGTACTTCAAGTTACACAAGCACTATATATTCCATTGCTATTCCACAAACATTGAACTGTTGCTCACCTCCTTTTGGGGTTTCAGTATGGATTCATACTGGTCTAGTTGTCAAGTTAATAAGTTGGGATTATACAAATATTTAGTGACATGGATATGCAATTAACTGTGTAACAGAACTCAGAAGGCTGCAATCAATTGTTATCTGTCTGCAGAGGGGAGGGTCACAAGTGGGTCCCTCGGGGCTCCATGTTGGGCCCTGTACTATTTCACTTATTTATTGCAGACTTGAGTAATAGCATTAAAAACAAAATAACAAAATATGTAGATGACACCAGACCGGGGGGCTCAAGTGATACTATGGAAGACATCAGATCTATACAAGTTGACTTGGATTGCATAATTGACTAGGCATTCAGATGGAGAATTACCTTTAACACTAACAAATGTTATGTACTGCACTTGGGATGTAACAGCAAGTTATGCCAGTTTATTTTAAGCAATTCAACCTTAAAAACTGCTAGTACAGAAAGAGACACGGGTGTACTAATTGACAAAGTTGGACTTTGGAGAGCCATGTACAGACATTGTGTCCAGGGCTAACAAAGTAACAGGTGTTATAAAGAGGAACTTAAAGTCTCACAAAAGTGAAGTGGTATTACCCTTATATAGATCCCACGTTAGGCCACACCTTGACTTCTGCAGTCAACTCTGGAACCCATGCAAAAAGGCTGACATAAACAGGGTAGAAAGGATGCAGAGACGTATGACTAAAATGAAATCTGAGGTCAGGTAACTTCTTATGTGGAAGAATAAATCATCTAAAATTGTACAGAAAGAAAGAAAGAAAGAAAGAAAGAAAGAAAGAAAGAAAGAAAGAAAGAAAAGAAAGAGAGGTGATCTGATACTGTTTTATGATATTGTTAATGAGCCATCATTAATTGATGATCTAAATATTATATTTAAGGATCCTAATTCCAGAACTAGAGGTCATTCAATTCAGGTGAAAGGGGGTTGTTTTAGGGGCAACAGATGGAAGTACTTCTTCACCAAGAGGGTGGTGAATTTATGGAACAGGCTACCAGAAAGTATTGTTGTCAGTAAGAACAAGAAGACATTCAAGAAACAGTTGGATAGGTTCCAGACAGAGGGTGGAAAATTAACATATTACAACAATCTGTAGGAGCTTCTCTTGGACTATGCCCTTTTTGCTCTTTAAGCAATAGTGACATTCCTTCTGAAGCATACACTTGCCACAATTAGCAATCTGCATTTTTTAAGAACCAGACATTGTTAAGTGACTCATTTAGAAGGCGTTCCGAAAGAACCTCATCATTGATCCATTCCTTTGGTCCCACTTCCTACGTTTAGTTATGACAGCATCGAAACTTGATTTGGCTATTTGGGCTTTATTCCTGGCTCACTGGAATAGATGTTCTATGTTCTGTAAAGACCCTTCACCAGACTTCTACCCTAGGGTTTAAATAAATGCCTCACCAACATACAGACTGCATACATGAAGCAGTTTTCATACTATATTGCCATCTAAGAACAAATGGTGCCTGGTCACTTAATTGGACAAATCTATGCATTTTCATTCTGGATCAAAATATTCTCATCTTTTACTATCCTCAATCTATAACTCTCCAATGACTACAAAATGGTTTGTAGACCATATCAGATTTTTTCTTCATCAACTGGACTTGATCCTTATTCATAGTCTGGGCACTCTTTCAGACTTAGAGCAGCATCATCTGATTCAAGGAATAACTTCCCCAGCCATGTTATAAAGAAGTTTAGAAGACAGTAGTCATCATCTTATGAAATCTACATTCCAAATCCAAATTCTGGAATTAGAGTAGCATTTTCGATCATCTCCTCCTAGTATGCCCAGAGGACTTGGAGGTTTTCCCCTCAAGGGATTTTTTTCTCTCCTCCACGTTGCTGGTCATACTCTCCATGAGTTGGAGGAGGTTATCTAACATAATTGTTTGAGCTCTCTATTCCTACAGCTATCCAGTTTAAAGTTCCTGCACCTAACTATCTAGTTAAAATAATAATACCAAGGATGTGAATAGAGTTAAGCCACAACAGAGTATGCACAATCATAAACATATTTTATTCCACTAACATTGAATGGGATGGCTTAGCCCAAGGCTCAATGTGGGGGAATAACTCCTCCCACATTAATAATAAAAATTAGCCTCTCCCAGGACCCCTTGCTCTAGTGTTTTGAAAAGTAAGCCACCATCCACCCCTTCCTCTTCTTCTACAGCACTCTCACAAACCTTGGTGCTGGGACCTCTATTCCTACAGCTATCCAGTTTAAAGTTCCAACACCTACCTAGCTTAAAGTAATAACACCAAGCATGGGAACAGAGTTAAGCCACAACAGAGTATGCACAAGCATAAACATATTTTATTCCACAAACATTGAATGTTAGGGAAACAAACTCTGGCCAGAGCCAATATGAACGCAGGCGAGGAATTTGGTGTAAAAAAATTGAAAATTCCCAAGGTTACAAGCCCTCGTTAGCAAAATGTAACATAAGATCCTAAATTTATTGTTTTATAATATTTGTACACCAACTGTTCAACAAAGCCTTGTTATAACCCTGCCCCATGAGGAAGGGCAGAGCAAATTTTCAAATCATACCTGAAAGGTAATTTCCTGCAGGTATTGTGAAATCAACTTTTGGGACTCAAATACACATGTTGGGCGGGAGTTGAAAAATGACAGCTGTCACATTCATGAGGTGCTGTAGAGAAATGGCTATGTTGAAAATCTGTATTATAAAAATATTGAATATTACCAAACTTGCAAGCCTACATTTGCAAACTTCAACATAGCCTGGTAACGTTTTTGTTTTAAAATATTTTTACACCAAATTGAGAACATAGCCTTCTTATGAACCCACCTCAAGAACAATGGCAGAGAACATTTTCAACTATTGGCTGAAAGGTAATTTCATACAGGGACCAAGAAATCAACTTTTGGGATGTAAAAAACATTTTGGCCAGGATTTGAAAAATGACAGCTGCCACATTCCTGAGGTGCTGTAAAGATATGGCTATGCTGTAAATTTAGGGAAAAATATCAAAAATTACCAAAGTTATGAGCCTGCATTTGCAAACTTCAATGTAGGCTCATAATGTTATGGTTTTTGTTTTATAATTTTTACACTAAATTTTCAACATAGCCTTTTCATTACCCTGCCTCATAAACAAGGGCACAGAAAATTTCCAACTTCTACCTGGAAGATGATTTCGCGAAGGGACCATGAAATCATCTTTTGGGATGGAAAAAAACATTTTGGCCAGGATTTGAAAAAATTACAGCTGTCACACACATAAGGTATTGTAAAGATATGTCTATGTTGTTAATTTGGGGGAAAAATGTTGAAAATTACCAAATTTATGAGCCTGCATTCGTAAAATTCAACATAGGCTCATAACTTTGCTGTTTGTTTAATATTTTCACACCAGATTTTCATCATAGCCATCTTTTAACCCCACCTCATAAACAAGGGCAGATAAAAAATTTCAACTCCTGCCTGAAAGGTGATTTTGTGCAGGCACAACAAAATCACCTTTCAGGATGTAAAAAACAAAAACAAAACATTTTGTCCAGGATTTGAAAAATGACAGCTGTCACACTCATAAGATGCTGTAAAGACATGGCTATGTTGAGAATTTGGTGGAAAAATATTGAAAATTACCAAAGTTACGAGCCTGCATTTACAAAATTCAACATAGGCTCATAACTGTTATGTTTTTTTAATATGTTTATACCAAATTTTCAACATAGCCTTCTTATGATCCCACTTCATGAACAAGAGCAGAGAAAATTTTAAACTCCTGCCCAAAAGGTGATTTCATGCAGGGACTGCACAATCACCTTTTGAGACAGATCTGCCTAATGACAGTTCAATTGTTCATGAGGTAGGGTCCCAAAGAAGGCATGTTGAAACTTTGGGTCAAAAATATGCAAAAAATGCCTAAGTTATGCCATTAAGTTCAAAACTCCATTGAAGTACATTGAAGTGCATATGTGTTTCTTCAGTTTGTGGTCTGGCTTTAAAGAGTGAAGACGTGACTGTGGTCCAGAGAGGATTACAGCATTGAACTTCTGATTGGTTAGAAAGAGCTTCAGGGGGTACTGAGGGAGGGTCGGGTGGAAGTTATGGCTGCAAAAGACATTGATGGACCATTTTCTTTGCAGGGTTTTATATTAAAAAGTAATGCATGGAGGATTCCTCAGCATGTCACTGAGGGATTGAGAACCCTTAGTGTCACTGCTTTGTTTCTGAGGGTGGGGTGGGTGCTGAGAGGAGGGTAGGGTGGGAGGATATTAATATATATTTAAAAAAAAGAAGACAAAATAACCTGTCATGCATGGTAGTATGGGGACGCTGTTGGAAAAAAAAAGAAAAACAAAATCCAGGATTCTTCATTGGGATACTGGGGGATTGGGCACCCCCAGTGCCTCTGTTATGCTTCTTGGGGGGGTACTGAGAAGGAGGGTCAGGTGGGGAGATATCAGCATACATATTTTTTTAAAAAAGAAGAAGAAGAAATACTAGAAACAATAGGTCTACAAAAAAACTTGTCAATTGTTAATACTAGATTGCATTCACTAAAACTAAAAGGTACTCAAAATAATACTTCAAAAAGGAATAACTGGTATACACAAAAGGGTAATAAATATATGGAATAAACTTCCTGTGAATGTAGTATTAAGTACCACTATGGTATCATTTAAAACCAAATTAGATTTATACATGGGTGATTCTAAGTTTAAATTCCACCTTTGATCTTTTGGTAGCGAGTTCATAAAAGGTAGTAATACCTACTGAACCCGTACAAATCCAATGAACCTATGAACCTATGAAATAACCGTGCATGCGTGGCAGTGTTGGGCACATTGCAAACAAAAAAAAAAAGGAGACCTCATCAAGACATTGGGAGATTAGCACCCCCAGTGTCACTGTTATCTTTCTGGGGAAGGGGTGGGGTGGTGGGTTCTGAGAGGGAGGGTTTGGTGGGGGGGGACCCAGGGGTGTAGCCAAAGATTTCAAATGTGTACACAGAGCTGCCATACTGCTATCTTCTCCCCCGTTCACACTGCTGCCCCCAATAGTCTGCGCCCACCCCAAACACAAGCGTCATTTATTCTGTGGCGTATACTGTGAATATGAAATGTAAAAGGTGTAAAGCACATACTAACATTCTCATAGAGTAAGAAAGCCTTTCAATCATCAGCAATGTCAGATTAACAGACTGGTGTTTAGTTACAGTGTTGCATTGTGGCAAGCCTCTGTCCTCTGTCCCCTTCCTCCCTCTTCCCCGTCCCTTCCACACAGGCAGACCAGCATGTTTAAACTACTAAACTCTGTGGTTCAGATGTACACAATGTAAGGAGGAATAAATAACACACTTCTAGCACTTACTTATCTTTGGGAACTGTTCCTTTCCTGACTGACATCCATTTAGCTACCCATCCCCAAGCCCCATCAAATACATACATCCCTCTTGCATGTCCTCCCAACTTTTAAAATCATCTTTCTGCCTCCAAACCACAGCAAGGTGCAAAATCCCCCCTTCCCATTACCAAACCTCACTAAGTCTCGTCCCACTTGGAAAATTAAAATATAGCCCTTGATGCACTTAACTCCTTCAGCACTACCGTACTACCATACCAAAGCTTCCATAGGTTCCAACTTACAGTACATAATTATTAATTGATAGTGAGAGTAACAGTAGCCCCTCTCTTTCTTTGATCATGACCCACATCACCATACAGTACATGGGGGCATCAAGGAATAATGTGCTGTGATGCAGAATGGAGCATGCCATGTTACACATGATTGCAGTTCCCTTCTCCAGCCTTTTCCTGAGTGCAAGGGAAGAGCAGTTTTAGTGGGGGAGAATACTAGGTGGTCTAGGTGCCTATGCTGCACAGCCAGGTAAGGTAATATTTTCTTTAACTACCCTACCAATCTAGAAAGGTTTAGCAAGGCAAGGCAAGGCAAATTTTATTTTTCTGGCGCCCAATCCTGGAGGGTCTGGGTGCCGTACAATCAAATATAAAATAATTAAAACATTGTAAAATAACATCTAATAAATACTTAAACACAGTAAAAAGTGGGTTCAATATTGACACTTAAGCAGAAGACCCCCAATAAAACCAAAAATGGGTAATACTTCCAGACTACCATTCTGTGTCCAGCAATACCCAGCTAAATAAATAGGATTTTAGATGGGCTTTAAATGCCTCATGTGAAGGGGTCTTCCTTACTGATGGAGGAAACGAATTCCACAGGACGGGGCTTGGGACACTAAAAGCTCTGGCACTTGCAGTTTTCAACCTCGTCCTGGGAATCGGGGGGAGGCCCCTTGAGGAGGATTGAAGGGAGCTGACTGGGGCAGTCGGTGTTACAAGGTCCAGCAGGTAGCCAGGGCCCAGTCCATGTAAGGCCTTAAAGGTGAGCAAGCCCACCTGGAAGAGCACCCTCCAGTGAACAGGCAGCCAGTGCAGTTTACACAGCACCGGGGTGAAGTGACAGTATTTGGACTGTCCCATCAGCAACCTGGCAACTGTATTCTGCACTAGCTGCAGTCAATGGAGCTTACCTCCAGTGACCCCGAGGTACATCGCATTACAGTAGTCAAGCCTAGATGCCACGAAAGCATGTACCAAGGTGGGGCGGTCCAGCGGTGGAACCAGGTGTTTGATCCTAGCAATGTTCCTAAGATGGAAGAAACTAGCCCTGCCAAAGGATGACACCTGATGTTCAAATGTCAATCTGCTGTCTAGAACAACGCTAAGATCGTGCACCCTGGAGGAGGCCTTCAATGGGATAGACCCCAGAACTAATCCAGTATCTGCCCCAGAGGCCATCCTATCATGCCTCCTGTTCGACTCTACCACCAGTACCTCCATCTTATCGGGGTTCAGTCGCAACCAGCTAAAGGCCATCCAGTCATTAATCTTGGCCAGGCAGTTGTTTAGTACTTCCACTGCATTGGATGTCCCAGGGGCAATGGATAGGTACAGCTGAGTGTCCTTGGCATAACAATGAAACCCCAAGCTGTACTTCCTAATGATCTCATCCAGGGGTAGCACATACATGGCAGACAACATTGGTGACAAGACCGAACCCTGAGGTACTCCGCAAGACAGAAGGCTAGAAGAGGAGGAGGAGAAATTCCCCATCACCACCCTTTTCCTCCTGTTTGTCAGATAGGACTCAAACCAGCAGATGACAATACCGGTGAGTCCACAAAATTCCCTAAGGAGGTCGAGCAACACACATGGTCCACCATGTCAAAGGCTGAAGAGAGATCGAGGACAATGAGAATTGTCCCCTATCCTCAGTCTCCTGCCCTGAGGAGATCATTATGCACCTGAACTAATGCAGTTTCTGTACAGTGTCTGGCATGAAATCCAGACTGGAGCAGCTCATAGATATCAAATGCCATGAGGTGTTCTCCCAGCTGCTGCACCACAATCTTCTTTACAACCTTTCCCAAAAAAGGCAGGTTGGAGACTGGTCAGTAATTCACCTTGATGTCAGGGTCCAATGACGGTTTCTTCAGAAGGGGTCTCACCAGTGCCTCCTTCAAGGCATCTGAAAAGACCCCCACCAACAAAGTGCACGGGACAATGTAGGCAAACACCGAGCCAACAGTGTCAACACATCCCATTAAGAAATGATTTGGCACTGGGTCAAGTTCGCAATATGTGTGCTTCAGCCTCAAGGCCACCTCAATGACATCGGCCACCTCCACTGGTTTAAACTCCCCCCAACCAGGCAGAATGCCACATCAACAAACTGGGCAACCACTGTCAGCCATATTATGGCTCACTGGCAGACTTTCCTGCCTGATGGCGGACACCCTGTCTGAGATGAACCGAGCAAACTCATTACATGACACCTCAGAAAATGCTTTTTTCGGCTGTAGACAAGCCGGATGTAACAGCCTGTCCACAGTCCGAAAACACATAGCTGGTTGGTTCTTCCTGGCAGCAACCTCCCTGGGCAGGAACACTGCCTTCTTATGGTTGATTTCCCCCTGGTACACACCATAGTGTGCAAGCAGGGTCAGTCTGTCTGCCTCCAGCCTGGTTCTCCGTCAGTAGAGCTCCAACCTCTGACCCTTGATCTTCAATGCCTTGAGCTCCCCATCAAACCATGGGGACCTCAAGTGAGAGGATCTGGGTTGTACACAGACTGGTACAAGGGAGTCGAGTGCCCCAGCCATCGACCTATTATAGGCTGCACAGCATAGGCACTTATCTGGTAGCTTATCCCTAATTTGTTTAACATATTCAGCCAGGGTAGCCTAGCAGAAATGCAAAATCTTATTTTAGTTGGGCCCTCTTTCTGTCTGATTTTACAGTTGGATTGACCAAAGCACAAGGACACCATGGGATGTTCCTTTGTTGCAACAGGGAACCAGTGGCTGAGCTGAGATTTCAGACCAGGAATACCTCCTTACTCATTGGCCATTCTACCTCCTTGAGTAGTATCGGCAGTTTTGGTTGCTTGTTACAGCATATCAGGCACGGAGGAGACAGGACTATGTCACTGAACTAGAAGTGGACACATGGGGGAACAGGAAATGACTTGGGGTTCAGTGCAGATGTTTATGCTTCTGCATGGCAGGTGTGTGTGAATATAGGGCCTACAGCCTTTTCATGAGTGCAAGGGAAGAGGTAGAGGAGTGCACCAGTACTAATTCTATAAAAACAAGTGCATTTTTGTTTTAACCAACTGGGCCAAGTGATACTAGTTTTAGATGGGTGTCTCTCAATCCTGCAGTAGATTCTGGTAAGAGACCACTCTACCTGTGGGATGCAAACCTATGTGTAGCTGGTAAGTAGTTTTTAAATGATTTATGATTTATTACTAGAAAAAAGATGGTGTGCTATGAACAATTTATAGGCAGTTGTGTCCTGGAAGATGAGGTACACTGGTGCTCAGTGATAAATTGTGTCCCATCACCACATTTCATTTAGTAACTCTCAGAAATTCCAGTTAACAATGTTTAATCCTATCAAACTGATACCTATTTAACACATAGTGGTTTCTAGTGTTATATCATTTATTTATATTTTTTTTATGTATTGAAATGTTTCATCAGGAAGGCACACTGAACAACAAGTTGCTTATCTCCCGGTGCAACCGGCAGGGGGGGAGGGTAATCTATTTGAGAAACTAAACATTCAATTACATTTTTAACAAGACATACAGTTAAAAAATATCATAAATAATCATACAACTGCATTTGTGGCATAATATACAGCTAAATATATCATACATGTGGAATATGCATTTAATTACAAGTGGCATATCTGAGGAAAATAGTACAGAAATGTAATATATAATATAACTACCTGTAGTTTAGAGTTAAACTAAGGACATCATAATAACAGTATTAGGATATATTCAGTTATTAAAACAAATAAACAAAATGCATATGAACATAAATAGAAGTCAAGAATTTCCTTTATATTGCTGGATATGTTAGCTAGGACAGACACAACTAGGTCTTGTCAGTTCATGTAGTGAATTTCTGAGAACAGACCTGGAGGACTATGATTTGATTTATTTAGAGAGATTGTTCCATAAATTAGGAATCTCCATGAAAGGGCAGCTTGTCCAGTGGCACAATAATATTCTGAGTAGTGAAAGAATGCAGATTGGTATTTCTTAGGAAGCAGGAAGAGAGGGAGGCAGAAGGAAGGAGAGGCGATAAATATTCAGAAAGAGTATTAGACCAGAACTTGTAAACAAGTACAGCACCACACATGAACTTCCTACTACCTAAGAAGGGCCAGCCCAGACTATAGCAAAGTACATATCACAATGGTGGGTACAAGAGAGACAGTGGTGAACATAAAGAGGAAAAAATAAATAAATACATAAATTAAATAGATGAGTGGTCTAGTCTGTCAAGTAAGATATTTGGAGTCGCTCTAATACAAAACAGCCATCACTGAAAACAGGGTAGAGCATTTTAGTTACAATGGGCTGGATCTAGGATTTTGTGTCTGACTTCCACCTGTACAGCTGCAGAAACTGCTGCTCACGTAATGTGGTATGGAAGATGCTGTCTGCAGACAGTAGCAAGCAGCAATGGGCAGACCATACATCAGGCAGGATGCTGGCTCATGAATATGTATGAACCTATCCACTGTTTGGTGTGTCCCACACGGATGATGTGCAGGAGCAGTGATACCGGCCAGCAGTGCAGGGGACCATCATGCATACCCTCAGTAGCATCATTGGTGGAAGGTTCTAACAGGACAGATACTGTAGTCCAGATGATAGAGCACCAGTGCCTATGGTGATCTATCCCATATCGCAAGCATCACTGTTGCCGGGTACACTGCACAGTGGTGTGATGGTATGAGGATGTTTACCAAGGCTTAGGGTGCCAGTTGACATTTGTGTGGCCAACCCCCCCCCCCCCCAGTGGTGCAGTCATGCAGGGTCCTTGGCATTGGGAGAGGACATACAAGGGTTCTGTTAGGTTACTGGTGAGTACATGGAGCATGAGGGACTAAAGTGTGACTAAACATTTTGAACACCAACACAGTAACTGTCTACAGAAGCATGTCCAGCCTACTGTAGTGGTGCAGGGCTATTCAGATTTTAGTATGTGCTCCCTGACTGCTCCCAGCCATGGAGCAAATGCAGCAAAGCAACCTTAGATTCACAGACACTACTGCACACTGGATGGAGGACCTCTGTTAAATAATACAATTAAATTTTTTGTTGTCACAATAAATCAGTAGCCCTTTTACACATTGACATTTAATAAATCTTGTTAGGTGCAACACAGGAGCTTCATAAATAAAACATACTGATGAGTATTTGTCCTGGAATAAAACTGATTGGCTTCCACTTGGGAGACACCCATCTCAGGAGACCAATCCTTAAGGGGGCAGCGCATCCATACTGCATTCTTGCTTGCTGCCTGCAAGGTTTATACTAAGTCCTAGCTACAGGGACTCTAATTGGCAGAGATGGAATTGGATGTCAGCCACCCCAGGTCCTTTTTTCAGCACTAAGGGAAAATACTAATTTCTAAGGGATATAACTTTTTATTGCAAGGACAGATTTCTGCCAGATTTTGTATGGAGACTCAGAGACAGGTCAGTTATTGACCACGCTCAGGCTGGCAGCTACTAGGAAGCTGCTCTTCATCTTAGCAGACCCAGTGAGAATGGTAAAACTGCATTTCCACTGGTTCTTATTTTCTAATGTCTGATCATTGTTCCTTCAGCCGTGGATGCACTCTTTTGGCTTTTGTCAATTTCTGGTACTGTATTCTCCTGGCAGGGTGACCTATGTTTTAGTATCAAGAGGGCTTCTGGTGTCATGCCTCCATCACTTCAGCAGCACTGCTATCTGAGCTCAGCTTCTGACTCAGAAAAGTAACACAAAAATAAAAAAACAGACCCTGTATCCCAGGACCTGCGGTGCTGCCAGTGCAGATCAGGTGGGACAACATTCAACAACTCCTCTATCTCTCTCTCTCTCTCTCTCTCTGGAAATCAGGAACACTCTAGCATTGACTCTATCCTCTTTTATTACCCTGGTACCTGGCTACAGCCCTAGTTCAAAATTCGAATATTGGCTTACCAGCAGTGACTCTCAGAACTTAGAAGAAGACAGGAATCCAGACTAAACAGCTGTACTTGAATTACGGAAGAATGTGCTTCAAATTCAGTCATGAAATGTTCCATGGTAGGGATCCACTCTAGTACCCTCTCGATCTGCTAGCCTGTAGTGCAGAATATGCACGGTCGGCATGCTGTTCTCTTTTTAAATTTAATAATGAATAACAGCAATTCAGTTTCTGCTTTCTGGGGTGCCAAGTGAGGGTCCGCTGAAAAATCTCCTCCATCTGCTACTGCCCATGGTGGCTGATACTCCATCCTGGTCATCCAAATGTTGCTGCTCCCACCACCGATCGATGACAAATAGCTGCTGGTCATCCAGTGAGTCGTCCTAGTTAAAAAAGCAAAGGGAACGGAGCTGAACAAAATCTGAGTTTTTATGCATGGTTTAAAGAGCCAGCGGATCCGCCTCCTCCCACCTCAACCAGTACAGTTGACACAGGGCTTGTCTCACAGCCAATTGGCTTGAAGAAGTTGATAGCTGAGCCCAGTTACACCCCCCACGGTAGCACGATCACCTACCTACCCCCCCCTCGCAGCCCAGAAACTGACCATTACTGCTTTGGTCCAGCTTAGCAGATACCATCACAGCAAACAAAAGAAGCAGGCTAGGTGGGCAGGAAAGTTACAAAATGATACCCCGTCCAAAGACTGTGTACGCAATTGGGTACACCTGTTGATATCCTTGTAGGGAAGGGGAGGGTAGTGCAGTGCTATTTTCTTGCCGACAGCAAGTGGAGTGCTTCACAGTCATAGAGGTGAATGTGTTGACTCTCCAACGAGTTGCTCGATCACAAAGAATGCAAGGAATGTGAAGTTCTTTTTTGAAAGCAGTAGTCTTGCAGGGCTCTGCCCACTGCAGCCCTAAAAATGGGTGTCCTAGTGGGAGATGGGAGTGGAGAGCTGTGTTGTGGTCAACAATGGTCAGTGACAACTTTGGCAGCACGATGAGGAGATGTGAGTGGAGAACTGATACTGTTGGCAAGCTCTGCCCCCATAATGTAACAGAAGCTACAGTCATAGCCACAGTTGGCAATGGTTATGTCTGCACTGAAGTTTTTTAACCGTGGTCAGCAACATTGGAAGTACCTATTTCATGAGCCCTGTCAGTGCATTTGCACAATAATTGGAAGGCTCTGCCTATGGTTTGATGGGCATGCAGCCAGCCATTCCCACTTCCTGAGCTATATAAGCAGTTCTCCTCAGCCTCTTTCTGAAGCACTTTTTCTTTGCTGGCTGGAGGCTCTGTCCATTTGTTCTGTGCTTGTCTGGGGCCTGCCCTGACCCCCCCCCCTGCTTCTTTCTGTTGGACTCTGCGTTTTGTTCTTCTGCTTCTGGTTTGCATTTATGCTTTCGGCCTGTGCTTCCTTCCTTTTATTTCCTCCCTGTTTGTTCTCTGTTTGTGTCTTGGTTTTGTTTTCTTTTTGGGAGGGGGGTTACCAATTGTTCTTCCATTGCTTGCTCCTACCGTTTGACTTTTGTTTTGCAGCCCTTGCTACTGTGTTATTTACTCCCATTGCTATTGTACCCAGTGCTGTGTTTTTACACAACCCAATGCTCCCCATGCTATCAAGCCTGTTCTCCATGTTATCAAGCCTGATTGTCTTCATCTGATTCAACCTCATGCTATTACCTGTTTTGTATATGCCCCCCCTACACCTTGCAATGCAGTTACACCATGCTTTCCCTGTTCATACACTCTTGTTTACTCTGAGGTCTGCTAAAGCTACTGCTGTGGCTGTTAAACTAGCTTTAATACCTGCATGTGGTTCTTGGCCCTTCCATTGCTTTCTTGTTTGTCCTACGGTGGGGACCGGGAAGTGTTTGGGGAGTCATGGCCCCTTGTGGTTCAGTATGCCTGTTTTAATACCTGCTTTTGCCACCAAAAATCCTCAGAGTATTTGTCACTTCGATTTGGCTTTTCACATGCCTGGCTGGCTTGCCCCATGATCATGCTGCCCCCATTTACGTTCATCTCCCATTATTGCTACTATGTTTTACAGACCTATGTGTCAGTCTGCCTATTCCTATTGCTTACTGACCTATGTGCGGGTCTGATTATTGTTATGCTTCCTGAATAACCATCTGCTTTCCTGACCTATGTTCAGATCAACCCCTGATTTATGCCATCATTGCTCACAGCTCCCTGCCATCTGCCCTTTGCAAGGTCTCAGCACTCAGTGCCTATTCAGCTCCTCAGCAGTCCCTGGGCAAGTCAGTTATAGCATTTTGGCAAAGGGCCTCCCTGCAGCCAATGGTCTCACTCTGTACCTAGAGTCTGCAGCTTGGGCATATGAAGCTTGGGGTAGGGTCCTTCTCACCTGGCCCATAGCTGGGAATGTCCTCACTCCAGGTGGACCTTTAGTCATCAACCGTACTGACAGCATCTCAAGTTGTAGTATTTATGACTTGGCAGTAAAGGGAGGTTACAGCAATTTCCTTTAGCTGCAGTGTTCCACTTTCACTTAGTCTATTGGCTCTAGTGGTTGCCTGGTGAGGCACCTTCACCGCATTCTCCCCATGTCCTCCTCAGGTTCACCTGTTTTGTTTTTGTTGTTTTGTTTTGCCTTGGTAGGCCAGGTGCATGCCTGGGGGGTGTCGTTGCTCTCCTCCACCCACCTTGGAGGTGGCTTGTTGCAGAGCAAACTGGCTTGCAACCCTCCACAGCATTCCTGTTAGAAGGATAGAGTGAGAGTTTCCCTCTAAATTGGAATATTTTCCATATTTTCTTGTTTGGGGCTTTCTAAATTGCAGTAGCAGAGCTGTCACCAACTAAATTATCCCATGCCTGGAGGGAAGGCGACCTCGGCCTTGGATGCCCAGAGATTTCTTCCTCAAAGGTTTTTTTTTTCTCCTCCATGCTGAATGTCATAAAACCCAGTTAGTAATTCTTAGTTCCATTAGTTAGAATCTGCTGTTGGATGGAGGGGGATGGTGTCCCTTCTTGGCCATTCCCTCTCTCCTTAGGAAGTCCCTCTTCCCCTTTCCAACCCATCCGACTCATCCCATGGCTTCCCTGTTTTCTCATAGTGTGCTCAAGCTGCCTCATGTTTATTTATTACCATGGCTCACAACTCCTGATGTTTATATATATCTTACTACTTACTTGGATTGCCCATGTGCTTCATACTATTGCTTCTTTCTGGGGATTCTTCCTATGGTACCTTTAGCCAAGAGAAGCATCCCGTGGCACCTTTAGGGGTGGAACCCTCTAGAGGGTTCCTTGCCTTTGTACCCCTACAGGTTGGTAATTCCTCAGGAATAGAGAGTGTGAGTGGCGAAACCTAAGTAACACAGTTGCACAAGCATAACACTTAAAGGTTGCATAGGCCACTGAAATGGAAGGATCTGCCTATGGTTCAATGGAGAAGCAACCAGCCACTCTCACTTTCTGAGCTATATAAGCAGTTCCCTCACCCACTTTCTGAAGCCCTTTTTCTTTGTCCCGCCATCCTCCCCTCCTCCTCCTCCAGTGGCAGCACCCCTCTCTGGGAGATTCTTCCTAAGGTACCTTTAGCCAAGGAAAGTGTCCCATGGCACCTCTAGGGGTGGAACCCTCTGGAGGATTCCTTGCCTTTGTACCCCTACAGGGTGGTAATTCCTCTGGAATAGAGAGTGCGAATGGCCAAACCTAAGCGACACAGTTGCACAAGAATAACACTTACTGGCTGCATAGGCCATTGAATTAAATGGTTTGTGGCAATCATATGAGCCCATCAGAGTTGGCTGCATTGATGGTTTTGGGAGGCAAAAAAAAGTTGGTTACAGTAAGTGGGTGCATCTAAGAAGTTTCTGTGACTGTGGGTTAAACTGTATGTGATGCCTCAGTTGACATTTTTATTGTGGGTATTTCAGCAGGTAGAGAGATGGATGGGTCTCTGTGAGCGTGCTGAGTCCTGTTTGAGAGAGCTACTTCAGTCAGGCTGCTGTACTGGGATAACAGCCCAGCTGAAAATACTTCTCTGCCAAGCAGGATCCAGAATACTTCTTATCCATTTCATAATTTATGTTAAACTGAGTTGGTTTTGCATATTTTTTTTTAAGTTGGCAAAACATTGGCAACTCACATTGTGTGGTGTTTTAAAACATAGGCCCCCATATTCAAAGCATTTGCAAATGGTGCTATTGGATTGCACTGGCACAATCTGAAGTTTGTGTGGGAACAGAAACATAGAAACATAGAATTTGATGGCAGATAAGGACCGCTTGGCCCACCCAGTCTGCCCATTTCCGTACCTAATGAATAAGCTGCAGATCCTAGCTAACCAACAGCCTACTTCTTCCAACCTCCACCCCCTAGAATTGCTTTATGTCTGTCCCATGTATTCTTGAATTCCACCACTGTTTTTGACTCCACAACCTTCACAGGAAGGCTGCTCCATGCATCCATAAACCTCTCACTGAAAAAATACTTCCTCACATTACCTCTGAGCCGTCCCCCCATTAGCTTCAAATTTTTCCCCTTTGTTGTTGCACACCTTGTTTTCTGAAAGATGCTACCCTCTTGGACTTTGTTGATTCCCTTGAGGTATTTGAAAGTTTCTATTATGTCCCCCCTCTCCCTCCTCTCCATGAGGCTATACATATTAAGAGCCTTAAGTCTCTCTTGATATGTCTTCTGGTGCAGACCTTGCACCATTTTAGTGGCCCTCCTCTGGACTTCCTCCATCCTGTCTATGCCTTTGCGGAGACTGGGTCTCCAGAACTGTACACAGTATTCCAGATGGGGTCTCACCAGCTGTCTGTACAGAGGGATAACAACTTCCTGTTTTCTATTGGTGATGCCTCTCCCTATGCATCCCAGTATCCCACCAGCCCTACTTACTGCCCTCTCACATTGCTTGCTCACTCTTAGGTCATCTGATATGACTACCCCCAGGTCCCTTTCCATTTTTGTTGTTGTCAGTCTCTCACCCCCCATTGTGTACTCTTCCCCTAGGTTTTTGTTTCATAGGTGCATTACTTTGCACTTCTTAGCATTGAATCTAAGCTGGCATACATTTGACCATTCCTCCAACCTTGCCAAGTCCCTTCTCATCCTTTCTATCCCACCTTGTGATTCAACTCTGTTGCAGATCTTTGTGTCATCTGCAAAGAAACATACTTTTCCTTCCAGTCTCTTTGCAATGCCTCTTATAAAGACATTAAAGAGGAACAGTCCTAGTACTGAGCTCTGCGGTATCCCACTAGTAACCCCCCTTTCTTCAGAGTGGACTCCGTTTACTATTACCCTCTGTGTCCTGTTCTCCCGCCAATTTTTTTTACCCAGGCTACCATCTTAGGACCCACTTGCCTTAATACATTCTGCTGTTTGCACTGCACCTGTTAGGAGTACCAGTGCCCAACCACAAATTTAATGTATGTAGCACTGCAAAAGGAGAGAGGTGATGTGAATATTTGGAACAGTACCATATTCAATGGTTTAGCACCACAGTAGTAGCATTTAGTGCAGCACAGCACAGCTCACTATAAGGACTGTGAAATGCATGGGGTGGATTTTCAAATGCTGATTTAGATTGGCTCTTTGGGCAGCAAACTTCCACGTGCGGCAAACTCAGGTGTACTGGGGACCCTGTACCAGATTTTACAAGAACATGGGTCATGGTGACAAAGCCACCACATTTGCCACATGCAGACCCATGTTCCAACCAAATGGAGCATGAAAAGGACTGCCACAAGCTGCAGCATAGGCTTGTGTCATTGGTGGCCAGTGAAGGCAACCTGATGCCCATCACTCTGGTGACTGGCGGGTCATCCAGAGGCTGTTCTAACTTGCAGGGGTGGTGGAAGGGGATCAGCTGGGGAAGGGAGTGACAACTGCCCTGACAGGGGGATGGAAGGGACAGTGTGGGTCTATGGGGGACCAGATGCACCAGTACCACCATGGTGGGGTTGTGGGCTGTCACCTGCCATGGACCACTGGCCACTCCAGCAGTCTGTCTGGGTGCCTTCCCCAGGGGGACACAGGGACACCCCCCACTCATTGAGGGCTGCAGCACTGGCACATGATAGCTTAGACCATCTCCAGGCTGATCTAACTGCAGAGTACATACGCCCCTTGGGGGCTTGCAAAATTCCAATGTAGGGGATAATGCAGCCCGTTTCTGCTATGGTGCACCAGTGTGGCCCTTGCAAGAAAGGTAGAAGACCGGTTGATGTGGATGGTCCCCCCTGTGGTGCGTGGTTCCTTACAAAATTGGGACTGGCAGATGGCACAGTGCAAGGAGTCATTTGCACCATCTCTCCTTCGTACAAGCCCCTTGCACCAGTCCCGACCTTTTGAGAATTGGGACCAGGTCTTAAATAGAGGAAAACCCTAGCAATGGGGAGATGTACTTCAGCACACAGACACCCAAAAACAAAATGGCATGCATCATGTACCTGATGCAAGCAGTCATGGAGGATAAGGAGTGAGTCCCTGGGCCCCAGCATAGGCCCTAGGGGCACTATGTTGCAAACAGACAGTACCGTGCATGAGTCACATTTGAAGTCCTAAGTGATGAACAAATTCTGGATCAGTACTGGCTCAACAGGACCATGCTCATGCAGCTGTGTGAGCTGCTGCAGGTTCAGCTCCAGACAGATACTGACCACATCAATGTAATGTCCTTAGAACTCAAAGTGACAGCAACACTGTGTTTCCTGGCCACCAGAATGTTTCAGATACCAGTGGGTGACACCGTGGGTATCAGACAGTCTGCCACCTTGCACCTGTTGGGCCAGTTCCTAGATACCCTGCTGGCCTATGCTGGGGAGTTCATCATATTTCTCACCACACCAGCACAGCGAATAGCAACAATGCAGAAATTCTATTGAATTATGCACCTACCACCCTTACTGGGTGCCATTAACAGAACCCATGTTGCCATCCATGCATCCACAGACAATGGGGTGCAGGCTTATATGAATAGGAAAACGTATCATGGGGGTCACATGATGCATCTTCTTGGGTAGGACGTGATTCATTTTGACTGCACTCCCCAGTTCAACAAATTGTTATTAAATACTACTTTTATTGGATTATTTTGATGAATTACCTTCATCCTCAGAATCATTAGTTGGTGGAGACTCCTTGGTGCTCGATTCCTATTTACAATGGATGTGGAGATGAAAGTGGCAGGACTGCAACATACCCCTCCAGCCACGCTGAAGAAGAAGAAAGCCACTAAAAAGAGTAAAGTACAGGCCATGGCTGCTGCTACACCCATACCAGCCCCCACGCCTTTATCGGGAAATAATTTTCTTCAAGAGAGTTCCCCGTTCAGGGAGACCCTGCAAAATATCACGGAGGAATTAAAATCTTTGAGACAAGCCATGGAGTGGCTGTCCCATTGGGTTGGGGATGTTGAAGTATGAGCTAATTCCATCGAGAACTGGTGGGCCCACCATGAGCCAGAAACTGCGTCCCTCCTAAAGAAGCTGGCAAGATTAGTTGAAAAGATTGAAGACTTGCAGGGATGCAGCCAGTGACAAAATATGGTTTTAATTGGATTACCAGAGGGGCAGAATGGCATTATGTTTGTACAAAAGTCTTGTGAGAGAGTCACGGGGCACTCTCCTAATGGCCATACATATGTGGTAGAGAGGGCCCACAGGATGCTGTGGCCCACTCCTCCATTGAACTCACCACCCCATCCATTGATATTTAGATTTTTAAACTTCCTTGATAAAGTCCACATGCTGGCAAAGTTAAAAGCTACCAAGGAGTTGCTCTGGGAAGGTCATAAAATTAGAATGACTCAGGACTTACCCAGCTCGGTTAAGCTCAAAAGAACAGAATATGGACCCCTCATCTCGAAACTTCTTGCGGCACAAATCTGGTTTAAAATTATCTATCCGGCTAAACTGCAGATCATCTATAACGGCTCTCCCAAATCCTTTGAGTCAAGTGATCAAGCTAAAGAACAGCTGCCAAAATTTTTCCCGGATCTTTTTACTGCACCTAAGTGAACTGAAGGGGACTGATTCGAAGCACAGATTTTTTGGCTAAGGTCATTGATTTGTTCTCTCTATCTAATTATGGTGGCTCAGCAAATTTTGGGGGGAGTATCTACTGATAGTCAGGCTGGATCTATTATGGACTTATAGTGGCTCTAACTCTTTTGGACCCAATTGCTTTGTGTTACAGTGGAGTAGGAGTACTAGTTTTTAATTTCATAGTAGACTTTTTGTATGATGGAAGATGCTTGTTCAATCTTGCTTCATGCTGTGGGAGCCACCGGGAGTTTGATGGGGAGCATGGTGTTATCTTCCACCTCAGCCTTTTCCATCTGGTCTTTTTAGACTCCCCTGCGGTAACTGGAGAATATATTGTTTCCGCGGTCCTTAATACTTTCTGAAGGAGGCTGACTCAGCTTGCACTGTACCATGCATTCCTAGACCAGCTCGGTGCCAGGTTTTTGCATCAATACAGTTTTATTGTTCAACTAAGGACACTGATCGGCAGCGCTGCAGCAACCACCAGCAAGTTAAGACTCCTAAGAACTGTCGGAAGGTTTTCATGGGAAGGAAATGCTTTTCATTCTAGAATATGATCCTAATTTTACCTTCTCCTCTCAAGTCACTGCAAGGCCAAGGTTCTTACAGTAGCTCTACCCGGTGATGGTGTACTCCCTCTTCCCCCCACCTGTCCAACTACAGGTAGGTCACAGTCTCTGCTTCGGGGGAGTGTTTGGGGTGAGATATTGGGACTCATCTTTAGCCCTATTCTATCCTCTTGGGAATAAGGGACCCAGGGTAACCACTTGCAGCATATAATTAGGGCTCAAGCTGGTGTCACAGGGCTAAAAGGGCATGACTCACTTGCTCTTAGTTGGTTCCTGTTGCGCTCCCATATATTTTCTTCATCTGGGCTTCCACTAGTTTTTTTACATTACCTGCTGAAAGTGATGAATGGCAATTCTTGCCTTAGGTTTACAGGGGTAAGTGTTTATTCCACGTCTACCAGGAGATTACGGAAGATGTTTCCTTTCCCCTTCAGCTCTGCAGCAACAACTGTCTATTGGACCTCAGAGTCAGGGTAGGCAGGGCGACTCCCCACTCTTCCCTTTTGAGGAAGTTCCATCTCACAAGTGAAGAACCTAGTTTTAGCAGATGGTAGTAGTGGGCACAGTGTTTGTGGAGGGTCTTCGTGTGTCAGCCTCTCTCCCCGAGATAGCCCCTGTATATATTGTGTGGCCTGCTGGCTGGAGGAAATGGAGGCATCTCTCCTAGACTACTCCTTGGAGGCTTTACCCTGTGGTGGACAGCAAGTGAGAGAGTAGCCCTGGTGAAGGTTACACCAGCTTAGTGGAGTGGGAGGAAGGTCTTTTCTGGGTCCCTGTTCAATGGATGGGTGGAGAGGAGGGTTTCCCAGTGGTAGTCCCTGAGCTCTTTCCTCTTGGAAGCAGAACGATGTCCACCTGTCCCTAACTGTGTCTTGCTTGAGCTGCTAAGGGGTGGTGGGTATGGGTCTCCAGGATGCAAGGCAGATCTCCTTTGGGATGGATTTTGAGTCTATTTATCACTGATTATTTTCACCTACATAATTCTGCAGGTAGGGGCCATTATGTTTGCATTGTTCTTTACTCTAAACTGACGGCTTTTCTTTTTCCTTTACATTGGCACTGTATTATATTTTTAAAGTGGTTAACTATGTTCTGGGGAGTCTCTACTTGGGGAAGGTTGAGTTGGAGGGGCAGAGAGTGGGGGACTTGGGGTAGATGGTTTTTTCATCATGGATCGAGGGTTCTTAGAGTGGCAGTCATTAGGTCCGGGATGGTTGTCTTTTTTGTAGGGGTTGCTTGGTCATTATTTTGGTTGGGACTGTTTGAGAGCACTGTAGGGGAGGGAACTGGGGGGATATTACAGACTTTGGAGCTAGGGGGATATTACAGACTTTGGAATTGTTGGAGTTCTCATTCAGGAGATGGGGGAGGGTCTTTTTAGAGCACTGGAATATATAACCTATGGCTGTATATATACAAGTCAATGATGAGAGTGTACAATCATATGCCTTACTATTCATAGATATTGGTAAATGGTGAGTCAGGTGACATATAACTTTATTTCATGGCACATTAGAGGAGTGCAGAACAAGCAGAAATGGTATTTGGTTTTGAAGCACCTACTATATATAAACTTCAGGTCCATGTAGCCATGCTTCAAGAATCCCACCTGAATAGGGAGGACATCTCCTTGTTTTGGAGGAGTTGGGTAGGTTGGGTCTTTGGGGTAGGATCCAGTTCGAAGAAGGGAGGGATGGGTATTCTGGTGGCAAGGAACTACTGTTTCAATTGATCTGAGAATATTGGGACTAGACAAGACCATTTATTCTTTTCCATGCCTGTCTAGGCATCTCTGAAGTTCTATTAGGATCCATTTATGGACCAAATGTGGACTCCCCTAGTTTTTTCTCAGAGTTGGCTCTTCAGCCCATCTTTTCCCCCAGGTTATCAATCATCCTAGGTGGTGATTGGAATTTAGTATACCAAAATAATCTAGATAGATCGGGTACTCAGAGAAAAGGTTCTTCTCCTGCCCAAGAGGGACTCTGGAAACTCATGGATCAGTTGGGACTCATAGAATCATGGCAGATTTCAAACCCTATGATGAAGCAATTTTCATTTTATTCCACACTGCACAGGACCTCTTCTTGCTTGGACTTCTTCCTTTTCAGCAAGCTCTTCCTCTCTGGGCTTATTGCTAGTGATATACTGTATTACCGCAAGTTATTTCCGATCACTCGCCAGTATCACTGGTGTTGGCACTGGCCCAGTGCAAGGAAAGGGACAGGATACGGCTGTTAAGCTCTCAGTTACTTAAAGATGAGGATACCCCTCAACATATCAGGGAATGTTTGGTTAAATTCTTAGTAAGGAACGAGGGATCAGTGGCCAAGCTAGATTATGTTTTGGGGGCATTAAAATGTGAGGTTCAGGGAGAATGTTTTTGTCTTGCAACCAAGTGTAAGAGGAATCATCTATATGAGGAAGACTGTCTCATGTTGGAGATTAGGAGTATGGAGCACTGACTTTCACCCACCTCAACCCTGAAATTTTAGAGGTGATTGGATACTTTACAGGTGAAGTATTATGTGCTGCTCACAGAAAAGGCTGATCTAGCCCAGTTCCATACTAAAACACATTACCTTGAATCTGGAGAGAGGGCTGGGAGGATGCTTGCCTGGAAGATTAAAAATCTGGAGGTAGCAAGAGTTATCCCTAGGCTCAGGCTGACTCTGAATGAGAAGGTACTTATTTACCCTAATGATATTGTGGAGGTATTTCAGTCATACTTTAGTGGCCTCGATGCAGACGCCCCAGTCACTGCAGAGTTACAGGCTAGCATCAAGGAATATTTAGAGACCCTCCCCCTTCCCTATTTATCCTCAGAACAGCAGGAGTTGTTAAGGGGCCCTATAAGTGTCTTGGAGGTGAGGGATGCAATCAGCCATGCTCCCTGCAAATAAGCCCCCAGGCCAGTTGGTTATGTTAATGAGTTTTACAAAATGTTTGTGGACGAGTTCTTCCCCCTTTCTAATTGAGTTATTTAATTTCATACTTACGGAGGGCTTGACTGATCTCTTTTTAACATTGGCTTGGATTTCCCTGATCCACAAGGAGGGTAAAGATGAGTTGTTACTGTCTAGTTATCAGCCGGTGTCCCTGTTAAATTCAGATGTTAAGTTATTGACCAAGGTATTGGCAACTAGATTAAAATCAGTTTGGGGAGCCTTGATTTCCCCCATTCAGGTAGGTTTTATGTCAGGTCACCTGTCAAGTGATCATTTTCACAAACTTCTCTACCTGGTGTCTGCATTTGGGGAGAGCAAGGTCCCTGTGGCCTTGGTCTCTCAGGACGCAGGAAAGGCCTTTAATGGAGTTTTGTTGCCATATCTGTTTGCGATATTTAAAAAATATAGTCTCCCTTCTAATTTTTGTAAGTGGATCAGGTTCTATACACCCATCCTATGGCTCTGATCTGGTGAAATGATCTCTCCTTGACTCCTTTTCAACTTCAGAGGGGAACCCAACAGGGTTGTCCCCTCTCCCCTCTTTTGTTCAATTTATATTTTGAACCCCTTCTGTTTAAATTGCAGAATAACTTATCCGTGAAAGGGATTTTGGTGGGGGGGGGTTAGGTATACCAGGTCTGCTTACACAGATGATCTGTTGTTACATATAGAAGACTCCTCCTCTTCTATCAATGCAACCTTAGTAGAGATACAAAAGTTTTCAGATAAAGTGGGCTATAAGTTAAACATGGATAAGACCCAGGTTATGCCACTAAATGGCTTGGTCTCTAAACTGGAGATACAAAGTCTAGGATTGTCTTGGGAATCAAAGGCATTATGCTATTTGTGAAACTGGGTGCCCCATTTCCTTTCAGATTTGTGCAAGGTGAATCTTTCTCCCCTCATGCAAGCTATTAGATTGGACCTGCAGAGACGGACAGCTTTTCCCCTATCACTTTAGGGCCGGGTTAGTATCATCAAGATGAACATCCTCCAACGACTGTTATATCCTCTGGTAATGATGGGAATTTTCCCTACTGAAATCTTGTCTTTTCAATCTTCAGAGATCTATTAATCAATTTTTGTGGAAGGGAAAGTCGATCCATCGAGTTTACTTTAAACTTACACAGCCAAAGGAACGGGGGGGGGGGGTCTCTGTCTACATGATTTCTTCTTATATTTTTTAGCTTTACAAAGTGCAAAGTTGCTACAATAGTGTAGGGTAGTACCCAGTAACTGTCCAGGGACTTACCAGCTCGCTTGGCTTCAGACAGAAACCAACATTTGCCACCAGGCAGGAGTCCAGTTCAGTGCAATCGCACCTTGATTATCCAGACCACTCAGGGACGGTGTTTTTGTCCAGATAATCGATTGACCGGATAATCAATTTCACGCTAAAAAAATAGGCTGACACGCTATTGGTGTATAAATAAATACAGATATAGTATTTATTGAATGCATCCAAGTTAAAATGAAGCACTAATCAAATGTTATTAAAAATCCAGTATGGAGGATACTGTGTATGGGTGGGTATTGCACTGTTCTGTAATTTATTGGAATGTTTTTATTCACTTTTAAAAAATCTTCAGTCATCTTCTGTTTAACCCACTGTATTTTTTTGTCGAAGAGAGAGCAAGCAGGCGATTGAGTGTGATGAGATGTATGGGATCAGCATCGGGTTGCCGCTCTAGCCAGGAAATGCTCTTTTTAAAGTTCTCCACAGCCTGGGCGGTCATGACTATTTTGTCCCTGTCTTCAGTGATACCACCATCTTCATCGTTGACATTCACGTCCACAGCTCTGGGTTCAGTGACAAGGGTGACAATGTCATCGTCAGTGAGATCTGGTGCCTGAGGGAACTGGAAGGGGACAGGATCAGTTGTGTTCCAGGACAGTAGCTGCTGCTTGTTGTTTTCACAGGGTTCTTGTGGATTTTACTTGATAGAAGGTTATTTCTTTTCTTTCTTACTTCTATGGGGCTAGCAGGGTATTGTTTTGGGGGCTGTTGAAAGTTTGAAAACTGGTTTGGTGGCTGTAAGTGGGCTCATTTGTTGGATGTTTCACTGTGTAACAGGCTGCACTGGTGGAGGTCTATTTCTTCTGATTTAAAACCTATTTGGTGGGATTTGATGGGGCCTGGTTCTTTGGCTGCTGGGCTTTGAAGGGAGACACAGGGCTGATACATTCTCTCTCGAGTCGGGTGTCTGCCCAAGACCCACCCTCCCCACCCTCCCCCAGAGTTCTGATAATTTATAGGGGAACACCTGTCCTGCTATTGGAAGAAAAGGCTGCAGGTGCAGCTCATGTAGTTCTAGCCACCGGGGGTTGGATTTAAAGGCTGGGAGAGAGCAGCTTAGGGAGTTGTTCATTTCCCTTATAAGTTTACTGTGTTGTACTGCACCTAGTAACAGGGTTACCAGTGTACTGTGGGACTGTATCTAAGATTAGTGGGTGACCTGATTAGGCAGTAGGGGTGTATCTTGGACTAGGGGGGAACCTGGTGGCTGACCCAAGGAAACCTACTTGAAAGGGGATGGAACCACACATCATTAGGGCCGGCATCTTTGGGAGGGTGGGGTGTGCACAGGGTGTGGAGCAGCCATGATACTGGACTGGGCTTGGCAGTTCGGTGGTTGCCCAGTGTGGTACTAGCTGGCACAGCTTAGGGAGGAGGTTGCGGGGTTTAGGAGACAGCTGGGGGAAGGGGGAGGTATGGTTGGGGAAGGGGGCAGGGGATCTCCCACGGGGTTGCACCAAGCACTGGGGGCAGGGGCATAGGGAAAGGAGTGCAGGAGAATACTCAGGGGTCACATAGAGACCCTGGCAGAGGGGGTCCAAAAGGACACTACCAAGGAAGCAGGCAGGTAACTGGGGACCCTTACAAAGGAGGGACAGAGGGACAACATTTTCAGAGAAGTAGGCAGATGTCCAGGGCTGGACAGAAGGAAGTAAGATGGGGAGGTGGATCAGACCTTACACTCAATAACCGCTTCAATTCACTTCTTCTGCTCGAGGATGAGGGGGTGATGTAGCCATGACAGGGGTGGTTAGAGATGGAAAGGGAGTGGGGGGTAGGAGGCTGGGGCCGGATAGCAGGAAGAACAGGGGGAACCTGGAATGCAGGAAAATGGGGGGAGCAGTGAATCAGAGCAGGAGGGGCAGGGGGAAGAGGAAGGAAAGCGCAAGGAGAAGGACCAGTTGGGAGGAAAGGTAAAAGAGAAGGACCAGAAGTACAAGAAGGATTCAATAAAAGGAGCTGAGGGTTTAGGCCAGGGGAGCACGACAAGCAAGGAGGGACTAAATGGAAACAGGAAGGAAGGGAGGATGAGCTAGGCTAGTTTAGCAGATGGGGGAGAAGGACCAGTCGCGAGCAGAGAGGGGGGAGTTAGCAGGGTACAGAAGGATATTCAGGAGGAGGAGAGGCATAGGATTGGAGGGGAGGGGGTGGCCAGGGTAAATAAGGAGGGGGTGGCTTGTGGCACCCAGATAGGGGGAGGAACAAGGAGCCGGCTGGGTGGAGGGGCCAGTAGAAAGGATGAGGGACATGGAAGGGGGGGAATGGAGGAAAAGGAGCGGTCAGAGTGCTCCTGTTGGGGATTCTATGATCAGGGGTATCAAATGGGATAGAGAGGGAGAAGCTTGGCCAGTTAGAACAAAATGCTTCCCTGGACTAACGGTGCACAGGGCTAAGCACGAGGTATATCAGCTGGCAAAGGATTGTGGGGGTTCCCCGGACATACTGGTCCACCTGGGTACAAATGACATTGAAGGAAATAGTGAGCTAGAGATACAGGCAAGATTCAATGAGCTTGCCAGGGTCTGTCATGACATAGGATGCACAGTTTCCTTCTCAAAAATTCTGCCGGTGCCAAGGGCTAGTGGGGAACACAAAAGGAAGATTAGGGAGATAAACCAGTGGCTCAGGGAGTGGTGTGAGGCCAGAGGGTATGGGTTGATGGGGGATTGGGGGGAGACCTGGGAGGATAAGGAGCTGTATGCTAGAGATAGACTCCATCTCAATTTGGAGGGAGGAATCTTTAAGTTGAAAATAGAGGGTTCATTGGTGAAAGGTGGGGTTTAAACTTGTGAAGGGGAGGGATGGGAGAAAAGGCTGTCAAGGGGTGCCGATAAGGATGGACTCTGTCTCCACCCGGGGAGCTGGAGGATTGTGGAAAGGCCGACTGGTAAAGTGCAGACCAGAGGAAACAGAATCCCCATGGGAACACGAGCAGGGGAAATGGAAGTATAGGGAAAGGGTGGAAGGTAGTCCTGCTAAATGCCAGGAGCTTGGGCAATAAAATGCCTGTGCTCCAGGTGATGCTAACTGAGGGAGCAGTGGATGTGGCAGCGGTTACTGAGACCTGGGCCACTGCAGGACACGACTGGGACCTGAACCTGGAGGGTTACACTATGTTCAGGAAGGACAGGGGGGAGGGAAGGGGAGAAGGGGTAGCAATGATAGTCAAAAACTGCATTGGCATAGGGGGAGTAGAGGAGGCGGAGGGAACCATAGAGGCGATTTGGGTCATCTTGATAACAAGGGGTGGCAAGAGAGTAAAAATAGGAGTGGTGTATAGACCCCCTGCCCTGGCGGAGGAGCTGGAGGAGAGTTTGGTGGCAGATGTTGGGAGACACTGCAGACTGGGCAGAGGAACAGTGGTGGTGTTGGGGGACTTAAACATACCAGGAACAGATTGGGAGACTATGACATCCTCTGTGACCAGGGAACAGAGGTTGTTGGATGTCTTTCAGGACGCGTTCCTAACTCAGCAGGTGGGGGAACCAACCAGGGAGGCGCGGATACTGGATGTGGTCCTGGCAGACAGTGACCAGATTGGGGGCCTGGAGGTAAGGGACCCGATGGCGGGGAGTGACCATGCCACAGTCTGGTTCTGCCTGGACCTAGGAGGACTAGAAGACTACACAAAGACGGAGGTAACTGACTTCAGGAGGACAGATTTTAAGGAAATGGGAAGGATCCTTAAGGAGCATTTGGATGTGATTGAGTCAGACATGGACGCTGATAGTAGGTGGGAAATCATCAGGAGAGGAGTACAGGATGCTACCAGCACCTGTGCAACAGTAAGACGAAAATGCGGTAGGGCCCGAAAACCCTGCTGGTGGACCAGGGAGGTCCAGGAGGTGGTGCGGGGAAAGAAGGCAGCCTATAGGCAATTCAAGTGCTCAAGGAGTGAAAGGGATCGAGGGGAGTATGAGCTGATGGCTAGAAGGTCCACTAGGGTGGTGAGGGCGGCTAAGGCAAGGAAGGAGCAGAATCTGGTCAGGGAAATTAGGAGAGGAAACAAGGGGTTCTTTAGATACATTGGGGAAAAACGAAGGGTGAAGGGGCAGATTAGCAGGATTAAATCAGGGGAGAGATGGGCTCAAGACCTGGGGGAGCAGGCTGAGGTACTAAATGAGTACTTCACCTCAGTTTTCACCAAGGAAAATGGGGGTGCTGCATCATACATGGGAGGAGACAGAGATACTGAGGACGGGGGGACCCTTACCGATTGGCGGGTCTGGGGGGAGGGGGAGGCATCACTGGCAGGAGGAGGGAGGGCTAAGCAGGGAGAGGAGGTACCGGAAGTGGAAATCACAGCAGAGAGAGTGAGGGAAGCCCTCAGCTCTCTTAAGACAGAGAAAGCACCAGGGCCGGATAAATTACATCCCAGAGTGCTGAAGGAACTTGCGGGTGTCCTGGCGAAACCCCTGGCGGAGCTTTTCACCATCTCTCTGAAGACAGGGTGGGTGCCCCAGGACTGGAAGGTGGTGAATATAGTGCCTATCCACAAGGGGGGATCAAGGGAGGTGGCAGGGAACTACAGGCCTGTCAGCCTGACATCGGTGGTGGGCAAGGTGATGGAGGGCATTGTCAAGGAGAGGCTAGGGAGGGACCTGGAAAAGTCAGGGTGCCTGGACGATAGACAGCATGGATTTGTCCCAGGGAAATCGTGTCAGACAAACCTTGTGGAGTTCTATGACTGGGTGACGAGTGCCTTGGACCTGGGTAGACCAGTGGACATCCTCTTTCTAGACTTCAGCAAGGCATTTGACTCTGTTCCTCACGTGGGCCTGTTGGATAAGCTGGGAGAAATGAGGGTGGGGAACCAGATGATCAGATGGATAGGCAATTGGCTCCAGGACCGGACCCAGAGGGTCGTAGTTGGCGGGATAGTCTTATCCCCAAGGAGGGTCATTAGTGGGGTCCCACAGGGATCAGTCCTTGGACCCCTCCTCTTCAATGCCTACGTCTCTGACATGAGGACAGGAATCAGGAGTGAGATGAGTCTCTTTGCGGATGACTCAAAACTGGGGGCAGTGGTGGATGGGGAGGAGGGGAGGGTGGCCCTACAGGGGGACCTGGAGGCTCTGGAAAGATGGTCTAGAAAGTGGAAGCTGAGGTTCAATGCAGAGAAATGCAAGGTACTCCACCTGGGGGCCAGAAACCCAGGCAAGTGTACACCCTGGGGAACTACAAGTCTCGATGGCTGAGAGGGACCTGGGGTGGTGGTGGATGTCAAGATGAACAACTCGGAGACTTGTAGGAGGGCAGCAGCAAGACCAACAGGATGCTGGGACGCATCACTAGGGGATCACCTCCAGAAGGAGGGAAGTGATACTCCTCTGTATAATTGCATGGTGAGGCCGACCTGAGTACTGTGCAGTTTTGGAGGCCACACTTAAAGAGGGGACATTACTCCTGGAGAGGGTCCAGAGGAGGGCAACCAAAATGATTTGGGGCTTGGGGACAGGACCTATGAGGAGAGGCTTGAAGAGCTAAATACGATACATTGGAAGAGAAAAGGGACCGGGAGACATGATAGAGGTCTTCAGGTACATGAAGAAGGTAAATAGGGGGAACAGTCAGGGTTCATTCGAAGGAAGGAGGAGGGGGCCACTAGAGGGCATGGGTGGAAGCTGGAGGGAAGATTCAAGGAGAAGGGAGGAGGTGCTATCACTCACTGAGAGGGGCGGTGAGCCAAGGAATGCGCTGCCTAGGGACTGGTGGAGGTAGAGACAGTGGAGGGGTTCAAGAGGGGGTGGGACAGGTACAGGGGAAGGGTTCTGGAAGCAAAATCCAATGCAGCAAGAATATCCGGAACTGGGAAGGGAGAAGCCAGAGGAGGCGAGGGGGGCAGCAAGGTCAGCACCCAGGGTGGAGGCTGACTAAACGAGCAGACACGAAAGACCATTAGGCCTATTCTGCTGGCATTTTAGTATGTTAGTATGAGCAGCTCCTTATCCTGTGCATTGAGCACCTCGATTTCATCTTCGAAGGCAGTGTCAGTGTCTTCTGGCTCCTCTGCCACATCTGCATCTTCTAATTCTATGTCAGGAGCAGATTCAGGGAATTAATTCTGTGGCCCTAATTTTCAAAGTCAAGGAAAAGGATTTACCGATGCTATCTTGTGTGGTTTCATCCCATGAGTCCCCAATCATGTACACCACATCTTTCAGTTACCTTTTTAAGGCTGTCAACAACAGAGACATCGGGATCTGTCTCTGGCAAGATATGGTGAAGCAATCTCTTTCCGTACTTACACTTGAGCCCCTCTAAGATCCCATGGTCAAATAGCTGCAAAAGGGAGGTCATGTTAGGTGGCAGAAATTCAACTTTTATTTTACTGTCCCTTGATTTTAGTCCTGCAGAGTGGGCTGAGCAGTTCTCGACCAGAAGCAATACTTTAGGTTCCAGCTTTTTCTGCCACATGTGCTTCCTGACATCTGGAATGAAAAATTTTTTGAATCATTCACAGAATAAGTCACTTGTCATCCAGGCACTTTGCTGGTGATCATAGATAATGGGGAGAGCACTCATACTGACATTTTGAAAACTTTGTGGGTTGGAAAACTTCCCAATCATGTAAGGTTTAAGCTTGTGAAAACCTGTGGCATTTGAACAACCAAGCAATGTAATGTGGTCCTTAATTTTTTTTTTAACCCACGGCGCTCTGCTCCTGTGAGTTGACCAGTGTCTTATTGGGTAGCAGCCTCCAGGACAGAACAGTTTCATCTGCATTGTAGATCTGGTCATCTGTGTATCTTTTTTCATGGATAAGGTTGTGTAACTTTTCTCTATAAGGCTACACTTCACTTTTGTCCGCAGACATCCGTTCGCCTTGGATTTCAAGCTGCCGAATTGAATGCCTTTTTTTAAATCATTGCAACCACCCATTTGATGCCTTAAAATCATTTCAGCTGTCATTTGTGCTGCTATTATCCTCATTGATTTCATCATTAAAGTGCAGCGCCTTTTCCTGAAGCATGGCGCGGATCAGCCTAGCACTGCTCCGAACACAACTAAGGATAAAGTGGCAGCTATGTTCGGGTTAAGTAAGCATTATGCAGTCATTTCAATTAAGCTATCATTACAGTACATGGGGGAAGGTCAGCTCGATCAGCTTAGTCAGCTCAATCAGTGCAGTGCAGTTTAGTGCAGACTGCATTGAATGTAACGCAAGTAAGTGTTATGTACGTCGAGTGTGACTTTGAGTAAAACTCCTACTGGAGTGAATATCACACCTCGTTACCTTGCTATTCACTAATTGTTATGTATAGCTTAGTAACTGAAAACCACTTAACTGCTTAATGTCCTGAAAAGGTTGCAAAAGAAGCAATTAAAGCATTGTTTCAGTGCTATTGTTGGGACCGTGTTGACAGTCCACTCAAGCAAGTAGTCTGGATAATCGAGGTCCGGATAATCAAGGTCCGACAGTAGTCTATTATACCTCAAACCCTCTAGTTTACCACCTTTGCTTTGATCCCCTCCCTTTGTCTGGTCTTTAAAGTCTGCTTTACAACTACAAACTTATCTGAGGGTAGACTAGAGTAAAACCCTGACTTTCAGATCGGTGGCCAGGCTGTTCTGATAGCTTTTTGTCTTCCACTGCAGGTAGCCATGGTGAAGTCCTTATTTGCAAGTGGCTGGTTATTATCTCTTGGGAAGATACAAATCACTTATGATGTTCATGTCTTACGCAGTTTTAACCCTTGCAGGGCCGAGGACTGATATATCAGTCCAAAATTCCTATACGTTCTAATTCTGTCGGCAGCCTAAGGGTTAAGTATTTACAACTTTCTATGGCCTTACGAGACTGTCTGGGGCCTGGCCCATGGCAATCGATGGTTAGCCCAGCTCCTTTTTAGAGTCACTTAGTCACATCTGATTTCTGGTTTATATTCTTGTCTACAATCAGTCGACCCCAACTCCTTATCGGTGATTGGGTTTTTCAGGCAACAAAAACTTAACTTGAATCATGATCTGCACCACTGGCGAACAATATGGCATAATTTTTACAAGTATGTGAAAAGAGACCGATATAGGTGGACCCAATTCAGGATCCTGCATGATTTATATTTTACTCCCATGAGGTTGTATAGGATGGGTAGAGCCCCATCTCCAGCCTGCTCCTGTTGCAGTCTCCTGGAGGGTGTTTTGAAACATATGCTATGGGATTGTGCTAAAATACTGCCTTTCTGGGGTGAAACTGAATCATCTTTGGACCAGCTTATGGGTTTAGAGGGGGCTTTCAGTCCCGAAATTTGTCGCATAGTGCATTTCCCATCCTCCCTGATTAGACAGCATAGGGCTTATATGGCCTAGCTTGATGATGGGCTGACACTGAAGTCTCAGGTGTTGGCCGACATCAAGATCTCTTTTTATCATCTGAGGAATATCGCCCAGATAAAGCATTTGATCCCACCTGACAATCTTCCAAAGTTGGTCCACGCCTTTGTGACCACCCATGTTGATTACTACAATGCCCTATAACTAGGGCTGCTGGGGCTGGACCTTCACCGCCTGCAGTTGGTGCAGAATGCGACTGCCAGGTTGTTGACAGGCTTACCAAGATCTTGCCATATCTCACCTGTGCTCTGCAGACTGCACTGGCTGCCAGTTAGGTGGAGGATCACTTTCAAGGGTTATTGACCTACAAGATCCTACACAGACAGAGACCATGGTATTTGCAAGATCTCCTTTGCCTGTCCGGCCCCCTCTGCCCTCTCCACTCTGCCTAAGAGGGATTGCTAGAGGTTCCTAGGGTCTGTCTAAAAACTTCTGGAGTGAGATCATTTGCATTTGTCACGCCCACCCTATGTAACTCTGTACCTCATCGGATTCGAGAGTGCTCGACCATCGAGGTCTTCAAATCTGCCTTGAAAATGTATTTAATTAGCCTGGCATTTATTCATTTTATGAAGTTGTCTGCTTATTATTAGATTTGAACTGTTTCATAGATATTGTTTTTAAAGTTTTATGTACAACGCTAAGATCACTTGTGGAATAGTGTTTAGCAAATAAAGTTTACTTACTTACTTACTTAATCTCCATGGCAGCCAAAACAGTGATTCTCTGACATTGGCTAGCGGATAGTACTCCGTCTTTTAGGGAATGGTACATGAAAATAACTCATGCCCTAGCGGTGGAGAAGCAAATTGTGAGGATGCATCATAGAGATGATCTTTACAGGAGGGAATGGGAAACTTTACATGCATGCTTACTGGTATCAGGAGAGCACTAGGAGGGATTGAACAGGAGCCGGATTCTTTTTGGGTCTTTAGCACCTCACTGGGTTAACCGTGGTACTGCATGGTGTGGGTCTTGGCGGGGGGGGGGGGAGCCAGATGTTTCTGGTGAGAGTACTGGTATCTGCTTGTTCTGCCATATAAACATCTTTCATGATTTGTTCAGCACCAGAACATACTGTCAACGTATGTGCTCTTGGAGGATATTGGAGGGCTGGGGTAGAGGGGGGTATGGGGGGATTTCCTTTGTTTTCAGTTTAGCTTTAATGTTCGTATACTATGGTTAGATTGTATGATGATGTTGTTATAGTCTGTTTCATTTTGCTTAGATGTTTGTGTTGGTTGAAAATCTTCAATAAAGCATATTTAATTTAAAAGAAAAAAAGGAAACGATATCACTCCATCAACTGCCAGGTGGCCTGCGATGCAATAGGGTGCATTATCAGTATCCTGGCATGGTACCTCGGCAGCACCCACAATGCCTCCATCTGGCATGATTTCATCCTGTGTCAGAGATTTAAAGGTGGGAATATACCTAGTGGATACCTCATAGAAACAAATAAACATAGAAACTGAGAACAGGAAAGGACTGCTTGGCCCACCTAGTCTGCCCATTTTCCCTACCTACTGCAATACTGCAGATCCTACTTGACCTCCGGCTTTTACTCTCTTTTTCCTATTCCCCCGCTATCAATGATGTCACCAATCAATGTTCTTTACCTACACAGGGGACAGTGCATATCCCCTGTGTCCCTGGCTCCTATCACCTGTCCTATACTCTGTGCCCATTGCAGAGCACAGGTACATTGTGACATACATTGCTACATGCATCATTATAGAGGAGGTCTTTGGCACAATCAAGGTATGGTTCAGGTGCCTTGACTGTTCCAATGGTGATCGATACAACTCTTAAAAGACCTGTATCATAGTCCTTGGCTGTTGCATACTACAAAACATGGTACTCAACTGTGGGGTATGCTTGCCAGCCCCAGAAGGGAAACACTGCAATAATGGACCAGGGGATGCAGAAGCAAGTTGACAGGTGTGACCCAAGTATAGAATCCACCTCATTGCAGACCTCTTCAGACCCAGATGGTGAGTACAGAGCAAACCGGAGACTATAATGTTTTAACAAAATGTATTCAAAAATCATAACATACAAGACGTAACAGGGATCAACAGAAATAACAAGCCATTCAGGTGGGGGGATATGAAAGCAAATAGCAAGCCGTCCAGGCTTGGGGTTATAAAAGAGGATGAAAATACATACTGCCAGCCAGGCAAGGAGGTTCACAAGGGTGGATGAAAATAAATAGTAAACTATCCAGGTTGGGGGTATAAAGGTGGATAGAAACAGAGAAACGTAGAACACAGAAACATAGAATTTGACAGCAGATAAGAACCTCTTGGCCCACCTAGTCTGCCCATTTTTCCCCACCTACCATATTACCACAGACCCTCCTTGATCTCCAACTCTACCTTCCTTTGCCTTACCACTAAGGTTCCCTTATGCCTATGCCATGCATTCTCCAACCTCGCTACAGTTTTTGCCCGCACAACCTCTGCTGGCAGGTTATTCCAGGCATCCACCACTCTTTTCTGTAAAGAAGTGCTTCCTAACGTCTCCCCTGAGCCTACCCCCTCCAGCTTTATAGCATGACCCCTCGTTCCAGAGCATCTTTTTTTTCTGAAAAATGCTTCCCTCTTGTACCCTGTTTATGCCCATAAAGTATTTTAAAGTCTCTATCATAGCCCCTCCTCTCCTTCCTTTCCTCCACCCATCCCCTTTCCTTCACGGTGTACATATTGAGGTCCTTTAGTATACAAACATACGAACATACAAAATTGCCAGAAGATACATGCCTATCGGTCTAAGTAGTCTGCTGGAGTGAGCAGCACATCAGTCTTTCAAACTGCAGTTGCCCCCCCCACTTGCCTCTCCCCATTGCTTTTGCCCATGTATCCTTTAATCCCACCCCATGCCCCCCATGGTTTGAGCCATCCCTCTGAACCTGTCTCACCCCCTTTTGAAGCTGCACACCATCCACAGTGATTTCACCTCCTCCGGCAGTGTGTTCCACCATGCCACCACCATTTTGGTGAAATAGTGCCTCCTCATTTCCCTCCTGAATCTGCCTCCTTCCAACTTCAGACTGTGCCCCCTGGTTTCCCTTCCACCTTTTAATTTGAAAATACTTCCAGTGCTTACTCTGTTCATACCCTTCAGGTATTTGAAGGTCTCAATCATATCCCCTCTCTCCCTTCTATCCTCCAAGGAATACATTTGAGCTCTCTCAGTCTCTCCTGATAAGGTTTATCTCACAATCCCAGGATCATTTTTGTTGCCCAGCACTGTACCCCCTCTAATAGCTTGATGTCCTTTTTCAAGTAGGGGTGCCAGTACTGCACGCAGTACTCCAAGTGCAGCCTCACCAGGGATCTGTACAGGAGCAGGATGACTTCCCCTCTTCTAGAGGTAATTCCCCCTGTGATGCACACCAGCATTCTGTTGGCCTTTGCCACTGCCTTCTTGCACTGGGATGAGTGGTTCATTTCACCTGTCACTAGTACAGCTAGATCCTTCTCCTCCTTTGACTTGGATAACTGCACTCCACCCAAACAGTAACTATTTCCGGGGTTCCTGGCTCCCAAGTGCATGAATTTACACTTCTTGGTATTGAATCCAAGTTGCCATGTGTTAGACCATTCCTTCAGTTTTGCCAAACCCTTCTGGAGTACTGTATCACCTTCCCCTCCATCAGCCTCTGCACAGATCTTGGTGTCATCGGCGAAGAGACTGATTCTACTGTTTATCCCTTATAACCAATTTCCTCCCCGCTCCCAGGTTGCTCAGTTTGCTGGTCAGCCTAACATGTGGCACTGAATCAAAGGCCTTGCTGAAGTCCAGGTATAGGATGTCCACCGCATCACCCTTGTCCAGTGCCCATGTCACCCAATCAAAAAAGTCCTCCAGGTTCAAATGGCAGAATCTACCAGAGACAAACACGTGCTGTCTGCCATCCTGGAGATCATTATCCTCCAGAAATGTAACCAACCTTTCCTTAAGGATAGTCTTCATTAGCTTTCCCAAAACTGAGGTTAGGCTTACCAGTCTATAGTTCCCTGGTTCATCCTTGGGCCCACTCTTATGGAGGGGCACCACATGCCCCACCCTCCAATCCCTGGGTATGTGTCCTGTTTCCAGAGAGGTGCTGAACAAGTCCACCAATGGCCCCACCAGGACTACTGCCAACTCTCTCTGTACTCTAGGATGAATTCTGTCTGTCCCAGGTGCCTTGTCAACCCTCAGGAACTGAAGGCCCTCCATCACTCTTCACTCTGTGATTTCCCCATCCATGATCTCCACCCCCACCCTGCCCTTCCCCTTAGGTATGGGCCCTTCCCTCTCCTTGGTAAATAGCAAACAGAAGTACTTGTTGGATACTTCTGCCTGCTCTGCCCCCTTTTCTGCCCACCCACTGCCATCTGTCTCTTCAGTATCTCCTCATAGGGCTTTTTATACAGACCCTGCACCACTTTAGCTGCCCTCCTCTGAACCACCTCCACTCTGTCTGTGTCCTTCTGGAGATGAGGTCTCCAAAACCGGACACAGTACTCTAGGTGAGGTCTCACCAGTGATTTATACAAAGGTATCACCACCTCCCTCTTTCTGCTGGTGATACCCCTCCCTATGCACCCCACATACCAGTAGCTCTCCCAACTGCCTTGTCACACTGTAGAATAAACAAAAAGGTGCACAAATAAATGGAGAAACTCCAGAAATTATTGCTCAGTGACAAAGAGCCCGCATTGGGTTCGAAGCACTGGGGCTTTACTGTTCTGTATTTTTGCAACTTTAATGAACCCTGAGCACTGAGAAATAAATGTTGGAGTTGCTCCACTTATTTGCACACCTTTTTTGCTTATTCTATAGTTCCTGTGTTTTAGGTGTTGCAATTGCCGTACGAGTGCCAGGTAGCCCTTGTTGTCTGGTGCCGTATCACACTGCTTGGCCACTTTTAGATCATAAGCTATGATTACCTCCAGGTCTCTTTCCTGTTTGGTGTTGTCAATGCCACTTCCCCTATTTTGTGCTCCACCCCTGGGTTTCTGTGCCCTAAGTGCATGATTTTGCACTTTTTCGCATTGAAACTTAGGACTCTTGACCACCCCTCTAATTTTCTCAGATCACTACACATTTTTTCCACCACTTCTGAAGTGTCTATCCTATTGCAGATGTTAGTGTCATCCGCAAAAAGGCTGCATTCTTCCTATTCAGCCCATCTGCAGTGTCACTAATAAAGACATTAAAGAGGATCAGACCTGTTACTGATCCCTGTGCACCCCACTGGTCACCCTCCCTTCCTCTGAGTGAACTACGCTTACCACCACCCTCCATCGCCTGTCCCCTAACCAATTTCTTACCCAGTTTACCACCTTTGGACCCATTCCTAAGCTGCTCAGCTTGCTTATGAACCTCCTATGTGGAACAATGTGAAAGGCCTTACTGAAATCTGGGTAGGCCACATCCACCACTCCACCATGATCCAACTCCCTAGTCCTCCAGTCAAAGAAATCTATCAGATTAATTTGACATGACCTCTTCCCAGTGAAACCATGCTGCCTCGGATCTTGCAAGCCACTGGATTCAAGATATTCCACAATCCTTTCCTTCAGTAGTGATCCATTAATTTCCACACCACCAAAGTCAGGCTGCTATGATGACTAACGAGGATGCTGGTGATGAATCAAATAATGTTGTTCCCAGGGAAACAAATGTAATTAATTCAGTGCTTGACCGACTGTCTAAGCAGGAACTCAATGAACTATTGGCAAATGTGGCAAGCGGTCCATTAGTATTTATCGATTATAATGAGGTTCACCCTCAGAAGGCGGTCAAGCTAAATCTAAACGAGAAATCAACTTTTATTCCACCAAGTCCAGGCAGTGAGGCATTGAAAGTTTTTCATGAATTGGTTTGAGAGATGTGGCAGGGATTATAAAAAATTCAAAAGAAAAACGGGCATGGGATAGTTTAACTTCATTAGAATGCACAGCACTAACCCAATTGCAACAGATGGAAGCTATAGTAATTAAGCCCTCAGATAAGGGGAGAATGTGGTTGTTCTAGATAAAGCTTACTATGTGCATGAAGCCCTTAACCAACTATTAGATTCAGTGACGTACAAACCACTTCAGCAAAATCCCAACGCTTTTTTCCAGGCAAAATCAGAGTAATTTCTGACTCTTTCCTTGAAGAAGAGGTGGATCACTGAATCTGATTACGATTTCTTGTATAGTGAATTCCCTGTTGTTCCGGTTTTCTCCCATGTTCCAAAGATCCACAAAGAGTAAAAAAACACCAGGACGACCTATCATTTCAGGTAATGACAGTATAATGGTGCCCCTGGCAACTTACATTGATTGTTACCCTAGCAAGAAGTGGTGAGATTATTTTCCTAGATTAAGCATACAACATCAGTCTTAAAGGCACAGCTTTCCCCAGTCACTACAAAAATGCCTGATTAGTGCTTTCAGATAGTAACATTTTTGTTTTCTAAATTACCTCTAAATGCTTTTCAAGTGATTCAAAAAGTGACCCTTAACTTTCACTTTCTAGTGCTGGCAGCCACCATCTCATAAGCAGCAGAGAGCTCCAGAGCTCAATGTACGCTAGTATGTCCTGCCAACCAATAGTAGAGATCAAACAGACATATTAACATACAGTGAGCTCAGGAATCTCACTGCTGCCCATGAGATGGTGGCTGCCAGCAACAGAAAGTGGAAATTGTGGGTAGCTGTTTTAAATCATTAAAAAAAGTTTCTACTGTCTGAAATTATTAATCAAGAGTTTCTGTAGTGTCTGGGGAAAGCTGTGTCTTTTCCAGTGTTTTCCTTTAAAGAAAATGTAAAATTTAACTTGGCAAGATTCTTACATTTGACTTACTCTAGATGTGGTGTCTTTATACGCTTCCATAGAACACATGAAAGGCATAGTGGCTGCAACACGTTAGAAAAATCTTCCTTGAATTATCACATCACATTCGTCACCCTGGCATTGGATCTGATTTTAAAGAGCAATTTTTTTTCCTTTTCAATGGGAAATTCTTTCAACAGAATAGGGGTACTGCGACGGGGCTGTCGGTTGCCCCCTCCTACACAAATCTATTTATGGGTTGGTGGGAAGGGGTTGATCCTTGATCCAATCACTAACCCCTTTTTCAAACATATGGTGCATTATTCTCACCTTATGTATGATATTTTAATAATTTGGGAAGGTTCCAAGGGCTCATTGAATGTATTTTTACATCACATAAACAACAATAAGGCAAGTTTAAATTTTACATCTAAGTATGACAAAAAGTCTATTAATTTCTTAGACCTAAATTAAACTAGTAAACCAGAGGAACAAGTGGTCACTAAAATTACCACAAAGAAACCCCAGAAAATTGCACTTTGCAAGCATGAAGTTCACATCCTAAACATACGGTGCAAAACCTGCCTTATGATCAGTTTATATGCAAATTATTCAAAAAGTGCACTCAGGGAACTCGGTGGTGTTTGAGCAGAGCTTGCCAACTCGTTAGACAGCTTATATGCTTGAAGTGTAATTGCATCAGTGATAAAGATTTCCAGGAAGGAAAAAAATGAACTTTTTTCATGATTAAGATTGAGAGGATATAATACCAAGGTGTCACAGGATGCCTCAGACAGAATATAGCTTTTTGTCAGAGAAAGTTTGTTAATCTACAGACAGCCTGAGGGTAGACTTGCACAAGTAACTTTTACTTCTACCTATGGTCCAATTTCTATGGACCTGCAAGCTAGCATTTTACAGCATTGGTGTGTTTTAGGAACAGATAGGGGTATCATTGAAACACAAAACAATGGCCCCTTAATCACCTTTCATAAATTTATTTATTTAGTTTTGTTGACCAGATAAGTGCACTAGACAAATTCTGTCTATTTTCAGGCACGTCCTGGGGTGGGGGTGGGGGATACAGATGAATGCCAGCTGACCTTGAACTAGATTAAGCTGTTGGTGGTATTTTTAGTGAATGGGGGGAAATTTGGCCAGGGCACTGGGGAAATTATCCTAGTCTTCCTGGTAGAAAGAGCTGCTATGTGAGTGGATGACAGTGGCAGATGGCTGTCCCAGGGTGGAGATGGATGAGGTAGAAGCAGAAGAGTCAGCTCCCCCTTCTGCTTCAGCATTAGAGGAGCTTTACTTCTGAAATTGGAAGGCAAATCGGCCATACCGCAAGGTGTTGGGAAGCTGAAAGTGAATCCGAAGTCGCCATTAGATGAGGTGAACGACCTATTTTTGAATTTAGAATGCAGAAAATGGCAACTACAAGAAGTAATTGCAGAGCACAAAGTAGTGCTGGCTCTGCATGGAAAGGATACCAGAGCCCAGAAATGATGAATTCAGAGGAGGTAGACCAGTCGGAAATCGACTTGGATGTCTCCCAAGGACAGGATGGGGCATTGCTAGAAGAGAGCGAGATGGTGCAAGGGCTGCCTACTACAGACCCACAATTGATGGCAGAAACTTCAGGAAGTGCAATGCAGCTTGAGAGCAGCTGCCAACAGACACAGGAGCTGGCTGCTCTAGAAACACAGGCTTTAAGCTCCACGGCAGAGGAGGAGAAATAAAGAAAACTGGGTGCGAGTACTTCTCCAGACTTAGTGGGGTCTTTCCCTGTGAAAGTGTTTTTATCTTCTGGCTAGAATATGGCTGAAAGTGCTTCTGCAGAATCCTTTGAATTTTCCCCATAGTCTGGTCCCTCATGCATCAGAGCAAGACCTGATTCACAGGATAAATTTGTCACCAGAGCATGCTTTAGAAAAAGCAGGCTGGCAACAGTTGAAAGATGGAAGCTGGATCCCTGACCCTAAGGTCCCAATCCCTGGTGTTGTGTAGGACCCTGGCCTAAGGACTGAAGAGGTTGTTACCTCTGAAAACACAGATCCCCGGTTCTACAACCAACCAGGCAGAATGAAGCTCCTCTACCCACCCAGACAGACCCAGAGAGTTCTGTCCCTATGAATCTCCCTTCGGATGGACTTTCTAGTTCTCCTTCCTGGGGCCCTGAATATCAGTCAGCCTGTATTGTTGGACACTGAGGATCTAGGTGCTGTGTATTTACAGGCCTCTTCACAGCCATCAGCTCTGACATTTACTAACTTGTTTCAGAAACCCATCTAGCTGGCAAAATGGAGAAATGCGGTAAGATTATGGTTTTTGGGAAGAACTGATGAACTGCCAGACTGGTTCTATGTGGGAAACATTTTATTAAAACAATCTATGGGCTTTTTTCCAGCACAGCTATATGCTTTGATTCATACACCAGGGGAGAATTCTTTCAATGTCAGTTTTAGGTCACAGGACGTTTTGGATAAATTCAGGATTAAGTACGCTCAGATCAAGATCAACACATTATGGCAAGACTTTTAGGCTACTCCCCTTATGAAACAAACCTTTAAAGTCATTACAGTTTTGTTTCGCAATGAGGGAGTAAATGTGACCAATATTACATATTGGTCAGAAAAACAGTGTAAAATACAAGGCACTCTGAGCCTATTATTGATGACGAAGGATTTTGGAATGGATGGTGGCGGTTTACAATTAATTTACCCCAGACTGATTCTAGCATATCTCACCTACCTAATTGTTCCTTTTTGGGGAGAGATAAAGGTTTTATTTTTTACCCTGGCCAACCACGACACTGCTATAAATGTGGCTTGGCCCGCCATTTAAGCCGCACCTGCGATGTTTCCAAATGTTCACAATGTGGGAAATGGGACATTCTGCATTTCATTGCTATAGCCCACCTAAATGTTCCTTATGTGATGAAGATAATTCTTTTTCAGTTTGTCCATAGGCTGCACACAATACCTCTGATTCTGACTTTGCAATTCAAGAATATTACATTAATATAACTAGTAGACCAACACATTCAAGGGAACCTGATGCACCTATGGCTCAGGGGCCAAATGTTTCTCCCCCAGCAGAGGTATCTGTTATTCCACCCTCTGACAGTGCTTCTGTACCCAGTTCTGTTGGTCTCCCTCTGGATTCTGAGGTTTTGACTCCTGTACCACAAGGACAACTCCAGGTCTCCCTACCAGAAAAGGCTGTGGTAATGCCCCCTTTACCCCAAGAGATGACTTCCAACTACCGAAAAAATGGAGGGTGGGTTTGAGGCATAAACAGCCTATTCAGCAAACCCCTACAATACCTGATGATATACCATTATGAAATAAAGTTTCTGCTCTTCATAAAGGGGACACAGACATGGAGTCTGAATCTGATTCTACTTCACTCCCATCCTCTTATTCTGAAGGGGGTTCTGAGGGTGGCTCTGTACAAGATGCACCTGAAGCTAAAGTCAAGAAAAAACACATGGGAACTAGGGCATGGCTTAAAAAACATCCAGATGCACATCCCCCTGATTGAATTTATTTATAAAATCCTCCCTGTATGACTTTTCTTTGGCATCATTGAATGTCAACAGTATTAGGTCAGAATGGAAGAGAACTCTGACTTTTGCTCATTTTTCAGATTATATGTTTGTCTTTATTTTTTTTGCAGGATACCAGACTGCACACTACTGTAGAAATGGAAACAGCTAGTGCGGCCTGGTTATGGGGTCAGATTTATTGTTCTCCAGGGACAGATATTTGTTCAAGGGTAGGGATTTCAATCTCGAATCCAGCAGCTAAATTAATTAATTTAGTTTAATTTAGTTTAGTTAGTTTAATTAGTTTTTGTTGACCAGGTAAGTGCACTAGACAAATTCTGAAAATTTTAGGCACGACCCTGGGGAGAGATTACAGATGAATGACAACTGACCTTGGACCAGATTAAGCTGTTGGTGGTATGTTTAGTGAATGGGGAGAATTTGGCCAGGGCACTGGGGAAAGTCCACTACTCTCCAGTAGGGGGACTGCTGGCCAGTTTGTTGCTCAGGCAAGATGGCCGCCTCCATGTCTGGTGAGGAGCAGCAGATGGTTGTTGAGAAACATGTTTCTTTCTTGAATTCACCACGGGCTGTGTCAGATTTGAGTGCAGTGGACCCTGCTTTTGGAAATGTTCTACTTACTACAAACTACGATGTGGTGGAGATGGAGAACCTTGAAACACCGATATTGGCTGTTCTTGCTGAGGAAAGTCCTTTAGATGAAGAGGAGGTAGAGGAGGATCAAGCTGGTGAAAGAGAGGTGCCTGTAGCATCTTGTCCTCAGGTACAGGCTTTATTGGAGCAGCTACTGGTTGCAGAACGGCAATACTTTTTCACGAAATCCTGATTTCAGCAGCAGATTCGAGATCTTAGGGCGGACCGTGTGGAATTGAGTGAGACACGCTCTTCAGGTAATTCTATTCTCACTGCTCAGGCTGAGACAAGAGACTTGTTGACTAAGGTTACTGTTTGCCCTGGGGAAACTTCCTCGACTTGTCCTGCCTTGGCAACTACCTCACATTCTAAGGACTGGTCTGTACATAATGTTTTGCAAGATGCAGGGTGGGTGTATAATTCTGAGTTAAAACAATTGGAATCTGGTCCTTCTCCTATATCACTTTCCCCAGATGTTTCTGCTTGTACTCGGTCTTTACCCTCTAGTTCTAACCCAGCACTTGATCTTCCTTCTGAATTTACCTTGACGCAAAACCCTATTTTGAAATTGCCTACAGACGCATTACAGACTCCTAGCATTCCTACACCTGTGACTAAGGAGGTGGTTAACAGGCCTTTGAATTTGATTAATTGTTTTGGTACAGAACCTTATCCTTCCTTCTTTAAGACTCCTATTTTACCTGCTATGCATCATAATGCTGTGCACTTATTATATACTGGAGGATTGCAAGAGTTCTCTGATAGAGTTTCTGTTGCATGACAACTTCTCAAAAACTCTATGAAGTTTTTGCTCATGAACTTCATGCTTTGATTCACGTTTCTGATGAATCAACTTTTGATATCAGCTTTAAAACAGCTGGGGAACTACAATGTTTTTGGACTCAATATCATTCCCTCAAGAAATCACCTTTATGGTCGCCCTTTATGGCTACACCCCTTTCAAAACCTGAACATAAGATTGTTACAGTTCTCTTTCATAATGAGGGTGTGAGTGTCCATGACTCGACACGCTGGTTAAAACAGAAATGTACTATTTTGGAAGACCCTGAGGCTATCTTCGACACAGAGAATATTTGGACCGGGGGTTGGAGGGTAAAGATTTTGTTAAATATGAATGACCATGGGATATTGCATTTACCTAACTCTTTTTTCCTAGGCAGAGACAGAGGTGTCCTCTTTTATCTGGGACAGCCTGAAACATGCTATAAATGTGGTTCAGAAGGACATTTGAGCAGTGTTTGTGCTTAATTGAGGTGTACAGTTTGTAGGAAATTGGGGCATGTGGGTTCCCAGTGCTTGAATGAATGTCTGTGTAATTTATGCGAGGACACTGGTCACACTTTTCAGAACTGTACATTAGCTGCCCATAATGTTTCTGATCAGGTAGATGGCGATGAACAATGGCTTCTTATTACCCTAGCCCAAAAAAACAGGATAAGTAGTTCTAACCTTCTTTCTCCTGTGAACCCTCCACGTCCAGAACGCTCCCAGACTACTGTCCCTTTGCAAGTGCCCTTGCCCTCACCTCCAGTTTCTGAACAGCCTACACCCTCTAGTGTTCCTGAAATGACTAGTAGGGAAGATTTTCAGGTGTCGCCCCCAAAGGTTGTAGACGTACCTGTTCCTTTGGCCTCTACCATGCCTCCCCCCCCCACAGCGCAGGTAGAGTCTGTGCTACAAAAGTGGGTTACTTATCATGGGTGACTCATCATAGACCTCCTAGAACTCCCCTATAAGTCTTGATTGACCCACAACCTGTTCCCATGTCAAATAAGTATGATGCTTTTCTTTCCGAGCACTCTGAGGATGAGTCTGACACATCTTTCTTGGAGTCCTGTCTCCCTGAGACTTCCTCCCATCAGTGTGCTCTGAATCAACCTTCTAAACAACAGAGCAGAAAAGTCACACAGAAGTCCAAGACAGGGGGTACTCTTTGAGAAAGGGTAGGTTTAAATGATACCTTCCTTTACAAAATTTCTAATGGATTTATCCTTTTACACTATTAATACGAATAGCATTAAAAGGCCAGCGAAATGGAATGCAGTGTTTTCCTTTCTGGCTGATTTTCATCCCAGTGTTGTCTTCCTACAGGATGTTTGTTTTCACACTACTTATGAAATTAAAGCTGCACAATTCTCTTAGATGTATGGCCCTTCCTTTTGGTCCATTGGTCAGGATGTGGCATCTGGGGTGGGAATCCTTTTCGCGATACCTTCTATTCATTTGCTTAAATTGATTGATCTGATGCCAGGCTGTGTCTTGCTCCTTGATGTGATTATTCAACACACCACATATAGGTTGATCAATCTCTATGCCCCACAAACTAAAGCCGATCGCATAGCTATTTTGAAAACTATTCAGCCCTTTTTGTATACTTCGACTTATGTTGTTTTTGATGATGATTTTAACTGCAGTGTTACAGCCAAATTGTTAAATGAGCCTTCCCAAAATAAAAATATATTGTGATACAAATTTTTTATTGGATGCTCTCTCCAGAGCTAAACTCACGGATACCTATTTCAGTAAGACCAAGTTGCTCACTCCTACCTTTCATAAAGGTAGTCTGGCTACTCGTACTGATTATTTTTTCATTTCTAAATCTCTCCCTGTAGGGCTGGCTACCTCTCACCCAGTGGAATTTACGGATCATGTAATGGTGTCCTTTTCTTTGTGTCACACTCTGCATATCATTAAAGGCCCAGGTATATCGAGAATGAATACTTCCTTGCTGCACAAAGAATTTATGGTGACAGCTATCCAGGATTTCACTGAAGCTAGGAAGACCTTTTTCTTTCTTTTTGATGGCCCTGCCCAGTGGTGGGAATCTATGAAATTTGATTTACAGAAATTGTATAAATGCCTTAGCAAGGCTCTCTGTCATAATCAGTATATTTCTTACTTGCACACTCGGTCTCATTTTCAATATTTATTAACATTGGCTTATGAAACTAAACAAGATCTGACCTTACAAATTTCCCAACTTAAATCAGAATTACTAGCTTATCATGATCATAAATTTAAGGATTTATCTTATCAGCAAAAGTATGGTGTTCAGTGCTCTTCTGCGATGATCTACCCCTTTGATAGCTGTTCTCAAAAACTAGCGAAAACTGAGATGACCTGCCTCCCTTCCCTGATGGACATTTGTGCAAGTCTCACATTGAAATTATGGATGTAGTTATTTCTTATATGACCACAATGCATGGGCCTTTGGTTGCCCATGTAGATGTGGCACGTGCTTTCTTGTCTGGTTTAGATATTACGGTGGTGGACCCTATATCACTGCGGGATGTCGCTAGTCCAACTACTGTACAGGAATTTTTAGATGCATTATCTTCTCTTTCTATTGGGAAAACACCAGGTCCTGACGGGCTATCTAATGAACTGTATAAACTCATTGGGCCTGTTCTTAAAGAGGAACTGAATATGATGTGTAATACAATCCTATGCAGAGCGCAGATCCTGCTTAGTATGAATATGGGAGTTTTCATTTATATCTTTAAAAATGGGGATAAGACTGACATCCTCAATTGGAAACCAATTAGTCTCTTAAATTCTGATTTTAAGATTTTGACAAAAATCTTGGCAAATCGTTTATCTTTGTTGGCTGCTAAGGTTATTTCTCCTTTTCAATTTTGCTCTGTACCCGGGAAGCGAATTTAGGATCTATTGTTATTGATTAGGGAAATTGTTGAATATAGCAAGGTTGAGGCGGTAGATGGATATTTCATTTCTCTGGACCAAACAAAAGCTTTTGACCTTGTCTCCCATGATTTTTTGTGGTCTGTTCTGGCCTAATATGGAGCCCTCAGACTTTTGTACAGTGGCTCAGTGCTATTTATAAGACGGCTGCAGTTATTCCTTTGGTTCATGGTAGGAAAGGCCCAATGATTCATGTGCAGTGGGGGGTTAGACAGGGCTGTCCTCTCAGCCCTATTCTGTATGCCTTTTTTCTAGACCCTCTACTTCTGAAAATTGCGGCTCATGAGAATATCAGGCCTTTGCTTGTTAACACCTCTTGTATCCAACACTCTATAGTTGCTTATGCGGATAATATGAATTTATTAGTGGTAGATGAGGACTCAATTTGACTTGCTGTTTCTGTCTGTACAGATTTTGATCTCTGTTCTGGTGCATCCCCGAATATTCCTAAATGCTCTGGATACAAGTTGTGTTTTACCCCTATGCGCATTACTTCTTTAGCTGGTATCACAATTCATCTGAATTCTATTGTTATTTTGGTGATCTGTTTTGGACTAGGGAATTTGGATGAGTTAAACTGGGAACCTAAACTAAAGCTGAGTAAACAGAAAGTAGCTCATTGGAATAAGTGGAAGCCAAATAAGAAAAAACAGGTTTATTTAATTAAAACATTGTTGATCCCAGTTTTTTTATACATCAGTTATGTTTTTCCATTGCCAAAAAAGTATGAAACTACTTTGTGGAGTATTTTTTTCCAAGCTGTATGGGGAAGTCACCTTAACCCTATTAAATGAAATGTTACTTATTTACCTCTTAATCGTGGAGGTTTAAATATGGTTAATCCAATTTTATTTTTTAATAGCATTTTTTTTCACTCTAATATTAAACCTGTTTTGCTTCTTAACACTTCGGGTTGGGAAATTTTACTATATAAAAGATGCCGGGGGGCGTGGCTTGGATGCCGAGGAAGATGGCCACTTGAGCTTGTAGCTTGTTCCCCACCTGAGTGAGTCCGGGCAAGAATGCATGCATCCAGAGACAATTTTTCCCTAAAATGCCCCACAATGTCCCCGTAGCCCCCCCCCCCAGTCTGACAGGTGAGGAAATCTTTGCGATCAGGATGCAGTCCATAGTCTGACATTGCCGGTCCCCTACATGACTCGACCAGGATCAGAATAGGCCCACAACCTCCTAGCCAAACTAGATGATAGAGAGGGTTCAGCAGGGCTTCAGATAGTGTTCACACCCCAGGATCTGTACACTGTCTGCTCCACACAAGGCCATTCTACCTTGGACCACATCGAAGGAATAATCTCCAACTGGATCCCACCTACCTATGGCCTCCTTCACACAGCAACCAGGAGGCCTGATGGCTATGGCCTTGGAGCCCTCTGCTCATCCATCTGAGGTCAGCAGCTCACTCCTCCACATAACAACCCTGCTTGAAACGTTGTTATCCAGGGTTGACTCTGTCTGGTCCACATTAACAGGCACTGTCGCTGAGGTACGTGTCCTCAATGACAAAATGAATGTTGTGGAGCAGAAAACTGAGGGACTGGAAGGAAACCAAGCCAAAATTCTGCAGCAGCTCCGGAAGCATGAACACATATTTGCTACTCTCTGGTGCAGGGCTGAGGACCAAGAGAACCGAGGAAGGCGAAATAACATCAGAATCATTGGTATACCAGAAGGGTCAGAAGGATCTAACACCAAGCACTTCCTGAATGAGGAAATTCCTAAAATGCTGGGGAAGATGGCATGGCCTGATCGATGTTGAAAGAGCCCACCGGATCCCTGGAAGTCCTCAGCCGGTGAACACATTACCTTGACCGATAATTGCTTATCTCCTTAAATATTCTACCAAGAAGAGAGTGTTAAGAGCAGCCAGACACCTGGGAGAAGTGACCTGACGAGGTGTTGCGGTCTCATTCTTCAGGGACTTTTCAGCTGAGGTGGCAGCTCATCGGAAGGCCTTCATTCCAATCAAAAAACTCTTGGCTCAACATAACTTCAAATATGGCTTTCGCCAATTAGCCTACCTGTTTGTATCCAAGGAAGGGAAGGAGATAGTGGCTGAGACCCCTCAGGAAGTGGAGATGTGGATATCTAAGCATTGGCCACACTTTCCCCTGAAGACTCCATCTCCCAGAAATCTTTGGCACCCAGGGCAAAGAGAACTGAACAGAGGGAACCAAATGCATGGGAATGGCTCACTGAGGAACCAACATTTTATTAGGACTGTCCCTCAGTTAAGTAGATCCCCCAGGCAATCTGGCCTTCCATGAGCTTTGGCACTAAATAAGGATGATTCTGAAGTATATCACTGGGGACTCCGCACCTCTCCCCCCCCCCAGACTGCAATGGGCAACCCATACACCCAGGATAAGACACCGATCCCACAGCGATTTGGACCCTGCTATTGGTGAATCTGATGCAGCACCCCCGGCTAAACAAACCAAAGATGAGACTCCTCCTGTCTAGCTGGACTCTGCAGAAATCTTGGATGAGGCATTAATGGAAGTTGCTCTGGACTCTTGGGCAGATTCCTTTCCAGAACTGGATGAGTACCTCACTTCTACAGCACTCCAAGTGAAACCGGGACTATTGACTTTTGCAGAAGCCTTAGCAGCAGATCTGGATGGTGCAACCACCTTGAATAAAGTTGTAACTCCACTGGACTGATTACTATAAGTGTTCTCTTTGCTGGTCCTTTCTCCCGGGAACCTCTGCCACCCCCCTCCCCATTATATCTCATAGATGCACTTGTTGCATCAGATGGGGGTTGGGCATTGTAAAGGGGGGTCGGGTACCTATTCCTCTCTTAGGCCCTGATGTTCAGTAATTACATTAGTGCTAGTATTAAAGGGGACTATCCGATATAGGCGTGCTTACTACTCCTGAAAAGATGGCTCTTATGCCTCTAGTACAATTAAGCGTCCCCATGGAAGGCTTTCTGTGGATGAAGAGATGGCACTTAATGGGTCATACTTCAGCTGAGGTACCAATAGGGGGCGCTTATGCTTCCTCCAATGCTCATCGCAAACTTCCCCAGACTGAAATCGGATCCCTAGTCATTTATGACTGTAGCCTCCCCAACTTTTCATTATTGATTAAACTGGATGCCCCACCTCATTGTTAATTTTATTTTGAGGTGGTGTAACTAGCACATGACTGTCCTGGCAAGGCTGGGGAGAGAGCACAATGATGTAATTTGGCTTAACTCCTCCTCCCTTGTTTGGGTATTTGGCTAGCACGGCAGGGTGCTTCTCCTCATTTTTGGCGACAGACTAGCACCATCATGCATACACCAAATCTCACTAGCTTATTGCTTGCACATTTTCATAGGGTTCCTGTTAACAGTTGTTATTAACAAGTTAATAATTATTTTGTTCTACCCATATATAAGTGGGCATAATTGTTACTTATTTAAGTCTTGATTGTTCTGAATTTCCTACAGTTACCTATGCTTGTGTTCTTCTCTTTCCTCAACAATAGGTCAGATTCACTGGGCTGCCCTCTAGCATGCTCATCTTGTCTCCTTCTGCTGATCAAATCTACTTCAGGTATCCTGTTTACTATTACCATCCTATCTCTCCTGTGACTCGAGGGTGAGTACCTATCCTTTTAAAATCTCAAGTATAGCGGAGCCGTATCTTAGTACTGGGATTACACTTATGTCTTGGAATGTGATGGGGCTGAATCACCCCATCAAAAGGTCAGTGGTTCTTAAACACTTACACTCCTTGCAGGAGGATATAGTACTCCTCCAAGAGATGCATCTTACTGCAAGAACTGTAACATGGCTCAAAAAATCATGGGTAGGGACAGTAGCTGCCAGTTCTGCAGTGAACAAAGCCCAAGGGGGGTTGCCATTCTTGTTAGGAAACTTGCCCCTGGACGGTGGACAAAGCTGTCACTGACAGGCAAGGCCACTGGCTAGCAGTCAGGTTCTCATATCCGAGTGGACATGCAATTCTGGCCAATGTTTACGGGCCCAATACGGATTCGCCTGAGCTATTCCTTGATCTGAACCAAGCCATAGAATCTCTTGCAGTTGGCCATCATAACATTCCCATTATGACAGAGGAAGACTTCAATATCACCCCTAACTTATTCTTGGACAAGTCCACACCTACCCCGCAAACACTCGACAAGGGTGCCCTCTGTCCTGACTACTATTCTTGACAGCATTGGACCCCCTTACTGGAGTTCTTCAGGCAAATCAGGCGATTGAAGGTATGCAGGTAGGGGACTACTCATACCTCACTTGTTCATATGCAGACAATTTACTCCTTACAGTTACCCAACCACTTGAATCCCCCATCCAGTTCTTGATACCCTACAGTCCTTTGCCTATATATCTGGCCTACAAGTTAATCAGAAGAAAATCTGTGTCACCCCACTGAATGTAACATGTACCAAAGACTGCTTACAATGACTAGGACTTTCCTGGGCTCCTAGTAATCTGTCTTATCTGGGTATTCACACACCATTTCACTGGGGGCAGATTGAATCCAGGAACTTCACACCCCTGCTAAATCAGCTGATGCTTGAAATAGCTCGCTGGAAATGACTCAACCTCTCACTTTTAGGAAAAGTCACCGCAATTCGAATGTTACTATTGTCTAGGGTATCATACTTACTAAGTAACTTCCAGATAGCCCTATCTGACAAAGTCTTTCACCCACTGGATAAGTTAATTTAATCTCTTCTGTGGGAAGGGAAAAAACCAAGGTGGGACACTCTTAAGTTATGGGCCCATTGGTCTCGAGGGGGCTTGGACCTTCCCTGGTTCCAAGGATACCACTGATCTTTATAGCAGCTCAGGCTGTCAAATGGTTCGTACCCACTGCCTCTCCACAGGTACCATGGGTACAACTAGAAGGGCAAATTCTGTGGCATACCCCTCTCAGCATGCTCTTAACTAATGATACTATCCCCTGGCTCCAGCTCTCACCAGTCATGGCTGAGACCAGGAAAACATGATTCCGCATCATGAAGGTGACCAAGACTAAAAACCAGAGTGTGTTTCTTCCCTTTAGGTACCGGGAAGTATGAAACAATCAACTCCTCAGGGTGGACGACAAACCCTTCCACTGGCCCTCGTGGAAGAAGAAAGGGATAAATTATGTCCAAAACCTCTATTTACCAAACACCACCACACTCTAGTCTTTTGAACAACGCAAAGCCCATTACTCACTACAATCCCAAGACTTTTGGAAATTCCTGCTGCTTCATAATGTGGTGCAGTCCTTAGACTGGACTGACAGGATAGAGTCCAGGTGGTGCTGGTTGTCCTCCCTACACCTTAAACTCTCATCTCAAGGCCTGGCCAGCAGATTTTATACAATTATGCATGAGGCCCAACCTGATCATGCGGTTACCTGCAGAGAGACGTGGAGCAAAGATCTGGGGCTTTTAATTGTGCCAGACACTTGGTCCCTCTGTTTGCATTTAGCACGTTCCATGTACAAAGACTCTAAGAGCCAATTGATTCAACTAAAGAACCTTCTTTGTTGATACTGTACTCTGACTATTCTTCATAAATGGGGGATACTCTCTTATGCACAGTGCTGGAGATGCGGGCATAGCCTGGCCAACACTCTTCATAGTCTGTGGCACTGCCCAATCCTAGTTCCCTTTTGGTCCACTGTAGCCATGGACTGGTCTGGAGTACTGAGACAGCCCATTGACCTCTCTAACCCCATGCTGCTATTGGGGGATCGGGCACCTCTAGCACATCTTAAATTAAATCATCAAAACTGGGTACTAGTGGTCTTGCTAGAGGCCAAACGGCTCCTTTTGATGCACTGGAGACAGTCTCCGCCACCCTCTATATCCCTGTGGCACTCAGCTGTAGCCAAGCTAGCTATCTTCAAGAGACTCACTTATATTACTAGAGGAGGTCTTCCCTCTTATTTCAGCAAATGGGAAGCCTATCTTAATTCAGCACTATGCTGGGCTGTACGCCCCCGACCTAGGAACCCCCCTACCTAAACTGTAATATTAAGGACACCCTTCCCTTGGCCACTAGAACGATCGATTAAGGGTATAGCCCAGTACACATATAACTGTGACCCCACAGCTTCCATTATACTGTGGCTCAACTTCTCTTCCCTTCCCCTTTTTTTCTTTTCTCTTTCTCTCCATGTTACTATATACTTTAGTGGTCAGTTTCTTTCCCCTAGGGGTAAACAAATGAGAGGCTACTGGTATTTGTGATATCGGGATATATAGTACTAGAAAATGGTGATTTTCTGACCTGAATGGTTTGTGCCAGTTATATAAGTGGATAGAAGAACACTGTTTAGATAATCTAGATACCTTTTAGTATTGAAATTAGATAGCTGTAACACCTTGGTACTCATATGTGACTGAACAGATTGTTAATGTACCGTAAGGCATCTTTGGACTATATGTTTTTGAATTTTCTATATTGTGTCTTTAAAGAATGGAAGACTAAAAAATGGAAAATAATAAAAATATTCTATAATAAAAAATAAAAGATGCCAGGTCTGGTTTGACCAATGGACTGCAGGACGCCTGGGTGTGCTTAGAAAATCATCTACCATTTCAAGTTATCTTAGAGAATCTTTTCTTAGATTGAAGCAATGGTGTCTTACAATAGATCAAATTGAAACTTTCCAAAGGAAGCAACTTTACGCCCATCTTTTACATTCCCTCTGTTTTGTAGATCAGGTTTTTGATAAATGTCCAGCTAAAAAATTGTCTGCCTTATAGAAATTACTGACTAATCGGAGATTGCCAGTTGTCATGTGGGATGTACACTGGTCGGCTTGTCATGATAGAATTAATATTGGTGCTAACCATAAACATAAGCAACTGTCGGACAGACTTTGTCATAGATCCCAGTGTATTAACAAAGAAGAAACTATTGCACATGTATTTTTTGATTGTTCTTTCATTTTTGATTTTTGGGATTTTGTGGCTCAGGAATGGGGTGTATCAGTACTTTCCACAATGTCTTATGATATCCTCATGTATGGTGCCTTTCCGCCTGCTTGGCAGGTCTGGCATATCAGTACCTTATGAGTGCTGATTACAAGTTTCAAATGGCAGATCTGGTTGGCTAGATGTGGTTTTACATTACAGCAAAAAGTGGGGTCACATATGGAAATTTTGAGAAAGGTTGAGCTGGACGTGAAGCAGCTCTTCTTTAAGGAAAGAAACTTCTTTCCGAGGGATAAACTGCTCTCATTGTTCAAAGGCCTTTCTTGGAATATGACCACAGATGCTCCAATTACCTGAGCCTGTTTTTTTTCCATTAGGTTGGTTTCATGAGAAGTGATGGGTGATTGTCTGTTTCACTATTTTCTCAGTTTTTTGTTGATTTTTCCTATAGTGAGTTGGATGATGTAATATCATTTTGTATTATTTTGTTTCCATAAAATTTCCTCTGCTCTTTCAGTGGGGGTTATGATTAGATTGTTCGTGTGGATGTAATTTTTTTTTTCAGTTTTTTTGTTGTTTCTTTTCCTTATGAGTTGTAAACTGTAATACCTTTTTGTTTTAGTTGTCTTAATAAAAAATTCCCCTACTCTTTTGGTGTGTGGGGGTTGATTATGCTTGGGGTGATTGTATGATGTAATACTTTATTTCAGTTTTTGTTAAATTCTTTATTATGAGTTGTATGATGTAATACCATTTTGTATTATTTGTTTCAATAAAAAATTCCCCTGCTCTGACTGTAGGAGGCCATGGAGCAGATGGCTGAGCCATTCACCATCTGAATTGTGTGGGAGAAGGTTGTAGAGCAGGTCAGAGTGAGCACTGTCAACTCGCAATTGGAATCTGGAGAATTGGAAATGTTTTTTGATGCTGCAGGAGGTTTGGAGCCAAATGACCAGAACACTGAGGGGGAGAAAGTTCTGAAATCAGGAACACAGAATTCTCAGAAGGATCTAATTTTAGCTTCAGGTGAATTGCAGGATGGAACCAGAGCAGCAGATCAAGAAAAAAGCTTATTGAAAATGATAGAACCAAGCGATCAGTGCAATACTGCAGTAAAGTCAATTGGTGAGTCACCTAACTCTAACTTTGAAAGTCTAGACTATCCTAGAACCCAAGGGTTCTCAATCAGCAGAACAGCAGCTGGCAGGAGCTGCCATGGAGATATGCAAACACAGATAGAACTGAATGCAGGTGCGGCACCTAAACTCCCTGGGACAGAAAATGTAATTTTCCAAACAAACTCAGGAAACCAAGAGGCTGTAACAGTCTTCTCTTTTTCAGCAAAACCCATGCAAGTGCGAGAGAGAAGAAAAGCTGTTGCACCTTCAAAATCTTGGGCAGACTTTGAAATGGACTCTGGTGAGCCCTGGTCAGTGGAAAAAACATTAAAAGCTGTGGGATGGGTCCAGTCACTCACAACACAGAACTGGATAGCGGGTTTCGCACCAATAAAACTGCCCAATGTGCAATTACAAAATAAACAAAGTACAGGTATAAAAGAAAAAAACAGAAGTAAATGAAATTTTAGCTCTTAACCTTCCTGAATGGTTAGAATTGACACAGAACCCGGTTCTAAATTTTATTTTTCGAACTTCATTTTTATTTATTCGGTACCATATGGTGCATTGTCATACAGTACTTTAAGCTATACCAAGACAAATATACAAATTATAAAAATGAAAAGGGTTCAGTCCATTAATCTGACCTTTAAGTTGCTTGTTTTTTCTATAATAGGTAAATAACATCAAAACTGTCAAAATAAACATACTCATTTATCTTATGTATGTATGTAGTTTTTGATGACCGGGTAAGTGCACTAGACAAATCCTGCCTATTTTCAGGCACGACCCGGGGGAGGAGGATACAGATGAATGCCAACTGACCTTGAACCAGATTAAGCTGTTGGTGGTATTTTTAGTGAATGAGGGAAATTTGGCCAAGACACCGGGGAAATTCCCCTACACTTTTCGATAAGTACCATGGGATCTTTAACATCCACCTGAACTACCACCAATCCAGGCAGATGGGACCTTGGTTTAACGTCTCATCCGAAAGACAGCACCTCAGAAGTACAGCACCCCTCTCACGCTGCACTACAGTGTCAGTACTGGGATATTAACCCAAGTGCCAAGTGTGGGAACTGAACCCACAGCCATCTGATCTCCCGGCCTCAGAGGCGAGTATGCTACCTACTGAGCCACTGACACTGTGTAATGACACAAGAATGATTCTGATGTTAAGTACTACATTGAAAGAGAAGCCATACAGCCTTACTTTATTTTGTGCAATCATTCTTTTCTCTGTCGTATTATATGTTAGCATTCATTGTTTGACTCTCACCAGAGGACACTAAGAAAACCAAAAACACATAAGTATAAAGCACTTATATGCCTTTCATTTATGTGTATATTTACTACTACACCTTTTTCTTCTTATAATTTAAGCTGTTCCAAGGCTCTAACCTTAACTTCGTTTCTTAATGTTCTTATTCTATAACTCTGACACTTTTGAGCCCATTCAGCAATGACTTGAAACAGTCCATTCCTATTTCTGTAATATAAACGTACATCATAAATTCATCGGGAGTCAAACTCTAAAGATTTTTCATCTTTACATTATTTATAGTATCCTTTACATCTTTGTTTACTACTAAAGTTCTGATTTGATCTCAAAAGTCGCCTGCAATTTCAAACTCAGCACCATCCCTACAGACTCATCTTTCCAAACACTCCATTCAAATATGAGCAACAAAAGCCATCATGGTAATTCGCTTCATGCTAACTTTATAATCCATTTTCATGCAATTTCCAAGCGCTTGTAGTTTTGAGGCCTACATACAAGGAAAAAATACTTCATTTTAAATACTGTTCAGATATGTTGTATCACGGACAACCTTCTTAGAATATTTAAATTGTTCCTTTACTTACAGTCAGTGTTTTCTTGTGTCCGGCTCAGGTAGAAGTGGTGCAGGGCAATGAAGCATCTCTTTTAAGCCACTATTAAACCACACCTCCAAATCTGGCAGCGAACACAGTAGCGCAATGCAAGCAGACCCTGCTTGCCTGGGAGCCAGTCCCGCCTACTAGCTGCACCAACTAATTAAAGTCTTGGTGTTAGAGGTGCTCCTGAATTTTATTGTATAACGTATTTATTGCTATATCAAGGCTCTTGCCTTTTTCTTGTAACTAAAAATCTCTTTCTTTCCAGTAGATTGAAAAGACTCTATCATTTGGAAAAGCTTATTGTTGCAATCAAACTTCCTATCCAGTATCCTTACACTAATTCTCTCTCACAAAATTGGTTGCTATTCTATAATTTCGTTCAAGCCATAACGTGGGTTAGTAGTTTGAAATAAATTAATAAACCAGGCTTCTCGAAGGAGTAATTTATTGTTGAAATTGCCCCCACTACTATTTTTACACACTTTTTCTATCCCAAAGAGCCTCAACAATGGAAGTTGATGTCCCCTTTCTAAAAAATGACGTGTAGTCAGGGTCGTTAGGTCTTTATTCCTAATGTAAACTTTGTGTTCACCTATTCGTTGTTTTAATCTTCTTTTCATTTTTTAAATATATAACAAATCACAGGGACATTTTATACCATATATCACTCCTTCAGTTTAGCAATTTATAAATTGATTAATTAAATAATTTTCATTCCTTCTACTGTTCCAAATGGCAATAATTCTATAAGTATTATTACAGTGTATACACCTTCCACAGCTATAGTTGCCTTTAAGTTCTTCAGACATGAACATAACATTCTTTCTCACTTCAGGCACTTTGGCCCAGATATTCAAAAGGGTTGCGCCATGCACAATAGGGTTACGCCAGTGCAAGTCCGAAAATGCGCCATTCTGCGATATTCAGTGGGAGGCAGTTGCGCCCTCCAAATCATGCTGAGCAATAGCGCAATGATAATAAATGTATGCACAACTGAAGGGGGAGGAACCATGCATAAATCGCACAGTGTGATATTCAACAACATGCGCCATGCACAATAGGTGAGCAAGTAGAAGTTGCACAATAGCGGAAATAAGCCAAAATAAAAAGGAACAAGGGAGAGGCGCAAGAACGCTACAGGGAAGGAACATGTTGCTGAACTATAGCCAGCCACACAGGCAACACACACACACAGGGCAGAACATGTAAAGGGCACCTGGAACCCACAGGCTCAGAGAAGGTGTGGGGAGCCACAGCCACAGCCATAGTGCAGAAGGGGGAAGTGCCACACAGCACTGAGGCCACCACAGTTAGGTGTTCCCGGTGCAAGGGAAGTAGCAGCCAGGACAGCGGAGGGAACACAGAAACAGCTGCCAGGGGGGTGAACACAAGCCAGGGACATGGCCAGTGCCACCATCCAGATGGAGGCAGTAATGAGGGGGGTGAGAAGGTGGGCAGCAGAGGGGTGCGGCCGTGGAAGGGCCCGTCGGCGTTATGCCCCCAACAGGTAGAACCGAGCCCACACCAGCTTCGAGTTGTACAGTGATACTTAGATCATGGGCCGGTACCACCTGAATCAGGCAATTCTGAGGTGGCTCTGTGAGCTGTGCAGTGATGTGATGCAGGCACCCACCTGACGGAGCCATGCTCTGTCAGTGGAGACTAAAGTGACAGCTTGCATGTGCTTGCTCGCCACGGGTACCTTCCAGAGACCAACAGGGGACACCACAGGTGTAACCCAGTCGGCCGTGTCATGTCACCTCACCCAAATCCTTAGCACACTGCTGCCACATGCTGCAGAGTACATCCATTTCCCCAGCACACCGGCGGAGTGCACAGCAAACATACAGGAGTTCCACAGGGTAGCACGTATGCCTGGCGTGCTAGGGCCAATAGAGTGCACCCATGTGGCCATCTGCACACCACCAGGCCCTGAGGGAGCCGCATATATTAATTGCAAGGGCTATGCTAGCATCAACTGTCAGGTGGTGTGCAATGTCAGGGGGTGCATAATCAATTTCTGTGCCATGCACCCTGGGGGAGCACACAATGCCTTCATCTGGCACCAGTTGGCACTGTGCCACAGATTCGAAAGTGGGGACATCCCCACTGGCCACTTAATGGGTGAGTATGCAAACCACACAGACAAACTTAGGGCTTGGGAGGGGCATGGTCAGAGGTGACATGGGTAGTGGACTACATAGCCCTGGGCAGGGCGATGCTGATCACCAAACTAACCTCCACTCTCTACACACAGGTGACAGTGGATACCCACTCCATCCCTGGCTGCTCACAACATACCGGTGGCCCACGACTCCATCACAGCAATGCTACAATGAGGCACATGCCACCACACGTAATGTCATTGAGCAGGTGTTCGGTATGCTGAAGGCACGTTTCCATTGCCTGGACACCTCCTGTGGTGCCCTACAGTACAGCCCCTCAAAGGCCTGTGGGCTATTCCTGGCCTGTTGCATCCTGCACAACATGGCCAATGAATGTGGGATAGCCATACAGGTCAAAGAGGGGGACAACGATGGGGACGATGAGGATGCCAGTGACAATGGTGATGGGCAGCCCCCTTGGGCGACAGAACCCCTGACTGCTCTGGCTGGCACAGCTGCACCGGGACACCATCACAGAGGAGCACTTCAGCCAACCCAGGTAAGTCATGGGGCCATGTGCAACCACCAGTGGCAAAGGCACAACCCACAAAGATGCATGGACACACACCAGGGGTGCATGCCCTCAAGCGAAGTGGCCAGGCATGGAACTACACACACCGCCAGGGATGGATGAGGTCTAACATGGCACGTGGTCAGATACACACACACACACACACCTCACCAGACATGCACAAAGAGTAGGAGGCATGCCGACCCAGAATGCCACCCCTAGCCACACACATGTCCACAGACCACCACGCCCACTGCCTGTCATTGTGCATGTGTCAGATGCTGGGCACCATTGCACATTGGCATACAGTGCAATGCAGGTATCATCATGCACACGCAACTGCGGACAGCAGCCAGGAGGGTGTGCAGATGGACTGTGCGTGCAGGGCCGGGTACCCACCAGTGCAATGCCCGCTGAATGACACAATGCATACAGAGCAGCATCAGACAGTAGCCATGCTGGGAGACAGGTCAGTCACGCGCCACAGTGCCCCGGCCACCACGGATGCATGGGTGGCCCCACTGAGACCTGCCAGCAGTGACAGGTTGACCACTGGCCTCATGGGGTGGCACTGATGGTCTCCCAGGGGTTCCACTGCGTGAACACGACCATGCTTGCACAGGGGTCTGCAGCACACCTAACATGCCTGCACCAGGCATGCTCGGGATGCCCACAACTGAACCCGGTGTCGACAAGGATGGTGTCACACGATGCCGGGAATGGAGGGTGGACATTGCACTGTGCGGTGTCTGTGACACATGGGCAAATAACTGTGTGCCCCCTGTGGCCATGGCAGCTGTGAATGCCTGTGTCTGCCTGTCAATGGCAGCAGTCACATCCTCCCACATCCGGTCCATCCCTGCCAGGAGCAGAGCAGTTTCTGTGCTGCGACGCTCCTCTGCCTGGTGCAGAGCCGCACTCAGTACATCCACTGCTGTCACAAGCCGCATCTGCTGATTGACTGATGCTTGTAGTATGCGGGTGTGCTCATCCAAGAGGTCATCTGCCTGATTGGCATGCTGTCCCTCAGGGTGTTCACGGACCTGATGCTCATCACCCCTTGAGGGTGGGTGCTGCACACCAGGGCCAGGCCTGGACATGTCCACAGATGGTGCACTGATGCCACCCCCTGACACTGTACCCCCAAGCCCATTGGCCGACTGCTGATGCTGCCCCTCCAGCTGCTGCTCCCAAGGGCTCAATGGTGCCACCACAGTGGCCGCAACAGTCCCACTGTCCTGTACACACACCAGTGCTGTCCCACTGGTGCTGACAGGCACAGGCTGGGACTGTGATGACATGCAGGCCTCCACGGTGGCACCACCCACAGCCATGGCCGCAAATGTTACCTGTTGTGTGGCCATCCTGTGGCACACACGTGTCACTGCCCATGATGTTAGCGACATCATCATCGGTGACGGAACTGGCACCAGCCCGAGTCCCAGCATGCTAGCATCCATGGACGCTGGCACGCTGGGACACGGGCAGGGCCTCCTCTGCACCTGCTCCACCAACATCAGTCTGGACATCCAGGAGGGCCCACTGTCACCTTGAGCCATGTATTCCCATGGAGGTGGATGGGCCCTCCTCCATCTCCATCTGACCAGCCTCAGTGGAGAAGCCCACCACCGTTGACCCATGCAGATGCTCAGGAGCTGTAAGGGAAAACATAGTCACGTTACTGCATGTGACCTACCCTGCCCCCCCAATAGACAGACCATGACTTACCATGCAGTGACGGGCTACCACCCATCTGGAATCCACCACCCGGAACACCCTCAATGGTGCAACGCTGCATGCTGCCAGCAACGCTCTCCTCCTGTGGGGTCAGGCGTAGCACCTCCAACTGTCCCCCACCTGTCGCAGACCCTGCTGCCCTGATGGCAGCCACCTTCTCCTTAATCCTCTGCCTGTCTGTGCCCATCTTCTTCTTGCACTCCTGCACGGAGTGCTGGTGGCTGCCATGCAGGTTTACAGCACCTCCTCCAATGCAGCAGCATGGGCCTGTGGTGTTCCCTGGCATCCACTGAGAAGCAGCTCCTGGTCTAGGTAGGCCTCAAACAGGGCATCCATCTTGGCCTTTGTGAAATTTGGTCTCCTCCTCCTCCTCCCACGACTCAGTTCCTCTTCCTCCACAACACGCTCGGTCATGATTCAGCCTGTGAGAATGACAGGTGTTACCTGTGACTGTGCAGTCCTATGCATGTTCCAAAATCCACAGTCCACACTCCCAAACAGCATGCAACTCACCAATAGACTGCACTAACCGACTATGACCAGTGCAGCCCAATGTCGCACTTTTATAGTGCAACCCATGCAAATGAGGTGAGGCGGATCTTTGAGTGGATGCAAATGCAGTGGCTGTGCCATCGAACGGCTGATTAGCGGATTTGCAAATGCCAGCTGAATATCGCGCTGTTGTGCTTCATGCAATTGTGTTGAATGTGCTGAGCCAAGGGTGCAGTTCTGTGACATGTGCAGTACACACCTAACTGCGCATGCCCGGGTTGATGATGCAGGTGCCTGCCACACTGCTGACGTGCTGTGTGTGGGAGGCAATGCAGGGCATGGCCACCATTGTGCCAGTGGCGCAACAGCACTGTTCACCTATATGGCGCTGTGGCACTGGGGCATCGTAGGCACACTGGGGCAACAGTGCGGTAGGCCATTACAGGATGTGGCATACAGGCACCCAATCGCACTAGACACATTGGGTTCCAGTTGCTCTGTGGCTGTCCGTGTGCCAGAGACCCTTGACCCTCTGTCCGACCTTTGCCCCCTAGGCACCATGCATCAGACATGGGTGCACCACTATCGTGCTGTTCGGTGACAGCACGATAGGGAATGGCAGCACTGTACCATGCAGCACCTGCATGTGGCAGAACCGCGCTGCAGAGTGCCATTTTAACTTAACTGAGCAGTAGAGATGGTGCACAGGAGAGCTGTGCAGTGGAGCTAGGTTGAGCTGGCAAACCTGGTTGCCATTGTAGAGCCACATGTTGGCCCACTATTTGGGAAGGCACCCCTGGACAGGGCCAGGCGTCAGGTGTGGCAGGAAGTGGCCGATGTCCTGGAGGAGGCCAGCAGTATGGGGCAGATGGCAGAGCAGTGCCGCCACTGATATGGGGACCTGAGGCGGTGGAACCTGGACCTGCTTACCCGCCTGTGGGCATGTGCCATGAGGGGCACGGTGCCACGGCCAGGTAGGTGCAACATCCATACACTTTTATCTTCCATACAGGTATCATGGTTGCATGTGTCCGGCACAAGGGGGGGCCATCTGATGGTGTTATCAGGATGTGGGGTGGGTGGGTCTGGCTGTGTGGGATTGCACTCACATGGGGGCGGGGGGACTTTGCTACAGGATTGTACTGATGTTCCTCTCTCCAGGTTTGCACCTTAGGCCCAGAAGACCACAGGCTGGTGAGGGAGAGGAGGTGCCGTCAGGAGGACCATAAGGCCAGGAGGGGCAAAGGTCTGTAGAGGCACAGGGACCAGCCTGATGATGGTGAGTGCCTTACATCCATGATTACTATTGCATGCTGTGTAACAGGGTGGGCAGCGGGGCATGGCCACCATCCATTGACACCACTACCATGTACGCAACTTGTTACAGTCAGCACTGTTCAGTGGCACTGCATGTCTGGGAGTGCATCAATGGTGGTCCATGCATGCACTGGGCACATGGCTGTGCCACTGCCTTCACACCACATAGCCAAGTCACTGTACGGCCACTGTGGTGCTGTGCAGGACATGGGCGGTGGGTGTGTGCAGTGGTCCACATGGCTGTGGCTGCCTGGGTAGGCAGGTCTTGTGGACACAGTCACTGTGGGTGGTTGCACACCATCACAGGGGCATGGCACATGGCTGTATGCCATCCACAATGGATTTGCTGCAGAGGACTGGACAGTCACATGTATTGCCTCTGCTCCCTTGTCCTAGGTGGACAATGCTGGATGGCCCTGGAACAGGCCATACAAGAGATACTGCAGCTGGCACGGGTGTCCCTGGCAGCACTGGAGTGGTTGGAGTGACATGGGGTCTGGAGGAGGAGAACCCAGAGGTGCCACAGGAGTGGAGAGCAGGGAAGGGAATAGGCCCTCCATGACCCCCTGGCACCCATGCCTCCTGGGCCCACCCTCACATCCCTTCTTCCCTCTCCCATTTGTACACCCCTGCCCCATGTCCTCCCCACCTGGTTTGTGGCCCTTCCCCCCACCCTTGTATATATTTGTAAATATGTTTCATAGTTCTTATATTTTAATACATACATTTTGTTATAACAACTGTGGTGGTCTCTGATTTGCAGCGGGCTACAGGTGCTCAGCTGCAGTGGTGTGCATGGCGTCGGGGTGGTGCACCATGGGCGTGTGTGTGTGTGTGCAGAGGTGAACTGCCTATGGTGTGAGTAGGGGGATCAGTCACTGTCTGTGGTTTGTGTGTTGTACTCTGTGCACTGGATGCCTGTGGGCAGTGGCCCATGGGGCCTGCACTGTGTGCATAGCACCCCTGTCAGACCGTCCATGGCCTGTGCAACTGACACCCTTGCATGTCTGTGATATGCACGGTCTGCTGGTGTGTCAGTGGTGGCTGCTGGGGCCAGTGCTGGGACGGGATGTGTCCTTGGGAGGGTGTGCAGAGTGCTGTACTGCTGGAGGTGGGGTCCGGGGCATACCCTGTCGCATGTGGGGTACCTTGTGTGCTGACACATGGTCGGTCTCTCCGCTGTACCTCGAGGGGGATGTGCTGGGCGGCACTGTGCATGTATCTGTTGCATCACTGTCTGCTGCTGCCCACTGTAGGGCGTCCATGGTGGGGTGCCTTGCATGGCTCCATGGTGCACAGGGTTGCATTGTCACAGTGGAGGTGGTGGCATGCATGGGGTGTCCTGCACTGGGGGGGCTACTCCTGGGCAGGGTGTATGGGGATCATGGTGCAGGGTGTGCTCTGCATCTGTGGGATGGTGTGGTATGGGGTGGTCGGCCATCCTTGTGTGCCGGTCACAGCTTGCCAGGGGGTGTGATGGGGCACCATGGCCCGGCTGTGGGTTGATTGCTGGTCTCCATGGGCCAGTGGTTATTCCAGCCTTCCCCCAATTGTGCAGTGCATGGGGTGTGGGAGGACGATGTATGTTCTGCTGTGTGTTCCTCTGCCCATCTGTGGCATGGGTGGTGGGCCCCTGCATCCCTGGTTGTGCTGTTGCATTGCTGCCCTGCTGCTGGGGTCATCCCTGGTTGTGCTATGGCACATCTGGACTGCTCAGCTGAACATCTCTTGTTGCACTATGGCGCATCAGATATGCTCAGCTTCACCTCACTGGTTGTGCTATGGCGCAGGTGGTGCGATATTCAGTCTTCGGCCATAGGCGCATCTTGGCCTGCGCAGTTTTTGAATATCATGCTTCTTGTGCATGGGCGCAGTGGACTTGCGCTTGCACCTGCTGTTGTGCACTTTTTGGGCGCAGTTTGAATATCTGGGCCTTTGTGTTCAGAATGAACCAATTTATTTGACAAAGATCTAACTTTTTTTGCCACTACTCGTACTCCTTTTTGGAAAGCTTTTTCATCTGTTTTTGTGGATTCTAAAACTTTCCAATGTTTCTTGATCACCTTAGTTATGCCATAATAAACATCACTAAATTTTAATGAAAGTACAATCTTTTCAGATACGAAGTCTCTATTATTCTCAGATTTGTTTAATAAATGTTTTCTGGCTTTTTAAGCTACTTCATTCTTTGCCTTTTCCCAAACTTGTTTTCTATACCCTCTTTTAATAAATCTTTTAGTAATTTCCTCTGTAAAAGATTTCATATCTTCATTAGCTGAACAATTTCATTTAACTCTTAAATATTGACCAATCGGAATTGAGTCCACTAGTTTTTTAGGGTGAAAACTATCTGCCCTAAGTATTGTGTTTCTATCAGTTGGTTTTCTAAACATTTTTGTACACAAATCTCCATTTCTTTTAAAGATCACTAAATCAAGAAACGAAGTTTCCTCCACACTATATTCTATTGCAAATTGTAAATATTCTATGTTATTGTTCAAATAACGATGAAAATCCAAAAGTTCCTTTTCTGTTCCTTCCCAAATTACTACAATATCATCAATAAAGCATTTCCATAATAATACATTTTTGAAAAGTGATCATTATTGCAAATAAATTTATTCTCAATATAGCTCATGAAAATATTGGCATATGATGGGGCCATACTCGACCCCATCGCTGTTCCTTTTACCTGTACATAAAAATCTTTTTCAAATCTAAAATAATTTTGTGTTAAAACTAAATTTGCTAATTTTAATAAGAACTCATTAGGTGGTGTAATTTATTTTCTATTTTGTTCCAAAACTTCTCTAAGTGCCCCACATCCTTCCAGATGGGGAACAGATGTGTATAAATCCTTTACATCAAAGCTTGCTAAAAGGAGCAATTTGTTAGTCAAGTCATGATCTCTATTAAATTCTTCCAATAGATTTATTAAATGGGTTGAATCCCTCAAATACGACTTGATTGATTCTACAAGATCTTTTATATGAAAATCCACATATATTGAAAGGGATTCTAACACTGACCCTATTCCAGCTACTATTGGTCTCCCTGGGGGATGAACGGGGTCTTTTTGAACTTTAGGAAGGGTATAAAACACAGGGATTAGTGGAAATTCCTTCTGAAGTGCTTTATATTCCCAGTCATTAATCCACCCACATTCTAATGCCCTTTTAAGTGTTTCTGCTATTACGCTACTTATTTTGCTAGTAGGGTCTTCAGTCAATTTTAAATAGTTCTCCTTCACTTTTAACATGTTCTCACACTTTAGCTTATAATCTAGATAGTTCTCAGAAACAATTCCCCCACCTTTGTCTGCCTTTTTGATTACAATATTAGAGGCAGTTTCCAAACTTCTTAATGCTCCAAATTCTTTGGAAGTAAGGCTATACCTAGTCCTCCTATCCATATTCTTTTCATTTTGAAGAATTCGTTCAACATCTTTGCTTACCATACAAATGTATGTTTCAATAATGTGAGGAATAGGTCCTGGAGGTAAAAATCGTGATTTTAATTTTAATTTAAATCCTAGCTTTTTCTTCTTTTTCTATACTTCCTGATCTAATCTATCTATGGGATTATTATTATTTTTTTTTAATTTAGTATACTTTATTATTTTCCTTCATATACAACATGGTAACCACAGTACAGGAATACAGTAAAGAATAGTCAAACATAATCTATCCAGTGTTTTAACAGTAGCCCTCATTAAGTGATTCAGCCTAAAACCATTCCTCTCTCAAACAAAACCCCACCCCAACCATCCCTTCTATACTCCCCTCACCCCCCCAAACTCCCCTCTGCACAACTAAGGAAAACCTTCATAAAAAAGAGGGGGAAAAAAAGGAACGGGGTAAACCACTAAAGAAATTTAGTGCTGAGTCACATAAAGATAAAAACTACTTGACTCCCATATTCCACAGCAGTGTAGTGGAATAATTATAACAAGCTATCCTAAATTTCCTAGGGAAAGTAAAGTCATAAGGGGCTCCCAGGTAGTCTGGTAATATTGTACTCTCTGTCTTACAGTGGCAATATGCTTTTCTACTTGGATGGCAAGCAGGATCTCCCAATACCACTCTAGGATTACAGGAAGAGTATCTTCCTTCTAGTGCCTTAGCAGTGCTAATTTAGCTAAGGCCACAATTAGTGTGATATGAGCCTGCCGTATCACCAGGGATCCCGACGGAAATATGTCTAAAATACAGGCCTCGGGAGTAAATAAGGTATCCAACCCTAGTACTGGATCCAACTGTTGTTGGATAAATCTCTAGAAAACCTGCATACTAGGGCATTCCCATAACATATGATAGAGAGAGCCCTGAGTTCTCTTACATCTGAAACAGGCAGGGGAGGCTGCGAGACCTGCGTTATACAATTTTAGTGGTGTAAAATACATATCATGCATAATTTGGAATTGCACAAGGTGCAATCTATCTTGTTTAATATATTTATAATTCATGCACTAAATTTTCTTCCAAAACTCTACCTCAGTCGACAAAGAAAGCTTGTGCACCCAATAATAACAAACTCCAGTGGGAAGATTATGGTCCATCACTTGGAGCTGCTTGTAAATCCTTGAGACTGCGTTGGCCATTTCTGTACCCTGTAAAATTTGTTGCAGTCCCTCAGTCGAATGATCATACCAACTTCCCTTATTATTGAATTCTGCTAATGCACTTTTAATTTGCAGATACTTAAAAAAGTCTTTAGCACTTAGGTGAAAGCGCGTCTGCCAAATTTGAAAAGGAGCTACCCTATTATTTTGTAACAAATTAGCCAATGTGCAGTGTTTGAGCTGTGGAAGCAAAGAGGGTAGAATGGGGTGCCTATCAATTAAAACCTGTGGATTATAAACTAAAGGCTGATAGGGAGACCCATGCCAATTTATCAAGTAATACTGGAGAATTTGATGTAATGCTTTGAGAGACCAAGCTATAGGAGTGGACCTGAGTGATCTATCAAGCTTGGAGAATTTAACATATACGAGAGCAGCCAGGGAACTGTTAACACTCCTCGCCACCTTACCTTCAATATTTAACCATACCGGAAAGTACCTGCCACTACCAACGAATAAATCTGTCTGGCACCACAGGGCTATTTTGCTAAGGTGCTGTGCCCCATAATAAGTGAACAGAGAAGGAAGAGCTAGTCCCCCCCTGCAACTTAGGAGCAGTTAATTTGTGAAACGCACGCTTGGGAGGTTTATTCTTCCAGAGAAAGTTACCAAACAATCTCTGCAAGTTCATAAACCATTTCCTGGGAATATAAAGACCCATCATTCCTAACGTTTATAAAAGCCTCGGTAAAACATTCATTTTCAGTATATTACTGCATCCCAATGACGTCATAGGAAGCTCACTCCACCTATTCAGGTCTGCCTGCAAGGTTTGTACTAGCGCAGCCAAATTATCCTTGAACATGGAGGAGATTCCTCAGGAAATCTTTATTCCCAAATAGGTGAGGGTTCGATACTCCCAGGAAAGGCCTGATTCTAAGATACTGGTTTTAGTAACTCTGCAATTCAATAGGAACACCTTAGTCTTGGATAAGTTAAACTTACAAGCTGAGACTTTAGCAAATCTGTTAATTTCCTCCAAAAAGGCTGGTAATGAGGTTTCTGGTTCCTCCAGGTGTAACAGTATATCATCTGCATATGGCAATAAAACAAATCTCTCCCCGTATAATTGAATTCCTTTTAAAGCTGTGTTAGCTACAAGCATCCGAGTTAGTGGTTCCAGATAACAATTAAACAAAAGAGGAGATAAGGAGCAACCCTGTCGAGTGCCCTTCTCCAGAGGAAAGGCCTGGGACAGGTACCCATTGCACCACACCCTCGCTGTTGGAGCAGTATATAGAATTTTAACCCAGGTGAGGAAAGAGGTGGGCATACCAAACTGCTTAAGAGTGGCAACCAAAAAGTGCCAGGAAACCCTGTCAAACACTTTTTCAGCATCAAGGGAAACAAGCACTGATGGAATGCCTGATTCTTTGGCCCACTGCATCAGGTGCATGAGTTTGCACATGTGGTTTCTGGCTACATGCCCCGCCATAAAACCCACTTGTTCATTGCTAATAATACTTCCTAGCAGGGGGGCAAGTCGATAAGCGAGGATCTTTGCCAGTATTTTAATATCCGAATTTAGCAACGAAATCGGTCTATAACTCCCAGGACACAATGGGTCTCTATTAGGTTTAGGAATGACTGTGATGATTGCCTCTAGAAAGCTAGGATCTTTTATTCCTTTATGGAACCACAAGTTATACACGTCCCTCAGCAATGGAGAAAGTAGTGGAAGACAGGCCTTATACAAGTTATTGGACATGCCATCTGGGAAGATTAGCTAAATGGAGATAATCCTCAATTTCACTATCAGTTACTTGCAGAGGGTCATTGGCTGAATAGAGATCTTTATAAAAATTCCCAAAGATAGATACTATCTCTTGGGGATGGGAGGTAATACAGCCATCTTGTGGAGATCTCAAATTCAAAATGACATTAGCCATTTCAGCTTGTCTTAGTCTGCTTGCTAGAAGCTTCCCTGCCCATTCCCCTGACTCCAAGTATCTCAGTTTGGTGTTATGAATAGCCAATTCTGCCTTCTGCACCATCATATCATAATAGGAAGCTTGAAGGCGATGTAACCTGACCCAATCTTCTGGTGGTGATAACTTACTAATATTAAGTTCCAACAGCTGTATTCCTTCTAGTATAGAATCCAGTTTCAATCTATTTTCCCGAACTCGTGTGGATGCTATTCATATAAAGTTACCCCTAATAGCACATTTGAGGGCAGCCCACACCGTGTCAGTCCTAGCCACCATCCCCAGATTCATGTACATGAATCCCTTGATAAAGGCCTGTGTAGATGTTGGAATTTCAGGATTCTTAAGCAATTGCGTATTAAGATGCCACAAGGAGGACCTTCTTGTCCTAGGCCCTAAAATAAAAGATATACCAACTGGGGAGTGACCAGAAAGCGCCCTCGAGTAAATGGATGCATCAATAATACTAGGCAGGAAAGAAGAGCTTACTAGCCAGTAATCTATTCTAGAATAAGTACCATGTGGTGGGGAGTAGTGCGTAAATTGTTTTTCATCTGGATGCAGAGCTCGCCACACATCTATTACCCCAGCTCCCGTTAGGAGCTCCCTGAAGGCACTCTGTGCTGGCGAAAGCCCGCATTTTCTACTATCAGAGTGGTCAATGTCCGCTCTCAGGACCAGATTCCAATCTCCACCCAGAAAAGTTAGTATAGGCGGATTAGATACCACCCTTGTCAGCAACTGGGTAAAGAAGGAAGGCGAGTCTGTGTTTGGTCCATAAATTGACCCTATTAACACTACGACTAAGGCCAACATGCCCTGTATAATACAATAGCGCCCCTCTGGATCAGACCACTCCTGTGATTTACTAAATGGTACGTGTTTGGCTATCAAGATAATAGTGCCAGCCCATTTAGTGGACTTACCCGAGCCATACACTTGCCCCATCCACCTTCACTTAAAAAAAGAAATGTTATCTCTGGGCATGTGTGTCTCCTCTAGGCAGGCAATGTCCGTTCTTAATTGGGCGAGATGATTAATAACCATACTCCTCTTCTGTTTACTCTGTGCCCCTTTTATATTCCAACTCACTAATTTATAAGGCCCCCTCATAAACTTTGATAAAACAGTGAATAAACTGAGGAGGTCCATAATTTAGATAACTTAGTGCAAAATACCTCCCTACGATCTTGATGTGCAGAGTTTTCTTAATTCCCCCCATCCCCCTTCCACTTTTGTAATACAGTAGTAATGAAGAGATAGCCATCCCCCCAAAGAAAGTAACAAACAAACCCCCCCTATACTATACATACCCATTAACTACCCCCGGTTCTATCAAAACCGATCTCCCAATATACAACGCGGCACGCGATTATCAATCTCACTGCCCAACACCAAGCAATTCCCCTCCTCCTTCCCCTGATCCACAATACAACACTCACAAACAGTTCCCTTACTGCCCTTCATGCCCTGTACAAAGGTTTTAGTACACGCCTCTTTTCAGCAGATGTGGGGCGTCAGGGCAATGAAGCAAAATATACTTTGAACCTTAAGAAAAAGAATAACAACAACACAACTCATGTTCCAGCTGTGCAAAATAGAGTTCCCGATTTTAATGCACTATTGTCCAATCTGGTTTAGCCTCAAAGGCGATCATAACTATAAAGATGCTTAACTCTTCAGACCTCCAAGCCTCCTCCCTTCCCCTCCCCTCCCCTCCCCAGTCCAGGAATTACTGTCTATCGGCTATTCCGAAACATCAATCTTCACATCCCCCAATTAATGGGATACCACATCTGAAATCAGCAGGTGTTAACTCTCTTGTGCCAAACAGCACAGATCAGTCCTTCCATCCCTCAGACGACTGCTTCACTTAAAAAGATCTGGAAAAAGTATATGAAGCTCTTCCATGGCTTGCTTAAGTGAATCAAACACCACCCATTTATCCTTGGATTTGACTTGCAGAGTTGCAGGGTATTTCACCCGGAAGGGCACTCCGGCGGCAATCAGGCAGGATACTAGAGGATGAAAACTCTGCCTTTTAAGCCGCACTGAGTGGGGCAGGTCCTGGGACACTCTTAGTTTATTCCCCTCCCAATGAATCTCCTGTGCTTCCTTGACTTTATTTAAAATGTGTACCTTGTCCAAATAGTTTAGTAGCTTGAAGACCAACGGTCTAGGTGGTGCACCTGGTAATGGGGGGGGTGCAGGGAGCGGTGTGCTCTCTCAACAACATATGCTCCGTTATTCGGGGAGGGACCCACTATTTTCTCACAAAATGTTTGCACGAACAGGACAGGATTAGTACCCTCTTGCTTCTCTGGTAACCCGAAGATAATCAAATTATTGCGCCGACTGCGCCCTTCAAGATCTTCCAACTTGTCTTCGAGTTTCGGCATCTTCTGCCTTAACGTGGAGGAGTCCAGTTCAGACTTATCCCTCCACTTCTCCACAGATATCAGTCGTACATCTATATCCCCGACTTGAGTAGTAAGCGAATTTAGGTTGGCCCTGATTTGCTGCACATCACTGGAGATTGACGCAATGGACTCCTTCAGGGGCGGCATGATCTCCATGAATTTGTCTTCGGACAATGTCGTGGGAGCCATGGCGGAAGATGTAGCTGTAGCCGCCTGCGCTTTAGGCCACCTTGCGGCCTTATCCTTCTCAGGGGAAGGTGGGGGCGTGTGCCGTGGAGGAACCTTCGGCATTTCTGTATCCACTCGTATCTTCCTCCTATCACCTTTGGAAAGCTTCTTTTCTGCCACGCTTTCAAAGTTGTGAGCTGGAACTAACTATAGAAAGGCAATATTACAAATTCTATCGGGGAGCGAGGAGAGGATGCAACCTTCAGCTAAGCAGCCATCACGTGACCCCCATCTATGGGATTATTATCAAAGAAATATCTAAGTCTCAGTTTTCTGGAAGTGATTTAAGTACCTTTGAATAAATAATTTATATGGAACAAATAGTTGTATATCATTTATTTAAGGGTGAGTGGGGCAACTCACAACCAATATATTTTCTGTACTTTAGCATCAGCTTATTATTGGTTTACTTATCCTCTCCCCAAAGATACAAATAATTCCTTTAAATTTCATTTTGAGGTGCAGCTGAACTGGACAAGTCTTTCTTTAAATTGCTTAACAATAAATCTAATAGCAGTTTATTTTGTCCTTTGTCTCTAGTGTCATTATAGTCCATAACTAGTCAAAGTTTCTCAAAGCCACCAAAGGCCTTCCTGAGCTGATCTGAAAATTTCCACCAGTCTGATTGTTATCCAGTTATTTGACCATTGTATTGCCTTAAAATAAATTTGAATCCATCTTTGAACTTCTTTCATTTATGCACCATGAAAAAACAAATTATTATATCTATTAAAAATCTAAATAAAATTGTAAACATTATAAACTAAAACATGGCTGGTTTGTTTTTACTTCTGTTATCTCGGTGTAAAGAGGATCCTGAGTGGATGTGAGGCTGACCTAAGGGCTGAGGGAAAGTCCTCGTGGACTTGGGGGACCTTGATATGGCAGGTGGATGGGGATACCTACCCTCCCTCCCAACTTACTGGAAGAATGCATGTTGCAATAGTACATACGTTCCTTCTAATGTTTCTGTAAGGTTCATGAAGGGGAGCCAGGTTTGGTTGAACTTATCCCCCCTCAGTCAGAGTTCAGCTGTTGTTTTTTCAACCCTGGAGATACCCTTCAATATCTCCACCCATTCTGTTACTGTGGGTGGTATGGAGGATAGCTAATGTCTAGTGATAGCTTTCCCTACAGCTGCCAACAGAAGCCTAAACAATTATTCCTGTGCATTAGATCTTTTCTTTTTGGGGAGTAATCCCAAAATCAGGATCTCAAAGTCAATCTTGTTCTCCAAGCCAATCATCTCTTTAATATATTTCCCCACTGAAGCCCAATAAGACTGAAGAACTTCACAACCTCAGAAAATGTGTGTGTGATCCCCTATTTCTCTACAATTTCTCCAACATAAGTTCGTACTTACCTCCTTGTAATATTTAATTCTAGTGAGAATATTAAAGAAACGAGTAACAATTTTCCATAGAAATTCCTTCCAATTATTAGAAGCCAAGGTTCTAAGTACCCCTTCCCAAATTCTTGACCATCCCACATTATCTATTTTTTTCCCTTGTTCACGTTCCCATGCAAGTTGACAGTGCAGCTGGGGGTCTTCCCTCGATATCACATAGCCCCTTTTAAGTCCAGAAATAAATGTATTCTTCCCTGATTCATCAACTAATTCCCATATAATTTGTCCCATTGGGTGGGGATCCTGCTCCACCTCCACCATATTATTGTCTTTTTTCAGAAAGGAAACTATCTGAAGGTATCTAAAAAAGTGCGAGGGAGGGAGTGAAAACCCCTTTTGCAGTTTTTGGAATGTTTTAATATAGCTCTGCCGAAGGAGTTGGGTGAAGAATCTCAAGCCTTGCCTTCTCCAAATGTAAAACCCATGGTCCATCCGTGGGGTGTAAATTGGGCACAGCAGGAAATTTCTGTTCAAGATGACAAAGAACAACCCAATTTCAGTTCTTGCTTAACCCTTCCCCATATCCTGTATGTTTGTTTAGACCAGGGATTTCCTATTCCTTTTTTCTGAAGTAGTTGTGGAGAATTGTAGAAATCCATCTGTGGGTTAAGACCTGGAACACTTTGGATTTCCTGCTGAACCCAGACACCATCTATATCATTCTTTAAGTAAGCTACCCAAGCTGTCATCTGCGCCATTTGGTAGTATAATTTCAAATTAGGCATCCCCAACCCTCCATTTTCCCTTGCTCTTTGTAGTACCTCCCAGCCTATCCTAGCCCTTTTTCCCTCCTATACATAGTGGTGTAGAGCTCTGTTGATTTTCTTCCATTCCTTTCCAGCTATGTGTGATGGCAGGGAGCTGAAGAGAAACAAAAATCATGGGAGTACATTCATTTTTACTGACTCAGTCTGACCTAACAGGGATAGAGGGAGAAGTTCCCATCTCCTTAAGTCCACCAACACTTCATTAATCAGTTTCCCATAGTGTTTCTGATATAATCAACTCAAGTCTAATGGGATCTGTATTCCCAGATATCTGATCTGGGAGACAACCCACTTAAACGGGACAGACTGGGTCAGTTCTGGGGAACGAATTCCATTAATCATTATGACCTCAGTTTTATCATTATTTATTTTAAACCTGGAAACCTCCCTGTACTCCTTCAGTATTTAATGGAGAACAGGGAATATTTTTAGTGGGTCTTTTAAATATATCATAGTATCATCGGCATATAAGGATATCCTATTCTCCTCCCTTCCAATTTGAATCCCGCTTAAATTTTTGTGAGCCTTAATCAGCTCTGCTAGGGGTTCCATACTCAGGACAAACAGAATCAGTAAAAGGGGGCATCCCTGCCTTCTTCCTCTGCAAATATACAGTGGTTAAGAGATTGTTCCATTGACTCTAACTCTGGCTTTCAGCCCATTGTAATTCCCCTTAATCCATGCTAAGAACTTTTCCCCGAACCCAAATTTCTCTAGAGTTTTTATCAGAAAGTCCCAGCTTAGCTGATCAAAGGCTTTTTCTGTATCGAATGCTATAGCAGTTTGTTGCTCTTTGCTTTTACTCCCAGTATGCAGTATATTTAAGCACCTCCTAATGTTATCTCGAATGTGTCTATGCATCACAAACCCTGCTTGGTCTGGATGGAACAGGTCAGGAAGGACTGCTCCCATCCTATTTGCCAAGATCTTAGTAAAGATTGTCGAGTCTACGTTCGAAAGTGAGATTGGCCCATATAACCCACAATTATCTGGAGGTTTAACCTCTTCATGGAGCACCATAATGAAGGCCTCCCTCCCTACTTTGGTTAATGATCCTAACTAATATTGGGGCTAACATATCCTTAAATATTTGAAAAAACTCAGCACTGAAGCCATCAGGCCCTGGTGAGTTACCACCCTTGAGGTCTTGAATGGTTTGTGTCACCTCTCCCAACATTATTGGAGATTCCAACTGATCTCTTAATTCCCTGGAAAGTTTTGGGAGCTGAACCCTATCTATGAATTGTTGAATTAGTTGGGAGGATTTTCCCAGACCACCCTCCCTATTGTATAATGTTGCATAATAGTTTTTGAAAGCTCTTCAACTTCTTTAGGAGTGTATGATACCTTAGTCATATCCCCACTGAAGTGTTTAAACACTTTACATATCTTTTGGCCTGTGCTTTTCGTAATCTGAAAGCCAGCAATCTGCCTGCCTTATTCCTGTGTTCGTAGTATCTCTGATTCCCATATATGAGTTTCCTTTCAATTTGTTTATCTAGCAGATCTTGTAATTCTGTCATTGTTTTGTTAATGTCCTCCTTTATATTCTTTATCTTGGTTCCTTCCCTGTTTGAGAGCTGACTCCAACTGCCTTAATTTTAACTTTAGTGTTTCTTGTTCTGTTTACAAGATCTGGATAGATATGAGGCATATGAGATTATTGCCCCTCGTAATACCGCTTTCATTCCATCCCAAAAACACTTGGAGTCAGGCCCCTCAATGGAGTTATGTCTTTCACAATCTGTAATGGTATCTGCTAGGCGGAATTTAAATTTCTCCCTTCCTAGTAAAGAGGAATTCATCCTCCATGCCGTTTGCTTACTCCAGTCCCCTATATGTATCTCCAAGAGAACCGCTGAATGGTCTGAGACCATTCTGGGATGAATAACGAATTTCTCCATCTTATATAAGTCTGTTCCACTGCATAAAAAATAATCTATTCTGGAGTGTGAATTATTAGGGTAGAAATAGTATGTATAGTCCCTCTATGACCCATTTAACTCCCTCCATGTATCCAACATGGCTAACTCCTGCATGCCCTCGCTCACCATTCTGCTCATCTGCCTATTGGAAGCAGACACTTGTGAGGATTGATCTTTCTGTGGGTTAATAATGCAGTTGAAATCCCCCCCAATACCAGCATCCCTTCCCCCAAAGCTGCTATCTTGTGAAATAGCTGGGTAGAAAATGCAGGTTCATCATTATTGGAGGCATATATATTGATTAAATGGATGGGTTTTGAGAACAACTTCCCTGAAACTATCACACTTCTCCCATCTAGTAGCCTATCCTCCCCTGTAATTTCCAGTGGTAGGGCCCTTCGTAAGAGAATTGCAGTGCCCGCACGCGTGCCTAAAAGATGGGAGGAGCTTATAACCTTACCCACCCAAGTTCACTGAAATTTAACATGTTCAGCTTCACTCAATTTTGTTTCTTGTAGAAAACAAATATCAGGCTTCAGTTGCTCTAAGTAATGTTATAATTCAGGAGACATTCTGGAGGCTGCTATGCTGCCCTGTTTGCAGGCACCTCTCTGGTCTGAGGGAGGAGGTTGCCTATCTCCAGGCTGACCTGGCTAGAATTCATGAAACCTATTCCACCACCCAGGGACCACCAGGGCCACCACTGTTGCCTCAGAGGTTGCCAAGAAAGAGGAGTGGTTGGACCAAGGTGGGCTCAGGAAGGGAGAGGGTTGTGGAACAGAGGTGCATCCCTCCAGTTGTAGCTCTCCACAATTCATATGCTGTTCTGGCAAAGAGTAGTTCCTCTATGGAGGCACCTGCAGTGGAAACCAAGGAGGATGCTGGGAACCTCCACAAAGGAAATCCACAGGAGGGTGGCACAAGACCACACAGGGGAAGAAAACAACTTCTGGTGGGGGATTCAATCATTGGGGGTAGATGTGGGGGAGGAAGGGGATAGAGAGGTAAGGTGCCTGCCTGGTGCCATGGTTTGGAGGGACAGGAAGTGAATCCTCAGGATCGTGGGAGCAGCTGCATGAGGGAGGGAGCTGGATGTCATTGACCACCTAGGGACAAATGATCTGGCTGTAAATGGGATCAGAGCAGTGCAAGAGGAGTTTGTGGAGTTGGGGAGGGGCCGTAGACAAGTAGCTTGTACGGTAACCTTCTCGGAGGTGCTGTCTGTCTATGGCAAGGATGATGCTAGGGTATTCCACACCATGGGATTCAATGAATGGTTGAAAAACTGGTGTGGAGCTCAGGGTTTTGGCTTCATTAGGGACTGGGGAGCCACCTGGAGGGATGCAGGCTTATACTGGTGTGATGGTCTGCATCTGTCCAGGGGGATCCAGGATCCTAGGTGACAGATTTAAATGCTTCATTGGCAAGCATTTAAACTAGCCAAGGGGGGGAGGCACTAAAAAGGAACAGGGAAATCCCAGCCTCCCCCCACAAAGTGCAGTAGTTAGAGCGGTGAAAACCAAGGCAGAGAAGTCAGTCAGGAGGACAGGGATAAATGCAGAAAAAGGTGTTAAGGACAGGGATGGGGCTAAAAGGGGTAAGGCCATAAAAAATAAATGGAAGGTGATGAGTACCAATGCCCGCAGTCTGTAGAACAAGCTCTCTGAACTTGTGGTCTTAATGGAAGAGGGATGCCTGGATATTGTGGCAGTCACTGAAACATGGTACACAGAGAACCATGACTGGGAAGTCAACATATGAGGATACACAGTCTACAGGAGGGACAGGGTGGGTAAAAGAGGAGGAGGAGTAGCTCTCTATATAAGGGAAGAGATTAAAGCAACAGAACTAAAGAATAAACAGGAAGTTGATAAGTCAGTATGGGTCACCCTGGAGACAGGAAATGTCACCACACTCCACATGTGGGTTGTGTACAGACCCCCATCTCAGGGGGAGGATATGGACAAGGAAATGATAGAAGGCATCCTTAAAATGGCAGAAAAAGGGGAGATATTGTTGATGGGGGACCTGAATATGCCAGATGTTAACTGGAGTACCTTTGCTGCAGGCACATCCAAGAGCAGGGTCATTCTTGATGCCCTACAGTGGGCATTCCTCAGACAGCTAGTGTTGGAACCCACTCGGGAGGGAGCAATCTTAGACCTGGTACTCAAATGGGGAAGGAGAAAGGATCTCAAATTTAGAAGTGGGTAGCCATCTGGGAACAAGTGACCACCAAACAGTGTGGTTCACGATAAACACAGCCATAGAGTCAAGCCATACAAAAACAAGAGTATTGGACTTTAGGAAGGCTGACTTTGGGAAAATGAGAGAGTGCCTTAGAAAAGCACTAGCAAATGAGCAAGAAGGACGGGTGGAGGAACAATGGGGAATAATCAAAACAGCCATTGCAGAGGCAACAAGCCTTTGTGTGAAGCAAATCAATAAAACACAATAAGGAAAAAAACACTATGGTTCTCAAAAGAGGTGACAGGGAAGGTTAAGGAGAAAAGGATAGCATTCAGGAAATATAAGGAAACACAGAAGGAGCAGGACAGAGAACTTTTTCAGTTAAAGCAGAAGGAGGCAGGGAAGGCAGTCAGAGTAGCAAAGGCACAGATAGAGGAAAAGATAGCCAACTCTGTTAAGAAGGGGGATAAAACTTTTTAGAGGTACATTAGGGAGTGAAGAAAGACCAAGGGAGTGATACAGAGACTTAATAAAGGGAAGGGAATGTGGGCAGAGGGTGACAGTGAAAAAGCAGGGATAGTGAATGGATATTTCTGCTCAGTATTCACAACAGATGAGAAGGGGGATGTGCCTAAACCAAACAAGAGAGAAACTCTGAATAGGGGGTCGATACCAGTCCATTCACAGAAGAAAGGGTTTTGAAAGGACTCTTGAAACTGAGGGTGAACAAAGCAATGGGGCCTGATGGGATTCACCCAAGAATACTAAAAGAACTAAGGGTAGAACAAGTAACACCACTGACTACTCTCTTTAACAAATCCTGGGAGGATGGAGTGGTACCTGAGGACTGGTGGAAGGCAAATGTGATTCCACTTCACAAAAGTGGGAGCAGGGCAGAGGCAGGAAACTACAGACCAGTTAGTTTGACTTCAGTGGTAGGGAAAATGATGGAATCACTTCTGAAGGAAAGAATTGTTGAGTACCTAGAGGCCAGTGGGGCACAGGACCCAAGGCAGGATGGTTTCACAGCAGCAAGGTCATGTCAGATGAACCTAATAGATTTGACTGGGTGACCAAAGTAGTAGACCAGGGAGGGACTGTGGATATGGCCTACCTAGATTTTAGCAAGGCATTTGACACAGTCTCACACAAAAGATTAATATACAAGTTAGCCAGCCTTAGAGTGGGTCCCAAGGTGGTAGCCTGGATAAAAAAAAACTGGCTAGACAACAGATGCAAAAGGTAATAGTAAATGGAGTCCACAGTGAAGAAAGGAGGGTAACTAGCGGGGTACCGCAGAGTTCGGTACTGGGACCGGTCCTCTTTAATATCTTTATAGGTACCATTGGAGAGCACCTGGAAGGAAAGGTATGCCTCTTTGCAGACAACACAAAGATCTGCAACAGGGTTGATACACAAGGTGGGGTGGAAAGAATGAAAAGGGACTTGGCAAGGTTGGAGGAATGGTCTAATACGTGGCAGCTCAGATTCAATGCAAAGAAGTGCAAGGTAATGCATCTGGGAAACAAAAACCCAGAGGAGGAGTACAAAATGGGGGTGAGTTAATAACAACAACAAAAATCAAAAAAGACATTGGAGTAATTATATCAGATGACCTAAAGGTGGGCAAGCAATGTGAGAAAGCAGTAAGGAGGGCTGGGGGATACTGGGATGCATAGGGCGAGGCATCAACAGTAGAAAACAGGAAGTTATTATCCCTCTCTACAGACAGTTAGTGATACCCCATCTGGAGTACTGTGTGCAATTCTGGAGACCCCATGTCCGCAAAGACATAGACAGAGTGGAGGCTGTTTAGAGGAGGGCAACCAAAATGGTGCAAGGTCTGCACCAGAAAACATATGAGGAGAGACTAAAGCAGCTTAATATGTATACCCTTGAGGAAAGGAGGGAGAGGGGGGACATGATAGAAATTTTCAAGTATCTCAAGGGAATTAACAAGGTACAAGAGGGTAGTGTCTTTCAGAAGAAAAGATGCGCAAGAACAAGGGGGCACAATTTGAAGATAGAGGGGGGATGGCTCAGAGGTAATGTTAGAAAGTATTTTTTCACAGAGACAGTGGTGGATGCATGGAACAGCCTTCCTGAGGAGGTTGTGGAGTTAGGAACAGTGGGAGAATTCAAGAATGCATGGGACAGGCATAAGGCAATTCTAGTGGGGGGCAGGAGGAAGTAAGCTGTTGATTAACTAGAATCTGCAGCTTATCCATCAGGTAGGGAAATGGGCACACTGGATGGGCCAAGCGGTCCTTATCTGCCGTCAAATTCTATGTTTCTATGTTTCTATAGTACGCTTAATAGGTGAATTGACTCCTTGAACATTCAGGGATACAACTGTCAGCATTCCCATAACCAGTCTGTTTCATATATCCTCTGATCCCTAGCTATACTTGTCCCATTATATGTCAAATTGGCCCTCTCCATCCCCTCCTTACAACTGTTCCAGCCATATAAAAACTTATTAACAACTATAACAACAACCTTAAGATAAACATAAACTATCATTGTTAACTTGGATATTTGAACTTTTTTGTTTAGTTTACTAAACACCAAATTTTAACTTTAGCACTCCCTAGGTTCGGCACTGTGGTGTTGTCCTATAAAGCTGCAGGGACTATCGCCTAGGCTGTGGCATCTACTATCCACAGGTCTGACCCTAAGAGAGTCAATTAAGCTAACAACATCACTGTTACCAAGTTGGGGCAAACGATTTCACAAATTACCCCTTGTTAGTGTAGGACTACCCTCCATCACCCCGGGGGTCACTACCTCCAAACACATCTATACCAAAAGAAAAAAGGGTGATAACAGGGGAGTTTGAATTAAAATTATTACTCCTCCTCACCTCCTAAACCGGCTTCGATGCAAAGTCACGAGATGGGATCTACCAAAATAGAGTTTGTCCATCCCTTGCTTATCTCCCCTTTTCCCCTCCCCACGTTCCCTCACCACCATCCCAACAACCAGAATTATTTCAAACAAAATGAGGAAGTAAAGAGAAAAAGAGTTCAAGACTTAGTGATAGCTATAAGTTCCCAGGCAATACCATTCAATATTTTGCAGGCTTTATGCATGTCTCTATGCCTTTAATAAGTCTATGTTGGCTGTCGGAGGGTTGTAAAACAGTACCTTACATGTTGAGAGTCTCTTTCCCTACAAGGCCTAAGTCAGGAGAATCAGTCATAACTACCACTCCTGTTTAATCAAGAACCACAGTACCTCATGTTGCCTATCTCAGGTTGAATTCCATTTGGCAACTCCATCTCTGCTGAATTCTCCTCGTAAACTCTCCTTGGTCTCTCTTCCCAGGAACTCCCGTATGTCCATGCTGAGGTGAGATGGCCAGGTGACTGATGAGGGCTGTGAGCTGTTGGGTTTGTCCGCCCTACGCCATGCTGTTTTCAGAATATCCTGTTCTAATCTGTCTGCGTGGAGGTCAGGACAATCCAGCTCTAATTGCTTTAACATAGGCCCCACCTCTTGGAGAGTTTCAAACATCACAGGCCCCTTCTCTGTATGAATCCGGATTTTGCCCGAGTAGTATAGTTGTAATTTAATTTTTTTCTCTTTGGCTTGTTAAATAATTACTCTCACTGCTCTTCTTTTCTCATTTAATTGGCCCGAGAGGTCCTGGTCAAAAAAGACTTTCTGCCCATCTATGTTTAAGTCCTGGGATTTCCACACAGATTGTAAAATCAGTTGTTGATCTTGATAATTCAGCATCTGCACTATAATGGACCTCAGCCTGGATGTCTGTTCCTTTGTTTTTTGTGCTAAAGACTGGTGGGCTCTCACAGTTGGCAAAGACGCATTCTCAGAGATTTTCAAAACGTCTCTTAGAATGTGCATAACAAACTCCTCTACTGAAGCAAAGGACTTCTCAAGGTCTTTGGGAACACCATATATTCGAAAGTTATTGCACCTTGCATAGTTTTCTTGATCATCTACCCTTTTCCTTGCCAGTAAATAGAGGATTGCATGATCTTGCTGGCCTGACGAGTCTGCTGCAGAACCCACTGATTGTTCCATTGCAGTAATGTGTTTGTCAATTGATTTAAGATCTGCTTTTAAGTCTGCAACCGATGATTCAACCCTATGGAGGGCTTTTACAATTCCGTCCAGCTTAGTAAGTATGGTGTGTTGCTCTCCAATCTCCATATTTTTATCTGAGTCAGCAATACTGTTCACCAGGGATGCAGGATGGGAATCTCGAGGTAGGCCCACAATTTTATCAGATTCAATCATAGCTTTAACCTTCACCGATTGTGACTGTTTCCCCCTAGTTTTGTCTGTAGCCATCATTTAGGACCTGTCCATATTGTAATTAATGGTTTAGCAATAAGAAATTTTGCCAGTTTTCAAAAAGACTTTGTAGTGACCCCCGGAGCTCTCGGATTAGGTGGTCATTGGAACACTGACATCACCAGAAGTCCCTAGTTCTAAATTTAAAACAAATGTATGCATAAAATATCAGCAAGCAACCAAGTTCTCATGGGCCTGAAGAACCAAGAGAAGAACAAGGGAACTTGGAGAATATGGACAGTCATGAACCTCCACAGGAAGAAGAGAACCTGGACAGTGGTGATACGGGAGGAAGGGAGGATGAACAACAATCTAGAACATATGACTTCTTTTTTCAAAAGAAAGTATTTCCTGACAAATGGCACAATGCCGTAAGATTAATTTACAAAGAGGGGTTGGAAGATTTTCCAGACTGAACATACTTAAGAAGGAATTTATTAAAAAATAGTTTGCAGTTTACAGCTGCAGAATTGTGTGCACTTATACATGTGTCAGGAGAGAACAGCTTTGATATAAGTTTTAAAATGCATAGTGGATTATAACAATTTTGGTTTAGATATAATAAAGTTAAAAATACACCAAAATGGTCTCTTTTGAAGCTATACCCTTGACTAGGCCAGCCCAGAAAACTGTGACAATATTATTTAGGAATGAGGGTGTAAGTATTTGGTATTATAGCTTAAACAGAGATGCATGGTATTAGGCCACCCTGAAGCCATTTTTGATAGTGAAAATATTTGGATGGAAAGATGGTGGGTGAGAGTGATTCTGAAAACTCTGGATGGAGAATTACAACATCTCCTGAACTCTTTTTATTTAAGGGGTGACGGGGGGGTGCTTTTTTATCCTGAGCAGCCAAAAACTTGTTATAGGTGTGGCTCCACAGGACACATAAACAACACCTATGACAAGGTATGATGCTCCTTATGTGGGGTAATAGGACATGTGAGTTCACACTGCAACAGTGATGTCAGGTGTAACTTATATGGAGAACAGGGACATGTGTGTAGAGATTGCACACAAGCAGCCCATACAAAAACAGGGTCTGGAGACAGTGAGGAGCAATGTTTACTAGTAATTCAAGCTCAAAGGGAAAGAGAGAGGGTAAACGCTTTAAATAACAGAGTCGTTCTAGCTACTACAGAGGTTGTGCCCCTATTAAGCGTCCCTGTAAATGTTATTCAGGAGGAAGCTAAACCCAGCAACTCCATACGAGAATCAGAAAGTGAAGAACAAAACAGTACGGAATAGCAAGTAGGTAATGAAAAAGGAAAAAGAAGTGGTGCCCCCAACCCCCCACCATAGCAATAGAACTGGAAAAAAGAGTGACAAGGAGAAGACAAAGTTGGGGGAAACCAGCATCCAAGGTACACAAAATATCGGAGACCAAAACATCAAATAGGTTTCAACCCCTCTTAAAAAATTTGGACAAAGAAGGAAACAAGTCAGAACTTTCTTCAGAGGAGTTGGGTTGTGTAGACAGGTTGTCAGACTTAGACCGAAGTAAAATTGGAGATGAAAAAGTAAAAGAGCCAAAGGTGTAAAGAAAAAAAACAAAGCTAAGTAAAAGAAGAAAATGAATCAGCATATTAGCATATGAAACAGCAACGTAAATGCCTCACAATAAATGTGAACAGTATAAAGAATAAAGTAAAATGAGGGGCAGTATTTTCACATCAAGCAGCCAACATAGCGGATATTATATTCATTCAGGATACTAGATTGCACACCATACAAGAAGGTACAATGGCTAAAAACAAATGGTTCAGAGGGGTCTCAGATTGGTCAATAGGTTTAGGGGCCTGTACTGGAGTTGGTATATAATTTCTGATTGAAATTCAAGTACTGAAAATCTTGGATCTTATACCTGGCACAGTGTTACCACTGGATTTAAAAATACATGGGGGATATTTTAGACTAATTAATATATACGCTCCCCAATTAAAGGCTGATAGGGCTGAGGTGTTCACTCAGATACATCCCCATTTGTTTTCATCCCAAAATATAATATGGGGGGGGATTTCAATTATGGTCTTACCCAAAAGGACCGAGGAAAAGGGACAATAACTATTAAAACCTTTTGCGATACAGCCTTTTTAAATAATTTAATTAAAACTGCAAATCTAGTAGATGCACATTATTGTACCTGAATGGCCAAATAACATTACAAATGCATTAACAAAAAAGATAACCACAGATGAGATTATCGGGGTGATTAAAGCAATGGGAAAGGTGAAAGCACCAGGGGAAGATAGGATTCCAATGGAAATTTACCAGCTCATAATTCTAGTAATTTCAGAAGAATTGGCTGAGGTCTTTAACTATATTTTAAAAACTAAATGTTTTTCACTTGATATGAGTACAGGAGAATGCATCTTGGGGTTGTCAACTCTGATGACCTCAAGGTAGGGAAACAGTGTGACAAGGCAGCAGGTAAAGCAAATAGGATGCTGGGATGTATAGGCAGGGGCATCACCAGCAGGAAAAGGGAGGTCATAATTCCACTATACAAGACACTAGTGAGGCCCCACCTGGAGAACAGTGTACAGTTCTGGAGACCATACCTACGTAAGGACATAGACAGGGTAGAGAAGGTTCAGAGGAGGGCAACAAAGATGGTGCACGGATTGCATCACAAGTCCTATGAAGACAGGTTGAAGGAACTGAACATGTACTCCTGGAGGAGAGGAGGAGAGAGGATATGATAGAGACATACAAGTATCTTACAGGGAGGAACAGGTGCAGGAAAACACAATTTTAAGCGAAAAAGATGTTCCAGGACTAGAGGGCATGGGATGAAGTTGGAGGGAGGACGATTCAGAGGAAACATGAGAAAGAATTTCTTCACAGAACAGGTGGTGGACAAGTGGAACACCCTGCCAGAGGAAGTGGTGGGGGCTGAAACAATCACAGGATTTAAGAATGCATGGGATAGACATAAAGGAATTCTGGAGGTCAGGGGTAAGGGGCAACAGACTTCTAGGAAAACAAACTGAACTTACAAGCTCAAATGGGCAGACTGGGTGGGCCATAGGCCCTTATCTGCCGACACTGTCTATGTATCTATGAGTGATAATTTTGTTGTATATAAAAAAGGGGATAGGAAGAATTTAGATACCTGGAGACCAATCTGTTTGCTAAATGTAGATTTTAAAATCCTGATGAACATTTTAAATAACAGACTTTTGTTGGTTACTAGTTATGTGATATCAGAGGCACAATCATGTCTGGTCTCGGGAAGGAGGATAACAGACCAGTTGCTGCTTATTAGGGAGATAATAGAAGCAGGAAACTTTACAGGATTAGAGGGCTTTATTTTTACCGTAGACCAGAAAAAGGCTTTTGATTCAATCCAGCATGGCTTCCTGTGGTACATCTTAAATAAATATGGGGTACCACAAGAATTTATTGATTGGATAAAAAGCATTTATAGAACATCAGTAAACAGACCTTTGGTAAATGGGCATTTGGGGCCAATGATACAGGTAAAAAGGGGAGTGAGGCAAGGGTGCCCACTTCGCCCCTTGCTTTATGTTTTTAGCATGGATCCATTACTTAGGCTACTTGATGATGTAAGGTTCTTCACTCCTTTATCACGTCTAGGACAAAGGTTGGGGGTTAGTGTATTAGCATATGCAAATGATTTGTGTTTAATTATAAGGGACAAAACTTCTATAGAAAATGCAACAGAATTTTGTAAAATTTATGGAGATGCATCAGGAGTAGAGTTAAATAGGTACAAAAGTAATGGAAAACAATTAGGGGTACAAAACCCCAAATAGGTAATATAGTAGGAATTAACTTATCAGAAGGACCTATTGAGATATTAGGTATTCAGTATGGTCATGAAAGGCAGGGTTTAGTGAACTGGAACTTAAAGATTCAGAAGGGGAAAATTATTGTGGAAAGATGGAATAAAATTACAATGAGCAAACAAAAAATAGTGTATTTGGTTAAAACATATTAAATTCCAATTTGCCTGTATGTTTCAGTTGTATTTCCACCCCCAAAAGACAGAGAGACAACCGTTATGAGTAATTTCTTCCAAGCTATCTGGGGAAGCAGGTTGAATCCCATAAAATGGAATATTCTGTTTTTAGGAGAAAAAGGAGGGTTAAACATGGGTCATCCATTTCTATTTTTGTTTATTCAGTTTGTATACACAAATATTTGAATGTTATGGGTAAAGGAAACTAGGTGGGGGAGTTTGTTTAAACAAAGAACATCAGCTTGGCACCCAGGATGGAAGACAGGTGATCGGAAAGTCTTTAAAACAGTAGCTTATGCCACACGATACTATAGGGAAATCTTTGTGAGATTGGCACAGTGGAGGATAAAACATACTGACTTTTTAGGGAAAAATAAGAAACAAATATACAAGATGGTAATTAACTCTCATTTTACAGAGGTTAGTACCTTTCCCAAATGTCCAACAGAATATGTATCTTCAGTTTTGAAATTAATTACTAATGCAAGGATTCCTAACAAGTATAAAGACGTTGCATGGCTCTGCTGCCATGAAAAATTAAATATCAAAGCCAACCAGAAACACTAAGCAGTGACAGAAAGGAACTGTGCAAGTCCGCAATATCATTTACAAGAAGAAACTATGTATCATTTATTTATTACCTGTTCATACTTACAAGGGATTAGGGTAAATATTGCCGCACAATGGGGAATGAGAATTTTGGCAGGGATCAAGTATGAAAATCGAATTTATGGGGTTTATAGTAGAGAATAGGGGAAATGGGATCAGAATACCCTAAATGTGATTAGGTAATAAAATGGTTTATTTGGAATGCAAGATGCTTGTTTACTATGCAACAAAAATAGATACCACATATTGAATTAATTAATAACATTAACAAAGAAATAAGGGATATTTATTTTAGGGGAAGTATGCAAAATGAAAGGTATATGGGGAAAATGTGGAGGAATGTACTATAGATAACTGATTCTGATGTACATATTACCTGAAAAAGATGTAATATGTAAAGAAAGGAAACAATGTATATTGATTTTCTGTATGAATTGTACATTTTGGATGAGTATTTCAGTAAACCAAAAATTCCCCTACTCATCTGTAGGGGAACTGCTGGCCACGAGCTATGGCCACTTCCGAGTGAGACACTGGAGGAGATGGAAGTCCCAGAAGATGGAGGGCTGGCCTCCACCTCTACCCTACAACAGTATTTGAATGTTAAACTTGAGATTGAGGAACCTGCTTCAATACTGAGAAATGATGAAAACAAGATGGATGTCTTTGTATCTACTGAAGAGTTGAGTATTTTGGAGAAAACAAGAGATGCAGTGTGTCCTGACCTTCCCAATATGTCACCCACAGATAAAGAAATATGACTAAAAATTCAGGCAGAGAATAGCAGACACACACAAGAAAAAGACTGCCTCACTGCAAAACTTGCTTCTCTGCAGGCTGGAAATCCATCTGTCAATGTTTCTGGCCTACCTGTCAAGCCAACACCCAAATTATGTGATGCAGTAACAACAAAGGATGCCAAGAAGTTGGGTGAGTCAGCAAATGTACTTTTTGCAAATTCTGTGGGAGTAACTTCTAATGCATCTACTCAAAAGGCTGGCAGTAAAAACGCAGTGGGAGGCGTGTGCCTAAAGCCTCAGGTAGAACTTGAGAAACTTAACAGCCAAACTGCCTTATTCCCCATAGTGGGAGATTTGCAGAGAGAATCGATAACAGATGAAACCAGGAGGTCAGGACTGAAAGGAATGAAGAATACTAGTGGGGTAAACGTCAACCTCTCACTACCCTTTCTAAAGCAGCAGGATTCATTTTTCAGAAGGCTGTAGCTGAGGAACCAAATAAAATTGACACCGAAATACAGTACCAAACATCGAACAAATCCCAGGATGATTTAACCACCTGTACATTTACTGCACGTAGGTCTTCGGCCAAACTAGGGGCACGAGAGGAATGTAAAGTTAAATGTACAGTGCTAACTTTAGCCAACAGGAACATTGCTGAGACCCCAAATCTAACTCTACACAGTTACTAATCCCTTTCCTGGGGCAATGGCACCAAGGGAGTTAACTACTACCGCAGCAATAACAAAAGCTTTTTCTTTGCCCAATAACACAGCATTTTCATGTGAACGTTGGTCCCCCCAGAGAGCACTTTGTGGAGCAGGGTGAAAGCAGCTCTCAGATGGATCCTGGCACCCGGACTTGAATTGGGTTCCTAAGCTTAACTTTACACAAAACACCCCTGAATGGCACTCCCCTACTGACATACAAACCCCAATGCTTTTGCCCGATACTAACTTTCTATCTGTTGTACCTCCACTAATTCAACCCACTAAGGAACAGGGCTCAGCCAACCAGCTTTCTCTATCTAAGACGGAGGGGTCTGAGCAGGAGCATAAGACCCAGCCAAAGGATCCTGACATGTTACAACCCACAGAAGAAAGTCAAGGGCCAAATGCACAGCAGAAAGCCCTTCTATCAGAACCTTTTTCAAAAATAAAGAAGAAATTGCACCACGGAGAAATGTGGTGAGAATCTGGTATAAAGGTGGACTGGAGAATCAACCAGATAGATATTATGTGGGGGAAATTATTATTGAAAGACTCTTTACACTTCTCCCCTACAGAAGTGTTTGCCTTTATCAACATATCTGAGGAAGATAATTTTGATATTAGCTTCCGATCTGCGCATGCTCTTGATCTATTCTGGAAAAGATATAATCAAGACAAATTTTCCCCCTTATGGTCTCCTTTCTTGGTCATTCCCTTGCCTAAACCCCTCATTAAATCTGTCACTCTCATGTTTCGAAATGAAGGAGTTCATGTCGATGATATAACATATTAGCTTTCTCAAAAATGTGAGGTCCTCAGTAGTCCTGAGGTGATATTAGATACTGAAATGTTTGAGACAGGGGGGTGGAGGTGCAAAGTGAAACTATGGCAATCTGATTCAGGAACAGATCACATATCCAATTCTTTTATGTTGGGCAGAGACAGAAGTGTTTGTTTTTATGCACGGTAGCCTCGGGAGTGTTATAAGTGTGGGTCCAGAACACATTTATCCAGCTCTTGTGATAAACCTAGGTATGAAAACTGTGGGGAGATAGGTTACACCACTTTTCAATGTGCAAATCATACTAGGTGTGACCTCTGTGAGGATACTAGTCGTACTTTCTCTGAATGTTCTTGGGCTACCAAGAACAAAGCAAGCTACATGAGCCCGACTTTTTAATACAGCAAGCACAAGATTCTGCTTCAACCCACTCTTCCCACACCCCTAAATCAGAAGGCGCAAAAATTTCTAAACCAGAGGACACGGACCCTACTATCACACTCCACCCAGTTCCTGCTATTAAAGCTGAACCCAGGATTGAACCCCTTCCCCCATCACCTTAGTTCCTGTTTGTTAAGCTGAACCACAGAAGAAGTCTGACAATCTTGTTTCAGAAATGCCATTTCCCTCCTTGCTAGTGAGATGATCTGCTAGCAATATTAAAACCATCTCTGCTCCCCCTCCTGCCAGTGTAGGAACTGAGAACTCCTTTGCAGTTCTTGCCACAGAGTGGGGGACTCAGAAATGGATGTGGGTGATTCTGATGTCCAGTCCATTGTATCTGATCACATTACTCCTACTTAAGATCTGGCAGGTTATAAAGAGAAGAAAAAAAAGAGACAGAAAAAAGATCAGTAGGAATGCAACCTTTTAACTCTGACTTTCTTACGTGTAGGATCTTTGAATGTTCATAGCATATTGAATCCTGATAAACGTTATGTTATTTATAACTATGTACGTCTAGCTTCTTTTGATTTTGTTTCTTGCAGGAAACATGAATGTTTACAGGGGACCAAACTAGATTTTTTCAGAGGGAATGGCAATGGGGACCATCTTATTGGTCCTTTGGTATGGATAGCATGGATGAAGTATGCCTATTATCCGGCTCTTACAACTTCACCCTTCTTAAATTGATTGATCTGACTCCAGGTCGGGCATTGATTTTGGATGGTGTGAAAAGGGATGGCTCGTTGCTTAATAAATGTATACAGTCCACAGACTAAAGTGGATAGAGTCACTTTACTATCTGCTCTACAACCTTTTTTAATCACTACTTATACTGTTTTTCTCTGTGGTGATTTTAGTTGTGCCATCTCACCACACAAAAAAAAAAGCTATAAAGGATTCAGGGAAAAAACTATATTGTGACTCAAATGCATCATGGAAATTGGTTGATACAGCTGATTTGCATAATTGCAGTATAAATCAAATAGTACGGCCTAAATTTAGTTATTTATTTATTTATGTTGCAGATTAATACCTTTGTGCCAGGATGGCTCTTTTACAAAGATTCCATGTGAGGTAGACGACATAAAAAAATCAAGAAGGAGCCGAGACAATAGGACAAGCGACAAAATTACAAAGGTAGTTTAATGAACATTGCAGGAAGACAGAATATTGACAGGCTGTACAAGGAGATGAACAGGCAATTACATTGTCTATATTGTTGCAGGTATAAGAAGTGCATTTTGACATACGGATCAATATATTGTTAAAGGCATATAAAAGGCATCAAGGAATCAAGCTGAAGTTAGGCACAGAGTAGCTTGGGAGAAGCCTGAGGTGGCTTTGTCATAAGGTAGGAAAGAGGGGTGAGGGGTGGAGCAGGAGTAGGGGGACAGCCACCAGGGGGCTTTGTCAGGAGGGGGCAGGAGAGAAGGGGAAGTAGGGAGGGGGAGAAAAAAGGGGGAATAACTCATGGTGGTGAAATTTACATATCAAAGAACTCATGACACATCCACCATAGATTATATGTTTACCTCAAAAAATGTACAAAATAACTCCTTTCGAACTGTCCCCATATAATTTTTGGATCATCTTCTATTACACTGTAATTTCCATGAGGCTCCCAGTATGCCAAACTGAAGACCCAGCTGGAAATTGAACTCTTCTGTCTTGACTGACATACAAGTCAGAGCCAAACTTCTGGAGATAATAAATGCTAGACTCTCAGTTAGGTTTCTGTACACTGATGTGGGTGAATGGTGGGCTGATTCCAAAGCAGAGTTTAAGTCCTGTTTTTTGAAATATGGGAAAAATAAAAAGACTCTGAAATTCCTCAAATATCTCCAACTAAGAAAGCAGCTTCAGTATTTATATTATCTTTCCAATACTTTTAGATAAGATTTTCCTGTTCAAATTCATAAACTAAAAGAGGATATAAAAATGTACCAGTATGACTGGCACATACTATTAAAGCAATATTACAAAATGGGACTCAAAAATCCCCATATGGAGATCCCTTCAAGGCCTGCAAAAGGTTCAAAAACTCAATTTCCATGGTAGCTTTGCAAGATGCTGATGGAGTCGTTAAAACCTTCACATCAGACATCCATAACATTATTAGGAATTTTTTACATTCTCATGCTCCATCAGACCCTCCATCAGAAACATTAATAAAACAATTCTTACATCACATTAAAACATCTATTCCCCCGGATCTGGAAAAATGGTATGACCCCACCTATTACTGCTATTGAAATTGAACAAGCAATTAAAACCTTAAAAAATGGCACATCCCCAGAATCAGTTGGGCTTTCGAATGAGTTTTATAAAACCTTTTCTAAGGAATTAGCTGTTTGTTTGGAATCTGTTTTTCCTTATTTTTTGTCCTTTCACAGCATTCTGGCATGGTTTACTGAAGGACTGTTGATTTTCCTATTTAAGACAGGAGATAGAACCTCCATCAATAACTGGAGATCCATTACCATTTTAAATACTGACTATAACATCTTGACTCACATCTTAAATATCAGATTAAGGAACTGTGCGGCCACAGTATTGTCCCCCTCCAATTTTGCGGTCTCCCCAATAGAAATATACAACACGCATTAATGATTATCAGAGACATTATTGATTATCTGTCCCTACAAGGTAAGAGAGGTTGCATTATCTCTCTTGATCAATACAAAGCGTTTGACTGGGTTCATCACCCTTTCTTATTTCTTACCCTGGAAGCATATGGTGTTCTGCAGGAGGTCATTGGATGGGTCAAACTGTTGTATACTTCAACAGTAGTACACCCAGTTATAAATCACCAAGTTACAGAGGGTTACAAAATAGAGACTGGGGTCAAACAAGGCTGCCACTTAGCCCTCTACTACATATTTTTATTTTAGATCCCCTACTTAGAATTTTGACAGCCCAACCTTTATGGGAAGGAATTTCTGGGAGTCAGAGGGATATGGCTATGCATCTGCAGGCATATGCTGATGACATCTTCCTTTTTTTTTCTGATCCCTTTCAATTGAAAAATTCTGTAGCATTTATGGAATCTTACTCTTGTTTTTTCAATGCTAGATTAAATAAGCAAAAAGGTAGAGGTCTTTTTATAGGCTTAGGCCACTTTGAGTCGATACAGCTGGAAGTGATCACTATTTCCTCTGCACCTCTGAAAATATTGGGCATCACCTACGGACCTCAAAACATGCCATTGGAAAATTGGGACATTACCCTTCAAAATATGAATCATAAAGTACAATAGTGGAAACAGTGGAAAATGTCAAAACTTAAAAGGATACAAATAATTAAACAGTTTATTGTTCCTGTGATTTTATACATAGCCATGTTTTTTCCTCCCCCTGTAACAATAGAAACCAAATTATATAGTCTATTTTTTCAAATGCTTTGGGGAAGTAGGCTCAACTCTATTAAGAGACAATATACCAATTTGCAGAAAGAAAAAGGGGGTCTGGGGATGATTGACCCAATTTTTTTTTCACGCTCTTTTTTTTTCTCTCAGACCATTACATGTGGTCTAAACCTTTCTGATTCATTGCAGCACAAATGGGCAACTTTAAACCTTACTAGATGTTTTTCAGCATGGACAAATATTCCACCAAGGGTATCTCCCCATCTTCATATACCTGAGTATTTTAGATCTGCAGCTCAAAAACTTTATAGATGGGGTTTAACAAAACAACAGATAGAGCAAGGAACAAGGCTTCAGATATGTCACACTGTAATGGCTTATATCCATCATGAGGTTCCCAGCTTTAAAAACTATCCAACCACTCTTATTCCCAAGGTCCTTAAACAGTTGACTAATAAAAGGATTCCCAGTCATATGTGGGAATTTTTGTGGTTGTCTATGTATGGAAGGCTAAATGTTTGAGGGAATTTTAAACATAACACTGAAAAAGAGTGAAATTGCCCATATCTCTCTTGTATAAACATAGAAGAAACAATGGAATATTTTTTTTTCCATTGCACATATGCCAATTCCCTCTGGAATTTTCTCGCAGTTAAATGGAGGATGGGGTGGCTGACTAAACTCTCATATGATAACCTGATTTTGGGTCAGTTTCCCCAGTATGGCATGCAATATCATTTGGACACTTTAATTGTCTTTAGTTGTGTTTTGAAATACTATTCATGGCATGCTAGATGTCAGTGGACTTTATGCCAGCGAGTGCTGTCTTATGAAACTGTTAGCATATTGATACTGCAAGTGATGCAACAGGTCTATATATCAGATATGGAGGTACATACCTCACAGAAGGTTTATAAATGGTGGAAGAGTTTTTCTATGTTTATTAAATTTAAGTAAAACCAAAAACAAAAAAAAAAACAAAAAAAACAAAGAAGGGGTGTTATGGTTGTTTACAAATTTTGTTATTTAGGATGGGCAGAAGTCTGGTATTGATATAATATGAGACCTGTGGGGATTTTCCAAAAAGCTGTTATGAGGAATTATCTGGAGATATTATCTGTGTGAACTTGTTTATTATTTTTTTACAAAATTGTATGATGTAATACTTATTTGTTTTTGTTTCTTTCTTTGTATAAAAGTTTATTTCTGATCTTGAATTTCTTTTTGATGTTATCATAATAAAAAATTCCCCTACTGTTTTCGAGAAGTGCCATGGGATCTTTAATATTCACCTGAGCTACCACTAGAACAGGCAGATGGGACCTCGGTTTAACACCTCATCGGAAAGACGGCACCTCAGGAGTGCAGCACCCCCCTCATGCTGCACTACAGTGTCAGTATTGAGATATTAACCCAAGTGTCTGGTGTGGGGATAGAACCCACAGCCTTCTGATCTCCTGGCCTCAGAGGCTGGGACATAGAACCTGGGAGGGCTCTTTTGCTTGATATAGACATAGCAAGTGTAGATATTAGACTGCTTAACATATATGCCCCCCTCCCAAAAAAAAATTAAGGCATCTAGAATTGCTCTTCTCAATAAAATACAACACTTTTTATACACTAATAGGAAAGTTATTTTTGCTGGGGATTTTAATTGTAGCAGATATCTTTTTGACAGAGGTTTAAAAAACTACTAAAACCTTTTGTGACACCTCTTGTCTGAATAAACTGCTTACCCAAGCTTCTCTGATTGTTGCATTTACCATTGGTGGGAAGGTACCTCAGAAAACATATTTTAAGGGTAAACTAGCTACCGGAATTAATTATGTATTTTTGTCCTCCACTTTAGGAATCTAACAAGCCTTAATGACTCTGGTCATATAATCAGATTATGCCCAATTAAGTGTGGTAATTTCTAATTTTGCCCAGATAGGTAGAGGCCCAGGTCACTGGAGACAGAACCTTAGTCTTTTACAAAAGCCACTTATTTGGCAAGGCTTCCAATGAGTTCTGGAAGCTAGAAAATCTGTATATTTTTTATATGACTTCACTCTAGATTGGTGGGACACTACAAAACAGGACATTCAGGACTTTTTTAAGAAAATGGGCAGCCTTAATGGGAAACTTAAAACTGACCAATATGTTTTTTATAGATCACAATTACTCAAACTATGTTCCCTACATATTGAATCTCTAGGTGATTATTCAGTGGAGATCCAGATACTAAAAGCTAAATTAGCACATTTACAATATAATCGTCTAAAATCCTTAGAGGTGGAGCAACGTTTTGGCACATAAGGGAATTCTACTTTTGTAAACCCATTTGAATTTTGTCAAATGCAACATCATATTAAAGATATTGGTTGTATTCAATTACCTGATGGGTCACATGTTACTAATAAATCTGATATCAAGACTGCAGCTAATAATTATGTAGATTCCTTTTTACAACCCCCCTCCTACCCACACCGGACTCTGAGGTACACTATTGGTTGACCCATAGCAAGTTTCCCCAACTTTCAGAGGCATACAGCCTCTCACTTGTTTCCCCTTTCTCTAAACAGGAGTTTCTTTCCATAATAGCCCAGTTGAAGTCAAGTTCTGCACCCGGATTCAATGGGCTGCCTTATGAACTATGTAACTTGATTACTAATGTTCTTTTGGAGGGAGTCTTAGAGGTTTTAAATTTTTTATTATCATCCTTGGATATTCCCCCTCAAATGAAAAGAGGTCTTTTAGTTTTAATGTACAAATCAGGAGATAGAGAGCTCCTTTCCAACTAAAGGCCAATTACATTGCTGAATGCTGATTTTGACATTTTCACCAAACTCCTGAGTATGAAAATGGCTACAGTTTTAATAGTATATCATTCACTCTTCCCAAATGTGTGCAGTACCATGGAGCTCTATAGTGGTTAATTTAATTTTATTATGAGAGGTGCTTGAAAGAGGTTGGGATGGGGAACTTAAAGGCTTCCTTTTATCTCTAGATCAAGCAAATGCCTTTGATAGGGTCCCACATGACTACCTTTGGGCTTGCTTGGCTGCTTATGGGTTCCCAGGTAGATTTATACATATATTGCTTGCATTTTACCATATGGCTATGACTATTCCATTGGTTAATGGTTGTATAGGTAACAAACGTTTGGTAGCCAGAGGTGTTCATCAGGGATGTCCACTTAGCCAGGCTTTGTATATTCTTTCCATAGATCCACTTTTACATTGACTCAATAGTTCCCTTTCCCTCATTGGTTTATCTTTCTCTAGTACAGGCCCAGAAATACGGACCCAAGCCTATGCTGATGATTTGGTACTACTTTTAGCGGATGTTGCATCATGTTTAAAAGTCAATCAGGAACTGGTCTCTTATGCATCAATCTCACAGTCTAGCATTAATTTTCAGAAACGTAAATGTATTTTAATTGAAGATGCTTACACTCATATGACAGAGATAATTGGTATACCAATATTGTCAGCCCCTAGTAAATTCCTTGGTTTATTTTTTGGGACGGGGATTTAGCTACATTTAATTGGGAACATGTTTTGACCAAAGCACAAATTAAAGTTACGTATGGAACAGATAGAAAATCACAAAATAAAAACAAACTTTTATGCTAAAAACCTTTTTGTTATCTTTATTTTTGCACCTTAGTGGGATTTTTGCACTTCCATAATCTTTGGAAACTAGGGTATATAGACCACAATGAACCTCTGTGTGCAAACACTGAGGCAAGGGTTACCCCAAAGGGCATTTGGCTGGGAAGCCAAGTTTCAAGAAAATACAAAATCACACATGCCCACACAATGCAAAGCATCATGGGCTTCATATGCAAATCACCACAGAATGTTATGCTGGTTCAACTTTAAGCAGAATTGCATGGTGCCGAAAGGCCTCTCACACAGTTTGCAAAGGGTGCTAATAGATGACATAGACATGTGTTTTGTCCTACCAGGACTCATCAGTATGCCTCGTCTGTTTGACACCCCAGTGGAATGGACCAGCTACCCTAAGACAGTGTGTCTTGGATATGTTGTGGTGAACCCATTAAAATAAAACACTATTTAAAAGACAAAGAACCTCTGTGCGCAAACATTGAGGCAAGGGTTACCCCAAAGGACATTTGGCTGGGAAGCCAAGTTTCAAGAAAATACAAAATCACACATGCCCACACAATGCAAAGCATCACAGGCTGCATATGCAAATCACCACAGAATGTTATGCTGGTTCAACTTTAAGCAGAATTGCATGGTGCTGAAAGGCCTCTCACACAGTTTGCAAAGGGTGCTAACAGATGACATCGACACGTGTTTCGTTCTACCAGGACTCATCAGTATGCCTACGGTATATAGATGCTTCTTCTCATGTGTTTGAGGCAGCAGGCATAACCCTATAAAAAGAGATGTTCTTTATAGACCAGTGTCCCAGGGAGGCCTCCATTTCATGAACCCCATTCTCTTTTTCTTTTCTATGTTTGTAACTTATAACTTATGCCCATTATTACTACAAGGTACTAAAATGTGGGCTTCTTGGATTCTGGATAGACTGGGAGTTTTTTTGCAGGAATGGCAGATAGATGAGTGTATTCTGAAACAAAGAGCAATAGCATATTTACCACTTTCTTCTAGACAGTGCTTCAGCAAGATTAAATTATGGGCACTTACAAAACACCAAGTTTCCTCTCTGCCAAGGAAGTTTCTTTATTCCTGGGTCATGGATTCATTTTTTGTAATACAACCACATTTTTCAACTTGATTACCTTTTGAGGTTAAACAGATCTCTACTATGATTACATCTTCCTGTATCTCTATACATATGTGGAATGTAAATTGGCTATCTCTTCACTATAAACTTAATGTGAAAGGTAATTTAAAATATAAATATAGTGGTGAGAGATTTTGCCCCAGACATTCATGTTCTACACAAATTGAGACTATTTTAGACTTATTTTTTGAGTGCCCATATATTCAGAGATTTTGGAAGCTGCTACATTTTAAATGGCTGGGTTCACTCTTTTCTCACATGACCCCTGCTATTTTGTTGTTAGGGATCATCCCACATTAATGGACCAAATATGATAAAACCACATTATGGTTGTTTTTGACATATTTTAAATATTATATTTGGATCACTCATTGTCATTTGTCCCTACAACAGCAAAATATATCAGAAGTTCAGCTTTTTGATTTGACACAAATTTGCATAAACTGAAAGCTCAAGAATGATGCCATATGCCTTTCGAGGTGTTCCAAACATGGTGGGAGTCCATTTCCTGGATGTAGGTGAATTTATTTGTTGCCTTGCTGGATTCACAGGTAACTTTCCTTCTTTGGCCTTGACTCCTTTGTACAGTCTGAGGATTACTGGTGCTGGGTTTATGGAGAAGAAACATTGGTACCCATCTATGGATTATAGGTGGGTGAGAGGAGTTACTTTTCTTATGGTTTTGACAACAAAAGTGCTCTATCTTTTTGAGCAGGTCTTGTGTTTATAGATCATTTTACTCATTTTCCTTCCATTCTTTAAGGGGGGTATACGGGGAAAATTCCTTGATGGAAGCTCTGATTTAACATTTATTTTCACACTAAGAGTATGCCAGACCATTGTATTTTTTTAATACTTTCTTTTTATTCAGAGTGAAACTGTATTACTTTAAAGATACAAAAATTCAGAATCCATCTCAATATAATATAATACAGGAGAAAAACCAAAAAGCATAAAAATACTTTTTACTTTTTGGGGGGAAAATAAAAAGAAAATTCCATCATTATTTTCAATAAATGCTAAGAGCATCAATACATTTTCAAATATTTAATTAATACTGTTTCTGCTTCTCCAAACTAATTTACTTCCCTTTAAAAGAATTAATAAATGTAATATCCAGATGATAAAAAAGAAAAAAAAACAATGGAGTAGGGGAAAATAAAGTCTATCTTTCAAATATAAGTACTGTACAACAAAGAAAAAAGTACATTCATGTAGATACTGGAATATACTGAGTATCATTCTCTGGATCTTCTTCCTCAGACAAGTCAGAGTCTAATTCAGTTGGCAAAGCTATATTTTTATCATAAAAAGCTTTTGCAGCATCCATATCCTCAAAGACATAATCCTTATTTTGAAAGCAAGCCTTTAACCTTGCAGGTGCCTGTAATACCGCAGTAACCCCCGACTGCCAAAATTCTGATTTCAAATTCAAAAAATGTTTCCTTCACTTTTTTGCTGTCAAGCAAAAGTCAAGATACAGGTGAATCTTCTGACCCTCATATAGAAATCCCTTCTTAATCTTGGCAGCTTGCAACAATTTATTTCTTTGATCAAGAGACAGAAAAGTACAAATAACATATCTAGATGAGAACTCCCTTGTATCTTGTTTCAGCGTTGACTGTTGTCTAAATACTGAATCCAATAGGACTTTTTGATCCAGCGAAAAAGCCAGCTCTAAGATTTTCTCAACTTCAGCCTTCAATTCAGAAACAGGGATATCTACTGTAAGGCCAATTAACCTAAGATTTTTCCTTAGCTGAATACTTTCCATTTTTTCCAATCTTGACATTGTATTTACTTGCTCATGGACTAAGGAGTTTATAGCCCCCTCTACTGTTAAAACCCTTGAAGCAAGTTGCTTTGCCATTTTTTTCAACTGTATCCACTCGCTTTTCAATTTTATCCATTTTTTCTTCTATAGATCCACAGCATTGAACTCTTTCTTGCAAAGATGTTTGTACCTTGCTAAAGGATTCCTTAATCTCCCCTCAAACTCCAATAACAATGCTTGCAGAGAAGCCAGTGTCAGCTTCTGAATATTTTTCACCTTCTGGGCGTGACATAGCCGGCGAAGACATCTCACCAATTGGGAGCTGCAGACTTGCAGCTCCTCGAGGTTGAGCGGCCTTCCCAGTGGTAGTTTTCAGGGAAATTAATTTCTCCATCAAATTTCAAGCTTCGCTGCCTCCTTCGACCAAGATGCACTTCTTTCACTGAAAATTAAAAGCCTTTCAGCTGAAGAATATTTTAAAGACAGTGATTGAAGCAGTTTTTGCAGCGGTTGTAGCGGACAAACAGAAAAAACTTAAGCACACCTCCAGCTCTCTCTAGCGCCCCCTGACTATTGTATTTTGATGGAATTTTTAAGAGGGGTAAGATATAGTGCTATTATTTAGGTATATTATAGCTTTATTTTTCCTTTAATTCCATACAAATAGTTTGATTTTAAGTTTCGTTTAAATATAGCCTTCATACACTCCCCCCCCCCCTTTTTGGGGGTAGCAGTTAAAGGTTTTATTTAAACAATATGAAATGTTAAAAGTATTATTAGATTCTAGGCCTTATTGGTGTATGTTTTTTGCCTTGCACTAATTATTTCTGTGATACATTTTGCTCCCTTTCCATGTTCTGCATTTAAAGAATTCCCCCTACTCTCATAGCGTGAAGGAGGAGGAGAGATTCTTCTTCAGTTCCTCCAATTTTGTTTTTTGTTAATTTGTGCTCTTCCTATGTCCCATAAGTGTACAACAGTAATCCATATTTACTTTTATGCACTTTATTTGTTTTCAGACTTTCAATTTGGGTATTACTGTAAAGGGGGGGATAGTAGTTTTTTAAAAATGTTGAGGTTATGAATAAATATCCTTTTTGTCCAGGTATGTTGTAAATACTTAGTTATACATTTCATATTGTTTCTTATAACTTTGGGTGGAGAAATACTGTCTTAGAGTAAATGTTGCTTTCTTGTATGAGGTAATACGTATTTATGTTGTTCTGCACTTTTGATTTGGTGTAAAGAAACACTATTTGATGTATATTTTGCTTTTATGTTATAATGAAAATTTCCCCTACTCATTAGGGGTAGGGAAGGGGGGATTTTATGAATTGTATGAAGTAATATCTGTTTTGTTTCTGCATCAGGGTTTCTGATTTATATTTTGATTTAGCATATGTATTGATATTTATGGAAGGGATTGCATGGTTTAAATACTTATTTTGCTTTATTTTCTGTTATTTTGTAATGTCTTATAATTTCTTGAAGTTTGAATAAAAAATTCCCATACTCTTTTCGAGAAGTGCCATGGGATCTTTAACATCCACCTGAACTACCACCAGAACAGGCAGATGGGACCTCGGTTTAACGTCTCATCTGAAAGATGGGAAGGCAAAAGTTTAAAAGACTTTCTTGTTCATAGTGAGTTTAAAAGACCCAGAATTACATGGCTGGCTAGGAGAGAGACAAATTGTTTTTTTTTTCTTTGCAAACAATGCATAACATGGAAAAATATAGTACAAGGTAGAGTGTTTGATAACCCAAGCAGAACGGGGTTTAGGAAGATTTACATTATTAATTTCATCACTTGTAACACTCGCTATGTAGTTTTTGCCTTGCGGTGCTCCTGTGGGCATGTTTATATGGGACAAACTACCCACTAATTGAAGAAGCACATCCAGGAGCACTTCAGGGCAATAAAATGTCTGGATTTGTCCCATCACATAAGGAAACACCTCACCTTGGTAAATGATGTTGGGGAACATAAATTGAGTTATATGGCAATTGATTCTCTCCTATCCAGAATTCGAGGAGGGGACAGAACTACTGAATTAGAATGCAAAGAATCTGGTTGGATTTTTAAATTAAAATCTTTGAAGCCCACAGGATTAAATGAAATGATGCATTGGGAACCATTATTCCACTGACTCTGCTGCTATTGAGTCTCAACACTTCTAGGAGCCATGGGCATTCATGTAATGAATTATACTAATGTGAAATTGAGTAATGCATATACATGGTGATTTGTGATTATAACGAAAGAGAATAATAAAAATAATAAATGAAAATAAGAATAATAAAAAACTGAAAAGTTGGCATTATTTAGGGAAGGAGTAAACATTATTATTAATTTGGATGTATACATATCTGAGATCATTCACCTGTCTGATAGCTGCTGTTTTTAAATGCAACTGTTTGAACTTATGCACTTTAAGCAATAGTTTTAAATTCATGTAATTGTTTTTGAATGTATGCACTTTAAGCACAATAATTAATTGCAGAGACATTTCTCTTTTGGCTATTTTATTAGTAAATTATCCTAAACACAGAAGCAATAAAATAAAATAAATGCCTCCCTTTTAAAATGGAGCCAACTGAAAAAATGATCCTACATAATTATGACTTAATGCTTATTCATTTGTGAAGCAAATTAATTAACTGTTTGCACTTGTCACATGATGTTTTTAAATGTTCACTGGATTGTGTTGGCCACACCTCCAGATGAAAGGGTATTGCACTGCAAAGCGCTGAGGTTAGTTAAATTGTGAGAAGCCTTAAGTGGACATTTTTCACTGTTATGTATGCTGTGATTTAAATTATTATTTAAATTATTGTAAGTACCTGATGCACAGTAAAATACTCAATATTATCACCGATGCCTGGTGTGCTAGTTCCTTTTTATTCTTTGTGCTATTTATTTTTCGAGCACCCAGTCTGCTGTGAGCACTGCCTTGTCTCTTGAACATTGATTGGCCTGTAGCTGCCAGCCCTTCCCTGCTACCACTTTTGTAAAGTGGTACTAGATTTGCCCTCTTCCAGTCCTCTGGGACCACTCCCATCTCCAGTGAGTGGTTGAACAGGACTGTCAGAGGTGCCTCCCTGAGTTCTCTCAATATCCTTGGATGCACCCTGTCTGGTCCCATTGCCTTGTCCACTTTCAGATTTGCGAGTTCCTTCAGGACTGTCTCATATGGAAATGGACTAGTGTCCACCTCCCTTCCTTTGATGCTCCTGTTACTTTTCTATGGCCCCTCACCTTCCCTTTCCTCTGTAAACACTGAACAAAAGTATTTGTTCAGGATGTCTGCTTTGTCTGGGTTGCCCTACACCCAACTCCGCCCTTCTCTTCTTAGCCTTGCAATCTCTCTCCTGCTCTTTCTTTTTTTTACTTACTTACAAACCTGAAAAATGTCTTGTCCCCTTTCATTACTGCTTGGGCTGTTCTGTCCTCCGTTTGTGCCTTTGTGCTCCTTACTGTTTCCCTGCCTCCTTCTATTTCTTCTGTTACACCTCACTATCCTCCTCCCTCTGCGTCTTCTTATACCTCCTGAATGCTAAACGTTTTTGCCTTACCTTTCCAGCCAACTCTTTTAAGAACCATAGCTGTCTTTATTTCCTCTTGGTTTTGCTCACTTGCCTGATTCAGAGGTTTGTTACCTTCACTATGACCCCCTTTTGTCTTCGACAATGTTTCTCCACTCTACCCAAGTCCTCCCCCACTGGCTGGACATCTCTGAGGTATTCACCCATGTTTTTTAAAATTGGCCCTCCTGAACTCCAGAAATCTTGCCATTGTGTGGCTTGATTCTGCCACAGTTCTTATATTGAACCACACTGTATGGTGATCACTGGTCCCCAGGTGGCCTCCCACCATGATGCCTGCAACACTGTCCCCATTAACAAGTACAAGGTCCAATATTGCCTCATCATGATTGGGCTCCCTCGAGTGGGATGAAAGTAAATAACATGCCATCCAGGTGGGGGGTGTTCACAAGGGGGTATGAAACAATATAACAAGCCATTCAGGTTGAGGGTATAAAGGGGGATGAAAATAAATAACAAGTTAATCAGGTGGGGGGTTCACAAGGGAGCAGAGTGAACAAAATAACAGGCCAACCAGGCAGTTTGGAACATGGACATTGTAGGGGAGCATGTAGTATCACATTTCAATTAGGGTTGGGGGGCACCTTTTCCCTAGATACAAACTGTACTTCCACCATGGAAATTGCATGAGCACTGTATCTGAAAGGGTAGTGGTGAGCGTCATCATTCAGACTATGGGAGACAGGTGTGGGGACAGTGTTAGCTGCCCAAGGCCATGGCCCCATATAGTACTGACTCTCTCAAAAGCAGACCAAGGGGGCATGTCATCATGCTGCCATGTGCCAGTCTGTAAGGTGTCCTTGGTTTCCTGAGTGTGCTGGGTGTCCAGCTTCCCACACTGCAGGGGGTAACCTCACACTGAGGTGCCTGCTGTGGGGTGACACTCCCCCCACTGGAATGGCCAAGTGTCTCATCATAGTCATCATCATCCTCCTCCTCCTCACTGCTAGAGTTGGTGGTGATCCCCGCATGGGTGGGCCTTAGCAGCAACTGCCAGCAAAATGAGCCTGGGGCATTCTCCAGGATTTGTCTACCACAATGGCCATGGCTGTAGAGAAGAGAGGAGAGGAGATAAAGAGAAGAGCATGATATTGCACTGTAATGTACAAAACTGTGTGCTGACCATGGCAGCATGCAGGTCCAGTGTTCTGTGTATCACCAAGCATGCCACCCATGCAGTGCAGTGCCTATACAGCCCCAGTGTAGTACACATCATATACACTCCAGTACCAGTGATTACACAGTATATGATATATGTGGCATAGTAGGTGATTACCCCACAGACAGCCCCATCAGAAGGATACCTGGATAACACCATTGGGCCTATGCCAATTATATAACAAATCCAACAGGCAGGGTCAGGCTGGGGCACTGGAGGCCCACCTGCAAAGAAGATATAGTGGCCAACATGGAGAAACCATAGTGGAGGACCCAGGGTGACACATGCTTGTGAATATTTCATGTAAATGTGATACACTAGCTTTGTGTGTGCCTCCTATGTATACCTGCAGTGCCACAAGCACTCTGTTTAACTAGATAATAAATGCAAGGAGTTGTAGAGGGTTGATGATGACCAGAAACCCAAGAGATGGGGGAAACATGGAAATGTCAAAGCATCATGATGGGTCGCTCCAACTCTGCAAACAGGTACACCATTACAGACAGGACATGCAGCAGTGATGTCCCATGAGCATAGGTCCTGTGGACCATACAGGATGCATGCATTAGACTACGATAGGATGTGTATGCAGAACACAGGTCTGTGCAGTACATCCTTTGCCTACACACTTTGCTCATCCAGCCATGGCCCAAGTTGCCTCACCACCCTCCACCACTGGCATGCAAACCCCAACACCACTGGTGAATGAATACACACAAGCCCAATATGATGGGGATAACATGGTCACTCACATACCTGTGCCAGTCAACACAGCACTCAGTGCCACCTCCCTGAATGACAGTCACTTCCACCTGTCACAAGGTAGCAGCCATCACTTCCTCAGGAGGGACTAGGGGACCCACACTGCTGGGGTCACCACCTGTGGCCTGGACATTTGCCTGGACCTGGGCTGTCACCACTTCAATTCATCTTTTGAGGTTCATGAGCCACTTCCTGACCTCCTTTAATGTCCAGCATCCTCTGCCTACTACATTTAAGGACTCCTTGATCTGGTTGCAGGCATTTTTAATTTTGCCCTTCATCCCTCTGCTCTACTCATGAGACTTTCATTTTCCATATAGACCTGGGCTAGGGTCAACACCTCCTCCTCTGAGCATTTTCTTTTTCTTTGACTCCTGGTGTCCATCATGGTACCTGCTGGAAATGGGGAGGACCAACAGAACTGAACACTGTATACACACAGCACAACACAGAGCAATGGTACAGTGCCATGCAGCCCCAATGCCCACTGGATGAGACATGTGTTTCTGAATGGCTGGGTCTAACACAGCTAGCTGCCTGCCTAACACAGCTTTTGGTCATGTGCAGATACAGTAATAGTCTAGTCCTGATATAGAAAAAACACAGTACTATGATCACCCATGTCCCTATTGTAGGCCATTCCACAATACACTTACCTCTAGCCACCTGCAGTAATTCTGTGGAATCTGTGCTGTGCCCTTTGCTCCTTTTATATGTTCCAGACACAATTAGGAATTCAAATGGATAAATACTTTCCAGTAATGACATGCAAATGCATTTGTTGCCCTATAACTGTGAGATCAACTCATTTGCATACACTGTTTAAATATTGCAGGTTTGTCCCAAGCTCTATCATATTAGCTCTAGTGACAGTGCTAGTGCTATGTTCCCCATGCAATGCAAACATGACATCACACATCACTGTTGGCATCACTAGCAAACAGGCAAGAAGGAGGGGTGGAGGAACAATGGGGAGTGATCAAAACAGCCATCACAGAGGCAACAAGCCTTTGTGTAAAGCAAATCAATAAAACACAACGAAGGAAAAAAATGCTATGGTTCTCAAAAGAGGTGGCAGGGAAGGTTAAGGAGAAAAGGACAGCATTCAGGAAATATAAGGAAACACAGAAGGAGCAGGACAGAGAACTTTATCAGTTAAAGCAGAAAGAGGCTGAGAAGGCAGTCAGAATAGCAAAGGCCCAAACCGAGGAAAGGATAGCCAATTCTGTTAAGAAGGGGGGATAAGACCTTTTATAGGTACATTAGGGAGCGAAGAAAGACCAAAGGAGGGATACTGAAGCTTACTAAAGGGGAGGGAATGTGGGTAGACGGTGACAGTGAAAAAGCAGGGATACTGAACGAATATTTCTGCTCAGTATTCACAAAGGAAGAGGAGGGGGGAGTTACCTAAACCAAACAAGAGAAACACTCTGAAGACGGGGTTGATACCAGTCCATTTACAGAAGAAAGGGTTCTGAAAGAACTAATAAAATTGAAGGTGGACAAAGCAATGGGGCCTGATGGGATTCACCCAAGAATCTAAAAGAACTAAGGGTAGAACTAGTGACACCGCTGACTACTCTTTTTAACAAATCTTGGGAGGATGGGGTGGTACCTGAGGACTGAAGGAGGGCAGATGTGATTCCGCTTCACAAAAGTGGGAGCAGGACAGAGGCAGGAAACTACAGACCAGTTAATTTGACCTCAGTGGTAGGGAAAATGATGGAATCACTTCTGAAGAAAAGAATTGTTGAGTACCTAGAGGCCAGTGGGGCACAGGACCCAAGGCAGCATGGATTCACGATGGTAAGGTCGTGTCAGACGAATCTAATAGATTTCTTTGACTGGGTGACCAAAGTAGTAGACCAGGGAGGGGCTGTGGACATGGCCTACCTAGATTTTAGCAAGGCATTTGATACAGTCCCACACAAAAGATTAATACACAAGATAGCCAGCCTTGGAGTGGGTCCCAAGGTGGTAGCCTGGATAAAACATTGGCTAGACAACAGGATGCAAAGGGTAGTAGTAAATGGAGTACACAGTGAAGAAAGGAGGGTTACTAGTGGAGTACTGCAGGGTTCAGTACTGGGACCGGTCCTTTTTAATGTCTTTATAAGTGACATTGCAGAGGAACTGGAAGAAAAGTATGTCTCTTTGCAGATGACACAAAGATCTGCAACAGGGTTGATACACAAGATGGAGTGGAAAGGATGAGAAGGGACTTGGCAAGGTTGGAGGAATGGTCAAATGTATGGCAGCTGAGATTCAATGCAAAGAAGTGCAAGGTAATGCACATGGGAAACAAAAACCCAGGGGAAGCGTACACAATGGGGGATGAGATACTGACAACAGTAAAAATAGAAAGGGACGTGGTGGTAATTATATCAGATGACGTAAAGGTGGGCAAGCAATGTGAGAAGGCAGTAAGGAAGGCTGGGGGGGTACTGGGATGCATAGGAAGAGGCATCAATAGTAGAAAACAGGAAGTTGTTATCCCTCTGTACAGACAGTTGGTGAGACCCCATCTGGAGTACTGTGTGCAGTTCTGGAGACCCCATCTCCGCAAAGACATAGACAGAGTGGAGGCCGTCCAGAGGAGGTCAACCAAAAGGGTGCAGGGTCTGCACCAGAAGACATATGAAGAAAGACTAAAGGAGCTTAATATGTATACCCTTGAAGAAAGAAGGGAGAGAGGGGACATGATAGAAACTTTCAAGTACCTCAAGGGAATCAACAAAGTCCATGAGGATGGCATCTTTCAGAAAAAGAGATGTGCAAGAACAAGGGGACACAATTTGATGATAGAGGGGTGGATGGCTCAGAGGTAATGTGAGGAAGTATTTTTTCACTGAGAGGGTTGTGGATGCATGGAACAGCCTCCCTGAGGAGGTCGTGGAGTCAAGAACAGTGGGGGACTTCAAGAATGCATGGGACAGGCATAAGGCAGTCCTAGTGGGGGGGGTAGGAGGAAGCAAGCTGTTGGTTAACTAGGATCTGCAGCTTATCTGTTAGGTAGGAAAATGGGCAGACTAGGTGGGCCAAGTGGTCCTTATCTGCCGTCAAATTCTATGTTTCTATGTTTCTATCATGATGCTGTGACAGCATGCAAGACATGATGTTACGCTATGGTATTGCGGTACAGCACATGCGCTCCATGCACAAGTACAACTCAATCCCTGCCACATACTAATGGCCCCTCCCCTGACCAAAAACATGCATAGTGCTGCACTATTCAACATTAGCACAGCTCTAGTGCTGAAATGTGCTGCACTAACAGTAGGCCACACTCATAGAGTGAGGAACCTGTCACTAGCTGGGTGTGAGGGCTGGTGTTAGGGAAGGGGCACAATGGCAGACACAAAAAGAAGGGCAGTGTGCCAGAGAGACACCCACTGACAGGCCATATAGCTGGCCAGACTGGTGGACCTAGTGGTTTCCAGGGAGGATCAGCTTCTGGGAAAGGGGTCAGAGGCAGCAGAAAGGCAGACATGCAAAATCTGGGCATCTGTGTGGAGGCACCTGGAACAGCACACTGGAGTGGTCCAGATGGGGAAGAGTGCTAACACAAGTTTAATGATCTGTCCCAGAGAGTGCCCATATGCCAGCAACAGCTCAGAGCTACTGTATAGTGGACAGTGGTAATGTGTCATGGCCAGGTGAGTACAGCCATCTTTATATATATATTGCTGTGATGTCTTGTGTGCAGTACTGTTTCCATGATACTGTATATCTGGGTAACTGTCTCTGAGAGAGTTTAAATAAGTAAGTAAAATTTAATTTTTTAGCACCCATTTCCTGGGGCTCAGGGCACTGTACATAGATCAAGGAAACATAATAAGGTATCAAATAAAAAAACATTCCATATAAAGACATATTAACAGAGATAAATAAACAATAAAAGTTTAGTACATAAAATAGCAACCAGAGGAGGGAAAGCTCTTAACTATACCCCAAAGACCTCTCTAAACAGATGAACTTTCAGACCCCTTTTAAAGGCCTCCACCAAAGGGGCCTATCTCAAGGATCTTGGAAGTGAGTTCCACAGGGCCAGGCTAGCTACCTCTAAGGCCCAGTCACCTGATTGTTTAAACCTAGCCCTGGGAACCACTAGGAGGCCCACCTCAGGGGAGCAAAGAGAGTAATGAGTATGATAGGGAGTCGAGAGGTCACTTAGATAGGTTAGGCCCAGTCTGTATAGGGCTTTATAGCACTGCAAACCAACCTTGAAGGTAATTCACCACCTCTCCCCCAGCTGATGCAGGTCACACAGGACCAGGGTCACATGACAAGACTTTGGAAGGCCCATCAGCAACCTGGCCACTACATTCTGTACTAGCTGCAGGTGACATAGCCCCAAAATGTAGATCATTACGCTAATCAAGTATAGAAGTCACAAAAGCATGCACTACAGGATTAAGGGTTTTATCCAGGCAATGTTCCTGAGATGGTAGAAGCCACTCTGAACAGTGGACAGCACCTGAGCCTCGATCATCAGTCCATCATCCAGAATAACCCCCAGATTCTTCACCTTGTCAGAGGCTATAAGCTAAGAGGAACCAAGCACCAGGCCAGTCACCCCTCCTGCCACCTCTACACACTTCCAATGACCAGGATCAATCACCAATACCTCCTTCTTGTCTGGGTTGAGTTTTAGCCAGCTAGGGGGCATCCAGTCCTGGATCTCAGTCAGGCAAAAATCAAGTACCTCAACCATGTCAGGCATCCCTGGTGCAAATGACAAATGTAGCTGAGTATCATCTGCACAACAGTGAAACCCCATATTGTAGTGGCTGATCTCCGCCGGGGCAGCAGTTACACCGTGAACAGCATGGGTGAGATTGAGTCCTGAGGAACTCCACAGAGTAAGGGATTCAAGAGTGAGTAGAAATTTCCCATCACCACCATTTGTGCCCTGCCTATAAGAAAAGACTCAAACTAGCTGATGGCAGTGCCATGTCCACAGAACTCCCTTAGGTGATCCAACAACACTCCATGGTCCACGGTATCAAATGCTGAGGACAGAGCGAGTAGAACAAGAAATTACCACTCCACTCTGTCTCTCCCAGAGAAGATAATTTTGCAGCCTGACCAAGAAGGTCTCCATACCATGCCTCAACCTAAATCCCAACAGGAGAGAATCATAGATGATAAAAGTTGTTAGATGTGCTTCGAACTGCACTGCTACTGTCTTCTCTATAACCTTTCCCAAAAATGGAAGATTAAAGACAGGTCTAAAATTCATCAAGAAGTCTGAGTCCAAAGATGGTTTCTTCAGTACAGGCCTCACCAATGCATCTTTCAGAATGCTTCGGAAGTATCTCTGTGAGGGGGAGCACTAAACTATTTCAGTGAACACTGGACCTAGAGAACCAACGCAGCCTACTAAGAGATGTGTCATGCCCAGGTCCAGATCACGACATGTGGACTACAACACCAAGATTACCTCAAAAATCTCTTCCACCCACACTGGCCTAAACTCAGCCCAGACAGGAGGACTGCATCTATAGGCAGCCAGCTCTCCACAATAGCCCAGTTGAGGTAATCACAAACCTGATAGAAGATAATCTGCCAGAGAAGAGCAGAGCAAACTCTTCACAACTGGTGCACAAAACTGTCCTTATCAGTTGTAGACAGGTAGGATGAAGTAATAACTTGTCCACAGTCTGAAAGAGCTGAGCCAGTCTGCTCCTTCCTGTATCAATCTCCCTAAACAGGAATGCTGCCTTCTTAAGGGAGATTGCCCTTTGATTTTCACTGCAATGAGTTCTGAAAATCAATCTGTCCCCATCAGTTCCAGACTTTCACCAACAATGCTCCAACCTCCAACCCCTGGTCTTTTATCCCCTTGAGCTCCCTGTCAAACCATGGGGATCCAAGGTGAAAAGTCCTGAGTCATATATTTACTGGTTCAACATAATCAAGATCTGAGGAAAACATCCCAGTTATAAGTCACCACTGCTTCTCCCAATCCCGCCTCACAAGCAGCCATCACACCCAAGAGGTTCCATTATTGCCAGGAGTCCTCTTGAGAGCAACCTCTTTAAAGAGTAGTAGTGGACCATCTCCATAGGGGGTAGACTACCTGGGTGACCCCGAATGAGAACTTTACCGTGCAGTGATCTGACCAAATTACCAAATCAATCTAATGCTTTCAGTCTCAAGCCCCAATGAGAATACTAGATCCAAGGCATGACCATGTTGATGGGTCACAGAAGTAACTACTTGGGCAAGGCCCAGCAATTTCGTCAGCTGGAGGAGGTCTTGCCAGACCACAAAATTTCATCATTGATCCCGGCATTGAACTCACCCACAACCAACCATCAGGGTGACTCCAATACACTCTTGGTGATGAAGTCTGTGACTTTCTGCAGAAATTCTCTCATGCCATGGAGGCTGATACACAAGAAGGATTCTGGAACCTACCCCTAGACCCCCACACATGACCATGCATTCAAACAATGAAGCTGAATCTACTGGGTAGACAGAAAAGTTCAGGTTGGATCTAAAACAGATAGCAACCCCCACCACCACCACCAAATTATGATCCTCTGTGGGTAGTGAACCATTAAGAACCCAACTGGGATGAATGCCTCCAAAACTGGGCTGGCATTTTCATGCAGCTAGGTCTCCATGATGCAAGCTAGATGGACAAAGGAAACCAAGTCTGCTATAATTTCAGTCTTGTTCCTGACTGATCTGGCATTGCAAAGCACTGCCCTTAGGAGATGAGTGGAGGCTGCTGTCCTAATGGTTACCTGCTCACTCAATCCTGTGGCAGCCCTGGATATGGGAACCATCCTTATCTGACCTCTCTATAGGTTCTATTTTGCTACCAAGTGCCTCCAAGTCCACACCAACCTGATAGTGCTCTCCCTGTTAGTACCCCTGTATCTCACTGCCTACCATCCCTCCTTATAATTCCCACCTCCTTGCAGCACCTGTAAGCCACCTCTGGCAGGGAGTGGTCATTGAAGGGGCAGAGGTCAAGCAGGTGAGACTGGGAGTAACTAAGCCTGAGGGGACCACAACCCACTTTCTACTGGCTACTCACACCACCCTTAAAACACACCCACCTTCCCAGCAAATTTAAACAACAGTTCCCCCCTTACTTAGCCTAGGCCTTAACCACACACACTCAAGCACTCACACAGTACTAATGTAATAAATTAGCTATCCAAACCTCAGCCAACCACTAACCTAAGCATACAGCCACAAACCCTCCAGCCTCCTCCCTTTCACCCACAATAAAACTAAAGGAATAAAACAAAGAAACTACTGTAAATGATCAGGAAAATCCAGATACTGTGCAAAAAGGTTCCTGTGCTGTTTCTGTATGCAGTCTTTATAGGATATAAGCTGTAAATTCCACGTGCAATGTCAAGTTCTACTGTCAACAGAACAAGTCCAGGTTTTCCAGCTGATATGAAGATACCCCCAGCAGCTCACTTAACACTGCAACATGATTTTAATCAGTAGCAAGAGAAGTGGGGAAAGATAGAAAACCAATAGGTGCTCTCACCACCATGTCCTTTCTAACAGTGTTGGCAGGGTACAAGCAGGAAACCGATTCAGCTGCTCTTAGCTGTTCAAATTATGCTGTGCAATCAGGACTTGAAGGGAGGAGGAAATAGATACTAAATCAAAGTCTTCCACTACTGCAGCATACTATGGCAGTCATGATTCAACAAGCAGTCCATTCTTTCATCCTACCAACAGCAGGATTGCAGAGAGACCCATATTCTCTACTTGTGTGTCCCTGTAATGTCCACTCTGTTCTGTGGGATCTGATCCACTTTATAACCCTATATTGCCAATGCAGGTGTAACAGTAGATGAGCCCAGTGCCCTGTACAATACCAGACCTACTGTGGATCTCCAAGCCATGCACTTTCAACAACACCAAGAGTATGTGATACCACAGAGACATATGATCACTGTCTGTCTGTCTGTCTATGGGTTCTGTGTCATCTTGGAAAAATATGTTATGTGACATGGGGTCTATTTGTAGCCAGGGTGATAGGTGTACTAAACAGCATTTCATGGAAGCTACTGACTGTTCTATATGCACTGTTCCCAGTATGTAGCACAGGTGCTGGTATGCATATGCCCTGTAATGCTTGGTATACTATTGTACTGGAGTGGGTGTGCCACTCTAGGTCCTGTCACTGTGTTGGGCTATACCTATGGTACAATATCGACCCCTACCGTTGTAAAGGTGTGCTTGTTGTATCCCTGTAGTATGCAGCCTGTGGCTACATGCATCCTTTTTTTTATCATGTAACACTTTTTGCTCCTCCATTGTGGAGAGGGCCACAATGACCGCTGGCCACCAGCACCCGAGCCCCCGGACCAGGTCTGGTGTACGCTGCATGCACCTGACTCACACAGGCCTGATGAAATTAACGGGACACCCCCCCATCTCTGGGGGCCCATGACCGGGAACCAGGTGGCCACATCTCTCATGTCCGGGGGCTCAGGGCTCGGCCATGAGCCGCCGCAGTCGGCCCACAATTTTCTGCCGCTACTGCCCCAGTGAGCTGGACATGCAATGACGTCTGATGCACCTGCATGCAGATGTCTGCTGTGCTCCCTCCCCTTAGAATGCATGCCACTGACAGTGCGCCCAGCCTCTGCTAGGCACCACTGCCATGCACCACATACCCCTTACCCACCCCAGAGGAAGGAGAGCAGTCGTGGGATGCTCAATCCTTCCTCACCCCTGCCAGCCCCCGGTGCCCCGAGTCCATTCTTGAACCTGGATCACTGGCATGGTGCGAGATGTGGTGTCCAGCACCTCAAACCTCAGTGCCACTGGACCAGCCATTAGCTACATGCATCCTATGGTGTAATATAAGGTTTCCATGGTGTGTAGCTGACATGTATGAGTATGCTGGACAAGGGTGTTGAGGACAGCTTGACAGGGGCACTACATGGGTCTCGGGTACACAGTACTTGGCCATAGCTGCAACACTGGTATGTATATTGCAGCTGTGCCTGGGCCAATGCACACCTGTTTGTGTGGCATGCCATGGCTGTGCACAATAGTAAGACATAGCCCTCCATGGTCATGCCCATCCCCACCATGCATGTGTGGCTGCTTTTGCACAGTATTGGTATACAGGCATGTTTACCGTTGAGGGTTTATGGTAATGTGCCATGTGTTCTGCTGCATGATATTGATCACATCTCCTTTGTCCTCCTCCACAGACACTAGGATCCAGCAAGGTCAAGCCAGGGATAGAGAGCTAGAGCAGGGCTGACAGGACCATCAGCAGTGGGAGTGGATGCCTGACCATGAGAAGGCATGGTGTGACCAGAAAGGAGGATGATCCATGGACATGCATCCATGTAAGTACCCTGCATTGTGTGTTTTGCAGTCTGGGTTTCATGTCTACAATGTGCTACATGTTCCTGCTGTTGGAGAGGTATGTCCATGTGAATCTTGCCAGGCTACAAGTATGCCTGTGGGGCCGGCACTTATGAGGTTGTGTTTGGGAATATTCACCTGGCCTTTGAGGCATTGTCCCACCACGATACTGTGGTGTGCCAGGGACTGTGCAGCCTCCTGTTTCACTCACCATTGCAACAGGCATGTTGCGTTGTGTGTGTATTGTGCCTTAACATGCATTACACCATGCAGTGGTGTGTCCCTTATACTGCAGACCAGGTACACCATGGCATTGCCAGTAATGCTCATAGCTCCATATAGTATGACCATCATTGCAAGTCAGGTTCATTGTGCCACATTATCTGGACTAGGTATGCATATCTGTCTGGCAGAGGTAGGTATGGGCCACTGTTGTAATGTCACACCCTTGTGACATGCCATGTGCAGCATACAGCTTCTGTGGCAATCTGGCCAACATCAGTACCATCTTTAGTGTCATATTCCTGCTATGTCATGCCACAATGCCTCACCAGGTACAGCCTTATTTGGCATGTGGTCAACAGCAGAGGGATCCATTGATGTACATTGAATGTACCTTACTTACCATATTTGTTCGACATTGTGATGCTTAGTTAGTAATGCCTAACGAAAACAGTGATGTCCAGAGTGTGATTATTCCATGGTACATGGGTAGAGCCATGCATACATTACAACACAACTGGGTCGTCTCAAGGCCAATATTCTTCACTAACTCTTTATCAGAGCAGACCCTCTACTTTGAGTGGGACTAGCATCTGCTGGAAACACAGAAACATAGAAACACAGAATGTGATGGCAGATAAGGGCACACCCAGTCTGCTACTGTATTTTTTTTTGTTAGTGCTTCAGACCTCACCTGATCCATGTCACTATCTCTACCCTTCCCCTTCCCCTCTCATTCTCACCCCTGCAGTTCCCCCTCTCTTTCTTACCCCTACAATTCCATTATGTCTATCCCAGCCATTTATGAATCCCTCCACTGTTTTTCCTCCCACCACCTCTGCCAGAAGGCTGTTCCAGGGGTTCACTGCCCTTTCTGTGAAGAAGTACGTCCTCACATCACTCTTGAAATTACTCCCCTTCAGCTTCATAGCATGCCCCCTTGTTCTAGAGCACCTTTTTCTCAGACAAATACTCCCCTCCTGTACTTTATTTACCCCAGTTAAGTATTTAAAGGTTGCTATCATATCCCCCTCTCCCTCCTCCAGGGTGTACATGATTAGCTCCCTTAACCTCTCCTCATAGGCCTTATGATGTAGACCCTGCACCATTTTGGTAGCCCTCTGCTGGACCTTCTCCACTCTGTCTATGCCCTTCCTGAGGTGTCGTGTCCTGAACTGGACACAGTATTCAAGGTGCTGTCTCATCAGTGATCTTTACAGGGGCAGCACTACCTCCTTCATTCTACTGGTGATACCACTTCCTATGGACTCCAGCATCCCACTTGACTTACTGATCGCCTTGTCACATTGCCTGGCTACCTTTAGATCAACCAGTATGATTACCCCTAGATTTCTTTCCTGCTTATTCTTTGGCAATATTGTTCTGCCCATTTAGTACTCTTCTCCTGGGTTATTATGGCTCAAGTGCATTATCTTACACTTTTTCATACAGAAGCCCAGCTACCATACCCTTGACCACTCTTCCAGTCTTTTCAGATCCCTCAGTATCCTTTCCACCCCCAACCCCTGGAATGTCCACTCTGTTGCAGATCTTGGTGTCATCAGCAAGGAGAATGATATTTCCTCCCATTTCCTCTACCATGACACTTATGAAGACGTTGAAGAGGACCGGACCCATCACTGATCACTGAGACACCCCACTGGTCACCCTCCCTTCCTGACAGCAAACTCCATTTACCGCTACTCTTTGTGTCCTGTCCATTTACCAGTATTTTACCCAGGTAACTACCTTATTACCCATCCCAAAGCCCTATAACTTCCTTACCAGTCTCCTATGTGGAACTGTGTTAAAAGCCTTGCAGAAGTCCAGGTAGGCCACATCCACTGACCCGCCTCGATCCAACTCCTTGGTCACCCAGTCAAAGAAGTCTATCAGATTTGCTTGGCATGATCTTTCCTTCATGAATCCATGCTGCCTTGGATCCTGCAATCCATTTGATACAAGATATTCCACTATCCTTTCTTTGAGTAGTGTTTCTATCAACTTACCCACTGCTAACATCAGGCTGACAGGCCTATAGTTGCCACCTCCTCCTTGCTGTCTCTGTCAATCCATTAGGCCTCAGAGTGCCTTTAGTTTAAAAACACAATTAGTGATTGGTCATATTCTGTAGAGACTGCTGATGTAGCTAGTAGTTTGATTCTGATTCATTCATTGATTCATTGACTCATTCATTCATTTATTTTTATTTAAAATGAGAGCCTATGGACAATAAATGCCCATTTTTCATAGGCAACCATAGTCATGGTACAAATAACAGAGAGTATAAAATGCAAGACTACATATACAGGCAATAAAATACATAGCACAAGAATCACATTTTCTTACATAAAGTAAAGCACCATTAGTGCCCATTATATGTGTCCATAACACCAATAACAGTTGTTACAAAAGACATGTAATTAGCTAAAGTTTTTATGGATAAAGGTAAGGAATTCCAAAATGTGCCAACTCTATAATAGAAAGTTGTTGGCCCAACCTTCTTTGAACACTTACATAATTTTAAATATAAGTGATCTATACTGTATATCAGATTTCTGTATTTGACAATGCTGGTCTTTCTACCAATAATCTGAATTTAGCTGGTACTTGTTTATTTACCACGTTCCAGGTCCAGCATCCCAGTTGTTGATTTATTCTTTGTTGCAAAGTATTCCACTTTGATATGTTGCATAAACAACAAACACGGCATTCTAAAGGTAAATTAAATGCAAACCTACAAGCTTTACTGAGTAACAGTGCTATTCTATGCAACAGAGATTTACTGGCAGATGAGTAAATGACTAGACCATAGCCAATAATGGATAAAATATAAATTTGAACAATATGATTTTTTTGCTTCATGGGTAAAGTTAAATCTATTCCTATACATTATGCCAAATAGTTGGTTTATAGACTGTACAACATTGCCAATGAGCTGCTGATAACTAAGATTCCTATCGAGGATCAAACCTAAATATTTACATTGTGTGACTTGATCCAAAATAATACAATCAGACGTTCTTATAGAAAGAGACTGCTGGGAACCACTGTGTTCCCTAGAATGGAATAATGCAACTTTTGCCATTTTTGCATTCAAGCATAGCTTATTATTAATGAACCAATCATGCATGGCATACAAATCAAATTGTAGTGTAGTAGTCAAGTTATTTATGTCTTTGTTTCAGAAAAAAGATTACTGGGTCATCTGCATACAATAGAATCGTTGATTCTTTTATAACACTGGGTAAGTTATTTAAAAAAGAACTAAAAAGCAGGGGTCCAAGGACAGATCCTTGTGGAACACCCAAAGTCATGGGTAATGGTTTTAAAATACAGTGTTGAATTCTAACCTGTTACACATGGTTGGTTAAGTAATCATCAATCCAAGATGTAACTGAATTGGAAAAACCAAGCTGTTTCAAACTCTCAATCGGTTTTGTATGATGTACCAAGTCAAAAGCGTTTGATAAATCTATGTTTATGCTACCAATAAGATCACCACTGTCCAGGTCCTCATGTATACTATTAGTAAATTCTGCTAAAGCTGTTATACTATGTTTTTTTCTAAATCCATGTTGTTCGGCAATCTACAGATTATATTTTTCAAGATGTTCCATAATCTGATCATGCATTATTCTTTTCAGTGCCTTAGACAGTGGAGATAAAAAGAAAAGGGTAATTAGAGGTTAACAACCTATCACCACTTTTGAATATTGGAGTAACAAATGCATGTTTCCAGTATGAGGGAACTACACTGTACATCAAAGAAAAATAAAATAACTTCATAAGGGGAACAATCAATTCATCTAGGGCTGTTTTAAAGAGTTTTAAATTTAAGCCATCTGGACCTACACAAGTTTTTATTTCTAATATACGCAAATATTTAGAACAGGTGCTTTTTGTAATACTTTTAAAATAAAACTGAGGGATAGCAGAATTATTATCTAAAATGCCAGAATTACAATGTACAGAGTCAGTTGATGGTAAAGTAGTTTCTACCTTTTCAATTTTATGTGTCAAATATTGATTAAATCTATTAGCTATGTCTGTAGGACCATTGCACAAGGTTCCATCTGAATTCACTGCAATTGGGGTAGTTTTAGAATTTATGTTAAGAAGTTCATTTATATTATTCCAAAAAGAATGGGCATCATCAACTAAGGAAGATTATCTATCACAAAAATATTCAGATTTCAACTGTCTGATTTGTTTTTTACACTGATTTCTCAGTTCTCTAAATATCACTAAAATTGTAGTACAGTAGAACCCCATTTATCTGAATGCATTGGGGGACACAAAAAACATTCGGATAAATGGGGGTTTGGTTAAGTGGGAGAGCAAGTGCTAACTGACACCAGAATGTGGAAACATTAATGCGACTGCAACAGAGAGTTACAAGCTACAAATAAGCAACCTTTATTTAGTAAATAACGTTTATTTAGTATCAAAACACTTTAACCCCCCCTCAAAAAAATAAAAATAAAATAATAGCTTGCAAGAAGTACAGCCCTGCAATGCTTTACAGTATGTAATGTCACTTATGTTTGTCTTTGGTCAGCACAATAAAGAAATCCTTAATTCCCCTCTGATACTTTTTGGAATGTGTAGCTTTCATCGCCTTTGCCTGTAGTTGGCTAAGTAAGAGGAGGCGCAATGGATCTGTGTTTGCCTGGGTTTCCATCCAGTGCATGCATTTTTTGAAAGCCTGGTCTGCTTTTGTATCTGCTGGGATGGATGGTTAGCTAACTTCATAGTCATCGCTGCCATTGTTCGCCCCATCTGCTTGCCCATCTTCTTCAGCCAAAACACTGGAAATGATGGCGGCATCTGACAGCCCATCATGCCTTGGTTCCTCAGAATCCTGCTGCCAAGACTCCAAATTGACATCAACCTGTTCAACAAGGTGTTGTAGTTCCTCTTCTGCTTCTGTCACCTGGTCATTACCCCCTCTCGTAGCTACCACAGAGGGAGTGTCGGCAAACTGCTCTGCTGGTAGAATTGTTGATTTGTCCAAGCACTTAATGATAGTTTCTGGCTGAATCTCAGCCCAACTTTCAGACAACATGTGCACAGCATCCTTAATTGTGAGCCCCTTGATAATGGAACACAAATCAGAGTGCTTGTTTTCATTAATTAGGATCTGTGTCAGCAGCTTGGTCTTGTAGAGCCTTTTCAGTGTTGCCAGTACCCCTGATCCATGGGTTGGATTTTCGCTGTGGTGTTTATAGGAAGAAATTCACAGTTGATTGATCCATCTGGTGTTTGCAAATTCTCTGTGCTGGGGTGTGCCCCAGCATTGCCTATGAGCAACACAGCTTGAGCAGGGACACCACTGGATCTCAGGTGAGAGCACACACTGGGTACAAAGCTGGAGAAAAAAAATCTTTAAAAAGGTCAGAATTCATCCAGGCACTTCTTTGTACCCAATAAACTACAGGCAGATTTGCCAGGTTGACTTGTTTGAAGCAACATGGTATAGCAGATTTACCGATCACTAGCAGGGGGAGTTTGTGACTGCCCCAGTGGCATTGGCACAAGCCAAGACAGTGAGCCTTTCTTTATTTTTTTTCTGTAGCCAGAAGCATGGGTTTCAGAGCTGGCAGGAAGTTCTTTCTCCGGAAGCAACTTCCAGTATGTATAGCATGGCAGAAGACACCAGGAGAAAGGACTGCTGTGTGACTGAACTTCTCTGCTGGGACTAAAGTAGAAGAACTTTTGTATTTGGACCTTTAATTTAGGGTAAAAAAACTAACATACAAAACAAAATAAAAAGTGTGTGTCTGGGTTAACTGAACTGAATGGGTAACTGAAAAGTCATCTAGGTGTAAATCTCAGGTGACTGAAAGGACTTAACTGCTGTGAGGTTTAAATTACTTGTAGAAAGATCTGGTAAGTAGGGGGAGTGGCTTAGCTAGAAGGAAGCTACATTTAAAGACTGCCTTAGAAAGATTCTGCTAATAGCTTGGCAGAAGACACCAGGAGAAAGGACTGCTGTGTGACTAAACTTCTCTGCTGGGACTATATTGCCCTCCTTCCTCCCCTCCACCCCCCACCCAAAGCTAGTTCTATTTTATAGACACAGGATTTGACTGACAACAGGAATTTCCTGTTTAGGGGCAGGAAGTGAGTGATCACAGAACCACGAAGGACCCATCATCCTAGAAGGGCAAGAGTGCTCTCCGACCCTTTAGCTGCTGGAGGTCTGCTCTCTGAACAAGTAAGGGGTCTACTGAGAAATATAGGATATTCTTGTCTCAGAACAGGACAATCAGGAGCTTAAAGGCACACAGGCAGAAAGTAAGGAGAGAAAAAAACAGAGGAAAGAGTAAGGATTGCAAACAGTTAAGGGGCCAGAAATAAGACATGATTGGAGTGGTGCAGTGCGTGGCTGTGGAGCAGCAGTCTTCCGGGAGATGTTCTGGAAGATGCGGTGTTGTCCCATCTGCAGGCACCTCTCTGGGCTGAGGGAGGAGGTTGCTCATCTCCAGGCTGAGTTGGCCAGGATTTGTGGGACCTCCTCTTCCATCCAGGGACCACCAGTGCCACTGCCGTTGCCTCAGAGGTTGCCAGGAAAGAGGAGCGGTTGGACCACAGTGGGCTCAGGGAGGGTGAGGGTGGTGGAACAGAGGTGCATCCCTCCAGTTGTACATCTCCACAATTCCTATGCCATTCTGGCAAAGTGTGGTTCCTCTATGGAGGCACCCACAGTGGAGACCAAGGAGGATGCTGGGAACCTCCACAAAGGAGACCCACAGGAGGGTGGCAGAGGACCCTGCAGGGGAAGGAAACAACTCCTGGTGGGGGACTCCATCGTTAGGAAGGTAGAACTGGGCAAGGAAGGGAGAGGGAGGTAGGTGCCTGCCTGGAGCCATGGCTTGAGGGACAGGGAGCGAATCTCAGGATTTGCAGAGCAGCTGCACAGGGAGGGAGCTGGATGTCATTGTCCACCTAGGGACAAATGATCTGGCTAAGAAAGGGATTAGAGAAGTGCAGGAAGAGTTGTGGAATTGGGGAGGGGCCTTGGTCAAGTAGCATGCACAGTAACCTTCTTGGAGGTGCTACCATCTATGGCATAGGAGAGGCTAGGGTGTTCTGTACCATGGGATTCAATCAGTGGTTGAAAACTGGTGTGGAGCCCAGGATTTGGCTTCATTGGGGACTTGGGGTCCACCTGGAGTGATGTGCTTCATACTGGCATGATGGGCTGCATCTGTCCGGGAGGGAACCAGGATCCTAGGTGATAGGTTTAAATGCTTCATTGGCAAGCTTTTAAACTAGCCAAGGGGGGAGGCACTGGAAAGGAGCAGGAAAATCCTAGCCCCCAAACAATCACGGTAGTAAGTGTGGCAAACACCAACATGGAGGTGTCGATAGGGAGAAGGGCAGGGGTAAATGGAGAAAGTGATAAAGGCAAGAAGGACAGGGATGGGGCAAAAGGGGGTAAGGCCATCAGGAAATGGAGGGTAATGAGTACCAATGCCCATAGTCTGGGCAACAAGCCCTGAGCTGGTGGCCTTAATGGAAGAGGGATGCCTGGATATCGAGCAGTCACAGAAACATAGTACACAAAGAATCATGACTGGGATGTTAACATACCAGGTACATAACCTACAGGAGAGACAGGCAGGGGAGAAGAGGGGAGGAGTAGCTCTTCATGTAAAGGAAGGATAAAAGCAACTGAACAAAAGAGTAAACAGGGAGGAGAGGAGGCACTGTGGGTCACCTTGAGACTGGAAAGGGCACCACAATCCTCACAGGGGTTGTGTACAGACCCCCATGTCAGGGGAAGAAATGGACAAGGATATGATGGAAGGCATTCTTAGAATGGCAGAGAAAGGAGATACTGTTGATGGGAGATCTGAATATGCCAGATGTTAACTGGAGCACATTTGCTGCAGCCACATCCAAAAGCAGGGCCATTCTTGATGCCCTACAGGTGGCAGGCATTAGACAGCTAGTTTCGAACCCACTCATGAGGGAGCAATCTTAGACCTCGACTCTCAAACGGGGCAGTGAGAGGATCTCAGATCTAGAAGTGGGTTGCCATCTGGGGACAAGTGACCATCAAACAGTGTGGTTCACGTTAAACTCAGCTACAGAGTCAAGCCATACAAAAGTGAGGGTACTGGACTTTAGGAGGGCTGACTTTGGCAGGATGGGAGAGTGCCTCAGAAAAGCACTAGCAAACAGGCTAGAAGGAGGGTGGAGCAACAATGGGGAATTATCAAATCTGCCATCACAAAGGCAACAAGCCTTTGTGTGAAGCAAACAAACAAATCAAATGAAAGAAAAAGCCACTATGGTTCTCAAGAGAGGTGGCTATGAAAGTCAGGAAGAAAAAGACAGCATTCGGAAGTATAAGGAAACACAGAAGGAGCAGGACAGAGAGCTGTACCAGTTAAGGCAGAAAGAAGCAGGAGGGAAGTCAGAATAGCAAAGGCCCAAACTGAGGAAAAGATAGCCAACTCAGTTAAGAAGGGGATAAAACCTTTATAGGTACATCAGCGAGCGAGAAAGACAAAGGAGGGATAGTGAGGCTGAATAGAATGAACAGTGGGTGGGCAGAGGGGACAGTGAAAAGTAGGAATACTGAACGAATATTTCTGCTCAGTATTCACAAAGAGGAGGGGAAGTGCCTAATCCAATTAACAGAAGCACTTGATAGGGTCGATCCCAGTCCTTTCACAGAAGAAAGGGTTCTGCAAGAACCCTAAAACTGAAGGTGGACAAAGCAATGGGTCCTGATGGAATTCACCCCAGAATTCTAAAAGAATTAAGGAAGGAACTAGTGAAACCACTGGCTACTCTTTTAATAAATCATGGGAGGATGGTGTGGTACCGAGGACTGGAGGAAGGCGGATGTGATTCCCTTCACAAAAGTGGGACCAAGACAGATGCAGGAAACTACAGACCTGTCAGTCTGACCTCTGTGGTAGGGAAAATGATGGAGTCACTCTGAAGGAAAGAATAGTTGAGTACCTAGAGGTCAGTGGAGCACAGGATCCAAGGCAGCATGGGTTCACAGCGGAAGGTCATGTCAGACGAATCTAATAGATTTCTTTGACTGGGTGACCAAAGTAGTAGACCAGGGAGGGGCTGTGGACATGGCCTACCTAGACTTTAGCAAGGCATTTGACACAGTCCCACACAAAAGATTATTAGTCAAATTAACCAGCCTGGGAGTGGGTCCCAGGGTGGTAGCCTGCAAACATTGGCTAGACAACAGGACACAGAAAGTAATTGTAAATGGAGTCCACTCTGAAAAAAGGGCGGTTACTAGTGGGGTACCACAGGGTTCAGTATTGGGTCCAGTCCTTTAATGTCTTCATCAGTGACATTGCAGAGGGACTGGAAGGAAAGTATGCTTTTTGCAGATGACACAAAGATCTGCAACAGGGTTGATACACAAGGAGGCGTGGAAAGGATGAAAAGGACTTGGCAAGGTTGGAGGAATGGTCAGACGTATGGCAGCTAGGATTCAATGCAAAAGTGCAAAATAATGCACCTGGGAAACAAGAACCCAGGGGAAGAATACACAATGGGTGGGGAGGTAGTAACAACAACAAAACAGGAAAGGGACCTGGGGGTAATCATATCAGATGACCTTAAGGTTAGCAAGCAATGTGAGAAGGCAGTAGGGAGGGCCGGGGGTATACTGGGATGTATAGGGAGAGGCATCAGCAGCAGAAAACAGGAAGTTGTTATCCCTCTGTACAGACAGTTGGTGAGACCCCATCTGGAATACTGTGTCCAGTTCTGGAGACCCTATCTCCGCAAGGACATAGACAGGATAGAGGCAGTCCAGAGGAGGGCAACTAAAATGGTGCAGGGTCTGCAAGAGAAGCCGTATGAGGAGAGACTAAAGGAGCTTAATATGTATACCCTTGAGGAAAGAAGGGAGAGGGGACATGATAGAAACTTTCTGGCACCTCAAGGGAATCAACAAAGTCCAAGAGGGTAGCATCTTTCAGAAAAGAGACTTGCAAGAACAAGGGACACAATTTAAAGATAGTAGGAGGCGGTTCAGGGCAATGTGAGGAAGTATTATTTCACAGAGAGGGTAGTGGATGCATGGAACAGCCTTCCTGAGGAAGTTGTGGGGTCTAAAACTGTGGGAGAATTCAAGAATGCATGGGACAGACATAAGGCAATTCTTGTGGGGGGCAGGAAGATATAGGCTGTTGGTTAACTAGGATCTGTGGCCTATCCTGTAGGTAGGGAAATGGGCAGACTAGATGGGCCTAGCGGTCCTTATCTGCCGTCAAAGTCTATGTTTCTATGTTTCTATGTTTCTATGTCCTGGTCTCGTCAGTGTTGTAAATTTGCTGACAGGTCAACCCCTCTTTAAACACTAAGCTCTTTAATTTCTCCCTGAATGGGTCAATAGACTCAGATGCAGAGGACAGGCTTTCACCAGCGATGGATAGCTGGTGGATTCTGTGCCGGTGTTTAAACTGGTCAAGCCACCCTTCACTTGCAGTGATTGGCGTATCACCGCCCATTTGCTGGTGGAACTGCTTAGCTTTTTATTTTAGTATTATATGAGAAATAGGAGTGCCTTTTGAACGTTTCTGGATGGACCAAATGTAAACTGCTTTATTGTAGTTCTCATCTCTGCATGTGTGCATGGTTTTTCACACTGATGCTTTGGCACTACAGTCCATTGTTGCTGCGAACTGCCTTATTTTTTCTTTTGCAGCCCGTATATTGCAAACAGTTGAACTGCCTATACCAAACCGATGGGCAACATCAATGACTTTCTCACCAGCCTCAGGAGATTCCAGCAGTCTGAGCTTTTTGTTAATGTCCAAGACTGATTGTTTATGCTTAGCCATGATGATGCAATAGCTGGAAATGTACCGTGTTGAGCAACAGTAGGAACAACTGCAACAGTGAGGTGCAAATGCTTGTGTGATGTAAACCATTTGTAAACCCACTAAAAGCAGCTGACCCAGGATTGCTTAAGTGGCACTTTATTATCTTTTTAGCAGGCTACAGTTACAGAACAATGGTAGGTGCTAAGTCATTAAGCAGTAGTTCAAGTTCAAGTTTATTGCAGGAAAGACTCTGTTGAGCGAGCTCATTCACAAGGAGGTCCTAAGGCACATACACATACAGTTCACAATTACATAGACAGGAGATATAAAATGTAGAACAAGAAGAAAAAATATATAAAAATAAGAGGTATACACAATAGAAGTCCTTTTACTATGTATGCAGTACATTCCAGTTTTAACCTTGCCCTAAATTATGCAACACATTTCAGCTTGAAAAGTAGAGGGCCAGTTGGTACCTAGGGAGTTGACTTTGCGTTGGGGGCCTAGTAGCACCTACATATGTCTTTTCATTTAGAGATAGCTAGTGTTTTGTAGGAGTTAATTGATACAGTGCTGGTTAGCTTCAGCATGGCTTGTAGTTGGTTCCAAATGTTTGGGAGGGCATATGAGACAGCTCTAAGGCCGGCTGTGGTATGTGTCCTGGGAACATCTAGTAGGATAAGGTCAGATTTCCTTAGAAAGTAGGTGCTATGTGACATGTGTATGAGAGACGTTAAATAGACAGGTAGTTTGTGGAGTAGTAATTTGAGGGTCCAAATGCCAGCATGCAGGAGGCATCTGGTGGCTAGAGAGGTCCACCCAGCTGCTGCATAAAGATCACAGTGGTGGGTCCTGTATGCCAAGTTAGTAATGAAGCGAAGAGCACGGTGATAGAGTATGTCCAGTTTAGATAGGCTCAAGGTTGGGTAGGAGATAAAGATAATGTCTCCGCAGTCAAGCAAGGGAAGGAAAGTTGCTTGGACAAGTATTTTGTGGGTTGCGAGAGAAAAGAGGGTCCTATTTCTGAAGAAGAAACCCAAGTATGCTTTAAGCCTCTTTGATAGATCCTCGATGTGGTCGTTGAAGGAAAGCTTGTTGTCTATCCACATACCTAGATATTTAAATTTAGGTACAACTTCCAAGGATTCACCTAAGGAGGTAACTATGAAGTTTTTAGGTGTGGTAGGTAGGGAACGAGACAAGGTAAGTCTCAAGAAAATCATTGTCTTGGTTTTTTTGGCATTTAAAAGAAGCTTGGCTTTGATAAAGTTGCTTTCTAACTCAATAAAGTCAGCTTGGAGTGCTTCCCTGACTTCAGTTAAGGACGAGCCTGATGCGTACAAAACCGTATTGTCCGCAAAGAAATGTATGCTAGAGTTCTTTATGTGGGAGTCAAGGTTGTTGATGTACAGGAAAAAAAGGATTGGTCCTAGGATGGAGCCTTGAGGGACTCCTCTGGCAATTGGAAGGGGGGCAGATAGTAGGCCATCAGCCTTGACTTTTTGTATCCTTTCTGTGAGATAACTGTTAAACCACTGTAAGGTAAGTGGAGTGGCAACTATGTAGGCAAGACAGGTGATTAGGAGGTGATGGTCTTCAGTGTCGAAGGCCTTGCTGAGGTCTAGAAAGACTGCACCAGTAGCCTTGGTGTCCATAGCATGGATCCAGTCATTAGAGACTTTAGCCAAGGCTGAGATGGTACTGTGCTTCGACCTGAAGCCAGATTGGGCCGGGTTTAGGAGTGAGTGTGCTTCAAGGTGATTTTTTAGTTGGTTGTATATAAGTTTTTCCAACACTTTGGAGAGAGTGGGCAAAATAGAGATAGGTCGGTAGTTGTTTAAGTCACAAGGATCTCCTGATTTGAAGACAGGAAGAACATGGGCAGATTCCCAGCAGGATGGAACAGTGGCTGTGGTAATAGAGAGGTTGAAGATGTGAAGGATGGGGGCTGTGAGCTGGGCATAGCCTAACTGTAAGAAAAATTATTCCAGGCCATCGTCCACTGCACTTTTCTTTGTCTCAAGGCTAAGAATTATGTCTTTGACTTCTTTGAAGCTACACAGCCACAACTGGAATAGATGAGGTGGAATAGCATGCGTAGAATCTGGGTTAGTGTTGCTATTCACTCAGCTAGCATATGGGGAGGAGTCGAATGCCAACCCAGCTGTGGCAAAGTGAAGGTTAAGTTCTTCGAGGATTTGCAGTTTATTTTCAACTATCCCATCCTTGGCCAGAATCCTCGTGGGAAGGGAGAGAGCAGCAGAATGGTCTTCAGTGGATCTCAGTGTCTTCCAGATTTTTTGGGAGTTCCCTTTGGCCTGCTCCAGAGTGGAGATGTAGAAGTTTGCTTTAGTAGCCCATACACTTTTAACACAGGCATTTCTGGCAGCTCTAAACGCCTGCCAGTCTGCCAGGTTCTTTGTGTGCCTGACCCTAGCCCATAGCTTGTCTCTATTGGTAAGTGCAGATCTGAGCTCTTGGGTGAACCACGGATGCGAGATTTTCTGCACCCTCATTTCAATAAGAGGAGCATGCTTGTTAATTAGGGTGGTGAGGTTGTCATTTAGGACAGAGACAGCGGCATCAGCAGATTTGGCAAGATATAGGTCTTGCCACCTGATCATAGCTAGAATGGTTAGGAAGCGCTTATCACAAGACGTGCTTCAAAGGCAATAATTAATTGACTGCAGAAATAGTGGGAGACATGACCTACCTTCAGGTATCTGAGGGTTTTGGTTATCTGGGGTTTGGATAAATGGGGTTAGACTGTATTTCCTGTCTCTCTGTATTTGTACCACTGATGATCTCTAGTCCTCATTAATTGTAGCAATTGCAGGGTTTCCCATTTATATCAGTGGTTCTCAAATGGGGAGGCCAGACTCTCAAGGGATGTCCCAAACTGTTCCAGTAAAGGCCCAGCCAAGTCTGAGAATGTGCAGTATTAAAATTTTCAGTTTTGGATGTTTTGTGTGATGGGATGAAGCAGACTAAATATAGATAATGGTAGCCGAATGTCTTTACTTACGTACAAACTGGTGACCAGGAAAGGCCCAATGAGCCAAAGCTTGTTTCTAGGTGTGTATGTATGTATATGTAAATCAGTGACTAGAAGGCACACTAAGTCAAAGCTTGTTTCTACAATAGATGCTTATATGCAAATGAGTGGCTGGGAAAGGCACACTGACCCGAGGCTTGTTTCTACAGTAGGTGTACTTATATATAAATTAGTGACTGGGAAAAGCATACAGAGCCAATGTTTGTTTCAGGTGTGACCCAAGGTGAGGGTACAGTAAGTTGCTTAATAACAGTGTAAGAGGGGAAAAGATGAAGTGGCTAGTTTAGTTGTTACAGATAGAGAGGAAACAGAGTAACAAGGGCACAAGAGTCAGAAAAGTGGAATGACAAGGATAACCTGGGATGTGAGGTTGGGGTTAGAGAACAATAAGTTGAACAAAAAGTGAATATACTCAGTCAACTTTATTAGTCTCATTTTATTCCTGGTGGACGTGCAAAATATATATTTTTTTCTATGGGGAGATCCAAGGTTTTTTCCAATTTGAGGGAGGCTCATAATCTTTTCCATGGCTTGGGGGAGGCTCACTATCACAGAGTGTGAGAATTAATGATTTATATCAATTATATCAAATGTATCCTTGTTGTTTGTCATCTGGGTTGTTCTTTGACACCTGGGTCGGGATATTCAGACTGCACCAGGCTGTGGCGCAAGCCTGGGTGCAGTGCTACTTGGATGCGCAGGGGCGTGGACAGGGTGATATTCAACGGAGCGGTGCCATGGCACAGCATCATTGAATATCGCACCTTGGCCACCTGCAGTGTGCATGGAGCAGTGGCACTGCGCCAGTGCAAGTAGCCAGAGTGGAGCAGGGGGATGCACTAGTGCAAGTGCCATTGTGATAGGCGCAACTACCGCAATATTCAAAAGTGCACATGCAAATGGGGCCATAATGTATGCAGGGAGCAAATGGGGCCATTTGCATGTCATTATGGCCCCACCTGCATGCAGGTACGCCGATCCCCAGTGACTTGCACCTGGCATCCTGCCAGGCTGCCCCCCTGCACAAGCAGCAAAGTGACCCACTGCCCGATCCTGGGCTTAGGGAATGTAAATGATCATCCCATATCCCTGGTTTTCCAGTGGACCGCTCGCAGCCTGATTGTGGGCAGAAGTACAGTGTAATTAACCCTCCCATATCCCTGGTGGTCCAATGGACCGCTCGCAGCCCAGTCATGGGCAGAAGTACAGTGTAATTAACCCTCCCATATCCCTGGTGGTCCAGTGGACTGCTCGCAGCCCGACCACGGGCAGAAGTACAGTAAAATTAACCCTCCCATATCCCTGCTGGTCCAGTGGACCACTCGCAGCCCGATCGCGGGCTTCAGTAATTAATGACACTCAATCCAACCCTGGTGGTCCAGCAGTACCCCCCCCCCACCCGCCCACTGAGCCCCACCTCTCAGCTCCTCCCGGCTCAGCGGCAGCTCCCATCACTTGCCACCCCTGCACCCGCCCGCTGACTGACTCATACGGTGGGCTGTACGCTCATTGGTCCACAGGCGCAAGCCAATTGGCATGCAGCCTGTACCAGACATACTCCAGATATGTGAATGGATCCATTCTACATATCTGGACTGTAGTAGGGTACAGGCTGCACGCCCATTGGCTCATGCTGTGGACCAATGGGCATACAGCCCTAAAATATGGAGTCACCAGCAGGCAGCAGGGCAGCAAGGGTGGAGAGCTGCCGCCCGCTGCTGACCGGGGGAAGCAGGCACTGGGGCTCAGTGGGCGGGTGGGAGGGGGTACCACTGACCACCAGGTTGGATTGGAGTCATTATTTATTACTGATGACTGTGATAGGGCTGCAAGTAGTCCACTGGACCATCAGGGATATAGGACTATTATTTTACTACATATGCCCACAATTGGGCTGTATGCAGTCCACCAGACCACCAGAGATATGGGACTATTATTTATCTACATATGCCCATGATCAGGCTGCGAGTGGTCCACTGGACCACCAGGGATATAGGACTATTATTATTCTACATATGCCCAGGATTGGGCATGGGGGGGCGCCACCACGAAGGTGCTGCCAGAGCTCGGGTAGCCACCCACAGGTGGCAGCTACTGTGTTGTACCCTGCACTATGGCAGCTCACCTGTGGGTGGCCAGCTGTTGCTCCTTTTTTTTTTTGGCTCACCTGTGTGCAGCGCAAGTAGGGGTTGTGCATGCATGGGTTCAGCACATCCCAGGCTGAATATCGGGATGTGCAGAGTATGCATGAGCACGCCCCCTCTACCTGCACCGCGTACATTACTGATGCGCTCCGGCACTTCGGGATTTGTGCCAGGCTCAATCCCCCTTTGAATATCGTGCCAGGGTGCATCAGTGGGTTGCGCATGGCACAACTGTGTTGCACCATGCGCAACCCTTCTGAATATCCCACCCCTGGTCTTTTGGTATTATCCTTTCCGATACTTGTGTAGGCCACCTAACAAATTGTGGGCTATTGAAAGTATCCTTTGTGCTAGAAAAGGGTCGAAGTAAGTAAATAGTTAATAGTCAGCTAATATCCAGTGATATGATCCCCTGCAGCTGGCCTGTGATAAAGAAGAAATGTGGGAGAAGCTAGAAATTAAGTAGAGACAGCATAGACTCTTCCAGTTCAGTTCTGTCTGGAGTGAGAACTGAGTGTGAGCAGCAGATCCCAGCTTTAGGACTGTGACTCAATCCTCTGGGAGTACCATGGCTGGGGTAAGCCTACCATTCCTAGAAGTGGTGGTCGGGCTCCAGGTCTGAAGTGCGGTACAGGTGAGCATGTGGATCCTGGTCACTGCAGCAGAAATGCAAAGAGGCAGAGAAGCAGAAACATTATCAGCAAGGAAACATCAGCGAAACAGCAGAGCAGATAGACTGTGGCAGGAAGAGCTGTGGGAGTTATAGATAACACTGCAGAGTACAGTGAGAAGCTCAGTGTCCTAGAATCCTTCAGATAAAGATATGAAAGAACAATTATACAAGCAAAGGGGGCCTTCCAGAAAGAACATAGCACTCAGATTTGGTCCAAGGTGGATGGATGGGGTGCTCTAAGGGGAAAGTAGAACTGGCAATGGGGAAACACAAGAGAAATTCTCTGCAAAAAAATATTGAGTCTGTCTGGTTTGGGAGATCATGTATGTGCACCAAGTACTACAGGCCAAGACTGTATCTGTTGCCCAGGAAGGCCCCACTAAGCTTATCTGATGGGGAAAGAGTGACTGAGGGAAGAACACATGTAATGGATCTTGTCAGGAGAGTAAACCTTGCCTCTGAATGAGAAGGAAAAAGCTAAAAAAGGGATATGAGATCTGCAGAGTCTTAAGTAGCACTAGAACAGTAATGCAAACGCTGCCCAGGAGCTTACATAGAAACACAGAATATGCCAGCAGATGGGAATTGCCAGATCCATCTAGTCTGCCCATGACCCTATCTACCTCCTAATTAACTTTGAGTACTACGATACCCTTGTGTCTGTCCCATGCATTTTTGAACACCGCAACTGTTTTAACCCCCATAACCTCCCAGGGGAGGCTGTTCCATGTCTCAACTTCCCTCTTGGTGAAAAATAAGTTTCTCATATTACCTCTGAACTTGTCTCCCCTTAGTCTCATATTATGATCCCCAGTTCTTGTGCAGTGGTTTATATGGAAAATGTCCTGTACCTAAATATTGTTTATGCCTTTGAGATATTTGAATGTCTCTATCATGTCCCCCCCTTTCCCTTCACTGTTCAGGGAGTACATGTTCAGATATCTTAGCCATTCCTCACATGGTTTGTGGTGCAGCCCTTATACCATCTTTGTTGCCCTCATTTGCACCAACTCCAGTCTGTCTATGTCCTTCCTGAGATGCAGCCTCCAAAACTGGACGCTCTACTCCAGGTGGGGCCTTATCAAGGATCTGTAGAGAGGCAATACTACTTCCCTCCTTCAGCTACTCATGCCGCTCCCTATGCATTCCAACATGCTAGTGGTCTTCATCACCATCTTCTCGCACTGTTTTGCCACCTTTATGTCCTCATTATTAATCACACCCAGATCCCTTTCCTGCTTGGTGGCTGTTAGCTATTCACACCCCATGAAGTATTGTACCTGTGTTAACACCAAGTAATGCCCTTCCAGTAGTGCTTTTATTTAAATAAACCCCTTTATGCTTGGCAGGAGAACTATGTGTGGACAATGTATTTGTTTAATGTATTTAATGTTTGCCTGATGCTGATAATCATGTTAATTGCCCTGTGGTCCCATCAAAACCTAGATGAACCTTGGCTGCCCCTCCAATGGATGAAGGACCCTATAAAACCTAACATTCAGGGGTCAGCTACATTTTTTCACTCCTGAATCTCCTCCTTTTCACAGAGAACAGTTCCAGTTCTACCAGTCAGTCTTCATAGCCATTGTTATCCAATATTTCAGCACCCTTCATTTCTATTCTCTGTGCCTTCTCAATCCTGTTGATATCTTTTATCAATTTTTGGACCCTGAACTGTGCACTATAGTCACAATGGGTTCTGACTATCGGGGCATTACTTTATTTCTCAATCTGCCTACAAAATTTCTCTTTACATATGCTATGAGTTTGTTTATTGTGTAAATGCTGCCCAAAACTGTTGTCCTGATTTAAAGTTGTTGCTGATCATTGCCCCTAGGTCCTTCTCCTACTGAGTTATAACAATTAGTGTGTTTTTAGGTAATATTTTGCTTTTCTGTCTTCTTACCAGGAAACATTACTTTTCATTTTTAATCATGCTTCTTCTCACTTGCCAAGAATGTGATGATCTCTCTGCATTTCCTTATCTTTCTGCTAAGATGTAGTTACTCTCCAAATATTAGTGCCATCAGCAAACATGACAACCCAGACCTTGCAGGACTCCACTGGTCACTTGGTTACATGTGAACAGATTTTATAACCATTTGCTTCTTGCCCTGCAGTCAGTTTCTAATTACACAACTGATTAAAACTAGGTTCTCAATTTTATGAATTAGTCTCCTGTGTGGCACATATTTGATGGCTTTGCTGAAGTCTACATGCATAACATTTAGGGGACATATCAATTCGCAATGGGCATTCCGTACTACAACAACTCACTCTGGGCTATGAGCTCTGTTGTCAATCACCTTCCTAAACAATATGTTCCAAATTCATGATCCCTGGAGTTTTGTTCTATTATATTTATGCTGGGGGTGAATTGCTGAAGGATGATTTGTTCAGCGGCGTGGTTTATGCTGGCGCTCACAAGACGGAGAAACGGTTCATGGACCACATTGACTGGCATGAATTGTTGTGTAGCCCAATATTTACAGACATAGGGCTCAAGTTTAAAATCCCTGAGAATGCTGCTAGTCCCTGGTGCACCAAGCATTTGGTGCACGGGGCTTGCAGCATTTCCCTGGCTGGCGATCAGGATTTTCAATGCCACATGCCTAATGCCACAAGTTAGACCAGCTTTCCCTGGTCTAACTTGTAGCATTTATGGGAGCCTTTTTATGGGGCTTGCACCAAACGCTTGGCACAAGCTATTGTAAACTGAAGAAACTGTCACAACTGTGCTCGACAATAGAAAATCCTGTGTTGTTGTGGCAAAGGAGTTTGGCACAGCTGTACCTCAAAATGGCTTTGACGCAGGACTTGATGCAAGCCCTGCATCTGCCTTTAAAAATGGAGCCTATAATGTCTAACTTGTTTTTCTGTAAATGCTTAACAATTTTATTCCTTTTGAGTGCCTCAAGCAATTTCCCTGGTTTTGATGTTAAAATGATTGGTGTGTAGTTCCAAGGCTCTGCCTTTAGCCTTCTTGAATATTAGTACAACTTGGGTCATGCTCTTATCATCAGACACGTATGCAGTTCTCATTGTCTGAGTGGTGATTATTGTTACTAGGATATATATATATATATATATATCATTGGCTGCTTTCTTTAGGAACTTTGGATGCTCTCCATCAATCCTGATTGATTGCCTTGTTTATGTTTACCATCTTTAGCATTGCCCCAACCCATTCAGGTGGCACACGTATTTCATGTAATGCCTCTTGATGCTTCCCGGTGAACAACCTATCACTCTACTTATTTCTTTCTTTTTTCTATGAATACTTATGTGGAATACTCATCAAAACATTCAGCCATCTGTTTCTTCTTAGTTATAATGTCACCATTTTTTTGATCCTTCAGTCATCCAACAAGTGTGTGTGTGTGTGTGTGTGTGTGTGTGTGTGTGCGCATTTTCCTCTCCTCACTTACATATTTGAAGGACTGTTTGTTTATTCTTGGATTTGACTATGACTGCTACATGTTCCTGTGCCATTTGTTTTGCAACCTTGAATCTATTTGCACTCAGTTTGTCCCTGCCGATCTGTTTGTTTTCATTGGTGTTTCATTTTGTGTGCCTCTCTTCCCATCTGATTATTTTGAGTACCTGCTTTGTCAGCCACATGGCCCTGAGTTTCCTATAACTGTACTGCCTCCTCTGCAATATATATTCTTGTTTTAAGATGACTAAATGGATTTGAACTATCCCCATGAACTTACATTTCCAAGGTACCTGTGCTGAGAGTTGCTACATTTTTTTCAAACATAAACTTTGTGCTGGAGCATGGTGTATGTCTAGGGCTGGGCAGAATGTTAACATTTCTGATTGAACAAAATTCTGCAGAATTTTAGAAAAATCCACTGATTTAGATAGGTAGTGGAATTCCAGTTTTCTGTATGTGGATTTTGTTTTGCAGATTAATAATCCACAGTTCACATAAGCCACAAATTCTTTTTCCACAATCCACAGAAAATTAATCTACTTTTTTCACAGAAATGCTTTTTGAAATTCTATGGAATTAAAGAAGAAATTCTGCAAAGCATTTCAGAAGAGAAATTGTCATTATGCAGCAATTCCAATGGTGGAATTCAGCATGCTGCACTGCCCCATGCATGTCCCTTTCTTTTTCCCCTTGTTCTTTCTGACAGTAAATCTGATAACACTGTGGTCAATGTGCTTCCTTGTATTTCCACAGTTTCCACAACTGAGTCTAAAACATCCTTATTGTTACATATCAGATCCAGTGTTGCTTGTTCCTTTGTGTCACCACAGACACACTGTATCAGACAGCAGTCTTATGTGATATTCAGACATTGTCTACTTTCCATTAAATTAGCAATTGCATACACCTAGTCTATGTATGGGAATCCACATGAACAACATACCTCTTTTTGCCATTTCCTTTTTGTTTGTCCTATGAAGTTTAATGTCCTGGTTCATCTTCAGGTCCTGTGATCTATAACATAGGTCAACCATAACTGTGGCTCATCTTTCAATTGGGACTCACAGCCTGTGCATTTCAATCTAATCTGTGTGAATGTCCTGTATTTCAGTTAACTGTAATTGCTTATTGACACATATTATTATCCCTCCTCCTCCTTCCTTACCTGATCTGTCCATTATGTGTAGCTTGTATTGTCTATCTCCATTCAACATAGGTTATTCTAATCCCACCATGTCTCTGCTATTCCTACTTTATCAAGATATTCCATGATTATTAAAGTCTCTAATTCACCCAGTATGTTTCCCTGGTTTCTTGCATTTGTGTATGTATGTAGCCAGTTTATTTTTCTTTCTGTTCCACTTCTCAGATTGATGTGTTGCCTCCCTTGTCTTGCTTATTACTTTCTCTGAATTAGATTGTTCAGCATCACAAACAAACAAAAAAAACTGCTACCAGAAGGAAAGGTGCTACTAGCCAATGAATGGAGATCTGAAAATGCTCAAAGAATGATCAAGTGGTATGGCAGCTGGGTTTCAATGTAAAAAAGTGCAAAATCATGCACCTTGGGTGCAGAGAGATATGGACAGTCACTTAACAGGAAAGGGACCTAGATGGATGAACTTCAGGTGGCAACAAAGAAGTAAGGAAAGCCAGTGGGATGCTATGGTGCAATGGGAAGGGTATCACCACCAGAAAGAGGGAGATGGTGTTGCCAGTGTATTGATCATTGCTGAGACCACAACTGGAGCACTGTGTCCAGTTCTGGAGATCACAGCTCAGAAAGGACACAGACAGGGTAGAGGTCATCCAAAGAAGGTCTGCAAAGTAGGTGCAGGGGCTGCTCCAAATATCCTATGAGGAGAGACTGAGGGATCTAAACATGTACACTTTGGAAGACAGGAGGAAGAAGAGGGACATGATAGACTCCTTTACTGCACAGAGGTGAATAAGGTACAGGAAGAGAGCATTTTCAGAAAATAAAGTATACAAGAAATAGTTGGCATGTAAATGCAATGAAGCTGTAGGGAGGAAGATTAGGAGGGATATGAGGAAGTATGTCTTCTCTGGGAAGGTAGTGGATGCCTGGAACAATCTTCCAGTGGAGGTGGTGGGGGAAAAACAGTGGTGGGCTTCAAGCATGCATGGGATAGATATAAAGGAAAACTGGTATCAAAACAGGGGGAGGTGGCCAGATACCAGGTAGGGTCTGTGGTGGCAGAATAGGCAGGGAAAAGAGGGTCAGAGAAGGTGGGCCAAGTGGCCCTTATCTGCTGACAAATTCTATGATTCTATGTTGCCATTCAAAATATCCACACACATATCAAAAAGGACCAAAACTCAGAGCTCTACTGAAAAACAGTCAACTACTGTAGTTATCTGTGTAATAAGTTTATTGTGGATTTACAACAGCAAACAGAAGACATTGTGCCACAACACAGCCCCAAGGTTGCATGCACTAAACTCCAAGCATTTTAATGTGAGAGACCTCTATAGGTGGATCACTTCTTCCCTTCCTTCCTTCCTTCTCAACCAGGAGAGGCACCCTAAGCCAAGGCTTATTTCTAGGTGTGACCTGGGAGACAGGGAATAAAATAATGAAACAAACACAGTATCAATGAATGTTACAAAGTAAAACTGAAAACAATGTACAATTTAACATGGTACAAGTGCAACAAAAATGAAAGGAGCTAAGAAAAGGTACTATGAGCAGCTGTGATGTGCAAATAAAGTTACCAGAGCAGGCAGAATAATGGTAGTGTGGATGCAGATTGGTAAAAGCCTCATACAATGTCGCGAGGGCTGGAGTTTGAAGCCCTCCCCACAGCCTCCTGAAACCCCCCGCGGACGGAGCGATCCCCTGCACACACAGGTAGTTTCCCAGTCTAACAGCTACCTCGGCGAATGGAAGTTTGAACTTGGTGCCTTTTTTCTCCACGGCTCTGAAATTATAGGGAGCCAGAACTTTTACCCGTGCACCTCTAGAACTGCAGCAGTTTGTACTTCTCCCTGCCTTTTCAGGCTTATTTCACCCTGAGAACTGTGCAGTTTAGCCCCGCTGAGCGCCACGCCAAGGCTCCCCACCACCCCACCACCACCCTTGGTCGGCTCTTAATTATATAGCGAGACCTCACGTGGTTGTAAACCAACTCAGCCCACTTTCCCATTAGCTCCTTATACCTTCCTACCACCAGTGGCCTCCCTTGAGCTAACTCCTAAATCTCATATTCTGTGGTCATATAAATTCTCATCGTTTGTGTACACAGTAGAAAAATACAAGTTAGGGATAATGCAGTGCTTTACATTTTCAGTCTTTATGCTTTGCCTAACTGTTTCCTCCCTCCCACCTTCTTCTTACCCCAAGCCACTTGAGCCATCTCCATTTCTCTCTACAATGACCAAGCCACCCCTCCACTCCTCCTCCTTGGCACAAGAAGTCCAACATCAGCCCCACTGGTGCAACTGGCCACTGGGGGCCTCTATCCTGCCTCCCGCGTTCCATGCTGCGAAACCTGCTCTTTCTATCCCCCTCTACCCGGGCCCTAGGACGGACTCCCATTCACCCACCCTCTCCACCCGGCATGTGCATCTCCTGAAGTTCATGCGGCTATCAAGGCACATTCTGGCCCCTCCTTCATTATAGCCGGGATATCTAACTTAACCCAGGTCCACCTGCATCCTTAGCCTCTCAACCCTCAGTATCAGCTAAGCACCTCCCTAAGGGACTCAAAATTGTCCACCTAAATATATGCAGTATCCTAAACAAAATAGCAACCCTGCAACTACTGTCCTTGCACTTCGCCTGATATAGTCATTATCACTGAATCATGGCTAAAGCCTTACAACAAGGATGCGAATTCTCCATCCCTGGTTTTTCCCTAATGCTTCCAGGACAGACAGGGCAGAAAGAAGGGTGGCGGCACAGCCACATGCATATCCTCCAATCTCCAGTTCTCTAGAATCCCCTGCCTGCCCCTTTTCCTTCAGTGGATTCCCTCTAATCAAAATCCCTCTACCTCACTCCATTCCAATTTATATTGCTGGGTCTTACTGTCCACCTGGTACTCCTCTGAGTTGCATTATTGACCATCTTGGCAACCTGAGGTCACACACGGAGGGCGGGGAACTTCATATCCTTGGGGATTTCAACCTGAACTGGCTAGGCAGTGCAGCCTCCAAATCACGTCAACAAATAAATGCCCTAAACCTGTCCCAGAAAATAGCGGAACCCACTGGTCTAAACCTTAAATCAAACAAGCACACACTACTGGATTGGGCTTTAACTACCCACCCACATCGGATCTGTAAAGCTGGCCTTCTACCCGACTCCCTCAGTGATCACCATATAATTTTTATCGTGAGAAAAATCTTCCGCCCTATGGCCCCCCCCACCCCGTGTGCTTCAAAACAGAAGCTATAAGTCTCTTAACCTGACTGCTCTCCTAAGTGACCTCTCTAGTATTGATTGGTCTTTGATCCCTAGGGCCACCTCTACAGATGATGCCCTGAACTTTTCTCTGCAAATTTCCTCACCATCTGGGACGACACACCCCTAAGAAGATCCCGGTAAGAGGCTCCCACTTACCATGGGTAACCTCTACCCTTATGGAACTCCTTCCGTACAGAGGCCGTGCCTGGAAATCTTTTAAGGCCACAGGTGATCAAACAGCCCAGCTACACCACCGTCACTAAGAAACGCCTGTACAAGACACATCACGATGGCTAAATCTAATTACTTTAAAACTGCTTTTAACAACAACTTCTCCCACCCCACTCATTTCTGGAAGTCTATTAAATCCCTCCTCTCCCACCTGCCCAACCCCTACTCCCACTCTAAACATTGCGGTAATTCCATTACTGATCCTAGCCTGTTGCCTCTGAGTTTAACTCCTACTTTTCCTCCCTGTTTTCTTCCATCCGCCCTCTCATCCCTATCCCTTGTCCACCCCCTTCTGTACCTACCCCAGCCACCTTCTGCCTCCGCCCAGTCTCATCTAGCCAGGTACTAAAAATACTGCAGGGTTTGACCCAACAAAGGGAAAATGCCCATGAGGCCTCGATTCCAAGAGATGCTTCTGCTCTCTGCACCTGCCATAGCATACCCACTAGCACTGCTCTTTAACTTGTCCTTCAAACTTGGGCAGTCCCCAACTCATGTAAACAAGCCACTGTCGTTCCACTACCTAAAGGAGGGGACCTCCTCTCCATCTAACTATCGTCCCATATCCCTGCTCCCTCGCCCTAGCAAAGATTCAAGAGCGACTCGCTCTCTCTCAGCTCTATCATTATCTCGATTCTATATCCTTTTTAACCCCCTTCCAGGCCGGTTTCAGGAGAAATCACTCCACCACCACCTCCCTTCTTCGTCTTACTAATGCAATCCTCATGGGAATGGATAAAGGAGGATTAACAGCTGCCATTTTCATTGACCGAGCGAAGGCTTTCGACACAGTCTCCCATCCCTTGCTGCTGGCTAAACTTACCCAAGCAGGACTGTCAAAAAATGCAGTCGACTGGTTCTATTCCTACCTGGCTGACAGGTCCCAATCAGTCCGCATTGGCTCGGCCAGATCCACCTCACTTCCTGTCACCAGTGGTGTCCCCCAAGGGTCTGTACTCGGCCCGCTGCTGTTCTCTATCTTTCTTAATGACCTGCCTGCTGCCTGCCTACAAACATCTATCCACATGTATGCTGATGACACGGTGCTGTTCGCCTCTGGCACATCCTCTAGTGCAGTGACAGCCTGCCTACAGAAGGATTTTGATTCCGCTCAACGTTGGTTCACCTTAAACCAGCTGCACCTAAACCCTAAAAAACAGTCTCCTCACCTTCGCTCCCGGTCCAAATTAGCACGACTCCCTGCACCTCCCACGCTCTACACTTTGAATAGCTCCCACTCAGAGGCCTGCACCTCCTTTCATTATCTTGGGGTCTGGCTAGACCAGCATCTTGACTTTCAGTGCATATCGATGCACTACAAAAATTGCAACCTATGTTGGGAGCCCTCACCGAATAAAACTGCATCCCTCACGCACTAGACAAGCAATAGTGCAAAAATGATCCTTCCTGTCTTTGATTACGGCGATGTCGCCTACTGCACTGCACTTCCCTAGCTAGGCTGGATCCCCTTTTTAACTCTTTTGCCACTGCTAAACCTCCCTCCCAATACCCACCACTGTGTCCTCTACCAATCCCTGGACCTCCGCCTCTTCATAACAGAAGACTGCTCCACTGCGCTAAAACCTCTGGCAAGTTCTGGTCACATACCCTCCCTCCTACCTGTCTTCCTCCTTAGCCACCCTCCTCCCTACTTATGCTCTTCAAATATCGATGCTAGGCTCCTACATATCCCCCACAGATCCACCCAGTCAGGCCAGGCTGCTTTCAGCTTCAGGTTGCCCAAACTATGGAACTCCTGACAGCCGACATCAGACATTCCTCAAGCACCCTCAACTGAATGCTCTTCTCAGACTGCACTTTGCTACCGCCTGCAACTGTAACCTCCCCTTAGTCCTCCCCTCATCTCCATAATCCTCCCAGTTAGAGCAACTTATTCTGTTACTAACTTGTATTTCTGCTCCCTACGCATGTCTGGTAGCACATTTTAGTGATTAAGTATCTATAACTGTTCCTGTAACTGTACTGAACCGTCTCACCTACCGCTGTACTCTGCCAATGTATGTTCTTGTTCTGCTGTAACCCCCCTACCCCCAGGACGCATCTGGAATCGAGCAGTACTCTGCTCAGCATGCCTTCCTGGTGAATCTCTTAAATAAATAAATAAATACAGACTGACATAGATTCCAGAGGGAGGCCCTAAATCAGGAGTGATAAGGGATCCAACAGGGGAGGATTAGGGAGAGGGCTGACAGGAGCAGTTGGTGGCTGGAGCAGTTTTAGCTGGTGCCTAAGGGAGAGTGGGGATGTGGAGAGATGGAGCGAGGAGGAGAACAGGTTCCAGAGGGAGGGAAGATGATAGGAGAAGGCTGACTGCCCAGCAGAGGGTTGGGGGTGAGAAAGAGAGCAGATGTTAGAGATTCTTGGAGTGGGCAGAGTACGAGGTAAAGAGAATGGGAGAGAGGAGTGAGGATAGGCAAAAGGGTAGGGACCTAGACCAGTATTTGGAGATGAAGGAGGTGCAATGGCACTCGCAATGTGAGGGTAGGGGGAGGATGGCTAGGGAGGAGTACTGGAAGCAGTGGTGAGTTCGAGGAGAGCAGTTGGTAGCAAAGTGACAAAAGACATTGCAGAGGGTGTCCAGTCTGATGAGGGAAGAGAAGAGGAAGATGATGTAGACCACATCCACATAGTTGAAGACAGGGAGCACCATTTTGGTAAACAGCTCCAGGCAACCTGTAAACCACTTAAAAGCATTTATTTTCATAAATTGGTATCCACCATTTAAACATATTTAATAGAGATATATCCTAAATGAGCATTTGTATAATAGTATATACAAAGCAGTCTACGATCCATATAAGTAGAAAATTGACTTATGATGTAATTTCATTGATGATGTTATTATTGCGTGGTCGTTACATTTGTGTGATTTCTTAATGATGATAACCAGAACCTCAGGTTCATGATCCACAGTAGCCTATAAAAGAACTAAATTATGGATCTTACACTGAGAAAAGAAGGGAATGGAGGGTTAACACTCTTTAAAAAAGCTACAGACAGGAACACCATGTTGGCAGATGATAGTTGTCTTCTCCTCTACACCATAAGCAACATACCCAAGAGAAAGTTTTATTATATTCACAGAAATTGTAGCAATGAGAGGGATTATGGTATGTGGGCAGAGAAGCTCACTCAATAATTACTTGAGAGGGGCGTAGTTTTAACAACATCTGGTAGGCAAAAGAGGATGCATAGAAAATCTCACAATTTAAAAACTAGAGAGGCCTGTAATTAGAGCATTTGTTCTGATCCTGTTCTTTCCTTGGAATAACCAAAATCAGAGCTTCCTGCGTAGTGAGTGGTAAAGAGCCACAATTCCTAGTAATAGACTACAAAACATTTTTAGAGAATTGTTTGAGCCAGAACAAGAAAGCTTTATCCCTGGATGCCAGGGTTCAGATAATATTACAAGGGTCCTTTCTGTGCTTTGGACAGCACAAAAAAACTTCAAACCATTGGCTGTGATCTCACTGGAAGTTGCCAAGGCATTCAACTCCATTGATTGAAATTATCTTTATAAGGTGTTGGAACAATATTGCATCCCAAATTATATTATAAATGGAGTGAAAGTGATGTATAAAAGTCCAAGAGCAAGAGTTCTAAACAATGGAACAAAATCCAGCTTCTTTTTCCTGCATAAAGGAACTAGGCAAGGGTGCCCCATCACCTGAACTTTTCCTCTTGCAGTTCAATCACTCATAAGGAACCTAGAAAATAATAAGGAAACAAAGGGAATACCCATAAAGAAGTAAAATATGCAAATGTTTTGCATTTGCAGATAACTTACTATTAGCAATCCAAAACCGTCACTCAGCTGCCCAGACTTTACTTAAGCAACTAACTGATTTTGGCTGTCTATCTGGACTACAAATAATGTGGAATAAATCTGAACTACTTCCCCCTGAATATAGTTTGCTCAATGCCCATTCTCTTGAATATAAAATCTATAATCCCTTTTACACTATGACAACAAAAGATATTGGGCCCTATGCATGATGCCAATATGCCACGTAAACTGGGCGCGTTGGCATCAATACACTTGAATGCCATGTAGCAGGGTCCCGTTGACCCCATGCAGCATTAATGAATGGGGTGCAAGGCAGGAATGCAGCTCCTTCCCTGGACACTCAGACTGCAATGTGCCAGGGGTGTTCCGGAGGCATGTCAGCACTACATGGTAGTCACTAAACTGCATAGTGCTGGCCAGATGGGTGCAGAGAGGGGGCACAGGGTATGCCAGGGTAGGCCATATTGCATCCCACTGCATGCCCCCATGGACACCTCCCATCTGGCACGGCGGGACATAGACATGACCCTTCCCGTGCTGCCACAGCCCACTAGGCAGTAAAGAAGGGGCTGGGACTGCCAGTCAGGTGAGTGCCCAGCATTTATTGGTGGGTACGGGCAAAGAGGTGGAGGTGGTGGTGATGCTGGGAGGAAGGGTGGACACAGCTCATCACTGGGGGAATGGGTCCAGGTGCCTGCAGAAGGCATGCACTACCCCAGACCCACGCCTTGCTACACGAGGGATCTACTTTGGGACTCAGTAGGGGCATCCCATTGGATGCCCACCCAGGACCTCAACTCCTGTACTGGCCATCCTGTGGAGTCCTGTGTGCTGGGGGGAGGAGCTGTGGAGAGGTGGCCGGCCTTAGTGAATGCCAGTATGAGCGCACTTGTCTGCGTGTGCACAGCTATACAAGCAGAGTACACACTTTTTTCACATATCTGGGCCCAATATGTTTAGGAATTATTATTTCCCCATATCTTAACTATTTAATTAAAAGCACTCTCAAACCAATAATTGAAAAAATAGAAATGTAACTAGCTAGCTGTCGGAAAACTAAATATATCCCACAAGGATAAATTAATTCTATCAAAATGAGAAGTTTCACCCAAAATCTTCTATACCCTAAATATGCTTCTGGTCAAGACTGAGACATTTTGATACATTGTGATTTGCAATGGGTTGCTAAAAGACCTTGACTAGGTATTAGAAAGCTCTGACTTAAAGAACAAGGAGGCTATGGTCTCCCTAATATTGAAGCTAATTTTGAAAATGTAATTTGCTGTATATTAAAACAGACATCTTCCTTACTTAAAAAAGATAGAAATGAATAGTGTCCTCTTTGGATATGCAATGAAAAAGACATCTCAAAACTAAATGTACTTATGTATCACCTGTTTATACCACTAGATAAGACTTTAATATCACACCCAATATTCCTCATGCCCTCCAAATAAACAAAAAAAGTAAACAGATTAAAAACAAGAATCATTCCCATATAACTCCTCATCAAAATGGAGCAACCCCATATTTAAGTATGAGAATAAAGTCTTTAAAGGAGAGAAATGAAAGCACCAAGATTTACATAGCGTGGAAAATATGATGGACCCATTCACAGGCACACTTAAATGTTCAAACAAATAAAACAAGAAATTAGACTTGATAGACTTGACTTCTATATCTACCTTCATCTATATAATGTACTTGAACCCTTTTTAACTCATACTCTGGATGGCAATTTTGTATCAGGTTAAACAATGGATGGTTTGGACTTCAAATGGAGCTTTTAAATTTATTTTTAGTGATTTACTTAAAAGTTGGTAACCGGGAAAGGCACCATGATCCGAAGCTCATTTCCAGGTGTGACCCAGGAGAGGGGGGTATAGAGGAAAACAAAAATGCAGCATTTACAGAAATAGTTGTAACAAAATGTAGAGATTATACATAATAGTAAAAGGAATGCTTAAAACAAATAGAGGGATAACTAATAAATACAACAATATTTATATGGTTATATACAAATAGATTGCAGCAAGAGGAGAGGGTAAGAATGAGCTGAGGTAAGTGAGTGCTAGGAAGGAGAACAGATACAGGAAGTAGTAGGGGATGGCTTGAGGAGGCGTTTGAGGGCTGGAAAGGAGGGGGAAAGATGAATTTGGAGGGGAATATTATTCCAGAGAGAAGGAAGTCTGTAGGAGAAGGAAAGTTTGCCTGCTGCTGTGCAAACACGTTGGAGGGAAAAAGTGCAGATGCAGCTGGACCACAAGTTGTATGTCGAGGGGCTTACTGGATTAAAGATGGAGGCAAGGTAGTGTGGTAGGGTTCCAAACCAATATTTGGCAATGAAGGTGGAACCGTATGAGAAACATCTCTGGGCTAGGGACTGGAGGGAAAGGTAGGAGTATAGGTCACAGTGGTGAGTTAGTGAGGGGGAGTTGGAGGCGAACCTGTAGAAGGCATGAAACAGCACATAAAGTCTGGCAAGGGAGGTGGCTGGGGCAGCACTATAAACTATGTCTGCATAGTCAAAAACCAGGAGGATCCATTTAACTAAGAGAGCATGTCTTACAGGGAGGGAGAGACTGGCCTTGTGGTGGTACAGCAACCCAAGTTTAGAGCACAGCTTGGAGTGAAGAGCACTGATGTGGGAGGAGAAATCGAGGGAGGGATCGAGCCAGACTCCTAGGTACTTGTAGTTGGGGACATTGTCTAGGGGGCTGTTGGCTGCAGAGAAGAAGACAGGAAGGGTGGGAAGCCTAGTGATTTTTTTGTTTAGATCCAATGGTCATGGAGACGGGTTTTTTTTATAGTAAGTTTTAGGCAGTTGGTATGGAACCATGCTGTGACTGCTGTGAGATCACTTTGAAAGGGTGGGTTCTATGGCTTGGATGGATGGTCCGGACAGGAAAAGTATGGTATCATCAGCATACATGTGAATATTGGCATGGGTGCATACTGAGGGGAGGTCATAATAAAGAGGGAAAAAAGAACAGGCCCAAGGATGATCCCTGAGGCACACCTGCAAGGATAGGAAGGGAGGGGGATTTGATGGTGTTAATAGAAAGTGCCTGGGATCAGCCTGATAGATAGGATCTGAACCAGGACACTGATGCAGGGGATAGGCCTGCATGACATAGTGTATTTAATAAGAGAGGGTCGGAAATGGAATCAAAGGCCTTGGCCAGGTGGGATCATGAAAGGGTGGGAAACAGAATCAATGGCCTTGGCCAGATCAATGAAGATAGCTGAGGTGATCTTGTCAAGGTCCATAGCAGAATGGATGGCGTCTTTGAAGTATAAAAGGGAGGAGGTGGTAGAGTGATTCTTCCTGAAGCCCAACTGAAACAGGGAGAGGGTGCTGGAAACAAGAAGGAATTCATTGAGCCTAGAGAGAATTATGGACTCTTGGACTTTGGCAAGGGAGGGGAGAAGGGAAATGGGGTGATAGTTCTCAGGGACAGTGGCAGACTTCTACGCTGTAAGTACAGTGGCTGAGGAGAGCTAAAGATTTAAGATGTAGGTTACAGGGGTAATGATAGAGGGGGCCAAGATTTTGAGGAGCCATGGGTGCAGGTCAGTGGGGTTCGACTTAGGTTGAGTGAGGTGAGATCTCTTAGAATTTCTGGTGAAGAAATTGGTGATAGTTGGAAACCGGACGTCTGTGGGAGGGATTTGAGAAAGCTGGAGGGAGAAAAGGGGGGCTCCTGGAGAATGGCACAAGAGGTGAAAATTTGTTTAGGGTCTCAGCAACAAGGAAGGGATCATAAATTAGGGAGTCTGCCTCATAGATAGAGAAAGGAGGGGTTTCATCTGGGGGGGTGCAGGAGTGAACGGAGGTCTTGCCAGAAGGAGGAGGGGGTGCTATTTGAGGGGTGCAAACATGACTTAAAGAAGTCAGATTTGGTGCAGCAGATGCTAGTTGTACAATGATTGCAAAGGACGTGAAAGGTTTGCAGGGAGGCCTGGTTACCTGAGGATTTAAAACTACCCCAAGCGAGATTGCGGGCATGGTACACAGCCAAGATTTCAAGGGTGGTCCAGGGATGGTGGCTGCATTTTACTCAAAGAGTTTTGAGCGGAGCATGGGCATCCCAGACTTTTAGGAAGATTGATGTGAAGTGAGCAAGGCAGTGTCAACTGAGGGGGAGGAGAAAACTGGAGACCAGTTTGCCTGGGCCAGGTCATGAAGCAGTTTATGCACATCAAGGGATTTTAGAGAATGGTGCTGGATGTATTTTGGGGGTCTGGGGGGGTGAGCCTTCCTAACATGAAAGGTAGAGCAGTGATCGCTGAGCATGTCGGGTAAGATACCAGCAGAGCAGAAATGGTGGGGTTGGGTTGAGAGCACCCAGCACCGGAGGGAGTGGGTTTGAGATCTGGGGTTGGGATGAGTGGGCTCACTGATTAGTTGGGTGAAGTTTAGGGCTTCGATCTGATTACATGAATTTAGTGACGAGGGGGAGATCACTGAGAAGGATTAGTTCACCTGCAGATGTGAGGGTGGAGACTGTGGAGATGCAGGAGATAAGGGAAGAGAGGGGAAGTTTTGTGGAGGCATATAAAACCCCTACAAAGATGGGTGAAGAAGAACGAAAAGCTAGATTTGCTAAGAGGAGTTCATGGACGCAAAGGACCACTTCACAGTGGGAGATAGTGCACTTTAAGGAGCTACAAGAGTAGATTGCTACCCTGCCACTGTGTTTTCCTTTGTCTTGCCGATAGATGGGAAAAGTCAGGGAGGGCCAGTTGGGAATTGGGGTTGTGAGAGAATAACCATGTTTCAGAGATGCAAAGTACATCAGGGGAGTGCTGAGTGACCCACTTCTAGTTCATCCAATTTGGGGAGTAGGCTGTGGACATTTATGTGAAAGATCTGCAGACTTTTTGGGAGGGGCCTGAATGGGGGAGGTGGTAGGGCTCAAGGGCCCAGTATTGGGTTTGACATCCCCTACTAGGAGCAGTATCAGGACTAAGAGGTGTAGGTGAGGGGCATGACTCTTACACTTGATCATGTGAACCCGAAGGGGAGCAATCAAGGGGGGGGTTTGGGGGGATGGAGTCAATGAATGGCCGTTAAATATAAGAGAGAGGAGCTGAGTAGGCCAGAGTGGATTTGGATGTGGAGGTGGGAAGTAGAGGGAGGGGGAGGAGAGAGATGGTGGAGGGAGTGGATGAGTCACAGGGTGGGCATAGGGAAAATAGGGGAGTACAGGAGTAGAATGGGGCAGTAAATGAGGGAACAAAAGGAGGGAGGAAAAGGAGGACTAGGAAAGGGAGGAGGAGGAGATCATTGAAGGGTGGTCATGGGTGAACTATGAGAGATGAAGGGTGGTATGTTGGAGGCCATATGGGAACCTGGGAAATGGGCTGTATGAGGCAAGCAGAGATATAATGCACGACAACCATTTGTAGAAAATGGAGCTTTTGGGTACAATGATTAAAAGAGGACAAAAATTGGATACAGAATAAAGAATGGGACCTTATAATGCTGGGGGTAGGAAAGGAGGCAGTGGGATGAATCTATAAATAAGTAAACTGCACAGAGAGGGGCCTAACACAGAATTCTAGGAAAAAAGGGGTGAAGACCTCAACATTAGCATTGACTTAACATGAGGGAAAAATTATGGATCAATACTTGCTTCCAGGGGACTGCAACGTAGAGCTGTGCAGTTCATAATTCTTATAACATTTACTATACATCATTGCTTTTGCCTAAATTTTATCCCAGAGAAAAAGATGATTGTTTGGGGATGTATTAAGGGAAATGTCATGCTATCTCATATGTTATGATTCTGTAACAAAATATGGCCAGTATGGGAAGGTGTTCGACCTCGTAGACAATTCCCTGCTACTGTCCAAACTAAAAGAACTAGGTTTCTCTTCAGACACATCAAATTGGCTTAGGGGTTACCTTACAGGTAGGCAGCAATTTGTAGAAATACATGGATCCAAATCAGAGCTGGCCCATACCAGTACTGGGGTTCCGCAAGGCTCCATTCTTGGCCTATTTCTTAATATTCTTCCCAAGAGGCATGGTGCTTGCTCTGACCTTCTATATGTGGATGACATGGTTGTATATAAGAGCGCCACAGACATATCCATCATTAATTTTGATATAAACAAGGACTTTAATGAACTCCAGCACTGGCCAATCAAAATTAGATTACTAATGAACACCACAAAGACAGTTACAATGCTGTTTGGCTTGGGACCCAAACTCAGGGCATGTCCTGCACCCCCCCTTTGATATCTATGGGCTGGATGGCTCCCCACTAGAGCTTATTGACTCCGGACTATAGCCTAGATTTCAATCTCCATCTAAACGCCACCTGTAAGGCACTGCACATGAAGCTAGGCATCGCCTACAAAATTAGTCACAGTCTGACTATGTCAGCAAGGCTGGCCATTGCACAGGGAGTGTTATGGCCCAGTCTGACATATGGACTGATATCATTCGCAGAGGCAAATAGAGGGGTATCTAGCAAATAGAACATTTGCTATAACAATATCTGCCATTTTGCACTATCAGTGCCTAGACATACCCACCACTGTGTGCTTTACTCAACCATTGGGTCGCTCTCTCCTAATTCACGCAGAATGTTCATGGTAGGGTGCTGCATTGACAAAGCTTTTAGAACAAGAGCACCAGCTGTCATTGCAGACATGTTCACTCCACTCTCACAGATTTTTCCATCAAGGTCCCTGTCCCAGTCACTTCTTAAGGTACCTAATTGTTCCACAAATATGGGAGAATATGCCTTCTCATCTTTTGTGCCTTAGCTCTGGAACTCGCTTCCAGTGCAGATTAGAAATACAAAATCCCGCCATGCTTTTAAAACTGGTCTTCATAGGTTCCTTCAGGAAAATGATAATTGCTCCTGTATCTGATCCTGCAATGCCTGATACAACTGGAGAGCTCCTTATTTCTGTAATTCAAGTCCTCTTGGCACTTTTATAGTAATGTACTGTTAATGCTTTGTAGTTATTGGTGTCCACTTATTTCATGACTGTATCCTGTACATTTTTGTTGCTGCATTAACTTCTGTACTTATGTTTGTAATTAACTGTCACATTTTGTTCTGTAACCCTCCCAGGTAGTGCCTGAACATAGGTAACTTCAAGGCCTTCTTATATAATCAGGCATTCCCTGACTGTGTGTATTACACCCCTAACCTGACTTCAGAATTTTATGTTTAAGTTATTTTCTGGCTTCCCTTGAGCCTATTGCTGCTGTTGAGGGTATTATTTTAATCTTTGTAATGATGTATACTAATGTTTATTAGTGTGTTGTTTATTTAGTCATAGTATTTTGTATGTGTATGGAACTTTTTTATATGTGCGGCGCAAAGGGCCTCCGGGATGGGCGTCTTTTAAGTAAAATGTGCCTTGCCTTGCCTGTTGTCTAGTGCTCTTATCCGGTAAACAAAAATGAAATAAATAAATATTTTCTACACCAAGTACATAAAGCAGATAATAGTTCCAAATCCAATACTATGCATTTTAGGGGCTCCCCTTTTATGTTAATCTCTTCCCAATCCCACTCAATTATGGTTGCTTTTATATTGTCATTCTGGAAAGAGCCTTATATAACCACATTAAAGGACTGAATTCGGTACATGTACAGACTGGCTTTCAATTAAAAACTCAGTTATATTGCATTAGGTAAACGTGCTCAGTATGACCTAATATGGAACCCTTTTATTGAATACGTAGAAAATTCTAAATGTCTTATTTAATAGCTATATATGTAACTAGAAATTCAAGTTTCTTAACTCTGTAATTTAATCCGATTCCTTTTTAGGCTGTATATCAGTACCCTTAGTTTATTTATTGTAAATGCTTATTTTTTCTGTTAATTTGAAAGTTCTCCTTACTTTGTACAGTTTATCGAGTAAAAAGTAACAAAAAAAAGAAAGAAAATCTCATGATGACCTCTTGATCTTAAGGGTAAACAATAGGGTAGTAAGATGGATGACCAAATGAACTATGTGACCACATACTTTTGCAAAGCTAGTAAGATGAACAACATCATTCCTAAGTACCGAACCATACTGCAGGTTGAAGCAGAATTAACAGTTCACTAAAAAGTATCCAGAATGGTGTTTAGAGAGGCACTCAACATGAGGGATAATGTGGTCCAAAGTATGAAGTGAATGCAGTGAAATCCCTTCATTAAAATGTAGATCCTTACTCTGCTCCCTGCTGTAAGTGCCACAGCTGTGGCCACTTTAAATTTTGTCCCAGGATTGAACAGACAAATTCCTTCATTAACCCAAGAACTGGGAAACCCATGGCCATATTGTGGTTTATTAATGATGACATCATGTATGAGGTCAATATAGCATTGTTCTCATGTGGTGTTATTATGTAGAATGCACCCATCTAATTAGACTATGAGCTAATATCCAATAACTTTTAATTCACTAAACAGATTAATGACAATATTAACCAGGCTAACAAAGTTTGGTGGGCTATTATACACAACATTACACTGAGTCATCAATTAGTCATTCTCACCATTTATAGAGCTGATATTCACCCTCTTTTAGATTACTTCTCTCAGTTATGGTCCCTGCATTTGAAAAAAGGATATTTCACATGTAGAAAAAGTACAGAGAAAAATTACCAAATACATAGATGGATATGCCACTCAGAACTAGAGGTGCAGCAAATTAAAATTCCACCCACGAAGTGCCCATGAAGTGGGCACTTCGCGTTGTCACTCCACTATGTGGAGTGCCACTTTAAAGGCTCATTTCGCCTTGTAATTATCACTTCATGTTGTTATTCCACCTTAAGGCGAATTAAGGCAGAGTGACAAGTCTATTGCAGCCCCTCCGACACATCACATGGCTTTCAGTAGTGTAAGTCACATGCTTTAGCCAGGCAGGAAGGAAATGAGTCATGCTAGGAGATAGTTTCACTTTCCCCTTTGCAGAAGGAGAGAGAGGAGCCTGATTGTAGAGAGGAGAGAGAGAGAGAGGCAGAGAGACAGAGAGACAGAGTTAGAGGCAGAGGTTAAAAAATGCTGGAAAGCCAAATCTTTCTTGGTTTTTTTTCTGATCTTGTTCTTTGTTTATTAGTTCTTCTGTGGATTTCTTTTTTTTTTTATTAATTCTTTGTTTTATTAATTGTTGTTTGTGTGTGTGTGCGCGTGACTGTGTTGGGCCACAGCCAGGGCAGAAATTTGAATGGAGGAGGGAAAATCTGGGGCTGGGGCATTTCTACGGTGAACGGGTGGGAGTTCACACGCGTGGGGGGCAGGGCCAGTTTTGGCTAGACCCCAGTAAGATCTTGTTGCACCCCCCCAGAAGCAGGTGGAGTTGGTGCTGCTACTACAGCTGTGAAGCAAACACCACCACCTCCTCCTTTGGCAGTGGCACCACTTCCCACTGCCCCACCACCACCAGTGCCAGCAGCACCTCAGCAGCATGTGCTTGCACCCCCGGCCCAAAGTGTGGAGCCTCAGTCCCAGGCTCACACAGCATCCGGAGCCCCCCCACCTGTGCCTGGTCCTCCCCACACCTTCCTAGTTTGGGAGTTTTTTGATGGTGTGTGTGGAGGGGACAGTAGCATTGTAAGTTGCTGGATCTGTGGTGTGGAGGTGCGTCGTGGCCCCTGGGGAAGTCACCTGGGGACCGGGGGCCAGCACACCCATATGTTGAACCACCACCGGGAGGAGTGGCAGGCTGCTGTCACAGAATGGGCCAGGACTGCACCTGCTAGCCCTTCTGTGGCAGAGGGGGCAGCTGCACTTGGCGCAAAGTGGACGAGTGCCACAGCAGCACCTGCTGCTCCATCAGCACCACCACCACCACCAGTTGCAGCACCTCTTGCTGGTGGCAACCCCACAGAACTGCCTGTAAGTCAGGCTGATTTGATAGTTCTGTGGAGTGCAGTGGTTGCTGCCAACCAGCGCCTGACCAATGTCGAGCAGCAGTTGGAACGGATCGAGGGCCATCAGCTGCAGATGATGGCCATGTTCCAACTGCTATTGTTCCACCATGATATTGAGTATTGATTTATTTTTTCCTTCACTGTACTCCCCCACCACCCTCTTTAATAAAAAATGTATTCTTATGTTGCCCCTGACCCTTCCACCCTGTATCTTGTAATTGTTTTCCCTTTTTTATGCACATTTTTTCCTTGTCTTCTTCTGTTCTGTATGCATCTACATTGTTGTTGATTCCATTTCTGTACTTTATAGTTTCTATCCTGCGCCTCCCCCCTTCCTTCTGTTAAGTATGTGTGCTGTTTTGTTTTTGGATAACCTTGTTTTAAGTAAAAAAGGGTTGTCCTTGCCCTCATTATTCCAACTTAAAGGAGTAGTCCACCCAAAATTTGCAACAACATATGTTATGCAGAGCATTTTGATTTGTATGTAAAGTGCTAGTGTGTCCTTCCCTCTGTCTGCTATTAACAGTTTTTCCTAAATTAGCCTGCTAGCTCTATGGTAGTTTTATGAGTTATGACCCCTGGGGATCTCCATCACAAATATGTTTATTGCCTTTCTTTTACCTGGCTACAATGCACCCTGTGTCATGTGACAGTGATGTTGCATAGCCGATCGATTTACCAAATGCACAGTTCACAACCGCAGAGCTGTGTAACTGTTCTCATCCAGTGATCACAAATGGCAGTTTACAGTCTCATGTCTTTAGAGACACACATATTACGTAGTGATCTTTTATTTACTAAGGAAGTTATCAATGATCCAAAAATCATTTATTTATTTATTTCAGTTTAGGATTAATACCTTTGAGTCAAGGACTCATTTTCAAAGGTTCCAAGTCGGTCAGGTGAACATATACAGACACCAGGTTAGAACAGTACAAATTGGTTGCAATAGGTTTGCACAGAACTTAATTACAGTTAAACATTGTACCAGCTTATACACTGTAATCTAATTTTTAAATTTACAGCTATAATAACAATAATAACTAGGAATAGAGGTGTAGGAAGCAGGAGTGAATGGAATATGCCTTTTCTGGGTATTAGGGGAGGCTAGAGGGCGGTGGGGTTCCCCGGCAGAGGGTTATTAATTGAGCAGTAAGGGTTGAGGGGGTGTAAGGGAGCAGCCTAAGGGGACATTGTCATGTCTCTGTCAGTGGAATGATAGTGTGTACAGCTGGAGAGGTGGTGAAGGGAAAGATAGTTGGAGAAGAGGGGTAGGAAGGGGTGTTAACTATTATTGGTAGGAGTGAGGAGGGCAGAGAGGTTCATATGGGAGGTTGGGGAGAGTCTGTGTGATGTTGTGTGTGGTTTATGCCAAGAGGGGGTGAGGGAGGTAGCTGAGGTGCCTTGTGCTTAGGCTAAGTGTGGCACCCACAGATATTATTTTGGTCTAGCTGTTGCTGAAGTCTGATTGTAAATTGTCAGATCTTGTTACTTTCCAGAAGTGCAGTGGGTAGCTCATTGAACCACTTTGGGCCCAGGAAGGAGGGGGATCTCTGGGCTATTTTGGTTCACTTGAAAGGCACCTGGAGTCCCCCTTTAGCAGCACTCCTAGTTTGTTTAAGGGGTAGTGCCTTTGTGAATAGCCTGTTTGTGGATTCAGGCATAAGCTCTAGCATAGCTTTTTTGGCAAGCATGCAGGTTTGGAATTGAGTACAGTGGTGCAGTGGAAGTCACCCTGTCTCTTTCTAGAGGGTGCAGGTATGGGTTGAGAGATCGGCCCCAAGGGTTAGGCAACAGGCTTTGTTCAGGAGAGTACTGATTCCCTTGAGTGCAATGTCAGAGTCTGCTCCATAGAATGGAAGCCCATAATCAATAATGGCTAGTACCAAGCTACTTACAGCCAGCTTCATGGCCGCAGGTGATAGGGAGTGCTTGTGGTGATACAGAACACCCATTTTCATATTGGAGGTCTTGATGATGTGGTCAATATGACTGGTGAAAGTTAGGGTGTAGTCTAGGTAGATTCCTAGCTATTTAAATACTGAGACTTGTTCTGGGGGTCTCCCTTAGGGCTCTGGATATGCTGTGGGCTGAATTTCTTTTGGTTTTGAAGTGCTGAAAACAGCATACTCTTAGTCTTTTTGTGGTTGAGCAAGAGTTTGTGCTGGCAGAACCAGGACTCCAGCTTTAGGAAGCTGTCCTGTAGTTCTGTCGTGATGGTATGTTGGTCGATGCCTGGGATGGATATGACAGCATCATCTGCATATAATACTATGTGGACTGAGCAGGCAGAGGGGAGAGCATTTATGAAAAGACTGAAGAGTAGCGGGCCAAGTATGGATCCCAGGGGGCTCCTATGCTCACCTCCTTTGGCTCCGAAAAGGTGTCACCAATTCTGACTCGTGTTCTCTGGGAGAGGTAGCTCCCAAACTAAGCCTCCGTGCTTTGAGACAGGCTAGTTGATAATAGGCTGCTAAGGAGGAAGTGGTGGCTCACAGAATCAAAGACCTTTGTGAAGTCTATGAATATAGACCCCACTGCTATCCCCTTATCCAAGGTGTTATAGAGGTGGGAGGTGTATTCTACTAGTGCCGTAAGTGTTGAGTGGTTTTTATGGAAGCCATGCTGTTGTGTGCAGAGCAGGTTATATTTCTTCAGGTACTTTGTGAGCTGGTCAGAGACCACCCTCTTCAATGCTTTTGAGGGGGGGATTGATATAGGCCTGCAATTAGCTGTATTAGTCCTGTCTCCCATTTTGAACACAGGGGTGACCACGGCCTGCTTCCAGGCATCCGGGAACACACTCAATCTAAAGGAGGTGTTGAAGACCTTAGTGAGAGGGACAGCTATCTCATCCAGGGATAGGGTGACCATCTTCATGTTGATTTGGTCACTCCCCATCTTAGTCTTGCCCAAGACCTGCTTTATGTATTTAATAGTTTCTGTTCTTGAGATCTGTTTGAAGTAGAAAGGTGGTGGTCCCGACCCTGTGTGTGTGGTTACGCATGAACCAGTGGGCTGGTTGGGACTTGGCACAAGGTATTCATCTGGTAAGACACCAGTCAGATCTGTGAACACTAAGTTAAAGGCATTAGTGATATCAAGGGGTTCCTGGAGAGTCCCAGTACTAGTGGTAACCAAGTCTGGTGGGGCTCTGGGGCAGTGCCAGTTAGGGATTTCATGGAGTGCCAGAAATCTTTACAAGCACCTGAGAGTTCATTGAGTTGGTTCTCGTAATAGGTGGCTTTTGCTTGGTGAAGAAACTTAGAGCAGTTATTTCTGGCCACCTTATGGGCAGTTAATTCTGCTCACTTGCCTGTAACCTTGGCCCTATGCCAGAGATTGTCTCTTTGACACATGAGCACAATTAATGCACCCGAGAGCCATGGCTTAGTGGTATCTTTAACCTTCTTGACTCTGATGGGGGCTAAGATGTCACAGGCCTGGGTGAAGGTTTTGCTGAAGTAGGCCAGGGACAGGTTCCCATCCTTGGCATAGTCAATAGGGGACCAGTTGATCAGCTTTAGGTGTTGTTTGAAGGCATCCAGAAGTCTGGCTTTGAGAGTGCAGTTTAGGGATACTTTTGATGGCTACTTAGTGAACTTATTCATCCAGATGCACAGGACTGGGGAGTGGTCGCTAAGGTTGTCTGGTAAGACAGAAACTTTGGAGATATGTTCCAGGTGGGAGGATAAAGCCAGTCTATGAGCATGCTGGTCCCTCTTTGGTAGTTGAGGCGGGTGGCTTGGGTGACCATTTGTGTAAGGTATTGCCCAGAGATCTGGTCTCTTACTGTGGCTTCAGCCTTAGATAACCAGTTTATATTGAAATCACTAACTATGACCTGTTCCCATTTATTGCCAAGTGCCTGCTGATTCCCCAGGAAGTGTTTGAGGCCAGTGGCTTGTTGACCAGGGAGTATGTACACTGTGGTGAGCAGAAGTACTTTGTTCTGTTGTCCTAGGGATAGATTTAAGTTTACTATTTGAACCTCTTTCAAGTGCATAGTGCAGAGCATGGTCTGGGACTTAATGTCAGTCTTGACGTATACTAAACATCCACTTCCCCATTTGGAAAGTCTATCCTGCCTGTAGGAGGTATAACCACTGAGGGTAATAGTGGCATCAGAGATTTTAGGGAAGAGCCAGGTCTCCATGAGAGCTATGATATCTGGGTTTATCAGTGCAACCCACACTTGGAATTCCATGAATTTAGGAAGTAAGCAGCCGATATTGAGGGATACGATCCTGATTATCCCCACATCACTGTGGGTGTTAGCATTGGGCAGCCCTGGGTTAGGGTGCACATTTCCAGATAGCAGCAGTAATAGGATGATCAGCTTATGGACAAAGTGAGACCAGTGAGCCCAGTGGGGTCTAGCTAATGCCCTTAATGGTTTGGGGTTGCATGAGTAGGCTGTGAGGGAGCAACTATGCAGTAGGGCAGCCAGGGTGATCCTTGGGAGATCATGCACCCTGTAGAGTTGTGGGGGGACATGGAATGCAAATGGGCTAATTATATCAGTACTTGTGCTCTTTGAGTTATGCATCATAAACCATTGTGGTTCCAGTGCTGGGGGAGGCCAGAGTTAGTTTCGTCCCACTCCTTCCATGTGTCATCTGTTGAGTTTATTAATAGAATTATTCCAAGAGTCAGTAAGAGGCATTTCAGCATTGTGAAGGAGTTTCATGTTGCTTGGAAGTTTTTACTTTGTGTTCCAGAGGGGTAGGGGTGATGCTAGAACTTACCTAGGCTAATATGGTAACCGAATTGAGAGGACCACAGGCAGTGGTAGAATCAGTTGATGAGGTGAGGTACTTGATTTATGCTGGTCTGAGGTTTAGATTAGCCTGTTTGGAGTGGTGGTGGTGGGGGGGAATGCAAGGAGGCTCAATGCTCCCTCTAGGAGTTTTTTCATATAACCTGCCAATGGGGAAGTAGGGACTTACAATATTTCAGTTAGGTGACACAGTGTGGCTGTATAAGTAAATGCCCAGATAGGGTGGGTGGGAGGGGCTGGGTGGGGAACAGTGCGCAGCACCAGTGGGGAATCACTGGCTGTGGATCTGGGCTTGTGGTCTCAGGCAGAGGCTGGAGTGTAGCCGTCTATCAGGGGGGCCAAGTCATCCTTGGTGACTGAGCTTGAGTGCCCTGCGGCGGGGGTCTCAGCTGAGGAAACAGATGGGAGAGGGGGATTAAATGCTGGCTGAGCACAATGGGCAAGCCAGACCAGCAGCAGCCCAGTCTGCAAGACAAATGGACAGATTGGTTTCAGTGTCAAAAGAGAAAAATTCAGAGAAGAGCTGTATTCAATTAATAACTCTAAAAACTTTTTAAATTCATCAAGTATTACAGTCTTTGAAGGAACATTTGACAATTCTAGGTAGAAATTAACTTTAAAAATGCAGTTTTATCCAGGCTGAGAGACAAAAAAGCAAGGGAGAGGCTTTGAACCAATCAGAACAGGCCCCAAAAAGGCGCTTGCATTCTGATTGGTTGGCAGCAGGGCCATACCTTGCTGGCTGTGGATCCAGGCTTGCAGTCTCAGGCAGAGTCTGGAGTGTAGCCATCCATCCAGGGGCCAAGTTATCCTCAGCGGCTGAGCTTGAGCAAACTGCAGCGGGGGTCTCGACTGAGGAAACAGAGAAGAGAGGGGGATTAAATGCTGACTGAGCAGAAAGGGTGACCAGATCAGAGGGAGCCCAATTTTCAAGACAAAGATGCAGATTGTTTTCAGCACCAAAAGTCTGGAGCCAGAGAGAAAAATTAATGTCTGAAATAGGTTTGGAATTTAAACAAATTAATGTCAACACTAGGGAGCATCCATTACTATTAGAAAGAAAAGGATTTCCATGTACTAAAAGAGCCTGTTTCTTTTCACAAAGAGTCATCGGGCCATTGAATATGCTTCCTACTTCGGTAGTCATTTGTGACAAAAAACTAACCTTTAAAAATAACCTAGACAGATTTATTCCCTCCAGCCCCTCTCTTACTTTTTATGGGTGGTGACAGGAGGTAATATGGGAATATGAGTGCAGTTCTTAGGATGGCAGAGAAAGGGGAGATATTGTTGATGGGAGACCCGAATATGCCAGATGTTAACTGGAGCACAATTTTCTGCAGCCACATCCAAGAGCAGGGCCATTCTCAATGCCCTACAGGTGGCAGGCCTCAGACAGCTCGTTTCGGAACCCATTCATGAGGGAGCAATCTTAGACCTCATACTCTCAAATGGGGGCAGTAAGAGGATCTCATATCCAGAAGTGGGTAGCCATCTGGGAACAAGTGACCATCAAACAGTTTGGTTCACGTTAAACTCAGCTACAGAGTCAAGCCATACAAAAGTGAGGGTACTGGACTTCAGCAGGGCTGACTTTGGCAAGATGGGAGAGTGCCTCAGAAAAGCACTAGCAAACAGGCTAGAAGGAGGGGTGGAGCAACAATGGGGAATCATCAAAACTGCCATCACAGAGACAACAAGCCTTTGTGTGAAGCAAATAAACAAATCAAAATGAAAGAAAAAGCCACTATGGTTCTCAAAAGAGGTGGCTGGGAAAGTCAGGGAGAAAAAGATAGCATTCAGGACGTATAAGGAAACACAGAAGGAGCAGGACTGAGACCTGTACCAGTAAAGGCAGAAGGAAGCAGGGAGGGAAGTCAGAATAGCAAAGGCCCAAACTGAGGAAAAGATAGCCAACTCGGTTAAGAAGGGGGATAAAACCTTTTATAGGTACATCAGAGAGTGTAGAAAGACAAAGGGAGGGATAGTGAGGCTGAATAGAATTAATGGTGGGTGGGCAGAGGGGGACAGTAAAAAAGCAGGGATACTGAACGAGTATTTCTGCTCATTATTCACAAAAGAGGAGGGGGAAGTGCCAAATCCATTTAACAGAAGCACTCTTGATGGGGGGTCGATCCCAGCCCTTTCACAGAAGAAAGGGTTCCGCAAGAACTCCTAAAACTGAAGGTGGACAAAGCAATGAGGCCTGATGGAATTCACCCCAGAATTCTAAAAGAATTAAGGGGGGAACTAGTGAAACCACTGACTACTCTTTTTAATAAATCATGGGAGGATGGTGTGGTACCCGAGGACTGGAGGAAGGCGGATGTGATTCCCCTTCACAAAAGTGGGACCAAGACAGATGCAGGAAACTACAGACCTGTCAGTTTGGCCATTGTGGTAGGGAAAGTGATGGAGTCACTTCTGAAGGAAATAATTGTTGAGCACCTTGAGGCCAGTGGGGCACAGGACCCAAGGCAGCATGGGTTCACAGCGGGAAGGTCATGTCAGACAAATCTAATAGATTTCTTTGACTGGGTGACCAAAGTAGTAGACCAGGGAGGGGCTGTGGACATGGCCTACCTAGACTTTAGCAAGGCATTTGACACAGTCTCACACAAAAGATTAATAGTCAAATTAACCAGCCTGGTAGTGGGTCCCAGGGTGGTAGCCTGGGTAAAACATTGGCTGGACAACAGGACACAGAAGGTAATTGTAAATGGAGTCCACTCTGAAGAAAGAAGGGTTACTAGTGGGGTACCGCAGGGTTCAGTACTGGGTTCAGTCCTTTTTAATGTCTTTATAAGTGACACTGCAGAGGGACTGGAAGGAAAAGTATGCCTCTTTGCAGATGACACAAACATCTGCAACAGGTTTGATACACAAGGAGGCATGGAAAGGATAAGAAGGGACTTGGCAAGGTTGGAGGAATGGTCAGAAGTATGGCAGCTAGCATTTAATGTAAAGAAGTGCAAAATAATGCACCTGGGAAATAAGAACCCACGGGAAGATTACACAATGGGGGGAGGTAGTAACAACAACAAAACAGGAAAGGGAACTGGGGTTAGTCATATCAGATGACCTTAAGGTTAGCAAGCAATGTGAGAAGGCATATGGGAGGGCTGGGGGTATACTGGGATGCATAGGGAGAGGCATCACCAGCAGAAAACAGGAAGTTGTTATCCCTCTGTACAGACAGTTGGTGAGACCCCATTTGGAGTACTGCGTCCAGTTCTGGAGACCCCATCTCCGCAAGGACATAGACAGGATAGAGGCAGTCCAGAGGAGGGCAACTAAAATGGTGAAGGGTCTGCAAGGGAAGCCATTCGAGGAGAGACTAAAGGAGCTTAATATATATACCCTTGAGAAAAGAAGGGAGGGGGGACATGATAGAAACTTTTAAGTACCTCAGTGGAATCAACAAAGTCCAAGAGGGTAGTATCTTTCAGAAAAAGAGATGTGCAAGAACAAGGGGACACAATTTAAAGATGGGGGGGCAGTTCTGGGGCAATGTGAGGAAGTATTTTTCACAGAGAGGGTAGTGGATGCATGGAACAGCCTTCCTGAGGAGGTTGTGGGGTCTAAAACTGTGGGAGAATTCAAGAATGTTGGGACAGACATAAATCAATTCTTGTGGGGGGTAGGAAGAAATAGGCTGTTGGTTAACTAGGATCTGCAGCCTATCCTTTAGGTAGGGAAATGGGCAGACTAGGTGGGCCAAGCGGTCCTTATCTGCCATCAAAGTCTATGTTTCTATGTTCCTTTACCAAGTTGAGAGGGATCCAAGATGGTGATGTAGAGCAGCTAAGAGCTGCAACTCACTGACCCCCACCCGCATGAAGAATTCATGGAATGCTTCTCACCAGTTTATTTGGAAATGGTTTATTTTAGTAAAATGCAACTGAATCCAGACTTTAAAAAGAAAGAATGGGCATATAAAAATTTCAAAGCTTACCTGGTGTTTGGCCTAGTTATCTTGTCGAGAAAACCTGAGAGACAGCAAGGTTCTAACAATTTGTAAAATCTGTTAAGTCCACTGAAATGCAAACAAGACTAAAAATGAATGCTAAAGCTATGAAAAAAACTTCTGCCCAGAGTGTTTCCTTACTTGATATGTCTCACAAATTAGATCCACTAAAAGAGCTGGAAGACCAATTGAAGAATCTACCCCTGTGTCAAAAGCAGCTGAAGTTACAACCGGTCCCTATTTTTACAAAAAGAGATATGCTAAAGAGGAACAACAACCCTTCCAAATAAAAAGAAGTGGGGTCAAAAAAAGATTTGCCATTGTCCCGAGCTGACGAACCTCCAACTGCTAAAATGGGAACTTTTTCTACAGCTGAGGAAAAATTAAAGGAGACAGAGACTTCCCATGCTGAACTGATGGTAGCGACTCCCTCTGTTATGCAGGAACCAGGGCTGCTGGCAAATGGAGACAATGAACATGCAGCTTTACAAGGTACAGTTTCTTTGTCCCCATGAAACACTTTGCCATTGCAAAAAACTATGACTGTAATTACAGAGTGAGAGCAGGCACAAGATGAGAGGGATCTGGGTATGTTAGAGAAAGTCACTGGTCTGCCTGAAAATGGAGATTGTGCATCACAAAGTAAACTCACCTAAATGGGGGAAATCGCTGGTATGAGTGATCAGCATTCAAATGTAAGGTAAAACAGTAATGAATACAATAAACTGCTTACTCCTAGAAAAACAGGAAATTAAAAAAAGAACTTGCTGCACTTCAACAAAAGGTTTCAGATATGGAGGATGAAAAAACACCAATGCAATGACAGATATCAAATATGGAAAAATGAAGTAGCGAACTTAAAGAAAAAATTAATGATCTCAAGTCAAGATCAAGAAGGAAAAATATAAGAATATTAGGCATTCTGGAGGCCTTGGACTCTGACAAGACATTAAGAGAAACTTTCCAACAAATCTCTGTGGCTTATTTGGATGTGTGTCCAGCTGAAATTAACTTGGAGGTGGACAGAATACATAGAGTGTTTCAACCTAATATTTTTAAATCAAGGTCCACCAAGACCAATCATGGTTAAGTTCATGAGGTCTCAAGACAAAGACAAGCTGATGTCAGCTGTATATAAAAAAAGAGAATAAATGTTATGGGGGCAGATTTTATTGGAAAGGAAGAAATTTAATTTGCTACGTAGTAAGCTGTGGGCAAACAATATTAAAGCAACTATGATTTTTCCAGCTAAATTAAAAGTGGTGCTAGACAGTATAAGATTAGTTTAAAACTCTGTAGAGGAAGCAGAGAAGGATCTGAGAAGTAAATGTCCCAAACTCTTTTCATAAATCAGCGAAGATAAAAAAGCTTTTTTGATATTGATGTGATATCTTATTATATTTAGTTAGGATTTTGCATGGTACTGGGAGGGGGGAATTGAGCACCACATAAAAAGGTATACAGAAGGTGATGCATCATGGATCTTTTCAGGTTGAGTTAAACCTAAAGAGAATACAAAAAATAAAGAGTAGCCAAAAGTGTAAGCAAGGTATATATCTCTTAACACATTTTTGTAGTAGGTGGGACATAATGCATGTACTTTTTCAATATGATTTTTCCTTTTCTTTAGTTGTAATATTTCCCCTTAAGACTAAGAGAACTTATGGGTGTAATGTGGATAACAATTCCTTACAATAATGGATAGTACACTGAGGGTGGGATATTCAAAAGGGTTGCGCCATGTGCAACAGAGTTGCACATGCTCAAGTCCTACATTGAGCCATTTTGTGATATTCAGCAGGAGGCAGTTGCACAACTGAAAACAGGCTGAGCAACAGCGCAATGCAAATGAATGCATGCTCAACAGGAGGGGGAGGAACCATGCATAAACTGCACAGCCCGATATTCAGTCGGGCTGTGCAGAGTTATCTGGCAACCCCAACCTCCTGCACAACTTTGAGCCAAAAAAAGAGGCTTAGGTTGAGGGCCACCCACAGGTGAGCTGCTGCATTGCAGGGTGCAACACAGCAGCTGCCACCTGTGGCTGGCCCTAACCCAGTCCCTGTGCCCCCCAGCCCGATCGCGGGCATCAATGTAGCTCCCCGCCTCCATTCACATCCCTGGTGGTCCAGTGGAGCGAAATGCCATTCGTGGGCAGAAAGTATACAGAACCCCCCACATCCCATGTGCCCGATCGGGCAGAAAATACAGACCCCCCACATCCCATGTGCCCGATCGCGGGCAGAAAGTATCAGACCCCCATCCCACATGTGCCCGATCATGCAGGCAGTAAATGAAATTGCCCCCCAAAACATCTCCCTGGTGTCTAGTGTGGCCCCACCCACCTGCAAGCCCTACCCGCTCCCACCCCGGCGGCAGTGGCGGCAGCATCCACCCTCCTGCCGCCCGCCACCCACCGACTACTGGCGGTGGGGCTGCACCCCGTGGTGAAAGCTGAAGCCAATGGGCATGCAGCCCATACTGTACTGACAGTCAGATTTGTGAATGACATTCATTCACAAATCTGGACTGTCATGTACAATGGGCTACATGCTTGTGGCTCTGGTTCGCCAATGGGCATGCACCTGGCCAGTCAGTCAGCAAACAGCCAGGCGGCAGGCGGGTGGGATGCCTGACACCGGCATGGCTGCAGCGGGGAGGCGGGGTGGTGGGGCTTCGTGGAGTGGGTCAGGTGGGTACCCCAGACACCAGGAGATGTTTAGAGGGGCAGTGCCTGCCCGCGATCGGGCACATGGGATGTAGGGGGTCTGTATACTTTCTGCCTTTCAATGGGCATAGGATAATAGGTCTATACTTCTGCCCTTGATCGGGACATGGGATGTGAGAGATGTATACTTTCTGCCTGCGATCGGGCACATGGGATGTGGGGGCTCTGTATACTTTCTGCCGATCGGGCACATGGGATGTGGGGGTCTGTATACTTTCTGCCCATGATCGGGCACATGGGATGTGGGGGGGGGTCTGTATACTTTCTGCCCGCGATCGGGCATTTTGGTCCACTGGACCACCAGGGAGATGTACAGGAGGAGGTGGGGGAGCCACATTGCTGCCCGAGATCGGGCTGCAGGGTGCATCGGTCCCCGATGGCTGCTGCCTGGCAGGGCGCCAGGCGAAGTCCTAGGGGATCGGCACACCTAAATGCTAATGGCATGCAAATGGGGCTATAATGACATGCAAATGGCTCCCCCTGCACCTTGCATGTATTATGGCCACATTTGCATGTCACCTTTTGAATATCGTGATTTTGCACATGGCGCAATGGCACTTACGCCACCGCAAGTTGACTGCTCACTCTGTCAACTTGCAGGATTCCACTGCATGTGCACAGTGTAACTATGGCTGGGGGCGATATTCAAAGAGTTGCTAAATAGCGTAACTCCTTTGAATATCGCACGGGACACACCCCTGTGCATCTGTTTTGTGCAGCGCAAGGACTTGCGCCTTTGAATGGCACAGTTTGAATATCCAGCCCTTAATGTTTTTAGATGCTCCTCATGGAACGTAAAAGGTTTAAATTCCCCGATCAAAATGACACGCATATTAAATTACATTAAGAAATTAAAAATTGATTGCATAGCTTTACAAGAGACATATTTAGAAGCAAGAGAAACAGAAAATTAAAGAGAAATGGATCACTCATGTTTTTAATACTTCAGGTTCAAAGAGAAAGGCAGGAGTGGCCATATCGATTAAGAAAAATTCCAATGATTTTGGATACTTTTAAGGACCAGAATGGAAGAATAATTTTGGTCAAAATGAAAATTAATTGGTTAATATATACAGTAGGTTCTATTTATGGACCATTTGAGAATTATAAATAATTTTTGGCAGAAATTACTAATGCCTTGGTACTAATTCAAGCGAGTCATATTATTTTGCAAAGAGACTTTAATAATTTACTTTTACCGGGATACGCGATAAAACTTAAAAAATATCTGCTAATAAGAAAAACAGTCTAAATTACCAAACAATTTTCTGGAGTTACATGATTTAGTGGATCCATGGAGGCTGTTAAACTTAAATACAAGAGAATATACATTTCATGACAGGAAAAATCAAGGTTTTTCAAGACTGGACTATATATTTGTTTCTAAATCATTATACAAAAAGGTTCTTGATACAAAAATAAATTCTATAGTGTATTCCAACCATGCACTTGTATCATTAGATATAATCAGAATCAAGACAGGAAGTTTATATCAAGTTGGAAATTTAATAATCAATTACTAAAAGAGGAAGGATTTAAACAAAAGATCAGGGATATTATACAGGAATATTGGTATTTTAATGCCGATGGCAGTACTCCTTTAGCATCACTTTGGGGTGCCTTTAAATCTGTTATAAAAGGGGCCTGTATTTCAAATCAAGCCCATAGTAAGAAGAACAAATTGAAGGAAAAGAAATGAATTAACCAAAGATTGAAAGAGCTTGAAAAGTTCATAATAATGGACTATCCTAAAGATAATAAAGAATGGTATCAACTTAAGTCACAAGTGGTTGAATCAAATAACCAGGAAGTTTTAATTAAATATTTCCATGGAGTTAAATCGGGGAAAATTGCTAGCCAATTTACTTAAGAAACACAGGGAACAAACTCTAATAGAGACCCTATTGCATGAGCCAAGGAAGAGTGAAACTGAGGATGTTAAAATGACTGAACTAATCTCAGAATTTTATAAAGGAATATACCAGAGAAATCGAATATATGAGGAATTTGAAGTGGATGAGTATCTTAAAGAAGCAAATCTCAAACCCCTCAAATATAGAGATGAAGTGCTCAGTAAAGTAGAAATAAAAGAAACCATCAAGTCATTGGCCAAAGGGAAAATGCCAGGTCTGGGTGGCTTTATAGTCGAATATTACATTGCCTTTCAAGAGGAATTAATACCTTGGTTAGAAATTATACTTAGGGAGGTGTCTCAGCAAGGCTTGGACTTTACCCCCTCATGGCAAGAAGCCAGAGTGATATTAATTCCTAAGGAGGGGAACAATCCAAAACTTGTTGAAAGTTATAGACCTATAGCCCTTTCAAATACGGACTATAAGTTAACAGCCAAAATGATCATCAATAGATTAAAAGAGGGTATGCAAAGAAGCAATACATAAAGACCAATTCGGCTTTCTCAAAGGTAGATCAATGTTTCAGGTTACAAGGAAATTCAACAAATCTTTTATGATGTGAAATTCAAACAGGGAAATGTTCATACAGTAGTGATAGATGCTACTAAAGCATTTGATTTACTAGATAGGACAGTTCTATTTAAAGCACTAAAATGCTGGAAAATCTGTAATATAATAATTGAACTGATTGAAAAACTATATAAAAATACTATAGTCAGGTTTACAGTCAATTCAAATATTACCAGTTCATGCCCTATGATTAATGGTGTGACACAGGGGTGCCCAATGTCACCAGTTCTACTTATTTTAAATTTGGGACCTTTTTAAACCATATCAGGAACAATGCTTTAATAGAAGAGGTAGTGACTGAACATGAGAGTATAAAAGTAAATGCTTTTGCTGATGATGTATTATTTATATTGAAGGAAATTAATCAGATTTTACCTTTTTTAAGTATGAAGTAATTAAGTATGCCAAAGTATCTGGATATGAACTTAACAGACAAAAATCTGCTATATGTAATATGTCTAACTGAGATTATATACTAAGGCCCAGATATTCAAAACTTAGCGCGGCACGCTAACTGTCTGCACAGGATTAGCACAGGGTTAGCGTGGGACAGCCATATTCAAAGAGAGAGATAGCGCGTGCTAAACGCAATAGCGCTGGGCTAAAACATAATGTATGCAAGGGGCAAAGTGAGAAGTGCGGAACCTGCATATGGGTGCAATGGGATATTCAGAGATATAGCTCATAATGCACCATTGCATTGCACTTAGCTCAGCGCTACCTACCACCTATAAAAGGGAGGCCTAAACCCAGGGCAATCCGCAGAGGAGGGAGTGGCCAGACCAGGAAGTGTAACACAATGGCTTTCTTTAGCAATGCTGTAGTGCTGCACCTGATGAAGCAGGCTGTGGAGGAGGATGAAAGACAGCAGGCCCAACAAGGCCCATTACCTAGACAAAGGAGGAGATATGCTGCACACAGATGGTACTGGCCCAGAGTCTCCTTTGAGACCCTGCCTGATGATCACATCGTTGGCCGGTACAGGTTGGACAGGGGAATGTTGGGGCAGCTATGCGAACTCCTGCATGAGAAGCTGCAGCTGAACACCAGGCGCAGCCACACCATGTCAGTTGAACAAAAGGTGATGTCAGCGATGTGCATCCTAGCCACTGGGACATTTCAGTGCCCAATGGGGGACACCATTGGGATATCACAGTCTGCTAGATCGTGTCTCCTGACCCAGTTCCTTGATGCTCTCCTGCCACATGCTGGTGAGTTCATAGTATTCCCCAGCACAGCAGCAGAGTGCACAGCAACCATGCAACAATTCCATCGAGTTGTGCACCTACCCGCTGTACTTGGTGCCATTGACTGCACCCATGTCCCCATCCGTGCACCACCTGGTGATGCCAGTGACCTGTACGTGAACAGGAAGGGCTTCCACTCCATTAATTGCCAGGTGGTGTGCGATGCAACAAGGTGCATTAGCAATGTCTTTGTACAGTACCCTGGCAGTGCTCATGATGCCTTCATGTGGCACCAGTCCCGGCTGTGCTGGGCATTTGAGGAGGACAGGATTCCATGTGGACATCTAGTCGGTGAGTATGGGCAGCTACAACAGGGTGATAGCACAGGTGAGGGGGGATAGGCAACGGTAGCCGTGGAAGGGGCAGGGAGCAATGGTTCAGAGCAGCAGTGGACACTGTGCAGGACAGCAACACTAACACATGATTTATCTCCACAGGGGACAGTGCCTATCCCCTATGACCCTGGCTGCTGACACCAGTACCTCGGCCAGCAACAGTGGCTGAGGAACAGTACAATGAGGCACATGCTGCTACAAGGAACATCATAGAGAGGGTCTTTGGGATGCTCAAGATGTAGTACCGTTGCATAGACCAGTTAGGCGGTGCCTTACAGTACAACCCTCAGAAGGTATGCCGTATCATCCTGGCCTGTTGTATGCTACACAACATGGCACTGAACTATGGGATACATGCACCTGAACCTGAGGTCCATTCTGACAGTGAGCCAGAGCCAGGGGTAAGAAGGATAGTAGACCAACCTGAGCAGCGGGATCCACGCATGGCCCGCTGGGCCATAGAGCATAGGAGCAGCATCATTGAGACACCAAATCAGGATGGGCGGTGAGTACAGAAAACACAAATAAAATGGTATCAACAGTACATTTAATGGTAGTGAATACACAGTACAGTGAAATCTGTGTGATATATAGGTGCTGTACATATTGCCAGTGCGGTGATGTGATGTGGTGCAGTGCGTGTGATGTGTGCGGTGCATGTGGTGTGTGTGGTGTGTGTGGGCCACTACCATACCCTCAACTGTAACACTGTACGAGGAACAGTACAACAGTTACATCACTGCAGCTACCTATTCCAGAGTGTGAGGACCTGTCCCACACTCAGTGGCAACACTGTAAAGAAATTCCCCATCATGGACGATGCCAACAAAAACAGGCAATTAAGAAAAGATGGCCTGAACAGATAAGCAAACAATGTAACAGGTCAGTTAGCTGCTGAGGGAATGCAGTAAGAATGAGGTCCACATTCTGCTCAGTAGTGTCACATCCTGAGAGGCACTTTTGTATGGTCGGGGGACAAAAGGGTGAGAGGTATGGCCACCACCCAGGTGCACACAAGAAACAGCACTGTGTATATGTGATGGCAGGGGCTGTGGCATGGGAGTGAACAAGTGCCATGGAGGACTGTGTTTGTGCTGGGGACATGGGAAGTGGCTGTGTGCATAGGCATGCAGGTGAGGGAGTCAGGGCCACAGCACGCATGTGGTGGAGCACATCAGCTGCACCTACTGCTGCGGACATGACGCACACCCTGTGTACGGGGCAAACTGCTGTGCATGCTATGTGCTGAGGACATTGTTGGGGTGGATTGAGGTGAGGCTGGGAGGGCAGGCCATCTGTGGCCATGCCTTGAGGATTGCACAGGAGTGGAGGGAGGGTGGCCATGATGCCATGCATGTCCTGTGGACAAACAGGAGGTAGGGGTTGAGGAGGTTGCGCCCACCATGCGTGAACCCCTGCCACACTGCTGCCCATGTGAAGCATGGCTTCGCTGGCATCTGGATGCACCCTGCAGTACTGTGGTGATAGTGCCCCACAGCACCACAGCATGGGCCTGCACAGCAGCAGTTAGGCCACCAAAGCCACGCTCAATGGTGGCGAGAACACAGGTCATCCTCTCCTCTGACCGCAGCTCAGCACAGGCAAGACCAGTGCTCACTGTCTCCTGCAGCTGTGACAGCTCATGCTGCAGCTCCCTACGGAGATCATGCAGGTCCTGCTGGGCTGCATGCTGTGAGGCCAAGGCCTCCTGGAGCATGGGATGTGCACCCTGGTCATCTTGTGCAGGTGCAGCATCAGCATCCTGCACCTGTGGCAGGGGTCATGTCTGGCACTGGGCAGTGTGTTGTGGATATGAAGGGACCTCTGGGGGTGGCTGGCGGTGCATTGGCCACTGCAACTGTGGCCTCACAGGTGACTGAGTATGCTGCTGGACTGGCCCTGCAGTCAGTGTCCTGTGGGACATATCCAGTGAGCAAAACTGTTCAGGAAGGGGAATAGCAGTTGTCGGCAGATAGGTGTCAAGTGCCTGAGTACCCCTTGTCCCCAATTCAGGCATGGTGCCATCCCCCACTGCACCAAAACCTCTGGTGTCACTAGCCACACACAGAACCGGCATGGCGGGCTCCTCCCCTGCATTCTCTGAACTGTGGACACTTGTGACAGTCAGGATCACCACCTGCTCCCCACTCAGATCCTCCACCTGGGCATACTCAGGTGGATTCAGGGACTCGAGGAAGGCTGCATCCTCCTCATCCAATGTTCCAGCATATGTCAGTGCCTCATAACATCTGTGAGTGGACATAGTGCTGACTGGCATGGCCACTGCCGGTCTAGCCGTGACTGCCATGCCTGATGTGGAAGAGCACACCTCTGCTGTGTACAAATCCTCCATCTCCCATACAACTGTGCCTGGCCCCACCTGGGACATAGCCTGCTGGGCATGTAATGCTGAAATAGAAGAGACTGATATCAGTCGCTGCTACAGTGACCAGCCCACCCACCCCACCTCACTGCCAACAATGCCACATGCACCCCCAGCAATGTGTGCCCTCAGCATGCCCATGCAGACCCCAGCGTAAATCCCATGCAATTGCAGCCTGTGCCCTAAGAGCCCCTGCATCATGGCACACATGTACTCACGACACGTGCCTGCCAGCAGATGTCCACCACTGTGCAGCCTCAACACCACCCTTACGATGGAACATACCCATGTGGGCTCTATACATGCACCATGACAGTAGTGATGTGCGCCTCTGTCCCCATGGTGTTGCTGTCCACTGAGTGGTGGATACATGCCACAAACTTACCTGCTCTGGGTGGTGTAAGTGGTGTCTCACACCCACCACCTTCAACCCCACCGACTGCCACTGGCCCCAGGGTAGAGGCTACTATGGCCATCAACGTGTTCCAGCCCCACTGTTCAAGTGGTTGTGGTCCCCCACTGGTCTGCAGCCTGTTCCAGATCCACTGTGCTTCCTCTTCCTTCGCCCTGCACAGCAGGTCATTCCACCTTTTCCGGACAGCATCAGTGCTACAGCCACAACCACCTACGGCATTTAGTCCTGTGGCAATCTTCTCCCACATCAGCCGACAGTGGCGTCCATTGACTTGTTCCTGCATAGGACCATCTCCCTGTCCTTCACCGCATGTACCAGGGCATGCAGCTCATCTCCAGAAAATTTGTGGGCCCTGAGCTGCTCCTGTCCTGCAGCCTCACCTGTGTGGGACAGAAAGCAGGGAAAGGGTTAAACAGAGTTGTGAACAAACATTGCACAGCTGTAACAGTATCATATGGCCATGATGCAACACACTGCTGCTATACATGCCCCCACCCCCTGAGGAATGGCAACAGGACATACACGATGCACCTCGGTGCTGTGGAGTCATGCAGGCCAGCACATGTGGAAGCCAGCTGTGTGTGCAGCACACAGTTGTGCTGCCCATGCTGCTGCCTGTGGCATGTGAGAGGTGGCCTGGCTGTACATGTTGGCATGGACATGGGTGCACTGCAAGGCAATCACAAGGCCTACAGCCACAGACAGTGTCTAATGTGCACATGTGTGGGACTGTGCACAATGGCTGTAAATGCCTGACTCATGGTGCCCCCCCCGGCACATCCAGTGCCATGCTGGGCCTCTGCACATCCAGCACCATGGAACACATGCTGTGGAAGCATGGGTTGTCTCCTAACAACAGGGCTACATGGCTGACCAGGACACATGTTCCACCAGGGGTGCAGCCTAGGCACCATTGCAAGTGCCAGAGCATGTATCAGTGCAGCTACATTGCACACACATACAGGCCTGGTGTGTGTATAGGTGATCCTGGCACAGCTGTGCACAAGGACTGTGTGTGATCCACCATGTGTCATATTTGTGGGTACTGTACAACAATAAAACTGGGGTACTGCACCCCCAGCATGTGTGTCAACGCATGCCATGCAATGGCCTGGATGTGCACACTGTAGATGGACCGGCCTGTCATGGGAGTAGACACCCTGGACCACAACAACGTTGGTACTGCCCCTGTCCCTGGCTGCATGAGTACTGTCTGCCATGACCCACATACACACATCACACAGTACAATACAGGGGTGGGGGGGTTGGCTGTCTGCAATGCAGATGTCAGTCAGTGACATGGGTGACAGCACAAACACCTGTGGCAGTTGTCACACCAGAGTACATGCACCCTACAGTCACGGTGGACTACTGACCCACTCCAGACTGCATCCTCCACACCACTGATCATATCCCACTGCCATCTGCAGCACCACAGCATGCAGTCAGTCAAGCATGGCCTGCACAATGGGCGTTGGACAGTGCATGATGCTGGTGGGGTACCACTACCCACACAGGGGCAGCCAAGAGGGTCAATGGGCCACCCAGCTCCCCCCAGCACCACCACATACATGCCCAGCCACACTGCACCAGTCAGGCATCAGCTGCAGTCCCAAGGCCATTACCAGTACTCCACCGTTGGATGGTTCATAGATACCATAGCCTGCCACATACAGGCAATACAGGAGCAACCTGTGCGTGGCAGGGATGATACAGCCACACATGTGGTACTGCTACACCTGGAATCAGGTCCTGTCCTGCCAGACAGGCAGGTGGCTGTCATTGTCTGGGTCAGCCTGTCGTCCATGCAGAACAGGACTATAAAGTATGGGTAGCCCTGATTGCCCGCTGATATCCAGCAGATTACAGCCCTGGCATCCCAGTGGTGTGATGTCAGGACCACATGAAATCATCTCCGCTATGTCTCAGCAGTGGGTTAACAAAACAGAATGTCACCGTCAGTCAGTATTCTACACACCTGGAATGTGCTTAGAAGCCTCAGTACAGTAGTTCTATAACAGTCCAGTTGTCACAGTGTACCGTCACTGAGTCTAGCAATCTCCATGTCTGACAGGGGTTAACACTGGTGCTATGCTGGCCCACAGTCATTAGGTCCATGTATCCCAATCCCGTGTGTGCAGTACCTACACATACATGTGGGGTGTACCGCAGAGTCAATACTGGGGTAAGGCCCACTTACACATGATGGGGGGATTCCCATGATGAGTCCTATCTACTATACCTGACAATGCCTGATGTGCAGGTGATAACCATGGTGTAATCACCTCTCGTGGTTGCTAGGGCAATTGTAAGCCTCTCGAGCTGCACACTTGAGGTTTACTGATGTCCTAGCAACCACTCGAGGCATTTACACCATGGTTATCACCTGTACATCAGGCAGTCTCCTCTATTACATCACACAGATTGCACACAGTACAATACACAGGTAAAGACAGTGGCTCAGCAGGTAGCACAGACACCCTGCAGCCGGGAGATCAGACAGCTGTGGGTTCTAGTACCACACAAGGCTCCTGGGTTAATATCCTATAAGTGACACTGCAGTGCAGCATGAAGGGGGTGCTGCACTCCTGAGGTGCTGTCTGTCAGATGAGATGTTAGACCGAGGTCCCATCTGCCTGCTCTAGTGGTAGGTCAGATGGATGTTAAAGACCCCATGGCACATCCCGAAATGTGTTGGGGAATATCTACGGTGCCATGGCCATGTACCCCCCCATTCATAAGAATACCACAAGCAGTGTAATCTGTTTCAAAGACATTTGGCTTTCACCTGTATCCCCTTCCCCCTGGGTTGTGGCTGAAAGAGGCAGGATTTGTCTATAGCATGTACCCGGTCAGCAAACACTACAATAAGCAATACACATGACAAGCAGAGCAGCGCTATGCACAACCAGCGTGCCCTGCCGGGTCGGGGTTCTGGTTCCCATGGACCTCAGAAGCTGTGCTCTCAGTGTCATCAGGCCTCAGAATCCTTCTGTGGCAGAACACACTGGTGCTGCAGAGTTGCCCATCCAGTATCCCCTATGTGCTGCAGCAGTAGTGCTGTCATTATGACGATCTGCTGCAGTACTGATGTCACCACTGCTGCAGGACCGCATGGCTTGCTGGCACAGTGTTACCGTCCTCACAGTACTGCAGTGGTGTCAGTAGTCTCGAACCAGTTGAGACATCACATATCAGTGTCAGTATGGAACAGAGTGCAGAGTAACACACTGCATGCATGTGACATACTACAACTATACAATATATCGCATACATGATGCCAGTTATACACAACCAGTGTTCTGTCACCTCGAGCATCTGTGCTCCCAAGGTCACAGGGACTGAGAACCCCTCTGTGGCAGTACATAAGGATTGTGCAGACAGGACCATACAACAGATGGAGTAAACATGTGTTACAGCCCTGACCTGGATGTCTGCCATCATCCAGTGCTATCAAGCCATGAACACATGACATGGGGATGCCCAACTGTTGTCAGCATGGTGACCACACAGAACATTCATGAACAGCAGTCTCATCCAGGGCACAGTCTGTAGTCACCTGTATCCCCTCCCCCAGGTCCATACCTCTCAACTGTACCACAATACGAGGAACGTTCCTCATGGTACGGCACAACAGCAAGCTGTTCAACATTGTGAGGAACTGTCCCGCATTCAGTGGTAATGCTGTAAGGCACTATTTCACAGTAAATGATGCAGAACATATATAGCTCAATTACTAACTGACCTCCTGAATATAAATGCAAATAGTTTAACAGTGTTCTGGGCCTCTGAGGTGAAGTTTGAATACGTGTTCCACATTTTGCTCATGTGTTCCACATATTGAGAGGCAATGTTCCACATTTGAGGGACATAAGGTTGGGAGGTATGGCCAGGCTGTGCCTGGCACTAGGCACCCAGTCAACATAAATCACATCACAAACCTACTGCTATGTCCCAGGAATTGTACCTCTGTGTCAGCCCACATGTAGTACATACCTGGCTGACTCTGAGAGTGTTCCAATGACATCCTGTGCTGCAGCAGTAATCCCACAACATGTATTACTGATAAGCAACACAGGTGGGGCACTGTTAGCCCTTATTTAGCACAGCCAGGCAAACAAGCCTGTTAAGCATGCTAATGGGCCACTAATGATATGCTAATTTCCTTGTTAGCACCATGCATACACAATGACCATCATTTGCATATGCTGTTTGAATATGGCAGATGATAGCACCGGGCAAAGTGTTTAGCACCAGGCAAACCATATAGCGCCGGGCTATCTCGGCTATGCTTAGCACAGCACTGTTGCAATAGTGCCACGCTAGGGCTGATTAGCGCAGGTACGGCGCATGCGTGGGTTGGGGCAGTCCGCGCTAACCTGTCTGTGTTATTGTGCCTTAGCACTGTGCTAACCATGTTAGCATGCTGCCGCTGCGCATGCCTGGTACGTCTGCATGGGGTCATGGTAGGGTCGCGCATGTGCATTGCGCACACTTCCGGGTAGCACGACGCTATTGCATAGTTCTGCGAGGTGCTAGGCTGAACTGTTTGGGAGTGTCAGGGTGTGTGGGCTAATTGTTGCCAGTACAGCAATACCTTTCCCTCCTCTTGTGTCAGCCATGTCTGGGAGATGTAGGCAAAGGGCAGTGGTGGGCCGTGACAGGCGTTGGCATGAAGTGGAGATTACCAACCTTGTACAGCTCACTCAACAGTGCCATAGGTGCCTGTTTGTAGAGGTCCAGGAGGGTGACCGCCCCCGTAGCCAGGTTTGGGCTTCAATTGACCATCGCCTCACAGCACTCATGGGAATACCACATAATGGGGAGACGTGCCACCACCGATATGTGGGCATCAGGCACAGGCAGCGCCCGCTGCTGGAACGATGCCGGGCAATGATTCGGGAGGGACTGTGCCTGTGCCAGGTATGTGATGCCTCTCACCACAGTGATGTAATGGGTGGTGGGTATGTGTGTTGGGTGGGGTGCTTGTGTGCATATGTGTGTGTGTGTGTGTGTGTGTGTGTGTGTGCCATGGCCCGTTAACATACCATCAAGGAGGCTGTGTTGCTGGGCTGGTGGGGTTCAGCACAAATCTACCATACTATTACTGTTGTGCACCTTGTGTAATGATATGTGACACGGGTCACTCTTGGACATGGGTTTATGTCCCAGTGATATTTTACCATTTGCTACCTGTACAAATGTACACTTTTACTACTACTACGATATGTTGGTCTTCTGCCATGGGGACCTCCAATCAGGTATGTGTGGACTGTGTGGGCTAGGGGGATGGAGCATCTTGGGAGTGTTCTCTGCAATGTACTGCACTGTGGTGGCACACTGCCCCATACCACCTACTGTGGTGGCATGGACCCATGACGCCTGGCCCCCTGCCACATCCACTGTGTTCTGCCATGCTGCCAGGAGGCTGCATGCAGCTGTGCCTACTTTGTACATCCAAAGTGTGTGGTTGAGTGTGTTGTCTGGGCTAACCTCCCAACCATTTCACACCCACTTGTGGTACATTGCCTTTTACAATGCGGCATAAGTGGGATGACTGTGGATCACTTACACATAGCTACACCTACGCTGCTCAGAACACTGTCACAATGTTTGCAGTTATGTTCCAGAGGTCTGTTAATTCATTGTACGGTATATGGTCCGCATCATTTACTATGGACCTGTGCTTTTGTATGTGTCCACTGCATGTGGGTCGAGTCCTCACAATGTGGTACAGGGAGCTTCTGTGACGTACACTGAGGAGCGTTCCTCAGAATGTGGTACTGTTGAGAGGTATGTGTCTGGGTGTGGTGCACCCCACCACCACTGCTGTGTCTGTGCCATGACACTGGCCAGTGGCTCAGGCGACAGTTCCATGGCATTGGTGCCGTGCTGTGCTGCACACTCTCATGGGTGTGGGCAGCATATGTACTGTACTGGGTTGTGTACGGTCATGCTGTGTGCACGTCACACCCCGTATGCCTTTCTGTCATCATTGTCATTCTGTCTGTAGCCTTTGGGTTGTTGTATGCCACTGGGTCATGTCTGTGTGTCCATATCTATTGTTGAGGGGTTCGATACTTGTGTTCCCTCATTATGGGTTAGGGACTCCTTTGCTTACAGTCTGCCTTGTGTATGAGGAGGTACCATCCAGAGGGGCTGTGTACATATGATGGAGGGGGGGCTGTTGCAGCCTGTGTGTACAGGATGGCATTGTCAGGCTCCACTCCTGCACACATTGGCCATGCACTGTGCGGTCTGCAGTGACCTGTGTCATGCTTGGCATGACTTGGATGGTGCACTGTGCCTGTGTGTCGGTTATGCTTGTGTTGTGCTATGCCACCAGATTCCAGAGTAATGCTACTGTACCATCTTCCCACTGCAGAGCACAGAGACCACACCAGAGACAGGAGGGGCAAGCAGCAGGTCGACCAGAAGCCCACCACAGACAGGCGGAGGGAGTCATCAATGGTGCAACTCGCAGCAGAGAGCAGTGATGGGGACGGGAGTGTGTTGCGTGAGTACTGTGTGCCATTGTGCATTTCTACTATGTGTCTGTGTTGCCACTTCAGGCATTGGAGTGCTGTGTCTGGTGTTGTGGCACAGTTGCCTAGGTCATCCAGGCCTGATGTGATTTGGCTGTGTTGCATTTGGATTCCAGGGTGCTCACTTAGAGGAACCCCTTAGCCATTGTGGCTACAATATGCACAGCCACATGGGGCTACAGTGTTTACCCCTGACTATGTGCTGGATGGGGGGGCACTGGACGCTTGACACCAGTGTCACCATTCAGCGCACCCATGACCATTACATCAATGGGGTCTGCTATGCTGGCTGGGTGCATTTGTGTTGTCTTCCATGCCTCCAGTGCCTTGCCTTCTGCTGCACAGCCTGTGACATGGCTGGCTCTATGTCTGGTCTACTGTTGCCATTACTGCCATGTGCACTGCTATCTGCCTTGTACAGTCATGTGTAACATGTTGCTGTTATGTCCACCATTGTGGCAGGATGCAGCAGGTCTGTGCATGGCCATCGGCTAGTCATTATGCCTGGAGCTGGAGGATTACTGTGGTCAGCCTGCTGTGCTGGCTGTTTCTGCTGCTGCTGTTGTCCTGTCTGCCATGGCAACACTGTTCTGCACTTCTCATGGCATGTCTCATTCATAGTACCATGTATAGTGTGTCTGTCTATGCAGGACATGTTGTTAGAGCCTGCCAGGGCTATTCATGCTATGGCAAACAGGGGGCCACAGTGTTATTTGGTGCATGTATCTCCCTACCAGTGTATTGCCATTGTAGTGTGGACACTGGTATGTTATTGTGTGCCCTTGTCTTGCCTCCGTGGAGTACATGCACAGGGGCTCTTGGGGGGGGCCTCTGAGCCTATGGTGCCACAAGGGCCTGTGTGGCTGTACAAGTCAAGTGTGCCTGTTGTGGCATGGGAGTAGGCAGGCATCCTCCAGGCACTCCATGGTGTGCTATTTTATTTCTGGGGGGAGGTAGCAAATTGACTCTGAACTGCTTCCTTTTTCCATGAAGCCTAACAAAGACAATGTTGTACCTTTCTGTGACTTCATTCATTGGGGTCTACGCTAGGAGGACTGGTCACTATGACTGTCTTTGTATCCCATGGACAATACAACTGTACAGGTTGTGGGCTGGTATCTGTGTGTCTTGGGGAGCAATGCATGGCTTTGTATTTACCCATGCAGGGCAGCGTCCATTGTCATGGGTTTCATAAGTTGTATTTATTATGCCACTGGTGGCAACAAACACAGTCCTGGTGTATGTTTGTATATTGTCTGGCTACACTCCGGGGTGGGGTAGCTCACCCTAACGATGGGGAGAGAGGTAGCAGTGTGTCCACATGGTGTGCAGATGTGACCTCCCTGGCTACACCTCACCTGTTGGCTCCAACTATGTTGTGGGGGCCATTGTCCCCTACAGGGTGCTGTCCCTAAGTCCCTGCAGTGCATGGTGTTTTTGCATAGGTTATGCAGGTGTGCTGCAGGGGTTGTTCTGTGGTAGCATGGTGTGCTGGGTGTCAGACCCTCTGGCAGATGCTGTTCCCACATGTGGGGGTATGTGCCTCACCATGCCTTGGCCACCAGGGTGACACTGTCCTGTGCATTTCATTGGCCTACCACTACCCTGCCACTGATGGACCATGGCCTGTGTCCCTGTTTCACATGTGTGTGTCTTCTTGCATGTGCGCCATCAAGGTGCTGCCAATTTGGGTGGTGGCACAGCCCCGTGCCATGCTCTTCACCAGTGTGGGCTCCTCATCCTTCTGTTGTGGCAATGGGTGTGGGTGGGCTTTGACACATTCCCTGGTTGTGTACTGCTTGATTAGCTGTCCTGCAGTCCCTACTGTACTGTTGCCAGTGTTGTTGTCCTCTGTGGTCATTAGGTCTCTGTGATCCATGTCAAGTCTTTATCTGTGTTACTTGCCATTGTTCTGCACTTATGTCAGTCACCCACTTGTTCAGGGCTTTCTGACATCATTTGTACAGTTGCTGTGTTATACCATTGTGGGTGGCAGTTTGGCTGAGTCTCTACAGTTCTTGTGGGGGGGGCAGCAGTGAGGGTGGGCCACTTTTGAGGGGGTATGGGACAGGCATGTCTGGTTACACACATGGCTGTGGCACCTTCTCCAGTGGGTGTCATCTGTGTTGTGTATCATAGCTGTATGACTGTGGGCATGTCCCAACATGTGTCATTCCATGTGCATGTCATTCAGTGTCCACTTGTCATTCACATCTCAGGGGGTGGCTGCCTGTTTGCACTGTTACAATCTGCACGCCGCTGTGCTGGCTGGATTCCACTGTGTTAGGTTTCTCAGCATACATCTATGCATGTCCATGTACATTGGGGTGTTGCATGCTGCCTGTTACATACTGCCTTTCCCTGCAGGCACATGTTAGTGTGCGTTGTGGTTTGTTCTGTACTGGCACATGGGCATGGTTTTTGGGGCATGCTGTCCACCATGTGGTGATACATGGTGCCTTTGTGTCATTGTCATGTCCTGATATGGTCCCCCTTTCTCCTGTAGGTCCACATCGGGCATCACTGTGGGCCACCCTCCAGAAGAGGCTGAAGGCAGGGCTGAGCTGTTGAGGAGGGTGGTGCAGCAAGAGCGCACACTTATAGAACAGCAGGCTGTGTTAATTGCTGAAAGAAGACAGGTTGCAGCCATCCTGGATGAACATCTGCCAGCACCTGCCCACACCTAAGTCCTACCTCCTAGTCTTGTTATCCTGCTTCCTGTCCCTGGCCCACTGTCCCTAGCCCTATGTCTGCCAATCTGTTTCCCTCCATTGCTTCCTATGTCTACATCCCTCTCCCTTCCACAGTATTTCCCTATTTCACTGTAAATTTTATACACAATTGCCTTTTTGCACAGTTTCTGTTGTTTTCCCCATTGTTTTCAGTCCCTTTGTTTAGCCTGCCCTTTTCTCTTTCATTATGCCTGTCTCATATCCCATTTTTGCATACTGTGTTCTGCTGTGTTTTGCTTTGTTTTTTTTACATTTGTTCCTGTTGCCTTTGCACCTTACCTGTTCCCTTTTTGAATTATACTTTGTTATGCTTGACATTCCTGTGCCCTGTGTCTTTTTGGGGGGGAGATGGGATTTGACAGTGTTGTGTGGTATTCTGGTTTCACTTGTGGGTCCAGGTTATTCCATGCCATTCACTAGCACTGCAGTTGTGTCTGGCAGGGCTAATTTGCTTTCCTGTGTTCCTGGACAGCTGCTTACACCTCTAACACTTTTTTTCTGTGGGTGTTTGCACTGCATCTGTCTGAATGCTATATTCAGTGCTGTCTTATCTGCTATATTCAGTGCTGTCTTAATCCCAGGCAATGTTTTCCCTGCACTCCTGGCCCTGTTTGCCCGGCTTCCTTAGCTTGCTATATTCAGCTGGTTTTGCACTGGCCTATTTCCTTTTGAATATAGCTATGTTTTTGGTCCAGGCAAAGTTTGCCTACCGGGCAGTGCTAATTTAGCCCCAGGGCAAAGTTTTGAATATCTAGGCCTAAGCCATTTGATTAAACAGGAGTTTGCTTACAAATCATTATTCAGATATCTGGGGGTGGATATTTATAAATGCCAAAATGAAACAATAAATAAAAAGTACGATAAAGAGAAAAATAAAATCATGGCTTTGTTAGCTAACTGGATAACACTTTAATTTCATTATGGGGGAGAATTGAAACACTAAAGATGATGGTGCTTTATTTATTTATTTATTTATTATTTATTTAGATTTTGGTGACTAGGTAAGCCCTCTGAGACCAGAGATCCCTTTTTCAGGGACGACCCGGGGTTGCGCACACCAACCACTTTACATTAGGTGAGGGTTCTGGTGGAATACAGTAACACAGTTTAGGATTACATACATGGATAGTGGGGTACATTTAGACAAGTTGGTATATACAGTTTCATTACAATAGGTCAGATACAGTTTCATTACAATAGGTCAACAGTGTTATTGGCATTATCCATAGGCAGTAAAGGAGAGAAGAGTTTTGGTCAGTTGCCATAGAGAGGGGTTAGGCTTGATGCCCCATTTAATGTCTGATATCAAGCTATAAGAGGTACACCTGTTTTCAAATGGTTTAGTACTATGAACGTTATATTCATGAAGTTCTTATGGGGGGGGGAAGCCTAGAATTGCTTGGGTTCAACATACAACACCCAGGTCATTGAGAGGGTATAGTTGTCCAGACCCTATACAATATGTCCTGGCTAACCAAATCAGGATTTTATGGGAAGTGGTGTTCCATGATCTGGAATCAACTTTTTGTAAACCCTTAAATCTAAAGGATAGAGATAAGGTAAACAATATATTGCTAGATATTTTGATTACCCATAAAAATCTGCCTAATCAATTTAAATCATTGTCTCCCCCAGATTAAAGCTAAGATTAAAAATTATTATTAAATGGGAAAATCCCATGGCTTTTTTGAAACATCTGGTCTAGTAAAGTTATATGGCCAGAACAACTTAAAGGGAAGTAGTTACATATGAGTAAGTCAAAGTTAGAAACGTGGAACCAGTTGATTTACAAGAAGCAATTATGTACTTATAATAAGTTTATACAAATTCTCTCTCCCTGATTTCAGGTAAAATATTTGAATTACCTACGTATCAAAGCAAAAGTTTATAAAGTAATAAGAGATTTGTCAAAATAATAAAATGAGGGATCTAACAAAATTGTTAAAAGAACTTGGGGAATTGAAGCATGAAGGGAGAGAGAAGCCACTTTCAGAAATACTGTATATAAATGGTTGTTCATAAATCAAAAAGTTCCTTGGCTTAAAAAAATGGAATGAGGAGGCAGAGATTGGGGTTAACAGATCAGCAGTGGAAACAGTTAAGAATAGCTGCTATTAAGCAGTACCAATATGCAAAAAAAAAACAATACAAAAGAAAATATTGGATAGGTATTACTTTACTCCTCAAATATTGGGAAAATTGGAAAACATGGGAACCAATATTGTTGGCACCAATGTGGTAGAAAAGTCAATCTTTATCGGTGTTTTTTTGGGATGCAAAGAGATACAAGAATTGTGGAGACAAACAAACTAATTGAAAGAATATTGTAGATCAGTCTTCCTTTAAAATTTGAAGCGATGATTTTGGGAGACAGGTCAGGACTAAACATAGATAGAACAAAAGAGAAGATTATTACTATTGCATCTATGCTTACAAAGAGGTTGAATCTGGAGCAATTAAATGCCCCCCAAATTAAACCTTTTGAGATTGCTAGATGGTGGTATTTATTCTGAGAGGCAGCATCTTATAAGAAGTTATGGTCGGAGGCTGCTGATTCAGAGTCAGAGAGTTACCCAGCATGGAACGAAATTGTCACTATGTTACCACCATTAATCACGACTGACTAAGAGGGATAGACCTGTAACAGAAAAGTGTTTTTATTGAAGATGAAATAGATGAAAATGGCATTTCTCTTTGGGGAATAGGTTTACAACGTATTGTTTAAATCTTTGTATAATATTGGTTCTCATACTAAGAGAACAAAGTAATATGCTCTTTCATCACTTTTTTCATTATTTTCTATGTTAAGAAAATAAAAAAATTTGTGTTTTGTTAAAAAAAAAGAGCTAATATGGGAATACTTGCTCTCTTACTACTTTCCCATCCTTAGTGATCCATAGCTGCAAATTGTAGCAGGGGTGATGCAGTGGACAGGGGCATAGAGGAGGCAGCTCGGTCCTGGTAACATGCTAGCTCATTTGAGGCTTTTGTACTATTTATGTTTGAAATTTTCACCTTGAATGTTTTGCATATAAAGAGCACTTTATGGCATGTTTTTTTGCACTGACTGCATTTTTGGAAAACTCTACCTGGAGCTTTATATGTAGCTTATCTGTGAAGTTGGAATACACTGTATCTATATATCTTATGATCATTTGCTAATTTATCAGCATACACTCTAAGACATGAACAGAAAATATTGAGTCTTACTATATGCTTTTGTCAGCATAAGTTTTTCTTCAGTAATTCAAAGCAGAGCCTCCCAGGTGGGACTGGGTGCTCTGTGACAACCAAACTATACCAAACTGTTATGTATTCAAATACAATAGGTATTTTATTCAAAGTAACAAAGTCCAAAGTGCAAAGTGCAGGGTGCAAATTACAAACAGCCACCGTAGTGGGGAGCAGCAGAAAACTGAAAACATCTGATATGTCACCAATTACTGGCTTTCTCAAAAGTCAGTAACTGGTGAAACATCAGGTGTTTTTTGCTACTCCCCACAACTGTGGCTGTTTGTCTAGCAGTTAATTGTACTGTTACCAGTTGTGGTCATTTTTACATATGCATGGGCGGAAACAAGTTGACATATTGCTATGACGAAGGAGAGAGAAGGAACTGTGGAAGCATGTGACTGGATGCATAGACCGTGTCCTTCCACAGTGATACTGAAGTACAATCCCTTGTAGTCCTCTCCATTTACTACAGTGCTGTTTGTTTGAGTCTCCCCTTCCCCTCCACTGCACTAATTATTTACTCCAGCACTTACTTCCAGTTCACTTCAGGCAAGCCAACTTTTTCCTCAAAAGAGTCAAATTTGAGAGTCCCAAGAAAAACAAAAAACACAGAAGGGAATAAAACTATTGTTAGTAACCTTTCTGGCTCCCCACATTGTCCACAAACACAAATGAAGCCACAATGTTCTCCTTCTCAGATTCCGCTCAAAATGGGGTTGCTAGGCAACCAGCTACTTTACCAAATTACCCAAATGCACTCCCTGCCTCGGAGAAAGTGTTTGCTGATATTACAAACTCACAAAATAGTATATGTTTCCCTGGTGTCAAGTGCCACCCCCCCAATCCTCATTCCCATTCATGTTTCCCTGGTGTCGAGTGGCACCCCCTAACCTCCAATCCTCGTTCCTGTTCATGTTTCCCTAGTGTCTAGTGTTACCATCTACCCTCCAATCCTCATTCCCAATCATGTTTCCCTGGTATCTAGTGGCACCCCCTAACCTCCAATCCTCGTTCTTGTTCATGTTTCCCTAGTGTCTAGTGTTACCATCTACCCTCCAATCCTCATTCCCACTCATGTTTCCCTGGTGTCTAGTGGCACCCCCTAACCTCCAATCCTCATTCCTGTTCATGTTTCCCTGGTGTCTAGTGGCATCACCCACCATCTGATCCTCATTCCTTTCATGTTTCCCTGGTGTCGAGTGGCACCCCCAACCTCCAATCCTTGTTCCTGTTCATGTTTCCCTGGTGTCTAGTGTTACCATCTACCCTCCAATCCTCATTCCCATTCATGTTTCTCTGGTGTCGAGTAGCACCACCCACCATCTGATCCCCATTCCTTTCATGTTTCCCTGGTGTCTAGTGGCACCACCCACCATCTGATCCTCATTCCTTTCATGTTTCCCTGGTGTCTAGTGGCATCACCCACCATCTGATCCTCATTCCTTTCATGTTTCCCTGGTGTCTAGTGGCACCACCCACCATCTGATCCTCATTCCTTTCATGTTTCCCTGGTGTCTAGTGACACCACCCACCATCTGATCCTCATTCCTTTCATGTTTTCCTGGTGTCTAGTGGCACCAACCCACCATCTGATCCCCATTCCTTTCATGTTTTCCTGGTGTCTAGTGACACCACCCACCATCTGATCCTCATTCCTTTCATGTTTCCCTGGTGTCTAGTGACACCACCCACCATCTGATCCTCATTCCTTTCATGTTTTCCTGGTGTCTAGTGGCACCACCCACCATCTGATCCTCATTCCTTTCATGTTTTCCTGGTGTCTAGTGGCACCACCCACCATCTGATCCTCATTCCTTTCATGTTTCCCTGGTGTCTAGTGGCACCACCCACCATCTGATCCCCATTCCCATTCATGTTTCCCTGGTGTCTAGTGGCACCACCCACCATCTGATCCTCCATTCCTTTCATGTTTCCCTGGTGTCTAGTGGCACCACCCACCATCTGATCCTCATTCCTTTCATGTTTCCCTGGTGTCTAGTGGCACCAACCACCATCTGATCCTCATTCCTTTCATGTTTCCCTGGTGTCTAGTGGCACCACCCACCATCTGATCCTCCATTCCTTTCACGTTTCCCTGGTGTCTAGTGGCACCACCCACCATCTGATCCTCATTCCTTTCATGTTTCCCTGGTGTCTAGTGGCACCACCCACCATCTGATCCCCATTCCTTTCATGTTTTCCTGGTGTCTAGTGGCACCAGTACTCTCCAATCCCCATTCCCTTTCACATTTCCCTGGTGTCTAGTGGCACCCCCCACCCTCCAATCCCCATTTCCATTAATAATTCCCTGATGTCTAGTGACCCCCCCATCCTCCGATCCCCATCCCCATATGGGACCTATTATAAAGTAAGCTAAACCTTGATAAAGGGCTCTTTACTGGTTCAGTGTTTGTGGACCTCAGCAATGCTTTCAGTCTTGTGGACCATAATGTACTCCTTAATACTCTTTCACATTCACTTTTTTCAGAAGAAATACATAACTTGGTTAGGGACTACTTATGTGATCAGTCACATAAAGCAATGATCAGCGGACTATACTCTGATGTTTGTTGCAATAAATATGGAGTCCCGCAGGGTTCTAATTTAGGCCCCCTACTGTTCACACCTTTTGTCGATTCCCTCCCAGAAATATGTAGATGCATAGAACTTATTCTCTATGCTGATGATGCAGCTCTTTTTTGTAATGATAAGAGTCCCTCAGGCCTCCTTGATAACCTTCAGCATGATTTCAGAAAGCTTTATTCTTGGTTCTCCTCATGCAGATTAGTCCTGAATTCCCCCCAAAAAATAAATCAATGGTATTCTCAGGTATCAGAAAAGCCTCTGACTTTGACTTCTGTCTCAGAGATAATGATAGCAACCTGATTGAGAAAGACGCTGAGTTCAAATATTTTTGAATTTACCTGGACTGTCACTTAACTTATGAACACCAAATCAATCAGCAGATTAAAACAATTCACCAAGGGCTTGGAATGCTACAGTGTGTTAAACAATTTTTGATACCCAAAACTAGGGCTCTATTAGCAAACAGTTTTCTGCTGCCCTTAATTGACTATGGCTGTTGCTGTATCAGTTAAAGCAAAAGGAAGCTGGGAAGGCAGTCAGAACAGCAAAGGCCCAAACCAAGGAAAAGACAGCCAACTCAGTTAAGAAGGGGGATAAAACCTTTTATAGGTACATCAGGGAGCAAAGAAAGACCAAGGGAGGGATAGTGAGGCTTAATAAAGGGAGGGAGGGTGGGCAGAGGGTGACTGTGAAAAGCAGAGATACTAAACAAATATTTTTGTTCAGTATTTACGAAGGAAGAGGAGGAGGTACCAAAAACAAACAGTAGAAACACTCTGGATACAGAAGTTGATACCAGCCCATATACAGAAGTTGATACCAGCCCATTTACAGAAGAAAGGGTTCTGAAAGAACTCTTAAAACTGAAGGTGGACAAAGCAATGGGGCCTGATGGGATTCATCCCAGAATTCTAAAAGAACTAAGGATAGAACTAGTGACACCACTGACTACCCTCTTTAACAAATCATGGGAGGATGGGGTGGTACCCGAGGACTGGAGGAGGGCAGATGTGATTCCCCTTCACAAAAGTGGGAGCAAGGCAGAAGAAGGAAACTACAGACCTGTTAGTTTAACCTCAGTGGTAGGAAAATTATGGAATCACTTCTGAAGGAAAGAATTGTCGAGTATCTAGAGGCCAGAGGGCACAGGACCCAAGGCAGCATGGATTCACAGTGAGAAGGTCATGCCAGACAAATCTGATAGATTTCTTTGACTGGGTGACCAAGTAGTAGATCAGGGAGGGCTGTGGACATGGCCTACCTAGACTTTAGCAAGGCATTTGACACAGTCCCACACAAAGATTAATATACAAGTTAGCCAGCCTGGAGTGGGTCCCAAGATGACAGCCTGGGTAAAGAATTGGCTGGAGAATAGGACACGAGAGTAATAGTAAAATGAAGTCCACTCTGAAGAAAGGGGTTACTAGTGGGGCACCGTAGGGTTCAGTATTAGGACCGGTCCTCTTCAATGTCTTTATAAGCGACATTGCAGAGGGACTGGAAGGAAAAGTATGTCTCTTTGCAGAAGACCCAAAGATCTGCAACAGAGTTGATGCACAAGGTGGGGTGGAAAGGATTAGAAGGGACTTAGCAAGGTTAGAGGAATGGTCAAATGTATGGTAGCTTAGAATCAATGCTAAGAAATGCAAGGTAATGCACCTGGGAAACAAAAACCCAGGGGAAGAGTACACAATGGGGGGTGAGATACTAACAACAACAAAAATGGAAAGGGACCTGGGGGTAGTCACATCGGATGACCTAAAGGTGAGCAAGCAATGTGAGAGGGCAGCAAGGAGGGCTGGGAGGATACTGTGATGCATAGGGAGAGGCATCACCAGTAGAAAACAGGAAGTTATTATTCCTCTGTACAGACAGCTGGTCAGACCCCATCTGGAGTACTGCGTGCAGTTCTGGAGACCCAATCTCCGCAAAGACAAAGACAGGATGGAAGCTGTCCAGAGGAGGGCAACTAAAATGGTGCAGGGTCTGCACCAGAAGACATATGAAGAGAGACTTAAGGAGCTTAATATGTATAGCCTCAAGGAAAGGAGGGAGAGGGGGGACATGATAGAAATTTTCAAGTACCTCAAGGGAATCAACAAAGTCCGAAAGGGTAGCATCTTTCAAAAAAAGAGGTGTGCAAGAACAAGGGGCACAATTTGAAGATGGGGGCAGCTCAGAGGTAATTTAAGAAGTATTTTTCACAGAGAGGTTGGGGATGCATGGGCAGCCTTCCGGAGGAAGAGTTGTGAGTCAAAAACGTGGTGGAATTCAAGCATGCATGGGACAGTCATAAGGCAATTCTAGGGGTTGGGGGTAGGAAGAAGTAGGCTGCTGGTTAACTAGGATCTGCAGCTTATACATTAGGTAGGGAAATGGGCAGACTGGGTGGGCCAAGCGGTCCTTATCTGCCGTCAAATTCTATGTTTCTATGTTTCTATGGCTAATTGGTCTATTGCTCCTCTCCTCTAAAAATTCTTGGAAGGTTAAGGGCAACATACCACAACATTATATGGTTTGTCACTGGACTCCCTAAAAGGACCCACCAGTGCAACCTCTACAAGGTAGCAAACTAGCTTTCATTAGAGGATAGATTTGACAGTAAAATCCTGACCTTCCTCTGCAAAATTCTCTGGAGTGACTTATCAAGTAATATCGGGCCCTATGCACGAAGGTGCCGAGTGCCTCCACACCATGTATGTGAGGTGTGGAGGCACTCCACCCCCATTGCAAGATGCACTAAGGGGAGGTGTGCAACCCCTATGCATATGATCCCTCCACACGGCCCGCAACAAGCAGGGGGCAGGTGGGGGGCATGCCAGCACTACAAGGCATGCACAAAGCCATGTACAGCAGCGCACCAGGGCACATAGGAGGGTACAAATTATGCCAGGATAAACCCTGCCATAAGTCTCCTATGTGCCTTCCCCCCACACACAACAGATGAGGGACCACCTCGTGACAGGTGGGCATTCCCCACAGAGCTAGCCAGCCCTGTCTTCATACCCTGGAGGCTGACAACCCCACACACATGGTGCCATCCCATCCCACGAAGCTGTACCCCCACCCCAGGGCAGCACCACCATGCCCATGCTGCCCACGGCCTGACACTGCACCAGCAAGGGGCCCAGTAAGGCAAGGCAGCTGCCCTCATGGCTGCACCCATCCCTGGATTGCTCAGCCACTCCATGTGGGCACCTGCCCAGGGTGGTACACCCCCCTCACATACACAAACACACACGCGCACAGACACAGGGGTGGCCTGGATCCTCATCCCACACACCACTGTCCAGTGATACCCCCCCACACACACATATCTGTGGCACCGACACCCACCCTTCTGCATGGTCCTGCAGTGCCACGTCATGGGACAGCTGGTGGCACTGCTCACCACACACCCCTATGACCACTGGCCATCTGACATCCATAGGGGCGCTCAGCTACCACATGCTCTGCAGCATAAGGGTTCTACTGTAGGACCTGGGAGGGGCATCCATGGCTCCATCCCTGTCTGCCCCACATGACCCTGCATGCCAGGGGTGTGGGGCCACGAACAAGTGGCAGGCATTCGTGAATGCCATTTGGTGTGCACCTGTCCACAGGTGTGAAGTTATGTGGGTGGGTTATGTGCCTCAGGCATGTACATCCCCACCCATTAGTGCATAGCCCCATTGTTTCCATTTTTCAGAGGCTTGTCAACACTCAGACAACTAGATTTACCTCGGGTTACTGTTTTGCAATTCCATTTTGTCACACTACTCAAGGACAGCATTCCCTTTCATTCAGAGGTGTCAAACTCTTTAATAGCCTGCCATTACCCCGGTTCAGTTTCTGACACTGGCATTATTTAAAAACAACTTAAAGCATTACCTGTTCAACAGAAATGTTTGTAAATGCTCCTGACTTTCTGTCCTTACCTTTGTTATGTATAATCTATGATTATGCTATTTATTCATATGTATTGTTTGTCGCTGGACACTTGTAAAAATGGGCAATTCTGCTCACATGCCTTTCCAGTATAAAAAATAAATTAAATAATAAATGAAAATGATGGTTTTTTTACCTATAAAAGAGAATAGATTCCTCTCTGATTTGACCCCATCCTGACCTTTCACTGAGCAGTCACCACACCATGCCCCCAGTACACCTTCACTCATTTGAACAAGTCGTATGACAAAGATCCATTCTGGGATCGAAGATACATCTTGCTCCTTGAACTGGCAACTGCGATCTGAAAACTAAGGCAAGTGTAGTTCCATGTATTTCAATGTGGTTTTGAACATTGGTGCATAACTTTGGTAGTTTATTTTCACCCTAAATTTTCAACATGGCCTTTGTGTGACCCCACCTCATGATCAATGTCACTGAAATTATGCTAATCTGGTCTGGATGGCATTTTCACAGTCACATGGTGAAATCACATTTTGGGAGGGATGTAAACATTTTCACTGACTGTGTTCATCAAGTAGGGTCATAAGATGGTTATGTTGAAAATTTGGGATGAACATATTTAAAAATGGCATTTATGAGAGTATGTTGAAATGTTTCAATACACACTTATAACTTTGGTCACTTTAATGACTTTGACCCAAACTTTTCAAAATATACATTGTTTTCACATCACCTCATGAATTCAACTCAGTTCAACTTAATCTTTGTTTATACAAAGTGCTTTTCTAAAATCAAGGCACTTGTACAGCAATAAATGAATAAAACACATCGATAGATAAAAATACAACAGGTTTAAACCAATAAACACAATAGCAGCATTTTAAAAGTCAGGGTAAGCTAGGCTAAATAAATGAGTTTTCAAGGCAGCTTTAAAACTTTGGATGGTCAGGCAATCTCACAGCCGATGAGGTAAAGAATTCCACAGGGTTGGGGCCATGAAACTAAATGACCTAGCCCCAGATGTCATCAAATGAACCCTGGGAATCTCTAGCAGTCCCTTGTTGGTGGATTGGAGAGGGCAGGAGGGACAGTAGGGTGAAGGAAATCTTGCAGGTAACTAGGTCCCTGATCGTGTATGACCTTATAGATCAGCAAATTGACCTTGAAGGTAATCCACCACAGCACTGGCAGCCAGTGCAGTCCGCAGAGGACAGGCATTATATGACTGGACCTAGCGGTATCAGTCAAAAGCCTGGCAGCTGCATTCTGCACTAGCTGTGGGCAGTAGATATTAATGCCTGGTAGCCCTAGGTAGAGGGTGCTGCAGTAGTCAAAGCGGGGGGTAACGACTTCGTGGACCAAAGTTGGAACCAGGTGCTTCACCCAGGCAATATTCCTCAGATGGCAAAAAGAGGTCTTGACAACTGCCGACACCTGAGATTTAAGGGTCAGGCAGTCATCAAACATAACGCCCAGGTTCTGCACCTAGTCTGAGGTAGTTAGTTGAACACCCCCAAGCCACAGACCTGAAGGTAATCCTTCCAACAAACCCATCTCCTGATGACCTGGGTCCACAACCAACACCTCAGTTTTTTCTGGGTTTAACCTCGACCAGCTAACACTCATCCAATTCTGGATCTCAGTGAGATGGTTTTTAAAGAACGAGACAGCATCATCCTGGCCAGGCACAAAGGACATGTACAGCTGAGTATCGTCTGCATAGCAGTGAAAACTCAAGCCATGCCACCTAATAATCACTCCCAGTGGCAGCATATACACCTCAAACAACATATGTACCAAAATGGAGCCCTGCGGCACCAAGCAGGATAGAGGGAGTGGTGCCGAGGAAAAAGTCCCAGACACCACCCTCTGAGTCCTACCCTCAAGGAATGATCAAAACCATCTGAGAACCATACCAGACAGTCCACAGATGAACTGCAGGTGCTCCAAAACCACACCATTGTTTACGGTGTCAAATGCCACAGAAAGATCAAGAAGGACCAAGAGAGAATGGGTCTTTCGATCTTTCGCTATTAGGAGGTCATGTAGCACCTGGACAAGTGCTGTCTCAGTGCTATGTCTCTTCCTAAATCCAGACTGGAGATAATCATAGTCTTTGTGACTGGTCAAATTATCATCCAGCTGTGACGCAACCACCTTCTCAATAACCTTACCTTCAAAGGGTAGGTTAGAGACAGGCCTGTAGTTAGCCAGAAAGTCCGGGTCCAAGGAGGGCTTTTTAAGAAGGGGCTGAACCACCCGGAGGACTTCTTAAGAAGGGGCTGAACCACAGCCTCCTTCAGAGGATCAGGAAAGATCCCCCTCTCCAAAGACATCCAGACTATCTTGGCAAGGACTGGGCCAATTTTATCCACACAGCCTACCAAGGAGTGTGTGGTTCCCGGGTCCAAACTACAGTTGGTCGGTCACAATGACTGGATGATCATCACAATGTCATTGATTGTGGGCAGGCAGAAGTCACACCACACAAACTGGGCATCTGACATCTCCTGCCAACAACCACAAGTCTTATTAGAGAGGGTCAAGCAGATGCCAGACCTGATTGTGGCAACCTTATCTGCGAAGAATCAAGCAAACTCCTCACACCGTTCTTGTGAAAAAACACTTCCAGGCTGAAGACAGATTGGATTGCACAATCTGTTCACAGTCCAGAAGAGCTGGGCTGGCTATTCTGTGTGGCAGCAATTTCCCTGGACAGGAATTCTGCCTCTTACAGGTAATTGCTGATTGATAAACCGCATAGTGGTCCATCAAACTAAATCTGTCACACTCCAGGCCCGACTTCCGCTGACACCTCTCTAGCCTTCGTCCCACTCTCCTCAACTCCTTCAAGGACTCATCAAACCAAAAACACAACTTTAGTTTAGGTCTTTCTGTAATCAGAATCCGGTTATGTATTCTTGTAATTTTTTCTTCCCTTCTACAGTAGTTTTAAGAGATATATTGCAAAAGTGTTTCGAACTGAGCATACTTCTATATGTATTGTTTTATTGTTATGTTTTTAAAAAGTAAAACTCAATAAAATTATGAATTATAAAAAAAAAAAAAAAAAGGACTCAACAAACCAAGAAGACCTGGGATAAAAGGTGAGGGGGCGAACACAAACAAGAGCAGTGGAATCCAGGACCCCTACCACTGCCTTTTTATAGGCAAGTACCAGGTCCCCAGGATCCATGCATTCTCTCGGTAAACATGATAGGTTCAGCACTGCCATCAGGCCATCCAGGGAAACACCCCTCAAAGGGCAGTACCGAAACATTTTCATAGGGGCCAACCTACTGGGGCGGCGTGAAATTGAATCCAGTGGTATGATGATCAGACCATCCTACTGGTTCCACCACTAAGTCGGATATCTCCATCCCCAGGATAAACACCAAGTCCAATGAATGACTACCTCTATGGGTCAAGGAGGAAATAACCTGTGTAAAACCCAGCAAATTCATTAGCTGGAGGAAGTCCTGACCAAACTGTGAGAGCTCATCATCGACCCAAGCACTGAAGTCCCCCAGGATCAGCCATCTGGAGGATCCCAATGTCAGGTCGACAAAGAAGTCCGCGACTTCCCACAAGAAAACATTCCCAGTTCCTGGTGGACAGTAGAGGAGAAGAATCCTGCACTCCATACCGTCACCCATGATACATTCAAAGGAGTTGGTGGTCCCCACTGGTACCTCCACCAGGTTCAGTTCTGATCTAAAACAGATGGCAACTCCCCCCCCCCCCACGATCCATCCTCAGGCAGTGTATCACTGAGTACCCAGCTGGTATAGCTGAAGCCAAAACTGGGCCAGCATTCTCATCTAGCCAGGTCTCAGTGATACACACCAGGTCTGATGACCCAACAAGATCCGCTATTATAGCAGTCTTGTTTTTAATGGACCTGGCGTTACATAACACCACCTGAGTAGGATGAGTCTCTGGTGAAGACTGAGCTAGCTGCCTGGTACAAGCAAAACCCTTGGATATGGGAATCAGGCAGGGAAGACCCCTCTCCTGAACCCATTTCACCCCAGGAAATTTTTTTGTCCCCACTGTCCCAATCCACCCACTGCTTTCCACTCCCCTGCCAGGCCTGACCCCCACCCTCCTCCTTCTCCTCCTAACAATCCCCAGAGCCAGACACCATCTGTATATCTCTGGGGACAGTGGGGGACACCTAAAAGGGCAGAGTCCTTAAGTCTGGAGGGGGAATAATGCCTGACCATCCCAGCACCTTCCTAACACATCTTCACAACACTCTGCGACCACCCAAAATAACAACAACCATGCCTACACAACTTAATCCACACCACACTTATACACCCAACCACTCAACTTTCCAATCATACACCCACACACTTCAAAATATTCAACACTTAATAAAATAAATTGACAACAATATAAAAATAAACATAAAATATATCAAATAAACACAATGGGTGATGAAATGGTGAGTTGATTAAAAAGAGTTGCCACAACTCTCTCCAACAAAGTAATTTACAACCTCTGGGAGCTCTCACCTCACCAGAGAAATGAAAAATAATGTCTCCCCAAACCTATCTCTCACTTAGATTGGGGATACATCAAACTAATTTGTACATTGTTTGCAGCAAAAACAGGGCACTCTCACTGCCCACCAGGTGAGAAAACAAAAAGGATGTAGAGTGTGACTGTATGTCCAGGAACAGTCTTCAGAGCTGTAGCTTCTTACAACACCTCTGGGCTTCCAAAAGAGACTTCACTCCACCCTGAGCAGCCAAACTGTCCCCCGAGAAAAATGCCACCAGGAGATCAGAGTGCAAATAGATCTCAGCGTGGGACAGGCTCACCAGTCTGCCCCCCCCAAAGACCAACGAGGACTGTGCACATGACAACTGTCACTTTTCACATCCTAACTAACGTGTTTTCACACCTGTGCCAAGGAATGACATTGTCGCTGCATGAAATCACCTTTTAGGCAGGTTTTGACATTTTTCTCCAACCTTATTCATGAGATCAGGTCATAAGAAGGCTATGTTGAAAATTTAGGGGAAAATATTACAAAACAAAGTTATAAGCATACATTGACATTTTCCAATGCACACTTATAACTTCAATAATTTTAGCTGGACAATGTCCCTTTAAAGCTGCATAGCTGCAGTGTTGGCCCTGACCAGAATTTTTTTTGAGCGTGGAGACCCCACTTTTGACTACATTTGAGTGGGGAGGGAAGGGGAAGTGGGTATTAAAGCAGACAGTAGGAGAATACATAGCTACAAAGATGGCTTAAACTAGGTAAGGGGTGGCAACTGGACAGATGGTAGGCAGGGATCCCAGAATGGGGTGCCAAACAAGATTACCCCCCAGGCTAGCAGGGAGGAACATGAAGCAAGGGCATGGGAGGGGGACTAGGAGGGGAGTAATTCAGGGAGGTGGCAGGTAATGGTTGGAGAGTTGTCTCACTAAATGCGAGAAGTCTTGGTAACAAATCAGCAGAATTATTGGCTCTCTTGGCATTACGGAGGGTGGACATTGTGGCCATCATGGAAACGTGGGCCACCCAGTACCAGGATTGGGATTTGATAATCCCAGGGTATAGGATATTCAGGATGGATAGGGTTAAGGGTAAAGTGGTGGCATTGTAATATAGGTACAGTAGGGGATAAGGTGCATAAGGAAGGAGGGGAAGGAAGGAAGGGGGTGGAGTGGAGCACCCCAACCACCAAGAGTGCAAGGGAACAGGTCCTATTAGAGGCATTTCGGGACAGTTTCCTGGTGCATTTGGTCAGCAAGCCAACTAGACTGGATAGGACCCTGGACCTGGTTCTATCAAATAGGGAGGCTATAAGAGATCTGGTGTTGGAGGACTCTCTGGTGGGGAGTGACCACCACATGGTATGGTTCATGCTCAAAATGGGCAGGGACGCAGGGGGTACAGGTACCAGAGTGATTAACTTTAAGGGGGAAGACTTTAAAAGGATGGGGGAAATTTTGGGCAGGCATCTGGCGTAAATTCAGCCACGCATGAATGCTAGCCAAAAATGGGATATTATTAAGAAAGGGTTGGTGAAGGCTAGTGGGACATATACAAGAACAAGAAGTAAGAAGGGAAGGGAAAAGAGAAACAGCTGGATGTTGCAAGAGGTCATGGAAGGGGGTGAGGGCCAAGAAAAGGCATTTCAGAGACTCAAGAAAATGGAAAGGGGGGATAACAGGGAGGTGCATATGAAGAAGTTCAGGGAGGTTCCCAGCCTGGTCAGAGTGGCCAAGGCTTCCAGGGAACTGAGACTGGTGCAGGGCATTAAGAATGGAGAAAAGGACTTCTTCAGATACATCAGTGAAAGACGGAAAAACAAGGATAAGATTGTGAGGATTAGGAAGGACAGGGGCTGAGTGGAGAAAGGGGAGGAACAGGCAGAGACACTGAATGATTACTTCTGCTCTGTGTTCACAAAGGAGAAGCAGAGGCAGACACCAACTAGGAGAGGAGGAGTGGGCAATGGGGAGATGACTGATGTAGGGATTACAGAGGATAAGGTGCTTAAAGGATTAAGGGCTATGAGGGTCCAGATGGCATTCACCCTAGGGTACTTAAGGAACTAGCAGACATCCTGGCAGGACCACTGGCTGACCTGTTCAACATCTCCTTGAACACTGGATGTGTACCACAGGACTGGAGGATGGCCAGTGTGGTACCCATTCACAAAAGTGGACCTAATGACGAACCAGGCAACTACAGACCAGTAAGCCTTACATCAATTGTGGGAAAACTCATGGAGACTTTCTAAAAGAGAGGCTGGTGACCTTTTTTGAGATCAGTGGTCTCCAGGATGGTCAGCAGCATGGGTTTGTTTCAGGAACATACTGCCAGACAAACCTGATTGAGTATTACAACTGGGTGACAAGGAAACTGGACAAGGGCCATGCGGTGGATGTCCTGTATTTGGATTTCAGCAAGGCCTTTGATTCCATGCTGCATGGGAGGCTGAGAGGAAGCTAGACTATATGGGGTAGGAACAAAGATGGTAACTTGGATCTCAACTGGCTGAAGGGAAGACAGCAAAGGGTGGTGATGGGTGGGGAACTCTCATCTCCAAGGATGTGACGAACGGGGTGCTGCAGGGATCAGTATTGGTATCAGTGTTGTTTGAGATATTCATAACTGATATCTCCCACAGGGTCCGGAGTAAGATCAGTCTTTTCGCAGATAACACAAAGATGGGAGCTGTGGTAGATGACATCAAAGGTGGAGGGGGCTGCAGGAGGACCTGACAAACTACAGGAGTGGTTGGATTCATGGAAGTTGGGGTTTAGCGCCAAAAAAGGCAAGGTCTTGCACTTCAGGGCTAACAACCAGGGGAAGAGCTATCAGCTGGGGGGAATACAGCTGGAATGCACTGATGAGGAAAATAATCTAGGGGTGCCTATTACGGGGAGTATGAACAACTCAGCTCAGTGCAGGAAGGCAGCAGCAAAAGCCAATAGGATGCTGGGGTACATAGCGAGGAGAATCTCCTCCAGGAATAGAGAGGTGATTCTGCCCCTTTACAAGTCACTGGTCAAGCCACACCTGGAATACTGCATGCAGTACTGGCGCCTTACCTGAAGAAGGACATCAGATTGTTGGAGGGTGACAAAGATGATCCTGGGATTAGAGGGATACTCCTATGAGGAAAGGCTGGGTGAGCTGAACATGTATTTCCTGGAGGAGTGAGGGATGGGGAGACATGATCGAAACCTTTAAATACTTAAAGGGGATTAACAAGACTAGTACAGAAGGGATTTTCTAGATTAGAAGGGGGAGGGTCATGAGGGGGCACCAGATGAGACTGGAGGGGAAAGATTCAGGAGGGATGTCAGGAGACATTATTTCACTGAAAGGGTGGTGGATAAGTGGAATACTCTGCCAGAGGAGGTAGTAGCCTATAGTATGGTAAATGGTTTTAAGAGGATGGGACAGAGTGAGGGGTAATTAAGTAGAGGGGATGGGTGGGTGGGGCAGCTGCAAGTGGAGGCGCTAGCTGCACAATCGAACAGACTCAATAGTCTGTGAGGCCTGTTTCTGCTGGCATTTTTGTATGTTCATACTTTTTAGGTAGGATGCACAAAGAATATATATTTTTTTTTGTCTAGCACCCCAGTGGAGCTCAGTCCCTGCCCCACACACCAACCCACATTGCCCAGGCTTACCCCCCCTGGACAGGGACACTGGGCAGGTTCCCCATCCCCAAGGTCAATGGTAATGAGCCCTGGATTACCCCCAGGGTGGGGCCATGGGAGTGGGACCCCCCCGGTGGACAGTGGTGGCAGTGGGGGAGCAGTGGTGGGGCAGAGCGTCATACTTGGGGGACCAGAATTTTTGAAGAGCTCTGATCTCCTGGGAGGCAGGGTGTGCAATGATGCCAGCATCTGTCCCGCCTCCCATGCAACCAGGTGCCGGCCTTTTCTGTGATGCCCCTGGCCTCCACCAGAGGTCACCAATAGGCCAGACACTCAGCTCACCCCCCCCGGAGAAGGAGAGCCACCCCTCGGGTGCTCTAACCTTCTCCTCCTGGCCGGCCCTCCTAGTCCCGGGTCCGTCCCTGAACCTGGGACATTGGCATCACAAGTGGTCGCCTTGCTGCTGTGCCAGTGGGCTGGCTACAAAGAATAGGTTTAAGAAGAGAGTAGGGAACATGACAGGACAATGGAACATAATAATAGGATATATGCCCTGTCATGTCACGTGAACAATTCCATACAGACATTTGTGCATCAACTGTGCTTTATTAGGCTTGAGAAGGTGTGCAGAATAGAACAGTGGGAGATCTGAAGCAGTTATAAGCCATGACAGAGACATTCTGATATATTATCAGGGTTCCCTGTCCTGGCCAGGAAAACTCAAACAATATTGCATTCATATTGCTTAAAATTTAAGCATATTCTAAAAACAGACAAGGTGGCACAATGGTGACTGCACAAACGTAACTCCCATATAAAGAGTCATGCCTTGGATAGGAAGTGCCAGTTTTCTTTGTTTTTTTTTTGGGGGGGGGTTGGCTACTGATTTATTATGTAAGCTAAATGGGTTACACTTTAAGTGTCAGTTAACTACGCTGTAACTGCATTAATATAGTTGCATGCAACAAACATGTAACTACAGAGTAATTACCTTGTTGCATGTAATTAATGATTAGTTACATTAAAATAGATACTTAAAATAAAGGAGAACCACCAAGTGCAATAAATTTACTTTTGTGCAGTTCCCACCAAGCCACCTCTCCTGGTTTTTCTGTTTGCTTTAATTTTAAGCAACACCTCAACTGCAACATCACTTGGGTTTTCCTGGTCAGCTCCCTGATATTTGCATTCAGCTTTGTGTCTAGCATGGGTATGGTTCCTGTGTTTCTGTCCTGCCATGGCCAGGAGTGAATAATCAATTTGAACGTGTCCATTTGTTTTGATATGTGTGACAATGCATTTTGCATTGTGTTCTTGCATAATATTTAAGCTATAAGGTTTGGGGGTATATTCACCTGAGCTATTTTAAAGTTACTTTTGCTCAAACCTTGGTCTGTATACTGTATACAGTGCATTGTCATATGCTTTTATATTTAAATCTGTATAATTATGTTACTGCTTAAATACCAGTGGTGGTCAGACTGCACAAATGTATGAGAGGCCACTGTAACACATATGCTTCTTTGGATTTGAAATTGCATGGTCGCTTGAATGGGGATGAAAATAGAATTGGATAATATAGCCCTTAACATATCAAATGGACTTTAATTATTTGTGTTCCTGAGGAATAATACACAAGAACTGCCATCATGTAAGTCTTAAATATATCAGCACTTAAGACATGTTGGTATTTAGGTATACTGTAGTGCAATTTATATTGGAACTTATAAAGTGTAGTAATTGCTATGTTGGCAGTATTTTGGACATTCACATTTAAGAGAGATTTCTATTAAATATGTTTAAATGGGTGGTTACCACTTAAAGTTTTTTTAAGTGGTCCACCTGTAGAGGTCTTTCATCTGGACAAAGTGCTTAGGGTACACAATGCTGGGGTTCTGTGGTGGCACCATGTCTGCTGTTTGCAGTTGTAAATCCACAGTTAATTGAAAACTGCAGTATCTGTTTTTCAAGAATGTTTTAAGTGCTGAATGCTTTTGATACTAAATTGTTCAATACTTTGTTCATTTGTTTTCTGCTTCCCATTCTCACATCCACTAGCCTCTTCCAGTATCACTCCCTTCCCCATGATTAATTTTAAATTGTCTTAATTATTGTGTTATTCTGGTTCCCAGAAAGGTTTGCTCCTTTTAAATTCAGGTGCGGCCATCTTTCCTGAAGATGTCTTTTCTTCAGGCCAAAGTTATTCAATTTCTATGAAATGTAAATCCTTCTTCTTTCTACTAACATCTGATCTGAGTTTTTATCCATTGAATCCTGGTTTTGTCTTTTGCCTGCAAACTAAATTGCTAGTATGTCCAAGAAGATGATTTCTGCTTTTTTCTCTTCAGTATTCTGCCAGTGGTTTGTGAAGTCTGTCAGAAAGGTCTCCTCCTTCTTGCTTCTGGTGCTGTTTGTTCCAAGTTCCCCTACCAAGGGTTGGTCTGAAAGGAATGAAAACAAGCATTTGTCAATGGCAAATGTTGTCGCGCTGGCACTGGCTTTGGTAGCGCAGTGTGGAAACACATTTTGGGCAGAATGTGAAAAATGACAGCTGTACTGTTCATAAGGAGGTGTAAAAAAATGGCAGTGTTGAAAATGTGGCATGTAAATACTGCAAATTTGCAAAGTTACAAGGGTGCATGGGAAATGCGTAACACATGCTTGTAACACAGTCATTTTATGGACTTTCAGCATCAAATTTTCAACATAGGCATTTTAGCACCTCTGCTCATGTACAGTGTCACTGTCATTTCCTCAAACTATCCCAAAAAGTGATTTCACGCAGTGACCGCGCTATTTTGCGCTGGACATGCAAAAACACATTTCGGGCAGGATATGTAAAATGGCAGATGTACTGTTCATCAAGAGGTGTGGAAAAATGCCAATGGTGAAAATCCAGAGTGAAAGTATTACAAATGCACAACGTTTCGGGCGTGCATGCAAGCTGCAAAACGTATGCTCGTAACAGTCATTTTAAGGAGTATTGTCACCGAATTTTCAACATAGGCATTTCAGGACCTCTGCTCATGAACAGTGTCACTGTCATTTTCGCAATCTGCCCCAAACACTGATTCCCCACAGTGGCTGGCATTTGTGCGCCGAAAGTGCGGAAACACATTTCGGCCAGAATGTGAAAAATGACAGCTATACTGTTCACAAGGAGGTGAAGAAAAATGACAATGTTGAAAATCTGGCATGAAAATATTGCGAATTCATGAAGTTATGAGCGTGCATAGCAACTGCACAACGCACACTCGTAGCACAGTCATTGTATGGAGTATCATCATCAGATTTTCAACATAGGCATTTTAGAACCTCTTCTCATTAACAGTGTAATTGTCATTTTTGTAATCTGCCCCAAAATACTGATTTCCTACAGCGACCGTGCTATTGTGCGCTGGAAGTGCGGAAACACATTTCAGCCAGGATGTGAAAAATGACAGCTGTAGTGTTCACAAGGAGGTGTAGAAAAATGACAAAGTTGAATATCTGGTGTGAAAATATTGTGAATTCATGAAGTTACAAGCATGCATAGCAACTGTGCAATGCATGCTCATAAAACAGCCATTCTGGGGATTTTTTCCACCAAATTTGCAACATAGGCTTTTTGAGAGCCCACCTCATGAACACTGCCACTGTCCTTGCATTAATTGGTCCCAAAAGGTCATTCCATGCAGTGACTGCAAAATCACCTTTCAGGACTAATTAACATCATAACGGCAACAGAATTCATGAGGAGGGGTACCAAAAACCCCATGTTGAAAATTTGGTGCAAAAAGTCCAAAAAATGCCCGAGATATGCATCAAAGTTGGAAAAGCCCTATTCCATTATACAGCTTACTGGCATTTCTTCAGTTCGCAGTTGGCTTTGAAGAGTGCAGACACGTTCCCAGTCCACCGAAGATCGTTGTGCCGAGCTCCGGAGGTAAGCATGGGGTGGGGGTGCATGGGGAGGCAGGGTGCATAGTGGGTGGGTGCGGGTGGTGGGTAGGTAGACTACAAGGGACAGTTTTCTGTTTATAGGTGTAAAAAAAAAACATCACAGATGGTTTTGGTTTTTCACAGGTGTTTTTTTGGGGGGGGATACAGTAGCCGATGGGGATTGGGCACCCCGTCAGCAAATAGGGAGTGGGGACACTAGCTGAGAGGATTTGGGTACCCCTCAACACAGAAGGGGGACATCATACTAACAGGGAGTGGGCTCCCCCATTGGCACATTAAAGTGCAAAAGGAGGGGAATGAATGCTGATGGGGATTGGGCACCCCCATCGGCAAACAATGAAAGTGGGGGGGGTGCATGAGCCAAGGGTGATTGGGCATCCCCTCCGCAAGCAAAAAAGGAGGGGGGGACAAATTATGTTGACATGAAGTGGGCTCCCCTGTCAGCACATAGATGAGGGGCAGGGTAAGCCAACCGGGGGATTGGGCACCCCCGGAGTTGGCAGTTTACCGGCCACTGTGCCTCCATGTTGAAGCTGGCGAAGCACGTAGGAAGGTCCACTGCATGTGACGAGCTTTGCTTGCATTGTAGCAGACCTTTCCTTAGATGTGCTCACCACATGTATGCATGGTGCTGTGCCAGCATGCTGGCTGATTGGGGAATGAGGGACGCACCTACTGATACGTTTCCTGCATTCGTCCAACAGCGGCCGCGCCTCCAAATCTTCACTGCTGCAAGATGTTGGCTGCACAAGTGCACCAATATAAAAAGGCACTGACCACCTTTTGTTATCTCCATGTAACATATAGTTTATTGTGCAGAACAAGTGCATACAGCAGTAAAACAGGAGACCAGAAAGAGAAAACTGAAGAGGTTGTTTGAGAATGCCCCCACCTGTTTCACATCAAAACTGCTTCTTCTGGAAGACCCCAGAACCCTTTGCAAAGAATGTTCTGAATCACTGTCTGCTTCCTGTACAAAGAAAGTTTTGACAGATTCTGTGGGCTCCATGTGGAGCAGCAGAGTTATGGGGCACAGCTCCAGACCTGTAGATTGAAGCAGCAGATCAATGGAGCACAGTCCCCCTTCCCCCCAGTGATCCTGTAGCTTGGTCTGGAGTAATGAAGCTAGGGGTTAGGGAGGAGGAGGTGGGCACTGGGATTGAAAACCACGAGGAACACCAAACCACTGATTTGACAAGATTTATGAGACTTTAAACCCTAATTTTTCATACTTTACTTTGTACACTTTGCATTTTTCAGTCCTAATCGACGCATTAACAGTGTTTTTGCCTGAAGTGCAAAAAAGTGATTCTCAGTTTTGCCAATTAGAGGTCACTATTTCACCCAAGAGAGAATAGTTTCCTAGTATATCAAAACTACAGTCTAAGGACCCCTATGCACTAATGGGGTGGAGTGCTATCTTGCTATCTGGGGTCTTCTAACCACTCCACACCCTATACTACAAGATGCTCAAAGGGGTTGTGCAGCACATATGTGCCTGATCCCCCAGCCGCATGTAGAGCAACACACCGGGAGTTGGAAAGGGGCATGCCAGCACTACGTACCATGTACCACTGCACATAGTGCTGGCCGCGGAGGTGCATGGGGCGCAGGGTATGCCAGGGAGGACCCAGCCATAAACCCCCTATGCACACCATGCACACCTCACAGGACAGGGCAAACAGCCCACCGACCCTCCAGAGCCACAGGAAATGGCCGCCCAATGCCACCTACCCACCCCAGTACACAGCAGTGAGTATGGTGGCACCAACCCCAACACCCACAACACCCATACCTCTCACAGGGGCACTAGCACAAGGCTTCCACCCCCACCAACAGCACCACATGTCTGCCCCCCTCCCTGTTACCAGCGATAATGTTCCCTTCCCCGCCAGCAGGCATGCCCCCATCCCACAGCACTGCTTCAGTGCCATTGGAGAGGGACAGCGGCATTGCCCTCCTACCACCTGCCATGGCCACCAGCCCTCAGACATCCACAGGGCATGCTGCTAACATGCGCCCCACTGCAGAAAGGATCCACTGTTGAATCCATGCCAGGCATCTGACTGGATGCCTGGCTGGGTCCGTGACTCTGCCTGTGCCTCTCTGTGCAGACCTGCATGCTGGAGAAATGGGACCAAGGACAGGTGTCCAGCAGTGGTGAATGTCCCTGGTGCGTACCTGTCTGCAGATGCAGAGCTGCACATGCGGGTTACATGCCTTTGGTGTGTAACTTGCACCCATGTGTGCATCGGATCCTATATTAGAGTAATTAAACACATTTTGTTTTACAGGGTATCAGGAGTTACCCAGCAGTGTACACTTGCATTTTCTAGGAATATGTCTATTTTCATATGTGTATATATAAATGGGTGTTTCTCATAAGGCATGATTGGGGGGTGGGATTATGCTATGTTACTGTACCAAGCGGTGGAATGGAGTACTGAGCTTGAAGGGCAAGGGACTTCAACCACCACGAGGTACATTGACATAACATAATCCCCACCATTTGATTTGCCTTATTTAACTTATAAAATGTTTCGTAATGTTAGTTTTCTAGTAGTGTAATAATGCTGCAGTTTGGGGCTGTATCTTTAAGTGGTTGGTTTTAGGGCATTAGCATGAATTGGATATGTGACTGATATTAGGCTGCAGCTGGTAAGTTGCACTAGTTGGGTGTGGTTGCACTGCAAGAGGGTAGGTTGCTTTGTTACTTTAAATAAGTATGCCTGACTTTTAACTTCCTGCACTTCCCATGTGCTATGTAAAGATATGGCTGAAGTCTGTGCTGTGCTTCCTTAATGTTCCATGTGATCTGAGTCAGACCTGGAAACCTAGACTGTTGACTGGATGTCATGTGACCTTACTCAGGTTCACTGCAAGGCAGATGATGAGATTCAAGCAGGGAGTTTGAGTTGTCCTTTGTTTCTACATGCCAGAGAGGTAAGTAGGTATTTTATTAGCTTTTAGAGCAATGTTTGTAGAAGTTTTGTTGATAGTTTAATGATGTACTGTATATAAGCATGTTACTGTTGTTGTGTAGAATCATACTTTTGAAATATATCATTATGTTTTATTAGGTGTTTAAAATGTTTTTTTTTTTCTTGTATAAACAGCACAGAGATTTTCTGGGATTGGATTTGTGAGTAGGGAGCACTGTATTTTTTTTTTCAATATTGCTGTATGGATTTTCATTACAGCTTGTGATTTCTGAGAAATGTTGCTGTGAGAGGGGACCATGTGTTTCTTTTTTTAATTTGCATGATTTCTTTTTGATGTTGCTTGATTAGCACTGTGACCTTTTTGACCTTAACGATATGTAATTAGCACATAGACCTTTTTGACCCCAGCTGGTTGTGTTCTTGATTAATGTAGCTCTATTATGTATTTTAAATAAGGGTATATGCTAGGCTAATGCAGTACCATATGATGGGGTCCTGACCAATGAAGAGTCAGAACTGACCAGTCACTGTTTTATAAATTTTGTTGACATTCAGTGAAAACTGTGATCACTATTTTTCTAAATAACAATAAAGTATCCTTTAAAAACATATTGAATGTGATTCTGCATGTAAACCTGTATGAATATTGCAGGCAGTATAGCCTAGAGGTTAGAGGAATGAGGTGTGAATGAGCTTGGTACATCCAGCAGACCAGACCTGAGTTTGATTCTCACAACCTCCACTTGCATACTGTGCGACTCTGAGCAAGTCACTTAACCACCCAATGCTCCCAGGTCGCCCCTGAAAACAAGCACTTGTGCCTAGTGGGCCTTACTCGGTTACCAAAGACTAAAATAAAAAATAAAAAAAATAAATATGAACAAATATCAAAAAGAAATCAAGTCAGTTTCTAATGCTTGCCTAAAATACCCAATGGCAATTGTGTGACACATATCAGCTGCATATAAACTCTGTAATGTACTGTAACATGGTATATCATAGTGCAGTGTTAACTACATGTAACCATCCTCACCTTTAAAGCTTAAAGATGTAACTGATCTACAAGATGAAATCTCTGATTTTTAGATAATGTTTTTGCTGCAACATAAATACAATTCATTTAATAATATACACATTACAGAACAATGTAAAATAAAATTATGATTCCAAATTTGCATTACATTGATTTCAAGATGATACTTCCTTATTTATTTGGTAAACATAAAAACATTGAATTTGTCAGTAGATAAGGATTGCTTGACCCACCCAGTCTGCCCATTTTTCCCTGCCTCCCCCCAACTCCTACCAAGATCCGTTTGTGCCTATCCCATGCATGCTTGAAGCCCACCACTGTTTTCACTCCCACACCTCCACTGGAAGACTTTCAGACATTTACCACTGTTTAAGTGAAGTACTTCCTCACATTCCTCCTAAATTCCCCCTTCCAGCTTCACTGCATGCTCCCTTGTTCTCATGTATAATCTCCTCTGAAAAATACGTCTATCATGTACCTTATTTACCACCATGAGGTATGTATAGGTCTCTGTCATGCCCCCCCCCTTCAGGGTGTGCATATTGAGATCCCTCAGTCTCTCTTTGTAGTGCTTTTGATGCAGCCCCTGCACCAGTTTAGTTGCCATCCTCTGGACAACCTCTACCCTTTCTTGAGATGCTGTCTCCAGAACTAGACACAGTACTCCAGGTGGGAATTTTGTATTCAAAACTCTTTAAAATATATTTCAATAAGGGGTATTCCCATCAATGTATGCCAAAGAGCAGTGCACTAAAACAGATATAATTTAAATAACTTAAACAGGGGGCATTATAGTGCAGAGGGTTAAGGCTCTGAGCTGCAGATCTGGAGACCTGGGTTTGAATCCCACAGCCACCTAGGTGCATACTGTGTGATCCTGAACAAGTTACTTAACTTCCTTGTGCTCCCAGGTTGCATCTGAAAACAAGCTTCAGCTGAGTGTGCTGCTCCTGGTTAAACAATGTTCCCTTTGCCTTTGCATTTCCCTTAAACAAATAAGAGGGGTACTAATGACCAGACTTAAATTTTGTACTTTCCATTACATTGGCAAGCAATGCAGACAATGGAAATGGCATTATGTGCTTAGTACTGCTCAAATAAATACCTTAGTGATAAATACTAAATTCAAATCTAATTCCAAAGGTCATAAACATAAGTTAGGCTTAAATTCACTGGCTGTGCAAATGGAGGTGACAGTACTAGTACCATCATAACTGATGGAGGGGTAGCACTGCTTTAGCTGCTGCATCACAGAATATTGGGGCCCAGGATGCTGATATGTGCCAGGTACTCTCTGAGTCCACCACGACTGTATCTCACAGTGAACTACCAACATCAGTATTAGGAACAATTCTCCACTGGAGTCAACGCAAGAGCTGCTGGTGGTGCCAGTACAGGAAGCAGTGGCACAGGTTGTGCTTATGGCAGCATTTCATCCCGGATGGTGCCTGACCCATTTACAGTTTACTTGGTTTACTTGGTTTATAGGACAAAAGAAGGCTGTTTGCCCATCGAGATTGTCCTCCATATTGATGTATCATTTACCCATATCCTATTCATTCATCCATTTATCTAATCTATGCTTAAAGATTGTAATGTTTATCGAGTCAACGATATCCTGGGGTAATTTATTCCATAACCTGGGCGATCTAATGGAGAAGATATTTATTCTACTGTTATTATTTACTTTTTTAACTTCCAATTGTCTATTGTGTAGTCTTGGCACAATTTTTCTTAATGAATAAACAATACCACTTTGTTCCATTTGAACTGGTGATTTAAGTATTTTAAACAGTTGAGGATGATCACCTCTAGTTTGCCTATGCTCAAGAGAATGTAATCCTGTTTTTTTTTAATCTAGTGTCATATTCTAAGTGAGTAAGATGGGGTACTAGCTTAGCGACTCTGTGTTAAACTTGTTCAATTTTATTTATACCTGACTTCAAGTAAGGGCTCCAAAACGGAGATCCATAATCCAGAGAGGGCCTTATATGTGATCTGTACAAAGTTAAAAGGCATTCTTCTGTTTTAGAAATGAATGTTTTATTTATTCTATGTAGCAATGCATTAGCTTGATTTGCAATTCTAGAACAATGTGAGGAAGATGATAGTTTGTCATTAACCAAGATACCCACATCTTTTTCTATACAAGATGTCCTAATAATGCTGTTGTTTAGATAATGTTTTTGTTTGGGATTATCTTTTCCAAAATGGAGTACTGCACATTTAGATATATTAAAGTGTATTTTATTAATAAAAGCCCATTGTTCAATTAGAGTAAGATCCAATGCTAAGTTATGGCAATTTACAGGGGTATTGACCTTTCCTCCAAGTTTGGTGCCATCTGCAAATGTAACCATTATGTTACTTGTTGAGATATGCATATCGCTAATAAATAAATTAAACAGCACTGGGTCCAGAACGGTTCCCTGGGGCATGCCACTAGCCACCACACCCACCTCCGATAGCACACCATTCACTCTAACTCTCTGCATTCTACCACTCAACCAGTTATTTATCCAGGATATAATAGGTGCTGAAAAATCTAAATGATTAAGTTTATTAACCAAAATACTGTGTGATACTTTGTCAAAAGCCTTGCTATAATCCAAAAGAATGACATCCATTGGTATTTTGCAGTCAATGCTTGAACTAATATGGTTGTAAAAAGTGATCAGACTTGTAGTACATGAAAATCCTGTTTTGAAACCATGTTGATAGTTATCATTAATATTTAATGTAGACATTTCATTTTCAAGTTGACGTTTAATTATTTTCTCCATAAGTTTGCAAGGTATCGATGTAAGGCTAATAGGCCGGTAGTTTTCAATTTTGGAATGGGAGCCCTTTTTAAAGATGGGTGTAACAATGGCTGTACGCCAATCAGCTGGAACTGAGGATTCATAGAGTGATTTTTTGTCGATAATAATTAAAGGGAGAATTATCGTGTCCTTTGTCTCTATAAGGAATCTAGAGCTAATGTTATCATGGCCAGAACTAGTATCTTGTCTTAGAGTATCAAAAACTCACTGAATGTCCTGGAGAAGAGTTTCATATGGTTCTAAATTAGACCCTGCTGGAATAGATCAGATATTAGTTAATTCTAGAGTAAAAACAAATGAAAAATATGTATTTAGTTCTGAAACTGTTTCTGTATCAGATGTTATAGTGATGTTATTACAAACTAAAGGGCCTATCATATTTTTATTACTTTTCTTACCATTTAGATAAGTACACAATGCCTTATGACAGTCTTCAGTATGAACAATTTTACATTCAAAATTACATTTTGCCAAAATAATAGCTCTCTTTAATTGTCTAACCACCTCTCTGCATTTAAGCAAAATGATGTATTTTTGGACAGATGGACATTTTTTTAAGGCTAAGAATAATTTGTTTTTGTGTTTGATTAATATTTTAATATTACTGTTAAACCAAGGGGGGATTTTCCCTTTGTTTTTGTACTTAAATTTATCTGCGACATATTTTTTTTCAAGTTCAAGTATCTTTATTTTTAGAAAGTCCCAGGCCTCCTCAGTATTCATTGGATACATTATTTGTTCCCAGTTAAGGGACTTTATCTGATGATTAATGTTTTCAAAATTAGCCCTATTACATTGTTTTATTTTCAGTTTGTTAATTTTTGGTAATATGAACAATTGGATGGAGAAAAAAAGGGACAGATGGTCACTATTTCCCAAAGGGTTAAGTAGTTGGATGTCAGATATATGTGTCTCAGGGTTGGTTATAACCAAGTCCAATATGTTATTCCCCCTTGTTGGTTCTCTAACACTTTGAGTGAGTCCCAGATTAATTATAACTGAAAGTAATTGTTTGTCATGTTGGTTAATACCAGAGAGCCTGTCCCAGTTTATAGTAGGAAGATTAAAGTCCCCTAAAATGAGAACTTGGTCTTTGCTAGCTATTTGAATGATTTCATTACAAAGTTGCTTAGTTTGGTCGATATCAGAAGAAGGAGGACGATAACAGGTACCTATAAGAAATTAGGGGATACTAGTAGGTTGAATATGGACCCAGACACTTTTGGATTGTACAGAAGTTGTTTACTCATATGATGGAATATCGTCCCGTATGTATAGACTTACCCCACCTCCTTTTCTTGTGTCCACTCTATTTTTAAAGTAGTACTTGAAACCGGGGATTTCTGCTCTCCACCTTTTTATCTGTGTTACCCCAGGTTTCAGTAATTGCTATTAATGCTAAATTTAGGGTTTTAACCAGAATTTCAAGTTCTGCAAGTTTGGTAGTTGTTAATGATCAAATATTTAGTGAAAGAATGTTAAGGTTTGTCCAGTATGGTGAGCATGGACTATCTTTACTAGAGATGGGGGGCGTCCCAATCTCCCCCTTCCCTATCAGTTTAAATGATTATTTATCAAAGTTGCTATTTTCTGTCCTAAAATTGTGCTATCCATTCTACTAAGATGCAAGCCATCCCAACAAAAAAGTGATGGCCTATCATCAAATTCCTCCCAATGAGTTAAGCAGCTTATGCCCTGCTGATAGGTCCACTTGTGAATCCATTCATATAATGCTTTTACTTTATTGTTAATGTGTCTGGTTGCTCTTGGAATAAGTAAGATTTCAGAAAGACATATACTGCAACCACATTCCGTTAAAACAGGACATAGAGCCACATAATCCTGTTTGATCTGTTGAAGTGGGGACCGTGTGACATCATTAGTACCAACAGGGACAACCACCAGAGGATTTTCCCCAGCAGCGGACAAAATCATATTAGTCATTGATGTGAGATCCGCTATTTGTGCTCCTCTATTTTTTTTTTTTTATATTTAACTTTTTACTCCTCCGGAGCCGCCCGCCGCCCTATCCTTCCACCCGGTCACAGGCTGCCGGCTTCTGCTTTCCAGATTGGCCACCGCCCCCGATACCCCGTGGCTTACCCCACACGGTGGGGCCCGCAGCACCCCCCTCATATATGCCGCGGGCACTGGAGCTAGGTCGGGGGCCTGGCCTGGAAGCACATTGAAGCCGCGGAGAGCTTCATCCATGATGGCGGGCAGCTCCTCCTCCTTTTTACAGTTTTCTCCCAAAGGAGGCGGGGTCGTGCAATGAAGCCAGCATCCGCCCCGCCTCCTTCCATGCTGAGTATCGGCTGCGTGGAACTCCTGGTCTCCACCAGGGGTCCCCAGTGTGCCGAAGACTGCCCACACCCTCCCCCCGGAGTAGGAGAGCTGCCCATCGGACGTTCAATCCTACTCCCCGACCCTCAATGATCAGGTCGTTTCGAACCAGGTGCAGCAGTCATAAGTAAATCAACGCGCTGCACTGTGGGCGGCGGCTATTGTGCTCCTCTTTAACTAGAGCTAGTTCAGTGTTCCTTGTCTAGATTACAGACTATACAATCAACGTATTTTATTATGGAATCTCATAGAACATATACCTCCTTTTTTGAATGAAGCACCTCAGGAGTTTGCAGAGATTGAGACACTAGGGGGGTAGTCAAGGAAACAGAAACCTGAGGAGTTTTAAGTGGTGAGGTCACAATTATTTTATGTTCCAATTGCACTTTGAAACTTTCTCTATTATGGTTGTCAGCTATATATTTTGTGGTACCTGGGGTACTATTAGAATCATCCTCAACCAAATCGGGAAGGGGTTCAAAAGAATTAGAAAGTGGAATTGTGTAAGTTTTCCTTTTTTAGTATGCTTTTTTGGATGAATCAAAGTCCAGTCCTCAGCCTCTATGGGGAGTTTGACTAGATTTTTATTAATAGTAGTTAAAGGAATAGAGGTAGTTGTTGGATGTTCAGTAAAGTTGGAAAGTGGTAAACAACTTAGAGGTGGGTTGTTGGAGAAGGAGCCTCCCAGACATTTTGAGGAAGAGGTATTAGCCTCTACCAGTAATGACATATGATCAATATATTCTTCTAAGGCTTTAATCTCAGAGCTAATATTCTCACTTGGTTGCAGTCACTTAATTTCCTCCTGTAGGTTTTTGACTAAGATACTTTTATCACATAACAAATTAGAATCTTGTTTACCAATGGTATACATCTTACACTCAGAACACACCTTATTAGCTTTCTTCATGATTTAAGATAGTCAAGATGCAAGGATGGTAAATACTGGATTGGTTACCTTATATATATGTATGTTGGTATGGTTACCTGGTCCCAGCATCCCCGGTGGACACGGTAGACACACGCAAGACATGCGTGCCCCTGCGCGTGTCTCTGTGCATGGCCCAGCGCATGCTCACTCCGCTCGCTAAGCGGCTGTTTTTAAGCGTGATTACTAGAAGTGCGCTCTCCTGCTACTTCCGGTTTTGTGCTACACTTTAAAACTTTAAATATTGAAGTTAGCCTTTAAAAAGGCTTTACCCAGTGTAGTATTAGGTATATGAACAGTCAGAAAGCCCCCTCAATTGTGAGCAGTGCACAGAATAGGGACAGACTGCTGACAAGATTTCACAGCAGTGCCTGCCGTCCTCCAATATCCCACACTGCCCTATGCCACAAGAGAGGGCTTGGAGATAGGAATTATTCCTAGCCCACTGATGTCCCAATAGCTAAATTTTCAAGGCAGTGCACACATAAAGGTATATTTTAGAAATGCTAGCAACAATTCTGATTGTTTACTGGCTGCCCGCTCGCTAAGCGGCTGTTTTTAAACTCGATTACCGGAAGTGCGCTCTCCCACTACTTCCGGTTTCGCGCTACATTTTAAAACTTTAAATATTGAAGTTAGCCTTTAAAAAGGCTTTACCCAGTGTAGTATTAGGTATATGAACAGTCAAAAAGCCCCCACAATTGTAAGCAGTGCACATAATAAGGACAGACTGCTGACAAGATTTCACAGCAGTGCCTGCAGTCCTCCAATATCCCACACTGCCCTATGCCACAAGAGAGGGCTTGGAGATGGGAATTATTCCTAGCCCACTGATGTTCCAATAGCTAAATTTTCAAGGCAATGCACACACAAAGGTATATTTTAGAAATGGTAGCAGCAATTCAGATTGTTTACTCAGTGGCAACTACCACAATATTTTAGCATCAGGGGTAGCACCAACAACAGTAATAAGCCCCACCACACCCTACCCCTTCTCACCCATGACTGAGAATCAATGCACACCCTCATTACTATCATTCCCAACAACAACACCAGTTGTATGTATGTATTCTTTATTTGTTCAATCATAAAAAATATTTTTACAAACATAAATACTTTACAGACATTACATACAACATAGGGTTTAAAAATGTAGAGCACAGTAATCTGTGCAGAATAAAGCAGAATAAATACATATAAATATTTAGGATTGTATAGTGCATACCATTCTTTTCCTTATTTTTTGTATATTACAGAAATACAGAGCTGTCTTTTTTTTATAATCTGTTCATCTTCAGAAACAAATAAAATCCTTAAGATAATATTGCTGGAGCAATGCACCAATGTTGCCAAGATAGATCTCAGCCCTTTACATCTTGCTGCACGATACCAATGGCATCTTAACATTACATGTTCAAGATCTTCTTTTTCATTTCCACCACAGAAAAACCAAGCAAGCATTGGATCCTTGCTTTTATCAAATCTACATACAAGCACATTGGACAAAAAAAAATTCTGTATTTTGCAAATATTCTGTGCATATTTGGACATTCCAAGAATTTGAGATAGTAGCAAAAATAATGGAAACAGTCATTATGGGAGTACCATATTGCAAAATTTGAGGCCATTATATATTGCAAATCAATATGGTTATATTTCCTAATAAGTAGTTTTTTTAATATAAGGTCTATACTTTTCTGAAATAACTATGTTCTGAACTGTTAAGTAGAATAAGTTTAGAAGACCCACAGATTTCAATAGTGCTTTTACATGTGTGAGCCACTCTGATTTTTCACAATCGATCATATCACAGTACATGTTCTCTGCTAAACACTTTTTTGCATAACGTTGTTCTGATAAATGATTTAGCCTAATCCAAAAATTGATAGTACATGATTCAGACAAGGCTAATATATTCAGAAGACTCAATTCAGCTCTGACTAATGATGCAGGAGTAGATTTATGGAAACCAATGGCCCCCCTTAGGGCTTGGATTGCTGGTTTTTCTAGATTCAAAAGATATTTATGATCCCAGATTTCTATACCATACAAGGCCTGGGCATTATATTTTGCATCGATTGTTCTTATTAGGGGATAAAGAATTCCCCTACCATATTTGTGATTAAAGCGTCTCAGCACCGTTATAGTTCTTAAGATCTTTTTTAAATGTTACCTCTTAATGTCTTTACCACTTAAATGTAGAAGAAATAATGAGTCCAATATATTGATAATCTTTTACAGTCTCCATTTTGTAATTTTTAATATACTAAACATATTGATGACCTAAACCTCTTAAAACCATACCTTTGGATTTGCTCATGTTAATCGTTAAACATTTCTTCTCTGAAAATTCCACCAGTTCATTCAGTTTTACTTGAAGACCCTTAGGTGAAAGTGATAACATTAGTGTAACCCCCTTACCCTTGCCTTTTTGCAAATGACAGGTGGTATGCTGTTGAAGCTGACAGCAGTACCAGGTGGGGACTGGGTTCGGGGAGGGCTAGATTACTCGGCACAAGGGGCCTAGGTTTAGCTACTCTGCACAGGGGCACACAAGTAAATCTGAACACAGGAAGCAATACCTGTAATGTCCAATACCAGGAATGGGATTCTAAAGTGTGGCTTTTGTTCACATCCAAACTGAACAAAGTATAGTTGGACCCCCACGGGGCTACATTCCTGGCAATGCAGATAAGAGATAACAGAACACTTCTTCAACACTTCAGCCCTCAGGCTCTGAACCCACCAGGCACACAGCCCAGACTTGCATGCTGCTTTGGGTACACAGCCCGACTTGTACACTATTTGGTTTTTTTCCTGGCCCGGCTCCCCTGCCGACCACTCAAACCCAGTCCATATGGCAGTGGACCACATTTTGGCATTTAGCTTTAGAATGGATTTACTCAGGAAATCCACTGAGATTGCAGGTGCAGAGGAAACCTGACTCTCAGTTTCTACTTTTCAAAGAAATCACCACTGTATCATGAGATAAAATGTGAAGATTTTATTTGAAGCTGGGTGTAGCACCAAATTGCTTACCTGCTACATCAATTTTTCATGCACATAATCAGGTGCTTTGTCAAGGCGTGCTGTTGCACCAACCATTAACTCTTCTGTGATGGGAATGTGACCAGGTTAATGTATTCTTTTTTTGTTAGCGTAATTATTTTTGGTTTCTACTTATTCTCAATTAAGTTCTTTACATAGGGCATACAAAATGGATTCCAGGTCACATGTCCTAGCAGCAGACCCTGGCAAATCTCAAGGAAAAACAAGGCTTGATGGGAGATTGGGATTTTTCCCACCAAGGCATCCTGAGCAGGCAAGATGCAATAAAGTAATAAAACAGATGAGAGGAAGGGCTAGGTGAGAAAAGACAATTTGGCCTGGAGAGATATAGACACACACACACTCAAATATGCACCACATGTTCACATGGGTAGGGAATACTGCAGGGACTTTCACTCCAGAAAGAGGTTCCACCCTATAGCCCTGGGCACATAAATTGAGGAGTTATACCCCAACTCATTCTCTTTGATGTTCTGCAGCCTTTGAAGAAGACCAGACTCTCTTGGTGAGTATCCCAGACAGGGCCAGATTAAGGCATAGGCAACATAGGCACAGGCCTAGGGCCCCTGCCTGCCAGGGGGCTCCCAACAACCCCCAACACATATTTACTATATATCCTTTTCCTTCTGCCTGAGTTGTTTTTTTAAAGGACTCAGCCATAGAGTAATCTGAACAAGACAGGAACTGAACTGTGACATGACTCTCACCTCCCTGATTAGGTGTTAAGTGCAGCTGATCACTTCGGGGGGGCCCCAGCCAGGTTGACTTTTAAGGTGTAAATAGGCCAATTCCTTTGCTTTGTCTCCCACCCCCATTTGGGAATCCTCACTTAGAATCATGTCTCACTCTTAAATATAAATGATTTATATTGCAATTCAATGTGTATGCCTTATATTTAATCTCACTCCTAAAATGAAGAAATCAACAATGTGTTTCAATGGTACACTTAAAAAACAGTACTCTTTTTTTTTTTTCAATTCCCTCGTCTCACTCATATCGAAGTTCTGACCTTGATATAGCTCCATTTTCAAGATGAAAAAATGAACATATTTCCAGATTCCCATCAGTAACTATTGCCTTTTACTGATCCTGGCATAGTTATCAATAATACAAATGTTTGATCCTGGGAATGATTTCCTCCAACAATCACTCGCTTTGCAATATGATCTCTAAAGTTCATAACTCCTCCAGTAAATCAGCACATTTAACTCCTACACCACCCAGGACCTAGCCTCATTTAGAGATGGGTCCATACCCTACAAAATAAAACTTCCATGTCCTGGTTCATACTACCTGACAGGACAAGATGATAACACCCACTCTGCGAGTGCACACATGTGTTCTGTGGGAGGCTTTTAGAGAAGTGCAAATCATGACATTTTACAGCCCAAAAATTATTATTATCATGACACATTAGTAATTATTTTCTCTAAATGATCAAAACTCAGACTACTGCTGTTTTTTGAAGCATTTTAGTTTTTTTACATTTTATGCCACTTTTTTGGGACAGTAAGAAATTTTTTTTCACATTTCAGATCTGATATGCAATGGCCAAGAGGTGCGGTCATGGCAAAAAGGGGCACAGTGGTGGTGAATGGGCATGGTTGCAGTAAGGAAGGCTCCATATTTCTCTTGGGCCTAGGGCCCCAGGTTGCGTTGATCTGGCCCTGATCCAAGAGAAGGTAGAGCCCTGCTTGACAGCTAGCTTATCTGTGTGAGGGAAGAGCAGTCTAGGTGAACATCCTTTCAAGTTAGCTGGCAGGTAAATATAGACTGCAGTGTGAGACTAGATTTTGAGATTATTCTAGCAGTCATCTATGTGTTTAACTGCATTATTTTTCATTTCCTGTAAATGTGTAGATTGTTTTGGTTGTTGTATATACTGTATATACATATATATATATATATATATATATATATATATATATATATATCCTGATTGTAAATGTCTGTAGTACTTAGTAGTAAAGAATCTGTTTTTATAGAAACATTGGTAGTGCATCCTTATTGGAAAGGAAAATGTAATATTTCTGCTGGCAAGGTGAGAAATCTCTCTTTAAAGTCTGCCATTCGAAGTTTTGTACTGTACCATATTTCACTGTGTTTGATCTCCAATGTCCCTGAGCAGGACATAGGTTGTTCCTGATATAACCAGGTGGTGTCAGCAGAAGAAATGAATCACCCCCAAACTACCTTGTAAGCTAGTACACCCAAAGGGTAGTTTGTCACACCCTCTTTAAAGTGACAGTGCCTTGTTTTACAGTGCAGATCGCCATTGTGCCAAACATTCAGTAATGCAATATTGCAAATGGCATATGTGGGACTTACAATATCATCCAATATTAAATATATGTAGGAAGCTGAAAGGGATAAGGAAGGGGAGGGGGTTGTGGAGGGGAGGGAAAACAAGGTGGGTGGGGTTATAAAATGATAATTTATTCAGGGACCAATAACAAGCCATATAACCACCTAAATATGTGCATGTTATGTCCCATAGCAACAGGTAGTAACCTGGTATTTGGACCTCCTTTGTTCAGTAAGAGTCACAGAACAAAATTCTATATACTACGCATGCTAGATTTAAATTATAGCATGCTCTATGGTAATTATGTGCTTTTTCTTTTCTGATCGTGATGTCCTTACCAGCATCATGAATTTTAAGGATGCTTTTTGCACCTTATTCTTTAAAATGAAATGCTATTATATTTATTAGTACGTTGCTGTTTTCTGCACCTTGTTCTTTAAAATGAAATGCTATTATATTCATTAGTATGGTGATGTGTTCTGCTGCTGTACTGACATAGCCACTGTTTGATCATTATATTTCAGTATTTTCTGGGTTTTGCACATTAGCAGTTATTTCGCACTGTCTCCTTTAATTATTTACATTATTTAAGCACTGCTTTCATGCAAGACTGGCTTCCCTGAGAAAGCATGCGTGCATGACAAAACTGGCCAGGGCATTTTGTAAGGAGTTAGCATTCCCATGCTATGGCATTGGATTGTATGTGAGTGTTTTTACACATACAGTATTTCACTTGTTTATTTTTATTATTTATTTACAAAGAAGAAATATAGCTAAGAGAGTAAACAGAACACTTTTCAGCTTCATTTTTACAGATCCACTGCTCCAATGACATAACGGTGCCCATAACTACATGAAGTATGTGACCAATACAACAAGAATTCATTTGCACACTTTGATAACGAAGATAAATGTCATTCACGGAAACAGGGTATGACCAAATTATACATGGAGTGACCTTACAGGAATGGATAAGTCTATTATAATTAATAGAATTGAATAATATAATGTATTAATAATTAATGCTGACTAGAAAGCATTATAGAAGCTTACCATCCTAGTTTAACATATGTAAAACCACCGTTGAGTTTATAGTTTGACTAAATCCTGATTGTATCTGATCACATTTAGTCCATTTTTAAAAAACACATTAGTTCTACTGTAACCCGCTCATCAGTTCACCACTTCTTTTCTGTTCCAAGAATGAAAACATCAGCCAGCCAAAAAACAATGTTTTATCATCTACCACTATTTTTTAATGCATTCCTGTCATTGTTTGATTGTCTTGAAGTCACCATGTTTAGTTTTAGACTGGCTCTAGGAAATCACTTTTTTTTCAGAGATTGAATGTAAATGTTTGTAAATTACTATATTTTGTATGTTAGTGTTTAAGTATCTTAACTTTGTATATGTCCTTGTAATTACTATGTATTTGTATGTATTACATGTTTTTTCCTGTAACTATTATGTATTTGTATGTTTTTTATGCTGCTCTGGTCACCCTCAAAAACATGTCTTTGGCCCATGGACCTACCAGAATAAACAAACAAAACAAATTTATGCAACTTTTTAAGAACACATAGTGAACATTTTCCATCTGATGGGCATAAACCATAAAGTTCATCCATGTACAGTACTCCAGAGGCTGAATGCCTTTCCATTTGATACACATACACTTGAAAGCATTGATGAAGCCAAGAAGGACCAAGTTACCGGGTACATGACACATATACTGAACCAGTACACAACAAAATACATTCTATGGATTTCTCTAACTACAAATTGGTTTACAAATTTAGTGTCTATAGGATTTTAATCCAAAACATATCCAGCCCCAGACAAGTTAGCAGCATATGTTCAAGGGTTCCAGTGGCAGTAGTACATCTGGGACAAAGTTTAGAGATTTCATGATTTATTAAATTTAAATGATGGGGTGTATAACAGGTTCTATGCAGAACATTGAAATATATTTGCCAAAGTTTAGTGGACAGAATCCCTTGACACGTTAGGTCAATGATTCTTCACCATTCATGTTTAGAAATGCAGATAGCTGAAATTTTCTACCATTTGGATTTCAAATCATAAAAATTAAGCATATACTGAAACTAGTGTTGCATAAATCCTTGAGAGAAATTTGCTTCTGATAGGGCTAGTACAAATCTCATTCTTGAGCATCTTTTTCTGTGGAATATGTTTCCTTTTTGCACCTTATTTTTACCTGTGAGGTAATTGAACGTTTCTATCATAGCCTCCCGTTCCCTCCTTTCTTCCGGGGAGTACATATTCAGTTCCTTGAGCCTCTCCCCATAGGGCTTTTGATACAGGCCTTGCACCATTTTGCCCTCCTTTGTACTTTCTCCAATCTCTCTATGTCCTTCCAGAGGTGGGGCTGCCAGTACTGTACACAGTACTCAAGATGTGGCCTCACCAGCGATCTGTATAGTGGTATTATTACCTCTCTCTTCCTGTTGGTGATTCTCCTACCTATGCAACCTAGCATCCTGCCAACCTTCCCCACTGCCTTGTCACACTGCTTTTCCACCTTCAGGTCATCAGAAGTGATCACCCCCAGGTCCTTTTCCTGCTCAGTAACTGTTAACACCTCTCCTCCCATTTGTTATGTTGCCCTCTGGTTCTTGTGCCCCATGTGCATAATTTGCACTTCTTTGCATTAAAACCAAACTGCCAATCCCTTGACCACTCTTCCAGTTTCTTTAGATCATTCTTCATTGTTTCCACCCCACCCAGTGTGTCCACTCTGTTGCAGAGTTTTGTGTTGTTTGCAAACAGGTATACCTTCCCTTGCAGCCCCTCTGCAATGTCACTAATGAAGGCATTGAAGAGGACTTGCCCTAGTACCGATTACATTCAATCATCCAATTAAAGTGGCAAGGTTACCAATGGTCCAACTCCTTTTTTTATTTTAAGTAGTAAGAGTTCAAAATTTATTTCAAATAGTCTAGAGATACCCTGATCTATGTTAACACCCAAATATTTCATATGGTTAACATTTTTATATTATATTTAGGAAGGTGCCAAAGTGAGTCAGAATGGTTTTTAGCTTCCATTAACTCTGATTTGTCCCAATTAATTTTATAACCAGACATATGCCCAAAGTTTAATAGATCGCTTAAAGGTAAAAAGCATTGATTCATATTGGCCGTATGTATTAATGTGTCATCTGCATATAAGCTAATCTTATGTACCCATCATTTACCTGCAACCCTGGTACTTCTTTATTTTCTCTAGTAGCTTTAGCCAGGGGTTCCAGAACAATTGCAAAAATGCAAGGTCAAAGAGGACAACCCTGTCTTGTTCCTCTATTCAGTTTTATGAGTTCAGATACAGCCTTGTTGGTTATAATTCTTAAATAAAGTTTTGAGTATAAAATATCAGCCTACTTTCTGAAATTTTGATCAAATTCAAATTTTTCCAAGACAGCTTTTAAATATTTCCATTCTAGCCAATCAAATGCTTTCTCAACATCTAAGGATAGAAGTGAATAATGTTTTAAATCAATCTACTAAGTTAAGAGTAAACCTTATGCTAGTTCTCAAATAATGTCCTTTAAATCCAGTCTGATCTGGATGAATGATCCCAGGAAGAATCGTATCTACCCAATTTACCAAATTTGTGCTAAGATCTTAGCATCCAAATTAATGAGTGATATTGGGTGATATGATCCTACTTATTTCACTTGTATGTATTAAATAATTTTATGTGGCAGTACAGAACAGTGTTGATGCCAGTTTTTCTTCTGGTAGTGCTGCATTCTGTTTAAACTAGGCACTTTCATGAGCAGAGATACTTCTTGTGTTTGCACATGTAACCAGTGTGCTGAGTAACTGCAGGCTACTACCCCTGCCTGTTGGGCTCCAACCAGGTTGAGGGACCTGGGGTCTGTTTCTGATGGTGATGGGGTGGGGTTCTTTCCCAATGGTAAAGTAAGTAGCGTGGTGCCTCCACTTAGAGTAATTTATAGTTGGCCAGATGTTTGAGTGATTCAACCCCCTGGGATGCTACCTACCTCCCCTTCCAGTCACCTCACGCATGCAAATAGTAACTATTGTCACAAACCCACTCAGCAGGTCAGCCCTCTACTCCCAAAGTGCCAACCTCCGAGCGCAGTCTTGTGAACAGTTAACAGAAACAGGGTAGCCCTCCTTTCTGCTTTGTGGGTTCTAATTAACCTTTAGTCTCAAGTCTTGGAGGGATTCAAACTGTGAACCTCTTGTTAGCGTACCCAATTTACAGGCTCAGATAATTCTGTCTTCGGGGGTCAGATATATTTGCCTATGGGCACCTAACCAGGTGTGTAAAAATGAACCCTTAAAAACTGTAATAAAAGACCTCAGATTAAAACACTTACCTTTTTCCAGTTTGGTATCACCATTCAAGCTTATGCACAGTGTCTGCTTTAACCATATATACTTCACTTGTAAAAGAAAAGAAATTCAAAGACAGACCACGTAGGCTATAAAAATAGAGTTCTACTAAAAATATATCACAAGACATACAAATCTATTAAAAGAACAAGGTTTTAACAGTACAAGTCCTACTATAGTACTTAGATTTGTCTCTCTCTCTCTCTCTCTCTAAATACCTGCTTAAAGTGCTCAAAGATGTTTCTTTGTCAGAGTCTAGATAAAAATGTGTCCCCTGAAGGAAAACAGAATATTGTTTAAAAGCTGGCTTTGCCCACCTCTTTGCATGAGGTCACCTAGCTCCTCCCTGTCCGAATATATAAAAAATCTATATCTATACAAAAACAGGTTGTCTTTTCCAGAAGGTAAATTAATATTCTGTGATCTCAGTACAACTCATTTTCTTTTTCAAATGACATTTCTTTGACTTTAAGCAATATTTATTTATTTATTTATTTAAGAGATTTACCAGGAAAGCATGCTGAGTTCTCTCTCACACAGACATCAAAGCATTTATGTCTTTCTGCCAGATCTCACGGAGGTGCAACATGCTTTGTATCACCATGTGAAAATTTAACTGTGTTTCCTCTGGACATCATAAATGTATATGATTTCCCTCTAGCAACTACAGCTATAATTAACTTAGATAAATAGGAGAATCCTTGATCAAGGCCTATTCTACTCTGTAATTAGCTTCTGGCTTTCCAGGTAACACCTTGTATCTAAGACCTGTGTGTGTGTGTGTGTGTGTGTGCATCATACTCACATGCTGTTTCAGAATTTCTCATGAGAGACCATCCATAGCCTATTTTTATATTACAAAAAATGATACAGTGATCAGAACCAGCCGTCCAAGTGTCATAATTCCTCCCCACCTAGACTGAATTTTGGGGCTTTATCCCCAGCATGGAATGAGCTTCCCAAATCAGTTCACTCCTCATAGACCCTAGACAGCCCATCTGAGTTCTGATTTTTGGCTCCAGCCCTATGTAATATTGTCATATCATACTCTTGCAAAGCAAGACTCCATATTAGCAATCTACCATTGTTCTTTCCCATCTGTGTCAGCCAAACCAGGGGGTTGTGGTCAGTCTGCACCACAAAATGCTGCCCATACAAGTATGGCTCCAACTTCTTTAGGGCCCACACTATGGCAAGACATTCTTTTTCCACCGTGGAGTATGCTTGCTCCCTGGGAAGTAACTTCCTACTCAGGTATGCTATTGGGTGATCTGTCCCTTGGCTGGATGTCTGACTCAGTATTGCCCCAATACCCACATCAGAGGCGTCAGTCTGAAAAATAAAGGGTCTGCTATAGTCAGGACTTGTCAAAACAGGAGCACTGCACAGTGCCTCCTTTAATCTGGTAAAGGCATTCTCACAGGCTCGGTCCCAGATAATTTTCTTGGGCATCCTGTTCTTTGTCAGGTCAGATAGGGGAGCAGCCAGGGCACTGTAATTGGGTACACATTTTCTGTAGTACCCTGCTGTCCCTAGAAAACTCCTGACCTGCTTCTGTGTTTCTGGTCTGGGCCATGCCTGGATTACCTCTATTTGTATTTGGTTAGGATGGAGCTGTCCCCAGCCTACCACATGCCAGAGGTATGCCACTTCTCCCATGGCCACCTGTCACTTCTCAGCTTTGACAGTGAGCCCGGCCCTCTGTATCCTGCCCAGCACTTCCCTAAGGTGGGATAGGTGTTCCTCCCAGCTGGCACTAAAGATGGCAGTGTCATCCAGGTATGCCACAGCGTACTCCTCAGCACCATTTAACACCTGGTTCACCAACCTTTGGAAAGTGGCTGGGGCATTCTTCATTCCAAAAGGCATTATTTTAAACTCAAATAAGCCTATCGGAGTGATGAAGGCTGACCTATCCCTAGCTCTGTCTGTCAGCTCTACTTGCCAATACCCCTTGGTCAGGTCAATCATCATAAGGTAGGTCACCCCTCCCAACTTGTCCAGGAGTTTGCCCATCTGGGGCATCGGGTGGGCGTCTGACTTCATGACTGCATTCAGTCATGATAGTCCACACAGAAATGAGTAGAGCCATCTGGCTTGGGCACAAGGACTACGGTTGAGGCCCAGGGACTGTGGGATCTCTGGATTACCCCTAAATCCAGCATCTCCTCCACTTCCCTCCTAATGTCCTTTTGGACAGCCTCTGACACCTGATATGCTGTCCGTTGTATGGGTGTCTGTGTCCCTGTCTCCACATCATGCGTCGCTAAGGGGGTTAGTCTAGGCTTGGCACTAAACAATGCGGCAAAGTCTGCTAAAACCTCCCTTACTTTCTGGATCTGATACGGGGCCAGCTGGGGAGGCAATTTAACTGCCTCCACAGAGGACTCCTGCTTACTTTCTTCCAGCAAGTCCAGAAGGGGGTCTCCTTCATCCATCCCTTCCCCAGGACTACACACTGCAAACACCATGTCAGCCCTATTTGCATATGGCTTCATCATGTTGACATGGTACATCCTGTTTGTCTGTCTTCAGTCAGGTAACTCCACAATGCAGTTCATGTCATTTACCTTCCTAACCACTTCGTACAGTCCTGCCCACTCAGCCTGCAGCTTGTATTTCTGGATCAGAATAGGGACCATGGCTTTCTGACCCACCATGTAGAAGCGAGCTCTGGCTCTGCGGTTGTACCACACTTTTTGTTTCTGTTGGGCAGCTACTAGGTTGCTCTGGGTTGTCCCCATAAGCTCCTTCAGCCTTTCCCTAAACCTAACAACGTAATCCACAATGGGAGTTCCCTGGATGGCGTGCTTGCCTTCCCAGTCCTCCCGGATCAAGTCTAGGGGCCCACATCCCTGGCATCCATATAAGAGTTAGAAGGGGGAAAATCCTATCGACTCTTGGGGCACCTCCTTATATGCAAACAACAGGTGGGGAAGGTATTTCTCCCAGTCCCTCCCATGCTGTTCAGCAAACACCCAGAGCATTGTCTTTAGGGTACCATTGGATCTTTCCACAAGACCATTGGCTTGTGGATGATATGGTGTCATGCATCTCTGTACCACCCCACACTTCTCCCATAAACATTTCATCAGGTCCGACATGAAGGAACCCCCTCAATTTGTGATAACCTCCTGTGGAAACCCAACACAGGAGAAAATCCCAAATAAGGCATCTGCCACTTTGGCTGTTCTCAGTGAGGATAGGGTGACTGCCTCTGGGTATCGGGTGGCATAATCCACCACAGTCAGGATGAATCTCTTCCCTGAGGAGCTGGGGGTATTTAAAGGCCCTATAATATCCATTCCCACCCTCTGGAATGGCTCCTCCACTATGGGCAATGGAATCAGGGTGGCTTGGGTTTTCTTGCCCACCTTCCCTATTTCTTGGCACCGGTGACAAGACCTGCAATACTCCTTCACCTGCTGGGTGAAGTTACACCAGTAGAAATTCTGGGCCAACCGCTGCATAGTGCATGTGATTCCCAGATGACCAGACAAGGGAATATCATGTGCAATTTTGAGTAACTGATCACAATACCCCCGGGGCACAACAAGCTGCCTGCCTAGCATCCTTCCCTCTCTCTGTACTGCCTTAGTATACACAAGTCCAATTTCCCAATAAACCTTATGTCTGCCATCGCCTCCCTGTGTGCTGTTCGAGTCTGCCCAAGCCCTCAGCTTCTCTAAACTAGGGTCACTTCTCTGAGCAGCTGCAAACCCCTCACACATTCCCAAGGCATGAAACAGGTCTCCTTCAGTTACTAAACTAGGGTCCCTAACACTAGCATCAGGACACTCAGGATCACTGTCAATCCCCACCCTCTAACAATGGGTCACCCCTCCCTCTTCAGAGTAACCCTCTGTAGTAGTGTGGTTACTTGCTCCTTGGGAAATTTCTAACCCTTTTCATTAGTCTCCCCATCTGGAGACACAGGCTGGGGTACCAGCCTCTCAGTGGTTTCCACAATGGCTTCTGTGGGGTTCAGGGAACTACAATTTTCCCTTGCCACTTGGCTATGGGTAACTGCACATACCATCCCTTATTTGAGATTGTTTCCCAGGATCACATCCACTGCTAATATTTTAGCTACAGACACCTGTTGCACAGTTCCCCCTGTTTCACCCCAGTCTAGGAGAACACTAGCAAGGGGCAATGTTTTCTCCCCACCCACAAAGTCCTGTACAGTGATGTATTTATTGGGTATAAGCTGACCAGGCTGTACCAGATCCCCCTTTACCAAGGTCATGGATGCCCCTGTGTCCCTTAACCCTTGCATCTGCACACTATTCACCATGACTGGGTGCATGTGTTCACTCATGTTCACTGGCTTGCTTCCAGGGACACACATACAACCTACTTCCTTTCTAGCACCCTGTTGTGTATTGCTAACCTTTTTGGGACACTGTATGGCAATATGCCCAGTTTCTTTACACGATCAACATTCATTTCTTCTCTCAGAGAAATCTTTTCTCTGAAACCTGGGGCTAACTGGTTTCGGTGGAGGCAGTGAGGGTTTTAGCTGCCCTGAAGGCATGCTTTTCCCTTTCTGCACTGCCACACCAACCCCATTCACCCTCAGAGCAGGTCTGTTCTTGGCATAGCGGTCCGAGAGTTCAGCAGCCTCTTGCACTGTTTTGGGGTCTCGGTTCTCTAGCCAGGTTTTTAGCTCGGCTGGGCATGCCCAATTAAACTGTTCTATTAAAATCACATTTTCAATCTTATCAACAGAGTTTGCCTCAATTCCTTCCCACCAACGTTTTAAAAACTGATGTTGTTTCATGACTAGCTCCTCATAGGTCATTTCAGGGCTTCTCCTGAGCTTATGGAATTTAGTTCTGTATGATTCAGCAGTTAAGTCAAATTTTTTTAACAGTGCAGCTTTATGTTTGCTGTAATCATCACTGTCCTCATTATCCATTTGACCCAATGCATCCCGAGCTTTCCCGGTAAGTAGTGGGGATAGCTGGAAGCTCCAGGACTCTCTAGGAATTTTAGCCTGAATACAAACTTTTCCAAAAGAATTTAAAAAGGCATCCATATCCTCCCTCTCTTTGAATTTGGCTATTAATTTAGACTTCAGTTTGTAACCCAGTCCTGTAGTCCCAGTTAAACCCAAGCCACTTACCTGCTCTGGTGCCACTGGTCAGAGTCGTAGCTTCTCCAGTTCGTGTTGCCTCTGGTGCTCCTGCTCCTCACGGTCTGTGTCTCGGCATTCTCACCCTGCCTCTCAGCATTCTCACTCTACCTCATGGCGTTCTTGCTCTGCCTCATGGTGCTCTTGCTCCCTCTTCTCCTCTGCAGCTTGCTGTTCATGCTTCTCTTCTCTCTGAAACTCCAGCTCTATTCTGCACAACTCAATTTGCAGCCTGAGTACTTCTGGATCCAGGATATTGGTGACCTTCCCCTGCTGCTGTGGCCTTTCACTGACAGTGGCCCTGTTGTCATCCTCACTGGATCTGGACACTGCACTGGCCACTAGCCCTGCCACACTTGAGGTTTGGTCTTTTTCAGTCATGGTCTGTGACTCACTGCTCTGGGTATCTGCTACCATCAGGGCATCTATGAGGTTCTGCTTGCTGGCTTTTGCCTCAAACGGGACTCCTCTGTCCCCGCACAACTGCCTTAAGTAGTCTACAGTGTGCCTGCTGTAGCTGAAAGTCATCTTCCCTAACTACTGCTACTCTGACTTGCACTTTAGGAAAAAAAATTAAAATGGGTAGGAACTTGACTGTACGCCAAGTGATATAGTTCTGTTTCCTTTTTGGAAAAATAAATCACTGCCTTTTTCTTTCTTTGCAAGTGAGCTAACAGTTTCAAGCTGACACACTGAACAATAAAAGCTTGTAATACCAAAATTATGCCACCGCTGCCAACCAATCTGTCACAAACCCACTCAGCAGGTTAGCCCTCTACTCCCAAAGTGCCAACCTCCAAGCTCAGTCTTGTGAACAGTTAACAGAAACAGGGTAACCCTCCTGTCTGCTTTGTGGGTTTGAATCAACCTTTGGTCTCAAGTCTTGGAGAGATTCAAACTGTGAACCTCCTGTTAGTGTACCCAATGTACAGGCTCAGATAATTCTGTCTTTGGGGGCCCAGATATATTTGCCTACGGGCACCTATCCAGGTGTACAGAAATGAACTCTTAAAAACTGTAATAAAAGACCTCAGATTAAAATGCTTACCTTTTTCCAGTTTGGTATCACCATTCAAGCTTATGCACAGTGTCTGCTTTAACCATATATACTTCACTAGTAAAGGAAAAGAAATTCAAAGACAGACCAAGTAGGCTCTAAAAATAGAGTTTTCCTAAAAATAGATAAAAGATATGCAAGACATAAAAAACAGAATCATATATCACAAGACATACAAATCTATTAAAAAAACAAGGTTTTAACAGTACAATTCCTACTACAGTACCTAGATTTGTCTCTCTCTCTCTCTAAATACCTGCTTAAAGTGCTCAAAGATATTTCTTTGTCAGAGTCTAGATAAAAGTGTGTCCCTTGAAGGAAAACAGAATATTGTTTAAAAGCTGGCTTTACCCACCTCTTCGCATGAGGTCACCTAGCTCCTCCCTGTCAGAATATCTAATAAAAATATCTATACAAAAACAGGTTGTCTTTTCCAGAAGCTAAATTAATATTCTGTGATCTCAGCAGAACTCATTTTCTTTTTCAAATGGTATTTCTTTGATCTTTAAGCAGTATCCTCTCTCACGCAGACATCAAAGCATTTATGTCTTTCTGCCAGATCTCATGGAGGTGCAACATGCTTTATATCACCATGTGAAAATTTAACTGTGTTTACTCTGGACGTCATAAATGTGTATGATTTCTCTCTAGCAACTACAGCTATAATTAACTTAGATAAATAGGAGAATCCTTGATCAAGGCCTGTTCTACTCTGTAATTAGCTTCTGGCCTTCCAGGTAACACCTTATATCTAAAATCTGTGTGTGTGTGTGTGTGTGTGTGTGTGTGTGTGTGTGTGTGTGTGTGTGATACTCTCATGCTATTTCAGCATTTCTGATGAGAGACAGTCCATAACCCATTTTTATATTACAAAAAATGATACAGTGATCAGAACCAGCTGTCCAAGTGTCACAACTATCACTAATAATATACTTACTGACACTTTTTCCACAATAACAGTAACAGGTTTAGTAATGGGGAAAAGGGGAATGGAAATGCAACAGTAAAAGTGGTGGAACTATTTTATATAACAGGTTGCAATGCACTAACCATGATAGAAACAGCAATGCCAACCTCCCAACAGCAACACCACTTTAGATTGACCCACCTCCCTACTGGCACCAGTGTCCCTTATTGTCTATCTTGGTACCCAGGAAAGTCGTAGACCTCTTCATTGCCATGGGTTTCTCTGGCATTTGTGCACATTTGGAAGTTAAACAACTGGCTGACAAGGCAGCTTTAGGTGTGAGGGCGAGTGCCATCCAGTCTGGAGTAGGGAGGGGGGGTGGCATGGCAAGATGACCGCTATGCTGCTCTGCTCCCCACATCTCAGCATTTGTCAGAGCATTGTAACTTTTTCCTTCAGTAAAAATCTGCTCCTTTTCTCATAAGGCTGAAAGAGACTTAAGTTATTTTAGTATACGGCAGCTTTTTGTACTGAGCTTTTATTTCTGCTGAGTGTCGAAAAGGAGTAGTGGTTGGTTTGAGCTGCAATCCCCTAGTATGCCAATTTAGACTGTTGCTCCATTTTGAAAACCTGTTTTGCCTTAGCTTTCAGGTCATTCAGCCTTGTTACTTACTTTTGAATGCGAGTGATCACCTCCAGGGTTGAATTGTTAAGTCCCAATCTGAAGGACTTTTGTAGCTGCCCTGGTCTAAAACTTTGGTTCATTTTTTCAGCAGTTGGCATGGCATGGCTCAAACTGCTTGAGGAGTGCCGTATTTCTGGATGGAGGGTGAAAAGACTAGATGATACACCAAAGCTGATGTTGTGGAGGTTGGGTGAAGCACTAGGGGTGCAGTAAGGCACTATGTTTTCCCTTTACAGGTATGCTATCTGTTGCCTAGGGCAGCGAGCCAAGCTGTTTTTATGCTTTGCTGTACCTAAGTTACTGTGCTTAGTGGAGCGCTTCTGTTTTTTTGTGTACCTGCAGGTGCAGGTGTTTGTGACGTGGCATATGTAGGCAGAGGATTCTGGAAGGCAAACTGGATGGCCTGACTCCATGACTCCTGGACTTATGGACTCCTGGAATGGAGTGTAATTTTGCCATGACATGTGGGAGAGATAAGGTCGGCCCAGGAATCAGATGTTAATGTGCCTCAAAACTGAGGAAGGAATGTTATACTCTTGGTGCCTGTTATTGTTCCTGCCTCTGTCTTCACAATGACTATTGCAGTGTTCGTGTTAATGGAAAATCTTTAACTGTATGAGTGACGAGCTGTGCTGAGGTATTCCCCCTCTGAGGTCCCTTTTTATATATATACTTATGTGGAATTGGGATTATACTGTCCACCCGATGGACCTTATTGCTATAGGCATGAATTGCTGTTTGAATTGATGAAGAATTGTTATACTTTGGAACATGAGAGTTTTATGGGAGCTCTGATCCGTATGGTGCTTAATATAATGAAATGGTTGCTTCTACAGAGATGCTATTTTAGTGACCTAAGGTGGCGAGACTTGGAGTATTCCCTTCCCCCCCTCAAAATGAAGTGTTGTTATGTTTTTGGCCAGAGCTTGATCTTTCTTATTATTTTTATTAAAAGTGTGACTCTAATAAATTGAGTTGAGCTGCTGGCTATCAGATAAATCTGACAAACATTTTACATTATCACAGCTACTGGTTTTATCCTGCACACAATATATAAGGATATTAAAGGTGCATTGTTGATGGTGAACTCTTTGTTTTAGTAACCTGGAGTTAATTGAGCTATTGGACTCCTGAACTGAGTCGCTTAGCCTTATAAATTAATGCTTGGACTCCAGAGCTAAAGGAGCCTTGAAAGCTGATATGGACTCCTGTGTATAATAGAGCCACAACTTGCTGAATTTATACAGTACCTGCTGTTGAAAGTTTGTTTGAATGCTACATGAATGTTCTATAACATTTATGTTTTCTAGCACTTATGTTCACAGCTTTAAGGGTAATTCATGTTTGATTATTTAATTGCGTGTAGTTTTATTATATCAAGGGACTCTAATTTTGTCTTGTTATTACTTAGCCATAACCATATGATTTAAAATGTTTCTTTTATTTGCTGATTTTTATGTAGGAAATAATTACCCTTAATCTGGGATGATCCTTAATTACATCAGTGGTGATTAATGATCTTATAATTAGTGGCCTACAATTGAAATACAGGTATGGGAATTCTAGAGCTTTAGAATTCTCAGAGAACAGGGTTGCGCTGCATATAACAAGTGCCTTTAGGAGTAAGTCACTGTGTGATTTGAAGTGTTAACTTTTAGTTAACCTTTAGTTGCTATTAATGGATTGTACTGCTCTTAAAACATTGGAGCAAGACCTGAGTAAAAACCCACATTAGATTGGCAATGAGCCTCAATAAATGCACCTCCTGAGAGGTTTCCTTAAAGGACAACTGGTAATGGCCCTGAACTGAAGTCATAAATGGCACTAATTGTCCGGCTTACAAATGGAGCAAACTAGTGAACTACTGAAAGCTCAACAGGAGGGTGGCTACTTCTGAGGTTCTGACCAATAAGCTATAAGGTTTAAGCTGGGGTACCTCCAGACACAATGCCAGTGCTCTCTAGCAGAATAGTGAGTAGAAGTACATAGAATTAAAAAAATGACATTTCTATGAGTATGCATTGTAATTGATGCCCTCCCATTCTTGTAAATTTTAATTAGTTTTGATTTTAGGACATCCCAAAAGGCTATATACCAGCATTAATAGGCTGATGCTGAATAGTCTGTTTACGAATGTTTAAAGAATGTTCAATTTAGTTTAGTTTAGTTTTTTTTTTGTTGACTGGGCAAGTGCACTAGACAAATCCTGCCTATTTTCAGGCATGATCTGGGGTTGGGGGATACAGATGAATGCCAACTGACCTTGAACCAGATTAAGCTGTTGGTGGTGTTTTTAGCAAATGAGGGAAATTTGGCCAGGACACCAGGGAAATTCCCTTACTCTTTTCAATAAGTGCCATGAGAGCTTTAACATCCACCTGAACTACCACCAAACCGAGCAGATGGGACCTCGGTTTAACGTCTCATCTGAAAGATGGCACCTCACAAGTGCAGCACCCCTCTCATGCTGCACTACAGTGTCAGTACTGGGATATTAACCCAAGTGCCAGATGTGGGAACTGAACCCACAGCCTTCTGATCTCTTGGCTTCAGAGGCGAGTGTGCTACCTACTGAGCCATTTATATTAAAATGTATGAATTTTATAATGTGTTGGACATGTTGGATATGTAAAATGTGTGTTTTTTTCTGTATCATAATGACTTAAAGTCAAACGAATAAACACAAATTAATACTAAATTAAACTGGCTGACAAACTTTGTACAAGATCCCCAGACAGAGCAGGCCCTGTGTTTATTCAAGGTTCTGGAGTTCATTTCCACAGGGTCTGAACAAAGTAGCCAATGAAGTTGATACACCGGGGTCTTGGCTGTACAACTGATGGTAGCTTCTCTGCAGTGGCAGACGTCTGACAGCTTATCACCTTCTGGGCTGGTGGTAGAGATGCTTTATTAGGCCAGTACCATGGACCAGGGCCACACACCTCAGGGAGAGGTGATCCAGTAATGCCTAGTGGTAGCATTACCTGGATGATGCCCCAGATCATCCTACCTGCTATGGAGTCCTTAGGCTTCTGGATTGCACAATTTCTCACTTTCACTGGCAGCAGACACAGCCACCTTGGCAGCAGTTCTGGATTGCTCATAGACTGTTGGAGCAAACAGTCTCTCAGATGCTTGTTCAGCTTTTAGTTTCAGGTCTCACATTTTCTGGCTTCCCTGCAATGATAATTCAGCAGGTGTCTCCCAGTTCAGTTTCTTCTCTCAGCCAACAGTCAGTCTTTTGGCCTAACACTGCACTCATGTCACCACCTAATGGAATATTTTCAGGTGCCACAGGAACTCTCTCTATATAAACGTGCCACACACTTTATCATTCCAGTCTTTCATCAAGGGGAAAATGAGAAAGTCTCTACTGGTGGCTACAGAAGCCTTTGGCCACATTCAAACTATATCTTTCACTCTTCAGCACTCCCCTCTTCACTTGGAGAGCCTCAGCCAGAACTTCTCCTCGCACTGCATTCTTTCTCAACATTGGACTCCTCACCAGGCAGCTCTCACTGTTTATCACAGCTGTCCATCAGGAAAATTAATATGTGTTAGGGTCATTCAACATTCAACCAGTTAACGGTAAAAGTACCAAGAACACTGTTCAGTCCTCCTACCCAAGAACCATGGTTGCAGTCCCTGGAGCTCCTTGATTCCTAATTGGGTGAAGCAGGGTCAGGAGTCACAAAGATGGCGTCCATTGTAAACAGTTTATATTTGTCTCAAGTTTAAAATCTGATTACACACAAACTATGCAGTTCTAACAAACACATCCTCACAGATCAATATCTCCTCCTTTATACTGTTATCTGTTTTTTTAATGGGCATTGGGGAAGTCTTTGTCTGCCTGTCGCTAGCACCATAGCACTAAGTCCCCTTGCAGCAGGCAGAAACATATTCACTCAACAGTCTTAAAGCAACGGTGTCCCCATAAACATTTATTTACACCGTTTGCATTTTTCCCACCCAAATTGTGTGTCCAGTACCCCACCATGTTTCTGGGATCCCAGGAGTAGGAACACTAAGGCACTAGTCCTAACTGCAAATGCAGAGTTAAATGAGTGCCACGGCACCCACCTGTATAGGCAAGCAGAATGACAGCTTGCACATTTTAGCAGAACTCAGCTTGACCTTGCACACACTGAGCTGCACTTATATTCCAGCCCTCTATCAGTGCAGGCTGTGCTGTACCACAAGGGGTGCAACTACAAACATTCACACTACTCCTCCACACTTCATAGCTGGCAGGCACAAAAGAGCTGGCAGGAGCTTCTTAAGGGTACTAAGGACTCAGGACTGGTGGGACCAGGTGACAGGATGCAATTCTGGTAAACCCCAACCAAAAGGAGGTGATTACACACAGCTCTACAGTACTAATGTTTCTGTGGCAACAGGCTGTGATGTCATTGAGGATTATAGCTTCACAGCAGGAATAAACAACGTGAACAATATTTGCTTCTGTGTATTATGCAAGCAATATGTTAAAAGTTGGAAAATTTCAATAAAATATTACATGATAAAAAAAACAACGTGAACAGAACATGTGTAAAGGACAACTATCACAGAAGCATAGACATGTAGACTCTGACAGCAGATAGAGACGGAGGGTCTATTAAGTTTGTCCATAGTATCATTACCTCTCCCCTGGACCTACTATCCTGGGGATTATACCCTCTGTTTCCCTTTCTATATCCCTCCCTCTTTGGTTCCCCTCGGTGGGTCTATAAGTACTCTTTCTCTGTCCCAGTTATATTTCTACCCATTAAGAGTACTTGCCCCCACCACTTCTGCCAGCAATATGTTCCCTATCTCCACCATCCTCTCACTGAAGAACTTTCTCACATCCCTCCCAAATGACCCCCTTACTAACATCCAAGGTAAGGAACATTTCTGAAATGTCATTGGACGATGGACTAACTATGAATTAGAAAACTAATCATGCACAGTAATGTGTCTGATCTAGTTTTCATTTCCTCCAAACTTTATCACAAATTATCAATGCTCTCAAAACCAAAAATGAGAATAATAAATAGCAGCCACATTGAAATTCCATTATTTGATTACCTCTGTGTTTCAAACTTGCTGATCTTTATAAGAGTTTCCTCCTGGTCCCAGTTGTCCCAAAATATTTCTTTGCTACAACACAGTAATACTAAAGGAAAACATTTCAAAAATAAACATTTACCAGCATATGGCCTTCTTATTAAAACAAACACTCATTCACTTGTATTAGTAAAAAACACCTTATCATACCAACTTATAAAACTTATGTTAGGCCAGTTCTTGACTATGGCTCTAGTATGTGGTCTCCCTACCTAAAAAAGAAATTAAACAACTAGAAAGTATCCAGAGAACTGTAACTGAAATAATTCCATCCATTAAACATCTGTCTTATATGGATAGACTTAAAGCTACTGGAATCCACCAACTTGAAGCCAGAAGGCAATGGGATGACCTCTTATTACTCTATAAAATCTTTCATTCCAATGATCTTATGCCACTTTGCAACTTACACTTGGGATCTAACAGGGTAAATTCGAGATCACACCAAAACAAATTATCATTACCTAGAGTAAGATCAAATAAAAGCGAAAACTTTTTTACTATATGTACTGTCAAAGCCTGGAATCGATTGAATAATGATATTGTGGAACAATCCAGCCTAGTGGGGTTTAAACATATGCTAGATCCAATGTACTACAATGAATTTAGGATGGTACAATACCCACAAGAGTGGGGGACAATCTCATTGGGCATAATATGCTCTCTGTTGTCCTATCTACCGAAGAACTTAAGAACAGCCTGGCTAACTGCATTAAACACATATCATAGTTACTGAAGCACTAGTGTTGCACACCACAGCTCTCTCCAAGTGACATAAAAGTTGGTTAACACTGTAATAGATTTTTTTTTCTTGCTGTTCTGAATAACAGTGCTTCTTTGATGACCTCCTAGCTATCCCCATATTTTAGTTCCTGCTAACACTCCATGATGAGTGTAAAGATGCTGCTGGAGTCTCCATTACCAGCCTCTCCATTCACATCTAAACAGCAGAAATTTTAAAAATATTATGGATATCTTCGCTCTTCTGTTCTCTATGGAGCTGTGCTTTAAATAGTAGCACTCTAGATTTTCGCCTGTTCAGCAGAATGCAGCTGTACTGTTGCTGCTGACCACCTGACCACACACCAAGAGCCATTATGTGTAACCAAAGAGTAAGAAGTAGGGGATGCGGCTATCAGTGAAAATAAACAGCAGGAATAAGGCCTGGATTTAGGTTGAGTCCGGGTCAAGCTAGCAGATATCTGTATGGGCAGGGCAAAAGGCAGAATATGCAAAGCAGATCATTTTTTTTAAAAGCAATAGTACACTGTACAAAGCCTGAGTCTATGTGTTGCTCAGATTTTAAAAACTGACTCCAGTTTCACATGGCAGCTAGCCTAAAGTGACCTGTCATCTGTGCTGTGATATATCACTAGGAGATTGTCAGAGGAATCGGCTGTCTGTGACAGTGTGTGTCAACCTGTGTTTTTTTTCTAAAAATAAAAGTTGCTGATTTACTGCCTGATTGTTTTATTTTGATTTACCAGTACTACACACTATGAGCACTTGATCAAGCAGGAGAGGTAAACCAAATTCTGGAACTGAGGTGGCTTACCTATTACTTGAAGCATAGCTTAATTCTTTGCATTTTACTTTTTTCTGACAGAAATAGATGTTGTTAATAGGGCTTCGATGGGTGCTTCTTATGGTACAAGAGAAACTGAGCGTGAGGTTTGGGGGGAAGAACCACAGTCCGAGGCTGGGTGGATCTCTCTGCCCAAACCTCATGAGATGTGTCTCTTATAATGCAGGAGACACCTCTTGGATGCCCTATTAGGTAAGCAATAATTCACAACAGGGTATGTGTCAGGCTGCGGTAACGTTTCGCCTTGGGTGGTTGGGAATGAGGCCACAGGCGGCACCAATTAAGTGATGTTATCCACAAATGCACATCCTGAAGCACATTACTGTAAGTATAAAAATTGCTTGCTTGTCCAAAGAATAAAAGGTGAAAAAATTAATTATATTACATGTTATAAAATTGTAAGGATAAATGCAGAGACCCCATTTGACGACAGCCGTCATATGACTGCTTTACAGGAGGGGAGTGTTTTTCAGAGAAAAAGGTGCACGAGAATTAGGGGTCATGCAATGATGCTAGAAGGGGGAAATGTAGAAGAGAAATGTGGAAGTACTTCTTCACAGAAAGAGGGGTGGATGCCTGGAACAGTCTTCTGGCAGATGTGGTGGGGGCGAAAATAGTGGTGAACTTCAAACATGCATGGGATAGGCACAAGGGAATCTTAGCTGGGAAGTAAGAGGGGAGTTAGAGATCCTGTAGAGTGTGCAGTGACAGTACCGGTAGGGACAAATGGGCAGAGTAGGTGGGCCAAGTAGTCCTTATCTGCCATCAACTTCTGTGTTTCTATGTTTCTAAGACCGATGGGGTGTGCATTAAAGGATTAACAATGCACATCCTAGGGGTGTAGTAAGGCACAAGGTTGAATACCAAGTGTCTTTCCACCCATGTGAAGCACATCATTAATCCTTTAATGCACACCCCATATTGGTTCATTGAACTTACAGAATGGTTTGTTTTAGGTAATGAGGTTTTCCAGCACTGGTAATGAGATCCGGTTTCTGACCGCACCTCATTAGTATTTAAAGGCATAGTCATGTGATGACTGTCATCCAAAGGGGTCACTGTATTTATACTTGAAATTTTAATATGAAGATTTTATAAACACCCAAGATGTGGGAAGCTACATTAATCCCAACTGTGAATCTTAAGGGGTTCATAAAGGCATTTCATTATGAAGGTGACCTACTAAGTTAGCAATAATGCAAAATAGGGTGTGTGTCATGCTGGGAAAATTTCAAGCCTTGGGTGGTTGGGCACAAGGTCAGAAGTGACACCCAATAAGTGACGGTATCCACACAATGCACATCCTGAAGTGCATTATTCAGAATTACTTGCTTGTAAAAGAATAGAAGGTGAAAAAATAAATTATAGTACATTTTATAAAATTGCAAGGATAACTCCAGAGACCATGTTTGACGACAGTCATCATATGACTGATGGGGCGTGCATTAAAGGATTAATGATGCACAACCTAGGGGCATAGTAAGGCACAAGGCTGAATACCAAGTGCCTTTTATGCCCACGGGAAGTGCATCATTAATCCTTTTAATGTACACCCGATATTGGCTTATTGTGCTGACAAAATGGCTTGTTGTAGGTAATGAGGTTTTCAGCTTTGGTACTAGATCTGGTTTCTGACCATGCAATATTAGTATTTCTATGCACAGTCATTGACAGATGTCATCCAGTGAGGTTGCTGTATTATCCCTGAAATTTTAAAACAAGGATTTTTTTCCCCACTCACCAGGCTTGTCCCCCTCTGCCCTGCATCCTCCCCAGCCCCATCACTTTCCATCTCTGTGACTTACCTGGGAACCCACCTGTTCCACAGCTTGCCCCCTGTGGCAAGGCCATTGGAAGTACCCCAATCCTACTTCAGAGGCCTCGGTGGGTTGGTTGGTCCTGTGCCCAGTAGGTGGTGTGGGATCTGCAGGAAACAGCAGATAGCAATCTGCAGCCTGGTGGTGTTTTCCTTCTTTTTCACCCCAACTCTTGGATGTCTCATGAAGCAGATGACTTGACATGTGCACACTACGCATGCTGATATCTTCTGTCAGGGAGCGTCCCCCTCCCAATCTGCTGCTCTGCTTGCATTTCCACCTATGGTCACCTAGGTGGTGATGTTGCAATGAAGCATGCTGCCCTCTTTCCCTGGAGGAGGACAGCACCCTCTGAGACATTCAGTCCTCCTCCCCACTGCAAGCCCCTGAACCCACATCACCAGTGCCACAAGCAGCAGTGTTACCACTGTGCCAACAGGCTGGCAAAACAAGGATTCTTATTAAACACCCAAGGTGTGGGAAGCTACATCAACCCCAACAGCAAAGCACAAAGGGTTTATAAACGCATGCCACATAGATGATGTGTATAAAATTCAACTTTGCATACCTCCACAAGCTTTGTTTTAGAAAATTGCTGGGGTTCATTCTTCATCCACAGCTGGACTGTGGCTTGCATCTTTCTCATAGGGAAACCAGCATGTGTTTGCCATTATAACCAGCTTGTTACAATGGTGAATTATAACTGGCACTCCATATGGGGAAAAAAATGGAGACCAGTTATTATAATAATAATATAGCATGGGCAACCATGTAGAACCAGACTGTCCCACCACGTAGAGATGTTCTGATTACATCAGATCAAAATAATTACATCAGAATCATAATATGGCAGGGGACGCTGGTTTAGGCATGATTTTGACAATCCAGTGATTTCTATACTGTCTAGTATTATTTTGATTGAATGTACTCTAGAAGCTAGTGCAGTGGCATGGAGGGATCAGGCACTGAGCGACTTACCTATCGCATTGGCAACCCAGATTCAGAATAGACCAGAGTCACTCAGTAGCCAACTGGAGGAAGGAGGGCTGAACGTTCATAGACAACTCTCCTTTGGGAAGGGGGACAGCACATGCCACTTCTTGAGTGCCACTCATTGGAGGCTGGGTGACTCACTAGCAGGCACATTTGAGAGGGTGGTGCACTTGGGTACAAGTTTTAACACCACCCACCCGTGTCATTGCCCGCATTTTAGTTCCTGGCAGCGAAAAGAAAAAAAGGAAATTCTAGCTGTTGTTCAGTCACGAGGATCATGCCTTGAACTGCACCACAACACAATAACCATCCCAACTAACTGGATCTGTACTGGAAGGGGAGACTGTCACTTTGTCCCTGGCCCACCACAGGGCAGCAAGATGTGGGAGTACCAGCATATGTGAAAGTTGGGAAAAGATGCTGCCAGACCTTTCCTTTCATGATGTTTTGTCTTTCTACACTTCCTGCCCCAACGCTTTCCTTCACAACACCTCCAGAATCAGTTCAAGCTGCTGGCTATGAAGTGTTCAGTGTGTGTGATTTTGTTTTCTTTTTCCTTTGGTTTTGTTTTAGTGTCACCTTATAAGGGTAAGAAAAATGGAATCACTGCAGATGGGAAAAAAACAAGCACACGACAGAGAATTGGGGCACAGACCTTTACAATAAATTCAACAGCAATTTCAGCACAACCAGATACCATCAATAAAAAATGAGTGATCTACACCTTCATCATTTTATTTTTTACAGTCAGTGAGAAGAAGTTTGGGTTTCTCAGCATTTTGATGAGGAAACCCGAGCTAAAAAGAAACAAAGAAAGGGAAAAAACTTGGAAACTGGCACTACAATGAGCACAGTAAATAGGCTCAAACAGTGAAGCATTACTGAACTAGATGACATAAAGGCTAAAAAAATGAACAAAACACAAAGAAAACCACCATATGGGCTATTAATGTTCTAAAAGACTGGGTAGGTGAAAAAACTCATTACACCGATACCTGAACTGTGTAACATGATACGTCACTTATGCACAATACTCCATAGCTCAGCAAACACAGTATACACAGTCTCAACCTACCTAGCATTAAGGGCTGGCATAAACCGTTACTTAAATAGTCCTGAGATGTACTGGAAAATAAATACTGCTGCTTACACAGACATCGTACCTGCAAGCAACATGCTAACTAGCATTTTGAAACATTTCCGAAAGGTAGATAAAGACATAAGCACACATTACTCACAGATATCAGAAGCCAACATAAAACTGTTACAGTCATCACCCGCCATAATTGTGGACTCTGCCGTTACATTGGTCAGAAAGGTTTGGCCAGCCCTAAAAAAAAGTACTTGCCTGCAGATGGTGAGAAGGCCTCCAAACCTCACCCAACAGTGGTTCATATGAAAAACTGATCATCTAAATCTATAATATATTTGCATGGCCTTTAATTAGAAAACAAAAAAGTCATTCTGACCCTAATGAAATCAATAAGGGGAACCTATGTGGCTTCATGTTTCAGCAGCCAGGAGACAGAAACTGCCTCGCAGCTAGATAGCTTGCTAAAATGGGATGTACACTTTGATATGACACTAAATAACATTAATAGAAAATTAGGGGTGCTCTATAATTTGAAATATAGTATGTCACCAGAAGTGCACCTGAGGATTATTAACATTATGATTGCCCCAGTTTTGGACTATGGTGATCTGATGTATGCAGAGGCATCAGGGATGCAGCTTGACAGGTTGGATATCATGTATAACTGGCTGGCTCGCTGCGCAGTGTGCCATGAAGAACCCACCGATGTGACTTATACAGACGACTGAATTGGCTAAGACCATGGGACAGAAGGAATTTACACCTTCTGCAGCTCATGCCCAAAGTTAGAAAGGGGAAGTTACCAAACTATATCTTTGAGTTGTTCAAGATTAGAGTCCCTAAACAAGGTCTGAGATCCGTAATGGGCCTAGAATACCGTGTTCAAAAATTTAAGTTGGGGATTAGTAGGGCCTCAATTCCTTGCAGAGGGGCAGTATTCTGGAATACCTTCCCTGTAGCTGCCTGGAGGCTCAATTTCTCCATTAGACCAAGCCACTTAAAAAGCTGGGTGTTAAAACAAGCGACTGCACCACTACGTTGTTGCTCAGGTGACGCTACACGACCTGGGATCCTTGGTGTTGGGGCAGCCATTTGATTTTTGTATTTATTTTTTTAATTTTTATTTGAGATATTCAGAATTCAATCCTTTGAGTCATATACTTCTTTTCAAAGGCTCAACATCAATAAAACTAGTACAGACAGAAATAGGTATAACAAATTGACAAGCAATACAATGGGCTAACGTGATGAAAAACAAGGCACACAGTGCAGATATAATATAGGCCAAACAGTAAAAACATATTGTGTACAAAGCTTCAAAGCAAGCAAAGCAAATGAACAGAGGCTACAACAATGTAGGCAGGACATAGTCCTTTGTTAGGCTGCTGGGATGATAGGAGCATCAGCAGGAGTGTGAAGTGAGCAGATGGCAACAGAGTAGAGATTTGAAATGGCCAATTTTGTCTATGGCTGCAACATTGGTGGGGAGGGAGTTTAACCAGATGGGGGCTCTGTTCGCAAAGGAGCACTGGCCAAGAGATGTATTTTGTCTGGTACCACATAAGAGGTTTTGAGTTAGCTCCTGGTTGTCCTGGTGAGATTTAGATTGTTATTGCCTTAATTGACATAAAATCCATACTTGATATAGGTGAGGTTCTTGCATTAATGATCTTCTGCAACTCATGGATGTAATTTGTATTGTTAGTCTAGATATATGTGTTATGTGTCCCAATGTTTACAAATGTTATCTGCAATATTCCTGTCAAGTATACAACTGAACACTTCACTTATTGTGTTGCTCTGATGAACTTAATCTGAGTAATTATATCTCAGTGCTTATGTGTTGTAGAGTTATACAATGTTTATGATTCTTACCTTACTTTTATGAAACACTGTGTGAATGTAAATGGACCTCATTGGAAATGAGCAATGCTCAACTGAGTTTTATATCTCTGATCACGATTTCATGAATAAAAGCTATACTACTACTACTATTACTATTACTACTACATTTGTCAAAATGTCCCCCACATGCAACGTCAATTTGTTTCCACCCATGTAGATTGCCACAACAAATACTGGACTGTAAAGATATAGGATAGAACAGAGAACCTATGGTTGTAAACTTTGTAGGTAGTGACATGATGCCAAAACTTTCAAAAGAAGCAGGACTATCCACACTATACGTCATTCCCTTTGAAGCACAGTTGCGCACATTCTATCTAATGTAGGTCTCAAATCATGCAAAATTATATCTATAATTGGACATAGATGCAAAAGAAGCTTACAGCATTATGGGAGTGCAAGCCTTGAAAACTGGAAAGCATGGAACCAGATTATCACTGCAGCAAACGACCAAAATTCATCCAATCAACTACCAACTTTAGCATCAAATGCAGTTTTCTCATGATTTACAGTGCTTGGGTCTGCAATCAACCACACTATGGGTGCAATGCCTGATGCCATTTTGGCTCCTAAAACTTTCACCATCCTAAGTATGAGAGCTATGCCCTGACAGACCGTGCAGACGGCATCATTGTCCATTCCAGTTCCAACAGATGCACTACATGAAACAAAAAAAACTCCTTTGCAACACAATCCATTGTCAGAACAGACAACATTAACAAGAGTATAGACCCATTCACCCTGCAGGAATGACTGCAGTTAAACTTTACTGGTGTTGAGGAGTGGTTCATGAAGCAAAAATTGCTAATGAACTATAAAAAGACCAAAGTTATGACCTTTACCAACCCACATAGCAAGCACAGAACATACCAGCTTTCAACAACCCACTGGAACAGGTCTACACTTTTAAGTACCTAGGGGTCACCCTTGACAGCACCCTCTCATATGCTAAACATGTGGAACAGGTTGCTAAGGCCGTTAATACAAAAACTGGCCTACTGCATAGACATACAGTAAATATTGACTACCTACAATAAGGCTGCAGACTGTAGTGGGCAGTGTGATTATTCCCATAATTGACTATGGGTTGGCTATATAAGGAGCTGCGGCTGACAAAACCCTTAAATAGGTTGCAATGGCACTAAACAAGGCCTGCAGGCTAGTTACTGGAGCCAGTCATCTACTGCACACCTGTGAACTGTATAGACAAGTGGGCTGGCTCAGCCTAGTGGGCAAACTGAAATACCTGACCTGCTTACTTACAAAAAAGACCTCTTTGGGCTTTACTCCTCTGAGTCTCTAAAACCTTCTCTGCCAAATGTTCAGTCCTTACTGTACCAGAGGCTCTGACAAACAGATCTTCAAAGTCCCTTTTTGTAATACAATGCTGGGACAAAGATTTTTTGCATATCGTGCTCCACTCTGGCTAAATACCATCTGTGGTGACTTTTTGACTGAGCCTAATATTGGACTTTTCAGACACACACTGAGGGAACAGCTGGTTGAACTTGGGGGATGTGACTGCACTACCTAAGTAGTGTAAGTATGGGCTGATCTAGTCTCCAAACTGCTGCACTAGGACCTTTGCCCTTTCCCTCCTGGGTTGACTCTAAACTCTGGTGCTGACCTCACATGTTGTACCTGAGTACACCTTTACCTCATCGCCACCTTTGCAGCCAATCCCCTCCTAACCCCTCTCACCCATCCTATTGAATGGACTTGGGCTTAGGCCTAGCTTTGTGCTGTTAATATACCTCTTGGGTGCATCAGTTTCTCCCACTGGATCCATGACAGTCAGTTGACAATTTAGTTGTCGACTGATGTTACAGCGACTCCTTTATGTCAACCATATTTACGGTTGGCATAAAGGGAATCACAAGACACATTGTTGAAGCCCCCAAACCCCCTTTGCAGAAGGCTCTGCCTCCTGCACCCCCTGCTACTAAAATAATCAACTCCGAGTTGGCATAGTTTCAGGAAGGGGGTGCAATACCCCCAGAAAGCAGTGCTGGAGTCCCGCTCCAACACTACAGTGACTTGGCACTGTTGTTGCTGTAGTGTCGGGCGATGTAAAATTATTGTAGTAGTGTCAGTATACCTCCCCCACCCTACTAGCACCTGTGCACCTCTTCCTGCTTTGTTCCCTGTTTTGCAATAATCCTCTGCTCCCCCTCTTGGGGTATTGGGCTTATGGCCTTTAGTTATATCTCTCTTCCTCCCATTCCCTCCTTCTGTCTATCTCATTCCTTCCATCTCCATCCTTCTCTCCACCTGGACTATACCTGCCCTCTCCATCTACCTGCACTGCTATCATCTGCTGATCTCAACAAGGTTATCTGGGCTGACTGACTCCGACAACTGTCTATTGCAATATTCATGTGTGGGATGCTTCTGTAATGCTTCCTTGTATTAGCCTGAAATAACTAACTAGGACGTACCGTACTGAGTCTATGAACTGCACAAACTTGTTAGGTTTATTCTGTGTTAACCGTATGTTTCCAGCAATTGCCTCCTTGCCATATGAATGACATTACATTTTTTTGTTTTATGCACTCATTTGTGTCCTCTGTTGTTTACTGTATGTACTGTATTACTTGACATGGAATCTTTGTAAAAGAGCCCTTGGCTCAAAGATGTTTTCTTAGTTTTTTTAAATAAATACGTTTAAGTACAGAACTCTATCAGCAGTCCAGTCTTTAGCTCAACATCTGGCTGCATGCAGCACCCCTCAATTAATGTATTTTCAACACTGCAGGAAGTAGCACAAACATGCATCCAGATTGTAAGCATGTCTGCACCTCTGCCTCCTCACAACAATTCACCATTTTACCTAAGCAACTTCAGCATCCATGGGAATGTTCATTTTATCTACAACAGCCAGCAAGCGACTTACAGATAACAATTATGATAAGTAAAAAACACAAATAACAAGAACTGAAACTCATTATTTCTCATTTTTTTCCTTTATAGCAATAAAATTTCAACTACCAGAATCCTCCAATCAGCCACTCTGTCTAGCAGAAAAGAAAATGTAGAATCCTCTGATCATCAGCTATTCTACACATCAGTAGAGTGAACTTCATATATTACAGGACAATATATTTGTTTTCTATTTATATGCACTTTTTTTAAACCATTCAGAAACATTTTTAGAAAAATTGCTAAGAAAGTTCATAAAACATCATAAAATGTTATGAAAAGTTGCATGCTCTTAATAATCAATTCAGTAGAATGACAAAGTTCATGCTTTTTTAATGCTGTTGTCTATTTGGGAGTAATTATATCTCATGACCTAAAGGTGGCTAAGCAATGTGTCAAGGCTGTGGGGAGAGCCAGTGGGATGCTGGGGTGCAAAGGGAGCAGTATCACCAGCAGAAGGAAGGAGGTGGTGATGCCACTGTACAGATCATTAGTGAGGCCTCATTTAGAATATTGTGTCCAGTTCTGCAGGCCACATCTCCATAAGGACGTAGACAGGGTGGAGGCAGTTCAAAGAATGGCAACAAAGATGGTGTAGGGCCTGCACCAAAAGTCATATGAGGAGAGAATGGAAGACTTCAGTATGTATACCCTGGAGGAAAGAAAAGACAGGAAAGATATTATAGAAACCTACAAACATCTAAAAGGCATAAATAGGGTACCAGAGGGTAGCATCTTTCAGAAAAGGAGATGTTCAGGAATGAGAGGGCATGACATGAGGCTGGAAGGAGGTAGACTAAGGAGTAGCATGAGGAAATATTTCTTCACAGAAAGGGTGGTGGATGCATGGAATAGACTCCCAGCAGAGGTGGTGGGGCAAACACAGTGGGGGGATTCAAGTATGAATGAGACAGGCATGGGGAACCCTAGCAATTGGAATGAGGAGGTAAAGCCAGAGATCAAGTAGGGTCTGTGGCTTTTACAGGAGGCAGGGGAAATGGGCAGACTAGATGGGCCTAGCGGTCCTTATCTGCTGTCAATTTCTATGTTCCTATGTTTCTATGTTTCTACCAAAAGGTACTTTATTTGTCTTTCCTGTGACAAGTTTGCTTGTTAGGGCTATGGGCAGAGCCTACAGCCCTTTTGTCATCAGCCGAAAGGCAGCTCTCCTCTCCGGGGAGGATCAGGTGCATCCCTCAGTGCAGGTCTGCCTCTTGGTGGAGGCTGGGAGTGGAACAGCTGAGGGAGCACACAGGCATTAGGCCATAGGGTGGGTGTCAGCGTGGCTCAGTTGGTAGCACATCCGCCTCTGGACCAGAAGGTCGTGGGTTCTCATCCCACACCGGGATTGGACTTGCACCTAAAAATTGCTGGCATCTGAATGCAGTATTGGAGGGTGCTATACTGCTGGGGTGTGCCGTCCTTCGAATGAGACGTTAAACCGAGGTCCCTTCTGCCCATCCTGGTGTTGTCCTGGTGGGTATCCAGGTGGAAGTAAAAGAACCCAGGGCACTCTTCGCAAAGAGTAGGGAGCATTCCCGGTGTTCTGGCCAACATTACCCTTCCCATAAACCGGTTCATGCAATTATCCAGGCTGTGTGCGGGTGATGATATGCAATATGGCCACCACCACACATTCAGTCACTTCACTACCAGTCTAGCATTGCTTGTAAAGCGCTTTGGGATGTATGAAAAGCGCTATATAAATGCTGATTCTTCTTCTTCTTCTTCAGATCAATCAGATTGTAGCTCTATAATGGCTGATCTTGGAACTCCCTTTTTAAACTTTTGGATATATTCCTCCACAGCTGTAAAATAGTGCACTCCCAGTTGGCCCAGTGGCGCAGAGGGCTGAGGCACTGGACGTCTTACCTCATGCCACGCCGGCGACCCAAGTTTGGGAACGAGCTCGGGCCATCAGTGACCAGCAGGGGGGAGGGTATGGAGCTGGCTAGAGCAGCCGAAAAGCAGCTCTCCTCTCTGGGGAGGATCAGGTGCATCCCTCAATGCAGGTCTGCCTCCTGGTGGAGGCTGGGAGTGGAACAGCTGAGGGAGCACACAGACATTAGGCCATAGGGTGGGTGGATGGGGCTGTCACCGGGGCTGTAGTATGCATGCACTTCTCCATGCATATGCGTCTCTACTCCTGGGGCCCCGGGTTAACAAAGGGAGAAAAATGGAGGAGACCAATTCCCCGGTGGCTGGATGAAGCCTGAGCTCCCACAGGCACCGCTCTCAGGCCGGGCATAAGGTAAGTCCCTGTAATTCCAGGAGTCAGAGCTGGGGAGGGGCTGGTCGGGCCAATGGGGGCTCCCGGGGATAGGCGCACAAATAAATACACACAAAAAAAAAATAGTGCACTCTCCCTCTGATTTTTGCTATTTGTTGCTCTATGGTAAAGGCATCTGAAGGGAGGGGGGATGCTACTGTATTGTACCTCAGAACTTCTCAGGATATTAACAAAAAACAAACTTTTTAAACTGCTGTTTCTATCATCTGTCTAGCTCAGTCTAATAGATTTATTCTAATTCTTTCAGCAACCTAGGGGTTAACTCATTACTGTATATCTTGTGGAATTTCTTGAGTCAGAGTACAGTGTCAGATTACAGACTTTGCAACTGTTAGCTATCCTATTCCTATGGGCAGGACAGGTTGCACACACTGCACATCAAACACACACACCACACACCACACACACACACACACACATGCACATACATACACACACACACACACATACACACACACACGACTAAACAGAACTATATGGTACCAACAAGAAAATAACTTTGGTCATTTGGTAGCTCATCACACCCCTATCAGTTCTGGTTCACATCTGGGACACTTCATTGGCAGTATCTTGTCTATTTTGCACTGATGGGGGAGAGGATTGTCACAGTTTATAATCACAGATTTCAGCTTTAGGGAATGGGGAATGTAACCACTGAGTCACGTTAATTTGTAATGGAGTTCCTTCTAAAAGTCCTGCGTTTCTCAGGGTGGGTTTCTTTTATGGGTTAGTTGCTTAAAGCAGCAGTATTTATGTCTGTTCCTGATTTGAGTCTGTAAGCAGCGTACACCAACCTCTAATATTTAAACTGTGTCCTTTTAAAGATAAAAGAATATAAGCTTTTAAGGACTTTTTTTTATTATTATTCTTTGGTAACCAGATATGGCCCACTAGGCACAGGTGCCTGTTTCTGGGACTACCCGGGAGCACTGAGGAGGATAAGTGACTTGCTCAGAGTCACACAGTATGCAAGTGGATGTTGTGGGAATCAAACTCAGGTCTGTGTGCTAGATGTACCAAGCTCTTTACTCTAACCTCTAAGGCTATATTGACAGCCCCAGACTTGTTCTGGTGTATTCCGTGGTTAGTCATGGATCTGGAATCTATGTACTGGAGTTTAATGTTTGTTTACAGTTTAGAAATGTAATTTAATAAATATATGTATTTTTTCCTTTGGTAACTAGGTAAAGCCAACTAGGCACAGGTGCTTATTTCTAGGGACAACCCAGGAACACTGGGGAGATTAAATGACTTAATCAGAGTCACACAGTATGGAAATGGAGGTTGTGAGAATCAAACCCATGTCTGAATGCTGGATGTACAAAGCTCGTTTATAGCTCATTACTCTAACCTCTAGGCTATACTGCCAGACTCATAAATAGTGAACAAATTTTGAATGGGCTGTTAATATCTCAAAGGAAAACTGCCTTGAATCATTTTTGTAGAAGTAGATGTTATTTTTTTAAATACCAGTTCTCATTTTGTTACTGCTTAATCTTAACTGGCCATTTGGTAAATTCAGTGAGTGTTTCTGAGTCACACAATGCTGGCATTGACCGATTTAGAACAGTATGATCTTGCCAAGAACTTACATTGTTGGTACAATGTATTTGTGTTCTGATTTGGAATTCTTAGGTTCATGGAGACATAAACAACATTATACAGTTCTCAGATGGCACTTTGCAGCAGTGTGTAACTCATAAATATCCAATGGAAAAACAAGTTGGAACTGTTATACATGAGCTGAACCCTTAATATTACACATTAAATATTCCGATATGGTATAAAGGTATTTTTAAAATTACGATAATCTTCATAAATGTGTATTTACTGTATATAAAAACCTGGTTTGGAAAAAGTGCTCTTCATATGCAGCAAGTGCCCTTTTCATCTTTGGCACCGCCACTTTTTACAATCTTCCTGCACCCCTGTGGGCAGACACACACACACACACACACACACACACACTAGCATGTACTCTGACTAAATAAATTTAGGAGGACTGAATTAGCAGCATGCCAGTTTTTGATAATTGTGACTAAACAGCACTATATGGAACCAACAAGAAGATAACTTTGGTCATTTGGTAGCTTTTCACAGCCCTAACAGCTCTGGCTAGAGTTTGTTTTACTATAGTATACACAAGGCATTACTTTTCTCTACGTATGAAAAAATAGCTTTACTTGATTTACTGTGTTATTCTTAATTCATGTCATTTTATAACAGCAAAAAGCCACTTCAGGGTGTGATTTAAAGGATTTATAATTACTGGTGACCCCTTTAACAACCAGTTTAGCTAGATCAATAAAATGCCGTAATAACCCAAAATTGGGTTATTACGGCATTTTAACTTAACTTCACTCAAGAGCTGAAAATCACCAAATAAAGAGCTTGTGCGGCTGCCACTCATGGCTGCATGAATATTTATCCCTAAATGCAGCTCAGCTCAGCACGAGCACCATTTACTATTTTCCCCAATGAACACCTCTCTTTGGACTCCTCGCACACACAAACCAGCATCTCAGCACTCAAACATGGATACCATACCTGTGTGAGAAAACCCCCCAAACTGGCATAAAATACTGAGATGCTCCCTAACCCTTCCCTTTCCTTCTTATCCACAGATCTCTGCAACAACCCTTGACCCCATTCGTCGACATACTGAAGCCCTGACCTGAAAGCAAGTAAAAGAAAGCACTTGTCCAATTATTTAAGGGTTTTAAATGCTGCCAAATTTACCAGCAATTATAAAAAATAATAGATAAGCAAGTGTGTGTCTATGACTATTTTTTTCACTCCCTCGGTATTTGATGTCCACATAAACCTCTCAAACTTCACTCTCGAGGTTTGTGGGTCATCAAACACCTCCGGTGTGAAAAAATAGTCATGACACACACTTGCCTATCCATTATTCTCTATATAATACATTCTCCAGGGACGGCATAAGGACACTCAGCCTTTTGCCTAATGCCTACTATATCCATGGGGCGCGCATTGCTATTTCTTTAATGCACACCCCATTGTGGCTTATTGCTTACATAACCACTTAGTGAAATTGCTCCTCAGACCTGCCTGGTTCCTAATCAAACTTTTGTTGATTTCCAAATACTTCTAATCAAGTTTATAAAACTAACTTATGCCTTGTATCACCTGTTTCCACTGGAAGACAGAGGCCACAGTAGAAAGGAAGGAAGGCACCATTATGAGGGCCACTTTGCCCTTGTGAAATACCAAATACAATTCTTTGTGCGAAAACACTTGAATCTCACTAATCCTGAGAGCAGAAGAAATGACTACTAGGAAGAGAACTTTCAAGGATAATAGCCAGAGGGATACCAAATGGAGAAGTTTGAGGTGTTGGGGGGATCCATCAGAGCTTTGCAGACCACATTTAGCTTCCAGGCTGCAAAGTCCTGCAGGTCTCTCGGGCACAGTTTGTGACAGAATTTATGGACTCATACATCAGGATGGGACTGCTGAAAAGACCACCATATGCACACTGAGAAACTTATATGACCCTTTGGGCAGATACTGCTGCAGAAATTCCAAGATATTGGACAGAGAGGCAGCTGAGGGTCTTATCCCTGAAAGGGTGCTCTTGGAGCAGAATGGCTCCCAGACTCTTCTATAGGTCTTATTTGTAAAGCCATTTCTGGATTTCATCAAAATGTGGATAACGCTTGCTGAATTTCTGCCCTCATGCATCTTCTGTGCTAAGAAGCCAGGCTGAGAGTTGAAACATCTGAGGATGTGGATATACTGTAGATATGGTCCCTATTGAAGGTCATGCCTGATCAGAAGTGGGACTGGATCGGACAGTGCTAGGTTATCAGCTAAGAGTACCATGAGGAAATATGCTTCTGGCACACACGAACTCCATAAGAGGGATGCAAAAAAATGCTTCCTGAGGCAAAATCCATTTATTGCAGCCTAGACAACCTTGTCAGACCTGACATGTTTTGGATTTTCCTCAATCCTTTCTCAAAGGCTGAGGACATTAAAAACATACCATGCCCATATAGGTCCAAACACCACATGTGACCCATGTAGGAAACACCCTCTATAATAGAGGGGCTTCAGGTTAACAAGTCTCTCTTAACCTGTGAAGTGCCAGTGCTAAATACAATAATAATACTAAAAAACTTTAATAGCTAGTTAAAAACACCTTAGCAGTGCCTAATACCAAGTGAATAAATATATAAAAAAACACACACATAAAAAATGACAATACATAGTGTATAAATACATAGAAACATCAAGGATTACAGAACTCTAATATATATATATATAGACCAATAGGAGAGATGCAAAACCATATCACAGGTGGTGTTTGGACCCATATAGGCATGGTATGTTTTAAATGTCCTCAGCCTTTCAAAAAGGATTGATGAACATCCGAAACATGTCAGGCCTGACAAGGTTGTCTTGGGTGCAATAAATGTATTAAAGGAAGGATTTCGCCTCCAAAGCATTTTCTGTGTCCCTCTTATGTAGTGTGTGCATGTCAGAAACTTTTTTCCTCTCTGCTCTAGTACTTTCTATGCACCTTTTTCCCAGTGCGCACTTATTCTGTTTCCTAAGAGTACCATGCTCTTCAAGGCATTGGGGTGCAATGAGGATCCATGTTAATGGTTCCCTTGGAAGCTTTCTTAGAACCTTTGGTCTCATTGGCCATGGAGGGAATGCATACAGGAGTGTGTCAAGCCATGACAGGAGAGGCAGTCATTCACCAGCAACTGTCTGTCCTTTGTATATACTAAAATACCTGGGGGCCTTCGTGTTGGACAAGGTGGGTATGACAACACTTGCAAATCAAGGTAAACATTTCCTGGTTGAGTTAATACTCCCCTGGATGGTGCTAATGCTGACTTAGCCAGTGGGTCTGACAGTTGAGGGTACCTGTCAGATGAATTGCTGACAAGAAAAAAAAAGGTTTATCTCCACCCAGCAAAGCATCTTGTATATCTTGGCCATCACTGCTGTGCATTTTCTGCCACTTTGTTTTGTAATGTAGTCACCACTTTGTTTGACCATATTAGGATATGCTGATTCTGCAGTCTGGCCCTGAATGTAAGCAGCACCCTGAATACAGCTGTCATTGAGAACACTGATCGGAAGTTTGCATTCTGCTAGACTCCACATCCCTTGCACTGATGCCATGTTTAGCATTGCTCCACAGTCCATCAGGCTGGCATCTTAGTGAACCTTTGTGCATCCCATATACATTCCTTGAATCAGGTTCCTCTGTAGTGACTGCAACTTGAGGGATGATCTCACTGACTGGGTCAAAGAGATTTTGGCCAATAGGGACATCATCTGCAGATTTCACAGGTGCTGAAGATAGACCTGAAGGGGATGAGAGTGTAGCCTGTGCCAGTGTACCAAATCAATGCTTGCCACCATGAGCCACAGTACATGCAAGATTTTCCTTGTGGTCATTGCAGACTTGTGTCTTAGCCTTTCACATGCCTGAGAGAGGCTCTGTACACAGTCTGCTGTGAGAGACACCATGGTTCTGTCTGTGTGAAACAGCCCCCCCCCCCCGGTACTGAATGTGCAGTGTTGGTTTCAATGTTCTCTTGCTGTGATTTATTATCCAGTCATTGTGCTGCAGTGTTCTGATGAATTCGGACACTGCTCTTTGTGCTGCTTTCAGAGACTGTGTCCTGATGAGCCAGTCATCCTGATAGGGTTGAAAATATGGGACGTTCTCACTAAGGTGTGTGGACAGTATCGACATGACCTTCAGGGAACATCTTTGATGCACTGAACAGTCTAAACAGCAGAGCTGTGTTCTGAAAGTGTTGACCTTGAATACAGAAGTGCAGGAACCAGTGATGTTACTGATGAATGGGGATATGCATCTTGAAGGTCAAGAGATGCAAAGAAATCTTCTAGGTGTAACACCACTACGGTGAAGCATAGCATTTTCATTTTTTTAAGTGTGAGAATATGATCATTCTGTTGAGGCATCTGAGGTCCAGTACATCTCAGAAGCCTCCAGTATTCTTGGGAACTATAAGAAAATGGTGTAAAGGCTTGAGCCCCTTTGTGGAGCTGAAACGGATTGTGTGGCCTTGATGACTTCAAAAAGAGCTACAGTGTTGTACTGTATATCACCCATTGTTTGGTCAGAATGTGGGACACTAGAGAATGCAGGAGGATGGCTTGTTTTGGGGGGGTTTGAAACTCAATACAGTAGCCGTTCAAAACCAACTGATCTGAGAAAATGCCCATCAACAGGTTTACAAAGATGAAAAGTCTTGCACTTAGGGATGCTGTAGAAAGTAGACCTGGGTCAGGCCTGATTTCAGTATGCCCAATTGTCTTTACTATCTCTGTTGCCCTGATTTCTCCTGCTTCTGCTGTGTCTGTTGTAATGAAAGCATTCTTGGCTGTGGGAATTTTTTTTCCTTGCCTTTCCCTGAGAGAAACTGAAGCAAAGCCCTGGGCAGTACTGACATGCCTCATGAAAAGGATGTCATCCCATAGGCTTCTTACCTTGAGAAAGGCCCAGTTTATAATCTGATCCCTGCCTGATGAGCCTCAGGTTCAGGACAAAATAGTAGGTCCCCCTGGAATTTCATACTAAAAAGAGAATCCTTGGATGAATGAGCCGCTGACTACACGTGAAGCCAGTGAGCCCTCTATGTCATCACAGAATATAGTGCAGATTTCACTGAGAGCTGCTGGGGATTATAGGATGCCTCTGCCAGGAAAGCAGTACCCATGGCTAGCAGTGACACGTAGTGTCACTTCTGAGTCATATGGTAGATCAAAGAAGACATCCAGAAGCCTAAATGTCATGGACCTGGAGACATAAGCCAAAGCAAGTGTTGCCTTCATGGAGGCTCCTGCCACCTCACATGCCTTCTTCTTCACAATGTAACATTTTCTGTTGAGGTGGTCCTGAAGAGCCATTGCTTCATAGAGTTAAATGTTATTTTTTTGTATGGTGGTTAAAATTGTCGTGTCAACCTTATGGTTCACATTCCATGATTCTACAGTCGTTCATTTTGTAGGGCTTGTGCCCTGTATTTTGTGTTTGCACATTCAGATGCCACAGTATCATTCACCATGTCACAAACAGGGAAGACCAGACTATCATTTTTTATCACACTTTTCAAGGGGTTAGCATTCTTTTTTGACCAGTTCTGCAGGCTGCCTTCCAGTTCCAAGGTGATGCAGATTTGCTTCATTAATGTAGTCAGGTGCTCTCAGTTAAAAACCCTGTCTGACTGAATCCTAGTCCTCATTGGAGAAAGCATATTATCCATCCTCTAATTCTTATTTCATGTTGCCCCTGTCAGATGGCACTGGAGAATCCTCCAGTAAGCACAAAGTATCTGTGGGATATGGCCTGTTATACAATGGCAAGAAAAATCCTGGCTCCTAATTGGTCAGTTGGCCATCACAGCAGGGATGTTATCCTGGCATAACATCCCTGCTGATCAACTAGATGATGATCCCATAGATATTTTCTTTTTTCACTTGATGATCGTTTGCATCTTCTCTTAAAAAAATATTTTTAAACACTAAAAAAAATTCTTTAAAATATTTTTTTCTGTATAAAACAATGAGCCATTGAATAATAAGAATAATGCCGTCCAGGGTGGGTGTTATGCTGTGATAACATTCCTTCTCAGGTGTTGGATGCCCTCAGCCGGTGGCCTCGGGCCCAACCATCAGAAGCGGGATGTTATTCCAGCATAACACCCACCCTGTCAGGCATTATTCCTTTAGCAAACTCCAGTGATGACTTGGCTGATGTTACTGGTGCTTATGAGGACCTCTTCCTCTTGTTGGGGTGGGCCTCCAACAGAACACCAGTCAGGGCACCCATGCTTTTGGTAAGCTTTGCTATCATTGGTAGAAGGTGACATGCCTCCTCTTGTGGAGAAGAGGATCTAGAACCTTGTGCAGATGATAATGAGAGAGGAGAAGCCATCCCCTGGATGATGATACCTTAGACCTAGGTTAGGAGGTGTCTCTCTGCTTTATTGCAGTGGTGTGGAAGCAGAAGGAGTCTTAGGCTTTGCTAGTCTTAGTCCAAGAAGCCTTGTCACAGGTTGGACAACAGCAGCTAGCCAAGGTAGACTTGAGCCTTGTCTGGCACCTTTTACACTCAGTGGGCCTTAGATCTAGTTTTGCTGGTGCAAACTCTACACTTGGGGGCCTCAGGTCTAGTTTCCTTTGGTGTGGACATTAAGGATTCTATAAAGAGGTTATGAAAAAAATGATGATGGGGCTTTAGTTTGTGCAAACAGATGATTTTAAGTAGCAATAGCGATATACTGTTTGAAAATGCTGAAATGTATGCATTTTAGGGGAGCAGCAGCAACACTTTCCTACTACAAATCCACTCCAAGATGGCCACAACACTCCAATGTGCATGCACAGACTGGACCAAGATGGTAGCCGTGCTTACTATAATTATGTAGCCTATACAATGACACTTGGCAAAGTACAGTATTGGCCTCCCAAAATAGAACCTGCTGTGCAAGCATGGATGTCGACACAAAAACCCACTTGATCACACGCAATCCTTGTGGTGCTCCATATACTTCCAAAACACTTAATTCGCACTTAAAACCCCCGTTTTAATTAAAATGCTTTCAGTAATAAAACAATGTAATTTCCTGACATTCCAGTTTTTGAGGAATTTTGTGTATTTGAGTTTTGCTGATTGCATCTGTAAATTTGTTGCTAACAACTGGAAAATTTATTTAACCTTTCTCAATCTCCTTTCCCACCTGTGTTCACCTAATGGCTGCTGCTGCAGCTCTTCCTAGCTAGTAAAACACTCTGGGTGTTCCTAGGAACACTGTGAGTCTTTCTAGCTAGTAAAACATGTGTATAAAAGGGCTATAGAAAATCTGATTCCTTTCCTTTCCACTTTAATATGATAGAAACCAAGGGTTACAATGCATATCAGAGGGTACAGAAATGTTCTGAGAGTCATTCACCCCGTATCCCTGCTAACTATAGAAATGTATTTGAAAACAATCAAAAGGGTCTGCACACTAAAAGTCTGATAAAAAAAAATATTGATTTCTTACAGAGCAAAAACCCCCGACACATTGCACAAATCACTCTCTTTAAGGCCTTTACAGAAGCTGACTCTGTGAAATACATTGGGGATTTATGTTCATAAGTAATCAATACAGTTTTGTCAGTGAGACCATGTTCAGAGTGCAAATACTGTCATTTGTTGTCTAATAATATTTTGCATTGGAGTCTAAGCAACTGTTTTAATTGCTTCACAGTGAAGTACAGCACTCCTTTGCAGATTTTTTTTTTCTGTTCCTTTAAGTGTCCCATTTCCAAGCCTTTTGAAGTACTATGCCTTACAGTGCAGGTAAGGCACATTAAACAGTTTCACACACCATGGTACCATTAAAGAGCAGCTGACATGTTCAGGACAACTTTAACAAAACATAATATTTAGACACAGTCCAGCTTGTATATCTCGTTGGTTCTATATTCCTCCTCCACATTACTTATTAATGAAGTCATTTACTTAAAAACATATTCTTTGTTCCTGAAGAGTTCAGCCATTCCTATTGCTTTCTCCCTACCTGAGGTTATAATGCACTCCGTGTGACATCACAGTTACTCTCATACAAACAGATTGTGATATCAGAACAGAGGATTATGACTTGAAGCAGGGAGTAAGCTATAGAGGCAGATGAACTGTAAAGGAACTCTAAAGGATAAAGATCACATGCATTCATGCAAATTTACTCAGTAATAAATAATGAGGAATAGAGATATATAGAATATATATATGGAATGCAAGCTGAATTGTATCTAGTATGTTTTTCAAAGTTTTCTTTGAGATGTCAGTAGCTCTTTAAAGTGTTGCTGCTGCATTGCTCAGTGTTGGCTACAATGTGTAAGTTCAATGCTAACTTCAACACGTACGGGGATCTGGTCACCATAGGGGAGAACTGGTGTCAGATCACTGGTATGCATATTTCTGAAGGCCTTGTATCACAGTAGAAGGTCTTTAGAGGAGGTCAGGCATTATTCCAGCTTGGGGACAGATATAATTATTATACGCACCCTCCCTCAACTGATGGGTGGATGAAGGATCTTTTTCAGAATTGAATTACCCAGCATAGCCCAACAACATCTCATTTTCAGTGGAGACCTGTATCTGCTCAGTTTTACAGCCAGGTGGACATGAGCACTGGGTGGTTAAGAGATCTGCTCAAAATCAAGCAGTGTATAAGGAACTCTGGTGGGATTAGAACATAGTCCTAATTCCCAAGTCTGTGTTCTAAGCACAAGACTACGCTGCCTATTACCTGTCTGTTTTGTCTTTCAAACCTCTAACTCAAGTAAGAAAGACTTTCTACAGATGTTACAGTTTTAACAACCATATATCTACACCTTTTTAAAAATCAGTATAATGGAGGGGCATGGCCTGGGACCAACCAAGATGGCCACAAAATTTAGCCGACTGAGCAATCCAGAGCAACAGATCCACTATATCGATGTGCTGCAGCATTAACTGAATAATAAAAACTTCACCCACAGCAATCCACATGTAACTGCTATCGGAACTCCGGGTGGTCCGTTAGCACTGATCTTTTCTAGATGCTCCGTTCTTCCCCTCAACCACATGGTGGCCAGCTCAACAGGGACACCCAGCCCAGAGGCCTCCATGGGTGAAATGTTCACACTTGATGAAACAAATGGCAGAAGTTACACAGGTGAACAACAACACCATCCTCGCTCTCCATCAGATGGACTTCTGAATGACACAGAGAAGAACAACATCTCAAAACAAGACACAGCCACACTTATGGTATAGATAAATCTGCATGAAACTGCTATCAGAACTAGGGCTGTGTGAATACCATTTTTCGAATATTCGGCCGAATATTCGGTATTCGGAGCCCATGCATCCGAATATTTGGCTGCATATTCGGTATTCAGCCACTTTACTTGATTTACTAAAAAAAGTTTGAGTCCCCCACACTCCCCCAAACCAGATCCAGCAAGAATAGAGAACCCCCCTTCCCTCCACCCTCAGACCTTTTAACCCCCTACTCCCCCGACCTCTTCACACAAGTTGTAATTGAAAAAAAAAAAAGGAAAACATAAGGAAAATTCAATGGGCGACCGGCACAACTCCACCCACTTCCACGGCCGGCAGCCAAGTTTCAATGCTGTGCCCCCCACACACACACATACCCACCCCAGTAGCCAGTAGCAGCAGCTCTCACCTGCACCCTGTACCTAAAGATAAATTTAAAAAAAGGCAGCCCACGCCGCCCACCTCCTCCTCAGTTGGCTGACTTCTTGTGAATGAACTCAATCACTTTCTTGCGCTTATATAGCAGAACAAGCTGATGATCATGTGATCAGCTCATTCTACTATATAAGTGCAAGAAATCGGATGTTCATTCACAAGAAGGCAGCCAACCGAGGAAGGAGGGTGGGCACTGGCAGCCTTTTAAAAAAAATTTCAGGTGCAGGGTGCGGGTGGAGGCAGGGCTGCTGTTACTAACTGGGTGAGTGTGGTGTGAGGGCACAGTATTGAAAACATGACGGCAGGCGGGGTTGTGCCAACCACATTGAACCCACTACTTTTTGAATTAACGTAATAATGGGGAAGAGGGACTAATGATATCTGAGAAGCGATTCTGCTATGGATGAGGTGAGAGGTCGCTCTAAAGAGTTTCTAATACCGCGAATAAGTGCACTATTTGTCATTTGGAATCCGAATAACGAATAGCTAATTATTTGTGGTATTCGGGAAATGATATTCGTTATTCGCACAGCCCTGATCAGAACTCTGGGTGGTCTGTTAGCACTGATCTTGTCTAGATGCTCCATTCTTCCCCTCAACTACATGGCAGCCAGCTCAACAGTGACACCCAACCCAGAGGCATCTGTGGGTGAAATGTTTGCAAACCTGATCAAACAAATGGCAGACATTACACTGGCAAGCAATAACACCATCCTCGCTCTCCATCAGATGAACTTCTGGGTGACACAGACAGAGAAGAACATCTCAAAACAAGATGCAGCCATACAGGAGCTGCAGGCCATGGTCCAAGAACACATGCATCAGATTAGGGCACTCCATGACAGGGCTGAGGATCAAGAAAATAGGAGCCGCCACAACAACTTGCGGCTCCTAGAATTTCTGATTGGAGCAGAGAATGACAAGGCAGCTGAATGTCTACACAAGGAATTACTGAAAATTCTCAGGCTATCAAAAGGCACCAAACTTACAACTGAGTGAGCCCACAGAACTCTTCAACCATGACCCAGGCCTGGGAAAAGACCACGGTCTCTGCTAGCCCGGTTCTTAAACCTTGCAGAAAAGTAAGTGATTCAAACAAGAGCTAGGGAACTGGGGGCACTGAGATGGAGGAGCCATAAGATCCTCCTTTTCCAGGATTATTCCAAGGAACTTGCACAAAAAAGAAAAGCTTATACTGAGGCCAGACATCTCCTCCACTCCCTGAACATTCCCTTTTCTTTAAGGTACCTGGCAATGATGAGGATTATCTTGAATGGCACCCCACTGCTCTTCAGTAGCCCCAAGGCCATAATGGACTACATTGAGCAGACCTGGCCTAAAGCAAATAAAGGCAGTCCCCTGCAACCTGGGCAGCACAGTAATACCAAGCCTCAGCAAGAGTAGAATACCAGGCCTGAGCAGGGAAGAGAGTTTGAAGCAGGCAGGCCCAGAGACCCCAGCGTATGACTGGAGGGTCAGCCAGAGAGGAGATCATTGTCACTGAGAACCAGAAAGAGACCTCAGCAAGAGAGACACACTAGGAGGGAGCACCTGGTGGAGAGGGATCACATCAGCAGTGAAGAAGAAGACTACGACATCACCAATGGCCCCGCCAGAAGGGACGGCAGGAAATTGTGATCAGCCCATACTTCTCGAATAACTGGTAAGCATCCCTTGCTGAATCAATGCCTATGACCAGGGACACATCACTGAGTCACCTGATAACACACGCTGAACACCAGCTGAAAGTTCCACCTATGATGCAGCCTCAATCACGAGACACACTATCGGCCTATGGTCCTGCACATTGCATGGTGGAGGACATTGCCAATGCAGACCCGGGTGTAGGAATGCCAGTCTCAATTGACAGTACCCCCCTGGAATGTGGCAGCAAGAGACCCTGCAAACAGCTCCTTCTCCAGTCGCAGCTGACTGAAGCACAGGACTCAGATAAGTGCAGATTATGTTTTCTAGAGGGGCCTACACAGGAAGAGGTACTCAGGGAAGGACTCCGTGTAAGCAGGGTGGTGAACATGGGCAGAGGGTTAAAAATCCAAGGGGTAACTATACTGAGGGTTCCCATGCAAAAGCCGCTCGTTGGGGCCAACTCTGAACACCCGAGTTCAGCCTAGACACACTGTAGGACAAGCTGCTTAGACCTGACCTCCCTCTCTTGCTAGCTAGGGTTTCACTGTCTACTTCACAATGCACTTACCTGCTTATAAGATAGTCAAACGGGAATGGATGCTCCCAAACCGAATTATATGTGTGTGTATATTACCCTTGTAGGTAAAAAGGTATAGGCTGTTCAGAGGGAGGGCAATGGTGTTCTCAACTGTGAAAACCAGTATGCGACATAGAAGATCTGAGGTTAAAGCCTGTATATACATCAAATGGTGGGACTTCCCCAGGTTGTAACGGGGCCAGCTAACAGAGTTAACCCGGTGACCAACACAGAAGTAATAGTGGATCCTCACCTCAGACAAATAAGGCCTTAGATAGTGCTTTCTGGCATTTCCACCCATATCACCCCGCCCCCACGGAATTCACATGGACACAACCCCCTGCAGTGGGCTGTGTCTACTTGGCCCTAAGTGCAACTGCACCTGTGACCCTGCTAAGCCACTAAGGGGCTTGACTGGGGAACCTAAACCTCGCTAGGTAGTTAATTCCCCCCCAGGCCAGGATACTCAGAGCAGGCTGAGGTACTGCATGAAACCCCAAGAATTCATGATTCCCCTCTGACAGCATACCTTCCAGGGTTATTATACCTAGGACCAGGTGAACCAGCGAGAGCTATGCCCCACTTTGGGTAAATCACCCTCCCCCCTCCAGAAAGAGACCAGAGATATACAGGTCATGCTACCAGCTATATGTGGCCTGCATGCTATCAGGGCATGTGGCCTGCATGCTATCAGGGCTACACAGAACTGTATCTGTACTGGCTAACTCCTCCTAACCTGGCCAGAGGGCAACGCAGAGGAAAGTTATGACCATAGATGTTAACATGTTCTCCATGCTCTGAACTGCTCAGCTGAAGGCTTGCCACCTCCCTTAGCGGTTTGGTCCCCATGAGCAGCCAGACCCAACAGACCCACAACAGGACAGTGTGCTCTAATGCACATGAGTCCTCTCCTACTGAATGGTGCAAAGAGAGTAAAGCCACCTCCCCCCCTCCGGAGAGGCCAGGCTGGCCAAAGGGTGAGATAACTTGCCGGTCACTAGCTTGACAGTCTCCCTAAATCGACCTGTAGCCAAGTCCATTGTACATAGTTTATTGTTATGTTGTTGTTGTGTGTTAACATATAGTAATGCTTGGATATTTATTGAGCAAATAGTATCTACAGGTTTAACAACGAGAGAGAGTCATGGTAGCAGGAAAATAGAAACTAGCCTGAAAGATAAGGCAACCCACAATGATTATATTTCAAAAGATATGCAGCTTACTAGGCCGACCCTGATGACAACCCATGACCTCAGCCACCCATTTGTTCACCATAAGCCCAAGATAGACATTAGTCCCCCACCAAGAGACCATAGATGACATAGTGTGCCATACATGAAATGTCAGGGGACTGAACACTCTAGTTAAAAGAAAAAACGTCCTTTCCCATCTAAAAAAGCTTAGGTCTAAAGTGACTTTTCTTCAGGAGACCAAATTGATGCACAAAGATCACACACTCTAAGTCAAAGATTGGGTAGGGCGGGAGGTCCACACCAGCACTAAAACACAGAAGAGGGGAGTTGTTATCCTCTTACACAAATCCCTAAAGTGGACTGTAACAGGGTTCTCTGAAGACCCTGATGGGTGCTAGGTGATAGCTAATGTCAACACCCCGACAGGGCCAATAGCGTTATGCAATGTGTATGCCTCTACCAAGTTGTCTCCAGCTTCTTTCATGCCCTGGCCAGCTCACTGAACTCAAATATACCCCAGAATGTCCCAGTCCTGATGGAAGGGGACCTCAATCTCACTCTAGTCCCCAGATGGACAGAAGTGAAATTGGGAAGGAGACACATAGAAGAGCAAACAATGCCCTACTCCAGCTCATTGCTGACTTAGGTCTCACAGACAGCTAGAGACTATTCCGCTCCAGAGCAAGAGATTACACATTCCACTCTGCAGTGCACACCACCTAAAGTAGGTTGGACTACTGTCTCTCACCCCCCACTGACTCAGAATATCCTGGGCATGCCAATTCTTCCCATGGTAATCTCTGACCATGCACCAGTACAACTACAATTCTCATGGGGCCTCCCTCCCCACACCTCCTGGTCCTGGAAACTGGACCTGCTTCACCTGAGAGACCCTGAATTGACTCAGTGGACACAAAAGGAGACCACCACATTCCTCCAAAATAACCCAGTAGTGGACATGAGCCCAGGTAATACCTGGGAGGCCTATAAAGCCTCCATGAGAGGCAGTGTTATGATCTTCACTGCAGCATGGTGGAAAGAAAGGTAATACTAGTTAGCAAAATTTGAGGATAAGCTCAAATGGCAGAGGCAGCACATAAGGCTCCCCCCAACCCCTCCCCACACACACCTCTAGGGAAAGAAGTCTTAGGGATGAGAATGGAAATAAACCAACTCCTGAATAGAAAGGCAGAAACTGCCTTCCTAAGACTGTGTCACAGGTACTGGGAGGGCGGTGACAAAGGGGTGAAGGTGCTGGCATATCAGCTGAGGAAACAGATGGCAGACAGGCAGATAATGGGTCTAGAGGGACTTGACAGACAGGTGAAAAACAACCCCCAGGACATTAATGATACCATGGCTGCCTTTTATGCCAAACTGTACACCTCAATGCACACATCTCCACCACAGGGTACTCAACAGTTCTTAGACAAGCTCACCCTACCGAAACTCCCTCAACCCCAGGCAGATGCACTAGAGGCTCCCATTACTGAGGAGGAGGCAACACGGGCTATCCTAGACCTTCACTCTGGCAAGTCGCCGGGAGGGGACAGATACCCTGTAGAATTTTATCAATGGGTGGTTACCCAAATAACTCCCCTACTGACCAGGGTATACCAAGATGCAGAGACTCTCAGTTGTCTCCCCCCATACTTAGAGAGGCTGTGATAACGGTGATCCCCAAAAAAAGGAAGGACCCAGCCAAAGCGGCAGACTATAGACCCATCTCCTTCATTAATGTTGACAGCAAGATATTTGCTAAAAATCATGGCCAACAGGCTTAGCCTACTGCTGCCAGAGCTAATTCACCCTGCACAGGTAGAATTAGTTCCAGGGAGGAATAGCTCTGATCACATACGAACCCTTATTAATCTTATCTATGGGGCAAAAGATATCCTCACACCGGTGGCAGCTATTGCTGTAGACTTTGAAAAAGCATTTGATTCCCTGGAATGGGAATTCTCCACTTGGTGCTCTCCCACCTAGGAGTAGGGGACAAATGTGGAGCCCAAATCTGTTCCATCTACCACTCCCCCACTTCAAAAGCTACCACAAACCAACTGTTGTCCCCACCCCACACTAGGCCAAGGTACTCTGCAGGGGTTCCCACTGTCACCTCTTCTATTCATCCTGGCAGTGAAGGCCGTGGCACCCACAATCTGGCAACACCTGGAGTTTCTAGGTATTAGAATTGGAGGAAAAAAGGTGCCCAACAACGTTGTACATGGGTGACCTACTTATACCACTGGCCAACGTGGGAGGGGCCATACCACCACTGTTAAACCTTCTAGACTCCTTCGTATCACACTCTGGCCTTTGGCTAAATAAGGTGAAGATGGAGATGATGCCCCTTAACCAAAAATACACCCCAAACCTAGCTTCCAAGGAAGGACTGGTGTGGGCACCAAGTGGCATCACGCACCTGGGCATCACAATTACCCCCCATACCAATAACCTCTGGGATGCCAAACTCCAACCCCTCACACACTCCATAAAAACAGAATTTGATAGATGGAAACTCCTACAACTAACTCTGGCAGACAAGATAACAGCAATAAAAATGGTAACTGCCCCAAAATTTTTTATCTCCTATCCCACATCCCCACCCTGCTCCCAAAGAAATGGACACAGTCCCTTGACAGATTAATAGGATATTTCCTATGGGAAGGGGGAAAAAACAAGATTCAGCCATAACAAACTAAGGGCTCACAGGAAGGACGGGGGCTGGAACTTGCCCTGGATAAAGGGATACAAACTAGCGTTCCATACTGCAAAGACAATACACTGGTTGTGCCCACAGGCTGCACAATCTCCTCAATGGGTAGACATGAAGCGTACCTTGGGAGGGGTATGCTCACCTTCGGCTCTCCTATACAAAGCATTAGGCCCACATAGGGAACACCACCACCACGACAGACCCATCGGTGAGGTACTGAAAGGTAGTGCACAGGAAACTGGGCCTATCTCCAATCCCACCCTCATATACACCATTGTGGGACAACCCTCACATCCTATTAGACAAAACAACATGCCACTGGCCCCACTGGGCAGCAAAAGGCATCTTACACATACCGGACATCCTGGACTCTCCCAGCCCCAGGGTAGCACCTTCCAAGCCCTTAAAGACAAATGGAGGCTGCAGCAACACAACTTCTGGTGATTCCTCCAAATCAGGGAAGCCATGAAGCCACTCCTCACTCAGCACCAGACTAGCAGACAGCACAGTGAAGTTAGAGCCTGGCTGGCATTGGTCAAGGGCCTACCAGGGAAAATTTACTCTAGGCTAAGGGACACCTTGCCTTCCCATTCAGATGAATCAAAATTCAGATGGGAAAAATTCCTAGGTATCCCAATCTCAAAAGAACAATGGGCACAGGTATGGAGAGATGCACACCACTGGTTCAGGGACACATGCAGTAGACTGACGCACAACAAAATCCTGCACGCATGGTATGGAACCCCTGCAGCTCTTCAGCTGGCTAAAATACTGGACAATGACAGGTGCTGGAGATGCCAAAGCCCTGGGGGAGACCTGTACCATATACTCTGGGACTGTCTAAAAGTCAGACCCCTATGGCATCAAGTGGCATGCATAGGATCCTAGGTACTCAGGAAGATCATCCCTGTCTCTGCCCCATTCCTCATCTTAGGTATAAGAGATGCCAACCTGAAGTTGCCACCACACAAATGCAGATGGTTAGCACTACTGGCAATACAAGCCAAACAGACTCTACTATGCAGATGGAGAACTACCCTAGTCCCCACTTTGGGGGAGGTCATGGGGACTCTCACAGCAAAAGCAGAATTAGAGAGACTGTCTCACTCACAAGAAAACTTCATGGTCAAATTCTGCATCTGCTGGGGCCCTTACATGGCTTTCATAAGCCCCTCTACTAGCATAGGATAAATATACTCAGAGACGGATCACCGGTAAACTCATCCTATAAGACATTCTTATCTTAAAAGAATGATGGCCCATACTGCCTCCTTGTTACATATCCTGCGTAACAAAGCCTGTTACCACCTCCCTCCCAGAGAGGCGCACATTTCTAAGTGATAATCTCTCTCTCTCTCTCTCTCTCTCTCTCTCTCTCTCTCTCTCTCTCTCTCTCCACAACAGGGTTCGATACTGCTCAGACTGAAGGTAGCAAATGTACATTGTACTGTAATTATAGGTGTACATATTGCAGTGCCGCTGTTCAAAGAACAATGGTTTCTTTGTGATATAGTGTATGTTCCAGAGGTCCGAGTTTTTACCCAAGCAGCTGATCTTGTAGCATCAGCTCAAGATCTCATGGATGGCCATGATGGTACAAGATGACATCACCCAAGATACACATGAAGAACCCTGTCCTACACTGAAGTGAAAGTAAGTAACCTCTTTGTTCTTGTCTCCTTACACAAACCCCTCAAATCCAGGAAAGTACTTGAGTAGCTATGGGGCATGCAGTACCCAGCCCCGATACTACATTATCACAATATACTGCTTTTCCCTGGTATGTATTCTACTGCACTATATTTAGTCATGGTCTTATATACGGTCAAGCCTGCATTATGTAACCACATCCAAGGCCAGACCTCTGCTCGGTATCAGCTCTTCTTCCCTGAAGAGACACAAAATACCAATAAAACTTTAAACTTAAAAAAAAAGTCAGTATCCTGTACAAGGGATATGCTTCCCACTATTAGCTGGAAGCCCATAATGCTGCCACAGTCTATCATTACAATGCACCAACCACTTTCTTGCTCTGCTGGGATCTGCTTTAGCTATAATATGGGTGCAGGAGGCACACGGAGTGTGGGGGCTGTTCCTGAAATTGAACACACCCAGACAAGGACTTTCAAATGGAAGCCTATATTGCAGCCCAAACAGATCATGACCCCTTTACACTTCAAGGTAGGAATGCAACTTACACATTGAATAAAGTCCTATTCATGTTTTTTTAGTTTGGCTATTGTTCTACACCAAGTAAGTATAGAATAAAGTATGGGTCAGTGTGTGTAATGAGAAGTTTACACACACCCGAGGGGTTAGATGCTACATAAGCCCCAAGAGTGAAGCTCGAGGGGTTTATTAAAGCATCTCACCCAGAGGGTGTGTGCAGACTTCAAGTTTACTCACACTGACCCATATTTTATTTGATATAATTGCTGGGTTTTCCTTTTTTGCCTCAGCAATTATATAAAATAAAGATACATTCCTGGCTGTCATGGTCTGGGTAGGTTTTAGTGAGTGGGCCGTGGTGAGCCATATTAATTTATTTAGAGGTTTTTTTGGGGGCAAATCACAGGCTTTTTTTTTAAGTGATTTTGTGGTAAAATAATTTACTGCCACATCCCAGTGGTGGTTTAGTGTCCAGGGAAGAGAAGACAGTAAGCAGCGCACAGTCAGGAGCGCAGGAGGTATGGCATGCACATGCCCAGAGCGAGGGAAACTGTACACGAGTTTTCTGTAATAAACACTCGTTTATTATGGCAAATTATGGCACAGTTTCCCTACTAGTAAAAGAGAAACCCAGTTATTATTTAAGCAATAATACATGGCAGGGTGTGTGACATGTTTGGATAACATCATGCCTTGGGTACTTGGGCACAAGACCGAAGGCTGAGTGTGACCAACACCTGAGAAGTGCCATTATCCATGCTTATAAAATGGTCAGGGACAATGTTGCATCCTGATTGGTCAATCACTGTCCAGACAGGTGAGGTAACTGACCACTCAGGTCTGCAAAGTCCTCACACAGAGATTTATTGTCAACCTCACACAAGTGAAACACTGGTGTATTTTTTTTTTATGTGGTGTTTGTTGGGCAGGCTGCTTGTACTTGCAGTGAGGACTGAGAGGGGAACTAGCAGCAGTGCCTTTAACTACAGGAGCATGGGCTGCAGCAGTTTCTCAAAGCAGTAACTCCACTCCTTTGCCTTCCCACTCAAAGCCCACCTGTTCCAACCAAAAGCAAACACACACAGTAATTCAGGACAGACACTAGATTTTAAAAAGTTCAGCTGACCTTTCCACTTTGTCTTGACCCCCTCTGCTCAAGTTTACATGCTGAAATGTTTATCTCCTCTGCCTTCCTGCTCACAGCCTGCCTGCATCAACTGAGATCTGAGACCTTCCAAACAACAAGTAATGGCTGAGAGATTGTATGCTATGTCACTCGAACTCCACAGGGCTGAATGGTAATGTTATTATTAAAATGTTAAAAATCTTAACCTTTTAACTAGTTTGATGCCTATTTTACAATGCAATAATTCACTCCAGGATGTGCGGTTACTGTGTAATTACTGCACACAACATCCCTCCCACATTGAAGGCACTCAGCTGACGACTCATGCCTCTAACCTGGGGGGTGGCATGCATTAATTACACAGTAACTGCATGCCCTGTCGGGTATTATTGCTTACATGACATACACCCTGGAGTGCAGTATTGCTATTATACAATGGCTCATTTTGTAAAAATAAAAAAAGTAAATAAAAAAAAGATTATGCTTTTTTTTTACTTTATTATGTGGAGATATACATCTGAAAAAAAATGCACAATATGTGTTGTTGCTACTAGGTGGTGCTGCTGGTTGATTCTGCCTGCTGTGACTGAATCCTCTTGTTACTGGTGGGGGCTATGTGCTTTTTTGTTGAGAACCACCCCCCTCCCCCAACAGTTAGCACTGCTTTTTTCTTTGGCAATACTTTGTTTTTTTATTGAAACTTTGTTTTTTCACTGAAAGTTTGTTAGATCGACTGTAAACAATGTGGTCATTTCTGTCAGGAGCCGAGCAGTCCCCTTCCCTCGCCTTGTCCTAGTTCCACTCGGTCTCACTACCACTCCAGCATCAGTTCTACACTGCACTCTGTTTGGTAATGAGAAGAACGATTCTCAAGCCACCGACATTTGAAGCATCTAAGTTCTGAAGCCACCAATCTTTACTGAGTGCTATTGAGTGAAAGGAATCATGGAATGTCTGGGATCAGAAGATATTTTTAGAAGTGGATAGGTGGGATTAGAAAATGTTTTTAGAATTGGAAAGATGCATTTTATTTTAGGTGTGTTAGCAAAACAGTCTTTTAAATAAAACTGGTGCTGATTTGTTTAAAAGGAGACAGCAACAATACTCCATAGAGCTAGCAGTCAGGGAAAACAGACAACCATGAGCTATCATTTTATTATAAAATGGGCAAATAAAAATCTTTAAGCTGATTGGCTGAAAGGACTTTCCAGCTGTGTCCTTATCAGACCATAATGATGACAACCAGCACTAAGCTTCTCTGACTGACTGCACCACTGAGAAATATTAAGGACCTATCAGAAGTCAAAAGTGTTCTCAGAGGTGAGCACACACTGCTAAGGACCAGGGCCATTGTCAGTCCTGTACGCGAGTGAGAGTTTGAACAGAAGTCCTGTCAAGGAAAGACATACCCCAAACACAGGCACCAATAAATAAATAAAGTTCCACATACAGTAGTTAAGCTAATGGCCCTTTCACTAGTCTCACCTTTACTTCAGTTTCTGTTGACAGCCCACTGATTTCTCACTGTGGCCCCTTGCCTTAACTCCCCACTGCCTTCTTCATTTCTTCCACTGCATTTCTCCATGCTTCTTCCCCTCTCACCCTTCTGTGACCATCTCCTGAAGTGTGATCCCAGCCATAAAAATGTAAAATTAAAAATGGGACCACATTATTAAGAGCCACAAAGAAAAACTCTTTCATTTTTAGACCGTGGCCGTTGTGTTTTGCAAACAGCAAAGCAGAAAACGATCGAGTACTGTGGCTGCTGAGGGACACACTCGCTCTCAGTTGAGACAGTCATTTAAAAGAGGAACCTCCCCTCCAAAACATGAAAGCACACACACACGAAAAAAGGTTACTGTCTTTAAAAATAACATGCGGCAGAAACATCACAGTAAATACAACAGTATGGCATAGCCTTGCTCCCCATTGATGCTGTAAATGAAACTGCATGAAGACACTTTCCATTACCCCTTGCTCTAAGTAAAAGTGGGTAGTTAAAATAAAGAAACACATAAATTACAAAAGAAAATAAAACACAGGCTTTGACTGTTTGTATCTGTGGATAGCTTGGTAACAAAGACACACACAAACACCAACCTTCTGTACTGATTTTTAATGAAACAACTCCATTCAAACACAGTCAGAAGGACTTCTTTTTCTCTTTTTCTAGTAATCATTTTTTTTATCTTTTTGTATATACAGATTCTATGTACTGGGGGATCCATTTTATAAGCACAATAACACACTCCGAGGTGTGAGTAATCTCCGGATAAGAGCACGCCCAGGTGCAAAAGGCACTTGGCGCAAGTGCCTCATGCCTCATAATGCACCTGGGCATTCTCTTATCGGAGATAACCCACACCTCATTGTGTGATATTGCTTGCATAAAGTGCTTGCTCAATCGCTCTGTGTTTAAACCATGGCAAAGAAAGAAACCAAATCAAAAGGAAAGGAAATAATTGTACAAGTTGTGTTTGTGCAAGTTATTGAGTGCATTTGTTTGACAATCACAAGGGGAAATGGCAGTAAAGGGTGGGGGGTGCAGTTTTTTTAAATATTTTTGGTGTGCTCAAGCATGCTAGACTTTCATACAGTGATGCTGTGCTGTTATAATATCACTTGTGAAGGTAGGTGCTGACCAATCAGATGGCAGGAAATTTTCTTGCCATTGTATAACTGTATTTGAAACCAGACCAGAAGAGTACAATTTTTGGGGTAGTAGGCAGTAATTAACATACTTATTAGCTGGACACACTGATCTTGCGAAAAATGGATTTTCAAATGTTGCAAGCTTGTGAAGAATATTAGGGAAGCAACCTTTTTCCTAGACACATCCTTTCATGTGCAACAAAAAAAATTGCATTACATTATTAAGAATGCCAAAAGTCTCACTTAAGGAAAGTATTAAATCTCTCCGACTCAAACCCTGTAATACAGTATACAGTACTTGCAGTGCACACTTAAACTATGTATTGTGATTTAGTTCAACTGATATTATTATCAATGGAGTCAATGTATCTACAGAATATTTGTAATCTGCCTACGAGCACCAGTACATATTTGTAAAAGCATGTTGCATTTCTATATTCTTATCTGGTTACCGAACATAATAACTGCTATCAGTAATCTTTTCACCCAGTAGTGTTACCAACATAGTTAGTGGTATTTGATGAGGACAAAACTGGAGAAAGATTACAATCCTGTGAGGGCACAGTGCACATACTTATAATTTCTTAACTATAAAATGATTTATTCTCTCATCTTCGGTCTACGTTTAGAGGTGGGGAAAGTTAGAAAATTTCACTTTATGAACTAATTTGCGAAGTTCCTGACCTTGCAAAGTGCAAAATGGTACTCTGGGTAGTTTTCATGTAACAAAGTCAGCATTTAGCTATACTAAGAAATACGAATAGAGACACTGTGGCAGCGAAGTTCCTGCCGAAGTGCCACTTTGTGAAGTTTTTGCATAGCGGAGTAGCACTTCACCAGTGAAGAACTTCATGTATGTGCTGCCTATTTCCAAAAATGCCTTCCTACACAATTTCTGATTCCCCCACTCACTGTGCCATGTGAGCCCACAAGAACAGCCCACCTACCCTTCCAAAACTTCATTAATAAAACCCACTCTTTGATCTTCTGCATGTAAAAGTCCCACTCCCCCCGGTGAATTTTGCAGGTGGCTGTATTTATAATCATTTATATGTAAATCTCTTCCCCCCCATCCTCGCATCAAAAAACACTAACCATGCCACCACCCTCCTGCCGAGATCCCTGTAGTTAATTAAATCTCACCTATCCAACCCCCTCTGGCTCCACCTCCTTATCCACCCCCACCAAGCACTCCCCCAAAAATCAGTTTTAAGGATCTGTGAAAGAGGAAACCCCCCTCCAGTGCAGTGTCCACTCTGTTCAGTTTAAGTATTGGTGAATGAATAAATGAATGAATGAATGAATGGTGATATCTTTGCTTATAGTTTAACCTGATTGACTGAGACTCAAGCATACTCCAAACAGCCCAAACCACCTCATCTGCAAATCTCACTGAAATCACATTTCAAATAGCTCCCCAAATACTGATCTACCAATCTCACTGAAATCACATTTCAAATAGCTCCCCAAATACTGATCTACCAATCTCTCTGAAATCACATTTCAAATTTCCCATCCAGACAGCTCAGTGATGCTGAGGCACTGAACGCCTTACCTCACACTATGCCAGCGATCCATGTTTGGGAATGAACATGGGCCATCAGGGGTCAGCAGGGGAGGAGAGGAATCGAGCATCTGAGGGACTGCTCTTCCTCTCTGGGGAGGGGGGACTCCAGTGAGTTGAGCTACAGGGGAACTCCTCACCACCCCACCATGGGGGGGGTAATCCATGGGGAAGAAGGGATGCTGCCTGATCTCAGTGGTGCAGGGCTGGATGGATGGCTGATGATGAGTGCCAACCAGGGGAGCCTGGGGTAGAAAAAGGTTTAAAAAAAAAATTCCCCTCTAAATGCTGGTCTGCCAAACTCACTAAAATCACATTTCAAATGCTCCCTCAAATGCCAATCTATCAATCTCATTGAAATCATATTTCAGGCCACCACCACCCTCTGAATTCTGATCTCACTGAGCTCAGCTGTTCAATGTCACCAATTCCATGCGTGGTTTCTTTCAGGTGCACAAGCATAGTTCTCAAAAAGATTTTAAGTCATACTATCATTAACCGGATATCATATTGATGGTACATTATAATGATTTACTGGCATCAGAGTAATGGATAGTGTTATGATATCTGTTTTTCTGTCAAGCTTTTCCTTCTGTGGTCTGCTCAGGTTGGGGCTTCTCAGTTCTGTCCCCACCCCCTCCACTCAGCATTCTGCATCAACCCAGCTGGGTCCCCTTAGACCCCGACTGATTGCCCCCCATGGCAGGGCCTGGTGAGAGAGAGCCACCCCCTCCCGAGACCCACATCCTGTTGCTGGGTTCTGGCCAGTCTGCAGTGCAGAGCATAGGGATGATGGGCAGGATGTCCCTGAGCCTAAGCTGACTCTTTTCAATATTTCTCCCAGATCCCAAAGCCACTGCAGCATGGAAGACACAGGTGCATGGAGGTGTGCATGCGCTCCAGAACTATGGCTTGTTCCACCTTCCCTGATCTAAGTCTCTCTCCTGAGCCCTGATGCTACCATCAGCTTCCACTTGGTGGCAGCCATGAGCTGTGTCAACCCAAGACCCCAGTCTGAGAGAGGAGATCTGCCAGGGGACCACTTGATCCTCTTCCAGTCCCCCCCCCGACCCTTGGTGATTCGAGCTGATTTCCAAACTAAGGTTGCCCGTGTAGTAAGAGGTAAGGTGCTACAGCCCTCTGTGACAGTTGACTGCCTAGTATTAGTGTATCTAGTGGTGTCGGAATTTATAGGGGAAAAAAATAGCTACCCATGTACTATATTACAATTATTAAACTGCAGAATGTATCTGAATCCATGTTTATTTTGTGTGATTAAAATATTTTATAAATATACAATTATGCACCATACTAAATACACAATTTGGCATATTGTCATCTACTCAGACATTTTGTATTATTCTACAAATATGGTTTTCAGTTTAAAAAAATACATTATGTGTTAGTTTGCTCAGTACCAGGAAAGCAATAGCAAGACCAAGCATCCATTTAACACTGTGGAAGGTATGTATGAAGCCCTGTCAATAAACATCCCTTTTCCAATATTTATAGGACTAACTTAATCCCATTTTACGTCTTTGCTTTATTACAAGTTTAGAGACCAGAAACAAATAATTTTAAATGTTGCCAAAGTATCAAATGTCAGAATCTATGAACCCAATCCATTCTAAGAACTAATATAAATATTGAGGGTGAGCATAGCTAACAGTTTTGTTTACTGTACAACCAAAAATCTCCTTAAAAGCAGAGTGAAGTCAGAAGGGTTGGTAAAAAAATCACAGTTTCAGTAGCAGGGACATAACCCAGTAAAAATAGCCTCAGGCATTTGTTTGGACCAAGCCAGTGTGACAATTAGTTCTAGCTGTGACATGAGCAGATTTCCACTGAGGAACGGAACAAAAGCAACATACTTTATTTCACACAGGTCAACAAGGTAGCTACAGGTAACAGGTGATAATGACTTTCAGGAAGTACCGGTTTGGGATTGGTTCAAAACAGTGACCTAATATGGATGCACCATAGGACTGCATTTGATCTCAACCACACTCTTGCTTCTCATCTGAAAATATGTTTTCCTTATGAATGGAATAAACAAACCAGTTTTCAGAAAGACCCCCGAACCTGGCCATTACTACAATGTAGAGCAAAAAAGAGTCTACCTTAAAATGCAGTTTTACTGATCTGAGAATGAAGACTTAAGAATATCTCAACATTTGACATTTTAAACAGTCACATTAGGAAAGGTCTAAAAAGTTTATTTCATCTAAATGCCTCACCATAGAAAAGTAAAAAGAAACCTAATAATTATTGTGGCATGTATTATGTTTACATTTTTTCCACAATTTGCATATAAAACACTACACACACTGCCATGACCCATTGTTCCAGAATGATTTGCAGTTCAGCTATTGACTATTCTGGATTGCTGTGTGCCTACAGTAACTAGGTAGGGCTGTTTGTGAAGCGGTCAAATACTTCTATTGTTATAACAATTGTTTCAAATATTATGTACATGGCAATCAGCAGCGTATTGAAGGTTAATTTTTTTTTCAAGAAGTCACATTGCATGGTTTGGCTTTCCCATCCCGATTCAAAATTATATTATTAAACAGTTTTTGTATTATCTGATATTTTACTTTGGCATAATCTCAGAGACTCTTGATTTGGGAATCCTTTTGCTCATAATAAATCTGTGAATCAATCATAATGACTAATAACTATACAATTACTACACAGCATTTTTAATATCTGGATAACAGGTTCTTAAAATCATTTTACAACCATCCAGTTGTAATTTTGCACTGTTACATTACAACCAGGAGGTTGTAATGGGAGACTGTCAATCAAGCTTGCACTGAGATCTGTACAAGCAAACATACAACTGCTGCCAGTAAAAAAAAAAATCCCACCTGATTAAAAATGCTCCACTAGTAATTATAAAAAACAAAACAGGGGTGGGTGTGTAACTCAGAATTTTACACACACCCTTGGTGTGGGATGTTTTTATCGACACTCGAGCTTTGTTCTCAGGATTTATGTAGCATCTCACACCTTAGGTGTGTTTAAAATTCTGGTTACATACACCCACCCATGTATTATTCTCTATGGATCTTTCTGCAACTAATTTCCTTACTTTTTCAGATAGTATAATTGTATCCTTATTTTCCTTTTGGAGCACACGGCCCTCTAGGCCCTGCACTCCCATCCCTCCATAGATGTGTATATCTATGTGGTTGTGGAAGCATAGGGCCCTCAGGGTCATGTGTTTCCATTTATAGGACAAGAGTGACCAAAGTGTCAGCATAGGCATCTTTTTACCCCACCTCATGTACCTGGTACACAAAATTTTCGAACCCCCACCAAAACACAGTTCTGCGCAAGTGCAACGCTATTCCACACTATAGGTGTGAAAACACATTGTAGCCAGGATTTGAAAAATGGCAGCTGTGACAAACATGAGGTGGGGTAAAAAGAAAGCTATGTTGAACATCTGGGCTCAAAATATTGTAAATTTCCCAAATTATGGGCATACATAGTGAAATTGCAACAAATGGTCATAAGTGTCCCATTTTTAATAAATTTGACCTCAGATTTTCAACATAGCCTTCTTATGACCCCACTACATGTACTCAATACAGAAAATTTTCAAATCCCCACCAAAACATAATTCTGCGCAACTGCAATGCCATTCTACACCACAGGTCTGAAAACACATTTTGGCCAGGATTTGAAAAATGACAGCTGTGACATACATGAAGTGGGGTAATAAGAAGGCTATGTTGAAAATATGGGATGAAATATTGAAAATGTGCCAAGTTACGAGCGTGCATAGCAAGATTGCAACAAATGGTCATAACTGTGTCAATTTTCTTTTACCTCATCTCATGAACAATATAACTATTGTTACACAAATCCCAAATGAAAGGTGGTTTTGTCAACCGACTGTAAAATCACCATTCTGGCATGAGTTGCATAATGACATTCATATTGTTCATGATGTAGGGTCCCCAAAAGGCCATGTTGAAAATTTGGGATCAAAGTCTCAAGAAATACTAAAGTTATGTAGAAAAGTTGAAACCCCCATTGGAATACATTGAAGCGCATTTACCTTAGTTTCTCATATTGCAGTTGCCGGTTCCAGCAGCAAGACGTGTCTTCAACTGGGAGGGTGGATCTCAAACCTGGGACCTTCTCAGATGAGTGAGGGTGTGTGGGGGTGTCAAGGGGTTGTGGGGTGGTGGATGCCGAGTGGGAGATCGGTTGGGGGTGCCAGTGTGATTGGCAATGGCTGTTTTTTTTTTTTTTACAGGTAGGAACAAATTTAAAAGGCTATCAAGGGATGGTTTTCTTATTTTCAGCAATTAACATACATGGGAGGGTGGGGGGATGCCACTAGCCACCAACAAAATAAAGAAATGGGCATTGAGGATCGGGAAAAGAGGGCCATTAGACCACTAAGGAAGGGCTACATTGGGACGGTGATCAGACAATGATGGAGGGCAAAGGAACCACTGAACTACCAATGCAAAACAAAAAAACATGAGGACAGTGATTGGAGATTGGGGAAGGGACCTCTAGACTACCAGGGTTCATTTTTGTATTATCAAGGACAGCGACCGCAGAACGGCGGAGGGGAGGGACCACTACAGCCCCCCCAATACAAAACATCAAGAGATGGTTTTCTTTTTTCAGGAATGTACTTGGGGGGAATACTAGGCACTAGGGGCATAAATGGCTACATTGGACAGCAATTGGACACTGGAGGGAGGGCAAAGGGACCACTGGACTACCCAATGATAAAATAAATAAAATAATAATAAAATACAAGGACCGCGATTGAAGAATGGGGGAGGGACCCCTAGACTACCAGAACTTGATTTGTTTATTGCTGTAAAACCAGACATACCTCTCTGTGTCTTCTGAGCACAGGATATACAATACTTTCCTACCCACTTGCTTAGAGGTGCCACCCTTTTCCCCCGTTTATTTCATATGAACTGACAAAGAAACAGACCTATAAGTTGTGCCACAAATTTGGCAAAAGGAACAGTGTTTCATGAAACACTGAGTGCTTTTGCTGCAATTTGCGGCACCCCCCCCGCGTATTGTGAAAATAGTGCCACAATTTGCGGCAGTAAAAACTGCATCGGTAAAATAAACATATCTCTGCCCATTTTGGGGGCAAACTGACCCCAGAATCAGATTCATCAGGCCCAATTAGGTAAACACAACTATTAGTATTTAAAATCTGTCAGTATTCTTTTAAATATTTAAATTTGCTTTCCTTGCTAACTGAAAACAAGATGGGAGAATCGTGACACTCCATTCCACATTTGCGACAATAAATACCGCTTGTATGGCAGCAAAACAGTTGTTTCACATGGCACATCTAACTTTTCCCATAAGAAATAATGGAAAAATTTAAACTTCGATAACTTTTGAACAGATTAATATTTTTTTACCAAACTTTCAAAATGCACATCTGTGACCCACGAGCTGTATGCCCTGCAAATTTCAGACCACAGCTCCGCACAATTTCTGAAAAACAGTGTGACAAAGAATTTCCACACAAATGGTAATTTTCACATTTTTGGACATTTCGTATCTCTGCACCCTCACATCTGACCAAAATAAAACTTGCCGTATCAAGAGATATTTGGTCCCCAATGGCACATGCAAAATTCCATACAAATTGGTTGAACAATAACAAAGTTATTAAAGTGCACAATTTTGGGTTCAACACAGAAGTGACCGTTGAACCCTAACTATAGGGGTGCTATTGGTTTGAAGCCAGTGGTATATACACCACCTAAGTATGATGATTTCCATATTGATGTCACACCAGAGTCTTATAAACTGCATAGTGGGATCCATCCTGCAAAAAGCGTCCTGGTGCATTGTGCCCTCAGGTACAGTGAAGTAAAACTAAGTTGGAAACATTACCCAACTATACTCTCACACTGGTTATTATGCTCCATAAACCTTAAGGCCTTTGGTGTTGAAACATGAGTTTTTACATGATAATATAAATTGGCAGTATAACAGCCAAACATAAAAGCTGTTATATCATCAAAGTCCTCAAGGTTTATGGAGCATAATTACCGGTTTGAGAGTATAGTTAGGTGATGTTTTCAACTTAGTTTTACATTCCATATAGTGTGAAACTATTGCTCACATTAGGTAAACTTTACTTTAAACCCTTTGTATGCCACGTATATTTACTTCGTAGTTTGAGTTTGAAGAGCTTAGTTTCAATTTACAATTATATCACATTTCAGCATGCCTTTAATCTGAGTGGATTTTGATTCATAATTGGGCTATACAGCTCTATGCTGGAGATGTTATCTTACTCTGAAGGTGTCTCTAAGTCATTTTAATTTATGTGCAGTGCACTCCCTGCATGTTTTTATGCTCTAAGCACATCTGACCTTTAGGCCCTTTCAGCTGAAGCTGAACTGGTATTTTTCAGCTTCTCTGATGTGTCTTGTGTTATTTTTTTAAATGAGCATTTTAAACCAATGGGATTTTTTTTTTCTGCATGATCTGGGTGTTGAAAATATGGGATTTTCTAAATAACTGTCATTACACTTACAAGGAAGGACTGGGTTGGTCCGAAAGCTAAAGCATTTTGTTCTTTTTATTACATCTATGTTGGTCAAATAAAAGATATCAAATCATTTGCTTCTGGATCTCTTCTTACAAGGAGCAATACAGCAAAGACTAAATCTGTATGTCTGTTTATTTATTTATTTATATCTTTGATTACCGGGTAGGTGCAGTAGTCAAAGGGACTGTTTTCAGGCATGACCTGGGCCATAAAAAATGGCAAAGTTAAGCACAGTTATGGTCACAGGAACAGGATGTACACAATTAATCAGAAGTCAAGCACTTTACATACAAAAATATAGATACAGTAAATATTCGCATCAGAGCCATAAAAGATGGTAGTGTTAAGCAACAATTACAATCACAGGAACAGGATATATACAGTTAATCATAGGTCAAGAATTTTTGCATACAGAAATATAGATACAGGAATATTGGCATCAGGGTCAGGCACTTACATATACTGATATAGACACAGGAATATGGCAACAGGATATGAAATACATTTAGGGATTAGGTAGCCTTGCTCGACATAAGAGGGTACAGCAGTCCTGCACCACTCCTATTCAGCACACCTTTGAGTACTAATGGCGAGATGGAAAGAGAGGGAGAGAGAACTCTTGTGAACAGCTTGAATAGAGGAAGAAGAAGAAACTCCTAACAGAAGTCAGGTAATGCGGGGTTAGAGTTGCTGGTTGGGGAGATGTTACCCTGGTGAGCAAGAGCACTGGACCCTGTCTATAAGACCAGGTTTTGAAGTAGGATTTGAAGGCAGAAAGGGGTTGGATGAGTGGAGGGTAGCAGGGACCCTGTTCCATAGTGTGGGGGCAGCAACAGATAAGGCTTTCGCATCCATGCTGGTAGAGAAATGAGCGGAGATGCCTAGGCAGGGTTCTAACCTTGAGTAGGGGAGCAAGAGGGGACTCATCACAGCTTCTGATGGTACTATTCACAATACAGCCGAGAGCAAAATCAAAGTGGTCTTGGAGTGGTAGCCAGCCAAGGGTTCTGTAGAGGTCACAGTGATGGCTTGAAAACAGTGACATATGAGCAAAGCCGCGTGCACTGTTGTTGGTGGACATGAGTCTGGATTTGAGGGCAGAGGATGCACGAGAGTAGATGGAGAAGCAGTAGTCAATGATAGGAAGTAGTTTACCCTGGACAATTGTAATTTGACCCTCGAGGGTTTGTAGTTGGCATAGATGATAGGCAACCCCTAGTTTTGACTCACCCTATGAACCACAGTATTGATGTGCTCTGAGAAGGTTAGTGCTGGGTCAAGTGTTACCCCCAGGTATTTGAACAACACAATGTTTTCTAGAACTGGATCATCAGGTGATAGTATATGGAGGGAGAAGCCAGAATTATGAAACTTGATGAGATGGGGTTTGGACGTAAACAGTAAAGTTTAGTTTTTTTTCCCATTAAGCAAAAAAAGGTTAGATGAGAACCAGTTAAAAGCACTGTTAGTTCTGGATCAGGACTGAGGAGACCTTGGTGACAGAATTATCGTTGTGGTATAGAACAAGGTCGCCTGCATATAAAAGCGATTTACAATTTAGGATATCAGATGATAGAGAATGAATGAAAATGGAGAAAAGTAGTGGGCCCAGGATGGAACCCTGGGGGATGGCAGTAGAAACAGGAAAGGTCAAAGAGATGACAGAACCAATGTCAACTGATCGGGAGTGGCCCAAGAGGTAGTTCCTAAACCAATCAGTGGTCTCAGGGGAGCAACCAAGGAGGTGCAGCTTGGAGAGGAGGAGTGCATGATTGGCCATGTCAAAGGCCTTTTTAAGATCCACAAAGACGGCCCCGGTAGTATGCCCACAATCCATACTGGTAAAGACATGGTCAGTAAAGAGTGCAAGAGCAGAGGTGATGCAGTGATTTTTGAGAAAGCTGTTCTGTTGGCTACACATAAGGTTGTGTTTGTTTATGTGTTCCAGCAGTTGGCAGTTCACAATTTTTTTCTAGAAGTTTGCTTAGGTGGGGGAGGATTGAAATACGTAGGTAATTTTCGTGCAAATTGGGGGCCCCGACTTTGAAGATCGGGACAACCTTGACAGATCTCCAGGTATCAGGCATGGAGGAGGTAGACAAGGCCAAGTTGAAAATTAAAGTGGGAGGCTTGGAGATGGCAGGGGAGATGAGTTTGAGCAGGGTAGGTGATAGGCTATCCGAACCTGGGCTACCACAGTTAGGGAGATTCCTTAGAAGTTTGACGGGATCCTGAACAGATATTGTCTAGAAGTGAAAGTGTGGGATGCCTTGTGAGGAGGAAGGTGGCTATGGGTGCGCATGGGTACCTGGGGTGGAAAGCAAGAATAGATGGGAAATCCAAGGAGGTGTAGAGTGTAAAAGATGGCTAGGAACCCAGTGGGGGGGGGGGACACATGAAAATGTCAAGGCATCTTAGTGGCTCGGTCCGACTCTGCCAAAAGATACACCACTATAGACAGGGCATGCAGCAGTGATGTCCCATGTGCATTGTGTCCCGTGGCCCATGCAGGATGCATGCATAGGGCTGTGGTAGGATTGTTACGCAGAACAAAGAACTGTGCAGTACATCCTGTGCTTTCACACTTTCCTTGTCCAGCCATGGCCCATGTTGCCATGCCCCCCCGAGGCATGCAAACTCCAGCACCACTGGTCCACGTACACACACAACAATGTGATGGGACTAATGCAGTCACTCAAAAGTTTGTGTTGGTCCAACCTGACTTTTGAAGCCACCTCCTGAGTTGCCAGTCGGCTCCACTTGGCACATGGCTCCAACTATCACCTCTTCCGCAGGGGCTAGGGGAACTGCCGTACTGGGGCCACTGCCTGTGGCCTGCAGGTTTGTTTGGGCCTGGGCTGTCATCTCTTTGGTGCATTTCAGGTCCCTGGAACAATTCTTGACCTCCTTTAATGCATGTCCTCTTCCATCCATTGTGTTGACACTCTCCTTTTGCTGACCAGGCTCTCGTTGGCCAGTAAGCCTGAGACAGGACCAACTGCTCCTCCTCAGAGACCTTTCACTTTCTCTGGCAAACTTTGTCCATCATGATACCTGTTGGAAATGAGGAGGATGAACAGCATTGTATACACACAGCAGTGCACAGAGCAAAGCTGCAGTGGTGTGCATACCCCAGTGCTCCCTAGCCAAGACATGCATGTGCTCTTACATGGATGGGCCTACCACACAGCTAGCTGCCTGCTTAACACTGCCCTTAGCTATGTGTGCAGATACAGCAGTAGTCTAGTCCTGTTATAGAATAACACAGTGCTATGATCACCCATGTCCCTATTGTAGGCCATTCTACAATACACTTAACTCTAGCTGGCTGAAGTACCTCTGCAGAATATGTGTGGTGCCCTTTGCTCCTTTTATATGCTCCAGGCACAATTAGGCATTTAAATGAATGCCTACATTCCAGTAATGGCATGGAAATGTGGATTTTGCCCTCCAACTGCTGCATAAGCTCCTTTGCAGGCACTGTTTTAATATTGCAATAATGCTACACCGCCATGCGGCACGAACATGACATTCACACATCATTGTTGATGTCATGATACTGCAATGGCATGTGTGCTAGGATGCTGAGCTATGGCATTGCACATGTGCAGTGTGGCACAGCACATGCACTCCATGCGCATGTTCAACTCGGTCCCTGCTGCATTCTGACAGACCCTTTCCCAGTCAGAAACACGCATAGTGCTGCACTATTCGATGTTATCACAGCAGTGATGGTGAAATGTGCTGTACTAATAGCTGGCTAAACCCATAGAGCCAAAGAAGACCTGTCACTAACTGGGTATGAGTGCTGGTGTTAGGGCTGCAAAACACGTGAAACTGGAGAAGGAGGCCTAAGAAACAGGATACCCACTGGACAGCAATAGAACTTGCCACCCTGGTGGACCTGTGGCAGACAGGCACAGATGTGAACTCTGGCTATCAGTGATGACATACCCGGCATGCAGAACAAGAGTGGTCTGGACAGGGGACCATGCAGAGGCAATGATGGGGACTGGCATGAACAAGGAAAGGCAGGATTTTCCATGGACATGCATCCATGTAAGCGAATTGTGTGTTTTGCAGTCTGGGTTGCAGGTATACAGTATACTGCATGTGTCTGTTGTGGGAGTTGGATATCATTGTGTGTGTTTTACCATGTTGCATGCATGCCTATGGGCAGCACCTATTCAGTTGTGATTGGAGACACTCACTTGGCCCTTGGGGCAGTGTCCCATTACTGACACTGTGGTGTGCCAATGGCTGTGCTGTCTACTGTTTCAATCATCACTGTGACAGGCATGCTGCTCTATCCATGTGTACTGTGCCTTGGCATGCATTATACCATGCAGAGTCATGTCCCCTGTGACGCTGAACTGGTACACCAGGGTGTTGGTAGTAATGCTCACAGCCCAGGAGCTACACTTGTCATTGTTAGTTGGGTCTGTTGTGCCACATGGTCAGGTCTAAGTATCCATATTTGTCTAGCAAAGGTAGGCACGGGCCACTGTTGAACCACTACATGTCTGTGACTTTCCATGTGCAGCATACAGTGCCTGTGGCAGTCTGCACATGTTGGTACCATCTCCAGTGCTGCATGCATTGTGTGTCATGCCATTCCATTTCACCTGAGTTGGCATTATGTGGCATGTGGTCAACAGCAGGGGTAGTCATTGATGGACCTTGAATGTACCTTATCACATATGTCTGACATTGTGATGCGTAGTCAGTAGTGTCTAGCCAACACAGTGATGTCCAGAGTGTGATCATTTCATGGTACACAGGCTGAGCCACGCATACATCACAACACAACTGGGTCTTCACAGAGCCAATGATCTGCATAGGCCCTGTATTTGAGGAAATCCTCTACTTAGGTTGGGACTAGCATCTGTTGGGACAGAGAGGGACTCCAGGTGGCTCAGCATCTTACACCGGTGTTGTGGTGACAACGGTACAGTGTGTCAGGTGCCCACCCATGTGCCACACCACTGCACTAGAATGTTACCCTACATGCTGAACACAGTGCTCCATGATGGAGTTGTCTGTACACAGCTGTGCTGTGCGGACCACGACTGTGTGCTTAGGGCCAGGCTCATCTGCCACCCAGGGTGGCTCACGGATGTGTGATGTCCTGCACAGCTGTGTTGGCCTGTGTGCTGGATGCCTGGTTTTCAGAGTGCAGAGTGCTTGGGTGCAACGCCTAACTACTTGGACCATTACACTGCCTATCGGGCTGTGTCTTGGCACTGCTGTTGCATGTGCTGCATTTCACAGTTGGCATGCCTGCCAGTGCTGTGTGACCCTTCATTGCTTGTTCATGCTCTGTGGCAGCATGGCACATCCACTGTATGTGCAGTCCTCTACTGTTCAGGTCCACGATGTCATCTCTGTTATGCTTCGCTCATTTCATTTTGGCTGTTTAACTTCCTCCACCTGTGTGAGGCATGGTGGTCTGAATGTCAGCTGGTTGTACTTTTGTTTTGTGCATTATGCCACTCCATTGCCCTCATCCTGTGTGCACAGCTGACTGAGTCCAGTACATTTCTTTCCATAGGTTCTTGAAGGGATGCCAGTGGCACAAGAGGTGCCATGCTAAGGGAGAGATGGGACAACCTTCTGCACAGGCAGATCCACCTGCAGAGGATCTTAATAAGGCAGGTGGAGGTGACCAGCCAGACCATCTGGGACCTGGCCACAGCTATACAGTGGCAGCAACAACCACCACCACCTGCTACAACCGCTTGAGGGGATAGACTATGATGGTTGTGTGTGCTCTTTGTTTTATTTATTACTCATGTATTGGTGCACTTTTCATTTGTCTTGATGAGGGGGTGCCATTTGTTTGGTTTTAATGGATGGCTGACGTTTCATTGTTTTATTTGTATTTATTTTATTTATTTATTAGGTCTAGGATTACAATTACCTTTGAGCCCAAGGCTCTTTTACAAAGGTTCCACGTCATGTTACAAAGGATTACACAGGTTGCAAAAAGGAACATTTTAGTTACATATTAGAGAACACAGCAAGTAGGATACATAGGAAGCTGTGAGAGGGATTGTAGTAGTGGTGGTGGGGGGGGTAGGAAGAAAAAAAAAGAAAACGAGAAAGGGGAGCAGTAGCAGGAGTTTAGAAAAGGAGCAGGAGGGAGAAAAGAAGGTTTGGGGTGTGAGGGTGGATAGTGAGGGGGAGGCAAGGGAGAGGTGCAATGCAGCCAAGGCGGCATTGTCATTGTCAGAAGTGTGGGAGAGAAAGGTGACCCTGGAAGGGCAAGTGCGGTGGGCGGGGCCCAGCACAGGTGAGCACAGGAGGATGGGTGCTGAAAATGATTAGCTATGGCAGGTGCCCCTTTTTTGATTTTTATGGGTGGGTGCCCTTTTTTGGTTTTCTCCAGCAATGGCCCTTTTTGTTGTTACTTTTTATGGACAGGTGTTTTTATTTTTTGTACACAGTGGTATTGTTATTGTTTATCTATGGGCCATTGCCCAGTTGTGTATTGAAATCTTTTTATGCTTTTGCTTCTGGGTCATGTGTCTTTCATTGGTGCCCTCTTTCCACACCCACAGTCACATCAACTGCCTGGTACTGCACATGTGTACAGTGCTGTACTCAGTGCTGCACATGCACCATGCGCTGTGCCTGTGCTGTGATGCGCTGCACCAGCACCATGCATTTGTGCTGCATGTGTGTACTGCGCTGAAGTTCAATGTTCATGGTGTTAGCACCAAGGCAATTTGTCTGAATATCTCAGTGGCAGTGTACTGGCACTCATGCAAGGTCAGCTCAGGCACTGCTGGTTAAATATGGGATCCCTGATCAGTGATCTGCAACCATTTCAGGATGGACAGCCCATGTCCACTTGCCATGACAGATCTGATTATTAGAGGGTCATATGAGAATATTCACAGCAGATGTGCTTTATAATACATAATGTTACTTAAATTCATCAAAAAAAAATTGAATACAAAAGGTATGATATTTAAATGGAACAATAAACAAAGTGGACACTAAAACAAATGTCATTTATCAATTGTACTCAACAACAGTGATGTATTTTGCAGGCTACTTTATGCAAATGTACAAAAGCTTGAAACAGAAGGGTGTGTAAGTGTACAAATCACAGTGTACTCCAACAGTTTGCTGTGTATGTCCCTATATTTACTCTCACTTGGTAGGCTACTACTTATATTACTGGGGGCACAGTCTGTGCAGACATTAGCAAGTCTATTCACAGATAGATCCTCTTTTTCCTAACCTTCCCTGAGCTTGGTATATCCAGTAGACATGGGTTTGAGTCCTACAACCTCCACTTGTATACTGTGTTACCCTGAGCAAGTCACTTAAACCTTCCCAGTGCTCCTGGGGGACACCTAAAAACAGGCCTTGGGCCTAGTGTTCCTTACCCTTTTACCAAAGAATAAAGAAAAAAAAAGGTTAGCAACGCTCCCTTAATGTCTGTTACACACATAGAATGTACCCTAAATTTCACAATGAAATCAATGGATTCAGCATATACAAGTGAAACATAATAAGCTACTCTAATATCATAAACAAGCTAATAATTCAAATTTCATATAATTTTCTGTTCCTTCATAGTCTTTGTTGACAAAAGCAGGCCATAATTCTGGCATACAATGTAATTCTGCCATTTCCCTTGAAATAGGCAAGCAAGTTTGGGGGGCATTTTTTAAAAATGTATCCTTCACAAACCCCGCAACTGTGAATTGTTTGCCTCTGAAAAGCAACTGCAGGGATTGAATGAAACTGGCTATTGTTAAGCCTATAGCTTCCGTAGATGTAAATTGTGAAGTCCTTGCCATTTCTTTCCTAGCTCAGAAAAGTTTTTCCTCCATGCTTCTTTCTATTTGCTGCCATATGTAGAATTTTCCCTTGTGATATGCCCCCAAAATTGACTTTTCCAGCAAATCACACAGAACAAAAATCTATTCCAGTTGATGAAGCCCAAATCACCCCAGCCTTCAAGATGTGTGCTTTTCTCTTCAATTGTTTTTTTTCTTTTCTGGATGTGCCATTTTATCATGAAAAAGTCACTTATGGCTGATTTACTGGTACCATGTCTTCCTTACAAATGTGGATATTTTTTTATAATGTACGGTTTCGTGCAGTTTTCTTTCTTTGCACACCTTGACAGGGTCTCCCTTCCATCTCCACAGTCTCACATCCAACAAAAGGAACCATTACCTCCTTCACAGTGTGGAGCTGTAGCAGTTGGCCAACTGTAATCTATACAGTTATTAAGCAAAACTAAATCTCAGTTGTTGCTCTATATTGTGCTATGTATTTTGAACTCATTTGTAATAAAAGGTTAAAAATGGAAATGTTTCTTTAAATCCAAGTTGTTTACGAGTTCTAGCTAAGGACATCTCGGGATGGATTTTCAAAGCATCACGGGACTAAGACCCACTCCGCAACTCCAGTTGTGCACCAAAATCTCTGCAGCTGCAGAGATTGGTATCCTCATCAGCCACAGCTGCAGAAGATGATATGCCTGGTTGCACCAGCTGTAAAATTTTTTCTGCAGCTGTGGGGAAAAAACAGCCGCAAGATGCCATAAATTGCGAAGCTGGTGGTAAACTGGCAACACTTTTGAGAATACCGTAGCTGTGGAAAAAACTGCTGTTCCGCAAGTGGCAACCCACTTGTGCTGAGTTTTTTCTGCAGGTGTGGGATTTGCACAGGCTTCGAGAATCCAGCCCCTTGTTCCCAGGGAAGGAGTGGCAGTTAAGTTCTATTGTTGAGTGAAAAAAAAAAAAACAGCAGAAGGTAACATAACACAGTTGATAATATTTGTACTACAGTATTTTAAAATATATGGGACAAACTGCAGTGACAAGAACTACACTTATGTAACTGTGCTTGACTACGTATACCTGGCCCATCACCATGTATATAATTGTGTATGTGATGTTGTACAGTATGCATATGATTCAAGTAAGATGCCCCTACATAGGAGAAATTCCAAAAACTCAGAATTCAGTGCTCCAAATCCCTTTAATATGGAAAACTACATGAGTGCCATTAATAAGCATAAATGTAGGACCTTTGAGAGGTAAGGAGCTGCCGAGCTGCATGAACATATGGAGAAAGCTGCATTCAACTCTCTATCCACAGGATGAAGACTTTTGTACTAGATTTTAAGTAGTTGCTCAAAGAAGACACACACTGGCAATTCTCATGTAAACAGTTACATTAAGTTATGAAACTTAGAAAACTTACATTTGATAGACTCTAAACAAACTCCCTTCCACTTTTGCCTGCACAGTGGACAAAAATCCTGGACTGGAATTAACAATGAAAATGGCATTAACTATACCTAATGCTGTAGGTACCACCTGGACTGGATTCTGTAAAACTTTATATCTATTTGCCACACAGGGTACACAGAACAATAGCAAAAGACTCTACCGGTTTCGAGCATGCCTGATTCATCAGGGTAGCCTGAGTATTGCACCCCAGTCACCTAAATAGTAGTTTGCTAAAAGTGACAGCACATCAAAAAAGTAAAAATGATAACAAAAGAATACGGATTTCACCCATTATCAATTTTAGCATTTTGGTGTTCTGACACTTTTAGTAAACTACTATTTTGGTTAGTGTGGTATAATGCTCAGGCCACGCCTGCCGAAGTACGCATGCACAAAACCAGTCGGGCCTTCTGATGTCAATCAATCAATCAAAATCTTTATTTATCCAGGCGACCACCATTGAGAAAGCTCATTTACAAGGTGGATCCTGCAGTTTGCAAGGTCAAGGGTACAGATTATAGTACAATTAAAATACACATAAAACAGCAGTTGCAAGATATATACAGTGTAGAAGTATAGGCGGTTAGTATATACAATAAAATGACTTTATAATCCTGTCAATCAAGAACATGTTCATAGCCTGAACAGCAGTCCCTGAGATATGGAAGAGGGCATGAGTTGAAGGCGGAGGCGCTGGTGGGAAGTTGCTGGGATACTATGCAGACAGTATAGAAGGCATAAGAGTAAGCGATGGGTGGGGAGGGAGGAAGGGGTATGTAAGGGCGGTGCAGTGAGTGCTTAGTACAGGTAGGACTAGGATGGACTGAGGGAAAGGGGAGTAATCATGGTATAGGAATACTTAGTTGAATGGAAGGGACTAAGGTTGGTTATATTGAAAACAACAGCCGGACTACTAGGAGTGATGGAAACAGTTACAGAGCTCCACAAACGTTTCGGCATACGAGGTCTTGAACATAGCAAAACTAACAGGGGAGCTTAGTCTCAGCAATTTCTGTATCCTATTCCAGAGCATGGGCAGGAAAAATCTTATGGCCACTCTTCCAAAGTGGGTGCCAACCCTAGGTACTTTCAGGGAAACCAGCGAGTGACTTCTCAAGGCATAATTCCCAGTCGGACTTAAGGGGAGACAGTCAGCAACGTATTGCGGTTGCGGTTGTGAAGTTGGTGCATGTACCCTGTATGGCAAATGGATTTCAGTTTTTACTGTGAGTAAATAAATCCTTCATTTTTCATTGCTGACTGATGGACAGTGCTGTTTTTCTTGCCATCTCCCATACAATGGCACCTGTCAGGCTTAAACATACTTATCACAGTTTCTAGCAGTGCAATCTTGGAGGACACTCAAAGAAAATAATGTAATCTAATGGCAATTACTCCAATTTGCCAACAGGAAAATGTGACATCTTTATCACAAAGCGCTCCATCCTGGTGGGTGGCACTGTATATCAACAGCCTACCCGTGGAGAGAGTAGAAATAAAGGCAATACGGGTCTTTGGGTAAGTCTAGAAAAATTCCGGATTATAAAGGGAATCACTGGGTGCCCTGGGTAGTAGAGTGGGTGTGGAATCCATGTCCATTGGTATGTGTTTGTATAGCATATTTATTTTATCCCTGTGTATGATGTGGAGTGGGCATAATGGACCCAGACCCCCCCCCCGCATTATATTACCGTGTATTAAATTTCTATAAATGCACAATCAGGTGCTGAATCTCTTTTGCCTCCCCCCAAAAAACTTACTTAGAGCCATTTTATAAATTCATAGATATGTGTCGGCAGAAAAGGACCTTCTTGGCTCATCGAGTCTGCCCATTCCCTCCATCTTTACTTGCCCCCTCTCCCACAGATTCCACCCTCCATTCCCTAGACAACCCCTTGTGTTTGTTCTATGCCCTCTTGAATCCCTCCACTGTTCTGGCCTCCACTACCTCCTCCAGCAGACTGTTCCAGGGTGCCACCACCCTCTCAGTGAAGTAATGCCCCCTCACATTTTCCTTAAGCCTACCCCCCTCCATCCTCAATCCATGCCCTCTAGTTCTGGTGCCCACCTTCCCTGTGAGTAAGCCGCCCCACTTTATTGATCCCCTTCACATACTTTAATGTTTCTGTCATGGCCCCCCTCTCCCTTCTGGTCTCCAGTGGGTACAAATTCAACACCCTCAACCTCTCTTCATATGGCTTCCCACTTAGCCTATGAACCATCATAGTGGCCCTTCTCTGTACTTTTCCATGCCATCTATGTCCTTGCATAGCTGAGGTCTCCAGAACTAAATCCCATACTCCAGGTGGGGCCTCACCGTGGATTTGTAGAGTGGCATCAGCACCTCCCACCTTCTACTAGTTATCTCTCTCTCCCTTTACCCTGTGCCTTGCTGCATTGGGTCCCTACCTTAAGGTTGTCTTCGATTATTATTATCCCAGATCCTTCTGCTGCTCATTTGCATTCATTTCTTCCCCCCAGTATGTATTTTGCGTGTGGATTATTCCACCCCATGTGCATCACTGTGCATTTTTTGACATTGAATTTTAACTGCCATGTTTCTGACCCCCCCTCCAGCAACCTTAGATCCTCCCTCATAGCTTCCACTCCCTCTGGGGGTGCCCACCCTGTTGCAGATCTTTGTATCATCTGCAAAACGGCAGACCTTCCCCTGCAGCCCCTCCACTATGTTGCTGATGTAGATGTTAAACAGGATGGATCCCAGCACTGACCCCTGGGGGACCCTGCTCATCAACCCTACCTCCCTGGAATGCATCCAATTTACCACCATCCTCTGGCTTCTGCCCATCAGCCAGGTCTCCACCCACCTTGTAATCTTCTGTCCCACCCCCAAACTCTCCAGTTTATTTACCAGTTTTCTGTGGGGCACTGTGTTGAAAGCCTTCCTGAAGTCCAGATAGGCCATGTCCACTGTCCCCCCAATCCACCACCCTCGTCACTCCATCGAAGAATTCGATCAGGTTCTTCTGACATGCCCTCCCCCGTGTGAAGCCATGCTGTCCGATGTCCTGCAGCCCATTCTCCTCCAAGTAACAAACCACCCTTTCCTTCAGTATCGCCTCCATCACCTTACTAACCACCGATGTGAGGCTGACTGGGCGATAACTGCCAGCCTCCTTGCTGCTGCCACTTTTGTGAAGTGGCACCACATCTGCCCTCTTCCAGTTCTCTGGCACCCCCTCCCCATATCTGAGGACAAGTTAAATAAACTCGCTAGTGATGCAGCTGGCTCCTTCCTTAGCTCCCGGAGCACCCTAAGATGCAGGGTGTCCAGACCCATAGCCTTGTCTACCCTCAACTTACCCAATTCTTCCCTGAACCTATTCTCACTGATTAGACTAGGATCCACGCCTATTTTCCCCCCTTCCATTTCCTGTCTAGCACTGGTCCTTCCTTCCCCCTCTATTGTGAAGACCGAGCCAAAGTATCTATTCAGCACCTCTGCCTTCTTGAAGTCCCCTTCCACTTGTACTCCCCCCCCTCCATTTACCCTTGCTTTCCCTGCCTTGCTTTTCTCTTTTCCCCTATGTACCGAAAGAAAGTCTTATCACCCCTTTCGGCCTGTTTAGCAATTGTCTCCTCCGTTTCTGCTTTTACCTTCCTGATCTTCTGCCCTACCACCTTCAGTTTCTCCATGTAAGTTTCCCTGTCCTCATTCCCCTGTGTCCTCTTATATTCTCTAAACACCCTTTTTCTGCCCCCCATTGACCTATTGAACCAAAGCAGCCTCCTCCTTCTTTTGCTCTTCCTCATCTTCCTTATACATCTCTCCATGGCTTTAAGTGGCCCCCTCCTTGACCTTATTCAATAGTACCTCTACTCCCCCTATCTCCTCCATCCCCTCCATTTCATTCTGGAATACCTTCCTCATTTTGGGAAAATCTGCCCGCCTGAAGTCCAGGACCTTTATGATGGTTTGACTCACTTTATACTCTGCTCTAGCCCTAAAGCCCACTGTGTTATGCTTGCTCCTAGGCTGACCACCACCCCACTCCTTTCACACTATCCCCACTGGTGAGGACCACATCAAGTATGTTACCCCCCCAGTGGGCTCCCTGACCAGCTGATGCAGGAAGGCTCCTTGGAGGGACTTGAGGATCAGCCTACTCCTGGATGACCTAGCTGCTGGTATATCCCAGTCTATATCTGGGAGGCTAAGGTCACCCACCAGCAGAATATTCCCCCTTTAGTGCCATCCATTGAATAGCCCATGGCATCTGCATGTCCATTTCCTCATTCTGGATTGGATGTCTGTACACCAACCCCAGCCTTATTGATGCCCCAGCCTTTTCTCTAGTGTGACCCACAAGATTTCTAGTTCCCCTTGCTCTTTCTGCTCTTCTGTGGCCTTTATGCACTCCCTGATGTACAGCGCAACCCCCCTTCCTGCCAACCCTATCCTTCATGAATAACCTGTACCCCAGGACCCCTACTTCCCAGGCCTGATGCTCAAACCACCAGGTCTCTGTTATGGCTACAATATCCAGGCCCTCCCCCTCCATTATTGTTTCTAAATCCACCATCTTGTTCCCCAGGCCTCGTCCATTTGTGTAAAGTCCTTTCCACCACCTACCCCCCTCTCCCCACCTTCCCTCCCTACCATGTCTGGTCTGTACCCTTCTCCCTGTATAAGTCTAATAAGCCCCTCCAGGGTGTGCATCATTGGATTTTAATGCACACACTGTTGTGACTTGTTAGTTACATGTTACTATCTTGCTGCTATGTCTCCTACATTGCAATAATTACTTGCAATCAGTATTCCAGACATATGTCATCATAACCATGTAATTTAACTCAGAAACCATGGCTGCCTATGCTCAGAACTCTGAGGATATTTCATCTTGTGAAGCTGGGGACAAAAGCCATTGGCCACATGCCTTATTCTGCCTCAGCCTAGCTTCACTCAATAAAAATGTAATAGGGTGGGCAAGCAGGAGTGGGTGGAAGGAATGCATAGAGATCTCGGGGAAACTCAAGGAGTGGTCAAGATCATGGCAGTTGGGTTCAATGCCAAAAAGTGCAAAATGATATGCTGATGGCATAGAAACCTAATAACAGTCACTAAGCAGGAAAGGGACCTTGAGGTTATCATAATTGATTACCACAAAGTAACAGGGCACTGTGACAAAGCAGTGGTTAGGGCTAGTGGGATGCTGGGATGTATAGGGAGAGGTATTTCCAGCAGGAGGTGGGAGGTGGTGCTGCCTCTGTATTTGTTGCTGGTGAGACCCCACCTGGAGTACTGTGTCCAGTTCTGGAGGCTGTACCTCAAAAAGGACAAAGACAGGGTGGAGGCAGTCAACAGGAGGGCAACTAAATGGTACAGTGGTTGCATAAAAAGTCCCACAAAAAGAGACCAAGAAGTCTCAACATGTACACTGTAGAAGAGTGGATAATGATAGGGGACATGATAGAGATCTACAAGTACCTCATAGGGGTGAACAGGGTGCAAAAGTGAAGTCTCTTTAAAATAGGAAAGAGCACTGGGACAGGAGGGCATACAATGAAGCTGGGGGGGACAGTAAGAGGCATGTGAGGAAGAACTACTTCACAGAAAGAGTGGTAGGCATTTGAAATATACTGTCAAAAGAAATGGTGGAGGTGAAAAATGTAGAGGACATCAAGCACGTGTGGGATAGACATAAGGGAACATTAATAAATAGGCAGGGAGGAGGGAGGGTCACTGGAGACTGGTTAGGGTCTGCAGAGACAGACTAGGCAGGGACTGGAACCATCGGGAGGGACTGGGTGGACAAAGTGGTCCTTTTCTGCTGACAAATTCTATATTTGCATGTTTCTAAAATTAGTACCTCATTCTTCATTGGCACTCATGCATTATATTCTATATAGGTTGCAAAAGAAAGTCTACATAATTATACAGTATTCACTGTTAAATTATGATATTAAAAAAAGGCTTGCAATGTGTCTCTTACTCTGCCTGTACCCACTTCCTCTTAAGTCATATCACAGAAAAGTACTGTAATATGAGAAAACAACTGGTCTATGTGGCTTTTGTAGATTGTACAGTAGCCTTCAATTTGCTCTCTCAGACTAGCCAATGGTCAAAACTCCACTCTCTGGGAAATGAAAACAATTTACTGGGCCTAATCAGAGGAATGTATTCAAATACATGGTTATAAATTAGATATAATAATCTGGGTGACTGGACTGAGCAAGGTAAAACCAATGTAGTAATAGTAGTATGTAAGGGCTGTGAATTAGCACCCTCTCTTTTCAATATAGGTATAGACAAAATTATAAAAAAAGTCCTCTAAAGAGTTTCATTCACCAAAAATATCAGAGGACAGTACACCAGTACTAATGATGACTTGATGATTCTATCATTGACTACAGCAGGTCTTCAGTAGAGATACAGAAAATTTAAATTCGGTGGTGAAGTGAAGGCATAGTACACTGCACTTACCACTCTCTTGCGGAATGGGCACAAGTATCCTACCGCTTGTTATTACCACTGCTGTAAGGTGGAATGGCAATGCTAAGTAAGGTAAGTCATTGTTTTTATGGACTTTGTGTTCCTCATTATAATTCTAAGTGATCCACTTGGTGTTTTAGATTTGGCAGCTTCCCACACATCACATGGCTTACAGTACTGTAAGTCACATGCTCTTTAGCTATGCAGGAAGGAAGCGAATCATACAAGCAGATACTTTTACTATTGCCTGTGCAGATGGAGAGAGAGAGGAGTGTGTTTTGTGACTGCTGATACTTTGAGATCAGAGCAAGGAGGAGATTTGAACTTTGATTTAGACCCAACAGCTTTTTTAAATGCTACATTGTTTTGTCTTTTCTGTAATCTTTTTTATTGTTTTGTCTTTTCTGTAATCTTTTTTACTTAATTTGTTCTTTCTGTAAATTTTATTTTTCTTTCATTTATAAGTAGTTAGTTGTTTGTCTGTGTGACTGTGTGTGTGTTGTGTGACAGTGTGAGTAGTGACTGCTCAGACTGAGGGAGCTCAGTAGGAGAGATGGACCAGGGTGAGGGAATGTCTGGGGCGGGGGCAGCTCTGGGAGAGCATGGTAGTGGTAAGCATCGTACTGTGTGCATGTGTGGGGGGCATAGGATCCCATTCCTGTTGGACTGCTTGAAACTTGTGAGTGTCCCCCCCCAAGAAGCAGGACCAGCACTACCTCCTGTCCTGACTCTGTGGCAGTTGAACCACCACCACCACCACCACCAAGTCCAGCACCAGGTCCTCTGAAGCATGATGTGCCTGTTCCCCCAGGCCCAGGTGTGGATCCCATCCCTGTTCAGCACCGTGACCAGCCGGCTGCCAGTTCATTTGGCCCTCCCCTGCCTGTGTCTGGTCCTCCCCACACCTCCATTGTTTGGCAGTTTTTTGACTGTGTTGGGGGGACAGCAGAGTGGTCAAGTGCCACCTATGTGAGTTGGAGGTGCACCGTGGCCCTCGGGGGACTCACCTGGGGACTGGGGGCCAGTACACCCATATGCTCAATCACCACCAGATAGAGTGGCAGGCTGCCACAGAACGGACCATGCCTGCACCTGCTGGCCATTCTGTAGCAGAGGGTGCAGCTGTGCATGGTGGCATCCCTAAGAAGAGGAGGGCCACAGCAGCACCTGCTGCTCCACCAGCACCCCCACCCCCACCACCACCACCACCACCAGCAGGTCAGCCTGTAGAACCTGTGGACTCCAGAGAACTGTGTGTAACACAGGCTGACTTGACAGTTCTCTGGAGGTCTGTTGAGGAGAACAACGAGAGGGTTAGTGCTGTGGAGCAGTGGCTGGATCACATAGAGGGACATCAGTTGCAAATTATGTCCATGCTGGAACTGCTGTTGGATCACCATGGGATCCCACATTAGTTTTTTTTTTCCTCACACCATGTGCCTCCCCACACCTTCCTTGCTGTGTTATAAAATGTGTTTCTCCACCATCCCTGACCCTTGTATGTAATTATGCCCTTTTTTGTTGTCTTCCATATGCATGACACTTTGTATTCTGAGCAGTGCAAGTATACTGTGCTAAACTGCATGTGTGCAGTCAGTCTTCCTTCCAGTCTGTGTACATACTGCAGACACTGTCCAACTCCCTGACTTAAAAACACTCATTAATGAGTACAATGGTGGGGTGGTGAAGCATGGAGAGATACTACAAAACAGGCTTACAATACATCCAAGTAACTAATAAAAAAAATGAATGTTGTGATTCGTGACGTGAGGGTAAATCGAGATTTGTGACCCCATTTGTGACCGTGATAATGAAGAAATGTGAATGCCTATGGCTATATTTCTCCAGGCCCCGAAGAGGTGTGGCACAAAACTCCCCAACTTAAAAACACTCATTAATGAGTACAATGGAGGGGTGGTGAAGCATGGAGAGATACTACAAAACGGGCTTACAATACAGCCAAGTAACTAGTAAAAAAAATTAATGTTGTGATTCGTGACATGATCGTAAATCGTGATTTGTGACTGCATTTGTGACAGTGATGATGAAAAACGTGATTTGTATCATGAGTGACTTGTGATGATGGTTCTGACTTAAAAACGCATATTAATAAGTACAATGTTCATGCAGAATTATGCACAACACCTGTACAGTACTCTGAAGGGAAACCAAAGAAACAACTGTGACTTAAGTTAGAGATGAAGATGGGGCCCTAAAGAGATGCAAATGCACAGACAGATTAAGATTGCACTGTACACTGAAGAAATGCAGATGCAAAGGCACAACTCCTAACCAGTGGTCACCATCAGAAATTCAAATCTGGAAAAGAATAATTTTGCCAGTTGGGGCAGGCCGCGGAGGGTGGTAGTGTACTGTACTGCTGCAGTAACAGTCACTAGTACTAGTACCAGTAAAGATACCACAAAGAAGTACAAAAATTACACAGCTGCAGTGGATGGCAGGTTCACATTGCTGAAATTATGTGGCACAATAAAAGGTGTCTGATTTGATGACACGCGTCTCCACATACTCACACACACACTAAGTGATGCGTAGCAAATTGAAAACTTCAGTAATATAACCACATATTTTAAACAAACTAATATTATGCACTGCTGCACCACAACAATCAGCAAAAAAATGGCAAGAATTATTGAAAATATTACTGTGTGTACATTAACGCAGTTATACAAGAAAAATATCACCAAAACACGAAGCACTGTCTTTTGTTCCAAGTTAATCTACCTACACCACAGATAAGCCCCTCACCCAAAGCACACTTCCACTGTCTCTCAGTACACAGACTGAATGTTGTACATTAACATTCAAAATCCACACAAAAACAATAAACGATAGATGATATGAGCACAGGATGGTTTCCTATAATCGATGAACTAAAGTTTCAACAAAAAAAAATGACTCAAAAAGCCTTTTTTAACAGCTTTTAGAATGTTTGAATCACAGAGAGCTCTCAGAACAGATTGTCTCCTACAGCTTCCTAGACACACTACCCCAAACTGAGGCTGTGCAGAACAATCTAGAGCCCATGTGACCTGAAATCCCATGAATCACTGCAAAATTCGCCTTTGGAGCTTAAAAACAAGGCAAAGTGAGGCAAAGTACATTGTTTTCAATGTACTTCACCATAAGAATTGGTGGAGTAGTGGTTTGAGAAGGAGGAGTAATAGTCATTGTTTCTATAATGACTTTATGCTACCTATTATAATGCAAAGCACTACGGCATTGCAGAGCACTTATGACCGCTCACTCCACCTAATCACTTCACGGAGCGAATTGGGGCCACTTTGTATATCTCTAGTCTTCAGAGAATGTTAGATCAACTAGGTCTTCTAAGTAAAAAGCTAAATTTAATACCAAATACTCAAAAAACAAAAATCACCATGATTTCTGGGACTTGCAGAATACATAAGAAGGTATTCTTAGCCATCAAGCCTTTAGAATATGTTAGGGAGTTTACATATCTAGGAGCTAAATCCAATAGTAAATAAGTGGAATAAACATTTAAGTACATTAAAGGTAAATTGAAAATGACAGCAAAAGCCCTTTTAAGATTCAGTAGGATCGACAGGGAGTCAATGGTACTTCCTATAGTAAAGACTACTAATGTAAAGTTTTTAAGTCAAGGAGCTCAATTTGCAAAGGTCTGGGAATGTCACAATGTGCATGCATCAGAGACATGCCACATGGGTCACACTGCACCATATCTTGCACCATTCTTTATGATGTTGAAATCTGGAGAGACGGTGACAGTAGCTCCTTAGCTCCTTAAATAGTCTTTATAACGCAGTCTTAAAATTAGCAAAGAGTACTCCAAGAGCCCTAGTGAGAGCTGAATTGGATCAAACAAACTTAATATATAACATCAATATAGGAACACTTAACTTTTGGTTAAGTCTCAAAAGAACAACAGACAGACCTTTAATATTAAAATACACGATAGAAAATGTAGAAATATTAAATCATACTAGCGACAGAAAGTATTGGTCGAACTATATTAATGACCTACAAGAATATATCAAATGGAGTATCTGTCAAATACTATGGTCAAGGGGATAATTTTGCATCACTCTTACTCTAACTTTTGAGCTAAACATATTATTCAGATAACAAGGGAACAGGACTTTTATGAAAACTGAAAATATCAAACGTAGTGGAGGAAAACGCTAAAGAATATACTCTGAAATAATATCTGAATATTGTGCAGACATCACAACACACAGCAATCCTAACTAAATTTAGATTTGGACTTTTTTATAATTAAACTTCATTGAAGAAAGGGACTTTTGCACATGCAAAAAATTAGTACAGTATCTAGTTTTAAAAAGCTAAAGGTTATATAACACATTCCAGAGACAATAAATCACATCACAATGGGGATAAATAGTATATTATGCACACTAAGCATTAGACCCACAAAACTTACATAAAAGAAGTCATATTGCCAGTCCGCCAGCACAGCGGTAGCACTACCGTTCGCAATGCCAGCGATCCGAGTTCAGGAGAGGACTCGGATTGTCAGAGGGCTGGAAGATGAAGGAGGCTGGAGTGTCCCAAGGACTGCACATCTTCTCCAGAGGGTGGGGGGAGCCATAGCTCAGTGCTTGACTGGCCTCTAGCAGTGGCTGGAGCACCAGCATGCTCGAGATGCAAGTAGGGGGTGGAGCATGATGGACACCAGCTTTGCCATGATGTCAGCACATGTCACATCTCCATGGGAGTGTACAAGAAAAACACTCAGCCCAGCATGACACCGACAAGGAGGTCAGACCAATGGCCTTTGCCTGCCAACCCAGTGACCCAGGAATGGACCCCGATGAAGACAAGAGATATGGTCATGGAGGGGGTCTGAGCTTGGGGGGCCTCCTCTCACTTCATCCCTGCCTGGAGGGAGTAAGCCATGGCTCCGTGGGGGAGCCTCTGGGGTTCATAGGGCACGGTGAGTTAGGTTGGGTGACAGTGCTGGCTGATGAGGGGAGAAAAAGAAATGACAATAAAAATGAAGTCATATTAAGGACTAATAATATAATTTGTACAGCTAATTTATTCCCATAGTATCAATTCAACTCATACTAAAGAGACAGACACCGCCACTATTTATTCCACTTAAATGATGACAAAAGAAAGATTCCCAAAAAAGACTGAATCAACAAAAGGCAGAATTCAAACTGATAACCTACAAGATCTATCATCTAGGGAACAAAATTAGGATTCGCTTGTACTTGAAAAGTTACCCAGGGACCTCATATTTCGTCAAAAATGGGTAGTTGACTAAGATATTTATACATAGCTTTGTCAAGACCATGTAGGTCAAGGCACCACTCAAGGCCAGAAAACACTCTACTTTATGGGACCCAAGCTCTTCAACTCTTTCCCTCCAGAACTAAAATCTGTCCCTCCACTAACGCCTTCAAACACAACATGAGGACATATTTCTCTCGCACCTACTCCTGTACCTGCACGCAGACCTAGAACTGGCTCCCCACCTGCCCTCTTTTTCCCCTCCTCCTCTGGTTCTCTTCACTGGCAATTACCTACCCACCCTCCTGTTTAGCACCTGTGAATTGTTTAGTCACCTAGGCTAGTCTTGATTGCACTTAACTCCATATGTCCCAATGTTATAATGTAAATTTGTATAAACCCTCTTTGCATGCAAATGTCACCTGTTGTATTGTTAATTCACCTAGGCTAGTTTCTAGAGTATCCTAAAGCCTTTATTGTCAGGACTCTTATTGTACCCTTGTTTTAACCCTTGCTGTATGTTGAATGTTCCTTACTCATGTGATTTCTCATAATTGCTGTATGAATGTTCCTTGCTCATGTAATTTCTCATGATTGTTGTATGTAACTAGATGCTTGTGTAAATGGGCAGCAATGCTCACTAGCCTTTCCAGCATAACTAATAAAATTAAATGAAAATATATAAAATTACCAATATCATACCAGTGTTGCAGAGTGGGAGATTGGGTTTTTAACTATAATTTAGTGAGGGCCTTCTTAGTAGAGACTATTAAGGTTAGCAATAACTTCAATTGATGGGGACGAAAGTGTTCTGTCTTTTGGGGAATGTGTAGCAGCCCTAAAAGGAACATGGGAGTAGGGGCAGGTTCAATCAGCTGGGCAATACCCTGGGTGACTGCTGTCCTAAAAAACTGGATATGAGGGCACATCCAGAAAATATTCATTTGATCGGCCCTATTCTCTCCACAAAGCCTCCAACACTTCGCTGCTAGGGGACCTTTATAATGTGCAACATGAACTGGGATAACAAAGAAGTGAGATCTACATTTCCAGACAAATTCCTTTATATATGGAGAAGGAGAGAGAGTATATGTGGCTGAGGCAAATTTCTCCCATTTCTCTAAGTTACAATGGTCATCTGATTCCATAGTCCATTTTATCAATATGGACGCAGCCGAATCAGTTGACATAGAACGGAAAATGGAATATAAATTCCCAACCAAATGACCCAAATCTGCTCCCAATGGTATAGAAATCAGCAGTGAAGTGAAGGGAGTAAGTGAAGGGGTTAGCCACTGTAGATGTGATGATGCAGTCCAAAGATAATTACATAGCTGCAAATACCTATAAAAGTCAGCTCGAGAAAGCCCATACTGTATTTGGAGATCTGTAAACATGCAGATATCATTGGAATCAAAGAACTGAAGATAAAAACTAATCCTACCTGTGCCCAGCGTCCAAGAAAACGATCTACTTTATTGAGAGGATTTTGTTGATCCCAGGCTACTGCTGACAAATATGCAAGCTCCTGTGGGGGAAGGCATCTCCTAAGTTTGTGCCATAGCTGGAAGACCTCACCTGAAAAAACAACAGAAAAAAGTGAGTGGTAAATAACCAGGAGGAGAGGCAAATAAGATGTGGCACACATCATGTAAATCATTTATAGTAAGTTTTATATATTTCCAATGGGAAGAGTAATGTGGGTTAGTCCAGCAGCAAAGTATTCAGAAAAGGCGAGCCGCTGCATAATGGTGAAAACAGGGAAAGCCAATGCTAACTTTCGAAGGAGGTAAATAAAAACTGTAGCTTGTATTCTAGGTTTTTTCCCTCTCCATAGAAAATGAAGAAATAATCTCTGCCAATCTCTAATATAAGAAGGGGAGTGAGGGAGGGAGGGAGGGGAAGAGTCTGTAGAAGAAATAAGGCCCTTTGTAACATGTTAAGCCAAATAATTTCAATTCTATGAAAAAGCACAAAGGCAAAGTGAACCAGTGGTTAAGGTCCTCTATTAAGGTTTGAGTCAAAGGTTCCTAATTGGAAATATCTATGTGTTGTAATGACTTAGGAATCATGCTCCCCCAAATATTTATTAAAATTTCTGTTCCAGCAGACTGGGAGGAGACTCTAAATTTCCACTGAGAGTAAATAGAGAAAAGTTAAAGATCAGTTTTAGTCTTGTTTAAACAGAAACTTTATAGCTGCTCAAAAGTACTCAATATGTGGAAGAACTCTAGAATAGAGGATGAGGGATTAGTTAAAGTTAATATGATATTGTCCACAAACAGAGCAATACGGTAGTCTTGGCCAGCTAAGGGAAGACCAGATACCTGAGTAGAAATATGTATATGGGAGGCCAAAGGCTCTACATAAAGAGCAAACAAAAGAGGTGAAAGGGAGCATCCTTGCCGGGTGCCCCACCCCAAAAAAAAAACTGATGATACCATGCTGTTGACCCTGACATAAGCCATTGGTGTGTTATTTAAAGCCTGCAACACTGTGACAAAAATAACAGGGAAGCCAAATATACACAAGGTAGACCAGAGAAAAGGCCATGAAACACAGTCAAAGGTCTTCTCTGCATCCAGGTTGGCCAGAACCAGGGGGATCAACCATTGATGGGCATGTTCTATCAGTAAGAATGCTCACCAAACATTATCATGCGTCTGTCTTTAATGGACAAAACCCACCTGGTCCCGGTCCAGCATGATAGAGAAAAGGCCCTCGAGCCATGAAGCCAAGAAGGACATAAATAATTTGCAATCTGTATTTAAGATTCATATTGGACAATAGGATTCAGGCTTAGTAGAGTCCTTGTCTGGTTTAAGGAGTGCAGTTACTATAGTGTAACTCCAAGACTGAAGGGGGGGCTCAAATCTGTCTTGAATTGAATGAAATACCGGCAGCAGTAGTGGGTCAAATACCTCATGAAATGCTACCTTGTAAAAATCTGAAAGAAAATCATCTGTACTGGGGGTTTTGCCCCGTTTTGCCCGCTGTATCACTTCTTGTAACTCGGTGGTGGTGATTAGACTAATGATCCTATTTACCTGGTCTAATGCTAGTTTCAAGTTTATTGATTCAGAAACAACCTTTGAGCTGGAAGCTCATTTACAAAGGCTCCATATCTAGACAGGATATACAATACAGAAAAATAGCAATGTCACAAAAATCAACTACACGGTCACTTGGCAAGATTTTAAACAATAATTTCACTAGTTGCAGACTTTAGAGTTGTTTATACATTCTAGCATAAAGAGCAGACACATAATAAATATAGAATTTAGACTACTATATGATCTTAATTACAGGAGAATGGGAAAGAATAGAAAGGATTATAGAGATGGAAAGAGAAACCCTGTGCCAACAGAGGAAGGCTTTGTCAGAGCTTAGTCAAATAGCTAAGTGGGATGGGGGGAAGAGGAGTCAGTGATGTGATGGGAGGGGAAGTGGCCATGGAAAAGTGGGGTGAATGAGAGGGAGAGGGTAATGAGAGGAGCAGCCTCACAGGCAGAGATGGTGAGGCCTTAGACTGGACTGTGGAGATCCTCAGATACATGAAGGGATGTGGGTGGGGGGCATTAGAGACTCACAAGGCAAGTGCTGTGAGTAAGGGTTGTTACTATAGCTAGGGGTGACCGGGGTGAGAGGCTAAGTCCTGCTACTAAGTGATGGGATGGATCTCCCATAAAGAAGTAGGTATTACTTGAAGCAGTTGCAAGTGGATAAGATGGCGAGGTGCTGTTTAAGTTGTGCTTTAAAGATCACTCCCAGGCTCTGTAAGCCAGTTTTCTAGGACTGGGAGATCATTTAACCATTCTTGGGACCTTATTTGGAGAAGAGTGTTGTACAAGAGATGTTCTTCCTAAAGGTACCTTGGAAGCGCAACATGTAGTCCCATGGGTATTATACTGGGAACTAGTTGTCTGGAACATTTGTTGGATGCAAGATGGTACAAGAGCTAGCAGTGCTTTTTTGCCTTGGATGCAGGTCTGAAATGTTATCCTGTCTCTAAGGTTGTGCCAGTTTATGTGATTATATAGCAGGCATGTTTGCAGTTGGTTGTCAGCTCCTAGGACAAGCCTGCAAGCCTTATTTAGCACAGTGCAGATCCTTTTTAAGGCAGTGCCAGAGGCTGTGCTGTATACCTCTAGGCCATAATCAACCACTGACAGTACAGAACTCATGACTGATAGTTGCAGGGCATTGGGTGCGAGGTATTTCCTGTGTCTATACAGGATCCCAAACTTAGCACTGATGCTTTTTACCACATGATCGATGTGATAGGTGAAGGATTTGTCGATGTGAATACTCAGGTATTTGAATACCTGTACCTGCCAAAGTGGAACATTCTTGTTGTTGGTGATGGTCAATGTGGGATTCTTTTTCCTAAGGTGAAGGCTGGTTAGTAACATCACCTTGTTTTTTTGTAGTTTAGGAGGAGTTTGTACAGGGATGTGGTGGTGCTGTGGCCTTTCCTGAAGCCGTGCTGCAGAGGACACTATAGATTGTATTTATGCAGGTATTCGGTAAGCTGGTCTGACACTATTCTTCCAAGTGCTTTACAGAAGGGGGACAGTATGGATATGGGCCTATAGTTGGCTGTGGAAGCTCGGTCACCATTTTTGTACACTGGTGTGATGAGTGCCTGCTTCCACAGTACGGGGAATTTTCCCAAGGAGAGGGACTTGTTGAAAATTTTTGTGACTGGGGTAATTACCTCACCAAGGGTAAATCCCACCATCTTAATGTCAATTCACCTGGGAAGTTTTGCCTGCACTAAGAAGGAATTAACTAGGTCAACCGAAGGAGAAGAATAATCAGGAGAATAATGAGAGGAGTCATAGTTGTGAAAGATGGGAGAGAATTTCTGCAGATTTATGGGTCCCATTTCAGGGTGCTTCATCTTAATCACTGTTGTAGCCACTCAGTGGGAATGAATTTGATGGGCTAGATACTGAACTGCTTTGGGGCCCCAACATAAAAAGTTTGCCAAAGATAAAAAGGGCATGCTCTGTTTTTTGGTCTAGGAGATGCTGTAGTTCTACTCGGACCTCAAGTAATTTTGTCCAAGCTATCTTATCTCCTTGCATCCAAGCTATCTGCAATGTCTGGAGAGACTGATAAAGCTTGCTCATGCATTTCTCTCATGCTTTATACCTAGCTGAAGCATATGCTATCAACTTCTCACGAAGGACAGATTTAAAGGTATCCCACATAATACCTGGCATTACCTCTGCCTTATCATTGTCTTCTAAAAACTGCTTAGTTAAATCAATAAGTTCATTGATTAATGGCTGATCCCTCTGATAACCTAAATGAAGGCACCAAAAAAAAATGGCTGGGAGGTTTATCAAACATAAGGGAGACAAGAAACATAGAAACATAGAAGATGATAGCAGAAGGGGACCTGTGGTCCATCGAGTCTACCCAAAAATAGTGGTATGGTCTGAGAGGTGAAGTGAACCATGCTCTACCTCGTGAGCAAGGCCAAAATGCTCAGTTGTAGTAAGAAAATAATCAATCCTTGCAAAACCCTCATGTTTTGCAGAATAGTGGGTATATTCCCTAGCCTGGGGTTTGATAGATCACCATGCATCAATGATCCCTTGATGCTGGAGAGTGCACTGAACATATTTATAAACTGACGAATATCAGTAGGATTTTGGTTTAGACATATCCATGTCTGGATTTAAAGCTAGATTCAAGACCCCTTCCCCCCAACACACATGCACACAGCAAGCAGCCCCTTAATGAAGCTAAGAGAGTTGAGAAAAACTAGAAAAGTAATTTTTATTAGTTCCAAGGGGAAAATAGGAGTTCACCAAGGTTATCTCCTGGCCATATAGAGAGCCTGTCACAATTACATAACAACCAGCAACATCCATCACTTGTTGATTGGACCTCTAATGGGAGCCTCCATTGACATAGTATCAGTACCCCGTAGCAACAGCCAGTAGGATAAGAGGCAAAAAATACCTGGTCAAAACACAGTTTTAAAACATTCCAAGTGTTCGTCAGGAGTTAAATGTATTTCTTACATTAATATTATGTCAGCCTGCTGTTGTCGGAAGTAATGGAGGAGGCGGTACCATTTAACTGGGTTGTGTATCCCATTAACATTATATGATATAAACTGTGTAACAGATGACATAATGTAATTATATAACCATACCACCTAACAAACAGGATAATTGGGTGATCCTAGTAGTCAGTGTATCTAAGAGGAAAGGACTGATTACAATGGTGGCCTCTAAACAAATCAAAATAAGACAAAAACTGTACTGAGAAGGGAGCAGAAGTAGCTCCCCCCTTTACAGGTCTATTAGAGGGGAGTAATGGGCGGTGTCCAGCACCTTTTCAAAATCAGTCAGCAATATTGAAAATGGGACAATACATACTGTGGTCTGACACAAGGACATATTGTCTCTAAAGCAATCACATACCAGAGAAACAGCATGTAGTAATATAGATTACTTGGTTACTTGGTTATTAGGGCAAAAGAATGCCATAGCCTATTGAGATTGTCCTCCACATGTGTGGATCATTATTATGATACTATTTTGTTAACTATTTGTCAAGTTTGATTTTAAAAGTCATAACAGTAGGTGAATCAACAATGTCTTGAGGTAGAGTATTCCATAACCTAGGAGTTCTTATAGAAAATAAGTTTTGTCTTTTGTTTGTTTTACATTTTTTGATATCAAAGTGCTTGTTATGTAACCTGGCTACAATTTTTCTGGAGAACAGTGTTATACCACATTGCTCCATTAGAGAGGGTGATTTAATAATCTTGAATAGTTGTAAAAGATCACTTCTTGTTCTTCTCTGTTTAAGTGAATATAAGCCTGTCTTCTGTAATCTAGAATCATAATCTAAGTGTGCAAGGTATGGAATATTTTTTGTAGCTCTGTGTTGAATTTGTTCAATTCTATTTATATCCGAGATAAGATAAGGGCTCCAAAAAGGGGAGCCATAGTCCAAGTAGGGTCTGACATGAGATCTATACAGGGTCATAATACATTTTCAGACTTAGAGACAAATGTACTATTTATCCTGTGCAGAAGAGCATTAGTTTGATTGGCAATCTTATTACAATGAGAAGATGGGGAAAGTTTATTGTTTACTAGAATTCCCAGATCTTTTTCAACGCAAGAAACCCTAATAGCTGTATTGTTCAAAGTGTATCCCTGTTTGGGGTTATTTTCCCCATATGTAAAACTGCACATTTTGTTACATTAAAGTACATTTTATTTGTAAGAGCCAAGTGTTCGGTTGATGCAAGGTCAGTTAATAATGTTTTTTTGTTAGCTGCATTGTTCACAGCACCCCCTAGTTTAGTATCGTCTGCAAACTTCATAAGGATAGTAAAAGAACAAATTTTCATATCATTGATGAAAATATTGAATAGGGTGGGTCCCAAGACGGAGCCCTGAGGAACACCGCTTGTCACCCTACCCAAGTCTGACAAGGTGCCATTAACCCGAACCCTCAGAGTGCGATTACTCAGCCAATTTTTTATCCATGAGACTAATGTTGATGAGAATCCTAAATGAATGAGTTTATTAATCAAAATGGCATGTGACACTTTATCAAATGCTTTACTATAATCTAGTAAGATGACATCAGTTGGAATATTTAAGTCAAGATTCATGCTAATATAATTGTAGAATGATAGCAAATTTGTAGTATAGGACAGACCTGTTCTAAATCCATGTTGAGTTATATTAACTATGTTTAGGGATTCCATTTCTTTTTCAAGAAAAGTTTTGATTATTTTTTCCAATAATTTACAAGGAATTGAGGTTAGACTAATTGGGCGATAGTTATCAACTTTTGAGTGGAACCCTGTTTGAAAATGGGTGTTACTATTGCAGTTAACCAGTCAGGGGGAACCCTTGATTCATGAAGAGATTTGTTAAAAATAATAGTGAGTGGTAGGGCAATAGTGTCTTTAACTCCCAAAAGAAATTTGGGACAAATATCATCCAGGCCAGGACTTGTTGATTTCTTTAATGTTATTAGTAATTTATGGATATCATTCTGTAAAACCTTATATTCTATGTCACCTAGTGGAGGTCTATCAGAGAGAACTTGAGATGGATCATTAATAAACAGTCCTGGGTTAAAAATCACATGGATATTTTTCTGTTCTGTAAACATCACTTATAAATTGAAATTGAGCGAGAAGTAAACTGACATCAGTAACATTTTCTTCTTATTGTACTATCCTGGGAATAAAATAGTTTAAGCTGAGGTAAATGCACAGAGAAGAAACTTTTTGGGAAGTGAAAAAAGTACCTGTAGACAAATGAAACTGGAATGTTAATCCAGCTACTAAGGAGAAACATGTTCTGCCAACTGGACAGATTAAGACTAACAAAGTCAACTGAATGAACAATGACAATTGAATGAAAGTTTGAAGCTTCCAAGATGGGGAGCTAAGAAATATCTAAGTCTCCTAGGTGGTGCTACAGAACAAGGGAGCACCACAGGGGGATATAGGGTGGAATAAATCATATAAACATAGAAATATAGAATCTGTTGGCAGATAAGGACCATACAGCCTACTTCGAGGTACATTCATTAACTGGTGTTCCATAGCTTAAGGGGAAGAAAACTGTCTTCACTGGTCCATGTCCATGTAGCACACTGGCCAAGAAAAGAAGTAAAGGGGAAGTGTGCAAACATAAGATAGGGAATTAAAACAGCAGCAAACAAACTGATAACAGTACCAAACAAGAAAAAGAACCCAAATAAAAAAACTAACAGCAGACAACAAATCTGGGCCATCAGCCCAACATAAGGAAAGAAAAAAAAAAATCAATCTCTAAAAAAGACAACACAAAAAAAATTGTGTATTACAAGAAAAATAACAATAAGAAACCAACATAACAAAATGAAAAGTAAAAATAAACCGAGACCATAAACTAAAAAAGAATTACACCCTAAAACACACCAAAATCATTAAACAGTAAGCTGATCAAAATAACTATTAAGCTGAAAAGGAAAGCAGCTTAAAATTCTCAATTAAACATTGGATCCATCACAAATACACTGCCAAATGTCTGTATTAGCCTCTTTGGTTCTAAGTCCAATCCTGAAAAAGGATAATAAAAAGCACATACAGAAATCAACAAAAATTTAAGTCGTGTCATCTCGCCAACTTGCCTGGAGTATTGCTTTTATCTTTTGTAAAGCTGCTTCAGTTCTACACATTTTGCTTGTAGGAGAGTCACTGATCCAGGAATCTTTCTGCAGGGCTTGTTTATCTCTAGTATCAGGAGGCTCCATAGGTTCATCCAGAGCAGACAATTTGTGACTTACCAGTTCCTGCATTGCTGCTTTGGACTCTTCAAACACCTTTGTTCCATCAGCAAAATGGATCTTAAGCTGAACAGGATAAGGAGTGGAAAACTTAAATTTTGTGCTTCTGAAGAATCTTTAAGAAAAGACAGGGCAGGCAGGAAGGGAGAAGGAGTTGCACTGTCACTTTACGTGAAAGATGGCATAAAGGCCACAGAGATCATGGAGGAACAAAATGGGGGAGAGATATTGTGGGTTAAGATAGAAAGGAAAATGAGGTCAGCCATCCACACAGGGGTGGTCTACACACCACCAGCCCAGGAGGAAGAAACAGAATGGGAGCTGATGTTAGCCATCCAAAGGGTGGCAGACAAGGGTGAGGTGTTGCTGGTTGGAGACTTCCATATTCCAGATGTGGGCTGGATCCTCCCAGCAGCAGCATCAACCAGGAGCAGATTTACCCTGGATTCCCTTCAAGATGCCTTCCACAAGCAACAGGTCATGGAACCAACGAGGCAGAAGGCAATACTGGACCTTGTGCTCACAAACGGGAACACTGTGATAGGGGTAACAGTGGGAGAGCACCTGGGGAACAGTGACCATGGGTCACTGTGGTTTGAAATCAAATCAAATCATTCTTTATTTATAAAAAAAAGTGCTTTTCTGAAACCAAATCGCTTGCACATAAAACCACCAGAATAAAAATGTTTTTAAGACAAACAATTCAAGTTAAATATAAGTAAATGATAAACTGAAAGACATGCAATAAAGAATAAAATCACTTAACAAAATCCGGGAACGCCTGGCTAAATAAATAAGTCTTTAGAGCTGTTTTGAAGCTCTGGACGGTCAGGCACTCTCGAACCCAACGAGGTAGAGAATTCCACAGGGTAGGGGCTACAAAAGCAAAACAGCAAGCCCCACATGTCTTTAAATGTACCCTGGGATTCTCCAGCAATCCCTCATCATCGGAGCGGAGTGGGCAAAGGGGGCAGTAAGGACTAAGGAGATCTTGCAGATATCGAGAAATCACAGAAGGAGTAGAACCAAACCGCACAAAAACACATATCCTGGATTTTAGGGGGCATAATGGGGAGATGCTTGAAAGAGGCATTAATGGGAATGGGGCAGGAATCAGGGGTTGAGTAACAGTGGGCAGTATTTAAAATGGAAATTACAAGAGCAATAGAATATGCATTGAGCAGGTTAGCAAGTGTCAGTGGCTCAGTAGGTAGCACACTCGCCTCTGAGGCTGGGAGATCAGAGGGCTGTGGGTTCAGTTCCCACATCTGGCACTTGGGTTAATATCCCAATACTGACACTGTAGTGCAGCATGAGAGGGGTGCTGCACTTCTAAGGTGCTGTCTTTCAGATGAGATGTTAAACCGAGGTCCCATCTGCCTGGATTGGTGGTAGTTCAGGTGGATGTTAAAGATCCCATGGCACTTATCAAAAAAGAGTAGGGGAATTTTTTATTGCAGAAAACATAACATCCGATTTACAAAAAAAGGAAAAATCACACAATATCACATATAGAATTCAAAAAAATCACAAGATTAAATACAAATAATAAAAGGACAACAAAATTATTATACCCAAAAAACATGTTGCCAAAAAAACTGAAACTTCCCTCTGTCAAAAACCCTGAACTCCCTCATCTTAAGTTGCTTCAAGGCTTCCATAATCTGTTTAATCAAAACTTCATTAGGAATAGTCATATGTTATAAATAGAATTGACAACGTGCCTGCCAAAGATAATATTTAATAAATGCGAAAAGAACATTTAGTGTACTCGGGTGATATCTAGAATAAATACCAGCATAATCCCCCAGTATCAAAACTTCATAAGGAATGTGTGTTAAGGGAGAAAATTTCCAACTTAAGGCCAAATCATGCCAAAAATGTTTAATGTAAGGGCACAAAATAAAAAAATGTTCCTGTGATTCTTCCATACCAACACATGAAAATCTTAAACATAACCTATCAGTCACAGGTTTATGTTTCCAATTACCTTTAACTCCTAATTTCCCATGACAACACAACCACTGAACATCCCAAATGTAATCAGGGATTCTCCCGTCTTTAAGAATGTTTAAAGCAGCCTGTAGTCTAGTAGGAAGGCATCATGGAAAATCAACCCTCGCCGCATGATGATTCTCCATTACCAAGCTATAAATATATTTTCGCTGCATGGAAGTAATCTCAGCTTTACTAAGATTCCACTATTTAATTCTTTTCAATATGGGAAGAGCAAAAATAGGAACCTGTAAGGATTCAGTAAACCTTGGAAAAATAACATCCCATTTATTGAAAAATACTTGAAATAAACACGCTGTCCATTCAGCCCACTGAGTGAACATTTCCATAGACCTATAAAAGGAAGAAAAGATACAAAAAGATTGAAAAAACACCACCGGATTTAACATACCCAGTCCCCCTAGTGAAATTTTAAGATAGGTAAAATCCTGTTTCACAGGGTTTAATCTACTACCCCATACCAGCTGAAAAAAATAGCTAAACAGTCTAGTCTCAAGGTTAGTTGGTAAAGGAAAAATATAAGCAACATATAAGAAAACTGGGATAAGAAACTGCTTAACAATCCTAACCCTTTTTTTCTTCCCCATTCCCCATGACTTCCACCGAGAAACCTTCGCCTCACCAATTTGTAACCTATCCTGCCAATTCAAACTAGCCATATCGTGTTCACCAAACTTTAGCCCTAAAATGGAAATGAAATGTGGAGAAACCTGTATTGTACTGACTGAAAGCACCGGGTCCCCATCCCCAAGTTGCAAAGCCTTACTTTTATTATGGTTAAAACCTGCCCCAGTAATCCCTGTAAAGGAATCCAACACTTGTAAAGCATATATTCCAGTCTGAACAGAAGCAAGCAAGAGACAGATGTCATCTGCATATGCCATCATTTTTTGAGAAAGGATTCCTGAAGTAGGGGATAACCCTATAATCAAAGGGTCATTCAAAATAACTCGGAGCATAGGATCTAAACAAAAAGTGTAAAGAAGGGGACTAAGGGGACAACCCTGCCTAACCCCCCGTGAATCAAAACTGAAGATCCCAAAAGACCCCCCACTACTGGAATGGCCACTGCTTGCTGGTATAAAAAATGAATCCTTTTAATCATAGAGGGAGGAATACCATGAACCTGTAAAACTTTAAATAAATAGGAATGAGACACATTGTCAAAAACTTTTCTCTGGTCTAGAGTAATTAAAAAACCCTGTAACTTCTTTTGCTTCCCAAATTCACAAACATCCCTTAATAACTGAAGGTTCTGTTGAATATTCCTACCAGGGACAGAACATGTTTGGACCGGGTGAATCAACTCAACAGCTGCCTTTTGTAAGCGATGACACAAAATTTGTGACAGAATTTTATAATCAGTGTTCAAAAGGCTAATCGGCCTCCAATTATCCAAATCTAGCCTATCACCAGTTTTATGGATATAAACCACCATTGCTGAAGAGAACCCCTGTGGAACCTCCTCAGCCATCAAAAATTCATTAAAAACTTCCACTAACAATGGAGTTACTATGTCTTTAAAAGTTTTAAAGAACTCATTTGTTAGTCCATCTTCCCCGGGAGACACGCCTGGACATAAATGAGCAATAACCTCCAATACCTCAGCCAAAGTAACTGGACCATCAATATTATCCCTAATTTCAGGAGACAAACTTGCAAAGGACAATTTATTAAAGAATCCCAGCAATAGTAGGCACAAACTCCTGTCCCAATGAATTCTGAATGGTGTTCCATGATGTCTAGCATCTCTACATGTGACGCTCAGTATTTTACCAAACCGATCTAAAAGACCAGTCATATGTTTATTTGCTAATTTTGTTTTACATGCCTCAAAAGGGTCTAAAAATGGTGTTTTGGTAGTACCAAATTTAAAGGTAGCATGTACCAATGCTGCACACTTATAATGATAATCCATCATTTTCTGTTTAACAATATCTATCTGAGCTTTAATTCTGCCATCTGCTACAGTATGGAGAGACAATAGGTGATAAAATTGGTCTCTTAAAACCAAATACCCCAAATAATCCTGATTACCCTTAAATTTCCCTGAGTCCAGACACAAAGTTTTAACATCCATTTTAGTATCCAGCCACCAAGACAACCAGGAGTCATATAAAACTGCTACGAACCCCGAAACTTAAATAATAATTCAATCTTGGATTTGATCCCTGGATCCTCCAACAAAACTGAATTCAATTTCCAACGCCGAGACATCCCTGGAAAGGAGGGGAGAAGTTGAGAAAACTGAAAATTACACCGTAGAATATAATGATCTGAAAATTCACAAAACTGTAACCCAAAATCCTGAACTGTTAACTGTCTGGAAGAAAAAATATAATCAATACGAGTACGATATGCACTCCGTCGATAGGTGAATCCCTCATCTGTATACAAAGTTCTGTATGTGTCCATCAAATTTGCAGTATGAATAGTATTACTTAAAGCATGAGAATCACAATATGTTTTCTGCTGAACCTTATCCCGTAATTTAATATCCAAACTGCAGTTCATGTCCCTTCCCCAAAATAACAACCTAGAGGAAAATAAAAAAGGTTTAATAAGGGAAAATAATTAAATTCTGGCTTTTTTACTTTGAGGAGCATAAGTATTAATAATTCATAAGGAAAAACCATCATAAATACAATCCAATAGCAAAGCCCTACCTGGCAAAATATCAACCACTTTCTGAACCTGAACTTGGGGTGACTGAAAAAGAATCCCAAGACCATCAGCTATATCTTTCCCGAAAGACCAAAATGAAGGCCCCCAAGCCCAATGTGTTTTAACCTGAACAACATCCTGTAAGGAGGAAAATCTAGTTTCTTGAATAAGTAAAATATCAAAGGGGCGGTGTCTAAAAAAATTCCAATAAGGCCGTTTGTTTACGAAAGGACTTAATGCCACAAACATTAAGGGAAAGTAGACAAAAAGAAGCCATGTATAGATGTAGAAAAAAAGGAAAAAACCCCAAAAAAGATAACCCTTTCTTATGAGCCCTATTCAACCTTCCTCATCTTTTTTCCTTTTTCTCCCTACCTTCTTCTTTAGAGTTGGAACCCTCCGAGGAGTATCCTCATCACCTTCCATTTCAGAAACCATACCTGATAAGGATGAAACATCGATTCCACATCCCCTTCCTGTTCTTGAAGTACCTGAAAGGAATTTTGTGTTAAAATGGGTCCCGCTAAGACCTTGGGTTTCAGGGAGGATCTAGTCACCCATTTTTGAGGGAGAAAATCAGCATCCATTTGGGGAGGGGGCATCTGCCCTAAATTCTGTTCTAGAATAGAAACTATAACAGATTCAATGGGAGCCCCAGGGGAAACCAGGGAGGGTTCAGAAGTAGCCGACCCAGCCGAGGTAGTAGGTGCCTGAGTGGGATCTGAAGAAGAAGACCCTGAGGCCTTCTCAGGCCCAGATTCTGATCTGGGAGGCCTATACTTTTTTTGAGCATCAGAGACCAAATTTTCCTGATTAAGCCCTCCAGTACGATTCTGGCCTGCCCAAGGACACTGATGATAGGCGTGGCCTATCTCACTGCAAAGATTGCATTTAAACACATTCCTACATACTGAACTAGGATGATCATATTCACCACAGAGGGCACAAATCGCCCTATCACAAGTACTACTAAGATGTCTGGGACTACCACATTTATAGCAGGCTTTTGGTTGCCCTGGGTAAAAAACTACCTCTCTATCTTTTCCCCAAAAAAAAAACTATTGGGAATATGCTGCACATCATTGCCCATCAGGTGTAACTTAACTTTATACCTCCAGCTTCCATTCCAAATCCCTTCACTATCAATGATGGCCTCAGGAGGCCCCATAACCTGACATTTCTGTTCCATCCAGTAATAAATATCACTCACATTTACCCCCTCATTCCGAAACATGACTACCACTGATTTATACAGAGGTTTAGTAAGGGGGATAGCCCAAAAAGGAGACCACAAAGGCATTGCTTTAAACATATCATATTTTTTCCAAAAGGAATCCAGCCCAGAAAATGTTCTAAAACTAATATCAAAGGTTCCTCTCCCCTGACATTTATAAGGGCAAAAATATCAGCAGCATGAAAACCCATAGATTGCTTCAAGAGATGTTGAGCCACATAAAGTCTATCAGGATGTTCTGGAAGACCCCCTCTATATCGTAGCCGAACAGCATTACGCTGAGGAGCTTGTTCCACTCTATTAGTTTTGAAAAAATCTGAATATCGGGGCCCAGATCTAAGGCCTTCTCGATGTGGGGAAGGGGGGGTAGAGGATTGATCTTGATGCCCTAAAATGTCAGTTCTTGCAGTCGTAAGAAAAGGGGTACTCAAGTCATTCAGTTTATTCACCACAACTCCCAGTTCCTCATTTGGAATAAGCACAGGCTGCTCCCCTTCCCCCTTGCACAATGGTACAGTACCTTGTCGTGAATTCCCTGAAGAAAAAGAAACCCAGGTAGAATCTGGCACCCAGGCTCCTTGAGGGGTTTGAATACAGCCAGCATTAGTAAGTGCAGCCTCCTTCGACCAGTCCTTGACACCCGTCTCCTCGACCGGCTCCGAAACCGCAAAACACTTCTGCATTCTCTCTGACGTCGGCATCGAGTCTGTCTTTGTTCCAGCCAGCTGAGCTGCTCCACCAGGCTTGACAGCTACCGGCAAAGCCGGTTCCACAGATCGAGGCCGAGAAAGCACTGTTCCGTCGTCAGCACTACTCGACTCCAGCACCGGACAAACAACTAGCTCGGTAGATACCACCTTCATCACAGAAACGCCTAAATCAAGCGGTTCTTGCTCCAACAAAACCTCTGTATTAGATGGAGAAATCACAGCTTCTGTCTGTCTCCCAGCAGACTGCACTTCCATAGAATCATCAATTTTCTCCACATGTGGCATCAGATCCCTTGAGTTTGCACCAGCCGAGGTCTGGAATAGAACCTCTGACTGCATCAGATGTCCGACCTCCTCACCCTCCATCCCGCAAATGACCACTACTCCAGAAGATCAGCAATCCCTCCGCAGGCAGAGTAGGGGAATTTCCCCAGTGTCCTGGCCAAATTTCCCTCATTCACTAAAAAATACCACCAACAGCTTAATCTTGTTCAATTTCAGTTGCTTACCATCTGCATCCTACTCCTGGTTGCCCTTGAAAAAGGGACTTCTAGGCCCAGTGGGCATACCGGATCAACAAAATTCAACAAACAAAAGGAAGAGGAGGCCATTATGGTTTTCCAAGGAGGTAGCGGAAAAAGTGAAGGCCAAAAAGACTGCATTCAGACAATACAAAAAGATGCAGGCAGAAGAGGATAGGGAGAAACAAAGGGAGGTAGGGAGGTCAGTAAGGGAAGCCAAAGCTCAGACAGAAGAGCGCATTACAAAATCAGTGGGTAGAGGGGCAAAATCTTTTACAGGTACATAAGTGAAAAAAGAAAGGCAAAGGGTGGGGATAGTGAGACTGAAGAGGAGGATGGGGGCCGCATGGAGAATGACAACAGTAAAGTTGACATACTGAACAGGTATTTCTGCTCAGTCTTTACTGAGGAAGAGGAGGGTAATGGGCCTGAAGGGAGTACAAGGGGTGGGAACAGCGCAGAAATGGACTCAAGTCCCTTTACATGGGAAAGGGTCCTAAAGGAACTGGAAGGAATAAGAGTTGATACAGCAATGGGGCCAGATGAGATGCACCACAGGGTCCTAAAGGAACTAAGAGAGGTGGTGGCTGAACCTATAGCAATCCTGTTTAGCTAATCATTGGAAATAGGGGAGGTACCCAAAGACTGGAGGACAGCAGATGTAGTCCCCTTATACAAAAGTGGGAACAAAGAGGAAGCGGGGAACTACAGACCAGTCAGCCTGACCTCAGAAGTGGAGAAGATCATGGAAGCACTACTGAAGGAGAAATTGGTGGAATATCTGGTTGCCAGTGGATAAAGGACCCAAGGCAGCATGATTTCATTGGAGGCAGGTCATGCCAGATCAGCCTCATTTAATTTTTCAACTGGGTGACAAGGGAGGTGGATCAGAGGATGGCAGTGGACATTGTAATGTAGACAGCCAGTTCTGAGTGCTGTATCATTTCTTTTTAATATAAAATGTATTACTGAATGTCTCCTGCTGAAAATCAAATGCTCTAGGAGTGACCTCACTCATCCCCCCCCCGATTTCAGCTGAGAGATGGAAGCTATGAGGAAATGCTGACAGCATGTGAGTTCACACACACTCAGTTTTTAGAGACAATGTGTTACATGGAAGACTTTAATCAAGGATCCTGTTTCTCTGAATTAATTACAGACTTGTTTAAGTTAATTTTGTTAAGAGAGAAATCATAAACAGGGTTTATAACATTAGAAGAGGAACCTAGACTGTTACACAGGGGTGCAAGGTTGTAAATGTCTCTCTGAAGCCTGTGTGAGGGAGGGTACAGCATGAGATCAAAAGAGATGTCATTTGAAACATGAGTCATGCTGAAGGATTACAAAACTGATACTTTGAAAAGACTACTATTTTTTTATTAGATATATTTTTATATGTGTATCTAACAGAGGAGGAACTAGCTGACCTCACATGAAAATGGGTTGGCCAAAACAGTTGTGTAAGGAATACTCTGTTTTACTTACAGACACTCTTTTACCTAGACTCTGACAAGGACACATCTTGGGAGCACTTTAAGCAGGTATTTAGAAACTAAGTACTGAAGTAGGAATTTGCACTTTAAAACATTGTTCTTTTAATTAAAAAAGATTTGTATGTCTTGTGATATAACAGTTCTGTATTTTGTGCTTTACGTATTTTTAACTATTTTAGTAAAATTCTTTTAAGAACTTACTTGGTCTGTCTTTGACTTCTTTTTAGTTGTAAGAAAAGTATATGGTTATTGCAGATACTAAACATAAGCTTGAATGGTGATATCAAACTGGAAAGAGAAGCATTTTAAATCTGAGGACTTGATTAAAGTTTAAAAGGGTTCATCTCTGTATACCTGGTTGGGTGCCTGTAGGCAAGGATATCTGGCCCCCCGAAGACAGATATATCTGAGCCTGTGCATTGGGTATGCTAGCAAGAGGTTAACAGTTTGAGTCCCTCCAGAACTTGAGACCAAAGGTTGATCCGAACTCACAAAAACAGACAAGAGGGATCCTTGTCGGTTACACTGTTCACAAGACTGTGCTCAGAGGTTGGCACTTTGGGAGTGGAGGGCCTGACCTGCTGAGTGAATCTGTGACAGATTGGTGGGCAGCGGTGGCATAATTTTGGTATCACAAGCTTTTATTGTTCTATGTCAGCTGAGACCGTAAGCTCTCTTACAAAGAAAGAAAAAGGCAGAGTTTTATTTTAAAAAGGAAACAGAACTATATATCACTTGGTGTACAGGCAAGTTCCTACCCATTTTTTTTTCTAAAGTGCAGTCAGAGTAGCAGTAGTCAGGAAAGATGTCTTCCAGCTACAGCAGGCACACTGTAAATTACTTAAGGCAGTTGTGCAGGGACAGAGAAGTCCCATTCGAGGTGAAATCAAGCAAGCAGAGCCTCATAGATTCCCTAATGGTAGCAGATACCCAGAGCAGCAAGTCACCAACCGTGACTGGAAAGGACCAAACCTCAAGTGTGGAAGAGCTAGTGGCCAGTGAAAGGTCCAGAGCCGATGAGAAGAACAGCAGGGCCACTGTCAGTGAAGGGCCACAGCAGTAGGCAAAGGTCACCAGTATTCTGGATCCAGAAGTACTCAGGCTACAAATTGAGTTGTGCAGGATGGAATTGGAGGCAGAGCGAGAGGAGTGAGAGGCAGCCCGAAAGGCAGAGCCAGAACAGAGAGATGCAGATCAAGAGGCAAAGCAACAACAGAGGGAGGCAGACCATGAGGAACGTGCGTGGCAGTGAGCTACCGAGAAAAAGAGAGAATGAGAATGCTGAGATGCAGACCGTGAGGAGCAGGAGTGCCAGAGGCAACACGAACTGGAGAGGATAAAACTCTGACCAACAGCACCAGAGCAGGTAAGTGGCTTGGGTTTAACTGGGACTGCAGGACTGGGTTACAAATTGAACTCCAAATTAATAGCTGAGTTTAAGGAAGGGGAGGACATGGATGCCTTTTTAAATTCTTTTGAAAAGGTTTGTATTCAGACTAAAATTCCTAGAGAGTCCTGGAGCTTCCTGCTATCCCTGCTACTTACCGGAAAAGCTCGGAATGCATTGGGTCAAATGGACAATGAGGACAGCAATGATTACGGCAAGCTAAAAGCTGCACTGTTAAAAAATTTGAATTAACTGCTGAATCATACAGAGCTAAATTCTGTAAGCTCAGGAGAAGCCCTGATGTGAGTTACGAGGAGCTAGCTACAAAAAGTCTGTTTTTAAAACGTTGGTGGGAAGGAATTGAGGCAAACTCTGTTGATAAAACTGAAAATGTGATTTCATTAGAACAGTTTTATTGGGCATGCCCAGCAGAGCTAAAAACCTGGCTAGAGGACCGAGATCCAAAAACAGTGCAAGAGGCTGCTGAACTCTCGGACCGCTATGCCAAGAGCAGACCAGCTCTGAGAGTGAATGGGGGTGGGCGTGGCAGCACAGAATGGGAAAAGTGCACCTTCAGGGCAGCTAAAACCCACACTGCCTCCACTGAAACCAGTTAGCCCCAGGTTTCAAAGAAAAGATGTCTCTGAAGTAAGAAATGCATGTTGGCTGTGTAAAGAGACTGGACATATTGCCAGACAGTGTCCCAAAAAGGCAAGAAATAATACACAACAGGGTGCTTGAAAAGAAGTGGGTTGTTTGTGTGTCCCCTGGGAACATGCCAGTGAACATGAGGGAACACATGCACCCAGTCATGGTAAATGGTGTACAGATGCAGGGGTTAAGAGACACAGGGGCATCCCTGATGTTAGTAAAGGGGGATCTGTACAGCCTGGTCAGCTTATACCCAATAAATACGTTACTGTCTAAGGGTTCACTGGTGAAGAGAAAACATTACCACTGGCCAGTGTTCTCCTGGACTGGGGTGAAACAGGGGGAACTGTGCAACAGGTGGCTGTAGCCAAAACATTAGCAGTGGATGTAATCCTGCGTAACAATATCTAGCAGGGGAAGGTATGTGCAGTTACCCATAGCCAAGCGGCAAGGGAAAATTCTAGTTCCCTGAACCCCACAGAAGCCAGTGTGGATAACCACTGAGAGGCTGGTCCCCCCATCTGTGTCTCCAAAGGAGGAGACTGATAAAAAGGGGGTAGAAATTTCCCTGGTAGCAAGTGACCACACAACTGCAGAAGGTTACTCTGAAGAGGGAGGGGTGACCCATTGTCACAGGGTTGGGATTAACAGGAACCCTGAGTGCCCTGATGCTAGTGTTAGGGACCCTAGTTTAGCTACTGAAGGGGACCTGTCCCATGCCTTGGGAATGTGTGAGAGGTTTGCATCTACTCAGAGGGGTGACCCTAGTTTAGAGATGCTGAGGGTTTGGGCAGACTCAAATGGCACACAGGGATGTGACGGTAGACATAAGGTTTATTGGGAAAATAGACTTATGTATGCTCAGGCAGTACACACAGAGGGAGGGATGCTAGGCAGGCAGCTTGTCGTTCCTCAGGGGTATCGTGAGCAGTTGTTAAAAATTGCACTTGATATTCCCTTATCTGGCTATCTGGGAATCAGGCGCACAATGCAGCAGTTGGCCCAGAATTTCTACTGGCTTAACTTCACCCAGCAGGTGAAGGTATATTGCAGGTCTTGTTACTGGTGCAAAGAAATAGGGAAGGTGGGCAAGAAAACCCAAGTCACCCTGATCCCCTTGCCCAGAGTGAAGGAGCCATTCCAGAGGGTGGAAATGGATATTGTGGGGCCTTTAAATACTCCCAGCTTCTCAGGGAAGAGATTCATCCTGACTGTGGTCGATTATGCCACTCGGTACCCAGAGGCAGTAGCCCTATCCTCACTGAGGACAGACAAAGTGGCAGATGCCTTACTTGGGATTTTCTCCCGTGTTGGGTTTCTGCAGGAGGTTATCACCGATCAAGGGGGTTCCTTCATGTCGGACGTGATGAAATGTTAATGGGAGAAGTGTGGGGTGGTGCAGAGATGCATGACACCATATCACCCACAAGCCAATGGGCTTGTGGAATGAGTCAATGGTACCCTAAAGTCAATGCTCCAGGCATTTGCTGAACAGCATGGGAGGGACTGGGAGAAATACATTCCCCACCTGTTGTTTGCATACAGGGAGGTGCCCCAAGAGTCAACAAGATTTTCTCCCTTTGAACTCTTACATGGACGCTGGGTACGTGGGCCCCTAGACTTGATCCAGGAAGACTGGGAAGGCAAGCAAGCCACCCAGGGAACTCCCATTGTGGATTACGTCCTTAGGTTTAGGGAAAAGCTGAAGGAGATTATGGGGACAGCCCAGAGCAATCTAGTGGCTTCCCAACAGAAACAAACAGTGTGGTACAACTGCAGAGCCAGAGCTCGCACGTACATAGTGGGTCAGGAAGTCATGGTCCTTATTCTGGTCCAGAAAGACAAGCTGCAAGCTGAGTGGGCAGGACCGTAGAAAGTGGTTAGGAAGGTAAATGACGCAAACTACATTGTTGAGCCACCTGACCATAGACACACCGAGAGGATGTACCATGTCAACATGATGAAGCCATATGCAAATAGGGCTGACATGGTGTTTGCAGTGTGTAGTCATGGGGAAGGGACGGATGAAGGAGACCCCCTTCTGGACTTGCTGGAAGAGACTAAGTGGGAGTCCTTTGTGGAGGAAGTAAAATTGTCTCTCCAGCTGAACCTGGACCAGGTCCAAAAAGTAAAGGAGGTTTTAGTAGACTTTGTCCCGTTGTTTAGCACCAAGCCTAGACTAACCCACTTAGTGACACATGATGTGAAGACAGGGACACAGATGCCCATACAGCAGACAGCATATCGGTTGTCAGAGGCTGTCCAAAAGGACATTAGGAGGGAAGCGGAGGAGATGCTGGATTTAGGGGTAATGCAGAGATCCCAGTCCCTGGGACTCACTGTAATCCTTGTACCCAAGCCAGATGGCTCAACTCATTTCTGTGTGGACAATCATGGACTGAGTGCAGTCACAAAGTCTGATGCCCACCCGATGCCCCAGAAAGACGAACTCCTGGACAAGTTGGGAGGGGCGACCCACCTTACAACTATTGACCTGATCAAGGGTTATTGACAGGTAGAATTGACAGACAGAGCTAGGGAGAGGTTGGCCTCCATCGCTCCGATAGGCTTATTTGAGTTTAAAGTAATGATTTTTGGAATGAAGAATGCCCCGGCCACTTTCCAAAGGTTGGTGAACTAGGAGTTAAATGGTGCTGAGGAGTACACCGAGGCATACCTGGATGACAGTGCCATCTTTAGTACCAGCTGGGAGGAACACCTATCCCACCTTAGGGAAGTGCTGGGCAGGATACAGAGGGCCGTGCTCACTGTCAAAGTCGAGAAGTGCCAGGTGGTCATGGGAGAAGTGGCATACCTCGGGCATGTGGTAGATCGGGGACAGCTCTGTCCTAACCAAATAAAGATAGAGGTGATCCAGGCATGTCCCAGACCAGAAACCCAGGAGCAGGTCAGGAGCTTACTAGGGACAGCAGGGTACTACAGGAAATTTGTACCCAATTACAGTGCCCTGGCTGTTCCCCTATCTGACCTGACAGAGAAAAAGATGCTCCAAAAAATTACCTGGGGCCCAGCCAGTGAGGAAGCCTTTACCAGACTGAAGGAGGCACTGTGCAGTGTTCTTGTTTTGACAAGTCTGGACTATAGCAAAACCTTCATAGTTCAGATAGACGCCTCAGACATGGGTATTGGGGCAGTACTGAGCCAGACAGCCAAGGAACAGATCACTCAGTAGTGTACCTGAGCAGGAAGCTGCTTCCCAGGGAGCAAGCGTACTCCATGGTGGAAAAGGAGTGTCTTGCCATAGTATGAGCCCTAAAGAAGCTAGAGCCATACTTGTATGGGCAGCATTTTGTGGTGCTGACTGACCACAACCCCCTGGTTTGGCTGACGCAGATGGGAAAGAACAATGGGAGATTACTAAGATGGAGTCTTGCTTTACAAGGGTATGATCTAAAAATCATACATAGGGCGGGAGCGAAGACTCAGAACTCAGATGGGCTGTCTAGGGTCTATGAGGAGTGAACTGATTTGGAAAGCTTATCCCATGTAGGGGATAGATCCCCCAAATTCAGTCTAGGTGGGGAGGAGTGTGACGTAGACAGCCAGTTCTGAGTGCTGTATCATTTCTTTTTAATATAAAATGTATTACTGAATGTCTTCTGCTGAAAATGAAATGCTCTAGGAGTGACCTCACTCATCCCTTCCCCCAGATTTCAGCTGAGAGATGGAAGCCATGAGGGAAATGCTGACAGCATGTGAGTTCACACACATTCAGTTTTTAGAGACAATGTGTTACATGGAAGACTTTAATCAAGGATCCTGTTTCTCTGAGTTAATTACAGATTTGTTTAAGTTAATTTTGTTAAGAGAGAAATCATAAACAAGGTTTATGACGTTAGAAGAGGAACCTAGGTTGTTACACAGGGGTGCAAGGTTGTAAATGTCCCTATGAAGTCTGTGTGAGGGAGGGTACAGCATGAGATCAAAAGAGATGTCATTTGAAACATAAGTCATGCTGAAGGATTGCAAAATTGATATTTTGAAAAGACTACTGTTTTTTTATTAGATATATATATATATATATACAGTGGTGTGAAAAAGTATTTGCCCCCTTCCTGATTTTCTCTATTATTGTATATTTGTCACACTGGATGTTTTCAGGTCTTTAGACAAAATGTAATATTAGATAAAGGAACCTGAGGAACAAATAACACTTGTTTTTTTTTTTATTTCACTTATTTAATGAAAAAAGTTAACCAACACCAATTGGCACTGTGTGAAAAGTAATTGCCCCTTACACTTAATAACTGGTTACGCCACATTTAGCTGCAATGACTGCAACCAAACACTTCCTATAATTCAATATCAGTCTTTCACATCGTTGTGGAGGAATTTTAACCCACTCTTCCTCGCAGAACTGCTTTAATTCAGTAACATTTGGTAGGTTTCGAGCATGAACTGCTCGTTTCAGGTCCTGCCACAGCTCTATTGGGTTTAAGTCTGGGCTTTGACTAGGCCACTCCAAAACTTTAATTTTACTTCTTTTCACCATTCTGATGTGGACTTGCTTTTGTGTTTTGGATCATTGTCTTGCTGCATGACCCAACTACGCTTCAGCTTCAGCTGACGGAAGGATGACTGGACATTCTCCTTAAGAATTTTCTGGTACAGAGCAGAATTCATGGTTCCTTTAATTATGGCAAGTCATCCAGGTCCTTAGGCAGCAAAGCATCCCACACCATCACACTACCACCACCATGTTTGACTGTTGGTATGGTGTTCTTACTGTGGAATGCTGTGTTTGCTTTATGAGACATTATGGGATCCATGTTGTCCAAAAAGTTCCACTTTGGACTCATCTGTCCATAGAACATTTTCCCAAAGGGCTTGTGGATCATCCAGGTGCTTCTTGGCAAATGAGAGATGAGCATTTATGTTCTTCTTGGTTAGCAGTGGTTTCCGCCTGCTACCTCACATGAAGCCCATTTTGCCCAGTCTCTTTCTGATTGTGAGTCATGAACACTGACCTTAGCTGAGACAAGAGAAGCCTGCAGTTCTTTGGATGTTGTTTTAGCATCCTTTGAGACTTCTTGGATGATTTTACACTGCGCCCTTGGAGTAATTTTGGCAGGCCGCCCACTCCTGGGAAGGTTCACTACTGTTCCAAGTGTTCTCCATTTGGAGATTATGGCTCTCACTGTGGTTCGATGGAGTCCCAGAGCCTTAGAAATAGCTTTGTAACCCTTTCCAGACTGATAGAGGGCAACAACATGTTTTTCTGATCTTTTCAGGAACTTCCTTTGATCATGGCATAATGTGCTTGTTGAATCTTTGTCCTGGCAATGTGACTCTGATGGTAAGGGCCAAAATAAGTGAGGTTTATATTGAGCAGGGCTGGCTGTAATCAAGCCAGGCTGTGTTCAATCAGCTGACTCTAATTATCCCTTTAATTGGGTTGATTTAACTAGGGGGCAATTACTTTTTCACACAGTGCCAGTTGGTGTTGGTTAACTTTTTTCATTAAATAAATGAAATAAGTAAAAAAAAAAAAGTGTTATTTGTCCACTCAGGTTCCCTTTATCTAATATTATATTTTGTCTAAAGACCTGAAAACATCCAGTGTGACAAATATGTAATAATAGAGAAAATCAGGAAGGGGGCAAATACTTTTTCACGCCACTGTATATATATATATATATATATATCTGACAGAGGAAGAACTAACTGACCTCATACAAAAATGGGTTGGCCAATACAGTTGTGTAAGGAATACTCTGTTTTACTTATAGACACTCTTTTACCTAAACTCTGACAAGGACACATCTTGGGAGCACTTTAAGCAAGTATTTAGAGACTAAGTACTGAAGTAGGAATTTGCACTTTAAAACATTGTTCTTTTAAAAGATTTGTATGTCATGTGATATAACAGTTCTGTATTTTGTGCTTTACATAATTTTAACTATTTTAGTAAAATTCTTTTAAGAACTTACTTGGTCTGTCTTTGACTTCTTTTTAGTTGTAAGAAAAGTATATGGTTATTGCAGATACTAAACATAAGCTTGAATGGTGATACCAAACCGGAAAGAGAAGCGTTTAAATCTGAGGTCTTTATTAAAGTTTAAAAGGGTTCATCTCTGTATACCTGGTTGGGTGCCTGTAGGCAAGGATATCTGGCCCCCGAAGACAGATATATCTGAGCCAGTGCATTGGGTATGCTAGCAAGAGGTTAACAGTATGAATCCCTCCAGAACTTGAGACCAAAGGTTTATCCGAACTCAAAAAAACAGACAAGAGGGTTGCCTTGTCTGTTACACTGTTCACAAGACTGTGCTCGGAAGTTGGCACTTTGGGAGTAGAGGGCCTGACCTGCTAAGTGAGTTTGTGACAGACATGGCCTATCTGGACTTCAGCAAGGCCTTTGACACTGTGCCACATAGAAGGCTATTAAACAAACTGGGGAATATGGGAGTGCGAGATGATTTTCTCTCTTAGAGCAGAAGGATGGGAGGTGCTGAACAAATTTTAATGCAGACAGTCTTTTCCAGTTTCAATAGAATCTTTCTTTTTCAAGAGATGCCTTTAAAATGTGATTTCCCAAGTTTTAAAACTGTTATTCTTCAGTCACATTATCCTCTACAATAGACTTTCAGGAATTCCAAACATGCATGTACCACACAGAAGTAGAGCATGTCTACGTCTCACAACATTCTTTGATATTCTTTCTTTCACTTTGTTGATTTATTTGTTTCCTCAGGTTCCTGGCAGCAAGCCATGAAGGAACCAGTAAACATCCCCATGTTTTTCCAATGCACTACGGCATGTTTTTTTTTCAACAGAGCACTTAAAATGGTTTGAATTGTACACCCAGATAGACAAATCAACAAAAAGTAGAAATGATGTGGTTTTCAGCTTGTGCAGATTTCTGAGGAGAAATGTTTTTCCAAAGCACAACCCTAAAGCTCACCCCACTATGATAGCAAGAAAGCTCAGATGCAATGGACACAGGTGTGTATGTTTCAGGAGTGTATACAATGGAGTGAGCGTTAGGATTGACAACCCCAAGGAAGACTCCACCCCCGATTTGCTTCAGGGTTGGGGGCAGGGTTTCAGGGTTGGAAACCCTAAAACCACATTTCTCCACTTTTGCTGATTTTGGCTTAACCCTAAAAGTTGTATATATGCAGTTTTTTGCAAGGAATATATATATATATATATATATATATATATAAAATATATGAGAGAGAGAGAGAGAGAGGGAAAGAGAGAGACAGGGAAAAAGAGCAAGAGAGAGAGATAGAGAGAGAAAGGCATGGTTAATAAGATTTAAAATTTCAAAGTCTTGCACATGCACAGACCACTCTAAAAAATAGCTGAAAAAACAACTTTTTTCTAAACTAAGTTTGACACAAAAAACTTTTATAAGCTGCAAATATAAAAAGAATGCTGAACTATCAATGTTAACAGTTGCATTGTCAGAAGCTAGTCTAATGAGATGTCTGAACTAACTTTCAAAAAAATTGTATTTTATTTAGTTCCAAAAAGTTTAATTGTCTCCAGAAACCATCACAACTGACAAATAAATTCAGTGCATACTTAATAGCATGTGTGCTTGAAAACACACTACCGAACTCATAGAAAACAACAGTCAAGAACACAGCCAAAAATTAGAAAACACAATGTTCAGTTCATGAATTACTTGTCAAATGGTAAAAAACATCCTTAAAACATAACCCCAAAAAATATGTAAGGGCCCAGCACAAAGCAACTTATCTCTCATGTTTTCCTTCATGCAGATACCAAAATTATGACCCACCTGCTGAGGGCCATGCAGAAAGCAAGTGATGACTCCTGTCCTACTTTGCCCAGGGCCCACAAGACTCTATGCAAAGCAAGTTTATGACCACCATGACAAATGCAATGTAGTGGGCTAGCACCAGGACTCAGCTGTGGTGCAAAGTCAGTGCTATTAAACTGAAAACAAAACTAAGAGAATGTACCCAATGGCAAAGACAAACCACAGGCAATAGTGTTCAATAAAGAATAACTCCCCATCTTCATTTCATGGTGCGAAAAGTAGAACAGAATCATGGCAGTCTGGTGTTCACAGCATGCCAAAAATGACTAGTGATATGATGGTTTATAAAATACCTACTGTTTTGCTTGGTGTTGTCCAAGCTTCATCAGAGCTCTGAAGAGGCTTTACCAAAATGTCTGCTCTTGTGCATCACGGTCATGTGAACGCATGCTGTTCTTTGGCTGCCTGGTTGTGATACCATACTGGGAAGCACTCATGGAGTGCATGGGTAAATCTTTCTGTTTTGAACAGAGTTTTGTCACTGTCTTGGCACTCAGCACTTTATCAAAGAATGCTCATGGTTGCTTCCATGACCCCTGGAACCTGTAAATGTGGTAATGGTCAGTTTGGCAGTTTCAAAATTCTCAAAAGTTGAAAACAAAAAAATATCATTTTCAGATATTGTTTTTGCTTAGCAATAGCATAAGAATTGTTGCAAATTTAAACCTGAAACTTTTAAAGCTGGCCCAGTGGTGTGGAGGGCAGAGTCAGTGATCCCTTATATTCTGCCATGCCGGTGACCCATGTTCACGGCGCGAGAGGGTCATCGGAGGCCAGCCGGGGTGGGAGAGGATCGAGTGTCCGGAGGACAGCTCTTCTCTCCTGGAGAGGGTGGGGAACAGAGACCGGCATTTGCCTGACACCTAGTGAAGGCTAGGTGTTGGCATGCCAGGTCCTGTACAGTGGGGTATGGAGGTGGAGCAGCTGAAAGGTGTGCTGCATGTGGACGCGAGCACAATGCGGCCATTGTTGGCATTGCATGCTCATTTCCGCAGGGGAAAAAAGTAGAAATTGTGGTCTGTTCAAGCGGCATGATGGCCGTCCACCACAGGTGCTTCCTCCGAGACAGCACCACCCAAACACTGGCTCCAGTCCTGGGGGGTCAAGTTGGGGGCTCCCCACCACCCTGCCATGGAAGGTAAGCCGTGGGAATAGGAAGGTGAGTGCCCGAAGGTTGGGGGACAGGGCTGGGTGGATGGCTGAAAGGAAGGGGCCGACTGGGGCCATGGGAGGAAAAAATAGCAGCAAAAAATAAAGGAAAATTTTAAGTTATTTGGAGTTTGGCCCAGGGATGATTCTTTGATAGGAAACTTGATTTTAAATTGTTAAGAAAATAAAATACCATGCTTGCTTATGTGCAGTTCATCATTTCACAGATTTTTCATAACTGGATTTTTTGCATAACTGACATACATCACTTTTATGAATAGGAACCTAATTTTGTGAGATAAGATCCAAGGTTTTATGGGCTTTAGTGGTCATGAAAGTGGTAAAAACAAGAGATACCGTTATTCATGAAAAACAAGAAAAAGTGCTGAAAGTTAAGTCTTAAACATATTTGGTAAAAACTGTTGTGTGTAAGGTTGATTCAAGTGTTTTTTTTTGTTAAAATAGTTTTTTAATGTTTATAAAACCAGATTGGGTTTATATTCTCGAGCAACCTGGAGCTTCAGCATAGATGGACAGATAGATAGATAGACAGACAGACAGACAGTGTTGGCCAGTTGAGTTAAGGTGCACTATTTAAGGAGCATCAAGCAGGCGCTGATTGATTTAAATGTATTTCAATGACTGAGACTAGGTGAAAGATTGTGAGTTAATGGGGTCCATTAGGACTGTTCATTATAGTCAGGATTCATCATACAGGGCTCATAACAGCAAGCAACTACAGCAATTTACTTATTAGAAAACAGCTATAAGATTCCGATGTCTTAAAAAATAAAGAAATTCATGGCAAAAAACTATGTTAATGAGTTAGTTACTATTGTTTCTAGTCCTAATGCTCATAAGGCATGAAAATGTGTTGTTAGGGTTATCAACCCTAACTCCCATCTCTCGCTCCCATCCCTTACCGTTGTGACCCCAGGCTAAGCTACAGGCCCAGGACTGGGCATCACAGGTCTAGTGCTGTATCTCATACATGGCCAACACATTTAACATTTGTAAATACCAGACTTGCTAAGCTGAGCTATGGAGGTGTGTATTACTTTAAAGCAGCAGTACATGTTTTTCTTTTTTTTAACTCTTTTATTCTCCGGAGGACCAGGGCATCTCTCCGGAGTACCCACACAACCTCTGCCTCTACTCCTAGCCCGAAACCACCCCCCTACTGATCTCCCTGCCAGTCCCACAGACTCGTCCAGCCCCCCAGATCACCACCCGGGGGAGGGACCTCCCTTGGTGGCCTTTCTGAAATTAGAGTGATGCTCATAGGGCTGGGATGAGGAATGGGAGATCTGGTGAGGGTAGGTCCAGCAGTGGGATATGGGCATCAGTCCCTAGGGTCTCCTTTGCCTCCTGTGGTCCACCGTGGTTTTCTCTCATTACTCCCCTCGGAGCATGGACATGAAATGACGTCCAATTACCAAAGTGCTGATGTCCGCCACTGTTCCCCCCAACATCTGCACTGTAATGCATGGTCCCCGATCTCCATCAGGGGCCACTGGAGAGCAATGCGAGCCTCAGAATCGGACTCTCAATCCCCTCCCTTTGCTGACGACCTGAGTCTGTTGTTGAACCCGGGTCGCTGGCGTGGAGTGAGGTGTGGTGTTCAGTGCCTCAACCCTCAGTGCCACCATGCCAGACAAAGCAGCAGTACATGTTAGTGGTAAAAGTTTTGACCTATATTTTTTTATTCTATTTTAGATTGCCCCCTAGCTTTGTCTTGTACAATGCACTTTTTTACCCATTTCGAGTCTGTGTTAGCTTTATTTCTTATATTTGAAATAAACAAAGGAGCTCTCCTTTTAATAATATTTTTAATATTTTAATTGCTTGATCCATGTTTTATTCAGAATTTTTGTTGTTTTGGAACACCCATTTTTAAAGACCACTTTTCTCGTGACTAAAATTAACTAGCACACAGCATACACTGCACTCAGTCATTATGGGACAATAGGTGTACAAAAACAGTTGAGAATACTGATGAAAACCTGATCCAATCCATATAAAAAGAGTGCTCATTTTATTATTTTTAAAGAAAAAATTACAACAGCAGACTCTAAATGGGATACATAGGTATTCTCCTAGGCAGAAGTTAAGGGGTAATTTAAAATGGAAAAAAAAGTACAGGCCAAACTTTTCACTGTAACATACATTGCTGCTTTAAGATGTGTGGCTTGATTTGCATAGAGTATTGTGAGCCTTGTAAGAAGAACTTTTTACTGATTTGTAAATAATTATTTTGGCATGAGAGCTAATGAATCTGTAAGTTTGAACATGAAATCTGGTCTACTTCCTATGCTATCCGACACACAAAAAGTCTTAATTTGGGATTTTAATGTAATTTTACTAATTAATAAGTTTTTAACTGCGAAACCGATTGACACCAAACAATTAGCCCCTAGGACTGGCAAGGAGCAAAACAAATTTTACAGTGCTAGGGGATAAGGTCCCTGAGATACTATATAAGCTAATAGAAACCTCTCTTTTGATAGAAACACTAACTCAACCCTAACATACCAGTGCAAGGTGTGAAAATAAGTTTGCCAAGATAAACACATTATTTCTGGCAACATGAGCAAAATAACTCACGTTGATCATTGTATATGTTCATCAATTGATTTCACTTATTTTGGCCACACTGAGCATGCTCATATATTTATTCTCACATGTCACTCAACACAGGAGTGGTTCCAGAGGACTGAAGGAGGGCACATGTAGTCCCTCACCACAAAAGCAGTAGTAGGGAGGTGGCAGGGAACTACAGTCCAGTCAGCCTCACCTCACCTCACCTCAGGAGTGGGTAAAATCATTGAGGCACTGCTTAAAGAAAGAATAGTGGCATACTTGTCATTCACTGGTGCCCAGGATCCGAGGCAACATGGACTCAGCAGGAAGATTGTGTCAGATGAATCTGATAGATTTTATTCCACTGGGTGATGAAGGAAGTAAATCAAGGGGGCAGTAGGACGTCGCCTACCTTGATTTTAACAAGGCCTTCGATATCGTCCCACATAAAAGGCTGATTAACAAGATGGGTAGTCTGGGCCTGGGGCACAAGGTGGTAAACTGGGTTAGGAACTGGCTAATGAATAGGAAACAGAGGGAGGTGGTAAATGGGATCCAATGTGGGGAGAGGGGTATGACCAGCAGGATACCCCAGGGATCAGTCCTTGGGCCAGTCCTGTTTAATGTCTTCATTAGTGACATTGTGGAAGGGCTAGAGGGACAGGTCTGCCTGTTTGTAGATGACACCAGGATCTGCAACAGGGTGGATTCTCCAAATGGGGTAGAGAGAATGAGGAGGGACCTGGGGAAGCTTGAAAAATGGTCTGAGGTGTGGCAGCCGAATTTTTATTCAAAGAAGTGCAAAATAATGCTCCTGGGAAGAAGAAACCCTGGGGAGAGCTACAGGATGGGGGGGGGTTGCTGATAATCACCAAAGAACAAAGGGTCCTTGGGGCTATCGTTTCAGATTACCTAAAGGTGTCTAAGCAGAGTACAAAGGCTGCAGGGAGGGCCAGTGGCATGCTGGGGTGTATAGGCAGAGGTATCACTAGCAGAAGGTGGGAGGCAGTGTTGCCATTGTATAAAGCACTAGTGAGGCCTCACCTAGAGTACTGTGTGCAATTCGGGAGGCCACACCTTCATAAGGATATTGACAGGGTGGAGGCAGTCCAGAGAAGGGCGACTAAGATGGTACAGGGCTTGCATCAGAAATCATATGAGGAGAGATTAAGGGACCTCAATATGTAATCACTGGAGGAGAGGAGGGGAGGGAGCGGGCAGATATGATAGAAACATTCAAGTACCTTAAAGGCATAAACAAGTTGCAGGGGGGAGACATCTTCCAATATAGAAGGAGTATAAGAATGAGAGGGCATAATATGAAATTGGAAGGTGGCAAGTTACGGGGGAAATGTGAGGATTTTTTTTTCATGGAGAGGGTGGTAGACAAATGGAATAGTCTGCTACATGAGGTGGTGGGAGCAAGCACAGTGGAGGGATATAAACATGACTGGGACAAGCATAAGGAACCCTTAGAAGTGTGATGGAGTGGTGAAAAGCCACTGACCAGATAGGGTCAGAGGCCGCAAGCAAGCATAGGGCTTACGGGCAGACTGGATGGGCCTAGTGGTCCTTATCTGCTGAAAATTTCTATGTTTCTATGTGAGATGCCATTTATTTTTTTATTGAAGTAGTTACTGTACTGATTAGTTGCTCTCATACTGAGCCATTGAACAAAGGGGCACAGTTTACATGTAATATTTTTTTCCCTTCTCTAGTTTGATTTCTATCACAAACCATCTAAACACCTGTTGTATAAATCAAAGATGACATGGTCTGATTTAAGATATGCCTTTCATCACTTGAGAGTGGGGCTTCATCATTTATGATATAGCAACAGACAAATACCCTCTCATGAAGATAAAAAGTATATCTTAAGTCAGCCCCTGTCATGACACACAGACAGGCTATTTATATAGATACAGATATAGAGACAGAGATATCTTTATTGCAAAAAACTACAATAATATATCAATATGGTTCCAAATCCACAAAATGAGGGAAACGTGGTAATAGGTTTTTTCAGCTCCATTGTCCACCTAATTCCCCAGCCCCTAGCCATGTGATCTAATGCCAGTTTTTAGGTCTGAGATGATGCCCTACAGGTCTGTTGCTTCAGCTACAAGTCCAGAGTTGTACGACACAAGTGTGCCACTTAGCCTTGAGGGATCAGTCATAGCTTTCTTTGTAGTAGTAGTTTTATTTATTAATGGTGTCCTTCCCCGGAGGCCCAGAGTGCCAGTACAAAGAGGAAAGAGCAAATAAATAAATGTCCCAGTACATATTAATATAAATTAAAAACTGTAGACCCAAATATAAGAAACTTAAAAGTAGAATTGAATACCAAATAAATAAGCTGCTTATAAATCAACAAAGCAGACACCAAAGGTCTGAGCAAACAGAAAGGTTTTAAGTCATTTTGTAAAGACTTCCACTTAGGGAGTCTCCTTCAGGGACCTCGGTAACAAATTCCAGAGTATCAGACCAGCAACCTTGAAGACTCTGTCCCCAGATGTTTTAAGTTTAGTCCTGGGGACAACCCTCAGCAGAATGGAGGGGATAAGTGGGAGGATAAGGATGCAGGAACTCACACAGGTAGACCGGACCCAGACCAGGTAGGGTTGCATAGGTTAGCAATCCAGCCTTATAGGAGATATGCCACTTAACCAGCAGCCAATGCAGTTCTCGCAGCACCGGAGTAATGTGACTCATCCTTGGAAGGCCAGTCAACAACCTCTCAGCCACATTCTGCTTTAGCTGCAGGTGTTGTAGTGCACCTCCATTGACCCCAAGGTAGAGGGCATTACAGTAATCGAGGCAAGATTTCACAAATGCATATACTAAAGATGACATATCCTCAGGGGGGATAAGGGAACAAATCACGCTAATATTCCTAAGATGGTAGAAGCCATTTCAGATGACTGCCAACACCTCAGACTCAAATGTCAGCCCTTTATCCAGGATGACACCCAGATTCTTCATCTTTTGGGCAGCATCAAGTCTCAAGGTACCAAGGCAAAGCCTTGTTTTCCTCCCCGACAGTGCCAGTTCCCCCCTCCCCACTCAGCTTAATCACCAATATTTCAGTTTTGTCCAGGTTCCAGGTTAAGTCTCAGTCAGCTCAATGACATCCAGCCCTGGATCTCAGCCAAACATTGGTTCGTCACATCCACCACTCCTCAGTCCTGAGGTGCAAAAGACAGATAGTGATGGGTGTCATCAGCATAGCAATGAAACCAAACTCCATACTGCCTAATGATCCAACCAAGGGCAGCATATAGACCGAAAACAACATGGGCGACAGGACCAGCCCTTCAGTACACCATAGTACAAGTCCTTTGGGCACAATGAGAAATTACCCATCACAACCCTCTGAGACCTGCCCCTGAGGTATGACTCAAACCAGCTAATAACTCTGCCAGGGAGTCCCACATACTCCCTGAGTCGATCCAATAAAAGTCCATGGTCAATGGTGTCAAACGCTGGGGAGAGATCCAAGAGGGCAAGAACTGACCACTCTCCTCTATCCCTCACCCTGAGCAAGTCATTAAGCACCCTGACCAATGCAGTCTCAGTGATGAACTCTGATCAAGATCACGACTGGAGGGGTTCATATATGTCGAAGGTCACCAAGTGAGTCTTCAGCTACGATGCAACAACCTCCTCTATAACACTGCCTAAAAAAGGCAGGATAGACACATGCCAGTATTTCACTAGGATATCCAGGTCTGATGTCAATTGTTTCAAAAAGGCCATCACCAACACTTTTTTAAGTGCCACAGGGAAGACCCCATCCCCTTTGCATGGGGTGCTGTGTGACAAAAGAGATCAGTTATATCTTTCTTCAGGCAGGTCCCTGTGCAAAGAAGATCATTCATAACTTTCCTCTCCCTGTCAAAGTAGAAGATCAGTCATCACCTTGTGCAGGGCCCTGCAGGTCCTGTGTGAAACAAGAGATCATTCATAACATTCTTTTTGATGTGTGTATGGACCCTGACCAAAACAGGAGATGAGTCTTAACTTTCTTTGCACAGGATCTCAGACCTGCAGCATGAAGCAACAGACCCATGTGGCTTGGCCCTGGACCTATATTTTATTTATTGAATAGACTCATGGAACAGAAACCTGTGCTTTGGGTTGTGGGATTCAGTGATGTGGCATGTCACACATATCTGTCATGGGTGTAGTGGTCTGTTCCGCAAAAGCTTTTCCCACTTCTGGATGTATATGAACAGGCCACTTAAAGCAGCAGTACTACGAAAAAAAAACCTGCACTTTTTTGATGGTTTATTCAACGTGACCTGCTAATGATATACCTGGTACTCTTTCTCGCCGGCATTGTACTATTGACAAGTAATTTGCTCTGTTATTCTCTGCTTTTGTTTACATTTCTGCCACTAAGCATGTAGCACTGGAACCCCCTCTGCTGCCAACTGCATATGTGAATGACTTGCAGGGACATCAGGAAAGGTCAGCAGAGGGTCCCTCTGCTGTTGTCAAAAGACCTGATGTGACCTGTAGAAAAAATGCAGCTGAAAATTAGTCAGCTGCCATATTTGTTGTAGCACTACAACACTTCAAATAAATTGCAAATATCTAAAAAACTAAAGACGACTGGAAAAAAAAACATTTACAGGTATGGAAACTGGAACTTTGGCCACATGCTTACAGCCGAAAAACAGAATTTTGATAGGTCACTTCCTGATTTCATAGTTCTGCTGCTTTAAGACTTAAGTGCTGAAGTAGCCAGTATGCACAATAGCACTGCAAATGCAATAGCAAATTTAGAGAGACTGACTGCAGTCACATGAGCATCTAGAAACAATAAGATACTTGAACCTTAGTCAAAGAAAAATAAGTGATATCTACATAATGCACATTTATTTTAGTGTTTGGTAACCGGTTAAGGCCCACTAGGCACAAGTGCCTGTTTTCAGGGATGACCTGGAAGCACTGGAGAGGTTAAGTGACTTGTTCAAAGTTACACAGTATACAAGTGGAGGTTGTGAGAATCAAACTCATGTTTGTTGGTTATACCAAGCTCATTAACAGCTCGCTACTCTAACCTCTAGGCTATACTGTCTGTCCCAATATTCTGGTTACATTTCAAAGTGCAGTAAACACCAGTGTTCTGATGACAAGGCAGAAAAAGCCAAAAATCATCAGTCTGTTATGGTGGATGTAATAAACATAATAGTGGATACACATTTTGAGTGGGTCCTGGTTTCTTTGGTTTAATTCACATATTTGCACACAAGGATCCTCCACATTAAAATGCCATATGAGGTAAGTTGAGGGCATCCTGGACATTTCTTGAGTGATTCAGCACTTTTGGGCATGTACTGTCAAGAATGGACAGAACCATCACTGTTAACTGATCAGTTGCTATATCCTTTCAATCATTATGTCTAACTCAGGGCATCATGACAACAATGTCACAGCATAGTCTGCACCAGAAGACATATGAAGAAAGACTAAAGGAGTTTAAGATGTATAGCCTCGAGGAAAGGAGGGAGAGGGGGGACATGATAGAAACTTTCAAATACCTCAAGGGAATCAACAAAGTACAAGAGGGTAGCATCTTTCAGAAAAAGAGATGTGCAAGAACAAGGGGGTACAATTTGAAGATAGAGGGGGGACGGCTCAGAGGTAATGTGAGGAAGTATTTCTTCACAAAGAGGGTTATAGATGCATGGAACAGCCTTCCTGAGAAGGTCATAGAGTCAAAAACAGTGGGGAAATTCAAGAATGCATGGGACAGACATAAGGCAATTCTAGTGGGGGGTAGGAGGAAGTAGGCTGTTAGTTAACTAGGATCTGCAGCTTATCCATTAGGTAGGGGAAATGGGCAGACTAGGTGGGCCAAGCGGTCCTTATCTGCCGTCAAATTCTATGTTTCTGTTTCTACAACTAATAAAGAAGGAACATGACACTGAGCACTACTGTGAGTCTACTTAAATGCTTCACATGCCTTTATTTATGACCTTCTACAGCAGGCCAACAAAGTAAAGCTGATGATGGTCGCTGTGGATGCACTGGTGGTGGGGATAAGAATGACAGCTATGATGATGGGAAGGAGAGGGTGCTGACACCACAAGTTCATCTGAGTCATTGTATCAGCAGCTGAAGGATGGAGTACTCAGTAAAGATGTAAACAATGTGAGTGATTTGATACCTTTTATTGGACCAATAAGAGATTTACAGAGTATAAGCTTTCAGGCTACACAGAGCCTTTCATCAGATAACACATTTATTATCTGATGAAGGGCTCTCTGTAGCCTGAAAGCTTATATTCTATAAATCTCTTGGGCCAATAAAAGATATCAAATCACCCACTTTGATCATCTTTTTTGTACAAGGATCAATACAGCTACAAACAATTTTCTATAAAGATGTGTCAGAGATGTTTCTGACACAATTTGCAGACACGTTTGACAGCATTAGCTTGTGCACTCTGTGACTTGACAACAATACTCAATTTTATGTAAAAAAAATGTCCATTCACCCTGGATGCACAGAGTATATTAAATGGAAAGAACTGTAGACACTTATGATACAGCAGCAAAGACAGTATCAAGAAACCAACAAGAACGTTAATATACAACTCCTGGTCATACTGCTACTCCTCTTCTATTGACTGTTTATTGCGAGTGTCAGGCATCAGCACGGCATGGAAGAAGAATTGGATAGTTATGATCCTGAGACAACTAAGGAGATCTGGGAGCTCTTTGATACTAAATGCCAGTGTCACTTGGATATTCTGAAGGAAGGCTTAGACCTGTTACCAGAGTAAATGATGATGACTTATCAAGGGTTCTATGTGATGATGATGACTACAAAACAGTGCCGATAAAAAAAGAGCGAAGCAAAAATAGCCGCAGGTAACACAGCGAAGAACACTACAGCTTGCTCCAAAATCAGCACACAGATATATACTTGCTTTTTCTGCAAGGGACTCTGCACTCCACATACCCCTTAATGGCAGACTTTCTCCCCTGCATCCCCCCATAATTAAACTAGCTACCACCAGGGAGGATGAAATTCTGGGACAGGGAACAACTTGGGGGGGGGGGATATTGTACATGGGGGACTCAAGTCGGGGAGGGGGGAACTTTGTGTAGGGCAATCAAATCATCCACCCCTGTGAGGGAAGGGGAACAAACTTGGGACGGTGTGCCAAACAGGAATTAAACATAAAAAAAATTCTCACATCCTGTATCAATCCCCGGTCTGCGAGCCACACAGATGGTGACTATGACCTCTATACAATGTGGTCAGCTTGGAACCAGCCTGACAAACAACTACTAACATGATTCACGCAGAAACTATGTCTATGGCTCCTTACCAAAATGAAATAGCTGATCTTAACATGGGCTCTTAAAATACTGTAGCCCATTTCACACTTGTTGTTTTGACCTTGCCCAAACTGACTCGCTGTAATTCACTCGCTCAGATCATGAGATACCCTTATCAAGCAGTTCCATTGACTAGCAGATAAAGTGATGCAATCAAATTATGGCAAGACTGGCAGATCATTTGGTCTTTACTGGCTAAAGTGGCTTTGTATTGTCCTGGATACCCTCCAACATCTGTCGCTTTGGAATGATGTTGCAGTAAAACTGGGGATATTGACTCACCACATCACTTAAGGCTAGATCTTTTGAATCTTGCATGCTTATTCTTTCTCAAGCTTAACTTAACAATGATCATCTTTAACTATTTATTCAATTGTTCACATGTCCAACAAGTAACGTCTGCTACGATTTCCATGCCTACGCATTCCAGAGGTAAGTCTCACAAGATTCCTCCTACAGACAGTGGTACCACAGTTCAGCTCACCACTCCCAGAAGTAGCTGTGCAACTCCTCTTCCTCATGGCGCACAATTTTCACATTGCCATTACCAACAAGCTCAATATGATAAGGTCTGCCACGGAGTTCAGTGTCAGTACCGGTTTACTAAGACCCTTCACTTCACCTACTGTGAATGGGGCAGCAATGGAATGAGTGACCTGACTGGCCATGCAGAGGCATGCACAGTTCTCTAGTCTAACCCCTAGTGATTAGCTTAGGAACTATAGATTTTGCTGCCAGTGAGCACTGTATGTGTTCAAACTAAGTTCAATTCATGTACAAAAAAACTAAAATACAAAAAAAAAAAAAAAATCAAACAAAAAATATCCATCCATAAATGGGAAATATTGTGAAGGGCAGTGTAGTGCCCTGCATTTAATGTCTTTTCATTTCTTTTTATTATTTTTTATTTTTCTTAAAGGGAAACGTCCACCAGGGGTATAGTAGTTTATTATTTTTATACTTATGCCCACGATCGGGCTGCGAGCAGTCCACTGGACCACCAGAGATACAGAAGTTTATTATTTTTATACTTATGCCCGTGATCGTGCTGTGGGGCACTTTGCTGCTAGTGCAGGGGGCATTGGCCCCCCAACGGCTGCAGCCTGGCAGGGCGCCAGGTGCAAGTCGCCGGGAATGGGTGCACCTGCATGCAAATGGGGCCATAATGACATGCAAATGGCCCCATTTGTGCCTTGCATGCATTATGGCCCCATTTGCATGTGCACCTTTGAATATCATAGTTGATGAGCCTGGCGCAACGGCACTTGCGCTAGCGCATCCCCCTGCCCCTCTCTGGCCACTTGCGCTGGTGCAGTGCCAATGCACCATGCACAATGTGGGTGGTCACAGAGCAATATTCAACGGTACTGAACCATGGCACAGCACCGTTGAATATCACCCTGTCAGTACCCTGGCACATCCCAGTTGCGCTGTGCCCAGGCTTGCGCCACAGCCTGGTGCAGTCTGAATACCCCACCGTATGTATTAAAACACATACACTACCTATTGAGATACATGTATTACAGAGTGGATAATCCACATATACCACCTACTGAAATAAATACACTCTTTATTGTAACACATGCACAATATATTGAAAAAATGCACATACACTATACAATGAAACACACTACATATGGAAATATATCATCACTGTATGTATATATTAGTATAAGATGTATAAAACTCACTATGTAGTGTATATGTTTTACTATTTGGTGTTATATTGCCAGTTGTTATCATCAGCGATGCCCTAAAGCAATCAAGTCTGTGCAGCACAGCTTATAGCAAGTCAAATAGGATGACTGGATGTATCTGGAGGGGTCTTGATAGCAGAAAAAGAGAGGTAATACTTCCTCCTTATGGTATAGGTCCTTAGTGAGGCCACACATGGAGTACTACACCCAGTTCTGGGGTTCTCACCTCAGGATGGATAGGGATAGGCTCAAGACAGTACAGTGTAAGGTAACAAGAATGATTTAGGGCCAGCAGGGCATGTCCCATGAGGAGCACCTAAAGGAACTGAACATGTACTCCTATGACAACTTCATCTGGCTCTTGATGTGGATACACTTGCATGGACCCATATCTACCTCAATGGACATACTCAGCATATCAAATGGGCGGGCTCCCTCTCAGACCCACGACACATCATCCATGGTGTACCCCAGGGCTCTATACTGGGTGCCTTGCTTTTTTTGTTATTTATTAATGAGCTCCCTAAAAATTGTGGTGGTGCCACAGTTCATCTCTACACAGATTATGCTATCATCTACAAATCCTCTTCTGACATGGGTTGGATCAACCAATCGCTAACATCTGACTTCCACTCCCTTGAGAACTAGTTTATCCACAAGCAACTGGTCCTAAATACCAAAAAAACTAAGAGCATGTTCTTTGCCAACTCCACTTCTCGAACATGCCATCTCCTGACCATTCAATCATCCTCAGGAGCCATCCTTGAATTGGTTCAGTCTTTTAAATACCTGGGAATTACCTTGGACCTCTCCCTTTCACTGGATGTACATGTCACTATCCTTACCAAATCTCTTAACCGGAGGCTAGGCGTCCTCTATAGAATCCGCCCATACCTCTGTCTGACGTCATGTAGCAAGTTAGCAGAGGCCACTCTCCTGCCTCTCTTCCTGTACGGTGCCCCATTGCTGCTTTCTTCATCTTCCTCAATCCTAACCCGCCTTTCTCAGTTATATCATAGGGTGGGTAGGTTTGCCCTGGAACCAATGCACAGCATCACCATTGCAATGTCCTATCTACCTTGGGCTGGCTACCCTTTGAGTTTAAACTTTGATATATTATCCTTAGCTTAATATACAAATTTGTCTATCGCTTCACCCCCCCACCGCCTGTCTGTGATAATCCAACACAAATTCACCCATAGAGTCCTGAGGTCAGCCTCACAGCCCCTTCTAGCTGTTCCAAACCTTAGACCCTCCTCAGCCAAAAGATCATTTGCCTACACTGCTGTGTCCTCCTGAAACTTTCTGCCTCCCCCAATCCTGGCCTGCCCCTCCAATACTCAATTCCAAAGTGCTATGTTATCACACCTTGAAGCCCCTACTTGTTCATGCTTTCAGTAACTCCCCTGAGTTTACCTACTCTTCACTGACTGCTAATTATTGGCGCCCAAGACCTACCTCTGCATCTCTGTCTCCATCCACCAATGTTTGTGGATTAGAAGGATACAAACTTGTGGCCTGGGCATAATTTTGATTATCTTATGCTGAGCTTTACCCTTATTGCATTAACCTGTGTATCTCTGCTCAAAGTGTTGTACCTGCTTACTGAAGTAACTTTATGCTGTTCAACTTGTATTTCTAATACTGCACTCGCTGTTGAATGTGTTATTCTGTATAAATGTTGTATCCTGTACTAATGTTGTATCAACCTCTGCACTATTCAACTGTACTGCTCTTCCCGGGTCGCCCATGAAAAAGGGACTGCCATGTCTTAGTGGGCTTACCCAGTTGCCAAAATTCAATAAATAAATGTACTCGCTGGAGGCCAGAAGAGAGGGGAGATATGCTAGAGACCTTCAAATTCCTAAAAAGAATTAACAGGGTGAACTGCTAGAAGCTATTTAACTTTTATACTAGCTCTTGGTCTCATGGTTGTGAGTGGAAACTAACAGGAGAGAGGTTCAGGAGGGATGTGAGGGAATACTATTTTACTGAAAGGTGATGGAGGCAGGAACAGGCTGCCAGCGAAGTTGGTGGGCGCAAAAATCATTAGTGGTTTTAAGCATTTCTGGGGCAGAATTAAGGGCATAGTGGTTGTTCAGGGCATTAGAATTGGGGAGGAGAATGGAGGGGAGGTGGGGAGGGCTAGGACACAGGAGGAACAGTAGCCCTCTGGTCTAAATAGGGAACTCAGGCAGACTGGATGGACCTTTGGTCTTTTTCTGTCATCATTGTCTATGTTTCTATATACACTATCTATTGAAATGCATACACAACATGTTGTAAAATCCATCTATACTATACACTGAAACAAACACACTATATATTACATCTTGTGATGAAGCTTTCCCTGGTTATCCCTTCCAAGTCTCGGCCAAATTAGGAAGTTTACAATTGAACTTGTTTTACATGCATTTGTGCTTTTTTCTTTCTCAATATATTCTTTTGTACTCTTCTGGTGCCCTATCCCTTCCCCATTGCATAACCTCTGTATAATTTCCCCGTTACTTCTGTTTACCTAGTGCATTGTATTTGACCTTGATGTATTTGTTCCTTGATGTATTTTCTATATTCTTGTGCCATCTCTGTGGCCCGGGTCATGCCTGAAAACGATCCATGTCAACCTAGTCAACAAATGAATAAATAAATAAATATTGAAATATATTCACTAGCTACTAAAAAACATACTCTACACATTGCAAAACCCACTATATACTGAAACACATGCACTATACAGTGGATTACATACACTGTGTAATGAAATACATACCCTATAGATTCATACCCTATAGAATGAAAAATCCTCATATACTATATACCGAAACAAATACACTATATACCGAAAAACATACACCACCTATTAAAATATTCCACATACACTGTATACTGAAATAAATAAACTGTATAGTGTAACCCAGGTGCCACCTCCCAGCAGGCTACTACCCCTGCCTACTGCCCAAGATGTAGGTTGAGAGGCCATGGTTCTGGTTTAGCTGGATAAAAAGGCTCAATATCAACAAGAGAACTATTTGCGTGTGCCTCCACACAGAGTGACTTTTAAGTGGGTTTAACAATAAGATAGTACAACCCGCTGGTATGTTGTACCTACCCTCTGCTCCAAACAGTGGTCCCACACATGGATTTGCACAAAACACTTTACTTGACATTCGTTGGTACACTTAGTGGTGAACACTAATTATATGCTCATAGTAACCCACTTACTAACAAGGTGTGGACTTCTCAAATACACCCTGTGCACGTGTAAAGCATGGTTATTAATAAGATCAACACACCATTTGGTTTCCCACAATAAACCAGCACTTGGTAATGATATGCTCATGGACCCGTATAACATTCAAACAATAACAGATTTATTTGGGGAATTTGAACAAATGGAAGGGGATGTAATCAAGATTTAATTTAGGTCAATGTTTTTGTTTTCAAGAAACATTCAAATACATTTAACCCCCTGAACAGTCCAGTTACTGCTGTCTGGGTACCCAGGGTCTAATAGGTTGCAGGCCTGAAGCATTGCAGCTAGTTGACCAGCATTGCAGCTGGTTTGGGGCCCTTAAATAATTAAAAGATTATTGCTCTCTTCGCACTTAGCTATAGCAACATCAACAAACTTTAACACACAGGAATTTGTAATCCTCAGGCCCAATGGCCTGCAAATAGTCTAAACACCAACGTGAACTTAAAAAGCAAATCAAATGACAAGAAGTACTTTTAATTTTTGGGGGGTTTCATGGACAAGCCCTGTTGTTACTCACAGAACCAGGACCTCGGGATCTGAGATTGCTGCCAGGCTGGTTCACCTCAAGACATGATTTGGCTCTCTGGTTCTTTGGCTGCAGGCTGCAGGTTTTTGTGCTTTTTGGCAAGGACCAGCGTACAGGGACCAGGGCAAACATGACTCACCCCCACGTCACAGCTTTTCTCCCAAGGGTGGCTGCAATCCACGATGATCTTTGTCGCAGGAGCTGACTCCCCAATCTAGTCTTCAAACAACTTACACTTTAAAAGCAGCAACAGTCTTTTAGAGAAGTTGTTTGGCATCATAGTTTCAAAGTCTGGCACAGTCTTAGCTAAGCCACACAGCTTACCTGCTTGCAATCTGCAGTCTCTGGCATGTAAGTTGTCAAAATTGCGGTCCAGGTCTCCCCCTTTGACAAACTGGCAAGAGACAATTTAGATGGACCCAGACTTCAGTTTCAGGCTGCAGTCTCTGAGGCAAACAAGTCTTTCCCTGAGATACAGCTTGTTGACGGTCAGATTCTCTGACATGTCAGGCAGAAATTTCAGCTCAGAAGATATCACTTCTTCTTTCCACTCAGGAGCTTGCAAATGATATCTGCAGCACTTGACAGTTCCAACAATCCATGCAGGATTTCAGGCTGAGGAGAGGTAAACAGGCCTCTCCCCGAATTCTCTGGGCTGAGTACAGAGCCTCCTCTCAGACTGGAAGCTCAAGCCAGACTGACTGTTTAAGAGTCTCTTTTGACTGAACAAAAAGGGAATCCAGTAATATGGTTGGCTGCCCAGGCTGTCAGTCACAGTTCTAGTATCCTGCTTGGTTAAAATGGGTGCCAAACATACAGTTCATAGTCTCTCCCAGCAGCCATAGTAAAAAGGATCCAATAGGACCCCTCAAGTTCTAATTGGCTCAACAGCAGTGTCAAAGTATTAACATGCCACTGGCTGAGTAAAATGTAAACAGTCCCAAAAGTTAAAGTTAATTTTAAACATAACAGCTCTGATTTACAATGGGACTGTTAGGAGTGCTGCCTCGCCGGTCATGAGCTTTGTTTCTCTTGGTCCCTGCACAGGCCATGCACTGTATTCACAGGGCTGAACCTCTTAAAGGTACAACGTGATGGCATTAATTTGCACATTCACACAGGGACCAAAAATACAGCAACACTTTACATTTGTACCCACTATTTACACTACTGGACACTAGCCAGGTTCAAATGCAAAACTCCAAGCTGGACCTTTTCCAGGCAGAGGGCAATGCAGTGCCCAGGGAGATGACCCAAGATAAACTCACCATTTTTGGGGGGTTACATTCTCCCCTGCCCAGGAAGCATGGCATCCACGCCAAGTCCATAAAAGAACTGGCAATCTCTATATCAACATTTTAATATGTATAAGTCCTAACAACATAGTACTATACAAATATATGTAACTTGCCCACAGAAACAGGCCTTACGGTCTATCAAGTCTGCTCATGTGCAGAGCTAGCACCCTATAATGCAGCTGCTCTTCCCCACAACCCCTCGTTCACTTTCTGGAAATGTTCAATATCCTTTACCCAGCCCCCCTCATTGCCCTGTCCCATGCCCCTTTGAAGCTCCCCACCATCCTACAGGCCACCACCTCTTCAGGTAAAGCATTCCATTTTGACACTACCCTTTCAGTGAAGTAATGCCTCCCTCATTGCCCTCCTGAACCTGCCCCCCCTCCAGTCTTAGCCTGTGCCCCCTCTTGTGTTCCTTCCTTTCCTCATCTTAAGCAGCCCCTCTATACAATATCTGCATAGACATAAAGTATCTATTCACAATATAGCATGCTATTAAATGAAAGTTTACCTTAAACATTAGGATATCCCACAGTACTTAAGAACAGGGTCATGACACTTTAAACTTAACTGTTACTCATTAAAAATTATTTTTTTTAAATCACACGGGGTTAGATTGATATTTTAAAGTTACAAGTTACAGTTGTTAAACCTTCTGAATGATCTTATCAGTAAGTTTCATTTGGTCCCCTTTTTCCCATTTGAATAGCCCCTTCTATACTGGGTGGAGGATTTGGTTTGGGAGGAAGCAGTGAACACAGTTCTGGACAAGGAGTTGGCTGTAACATACACTCCTTTGTGAACACCATTCATGGGCAGATCGACAGGCTTTCCTGGAGTGTCATACACGAGCCTTAATACAGGTTTGACGGTTCTTTCTGACTGACATGGCAAAGTTGGAATTGGCACTTGCACTTCTGCTTCAGCTTACGGGGTTGTGACTCTGGGTTCATTGTCCACCAATGAAACAGCTTCTGAAGAAATGGGTACCACTGCACTCTCTTGATGGTCATTATTAATTTGGGGCCCTTGGTCTTGCACATCACTATCAGTCTCAGGCTCTTTGGACTCGTCTTCATTTGAGAGGGGTATCTCTATAAAGTTGAATCATCCCAAATACAGTTGGAGGTCTTAGGGACAGCAACAATCTCCTCTGAACAAAACAGTTTGTTTAACCTATCTAATGCCATTGCACTTTCTGATTCACTAACATGTTTACTGGGTTCAGCACTTGGTTCAGCTAACTACCTCAAACAAAGAGAATCATTGATTTCAGAATTTATATTGCTGACATTGCAATCGGGTGGGTCAGATGTAACAGATGGGTTAGCATTGTTAGAAACCACTGGATTATCAGGGCCATGGCTATAAGTAGCAGAAGGAAAACCTTGAAACAATCTTGCAAGTTCAGGTGATGGACAGTAGGCCACACGAAGCTCCTCATCATCACTTTCAGAATTAACATCATGGCCATTGCCTGCATCATTTACTGGAGCAGTGGACTGAACAGCAGGAGCTGGTTGACAGGGTGGCTTTTTACATGTAGCAGAACTAGTTACAGGGTGTCTATGAGCCAAAATGAGGTAGATTAATGAAGTATGTGCATTCTTCGGGGGCTAGACAGTGAGTCGCAAATGCCAGAGGTTTTTGTATGCATGCAAAGTAGCATGTAGTGTGAAGTGAAGCACCCTGTTTTATGTACTAGTTTTCGGAAACCTACCTGCTCGTGTATTCCAGTCACTAGTGTTTATTGTCTACTGTGTGGATTCTTGTAGTCACTCTGTCCTGCTAGTGACAACTTAGATGCTGACCTGCCCATTGGACATTTTCCTTTATGATGATGTAACCACCTCTGGAGTTTTGGTGCTGTTAGAGGAGTTCTGCTGGCTTTGAATCAAGGACTTCAGTGATTGCCCAAGGAGAGTCGGTCAGAAGATGGTGAGTCCATTCTGCTGTGGTGGACCATGAAAGACTATTAATTTTGAGTAAAATCTGCAGAGCTGGTGTGGACATCTCATGGGGCCCCATTGCTCACCTGGGGTGTGACTGCCCTGCTTGGGCTTTCCCATGGGGAGGTTGCAGGGGACGCTTGCTGGAGGGTGTAGTGGCTCTGCACACCTTGGGGGCTGCCTGGGTGTGTTTATTGGAGGACAACTGCTCTCCGGGGGCCCTAGTCCTGGAGTTTGCTTAGGTTGGGGTGCCTGCTTCCTGGGGTGGTGCATCAGTGGACCAGTCAGCAGGAAGGTCCTTTGTGAGATCTTTGTTGGGACTGTTGCTGCAGTTACTGTATTGGAGTGGCTGCTTGGGTTGGATAGCTCCATGGAGTGGTATCGGGGGGGACACGCATCAGAAGGTGGCATGGTCCTGATTGCCAAGGGGTCACCCCAGAGTATGCGTTGGTGGATGGATGCTTCTTGGGGGGCCCTAATTCCAGGGGGCTGTTCGGCCTGAGCTGTCTGCCCCGAGTGCAGTGTACTTGTGGCCAGCAACCGACGCAGAATGGCGCTCTTCATCGGAGTTAGTGATGTTGGAAGACACATTTGGTTTTCTTTCCTGATGTGTTGTGGATTGGGCAGGTCCTAGGTTTAAATATATCTGAACTGGGAGGCTGTGAGAGAGCCTCGCTGACTTCGCTTAAACCATTTACAATAATTTTAACTGTGGTAGTGGGAGTACTTCGGTTTTCGGTATCTTTTATTAGTAGGCAGAAGGGTGGGGGTGAGAGCTCCATCTCTGCTTAAATTCAGTTCTTAAAGCTCTGGCATGCTTTTCCCTTGACTGAGGCAGTGAACTTTATTTAAAAGTGAACTGCTGCTACTGCTAACCTAGCTTCAACATTTTGAGCTCTGTTTTATGTCTGTTATATACTTTTTGTAATGTGATTGGATTTTCCTTTGGGGGGATTGTGGGGAACTTGTTTGTTTTATTTAGTACATTGTTTTATTTAGTACATTGTTTGTGTGTAAATTGTTGTGATTGACTGCTGCTTGTGGAGATAACTAGCTATGTGTTGGCAGAAGTCTCATGCGGTCAGGCACTACTCTCCTTCCAGGGCCTGGAACCTCCACCCTTTTAACTGTTCCCCACTGTCCACTGAGGTTTATTGGCAGTGTCATACCTTGGGGATAGTTAGGGGGAGGTGGAGGAGCGGGGGCCCTGGACCTGGGGTGAGTTTGGAGCGGGGTGGGTGAATTGGGGATTTTGCTACCAGAAGATGCCCTGGGGCAAAATGGGTCCAGGAGAGGGGTCCCTTCTGCCTGGTTCCCATACCCAAGGGCTCCACATTAGGTGGGCAGATAGCATGGCCTGCCCTGGTATCCCATCCTACTCAGGCGGTGTTAAACAATGCCAGGTCTATTAAAAACAAGGCAGCCGTGATTGCTGAACTTGTTGGGACAACTGACCTGGCTTGCATCATCTAGACTTAGCAGGATGATAATGTCGATCCAGTTTTGGAGTCAACGATTTTGGCTGGGTTCTTGTGATGCATCGCCTGAGGGTGGATTGTAGGGGCGGGGGTGTAACCAGTTGTTTTAGATTGGAACTGGGCCTCATAGATGTGCCAGTGGGGGAGACCAAATCCTTCAAATGTATACTGGGTGCAGGAGTAGGCTGCAGGATTCTTATTGCCTACTGTCCACCTGAGGGTGAGAAGCAATTCCTGCAGGAAGTCACAGACTTTGTCATCGACATGGTGTTGGAGTCCCCCAGATTGATGGTTCTGGAGGACTTCAATGCCTGGGTCAGCAATGAACTCTCACAGTTTGGTCATGACTTCCTTCAACTAATGATTTTGTTAGGCTTTACACAGGTAATTATCTCTGTGACCCACAGTCATGGTCACTCATTGGATTTGGTTTTCCTACTGGGGACTGAGATCTCCAACTTGGTGGTGGAGCCAGTTGGATAGTCTGATCACCACACTATAAGGCTCAGTTTCTGAGCTCCCCCCACAGACCTGCCCCTATGGAGATGATCCGCTACTGCCCCTTAAGGGGTTTGACCCCAGATGGTCTTGTGGCAGTGCTGGACTTATCGGGCATACCGAGTGCAAGCTTGGAACCAGGTGATCTGTTATTGGCCTATAACAGGGCAGTGACCATGGGCCTGGATTCCATAGCCTCAGCCTGCAGCCCGCCTCTCACTTTTGCCCTCGGCCCCTTGGTTCAATGGGTTCTTGAGGAGTTGAGGAGAGGGGCTAATTTTTTTTTATTTATTTCAGTTTAGGATTAATGCCTTTGAGCCAAAGGCTCATTTACAAAGGCTCCAAATCACAGATGGTACAGAACAGAATAAACAGTAACAACAGTTATTATACAGAAATACATAAGAATATAAAGGATAAATGTGAATTCAAATGTTACATATTGTACTTAATTTTCATGTTACATAATTGGTTGCAGATTGTCCTGAAATTTACTTAGTATTTTCCCCATCAGTACAATATATAGAGACAATTAGGTTAAGGTCTGCATAGGTCAGCAGGAGAAATACTAGGAAAAGTGCTTGGGTGGGGCAGGCCACCAGAATGAAAGGTTTTTTGAAGATGAGATTGAGTGACAGCCTGAGGGGGCTTTGTCATAGGGGGAGGAGGGTAAGAGGTGAGGGATGGAAAAAAAAGAAGTGGGTAGGGCGATCAGGGGGCTTAAGCAGTGAAAGGGGGAGGTAGTAGTGCAGATGGGGGTGAGTAGGGTTGGGACAATGATAAAGGGGAGGTGGAGGAGAAAATAAGAGAAAATGGGACTGGAGGGGATGTAGGAGAGGGGATATGAAAGGTCGCTGATTGCAATTGGGAGGTGTAAAGGTATGCTAGAGACAGGCAAGGTGCTAAAGTTTGAACATACACAGTCCTCTTAGATTGTTAGAAAAGGGGTTAGGTAGTGTTAGTGCAGTCACATACACATTCTAGAGCTAGTAGTGCTTTGAGACCAGCTTTGAAATTGTTGACTTCCTACAATCAAAAAGGTCAGAAGCGGAGATCATTCATCCACTTGGGCCCTCTATAGGAGAGAGATCTCCGGGCAATTGAAGTATGCTTAAAGGGAATCCCCAGCCCTCCCTTAGCAGTGTAACCCCCGGACCCCTGCCTTTTTGCAAATGACAGGTGGAATGCAGTTGAAGCTGACAGCAGTACCTGGTGGGGACTGGGTTTGGGGAGGATGAGGGTACTCAGCAGAGGGGGCCTAGGTTTGGCTACTCTGCACAGGGGCACCCAAGTAAATCCGAACACAGGAAGCAATAACTGTAATGTCCAGAACCAGGAATGGGATTCTACAGTGTGGCTTTTATTCACTTCCAAGCTGAACAAACAAAGCATAGATGGACTTCACGGGCTACATTCCTGGTAATGCAGATTAGAGACAACAGAACACTTTTTGCTATTTCCAGCCCTCAGGCTCTGAACCCACCAGGCACAGCCCAGACTTGCACACAGATTTGGGTGCACAGCCTAACTTGTACACTATTTAGGTTTTCCCCACTGGCCCAGCTCCCCCGCCGTCCACTTGATCCATGGTACATTTTGGGAAATGAACCAATTATCCTGTTGTGGCTCCCCAAACCACCTTAGAGCCTTCGACTCCTAGAGGGAATTTTCCTTCCAATCCCACATCTGGGTACTTCCCTCATCACTGGCCAAGTGCATGAGGCAAAGTAGAAATCCACAGAGCAAATCGGTAGAGGTGGACCTGGTCACTAAAGATGCGGGGTCTCCCACCTCCAGCTCCCACAATCCATACCCGGCCATTTCTCTGGAAACTAAACAACTCTTTTACTGAAAGCTTGGCAATGTAGATTACTGGGTAGACGTATGTCACATCTCCACTACATGTCTTGATTTCCCATAAGTGCTGTAACTTGAACATACTTTTACTTTTTGGCTGAGCCTATTACTGTAGGCCTCCCACTACTTCAGTAGTCCAATCCCCACTATCACACAAGTCCCAGGGTGAAAAACATAGGCCCTTTAGAAAGCAGAAACTCACCTTCCGGTTGTAGGTGCCCCACAGGTGATTCACAAATCTTCTTGTTTCCCAAAAACTCTTGAACAAATAGGCAGATTTTCCACTAGTAGCAGAACCAGGGGGGTTGCCGCTGGCATATGCAGGAAACCCCTTTCCTGCCCCCATCCCCAGAGGGAGGGGGCACTGAGACCCAAATCAGCGGCCTCCACCACTTCAAACTGCTTCTGTGTCTCTCTTTTGGTGGAAACACACACCTTTTTTCCCAGAATGTAGCCCTATGTCAGGGCTGAGGCTCCAAGAGCCTAACCAGAGCTGCTGTGCTGCTCTCTCAGCAAGCTCCAAACTCCAACTGACCTACAGACTACTGTTCAAACCTCCCAACATTCTATTCCAACTCCCTGCTACAGATTCTATTGTGGCTCATGCAACTGCGATAGTTCTATGGTGATGTCATCCCTCAGTCTCAGCTGAGACTGAGAACAGAGTGAGACAGTGTTAAATTCATTTAACTGGAGTTTCACAAGCTGCCTTCCCTGCCTACCACTAGGTCTTACTGGGATTCTAGTAACCCCGGATAACAAGGGGGTTACATTCGCCCCTGACCAGGAAAATGACTGTCCGCAGTCATTACTTACCTGGCTTTAGGCCATCCCACCCTATGTGCTACCTTCGGAGGGAGGTGATCAGGCCCCCTCCTACCATGTGCGAGCACAGGCAGGCAACACTAAGGGCCTAGAGGCCTTCAGCTGACATAGCAGCCTCTACTCTATCCACTTACTATGGCTGTCTAGTGGCTCTGGTAGAACTGTCCAGAGCATAGCCCTAATAGATCAGCACTGTGGTCCCTATGGCCATTCAGGACCATGGCCTATCTATCCCCCTAACCCTCTAGGGAAAATCTGTCTGCCTTTGTCTTAACACCCAAAAACAAAAACAACCCGGGGACCTCCCCAACCTTAGGCAACCTGCAACCACACACCAAGAACTTAATACCACAGTATTATATTACTGCCTCCTCCCTACCCCCACAACCACACCTGTGGAAGGAAAGGGTTAATACAGTAACAACAACAATAACAACACCACAGTACTTTAAATCACTACACACTAAAGTACTAATGAGGAACTCCGATGAGCCCCTCTTCCTCTTCTTGTCTTCTCTTCTATCTTCTCCAGGAACACATGCAAGAAAAAGAAAGACAACACACACTCCTAATCTGCATACACAGTCTACCTAAACCCCTACCATCAAAACACTGAAGAATTCCAAAAAGATTTTTTTTAGAAAAGGTAGAAAAACAGTATTTACATTAGAAAACAGTAGAAAACAATGACATTATTTACAATACACATTTGGGGGGATGGAGTGCCCTAAAAGTCCCAACTAGTGACCACAATACCCGAAGGCTAGTCCAATAAAGAGTCTCTCCTGGGCTGGAGCCCGGTGAAGCACAGTTCAAACAGGCCAAAGTCCTGAAGGGGAGAGTCTTTGAGGACAGTTCACACATTTTGGAGTCTGCTAGTGTAGGGTGTGTACTGCAGCATCATAAAAATAGAAAAGTTTGGACTTACCAGCCCCTTGTAGTATGAAAATTCTGAACCGACCTGCACCTCTGATGAAGACTCTCCCTGTTAGCATTTCTTCCGATACAGCTGGGCGGACATCTTCCGGGAACCACAGGAGGGCACATCTGGGAACTGCTGGGATGATTTCATCTCTGGAGATGGAACCTTAGAACAGGAATAAAAAAGGAAAACAGCTGGTCTGACGTCATCCGATTACCAGGTGATGAAACAGGATACAGCTGGGATGGTGTCCTCTCTGGATCTGAAGTCATCTGGTGGGCCAGTCGATGGATTCTGGAAAGGCCAGTACACTGCAGAACTGATGAATGTGAGGCACCTGAGTCCTGGATGTCCATACTGGCGGATCAATAAAGGCACTTCACAGTCTGGTGTGGCAGTATTGACTACCACTGCTCGGCTTTCCATTTAGTAGGCACGGGCACATTTGGTGGGAGGTCCTTGTACTGAGGCCAATAGTACCGGGGGTCAGGAGCTTGAATTATTACCCCATCTTGGTGCACATAATTCACACAGTGGGAGATTTCACGTCCCTCTCCGTCCACTGTTCGCACTCTGTCCATAAACAGTGTCCTGCCTCTCTTCCACTGGGTATACTTCTCATGAAACAGTCTGTTTTTTACATGCTTGTTTGCCCCAGGATGCACACCTTTCATTGCTTCGGCCCAGATCTCCTCCCAGACTTTCTGAGGAAAGGTAGGAAAGGTCATACCATAGATCTCATTTGCCTTTCTACAAACCAGTCTCTCCTCTTTACTAGCTTTGGTCAATCTGAGACCACTGGCCTGGCTTGGGGGTGGACAGTCCTGGTTCTGCCAGCTTCGCATCCTTAACGAAATTAGAAACGGATCCCTGACTTCTTCTTCCTGCATAGCCAGGGCAGTGGCATCACCACTCTCTTCCATGCATTCCTCCGAGGCAAGATCTTGAAGCTGTGTACCCGTCCCTTTTTCACAAGGCCACATAGGTTCCCCCTCATCTTCCTCTTCACTGAGGATCTGAGCCCAGGAGTGAGCAGTCGTCCTCACTCCTGAGACTATCCACTCATCACTAGGCGTGGAGGTCGACACCTCCCACTCAAAGGCCTCCTGCATCTCATCTTCTCCTAAGAGACTTGGGCTAGGCCCCCCCTCCAGGGGTCTACTGATGCTTTATTCGAACTTTCCTTCTGGGATCCAGCATCCGAAACTTCAACTTCTGGTTCTGTCTCTAATTCTGTACCCTCTAGCTTTGTGCCACACTACCCCGAGGGGCCTTCTTCCACAGGCTACGCCTGGTGCTGTGTGCTGCCAACTGCAGATTCCTGAACCTTTGTCCATGTGGGAGCCAAACGAATTTGAGGCGCTTTATACAAGCTATATTTTTCTAGGCATCCAGCACAGTGAGGAATCATGAAGACGTCCCTTCCAGCTCACAAGCATATTTGACAGACATGCACTGGAAAACCAGGAATCGCTACAGGAGGAGGCAGTTGTCCTCCATAGCACCACTTTTCAATATCCCTCAGTCTATTTACTGCTGCTGTTACTGCAATCCGGGCATGATACGGGTAGCGAGCTGGTCCTGAGGCAATAACTGCAGAAAAACAAACAAAAGCTCACTGTAACTGAAAGTCTCACTTTACTGAACACTCTCTTTAGTTTTAAAATGGCTCCTCTGCTGCTGTGTTTACTTTACTACCCCACCCTGTAATGGCGGCGGCAGCACTCCTGTGCATCAACATTCAGAAATTGGGTCAAGCAATTGCGCAACCGATTTACACACACTACTGATAACTTTTGCTCAAACTGCACAAACTTGCACTGTTCTTGTTCTAAACACATTTACAGGATTTTTCACGGACTTTTTACATGCTGGAAACATTTCTTTAACTCACAGTCCCCTTAAAGCTTCAGGTTTTTAAGCACAGGATTGCCTGTAAAACTAGTGCTGCACATTTGGCTACAACTCACAGTCTCTCTCTGGCTTTAAACTTTAAACTGAGGCTGAACTCATTACTATGCACACAGTCAATGGCTTAACAGACTTGCACTTGCTGGCAGGGCTTGACACAGCCGTTACTTGCAAAGCGACTACACTGCTACACGCATACTTTGCTGGCATAGGGCAGAAAATCACTGTTTGAGCAGTTTCCATGTTAGTACTTACTGTTATCAGTAGCAGTTTGCTGCGATGGGGAAAAACAGCCTGCAGCCAGTTCTTGGAGGCCTCAGAACAGAAACGGGCGGGCAGTCCTGCCGATCGTCTCCTCGACCACCACTCTTGCAATTCAGACGATCAATTAGCGGGTTGAGCCCGATTTTAAGCAAGCAAGTCTATTTTTAGAAGGTTTACAGCATTTTTAACACTCCGTGATGCTCCTCCACAAGCCAATACACGCACTCCACTCACACTCCCTCTCGAATGCTGGGGCAGTCACTGTAGAGCTGGCTGAGGGGTGGGACTGATTGCAGCCTCACCAATCACACGACGCCATGCAAATGAGCCTCTTCTTCCTCACGAGTGCTCTTCTCCTCACGGCGATTGTTGAGCAGGCAAATTTAAACTGTAGAATGCATTGGTTTTTTTTTTAACTGACTTCACGGCGGGAGCCCATTTCAGCCATTTAACATAGCTATTACACCTGCAAGTCTCTCAGTTCATTCAAAAAGCATTTCCAACGTCCAGGGCATGATTTTCCTGTTGCTACCCCTAGTCTTCCACACTTTTCTTTACCACAGTTCATTTTAAAAGCATTTCCAACATCCAGGGCACAATTTTCCTGTTGCTACCCCTAGTCTTCCACACTTTTCATTACCACGGTTCATTTTAAAAGCAGGCAAAAAAGCTGTAAACAATTTGATGCAGGACAAGGGCACACTCTTTGGCTTTACTGCTCCTTGGTAAACAATTGGCATTTTAAACAGCAGCATAAGATCCACAGCACACAGCGACACATTAGTTACATTTCTTCAGCCTTTGGGCTACCCACTGCCAGATAGCCAAAACGCTAGCCCCTTGCCCGAGCACCTTCCTTCCCAGAATAAAATCCAAAGCGGTGCTTCCATTTTTGCAACCCCTGGACCCCTGCCTTTTTGCAAATGACAGGTGGCATGCTGTTGAAGCTGACAGAAGTACCTGGTGGGGACTGGGTTCGGGGAGGATGAGGTTACTCGGCACAGGGGGCCTAGGTTTGGCTACTCTGCACAGGGGCACCCAAGTAAATCCAAACACAGGAAGCAATAACTGTAATGTTCAGAACCAGGAATGGGATTCTATACTGTGGCTTTTATTCACATCCAAGCTGAACAAACAAAGCATAGACGGACCCCCACGGGGCTACATTCCTGGTAATGCAGATTAGAGACAACAGAACACTTCGTTACTATTTCCAGCCCTCAGGCTCTGAACCCACCAGACACACAGCCCAGACTTGCACGCAGCTTTGGGGTACAGCCCAACTTGTACACTACTTGGTTTTTCCCACTGGTCTCGCCCCCGCCACTGATCCACGGTCCATTTTGAGAAATGAACCAATTATCCTGTTGTGGTCCTCAAACCACCTTAGAGCCTTCGACTCCTAGAGGAAACTTTACTTCCAATCCCACGTCTGGGTACTTCCCTCATCACTGGCCAAGTGCATGAGGCAAAGTAGAAATCCACAGAGCAAATCCATAGAGGTGGACCGGGTCACTAAAGATGGGGGGTCTCCCACCTCCAGCTCCCACAATCCATACCCAGCCATTTCTCTGGAAACTAAACAACTCTTTTACTGAAAGCTTGGCAATGTAGATTACTGGGTAGATGTATGTGACATCTCTACATGTCTTGACTTCCCATAAGTGCTGTAACTTGAACATACTTTTACTTTTTGGCTAAGCCTATTACTGTAGGCCTCCCACTACTTCAGTAGTCCAATCCCCACTATCACACAAGTCCCAGGGTGAAAAACATAGGCCCTTTAGAAAGAGCAGAAACTCACCCTCTGGTTGCAGGTGCCCCACAGGCGATTCACAAATCTTCTTGTTTCCCAAAAAACTCTTGAACAAATAGGCAGCTTCTCCACTAGTAGCAGAACCAGGGGGGTTGCAGCTGGAATATGCAGGAAACCCCTTTCCTGCCCCCATCCCCAGAGGGAGGGGGCACTGAGACCCAAATCAGCGATCTCCACCACTTCAAACTGCTTCTGTGTCTCTCTTTTGGTGGAAACACACCCCTTTTTTCCCAGAATGTCACCCTATGTCAGGGCTGAGGCTCCAAGAGCCTAACCAGAGCTGCTGTGCTGCTCTCTCAGCAAGCTCCAAACTCCAACTGACCTACAGACTACTGTTCAAACCTCTCAACATTCTATTCCAGCTCCCTGCTGCAGATTCCATTGTGGCTCATGCAGCTGCGATAGTTCTATGGTGATGTCATCCCTCAGTCTCAGCTGAGACTGAGAACAGAGTGAGACAGTGTGAAATCCATTTAACTGGAGTTTCACAAGCTGCCTTCCCTGCCTACCACTAGGTCTTACTGGGATTCTAGTAACCCCGGGTAACAAGGGGGTTACAGCAGTACTTCGAGTACTGACTGCCAGTTGATTTAATTTGAAAAGACTTGATGTGGATTCAGGAGCCAGCCTGAGCACGACTTTCTTTGCCAGGAGGCAGACCTGGTATTGGGCTCTGCTGTGAAGGGGCAACCATCCAGTTGCTTTACAGAGGTCACAGGTGCGTGACAATTGGTCAGCTCCCAGGACAAGCCTACAAGCTTTATTCAGAGGGGTTTTTACCTTTCTGAGGGGTTTGTCAGTATCTGCTGTGTAGATTATAAGGGTTTAGTCTACAGTAGACAGGACTGTACACCTTGTGACCATTTTTAGGGCCTCAGATGGCATGTAATGTCCGTGTTGATAGAGAACACCTAGTTTAGCATTGGCTGTTTTGACTATATGGTCAACATGGGTTGTGAAGGAGAGGGCATTATCCATGTGAACCCTGAGGTATTTAAAGGTGTCAACCTGTTCCTGTGTAACACCCTTGCTACTCTGTACCTCCAGATTCCCAAACTTCTTTTGGCTCCGTGGAACCGTAAAAAGCATACTCTTGGTTTTTCTATAGTTGAACAGCACTTTATTATTAAAAAAACAAGTCTCAAGCCTGTGAAATATTATTCTAGGTAATGGGTGACAGAGGGTAGTTTTTTCCCACTTACTGATGTAACCCCCCTGCAAATGGGGGTTCCCAAAAGACTTCCAGGAGCTTGCTTGAATGCTCCAAGCCTGAATGGTGTTTGGCATTTAAGCCATTTATCAGTGAGTGTTTTTAGAGCCTCTGGTACTGTCTCTTTAAGAGCTGTCTGCTTGCAGACATAATTAGTTTGTATGGGGACTGTGTGCTTCTCTGAGTACCACTCGAGCTGCTGCCAATTCACTTCATTTTGCAGTCACTAGGAGTGCAAAGGAACCTATCTGAAAGATGTAACTGTTTGCCAGAAATTATTTAGAGTAATAATAAAATTACAGTTTGTCTAACCTGCTTTCTTTGCAGTCAGAACTGTGTCTGCTAGTTCCCCATTCTAGTTTTGAACTGCTGAACTGGACCAATCAGTGTGGGGTAAGCTAGCTCTAAAATGGTGCCTTGGACGAATCAGAACTTGGACTCATAATCTGAGCCAGCCACAAGAGGATTGTATGGGCAGTGACTTGGGAGATGTAGTTTAGACTTCAGTGCCTTTTGGACCAACAGCAGCAGTCTATTGTGAGTGACAGCCAATCCAGTCAAGAACTGGGAGGAACTCAAAGGAAGAGCCCGTTTTGTCGGTTGGAGTTTCAGTTGAGCTTTGGCAGTGAAGAAGGAAGGAGCCCTGTGCTTTTCAGTGTGCAGTTTTAGTCAAAAACGTGTGTAAGGCCCAGAGTTCCGGTCTGCAGCTTGTTAGGACTGAATCCGTCCTGTGAAAAGAATCAAAGGATCTCTGAAGAGTAGAAACCAGGCTCACCCTGTAGAAGACTGGAAGAATTGCTGAAAATTGCACTCGGTCTGTCAGGAACTGAATCTGCTGTGTGTTCTCCCGGTATTGTGCAGTAATTGCGATCGGGATACAGATGCAGCCTGCCTGGTATAGTGCTTTCTTTTATATAAATGTGTGAAGAGGTTTGTGTACCTCAAGTGAGCCCTGCTGACATTGAAGGACCCTATCTTATTTGGAGGTCGTGAGTACTAATTCAGGGTCGCTCCCTGTTGAATTGCCACATTAAATCCAAATGGAATTACTGTACTGCTGACTGTTTAATTTTCCTTTTCTCTGTGTGAAAGGGCCCCTACCAGCTGCCACGGTTTGGACTAGCCACTAGGGCTTGGGTACCCAGGGACAGTAACTGATAGGGATAGGCCTGTGCACAGAGCCATAGGTAGATTATTAGTGATAAGCAATAACCTGATTTCCCTGTCCTTGTTATATCCCCCTAAATAAATCAGAGCTGCTTGTTTCAGCAAAGTTATACTGCCTGAGGTATTTGTCTATGTTAAAGTACTGTACTGTGATTGTTGCACTGTATCTCATTTCATAGGAGGTCCCAGTGCGGAACCAGTCCTGGGGGTAAGTGTATACTGTGAAGGTAATTCTGATATATTGTGGGCCACTAGTGGGAAGAAAGGGGTTGCAGTGTCCCAGAGGGCTGTGACCAAGTTAGTTTAACTATTGCAAACCCTGACCTCTGGGTGGAGGCACCGCCATTGGATCCAGGCCCCTCAACCTGTTAGTGGCAAATCAGGCAGGGGTAGTAGCCCTGGGATAGCGCCATCTAGGGGTTACATCTTGGAGGCTCACCGCTGGATTGTGTGTCCTCTAGGCCATATTTACGAACCACTGTTAAGAAAAATGGGTACCCCGACAGAAGTGGCTGTGCACCGCTGGTGGAGTGGTGTACTGGGAGGAGAGATCGACCCCCAAAATGCTATGCTTATCCTGGACATCCCCTGGGTATCAATACGGACACTGTGCAGGAGTACTTTCCAAGGTGGAAGGTTTACAAAACCCTGTGGTGGTGGGTCGCATGCCAATCTGCTCACCCACACTTTCCTGGCCCTAGTAGAGTTTAAGGATCCCATAGATAGCTCCAAAGTGCCACAGACCATTACCCCAGAGGAGCCCTCACTGCTTGGAGAGTGATAACTAAGGACAGTAAAGACCGGGGGAATCAGCCCCACCACTATCTGAAACTTTTGAGGAGAAATTTGCTGAATGGTTGCTGGAGAGGGAAAACTGTGGAGGACTTGAAGAAACTATTCTTGCCACCTGGGGGTGTTCCTCCCCCAACACCCTCTCCTGCTCCAGTGCCCGTAATGGTGGCTGAACCAATGCAGACTCCTATTTCTGCACCTGCCATTAGTCACGACTCTTACCGAAGGTTGAGGATCTTCTCTGGCACCCTCCCAACCCCCCAAGGGGAGGATGACTGGGAGACCTGGATAGACTATGTTGCCCCCCAAGTGCTAGAATGGCAATGCTCGGAAGGCGAAAAGCGAAAGAGGGTTAGTGAGAGCCTCCGAGGTCCTGCCCTGGCTACCATCCGTGCTAAACGGGCCAGTAACCCTGAAGCGACTGCACAGGCCTATCTTGAGGCCTTGGAGAATGTGTATGGGAGCCCAGATTCTGATGAGGACCTATGGTGGAGAGTAAGAAATGCACAACAGTACCAAGGGAGTTGTTGTCTGTGTATGTCTCGGCTGGAAAAATTGTTGCAAGAATGCCTCAGAAAGGGTAGTTTGCCAGCGATTGAACTGGACCGAACCAGACTGGACAGAATCCTTAAGTCTGCCCCCTTCTCAGAACTGCTGTTGCTTCAGTTACGCCTGGCAAATCGACTGGAATCCCCACCCTCCTATGATGAGTTAATGGAGAAATTCAGGAGTTGAGAAAAGGCGACCTCGGAGGTACCTGCACCAACAGCTGTGGCTACGACCCAGAGTGACTGAGGGTGACCCATCAAGTGAAGTTCAGGGGCAGAGGTTGACAGTCAATGAGTGCTCTGACAAGGAAAAGATATGCCACAATGGGGCTAACTGTTGAGAGAGATCCGGAATTCAAAACAGTCCTTTATGAAGGCCACGCCTGCAAGTACGGGCCCTGACCTATATCCGACTGCATCTATAGGGGTGGGGGTACCCACCCATGTATCTCCTGCTGATAACAGCTCCAAACTCAATTCTTGACCATGGAAGTGGAGAAACTGACGAGATGTCTCCAAATGCTTATCACGCAGACAGAGATGGCACCCAGGTTTCCAGTTAGTAATACCCCGCCCTGGCTCCCAGTGTGGCGCCTCGGCCAGCTCAAACTCCAGAAAGTATGTTTTGCTATAATTGTGGGAAAGATGGGCACATGAAAAGGGAAATGCCAGTCCCAAAGACACTGACAAAGTTGCATATAGGCTACAAGGAGAGCTTGGGAGAAGAAATCAGTGGTTAAGAGGTGCCGACATGATCCCAGTGAGGGCACCAAAATGCTAATTCACGTCCTTGTGGCAAGGTCAGTTGCCCAGGCCCCCACTACCGCTCTCTCCAGACTGGTCCAGAATAGTGGTCCCTCCATGGAGACCACTGTAAAGGTGAATGGAGTGTCTACAAGAGCTGTATTAGACAGTGGCTCCCAGTGACAATTATGTTCCAGGATTGGTATCAGAAGCATTTGTCAGGCGTACCCTTACAACCATTAGAAGGACTGCATGTATGGGGTTAAGTGGAAGGCCTACCCTATTCCGGGTATATCCAATTTGGCTGTCTTTCCCCACCTCCGTGGCTGGAGTGGCCGAACAAGTAGAGACCCTAGCCTTAGTGTGTCCCCCACTGGACTGTATGATGGTGTCCCTTTGTTGATTGGAACAAATGCTCATATGTTCGAAGGCTGGCACAGTTGTGTTATGAAAACAGGGGTCAAAGACTAGTAGAGCTTTAAGAGTTCCGGCTTTAATTAAGAAGGCCTATGAGGCACAGAGAGATGCTGAAAAACAGAACCAGAGGAACCGGTCGAATTGTATGGAAGAAGGATCCTGAGTCTCTGATCCTGGCGCCAAATGCCCAGTGTACCTTACAGGGAGAGGTCCGTATCAGAAAGGATGTTAAGAATAAAATATTAATGTTGGATGCACCAGGCGATGGAAAATTGCCAGAGGGACTGCTGGTCAAGCCTAGTATTTTGCCCGCTAGAGCCCATGTTATGCCAGAAGGGTAATGGTCCAAGTTCATAATGTGTCTGAAAGAGACATTCGAGTAAACAGAGGTTGCATCCTGGCTAATGTGCATTGTGCAGACACTGCAGTGCTACCCAGCAGCAAGAGTTCAAGGAAGAATGACAGAAACGCCTGACTTGTTTGATTTGACGACTCCCGCTGCCAGCTGAATGGAAAGTGAGGATCAGTGAGAAGCTTGCCCAGAGAGACCAGGTGTTTTCTTTAAAGGAATGGGATGTAGGATGCGTGCAAGGAGCTGAGCACAATATCCGGCTGCATGACTGAAAGACCATTTCGTGAGAGGTCTCGACGCCTGGCACCTGCTGACATAGATGATGTGAGCGGCATCTGCAAGAGATGTTAGCTGCTGGTGTAATACAAGAATCCAGAAGCCCTTATGCTTCCCCATTGTGGTAGTGAGGAAAAAGAATGGAACAGTAAGGATGTGTGTGGATTATCGCACCTTAAACCGACGGACTATCCTGATCAGTACACAATGCCCCGCATTCAGGATGCTTTGGACTGCCTAAGCGGGAGCAAGTGGTTCTCTGTGCTGGATCTCCGCAGTGGGTACTACCAGATCCCGATGGCCCCAGAGAACCGTGAAGACTGCCTTTATCTGTCCGCTTGGCTTCTATGAATTCATGAGGATGCCTCAAAGATTTCAGGTGCCCCAGCCACTTTCAACGATTGATGGAGCGTGCAGTGGGGACATGAACTACTAGAGTGCCTGGTATACCTAGATGATGTTATTGTGTTTGGCAGCTCACTGGAGGAACATGAAAGCAGATTATTTAAGGTATTGGACCGACTGGAGGACTTTGGCCTTAAACTGTCCATTGATAAGTGTCAATTCTTTCAAACATCAGTAAAGTATGTGGACACATAGTATCCACCGAGGGAATAGAGACCGACCCAAGTAAAGTTGAGGCCTTGACCACCTGGCCACAGCCCAAAAATCTAAAAGAACTGCAAAGATTCCTGGGATTCTGTTTATTATCGGCGCTCATCAAGGACTATTCAAGAGTGATCCGCCTTTACTTAACCTTACTCAAGGGTATCCCCAACCCACAAAAAATACCAAAAGTCAGCGTCCCTCAAGACTGAAAGAGTGTATTTTCATCCAAGTGAAGTATTTGGGGTCCGCTGGACTCTGATTGTGAGACTGCTTTTCATGAGATCATATATCAACTTACCCATGCCCCAGCTGGCCTATGCCGATCCAAGAAAACCTTACGTCCTGCACACTGATGCTAGCTTGCAAGGGTTGGGGGCTGTGTTGTACCAAGAGCACGAGAATGGCCTGAGACCAGTGGCCTTTGCCAGTAGAAGCCTGACCCCATCCGAAAAGAACTATCCTGTACATAAGTTAGAGTTCCTAGCTTTGAAGTGGGCTATTGTTGACCAATTCCATGAGTACTTGTATGGGGCTAAAATACTAGTAAAAACTGACAATAATCCTTTGACCTATGTGCAGACCTCAGCTAAGTTGGATGCCACTGGCCATAGGTGGCTTTCTGCATTATCTATATGACTATGCTCGAATACCGAGCAGGTCTGAACCACATAGATGCTGATGCTCTCTCCGGAGGCCTGTTCCCCAGAATGATTGGGTCCGATTAGCAGAACCTGACATTCGGGCACTCTGCCGGAGAAGTTTGACAGGGAGGAACAAATCTCCACGGACGTAGTGGACTGCATGGTGGATTGCTTGGGAGCCTCTGAGAATTGCATACCTGCTGCTTATTGCCACTTTTCTGCAATAGACATTGGTGCACTGCCTCAGCTGGACAATGACAGTATTCGGGGCTCAATCCCACGATCCCATGATCAAAGCAGCTTTAGAAGCCCTCTATGCAGGAAAAGATGTGTCCAAATTACGCTCCACTGATTTGAGAACTGCACTGTTATACAAAGAAGGTCCTAAGTTGAAACTGATCAATAAACTGTTATACAGAGAAACAGTAGACAGAGGGGACAAGTAGACAAACAACAACTAGTGCTGCCCACTGCCTTCGAGACTCAGTACTGAGGTCCTTGCACAACCACATGGGGCACCTTGGTATAGACAGAACACTTGACTTGGTGAGATCCAGATTCTATTGGCCTAAGATGGGGGCTGATGTGGAGCAACACATTCGAACTTGTAGTCGCTAAGCTTACAGAGGAAAGCTTTGTTCCAGAGGCTGCCCCTTGTTAACATCACCACCAGTGCACCCATGGAGCTGGTCTGTATTGATTTTCTGAGTTTGGAGTCAGATCAAAGAAATATCAGTAATGTGCTGGTGGTCACTGACCATTTCACGAGATATGCCCAAGCTTTCCCACCAAAGACCAGAAAGCATCCACTGTGCCAAAGTACTTGTAGAAACTTTTGTTCACTATGGGGCTCCACAAAGAATCCATTCTGATCAAGGGAGAGACTTTGAGAGTCGTCTGATCAAAGAGATGCTTTCTCTGTGGGGAGTGCGAAGTCCAGAACCACTACCACCCCAGGGGACCCACAGCCTGAACGTTTCAACCGCACTTTGCTAGATATGCTAGGCACCCTGCACCCAAAGGACAAGCCTAGATGGAGCCAACAAATTAGCACCCTGGTACATGCTTATAACTGCACCAAAGTGATGCCACTGGATTCTCCCCTACCGCCTGATGTTTGGAAGAGAAGCTCGACTACCAGTAGATGTGTTTTGGGGTCTCCTGATGGGGTTCAAGCTGACAACTATTTACAGTATGTGCAAAAGTTAAAGGCCCAGCTAACTCATGCGTACTCAACTGGCTCAAACCATGGCTGCCAAAAGAAATCTCACCAACAAAGAAAGGTATGATAAAAGGTGAAAGCACAGGAACTCCAGGAGGGAGATCGGTATTGCTAAGAAATCTGGGACTGCATGGCAAGCACAAGATTGCTGACAGATGGCACCATCTCCCTCACATTGTAGTGGGCAAACTAGATGATCTGCCAGTGTACAAAGTAAGGCCTGAGAATAATTCAAAGATGTAAAACAATGCATAGAAATCATTTACTGCCCATTGGACAAATCCTGATTGAGTCTGAGCCCCAGAAGATGCCCCTCTGGACCAGTGACTAGAGCTGCTGCTAAGAAAGATCAAGAAAGTCTGCACCTACAGAAGCAAAGTTAAAGTGTTCCCTCCACAAGTCCCAGTTGAGCATGACTGTCAGTCCATATCAGAAGAAAGTGAGAGTGACTTTGAATACTATCCTTCTTCGAACTGAGTCAATTGTTTCGGGCAATCCCTAGTCAATACTGGAGACAAAGCTGGGCCTTCTGGACTGTCTAAGCCCCCAGCTTCATCCCTGAGCCAATGCTCCCAGAAAGTGAAGTGCAAAGCATCAGATCAGATGAAATGGAATCATTGTGCATGGTTGAACTGTTTGAGCTTTCAGGGAGGAAATGATAGATTGGGGCAGACTGGTGATACACCCGAACAAGAAGAGTATTTTGAGTGCCCTGACAGTCCACTGCCAGTGTCCGAAAGCTCTCCATGCGAGCCAAATGTTGTGGACTCAGAAACTGTAACTCCTGGAGCTGAAAGTGCCCCAAGTTCTAGCCTCTCTACCCCATAGAGACTCCCTGACAAGTGAGGACAATGCTGAAAATGAGGCTCAGAGTGCAGAGACTATAACAGTTCCCCTAGAAAGACTGGTCGAGCTGTAAAGCCTGTGGTGCACCTCAGTTATGATTCACTTGGGAGGCCTGTGGACTTGCCTCTCAATGTTGTCCATAAAGGAGTGTATGTGTCCCCGAGCTCATTGCCCAAACTGAGCATCAGTGCTAACTCCAAGTTACTTGTGTTGCCTCTATATGGTGCCCTTGCCCCATCCAGCCCCAAGGTAACTGATAGGAAGGGCCCTCTCTTCAGGTTTCATGTACAAGAGGTAATAACTTGAGTTATGGTACAATGTGTATGTAATACTGTGTAAAGTGTGACGACTGCAATGTTTCAGAAATGTGTTCTTGGTAAAATGATATATTGACTGATGATTACATGTCGAGCCTAATGCAAATGTATATGGTTGCAGTTGAAACTTATGGGGGTACTTGCTTGACGCTGACGTCAAGCTTTCCCAGGCCAGGAAGGGTGTAACCCCCCTGCAAATGGGGGTTCCCAAAAGACTTCCAGGAGCTTGCTTGAATGCTCCAAGCCTGAATGGTGTTTGGCATTTAAGCCATTTATCAGTGAGTGTTTTAGAGCCTCTGGTACTGTCTCTTAAGAGCTGTCTGCTTGCAGACATAATTAGTTTGTATGGGGGACTGTGTGTTCTCTGAGTACCATCGAGCTGCTGCCAATTCACTTCATTTTTGCAGTCACTAGGAGTGCAAAGGGAACCTATCTGAAAGATGTAACTGTTTGCCAGAAATTATTTAGAGTAATAATAAAATTACAGTTTGTCTAACCTGCTTCTTTGCAGTCAGAACTGTGTCTGCTAGTTCCCATTCTAGTTTTGAACTGCTGAACTGGACCAATCAGTGTGGGTAAGCTAGCTCTAAAATGGTGCCTTGACGAATCAGAACTTGGACTCATAATCTGAGCCAGCCACAAGAGGATTGTATGGGCAGTGACTCTGGGAGATGTAGTTTAGACTTCAGTGCCTTTTGGACCAACAGCAGCAGTCTATTGTGAGTGACAGCCAATCCAGTCAAGAACTGGGAGGAACTCAAAGGAAGAGCCCGGTTTTGTCGGTTGGAGTTTCAGTTGAGCTTTGGCAGTGAAGAAGGAAGGAGCCCTGTGCTTTTTCAGTGTGCAGTTTTAGTCAAAAACGTGTGTAAGGCCCAGAGTTCCGGTCTGCAGCTTGTTAGACTGAACTGTCCCTGTGAAAAGAATCAAAGGATCTCTGAAGAGTAGAAACCAGGCTCACCCTGTAGAAGACTGGAAGAATTGCTGAAAATTGCACTCGGTCTGTCAGGAACTGAATCTGCTGTGTGTTCTCCGGTATTGTGCAGTAATTGCGATCGGATACAGATGCAGCCTGCCTGGTATAGTGCTTTCTTTTATATAAATGTGTGAAGAGGTTTGTGTACCTCAAGTGAGCCCTGCTGACATTGAAGGACCCTATCTTATTTGGAGGTCGTGAGTACTAATTCAGGGTCGCTCCTGTTGAATTGCCACATTAAATCCAAATGGAATTACTGTACTGCTGACTGTTTAATTTTCCTTTTCTCTGTGTGAAAGGGCCCTACCAGCTGCCACGGTTTGGACTAGCCACTAGGGCTTGGGTACCCAGGACAGTAACTGATAGGGATAGGCCTGCACAGAGCCATAGGTAGATTATTAGAGTGATAAGCTAATTAACCTGATTTCCCTGTCCTTGTTATATCCCCAAATAAATCAGAGCTGCTTGTTTCAGCAAAGTTATACTGCCTGAGGTATTTGTCTATGTTAAAGTACTGTACTGTGATTGTTGCACTGTATCTCATTTCACAGGAGGTCCCAGTGCCGGAACCAGTCCTGGGGGTAAGTGTATACTGTGAAGGTAATTCTGATATATTGTGTGGGCCACTAGTGGGAAGAAAGGGGTTGCAGTGTCCCAGAGGGCTGTGACCAAGTTAGTTTAACTATTGCAAACCCTGACCTCTGGGTGGAGGCACCCGCCATTGGATCCAGGCCCCTCAACCTGTTAGTGGCAAATCAGGCAGGGGTAGTAGCCCCTGGGATAGCGCCATCTAGGGGTTACACTGAGACAACCGCATCATCAGCATATAACACAATGTGCGCTGGGCACACTGAGGGCAGGGGGTTTATGAAAAGGCTAAAAAGGAGTGGCCATAGTGTTGAGCCTTGTGGGACTCCCAGATTCACCTCTCTTGGTTCTGAGAGAGTGCCTTTGATTTTGACACATTGAGTCCTGCCCGAGAGGTAGCTCTTAGACCATATAACCATATCTATGGACAGTCCTATTGAGAGTAGGTATTGTAAGAGGAACTGATGGTTGACTGTATTGAATGCCTTTGTAAGGTCTATAAAAAGAGACCCCACTGCAAGACCATCATCAAAGGCACTGTAAATTTTGGAGGTGAAGTCAACCAGGGCAGTGACCATGGAGTGGTCTTTACGGAATCCGTGTTGCTGGGCATAGAGGAGGTTGTGTTTCATCAGGTAAGCCATGAGCGGGTCAGTGACAATTCACTCAAGAACTTTAGATGAGGGGGGATGGAAATGGGTCTGTAGTTAGACAGGTTGGTGGTATCACCTGAATTGAGTACAAGGGTGACATGCGCCTTCTTCCACATGTCAGGAAACACTCCTGACCTCAGTGAGGCATTAAAGACTTTAGTGAGTGGATCCACCAGTTCATTTACAGAAAGTGCCACCAGCTTCATGTCAACAAGGTCGCTCCCTATTCTTGTTTTCCCTAACACACATTTGACATATTTAGCGGTGTCGTTCCTAGTGAGCTGCTGGAAACAGAAAGGGGGGACATTGCCCTTGGCCGATTGAGTTGAGAGGGTGGTGAGGTCAAGATCTGGAGATTGGGAGGTCAGGTAGTTACTAGGAAGTACAGAGTTTAGATCAGTGAAAGCCAAGTTGAAAGCGTTGACTATGTCACCTGGTTCCTGACATGTCCCAGCGGTGGTGACAATTAGCCTTGGTTCAGGTTTGGAGAGTTTCCCTGTGAGTGACTTTACAGAGTCCCAGGACTCCTTCCCACATCCCAAGCTCCTTTTAAGTTGATCATTGTAGTAGGTTGCCTTGGCCTGATGGATGAGTTTTGTACATCTGTTTCTAGCAGTTTTATAGCATGTAAGTTCTGCTATTTTGCAAGTTGCTTTGGGCTTATGCCAGAGATTATCTTTTATTTATTTAGTTGTTTAACCAGGTATAGCACAATAAGCTGAAAGCTTTTTTACAGGAGCGACCTGGGAGCACAAGGAGGTTAAGTGACTTGCTCAGGGTCACACAGTATGCAAGTGGAAGCTGTGGGATTCAAACCCAGGTCTGGTCTGCTGGATGTCACCAAATTTGCAGCTCAGAGCCTTAGACCACTGCGCTATACTGCCTCCAAATCCCTATCCCAAATCCCTGTCCCTATCTTGCAGGAGCTCAAGGAGGGAGCTTGTGAGCCAAGGGTTAGAAATCCCTCTAGTTTTTTTAGTTTTATAAAGGGCAAAGATGTCACAAGCCTTGTTAAGCATCGTGACTAAGAAGTTGAGGGCTTGGTTGCCATTCTCGGCTCTGTCAAGAGGCAACCAGTCAATCAACTTCAAATATTGCCTAAAGTAATCCAGTTGACCAGGTCTCAGGGAACGGGTTTGTGTGACCCGTGGGGGCACTAATGGTGGTCTTATTAAACCAAGTGCACATTATCGGAGAGTGATCACTGAGCGTGTCTGTAAGGACAGTGACCTCAGACATATGTTCCTGGCAACTTGCAAGCAGTCAGTCAATTAAAGTGCTTGTGCTGGTGTCAGTGTGGCTCAGTTGGTAGCACATCCGCCTCTGGACCAGAAGGTCGTGGGTTCTCGTCCCACACTGGGATTGGACTTGCACCTAAAAATCGCTGGCATCTGAGTGCAGTATTGGGGGGTGCTGTACTGCTGGGGTGTGCCGTCCTTCAGATGAGACGTTAAACCGAGGACCCTTCTGCCCATCCTGGTGTTGTCCTGGTGGGTGTCCAGGTGGAAGTAAAAGAACCCAGTGCACTCTTCGCAAAGAGTAGGGAACATTCCCGGTGTCCTGGCCAACATTCCCCTTCCCACAAACTGGTTCATGCAATTATCCAAGCTGTGTGTGGGTGATGATGTGCAATATGGCCGCCACCACACATTCAGTCACTTCACTACCAGTCTAGCATTGCTTGTAAAGCACTTTGGATATATGAAAAGCACTATATAAATGCTGATTCTTCTTCTTCTTCTTCTTCTGCCAGTTCTGTAATTAAATCTGGTATCTTGAGTGACCAACTGGGTGAGGTAAAGACCAGATACCTGGTCTCGAACTGCGAGGCATCATGGGACAGCCAATTGGTGTTGAAATCACCAACAATAGTATGTTTCCAGTTGTGTTTTACTTGTTCCAGGTTGCTTAGCACTTGTTGGATACCCATTTTATGGTTGCCAGGAGGTATGTACACAATGGATAGTATTAGCACTTTGTCTTGCAGGTCTGGAATGAGCTTTAGGCTTAGTGTTTGTGCTGCCTTAGAGTGAAAACTACAAGGCAGTATTTGGGCACTTATCTCACTTTTCAAGTAGACCAAGCAACTCCAGCCCTGCTTGGACAGTCTTTCCTGCTGGATCATTGTGTATCCATCTAGGTCAATGGTGGTATCACTGACCTTAGGTGAGAGCCAGGTTTCGGACAGAGCTATTACATCAGCTTGCAGTAGCTCCACCCAGGCCTGGAACTGTGGCAGCTTGCTAAGGAGACTGTGGATGTTCAGTGAGACTATTTTGAGGTGATCCAGTCTCAAGTGTGGTCTGGCAATAGGCAGCCCTGGGTTCAGGTGAACATTTCCTGAGATCAGCAGCAGTAGTAGCAGCATCTTTTTTAGAATGCAAGCCCAGTGTAACCAATTTAGCCTTTTTGACTTTATTCTGTGAGGCAGAGTGTTGGGTGCAGTCATGGTGGCATGGCTGCATAATAGGGCAGCTATAGGGATTCTGTGGGGTACTGGGGTTTGTATATTTTGGGTGGGATTCTGAGGTCATTATTTGGGCATAATTCAATCAGTGTAACTCTTAAATTGTACCCGATGGTGGAGGTGTAAGCTGGGCTGGAGACAGGGTTAGTCTTGTGACCTGAATTATTTTTGGCCCCCCCTCCATGACAAGATAGAAGATGAGGAGGGTTAGTAGAACTATTTTAGTTTGTACTACCATGCTTGAGTGTTGAATTGGTAGGTGCCTTCACTTTCAGATCAGGACTGCTACACCAATTTAGAGCTCCAGCAGTTTAGGAGTTATATTAGATTGGCATGAGACAATGACAAATGGAAGAGGTTGGAACGTTGCTGGCAGAAATTGGGCCTTGAGGCTGACAGACTTTAGATTGATGGCCCACTACACGGACTACCAATCGGTCATCTCCCATAAGAAGGCAGAGTTCCTGTCCAGGGAGATCGCTACTGTGTGGAATTGACTAGCTCAGCTCTTCCAAACAGTCGACAGACTGTGCAATCCAGCCTGTCTGCAGCCTCAGGGAGCCTTTCACAGAATAAGTGTGATGAGTTTGCTTGATTCTTCACATATAAGGTTGATAGCATCAGGTCTGAGATCTGTACAGCACGTTCCAATGGACATGGTAGTGGTCGGTGGGAGGTTACAAGTGCTCAGTTTGTCTGGTCTGACTTTGACCAGTTGGCAATCATGGACATCATGAAGATCATCCAGGGCATGCCACTGACCTACTGTAGTCTGGACCGAGGCCCAACTCACCTCTTTGTGGGGTGTGTTGAGGTTATCGGTCCTGTCCTGGCTGAGATAGTCTAGTGCTCATTAGAACAGGTGTGTTTCTGGACACCCTGAAGGAGGCGGTGGTGACACCTCCCCTTAAGAAATCTTCTCTCATCCCTGACTGTCTTGCCAACTGCAGACCTGTCTCTAACCTTCCCTTTGTGGGTAAGGTTTCTGAGAAAGTGGTCATGTTGCAACTGGAGGATCATCTTACCATCCATGATGTCTATAATCCTCTCCAGTCTGGATTTAGGAAGAGGCATAGTACTGAGATGGCACTGGTTCGGGTACTTGATGATCTCCTGATAATGAGAGATTGGAAAAGCCATTCTGTCTTGGTTCTCCTTGATCTCTCTGCAGCATTTGACACCATGGACTATGGAGTGTTACTGGAGCATCTGCGGCTGATCTGTGGATTGTCGGGAACACTCCTCAGGAGGTTTCATTCTTTCCTCATGGGCAGGACTCAGAGAGTGCTGTTGGGAATTTATTCGTCAGCTCCATTCCCTCTGCCTTGTGGGGTGCTGCAAGGCTCTTTTTTGTCACCCATGTTGTTTTCAGTGTATACGCTGCTGTTGGGAGACATTATAAGGCAAGGCAAGGAAAATTTATTTAAAAGACGCCCAATCCCGGAGGCTCTGGGCGCCGTACAAATTTTAAAACATTATACACAAACAATCGAATGAATAAGATAATAAATCACAAATTATATAGTAAATCATACTCTAAACATGAAATGCTTGTGAGACTAATAATGTCTTCAAGTGAACCTTGAAGACATCTATCGTGGGGGCCTCTCTGACTATAGCTGGTAAAGAGTTCCGTAGAATGGGAGCCATAACACTGAAGGCTCTATCACCAGCTGATTTAAGCCTCATTCTAGGAATGGTCAGGAGGCCACCATGGGAGGATAGAATTGGGCGGACAGAGGGAGTAGGTGTCAGAAGGACTGACAGGTAACCAGGGCCCTGTCCGTGTAGGGCCTTATAGGTGAGAAGACCCACCTTGAAGAGGATTCTCCACCTGACTGGCAGCCAGTGCACTTCGCACAAAACCGGTGTAATATGACAGAACTTCTTCTGCCCAGTCAATAACCGGGCAGCTGCGTTTTGCACCAGCTGCAGTCTTCGGAGAAGTCCCCTTGTGACCCCGAGATAGAGCGCATTACAGTAGTCCAGCCTAGATGTGACTAAGGCATGTATCAAGGTAGGGAGGTCCAGAGGTGGAACAAGGGGCTTAATCCTGGAAATGTTTCTGAGATGGAAAAAACAGGTACGAACCACGGAAGATATTTGGGCCTCCATGGTCAGGTTCCTGTCCAGAATCACTCCAAGATTGCGCACCCAAGAGGAGGCCTTCAATGACACAGCCCCCAGAACAAGTCCAGTTGCAGAGTCAGAGGCCATCCTATCACGTGCTCTGTTTGACTCCACTACCAATACCTCCGTCTTGTTAGGGTTCAGTCACAGTCAGCTGGAGGCCATCCAGTCATTTATCTCAGTCAGACAGATGTTTAGCACGTCTACTGCGTTGGATGTTCCTGGGCCAAAGGACAAATATAGCTGAGTATTATCGGCATAGCAATGAAAACTCAGGCCATATTTTCTAATGATCCTCCCAAGGGGAAGCATATACACTGCGAACAACATTGGGGCCAGTACCGAGCCCTGAGGAACTCCACAGGGGAGGAGACAGGGTATAAATGAGAAGTTACCCATTGTAACCCGTTGCCTCCTATTGGTAAGAAAGGACTCAAACCAGTTGATGACAGTACCAGTGAGTCCACACAGCTCCCTGAGATGGACAAGCAACACACAATGGTCCACAGTGTCAAATGCTGAGGAGAGATCGAGGAGAACAAGAATTGTCCTGTCCCCCCAATCTCTAGCCCTGAGGAGGTCATTCTTCACCCGAACAAGCGCAGTTTCTGTGCTATGTCTGGCCCGAAAAGCTGACTGGAAGGGATCATACAACTCGTGAGTCATGAGGTGCTCCTCCAATTGAAGCGCTACCACCTTCTCCACCACTTTCCCCAAAAATGGGAGGTTGGAGATGGGAAGGTAATTTGCCATGATCTCCGGGTCCAAAGATGGTTTCTTTAAAAGGGGTCTCACCAGAGCCTCCTTCAAGGCATCCAGAAAGACTCCCTCAGATAAGGAACACCATAGAATCACAGCAAACACTGGGCCAACAGAGTCAACACATCTCATTAAGAAACGTGTTGGTACTGGGTCCAGCTCACAAGAGGTATGCTTCAAATTGGTTGCCACTGCGATAACCTCACTCACCTCCACTGGTCTAAACTCCCCCCAACTCAGCGGAGTGCACTCAGAACACATTTGGTGACCACTGTCAGCTATAGTATTGCTGGCTAAAGAAGCCACCCGCCGGATCGAGGACACCCTGTCTGAGAAAAACCGAGCAAACTCCTCACAATCTTCATGAGAAAAAACCCTCCCGGGCTGCAGACAGACAGGATGAAGAAGTCTATCTACAGTCCGAAAGAGTGCAGCTGGTCAGTTCTTCCTGGCAGCAGTCTCCCTGGACAGGAACACTGCCTCTTATGGTTGATTGCCTCCTGATATGCACAATAGTGCATACGCAGGACCAGTTTGTCCACCCCCAAGCGGGACCTTCTCCAGCAGCGCTCTAATCTCCGACCCGTCCTCTTCATTACCCTGAGGTCAGCATCAAACCATGGGGACCTCAGGTATGAAGTTCTGGGTCGTACACGGACAGGTGCGAGGGAGTTTATGATGTCAGAGAGCACCCTATTATAGGTGTTAACCCCAGCACCAACACCTCCAACGCATGCAGCACCCACACTAGACAATTTAGCTGCCGCCAGAAAACTCTCAGGGGTAAGACCCCGCAAAGGATGACAGCTAATCATCTCAGCAGGGGAAGGGCTTATGGCGGGAGCCCCAAGCGTGAACTTCACCGTGCAATGACCGGACCAAAAGACCCGATCAATCTCAAGATCGGTGATCTCAAGCCCCAGTGAAAACACCAGGTCCAATATGTGGCCGTCCTGATGGGTGGGTGCAGCAACGACCTACGACAGTCCTAAAGAGGACATACTCTGCAAGAAATCACCGCTGCAACTCTGGTCTCCATCATCCACCCAAACATTGAAATCCCCCAGAAAAACACATCTGGAGGATCCCAATGTTTCACCAGCGGTGAACTCAGCAAACTCCTGCAGGAAATTCCCCATCGGACCAGAAGGACGATAGATGAGGAAGATCCTGCAGCCCGCGCCGAGACCACCATGGATAGCCACACACTCAAAAGAACCCGGAGTTTCCACTGGGTGCACAGCGAAGGTCAGGCTGGATCTAAAGCAGATAGCTACACTGCCACCCCTTATAAGGCAGTATGGTCTAAGTTTTCACTGTTTGCAGATGATACTCAGCTGTACATGTCCTTGTGCCCGAACAGGGTGGAGGTGTCTTGAATTTTAACAACTCCCTCTCTGAGGTCCAAGACTAGATGTGTGCCAGCTGGTTGAGGTTAAACCCTGACAAGACTGAGGTGTTGGTTGTGGACCCTGGTCATAAGGTAGAGGGGTTCTCAGCTAGTCAGCCTTCTGGGCTTTGGCTTGGTGGCAACCAGTTGGTGACCTCTGACCGGGTGCGAAATCTGGGAATTATTTTTGATGATGGGCTAACACTTAAATCTCAGGTGTTATCAATTGTCAAGACCTCATTCTACCATCTGAGGAGTATCACCAGGATTAAACACCCTGTCCCACCTGAGGACCTTCTGACATTGGTCCACGCCTTTTTGACCTCCCTCCCTCCTTGACTACCGCAATGCCCTGTGCCTAGGTCTACCAGAAGTTGATATCTGCCACCTTCAGCTGGTGCAGAATGTGGCTGCCAGGCTGTTGACTGGTTTATCTAGATCTTGCCAAGTCACACCTGTGCTCCGCAACCTGCACTGGCTGCCTGTTCAGTGGCGGAACACCTTCAAGTTTCGTTTACTGACCTATAAAGCCCTACATGAACAGGGTCCTCATCATCTGAAAGATCTTCTTTGTCCCTACCGCCCCCTCCACCCACTCTGCTCTGACAACGAGGCATTGCTAGAGGTTCCCAGGGTTTATTTGAAAACATCGGGTGCTTGGGCATTTGCATTTGTGGCCCCAGCCCTGTGGAACTCTCTACCTCATCGAGTAAGAGAGTGCCTGACCGTGAAATGTTTTAAATCTGCATTAAAGACCCATTTATTTAAACTTGCTTTTCCAGAGTTTTGATAAGTTTTAGTCCAAAAATATGCAATTTAATATGTTTTTAGATCTGGCAATTTTAAGTTTGTTTTATTAGATATGTACAAGCACTTTGGTCTTTGGGAAAAGCACTTTTTATAAATAAAACTGAATTCAAGTGAATTGACGCTTGCCTTGAAATCTGAGATTTTGCATTAGCACACAATCACCTGGCTTGAGTTCCTGTGCTTTGACCTGCTTGTCATAGCGAACTTTATTGGCTAAATTTCATTTTGCAGCCATAGTGGTTGCTAGCCGATATGCATGGTTTAACTGTTCTTTTAGCTTTTTGACAAACTGAAGATAATTTCCAGACTTGGTACCATCAGGAGAAACACCAAAACACACATCTAAAGGAAGGTGAGCTTCTCTGCCAAACATGAGATTGTATGGTGAGAAACCAGTGGCGTCATTTTATGTACAACTATAGGCGTGAACCAAAGCACTAATTTGTTGACTCCACTTGTTTATGTTTTTCAGGTCAAGTGTGCCCAGCATATCCAGCAATATTATTTTTTTTTTTAATTTATTGAAAAGTTTCACCAGGAAAGGCACACTGAACAATCGAATTGCTCATCTCCTGGTGTGTCCTGGGGGAGAGGGTAGAGGAGTAACAACCAAACAGACAATATGCCAAGTACAAGGATACGTCACTACAATATGTACAATGGAAATTAAACAGTAGGTATATAACATAAATCATAAGAAAACATGAGACGTTCTCTTAACATAGGTAGATATTCATTACTTGGGGGATACAAATAAGTGCCTAGTGTATTCAGTAGATAGCAAGCATACAGTATAAGGCATGAAACTAATACCCAAGTTATCAAGTGGTTCATTAGGGGAAGGGCAGCATTGTAGAGGAGTGGACAGAGGATAGACTGGCAGTGACATAGATGAAGAAAATATTGTCTTGGAGCAAAGTGGGGGAGAATAGGTGGACTTAAAGCAGGTACAGTTAGGAGAGAAGAAGTTGTGCAGAGAAAAAAAGAGGAAGGGAGGGGAAGAGGAGTGATGTATTTGATGGGGTAGTTGGTTCCAAAGTTTGGAGAAATGATGCGAGAATGCAGCCTGTCCTATTGAGGTAGAGCGGAGAGGGACAGCCAGCGTGTGAGAGTCATTTGATCTAAGGGAGTGCGAAGAGGGAGGAGGAATAGATAGAGAGGAGGAGGGGTAAGAAGGGAGTGGCCCCAACTAAAATTTAGAGATGAATTTAACACAATGGGTGAGACGTCTGTTATCGAGCTAGGGAAATAACAGAGAGTGGTAGAGGTGGCAGTGATGAGTGTGAGAGGGGGGAGTCCAGAGCAAAACAGCAGAAAAAGTTGAAGAAGGTGTCCAATCTGATTAAAGAAAACTTGGAAGCAGCACTGTAGACTACATCACAGTACTCAAAAATAGGGAGTATCTTCTGAATTAGATCACACCTAGCCGATAGTAGTATGTTGCTGCAGTTCATGTATAGGGTGCCCAGCTTGGGGCACAGCTTTTTCAGAATGACATCTACGTGTCCAGAGAAGCTGAGATGTTGGTTGAGCCATACCCCAAGGTATCTAAACAAGGTGGTGTCCTCGAGGATTGTCCCATCAAGGGTGTGGAAAGAGGGCATTGAGGGGAGCCTAGAGAGTCTCTGCCTAGTGCCAAAGATCATGGAGATGGTCTTTTTGGTGTTGAGAAAGAGTTGAGGTGAGTTTAGCTAGTGCTGAACCTTGTCGAAGCCATGCTGTAGTCTGTCAGCCACATTAGGGGATGACTGGCCAGAGGTGAACAGGATGGTGTCGTCAGCATACATACGGATGGAGGATGAGGTGCAGAGTGACGAAAGGTCATTGAAAAAAATGGAGAATAGAAGTGGGCCAAGCACATCCTGTGGCACAACAGTGTTGACTTGGAGTGAAGGGGATATAGAATCTGCAATTTTAACTGATTGCATCTAACCTACAAGGTAGGCTCTGGACCAGTTTGTAGCTGAGTCTGACAGGCCATCTGATGTGAGGTTGTTTAAAAGGAGGGTGTGGGAAACCATGTCAAAAGCCTTGGTGAGGTCGAAAAAATAGCAGATGTAATTAGGTCACTGTTCATTCCTGAGAGGATGGAGTTGGTGAGCCTAAGTAGGGAGGCAGTGGCAAAGTGATTTTTTCCAAAACCCAGATTGGTAAGGAGTGAAGAAGTAGGAGTCTGAGAGATAGGAGGAGAGTTGAGAGAGGACCAAGTGCTCCTGTAGTTAGGCAAGGGTAGGGAGAAGAGATATAGGATGGTAGTTCCCAGGTGAAGAAGGATCTCCACCCTTAGGTAAGGGAAGGATGATGGCATGCTTCCAGGCAGTAGGGATGGATGCAGTCGCGAAAGAAATATTAAGGAGTTCAGACAGAGGAGAGAAGATTACAGGAGCTGAAAGGTATGAAAGCTTGGGATTAAGTCCATCAGGTGAACTGCCCTTATAGGGGTTAAGTGCAAGAAGGGTTTCTAGGGTGGCAGCAGAGGAGATTTTAGAGAAGGAAAAACTTTCTGGTGGGAGATGGTCACTCTAGGGTATTAGTGGTGAGGGACAGAGTAGATGAGAGAGGAAGGCAGGAGGACAGGAGAGCGGAAGCACAGGACGTAAAGTAGAAATTAAATTCAGCAGTGACTGATGCATGGTCAGTTATGAGTGAGTTGTTTATTAAAATGAGAGGGACTGGAGGTTTTGACAGGGGGGAGAAAAGGGCATGGACTACCTTCCAGAATTTGGAGAGGTTGTTTATATTTGATTGGAAGGTGGATCTGAAGTATTCAGCATTAGGTAACTGGATGGCTTTTGTGCATGAATTCCAAAGCACACAGTATCTTTTGAAGTCTCTGTGTAGCTTGGAGGCTTTATGAACCTTGCATGCTAGATCACGTGCCCGTTGGCAGGCCAGCAGTTCAGGGGTAACCCATGGAAGGTGAATACCACAAACTCTGGGTGTGCTTTATTACAGCATGATGGTTCCAGGATTTGAGAAAATTAACTTTGAAGTAGTCCAGAGCTTCATCAACTGAGTTAGCAGAGGCTATAGGGGTCCAGTCCGTGTGGGCTAGATCTTGTAGGAGAAGAGCAAGGTCCAAAGATTTGTACGAGCGAATTAATGAGATTTTGTGGGGGGCCTTAGGCCTGTGGATTTTACGAATCATATAGATCATATGGTGATCACTTACGGCATCTGGAAGGATGTGTGATTGTATGATCCTGTGTGGATGGGAAGTAAGGGCCCAGTCAATCAAGGAGTGATTTTGTGTTTCATGGTTCAACTGGGTTGGTTGCAGAATTAGCTGTGCTAGGTTTTGAGCAGCTACATGATTACATGCCTTACTTAGAGAGGAGGACTGCCAGTTTTGGTTGAAATCACCCGTAATATACAGCTCACCTGAGGAAGTGAGTGAAACAATAGTAGTAATGAGTGTCAGTGGCTACAGAAGAGGGATGCCAGGATAACAGTAGACACCAGCAATGAAGATAGGGGCAGAGAACAGCAGGGATAATCTTGTAATGAGCGTTTCATGGGCTGCAGGGAGGGAAGTAGATAGTGTAGTCATGAATTGGATTGAGGAGGAGATATACATCGCCACTCTTCCTCCCCTACCTGCACGATCTTACTAGAGATGGCATAGCCAGGAACAGAGATAGAAGGGTCAGATATCTTATTATTGAGCCAGGTTTCTGAGAGGATGAGATTGTCAGGGACAAGCGAGACAGCAGGAGGTTGAGGTAGATCGATTTTCGGTAGGAGGCAGTGAATATTTAGATGGAGAAATTTGAGGCCATGTGGGAGGCTTTGGGGGTTGGAAGGGTAGGGGTCATGGTTAGCATTAGTAAAGCCAGTGGCGACGGAGGGGTTGGGTCTAGGGTTGGGGTTTATATCACCTGATGATAGGGGTAGGAGAGCAATGATGAGATAGTGAAGTTTAGAATTTTTATACAATGTATGAGATATGGCAGAGCTCGCAATTGGGGAGGGGGGTTAGTGGAGGGAGGTGGATGAGTCATTAGTAGTCATAGCAGAGCATAAGAGTTAGTCACAGATATGAGGGAGGCAAAAGGGAGGAGTGGAAAATGGGACCAGGTTTGGTAGAAGGAGGATAGGTTACAGCGTGGAAAAACATAGAAGCATGTAGGATAGGTAAATAAGAAATGGTCAATACAATAGGGGTGGGGCTATGTGGAGGGTGGGGAGGGAGAATATGGGGAGAAAAGCAAGAAGTAGGCATGGGGTGACTGTACGCATGATGTGACAGTGATGTGAAGCTGCACTATTATGGAATAGAGTTACGTTCAAAATGGTAGGTGGGAGAGGGAAGAGCTGACACATGGAGTGCAGCTTGCTTACTTTAGTTAGACATTATTGAGCAGGTGAAATAGTGGAATTGGCAGCTGAGCAGAGCAGTTTGCACAAGCTAAAGCTCCCCTAGTGGGCAAATTATATAAGAAGCCAATGAGAAAGTCTGCACTTTGTTAATTACGCACACTCGTTCATCTGGTCATGTGACTAACCTTAGGTATATAAGTAATTGCCCAGACAGGACAGGCAGGTGGGGAGGAGGGTTTTTTTTCCCATGAGTAGGCTAGCTGGCAGTCGGCTGCTGTTGGAGAAGCCACGACGCAGAGGGAGTGCCCGGTCAAGGGCCAAAGTTAGAGGGAAGGAAGGGGAGAGAGACTTAAACTTACAGGCAGCTAAATCGGTGGGAGGGCTATAGCCTGGGAAGGTCAGAGGGGGACAAAAGGCTGGATGAATAGCCACTAAATCAGTGAATGGAATCACCCAGGGAGAGATGCATAGGGAGAGACAGCGTGATTTGAGGGGGGGAAGGGTGATAAACAAAAGAACTGGAGAAAAATTTAATAGCTGGGCACAGGGCGGCAGATGCACTATGCTTGGCCTTATTGTAGTCCCTGTGGTTGGAAACAACAGGGGAGAGAGAGTGGCACAAGTGAGCTCAGAGATACAGAAAAGCACAAATAGGGGAAAGCGAAGATAGGGAAAAAAACAGATTGGGGAAATCACAGAAACAGCAGGCAGGCAAAGCAAAATCAACTTATACTGTACATGAACTTAAATTCAGACAGATTTCAAAGAAGAATTAATCAGGCAAACTGTTATTAACTTTCGATGGCTCAGTTACTCTAGATTCAGCTCTTAAATAAGTATTTAACACAGTTTACACAGTTGTTTAAAGGAAAATTACAAAAAAGAGCTGCGTAGGGAAAGGCAACCAATAGCGAGCAGGGCTGAGTGAAAAGGACCAATCAGTAAAGGTTTAGAGAAGATGGCAGAATTTAAATCTGTTGAACCCTTCTTTGGTGAAGCATACCTTTTTCATGGGTGGGCAGGCTGGCGGTTGGCCACTGTTGGAGAAGCCGCACCACAGATGGAGTGCCCAGTCAAGGGCCAAAGCTTTTCCATGGGCGGATGGGCAGGGTGGTGGTTGGCAGCTGTTGGAGAAACCGCACCATAGAGGGAGTGCCTGGTCAAGGGCTAAAGCTTTTCTGTGGGCAGGAAGACTGGTGGTTAGCAGCTGTTGGAGAAGTCCTGCCACAGAGGGAGTGCCCGGTCAAGGGCTGAAGCTTTTCCATGAGCGGACAGGCAGGCTGGTGGTCAGTGGCTGTTGGAGAAGCCGCACCACAGAGGGAGCACCCAGTCAAGGGCCAAAACTTTTCTGTGGGCAGGTGGACAGGCTGGTGGTCAGCGGCTGTTGGAAAAGCAATGCAGCAGAGAGAGTGCCCGGTCAAGGGCCAAAGCTAGAGGGATGCGATTAAATCTCTCTAGCTTCTGAATGGTATGGGGTATTTCTAGATTTTCTGATGCCCCAGAGAGATAACAGTTCTTTAATTAGTCTACTCTCAAAGTCTCTGCCCTGGTCAGAATGTATGCATTGAGGCGCACCATAATGTACAAAGAATTTCTCCACCAAATTTTTAGCAACTGTAGAGGCCTTTTGGTCCTTGGAGGGATAGGCCTGCATACCTTGGAAAATGGTCAGTGACCACCAAGACGTTTGAAATGTTTTTTGAATCTAGCTCCAGACTAAAGAAGTCTATGCAAACAAGTTTAACTGGAGCACTTGTCACTATGTTGACCAATGGGGCTGCTGTTTGCAGCTGGGTTTTTCTTTGTATGCATCTGCTGCAAGCTTTGCAATATTGCTCAACATCTGGGCCCATTCTGGGTCAGTAGAAATGTGATCAGGACAAGTCCAGAGTTCTCTCACTCCCCAAATGTCCCATATCATTGTGCAGGGCTTTGAGCACAATGGTTTTAAACTTGCATGGCAACACTAGCTGTCTTTTAACAATTCCTCCTTGGTCATTAGTTACCTCACTGTACAATAATTGTTCTCTCAACTTGAGTCCGGGTCATTTGTGCAGCAACAAGCTAGTGTTGGGATCAGTGGATTGCATTTTAGAGATATCACCTCCATGCTTTAAGATAGAAATGACTTTTCTCATCATAGGGTCACAGCTTTGTTCTCTCTGCAAGTCAGCTTTGGTTAATTGGGGCAAACAACTTAAATCTAGAGCAGCAAGGTTACAGTAGGCTTCTGGTACACAGGTATTGGGCGGTCAAAGAAAATCCACCAGGTGGTCAGAATTTTCTACAGGAGATGGCTCATCTTGTTCAAACTTGTGACACAAGGCTTTTATTGATTGCTTAGAAATATGCACCAATTTGGGATCAGAAATAGGTCTGTGTGAAAAGAGCATCTGCGTCAATATGATTTAATCCTGGATGATACTCAATAGCATAACCATAAGTAGAGAGGGCTGACAGCCATCTGTATCCTGTGGCATCTAACTTGGCTGAAGTCTGGACATATGTTAAAGGGTTGTTGTCAGTTTTCACCAGAGTTTTAGTTCCATACAAATATTCATGGAATTGCTCCACGATGTCCCACTTCAGTGCTAAGAATTTTAATTTGTGAATTGGGTAGTACTTTTCTGAAGGCGATAAACTTCTGCTGGCAAAAGCTACAGGGTGTAACCCCTCAGGGTATTCTTGATAAAGCAAAGCCCCCAGGCTGCTTACGCTGGCATCTGTATGAAGCACATAAGGTTTGGAAGGATCAGCATAGGCCAACTCAGGAGCATGAGTTAACTGGTAGATGACTTCCCCAAAAGCAGCATCACAATCAGTGGCTCATCTTTGGCCAAAAGGTTTGTGAGGTTTAAAACAAGTTTTAACAGTCTCTTGGGCACAATTTTTCTTGTATTTTTTGTGAGTAGGGGATACTCTTGAGTTAGATTTAGTAAAGGAAGTACCACTTTGTTGTAGTCTTTGACAAGTCAGTGGTAGTAACTGCAAAATCCTAGGAACTTTTGCAGCTCTTTAAGGTTGTTGGGCTTTGGCCAGTCAGTTAAAGCTTCTACCTTGCTAGAGTTCATCTGAATACCTTGAGAAGACACAATGTGTCCCACATATTTTATGGAACTCTGGAAAAATTGACATTTGTCTACAGACAATTTTAGTCTGAATTCTTTTAGTCAGTCAAGTACTTTAAACAGCCGAACTTCATGTTCTTCTAGTGTCTTTCTGAAAAAGATGATGTCATCAAGATACACCAGACATTTGAGAAGATTCATGTCACCCACTGCATGCTCTATGAGTCTGAAATGCTGCAGGTGCACCTGAGATTCCCTGTGGCATTCTGAGAAACTCGTAAAATCCCAAAGGACAAAGAAAAGCAGTCTTCTCCCTATCTTCAGGGGTCATTGGGATTTGGTAGTACCCACTATGTAAATCAAGAATAGAAAACCACTTGCTCCCATTTAAGCAATCCAGGGCATCTTGTATGCTTGGCATAGTGTATTGGTCTGGAATGGTTCTTTCATTGAGTGTCCTGTAGTCCACGCACATTTTTACAGTGCCATTTTTCTTCCTTACTACTATGATAGGAGAGGCATAAGGACTTCAGAACTCCTGTATTATTCCAGCAGCCAGCATTTCTTGCAGGTAGCACCTCATATCACCTATGTCAGCTAATCTTCTGGATCTCTCACGAAAGGGGTTTTCATCGTGAAGTCAAATGTGATGCTTAGCCCTTGACACATCCAACGTCCCACTGTTTAAGGGAGAATACCTTAGTTCTCTGAGCCAGCTTTCTACTGATGCAGGTTCTGTAGCCATCTGGGATAGGCGAATCTCCAAAATCGATGCCTACTGGGTTAATATGCTGTATGCTTAAAACCCCAAAAGAGAAACAGCGCAGTATAGGACAACGAGAGGGTGCAATACCACAAATGGGTCTGTGCACGGTACTGCACCTTCTCACTGTCCCAGGCAGAGGATAAGACCTCTGCTGGGATGGGGATCTGCCAAGCAGCTGCTGTGGCTTGATGGGATGAGCCACTTGCAGCAAGGGAGGCAAGCAGTGTATTTCGGACTGGGTTTGATCCCTTTTTTCACACTTTGTGCAATATTTATTTTTAACCCACTCTGGAGTTAGTTATTTTAGTTTGGGGGTGTGGGGCTTAGCCCCCCACAAAAACAAGACTTATGCTGCATTCAATATATTGCGTTGTATTGGCAGCATGGTATATTGCTGCGGAATAATGTCTTGTGACATTATGACCCCATGCCAAATCAAACATATCCACAGACACTTCGCATTCTTCTCCATTCTTATTCCTAGAAGGTAACACAGCAGTGTCAGCACAGTAGACTTTGGCCAGTGTGCATCCTCTATGAACCCTTAATGGTTCTGTCGGTGACATTCTGTACCTGAACAACTACATGCTAGGCATAAGCTTGGGCTCACATGGGAAGCATGCTAAGCTCGACCAACAACCCCTAAGTCAGTTTACCATCTTCAGGAGCATCTAGCATGAGTATCTGGTTGGTCACATCTTTTCTCAGCCAAACCACTTCACTGATACTGCATTCAGCATTTGGAGGAAGCATGATAGCAGAAGGGTCTTTTTTTCCACATGATGCCTACAGGTTTATCTTCATCTTCCTCTTTAGGTTGTATTTGAAGTTCATAGGCCTTTTTCACCACAGCATGGATGTGCAATGCTCTACCAGTTCTTTTATGCTATCTCTCTTGGCACAGTTGGGCAAGGTGACCAAACATGTGGGCATTGGTGCAGTCAACACAGGTATGCCATCATACTGTCCAGAAGGAGGGCGCACCAGAGCTAATGTCTCTACAGGATCTCCCACACTTGCAACAGAATATAGAAAAGAAAGCCACACTTTAGGATAACTGCAATATGGGTACAATTTATTACTCAGGCCCCACACATGTAGTCCATCAAGTGGTTGCAATGGATAATGAGATAAATGCTGATCATACCAATCTTTGAAAATGATGGTTACTTGAGACCCACTATATAGTACTGCCCTGGCAGGGATTCCTTCAACATGAACAGTAGTCTCCATATAAAGACCTACCAACTCTGCCCAGTCTGGAGAGGTATTGGCAGAATGCTTAACTGCAGATTTAGCAACATGAGACTTGTGGGAAGACTTGACAGCAGGCTTTGCATTGTTTTGTCTGATTTGGTTAAGCAGCTTGATGGTTACCTTTCTTAAATCTTCAGGAGATTGGCACATCCTTTTGGAATGGCCATCTGAACAGGTTTCCTCACCAGGACTGGCACTGGTTGACTGGTAAGGCTTGGAGTCATCTGGCTGCTTATAGTTGCAGTCATACCCGGCAGACCATTTCCAAAGTGGAGGCTGGTTAGTGGGCTGAGCAAGACCACTCACAAGAGATCTCAACTCCCTCATTTCTCTTAACATGTCATTAGTGGGTTCTCCACTAGGGCTAGGGGGTTGTAATGAATATGTACTTGAAACTCAAGTAGGAACACTGACAGCAGTGGGTCCTGGTCCAGTCTCCCTCCCTCCTTGCCAAGCCAGGGGCTGCACACTACACCCCACCACTTCCTTCACCAGATCAGACATCTCATTGATTCAGGTCTCTATACCTCCAAGCATAGGGAGTGCCCGGGCATGCACTCCCACTCCCATGACACACGTGTTCTGATGGGTATCTTGGCCTTTACCTGCGGTGGCCTTAGTGGGTGCACTAGTTTTCAGTTCTCAAATTTCTTTAAGTATCTCTTGGAGTCCAGGAACATCAGGGGCATGCCCTCTAACAGGGGTAGGAGTTGCGGTTGCCACTGTGGCACAGGGCCCCATGAGTTTTCTTCTTCCTCAGCTTCTCGTACTTCCTTTACCAACACATAAAAGGACAGGAGATTGGATCTTCAGTCATGCAGCCAAAGTTTAAGCAATATCCAACTGGAGTGGCGAGCAGGCTTGAGTATCTAGTCCAGTCTCACTCGATTTTGTTTACTGGAGGACATGCCTCCTTTCTTGAATATTTTCTGTAACAACTTCTCTAATCTGGTTAAGTAAGCAGATAAGAGTTCTCCCATCCTTTGCCTAGCAGCTCTAAACTGCCACATAAAATTTTCAGCATAGTCAGTACTCCCAAATACATACTCAAGAGTGGTCAAATGCTCCAGTGCATTGGCATCTGGATTTGTGGCCCTCAATGAACAAATAACATCTAGGGCAGGACCCCGGAGGCTTTCTCCCAGGCATTTTTTTTCTCCACCTCGGAGCATTGCCAGTGCTGCACCAATGTAGAGGCCAAGTCCATCCTAATTTCTAGGTCATCTTCCCCCGCATGAGTGGGCCTGACCCTGGAAACCATCCATTACCTCCAATAGGAGTCCAGAGTAACAGTAGGTATGTAACGTGTTCACTTGGGAACATAAGCAGGAGGCTGGTAAGGACAGAGGTCTGGGGTTATATTCTGTTTTAACTGAAATATTTGAATAGTTTTGTACATGAAATTAGTTCTGTGTGTTAAAAAGTACTACTTTGAGTTAGAACTGTTACTTGGGCTGTGATATTGTAACTTTTGAGGCTTGGGAACACTTGTTTGGCAGTGATAATTAGAGTGAAATTTAAATGTGATGTTTGCCTGGTGTTAGGGGGAGGGGAATTAACAGAAATCACCTTGTCTTTCATTGTTCACTTGGGAACATAAGCAGGAGGCTGGTAAGGACAGAGGTCTGGGGTTATATTCTGTTTTAACTGAAATATTTGAATAGTTTTGTACATGAAATTAGTTCTATGTGTTAAAAATTACTACTTTGAGTTAGAACTGTTACTTGGGCTGTGATATTGTAACTTTTGAGGCTTGGGAACACTTGTTTGGCAGCGATAATTAGAGTGAAATTTAAATGATGTTTGCCTGGTGTTGGTAAGAACCTCCGACTCACCCTGTTTTGTAGGCTTTCTTAAATACTGAAAAGCCACTGGGGTTGGGATTGAAGGGCTGTGTATTTCTTGGGACTGAAATTCAAGCAACAGGAACTGGTGGGCTCTAGACATCATACAGTACCTGATGTCTGCATACACACACCATTAGTGGGACTGGACACACACTGGCCTGTATGTGAGACTTGGGAACTTTATTGGTGGGGTTGAAATTGGGTTTGTAAATAACTGCAGTCAGTATAGAGAGAAACTGTATTCCAGGAGGAAGGGACTGAGAAAAGGGGGTGTGCCATTATAAACAGAGGGGGACAAACAGGGTGGCCATATTCCACCATGGCAGGCATCTTCGGAAGGGTTGTAGGCTGCACAGGCTGTGGGATGGCAATAATTCTCAATTGGGCCTGGAGAGAGGGAGGCTTCCCACTCTGTAGACAGCTATCTTATATCAGAAGTGAGGTATATTGGTTAAGGAGTAAGCTGGGGGCGCTGTCCAAGGATAAGGGGTGTGGATATGGGCAGCAGAAGGATGGGGCTGAGGGGAGGCTGGGGCAACGCTCTGAAATTACAGGACGTTATGTTACAGCAAGCAGGAGGGGGGGATATTAGTGACAGAGGACCCTTAGATAGGGATGTTGACACGAAGAGGAAAGCGTACAGGGTGAACATTCCGAAAACAAAGAGAGTGGAGGGGGAAGAGTCAGGAGGGGCTGTTGTGGGGAAGCCTAGTAGAGCAGACATTGAGAAGGGAGGGGCTGTTGTGGGGAAGCCTAAAACAGCAGACTGTGGGAAGGGAGCTCCTAAGGAGAACAGAGCAAGAGGGGAAGAAGAGGGGCAGTTTAGAGATGCAGTCAGGGGAAACTCAGGTTACTTGATGGAAGATGACATAGAGTGTCACAATAAATTTGAGCTACTAAGCAACCTAGAGGGGGAGGAAGGGGTTGGTGGAAATGAGGAAACTGATACAGAGGCTGGGGGGAGGGAGTCAGATACCCATAGGGCATCACAGACCGGCAATGGAAAGGATAGAAGTAGTCCCAGAGGGAGAAGGGGAAACATAAATGTTAAGCAGATGGGGGAGATGCAACATATTGCAGACATGAGGGAGGAGAGCATGACTGGAGAGAAACTGGGAGACAAGGAGGTCAGGTCCATAGCTAAAAGGACCCACAGAGAGCCTCTGGAGGCAGGGGTACTATTACAAGGGAAGATGGCAGTGTGGGGAAGGGAAACCATCAGAGCCAGGATAAATGGTTCGGATAAGAGAGGGTTAAAGGGACACCTATTCAGAGGGGTCTGAGTTAAGTGGGCAAAATAACGAGGGAGGCAGAAAGGGAGAGTGACAAGGGTCTCTATAAGGCAGGAAGACTCCATGGAATTGAGATCACGAATAAAGGGGGATGGGGGCTGAGAGGGCATAGTGGAGGTAACCATAAGGATGATGATGTATGTGTTAAGGTTCTGTTATTGGGAGACTCGATGATTAGGGTATCCAGTGGGAGGGACAGGGGGTGATGCCATAGCGAGGTGAAGGTAGTGAGTATCTCTGAGCTGACAGTGCACAGAGCAAAGTTCATGGTGTATGAACTGGTTAGGGATTGTGGAGGGAAACCTGATTTCCTGGTGCATTTGGGAACTAATGATCTAGAGGGAAATAGCATTTTGGAACTCCAAGCAAGGTTCCAAGAACTTGCCAGGGTCTGTCGGGATAATGGATGCAACATTTCCTTTTCGGAGATATTGCCAGTACCAAAGGCCTCAATGGAGAAAAAAATGAAGATCACAGAGGTTAATGACTGGCTCAGGAAGTGGGGTGAAGAGAGTGGGTTGGGGGTGTCAGGGAACTGGAAAGGAGTTTGGGAGGATAAGGGACTGTATGCCAAGGACAAGCTTCATCTTGCCCCATTAGGGAAGGAAGTCCTAAACAGGGGATGGCTGACTACATTCAAGAAAGGTGGGGTTTAAACTTGTGAGGGGGAAGGATAAGTGAGGGGCTGCCCAGAAGCCCTCTCCTCCAGATGAGGGGAGTAGCCTTCAAAAACAAGGGAGGGAGGGGGGAAACAGGCTGGGGGTGGAGGTTTCAGGAGGAGCAGAGGGAGGATGGAAGTATAAGGAACCTGGGTGGGGTTCGACAAATGGGATCAGGGATAAGGGTTGGGGGTTGGTGTTAGTGAATGCCAGGAGCTTGGGAAACAAGTTGCCAGAGTTCCAGGCCATGCTGTTCAAGGGGGGAGTGGATGTGGCGGTGGTCACGGAGACGTGGGCCAACAAAAACCATGACTGGGACCTAAACATGCAGGGGTACACTATGCTTAGGAAGGATAGAAAGGAGGGCAGAGGGGGTGGAGTGGCTATGTTCATTAGAGATGACATAGAAATTGCTTGGGTAGAAGAGGCAGAGGAAACGGAGTCTTATGGGTCACCTTACCATCCTCAGCAGGAGATAAGGTCAAGCTGGGTGTAGTATATAGGGACCCTCCGGATGAGTGGATGTTCTAGAGGATGGTTTGCTGGACAACATCATTGCCCAATGTGGACCAAAAGGGGAAGTAGTGGTGTTGATGGGGGACCTTAATATGCCAGGTACAAACTGGGGAACCATGTCCTCTAAGGTAGCCAAGGAGCAGAGGCTGCTGGATGGCTTCCAGGATGTGTTCTTAACACAGCATGTAATGGAGCCCACAAGGGAGGAGCATGTCCTGGACGTGGTTCTGGCAGATAGGGATCTGGTAAGGGACCTGGTTGTAGAGGACCCCCTGACTGGGAGTGAACACAATACTGTCTGGTTTCAAATAAGCATGGGGGGAGGGGGAGATCTAGGACACTGGCAGTGGACTTCAGGGGGGCAGACTTTGTGGGCATGGGAAATATTCTCAAGGATCACTTGAAGGGGATTACATCAATGACAAGTGTGGAAAGGAGATGGGAGGTCATAAAACGGGGACTTCATGAGGCAGTCAGGATCTGCGCTAAGTTGAAACGAAAGGGAGCAAGGTCACATCAACCATGCTGGTGGTCCAGTGAGGTACAGGTAGCAGTCAGAGAAAAGAAGGCGGCCTACAAAAAATATAAAATAACAAGAGGGGATAGGGATAAGGAAATGTACCATCTTGCATCTAGAAAAGTCATCTGGATGGTGAGGGGAGCAAAGTACAGTAAAGAGCAATGACTGGCACAGGGGATACATGGATGGGAAAAGGGGTTCTTCCAGTACATTGGGGAGCGGAGAAAAACTAAGGGCCATCTCAGCAGATTGAGATCAGAAGGAGGGTGGGTGGAAGAGACGAGGGACCAGGCAGGGGTATTTAACGAGTACTTTGCCTCTGTGTTCACTAGGGAGGGGGGATGGGATATCTACAAAGCAAGACATGATGGGGATAGAAGCGGCAGTGAGTGGGATCAGGGGAGCAACAGAAATGGAGCAAGAGGGAGGGAGAGGTACCCAAGGGGTGTCACATCTGGATAAGGATAAAAAGGCCAGTAAGGTGGAGGGGGGATGATGCTATCTCTGCCAAAGGGTGTGGTTAGCCCTCAAGGCCCTAAAGAAAGACAAATCTCCTGGGCCGGATGGCATTCATCCGAGAGTACTATGGGAATTGGGCGGACATACTGGCTGCACCCCTGGCGGAGCTCTTCAACAGGTCACTTGAGACAAGGAAGGTACCTAGGGATTGGCGAGAGGCACATGTGGTGCCAATCCATAAAGGGGGGTCGAGGGAAGTACCAGGTAACTATAGACCCATCAGTTTGACCTCGGTGGTGGGAAAATTAATGGAGCGTATACTAAAGGAACGATTGGGGGTGTACTTGGAGGAGGTGGAGGTCTGATAGTCGGCAACATGGGTTTGTGCCAGGTAGATCATGTCAAACCAATCTTGTGGAGTTCTACGAATGGGTAACATCAGAACTGGACAGGGGAAAGCCTGTGGATGTATTATTCTTGGACTTCAGCAAGGCATTTGACTCTGTCCCCACAACGGTCTGGTGGAGAAACTGATGGGGTTAGGAGTAGGCCCTTTGATGGTCAGATGGATTGAAAACTGGCTAGCTGGATGCACCCAGAGAGTAGTGGTCTGTGGGGAGCTCTCAAACCCTAGAGAGGTTGGTAGTGGGGTACTGCAGGGCTCGGTCCTGGGTCCGATCCTGTTTAATGCATACATATCGGACATCAGGGAGGGTATAGGGTGTGAAATGAGTCTCTTCGCTGATGACTCCAAGATGGGAGCAGTAGTTGAGGGACAAGAGGGGAGGTTGGCCCTGCAAGGGGACCTGGACACCCTGGAAAGCTGGGCTCACACATGGCAATTAAATTTCAATATCACCAAGTGCAAGGTGTTGCATCTTGGGTGGGGAAACCCTAAACACAGGTACACCCTGGGAGGGGAGGTGCTGGAGGCCACAATAGGGGAAAAAGACCTAGGGGTCATGATGGATGCATGTATGAATAACTCTGAGCAGTGCAGGACAGCAGCTAGCAAGGCAAACAGGATGTTGGGATGCATCGTAAGGGGGATCACCTCTAGGAGCAAGGAAGTGATTCTGCCGCTGTACAATGGACTGGTTAGACCACACCTTGAGTACTGTGTACAGTACTGGACACCACACTTGAAGAGGGACATACAGCTCCTGGAGAGAGTACAGAGAAGGGCAACTAAGATGATACGAGGGCTAGGGGATTTGACGTATGAGGACAGACTTGAGGAGCTCTGCCTGTTTTCATTGGAGGAGAGGAGAGACAGGGGGACATGATTGAGGTCTTCAAGTACCTCAAGGGAATAAATAGGGTAAACATGGAGGGGATCTTTAGACTAAAGCAGGGAGGTATCACCAGAAGGCATGGTTTGAAGTTGGAAGGTGGAAGGGTGAGGGGGAAAAGAGGAGGAGGTTTTTCACTGAGAGGGTGGTGGACCCTGGAATGCACTGCCTGGTGAGCTGGTTCAGAGATCCACAGTGGAGGGCTTCAAGAGGGTGGGACAGACACAGAAAGTGGATGTATCAGATGACAGCCTGGCCCAGGGGTGAGAATGGATGATAGGGTTTCTGGAACGGGGGCCACGGCACCCAACTAGGGATCTGAGGTTCGAGCAGACTCGATAGACCGTAAGGCCTAATCTGCTGGCAAATAGTATGTTAGTATGTAACTTGGCCCCCCTTCAGGAACTCGAGGTGCATCATCATCTAACAAATCAATTACTCTTTGAATCTGCTCATCAGACTTTCCCTCTGCCTGTAGCCAGTGGATCAGTCATTCCTGAAATTCCTCAGATTCGGGGGGGTGTATTGGACCTGGGCATCTCACTGGTATGGTGCACTACAGTCCAGGCAGCAGAAGAACCTTCCAGGTCTACATAGGCAGGAACTTTAGTTACATCAATTACCTTATGGGTTTCCATGAAAAAAGTCAATGTTTTAGTGGTGTGGTGCCTCATTCTCCCTTTCATGGAGATCTGGCCTATGTTTCTGTCATTAACCATGACCTCCTCTAATTGCACATTATTGTTCCCAAGGGGAACTCCCAATGTTAACAATGCTTTATGACGGTTCATGTTCTCACTTTCATGCCAGTCCAATAGTTTTTGACAGGCCATGGTACCAGCCATCGCTTTGGTCTTGGGGACTGTGCACCCTTCTGCTTGGGTATGTGGCTTCATGTGGGGCCCAACTGGTAGACAGTAGATCCCAGCAATGCCTCCAAAAATAATCCATGTTCCACCTACCAGTGGGCTACTACCCCTACATGCTGCCTAAGATGCAGGTTGAGGGCCCTGGGTTCTGCTTTAGATGGATAAAGGGTCTCAGTACCAACGAGAGAACTATCTGGGTGGTGCCTCCACCCACAATGACTTTTAAGTGGGTTTAACAATAAGCTAGTACAACCCTCTAGGATTTTGTACCTATTCACTGCCCCAGCCAGTGGTCCCACACATGGATTTGCACAAAACTCTTTACTTGACATTCAATGGTATACATAGTGGTGAGCGCTAATTATATGCTCACGGTAACCCACTTACTAACAGGGTCTGGACTTCTCAAATACATCCTGTGCACCAGTAAATGATGGTTATTAATAAGATCAACACACCATTTGGTGTTCAACAATGAATCAGCACTTAGTAATGATATTCTCATGGACCCGTATAACATTTGAACATTAACAGATTTATTTGGGGAATTTGAACAAATGGAAGCGGATATAATCAAGATTTAATTTAAGGCAATGTTTTTGTTTTCGAGAAACATTCAAATACATTTAACCCCCTGAACAGTCTAGTTACTGCTATCTGAGTACCCAGGGTGTAATAGGCTGTAGGCCTGAAGCATTGCAGCTAGTTGGCCGGTGTTACAGCTGGGGCCCTTAAATAAAAGATTATTGCTCTCTTCGCACTTAGCTATAGCAACATCAACCAACTTAAACACACAGAAATTTGTAATCCTCAGGCCCGATGGCCTGCAAGCAGTCTAAACACCAACGTGAACTTAAAAAAGAAAATCAGATGACAAGAAGACCTTTTAATTCTTGGGTTGCAGGAATAAGCCCTGTTGTTACTCACAGAAACCAAGACCCTGGGATCTGAAATTGTTGCCTGCTGGTTCACCTCAAGACAAGATTTGGCGCTCTGGTTCTTTGGCTGCAGGCTGCAGGTTTTTGTCTTTTTTGGACCAGCATACAGGGAACTGGGCTAACATGACTCACCCCCACGCCATGGCTTCCCTCCCAAGGATGGCCACAACCCACGATGATCTTCATCACAGGAGCTGACTCCCCAATCTGGTCTTCAAGCAGCTTACATGTTAAAAGCAGCAACAGTCTTTTACAGAAGTATTTTTGCATCACAGTTTCAAAGTCTGGCAGAGTCTTAGCTGGGCCACACAGTTTACCCCTTGCAATCTGCAGTCTCTGGCATGTAAGCTGTCAAAATTTCATTCCAGGTCTCCCCCTTTGGCAAACTGGCAGGAGGCAATTTTGATGGCCCCAGACTTCAGATTCAGGCTGTAGTCTCTGGGGCAAACAAGTCTTTCCCTGAGATACAGTTGGCGATGGTTGAATTCTCTGATACACTTCAGGCAGAAATTTCAGCTCAGAAAATATCACTTCTTCTCTCCACTCAGGAGCTTGCAAATGATATCTGCAGCGCTGGGCAGTTCCAAGAATCAATGCAGGATTTCAGGCTGAGGAGAGGTAAACAGGCCTCTCCCCGAGTTCTCTGGGCTGAGTACAGAGCCTACTCTCATACTGGGACCTCAAGCCAGACTGATTGTTTAAGAGTCTCTTTCGACTGACCAAAAAAGGAATCCAGTAATCCAGTTGGCTGCCCAGGCTGTCAGTCACAGTCCTTGTTGTAGACTATAGGTAATAATGGACCATCAAGGCGTTTTGGCAGCAAAAATAAAGATATTTATTTACAAAAATATTAAGGCGAACTGAAAATGGCAAAATTAAAGAGAAGCAAAACAGTAACAAAAAGGAAAACAAACATAGCTTGAAAACACTAGATCTTTAGGATGTTCACAACATCACATCCAGGTCTGACTGAGCTGAGCTGAACCGAACTGATCTCATAGCTCAACTGACTACCTGTTCTAAAAGCACAGGTTTTATACTCTTCAGGGGTCATGTGATCATCTAACCCCACCCCTGTACCTTTATGTTAATAACATTTCTTTATTTACACAATATTTATTTTATTTACAACCTTTAAACATCTTTATTTCAATACAGCATTTTATGTACATGCATAAAAGTGGTTTACAGCCCTTTTTGGGAATTTAAAAGCAAACTCTGGCATCAGCAAGCACCATCCCTTCCAGCAGCAGCAGCATATATTCAGTCAGAAAATGGCCGGCCGGCTCTTAGAAGACTGCTGGAGATGAGGGAGGATTCATTTGGGGCTCTGAGATGCCAGGAACAGCAGCACATGTGCCCTCGTTTTCCAGAGGTCTCCAAAACAGCACCAAACCTCTTTATTTCGACTATGGAGGGTATGTAGGGCTCCTATTGCTGTGTTTCTTACAGGAAACATCACTTTTGGGGAAACTAGAAGGCTAAATGCCTTCGCGACAGTGAGCACATTCGAGCGGGTAATTTTACCGGTGCTCGCACTACCGCACTGTCATGCAGGAACTCCGCGGCGTAACTTTACACAAAAAGCCGCATTACTAGAGCTCTTGCAAAAAGAGCATAATGGGAGAGAGACTAATGAACCAGGAAAAAGTTAAGAACTAATTTAAATAATGCTTTATTTATTTTTTTTCATTTGTTGTTAAAACTAGATTTAGTTAGGAAGCTAGTACTCTATTAATAACATATCACTGTCATACCATATAAACATAGGGGACTGCTTGCATATTTCTGTTCAAAGTTTAATTTTTTTTTTTTTGCATTATATTTTTATTGATTTTGCAAGCAAAACTTACATCTCACATACAGACAGGAGGATAGCATTATACATGGTAAGACGATACTGAACTCTTACAAAGGACTTATGCAAGACACCCCCTCCAGAGATACATCATAGGGTGGAGTATACATCAGGTATTAAACAATATACAAAATTGCATGCAGCCAGGAAGGCCCAAGGGGATTCATATAAAGGATAAGTAGTAAGTTAAGTACCTTATTATCATGGTGACTGTAACAGTCTGAGTGAATCCCCCAATACTACAGTAGGCAAAACGAGCTAAGGAAATCTAGTAACATGACCTCCCAGCAGTGAACTACTCAAGATAACATCCCTTTCTTATAAGGGAGTAAGCAAGCACTTTGGTATCATTAAGTTAAATCTGTAATCAAGCATAGAATTAGAAAATATAGCACAATGCAACAGAAGAGCTTTACATCATGTCCGCTGAGGAAGAAAAAATGGTTGTGCCAGTAACCTGTTAAAAGGACAGAAATAATAATTCAAACATTTACAGTCCCAATATTAAAGGCTGCAAAACTGCAGCAAGTTCCATCTGTCCATGAAAAGAAGCTACAAATGGTGGCTACAGTCTGTTGTTTCAGTCTCTACTTAGTAGTGGGCGATCAAGCACCCTAGTCCCACGGCCTAACCCCACAAAACCACAGCATAAATTACTAAACCTGCCCTGCAGCTCAGTCTGCATCCGAGGAATCAGTTTTAACTTCCTCCGCCAGCTGTGACTCGATTTTAGCAACCATTCTCTCGGTGTCTCTTGCGTCATTGAAAAGATATTGTTTCCCCTGCCAGGCAATGCGGAGTTTAGCCGGTAGCAGTAGCTGATGAAATATATTTAAGCTCTGTAGGCGTCCCCAGAGTCCATCGAAGGCTTTATGCTGTTGTTGGGTACTATAAGAGAGGTCTGGGAATATCTGAAGGGTGTCCTCTCCATATTTCAATAATCTACAATGTCTCACTGTGTTTAGGGTCTGATCCCCATCCCCAATGCCAGTACACACTATCAGGAGAGTTTGTGGAGCCGCATGATCCACTTTTACATGGCGGGGGGTAATTCGGTAAACTTTTTCAAGATGGAAAGGGGGATCTGACTCTTCAAAGCCCAGGATGTTTGGCAGCATTGTCCTGGTAAAAGATAAAGGGTCTTCACCCTCAGTACCCTCCAGTAGACCAAGGATCCATAAGTTCTCTTTCCTCGCTTGGTTTTCTACCATCTCCAGGCGCTGACGGAGAAGCGAGTTTTCTTTTATTAGTTTTGTAGTGGCATCAACTGTTTTTAAGACAGAAGCCTCCGAGCGCTGTGTAGTAACCTCACACTGGTCCATGCGGGTTTCTAAGGCTGACACCCAGGGTGCGAGAGAATCAAACTTCTTATCAAGTTCCTGCATGGATTTAACCAGCTGGTGCAGGGTAGGAAGTATATTTGTCAGGGAGGCCTTCTTCATTGACTCTGGCACCAAATCCACTGCTGCTCCACACTGCACAGGCCTCTCCTCCCAGTTATGTCTCTTCTGATTGAAGAAAACACTGGCTGCAGCCACCACTCCCTTGTTTTTGCCCATTGCAGCACTCTTCAGGGACAGTTGGCTAGAATTAGCTCTCTGATCACGTTTGAGCAATAAAATTCAGAGTTTAAAAGGCTTAGTTTTACATTTTAAAACAAATTTCTCCTGGGAGCTCGATCTGATTGCTGCTTCCTGATAGACTGCTCAGCGGCGCCCTCCAAAAGTTGAATTTTTAATCAGATTTTCTATAGCCTAGAAGTGCATGTATGTGCAATTGATTACTATGCTAGTCTAGCAGCTTATATGAGTTGAATGCTTGGATGGTAGGAACTGTGATAGTGTAAGCATTAGCAAATAACTTCACTACTTTGTAGTCTACATAGTTTGTGTTGATTTACTTTTGCACAAATGCACAAAGAAATATTCATAGGAATGAAGGGGGAGCTAGCCAGAGATCAGATGGTGTCTGTGGTGACAATATAGGCAGGGAAAGATGGGCAGACTAGGTGGGCCAAGCTGTCTTTATCTGCCAACAAATTCTGTTTCTGTGTTTTTATTTAATATTTTAAGAGAGGTTTTTGGTTATAAAACATATATAGTTTTTGCAAAGGGCCCAGTTATCATCAGTAGCTCAGTTAGCATATACATGATTTGTACAGTTTTGTTCTGAGCAACTCTGTACCATGATGCCTCACTGGTGGCATTCACAGTCACCAGCCGTCCCAAAAAATATCTATGGAGGTGAAAGGTGGTCAGAATTTTGCTACACACTGGATCTCCACTAGTAAGTCTGCCCTGATCTAACTACATAGGCCCTGGTCGCAGTAGGACTATTAAATACAGAATAATACATGGGGTGGTGTGTTTAACGAGAATTATACACACACCTGAAGTGTTGGATACTACATAAACCCTGACAGCAAAGCTTGAGGGGTTTATTTAAGCATCCAAAACTGATGGTGTGTGTAAAATCTGAGTTTTACATAACACTCCATGTTTTATTTTGTATAAGTGCTTGGAAGCATTTTTTTACCACTGCAAGTATATAAAATACAAACATCGCTGTGCAGCCACGGTCGGGTTCACGCGTGAACTGTGGCTGGGTCAAGAGGCGGTTGTACCTGTTTTTTATAGCAGCACAGTGATGTCACCAAGCTTATGGATTGCTATAGATAGGAGAAAGCACTGGACAGGATCGTTAGACTGTAGTGTTCCACTGAGTTGTTTGGTTCAGTCATGACTCACAGTATTCCACTGTTCTCTCCATTTACTGCAGTGGTCTGTTTGTGACTGCCTCTCCCCTCCCTGCTGAAACTATATACGCCATTTCATTGGTAGACTGTAAGCTTCAGCTGCATACTTTGACTATCACTTTGTTTTAAGCCATTTCTAGAGCCCCTTTAATAAGTGCTTTAGGAAGTAATTGCTCTGGCTCTTATTGAAACAGAACTTTAGGCACTAATTGCTCTGAATTATTTTGGGGGCATATAGGATAAATCGTTTTATGGATAGAGCTAACTCCACTGATTTTCACAATATAATTGTTTTCTAAAAACGAGGGCCATTTTATAAAGAAATCTGCTCTTAAAAAAAGTGTTGCATGAAACAGAATGTGCCCACTACAGAGCTGACTGCATTCCTGGCAGCTGTAACTTGAGCTGTCTGTTGTAGTTAGCCTTGTCTGCAATTAACCCTTTGCAATTTTGGTCCCAGCTCTACTGCTGGCTTGCCAGTGCATCTTAGAAATGGAGACTATAAGAAGTCCTTTGTTTGTCAGCTGTTGCTGCTTTTGTAGACTTCTTTTTAATGTACACTGAGCTATCTTCAAAAAAAAAACAACAGATGCAAGTGCAATAGCCAGAGAAAGTGTAAGTGCTGCCTGACTTCTTAAAAGTGAGACTTCCCATCTGCCCCTCCAACGTCTTCTGCATCTTATGAATGAGTATAATTTTTGCTGATTACAGTGCATCATAGATTATTATGAAGTTATGCTTTAAAATTATTGAGCAATGTGGAATACTGCCTTCTCCATGTGGGACACAGGGTTTCTGAGAGGTAAAATGAGTGACGTACCTCGTAATGTGTGACAGTTGAGAGGTATGCTGATCTGGGCTATTCGGGGTAACTCATGCCCCCCCAAAACATTCAAAAATAAGTCTTATACATTTTTTTTTTTTGTGTGTGTGATCTATTTTTCCGCCCCTTGCTCGCTGGTCCACCACTCCTTCAGGCTCTACCAAGTTCCTTCCCCAGCCCCTACTGTCCTTACCCAGCCCTCCTCTGATCCTCATATTGCAGCCGACCCCCGAGATATCCCGGTGTATACCTTCGCCGGGTGGGTCCCCCTCCTCTGAAGGGGAAGGCACCGGGGGAGAGGCGTGACTCCAGCACATACTCCTAGGGTCCGGGGATGCTGCTGAGGAACAGGAGGCCCTGGGAAGGCACTGGAGGCCCTCGGAGAACAGAGAGCCATCATCTGGTGGTCAGCGAGCAATTTTCCTGGCTTTCTTAAGGTACGTGATGTCTGGACGTCAAGGCAAGAGCTGACGTCTGTCACGCACCACCCCAATGACCCTGACATGTTGCTCTACCGATGCTTCCACCAGTGGTTGCTTCAACACTGGGTCGCAGCCCCTTCCCTCCCTGAAGACAGCGAGCAGTCATGGGATGCTCAAGCTGCCTCCCCCCGGCCGGCCCTCCAGCGACCCGAGCTCACTCCCAAACCCAGGTCGCTGGCGTCACAAGCAGAAATCCAACCACTGCGCCAACGGACTGGCAGGTCCTATACATTTAATTAAAAGAGGGACATTAGTAGTGCTGGTACACCATGCAATTTCTAGTGCATAAACTGTGAACCTGGAGTCAATCACTGTGGGAGGTTTAGGTTTGAATCCCACCACTACCCCTAGTTAACTGTTCAACTTTCAGCAAGGCACTGGACCTCCCAAGGCTTCCTGTGGATTCTGTGAACTTAGGTTCATGACAAGCCATGCTTCACAATATTCTGTCACTCACTGAAATGTGGGGAACATTGGATATCTAAAATGTGAGAAAATGTGAGATGCTGTCCCTCAGCACATGGGACACATGATTAAATGGAGCTACAAGCTCAAATGTGGGAAGCATGGAACAAGCCTCAACCACAGTACCTGGAGAAATAAAGGAGCAGGGATCAGCATCAGCACCAGTTGGAGTTAGCCAACTGCCTGGAAGGTAACCACCTGCAGTCCTGGTCCCGGCTCTGCTACAAAAAAAAATAATAATAAAAATAAAGAAATAAAACACAGACCCCTTTGTCAGCCCACCAAAGATACCCTAATCAGCCTGATCCATTGAAGTTAGCCAACTGGCTACAAGTTAACCCCTTGCAGTCCTGCTCCCAGCTCTGCCACTCAGCAGTGCCACCTCTTCCTTTGCAAAGGAGCAGAGTAACTTCACAAGAAGCCTTAATAATTCAGGTATCCTGTCCCTTGCCAGACTTTGATGCCTGTGAAACTTCTCAAGTCATATTGCTGTTTTTTTCCTCTTGATCTGTATTTCTAGGCTAACAGCATATGTACAGTTTGTTATTTTTTTCTTCAATAAAGTTTATTCAATTTGCAAAAAAAAGAAACTTCTCAAGTCCTGTGCAAAATGTATTTTCGCATGTGTGTGCTAAATAATGCTTCGGCTGAGATTTGAACATTTTCACCTACTGGGTTCATGAGATGTGACAATAAGAAGACAATGTTACAAATTTGGGGTTAAAAGCTAAAAAAACAAGAAAGTTATGAAGCAATGTTGAAATTCTTTAGTGTTTTCTTGTAAATTTGCTACTGGTATTTTTCCAGATTCAGACCCCATATTTTCAACATAGCCTTTTTAAACCCATATCATGAGCAAGGCAGGTATAATTCCTCAAACCCCCTCCAAAACATTTATTTTTTTACTACACACAGAGCAGCTTGAAAGCAATTTGATAAATATGAAATAATTTTGCAATGCTGCTAAACCAAGGACCTCAGGGGCAGCAGCAAAGCTCTGTGCCGGGCATTAATGCACTACCACATTTTATTTTTGTTTAGTTGTTTAACCAGGAGTAGCACACTAAGCTGAAAGCTTTTTTACAGGAGTGACCTGGGAGCACTGAGAAGTTAAGTGACTTGCTCAGGGTCACACAGTATGCAACTGGAAGCTGTGGGATTCAAAGCCAGGTCTGATCTGTTGGATGTCACCAGATTTGCAGCTCAGAGCCTTAAACCACTGCGCTATATTGCCTCCCTAAATTATTATTATAAATACATTATTTTTATATGGACTGCTTACATCACATAATAGCAGAAAAATAATGGGGGAAAAAGATCTGAAACAGAATCCATAGGTTCTGAGTGCCTATAAAGGAATGTTTATGTTTTGCTTTACAGTTAGTGGATATTTAAGCAATATAGCCCGTTAGGGTGCAGGTACACTGGTGGATTTACCACAGCTGGTGTGGTTCGGTCACAAGGTACAGCCGAGTGATTAACCACACCAGAAGTGGTAAATCCAGCAGTATACCCACACCCTGGAGGGGTATATTGCTATTATACAAATGTCTGCCTTTTTTGATAAGGAAAAAAAAAAGAAATATATATTTAAGCAATAAGGCATGACAGGGTGTGGTATATCATGGGATATCATCATGCCTTGGGTGGTTGGACATGAGGCCACAGGCCGAGTGCATCTAACCACCCAAGAAGTGATGATATCCCATGATATACCACATCCTGGAGTGACTTATTGCTATTATGAACTGAGTTTCAAGTTTTTTTAAATTAAAAAAATAAAAGAAAGATGTTTTATGAATGAGTTTTTGTGTGGTACAGGAGTAAATTTTGAAAAAATAGTTCTCAGACAGTAGAGAGCAAGGAGGCTGGTGGTGCCGGAACCTTTTTGAAGCCATGATGATGTAGATATCATCATGGCTTCAAAGAGCTTTCAGCCAATCAGATTCCTCTATTTATGATCCTCAGTTCATAATTATTGTTTTTAAATGATTTTTAATTATTTTATTCTGCCACGAGAAAAAATAGTTCTTGCAGGGTCCCTGATTTTCTGAGGTACTCAGATCACCGGAGTCTGCTTCTAGTGTGTTACCCAACCTATGTGCTCTGCTCGTGGGGTGCTTGCCATTTCTGTGTGGCTGGTCTCTGTGGCAGTAGCCGGGGTGACTACTGGAGTATTAGGTCAGGATAGAAGATTTACTGTCTGGTTTCAGTGCTGGTTTCTATGTCAGAAGTCATTTTCAGTGCTGAATATTTTTTCTAGCTCATTTTCATCATATGAAGTGAAAGTGGAAGTCATGTTTTTTTAAATTTACTGCGGTAGCGGGTTTCAAGCGACGTTCAACATGGCGGCAATTTTGGGTTGTTTGGGGGGTTGTAAGGATATTTGTGTATTGGTGGCATGACATCAGGTTGGCTGACACCTTTTCCAGTGGGTACACTGCAGGATTTACAATGCTAAAAAGGTTCCAGCCAGCCAATCAAAATGTAGGATTTTGTTTATTTATTTGTGCCCATTGTATAATGAGTAACTGGGTGTTGACATGGAAGCAGACACACCTTCCCCCATCCCCTTGTTCTTTGCTAGGGCTGTTTAGATCTGGCTGTTATAGGTAGGTTTGTCACCACCACCCCACCCCATCACCCCATGTTCTGTGCTAGAGCTGTTTTGATCTGGCTGATAAGATAGATTCTCCTGCCACCTCCGTGTTCTGTGCTAGGGATGTTTTGATCTGGCTTTGTAGGTAGGCCCCCCCCCTCCATGTTCTGTGCTAGAGCTGTTTTGATCTGGCTGTATAGGTAGGTTCTTCAACCCCCCATGTTCTGTGCTAGGGCTGTTTTGATTTGGCTGTATAAGTAGGTTCTTCCACCCATCCCCATTCCCCCACACCCCCGTGTTTTGTGCTAAGGCTGTTTTGATCTGGTTGAATAGGTAGTTTCTTGTATTACACTAACATACCTGACAGTTTATGTATAAACCTTTCAAATACCACTGAGTTCTACAGACATGCTGGACTCCGCACAGGGGTGGTCTTACTAAACTACCTTCAAGTGTGTTATAATGTATGGGAACAGTCAATTAACCTGTATTTTCTGCAGTATTACAACCTGATAATCCCATCAATGTGATGTCACATGCTGTAAACCTTGCATAGAGACGTCACATCGATGGGATTATAGAACAGAACAAAGCAGGTGACATAATTCCAAAAATGGAATGCTAATTAGTTAGCATTCAAAAAGTAAGCAAGCCCACTCATTCAGTCCCTAAACACCGCAACACACATCTTGATGGATACCAGCACAGTCCCCCCACAATCAGAAAGACAGGCCTTTATTTTTTTCTTATTTAATCTCCCCAGGCCTACCTCCTGCTGTTCCCACAAGCTCCATGTCTGACCCACGCACATCAAGAGGTGAAGTCGCAGACGACTACGTCACGCACATCCACATAACAAAAACTGACCAACCACAAATGTGCTGGATGCGGCTGACTCTTTTATTAACCCTTTAGTTATTTTTAAATAAAAGCAAATGTCGCGATCTCATCCATTGCCATGAGTTGCATACTGAGAGTGTATTCAATAAACGTAATGGTAAGTTTTACATTTTATTAGTCTCAACGCTGTGGTTTTTCTGTGACAATTTTTTTAAAATCACCCACTCCATACACATTTTTGCAATCGCAATGTTGTGTTTTTTCTGTTCAAAAAACACTCACTCCATGCACTATAAAGAAAAATGCCTAGAAAGTGGCTGTTAACCACGGAGGTAATCACCTCTCACGTTTGCCAGGACAACTGTAAACCTCTCGAGCTGTGTTCTCGAGGTTTACTTAATTGTCCTGGCAACCACTCTAGGTGATTACAGCGTGGTTAACAGCCACTTCCTAGGCATTATCCTCTATGTATTTTAAGTATCTGCTCATTATTATTACCTATTATATGTCAATGAGATTCAGTTGCTAGCACTCTTGCCTAGGAGTCACTCTCATAGAAACCATGTATCAAAGTCTCACACATAGAACTTGTTTTTTTAAATACAGCCCTCATTGTGGATTTGCATTTGTGTATTAAATTGCCCAGTTGAACTGTATGGTCACAGTCTACCCAGAATGCTCTCCACACTTGGATTTTTGTAACTATTTTGAGTTTTATCCAGCCTCCAAAGAACACTGCCTCTGTATCACAGTCACAGTGCAAAAGCCTTCTTTGCTTTTTGGGTGGGACTTACTGTAACACTATTTATGTAAAAGTACTATGTTTTAGAACACACACACACACACTGACAAAATCAAAAACAAAAACATCACCAGAATGAGTGTGTGACAGGGTGATTTAAAAAAAAATCTCCACAGTGACAATTGACGACTCTTTCAGAGTTATGCCAGGGTCTAAAAGTTTTGTAAAAAAAAGCAGCAGTCCCTATTTTATTTTTTATTGTATATGTGTGTTCATGAAACACAGTATATTTACATATACAGCCCACATGGCAATACCAGGAGAAGGGGGGATTCATCTCCTGGAAATCTCAACTAATCTTCTTCGTTGATTTCACTTGTGTTTACCTGACAGTGATATGCACAACCACGCTGAACAATCTAACATGTGGATGACACTTTTTGTTTGGCAGTGAAACCATTATTCAATGTACCATTTTTTTATTTTAAAAAACTACAGATGTTATCACTCAGCCTTTTACGAGTGATCCAGCTGTCCTACAGAGAAAAAATGTTTTCATGCTCCACTGAGAGTGCCACCTATGCAGAACAGCTGATTGCTTTTGCTGATGATTATGTGCAGCCAGACACTGAAAAAATTCCCATTCTAGTCTCGATAACTTCTGTGTTTGGCTACACATTAACCCCTATGTAGAATCACAGATGTCTAAGACCTATAGCTGCACACTAGTCTAGAACTGGGACTGGACTTGGTAACAGATAGGAGAACTGACCTCAGGAGAGGTGTCCATGTCTAAGCTCAGCCCTTTGACAAACCCTCACAGTTATCCTCAGCAGGGTACCCAGCTAAGCCTTTCCAGGAGTAATTTTATCAGTGGTCCACATTCCACTGACCTGTCTGCTCAATGGACTCAACAGATTCCTTTGGGCAGTTCCCCGCTTCCCCCCCGGCACTTTTGAACAAAGACCGCTTCGATTGGGTATTTACAGAAATGTAGGGGAAATACAAATTATACAAACTTAGGACATTTTTGGTCATGTGTGTGCCTAGCATGCTATTAGAGAATTGGAAGTCTCTATAAAGTTTATCTTTTGCTGTTTTTTTTTTTTTGCAATTCAACAAACTTTATTTAAAAATGGTGAAACTTTACATATACCCAAACAGTACAGATCAATATAAACAGACAACGAAGAATCAGACACATTATGTGGTCTATATATTTGCAGTAATACCATCTCCTAAAGTATTGAAATGAAAGAACAATAAAAAAAACTCCCATCTCCCAAATCCCATCCTGCCTGCTGCCCCCTTTAGGGGCTATCCTATTCCAACAAGAATAAATAGTTGGAAGTGAATTTGTGTCCAACTATAGAATCACTTAGCAGGTCACCTCAAAATATTAAATCTTACATACATAAAGAAGAGAGGAGAGATTCTAGATTGAAAAAGACATCACCTCCAAGCCAAGAATTTATGAAATGAGTTCCACACAGACTGGAATGTTTGTAAACGTTGGTTCATGACAGCTGCTGCTCTTTCTACATTCATTGTAGTAAACATTTCTTGCACCCACTCTTTGATGGAGGGTAGCACATCTTTCCTCCAATGGTGCATAAGAAGTACCTTAGTAACTCTTGCAATAGCTGCCATGGACACTCTGTGAGAGCTGGGTTTGATAGTGTCAAGTCTACCTACTACTATATGCAAATCTCTGCTGTGAAATAAGTTGTGCCACCTACAAGTGGAGTTATATAATCTTTAACCAGGTCCCAGAAAGCTGTCACCATGGGACATGCCCAGAGCATATGTATCGGCATACCCTCTGCTTGAACATACCGATGGCACACAGGGTCTTTGTCTCAACTCATGACAAACATTCTATGAGTGGTATAATATAAATTGTCTAGGATATTGAATTGCACTAAATGTAGTCTATCTTGTTTTATGTATGTGTACGTGCTCTGCCAAAAACAGAAGCCCACTCATTATTGCTCTTAATTTAACCTTAATGCATAATGCCAATAATAAGCTCTGGGGGAACATGTTAGCCAGACCCAAGATTTAATTTCACTATAAATCCTTGAAATCACTCTATTTGAGATGGACTATTGAGCTAAAGTCTCAAAAACCAAACTGGACTCTGTGCACCACGATGGCTTCCCTAGAAGGGTCTACAACTTTCCTTTTATCTGGGCATATCGTAAGAACTGATGGGCTGGGAGGGGAAACTTTTTTCTAAATTTACTAAATGAAAGAAACTCATTGTGTTTTATGAAATCTGTCAACATGGTTGTATTACTTCTTGTCCATAAACTGGATGGATGGGCTTTTTGTCAATGTGAATATTGGGGTTGTAGAAAAATGGCTGTCCCAAATCTACCTAGTGTTTCAGCTGAAGTGAGAGACATAGATGCAGGCGAGCATCTTTTGCTGTTGTTGAGGTAGCAGCCTGTGTTGATGATGCATTTGTGTATTTTTCCCATGCATCTGTCTTTTTACACTTGACTGAATTGTCACCCTGTCATTGATCATCTCCTCCTCATCATCATCTGAGAAGAAATAGGTGACCCTGACACAGAGTTCATCCTTTTTGATGCCAGTGGGGTCCCCTGTGGGCAGCTTCATGCTGTCCCCCATGGACAGCTCACTATAATTTAGGTGGGTGATCTGATCCAATTGATCTCCCATCAATGGCATGGCACAAGGGAGGTCAATCAATCTATTTTACCAGGTGAAACATACTGAGAGACAATCTCATTTACAAGATGGATCTGGGCAATCACACATAACAACAGAGAATAATAGAAGATACAACATTTTTTTTACAAAGTAACAAAGAACATAACGCTCCAAAAGAGGGCATAGAAAAGTACATAAGGTTCTCGGAAGCAAGACGTTTACAATAATTACATATACAGCAATACATACATAATTTACGTAGTACAGCAAAATATATATATATATATAAAAGGTTCAATGGTAAGTAGCAATAGCTAGGAAGATAGCAAGGCAGGTCAACTTGAAGAGGGCAGGGTAGGATACAGAGCAGTAGGATATCAGGTTGTGAGGGGAAGCATTTACTTGACTTGTTTAGGGTACATATAATTAAGGTTTTAAAGGTGGCCATTTTGGCAGGAGTCACTATTTTTAGTGTTTTTTGGAGGTTGTTTCATGGGACGGGAAAGGCATGGCTAAGTGTATGGCTGTTGTAATATTGTATATGTGGAATTGAAGTAGGAAAATTTGCAAATATGTCTGAGGGAGTAGGTTTGTGTTGCTGCTACTGTAAAGCTGTGGATATCTCCATATACAATATAACAGTAGTCACACATCAATGCATGCATGCATGATTTACCATCAGAGGTCAGGACCTGCAAAACATCAATAACCAGGTGGTGTTGTATCTAAACCTATGCACAATGAACAAAATAACTCTGCAGTTGCACCCTTAAAATGTTACACATCAGGCTTCAACAATAAAACCAGCCAAAGTAGACTATACCAATTAAAGCATTAATTTTTTGAAGGACTTCTGTAACAAAGAAAAAACTTAAAACATTGTTTCATGTTAATGCACAGCAGCTGTGTTGGCCCTGACCAGAGTTTGTTTTGTAATGCAGTTCCTCCGAAGTGTAAAAGAGCTAAGTTGTTTTTTTAAATATTTATTTACAGCAGAATCCAAGTGTAAGAGGTGAAGTGACTGGCACAACAAAGGGAAGATGGCAGCTGTAGCATGCATGGAGTGAGGAAACCCCAGTGTGTGTTTGCCATTATAACCAACTGGTTATAACAGTGAGTTATAACTGTGCTTCCCTATGGGAAACAAAACGCTCACTAGTTAGTATACCATTTTAACTCCAATAAAATGGTTTAAAAGATGTGTGTCCAGACTGTAGTACTGTAAAAACCTTGCTACAATCCATTTTCTAAAACCATGCTCAAACCCTGCTCAGAGGTCAGCCTGAGCATGGTTTTAGACCAACATGGTTCCCTTAAGCTGTACTGACATCAGTGTGGACATGATCCATGCTATAACATAGGTTAAGGCAACCACTGTGACCTAAAATCTGTGTTTTTTGGCTACTGCAGAATGAAAAAACAAAATACACATCCCTGAACCCAAACTGAACTACTGATTCTAATGGTGACACTTTCCCAAAACCCTCATCCACACCCAACTGCCAGAATCCCAGCATGCACTGTGGTTCCTGCAGTGCTTTGTGCTGGGGCCGCAATCACGCCTGGTAACTCACCTGGGCTAGCACAGTTTGGATGCTCTGACAACCATGATTTAATATGGCTAAGAAATATTTTTTTAAATGTTTTTGAACACACTACATAGTGTCTACGGGGTCTTGTGCAACCCTACTTAAATGGTATGACTGTATTATAAATATCCTAATTTTGAGCTTCCCAAAAAACTGTTTTTGATATTAAATGAAGGCAGCACTCAGATGAAAGAAACTATTTTAACTGCCTTGTTATAGAAATGTATTGTTACATCACAATATGAAGCAAAACAAGATGGAAATAAAAACACATAAAAAGGAGGTATTATAGCCATTTTTGTTTGCCTTCAGAAATTTAAGAGGTATTGACCATGTTTTTTGTTAGACAGTGCCTCACTAACTGGAAAAGTGGGGTGCCGTTATTAGCATGGTTGACAACCTGTTTCATAGGTTTCATTGGTTCATTCAAGCTAAGTAGGCAATGCTCATGAAAAGGAATAACCCATAATCTTTTTCCTATCACAGTGTTTGTCCAGTCTACTTTTAAAGATCTCCATTCTTGTACTACTCACCACCTCCACTGGCAGGAAGTTCTAAATGCCCACCACCCTCTGATTAAACCATGACGATCTTTTGCTGGTATGACATGTTTTTCATTTCAGCTGTAAAATGTGTGCTCTGGTATTGTGAATATCTCTAGAACTCATGTCCAAACATTCCCATTAAATTATTGTATGTGAATGCCTTATATACCAAGCAAATGTCTCCTTTCAATGAGTAGAGACCAAGGTTCTTCAGTATGTCCTAATAGCTGAGGATCTTAATTGCTGTAATAATTTTTGTTGCTCTATGCTGCACCCCCTCCAGAGTCCTTATCTCCAGTTTAGTACCAGGAGACCAGTACTGTGCACGATGCTCCAAATCCGATCTCACCAATGATGTATAGAGTGGCATTATTTCATTTCTATCCCTGCTCTGATGTTCTTGAAATTAAATTTGCTTGTTTAGCTATAGTATTACAGTATGTTTTTGTTTCCATAGTATTAGAAATTAATATTCCCCAGTCCTTCTCATCCTTCGTTTCTCTCGGTTCTTTCCCCCTGTTAAGTACAGTGGAGTCAGCCAGGATGAAGCGCAGTAACTTGCAGTAATGGCATATCATAAAATCCTGCATGAAAAAATGGCTTAATTGCCATTGACTTGCAATGGCCCCTGCAGTAAACTGCAGCATTCTGTGATATTCTGCAGCTTTTCTGCATTGCATCCTGGCTGTCACATCTGTATCTATGACTCATAATATTTCTCCCAAAGTGCATTGCTGCACACTTTCTATACTCAGTTCCAGCCCATTAGTTACTGCCCATTGTTCTACTAACTCTATTGCCCATTGCACTTGTCCTGCCTTAGCTGTGGTATCTACAACCCCTCCTCAATTAATATCATCAGCAAATTTAGTTAGCCATAGATCTGCACTTGTTGGCACAGAGGAAACACAGTTTAAATAAACAAGGACCTAATACAGACCCCTGTGGTACCTCACTCTTGACCCATGTCCATCCCAACAAATTACCTCTTATGCGCACTCTCTGTTTTCTATCTCTAAACCAAGAATCTGTCCATTTGATCAGTGTGCCATTAAGTCTCATATTGTGTAATACTTTTGCTATTCGATCATGAGGAACCTTATCAAAGGCTTTACTCAGGTCCAAGAATACCAAGTCCACAGCTCTAACCTTATCCAGTGCTCTACTGACCCTTGTTATAAAATTCCATCATGTTCATCTGTGTTGATCTCCCTGCTGTGAACCCATGCTGTGTTTTATCCACTAAACCCTGATCATTAATAAAATTCTCTATCACGTCCTTGATTACACACTCCAATGCCTTTCCCAGAACAGATGACAGACTGTTCGGTCTATCATTTTTACAGTCCTTCTTTGATCCCTTTTTATAGATAGGTACCATAACAGCCTCTCTCCACGAGGATACCACTGACTCTGAATCCAATGATTCCAGAAAAATCCTTGTAACTGGTTCGGCCAGCTCCTCCACCATTTTCTTGATTACCCTCAGATATATGCCATCAGAGCCCTGAGATTTATGGCCTGTGCTGTTTTTTAAAGCACAGTAAGCACAGTGTTAATATGTAATTCTGGTGCTAATTTGTTTGTGCAGAACCACTTAGTGCAACCAGTTGTCAGTGCAAATGAAGTGTACTGCCAATGTATAGTGGGCATACCAGTATCTTGAATGCTTCCTTGAAGCACTAACAGACTGCCTGGGCAGTGACAGTTAGTGTTTCCATGAATCATGTTTTAACTAACACACAGGCAGCCTGCCGCACCCCCCCCCCCACATTCTGTATCCTCGTCATAATAAACAAAGAAGTAGTGCTCTCTTGGCACTTGACCTGAAATAAAAACACAACTGTGAGGAGCCCAATTCTGACATCTAGTCCAGAACAGTACATCATACAAGTAAGAATGATGACCCAGTCAGCAGACTATAGTTTAGTAATTATTTAAGTGCAAAAGATAACACAGCTGCCTACTGTGCCAGTGTTTCACCGAGGACAAGGTGTGAGAGCCAAGAGGGAGATGCTGCACTCCTGCTTTGTTGGAGAATATAATCTCCACACTATTGAATAAGTGAAACATTTTATAAAATTAAAAGAATTAAGAGATGAGGCTTGAAGTGTGAAGTCCCTGAAAACTATTACCAGGCCCTGCTGTCTTAAGGAAGCAAGATCCCTGTTGAACAGGAGGCAGGTCTGATATATTTTGGACTTAAATAAATCATTACTAGCTGCCCAGTGGCATGGAGGGCTGAAGCATCATGTCTTACTTCCTGCCACACCAGTGAGGGCTGCCGGGGTCAGCCGGGGTGGGAGAGGATCGACCATCCGAAGGACAGCTCTCCTCTCCTGGAGAGGGAGGGAGGGATGCAGGGACCGGTGTCAGCCTGACACCTTGTCGTGGCTGGATGCCAGAACAACAGGCTCCCTGAAGCAAGTATGGGAGATGGGACAGATGGCTGGCATGCTGTGGGCGGATGCGCTTACTGCACGACTGTTGCTGTCATTGCACGTTCCACCTATGGGGAAACAAGGAAAAAATCAACTGGGTGAGTTGGATGACTGCTGAGCCTCACATGCCCCGCCCTCAGCATGAGCAGCCCTCCTAGAAGGTCTGGAGCCTTATGTGGCATGGATATGAGGGTCCCTGCCACCCTGCCATGGAGGGCATGACCTTGGGGGAAAAAGAATGGAGAAGAGCTTGCTGTAGGTCAGGGGATGGGGCTGGAGGGTCGGCATGAACGTGGGCTGACTGGCCAAGTAAGGAGACAAAAAGAGATTAATGTAAAAAGATAAATAAATAGATAAATCCTTCCTAAACTATTTTCTGCTGAGTGGGTCATTACAATAAAAAAAGAAAACCTCTCTGGTAGTCCAGTCCCTTCAAACCTGATCCTGGTAAAAATAAAACATTTGTACTTATAATCTGTTAGACACATTCCCTGACCCAATCCAGGAAATATAGAACATTTTTACCTGGTAATCTACTGGTTCCTGCTCCCCATATCTGGTGACAGCCCCTCAACCCCAGCCCTGATATAGCGGCTGGCACTTACCTTTTATTCACTGCTGTGGTCAGCTGCTGCCTACTGAACAAAGATCAGCATCTAAATATACAGTTCTGGGTTAGTAGATGGCAGTCAGCTGTGATTCTGAACAGAGGGTTAAGTGCTAGCCACCTTCCCAGGTCCAGGAAGGCTATCACCAGACTGGGTGAGGTTGTCATTAGATACCGGGGTGTGTGGTCACCAGATACTGGGGGATAGGCACCAGATAACAGGAGCTGGAGGAGGCCAGTAGATTACCATGGATAAATATTCCGTCTTTTTGTATTTTCTATATTCTGTTTTCTGCTCCTTTGTCTGAGAGTGACTGATGAGCCCAGTCCTTGATGCCCTGAGCCAGCTTCTGCTGCCCCCGATACCCACCTTGGTCAGAGTCTCCACACAAATTCCCCCTCATGGCAGAGCTGGAGATGGGAGGGCAATCCCCTCCAGTGAACAGTCCAAGGCAGACCAAAGGTGGCATTCAGGTGGCAGTGCGGGCTAGGGGACTGGTGGAGTGGGCTTCACTAAGGCTTTGATGCTTTCCTGTTTCCCATTTTTCTCCCCACCTTACACTGCAGAGTGTCAGCCTTATGCATGGAACTGCACCCAGCTGATGTTTCCCACAGCATCCCTCCCTTATGTTTGCCGCCCATGTTGCACTACCACCAGGCCTCCACCTGATGGCAGTCTATGGCCAGGCTGACCAGCCTCCCCACCCCAGGAGAGGAGAGCTACCCATGGGACACTCAATGTTCTGCCCCGGCTGATCCCTAAGGACCTGAGTCCATTCCCAAGCCCAGGTCACTGGCATGGCTGGAGGTAAGGCACCAGTGCTTCAACCCTCCATGCAACAGAGCAGGCTCAAATTTTCTGTTTTTACCAGAATCGGGTAAAGGGGGGGGGCAGCATTGGTTGAATGGGGGGCCACTGAACTATAAGGGAATTATTTTTTTGTTGTGACCAGGCATTGGTGCCAGAACAGTCTGATAAGTGGTAGGGCCAAAGATGTAAGGGGTAAATTCTTCCCTAGTAATTAACATGCTTGCAAAAACTGATGGGGCCACTTGTGAAAGTGGTAGGGCCATGGCCATAGTGGCCCCCCCCTGTTCCGGCACCTATGTGACCAGGACTGATAGTGTACGTGAGGGGTGCTGGCAGGCTTCTTTTGTGCAGTTAATCATGATTCCTGGAAACATTAACTAATGCTGCCTAGGCAGTTTGTTAGCATGTCCAGGATGCATTAAGATAACTGTACACCTTGTATGCATTGGAGGCACCCCATGTTTGCATGAGTACCTGGTTGCATTTAGCAGTCCTATGCAAACAAATTAGTGCCACGTTAACAGATTACCACTGTGCTTAGTGTGTGCTTTTTAAAATCTTTATTAAAAATACACCTTACTGACATTACAGTACTTTGTAACCAGAATTTGTCCTTTGTAACTGGACTCAGTGCCCAACATTAAAGCAATTCAGTTTTCTATTGGAAAAAGGACCACAATCAGTGCCAGATGTCAAACCGGCTCCTCTGATATAAAAAAAAGGTTACAGCATAACAGTTCAGTTTGGAGGGCATACAGTACATGCATATTTGTTTAGCTTTTTAATTTAGTTATCAAAGTTGAATTGGCATCAGTTTTTGCTCAATAATTGGAGAAACAGACAGTTCCTGGGGAGGGGGGGGGGAGAAATGGCCAGAAATAATATAAAATAAAGCATGAGTTGGTTGGTAGTGTTACTTGAAAGTAATACAAACCCTGTGTGTGTGATGCTTTTATAAATCCCTCAAGTTTCACTATTAGGGTTTATGTAGTATCACACACCCTGGGTGTGTATTAACTTCTCATAATACATAGAAACATAGACTTTGACGGCAGATAAGGACTGCTTGGCCCACCCAGTTTGCCCATGTCTCTTCCTATTGGATAAGCTGCAGATTCTAGTTAATCATCAGCCTACTTCCTCCTACCCCCCACTATAACTGCCTTATGGCTGTCTCATGCATTCTTGAATTCACCCACTGTTTTTGACCCCACAACCTCCTCTGGAAGGCGGTTTCATGTGTCCACCACTCTATCCATGAAAAAATATTTCCTCATGTTGCCCCTGAGCCATCCCCACCTCTATCTTCAAATTGTGTCCCCTTGTTCTTGCACATCTCTTTTTCTGAAAGAAGCAACCCTCTTGGACTTTGTTAATTCCCTTAAGGTACTTGAACTTTTCTACCATGTCCCCCCTCTCCCTCCTTTCCTCAAGGGTATACATATTAAGCTCTTTTAGTCTCTCTTTGTATGGCTTCTGTTGCAGACCCTGAACCCTTTTAGTTGCCCTCTTCTGGACTGCCTCCATCCTGTCTATGTCCTTATGGAGATGGGGTCTCACCAACTGTCTGTACAGAGGGATAACAACTTCCTGTTTTCTACTGGTGATGCCTCTCCCTATACATCCCAATATCCCCCAAGCTCTCCTTTCTGCCTTCTCACATTGTTAGCCTACCTTAAGGTCATCTGATATGACTACCACCAGGTCTCTTTCCATTTTTGTTGTTGTTAGTACCTCCACAACCCCTGCCCCCCATTGTGTACTCTTCCCCTGGGTTTTTGTTTCCCAGCTGCATTACTTTGCACTTCTTTGCATTGAATCTAAGCTGCCATACTTTTGACCAGTCTTCCAACCTTGCCAAGTCCCACCATGCCATGTATTATTCTAGATTTACTGTGTAACAAACTAGAGTAATTACTATTGGATTACATTAAGTTCATGCAGTACCCTGCAAGATATCCCAGCAAAAACTGTGGTACTGCATTTGATCCTAGTTAATATTTTACATTAAGTGGCAGTATCAACGCTACAAAAGTAAAGCAAATCACATCTCAGAAAGGAACCCAAGAGAGCAGTATGAAATGGGAGGGGTGGTGCTGGTTGGCACCATGAAAGAAAAGAGCCTGGGGATAATAATATCCAAAAGCCTAAAAATGAATGCATTCCACAACAGGGTAGTGGGCAAAGCAAACAGGATGCTGGGAATCAAAGAGAGGGGATAAAGAGTAGAAGTCCACAGGTGGTCCTGCTACTGTACAGGTCACTGGTGTGACTGCACCTGAAATTCTGTGCAAGGTACTGGAGCCCATAACCTGAGGAAAGACTACAATAAGGTGGAGGCAATACAGTGCAGGGCAACCAAGATGGTCCATTGCCTAGAGAACAAGATGTATGAGGCGAGGCTGCAGGACATGAACATGTACACCCTCTACAAAGGAGAGAAAAGGGTGACAGTATAGAGACATACAAGTACCCGCACCGAATAAATAGGGTGAATGTCAAGGAACGCTTCTCCTTGAGTTCAAATACAGAGACGAGAGGGGAATTTACTAAAGCTTGGAGGGGGAGATTCAAAAAGGACATCTGTAAGCATGTCTTCATAGAAAGAGTGGTGGACAAATGGTATATGACACCAAGGGAAGTGGGTATAAGCTAAATTAGTCAGCAACTTCAAGCACAGCTGGGACAGGCATGTGAGATTTGTCAGAAAATGGGGAAGGAGGGTTGCAGTAACTGTAAAGCTGTAGTAGTAAATCTTTTCTATTCACCAGAATAAGGGAAGTACATTCAATTGAGCATAGATCATTTTCAATGACATCCCAAGCAAGATAACAAAGCAAACATGCATTACTATGTGAAATACATAATTCAAACAATAAATAACACATACAAAAATTTCTAAAGACACGATCAATCATGAATTAACAAACATCACATTAACTACAATGGGAAGTATTATTTATCCAAGTCATTGTTCAAATCAGATAGGTGAATAGGTTGATCAGTTCCATGCAAATTTAATGGGATTTGGTTCCACAGGATGGTTCCTTCATAGGGAACAGATGACCTACTCACATTCAGGTTAAATCTGACAGTGGAATATTGTATTCCCCGAGTGGATTGTGACTTATCCTTAACACATCTGAGTGAAAATAGGTCAAGAATATAAGTGGGGACCCCATTCTTCCAGATCTTAAACATGAATTGGAGGAGATGTAAATTCCTACAGGCATGGGGTTTTGGCCAATATAAATTAAACTGAAGGGGAAGGTTTCCACTAGGGCAAGTGCAGCATACTTAAGTAGAATTAGGAATGGCTGTTATGAATTGCAGCCAGTGGTGTCACCACTTGGCGTCAGTGACCCAGGTTTGGGAGTCAACTTGGGTGGTTGGAGGGTAGGCCGGGAGGGGCTGAATCAAGTGGCAATCTGCCTGTGCTCCACCCCTGAAGAGGAAGGGAGGAACTTAGCCTCCCGGTGTAGTGCTCCTGGATGACCACGAGGATGGCATACCAGAAGGCAGAGGTTGAGACTGGGATGTGTGTTGGATGCTTGGTGGGTTCTACCATTGTGTCATTGCATGCCACACCTCTCTGAACTGGAATATAAGAAAAAATAAGCTCAGCCCTGGTGCCAGTCTCTGGCGGGGACCCCAGAGTGTCTGGGATGAACCCTTGCCATCACCATTCAGCTGCCCAATGACTGGCACAATGGGAGGTGTAACTGGCCTCCCCCTTCTCCTCCCTGGAGGGCAAATTGAGGCTCCGTTGGGGCAGGCTGTGGTAGGACAGGTGGGGAAAACCCATGGAAGGTCTGGTGACTCCTTAGCTGGGAGGACCAACCCAGAGACTCGGGGGCATAAACTATAAATCCAAAACAAAAGGTACAGTGAGAAGTCTGGATGGAGCTGATGAACCTTTTTTCTGCCATCAGCTTCTATGTATCTATATATCACACATGATATACGCTACACGATTTACACATGAAGTAGTTAATTATGCCAGTTATTTGTATGAAGTTCTTACATACAGTAAATCAGTAGTTTAATACTTTTTCTCATGATTATTCATTAAGATCAATACCAAAAGTCAAAAGTGAAGCTGGAAAAAGAGCAATTCATAAGAGAGACTTATGCAGATGGAGCAACCATTTCATTTCATATAAGGACTTATGGCTCAAGCCAAAGAATGGTCTAGCAAACTATGCTTGATCCGAGCATTGCTAGCCCATGCAGCTCCATCCCAAATGCCATTCTGTGATCCTAGCTTGCAGGCAGCATCCACATCCACCATCCAGCCCTCATCCATCATTGTGTAGCATTCTTTGGAATGGTGGTGGAAACAGATGCAGAGTTTCACTGAAGATCAGCCTTCCAATACCAACAAGAAGCCAAGGCCAACCAAAAACTCTGTGGGGGGGGGAGGAACTGTCACATAAGGGAATACAACAATCGGTCAAGAACTCCAGAGATTACTGTGTCCTCTTCCATGGCAACTCCTATGTACCAAATTTCCCTTCAGTTCTTTACAGACTTCTGTATTCTTTTACATGACAATTCCTTTTCTTAAAGAAAAAAATGTGTCCAGTAACCTTGCCAGCCCTCCATGGCTTGGTGGAAGGCTAGCAGCATGCATGGGTGGGTCCATTCAGGGCCTGTAATATCATGCACTCCCTCAGTTGGGGGTCCAGTCTTATCCACACATCCTTTATGCATCACTGAGCACAAAGCCAGGTGTACCTGACTTTGGGGATAATGAGGAATGTCACCCTGCCCCTTGATTGCTTTCCACACTGCATGCCACTGTATGTCAGTTTGCAAACCAGCTTAGTAAGCCTTAAACTGTGTATGAGTGGGGGACTTTTCTATGGGTGCTCAATGTGTAGAAGGAACTGCGGATCGAGATCAAAATCATCTATACTGTAGATCCATGTTATGCTGCACTTCTATTACATCATTGCCACTTATGCTTTTTAGTAATTTCCCACTAAATACTATCTTGTGTGTAAGTCATAATTAATTTATGTGAAATTAGCGCCACTTGCTTTGAAGTGTGAGCATTATCCTCTGTAAAAACAAAAGAGGCACTGCTTTGAATGAGATTCTCCTATATTTTTGCCAATGGAAGAAAAACGGATGGCACAGCTCTAAAATAATTTAGCTTTGTTGGCAAATCACTTGTAGATTGAGAAATAAAATGAGGGAACTCATCTTAAAAAAAAAAAAGAAAAGAATAAATTCTTTTGGGATATCAGTCATAAACCTGCTGTACAGTCTTGGTTAAATATACTGCATAGATGATGTTACCAAAGCTAAGTTTGACAATAATCATATGCAATGAGTTCAGAGAAACCTTCAGTGACCCATTCTCAGTCACAGTCAATGGTGTTAAGTGGTCAATGAGACCACTTCATGCCACCTGAAACTCATCCGTCCATTCTCAGTGGGGCTCACAGCCCCTTCCTGCAGGGTTGTAAATGGCATTACAACCACGTATGATGAAGAAGAAGACTTAGCATTTATACAGAGCCTTTTATACACATTGTATCCCAAAGCACTTTACAAGCAATGAGACTGGTAGTCAGTTGACTGTAAATGTGTAGTGTCAGCTAGTTCACACATTTACATCCACACACAGTCTTGGACAATTGCATGAACTGGTTTTATGGGAAGAGGAATGCTGGACAGGATACCAGAGAAATTGCCCTACTCTTGCAGTAGGGGAACTCATGTCTTTCTTCCAATAGACAAGATGGCCAACCTTGGAGCTGGGTGTGTTGGAGCTGGAGGTGGAGCTCAGCATTCTGATCAAACTACTAATGACATGGATATTGGAATTATTTTGTCAACCAGACCTGTGCACATTGAGAATGTTGCTACCTCTGAATGGATGGATTTACCATCATCTACTATTGTTAATAGTGACCATGGACACCTGCACCCTGAAGTTGTGACTTTTCAGCAACAGATGGCTGAAGCTCTAAGACAACTCTCTCTCCTAAAGCAGAACTTCTATGGGCTACACATAGAAGGCAAGACCAGGTATCTGAACCTCAGCTTTTGACCATTCAGAAACGTAGAGAAGCATTGTTGCACTTACTACACAAGGAAGTCGAAGCTTTGCTCCATTTGAAGACCTCAAAGAGACATTTTCTGACGGATTCTCAGGAAGCCCACTCTAGAGGACAAGGCTTATTTTCATCGTCTGACAGTGCTTAACCCTTGCAACTGGCTTCGTCCCCGGATCAAGCTTTATGCTCTGCAGGCTGGAAACAAACAGCTGATGGTACCGCTTGGTTTTCTGCTTCGGTCCCGACTGCTGCAGAGCTTCAAGGACTGACAGATGAGTCAGTGTCTGTCACACCCTATGTTGTTCTACCTCAACCTGTCTTTTCCGTGGCCCACACAGACTGTCTAATTGCTGATACCTGTGGTATAGAACGGCCGGAGGGTGTGCCGTACGGTTTGCCAGTCGCAGGAATGGAAATGAGTATCGGGACTGCTGAGCAACCTGTGCTGGAGTCTTTGGTTCCCCAGGTAAGTGCTTTACAGTCTTCTACCCCAGTCGCTCCTTCTGCTGAAACTCCAGTACATGAGCATCCCTGTACTTCTTGGGCTGACATGGTGGAGACAGCTGCTCCCATTGATCTTCCAGATACTAATCAGTTGCCTTCTTCCCTACCCTCGGTTGCTACAGGTAACCAAGACAATCAGCGTGGCCCTCAAACTCATTCTAAACCCTTTAAGCTGTCAGATTTGTTTGCAAATTTAGGGGAACCAGCAAAACGAAAGAACACTGTGTGTTTCAAATATACTGGGGGCTTAGATATACCTGCTGATAGGACTTATGTTGCCAGGACCTTACTTAAGGACACTATGCATTTTACTGCTACCGAAATCCTAGCGCTCATTCATACTTCTGGGGACTCCCAGTTTGATGTCAGCTTTCTTACTCCTATTCTGCTAGCTAGGTTTTGGCTGAAATATAATTCTCTGAATCATACTCCAGCATGGACTCCCTTCATAATCATTCCTTTAACAAAACCAGTTTGGAAAACTGTCAACATTTTGTTTAAAAATGAAGGAGTGGATGTTTCTAATATTTTACACAGGATAAAACAACGTGTGGAAGCCACTGATAGACCTTCTCCTATTCTGGATTCTGAAAATGTATGGACGGGGGATGGCGGCTAAAGGTCAAACTTAAGACTACTGATTCTGGCATTCAACACTTGCCTAGCAGTTTTTTCATTGGAAGGGATAGAGGATTTTGTTTATATCCAGGGCAACCTAAGACCTGCCATAGATGTGGCTCTTTATCTCATTTAAGCAATGCTTGTGAGGTATGAGTATGTGACTTATGTCTTGAAACTGGTCATTCCAATCATTATTGTCCTAATCCTATCCATTGTAACCTTTGCAATGAAAAAGACCATTCATATAGACAGTGCCCCTGGGCTGCTCATAATAAAGGCTCCTTTTATCACCAAGAGGAGATGGTTCTGGAGGCGCAAGAATAGAAACAGCTTAAAAATCAATCTTTGATTTCTCTTCCTGTCCACCTGCCTACTCCATGTCCTTTGGAAGCGGTTGTTTTGGTTCGGACAGATCCTCCTGAATCTCAGATGGCTGTGCCCTCACCTGCTTTACAGAAACAGATGGACTGTATTACATCTATGGATACTACTTTTTATGTACCCCCCCCCCTTGACACTCCTGGCTGATGACTTTGTGGTGGTGGGAGTTAAGAGGAAACAGGACAAATTACAGCCTAAACCAAAAATATCCCGATGGGACTGTCTTAGAACTTGAAACAGCTATGTTGCTTTGCAATCCTGTGAGGCTGATGAGAGTGAGGAATCTGATTTGTCCTCAGTAGCCTCCTCTCACAAGGAGGTGTCAAAGGGAGTGGAAAAACATAAACAAGGGAAAGCTAATAAAAGAACTAGAAAGAAAAATGTTTGATAATTTCTTTTCTTGCCCTGACTACTACTGAATTGCATTTGTTGACTTTAAATGTTAACAGTATTCGGAATGTTAAACGCTGGTATACTTTATTTTCTTCTTTGCAGATTTCTAAAGCAAATGTATTTCTTTTGCAGGATACTAGGTTGCAGACCACTTCTGACATTACTTATGCCCAATTATCTTGGCCTTGTGGGCCTTCTTTTTGGTCGTTGGAGATTGAGTCTTGTTCTGGAGTTGGTATACTTTTCAAGTTCTGGCATTTCAGAGTTCTTAGAGTCTTAGATATAGAGCCTATAAGATTATTATTGCTGGATATTCTTTTAGGTGATGTCCCTCTTAGAATTGGCACTATTTATGCCCCACAAACCAAAATTTGAGGATTTAACTTTTTAAGGTTTTGAGACCTTACCTACATATTGCTAAATTACTTATGATTGGTGGAGATTTTAATTGTCCCTTGGATTTAGTAGACAAAACTGGTTTAACCTTCAAACTTTTTGGTGATAAGAATTTTTTTAACTTCCGTCATGTGGGCTGCTAGGATGATTGACACTTATAGGCAGTTTCATCCTAAAAGGGGACATACTTACCTTTGGAATTCCATCCCTTACTAGAATTGAGTTTCTTTTTGTTTCAGAGCGTAGTCACTTACAAGGTGCATGGACTACAGCTATTGCTATTTCGGATCATATGGAGTTGCATGTTTTAGTTTCTTTGGGTGACAGCAGACACATGGGTAGGGGTTTATGGAAATTAAATACTTCATTGTTGACTAGAGCTGATGTTTTTCAAGAATGTTTAGAATTGTTTAAAGTCCGCCTTTTGGTTTTGGTTTTCTATGATTCACTGTTGGATTGGTGAACACAGTCTAAACTTGAATTTCAATGTTTCTTTTCCTCCAGGAGTAAGAAATGTAGTGGGGTTGATTATTTAATTGTTTTACAGTTACATCAGCAGCTTTTCAAGCTTATTTCTTTGCAAGCCACCATTAAACATAGTTATGCCTCTCAAATAGATAAATTAAGGTCTGATATGAAAACCTACCTTTATGACAGGGCTAAATCCTTAGCAACAGAACAACATTTTAGAACTCGGCTTCATCGGGGTTCTTTGGATGTTTTTAAATATAATTTTGAAATGACTAATACTAAAGTTGTCCGGGGATTAAAACTGATTTGGGGGCTCTGTTGCAGACTAGTGCAGAGATTTTACACTATGCTGAATCTGCTTATGTTACTTCTTTTTCTAATACTGAAGTTCTAAGATTGGGGGATGCTTTCTTTTCTCATTTAATACTGCATACTTTATGTGATTTGGAGGCTACATTATTGTTTAAACCTATTACACAACTGGAAGTTAAGGCAGCCATTAAGGCACTTCCCTTACATAAAGTTCCAGGCACAGATGGCCTTCCTTCTGAATTTTATAAACAATTCGAGCATGTTTTGGTGCCTGTACTGATAGAACTTTATAATGCCATCCTTGATACCAGTTATGTTACCTGTGACTGGCTACGGGCTTGTATGATTTTGATTTTTAAAAGGGGGATCATACGGATCTCAAGAGCTGGAGGCCTAACTCCCTGTTGAATACTGATTAGAAGATACTCATTAAAATTTTGTCTAAATGGTTGAATGAAGTCACACCTCACACTGTTTCCCATTTTCAAACCTGTTCTATCCTAACTAGGAACATAACAAATAATCTCATACAGATTCGGGACATTATACAATATGGTATAGACAATAAATTATCTTTTTTTTTTCACTTTCCATTGATCAAGAGAAGGCCTTTGATGGAATTGCCCATCAATTTCTTTATCAGGCACTTCGATTTCATGGTATTCCTGAAAAATTAATTTCTTGGATACAGTTACTTTATCAAAAGGCTACTTTTTGACTGTTGATTAATAGTTTTCAGATTAGAATTATTAGCCAATTTATTGAGGTTCAACAAGGGTGCCCGTTAAGCCCTACTTTGTACATTCTGGGGCTTGACATTCTCTTACAAAGGATACATTTAGCTCCTCAGATCACTCCTATCAGAATGTCTACCCTTTCCTCTATACCAAACATATTGACTTAAGTGGATGATATCTGCATCTTCTTGGCCAATAAGCACTAAGGGGATGCTTTACTTCACATTTTTCAGGATTTCTCTGATATTTCTAATGCCAAAATTAATATTCATAAAAGTAAGGCTTTGAAGCTTGGGACTGCATTGCAAGAACATACTGCTATAGCGGGTATTCCCATCACTGATGATCATTTGAAAATTTCAGGTATTTTCTTTGGTTGCTCTGATGCTGGTAAACTAAACTGGAGTATGAAACTGAATGAGGGTTTTGCATTGATATCCGAATGGAAGAGTATGCAGATCTCAAAGCAAAAGTGGGTTGTTTTAATCAAAACTCTGCTTCTTCCATTGTTTATAAATCTTAGTATGGTTTTTCTCTTACCCCAGGATTTGGAGACTCGATTATATAGTCTTTTTTTTCAAGCCTTATGGGGTTCCAGGCTTAACCCTATTAAGCACAATTATACCTACCTCCCAGTGGCTAATGGTGGTTTGGCAATGGTTTACCCAGTAGCCTTTTATTTTACAAATTTTATTTTTTATAATATTAAACCTATCCTTGGTACAAAAACCAAAAATTGGCATATCTGGCTGTCACATGACTTACAGTGTCTAATTACTTTATGGGCAAATGGGCATTGGCATTTTCATACTCTTTGGTGGAAGATTTACATTTCTAACTATATGGAAGTGACTTTTAGAAAGATTAAACAATGGCACATTACTAGAGAAGCGGTTATGCTATTTTCCAAAACAGAATTTTATGATCATATTATTGAAAGTAATTTTTGGGACACTTTGATTTTTCCTTATGGGTCTCCTGATAATTTTGATTTTACTTTTCATTTATTATCTGAACCCAGATTACCTGAGTATTTATGGGACAGGATTTGGCTTTCTTGCCATGGTAGGCTGAATGCTAGAAACTTTCATAAACATAAGCACATTTCTGATAGATTTTGTCCCAGGGATACTTGTAATGGTCTTTTTGAAATGCAGCATCATTTATTTTTTGAATGTCCATTTGTTTTGGCATTTTGGTCTACATTGGATGTGTTTTGGCATAGTCCAGAATCTGGATCTATGGACTATGATACGTTTCTGCTGGGTGATTATAAATCTGTTTGGGTGAAATATCATAATAGTACTCTGCATGTTATTATGGGCTTTTTGAAGTATTACATTTGGTTAGCAAGATGTACTTGGATTTTCCAACATGTTTGGTGGATGCAGTTGGATACCACTCATATGGTTACTGCTCAGGGGAGGTTTTTGTATTTAAAAGAGTTAGCCCTTCTTTCCAGATTTGACTTGTTGCATCTTTGGAAGAATTGTGAAAATTGGTGTTATGAACCACCTTGAGTTCTTGTTTCCATTGTCTATGGTTTTTTTTAATTGTATTTTTTTGTTTGTTGTATATCTGTTGCTTTTCTGTATATTCACTGTATATATTTTTGTATTTTGCTTAAGTTTCTTATGTCCTTAAAAAAACTCCCCTACTCTTGTCGGTAGGGGACACTGTGTCCATGGTGGAGTGAAGGAGGAGATCAGTATGGAGGTGTCTGAGCAGAGAGCAGGCCATGTCCTGCAGTTCAATACCAATGTTGTTGGTATAGCACTGGTCCAGATATCATATCATTATGACGATTCAAAGGTCTGTTTACAACAGGAGTTGGATCTTGAAACCGATAATTTGGAAAGAATATTAACTGATGCGAGTAATATGGGAATGGTTTGTGAGTCATTGGAGGGGGGAAAAAAACTGAAGCATTCCATGCAAAGTCTGAGGGCGGAGTCAGGAAAGAAGTGCTTGTAGGCAAATTCAAAAGTTTCTGGTGTAGGCAGGATTTGGATGTTCTTCAGGACTCTCATTCTCTCATTCTTGTCCATTCATGGCCCAAGAGGAGGAATGGGCTCTGGAAAATGCTCTTCAAAGAGCTGGTTGGATCTGTTTAGATGGGATTTGGGTTCCAGACCCAAGTATCCCATTGCCCAGAGACACAGGAACATAGCAGGATTTTTCACCTCCGTGGAGGGACAGCGCACTTATTGCATTGATGGATGTTGCTCGTTGACCTTTACTGAGCAAAGATGCCATGGCAGTAGCACCGCCCATTCAACCTGTTGTGCTTGATGCTGTGGATGTGGTTATTAATAGGTCCCAGGTGGGTGTGGCTTGTGTACCTTTGGCTGTGCAGGATCTACCAGACTCCAGGCAGCCTACACCTCTGTTTTCAGGTATGACAGTGAATCAGGACGATACTGTCCTTGATATGACACCCGCTGTAGTAGACTCTAACTTGCTACAAGCCAAACCTACTAATTATGCTAGTTTGTTTCAAAAGCCAGAGCAGACAGCAAAATGTAGATTGTGGTCCATTTATGGTACAGGGGTGGATTAGATTTTCCCCCAATCATAATTTTGTGGGTAAACAATTATTGATTGATTCTCTGCATTTCTCACCTGCAGAGGTATATGCCTTCATCCATGCTTCAGGCAACCCCCAACTTTGACATAAGCTTTCATTCTGCTGGCTTGTTAGACACGTTTTGGGCCTCTTAATATTCTGTAAAGGATACCCTGCTTTGGAAGCCATTTGTGGCTATTCCAATTACAAAGTCTATGGCAAAAACAGTCACGATACTCAAAGAAACATAGAAACATAGAATTTGATGGCAGATAAGGACTGCTTGGCACACCCAGTCTGCCCATTTTCCTACCTAATGGATAAGCTGCAGATCCTAGCTAACCAACAGCCTACTTCTTCCAACTCCACCCCCTAGAATTGCCTTATGTCTGATCCATGCATTCTTGAATTCCACCACTGTTTTTGACTCCACAGCCTCCTCAGGAAGGCTGTTCCATGCATCCACAACCCTCTCCATGAAAAAATACTTCATCACATTACCTCTGAGCCATCCCCCTCTAGATTCAAATTGTTCCCCCTTGTTCTTGCACACCTCTTTTTCTGAAATATGCTACCCTCTTGGACTTTGTTGATTCCTTTGAGGTACTTGAAAGTTTCCATCATGTCCCCCCTCTCCCTTTGCTCCTTGAGGCTATACATATTAAGATCCTTAAGTCTCTCTTGATATGTCTTCTGGTACAGATCCTGCACCATTTTAGTTGTCCTCCTCTGGACTGCCTCCATCCTGTCTATGTCTTTGCAGAGATTGGGTCTCCAGAACTGCTCACAGTACTCCAGATGGGGTCTCACCAGCTGTTCAAATTCAAGTTCAAGTTTATTGCAGGAAAACTCCATTGAGGAAGCTCATTCACAAGGAGGTCCTGAGACATATACACTGATGGAGAACATTACATAAATAAAAATACTTGATAGTACAATAGTATAACATGTATTCATGTGTTCACTTAGTACAAGCAGAAATTACATAATAGGATACAACATCAGATGACAATAGATAATGAGAAGACATATGGTTCATAGTATGAACACTACAGGTTAGCATGCCAGTAGTACAGGGCAGGGTAACTGGTGTTTGTAATAAATAAATTTAGTACATTGAGCAGCAACAGGGAATAAATGGTAAACAAAGTATTTGAGGCTTAGAAGAGTGAGAGAAGTAATATATACATAGAGGGAGACAAGAATAGGACGGGGAAGGGGAGCAGGTGTGGGACGCTTGCAGTAGTGGTATCAGCTTGGAAGTCAGAAGCTAAGAGAATCTAAGTGTGTCTTGGTTAAACGATAGTGCGAACATTAAGTAAATAGCATGCATAAGGCAATGAAGGTCTTACACATAAATGTGTAAGGCACACATAAGAGTGGGAAGGGGCTTAATAACAGTTGCAGATATCTTTAATCTTAGCTACACTTAGCACTTTGTAGAAGTTAATTGAAACTATGCTAGTTAGTTTCAGCACGGTTTGGAGTTGGTTCCAAGTAGAGGGAAGGGCATGCACAATAACGTGTTTAAAAAAGGAGGTCCGTGTCTTAGGTATGTCCAGCAGAATTAAGTCCGATTTCCTGATAGAGTATGCACTGTGAGAAATACAGATGAGAGATGATAGGTAACTCAGTAGTTTGTGCAGGAGCAGCTTAAGGGTCCAGAGACTAGCATGGAGCAAGTTTCTAGTGGTGAGAGATGTCCAGCCAATAGCTGCATACAGGTCACAGTGGTGTGAACGGTAAGGGGAGATGGTAATAAAATCATAACGCACGGTGGTAGAGGATGTCCAGTTTACTTAGGTTTGTGAGAGTAGTGGAAGAGTAAATTACATTGTCATAGTCAAGAAGGGGAAGAAAAGTAGCCTGAACGAGCCTATTTCGAGTCTCGAGGGAGAAGAGGGGCCTATTTCTAAAGAAGAAACCTAGTCTGGCTTTGAGCCTTCTGGATAAGTCCTCAATATGGTCATTAAAAGAGAGCTTGTTGTCAATCCAGATACCCAGATATTTAAATTTGGAAACAACTTCCAGTGGTTCGCTTAACATGGTAACAATAAAGTCTTTAGGCGAGGTATGGGAGGTACCTGTGGCAGTACTATGAGAGAATATCATAGCTTTGGTTTTCTTTGCATTAAGCAGAAGCTTTGCCTTTATTAGATTATGTTCAAGTTGGGCAAAGTCCACTTAAAGCACCCCCTTAACTTCAGATAATGTTGAGCCTGAGGTATACAGCACAGTGTCATCCACAAAGAAATGCAGATTGGACATAGATATGTTAGAATCAAGGTCATTAATGTACAATGAAAACAAGATCGGGCCTAGAATGGAGCCTTGGGGGACTCCTCTGAGAACTGGCAAAAAGGCAGAGAAAAAGCCATCTGCTTTTACTTTCTGTAATCTCCCTGTTAGGTAACTAGAGAACCACTAGGTAGTGTAGGACATGGCAACCAAATTAGTGAGGCAATTGACTAGCAGGTTGTGGTCAACAGTATCAAAAGCTTTACTAAGATCCAAGAAGACTGCTCCAGTTATCTTCTTAGCATCTATAGCAGAGATCCAGTTATTGGTTACTTTCGCTAAAGCAGAGATTGTGCTGTGATTTACCTGGAAACCAGACTGAGCTGGGTTAATGAGAGAAAAAGTTTCCAAGTGAGTTTTTAGTTGGTTATGGATCAGTTTTTCAAAAACTTTAGAGAGGATAGGCAAGATGGAGATAGGCCTGTAATTATTCACATCTCAAGAGTCACCAGATTTAAACAGGGGGGAGGATATGTGTGGATTTCCAACAGGATGGCACAGTAGCAGATGTAATGGAGAGACTGAAGATATGAAGAATGGGGGCCGAGAGATGGGCATATACTAATCTTAGGAAGAAGGGTTCTAGGCATCATCCCCTGCACTTTTTTTGATGTCCAAGTTAAGGACAGAATCTTCTACTTCTTTAAAGTTTAGTTCACGCAGTTGAAATGGGCTGTCTGTACAGAGGGATAACAACTTCTTGTTTTCTACTGATGATGCCTCTCCCTATGCATCCCAGTATCCCACCAGCCCTACTTACTTGCTTGCTCATTTTTAGGTCATACTCTTTTGAAATGAGGGTGTTAATGTCCAGGATATCTTGTATTGGCTTGAAAAATTATGTATAGTTAAAAACTCTCCTGAACCTGTCATTGATGATAACGGGTTCTGGACTGGGGGTTGAAGGATTTCAGTACAGTTGCATCTGTCTGAACAAGGGATACAACATCTCCCAAATTGTTTTTACCTGGGCAGGGATAGAGGACTCATCTTCTAACCGGCCAGCCTCGTTCTTGTTTTAGGTGTGGGTCTACCTCTCACCTAAATTTCGACTGCTGTGAATTGAAATGCATGTCCTGTGGTGCTCTGGGTCATTTGGCTGCTGATTGTATTGTGCCTTCTGAATGCAATTTATGTAGGGCAGAAGATCATTTCTTTTCAGCCTGCCCTTGGGCAGACCACAATTTTTCAGATTACACTGGACAAGATTTTTACTTAAATAAAGCATCTAGAGGGCAGTCAGCCCATGTTGTGCAGTCCCCAATTTCTTCTTTCAGGACTATAAGTCCTGTTCCTACTCCAAGGGTTTCCTGTTCTGACACAGGCCCTGGGGAACGACGGCCGGTCTATGGCATTGTTTCGCTACCTCTAACTGACCCTGTGGAGGTTATAATGCCTCCCACGCTTGTCCCTGTGGTGGTACCTCAGGACTCTGCTGTACTTCCCTTAACATCTTCAGAGTTTCAATTAGTGTTGAAATGAAGTACTGCTAGACAAAAACATGACTTGCCTGCCACATTTCCTAACCCCATCCCATTATCCAATCAGTTTGATGTTATTCAAACTTGGGGGGATGTTATGGAGGAGAATGATTCTGATGTTTCATACCAATGTGCCCAAAGTGAACCCCTGCTTGATGTGGGGGTGCAGGAGGTAGTCCCTGCAAAGGTAAAAGAATGATAAATCAGATCGAGCTCCAGGAAAACTAAAATATTATAATTACATCTTTATCTGGATTTCGGCTTACTAGCTTAAATCCCAACAGCATTAGATCTAATTTGAAATGGAAAGCAACTTTTGCCTTGTTACAATCTTTACAGTATGGTTTCTTTTTACAAGACACTCGTTTATATACACTGTTAACAGCAATGACCCAGGATTTACTAAAACACTATGAGAAAAAGGCCTTAGTCATTGTCCCTGTTGGAATTAATAACATTAAATATGACACTATTCTAAAAATGAAACAGGATTATGTGGCCTTGTCTAATAAAATCTTGGATTTAGGATTCTCTGTTTCCTTCTCCAAAATCCTCCCTACACCCACATATACTGCTTACCTTAATGGTAAAATTAAGGAGATTAACAACTGGATGAGATATTGGTGCCTCAGACAAGAAATTAAATGTATAAACCAGTGGGAAGAGTTTGATCAAGGTGAACTTTTTTACTGTAGAGATGGGTTACCTCTCAATAAAAAGGGTACGACTAAACTAGGTAAAAGATTAAATGAGTATATTAATCAATGTTTAAACTGAATTGCAGGGGGGAGGTATTGAATGATTTAATCAATAGTAAAAATGTTCAGCATGTGCAAATAAAGACTGAAAGAGAATTAAATAAATCTAAAACTACAAATGGTGGTACCAGGCATAACAACCTTAAAGTACTATTAATAAATGCCCAGAGTCTGAAAAACAAAATTGATGAACTGGTATGTGTTATGAAGAATAATAATATTGATGTCTGTGGCATAACAGAGATCTGATTCACACAAGATGATTGGAACACATCTATACCTGGATATACATGTTTTGATAAAAATAGAACTAACAAAAGAGGGGGTGGGATTGCACTTTACATCAAGGACAATCTAAAACCCATATAAATTAGTCCAGACAAGGAGGTTAACAAGGGAAATGAGTTAGTATGGGCCAAAATAGCACTCAAGTCAAGTAATGTAATTATTGGTCTTGGATCACCCAACCTAAAAACAGATGAAACAATGGAATTCCTAAATGACATAGATGGCATGGAAATGCAGAGTGATATTATACTTATGGGAGATTTCAATTTCCCACAAATAGACTGGATGACCTTGAGTGGTACATCTATGGTAGAAAACAGATTTATAGATATAATTTTACAAAATAATTTAGATCAGAAGGTTTTTAAACCAACTAGAGGTCATAATATGCTTGACTTAATACTAACCAATCTCGAAGTAGACAATGATGAACTTATTCTTCTCCTACCCCTGGGTGGAAGTGACCACATGACAGTACAAATGAATATTCAAATATAAAAAAAAGAGTGGCCTCTAAAGGAATTACCACATTTAAAAACTACCATAAAGCAGATCACAATAAAATAAAAACTTTTTGAAATAACTGGGACTGGGATAAAGAACTAAAGGGACACAACTTAGACAATACATGGAATATAATAAATACTAAAATACAGTTTTGTATAAATAAATGGTTTCTGGATAGAAAAAAATATAATAGTACTAAAAGGCTCCCTGTCTGGTGGAATACCAAAATACAAAAAAGTATTACTAAAAAGAAAAATCTATATACAAAATACAAAAAGAAAACTAATGAGTCCAACTTACACAGATATAAAGCTGCAGTTAAGTGCTGTACAGTACAGATTAAGATGGCCAAACAAGAGATCGAACAAAAATTAGTGAACAAAGTAAAGGATAATAAAAAACATTTTTTTTAATTATATTGGTTCACTAAGAAACAGCAGCAATAACATAGGTTCTTTAATAACAGCTAATGGTGATATTACAAATGAAAAGGATATGGCTTGTAACTTTAATCAATATTTCTTAACCAAATATACCACTGAGGAAGTAAAACCGATAACAATAGAACCTGCCTTGCATGCTATTACCTTCACAACAACTGAAGTATCAAATGTGATTAGTAATATTAGAATTAATGGTTTTCCTAGGCCTGATGGACTTAGTCCCTTATTTTTAAAAAATTTGGTCACATAACTGGCTGGACCAATTACCAAACTATTTAATATTTCCATGTTGGGGGGAAAACAATCAAGGAATGGAATGAAGCAATAGTTATGCCTATTTTTAAAGGAGGAAATAAACATAACAGAGATGACTATAGACCAATAAGCTTGACTTCGGTACTAGATAAAGTGCTTGAAAGACTTATTCAGAAACTTATTGTTGACCATCTTAAACTGAAGGGACAAATGGATCTGTCACAACATGGCTTCTGTCAAGGGAGATCATGTGTTATAAATCTGATACTTTTTTTGAACCTGTTAGTGCAGCACTGGATGTTGGAATATCAGTGGATGTGGCCTATCTTGATTTTTCTAAAGCTTTTGATAAAGTCTCACACAATATATTAATAGAAAAATTAAGATTATATAAAATACATCCTAACGTAACTAACTGGATTAACTCGTGGTTGCACAACAGAAGACAAAGGGTTATACTGAAGGGCTATGCATCAGATTGGGCACAGGTGACTAGTGGTGTGCCCCAGAGATCAGTCCTTGGACCTACATTATTTACTATTATGATTAGTTCTATACAGTCTAACTCTGGTACGTGGATGAGTAAGTATGCCGACGACTGTAAAGTCTGAGGTATTGTTGTTGATCACAATACTGCAATGTTATTCCAGACTAACTTGGATAGGCTAGCAAACTAGGCTATAGAGCACAAATTAGTCTTTAATGAGGCCAAATGTAAAATTGTGCACTTTGGTAAGAACTATCCATGCTTCGAATACAAACTAAATGGTACCATACTAAAGGTAATGGACAACGAAAGAGACTTAGGCATTTATATCACTCCTGACCTCAAATTTAACAACCATAAAAATATGATTTTGAAAAGATTTTATGATATCTATCATTGTATAATGAAAAACATTAAGAGTCGAAGTGTGGAGGTGATCATGCCATTGTACACATCCTTGATGAGACTACATTTGGAGTACTGTAAGCAGTTTTGTGCACCATACACTGTAGAAGGTAGACGTAAATTTGAGTCAGTACAAAGGAAGATCACTAAAAAAAATTGATAATATGAAAAATATAATGTATAGTGAAAGACTGATTTCATTGAACTTATATTCTATGGATTATAGGAGGATAGGAGGAGACCTATGTCTGGCACACAGGGCATGTTCAGATGAAATCCTTGAATGTACACCAGGGCTCCAAAAACAAAAAGCAAACTTAAATACAAGATCCCATAACTATAAATATAAGGGAGAAGTGAATAAAACAACCAAACGAAATCACTGCTATACACAAAGAGTTATTGAAACATGGAATAAGCTTCCTGGCCATTCAGTTGAAAGTAGTGACATGGAAATATTTAAAGCTAGATTGGACAAGTTTCTGAAATATAAAGTTTATTATTTCCACCATTAGAAGATTAAATGGTGGTAAGTTCTTTAATGGACAATGGTCTCTTAAACTTGTAATCTTTTTGTGATTCTGTGTGTTATAGAAACTCAGCATGCAGCTAAGGAATGGCTTTTCTAGGGATTCATTTTGGTCAATTGGGGAAGGCCAGTGTTCTGGCCTAGGTATTTGTTTTAAAGATTTGGAGGTGACTTTGCATAAAATAGTTGATATTGACCCAGGAAAAGCTTTTTTTATAGATGTTTCTATTCAAAATGTTATGTGGAGACTCATACATTTATATGGGACTCAGATGAAGGTGCAGAGGATAGAATTGTTACATAACATCCAGCCCTATTTGTATACCAGTCGTCAGTGCATTTGGGAGGTAAATTTAATATTAATTTCACTGAAAGGAAAAATACTAAAACTTATTGTGATGTGACTATATTGAAAACTATTTTATGTCAAGCACAATTAAAGGATGCTTTTTTTAAGGAAGGGCGACTCCCCCTACCTACTTTTTTAAAAGGGAAATTAAGTTTTAGGACTGACTATTTGTTTGTGTTGAAAGATTTACCAATTATTGGGTCTCATACTGAGGTGCTGGAAACTTCAGATCATGCTCTTCTTGGGATTCAGGTTTCCTTCCAGCCACCTAGAACATTGGGCAGGGGTAATGGTGTCTTAATACTAGCTTATTAGACAGTCCAGTGGTATTAAGGGACCTGGAGCTAATTTTACAAGACAGAATAACAGTGGGTTTTTTTGTATAATTCGATAATAGATTGGTAGGATGATACCAAATTGTGTCTTAAGGGCTTTTTCCAACAAATTTCTAAACAATATGTGGAACATAAATATAGTAATACAAAATCACACATGCCCCCACAATGCAAAGCATCATGGGCTGCATATGCAAATCACCACAGAATATTATGCTGGTTCAACTTTAAGCAGAAATGCATGGTGCTGAAAGGCCACTCACACAGTTTGCAAAGGGTGCCAACTGAAGACATAGACACGTGTTTCATCCTACCAGGACTCATCAGTATGCCTTATCTGTTTGACACTTCAGTGGAATGAACCAGCTACCCTAAGATGGTCTATCTGGGTTATGTTGTGGTGAACCCAATTAAAACAAAATACAATTTAAAAGACAAAGAATCTCTGTGTGCAACCACTGAGGCAATGGTTACCCTAAAGGGCATTTGGCTGGGAAGCCAAGTTTCAGAGAAATACAAAATCACGCATGCCCCCACAATGCAAAGCATCATGGGTTGCATATGAAAATCACCACAGAATATTATCTGGGTTATGTTGTGGCGAACATAAATATAGTTGCTATTTGTCTTTACGGACTAAATTACAGAAATCAGTGTCTTTACAGGTCACAGTAAGTACTGATTTTCTGCTCGATATTCAGCAGCTAAAGAAATACATGATGTTATTCCAATATAGCAGAATGATATCTCTGGAAAAAGAACAACAATTTGGTACACAAGGTAAAAATGAGCAAATAAACCCTTTTGAGGATTGTAAAACTAGGATTAAAACAAAAAAAATATGATGCTACAATCAGATTCAGGATAGCTGGTTTTGGATAATGTGGGTATTATGCATACTCTAGAATCAGACACAGTTTGGATCATCTCAGGGAGATGAGATCTCGATGGAATCTCTCTTGAACATGGCAGCATTACCTTTATTGGATTCTAAGAAGGCACATAGTTTGATAGTGGATTTTTTCTTTTCAGAAGTAAAGTTGGTTATAAAATCTTTGAAAAAGGCTACTACTCTGGGTTCAGATGGATTTCCATCCAAATTTTATACCGTTTTGTGGGGTTTCATTCCTAAAGAGCTAGTGCAATTATATAATGCTTTCTTGGCAGAAGATCATATTCTGGAAAGTATGTATGAGGGGTATATGATTTTTTTTTACACAAAAAGGGAGATTGGACTATGTTTACAAATTGGAGGCCTATTTCATTACTGAATGTTGATTTAAAAATCTTTGCTAAACTGATTAGTAATAGACTGGCTAGTGTGGCAGAGGTTTTGATTCATCATACTCAGTTTAGTTCCATCCTGGGTAGAAATGTTGTAGATGCCTTGATTTTAATACGGGAATTGATGGATCGAGGTTTTAGTCTGATCTGTGTCAGGTTATATCATGTGTTTAGATCAATCACAGGCCTTCGATTGAGTTTCACATGATTTCTTATGGCTTACTTTGAAACAATTTGGTATTACTGATTTATTTTGTAACTGGTTGAAAATTTGTTATATGATGGCATACGTGAGACCTTATGAAAATGGCAGGTAAGGGAATTGCTGTTTTCTCACTAGGTGGGTTAGACAGGGATGTTCGATTAGCCCGCTGCTTTATGTTTTTATGTTAGATCCTCTTATTAGGATTTTGAATTGATCTCCTTGTCTGTTTGATATTCCATTGTCGGCACACACTGAGCTGCACACTATTGGGTATGCGGATGATTTATGTCTTCTAGTTCAGACAGGGTTCATTGGATCATTGACTTATCAATCGCTTCTACACTTGTTTCGTGTGGTAGGTTTGGAGCTCAATGTGGATAAAAGTTTGAATCTAAAGATTAACCCCCATGATAAGGAAGAATCTGCTATTTTAGATATTGTTATAACTTAAGGACCCTGTAAAATTTTAGGGATTTTCTTTCATACAGAAGATATGGCTGCATATAATTGAGAATAATGTCTGAATAAGGGAAGAATCCAGGTTAGTCTGTGGAATGCTTGGAAAATGAATAAATTGAAACACATTTTTGTGATTAAATCTTTTCTCATGCCTGTTTTTTTGTATGTTAACTGCATTTTTTTACTCCCTAAGCATTTGGAGACTGCCGTGATGGCATGTTTCTTCTCCTGTTTCTGGGGTAGTAGGTTGAATGCGATAAAGAGGAATGTTTTATATTGGTCTATATCAGAAGGGGGCGTAGGCATGCCCCATCCTTTGATTTTCTATTTTACTACTTCCTTATACTCCAACTTATTTCCGGTAGCAAAGAAGTTGTATAGACCTTGGAGTTTATGGGTGGCTTCTAATCTGGTAGATATATTGCAGGAGTGAGGAGATGGGGGGTTCATTCATAAAAATAAAAGGAAATATAGATTGTCTGGTACTTGGGGACTGGTGTTTGATTATTTGAAGAAATGGATGGTTAGTCAGGAAACTGTTTTATGGCTTCCAAGACAGATCCTGTACACCCATATTTTGGAGAGTTGCATTTCTGAGGGAACCCCTTCCACAATTTTCTGACATATAACAGAAACACATTTTTAAAAGTTTACAGGAGAAAAGGATTCCCCACAAATCATGGGATGTAAAGTGGTTGGGAGTGCATGGAAAGGTGAACACGAGATGTAATCATAAGCATAAGGCAGCTGATGAAAGGTATTGTTTAAGGCCCAGTTGTCTTTCTATAGTGGAATCTATGGATCACTTATATTATGAGTGTCCCTTCATTAAGGACTTTTGTGACATTATGAAGGAAAGATGAAAGGGTTTCCCAGTAGAAGGTCTTTCAGATATGCAATTGTATTTCAGGATTTACAGTATACTGGGTTATGGAAAATGTATCACGAGGGTTCTCTGCAGTTAGTTATGAGTATGTTTCTGTATTGGATCTGGCAAATTCATTGTGCTTTTATTTTGCAGCAGCAGAACAATTCTGCATTGGATCTCTATGTGATTATTTTTCATGAACTCAGTGATGTGAAGACCATGGAAGCCAAGACTTTGGACTCTAGATTATTTCATTGTTATTGGAAGCATTTGACTTTTATTCCCTAGAAGGTTTTTTTTTTTCTTTGGATGATTTTTTCAGTTTATTATTTTTGGGGGGTTTGGATAGACATTGCTGCACCTTCTGTTTATGACTTTGTGTGTATGTGATATGGTTTTTTGTTTGAATCTCTTTTTTTTTCTTCATTTAGTATTATTTTAAAACAAAACAAAAAAGGGGCTGTTGTATATTGCAATATTTATATTTTGTGTCTGATTTTTTATTTCAATTTTTGTCTGTATGCAGTGATACTGATTTCTTTAAAATTTGTTCTTTCTGTTTTAAATAAAAAATTCCCCTACTCTGCAGTAGGAGGAGCTGTTGGTCCAAGATGGCAGATGAATTGGCGGACAGTGAGGCTGCTGGTGTACCTGTAGGGATGATGATTTCCTACCTTGTAGGTCAAGCTGAGGAGATCAAGTCTTCAACTTCACAACATGTATCATCTTTGAATGAAGTTACTGAACAACTTGCTCCAGATGCTACTATTCCAGAAATGGTGTTGCAAGGTAAATCTGAGGAGGAATGGTTAAAAGAACTAATAGTACAAAAACGGCACCTGGTGTTATCGTTAATGTCTACAGGAATAGCCTCGCAACCTGGTGGCACTGAGCAAATGACAGGACATTACAAGCATTTCAGGAACTGTTGCTATATGCTCTGCTGACACGGAGAGTGCTCACCTGATTTTCAGTCCTGCTACCTCAGCTTCTAATAATGTAGGACCATCAAAGGATTCTCTGAATAGCCGACAGGAGAACAACCTGACAGCAACAGCCGAAGAATCTGAGACCCCACCTGACACAGCAACACCTGTGCAGACTACACAGACTGGAGAAGCTGCACAAGCTGAATCTTGAAGCAGCAGCCCCCTACAACCCAGGGAACAGGAGAGAACAACTGAAATATCTACAACTGCAGAACACAAAACTGTAAGTGTCTTTTCCTTTACAGCTACACCTTCTTCTGTTGCATGCCCATTCTTGAGGAAAGGGCCCTCCACTGTGACTGGTAAAACTCAGACTATGGGGTTGAAAAGGACAGCATGGTCCATTGAAAATTCCTTGCAGAGTGCAGGGTGAAAACAAATCCCAAAAGGGCAATGGGTTCCTGACCCTTAAGTTTTACCTATACCTGGTGTGTCTCCTAAGGCCCCAGATACAGAAAGCATGGAAACAAGCCTGGAACAGGAGAATGAAATGGTGCACCAGAATAGCACTAGCAATGAACAGCATTTTGTAACTGATTTTGATATAGACTTGCATTCGGAGGATGTTGTTACTGAGGTATATAACTCTGCAGACCAGGTACAAGACATGTCCCAATCATGGAGGGAACAAATGGATGATGAGCAACCCATAAATGTGGCATTACATTCTGCTGCTGACAAAGCTATAACTACATGGGCTAATTTTAGGAAAGGGATAATTTCTGCTCACCCTATTCCAGCCCAGAAGAGAAATGCTGTCCAGCTCCAATATCTAGGAGGCCTGGTCACCCCACCAGACTGAGTCTATGTAGGCTGAACACGAATAATAAAATGTCATGTTTTTTTTTCCTCAAATGAACTGTATGGTCTCATTCATATTTCTGGTGATACTATCTACAATATTAGTTTTAAAATGCCACAAGGTCTTAATAGGTTTTGGGCAAAGTATGACAAATTGCATTTTACAGAATTATGGTCACCCTTTCGAGCTATTCCCCTTACTAAACCAGCTTTCAAAACAATAACTATTCTTTTCCAAAATGAAGGTGTCTCTGTACGTGAAATAACTCACTGGCTTTTTCAGAGCTGTGACGTTACAGGAACCCCACAGTCCATTTTTGATGTTTAATATATTTGGACAGGGGGATGGCAATACAAAGTTAAACTGCAAATGTCAAATACAGGACAGCAACACCTTTCAAGCACTATTTTTTGTGGTTCTGATAGAGGACATTGTTTCTATCTGGGACAACCAAAAACTTGCTTTAGGTGCAATTCCTTTCAACGTCTCAGTTCTACCTGCAATAGGCTCAGATGCAGTTTATGTGTGGGATTTGGACATACTGGCATTGACTGCACAGAACAAATGTAGTACAATCTCTGTGAAGAGGTGGGTCATTCTTATAGATCATGCTTATGGGCCACGCATAACAGGGATGACAGATGACCAGGATGTTATTGTAACTAATGCACAAAAATCTGATATAAAGCACCATAGGCAACAAAAACAAGTGCAAACACAGCCTGCAGAAAATGACTCTACAATACAAGTTCCAAACCCACCCCTGGGATAGAACAAACCCAGTACAGCTACTGAGGAACCTAATCAAACATCTAATCAGGGACAAATAAGGACTGAGGTGCACCAACCACTGGGGGATGCCCCAGAGAATGAGATCATGCCTGGAACTTCACTTGAACCAGAGGAAGCAGGGCAAACACTACAACAAAAAGTACCTGAGGCCATGCCTCCTCCTGAAAAGCCAGTAACAAATAAAAAAAGGCCTTTGAAAGTACTGCATGCTAAGTCTAAACCTCCCAAAGCATCTAAGACAGCACCTCTAACTTTATCAAATCATTTTTTTGCACTTCAAAATGACATTATTTAATCTGACATAGAAGAGGAATCAGAAACATCTTCTACTTTATCTTTTCAGCATTTAGTTATGTCAGATTCAGAAGTGGGCTTGCCTGAAAAACACTTTTATGCCCCTGGCAAGGGAAAGAAATTGGGGGTGCCATCTAGAAGAAGCTCCAGGAAAAAACATATTACTTAATCATCTTTTTTATCTTAATGTCCTGTTCCACATCTTTAAGGGTGGCCTCCCTGAATGCAAATAGTTTAAAAGTAGCCAGAAGAAGGCTGGTAACCTTTTCCATCTTAAAGGAGGGCAATTTTGATATATGTTTACTACAGGATACCAGGCTGAACTCCAAATCTTTGATATGCGTTGCACAAAAATGGTGGTGTTTGGGCCCTTCTGTCTTTAATTGTGTAACTGATAGGTGTGATGGAATAGGGGTTCTTTTCAGAGGAACTAATTTCAGTATATGCAGGGTAATAGATATTCAGATGGGTAGGGCTATTTTGACTGATTTTTCTTGTAAAAATTCCTCCTGGAGGCTGATAAATTTGTATGCACCACAGAAAAGGAAAGATATGTTGGAATTATTCAAATGAATTAATTAAACCCTATGTTATGACAACTGGGCATGTAATATGGGGGGGTGATTTTAATTTTCCCCTTCGAAAGTGAGATAAAGGTTCCAATACTGATAAAGATTATTGCAACACTAACTGCTTAAAACAAATTATATCCACTACAGGTCTTATAGATGCTTATAGGTCATTCCATGATATGGGGGTATACTTTTAGTAAGGGTACTTTACATACGTGCATTGATTATCTCTTTACTTCAAAACATATTAGAATACAGAAGGCTTTAGTAACACCAATAGAAACTTCAGACTACTGTATACTTGCAATAACGGCTGGACTACAAGATAAGCAACCCAATGGGAAGAGGTATTGGAAGTTAAACAGTACTTTAATGGAAAATTCAGACATTAATAGTACTGTCATAGAAACATTACAAGCCAGGAAATCTCTAGCTTGCATGGAAGAAAATATTAGTAAACAGTGGGCAGACATCAAAGAAGAATTAAAACTATTTTTTTTTACAGCAAGCTTCTCAGATCCATACAGTACAATATAAAAGATATTTAACTTTAAGTTCACAATTAGCTACATTATTTTACCACAGTAATGAAGGAAAAAGATTAAAAGCTTAAAGGAAGACATGGAGAATATACAATACTCTAGAGCTATCTCCCTTCTCCAAGAACATAGGGTATGCACACCTGGCATGGGAACATATGGGAACATTTATGAAAGTTGTAAAGAACTAGTTTCTTCTAGAGTAATGGAATCACTACATACAGAGGAAGGGGTAGAAGTGCTTACACCCGAAACAAATGTTAACAGTGGTTGATAAACACTTAACAAAATTATATACAGACATCTCTACAGATGAGGAATTAAACCAAGAATTATTTGGAAACATAGCGTTACCTGTAGTAGATCCTGAACTGCTTAGGACTCTTCTTTGTCCCATTCAAAAGGAGGAAACTGAATTTGCAATAAAGTCTCTTAAAAATAATACTGCTCTGAGTTTAGATGGTGTAATGACTGAATTTTACAAGAAATACACTTCTGATATAACTGAAATATTAGTAGTTGTATTTAATTGGATCTTGTTACATAGGGAAATAGATCTCAGACTGGGTAGAGCAATCCAGATTGTTATCTACAAAAAACATGATTGTAGGGATATAAATAATTGGAGGCCTCTAAGCCTGCTAAATACTGATATAAAAATTCTAATGAAAATTTTAACTGCTAGATTAGCCACATTAGCCCCTGTCCTTATCTCTCTATCCCAAACATGTTCAGTCAAAAACAACACCATTTCTGATACACTACTTCCACTCAGAGAAATGTTTGAATTGGGCAACCAAGTGTTGTTACATGGCTACATTATAGCTTTGGATCAAGCCAAAGCATTTGATAAAATCTCTCATGCCTTTATGTGCCATACTTTGCTCTCCTATGGGGTACCATCAATTGTCATCTCTTGGATTGAGTGCATTTATAATGCATCCACTGTAGTGCCCCTGGTAAATGGGTAGTTTGGTAAGTCTGTACATATTTATTGGGGAGTCAGACAGGGGTGTCTCATGAGCCCTTTACTTTATATTTTTCGCTTGGGCCCCCTCTGCGGGCTATTGAGCAGAATATTAGTATAAAGGGACTGCAACCAATAAAAATGACACTAGAAGTTAAAACTACTGCATATGCAGGTGATATGTGCTTATTACTAGCGGACAGTGATCTGGTATACAGGCGTTTGCTAAAATTGAGCAGTACTCTAAAATCTCTTGGGCAGGAATAAATAAAGGAAAACGTAGGGGCTATCTATTAAGTAATTGAACCCCTCAATTAGATAATATGAAGGGAATCCTGATTAATGATGCACCTACTGAATAAACATTTTAGGAATTACTTTTGGGAGGGGGATACGGATCTGCAGAACTGGGAAATTAAATTAGAACTAGGGAAACAAAAAGTGACTAAATAAAAACACTGACAACAAACAAAGGAAAAAGGTATCACTGGTGAAAACTTTTCTGCTACCCATCTTTACCTTTTTTTTTTAACCAGGAGTGGCACACTAAGCCAAAAGCTTTTTTACAGGTGCAACCTGGGAGCACAGGGAAGTTAAGTGACTTGCTCAGGGTCACACAGTATGTAAGTGGAAGCTGTGGGATTCAAACCCAGGTCTGGTCTGCTGGATGTCATCAGATTTGCAGCTCAGAGCCTTAAATCACTGTGCTATACTGCCTCCCTAAGAAATACAAAATCACACACACACACACATATAATGCAAAGCATCATGGACTGTATATGCAAATCACCACAAAATATTATGCTGGTTCAACTTTAAGCATGATATACCCAATTCTGCTCCAGCTAGAAGCTACACTATTAGGCTTAGTTTTCCAACTCATCTGGGGGAGCCGTTTAAACCCCATTAAAAGAGATATATTGTACTTACCTATAAGGGAAGGAGGCTTGAATCTTATCAATCCTATTGTATATCATCACAGTTTATTCCTCTTGTGTACTATTTCTACAATAGGTTTATCTATGACAGGGATATGGCTAATTATTGGATAGAACCTTTTATGCAGTGTTGGCAAAACTCAAGGGTCCTACCGCCAACATATAGGAAGGCTCCTCAGTTTTTGAAGCCTGCAGTTGTTAAAGCTATGAAAATGGAAATTGAAGCCTGACCAAGTTTTGCAGAAAAAAAGAGTGGAGATTTACCAACATATTCAAGCTACTGCATTTTCAGTTACCCTTATTTTTAAAGGGATACCAGCTATGGACACTACTAAAGTTGTAGCACTTCTCACAGATAATTGCACCCCTCTGAGTCTATGGAATGTACAATGGCTTTGCTGTCATGGGAAGTTGGGAGTCAAATCCAATGCTAAACATGAGTCAAAATGAAAGGTTTTGTGTTAGACCAACGTGCATACAAATAGAAGAAACTATGGAACATTTTTTAGAAGATTGCCCTTATGCACAGGCCTTCTGGACTTTGCTAGCAATTAAATGGAAACATCCGCAGTGGAAATTGATTACTTACGAAGAAATAATATGTGGCTTTTCTACAGCTTTTTCTGCTACTGATGTTGTTACAATTTGCTTAATTTTCTCTTGCATAAAGTTTGTTCTATGGCAGACAAGATGTAAATATGTGTTACAGCAACAGGACACTACACATTTAGCTATCATTTTAAGTATAGAAAAAGAGTTAACTGTATTGTTTGAAAATTACAAAAAACATTTCTCTGACCACATCTGAAAGAGTAAATGGAAAATGTACCAGGGATTTAGGAGCTCGAATCTTCACTACTGTAAGGGATACATCATGTTATTATAATATGCTTTCTGTGTATATACTGTTTACTGTGATGGAAATATGATGATATTGTTTTGAGTTTTATGGTTCTATTCCTAATAAAAAAAATTGCCCTAATCTTGCAGGGACCTAGGTTTAACATCTCATCTGAAGGGCGGCCTACCAAGACAGCACATCACCTCCTCGTAGTACTGTACTCGGTGCTAGTGTTTTATGGTATGAGCCCAGTCCCGGTGTGGGACTAGAACCTACAACTATCTAGCCCAGATGTGGATGTGCTGCCAACTGAGCCACACTGACCTTACTGTGGGAAAAGGAATGTGGTGGGGTGCCTTGCAAATGGCCCACAAGCACACAGTCTTTGTAAGCCTGGCCACAGCTTCTTCTAAAAAATTCATGGCTTAAGGTCTTTCAAAATCAGGTAGTAATGGGGACCACAGTGCTGTGACTAGGGGGGATGACTGGTTGGAGGAGAACAGTCAGGGGAAAACTGCAGAGGAAACTACATTTGTGGGGCATGCTTGCTATGGAGGAAGGTTCAGCTGGAATGCCAGGGAGTGTGAGTGCTGGGGGAGTGTATTGTCTACCAGAATGCTTGGGAGTTGGGTAACTGGGCCACAGAATGGCAGAAGTACTGGTCAACCATGGCCCTAATGGTAAGAGAGTTTAGAGAGGGAGTCACATATGGGTGGGGTGTCCATGCCATTTTTGCAATACAGTCACATTCAAAATGAGAAGTAAATCTGTTTGAAGGCTTAAAGTAGTGCAATAGGTTTTATGCTAAGTTTGACAAACAGATTTGTACCTCACAATAGTCAAGCAATATAACAAGACCATAATGTACTAAACAAAATGCATCTCCCTAGCATGTTACTGATCTGATTCAAGTACTTTGGACAGTTTAAAGCATAGAATGGAGTAATCCATCATGGAATTATAATAATGCTACTTGGGTTTATAGCTATGGCATATGAGCTATTTCCTCTTTGATCTGAGTACAGAATGCTTATATTTCTGAAATTTGTACATATTCTCTGCAATACATCAAACAGTCAGTTTTTAATATCCTTAGGGTTAAGTACTCTCCTGTAATTTAGCAGTAAATGATGTTATTAAGCACTGTTATTGAACATCTACATGCTGTACGGCTCGACTGATTAAGGATCACTAGTGCCTGATAATGGACTGAGCAGTCAGGCATTAGTTAGATGCATAAAAAAAAAGATGCACCAAATGCAGTTATCACATCGACATTTGCAGTACCAAGCAAATCAAAAGAGAAAGCTCTGGGTAAAAGCCTGGGCTCTGCTATGATGATGTGGTGATGTCCAACTCCAAATTGCTTTAAGCTCACAAACTAGAGTAAAAAACAGTTTCAACTATTATCCTTGCAGAGCCTCCATACATTTCTGTGGGAATAGACAATACAAAAAAACTGGACATTTTTCATATTAAAGTGCTCATACTGGCAGAAATAACAAACCTAAAGATGTAATACATGTTTTAAAGGTAATAATTTGCATTATATTGCTTAAGCATTTGTTTACTTTCCTTCATCGTGAGATTTTCCATCTGATAGGACTGGATGTAAAGTGAACAGCAGCATTCATATCTGGAAGATGACATACAGTGTCTTTTGTGGCTCACATCATGGGCCCAATTCATTAAGCTCTTTGGATCAGCACAAGAGATATGCACAGAGGGTTTGATGCAAGGGGCAACTTGCATCTAACTTTGTAGCAAGTGCGAGTAATGAACTATGCTTGCTGCAAACTCCTGTCGCAAGTCTCTTGCACCGAACACAACAAGTTAGACAAGCTCCCCACTGGTCTAACTTTGCAGCATTGGGGGACCCATATTATGGGGCTTGTGCCAAAGGTTTGGTGCAAGATGCTGTAAAGTGTGGAAACTGTCGCAACTGCACCAGCCCTTCATGAATTGGGCTATGTTGCACCAAAGGGCTTTGGCGCTGCTGCTCCAAACACTGTGGATAGTGCAAGGCTCGGTACAAGCCCTGCATCAACCTTCGTGAATCGGGCCCCATATCTCATTATTGCTGTGACCTCACTCACTGTGGTATAAAAAGTGGCCAATCTGGCTGAACCTGTATGGCGCTAAATGGTAAGTTGTAATGTTGTAGTCAGTATGGTAACAATTTTGATGAGTAAAGAAGAGTTGCAGCACTAGATACAGTATGTCATCATACAAGTAAACTATTGCATTGTTCCACACATCTTTGCCTTGCACAGTCAGGTACAACATCTTCTAATTAACAAAACAGAAAATAGAAAGTAATGCAACTTTAAAAAATAAACTATCTACTTTTATTACTTTTTTCCCAGGAGGTATACAAGCTCTTTAAGGGTCCTGATTTCAGAAAAGACCCCGTTGCTGACTGATGGCTCAGTGGTTAGTGTATTGTTTTACCATGCAACCTGAGTTTGCAAGCTGAGCTCTGGTCATTGCACATCAGGTGGTAGAGGCCAGGGATCACATCTGCCTTGGATGAGACCCACCTTGGTGAGAGTAGGGGCTCATGCAAACACATAATGTCCCCCTAATAACCTACAGCATGGGAGTGTGAGTCATTTGGCTAAGACTGCATGACCTCCTGCATGGTTGTGGCTGACAACACAGCAGAGAGTGTTGGCACTTGATATAAAGTTGTCAGGCTATTCAACGTCACATCAGACAAAAAGCTGGTGTCAGGTGGGGGCTTCGCTCCAGCCCAAGTGGGAGGAGTATTTGAGTAGGCATGTTCCTCTTCCCAGTTCTGGTGCTCAGACAACTGATTCACCAGCTCCTCTCCTTCATTTGGATGGTTCTTGCTGTTGTACTTGCTTGGCTAGCCAGCATCCACCCCACCGCCAGTGTGAAAATTCCAGGGCAGTCATGGAGGGGTACATATGTGGAACTAGTGGTATCCACTTCAGGGGCATGGTGGAAAGCATTCAGAATGGACTCAAAGAGTGACTGGCTCCACAACAAAGGGCAACAATATATATAAATAAAGACCCCCCCACACACACACACACACATGTTGTGCCTACGGCAAAAAGTATTTTGACAGATTATAAATCATGACATAATTATTGGCCAATCAGGACTGCTTATTTCCAAAGAGTACAAGTACTCTTTTTTCCACAAGAGGTTGTCTCATGCAAACACTTCTAAAATTCTACTGTATGTTAAAAACTACAAGGAGGGGGAAAAGTGCTGTGCAAAAAAAAAAAAAAAACAAGTAAACTGAAAGTCAGGAAGTAGTGTGCTGAAAAAATGAGTTCATTGAGCCAGCAAAGGAGAACACAGAATCCCTGGTGCTTCCCATCTCAAATATGTTAATACTACCACCAAGACCACTGTTATGGTTGTAAGAGTGGGCTCACATGCATTCTTAGGATATGAGAACTGTGAACCAAAGGTGAGTGGTTCTGGTGCTGTAAGGACAAAAGTGAGACCCCTCTTACAACTGTAAAAGTAGTCTTGGTGGCAGTATTATAGGTGCACAGTAGTGTCCCTATTGTATGGGTTGAGTAGGGTGTTCAGTGTTAAACCCCTAACTTTGCACTTTAATAGCTTTGGCAGTGTTTGACAAAATTAACTGAAATTTTGAATGTGTCGTTTAGGAGGCAAGGTCTGAATCCGTGGAAAGTTTTTTGAAAGCAGCTTGGGCGATTTCTGAGAGCCACAGCTGCCATTTGCCTATAGATGTCTAATTTCTTTTCCTATGCTTAACATGGGATTTGGGTTTGCTCCCACTTACAGCCTACACAGAATGGAATGTTTCCCAACATTTTCAGGGCAGAAGCATGCTGCACCAAGATAGTACCTTTGGAAGGTTTCTTGAAAAAAATATTAAATGGTTCCAGAAGTTATAAAGATTTTAATTATTTTTTCTGTTCTGAGCATGCTCAGTAGGGTTTTTGGGATAACATTCTGATACGGCACCAAAAATTCTGTGTCACTAGACCATTTTGGGTTTCTCACCACCTGCCTGTCATAGCACCAAACATGTTTTCTATGCCGTGAAAGCCGCCTACCCTCAAAATAAAAAACATGGAAAATACATAAAATGCTGTAATTTTAAAAAACAAATGTCTGAACATATCTAAACTTGACCTGTTTATGTAGACTCTGACATTTATTTTTCAAAATAATGGCCAGAAATACCTTTTCTGGGCATCCTAAAATCCAGGGAGCCCAGCTTAGCGAGAGAAGCTGTTCAACCACGTTCTCTGTTGTTGCTTTCTCTCCCCTCCCCTCTAGGTCACCCACCTGCCTTTCCCAATGTTTATATATTTTGTTTATAATATATAAGTGAACCTGGGTACCCAGTCCCAGTACCACTGCTCGTGACCCTTTCAGATCATCCCCCCTTCTCACTAAATATATAGCAGCACCCGGGTGCCCACCCCGATCCTGCCAAACAGCAGTCCAACACTAGGGTGCCCAATCCCCAGTGTCAGAATCTCAGTATCCCCTCATTGTTGTTGTTGGTTTTTTTTACCTGCAAAAAAGAAAACAGTTCTCTCAGCAATCTGACTCCTCCTCCCTGAGCTCCAACTCAGCACCCACCACCCCACATTTCCTACAACCTCCACACACCCTTATTCACCTTAACAGGTCTCACAGCAAAGATCCACTCACCACTCAAAACTCACAACTTGCTGCTGGAACTGGTGAGGAACTGGTGACTACAATATGAGAAACTAAGGTAACTGCACTTCAATGTATTTTAATGGGGTTTTAAACTTTGATGCATAGCTTTGTCACTTGTGCATATTTTGACCTCAAATTTTCAACATGGCCTTTTTGGGATCCCACCTCATGACCAATGATAGCGGAATTGTACAAATCTGGCCTGAAAGGAGATTTTGTGGTCACTTTGTAAAATCATGTTTCTGGTGGAATTTCAAAATGTTCACCGCCTTGTTCATGGGGTGGGGTCATAAGAAGGCTATGTTGAAAATGTGGGGTCAAAATATATAAAAGTAGCAGTGAGCATACTTTGAAATGTTACTACGTATGCTCATAACTTTAGTAATTTTATATATTTTGACCCTAAATTGTCAACATTGCCATTTTTTACACCACCTCACGAACATGATAGCTGTCACTTTTCAAATCCTGGCCAAAATGTGTTTTCACACCTGTGGCATGCAATAATGTTTCTGTGGTTCAGAATCATGTTTTAGTAGGATTTGATCATTTTTGCTTTCTGGGTTCATGAGGAGGACTAATATGAAAGCTATGCTGAAACTTTGGTGTACAAATACGGTAATATGCCCAGGTTATGAGTGAATGTTACAGTATTTCAACTTTCACTCACAACTTTGCTAATTTTTAATAGTTTAACTCCAAACTTTCAGCATAGCCATTATCAACAACATCTCACAAATGTGACTAGTAGCTGGCCCGGTGGCTCAGAGGGTTGAGGCAATGGGCACCTTATCTTGTGCTATGCCAGTGACCCGGGTTCGGGAAAGACCTCAGGTCATCAGAGTGCCAGCATGGTGGAGGAGGGTGGAGTAGGATTGAGCATTCCAGTGGGAAGCTTTCCTCTTCTGAGGTTGGTGAGGGTGGGTTGGCACCCCTATGTAGTTCCGCTCCCACTGGGTGGAGGTCCAGTGGGTAGCATAGGCAGAGAGGGGGAGGAAAATAATTGGGAGGTGGAAGGGGCTGAGCTGGCACCATGGGGTACAAAGCGTGCCTCTATGTGCTCACTCAGCCATGTGCCTGGTCCTTGGAGGGGGGTCAGGGGAGAAAATCAATAAAAATGCTATGTGTCCCCATCGTCAGCTGGTAGAAGGCAGTGATGAAGACCAAAAGAACTAAATAAAAAAACACGACAGGTGTCATTTTTAAAATCATGGACAATATGTGTTTTTGCACTTCTTGTGCAAAATGACATATTGGAAAATATAATATAAATGCTACATGTCATGTTCCTAAGGGGAGTCATAAAATGACAATCTTGAAAATTTGGGGTCAAAATAAAAAATATATATACATATAACTGTTAAAAAACTTTGGGTGTAGTGCCAGTCTTCACCCTAGTGGGTATTCTTTTTGATCTCATGCCATTGAGCCCAATTCAGAGGTGAGCTCAGTGACCCAGCTGGATGGGGTGAGGGTGGGGGGATGGGGCTGTTATGAGATACCACTCTCAGCCAGGGAATGAAAGCTGCAGGGTTGTCCACAAGGGCCTGGTTGCCATATAGTGAAGACAACTGCCAACTTTGCGTAAGTCCCTGCACCTCTGCACCGGTTGGTGGCAGAGGGACACATGTATTGGCCCTGTGCATTGGCTGACAGATGACTCTTTGCCCTTTGCATCTGTCTATGTGACAAGATGGAAGTGCAGGGTACAGAGGGCCCTGCACTTCCACAGCCCAGCAAACAGCCCCATAAATTCTTGACATCTGTTGCTGCACTTCTGTAGGTGGTGAAAGCAAGGTTGTAGGAGTTGCGCCAGGGAAGTGCAGTGCCACGCTAATCTAAAGCAGACATGGAAAATGGACAGGTAGAAGGCACTTACAAAGTGTTATGACGTAGTTCTTTGAAAACATACAACCCACTGCTGGTTTTGAAAGAAGAAAGTACTCTATACATAAATGTTATTTAAGAATATATATATATATATATATATATATATATATATATATATATATATAAGAGACAAAGAACCTCTGTGCATAAACACTGAGGCAGGGGTTACCCCAAAGGGCATTTGGCTGGGAAGCCAAGTTTCAAGAAAATACAAAATCACACATGCCCCCACAATGCAAAGCATCATGGGCTACATATGCAAATCACCACAGAATGTTAGGCTGGTCCAACTTTAAGCAGAATTGCATGATGCCGAAAGGCCTCTCACACAGTTTGCAAAGGGTGCTAACAGAAGACATAGACACGTGTTTCGTCCTACCAGGACTCATCAGTATGCCTCATCTGTTTGACATCCCAGTGGCATGGACCAGCTACCCCTAAGGCAGTGTGCCTGGGATATATTGTGGTGAACCCATGTCTCCGTGTCTATGTCTTCTGTTAGCACCCTTTGCAAACTGTGTGAGAGGCCTTTCGGCACCATGCAATTCTGCTTAAAGTTGGACCAGCCTAACATTCTGTGGTGATTTGCATATGTAGCCCATGATGCTTTGCATTGTGGGGGCATGTGTGATTTTGTATTTTCTTGAAACTTGGCTTCCCAGCCAAATGCCCTTTGGGGTAACCCCTGCCTCAGTGTTTATGCACAGAGGTTCTTTGTCTTTTAAATTGTTTTTTATTTTAATGGGTTCACCACAATATATCCCAGGCACACTGCCTTAGGGGTAGCTGGTCCATGCCACTGGGATGTCAAACAGATGAGGCATACTGATGAGTCCTGGTAGGACGAAACACGTGTTCTATGTCTTCTGTTAGCACCTTGCAAACTGTGTGAGAGGCCTTTCGCACCATGCAATTCTGCTTAAAGTTGGACCAGCCTAACATTCTGTGGTGATTTGCATATGTAGCCCATGATGCTTTGCATTGTGGGGGCATGTGTGATTTTGTATTTTCTTGAAACTTGGCTTCCCAGCCAAATGCCCTTTGGGGTAACCCCTGCCTCAGTGTTTATGCACAGAGGTTCTTTGTCTTTTAAATTGTTTTTTATTTTAATGGGTTCACCACAATATATCCCAGGCACACTGCCTTAGGGGTAGCTGGTCCATGCCACTGGGATGTCAAACAGATGAGGCATACTGATGAGTCCTGGTAGGACGAAACACGTGTCTATGTCTTCTGTTAGCACCCTTTGCAAACTGTGTGAGAGGCCTTTCGGCACCATGCAATTCTGCTTAAAGTTGGACCAGCCTAACATTCTGTGGTGATTTGCATATGTAGCCCATGATGCTTTGCATTGTGGGGGCATGTGTGATTTTGTATATATATATATATATACACTATAACAATATATTATATATGTGTGTGTGTATATATATATATATACTGCCATTTCTGTTGACCAAGCACTTAACTAATTTAAGGACAAATTAATTACCACCTGGAATGCATTTGCTCCTTTCAGGTGGACCAGAGTCCATGGGCTTCACCTCCCCTGGATCACCCCCAAACTCCTGGCCTGCTTCAGGGAGCATGATCGGGCCTGGAGAAAATGCAAATCTACTAAACATCGAAATGACTACGCCAAATACAGAATGCTACACAATTCATGTACTAAAGCTACTAAACTGGCAAAGTCTGATTATTTTAACTCCATATTCCTGACTAACACCAACTCTCCATCTAAATGCTGGAAGGTAGTTCATGCCCTATTCTCTCCCCCCTCACCCTCACCCTCCAGTTCTCAAAATAAATAACTCCCTAGTTTCCGACCCTGGCTCCGTGGCCAATGAATTTAATGCCTACTACACCTCGTGCGCCACGTCTCTTCTAAATTCCCTCTCCCCATTGCCATTTACTAACTTCAGCCCTTTGCCTCAGCCAGTGCCTACCCCTCCCCCATTTTCCTTTTCTGCTATCTCCCCTAATGAAGCTCTTAATGATCTCCTATCCCTCAACCCCACTAAAGGCTCCTCACCAGATGAGCTCGATCCTAAACTTCTCTACCTTTCTACTCCTGCAATTGCTTATCTTATCTTCCTAATTCTTAACCTGTCCTTTATTTCTGCCCAAATACCCTCATCCTGGAAACATGCTGTAGTCCTTCCTCTCCCCAAGGGTGGTGACACATCCACTTCTGGCAGGTATCGCACCTTTTCCCTCCTTCCTACCCTTGCCAAACAACAAGAACATTTGGTTCTCTCTCAACTATCACCCTTCCTCTCTGATTCCTCCTTCTTCACCCCCCTTCCAATCTGGTTTTCAGTAGAACCACTCCACAACCAGCTCCCTCCTCAGGCTTACTGACTCCATCCTTTCAGAGATGGACGATGGCCTGATCATCTTGGCCATCTTTGTGGACCTAGCCAAAGCTTTTGACACTGTTTCACAGCCCCTGCTTCTTGATTCACTCTTCTCAGCTGACCTTGCTCCAGCAGCCACCAACTGGTTTAAATCCTACCTCTTTGGCAGGACCCACTCGGTGAGAATCCTTGATTCCATCTCCCCTCCCCATCAACACTGGTGTCCCTCAGGGCTCAGTGCTTGGTCCTCTACTCTTCTCCATTTTCCTTTTTTTTTTAAACCAGTCTTTATTCATTTTTGATTTAACAGACAACAGACAACCATACAAACATAACCCGGTAGCCGGGGTACACAGTCCCAAACTGACCGTATAAACTATGTACATATAACTATATACATACGCAGAGGAAGCACCGCCCCTCCCCATCCCATCTGTCTTTGCTTCTTCCCTTATCAAAGTTAGGGTCTACAGGCTGCCTATATCCCCATCTCTTTGCACCATACTCGCTAGAAATCCCTGCAGCCTCATAGACATTCCTTCTCCTCATTGTCTGCTTGGTTATAACCCAGGTGGGGGTGAGTTCCCTCTGCATCCCCTGGGAGAGAGAGATTCCCTGGTCCCTCAGTTGGTCTTTCAGACCCCTAGCTGTTATTATCTTCTAAGTCGCAACCGTGTCCCACTTAGTCCTCCGGTAACCCTTCTAATCTTATCTAAAGATTCTAACACCCTTTAGACAATTCACCCAACGTTCTCCAGCTAGTTGCAGCCCAACAGACAGACCTGCATAGAGCCATCTACTTCTTGCTGGGAGTATATCGCCTCCAGTGTCGCCCACCTTTTAATATATAGCTCTTTTCTCCCCTCTGCATATAAATATCTCTTAATTCCATCTAGAGTCCCGGTAAGGTCGTTTACCCATTGATTATATCCATACAGCTGACCATCCTTCCAATGTTGGACTACATAGGACTTAACTACTCCCGCCATCAGAGATAGGTGATACTTAGCAGTAGCTCCAGCTACTTGTGACAGGTCCCCAAGGATGCATATCTCTGGTTTTATAAGCTGAGTAGTCCATCAATGGGTCCATTCGCCTTCTTATCTCACCCCACACTGGCGATATTTTGCTACAGCTCCACAGCACATGTATCAAATCTCCTCTCTCTCTGTGCCACACCTAAAACACAGGTCTGTCTGTTTTAGGCCCCTCTTGCATAGTTTCACAGGGGTATAGTATATATTTGAGATGATAAAAAAGTGTAGGCTTTTATACTTGGGTATCGCGGTATACCTGGTATTGTTCCACACACTGGCCCAGTCAATGATTCCCGGTGCTAATGCTCTATCCCACTAAGTCACTGCCCGGGGTGCTTTCAGGCCCACAAAGCTAAAAATTATTTTGTAGACCTGTGATAGAGTCTTTGAACTTGGGTCAACCCCCTCAGTTCTTCCCAGTTAAATGAACCTTCTGTGAAGCCCCCTATCCTTCTTAGCACTCCCTCTAACATGCTTATGAGTTGTAGCTTGGGAAACTACGGCATTCCATGGCATTGTGGTGGGAGAACCACCTTTGAATCCCGGATTACATCCTCCAATTTCAAGTCTGGAATCCACTTGGCCCACCACCCTTTAAGCACCCTATTCCCTATGACCAGATTGGGGTTACCCAGTAGGGGCTGTTTTTGAGCCTTCTTTTGTTCTTTTTTCTGAACCCATGTCAGATATGACCACCACGCTTCTGCCGCCTTCACTACTGGGTTTTCCCTTTCTTGTTTAAAACACCTGGCTATATCTGTGTACAGTGGGACCTCCAAGGAGAGGCCTGCCTCCTTCATCATTAGAGTCTCCAACTGCAACCACTCCGGAATATAGGCATTCCCTTGTTCCCCTTTATTCCAACGAGTCATAAGGCCCAACTGACCCGCAACATAGTACAAATGGAGGTCTGGTAGCTTAATCCCTCCATATGAAGGGGGTAGGCACAAGACTTTATATTTTTTCCTAGGTGGTTTAAGATTCCATAAAAAGTCTGAGATTAGCTTTTTAACCTTGCTGAACCATTTTCTGGGGATAAAGTACGGGGCTAGGTATACCGGGTATAACAATCTTGGCAGTAAGTTCATCTTAATCAGCCCGAGTCTCACCGTAAAATTCTACGGCAACTTATTCCATCTTATTAAATCCCCCTTAATGCCTGATAATGTCTCTTCCATGTTCACTTCTGCCCCATCTCAGGATTTCTCATTATCCAGATGCCCAGATATTTAATCTTATCGGGCATCCATTGGATTCGGAGGTGGGTAAAATCTGCTTTATATACATAAGGCATCAAGGGGAGGATTTGGGTTTTAGTCAAATTCAGTGCATAATTAGATACCCTGGCAAAATGCCCTATCAACTCCCTAACCCTCTCCAAACCGCCCACTGGGTCCCGCAGGTGTAGGAGCACATCATCTGCAAAAACTGATAGCTTTAATTCCTGCCCCAGTATCTCCACCCCCCTAACGTATCTATCATTGTTGATTGTCCTCAGTAGGGGTTCGAGGTAAATGTTAAATAATATTGGGGAGAGAGGGCACCCTTGCCGGGTCCCATTTTTCAGCTGTATTTCCTGTGACATGTAGCCATTGCACAAGACCCTGGCGGAGGGGGCAGCATACAGATTTTTAATACCCTTAAGAAGGCCTTGAGAAAAGCCCATCCTCTCCATTGTAGCAAACAAAACTGCATGAGAGACCCTGTCAAAGGCCTTTTCTGCTTCTAAAGATATCAAAGCTAAGGGTACATGAGAATCTGATGCATAATGCAAGATGTGATGTAGCTTCCTCAGGGCATCATGTGCTCCCCTCCCCGGCATGAAACCTACTTGCTCCTGACTGATTACCACCACTGCGTTCCGCCATATTCTATTAGCTAAAACTTTTGTGAGAATCTTAATGTCCTGGTTCATTAATGCTATCGGCCTGTAGCTAGTCAATGAATTCTTAGGTTTATTCAGTTTCGGGATTAACATAATATATGCCTGATAGAGGGGGGGGATGAAAGACACCCTCTTGCATTATGTTATTATAAAATTCTTGAAGAAGAGGCAGAAGAATGTGGATATAAGTCTGGTAGAACTTAGCTGTAAGGCCATCCGGCCCTGGCATTCTGCCTGCCGGTAAAGTTCTAACAGCCTCCAGAATTTCTGTTGCCCCAATGGGTGCCTCTAAATCAGTAACTTGCGTGGCCTCCAATACCGGCAAGGGTATTCCCTCTAAGAAAGCATTGATTTCTTCTTCCCCCACCGTATTTTCAAGTTGGTATAGATCCTTAAAGTACTTTGCAAAAGTATCTGCTAGTTCTTGAGGATCTATTATATGTTTCCCTCCCAAATTAATCGCTGTTACCGTTCTGCTAGCCTTCCACTCCCTGACTCTAGCTGCCAGCAAGCCGCCTGAGGCATCTCCCTCCAGGAGATATTTAGCATTGATTTTAGCTAACCAAAAGTCTACCTTACCGTAAGCAATATTTTCTAGTTCCTGTCTTAGACTCTTGAGTTTCCCATCAATTTCCTCTGATAATCCCTCCAGTGGAGCCAACAAACTAATGGCCCCCATAATAAATTCCTCTTTTGCCCTTCTGAGTCTGTTATTCCGAGCTGTCAAGTCTTGGGCCCTTCCAGCAAATAGTACTTTACAAGTTGGCCAGGCCAGCTTCCTGTCGGACAGTGTAGGTAATTGCTAGTGTATGATTTCTATTAAAGCACTTTCAAGTTTACCTTTAGCTGTAACATCTGTCAGTAGAGAATCACTCAGTCTCCATTAGAAAGGCTTAGGGGGACCTGATTTCAATTCCCATGATAATACAATTGGGGAGTGGTCAGAGAAGGTTCTGCCCTCCGCTGATACTCCCCTTACTCCCATAAGCACCTCCCTGTTAACTAGAAAAAAGTCGATCCGAGATTGAGTCCTATGGACCGCTGAATAAAAGGTCATTGTGTTGTTCCCTATGGGATGGGTCCATATCGGATCCACCAAAGCTGTGACCTCTAATAGCTTGTTCAGGGCCACCTGGGATTTCGTTAGGGGTCTATTTGTAGCTGGAGTCCTGTCCTCTATATTGTCCGCGACTATGTTCCAGTCTCCCGCTAAAACAAGAGAATGCCCCAAATGTCCCTCTCTATAGAGGCAAAAAATTCTGGGTTAGAGGGGGTCAGTCCATATATAGAAGCCATCAAAACGGCCCTCCCATGCATAAGACCCGAGATATAGATGCCTCTGCCATCCTCTCTTGCAGATACCTGCTCTACAGTAAAGGGATATGTCTCTGTAATTAAGATCGCCACCCCTCCCGAGGCCCTTTCCTTCCCTATACCAAAGACCTGCCCCACCCAGAGTCACCTTAAACCATTCATTTCTTCTGTCAGTAGATGTGTTTCCTGCAGGGCGGTGGTATGGGCACCCAATTGATCCAATTGTCTCAGTATTACCATTCTTTTACGTCTACCCCCTGAGTCCTTTAACATTCCACGATATTATTTTAACATTCGCCATAAACCTAGCCAAACACTTGCTTTGGGACAGTTAACCTCTAAGATCCAGTCTGGGTCTGCCTGCTTTGCTCGTCACCGAGGGAACTCTCTCTCTTCCCATGTCCCTACCCTTCCCCCCTTACCCCCTGCCCCCGATCCCTAGATCGCCCTCCTCTTATGCATTGGATCATCAATGAACTTCCTCTTCTACTGCTCCCCTGCCCTTCTATGATCTGCCATAACTTCAGAGAGGGCCCTGTTCTTACCTGTTCAAAATTCTTCTTTGTCACCCTTAAGTAGACCCATAAACTACCCCAGTCCCAGTTTCAACTGACCCTGCCTACAGTTTCGTTAAACCCAACAAAAATGTTCTTCATGTTGCAGCCCTGCACACCCTAGATGCTGCTATTCCAAATTCTCATTTTCCGGGGTAACAATAAAGGTTAACTCCCTCTCCTCCTCAAACCCCCCCCACTGGCAGTTTCCCCCTATATCCAGCCCCTTGTCTTGAGGGCCCTACTTCTCCTCCCCCAGACCTTGCTCGAGTTCTTCAGTGGCCCTTCCTCACAATCACCATATCTTCAGATCCATTTCTAATCTGCTCTCGAGGGGTGGGGATAGTTAGACCTAGAGGAACCAAGCCGGGAAGCCAAGTGAAGGGGGTGTGCCAGTAAACCTGTCATAGAATGCTCCAGTGAGAGGCATGAACCCCTCTTTTCTCTCTTCAAATCCCCCTGAAAGTCATTTCTCTAGTTGCTTCTGTCGTTAGAAAAATTTTATTTGTTCCTTTTTTACATACCCATCTTTAAATTCCTATTTCACATCGCGTCTCTCACAGCAATGTTCTAAAAACAATGTTCCCCCCTCACCTCAATCTGGTTCTCATGCCTTCCTACGACCCACAGATCTAAACATGATACAAAAAGCTAAAGGTTAAAGTTTAACAAATTCACCACATTAAACAACTTTAAAGTCCCCATGAATCCAAATCAGTCCATATTGTAGCTCCCCATAGTCTCTGGTTTGCCTCAGCTCGGTGCTCTAAATAGCTCGGGAAGTTCCACACGAAGCCCTTCCAGCGCCTCCTTTGCCGTGAGAAAGCGCTTTTCCCCTGTTTGAAGTTGCACCACCTGTGTGGCAGGATACAGGAGACGAAACCTGATTCCAGCCAAATATAACTTTTTTTTGATTTCTAGATATTCTTTCTGCTTTCCTCTTACAGAGGGTGTTTGATCTTGAAATAACCACAAGGTGGCCCTGTTCCATTGCACTGGTTTCTTCTGTCTCGCTGCAGATAGAACATGCATCTTTTCCTTGTAATTAAGAAAGCGCATGATAATTACTCTCAGTCTTGATCCTGGTGGGGGAATTTCTCTCAACGCTCTATGTGCCCTTTCCAGATTATAAGCATCCCCATATGGTGTGGGGCCAAACAGTTTGAGCAACATTTCTTGAACATAGGAAATGCAATCTGAACCTTCAGCTCTCTCTGGCAGCCCTGCCAGGATCAGGTTATTCCTTCTGCTTCTCGACTCCTGGTCTTCTATTCTCTCCTCCAGCTTTTTAACATGCCTTTTGATCACTACCAACTCTTGATCCACTGTGGAGAGTTTCCTCTCTTGAGATGCGAGTCGGGCTTCAGCGTCGCCCATCCTCTGAGCTAATGACTGTAGCGCTGGTTTCACCTCCACAAAATCCATGACCAGACCCTTAAGGAGCTGCTTAATTTCTATGATGCCTCCTCCATTCGAGCTGGCTCCCCCCCCCCCCCCATGCTTGCCACTTCATCCTGTTCTCTGGGGGTAGGGGACTGCGATTTAGGACGCTTAGAAGCTGGGGCCCTTCCGACAAGAGACTCAGTGATCTTGGAATCCATTTTACTCTAATGGCATGGTCTAGCTTTACTGCCGGCCGCTTGCCACGAGCAGTGAATCGGACACCAGATCGCGGGTCGCCCCTCAACAAAACCACGTCCGGACACTTCACTAAACTGAAAGAGCTCCTTTGAAATTACTGGGTTCGCCTTGAGGGGGTTTTGAGGAATAATTAATTGGCTAGGGACCTCAGAGCAGTGTGAGGGATGTCTTGTTTGACCTAGCTCATCATGTGATCCCCCTCCATTTTCCTTAATGATCTTCCCACAACCTGGTCATCCTCTTCTGTCCACATGTAGGCTGATGATAATGTTTTGTACAGTTCCGGCAAAAACCATGCTGCTGTGCAAACCAGCTTACAGCATGACTTCAACCAAGTTCAGCTCTGGTTTACTTCTCACCAGCTTTTTCTAAATGACAAGAAGACAGTCTCAATGACCTTTGGCACCAGGCAAAGACTCTCTAGGCTCCCGGCCCTACCCACCTTCCACACCTTTGATGGGTCCATCTTGGAGGACACCTCCTCATTTCGATATCTGGAAGTTTGGCTGGACTAGCACTTCAACTTCTCTGTGCATATCAACGTCATCCTGAAGAAACTGTGCCCCAAGCTTGGTGCTCTGTACAGGAATCATAGTTGCATCCCACTGACTGCGAGGCATGAAATTGTGCAGAAAATGATACTCCCCGTCTTTGACTACAGTGACGCAGTCTATGGTGCTGTTCCCAAATCTTCCCTGACCAAGTTGGACACTCTCTTTAACTCCTTCTGCTGCTTTGCTATTGACTCCCCTTCCCACTCCCACCACTGTGAACTCTATAGCTCTCTAACCTTCCTTCCACTGTCTCACAGACACATCTCTCACAGTGCCAAACTAACCTCCAAATTCTGGTTCCGAGGGCTCCCGTCCTATCTCTCATCCTCTCTCTACACTCCATCTCCCCCCACCCACTCTCTCAGATCAAATGATGCCTGCACCTTGATGGTCCCTCGCTGTTCCACCCTCATTGGTCAGACTGGTTTTCCCCATCGTTTCCCTAAAATCTGGAATTCCCTCCCCCCAAAATACATCACTACTCCTCCAACTACTCCCTTACCTCTGCCCTACTATTACCTTTCCCTCAGCTTTTCCTGCTTTACCCACCTTAATACCTATTCCCAGTCTCTGCCTTCCTACCATGACCCCCCCCCCGGGCAGGGTTCTCAGCATCCTGAAGGGGGATATCAGGAAATGGCTACCCCTTCTCCTCATATTCAGTTCTTAACTCTCCCTCTTTCTCCTCCTGCCCTTCTGGGTCACCAGTGTGCACAGCCTAACCCCATCCTTTTTACTCCAACAGCACTTGCGTACTACCTCGAGCCTGCTCCTGGTACACTCATGCACTATAAATGGTTCTATTGCATTATTACTGTTTTGTACATTCATATGTTCTTTTGTATGATTTTGGACATGTAATTTACCTAATGTTCCACTACTGTTTATTGTACTATAACTTGTGTTCCTACTGTTGCACAATCTTACAATGCTGTATTGTTTGTACTACCCACATACTATTGTAACTGATCATCCTTCACAACCCTATGTAACCCTTCCCCCCAGGTCACAGCCATGAGATGAGCAACTTGTTGTTCAGTGTGCCCTCCTGGTGAAACATTTCAATAAATAAATACATAAATAAATAAATAAATGTTAAGAGTCCAAACAGTGCTTACTTGTACCATGTTGGTGCTTCAAAGTGTCTGACAGTGATATACAATGATCTCTGTGGGCAGTTGTGTGCGAGGTACTTTTCACCAAATAAGAGTGTCTCACATCCAGAGGAAGGAACACTCTGATTGGCAAGGATTGGTCCCTCGATCCATAAAGTTCTAAGTTCAGTTAGCATAATCCATTTCATCACAGAGGTCTCTCTAATTTTCTACAAAGTTAAACAGTTTTATTTTAAATTCAATTTGTATTTTTTAAAAACAGAAATTTTCAACATGATTTATATATAGAATAATGGATGGGGAAGTGTGCTTAATGAGAATTTAATGGTTGCCCGAGGTGTGAGATGCTACATAAACCCTGATGGCAAAGCCTGAGGTTTTTTTTAAAGTATCCCACACTGAGGGCAACCATTAAATTCGAGTTTAAAGTACACTTCCCCATCTTTTATTTTTTATAATTGCTGGTGAGCAATTTTCCTCCAACATTGCATTCCATGGTGCTGTTTCACTCATGCAGGCACACGCACACATGCACACACACATACACACACACTGTCTTTCTAAGAAACAGTTTTGTTTTTACAGTTGGTCTTTTTTTTTTATTTGTGAGACTTTTTTGTTTTTATACAGCACTGTATTTAGGTCACGGCAGTGATCACACTCACTCCTACCTTCATTCGAGGTTTTTGTTCTTCCTGCAAATTGTGCTCTGCAACTTAGGAATGGTAGAATCAACCAGATATGTTTTCAGGTTATGAAAATCAGTTTTGTACAAAATACAAAAAAAAAACGAATAGGAGTTTTGGTCTGGTGGCTCCTCGCTCCATGGGATGAGAAGCCACCATGTTTTTTTTAACTGTTTTGCCCACCCAGGAGGAGTGCAGAGCCAATCAGGATGTGGCTCTTACTTGACTGACATGGCGCATGTTTGCCGTTATAACGGTAAATTATAAGTGGGTTAAGCAATGGGAAAAATTGCTGACCAGTTATTATAATATGTTTATATGTAATTTCTTTGTCTCTTAAGGTTATAAGAGTTTCTTCTGAAGTCTTTTGTTTGCCAGAACTGCTCAGCTGCACTTTGCAGTTCTCCCACCCAAATAATTAAAGAAATGCAGTCTTATAATGACAAGAGGCACAGTATGTGTACATATAAATGGGCCACAGAGAGTGTGAAAGGAAATCTACCAAATCAGGGACAACTGAATCTCTAGGGACTGTGCTGCAGATATTCATTTTACTAAGCCATGCTTTTTCAGTTATATTTATAATTATGTTTCCTAATACTAATGATTGTAGCCTCTCTGTATTCTTAGGAAGTGAATCAGATGTTCTAACCCCCTTAAGGATACGGAGATTAAGACTACAGTATTCCTTTCATTATGTTAAGAAAGAATTATGATTATCATTTATTACTAAACATAGTTTTATAGTTACAAGCCAGTGGCTTGTCCCTGGTAGCAAAACTTAGAAGCCAGTTACTGTACCTGCTATTTAGAAAGAAATGTTCTATGTGACTCCAGCTACCATAGTTGCTTGCAAAGCCTGGTCTAACATTCACTACAGCATATACAGGAAGAAGAGTCAGATGCGTGTTGTAGGTTTGTGTATTTTTGGGCACAGTTTTATAAGTAAACCTTGCAGTTACACATCTGGATCCTAGTAACACTCTAAATGGTATGACTGTGACACTTAAAGATAGCAGAAGTGAAAAAATAAAACTAAACACTTCAGGATCAATACATCTGCTTGCAGCGATTCAATGTAATCTCAACCCAAGCTAACTAGCCCAAAAAGGATAATGTACAACACCAATAATTGCCTATGCCCAGAGGTGTAAAAACTTCCCTTAGCTTTTCCAGCGTACAAAATTAATAGCAGAGGCAGGTTGTTGCTGCTGATTTAACATAAAAATGACACATTATCTAATATTATTTTTAAAAAACTAGTTAAGATAATGTTAGGATCATGCCCAAGCCCCAAAAAGTCAGGACATGTTGAGTTAGGGTTAAAAAAATACCCTACTTCTGCATGTTCTGTATAAGAAAGTTGGTATGATTTCATATCTCTGGTATCTGAATCACTGACACCTCAGTTCTATGCATTACCCAACTAACATCACTATGGAACCCTATGGACTGCACTGGCTGCCTGTACAGTGGCAGATCACATTTAAAGTCAGTCTTCTGACTTTTAAAGCCCTACATGGACTGGGCCCAGACTACTTGAAAGAGCTTCTGGTTCCTTACTGCCTCAGCAATTGCTCCGCTCAACCAATGACGGGTTGTTAGAGATTCCAAGGGCATGTTTGAAATCTTCTGGGGTATGGGCATTTATGTATGCAGCTTTAACCCTTTGGAATTCTCTACCAAGTCAGTTACGGGAGTGCACAACCGTGGAGGGATTTAAGCAAGCTTTGGAAACCTTTTTATGGCAACAGGCATTTGGTGACTGATGGAATGATGATACTACTGATTTTACATGATGTGTTGTTGATGTTTGATTTGTGATGTTAATTTGTTAAGGCGCCTTGGTACTTGAAAGGCTCCTAAAAAATAAAGCTTATTATTATTATTATTATTATGTCTTTGCTCACACAGACTATGTGTGCATTTCTATAATACAATTAAGGTTCTCCAGGGCTTGGGTTACCTTTTGCTAATGTAGCCTTAGAATCAAACTATAAATTCTATCAATATAGAGGGATCGCTGGATGCCCAACATTGCTGGCTCACTTGCCCCATCACAATGCAACTACAAGGAGTCCACCCCATGGCACTGTTGTCCCTCCCTTCCACCCCAAACATTTCTGACATTTCTGACCTATAATGGTCTTCTGAAATAACGCAAAATCATATGATCAAATTTGACTAATCACATTGCTTGGGTTTTTTTAACCATTTTCTACTACTTTAAGGAAGGAGGTTGGTGCAAGTGGCTTGATAAATGATGTCTCAGATGAGGGTTTCACAGCTAAAATATGGCTTTTAGATAAGATAGTACCAAAGGCAGTAAAACTGGAGCACTCATCACCTATACAGAAGCAAAGACTTCTTATACAGAAACGGACGAATGTGAAATGCATCAGGCACATTATCCCTGGGCAGTCTCTGGAATTTTTAACTGGATACTGTAATAACCGCAGGACTTGCTCTTATAAGAATGTTTGATTGTACCTAATAAAGCTGTTTTTGCACTTGAATTCTCTGCCTGCTGGGCTGCTTCCATATGAGTGGTGAGTGCTACAATTTTACTACATTTTGAACTGCTCACATATACTGCAGAACATCCATTCCCTAGTGCAGCTTTCACTTCTCCTCTCAAGGCCTATGAGTATTTTGCAGTCAAATATCAACAAGATGAAAACAGTTCTGCATAGACCAAGCTGAGAAACAACTAACATTTGAAAGTAATTGCAATTGCAAGAACTACTGGCCTGGAACAGTTGTTGCTATCCTGAAATAGGTGTTTCTGTCCTAAATTATTGAAGGGGCTGATACACTAAGTATACAGCAAATAGGTGGCCAGGCATTATAAGTAAAATAAAATAGCTTTTATTTTTTATGATTATAGGGAGAGCAGCTGGAGTTCTTCACCTCCTCCTTTTAATCTAATAATACAATATAAGTTCAGGAAGTGCTACTATGTTATGAAGCAAATATAATGAACAAAGTACATGCTCGAAGTCTGTCCATTTTAGGACAGCGGCATATGAGGGGCTCAATAACATACAGCATCTCAGTTTGTTTCTATTAGGAAAATAGTGCATATTATTCTAAATTAAATTCTCAGAGATTCTATAATATAGGAGGCAATATAGTGCAGCAGTCTAAGGCACTGAGCTACAAACCTGGAGACCTGGGTTTGAATCCCACAGCCCCCTACCTGCATACTGTGTGACCCTGAGCAAGTCACTTAACTTCTTTGTGCTCCCAGGTTGCACCTGGAATCAGTCTTTGGCTTAGTGTACTTCTACTGGTTAAACAATTTCTCCTTTCCCTATAATGAATTAGATATGTCTTTGTCTGATAATTATTGTAGACATTTATTGAGACTTGATTTGGGGTTGTGGTACCATCTGTCAGTCTAACCCCAGAGGGGTTGAGACACAAGGCATAGCTGAGTCTGTTAGGCCCAAAGAGTTATATTAAAAGGTAACAACCCCTGGAGTGCCTTAATTCTACTTTTAATTAATGGGTCATATTTTTTCCTATACAAATAGCTGTGCATTAAATGCCCATGGGTGTTAATTATGCCATTTAATACACGGCTCTTTGTGTGAGAGAATGTGGCAAAAAAAATGCGACCCCTCAATTAAATAAAACATTATGGGGTGCAGTGTGTAAACTTAAATTGTACATACACCCTCATTGTTGGATGGCTGTATAAACCCCATGGGCTTTGCCCTGGGGGCGTTTATGTTCTATCCAACAACTTCAGTGTTTGTAAAATTCTGATTACACACTGCACCCCATACTTTATCCTATAAATACCATGCATATATCAGGCCTCACTTTGACTTTTCCTCCACCTTCTGGACCTCACATCTTAAACACAATATACATTTTTTTCAACAAATCCAACAGAGTCACAATGATTATACCAAACATGAGACACCTGCCATATCAACATAGACAGTTTAAAACCAGCTTGGTGAGTCTTGAAAACAGGAGATTTAGGGGAGACTTAGTACAGCTTTCTAAGATTTTACAAAACCCTGACATAATGTCACAGTGTGGATTTCAGTTTGCAAAATGGAGAGTGAATACAAGGAGCCACTGTCACCAACTTGTAGTCCCGATGACTATTACCAGCAAAAGGGACCACTATTTCACTGCAGGGGTCAATAATGGCTTGGAACAAGTTATCACGGGAAGTTGCAGAAGTCATGGAATTTGTAACATTTACAACTTGACTTGATAAATATTTAAACTGGTCAACAGGTACAAATGAATATACCCACACAGTTGTGGGAGACATTCATAATGGGTGAATGCCTCCTTTTGTCAAAATAAACCTAGTAACCTCATAACTGAGGTGTCAGTGATTCAAACATCAGAGGTATGAAATCCTATCACCTTGCTTACATAGAACCTGCAGAGGTAGGGCTTTTTTTAACCCTAACTCAACATTTCTTGACTTTTTTCTGGCTTGTGAATGACCCTAACATTACCTGAACATAGTTTTTTCAAAATAATTTCCTTACTTTTTAAAAAGAAAAACTAATAACAGATAATTGTTTACATCACACTATGTAGCTTAGCATTATCTCTTGATTTATAAGTAGTGTGATGTGTTTATAGAAAATAAATGCTAAGAAAGTATTGTATATGAGGATATAATGCCATTGAGGGGGCTAATTAGCCAATAAGGCACAGGGTAGTAGTTCAGGTTGCCCTAGTACTTCATACTCCCCGTCATGATATTTTGGGTCATCCTTTACAAAAGGCAGTCCAAATCATCAGAATTAATAAAAAAGGATGAACTCTACTGAGAATAGAGTCTTTTAAGCAAAAATGCTGCATTATTTTATTCTTATAGCACACTTGGTAACAGGGGCAACAGTTTTGTGGCTGTCACCACTTCCTCAGGCCCAAAACAGTGTTGGATATCTTTTTACAAGAATATGTTCATACTCAATTAAGTGCTGACTTGATCCTGTCTTGTTTAGAAGAATTTGCATATTTTTCTATCAACCCATAGTCTCTTAAGTTTCCAAACTATTCAGTGCTGTAGCCAGATGAAGTGTGGAGCTGAAACGTCCGTGGCTAGATGCACAGCAACTACTTAAAAGTCTGGAAAGACAAAAATGAGTAGGAAAGAGAGCTGATTTAAGTAAAGAATATGCAACAGCAATTGACAGTTTGGAAACAAGAGAATATGGGTAGATGGAAAAATATGCAAATGTTTTTAAACAAGACAGGATCAAGTCAGCACTTAACTGAGTATGAACATTTTCTTGTAAAAATATATTCAACACTGTATTGGGTCTGAGGAAGTGGCGACAGCCACAAAACAGTCGCCCCTGATACCAAGTGTGTTATAAGAATAAAATAAAGCATCATTTTTGCTTAAAAGACTCTATTCTCAGTGGAGTTCATCCTTTTTTATTCATTCTATTAATTAGCCAGTAAACCCATTAGCCCGTGGGGCAAGTGGATGTACTGAGCTAAATGGCCCCAGAAATGGCATTATATCCTCATATATATGACACTTTTCTAGTGTCTGTTTTATATAATACATAAAGTTGGTCACTTTGTTTGGAACAGAGCAGCCCTTTAGGGAGGCAGGAAGCACCTTTGCAGTTCAATACTGAGTTTCATTTAAGCTACAGCAAAAGGGAGAAGAGCAGTCTGAAAGACATTGGAGTCAAAAGAAGTTGTCTGCCAGAAAACTCTAATACATAAAACAATTTACTAGTTTTTCTCAATTGTCATTTTTTTTTTAAAGTAACTTAAGTGAAATCTACATTTGAAATTTGTACCAGTGTAACCCCATGATGCTCCAAGAATAACGGGCTTATGCACTGGCATGTTTGAAGAAGCTCCCATTTCTGAAGCAGACTGGAAGGGGTCTGAAAGGGTTTGATATTTTTAGAAGCTTTGGTTTTTATCGTACTGCTAATTTTCTGAGAAACTGTCTCCTCCAAGGGGAAGTACTGCATCTGCTTTTTAAAAATAGGAATAGGAACCTGTTGTCAGAATGGACTTTTTATACTTACTGAGTAATTCAGTCTAGGCTTTTTTTTGACACTGTTCTATCACATGACAAAACAGTACATAAACACACACACAGAACACAGAACCCTGAAATATACTGAATGCAGCTCTTTTTTGAATATTGAGTTTTGTGTTGTGATGGCAGACTCCTTTATTTAAACTGTAGCCTTTAAAACGCGGTGTAAAATTGATCTCAAAAAGGGCCATTTACTGTTGGCTAGGAATCAGAAATGCCATGATCTTAGTTTACTTTTTTGTTGCTGTTGCATAGTGTTTCCAGACAGTTTGTTTTTTATTTAGCAGGTCCGAGATAGGTGTGATGTTTTCTCTCTACTCAACAGCTCAGTGAAGGGTGAGATGTGTACTGTGGACATCAACAGATGTAACGTGAACCTCTGCATCTTCTCCATGGCCATCTTCTTCCTCATCCACCTCATCCGTTTTTTCATCCGGGACTCTTCCCATGGTCGCTTTGTGGATATTATCTGGCACTTCAATTTCCACCTTATTATTTCCGAGGTTGCAGAGTTCATCCAAAAGGTCAGGTATCAGACCAGTGGAGGCAAGTCTGTTTCATGATCATTATATCAATTAGACCACAGTAGGCATGCCAGCTGTGTAGGGGTTCTGTGATGAGAATATTACTCTCACCTCAATCTAACAGAGACAGTTCTCAGAGTCTTCCTTTTCATTTCCCAGCCCCCACCACCCAAGTAATTTGTTAGGACAGTGGTTTGACACTGGGGGTCCACAGCCCCCAGGGCATCCCCAAGAAAAACATCAGGGATCCATGGAAAGTGGTGTACAACACCAATGGCGCACTATGCCCTGCAAATTACCTCTACAGTTGACTTGGACTAGGTAATAACTGAGTCAGTAAAGTTGCACCCCATGATACAAACATACGAACATGTGAAATTTGCCAGCCGATAAAGGCCCAGAGGTCTATCAAGTCTGGTCGAATGTGCAGCTAGCACCCCTTATTCTGCGGCTGTCAATAAATAGCTCTTGTCTGATGGCTTCACACTTCTATTCGCATTCTCACAGTAGGTGTTAAATACATCCTCTTGTCACTCATTTGTTAACATGCAGTGCGTTATTGAAGAATCGACACTGGTACACATCCTGTATGCAACTGGCAAACAGAATGAGGCATTATGAGGCATTCATTTGGGAAGTTGTAATGTTTTTTAACCACGTGGCACTGATAACTTCACACTTCTGCTGTATTCTTGTTTCTTTTTGTTTTTCTTCTCTTTCTGAAGCCAGGTACCAGAATGAAGCTATTTACTGAGGTATTTATGAGGCATTCATTTAAATTTTAAAATATAAAGGAGGGAAGCTGTATGTTCTTTAACCACACAGATTGATGACTTCACACTTCTGCTGAACAATAACTCAATCACTTAATGATCTGTGAATTAAGTACAGCCACTGTATTGGGAGCATAATTGAATTCTTTTTTTTGTTTGTTCCCAAGGCACCTAACCAGTTCCCAACTAACCTCAAGTGATAAATATAAATGAATACCACTGAGTCTGAGGCTCAAAGCACATCTGGGGAACTGCATGTCACACAGCTGCTGACTTTGCCCTTTCGTAGTAACCTCAGTTGATAAATACTTTACAGCCTGAGAATCAGAGCAGGATTGCAGAATTGAATTCACAGGGCTACCATTGCGTTCAGACAGCAGTTGCAGATGGATCATTTTGTTTTGAAAATAAAGGTTAAATATGTATATGTAGATCAATATATTGGTAAGTAACTTTTTTTTATATTGGCAAGTAATTTAACTTCCGCCCACACACACACACACACACACACACACACACACACACCCTTGCACCCTCTGTCTGCTGTAGAAAGTAAGGGTCCCTGCTACCACTGACTTTCGAACTGGGGGTCCCCACACACAAAAAGGTTTAAAACCCCTGTGTTAAGAGGTATAAGTGGTGCTATGTATGTGGATTTTTTTATTTAGTTTTGTACTTGCTTACTTGCAAAAGTTATATATATATATTTATAAAATGGGTAGGAAATTGCAGCAATATCATTAGCTGACCAGCATCACATGACCGTCGTATATCAGAGGCGACCGCACACCTGCACTTTACCCCAAAACAATTTTGACATTTTATAAGATAGATAAACCACTCTGAGGTGTGCGGTCGTGCTCTGATATACGCATACTTTATGTTGACGCACACCAAGGCATGCGTATATCAAGTGCAACCGCACACCTCAGAGTGGTATATCTATTACATATATATATATATATATATATATATACACACATATATATATATATATATATATAAACATTACAGTCAGGACAAAGAAGGCATATTTATCTATTTATTTTGGTATTATAATACAATAACTTCCCCCAAAAGTAGCACCACCACCCCCTACATAGCCACAGAGAACACAGAGCATGTCATTGAAATCCTGATCTGACACACTATCAGGAGTTTGGCCAGGGCACTATTGCAAGTCTGTGTATTATTAAATATAACCCACCCCCTCCTCCTTTTGCTCCCACTTTGAACATCGACTGTGACAGTCACATCCTGACCAGCTGCATTATAAGCAGTCTAGTTAAGACAAGGATAACAGATAGTATTTTATTTTAATTCAGTAAACTAGTCTCCCCAACCCCTCCTCATTCCTAGTTATAAAAATTGCACAGCGATTGACACTGAAACCCCAGCAAGACTCATTATCAGAAGTCTGCCTGGAACAAGTAGTGTGCCCAAATATTTAGAGTCACTAGAGTGGTATGTATTTGGTATCCAGAGGTGGAACACAGAGCAAAGTCAGGTGTTGCAGTCATTCAGTTGGGCAGAGTAGCAGGCTGTCAACTGCCAATTGGACTGACTCCTGGACAGACTCCCTTATTGCCCTTTGCACTGTGGTCCTTTGCACAGAGGACTGCATCAAACAGGGCCGCTTGGTAGGTAAACTCTTAAAGAGCAACTCTGTATTATAATAAAAAGCTTAACGATACTAGTTTTACACCAATCATGATTTAACTTTACTGTTTTCTAGTTATTTGCTAGGTTTTTTTTTTTTTTTTACTTTCACCTGATGTTGATCTACTAAATATTGTAGATAATGCAGTAGTTATTTTACTAGGTCTTTCAAACTATATCTGACTCTCCCCTGCTAACTACAAAATTGCTATTTGTGATATGACAGTCTGTTGTGATGTGAGCACTATGATGTTATGACGTCACTGTGAGGTTAACAGGGGAGAGGCAGATATTTTTAAATGTTCTCTAAACAGTCATTTTAGATGGACTATCAAAATGTGCTGTAAATAACAGAAAGGAATATTGAAAATGAAAAAAAATGTATTCTGTAGTAATTTTAACAACTGAAACATCTAATATATGAAGCCAAATGCTAAAGTGTAGAGTTGCTATTTAAGTGGAGAAAGCAGTATACAAAGGGCTTGAGGTGGTGGCACAGGATTGGCAGCTTGGTGAAGAGAAGGCACAGCCAGGGAGCTGATTGGAGGGCTGGATCAACTGCAGGAAAAGCATAAAAGCTCCAAGCCTAGGGAGCCTTTTTGTGACCAGAGTTACTGTGAAGTAGTAGCTTTCTGTAGTCAGTGGTGCAATGTTGGGGGAGGGCTCCTTGGGATTTGCAGCTTGTCCTTGCAACCTCAGTTACTTCCTTGGCAGTAGTAGAGTCAAAGCTTAGTAGGTAGTAGAACAGCATCTTTTTAAAGTCTCCTCTCTTTTGAGATATGATGGTCTTGAAGTGGTGGCAGAGGATGAGCTACCCAGCAGAAAGGAGGTGCAGTCAGGGAGCTGACTGGTAGGCTGCATGAGCTGCAAGTAAAGCATCCAGGCTGCAAGACCAGGAAGCATTTTGTGACCAGAGTAAGTGTCAGGTAGCAGCTATCTGTAGTCTGCAGCACAGTGTGAGGGGAGGGCTTCTAGGGAGTTGCAGCTTGCCCTTGATACTCCAGTGACTTCCTTGGCAGCAGTAGAGTTGAAAGATAGAGAGATAGAAATTGTCAGCAGATGAGGACCGCTAAGTCCATCCAGCCTGCCTGTAGGCCCTATGCATTGTACATGGCCATAGTAGAAAGAACAGCATCTCAGTAAAGCTTTTTAAAGCCCCAATTAAGGACATTTTTAATGTTATCTTGCCACATCTATATAATATGAAGACTCTAAATAAAAAACAGGTCCAATGATGCATGTAAGAAGCAGAAAGCAGAATTCCTGAATGTAATTATACACTGTATGTTAAACAAACTCCCACTGAAGAAAATTATTCATACTTGCATAGAAGAAAGCAATAGAAGTTATTTCTGTCAAATATAAAGAACTGATTTTGTAAAAATCAGTGGAAGGAAATGTTTCAAGCAACAGACTCTCAAGATTCAAAAAAGATTTAGACAGTGATGACTAAGGGTGCAGGAAATTTTACTAATAATATTTCAGCTATATTTCACCTTTATGCTGGGTAAAGTACTATCAAAGTATGTTTTTCTAAAGAGGAGGCAAGTTATGATTACAATACATTGGTGTAGGAGTTTCAATTAAAAAGGGTACATAGGGTATTTCCACATAGAAGTTGCAGACATACACAAACAAATGAAAGGCAATAAGGCCCGTGGGCCTAACAGAATTCTTTCCTATGTCTAAATGATGGAAATCCATTGGCAAAGTAATTGTCTGTTGGCAATACTGTTTAACAAATTAGAGCAAGATGTTTCCCTAAAGAATGGTGAGGGAATATAATTGTCACAATTTTGAAAAAGGGTAACCCCCAACTATCCTGAGAATTATGGACCCATAAGTCTTATTATTTGTCTGGGGAAAAATCTTCAAGTCAGCTAATTTTGCAGAGATCAAATAACTGGGTGGAAAATTTTAATGTGTTGAATTTATTCCAAGTGAGCTTCAGAAAATCATATTCTACCTCAGACCAATGATTTATTTTACAACATTTGGTTGATAAACATTATGTTAAAAACCATATCCCACTATATTTGGCATTTGTTGATTTCAATGGAATGTTTGATGGGATTGCCATTCTTCTAACATGTAAAAAAAATTGTAATAAAATATAGAATATATAATACTTATATACAGAGAATTGGTTAGTCATCAGGTAGGCTCTAAAAGGAAATATTTCTAATCACTTTCACATGAACATTGGAGTGAAGCAGGGTTGATTACTGGTGCCTCTTTTATTTAATTTATTTGTAAATGACCATCCACCTCTTCTTCTTAACATAAAGGGTCATTCTCCATGTATAAGAGGTATGCAAAATCCAGCTGTTATCTACTGTATGCCAGCAGTCTGATTTTGTCTTCATTAACCTCTATTGGTCTTATTGTGCAGACAAAAAATTAATACTGGGAAGAGCAAAATCTTAATTTATGGGAAGAGTAAATCCAAATCAATGTGGAGTAGAACTGAAAATAGTAAAGAATTATGGTTATCTTTGTTTTATATTTTTCAAACAATACAGGACTGTGCAGAAGGGGACTGATCTAAGAGCATTTACTTTGTAGATGGTAGAGCTGTCTCGATATTGCGGGGACAAAATCCAAGGTCGGACTGGGATCCATTGAATGGGAAAAGTTTTTGGGGGAAGTATTTACACAATGTACAGTGCACAGTTTAATGCATCCTACTAGCATCAAACACTCTAAGATTGGATAACATATAGCTCCAAGAGCACGATTGAGAATAGAGTGGCAGTTCGAATCAGTGAGAGAGTGAAGCGGAGGATTTAAGCTCTCCATAACACAGAGCAGAAGCCACAAATCCCCCCCAGCTACACTTCACATGCCTAAGTCCCTTCATAAGTATACCACGTTTCTACCAGCATAACCTGCAGCAGAAGGTGGAGAAGGAGTCCCATTTTTAATCTATCAGTTGTACTAACCTGTATCACTGGCTCCAAGTAAACTGCACCCGAAGCTCTCTCTCTATATATTTTATGCTCGCCACAGAGAGAACCGAAATACGGATGATCAAGGGAGGACAATAAAAAGACTCCCTGATAGCAGATATCTGCAGAGTCACTCATCTCATTTGTCAAATTAATATCCAGAAACCATACTGGAAAAGGCTAGAAATGACTTCATACATGCTTTTTGTCAATAATGTCCAGAATCATGAGGGAGTTAAGAATCCTACGATGGGAATTAGCAATATTTTTTTTTGGAGGGGCAGGAGGGAGGCACCGTTGAGCTATGGAGTGCAATGAATCGAGACCCGGAAACAAGGGAGGGTTATTTCTTTGGCTCTAGTAGCACCTGTAAAATATACCTAGGTAATGAGAAAATGAGTAAAGTTAAAGTTTTTGTTTGCAGTCAGAATGGGTACTGTTAGCCAAATAAGTTTGTATACCAGTTTTACCTTTGTTAGAGAAAAATACTTTTTCAATTGGTGAGCTGAGGGGGATGAGGGAGGAAATTTTAAGGGAGGAGGGCTATAGTATTATTTTAGGTTATGTGTTAAAGGGGGGGAGAGGCTGGGTGATGGAGCAATCTTTATATCAAGTAATAATTGTAAGATCCCTTTGGGAGAAATATAATGTCAAGGCTGGACACTTCAGTTAAGATTATTTCATGGAATGTAAGGGGTGCACGAGAACAAGCTAAGAGGCTGGTTATTCTTAAACATATAACAATGCTCTGAGCTAACATCGTTCTTCTCCAAGAAACTCATCTGCTGGTGAACGAAGCAAACAAACTTAAAGGTAAGGGAGTACACCAGGTTTTTACGGCAGGAGACTCTTCCTCTAGGGGCGGAGTAGCAATATTCATTATGGGTCCCTGCTTATTCTAACCCAAAAATGTTATACAGGACCCAAATGGCAGATTCATCATTGTAAATGGGCTTTTAGTAAGAAAACCGATAACCCTGGGCAGTATTTATGATCCAGTGGGAGGTGACTCGGATTTCCTTATAGGATTAGCAAATAAACTCACCTTTTCCCTTTCTATTCCAATAGTCATGGGTGGGGACTGGAATATCATTCAATCTCATATACTGGACAAATCCAGTTTACCCCAAGGCTGCTACTCCGGCCCAAAAAGCCTTAAATGAGCTAAGTGACTTGTTGGGATTATGTGATCCTTGGAGGGTTTTGAACCCATTGACCCAAGCTTACTCCTTCCACTCACAAGTACACCAAACATCTTCCAGATTAGATTTCTTCTTGATAAGCTCTCAATTGCTAGTAGAAGTTACGGGGACCGAATCGAGCCAATCATTATATCAGATCATGCAGTAGTATGGGTACATCTTAACTTAGGTGTGGAAGGACAGAAGGATTCTCACTGGAAGCTAAATACACAGCTCCTGAAAGACAGATTCATTATAGAGAAGAATATGCATGCTGATGGAGCACTTCATGGTGGCCAATAAAGAGTCTATCCCAAGGTTTGATCAGGTCTGGTGTGTGTTGAAGTGCTTTGTCAGGGGCAAGTTCATCCGTCTAGCATCCAAAAGGAAAAAAAGTAGAGAGGAACAGGCAAAGAAACTGCTAGAACAGATTAGGGAATTAGAACAAAATTCTAATCTTATACTCCCTCATAAAGCGATGCTAGATCTTGTGACCCTAAGGAACACATACTCAGACCTTCTTAGAGAGTGTAGAGGAGGTAAAAAATTATAGTAAGTAAATTATCTATTACAAATACTTAGAAAGGAGATGAATGGAGATGAAGCTGATGGTGGAAGAATTTAATGATTATAACAATAATCACAGCGAGAGATTACAAGTGGTACATCCTTCATTCTTCATTCTTAATTCTTAATTCTTAATTTTTAATTCTTCAAACTAACAGTGTATAGTGGCTTGCTTATATAGTGGAAGACAGTACTATGGTTGTCTATGATTGGTCCAAGACAAATACAAACATTCACTTAAAAGGCAATTTTCTTCTTTTAGTTCATGTATGACAAGGCAATTCTCCTTTTAGTACATGCATGAGCTAATCCTTACTTAGCACAAATGTATTGATAGTGTAAATTATACTACTATATGAAGATAGTAATAATGGTCATTACCAGTTACTAAGGCCTTCAGAGGAAGAAATAGGTTTGCACTTAAGAATGTACACACAGGCACTCTGGCCCGTCCTAATAATAAACACTAAAAATAGTCTGAAGGGATAATTTAAACTCTCTCCTTGTATTTCTGTTTGTGCAGACACTTAAGACACCTGTCTGCCATTACTCACATGATCAGTACAGATATCAAAAGACACTTGAATATTACAAGTTGTGGCTCAGTTAATTAAACTTGTAACTTTGCAAGTTATATGATTCAGCTTCATAGATCAATATTAGTTACACAAATACATTATGTTTTAGACCAAAATAAGGTTTGCCTGCAATATTGGGACACATTTCTTTATCCCCTATTACAGAGAGGGAGCCGAATTCGCGATTCTTAAAACAAAGGCTACCTATATTGATCAAGGAGAGAAAGATGGAAAACTCCTAGCAATGAAATTGAAACAATTAGAAAGCTCAAGAGTTATTCAAGCAATGAGAGATACAGATGGAATTTTGAAAACTATTCCAAAAGAAATAGCAGCGGTATTCAAATCCTTTTATGAAAAGTTATATAGCCAGTGGCCTAACTCGCTGTTTGAAAATGAAGTAGTAGCCTACCTGGCAGGTGCTGGGCTTACTCAGCTGCAGAAAAATTACCAAGAAATCTTAACGGACCCCATTACTTTAACAGAAATCAAACAAACTATCAAAGAGCTAACCCCAGACAAGGCCCCAGGACCAGATGGCTTTCCTCCAATTTTTTCAAAGTTTTTGCAAAAGAATTAGCCCCTCTGTAACTCGAACTTTATCAATATATATTGGCGAGCAATGAATTAGACCCTTCCATTTTGGAAGTGACTATTGTCCTGCTTTTAAAACCCAGAAAGCCCCCAGAATGCCCTTCTAGCTATCATCCGATTTCCCTGTTAAATACAGATCTGAAAATCCTCACCAAAATTCTAGCTAACAGAGTCCAGAAAGTGTGGTGCGGCTTACTCAGTCCTGAGCAAGTAGGGTTTGTAACAGGAAGATCGGTCTCTGATCATTTTCATAAGTTAAATCACATACTCCAGTTAACCCAATCCACCCTGACCCCAGCAGCATTAATATCTTTGGATGCTGAAAAAGCCTTTGATAAGGTAGACTGGAGTTTTTTATGGTCAACATTGGAACATATGACTTTTTCTGCAACATTCATTACATGGATTCAAAAGATCTATGCCAACCCTACTGCAAAAGTTTTTTGTAATAAGGTATTTTCAGACAGCTTCCCTCTATACTCAGGTACGAGAAAGGGATGTCCCCTTTCCCCACTACTTTTTAACTTATATTTGGAACCTCTAATAAGGAAAATTAAGGGTTCAAACAAAGTACAAGGGGTAAAAGCTGGGGTACATAACCTAAAAATCTCGGTATATGCAGACAATATTCTCCTGCACCTGATTAACCCAATAACCTCCCTAGATGGAGTCCTAGAAATTGTAGAGGAATTCAGTAAATTTTCTAATTACAGTTTGAATCACAATAAAACCAAAATTCTCCCTCTTAACCCACATACGTTCCGCTCTGATTTCCATAAATTTGGTATGAAATGGGCACCGAAATCACTGAGATATTTAAGGATACATCTAACACCAGACCCAAGACACTACCACAGATTAAACTTGGAAGATTTGATTGAGAATATCCAGCATGATTTTCAAAGATGGAAGTCCTTACCCATCTCTTTATGGGGAAGGATAAATATTGTTAAAATGAATGTACTCCCACAGTTATTTTTTCCCCTACATATGAGCAATAGCTGGTTACCTATTTCCTTTTTCCAAAAAACTCATGCCATTATATCAGAGTTTTTATGGATAGACAAGACCCCTAGAAGGGCATACAATAAGTTGGTTTTACCTAAAGAAAAAGGAGGGCTTAAGCTACCTAATTTGCTATATTATTATTGGGCTAGCCACCTATACAAAATAGGTAGATGGGTGCCCCCAGACCCCATTAATCCCAGTAGTGCCTACACTCCTATCTGGGCACGGTTAGAGAGAGACCTATTCGCTAGCGCTAAAATATCCCCAATGGCAGCATTATTTGTGCATTACAAAGTACTTCCAGATTTGATTAAGCAGTCAACTATTGGAGTATCCATCAAAATCTTCACCCAGATGTGTACATTCTTAAATATTTCCCCAAATAAAGATATCTCTCAGATAATAATAGACAATCCCAATCTAAAACTAGGAGACTCGATGATAACAAAGAACTGGATCCCTCAATTATAAGGCCTGCAAGTACTTGACTTTTACCGTGAAGGCACCCTAATGCCACATGCGGCACTAGCTCACAAACTTCAGGTACAGTCTGGACATGATTTTAAAATTTACCAGCTACACCATCTGTTCCTATGGAAATTTGGTGAGGTGAACCTCCCTTCCAGGCTGACCGAAGTGATAGAGCAATCTATAACTGCAGCTATTAAGCCACATGGCATTTCAGAAATGTATAAATGTCTTTTGAACATTATCTTCCCAGAAGTCCTCCTAGCATCTAAAGTGTGGGATAATCTTCTTCCTAACCATGGAGTCACATGGTCTGTGATATGAAAAGACATGCATAAATATGTCACGTAGGACAGACTTAGAGTCACACAATTTCAAATACTAAACAATATGTATTTTACACCATGTAAATTAGCTAAAATGAGGCAAGGCCAAACCCCCACATGTGTTAGATGCAACCTGAGTGAGGGGAATATGATACATATCTTCTGGTCCTGGGATAAGATTGCACCATTATGGAGACAAATCCAATCTCAAATGGACCCACTATTAGGGTTGGAACAATATTTCACTCCTGAGATGTGCATATTAGGGGATCTATCTTCGATTGATATCAAGGAGAGGAGGTACTATATCACACTTATATCTATGGTAGTTAAAAAACTAGTTCTCAAACACTGGTGGGATCAAACTACGATCTCCTATAAGGAATGGTTATATGAGTTGTCCTTTAATCTCAAGGCAGAAAAGATGGTAGCCAGCTTCAATAATAGTCCCAAGAGCTTTAACAAGAAATGGGGCAAGTTATACACACTTTATCTCTGTTAATTAATAGCTATGGCTCGTGCTCCCCACTATTTTTATATTAGTTATTTTATCTAAGTCAATTAACGTATTTGCTTTTTTAGTCAGATATAATGAATGCAAGGGAATACTTTAAGATATTTCTCGATTGCTCCAGGAGGGGGATGGGGAGGGAGGAGGGGAGATATTAGAAACATATGTAGGCATCAATGTCTTGGTTACATTGTCATATGTATTAACATGAAAACTATGTTAAAATGTATTGAATAAAAATATATTTATTTTTCAAACAATAATTTATAGGGAAGCTGATACAGATTAAAAATGCCCCTATTCATTTTAATGCCACATTTAGGGGATAGTCCTTGATAGCAGCCTTTCATGGAACATTATTAAATACAGCAATAAAGTTTATGAGCATGGAAATGAATCACCTTACAGAAAGATGCCTTGAGGGAAAAATAAACTGATAATCTTCTGATAAGCCTTCACCTTGGTTGAACGAGATAAGAGATGTTCTTATTTCAACAGACCTGAAGCACCTTTGGAATTATATTTTTTAAAGCAAATAATAATCTCTTCTGCCTAATTGTCAGTGGTAAAGCTAAAAACTAAATTAAAAAAAAATCAGTCCAGAAAGATATTCAAAAATTAGAAATCTGAAAGCTTTTCTGTGGTATAAGATCTTGAATACTTTTGAACCATATTTAATAGTTCTTATTGAACAATTGGATTGAAGAATCTTTTTCAATTTCAGGCTGGAAACATTTCTTTCAAAGATTTTAAAAAGAAGACAGAGCAATAGAGATATAAATCAAGGCCATGGGGAATTGAAATGCGACTGTGGAGAGAATGATTTTGATATACTGACCCATGTGGTTTTACATAAACCTTACTAATACTGCAGAGGAATGTCTGGCACTATATTTAAACCAATTTTATCAGGTTTCTGATCACATATTACAACATGAATCAATTTTCAGAAGTAGTAGCATGAGATGTAGTTAAAGATCTAAAATGGATTTATGCAACAATGTTAAAAATTAATAGAATATACATTTGTAAGGATAAATTGGCTTGTGAGTTGGAAGGTACTGTATATGGAAAAATTAATGTCCCATGTTTTTGTATAGTGACTTGGCATTTATTCTATATTATACAGTTTGGTAAATCCAAATGCCCAATCCCTGAAATCAGATTGGTTGGCTGACTGGCACCTTTTTAGCATGATAAATCCTCCAGTGTACCCACTGGAAAAGGTGCCAGCTACCAGTCAGCCACAGCAGAACCCCCCACTTTTCAAATCACTCCAACCATATAAAAGTCAGCACTAGCAAACCCAGTACCAGTCACTGAATAGAACTCCAGCCCAAACGCAAACCACGTTCTTTTAAGTCTCACTCCGTAAATGCAGAAAATACTGCTGATCAACACACAGATGCCCCATCAAATTACTGTAATACCCTCCCCCAATTCAACACTCACCTAACCACATTTCAACACAACTGTCTCCCAAAATCTTCACCCTCCAGTCCCACAATTGCTGAAGACAGGGACCAGTAGAGCTGTGACAGACTCCACACTTCCAAGGTCTGGCCATTCCCGTTTTGCACAACATGATCTTGGCACACTCCACTACTCATGTGATCCCACTCCACAAGAGTGGTAGCAGGGAGGAGGCGGAGAACTACAGACCGGTCAGTCTTACCTCAGTAGCGGGCAAGATTATGGAGGCACTCCTTAAGGAAAGGATAGTGCAACACCTGGAATCCATAGGGGCACAGGATCCAAGACAGCATGGGTTTACAAAAGGAAGGTCCTGTCAAACTAATCTCATAGATTTCTTTGACTGGGTAACCAGAGTGGTGGACCAAGGGGAGCAGTTGATGTCGCCTACCTTGACTTCAGCAAAGCTTTTGACACTGTTCCATAGAAGATTGATAAATAAGCTGGGTAGGCTCGGGTGGGTCAGAAGTTGGTCAACTGGGTGGCAAACTGGTTGACTGGCAGAAAACAGAGAGTGGTGGTAAATGGTATACAGTCAGAAGAGATGCAAGTCACAAGTGGGGTACCTCAGGGATCAGTCCTGGGGCCAGTCCTATTCAACATCTTCATTAGTGACCTCGCAGATGGACTAGAGGGTAAGGCTTTCTCTTTGCAGATGACACCAAGATCTGCAACAGAGTAGATGAGCCAGATGGGGTGGGCAGAATGAGAAGAGATCTGGATAAACTAGCAGAATGGTCAGAAGAGTGGCAACTGGGATTTAATGCAAAGAAGTGCAAAATCATGCACATAGGAAGAGAAACCCTGAAGCCACTTATAAGGCTGGGAGGAGTTGCTAGCAGTCACAAAGGAAGAAAGAGACTTTGGCATCATCATCACTGATGACCTAAAATCATCAAGCAGACCTCTAAAGCAGTAGAGTAAGCTAGGGGGTGTTAGGGTGTATTAGTAGGGGTAACACAAGTCATAAGAGGAGGTAATAATCCCTCTGTACAAGACATTAGTTAGGCCCCATCTGGAGTACTCATGCAGTATTGGAGGCCACACCTTCACAAGGACATTAACCAAATTGAGGCAGTCCAGAAGGGCAACCAAAATGGTGCAGGGACTGCATCAGAAGACATATGAGGACAGATTAACGGAGCTCAATATGTATACCCTTGAGCAAAGGAGGGAGAGAGGTGATATGATCGAGACATTTAAACACCTTAAGGGCATAAACAAGGTGAAAGAGTCTAACATGTTTAAATATAAGAAAAATAGCAGGACAAGAGGACACAGCATGAGATTAGAGGGAGGCCGATTAAGGGGGAATGTGAGGAAATTCTTTTTCACAGAAAGGGTGGTAGATGCATGGAATGGCTTACCACAAGAAGTGGTGGCTATGAATACAGTGCAGGGATTCAAACAGGCATGGGATAGGCATAAGGGAGCAATACAAATGACTATGAATAGATAGGTCACTGACAGAGCAAAGGCCGATGGCACATTTATAAGGTAGAAAAAGAAATGGGCAGACTGGATGGGCCTTGCGGTCCTTATCTGCCATCAACTTCTATGTTTCTATGTTTAAAGGCCGAGGCACATAGCACCCAAAAAAAGCATCACCAACCTTTTCCTGTCATTACCATACCCAAAAGCGGAAAAGTGCTGGGAACAATTTCAACAAACCGCAGTACCAAAATATGATCCCTCACATGTGCACAATGCATCAATTACAAAAGCAGTCCTCCATAAATGAAATCAGCTGCATAACAACTAATTAAAGCTATCCAACGTCATAACAGAAAAAATAGGGCTAAACTCACTAAACTCATGACATTAGTTACAGAATAAAATATTTCCCTGACTCCAGACAAAGCATGGGGGTTGCTTATCATAAAACAATACAAGTACAAAGGTGTCTCACCAATCAAGGACTACTTTTTGAGGTGCAGCACTAAGTTCAATAAAAATAACACAAAACATAAAGAAAAGCAATTTTTTTCTTTATCGTTTAACACAAAAAATAATGTCCTTCTATAATAGCAATATACCACTCCAGGATGTGAGTATGGGGTAGATTTACCACTTCTGGTGTGGTTAAGTTACTCGGTCTGTGGCCTCATGACCAAACAACAACAGGCATGTTAAATCTACCCATATACCCACACCCTAGCATGATATAGTGCTTAATTATATGACAGGTATCTGTTCTAAGACAATCAGAACACAGGAAAACTGTTTGTTAATATTCCACAAACTGCTATAATCACATTTTGGACATGCCCAACAGTAGGTTATCCATATTTTAGACATGCCCACAGTAACTTATCCATTTAGTTCACAGACAACAAAGAGGGAATAAAGACATGCTCCTCGCCATCTGTTTTCTAGGAGCCATTATAGTGTACTGGTTAAGAGCTCTGAACTGTGAACTTGCAGAACTGGGTTTAAATCCCACATGCACCTGCATAATGTGTGACTATTAGCAAATCAGTTAAAAACTACCACAGCATTTTTAAAATCCTGGGTTCAACATTTCTGGTCATATAATAGTAATAACATTCAGTTCCCTGAATACACTTGGAATAACTAGCTTCAGTGGTTGATTAAACACCTCAGCCTTCAACCTTGGCATTTAATCATCTGCTCTGGTCAGTTATTCCTTCGTATACTACAACTAACCGAATGTTATAACTTAATTACCAAATAAAGTGTCTAAACCCAATATTATAATGAATCTACTTGGAAAGCACAATGGAAGAGAACACATTAGAGAGTCACTTTTTATAGTCCATGAATTTTTATTTTTTTAAAAGGTTTAATATTATATGCTCCATTACACCCAGTTGGAGTGTAGGTAACCAGACTCAAACCCTTGGGAATCCTGGGTAAATTCAGTTCTTTAGCTCAAACAACTGAATTAGCTAAAGTCACTCACTTAAGTGTTCAATTTGAATTCACATCTAGCCTCCTGTAAAATAACTATAAACTCCTCTGCTTTTACTGATGTTACTTAATGTTATATCATGGGACCTACCCATGTATATATGTGAAATCCTCTATTTTATGTATTTATAATATCATGTATGGTGTATGTTTTTATTGTTATTCTCTCTTTTTCCTTTTTTCTTTGTAATGACTCTTACTTAGTTGATCAATAAAAAATGTTGTCTGACACATTGAATTAGCACCAGCACAACAGAAGCTAAGGTTAGAAACCAGAAATGTGGGACAGTCCCCCTATACAGTTATCGATGAGATTATAACCCCAGGTACTGTACCAAATAATGCTTGAAAAATATAGAATAGTGGATGGGTGACCATCCACAACAAAGCTGTGTTTCCATCGAGGTTGTTGATGACATCATGGAGACCTCAAGAGTGAAGCTTGAGAGGTCTCCATGGTGTCTTCAACAACCAAGATGGAAACACAGCCATAGTTGTGGATGGTTAACCATCCGTTATTTTATATAGTATATGGTTCCTGGCTTGTGTCCCCCCCTCCCAGTTGATGGTTACTATCTTCATTATGTCATGCTGCTCCCACTCTGGCTCATCTGCTCTCGCTTCAGCTCATCCTACTCTCAGTTCGGCTTCATCTAGTTTAAAAATAAAATAAAAAAACAGCGATTCACTTTTGTGACATGGAGCCTTGTGAGGCTGTCCATGTCAAGATGACAAGGGTCTACTTTATTTTTAAAAATGCGAGGGTTCCGGACCATGTCTGAACTACCACAGTGCACAGCTCAGCACTTGCTAAGTCGTGTTGTCATGTTTTTTCAATTTTTTTCCATGAGAGCGTAGATTGCCCCAATCAAATTGCAGGACCTGCCTTAAAAGTTGTTGTGCTATCGATGTGACATCAGAATGATAGTACAACAACTTTTTTGACCTTTGAACTGTCCTACAACAGGATTTGGAAAACCATTGTTTTCCATCTACAACAAACCCTAACCATATACTATATTATATTTACGAGCAATGAACGGTCACTGGAGATTGGGGAAGTATATGAAAACACCTACACAACTCAGTAAACATTGACTGAACTACTTAGGTGTCTGGCTGAAGCTGAACTTGGTGTTGACTAGTCTGGATGCTTTTGTTATGAAGCATTTAAACACAGAAATTGCTATTAAGACAGTGAAGTATTTTTGACTTCCAGTTCTCAAGAAACCCTGCAGCAACTCTGGGTCCATAAATTCCAGTTAGTGAGACTGGGGTTGTCAGTGGGCATACCAAAAATTTTCTTAGAACTACCAGGGTATGTTCTAAGTAGTTTACTCATTGAACTTACACTAAACATTGGAAGCCACTGTATGGTAATTCCAGAGTCCACAGAACAGGTGGTTCTGACCTAGAACAGAGCATCCCTATATAGTAAAATACTTTTCTCCCCTCAAGACTTACCTAATATTCAATTCAACGAATTTGCTGTTCTTGATGTGTGGAAAATTAATGGCATCTCTGACTTTGGGCATTTCAATATATTACATGGAAATAAGTTCATTTTCAAAAAGCATTCTCTCTAAGAGGAAAAGGTTAGCTTTGGTCTCAACGTATTTGTTCCTTTGCTGCTATGCCTTCACTCTGTAGCATCTACAGCTATTATTGATGAAGTTCATCCTTCGATCCCTATTAGTAATCCCTTTTCTGTACTACAGACTACTGAAACTCATTAACTAATACAAACTCCTAATAGCCTAACAGAGTTAGAAAATATAGAACACGACAAAGAGGGCTTGAGAATATTGTCATGGAATACAACAAAGGCCTGATTCTGTCATTCTGTGACTATGTCCCACTCCACAGCCACAGCTGCATTACAAAATATCTGCACTTGCAGAGATTCCTATCGTCAGCCTGTGTTCTGCATGGGTGGCAAGTGCTGCTGTGGGAGAGGTTATGCCTGGTCCAACCAGGCAAAACATCTTGGCACACCTGCACCTATAAAGGGCCGCAAGTTGCCATAAATCATGGAACCAGTCGTAAACTGACTCCAGCTTTGAAAATACGGTGCCTGTGGAGAAAACTGTGCCTCTGCAAGTGAAGCATCACTTGTGGCAGTTTTTCCTCATACCTGAACCAATTTCTGGGGCTTTAAAAATCTGGCTTCAGATATCGTCAGTAAAGCAGCTGACTCTGAATGGTTAAATGTTTTTTTACAATGATATATTTTGTGTTTGCAAAAAACTCATCTTATAGTAGATGGTGATTTTATACTTAATGGCTGTTAGAAATTAACTCAAATTGTATACAAGACCCTAGATGGGAGACCCTCTGGTGGACGTTTGATAGGTAATAAAGTTCACTCAATCTGCAGAAAATTGTCTATCAGGATAGATGTTTGGTTCTGTTAGTGCTACTCAAATGACAAACATGTATTCTAGGCAATATGCATAATTCACCAAAAGGACTTAAATGTGCTGGTCCATGTCTCAGCCAAGTGCGTAGCAGTGACCTCTCCTCCCCCGCACCGTGAGTCCCATGTCACTGCCCATGCATCCATAGGTGATGGTAATGGGGAAGTGTGACAGCCCTCCCCCCTCAGAGGAGGACAGCGTCTCACGGAGCACTCAAACCTCCTTCCCCCAGTCAGCCCCTGATAACCCAGGCTCGTTCCCAAACTTGGGATGCCAGCATCGTGGGTGGTAGCACTATCAGTGTGCCAACGGGCTGGCTTTGTGCAGCCTTTCTGATGTTTAAGAGTCACACATTCAAAATGAAACATGCAAGAAGCCAGATATTATTTTAGCTGGTAATTTAAAATGCCGGGGTGGGTTCACTGAATAGCTCAGAGCATATAGAACACATCTCTTTTTGATAAAAAAATGTTGTTAGCATAAAACAGTCAATTAACCAAAGTGAAATCAGACTAAATGATACATGTGACTCCACTAAATCTCTGGCTACTGAACTGCAGAATTACAGGTGACCTGGAAGGTGCTTACACCCATGTTTCCAGTATTTCTGCATCAGTTATTGACTATGATTTAGTTTCAGCCCTGGAAAATTATAAATATAGAAACAGAATTTGATGGCAGAAAAGGGCTGCTTGGCACACACTGTTTGCCCACTGACCCCCTAACTACAGTATCATACAGACCCTACTTGGTCTCTAGCTGTTTCTCCTTCCTTCCTTCCTTCCTTCCTTCCTTCTTTCCTTTTCACTAAGATTCCCTTTTGTCTATTCCATGCATTCTTGAACTCCACCACTGTTTTCACCCCCATCACCTCCGCTGGAAAGCTGCTCCAGGAATCCACCACTATTTCTGTGAAGAAGCACTTCCACACGTATTTCCTGAATCTACCTGCTCCAGCTTCATAGCATTCCCCCTTGTTCTTGAGTACCCCTTGTCCTGAAAAATACTTCTCTCTATTACTTTATTTACCCCTGTCTGGTTTTGAATTATATCTATGGTATCTCCCTTTCCTGACTCTCTTCCAGGGTGTACATATCGAAGTCTTCCAGTCTCTCCTCATAGGGCTTTTGATGCAGACCCTGCATCATTTTTGTTGCCCTGCTTTGAACCGCCTCCACTCTGTGTATGTCCATCCAGAGATGTGGTCTCCAGAACTGGACACAGTACTCTGGGTGGGGTCTTACCAGCGATCTATACAAAGACAACACCACCTCCCTCTTTCTGCTGGTCAGACCCCTCCCTGTTCACTCCAGCATCCCACTAAACCTCCCACTTGACTTGTTGCACTGCCTGGCCAACTTTAGTTCATCAGATATGATGTCATTTTCCTGCTTGCTGGTCATCAGAACCACTTCTCACATTTTGCATTCCACCTCTGGGCTTCTGTGCCCTAAGTACATTATTTTGCTCTTTTCCACATTGAAAACCCAGCTGCCATATCCTTGACCACTCTTCAAGTTTGCTCAGATCTCTGCTCATTCTTGTCAACTGTGTTAGGAAGATTGTTCCCCTGACAACTGGTCTGGGACCAGCCTGGTCTAAGACCAGTTTCTGAGGAACCTGGTCTGAGACAAGCATGGTCTGGGACCAGAATGGTCTGAGACCAGTTTCAGAGCTGCCTGGTCTTAGACCATTTTCTGTGCCACGTGATCTGAGACCAGTTTCACCTTCCAGCAGAACTGGTCTGGGACCAGTTATTATCACATATGTGTCTAACCACAGGCTTGCTAGGCAGCAGCCAGCACAGTGTAGTGGTTGGTGCACTAGACTGTGATCCTGAAAGTCTAGGTTTGAATCTCAATTTCTCCTAAAATTCTATTGACTCCAAATTTCACTGGTGTGGTGATCAATGGCAGCATGGAGTTGGTAACAGTGAATTTACAATAAAGCAAGTTGGTGCAGGAAAAAAACTAAGTGCAAAAATAAAAGCTCCTGTACAGCAGTGAAACTGGCCTCAGACCAGGAGGCTTGAAAACTGGTCTCAGACCAGGTTGCATGGAAAACTAATCTCTGATCAGTCATCAGGGGAACAAACTTTCTGCAGCCCCCTCCAGAGTGTCCACCCTTTTGCGGATTTTGATGTCATCAGCAAAGAGAGGCAGACCTTCCCTTCCAGCTCCTCTGCTAATGACACTTATAAAGATATTAAAGAGGACCAGTCCAAGCACTGATCCCTTAGGCACCCCGTTGGCCACTCTCACTTCCTCAGAGTGAACACTGTTTACCATCAACCTCTGTCGCCTATGTCCTAACCAATTTCTTATCCAGTTTACCCCCCTTGGGACCCACTCCTAAGCTACCCAGCTTGCTTACTAGTCTTCTATGTAAAATGGTGTTGAATGCCTTGCTGCAGCTGTGCAGGTTGTATCCACTGCTCTACCCTGATCTAATTCCCTGGTCACCCAGTCAAAGAACTCTATCAAATTCATTTGACATTACCCCCCCAATGAATCCATGCTGCCATTGGTCTTCTAATCCACTAAATTCAAGATATTGCACAATCCTTTCCTTCAACAGTGATTCCATTAACTTTCCTACTGCTGATGTCAAGCTGACTGGCCTATAATTGCCAGCCTCCTTCCTGCTACCACTTTTGTGAAGTGGGACTACATCTACCCCCCTCCAGTCCTCTGGAATCACTCCTTTTTTCAGTTATTTCCTAAATAGGACTGTCAGAGGTGCAGCCAGTACCTCTTCGAGCTTCCTTTATACGCCTGGATACACCCTGACTAGACCCATTGCTTAGTCCATTTTCAGGTCTCTCTTTGGAAAATAGTATCCACCTCCCACCCTTCAAAGCTCATGTTATTTTTTTGCAGTTGCTCCCCTTCCACTTCCTCTGTGAATACTGAACAGAAGTATTTGTTCATTATGTCTGCCTTTTCCTAGCTTCCCTCTACACATTTCTTCTCTTAACTTTTTGACCTTACATTCCTTCCCCTGCTCTTCCTCTTTTCACTTATCTACTTAAAAAATGTATTGTCCCTTTTTGATATTGCCTGAGTTAGTCTCTCTTCAGTTTGTGCCTTCACACTCCTTACTGGTTTCTCAGCTTCCCTCTGTTTTCCCCTGATATACTTCCTTATCCTCCTCCTTCTGCTTCTCTTTATACCTTCTGAATGCTACCCTTTTAGTCTTTATGTTTTCTGTCACCTCTTTCAAGAACCATAGCGGTCTCTTTTCCTCTTGCTTTTGTTCACTTGCTTGATGCAGGAGTTTGTTGCCTTCACTATGCCCCTTTTTAGCTTCACCTGCTGTACCTCAACCCCACCAAGGTCATCCCCCAATCAAGTAATCCATGAGGCATTCATCCATCTTTATATGATCTGCCCTCCTGAAGTCCAGGACCCTTGCCCTTGTGTGGCTTGATTCCATATCTGTCCTTATACTGAACTACAGTGTATGGTGGTCACTGATCCTCAGGTGGCCTCCCATCTTGACATCTATAGCACTGTACTTGTTATTGAGTACCAGGTCCAATATTGCCCCATAAGGAGTAGGTTCACTGACTAGTGGCCTGAGGAACACCCCCTTCAGAGAATCCAGGATGTCCTTGCTTCTAGGTGAAGCCACAGCTGGGATGTTCTAATCTACATCCTAGAGACTGAAGTCCCCTCAGCAGCATTTCCCCCCTTTTCTGCCATCTTGACAATGGCTTCCATCAGTACCTTATCTAAATCTTTCCCCTGTGCCAGAGGTCTCTGGATCATACAAGTGTGAATAGTGGCTCTGTTTCTCATCTCCAGGGTTACCCACAGTACTTCTTCCCACCATATTTACCATATCTCCATCACTTTTATGCTTTCTCTCACATAAAAACCATGCCCTTCCTTTCCTTCTCTCTCTGGCCATCCTGAACAGAGTGTAGCCTAGTATGGCCATGTCCCAGTCATGGTTTTCAGTGCACCATGACTCACTAATGGCCACAATATCCAGGTTGGCCTCTGCCATGATGACCTCTAGGTTTAGAATCCTATTTCCTAGACTTCTAGCATTCATGCATGGCCTTCCTGATATTGTTGCCATTCTGCTTGTTACCCCAACTTTCTTTCTTTTTTTCCCATCCATCCTTCCCCCCTGTCTTTTTAATGCTCCCATTTTCATACCCCTTCATTTCCCCTACCCTGCTTCCTCTATTTATTTTCACCCTGTGGGATTCCTCTCCCATCATGTTTTCCCTACTTTCTACTTCTACCTGTGAGAGGGCAGTTCCTGCCTCTCTGATTCTTTTTGCCTTCCCCCTCAGCTAGTTTAAATGTTCCTCAAAGTAACATTTAAACCATCCACTGTGGACTTCAGTTCCCCTTCTGGAGGGATGCAGGCCATTATCCCATACCCTCCTGGTGGGCCCTCAGTCTCCATTGTAGCCAAACCCCTCCTCTCTGCACCATGCCTTCAACTATGCATTGAACCTCCTAGTGCAGAGATCCCTTTGCTCTGCCCCCGTCATAGACAGGCTGGACTTCAATGAAAGCCACTGAGTGTGCTACCTGTCTAAGACCCCTGCCAGCTCCCTAAACTCTCCATGCACAGTCCTAGCCCTGTTCCTAGCCAGGTCATTAGTATCCAGATTGACAGTGGCATCCAGCTGTCCCACCTGTCTTGCTGCCCTAGTGATCTGCAGAATCTGCTTCCCATACCTCCAGGCCATGGCATTGCATACACAGCTAACCTCCCTCTCTCCCTCCTGCTCCAAAATCTATATCACTCACAATGGAGTTCCCCCTTCCCCCCCAAAGCTGCTTCCTCCTACCATCCTTCTTGGGATCTCCACTACAGAGGACCCCCACATGCTCCCTGATCACTACCATGGGTGCCTCCTCCTGGCAGTCCCACCCCACCAGGGTGGCACAGGAATTACTTAGTGATACTGGTTGAGGTATGTGTCTCTGAGTCCCCCACCCCCACCCTTCCAGAGCCCATCGTAGCCCAGCTATTCCTCCTTCCTGAAATCCTGTGAGGTAATGGCAGCAAGATTGGTGGTCCCTGGGTGGAGGGTAGAGGTCTTTCAAATCATATTTAATTCAGCCTAGAGTCTAGCGACCTCCTCAACCCAAAGAAGTGTGTGTGCAGATGGGACAGGACTGTTGTTCCCAGAAGGCCTGTCTGGAAATTGCCACCCCACAGCCACTGCACTGCACTGCACCACTCTTAGCATCCCCAGCTCCTACTCTCCCTGTGTTACTTGGAAATGCTTTTGTATCCTTACCCCGTTAAAGTGTTTCTAGTGTTTCCCTTTATTTTTAGCCCTTTTGTACCATTTCTCTAGATATGGTTTCCCCTTCTACCCCTCTCAACAAGTAGTTCCCTCTTGTTGGGAGAGTTTTCCTCCTTCCTTTATGCCCTTAACATTTTCTGCATTTTTCTATTGTAGTAACACCACTTTCACCTTCCCCTAACCATCTGTTATCTATAAGCTTGCACTTTGAATAGAAAGCAGTAATTTTCCTTTATGTATAAAAATATTATCTACAGACATATAGACTTGCCATAAAGAAAGATAATGCCAACTTAAACATCTTAAACAAAAAAGTGTTACTTGGGATAATGTACAGAAATACCTAAGTGAGAGTATTTTCAAGTTTGATGAATGTTACACTATTAGGGATCAACTTTGTTCAGAAATAAACTTTGTGAAAAAACCTTTCTCTGTACGATAATGTGTGAGACCTTTGTATTCCCCTATGTTATGAAAAGGTTAAGGATAAATCAGCAACTGGATGGTTTGATAAAGATAGTAGAGCTGCTAAAAAATCCTTAGATAGAAATATTTGACATGTAAGAAAGAATCCTGCAAGTGACAGCAATTTTTTTTTCATTTTTTATTTTTTGCAGAATGTTAAATAACTATAGAAGTATGTCTTATAACATCAAAACACAGAAAATTAGTTTTTTTGCCATATTGGTCCTTGTGACAAAAGATCCAGAAAAAAATATATGATTTATACCTTTTATTTATTTATTTACTGTATTGGACCAACATAAATGCTACAAAAGAAAATAGGTGCTTGAACTTTCAGATTACATAGAATACTTCATCAGAAAACAAAGACAGTTTGTTTGGAACCCTCACTTGAACAGATACAGTGATCCTAACAGGCATTTTTTCAAATTGGGATCCAAAATGCATTTTCAAGACAGGAACTTAACAACCTCTGCCCATCCATAAAACTTTTCCCTGGAATAGTCTGCCACCAGTGTTAATTTTCTAGACACCAAAGATGGAACCTTGCAGACATTCATTTACAGGAAACCCACAGACAGACAGACAAAGATACTTGCATAGAAATAGTAATCACCCGAGTCACTCAAAAAAATCTGTAATGTACAGTCAGGTGTTTTGCTATCACTGTATCCATTCAAGTGAGGATGATGGAGATATACATTTGGCCATGTTGAAAAGAACAAATTACTCACCTTAGTAATGTTGTTTCTTCTATTGGAGTCTTGCTATATTATGACAATTGCAGTATGACCGTGGGTTAGAACTGCTCCGGAGGTGAAATAGTTAACTTTCCATGCAGGCATGGAACTTAGAGCGCGAGCTCAGTTGAAAACTCTGTCTGTTGTGCTTCAAACACAAACTGTCAGATCTTCACTAACTAAAACTCACTAAGGTTCTGTGTGAGCTGCAAACCTACACTAGCCAACTGGCTACTAACATAAACACTCATTTTGGCCTAAAACAAAGACTCAAGTCAGGAGACCCAAAAATGCAAAACACAACATCAATTCACCCAAAAGGTAGGTGAAAAATAATAGGTGGGCATCAAAAAAAAGTGCCAACCCTGTACAGCCACCACCCACATCCCCAAAACAGAGTTCTGAGAGGGGCAGGCAGGGAGGAGGAGGGAGGTCATAATATAGCAAGACTCCATTAGAAGAAACAACATTACTAAGGTGAGTAATTTTTCTTCAAACAACATGAAGTCTTGCTATATTAACAATACAGAACTCACAGCAGTACCTCCATGGAGGAGGGACCGAACCTACCTAGAAATAGGTCTGAAGCACGGCTGTGCTAAACCAGAGCATCACTCCTAGCCTGGATGTCCAGGGAGTATTGCTTGGTAAAAGTGTGAACTGTTTTCCAGGTAGCTGCTTGACATATTTCTAGAATAGGAATGTCTCTGGCAGCAGCCAGAGAAGCAGCTGTACCTCTGGTAGAGTGAGCCCTCAGGCCTGAGGGGAACTTACCCAACTTCTCATAGCAGAATGGATACAAGAGACAATCCACCTGGCAATGGATCTTTTAGTGGCTGGCTTCCTTTACCAACCGCCATAGGTGAGGAACAGTTGAAGGAGTCAAACCTATGACCTTTAGTACGCTCTATGTAGTAACTAAGGGCTCTCTTCACATCTAGGCTGTGCAGCATCCTCTCCCCAGAGGAGGAGTGGTCAGTGAAGTACACTGGAAGTGAAATAGATTGATTAAGGTGGAAATCTGAAACCACCTTAGGCAGGGAACTTTCTGTTAGTCTGAAGGAGTACCTTATCTCTGTGAAAAGAGATAAACTCCTGCTCCACTGACAATGCTTGTAATTCACTTATGCATCTGGCAGAGGTGATGGCTACCAAAACTACAGTTTTCCAAGTCAAGTACTTGAGCTCAGCTGATGACAAGGGCTCAAAGAGGGGTTGCATAAGCTGAACAATGCAAACATTAAGATCCCAGGCAGGGGCAGGATCCCTGAATGGAGGGTTGGTGTGAAACAACCCCTTAAAAAACTTGGAAAATACAGGATGAGCCGAAAGGAAGAGGATTTACCTGCTGAAATAAAAGCAGACACAGCTGCCAAGTGCACCTTCAGGGTAGCTGGTCTCAGCCCCAAAGAATTCAGGTGGACCATATAATCCAGGACTGTGGGTAGATCAGTAGAGACTGGGGAAATATGCTTTTCCGAGCACCATATGGAAAACCTTTTCCATTTGGAATTGTAAGTAGCCCTGGTGGAAGGCTTCCTTGTGGCCTTCAATATATCCATTACACCTTGGGAAAGGTGTAAATCAGAAAACTCTAACTCTTCAAGAACCAAGCCTTGAGATTGAAAGATTTGAGATTCGGGTACCAGATCCTTCCCTGTGCACAGGTTAACAGATTGTGATTCCTGGGAAGGGACAGGGGAGGATGGACTGCTAAGGACAGCAGGAGTAGATACCAGGGCTGTCTGGCCCAATCCGGAGCTATCAGAATGACTTTGCATGATTGGGATCTGATTTTGACTAGCACTTTGAACAGGAGAGGAAAGGAAGGGAAGGCATAGAGAAACTTCCCTTCCCAACTGAGGGCTAAGGCATCCAGTGGGAGTGAGCCCAACACTGGGGCCTACAGCAAAAAGAGGAAGTTGGTGATTGTCTGGGGCCAAAAAGATCTATCTGCAGGGTGCCCCATCTGGCAAATACTACTCCCAAGACCAGGGGATCCAGTGACCATTCGTGGTGGCCCTGGAAAATCCTGCTGAGAGCATCTGCCAGGACATTGTCCTTGCCTGGGAGGTGAACTGCCTTAAGGGAGGTGTTCAGGGAGTAAGCCAGAGACCACAACTTCATCGCTTCGGTGCGCAAGGCCATAGACCAAGTGCCCCCTTGCTCATTGATGTACCACATTGTAGTTATGTTGTCTGTTCTGACCTGAATACTCTTGTTCTGAACAGATTTGGAAAAAGCTTGAAGTGCTAGAAAAACTGCTCTGAGCTCCAACAGGTTGATGTAGAGCAGAGATTCCTGGGGAGACCACAGACCCTGGGTGGTGAGATACGCCCATGTGAGCTCCCAGCCCAAGAGGGACATCTGTAGTAAGGATTAGAGAATGAGACTGGTGACAAAAGGAACCCCTTGTCTCAGGTTGCTCTGATCCTGCCACCACTATGAGGCTTGGATCAGGGTTCGAGTTACTGGGATCAGCTTGGTAAGAGGATCCTTTCTTTGAGACCAAAAAGCTCTCAAATGAAACTGGATGTCCCGCATCTGAAATCTTGCTCCTGGCAACTGCTGTGGAAGCAGCCATGTGTCCTAGGGCTGCAGAAAATGCCTTGCTGGCCGGGAGACCTGCAGGGTAAATGAGGAGGCCAGGGAGACTAGGGTCTTTGCCCTGTCCAGGGGGAGGAAGGCCCTGGCTTCCTGTGTGTTCAGTTCTGCGCCTATGAAGGTAAGAAGCTGGACCGGCTCTAGAACTGACTTTGAGAGATTCAGAAGGAAACCTAGAGAGGTAAGCAGTTGCTGCATTATCTGAAGGTGTAAATTGACCTGGTCTGGGGACTGGCCTACTAAGAGCCAATTGTCCAAGTAAGGAAAGATGGCAATCTTTTGCCTTCTTAGGTAGGCAACTGCTACAGCCAGGCACTTGGTGAATACCCTTGAGGCAGAAGTGAGGCCGAAGGGCATTGCTCTGAACTGGTAGTGGCCTGAGGGCAGCTCGAACCTGAGGTTCTTTTGATGGGAACTTCTGATGGGAATATGGAAGTAGACATCCTTGAGGTCCAGGGAAGCTAGCCAGTCCCCTGGTCTTAGAGAGGCTAGGATAATTCCCAGAGTCACCATTTTGAACTTTGGCTTTAAAAGGTGCTTGTTTAAATATCTGAGATCCATGATGGGCCACCATTCTCCTGTCTTTTTTGGAGTAAGGAAGTACCTGGAGTACAAACCTTTGCCCTGGTGTAGGGGAGGAACCCTTTCCACAGTTCTGAGAGCCAGGAGGGTAGAGACCTCTGCTTCTAGGGTGAGTGCCTCTGATGGAGCTGCAGGTGGAAAAGGTCTGGTTCTCAGCTTTGGAAATTTTTTGAATCTGAGAACCAGTCCCTGGCTTACTACTTCCAGGACCCACTTGTCTGATATTAAAAACTTCCAGTCCTGGACAAAGTAAGCCAGCCTGCCCCCTATAGGTAGAGGAGAATCGGCCCTGGCAATCCCATCAGGGTGTCTGGCAGGGGGCTTTGGGCTGAGGGGATGGAAGCAGACCTGCTTGTACCCCGTCTGCCTCTCCCTCTAAAGAACCCCCTCTGAGCATAGGCGGAGGAGGAAGCTTGGGCTTGGTAAAAAGGCCTATGAAAAGGCCTGCCCCTGCCTCTAGGAAGCTGCTTTTAAGGAGTGGCCTGCCTTTCCTTGGCCTGTGCACTCCTATAGGTGGTCCTATATTCATCCATTTTCTTCATGTAATTCTCTGTTTGCTCCCCAAATAGATAATTTCCCACAACAGGAAAATCCATGGCCTTAGACTGGGTATCCTGAGACAGGGTAGTACATCTGAGCCAAGCCATCCTGCGAAGTGCCACAGATGTAGCCATGACTCTTGATGAAACATCATTATAGTCCACTGCAGCATGAAATTGCACTTTGGATGCCTCAATACCATCCATAGCCACCTGTTCCAGCTCCCTGGCAAGCTGGTCAGGGACTTATTTCGCTTAGGAGCCAGCACAGTATCCCATCTAGATTTCTGGTACCTGGCATAAGCCATATAATTTGCTTGTCTGAGTCCCAAAGATGCTGCCATGTACTGTTTCTTTGCCATAGCATCAATCTTCCTGGAGTCCTTGTCCGGGGGGGTGTGAAGCTAGGGGAATATTAGCCTTGTCACAGGCTGCAGCCTGCACTACCCCCACATGGCTGCATTGTTGAGTGAGGAAATCAGTGTCGGAGCCTGATAAGGTATACCTCTTGTCCCTCCTTTTATCCACAGGAGGTATAGTGTAAGGAGTTTTTAAAACTTTTACTGTCTGTTTCCGAAAAGATTTATGCAAAGGAATAGACAGTCTCCTAGACTCTGGAATATCCATCATTTCTACATAGTCTGGCTCCTCTTGGTCATCAACAGCTTCCTCACACAGGAGCTGGAAAGTTCAACAACTTTTATAAAGCATGAAATGAGAGGGGACTCAGAAAGCCTTGGAGGAGAAACCCTAGGGTCTATCTGGAGAGATGTCCGGATCAATGGGCACATCAGATCTTCAAAACCATATTCACTCTCCTCATATTCCTCTTCCCCTCCCCGTTCATAAAAATCCTCAAAATCATAATCTTGAACCGGTGGAACTGGCTGAACGAACGCTTACCTGAAGGTGTCAGTTCGGTCGGAACCGGAGAGAGAGACTGGACAATTTGAATTGCTTTAGCTATTTCCTCAGCAGTTGCAGAGAGAACTTTTGGCTGTACACTAGCTGACTTTCTAGTCCTTTTTGCTGGAACCGGCTCCTCAGAACTGGCTCTTTGTTTGCCCGAGGAAGTATCACCCTGGTCAGAGGGCATTCCCTCCGGTTCGGTTGGAACCGAACTGGGCTGGCCATCCGGGTCAGCAGACTTTTAGGCCTCCCTTTCCCTGAGCCTACCAACTCTCTTATCTATGATGGCAGCAGGGAAATTGTGACAAATCTGGCAGTCTGAATTGAGGTGGCCAAACCCCAGACAATAGACACATGTGGTGTGTGGGTCAGCCTTAGCAAAAGCTTCCCCACAAACACTACAGTGTTGAAACCCAGTGGGTCCGGTTTTTCTTTTGGGTTTCTCAGACATAATGCCAGCCTAACCAACTTGCCTGTTTATGGCAATCCACCAAGCAAGACACCCTTATCGGTTCCCAACCGTGTCACGGGTCGTGGAAAAAAACGTAATGAAATCTGTTTTTTTTAGAACCGATAAGAACCGGGAACTGCACTCTAAAAAAGGACTAGTAGATTTTAAATACAACCTGATCGGTTCAAACTGAACCGATAAAGAATTACAAGTTCCACACAGAAAAAATAAATGTAAAACCTATCTATTACTTACATTACCACAGATAGAGTTTGAACCAACCGGTTGTGGTTTAATTTCGGCTAAAAACCGAAAAATAATACTTTCAAACCGACAAAATGAACCGAGCAGAAGGAGAAATCTCCGGAGCGACTGTTCAGTGAGGCGGAGTGAAAAATCTGACAGTTTGCGTTTGAAGCACAACAGACAGAGTTTTCAACCGAGCTCGCGCTCTAAGTTCCATGCCTGCATGGAAAGTTAACTATTTCACCTCCAGAGCAGTTTTAACCCACGGTCATACTGCAATTGTCATAATATAGCAAGACTTCATGTTGTTCGAAAAACTTTTACTGGGCAGGGACACCCTCCTGGAGAAACTGACAGAGCGGTAGAATATGCAACGCAGGTACAAAAGAAACAACTACTTCAGTGTAAATAAATGACTACCATCAACAGAATGACCCTAGTTGTCACATGTCATCCTGACCTTGAACTTCTACAGTATGTAAAATTATTAAGGACTTCCAACCAATATTCAATGAGGATGGGACCCTAAAATGCATTTTTAAGAACTACCACTACTGTCTTTTAAGCAACCACCTAATTTAACCAACCTGAGTGTATGAGTAAACTTGCACCAGAACAAAACAAAATTACACTAAATAGTACAAGATGTAAGACTTGTGATCACATTTCTACTTCTGACAGTAGCAATACTCCACCAAACAGACAATTTAGAATATTGAGGAATTATACATGTGCATCTTGGAATCTTGTTATTTGATTCAATGCAAGAGATGTCCACAAACAGGGTATGTGGGAGAGACAGGACAACTGCTCTGCACTTGAATGACCTCACACAGACTTACCATTAAAATAAAGATGACCAAAAAAACAGTGGGACAACACTTCTCTCAGCCTGATTACTCCATTTCAGATATATCAGTCCTGGTTTCGAAAGGTCATTTACAAAATACACAACAGAGACGGGCTTTCGAGATCTTTTTAAATCTGACAAAGATTATTGGTGCCCAATATTAATCATTACTGTTTACTAATTTTGCAGAGAAAAAAAAATCTCTTCACATATTTTTGACATTCTGCCATTGTTTTACCTATTTTCAAAAAGAGAAGAATCTCAGACCTTTCAATGTACTGCCCAGTTAGGCTGCAGAACTTAACCTTCAAAAGTTTTTAGTAAAGTTATCTGTAAGAAACTTCGTGAACGTTTTGAATACTACTGTTGCATGCCAGATTTACATGTAGTATTCAGAAAAGATGACTCCTCCTTACCTAGTGTTACATTTTACATCATATACTAATATGTTTTATTCAGATCACAAATGCTGTATTTAGCTTTTATCGATTTCTGTAAAGCTTTTGACTCCCTCAGTAGGAATATTCTAGGAAAAAAATGAATTGATATGGGTGTTGAGGAACATCTCATTCACATAATTAACTAACTATATTGGAAATTAGTGTAAAATATGTTATGATATGATCAGCAGTCTTCTGCAAGAGATATAAATTAGCACTGGGTCAGACAAGGCCGTGTACTAGCATCTGTACTTTTTAATGTACATATAATTGATATTATCACCATACTTGACCATAATGGCTGTAGCCATCAAACAATTACATTAAGACACTGGCCCATTTTGGCTTATGTCAATGACCTTATTCTGATATCACTGGCACAAAAAGGTCTGCAGGATCAATTAGATTTATTAGTCACAGAATGCAATGAAATAGAATTAAGGATAAACCTAGAAAAGAGTAACATAATGGCAGTTAATAAATGCAGCAGAATACATAAAGGCAGATGTTATATGAATGGATCTAAGGGAGAGCATGCATAGAATATGCTTACCTTGGCATCACATTCAATGATAAATTTACAGTTGCAGCCAAAGATGGTCAGATATTTCCTGAAATTCTTTGCTATAGCTAGAGAAATGCATTGCTTGCCTGCAGTACCACAGTGGGCCACCAGAGAGAATCTCTTTAGATATATCATGAAATACAGTATCTAGAAATATCTGAACGTATCCATGTCTGCAACTTGCATGGAAAACCAAAAAATAGTGTCCAATGAAAACAGCAAACTAATGGTGGCATCCTAAGGTTTGACTCTGTGTTTAGGGATACCCTGTACAATCATCTCTTAAAGTTAGTAATGCTAAATAATTCATGCAAGTACTGTATGGCATTGAAATGTGAGATTATGCCACTGGTGACAAAATGGAAAAGTTCATGAACTTTTTTTCTTTCTTTTACAAAAAACTGCTAAAGCTTCCTATTCCAGTTCCTGGGTACAGCACCAGAGCTGATCCAGGTCAGGTATCTATGAATGTCCAAGCCATTGAGGATTTTGAATGTTGACTTTCAGTTTAGAATTCCAATGGGTTAGCTAGGCTATATCCGAAGGAAAAAATAGATGCTCTTACCAACAAAGATTACAAAAGGACAAACAGGAATACAGCACATTCAATGAGGAACAGGAAGCGTACCGATTTACTGCATAAATGCAGATTTTGGTTTTTTGTCAAATGACAAAAGAAGTGCAAACCATACAAACACACCTGTGCTGCAGGCTAGATCCTCCAGTGCTTTGACTCATGGACTTTACTAGGGGATGACAAATAAAACCTGCACTTATACAGTAAATTGGTAAGCTTCCTGTTCCTCAATGAGTGAGCTGTATTCCTGTTTGTCTTGATTTTCGGGGGATAGCACTCCACCTTCAACTGCACCTCAGACCAGCACCAAGGAGCACAGCCTTACCTTACATTGGAGAGGCTGCAAAAGCCTTTGGCTTGTTTTTGTAAAAACACTTTATGTACTATGAATAAAGGTTTTCTCTGGACATTGTCCTGCTAGAATATAACTATTCTGAAAGCATACTGTAGCACCCTTAAGTTAACAATAGAAATGGACAAGCAGAGAAAAACTGGCAAACTTTCAGAAAATACATTGCACCCTGTACTTCCAGTAATCAACACTGAATTTAGATTTGAGCCAAACCTAACTATTTTGATGGTTCTCACAATAAGAACATTAGTTACTTGCTTTCAGTTTGAAATGTTCTGAATAATATCTTAAGGAAGAAGTATAATAAAGACAAAAGTAAAATACTAACTGATCTTTATCAGTGCAATATTGGTCTTAATGAAGAACTTTAGGAGCTCATTTTAAACTGCCCTAATACAATAGTCTCGGGAGAATGGTTAAGCAATATTTTGAAGAAACTGTATTTGGACAAGCATACATTAATAAATGTTTGCTTAACAAAGAGAATGCTAATGTATAACTGAAGTTAGAGCACTGTTTATCTGTAATTTTAATAATAATAATAAACTTTATTTATATGAAGCACAATTTAAACATATCAAAGCACTTTTACAACAGTTAAAACCATAACATATTCTAAATTCTCAAACTCTGAACTCAATAATCAGGATAGGCAAGAGAAAACAAATGAGTTTTCAAAGCTGACTTAAAGCTCTCCACAGTCTGGCACCCCCTTATTCAAGGAGATAGAGAATTTCACAGGGTAGGAGCCACAAATGCAAGTGCATGGGCTCCAGAGGTCTTCACACGGACCCTGGGAATATCTAGCAATCCCTCCTCAGTGGAGTGGAGTGGAGTGGACAGAGGGGGAGGTAGAGACAGAGGAGCTCTTGGAGGTAACTCAGTCCTTGTCTATGTAGGGCCTTGTAGGTTAGTAAACCAACCTTGAAGGTGACCTGCTACTGAACCAGCAGCCATTGCAGGCCACGCAGCACAGGTGTGATATGGCTGGATCCAGGAAGCCCAATCACCAACCTGGCCACAGCATTCTACACCAGCTGCAAGCAGTGGCTGTCAACCCCCAGAAGCCCTAGGTAAAGGGTGTTGCAGTAATCAAGGCAGGAGGTCACAAAGGCATGTAGCAGAGTCAGAAGGTCACCGGGTGGAACCAGGAGTTTAATCCAGGTGATATTCCTCAGATGAAAAAATGAGGTCTTAATGACGGATGACACCTGTGACTTCAGGGTCAACTCCTCATCAAAAATAACACCCAGACTCTGCACCTGTTAAGAGGACAACAGCTGGCAAGCCCAAGCACAAGCCCAGAGGTCTGCTCTGCTGAGGACCCCTCTACCCGGCAACCTGGGTCTACCACCAAAACCTCAGTCTTGTCTGAATTCAGCCTCAACCAGTTGGTACTCATCCAGTCCTAGATCTCAGTGAGGCAGTTGTTAAACACCGAGACTGAATCATCCTGATCAGGGGCAAAGGACATGTATAGCTAAGTATCATCTGCATAGCAGTGAAAACTCAAGCCATACCACCTTACAATGTCTCCTAACGGCAGCATATACACCATGAATAACATCGGCAAAAGTGCAGAGCCCTGGGGTACCCCACATGGAGGAGAGAATGCGTCAGAGGAATAGATACCTGATGCCACTATCTGAAATCTACCAGTGAGGAATGAATGGAACCACCTGAGGACAGTACCTGACAGTCCACAGATCACCCACAGGTGCTCCAGCAAAACAACATGATCCACAGTGTCAAGTGCTGCACAGAGATCAAGGAGGACTATGATGGAATGAGTCCTCTGATCTCTTGCTATCAGGAAATCATTGAGCACCTGAACCATGATGGTCTCAGTGCTATGCCTCTTCCTAAATCCAGACTGGAGAGGATTGTAGATGTCATGAATGGTAAGATGATTGTCCAGCTGCAGCACAACCACCTTCTCAATAACCTTACCCACACAGGGAAGGTTAGAGACAGGTCTATAGTTAGTGAGACAATCTGGATCAACAGAAGATTTCTTAAGGAGGGGTGTAACCACCACCTCCTTCAGGGAGTCCAGAAACTCACCCATCTCAAGCAACCTAGGGACGATCTCTGCCAGGACCAGGCTGATGACCTCAACGCACCCCACAAGGAGGTGAGTTGAACCCGGGTGCAAACTACAGGAAGTCGGCCACATAGCGTGGATGATCTCTATGACATCCATGATTGCCGGCTGGATGAAAGTCAGCCAGCAAAACTGTGGTTCTGTAGCCTCCAACCGATCACCGCCCCACCCATTGGAGTCAGCGAAGCAGATCTCTGATCTGATGTCGGCAACCTTATCCACAAAGAAGCGAACAAACTCATCTGACTTGGAACAAAGGTAACAAAAATGAGAGAGAAGAAATGTAAACAGCATATGGCTGGTGGCTCAATATATGGTAGGGTGGTCTGGGAGGGGCAAAGGGCAGACTAGATAGGCAGTGAGGTCCTTTTCTGCTGCCACCATCTGGATTCTGTTATAAAACTGTCATACAATATAGAACTTAGTTCCTCGTTATTAATTAGTGCTATTTATGCACTATAAAAATGTCCTGTTGTCTGTCATTTTATATATTTATTGTGATATTGTATTTTTATGATGCTTAAATGTCTAATGATGATCAATAAATTATGTGATGATGATGACGAAGCTCATAGATGGCTACAGCAACATAAGTTACTAAATTAAAACCATGCTACAGTACAACTGCTTAGAAAATTAGGACTCTAACCTGCTATTGTGAATACTTGGATTCTGTGAAAATTAAGTACTTTTGAGGAAGGGGAGTTGGTGGATTCCAGGAACTGTTTTGTTGATGGCAGAGTGAGAGAATGAGGTGCCACTGGATGCTGTTGACTGCTTGGTATGGGGGCAAGGTTAGGGAGTGGGCCCCCTGGATTTGAAAGACAACTTAGATTAGATGCTAGGTACAGAGGATGTGCCACAGGATATCAGGGACCACTTGGCATGAGACAAGGTGAGAGTGGATAGTAGCTTAGGATTATGTTTGTTACCCAGGAAAGAAAGGTTAGGACATGTTTCTTGTTTTCTCCTTCATCCTGAAGTGCAGTGGGAGACACAAAAAGAACTGAGTAATACCTTGAATCTGTGGTTAATTTTTAGCCGCAGTGACTCAGCAGTGGCTAATCAGTATGACCCTAGGTTAACATTTTCAGTATATCATTTAGTACTGTTAACTGTTAATTCACCATTTATCCAGACATCTAGGGTTTTAAACTCATGTAACATAATACATTTAATGTTTTGGAGGCAGTATAGCATAGTGGTTAAGGGCACTGAACTGCAAACCTGGAGACTTGTGCTTGAATTCCATCAGCCCCCACTTCCATACTGTGTCACCCTGATCAAGTCACGTAACTTCCTTGTGCTCCAAGGATGCACCAGGAAACAAGATCCGTCTTACTGTTTTCCAGATCACAAAATTTCACATTTCCTTCCCTAATAACTCTTGTTGTTAATATGGATTTAAAGCTAAGTGAAGCACAGGAAAAAGAAGGAAACATACACAATTTGGATTTGAGAATTCCATGAGTGATTACATTTGTAAAACATTTTGAATGTCTATTTAATCATGATTAACAGAATTCTTATCAATCAAGACCTAGGTTCAGATTGTAATCCTTTGTAAAATTTTATAAGCAAGCAATAAGACACAAGAGTGTGTGCATTAGACATTTCTAATACACTTCATATTTTATGAGGAAACTACAAGGACCGCAGGCCGGGTGCCTACAGCCCTGACTATGTGTTAGAAATGTCTAATGCACACCTCCTGAGTGTCTTATCGTGGTTATAAAATGGGCATTTGCATATTACATGCATGTAAAGCGTAATTATTTTCATGTTTAAATAGAAAACAAATTAAATCTTTACTGTCTTTGGATATAAAATAGTTCCTCCACCTACAATACATTGTTGTATTTTTTTCACCCATTGGACTTTTATCCCACTGTGGCCACCATAGTTAAAGATGGATTCTATGGTTAGCAGGCACCCTCCCCCCATCCTCCACCCCCACAGTCTTGATTCTGAACTACACACACAGGTCTGTGTATATTATTTAATTTATTTATTCATTTACTTTTTTTTACATTTGTAAAATGGAGGAAAATGCAGCTGATAAGGAGTGAATGAGTGTGGGTGTTGGTCCATCAGGTGAAACAGAAGATGCAGGCATGGTATTTGGAGAAAAACAAAAGAACCCATACCAGCTTCCAAATTGCTGCTGCGTTTGTTTAATCTGCAGTTTCCGTACTGTCAGTGTCATTAGGGAATGAGCAATATTTAAGAGAATGGAGGGAGGGAGCAACTGAGAGGCCAGCAAGAGGTTTGTGAAAGTACAGTGAAGCCCGCCAGGATGAAGCGCAGTGTCACAGGTTTCCTGCATGATGAAAGGGATCAACTCCCATTGAAATTGCATTGTTTGCTGCAGTAACTCTACTGCAGAATTCTGGAGAGTTAGGCTTCATCCTGGTTGGCTTAACTGTACCTGAAGAAGGGTAGGAAATCAGTTTTCTGACTATCGGCAGCTCTGTAGTTTCGGGTATGGCTGATTGATTTTCTTTAGACTGAAGACCCTTGTCAGAAGTCAAGTTTGATTAAAATTTTAAAGTATGCAGTGGCATCAAAAATGATATTGAGCTTTATATGGTTTGAGCAACTTTCTGGCAAGCAGGGAAAAAATGGTGGTTATTAAAAAATCAGCATTTCATTTGGCTTCTTAATACTAATTTTTTAAATGCGGCTTTGGCTGCCTGAACTTGTTGCTAGCTGTGCATTAGACACTTATAATAACTGTGTCTTCCTGTTTCCTTATTCCCATATGGAAAACGTGGCATAATTTGCCATTATAAAGATGCGTTTATAATGGCAAACACACCTCTGGTTTCCCTCACTCTACGCATTCGCCAACTGCAGCTCTTCTTTTCCAACCACTAGCTGCCTTGTCTTCCCCTGGAGACTAAACTGCGACTTGGACTTGGTGGTAAGTGACTGTGAAAAACAAAATCAAGTACCAAGAAATAAAATACTAAATTTCAGCTGCCGACCAAAAAGGAATGAATAAAAAAAAAACTTTTAAATAAATGAATAAAAGGCTACCATAGACAACACACTCAAATCTGACTGGACCATGGCCACACAGGAACATCTGTTTATTTTACATAATTGCTGTGGTGAAAAAGGAAAACCCACCAATTTTATAAAATAAAATATGGGGTGGTGTTTAAACGTGAAGTTTACACACACACCCTCGATGTTAGATGCTTTCACAAACCCTTCAAGCTTCGCTCTCTGGGTTTATGAAGCATCTAACACCTTGAGTGTGTGTAAACTTGTCATTACACACATTTCCCTATACTTTATTCTATATCTAATGCACAGCTAGCACCCAGTCAAATTACAGGATTTTCCCTGCCCATTTTATAAATGTAAGAAAAAAAATGGTGAATCAGTTATTACTATCAAATATTGAAAATAAAGAACCCAGCTACAGAAATTAGACTAATCACAGGAAATTAATAATAATGAATAGAAAATGCATTATAATAGACCTTGTACTTTTTCTTTCAAGAATTTGGTTGCTGGCGCAGTGCTTCTTTGTCTTTTTTTGACTGCCTCTGCATGCTGCATAGTTCTGTTCCTGTTCCTGTTCCTGTTCCTGGAGCTTTTTTCCTACTTCCATTCCATGTAAAAGAATATCAGTGCTAATGTCACATGACTTCCTAGAACTGCTACTTCTTGGGACCCCTTCTGCTAAAGGACAGCAAGTCAGGGAGCATTAAAAGAAAATGGGACAGAAAGAGACAACAGAGGAGGTGCCATAAATTCAGGTATTTTCTCTCATTTTCTCTGACCAGCAGGGTACTTCAGGGATGGTCCTTGGGCCAGTCCTGTTCAATGTTTTCATCAGTGACATTGTAGAGGGGCTAGAAGAAAAGGTCTACCTGTTTGCAGATAACGCTAAGCTCTGTAACAGGGTAGATACTCCAGACGGGGTGGAGAAAATGAGAAAGAACCTGGGGAAGCTTGAGAAATGGTTTGAGGAGTGGCAACTTAGATTTAATTCCAAGAAGTGCAAAATTATGCACCTGGGGCATAGAAACTCTGGTGGGAGCTACAGGATGGGAGGAGTTGTTAACAGTCATTGAGGAAGAAAGGAACCTGGGGGGTTTTATTTCAGAAGACCTGAAAATGTCAAAACAGAATACAAGGGCAGCAGGGAAGGCCAGTGGCATGCTGGGGTGATTAGGCAGGGGTATCACCAGCAGAAGATGTGAGGTAGTGATGCCATTATATAAAACTCTGGTCAGGCCTCACTTGGAGTACTGTGTGCAGTTCTGGAGGCTACACCTTCAAAAGACCATTAACAGGCTGGAAACAGTCCAGAGAAGGGCGACTAAGATGGTACAGGGCTTGTACCACAGAACGTACAAGGAGAGATTAAGGGACCTCAATATGCACTCACTGGAGGAGAGGAGGGAGAGAGGAGACATGATACAAACATTCAAATACCTGAAGAGCATTAACAAGGTGCAGGGGGAGACATCTTCCGATACAGGAGGAGTACAACAACTAGGGGGCATGACATGAACTTGGAAGGTGGCAGGTTAAGAATGTGAGGAAGTTTTTCTTCACAGAGAGGGTGGTGGACAAATGGGATGGTACGCCACAGGAGGTGGTGGGAGCAAGCACTGTGGTTGGATTTGGACAGGAATAGGGGAACCACAGAGGTAAAGCAGAGGGAGGGTCAGAAGCCATAATCGAGTACAGGGCTTACAGGCAGACTAGATAGGCCTAGCGGTCCTTATCTACCGAAAATGTCTATGTTTCATTGTTTCAATTTAGAAAACAAGAAATACAGAATAAAGACTCAGCAACATTTTCAGACAAGGAAATTCACATAACAAATTACACATAAATTAAACTTGAGTAAGTTTATTAAAGCAGCAAACTCACTTAGGATCGGAACACACACAACAAATTAATTCTGTTATCATGTGTGCACTGCCAGTTTTATTTCTGTTTGTGTTCAGTTGCCTCAGACAGCAGCACCAGTATTCAGGAACCACCCCATCACTTTGTGGTCAGTCAGTTGTATGGTCCTTAGCAACATTTTCAATCTGCTATAATGTTGGTGGACAGAACAAAACACCAAGACAACAGCCTACCTTCTAATCTCCTCTTATAGTCTTCATCTATGCAAAAGTACAGACATTATATTCCTTAATGCATACTTATTTACAATGCATGCCCCAGAGTGGAATACAAGGGTTATATTTTGTGCAATAGGTGTGGCTGCAATTTATAACCTGTCTTCACAACACTCATGCAGTTTATGACATTAGCAAAAAAAAAAACCAATCCAGTAGGGAAGCTGTTTTTTTTTCATGCCATTCCTAGAGAACATCAGTAAAAAGGCAATAACCAAATAAATTTTTTTATTTATTTTTTTTATTTATTAATTTTTGTTGACTGGGAAGGAGGACTAGACAGTTTTTTGCCTATTTTCAGCCTCGTCCCGGTGAGGAGTGGGATACAGATGTATGCCAACTGAAACTGAACCAGATTTTAAGCTGTTGCTGGTATTTTTTTTTAGCAAATATCAGCTGGGCCTTTAAGCCTTTGGTACTTTAAGTAGCATAGTTTAGTTTCTGAAACTGTTTACAACTCTTTGCAGTAAAGAGTACAATGTTTCAAATGGGGCTTATTTTTTTCTGAATGCATTTGGTGATTCATCATACGCTTAAAATTGGGTGCTTTTCATGTAAAGCCAATAGCTATGACAATGCTTTGGGGCCCTTTGTAATAATTGTAAAGATGTTGCAAATTAATTTTTCTTAGTGGAAAAGAAGGTCAGCTGTTGCTGTAGGACAGTGCTGGGTGAAAATGTGAGGCACAGCAGGAAATCTTTTTAAGCACAAAATGAGAATGTTTTCTCCTCTGGTTAGCAGATTTAAGATCCAATTAGGATGCCTATTGTGCACCCAAACACTATTTACATGCCATAATGGGATCAGAAAACCATTAATTATGTTTGCTAGTGAGAGGATTTCATGTCTTTGTTCTGTTTTCTTAACAACTATATACTGATGTAATTGCCTTGTCTCCCCGAGCACAGCCAAATAATATTTCATCGATATTTCTAATTATTATCCAAGTAAATAACATGAGAATGGATGTTAACAAACAAAACATGTTGCTCTTGATGCAGCCAGTTTTTATTTATTTATTTATTTATTATTTATTTAGTTTTTGTTGACCGGGTAAGTGCACTAGACAAATCCTGCCCATTTTCAGGCACAACCCAGGGGAGGGGGATACAGATGAATGCCAACTGACCTTGAACCAGATTAAGCTGTTGGTGGTATGCTGAGTGAATTTTAAAGCAGCAGTTTCTATTGCTGCCCCCTTAGTGTCAGTGGCTCAGTAGGTAGCACACTCGCCTTTGAGGCCGGGAGATCAGAGGGCTGTGGGTTCAGTTCCCACATCTGGCACTTGGGTTAATATCCCAGTACTGACACTGTAGTGCAGCATGAGAGGGGTGCTGCATTTCTGAGGTGCCGCCTTTCGGATGAGATGTTAAACCGAGGTCCCATCTGCCTGGATTGGTGGTAGTTCAGGTGGATGTTAAAGATCCCATGGCACTTATTGAAAAGAGTAGGGGAATTTCCCTGGTGTCCTGGCCAAATTTCCCTCATTCACTAAAAATACCACTAACAGCTTAATCTGGTTCAAGGTCAGTTGGCATTCATCTGTTTCCCCCTCCCTTGGGTCGTGCCCGAAAATAGGCAGGATTTGTCTAGTGCACTTACCCGGTCAACAAAAGCTAAATAAATAAAAATGTAAAAAGGTGGTGCCAATGTGTATATTTTGTTAGGGAATATTGTTGTATGTGATTTATTAGTTTTGTTTTCTCCCATCATTTGCCTAGTAGCTTAACTAGACTCTGCCTGAACTGTAAGCATAACTTGGGGGGAAGCATGTGCTGGTAAAGACATCTGAAGTGATCCACCGGAATGTCTCAGACTGCAACATTTTTAGGGGGCTGTCCTGCTGAGGCCAACTAACATCTGCAGAAAGGCACGAATTAGGAGATTAGAAGAAGAGTGGCATGTATAGCCCAGTAGTTTAAGGCTCTGAGCTGCAACCTTGGAGACCAGGATTTGAATCCCACAGCCCCCACTTGCATACTGTGTGACCCGGAGCAAGTCACTTAACTTTCTTGTGCTCCCAGGTTGCACCTGTAAACAAGCTTTCAGCTTAATGTGTCTCTGCAGGGAAAAAAAACATCAGAAGTTTACAGTGATCTACTGGTAAGTTACATAGTTAACAAAATAGATGTAGAAATATTTTAACAAGCAGTTTATTAAGTTATTCAAGCAAGCAGTTAACTAAATAAAAAGGTAAAGGACCTTTAGTAGTGCTGGCACACCTGAAATGCGCTTTATCCGAGATGATTCTTCCATTGTTGTAATATCCCAGTAACAGGTATTGATGTAGAGGTTGTTTACCAGTAGTTGTTACCTGTGGGAGTAGTTAAGGGCCTGCAGCAGAGATGAGGGCTCCTACACTTCACTTGGGAAAGTACAGTGCTGAAGGCCCTTCTTCCTGTGAATTCTTTTGTAGGGCTGTTATTACTCTCTAGGTGTTTCCTGCTATTTATAACCTTTTTTTAATAAGGAAAAACCCTTCAACATGATCTTGTAAACCACTCTAGAGCAGCTACTGTATTTATATCCATACTAATCCTTAAGAAAATGAAAAGGAAATAACCAAAGTAACGTTACCTTGGTCATTAAACATATGGGAGGCAATATAGCACAGTGGTTTAAGGCTCTGAGTTGCAAATCTGGAGATCTGGGTTTGAATCCCACAGCCCCCACTTGCATACTGTGTGATCCTGACCAAGTCACTTAGCTTCCTGTGCTCCCAGGTTACACCTGTAACATAGAAACATAGACTTTGACGGCAGTTAAGGACCACTTGGCCCACCCAGTCTGCTCATTTCCCTACCTACTGGATAAGCTGCAGATTCTAGTTAACCAACAGCCTACTTCCTGCCACCCCCCACTACAACTGCCTTATGTCTGTCCCATGCATGTTTGAATTCCCCCACTGTTTTAGACCCAACAACCTCCCAAGGAAGGTGGTTCCATGCATCCACCACTCTCTCCGTGAAAAAAAATGTCCTCGCATTACCCCTGAGCCATCCCCCCTCTATCTTTAAATTATGCCCCCTTGTTCTTACACATCTCTTTTTCTGAAAGATGCTACCTTCCTGGTCTTTGTTGATTCTCTTGAGGTACTTGAATGTTTCTATCATGTCCCCCCTGTACTTCCTTTCATCAAGGGTATACATATTAAACTCTCTCAGTCTCTCTTCATATGGTTTCTGATGCAGACCCTGCACCATTTTAGTTGCCCTCCTCTGGACTGCTTCCATCCTGTCTATGTCCTTGCATAGATGAGATCTCCAAAACTGCACACATTAATCCAGATGGGGTCTCACCAACTGTCTGTACAGAGGGATAACCACTTCCCTTTTTCTACTTGTGATGCCCCTTCCTATGCATCCCAGTATTCCCCTGGCTCTCCTAACTGACTTCTCACATTGCTTACCAACCTTTAGATCATCTGATATGACTACCCCCAGGTCCCTTTCCATTTTTGTTGTTGTTAGTACCTCCCCTGCTATTGTGTACTCTTCTCCTGGGTTTTTGTTTCCCAGGTGCATTACTTTGCACTTCTTTGCATTGAATCTAAGTTGCCATATGTCTGACCATTCCTTCAACCTTGCCAAGTCCCTTGTCATCCTTTCTACCTCCCCACCCCGTAAACAAGCTTTCAGCTTAGTGTGTCTCACCTAGTTAAACAATTGCAAACTTTTAGTGCCATATGCAGTATAGTTCATGTTCTGTTCTGAAAAGTACCTCCCAGTTCAACAGATAATTTTCAGCATCAACAGCTATCTGCCAAAGTTTAAAGTGTTAAAATCTATAGCTTCACAGTGAATTGGCTGAGACAGCTGTTGTACCAAGATGAAAGGGACCCAAACGTCTCCCCATACACCTAGCAAATATAAAGGATGCTATTCCAAATCTAGCACTGGAAGTCCCCAAGGGGTGGATAATGTTAGATGGGACCAATTCAAGTTAAATGAAGAAGGAATGTCATAAAAGACAATGAATTTCATATCTTATGGATTTTGGATAACACTGATCTGTAACATATTGCTATGTTTATAACTGTAAATGAGGATGCTGAAGGTATATACCAATGTGTCTAACACCCATGTTGTTCAATAAAGTTGAACTTAAAAAGGCTGGCCCTGTGGCACTGAGGGCTGATACACTGTGTGACTTACCTCCTACCACTCTGGTGACTAGTGTTTGAATGAGTTCAGGTTGCTGGCAGTCGACCTGGGGGGGGGGGGAGAGGATTAAACATATGGAAGACTGGTCTCCCAGGGTAGGGATGTCTGCTGTCTCAGTCCTTGGCCTAGGGATAGTGCCTGTGTCCAAGCATCAAGAAGGGAGGCAGCACAGTTCCATGGTGTATGCATGCCTCCATGCATACATGCTCACTTGCTGCCATGACAGGGGACCAGGGAGAAAATGGAAGAGAAAGGCAGACTCCAGCTCCACGAAGCTCTGCCCGCCCTGACCCATGCCACCACCCAAACCATTGATCCACACTGGATAATGAATGTGCAGGTGGGGGGAGGATGGACCTCTCCTCCTGGCCCTGCAGTGGGGGGCGCAAACAGTGGGGGTCACTGGGTCCAAGTGATGCTGGGGGAGGCAGTGGTTGGCCAAAGGTGGGGCATGACAGAAATGAGTAGCCCTGCCCAAGTCAGCCAGGGAGAATGCAATATGGGGGAAAAAGTTGAATTTAAAAAATGTTGAAATCCCATGGGCACAGAAGTGATCCTTGTTTAGTAAGATAAGGACCACTCGACATTCTATCAGAAAAATATCTTCTGTCCAATCATTCTGTGGGGGTTATGATTTTTTTCTAGTTCTTTATTCTCTAGAAATAAACAGAGTTGCACGAAGGGGAAAGAAGTATGAATAGACAGACATATGAACCTATGAACATAGGAAGAAAGAAGACCTCTGATCCATCATGTCCCCCCCCCCACCACCACCACCACCAATTCAGTTGGAATCCCTTTTTATTGACAGTACTTTTCTAGTTTAAGCTTGAAGGTAGAAACAGTGTTGACTGACTCCACATGTTCAGGAAGTTTATTCCAAATGTTCACAACTTGTTTTGTGAAGTAGGTCTTCATAACATTTCCCTTAAATCTTCCTCCTTTCTAAGACATTGAGTGACCCCTTGCCCCCTTGTCCTGGCACATCTGGAACAGCTGCAGTTGGTTTAATGGTGTTTATTTATTTATTATTGACCAGGAAAAGAGGGCAAGGCAATACTACGTATTTTCAGCCACATCTGGGGGGTTATTACAGATGCCAACCAAGTAAAACTGGACCAGATTACACTGTTGGTGTTATTATTCAGTGTTTTCCCTGCCAAATACAGTATCTGAAAACTGTAATTATGTCACTCCAGAGTCTTCTCTTTTCCATGGAAGATAGGCTCAACTCTGCCAGATGGTCCTCAAATCCAATGTTTTCCAAGCCCTCAGCTATCTTGATTATTGTTTTATGCACCTTCTTAATCCTCTTCACATCCTTTCTGAGATACAGGGACTTGAAGTGCTCACTATATTCAAGATGGGGTCTGACCAGTGATATGTACAGAGGCGTTATGATATCTCTTGATCTGGTTACAAAGTTTATCCTCATACAAGCACTGATTTTGTTTGTTTCGCTAGGTGCTACTCCATTCTTTGCCCCCATTTAAAGGTGTTGCCGATAATTTCCCCAGGTTCTTTTTCCTGCTGAGTTTTAACCATCTACAAAGAAACATAGAAACACAGAAGTTGTCAGCAGATAAGGACCTCATGTCCACTAGTCTGCCCTATTTTCCCTACCTACTGTGCCACCACAGACCCTGCTTCATCTCCAATCTTCTGTCCCCCCCCCAATTGTCTTATTTCTAAGATTCCCTTTTGTCTATCCCATGTATGCTTGGATCCTGTTACCAAATTAGCACCCACCACCTCCACTAGGAGGCTGTTCCAGGCATCCACCGCCCTTTCTGTGAAAAAGTTATTTCCTCACATCTCCTCTGAGTCTCCCTGTTCCAGCTTCATAGCAGACCCCTTGCCCTTGAGCATCGTATTCTATGTAGAATGCTACCCTCATGTACCTTATTTATATCTGTGAGGTCTTTGAACATTTCTATCCTGTCTCCCCTTTCTGTTCTTCCCTCTAGAGAGTACATAATTAATTCCTTGTGACATTCTTTGTAGGGCTTTTGATGCAGGTCCTGCACCATTTTGGTTGCCTTCTTCTGTACCGCCTCTACCCTATCTACTGTATGTCCTTCCAAAGATGGGGCCTCCAACTGGACACAGTACTCAAGATGGGCCTCATCATCTAACTATACAGGGGTAACACTACCTCCCTCTTTCTGCTAGTGATCCCCTCCCTGCGCACCTGAGCATCCTGCTAGCTTTCCCCACTGCCTTATCACACTGCTTTGCTCTGATGAAATTAATGTTGCCTGTTGATGATTAAGCCAGGACAAAGATGTCCAGTCTGACACTTGGGTCCAGTTTTTATTTACATATTTATTTAAAATTTGGTGACCAGGAGAGGTACAATGGGCCAAAGTTCATGTTCAGGTCTGCGATTTGGGAGAGATATAGTGCAAATACTATATCAACATACCTGCTGGTATATTGGTAGAATGGCTGCATAGGTCAGATGCCAGCCAGCTGAAGTGGTGAGGGTTGTTTGCCAGCTGCTAGTGCAGGGTCATGAAGGAAGTATTTGGAGTTCATAGGAGGTGGGAGTTGCCACCAGACACCAGGGAACATTTCAGTGGGAGTAGGGAGAGGGAAGGGTCACCACCAGACACTAGGGAACTTTCAGTAGGGATGGGGAGAGGTTGATAGTGTACCAAATGCCAGAGAACTTTTCAAAGGGATGGGGAGGTGGGGGGGTGCCTGACATTTTGGAATTTTTCATTGGAAACAGGGACAGGAAGGGGCTGGTTCACATATTGTAATTTGCACATTAAGGTACCATTTTGGAAGCAATAACTGGAGCTATACAAACTGGCTGAAGTGCTTCTGAAAAGCATTCTGCAGTATATGCCTGTGCAACCTGTATAGAGACCTCACCCACTCGTTAACATGCACTCAGGCAGTCCATTAGGGCAGATTACCAATAACATTTTGCCATGCTAACTTGGATTGCCACGCCATGCTAATTATCTCTTCAGTTTACAAAGCCCAGTGTGCACAGCGATAACAGTTCAACTATGCTGCCCAAAGCATTTGTCCTCTGATTTGCCTACATAATGGCGGACTAAATGTTCAAGTAAGGCAGCCAAGGGTTTAGCCATTTGTTGGCAAAACTGTACCTGTCTAAAATAATTAATTATTTTCATATCACATTGGCAGGCAGATTGCCTGTGAAGAGGACTGGAATGTTTTGTTACTTTACATAACACAAAAACTAACTCAATAAAAGAAGTTATAGCACAGAGAATGTGAGGTCTGCTGGTGGTCTGTCTCTTCACTTTCAGTTTGGCTTACCAATTTTTATTTTTATTTTAGCTTTTGTTGACCAAGTAAGTCCACTAGAAAAATTCTGCCTATTTTCAGGCACAACCCAGAGGGGTTACAGATGAATGCCAGCTGACCTTGAATCAGATTAAGCTGTTGATGGTATTTTTAGTGAATGGGGGGAAATTTGGCCAGGGCACCAGGGAAATTTCCCTGCGTTTTTTTCAAGAAGTGCCATAGGATCTTTAACATCCACTTGAACTACCACCAGAACAGGCAGATTGGACCTTGGTTTAACATCTCATCCAAAAGATGGCACCTCGGGAGTACAGAACCCCCTCATGATGCACTACAGTATCAGCATTGGGATTTAACCCAATGCCTGGTGTGGGGATAGAACCCACAGCCTTCTGACGAGTCTACTACTTGATGAACCACTGACACTCTGCACATACCACAATATTGCTTGACTTTTTAGAAAGGGGTAACAGTGCAATTCACGTAAGAGTCCCACATAAAAGGCTGGTTACCACAATGGGTAGTCTGGCCATGGGGCACAAGGCAGTAAACTGGGTTAGAAACTGGCTAAAGGACAGGAGACAGAAGGTGGCGGCAAATGAGATCCAATCCTGGGAGAGGGGGGTGAACAGCAGGGTACCTCAGGGATCAGTCCTTGGGCCAGTCTGGTTTAATGTCTTCATTAGTGACATTGCAGAAGGGCTGGAGGGAAAGGACTGCTTGTTTGCAGATGACACCAAGATCTGCAACAGGGTGTATCCTCCAGACAGGGTGGAGAAAATGAGGAGGGAGCTGGGGAAGCTTGAAAAATGGTCTGAGGAGTGGCAGCTAAGTTTCAATTCAAAGAAGTGCAAAATAATGCACCTTGGATGAGGGAACCCTGGGGACAGCTACAGGATGGGGGGGCTGATGATGAATACCAAGAAAGAAAGGGACTTGGGGGTTATCATTTCAGATGACCTTAATGTGTCTAAACAGAGTACTAAGGCTGCATGGAGAGCCAGCAGCATGTTGGGGTGCACAGGCAGAGGTATCACCAGTAGAAGGCAGGAGAAAGTGATGCCATTGGATAAAACACTAGTGAGGCCTCACCTTGAGTACTGTGTGAAATTCTGGAGGCTGGTGCTTCATAAGGACATTGACAGGGTGGAGGTGGTCCAGAGAAGGGCAACAAAGCTGGTACAGGGCTTGCACCAGCGAACATATGAAGAGAGAGAGAGATGAAAATACCTGAATATATACTCACTGTAGGACAGAAGGGAGTGGGAGGAAAGGATAGAATTATTCAAATACCTACAGGGCATAAACAAGGTACGGGGGGAGACATCTTCCAATATAGGAGGAGTACAAGAATGAGCAGGCATAACATGAAATTGGGAGGTGGCAGGTTGAGGGAAAATGTGAAGAAGTTCTTCTTCACAGAGAGGGTGGTGGACACATGGATTAGTCTACCACAGGAGGTGGTGGAAGTGAGCACACTTGAGGTATTTAAACATGCCTGGGAGAGATATGGGAACCTTAGAGGTGGGAAGGAGGGGTGAAATGCCATTGACCAGGTAGGGTCAGGGGCCAAAACAAGTGTAGGGCTTATGGGAAGACTGAATGGGCCTGGTGGTCCTTATCTGCTGACAGTTTCTATGTTTCTAGTACATTTACTGAATAGAACAATGGCCTTGCTCTTATGAAATATATTCTTTGCTGTTAAACTAAACAATCTTACTATTATTATTACAAATCAACATAATTGAACCCCCTTTACAAGTATTTAGAACAAACCCCATTGGTTTAGCCAATTTGTTTGATAGTAGATATTAAAACTTATGTATAATGCTTCAATGAATATGGGGGATTGGGCTATTCCCAGAGAGGTACTGTAGCTGGATGATGAGAAAAGTGAGGAGAAAAAAGGGGTTTGGGCACAATAGGATGCTGATGTTACTTCTCTCAGGGCTTCTCTACTGTCTACAGCAATGGGAGACTTGTCCTAGCTGTCACAGAATCCTTGTCTTGGTCAGGGAGGCATGCATCAGTAAAATCCTGCTGTAGTGGTGGGAGAGGGTGTGGAAACTTGGAGGAAGATGTGACACCTATGTTTAACAAGTTCTAGCCAGAGCTGGTATGACTGCGGCAAGCTTTCAAAGCTCCAGAGAGCTAGCACCGCCAGCCTAGCCGAGTGCCATCTGTGGGTGGGGAGGAGTTGGTGGGTGGGGTGTGGGGGTTGGTGGGGAGTTAGGGTTATGTTTTGCACAATATATTATGGAGTGCAGCATTACAGTATTGTCTGCCTACTTTTATTTGCATTTGTTTATAAATGCATGGCTCACCACAGACATTCTTTTGAAGTTGTTCTTGACACTCTGTATTTTTGTAATAATCAATAACATTTGTTCAATTTCAAAAAAAAATAATGGGAAGGCTGTGTAGATTTCCACTGCCTCTCAGCCCCATGAAAGCCAAATGGACTGTTGGCAATCCCTTATTGGTAGCCTCCGGCCCAGTTAATTTGCCGACAGGGATCCCCTCCTGTCGGCATAATGTAACCCTCCCCATTAGTTGTGTGCCCTGAAAAGGCAGGTGGCGCACTGGAGCCCACCTCAGTGTGCTGGAAGCAAGCCTGGGGAAAAAAACCTTCCCGTGATGTCTTTTTTCATTTTTTATCTCCTGAAACAAAGGACATGGTCCCACGCCGGTCCCCATCCCCCAACCCGCACTCCACTCACTGTGCACCCGACCTCCCCACACCCCCCTCACCCAATACTTTCCTCCGTACCCTGATGCGATGATTTTTGGTGGACCAGGAACACGTCTGCACTCTTCAAAGCCTACCACGAAGTGAAGAAATGCCGGTAAGCTGTATAATGGCATAAATAGGGTTTTTTCAACTTTGGTGAATATCTCAGGCATTTTGGGGAATTTTGACACCAAATTTTCAACATGGGGTTATTGGGACCCCTCTTCATGAATTCAGGCACTGTCATGGCATTATTCAGTCCCGAAAGGTAATTTCGTGGTCACAGCATAGAATCATCTTCCAGAACTGATTAACGAAATGACAGTGCCAGTGTTCATGAGGTGGGCTCTCAAAAAGCCTATGTTGCAAATTTGGTGAAAAAATCCAAAAAATGACTTTTTGACAACCGTGCATTGCGCTGTTTCCATGAACGTTCGTAAATTAGCAAATGTGTAATATTTTCACTCCAGATGTTCAACACTGGCATTTTTTCACACCTCCTTATGAACAGTACAGCTGTCATTTTTCACATCCTGACCGAAATGTGGTTTCGCACTACTGGTGCAGAATAGCATGATCGCTGTGGGAAATCAGCATTTGGGGCACATTAAGAAAATCACAGTGACACTGTTCATGAGCAGAGGTCCTAAAATGCCTATGTTGAAAATTTGCGACGAAGGTCCAATGACTGTACATGAGCATGCATTGCACAGTTTCCATGCATGCTCGTAACTGCAAATTTGTAATATTTTCACTCCAGATTCTCAACATTGGCATTTTTCTACACCTTCTTATGATCAGCACAGCTGTCATTTTTCACATCCTAGCCAAAATGTGTTTTTGAGCTTCCAGCGTAGACTAGCATGGTCACTGTGGGAAGTCAGTGTTCGGGACAGATTAAAAAATCACAGTGACACTGTTCATGAGCAGACATGCTAAAATGCCTTTGTTGAAAATTTTTGTGACGAAAGTCCATGAAATGACTCGTGTTACGAGTGTACGCTATGCAGTTTCCTCGCCATATCTTTCAGACCACGACATTTGTAAATATTTTCACCAGATTTTCAACACTGACATTTTTTCCACACCTTCTTATGAACAGTACAGCTGTCATTTTTCATATCCTGCCCGAAATATGCCTTTACACATCTGGTGCAGAATAGCTCAGTAGCTGTGGGAAATCAATGTTTGGGACAGATTAGGAAAATCATAGTGACACTCTTCATGAGCAGAGGTCACAAAATGTCTATGTTGAAAATTTGATGAAAAATTCTACTAAATGACTGTGTTACATACATGCGTTGTGCAGTTTCCACATAAGCCGATAAGTTCAAGTATTTTTAATATTTTCACTACAGATTTTCAACATTGCCAGCTCTTCACAGCTCCCTATGAATGGTACAGGTGTCATTTTTCACATCCTGCCCGATCTGTGTTTTCATACATCTGGCACAGAATGGCACAATCACTGTGGGAACTCAAAGTTTGGGACACATTAGCAAAATCACAGTGCCACTGTTCATGAGAAGAGGTCCCAAACGCTTTCATGAGGTGGGGGTTACAAAAAGGCCATGTTGAAAATTTGTAGTGTAAATACCAACAAATGCCCGGGGCGTTAGGGTGTCTAACCATAATGTCCCACCCTGTACAGAATGACAGGCATCAGGGTGTGCCTTTGGATTGCTGACTGTAATGCTCATGCCATTCCACCCCCACCCCACCACCCTGCAGCCAGTGACAGGCATCGAGGTGTACCTTGAACTCTTTGGCTCCACAGTTCATCCCGTTCTCCTGTACTGCACCCATTTCAGCATATGTCCTTGTGGAATAGGGTGACTGTACAGTCGAACACCCCACGACACACCTCAACACATGTTGGTGTCTGCAGGATAGGGTGAAGTGAAATGGCATGAACGTCATGGGCGATGATCCAAACGCATACCCCAATGCCTGTCCATCTCTGCAGGGTGGAGGTGGGGTTGGCGTGAAGTTCAATACTTCACTGCCATTCCTATTCTGCATCTCTCTAACTCCTGCATTTCCAGTGCTAATACTAGCAAGCAAACATTTGGCATTGACAAATGCTTGTTTAATAATGATGCTTTAATAATATAAGCAAGAAATTACAGAAAAAAAGAGAAACACTTCTGGAGTGGACTATGTTGCTGCCTATATATGCCAGATCAAAACTGCAGACAACAAAAAGGCTCACTTCACAGTTCTGGAAATTCAACTCATATATAGCACGAAATAAACAGCAATACCAATAGCAGGTGCAGTAAGATATTTGATCTTCTTGAAAGTTGTTACATAAGGTATTAATCCAATATTGTGTGCAACAATTAGTACAAAATCAAATACTGGATTGCAGAATCAAATACTGGATTATAAAATAAAATACTGGAAAGCAGAATCAAATGCTGGATTGCAGACTGAATCCCAACCACTCTACTTGACTCACCAGACTGCCTCCTTTTTGTGAACAGCAAAAAGAGAAACCTCAGAGGGCAAAATCAGGGAAATCGGTGAAATAGTAAAGGGAATCATCTGCAGACATATTGAGAAGTTTTCATTTGCACTGAAGTGCAGGTGAAATGGCCAAATTTGCCTCGGCAATGCACTTTGAGAAGTTTTCCCAATTTCTCGGTTAACTTTGTCACCACATTATGGACGCTTTAACCTAGGTACAGTACTTCGTAAGCAAAGTCTATGATGAATGCCACCTGAAGGTAAAGTCTTGCTTGGGAGATATTCAGAAAGAGGCTTCCTAAACAAGTGAACAAAGTTCCTTAACTCCTCAGAGGTCTGCTTTTCTGATGCCTGCTTCATGTACATGGCCCCTGATCTGCCTCCATACACTGATTTAAGAGGAGCCTGAGAATTGGGCCTTGGTATCTCTGTGGGTGGAAAAGACAGAAAAAGCACACCATAACATACTGTACTACAGTTACTGTACCTTATGGGCATCTGTTCCCTACCCTACCCTACCCTACTATGCAAGTGAAAAATCAACAGCTCCAACAGCCAGCCGCCTCAGCCACCACCTTCAATCCGCCCTCAGGACTCGGAGCGCTGGAGCTCCAGCCCCTGAATAGGGCCCTCGGGAGGAGCACCAAGTGTGGCTGCAGCTCCAACAGATGGCCGCCTCAGCCACCACCTTCAATCCGCCCTCAGGACTCGGAGCGCCAGGTAAGAAATCCTCTCTGGAGCCGGTGAAGCTGAAAACAGCCACCATTGGTTGCTGTATGCTCTGACTTTGTCTGATTGGACCCCTGTTCCACCGGACCACCGCCGATTGGCTGGCACTGTTTTCTCTGCTTTTTCTGCTCACTGGGCGCTGCGCCCATAGACTTTACATAGGTTTTGCTGAAACATTGTTTTTCTCTGCTGCACAACATAGGACTGCTAAATTTTTGTTCAACTGTGAAATTGAATTGAAAGGCTTGCCTGTAATTCAGTGGCCAAGCAGCCATCCACTCCCATTTCCTGAGCTATATAAGCAGTTCCTCTCAGTCTTACTGTGAAGCATTTTGTCTTTGCAGCCAGAGGCTATGTTGGTTTGTGCTCTAAGCTGGCTGGGACCTACCCCCCCCCCCCAAGCCTGCTGTTTCTGTGTATCTCTGCTGGACTTCAGTGTTTGTTTTCCTGCTTCTGGCTTGTATCTTTTCTCTGGCTGTGTGCTTCCCTGTGTTTTGTTTCTTGTTTTTTTTTTGGGGGGGGGGCATTCCCTGTTTTCTGTTTTACTGTGTTTTGGTTTCCTCTTCTGGGGGGGATTTTATTTTCAAAACTCCTAGCATACTGCTACTTCAGAGCTCATTCTGCTTGCTTTCAGTTACAACTCTCAATTTACTGCACTGCAACTGCAAACCTACTCAGAGCTCATGCTACTGCTTTCAGTTACCTAAAATTTCAGCCACTGTTGCTAACTGTTTAATTACTATGGTACCCAGTGCCTGTGTTTTAACACTGTACTCATTTAACTACTGCTGTACAGGCCCACTTGCTTCCTGCTGCTGCATTGTTTACACCCGTTCCTATTCTACCTTGTTTACTCTGAGGTTAGCTGAAGCTCCTACTGAGGCTATTAAACTAGCTTTATATCTGCATGTGGTTCTCAGCCTTTCATCGCTTCCTTGTTTGTCCTACGGCGGGGACTGGGAGGTGTTTGGGGGGTCGTAGCCTATGTGGTTAATTAATTTTGTTCTAAATCCTGTCTTCGCAGCCGAAAATCCTCAGAGTTTGTCATCTTGATTTGGCTCTTCATGTCTGGCTGGCTTGCCCCTAACTCAGTGCTGTTTACTTGCTATACAGTTGTTATGCAGGTCCACCTATTACTACTTCTGCTTACTGACCTATCAGGTCCACACTTGCTTAAGCAATCGTTGCTTCCTTGCTTACACAAACCATTGCTTCATGCCTAGTGCCATCCCCTCGGCTTCGGCCTGGGATTCTCCTGCTCTCAATCTGCATTCGACCTTGCATGGTCTCAGCACTCAATGCTCATTATGATCTCAGCATGCTGTGCTCATTCAGAGCACCAGCAGTGCAGCCCTCAATTAATTCTGGGGTATGCCAGCCATTCTAATCTGGTGCAGGATCCTGCAGCCAACTGTCTCGCTCTGCATTTAGTCCGCATCATCCAGCGTGTCCAACTTGGGGCGGAATCCTTCTCACCTGGCCCATAGCTGGGAATGTCCTTGCCCTGGGCTTGGCTTTAGTTGCCTGCTATGCAACAGCAGCTGCTGGTGTAGAATTTAAGACTAGCAGTGAAGGGTGGTTACGACGATCTCCTTTGGCTCTAGTGTTCCACTGTTAACGGTTGGCCATTGACTTTAGTGGTTTCCCTAGCAAGGCACCTTCACCACATTCTCCCCATGACTGCTTCTGATTCACCTGGTTTGATTTAGGTTGGGTAGGCCAGGTGAGTGCCTCAGTAGTTGTTGCTCTCCTCCTGCGCCTAGGATGCTCGTATTGTTGCAGTTTTCTCACAACTTTCCATGACATTCCCGCTAGAGGGTTTGAGTGAGAGCCTTCCTCCAAATTGGAATATTTTCCACCTCCCTTTAATTGGGTTTTCCAAATTGCAGCTGCAGAGTCATCACTAAATACACCTTCCCAAGCCTGGAGGGAAGGTGACCTAGGCCTTGGATCCCCCAGAGATTTCCTCCTCATAGGGGATTTTTTTCTCTCCTCCGTTGCCTCAGGTCATAATAAATTAGCATAGTTGTTTCCCCAAGTTTTCTTAGGTAGGTTCCATTGTTGGATGGAGGTGGAGGATGTCCTGCCACTCCCTCTCTCCTTAGGGGATCCCCTTCTTTCAATGCAAGGCATCGCTATTCTTCTCTACTACTATGTTCCAGTTACTGCTTCTACGTCACTGTTACTGCTTGCTCATATGCATCATGTTGCCTCCTTTGGGGATGATACTACATTTGTTTTGGGGATTCCTAAGGTACCTTTAGCCACAGGAACCATCCCATTGCACCTCTAGGGGCAGAACCCTCTCCAAGAGTTCCTTGCTTCGTAACTCAACAGGGTGGTAATTCCTCTGGAATAGAGAGTGCGAACGGCCACAACCAAAACTAACACAGTTACACAAGCATAAAACTATACTGGCTGCATAGATCAGTGAATTGAAAGGCTTGCCTGTAATTCAGTGGCCAAGCAGCCAGCCACTCCCACTTCCTCAGCTATATAAGCAGTTCCTCTCAGTCTCACTGTGAAGCATTTTGACTTTGCCCCACCATCCTCCCCTCCTCCTCCTCCTCCAGCAGCAGCGCTCTCTCCTTAGGGAGATTCCTAAGTTACGTTCAGCCACGGGAACCATCCCATGGCACCTCTAGGAGCCGAACCCTCTCCAAGAGATCCTTGCTTCGTACCCCTACAGGGTGGTAATTCCTCTGGAATAGAGAGTGCGAATGGCCACAACCAAAACTAACACAGTTACACAAGCATTACTCTATACTGGCTTTGTAGGTAAGTGAATTGTGAATGTGTACCACATGCCTGCAGTTAGGCTTGATTTGCTTGTTTTATTTGCTTGTCTATTTTGCTGTATTTTTTTTCTCCCTCTCTGCTGTCCCTCCCATCCCTAAACTGACAGCACATTTCCTTTTTTGACACTCAGCTCCCTCTGTCTCACACCCCACCTTCTGTGGCACCAGGGAGAGAGACCACCATTTCTTGGTCTTTTGTTTTCCCTTGGCTGTCTCACCATCCCCTCCCCCGGGGCAATCTGTCTTATAGCCCCCCGCCCCCTGATTTAGCCTTACTGCATCATCCCTTTGTCCTTTCTCTGCCTCACCTTCTAATACACTGCTTTCCTCTCTCATCTCTCCTTCAGAGCTCCAGCCCTTGAACAGGGCCCTCAGGAGGAGCACCAAGTGTGGCCGCAGCTCCAACAGCCAGCCGCCTCAACCATCACCTTCAATCCACCCTCAGGACTCGGAGCGCCAGGTAAGAAGTCCTCCCTGGAGCCGGTGAAGCTGAAAACAGCCACCATTGGTTGCTATATACTCTGACTTTGCCTGATTGGACCCCTGTTCCACTGGACTGCCACTGATTGGCTGGCACTGTTTTCTCTGGTTTTTCCTGCTCACTGGGCGCTGTGCCCATAGACTTTACATAGGTTTTGCCGAAAAATTTCACCCACCCCCTTCCCCTCCTCCCACCTTAACTAAATACACTAATAACCCCACCCACCCGCATACTCTCACTGCCCCCTCCTGCCTACTGGCTCATCTCTTCTCAGGACCTCCTCCTCCCCTTACATTCAATTTTTTTCCATGTAGTCACATCCTTTTGACTCTCAAACTGCTCACAGACCACCCAGACCTTATGGCATTATGGCTGCCTGCCCTCTGTTCCTTCCACTCCTACTCCTCCTTATCCTGCCCTCCTTTTTCTCTCCATTCCAGGTCCCAACAAACCACTAATGCCACAACGTGACACCTCTTGTCTCCTGATTCAAAACTACTGTTCCCAGGGAACACTCCACTACAGACCCTGCCCACCACATGGCCCACCTGCTCGAATTGTTGAGTCTATCATCCACCCTGTTAAACTCCTTGCATGGGACTATTTACACTCTATGTACACACTAGTGCCACACTGGGAAGCCCCACAGACTGCCACCTTTTTCCAGTTCCTTAATAAAATACATAACCTATCACTCAAGAGGTTACATCTATTCACCCTAAAACTCCTCTTTCTTCTCCTACTTACCTCGGGTAATGTCCACCCGAACCCCGACCCCCTCTGCACCTCGCCCCTGAAAACCTCAGGGTCTCTCATCCTGGCCACTCTAAATATCTGCAGCTTATTACCAAAGATTGATGCCTTGCAAGCCCTCATATCCCAACACAGCCCTGATATCTTGGCACTGGTAGAAACCTGGCTGATGCCAAAAATACCAGACCAGGCACTAACCTTCCCTGGCTACAATATTCTCAGGCAAGACAGGATCTCTAAAAAAGGTGGATGATGTGCCTTTATTATCAGAGACACTTTATTGTGTCACCCTCTAGGGGCTCCCTTACGGACCACCACAACACAAATCCTACCAATAACAATTATACTTGGCACAAACCAGAAAGCCCAAAGTATCACATCCCTATACATTCCACCAAAGGATCAAAAACTTGGCCTCAGCGAAGTTCTAAATTTTATTGACTCACAGCCCACTGACTCTGAATTAATCCTACTAGGAGACTTCAACTTAAACTGGCTAGGATCGGAGGCAAGTGCCCCTAAAGACTCCTTTGCTGCAGCCAACTTTACACAGATGGTTTCATCCACTACCAGAACTAACTACAAAACGGGTACCTGCACCCTCCTTGACTGGGTACTCACCAACCATCCCACCAGGATCTCCCGCACCACAGTTCTTCTGGACTCCCTTAGTGACCACTCACCAGTTACCTGAGTATGGTCAAATAAATTCCTTAAGCTGCCTCCAAAAATCATCTCCAGCAGAGTCCTTCCCAGTGGCAAACTCACTCACTTCAAACACTACCTGCTTCAGCAAGACTGGTCACCCATATACATGACATCGGATGTTAACCAGGCCCTTGACTCTTTCATCGTCACTTTCAATAAGGCATGCGACCTCTTTGCACCAATCAAAAAAGGGGAAAAAAAAATGCTCTATAATCCTTGGATCACTGGGAAACTGCTAAAATCAGCTAAAAGAGTGGGATCACCTCTGGGCGGTAGCCAAGGAAACCAGAAACCAGCTGGATATTCTAAAATACAAGCAAGCCAGAAATGCTTGCACTAAAGCCATCAGACTCATGAAAAATTCTTACTATAAAAATGCTCTCACTAACTCCTGGGGGAATGGTCAAGCTTTCTGGGAAAATATCAAGGAAATCACAGGGAAAAAGCCAAAAAACTCCCCGGCTATGTTATCCATTGACGGATCACTCACCCTTAACCGTGCTGTCATAGCTAACTCCTTTAACCTGGCTTTTACAGACCTCAGTGTTGTCATCCCCTCTGACTACTTCGAAGATAAAGCTCCCACCACTAGGACCCCCTCAGCCCAAACTGGATAACCCCCTTTTTTTACTTTAGGGAGGTCAGCCTAAAGGATGCGCACTGCCATATTACCACTGCTATCTCTAAATCCTGAATTAGTGGCGACATTCTGGATCTCAAGCTCCTGTCACTTACCCTAGACCAGGTTCTTCATCCCCTTACAAAAATACTGAACCTCTCTCTCAGCAGCGTGAACTTTCCTGACAAATGGAAAACTGCAATAGTGACCAAAATCCACAAAGGCGGTGACCAGATCATCCACGCAAACTACCGCCTGATATCAATATTTCTTCTGCTCTCTAAGGCACTTGAGCGTAATGTGACGGACCAACTCAACAACCATCTAAACAAATACAACGTACTATGTGACAAGCAACATGGTTTCTGGAAAGGCCAAGGTACCACCACTGCTCTTCTACAGCTCACCGGGGCTGTTCACACTTCTCTGGACCACGGCAAACTAATAGGTGCGGTCTTTATCAATCTCTCCAAAGCGTTCGACACAGTCCACCATGGGCTGCTTATTGACCAGCTACTAAATACCGGACTGTCATCTGACTCTGTTCTATGGTTTAGAAGCTACCTCGAAAACTGGATGCAAAGAGTAAAAATTGCAAACACTCTCTCTGACACTTTGACGGCCTGCTCAGGTGTACCCCCAGGTTCCATACTGGGGCCACTTCTGTTTAGTCTCTTCCTAAACTCCCTACCAAAATCCTGCCCTGAAAACATCATCCTGTACGCTGATGAGGCAGTGGTATTCTCCTCCCATAAAGATCCCAGGGCTCTGCCGGCCCAGTGGCGCTGAGGGTTGAGGTGTTGAACGCCACACCTCGTGCCACACCGGCAACCTGGGTTCGGGAATGAGCCGGGAGTCACTGGGGGTCGGCTGGGGCAGAAAGAGATCAAGCATCTGGAGGACTGCTCTCTCTTCCCGGGGAGGGTGGGAGTGTTGCTCGCTTTATGAGCGACCTCTGGTGGTGGCCAGGGGTGCACCAAATGGGCAAGCATGGTGAACGCCAGGGGTGGGCGGAGTCACGGCAATATGTTGCCTTGCAAGCCATGCTCCGAAGGGGGGGACCCACTATAAATACCCCGGCTCCCAAGAAGATGATGGGGGCCCCAGTGATCTCCCTCTCATCCCCAGTGCAGGGCCATGCCACATCGGGGATCCAGGCTGACCTCTCGAGGGATGGACCTTCTAACTTAAGTAAAGAGCCACCAGGGCAGGTGGGCCCAGTTCTGGGGGGTGATCTGGAATGCTGGGAAGTTCCTCCAAGAGGGGGTGAACTGATGGTGGCTGGTCACTGCGGAGAGAAGAAGGGGCTAGATCGTGTGGGCACCTCCGAAGGATGCCTCGGAGGAGTCCAGGCATAAATAAAGTCAAAAAAAAAAAAAGATCCCAGGGCTCTACAGGATAACCTCTAGCTTGGTTTCAGCACCACTGAGTCTTGGTTTCACAATCACAGACTGGTACTAAATCACAAAAAAACATGCTATTCCACAGCTCTCATAATTCGCACAAGCAACACCACTTGCTGATCTCCACTGCACAGGGAAACACCTTGGAGCAGGTACAATCTTTCAAATATCTTGGGATTCTGCTAGACCCTAGCCTCTCCTATGGGGCACACACTGACCATGTTGCAAAAACTGCAAACATTCGACTTGGTCTTCTATTCAAACATAGACAAAATCTTACTCCAGATGCACTGAAAATTGTCATACAGAGTTTTGTGGTATCGATCATTGACTATGGTCTCATCATTTACAGCTCTGCCATGATAACAGCCCTCAGACAGATTCAAGCAACCTTAAACAAGGCCTGTCAGCTTCTTACAGGTGCTCACCGACTCATCCGCACCTGTGACATATACACGGTCTGGATGGCTTCACCTATCAAACCTCATATAGTATCTCACTTGTACCATGGCAAATCAAATCTGCCTGGGGAATGTGCCACCAGGTGTCTCTACTCTCCTGCAGATAAGCCCAAACTATCGGAACTCTAGGAGATTGAATCAGCAGCTCCTAAAAATCCCCTATTGTCACACCTCACAGGCACAATGATCCTTTGCCTACAGAGCATCACTTTGGCTTAATGATCTAAACCCTACCATCTCCTCAGCTAACACACTTGGTGTGTTCAAAGCTAGGCTCCAGAATCATCTCGTTGCCTCTAGCTTCTGTGATTGCTACAGCTAATTTCCTTGCCATCTCCACTATATCTGCCACCGGAATATGACTCATATCATTCTCTCTTTCCCCAATTACATGCACCTCTAATTACCTACTAGCTACCTTCTACCATGACAAATGCCTCTGGCTGCCTACGTACTCACAACCCCCCCATCCTTTGTTATAATGTCAATAACTTTTCTGATTGGTTGTTGTTATGTATTGCTATTATGTTTAACCATTTTGTGTAGACTTCTGTCACCATTGCTTTTCTTTTGTTTTTGAAATGTTAGTCTCTGATGTGGAACCTTTGTAAAAGAGCCTTGGCTCAAAGGTATTGTAATCCTAGACCTTATAAATAAAATAAAAATAAATCACCCACATGTGATAGAAACACAGAATCTGATGGCAGATAGGGTCACTTGGCCACCCAGTATGCCATTTTTTCCTTACCTACATCCTCACCGCAGACCCTGCTTGATCTACAGCTCTTTTTCTCTCCCCCACTTACATTCCACCATGATTCCCTTGTCCCTGTCCCATGAACTCCTGGACCCCCTACTGTTTTTGCTCACACCACCTCCACTGGGAAGCTGTTCCAGGAATTCACCACTCTTCCTATGAAGAAGTACCTTCTCACATCTCTCCAGAATCTACCCCCCTCCAGCTTTATAGCATGTCCCCTTGTTCTTGAGCACCTTCTTTTCTTAAAAATACTTCCCTCCTGTACCTTCTTTATCCCTTTAAGGCATTTAAAGGTTTCTGTCATATTAAACCACTCCCTTATCTCTTCCAGGGTGCACATATTGAGGGCCTTTAGTCTTTCCTCATAGGGCTTTTGAAGCAGATGCTGCTCCATTTTAGTTGCCCTCCTCTGGATCATCTCCACTCTGTCTAAGACTTTCTAGAGATGTGGTCTCCAGAACTAGACATAGGGCCCAATTCCAGTACACATACACCTAGCGTAACAGCAGTTGCACTAAGTAGAATGGTGCAAGTAGCAACTTAAGCCAGCAGTTGCGACTTGCACCATTCTACAAAGTGACCTGTGACATGTCGCAGGCCTCTTGCACCAAACAGCAGTTACACCAGCAGTTGCACCATAAACCCCCTGCAACATGGCGCTAGGTGGTTTATGGCAGCAGGTGTGCCCCATTCCAGAAGGACAACAACAAAGACCCCAATGTCAGGATTCTGTAAGAACCCCTGGAGGAGAACCGGCATTATAAGTTACACCTGCAATTAGCAGGTGCAACTTACATACATCCTCTGAGGGTTTTTGTGGAACCCAGTCCATGTGCCCCACATGCCCTGACTGCTCCTGTTGTTGCCCCAATGGGCACCATACAGAACCAGCTCTACACTTGGGGGCATGGTCTCGCCCCATCCCCCTACTGTACATGTCCCCGAACAGTAAGTGCCCCGCAAGGCTGCCCACCCCCCTGCCCCAACTCCCTGCATAATACTTGCCCTGCAAGGCTGCCCACAGCCCCAACCCCCTGAATCCTCCATTGTAAAATGCCTCTCAGGGTGGCGCTGTCATCACCCCACCCGTGGCCCAACCCCCAGTCACCCGGCTGCATATCGTTAAAAATCTCGATAAGCCCTGGTAGTCTAGTGACCCACCCTAGCCATGCCAGCCCACCCAGCACCCCCCACCCATCCCCAGCCAGCAACTGGCACAGCCCACCTCTCACCACCACAGCCAGCCGTCGACTGAGTTCAGTATGAGCGTGTACTGTAAAGTCGTGTTCAGAAATTAATATCTGAGCTCATCTTTTCAGTACACACTCACACTGAACTCAGTTGGTGGCTGGCCATGGTGATGAGAGGTAGGCTATGCCAGTCACTGGCTGGGGATGGTTGGGGGGTGCTGAGTGGGCTGGCATGGCTGGATGGGGGGGCCACTAGACTACCAGGGCTTATCAGGGATTTTGATGCATTTGCAGCCGGTGACCAGGTGTCAGGCATGGTGGGGGGATGACAGTGCCACCCTGTGGGGCATTTTGCAACAGAGGATTCGGGGGACTGGGGGTATGAAAAACCTTGCAGAGCTGTATTTGGCACTCCGGGGGTCTGCGGGGCAGTTAATGTTGGTTTCGGGGGCAGGGGGATGGGCAGCCCTGCAGGGCATCTCTTGTAGCTAGCTGGGCTGGGGGCATTTGCGAACTACATTGGGGCTTGTGACATGCTCACCAGGTGCGCCCACAGTTTGGCATATCTGACCACATGTCACAAGTCACAGGACTTAGCTGCAGAGCCCTGCTCCTTCTAGAATAGGGCACACAGTCAATGTCATAGTTGTGGGTGGCAAAGTTGCGTTCGGCAACAACTTGTGTCACCCTTCTAGAATCGGGTCCTTAGTACTCAAGGTGAGGTCTTACCAGTGATCTATATGGGGAAATACCTCTTCCCCTCTTTCTGCTAATGATACCCCTTCCTATGCACCCAACATCCCACTAGTCCTGCCGAATGCCCTGTCATGCAGTCTGGCCACCTTTAGGTCATCTGATACAATTACCTTGAACTCTGTTTCTTGCTTGGTAGTCATCAGAACTACTCCACCCATTTTGTACTCTGGGTTTCTGTGTCCCAAAGGCATTATTTTGCCACTTTTTTGCATTGAAATCCAGCTGCCATACCCTTGCGCACTCCTTGAGTTTTCTCAGGTCACTGCTCATCCTTTCCACCCGCAGGAGTGTCCACCCGGTTGCAGATCTTGGTGTCATCCACTTAGAGGCAGACCTTCCCTTCCAGTTCCTCTGCAATGTCTCTTATAAAGACAATAAAGTCAGACACATACACGTTTGTAAGAGAGAGAGAGAGAGAGAGAAGCTGAATGCTGAGAGGGTTGTGGAGAAGCCTTGACAGCAGGACTCATTTGATGCTCTTTTTCCTTTTACTAAAGGTATGCCACTGGTTTAATAAACAAGTCTTACCAGTGTATCATGTGCCACTCTGTCTCTGGCTTTCTGGCTCCCAGTGTATCTTGTCTCTTGCAGGAGGAAAACCATGCAGTGGCAGTGTGACCGCAGTAAGACGAGATGGCCCTTCAGAAAGGCCAAAAGCCGGGAAGTCCAAAGTAAAGCAGAAAAAGGGGTTTTTGCTTCATGCTGCTGTCTGCTGTTTGCTGTAGCAATAAACTGCACTAACTGCGTATGAGGGAGCCAGGCACCTGAAGGTGTTCATTCCTGATAACCTGGATACCACTATTATTAAAGCTCGTTAAGTAAGAGTATAAAGAGTTTCAGATTGCGCTGATGTTGTTAGCGCTAATATCAGTGATACTATCAGTGATACTATTAAAATCAATTCCTTTATTCTACCACACCATAACATACCATTGCTATTAATATTTTACTTTTAGCAATTGATCTGGAAAATAGGGTGATGTTTGATAGTTAATTGCATTTAGAGGAAGTTTAAATACCTTGGTAGTATTTTTTTTTTTTTACCCTTCTGCCTTCATCTGGAATCACTAAGGTTTTTAGGTTTATGGTGTTTGTGGGCTTTGCTACTTTTGGTGACCTGTACATTTACAGAAAATATTGATCTTTAGAAGCATGTGTATAAACATAGCTGATAGATACTGTAGTATTGTTAAAATTTGGGTTTTAAAGAATAGTTTTTATTTTTCACACCTCAAACCTGATCCGACTCCAGGATTGGTGCATGTACACATGTGACTAGAGAGTATATATGCATGCGTGGCATTTGTACTAGTCAGATCGTCACTGTGGACTGAATAAGAAGCTGCGTGGCTCTTACAGCTGCTAAGTTTGTTAAGTTCACGCTCAGCAAATATTCTAAAAAGATTCCGTGGGTTTTTGTGGATTTTGTGGATTTCTTTTTAATGAAGGGGTTGTGAGAAAGTATTAAGAACTGCTTATGGAGAATGTGTACTTGACAATGAATGACTGCCAGTGAGTATATAAAATGTACGCCCAGTAATCAAAGGGGATATAGTGCAAATTACTGTCCAGCAATAGTCTATTATAATATCTGCTGTGTTAAACTGTGTTGTGCCAAACAGTTTAAAAACTGCAGGGGCTTAGTCTTCCAGAAAATTATATATATAAACTGAGGGAATTGTTTTAAGAACTTTGTGGCAGATAAAAATGTAATTATTTTTACTGTTTTCCTATACCAAGTTCAACAAGATAATTTATGGACAGTACTATATGCATTTTTAGGTATTTTAAGCATTTCTAAGATTATATCAGGGTTGTTATCAAAGAGAGAAAGAGTAATTATTTAATTTTATCTTTGTTGTAGAGCTTATTTGGGACCTTTTTTAAATAGGAAGATATTTTACGCAAAGGAAGTTGTGGGAAGAGGGCCAACAATTCTACTCCATGTTTGGAAAGGAAAAGAAAAGAAGGAGGAAGGGGGTGTCATCTCTCCAAGTGTCTCTATAAGCGTAGACTATATAAGAACTGTGGCTTTTCCAAAACAGGGGACTTTTACAAAGAAGGGAAAAAGTGTGCGGAGTAGATTTGATTGCTAAAAGAGGAAATTTTGCAGACCTGACTAAGAACTGACTAAGGAACTTTCTCCCGTTGGAGTGATACCAAACTCTACAGAGGGATATAATTCAAAAGAAGACTATTTACCAGAATATTGGAAATTGGAGATTTACTTCTGGAGACGTTCTAACAGACAATAGAGACTTTCTTTTAGATTTTGTTTGTAAGGAAACACGATTTTGAGTGATTTTCTTTGACGTCAGTAAAAATCTAATGAATTAGTTATATAACTGAGCGAGTATTTGATTGAATAATTAATTGACATTGTATGAAGAAAATGGAAACAAGAGCAGTAAAGGGGAAAAAAATTAAGAATGCAAAAACATATGCAAACAATCAAGGAAAGGGTGTAAGGAAAGGTTGTCAGAAGAACCAGGGAGAAAGAAAGATAATGAGCTATATTTTAGCACCTGGTAGTCAATTAAATGTGGTCAGTAACAATGACGTGCTAAGAATTCAAAGCTCTACCCTACCTCCATTGTGTTCCTCACCTATCTCATCATATAGTGAGGAAATAGGTAGGGAAAGAATCAAACACCCTCTAATGAAAACTATTAGAGATTTGGAAAGTAGTAGAGAAATAAGTGGAACAGAGGGGAATCAAGTAGAAGTACAAACTAGAACTATAAAGGGAAGTAGGGAAAAAGCTGTTAGTGTAACAGAAGAAAGAGAAAAAGCGGTTGATTTGAAAGGAAAAGAAAGTAAAATGGGACCTAATAAAAGTGACGTTCAGAGTGATAAAGATAAATCCCACCAATTTCCTAGTAAATTCTTTCTAAATGAGTTTGATGACTTCATCATCCCTTTTACCAAAAGAGTCAGACTAGACCCTCCAACTAGTCATCCACCAGATATTTCACATATACTGAATTCCGAGATAGGAAACAAAAAAAAGAGCAATATAGAGGGTCACATAGAAAATAGCATAGCTAATAAAATTGACAGCATGATAGTACAAGGGGAACCAACTTTTAATTTATTGAAAGAGATAAGAGATGGGATTAATCTGAATAATGATTTACTTTTGAATCTCACGTTTTTAGTGAGTAAACTAGGATTATTAAATGGAATGGATCAAGAACCTAGTTTAGGAAGAAGAACAACTAAAGTTGGAGAATCTAAAAATAGAAAGGGAGAAGTCAGAGAGGAAGTTAGAGAGGAAAGAAATATGAAGGGGAAGTCTATAAGAAGGACAACAGAAGAAATAGGAGAAAAAGAAGAAAGAGAGACAGTTCAGTTAGTTCAGCAGTTAAACAAATAAGTTAATTTTAATTAATCTTTAGTTGATTTTGAGTTCTCTGCACATTTTTTTAGTTCAGACTGTAGTAGCGTGAGGTTCGGGATGCTCTGTCGGTTTTGTGATTGGCGTTTTTGTGAGCATTTCTCGGAGCCCCGTTCGGTCGTTTTCTGGAGCCCTGCTCCTGTTGCTTGGAGTTCTGCATTTGTTTTTGTGTGTTTGGCTCTTTGGCATTCTTTGTGGTGACTTCTTAACATTCTTCACTGTCTCTCGACCGCCCGACTTCAGCGTGAGAGGCTGTGGAGTCGGGGGGCTTTTGGCAGGAGCACGGAAGCAAGGAAAGTAAGATTTTGCTGAAAGTTTTATATTGTTTGCCCCAGTTAGTTTGTTTGACTTTTTATGCTTGAATTTTGCCTGGATTTGCGATGTGGGAAACTGTGGTATTGATGAGTGGGAGCAACTGTGGAGAAGACCTTATTTGGGCACTGATTCTGCTTTGTACCTAGTGACACTGTTCTGCTATAGTGATCTGAGAGTCTCCTTTGCCACAGCGTGATGGGCTGTGGAGATGAGAAAGACTGAAGGAGGCATTATTAAACTTAGATTTGAAACATTTGGTTATTGAGTGGATCCAAGGAAAATAGTCTTTTGTTGTTTACTCTGTCTGCTCCCTGTTTGGACTCAGTGGACCGCAGGACTTAAAGTTGAATTCTTGGTGGGGGAGTTTGACTGTGGAGTGTCAGAGAAGGAAGAGAGAGGAAGAAGGATATGAGTGGTTGTCCCAGTTGTCCCAGAAGTGGGTGCGGGGTGCTGCTGTCTGTACCTGGGAGGGCTGGGGAGTGCCTTCCAGTGGGTTGGTGTTCTTGGGGCCTCCAGGTGATGCCAGAATAGCCTGGCAGAGGCCGGGCTGTGTCTGGCATCCTAAGTAGGTGGGACAATTTGCATATCTGCATCCTCCTGGGGTTCATTGGGTGAAGAGTGCTTCCTTCCAGGTGGAATTTGTGAATGGTTGAATGCCAGGAGTATGAAGAAATATACTGACTCTGAAACTTTACGAACTTTTGTTATGTGGGGCTTATGATTAATGTTATTAAGTCCAAGGACTTTTTAGTTGGGGGCTTTTAATAATAAGACAGCCTCAGACCTATGTTTTTTGTTTATTTGTTTGTATGTGATTTTTATTTTATCTTGCAGTGAGAGTGCTAAGATTGTTTTTTTCCCCTCACCTTTGCTGTGAGAGGGCTGAAGGAGGGGGGGAATTTTTTGTGTTGGGGTAGTGAGAGTTCCCCTTTGTATTTATATTTATTTTATAATTATTTATTTTATTTGTTTTGTTTATTATTTTTATTTTTATGTTTTATTTATTTTTATGTGTTCTTTGTATGGGTTTTGAGGATTAGTTTTTGTTTAATTTGACGTATTTTGTTTTAGTTTTAGCAGTAATATGTGTTGGCCTGTAGGTTCCACGGGGGTGCACTATTCATCCTCCTCTCTTCACGCCCTCCACCCTTTTTATACCCATCCTTTGCAATTTGAGACCTACCCGCACTGTAAAGAGCACTGGGGATTCTTCGTAGGAGAGTGGGGAGGCCGGGGGTGGGTGAACAGGTGAGGATGAATGAGCGTGGCCATCGTATCGGGGTTATTAAGTCCAGAAGGTGCCCTGGGGTGAAATGGAATCTAGACAGGGGTTTCCCATGTCTGGTGCCCATACCCAAGGGCACTGCCGAATTTAGTGGCAGATAGGTCGGACAACCTCCGAGGTTTGTCCAACTCGGGCAGTGTTATGCAATGCCAGGTCTATTAGGAATAAGACCACTATTATTGTGGAGCTTGTTGGCTCAGCTGACCTGGCTTGCATCACTGAGACCTGGCTGGATGAAAACTCTGGCCCCATATTGGAGGCCAAGGTTCCCTCCGGGTATTCTGTGATACACTGCCTGAGATTGGACCGTGGGGGGGGGTTGCAGTCTGTTTCAAGACTAAATTGGGCCTCATGAATGTGGTAGTAGGTGAGGCTGAATCTTTTGAGTGCGTAGTTGTAGCAGGTGTAAGTGTTCAAATCATTCTCATCTACCATCCACCCGGAGATGGGAAATTTTTCTTACAGGACGTAGCAGACTTCCTCATTGATATGTCATTTGAGTCTCCCAGATTGATGGTTCTGGGTGACTTTAATGCCTGAATCGACGATGAACTCTCACAATTTGGTAACCACTTCCTCCAACTTATGTCTTCTTTGGTCCTTACACAGGTAGTTTCCACTGATACACATAGATCTGGGCACTCTCTGGATTTAGTCTTCCTCTTAGGGATTGATTCATCTGATGTGGGGGTGGAACCAGTCGCTTGGTCTGACCACCACACTGTGAGGTTCAATTTTTGCACCCCCCCTTAGAAGGCCTTCCCCTGTGGAGATGGTCAGGTACCGCCCATTGTGAAATGCTACTTCCCAGGGCCTTGCTGTGGTCCTTGATCTCTCATCCCCCGTGTTGTCTAGCAGTAATCCAGGGGAACTGGTGTCGGCTTATACTACAGCCGTTACAGTGGCCCTGGATTTTATTGCTCCTGTTCATGAGCACCCCTTTTCCCTTTGCCCCAGGTCCCCCTGGTTTGATGGGACACTGAGGGAGTTGCGGAGACAGGGGTGAAGGTTAGAGCAGTGCTAGCACAAGTCTGCCCTTGATGCTGACTGCCTTAGATTGATGGAATATTATTCTATCTATCAATCTGCAATCACCCATAAGAAGGCAGAATTTCTGTCCACGGAGATTGCAGTTGCACAGAATCAACCGGCTCATCTGTTTTGGACTGTGGACAGACTGTGCAACCCAGCCTGTCTACAAGTCCGGAGAGCCTTTTCGCAAATGGAGTGCGAGGAGCTCACTCGGTTCTTTGCAAATAAGGTGGATGACATCAGGGCGGGCTTGTGTCCAGCAATCTCTAAAGGTGATGTTGTGGAACAGTGCAAGCTCACAATGCCTAGTTTCTCTTGGAGTTCCTTTTATCAATCAGAGGTCATGGATATTATGAGGATCATCCATAGTGTGCGGCCTATGAGCTGTAGTTCAGATCCTGGACCAACTTCCATAATTTTGGGTTGTCTTGAGGTCATTGGCCCAGTTATGGTGCAGATAGTCTGGTGTTTCTTAGAGTCAGGTGAGTTTCCTAACTCCCTGAAAGAAGCGGTGGTTACACCTCTACTGAAGAAAGTTACTTTGGACCCAGACTGTTTCTCAAACTACAGACCTATCTCTAACATTCCCTATTTGTGGAAGGTTATTTAGAAGGTAGTGGTAGCCCAATTGGAAGACCATTTAACTATCCATAATATCTATGAAGCCTTCCAGTCTGGTTTTCGTAAAAGACACAGCACCGAGACTGCACTAGTTTGGGTACTTAATGATCTTCTGAGGATGAGGACTCAGAACAGATGCTCTGTTCTAGTTTTTCTTGATCTCTCATCAGCCTTTGACACTGTGCATCACCTGGTGTTGTTAGCATGCCTGAGGCAAATATGTGGAATGTCATGAACTGTTTTAAAATGGTTCACTTCATTCCTTACCGGGATATCACAGAGAGTTGTGTCGGGGGTTCATTCCTCTGCCCCGACTTCTTTGTTGTGTGGGGTGCCTCAGGGTTCAGTGCTGTCACCCATGTTATTCGCAGTGTATATGCTGCCCCTCGGAGACATTATAAGACGGTATGGGCTGAGGTTTCACTGCTACGCAGATGACACCCAGCTATACCTGTCTTTTGCGCCGGACCAGGATGGAGCTCTCTCGGTGTTTAATAACTGTCTGGAAGAAATCTGAGGATGGATGGATTCTAGTTGGTTGAAGCTGAACTCAGAGAAGACAGAGGTATTGGTGGTGGACCCTGGTGGTCAGATAATGAGGCCGAAAGATGGCTCGCCCTCTGGAATTTTTCTTGATGGTGTGTCACCTCTGACCTCTGAATGGGTGCGCAACCTGGGGACTGTCCTAGATGACAGGCTGACCTTTCAATCTCAAGTGTCGGCCATTGTCAGGACTTCCTTTTATCATCTTAGGAACATTGCCATGGTCCGTCACCTTGTTCCATCTGAATCTTTGCCAACGTTGGTCCACGCCTTTGTGTCCTCGTGGCTGGACTACTGCAATGCCCTTTACTTTGGGCTTTCTGGGGTTGAAATCTGTCACCTTCAGCTGGTGCAGAACGCTGCAGCCGGGGTGTTGACTGGGACAAGGAGATCCAATCATATCACCCCAGTACTGCGCAAACTGCACTGACTTCCTATACGGTGGTGGATCACCTTTAAAGTCATTTTATTGACTTTTAAAGCCCTTCACAATCAGGGTCCAACCTATCCGAAAGAACTTCTGGTGCCTTACTGCCCCAGCCGATCGCTATGCTCGGCTGACGAGGGGTTGTTAGAGATTCCAAGAGTGAGTTTAAAATCTTCTGGTAGCAGAGCTTTTTCTTATGTAGCTCCCATTCTTTGGAATTCTGTACCATGCCTGTTAAGGGAGTGCACCACCTCCTTGGAGGTATTTAAGAAAAATTTGAAAACCTACCTGTGGCGGAGCGCCTTCATGGATGATTAATTGATATTTAAGTATTAATATTATTCTTTGGATAGTATGGATGGTTTTATTGTAGGTTTTTAATATGTGATGTTGTTATATATTTATTGTATTCATATGTTTTATGTGATATTTTATATTGTGCTTTTCGACATGTAAAGCACTTTGAAATTTTGAAAAGCGCTTTAAAAATAAAGTTATTATTATTATTATAACCGGAAGAGTAATGAATGGAAGGTAACCCAGAATAAAGTGGGAAAGAAAATTACCCAAGACCCTAGAAGTAACAACCATAGGAGGGGAAATAGGTAATGAAGTATTAGAAGAAGGAAAAGATATGGACAGGAGAGTTATTATTTTGGAACAAGATGGCAATAGAGAAATGTATCAATTGATAGATGATCTGCAGGAAAGATCAAGCCATAATAAAGCAAAAGGAAAGGAAGTGAGTAAAAGAGATAATTATAGTAAGAAGGCAGAGAAACCAGAGAATTATTAATAGAGAAAGGTGAAATTCTGCCTACAGTATACATATATGGCATTCATAAGGCCAAGAATGAAAATAACACAATTAGAATAGCAGTTTATAATGTTTGCAACAGCCAGGATAGGCAAACATTTGAAATAAAAATGATACAATATTTTGACACTAAAGAAAAAGAACTTAATAAAGATGTTTGTCTTTTTTATACTTGCCCGGCTCCCACGGCTTCAGAGGAGGCATCGTACCTCCTCCTACTCCGTCCGCCCAAGACATCCTTATTAGGCAACCTCTGCCCTGACTTCATCTTGCTTGGGGGCTGGGGGTGTATAGATTTTCCCCCTTTTCTCCCTCACCCCTGAGGATCCCAGTGCAGGGGACATATGTCCAGGCATTGCCAAGCACCCACAGTGTCCTCCCCTCCCTGGCTCCAAAGAGCCACCATTGCCCCGAAAGTCCATGCTTCCACCGGCTTCAGGAGAATCAGGTGCTTGAGCACCCCCGGTAACCCACCCCAGGATGAGGAGAGCATCCATTGGGATGCTCAATCCTCCATCCCCCTGCTGTCCCCCGAGCAACCTGAGTCCATTCCGCCGACCCTCAGCAACCTGAGTCCATTCCTGAACCCAGGTCGCCGGCATAGCGCGAGGTGTGGCGTCCAGTACCTCAACTTTCAGTGCCACCGGGCCAACCCAAGATGTTGTTTTTTTTAATACATTACCAGTGATTATGCTTAAAGCAGTGCTTCAGGGCTTAATTTTAAACCGTCACATCACCCTCTGGCTCTTTTAACAGGTACCTTCATAAGACAATGGTATGTATTTTCTTTCTGTCTTGACTTTTTAAAAATGTTAATTAATGGTCCAGAGTTAGAGTAAAATTAGGCAGCACTTTGATCTTACAAGTTGATCTCTACAACAGACACACTCCAGTGAAAATTAGTCTTTTTGTTTGTAAGAGGTGCAAATTGACTGCAATGCTTTTATCTGTAAACTGCTAGTCTAAGTTTTGAATCCACATTCAACCTTTATATCTGTCATACTGCTCAGCTGTTTTCACTTTGACCTGAGGAAGAGAGCTTAATCTCTCAAAAGCTAGTCTTAAAAATAATTTTGTTAATCCAATAAAAGGTATCATCTACAACTTATTTGTGTTTTTTTCCCTCTACATAATGTCTGCAAGGGAATTTGGGGCAAACAATTTACTTGGGCAGATATAAGTTCAACATATAGATATCAGGTGGGGGAAGAAAAGGGTTAGATCTTTCTGGTAGTAAAAACATCTAGAATAAGACAGCTAATATTGAAAGAGAAAGAGCAATTTTCTAAGATTGGTGTTAAAGTAAATGAAGTGACAGCAATCTTGAAAAAAAACTGATTACATACAAGGCAAATATAGTGAGGCAAGAGAAAAGTAAGGTAAATCAGGAGAAAAGCAAGGCTAAAGTACAACAGAGGATCACTACCTACATGATACCTGATGTGCAAGAACATGTATTACAAACAGAAGAAGAATATGTATTGAGAGAACAGGCTAGAGTTATAAGAGGAAGACTAGAAAGAGGACCAAGGATAAATAACAGCGATATATTGGAAGAAGGAGATATGGAGGAAATAGATCAAGGTGGAAGTGAAAATGAGATAGATACAAACATAGTTTATTGTTCTTCTGTACAAATTAGTAATCAATTTCAGGTTTTGGATGAGTCTATAGAAATATATTGGCATAAAGAAAACAAAGAAAAGCCCACGCAGGATAACTTAAAAATAATAAGATGGAATATAGCGGGGATAGTGGGGAAACTTAGAGATATAGGATGTGTAAATTTTTTGAAGAAATATGCTATAATTATGTTACAGGAAACCTAGTCTGAATGTATAGATGAATGTGTTTTATAATGGTATCAATGCAGGGCAATTGAAGCAAGAAAAACAAGTAAATATGGAAGATCTGCAGGAGGCTTGTGTACACTGATAAGTGTAGGACAAGAACTAAAGGGTACATGTGTTGTTAAATGCCCAAATTATTTTATACTGGGCATACTGGTGCAGTGTAAGGAAGTAGCATTTAGCATTGTGCTGAATATATATTCTCCACCACTTCCATCATCATCTCCCATGTTCATATGCTTTTTAGAAACAATAAAACAAACTATTTCACAGCTTCAGGTGAACTACTAATGATAGTATTGGCAGGTGATTTTAATGCACATACAGGGGAAAAATTAGAGGAAGAGATGGGATGTTGGAATCTAGATGACATCCTGTTGATTCCACTAAGAAATTCTAAGGATAAGAAAATCAATAAACAAGTAGAAAAATTATTAGGTTGTTTGAACCTATTAAATATGAGAATCTTAAATGGGAGATGTAGAGGGGACAGGAGTGGAGAATTGATGCATAATCATTGTTATGGCGGAAGTACTTTGGATTGTGTAATAATGGATGTGTTTTCTTTTGAGAAAGTATACTAATTAAATGTGTTAGAAAACTGGGACAGTGATCATAGACCCATTAAGTTAGTAATTTCAATTGAAGGGGAAAGATCTAAGGAAAACCTGGAAAATGTGTTGAAATGGTTAGAGAATAACATGATTTTATATAATAAGAAAAAAAATAAAATGAACTGCCTTGAGTAAATTGGAATTACTGAAACTACTAGAAACCCCAGAAATTACAAACAAAAAAAAATCAAATACTGGGTTTAAAAGGTCAAAATATGAAAATGCAGGATTATAAAGACATGCAGAAACTGTATCTTGAAATAGAAGAACAACTACTGTATATAATGGAATAAGTGAAATGCAAAAAGCAAGTAAAAACACAATTTGTTATAAAGCCAAATGGTTTAATAAAGAGTGTGAGCAAAAACGGAAGTTAGTTAGACAGGAAAAAAAATAACAAAGTATGGAGAAGTAAATTATAGGGTGGCATTAAAACATCTGAAGAAAGAATATAAAGACCTAAATGAAAAACAAGAAAAGGACATATAATAATGATCTATGGAGTAAATTGCAAAAATCAATTAAGAAAAAGGATAGTATAGAGTTTTGGCATCTGGTAGCATATGGCACAGGTCAAATAAGACTTAATTTGGAAGCAGTGATAGCACCATTAATCTGGAAACAACATTTTGAAAACATCTTTATAAAATATCTCCTAAATATCTAGGAATAAGTGAAGTAGAGATGATTTAGGGTGATGTAGAATATTGGAAAATTACCAAAATGGAAGTAATCGAGGCAATCAAGGCTCAGAAGAAAAACAAAGCACTAGGAATTGATGGAATAGCCGCAGAGATGTATCAGGTGTGTCCAGAATGGTGGACAGAGATCCTAATCCCCTACTTTGAGAGTATAATCCAAAACAAAGAGATGCCAGATAAATGGAATATAGGAGTAATAGTACCACTCCAAAAGAAGGACTCCCTGCTAAAACAAGAAAATTATAGGTCAATAACTTTAATAAACATAAATGCAAAACTACTTACAAAACTTGTACTGGGTAGATTACAATTATGGGTGGAGGAAAAGAAAATATTATCTATACGTCTGGCTGGATTTCATAAAGAAAGATCAACAACTGAGCAAATCTTTATTTTAAGATATATATTGGAAAAATATGTAAAATTTAAAGGAGGTAAAATCTACTCAGCATTTATAGATATAAAGGCAGCCTTTGATTCAATAAATAGGCAAATATTGTGGGATTTACTCTCAAAGAAGGGGCTAGATAGAGATCTTGAAATGATAAAATTGTTGCATGCTAATAATAGATTCGTAGTAAGATACAGTAAACTAGGAGCAGTGACTGAAGAGATAAGGGTAAATGCAGGAGTAAAGCAAGGTTGCCTTTAGCTCCAACACTCGTCAATCTATACAAAAATACAGTTGTGGAAGCTTTAGAAAATAATGATACATTCCCACCCAAAGTCAATGCACTCCCTATAAAACTACTTTTATTTGCAGATGATGCAGTATTATTTCCCAGACCCCCTTAGGGCTAACAAGAGCACTGTTGACAGTGAAAGAAGCCCTGTCAAATCTAGATTTAGAACTTAATACTGAAGAAAAATAAAATAATGGTGTTTGGTGGGGGGAAGAGAAATATCAATCAATCAAATCTTTATTTATCCAGGCGAACATCATTGAGCACAGCTCATTTGCAAGATGGACCTGGTAAGGTCAAGGTTCAATTTACATAGATACATAAAAAATATTCAATATACACACACTCTAGGATACTACATAGAATATTCAGTATACACACAGTCTTAGGATACATTCTAATCAGACTATGCATTACATTCAGGTGTAGTGGTAATAAGGGGTAAGGGGAAGGGGAGTGGGAAGTGGTGTGCCTGGTGGGGGAGGAGGAAGATGCTGGGGGCCTATACTGTGGAATGGATAAACTGTGGGCTTTAGGAAGAGGGCAGGAGGGGGCACTGGGGGTTTGTATAACAGGGGTATAGGGCTGTGATATATGACAAGGGATTAAGGGGAGGTGGATGAAAAGGAGGAGTGCATGGAGTGTGAGGGCTGGTGAATCTTAGTAAAGGTGGATACCTTCCGTGAGTTGGCTATCTGTGGAGGGAGATGGATAAGATTAGGAATACTCTACTGTTTGTGGAAACAATTACATTTTTCTTTGATAAGCCTCGAATACAGATATTTAAAGGATGTAAATGAGATGTATCTGTTCACTTTCAGGGTCTTTTGCATTGTATTCCAGAAGGCAGATAAGACATAGCTGATAGATCTACCATATCGAGAACTGAATTTGGTCACTTTAAGCATGATGAAGTTTAGACTTCTTAGGGCATATTTACTTGATGTGATTTGTGTGAAGCAGTCTGAGACGTAATTTGATAACATCTTTGATATCGCTCTATAAGTCCATAGTGTGGCATTCCTGTCTCTTCTAAATTGGAGTGAGGTCCATCCAACTGCAGCATAAAGTGAGCAGTGGTGAGGCTGAGAGGAAGATCTGTAACAAACCTCAAGGCTCTATGGTAAAGTGTGTGCAGTTTGCTCAGATATGAGTTGGGGCAACGACCATATAGGAAATCTGCATAATCTAATACTGATAGAAATGTGGCCTGGACCAGCTTCTTTTTAGAATCACTTATGAGAAAGTGCTTTATTCTGTAATAGAGCCCAAGCCTCTGACGGAGTTTTTTTAGCAGATCTTCCAGATGATCTAAGTAGTGGAGTCTACTGTCTACCTAGACCCCCAGATATTTGAATTTTGCAACATATTCAAGATTTTCACCAAGGACAGTGGGTATGTGGGGGAGATTGTTTGGGAAGGAGTGTCCGCTTGTGTTTGGGGAGAAAAACATTGCCTTTGTTTTTTTGCATTTAGCAGGAGTTTTTTTCCAGTAGTTGGTGTCAGAATAGGCTGAATTCTGCTTGGTAGCTCTATGCATGCTGTTACGGGAGGGGTGACTGACATACAATACTGTATCATCTGCAAACAGGTGTACAGTGGCTTTGTGAGGTTATTGTCAATGCTATTGATATAGATGGCAAATAGGATTGGTCCGAGGATGGATCCTTGGGGAACTCCTCTTTGGAGAGATTTGAGTGGTGATAGGTCTCCTTCAGCCTTCACCTGCTGGGTCCTTCCTGTGAGATAGTTATTAAACCATCTAATGGAGGTTGAGTCGAGTCCTATGGATTTCAGGGAGGAGAGGAGCAGTTCGTGGTCGACCGTATTGAATACCTTACTCAGGTCTAAAAACACAGCACAGACACAATTTTTTTTGTCCAGTTCAAGCTGCCAGTCATTGGTTACTTTAGCCAGGGCTGTGATGGTGCTGTGGTTGGTTCTAAACCCAGATTGCGCTGGATTTAAAAGATTAGCCTCTTCAAGATATCCTCTTGGGTGCTTACAATTTTTTCTAGCAGCTTGGATAGCACAGGGAGGATAGAGATTGGCCTGTAGTTGTTGAGGTCCATGGGGACCCCTGCTTTCAGTAGCGGGATAACTTGGGCTGTTTTCCAGATCGATGGAATAGATCCTAGTTGTAGTGAGAAATTAAATAGGTGTGTTATTGACACTGCTAATACTTGTATGGCAATTTTTAAAAAATAGGGATCAAGGGAGTCTGCACCTGCACTTTTTTTGGTGTCCAGCTGTGATATTAATTCTTCCACCTGCTTCAGGGTGGCTGGTATGAAGGAGAAGGTGGACTCCATTACCCGTGCTTCAGTGTTCTTGCTACCTAACTGGGATAGCATTTGGTTAGCCGGAGGGGTGTCAAATGCTAGATCAGCAGTTGTAAAGTGATTGTTGAATGACTCCAGGACTTCCAGTCTATCAGAGATGGTTCCCTTGCCATTGTGTATTTTGGCTGGGAGTGTGTTACTTGGATCGTATCATACTAACATACTAAAATGCCAGCAGAATAGGCCTAATGGTCTTTCGTGTCTGCTCATTTAGTCAGCCCCCTCCCTGGGTGCTGACCTTGCTGCCCCCCTCACCTTCTCTGGCTTCTCCCTTCCCAGTTCCAGATATTCTTGCTGCATTGGATTTTGCTTCCAGAACCCTTCCCCTGTACCTGTCCTACCCCTTCTTGAACCCCTCCACTGTCTCTGCCTCCACCAGCCCCCTAGGCAGCGCATTCCATGGCTCCACCACCTCTCAGTGAAGTAGCACCTCCTTTCTCCCTGAATCTTCCCCACCAGCTTCCACCCATGCCCCTAGTGGCCCCTCCTCCTTCCTTTGAAGCACCCTGACTGTTCTTCCCCTATTTACCCTCTTCATGTACCTGAAGACCTCTATCATGTCCCCCGGTCCCTTCTCTCTCCAATGTGTAATATTTAGCTCTTCGAGCCTCCTCTCATAGGTCCTGTCTCCCAAGCCTCAAATCATTTTGGTTGCCTCCTCTGGACCCTCCAGGAGTTCAGTGTGTCTCTTAAGTGTGGCCTCCAAAACTGCACGCAGTACTCAAGGTGCGGCCTCACCAAGCAGTTATACAGAGGGAGTATCACTTCCCTCCTTCTGGAGGTGATCCCCCTAGCGATGCATCCCAGCATCCTGTTGGCCTTGGCTGCTGCCCTCCTACAAGTCTCAGAGTTGTTCATCTTGACATCCACCACCACCCCCAGGTCCCTCTCAGCCATCGAGACTTGTAGCATTTCCCCCCCCAGGGTGTACACTTGGCCTGGGTTTCTGGCCCCCAGGTGGAGTACCTTGCATTTCCCTGCATTGAACCTCAGCTTCCACTTTCTAGACCATCTTTCCAGAGCCTCCAGGTCCCCCTGTAGGGCCACCCTCCCCTCCTCCCCATCCACCACCGCCCCCAGTTTCGAGTCATCCGCAAAGAGACTCATCTCACTCCTGATTCCTGTCCTTATGTCAGAGACGTAGGCGTTGAACAGAAGGGGCCCAAAGACTGATCCCTGTGGGACCCCACTAATGACCCTCCTTGGGGATGAGACTATCCCGCCAACTACGACCCTCTGGGTCCGGTTCTGGAGCCAATTGCCTATCCATCTGATCATCTGGGTCCCCATCCCCATTTCTCCCAGCTTATCCAACAGGCCCACATGAGGAACAGAGTCAAATGCTTTGCTGAAGTTTAGAAAGAGGACGTCCACTGGTCTACCCAGGTCCAAGGCACTCGTCACCCAGTCATAGAACTCCACCAGGTTTGCCTGACATGATTTCCCCTGGATGAATCCATGCTGTCTATCGTCCAGGCACCCTGACTTATCCAGATCCCCCCCAGCCTCTCCTTGACAATGCCCTCCATCACCTTGCCCACCACCGATGTCAGGCTGACAGGCCTGTAGTTCCCTGCCACCTCCCTTGATCCCCCCTTGTGGATAGGCACTATATGCGCCACCTTCCAGTCCTGGGGCACCCACCCTGGCCTCAGAGAGATGGTGAAAAGCTCCACCAGGGGTTTCGCCAGGACATCTGCAAGTTCCTTCAGCAGTCTGGGATGTAATTTATCCGGCCCAGGTGCTTTCTCCATCTTAAGGGAGCTGAGGGCTTCCCTCACTCTCTCTACTGTGATTTCCACTTCCGGTACCTCTTCTCCCTGCTTAGCCCTCCCCCCTCCTGCCAGTGATGCCTCCCTCCCTCCTCCCCAGACCCGCCCGATTGGTAAGGGTACCCCCTCCTCAGTATCTCCGTCTCCTCCCATGTATGATGTAGTACCCCCATTTTCCTTGGTGAAAACTGAGGTGAAGTACTCATTTAGTACCTCAGCCTGCTCCCCCGGGTCTTGTGCCCATCTATCCCCTGATTTAGTCCTGTTAATCTGCCCCTTCACCCTTCATTTTTCCCCAATGTACCTAAAGAACTCCTTGTTCCCTCTCCTAATTTCCCTGGCCAGGTTCTGCTCCTTCCTTGCCCTAGCTGCCCTCACCACCCTAGTGGCCCTTCTAGCCATCAGCTCTTACTCCCCTCAATCCCTTTCACTCCTTGAGCACTTGAATTGCTTATAGGCTGCCTTCTTTCCCCGCAGAACCTCCTGGACCTCCCTGGTCCACCAGCAGGGTTTTTGGGCCCTACCGCATTTTCATCTTACTCTTGCACAGGTGCTGGTAGCATCCCGCACCCCTCTCCTGATGATTTCCCACCTACTATCAACGTCCATGTCTGACCCAATCCCATCCAAATGCTCCCTAAGATCCTTCCCATTTCCTTAAAATCAACCCCCCTGAAGTTGCTTACTTCTGTCTTTGTGCAGCCTTCTACCCCTCCTAGGTCCAGGCAGAACCAGACCATGGCATGGTCACTCCCCTGTTCCCCTGTATCCTGTTATGTCTTTTATGGTGTTCCAGAACTTGGCAGGGTTGTGGCAGGAGGAGTCTAGTTCAGACATATAATAAGCAGCCTTAGCATCTCGTACTTTTCTGGTACAGATATTCCTGGCTTTTTTGAACAGCTCCCAATCAGTTGATATCTTAGTTTTTTGTGCCTTTTTCCATAACTTGTCTCTGTCAAGGAGGGTGGCTTTAAGGTCAGGAGTGGACCAACAGTAGGTTTTATTTTTGATGCGTACCTTAGAAATTGGAGCATGGCTATTAAGGGCACCTGTAATAATGTCATTTAGCACCTCGTACGCTATCTCCACTGTGTTTGCTAAGTAAAAATCTTGCCATTGTGTGGAGTGGTTTATCTCTTCCAGATATGTCTCAGTGTTGAATTTTTGCTTTGATCTCCTCATTGTGAACTTGGTAGGGGATGACGGCTTGCATGCTGATCTTATTCCCGTAATAAGGCAGTGGTCACTGATGTCATTGAATAGTACTCCAACATGCGAGAAAAGGTGAGGTTTATTCACTAGTATAACATCTAATAGTGTGCTGTTGCTTGTATTCTTTTTGTTGATTCTGGTGGGTTCAATTATGAGCTGTGTAAACCCATGGGTATCGCAGAATGGTATTAAGGGTGCAGCTGCCTTTGAGAGCCAGTTTAGGTTTAGGTCTCCTATGATTATAGTTTATTCTGTTCCCTTTTTGATTAGGTCACCCAGGTGGGATAATAGCTTGAGGTCAGCTGAGGGGGCCTATAGCAGCCGATTAGCTGCAGCGATGTGGTATGGGAGAGGGCCACTTTGAGGAATAGGCATTCAAATTCCTTTACCATGGATAATGAGTCAAGGCAGGTTACAGATAGACTGTCCTTCACATATATCACTATGCCCCCACCCCTAGTTTGGCAGTCAGCTCTGAATATTTGATAATTAGGTAAGTTTATGTCTTTGTCGGCTGTGACAGACCTGAGCCACGTCTCAGACACTACTAGTATATCTGGTAGGGTATGGTTAACCCAGGCTTGGATCATCATGATCTTCTTTAACAGACTGCATATATTAATATGGAGAAAGCTTAGCCCTTTGATCTTGGCTAAGTCTGTTGGTGCAGTGATGACCTCTGGGGGTCCTGGGTTAAGTTCTACATTTCTTGAGCATATTAATAGTAGTATCAATAGTTTCATAGTTGCCACAAGATATAGGTTAAAGATTCTTGCCATTGCCAATTTTTTTTAATTCTGATACCACTTTGTTTGCCATCCGGATATGGAGCTTTGGCCTCTTGTTAGAGCACTGATTAGTAGTTTTGCAGACAGGCACATTGAATAATTTTCTGTACAGAGTTGAAGCAAGGTCCCATAAGATAGTAAATCCGCCTGAGTCCCTCCATGGCAACTGCTCCATGGGTTATGTTGTAGCATTGGGAGGTCATATATACATACATACCCAGTCCCTTGTGACTGTTGCAGTAATGCAGTAAGTTGAGTAATGTAATACATCTCCCTGTGTGGCATCCTCTGAGAGATATCCTTTTTCACTGTGCTCAGGATACAGTAATAGAGCTAGCAGAATCCAGAGAAACCCCCCCATTATGAAAAGTATAACTGGTATGCAGAAGGTACTATATCAAATGTCTTTCGTGGTGCCCTCAGTAGATTGCTAATATAAATGACTTATTCAGCTACTGTCCAGTGAGTAGAGTTTAAAAAAAAGGGAATATAAATTAGAGGGAGAAGGATAGAAAAACACAATAGGGGGTGCCTAGCGTATGTATTTCTCACTGTGATGTTTAAGGGCAAAAAATGGTCAAGCTTCAGCTCAACAGTGTGGGCAGCATGAGCGAGCAGAAAGGGAGTCTGCTGATTTGGTAGCTAACAAGGGGATATAGAGCAGGCTACAGGGCAGCAAGATGCAGGGGGCGTGATTTATGTTTTGGCAGGAAGGTGTCTATATAAGAAATGCTACAGAAGGGGGAAGGGTGGGCATAAAAATTGCAGTTTTGCCATACCTTTCCCTGGCAGTCCCTCCGGTCTGGTGGTTCTGAGTGTCGGCTTGCAGCTGCCGACCACCCGCTGGCAGAGACTGGCCCTGGCGCTCTACTGTAGGCACTTAGCGAGGGTCCTCTTCTGAGGAAAAAAGACAGAGCACAGCAGGTTAAATGCTTTACAATGGCAAGCTTCAGCAGTGCAGCAGGGGGCTGAAAATTAGCACTTTAAAGGCAATGATAATGATATTGAGAATGGTAATGCAGGCCATATTGCCCACGACTGAGTACAGTGATTTGTGTAGAAAGACCAAGAATCCCTCTAGTGGCAGGTCTTTATAACTTGCTAATGGAAAACTAGCTACTTAAAAAAAAAATATATGAAATATGAAAAAATGGAAACTAGGGGAGGATAGGATCGATTAAACCTCTGAATTCTGCTATTTGAGATTCACAATAACAAAGAATCTAAGTTGGAAAGCACACATAGATATAGCTAAAATTTACTCCATTAAAACAATGCAAAGAGTTACACAATTTGCAAATTTAAGGGCTAGCAATTCTTATATAGCTGAAAGAAGATGTTATGAATCAAAAATAAATTCCCAAATATTATATGCCTCAGAAGTTTGGGGCAGGGTTCAAATATTAAAGAACCTGAGGCAATGCAGAACCAGCAGATAAAGAAAATGTTGGGTGTACACAGATTCACATTAAATGCCACAATACATGCAGAAACAGGATCTTTATCGATAAACACAAAAATTCAATAAAAGATGTGTAAACCTTAGCAGAAAAATAATGAAAGCCCCGAGAGTATTTTGTGTCAGTGTTGGGTAGAAGCAAAACAGAGGCCACCAAGTAAGGGAGTAACTGGCTTAGTATATTGAAGAGTAACTTAAATAAGATTGGTATGCAATATCATTTCTGTACATAGTAAACCAAAGAATAGTAGGTGTAGCAATGCAACAAGGTCTTAGCAGTAGTGGGGAGTCATAGGATTATACAACATATAAGAGAATTAAATATTCTTTTGAAATCAAAAAATATCTGATTATGTGTGAAAATATGAAGCAAAGAAAAGCGTTGACAAGATTAAGAATGGTGATTTTCAATAGTAGATGGACACTGATGGGTGGATTATTAAAAGCTGTAGATGTGGGGAAATGGTTAAGTTAACTACAGAACATTTATTATTGGAATGTCCAATTTTAAATACTGAGAGAGAACATTTTCTGAATCAAGTTCTTAACAGAAGGAACAGAATGATTGGAAAAGATAGGGAAGTAGAATTGTTATTAAAGCCAACTTCCATAATGGAAACTTTTGCAGTTTCAAGTTTTGCACAGAGAATCTTCCATAAGTTAAAAGAAGTTATACCAAAGAACTAAGATCAACCCTGATGAAATGAAAAATATGAAACAATATAGAATTTTTTTTAATATGTGTATTTAAGAAAAATTGTATTGTTTGTTATGTGGATACAGTGTATTTATTACAGTGTATGTAACAAACTATGTTTTATACATGCCTTTTCAATAAATTTAACTGAACTTTCATCACTTCCAGGTTGGACTACTTCAATGCCCTGTACCTAGGAATATCTGGAGGCAACCTCCGCAGACTGCAGCTGGTGCAGAACATGGCAGCAAGATTGTTGTTGGGGGTGAAGAGATGTGAACATATCACCCCGGTACTACGTGAACTGCACTGGCTGCCAATTTGGTGGAGGACTGTCTACAAGACAGGGCTGTTAACTTATGAATCCCTGCATTTGAGGGTCCCAGTCTAGCTGCAAGAGCTCCTTGTGCCATACCACCCAACTTGGGCTCTCTGTCCTGCCGGGGGTGGCCTCCTTGGAGTTGTCAGGGTTAGGCTGCGGCATTCTGGTGATCGGGCATTTGCAGCCACTGTGCCTACCCTGTGGAACTCCCTGCCTGGATATCTTAGGGATGCTTCCATGGTGGAAGCCTTTAAGAAGGGCCTCAAATCATATTTATTCAATCAAGCTTTTAACTGAAAGGGGTTTTATATAAATAGTATATTTTGTGATGATTAGCTAAGCTGTTGTTGTTAGTTACACCTTGTATACTGATGCAGTTAGTTTTAGAATTGTATTATTGTATGGTATGTGTTATATGTGTCATATTGTACAGCACCCAGCGTCTTTGGAGATGGGTGTTATATAAATAAAATATCTATCTATCTATCTATCTATCTATCTATCTATCTATCTATCTATCTATCTATCTATCTATCTAACTGAACTGACAATAAAGAGGATCAATTCCTGCACTGATCCTTGCGATATCCCACTGGTCACCCTCCCTTCCTTGAAGCAAACCCTGTTTACCACCACCCTCTGTTGCCAAGCCCCTAACCAATTTCTTACCCAGTTTATTGCCTTTTTACCCACCCCTAAGCTAGCCGGCTTGCTTACTAGTCTCCTATGTGGAATTGAGTTGATAGCCTTACTGCAATTTAGGCAGGCCATGTCCACCACTGCTCCCTTATCTAGTTCCTTGGTCACCCATCCACTCAAAGAAATATATCATATTAGTTTGACATGACCTTCCCCCTGTGAATCCATTCTGCTTTGGGTCTTGTAAGCCCTTGGTTTCAAGATATGTCACAATCCTTTCCTTCAACAGTCTTTTTATTAACTTTTCCAACACCAATGTCGGGCTGACTGGGCTATTATTGCCAGCATGTTCCCTGCTATCACTTTTGTGAAGTGGGATTACAAGTGCCCACCTTCAGTCCTCTGGAACCACTCCAGCTTCAAGTGATCTGATAAATAGGACTGTCCAAGGTGCAGCTAGTACAGTACTTCTCTGAGGTCCCCTAACACCCATGGATGCATCCCATCTGGCCCCATTGCTTTAACCACTTTCAGATTTGTGAGTGCCTTCAGGACTGTCTCCTCTGAAAAGGGACTAGTTTCCAACTCCCACCTTCAAAGCTCCTGTTATTTTTTGTGTGGTCCCTCCCCTTATCCTTCCTCTATGAATACTGAGCAAAAGTATTTGTTTAAGATGTCTGCCTTTTCCTGATTCCCCTCTGCACAGTCCCTTTTTAACCTTACTATCCTTCCTTTGGTCTTCCTCTTTTCGCATACATACCTAAAAAATGTTTGTTCTCTTTTGATACTCCCTGGGCTAGTCCCTCTTCACTTTGTGACTTTGCACTCCTTACTGCTTTCCCTGATTCCCATGATACAACTCCTTATCCCCCTCCCTCTGCTTCTACTTGTACCTTCTGAATGTAATTCTTTTGGCCTTTACCTTTTCTGCCACCTCTTTTGAGAACCACAGTGGACTCTTTCCTCCTGCATTTGTTCACTTGCTTGATGCAGTGGTTTGTTGCCTTCGCTATGCTCCCCCCCTTTGAGATTGGCCCACTGTTCCTCCTCACCAGGTCATCTCCCCATGGCAGGTCATCCATGAGGCATTCACCCATCTTTATAAAATCTGCCCTTCTGAAATCCAAGACCCTCATCCGTGTGTGGCTCCATTCCACAGTCATCCTTATATTGAACCACACTGTAGGGTGACCACTGGTCCTAAGGTGGCCTCCCACCCTGATTTCTGCAACACTGTCCCTGTTAGTGAAAACCAGGTTCAGTATTGCCCCATCGCAAATGAGCTCACTGGCTAGTTACCTGAAGAATGACCCCTGCACGGAGTCCAGGATGTCCCTGCTTCTAGAAGAAGGCACAGTTGGGAGGCTCCAATTCACATCCGGAAGACTGAAGTCGCCCACCAGCATCACCTCCCCCTTTTCTGCCATTTTTCCAGTGGCTTTCAACAGTACCTTGTCTAACTCTTCTCCCCTGTGCCAGAGGTCTGTGGATCACACCGGTATGAATAGTCGCTCCTTCCCTGACTTCAGGGTGTTGTCTTAGTATCATGCCATATCACCCCGTATTTATATGCAATCCAGTCCAACTTTATACAGCATCCAATCAAAAAGCTCTGAGCTCTGTGCATACAAAATCATAACACTTATGCGTTACAATAAATTACAGGCAGTCACACCATATTAAATACGTGAATATAGTAAACACATAATAAAAACACAAACATATTTAAACAAAAATGTATCACTAAGGGATAGGTGATGGGGAACTAGTGTATGTGATACATCATTTATCTGCACAAGAGCAGTTTGACTTCAAGTTGTGTAATCCATGTGTGATGTACCTGAGGTCAAACTGCCTGAGTACAGACAAATGATGTATCACATAGCTCCTCATCACATATCTCTTATTTATACATTATTGGATAGGCAAAATGGGCAGACTAGGTGGGCCACACGGTTCTTATTCTGCCATCAACTTTTATGTTTCTAGCACACAAATTAAAATTCACCATCACATATTTCATTAATGCAATAGGTGTAAAGCTTGTGTATTGTTATATTGTGGTACCATTTATTTGAAAGTAGTTTTTTTAAATTATTGTTGGTCTATTCTGTGGTCTGCCAGTGAGCTACAGAAATAATGCATCTTCAGGAGCACCTCTGGTATGAAGGTTGCTATGGCCAAGACATTAGGGCATTGTGTTGTCTGATAACATCTACCCTGATTGGCTGAGCAGCTTGAGCTGCTGAAAAATTAAAAAGAAAATGGCAGACTTACTTAGCGAGTGAAAGTGAAGAAGCAAGTAGTCCACAAGTGGGATAACAAATGTAGCACATCGATAGTTTTTTTTTTTTAAATCAAGATTTGGTGTGAGCCGAGCAGCTGAAAATGTAGCAGGGGAGCAGACTGTCAGGCAAGTGGGAGATATGGAGAGTGCAATGAGCTGATTGTTAGATTTCCTGACTGATTGCTGGCTGGCATGTGAGTATGGAGAGAGAGTGAGCAGGGCTGAGGTTTGGACACACCAATAGAAAAATGAAAACAAAAAGGTATTGTTTTTTTAGGCTAAGAATTCTGATAGTGTGGAAAAAGCAGGGAAGAACACCGTCTGGGACAGGATACAAGCAGGAGCTCTGACGTGGACAGGAGAAGGAAAGGGGTAAGATGTAGCGTGAGGTTGAAGTCTCATAGAAAAGCAAACAAAATGAAGAAAACATAAGAATGAAGTGCTTTTTTGTTTCTTTTGAGTTGGTGTTGGGGATATGTGTAGTAGAAACTTGAATGCTGCATAATGTAAATGAGGGGAGAACATCTGTGGATAGTGGGAAAGGTTACCGAGTGATAATATCGTGGACAAAATATCACGCAAAATACAAAGCAGACTCCACATCACCGACTCCAATGTTGGCATGGATCTAGATCGCCTACCCAAACCCCGTGGGCCATGCACAGCACCACTCAGCAAGGTGCTGACCGTGACCTCAGCCAACCGAATGGTGCCCCAGGCACTGTACCTGTAGCCAGCCGCAATGTGATGGCAGGTCCTCCCCAACCCATTGTGCTGTGGTAGCCTATAGCCCTGGTGTCTAGCGGACCCCCCTCCCCAACACTACTCCTGCAGGTAGCTGCCTACCCCCCCACACCCCCAACATACCCCGTCACCGGGCGGGCAGCCAGCACGGCTTTCCACACACCACCATGGCTGGCTGCTCCACTGAACAAGCTGCATGGGCATACAGGTACATGCTCATCCAGTCCGCTCAGTGGAGCGGCCAGCCATGGTGGTGTGTGGAGGGCCATGCTGGCCGCCCACCCAGTAACGGGGTATGTTGAGGGGTGTGGGGAGTGCGTGGGGTGGGCAGCTACTTGCAGGGGTGGTGTAGGGAAGGGGGGTCCACTAAACACCAGGGCTGTAGGCTACCGCAGTGCAGCAGGTTGGGGGGCATTGGCCATCACATTGCAGCTAGCTACAGGTACGGTGCCTGGGGCACCATTCATTGGGTTGGGGTCATGGTCAGCACCTTGCCAAGTGGTGTTGTGTACTGCCCATGGAGTTTGGGTGAGTGATATAGATCCATGCCAACACTGGAGTTCGCGATGTGGAGCCTGCTTTGTGTTTTGCGGTGATATTTCATCTGCGATGTTATCACCCGGTACCGTGAGAAAGCAGATAGGTAAAAGTGGAGGAAGTAATGCTGGCCAGCTGGGTGGGTGGAGAGGTGGGGGATCGTCTAATGATGAACGTACTTGCTGTAGTATAAAACAAAGACGATTAACTTACTGTGTGTAAATGTAAGGTATAACAATTTTTTACATATAGTTAGTCTGATAAACAGATTTATCACAGTTGATTCTGTTCACTACTATTGCATAAATAAACAGTTAAATAAAAATCAGTTAAATAAAACTATTAGAATTCTATGAAGAAAAAGTCTCAAATGCTTGTGCAAACATCAGCATGTTCAGAGCAAATGTAAAACCATCTAATGAGTCAAATTGTAATAAGCGAGGGCATTCTAGAGTAATGGAGCTCTCGCAGCATGTGCTCTATCACCTGTAGTTTTTAGATGAAACTTAGGGACAGCTAAGAGCTTTGTTATACTTCTTCGAAAAGTCAATGTAAAAGGAAAAACAATAGAACAATCAGCCACACAATTTGGAAACAACGGCCAATCACAAACCTTATCAAAGTGTAGCTGTACAAAATTGAGAGCAAATCACACAGAAAAGCTTGCATAAATGAGAAAAAGGAAAATCAGCTACAACTTAGAACATACCAGTGGATGGTTTAAGAATAAGAAAAAGGAATAGCCAAGAGCTTTGGATTAACAGACCTCAGAGATCTTGCTGAACAATTATTGATTAACAAGTATGAGAGGTATTTGGGACCTTGATCATGAAGGCATTTATAAGTAAATATGAGTATCTATATACTGTATGTGGCCACTGCCAGCCCCAGGATGTAGGACAGCCTTAATTGGGACATGTCATGCCAGGAACAGTGTGGCCAAGGTTGCGCAGACTGCAGTTCATTGGCCATAACTGGAGGCCATCAAGGAAAGTACTGTGGAAGATGCGAATTATAGGAGTGTTGCAGTGCAATGGATGCGGAGCTGCAGTTTTCCAGGAGACCTTCTGGAGACTGCTCTATCTATACACACCTCTCTGACTTGAGCGAGGAGGTTACTGGTCTTCAGGACAAGCTGGCTAGGATCCAGAGGCCCTCTTCCCCAACCAAGGGGCCATTGAGACTACCACCATTGCCCCTTAGGTTGCCTAGGAGTGGGGGGACTGGCTGTACTGTGATGGGTTCTGAGACAGTGAGCATTGCAGGTCAGGGGCACATTCCTCAGCCAGTGCCACTGTGAAATTACAGGGGACACATTAATTTGCGCCAGTCATTCCACTGCATGACAATTACCTCTGGGCTATGAGCTCCAGCGTCAATCCCCTGCCTGCACAGTTCATTCCCATTTTGCACCACCTGGAGTTTACTTTATTATAATAATTGGTTAGTGATGATTATCAATTGTTGGCAGAAGCTGTCAAACTCCATTATACATGGGTGATTATACACAGCTGTGTATAATGGAGCCTTGATTATACAGTACATAATATGTGTATAAGCACCCATGTATAACAGAGTTTGATTAAGCGCCTTTTGCAAAACTTCTAAAATCACTCTCTTCCTAGTGCTACTGGCTCCTTGCACTGTCAGCTTGATTGGGCTAACCCCACTGAAACCACTGAGCAGGAATCTAACTTACATGCAGCTGAAGAAAGACATATTTCTTACAGAAATGAAAAATAATCAGTGGTCTACCAATGTCTGTCTACCCACCTAAAAAATGGCACATTGTTCACCATTTCAGCAACTTAGTGACCTAGTAAGAGAAAAATTCATAGAGCAGCAAAAAAAAAAAAACACTCTAAGGAAACCAAGACCGACATTAGGCTGCTCAATAAGTACCTGTCTGACAAAAAAAAAATCAATGGAACCAGTTATTATAAAAATTAAAACATGAGGAAGCGTGTTTCAACTTGGATAAAATGCACACTCTCGATGTGCAATGCCTTGGTAAACCCCTTGAGCTTTGCTCCAGGGGTTTATGAGGCATTGCACACCTTGGGTGTGGATAAAATCCTCATTACACACACTTCCCCAAGCATTATTCTACACATATTTGTGCAGGGGAAGAAATGTTATGGGACAATTTGTACTGGAGCACACTTACACCAGAGCTTATAGTCTGGAGCGACATATCATGGACTGAATTGACCGGTGTGAATTTACATGTCGCCAAAATTCCTTTGCCGTTCTGATGGGATTGGACTGCCTGGAGGAGGTACCCATGGTAGTTGCAAGAGAGGACGTTGTGGTCTTCCAAGGAGTACCCCAAGGTGGGAGGTAGAGGACTCCAGCAATGGAGGAAACAGCTTCTGGTGTGGGACTCGACTGTTAGGGTGGTACATTTGGAACAGAAAGGGGGGAAGAGGTTGGTTAGGTGCCTACCTGGTGTCATGACTCAGAGAGAGGGATGGCAGTGGATCTTAAAGATCACTAAGGTGGCAGGGGAGGAGGAGGAGGGGGAGCTGGATGTCACTGTCCACCTGGGGCTAATGTCCTAGCAAGGGATAGGGCTGGGATTGTGCTGGGTGAGTTCAGGGAACTGAGGAGGGGTCTAATGTAGACAGCATACATGGTGGCTTTCACTGAGGTGCTACCTGTCTACAGCTGGGTGAGGATAGGGTACTCTGCACTAAGAGCTTCAACTCATGGTTGAAGGAAAGGTATAGAGAGAGGAGGTGTTTGGCTACAATGGGGACTGATGACCAACCTAAAGACATATGGGTCTATACAGAGGTAATCGCCTGCATCCATCTGGGAGGGGAACTGCAGTCCCCAGTGGCTGGTTTAAATGTTACTTTGATGAACATTTAAACTAGCTGAGAAGGGTGGCAGCAGAAAAGAGGGAACTGGCCCCATACACAGACTAAATCAGTAGGAAAGAAGGAGCCATGAGGAGGAGCATGTACACCCTGGAGGAGGGTAGAGAGATGGGTGACATGATACAGACCTATAAATACCTCATGGGGATGAATGAGGTACAGCAGGGGAGTATTTTCAGAGAAAGTGCACAAGAATAAGGGGTCATGCAATGAAGCTAGGAGGGCAGAAATTTAGGAGGGGTGTGAGGAAGTACTTTCCGCACTGAAAGAGTGGTGGACACCTGGAACAGTTTTCCAGTAGAGGTAGTGGAGCAAAAACAGTGGCAGACTTCAAAAACACACAGTGGAAGTGCAAAGAAATCTTGATCGGGAACTGGGGGGGTGGTGGGAGGTAGCCGGAGATTAGGCAGGCTCTATGGTGTCAGTATAGGAAGGGGTAAATGGGCAGACCAGGTTGGCCAAGCAGTCCTTATCTGCTGAAAAATTCTGTATTTCTATGTTTCTGTGTTCAAGTACCAATGCGTTGCTGTGCTTTGGAGAGGGCACATGGAAGAAGGGTCCATGTACTGTGGCTCATTGAAATAAGGGACACAATCACTCAAAATAATGGACAAAAACATGATAGATACCCCCGCCTCACCAGCACTGTAAGCAAATGAATGCCAGTGCTACAAGCAGTACTGTGCGACAGTACATGGCTGCAAATACTATAGTTGGCAATCCAGGTGCAGAATGGTTAGCACACAATGTATTTATTTATTTACAGCCGCAGTACTGCCTACTCTCAGCCTCATCCCGAGGGGGGTACAGATGCAAACCAACTACAACTGAACCAGATGATGCTGTTGGTGATTTTTGCTGTTGATGATTTTAGTGAATGGGGGAAATTTGACCAGGATAATGGGAAAATTCCCCTACTCAAAAAATGACATGGAATCTTTAACATCCACCTGAGTAACCACCAGAAAAGGCACACAGGACTTCAGTTTAACATCTCATTCGAAGGATGGCACACCTCAAAGAACTGTATCCCCTTAGTACTGCACTTGGGTACCAGCATTTATTTGTATGGTATGAGCCCAGATCTGGTGAAGAACTAGAACCCATGATCTTCTGGCACAAAGGCGGATGTACTGTCAACTGAGCCATGCTGACACAATGCCATCTCCTAAAATGAGATGAAAAGTAAAGGGAGCTGAAGAAAGAAAGAAAGAAAGAAAGAAAGAAAGAAAGAAAGAAAGGTTTATTGATGATACAGCCCCAGTCAAAATACTAACGCCACATCTGCTAGGGGGCTAATATAATAATATTGTGATCCCACCATGCCAAGGCATGGCAGAATCCAATGTGCCACTGGCCTTGATAGTAGGCCATCTGACATGACCACTTAATACACTGTTAGCAAACAGGAACTTGTCTCTATTCATAGCTAACAACCAATAGATGCCAAGTTTTCGTTTCCTATGCAGTTTATGAGCCCTCATCTGGTAGGTCCACTTCTTTGTTTTGGGATGTCAATATCAACCTCTCATACTTGGTTTATTTTATCTGTAGAGAGTATTTCTTATTGTTAATAATTATAGTTGCTATAAGAATATTTGAAATGTGTTTGATGATACCTATTTTTTAATATATGTTATTGACCTGAAAAACTTTCCATTATGGTTTGCTGTATAACTAGTTGAAATAAAAATCAATAAATATTCATCACAAGACAGGATAGGCTGTAATAATCATCAGCCCAAGCATATTCAAAGGCAAGAACCATCCGGTACAAGTGCGCCGGTGTGTTTTGAAGCAGTACTGCTAATGTAAATAAATCTTTTAGAAAATTTTTTTTATGATGTCTCTGCAGTGAGTCCATGCATACGAGGTAGGTTAATGGGCACTACAAATGAAATTTTCAGTTGTTCTTAGCATTTTTTTAGGTTCTGTGGCCCAGATATTCAGAAATGCGCCAAAGGCAGGCACAAGTCTGGCGCAGCGCAAATCCAGTGCACCATGGCACAATAGGTGCCATATTCAGAGATACTGCATGCTGAAGTGTGCCAGTGCAAGATGGCTGAATATGGCACAGTTGTGCCATGGCACAACCAGAGATGTGCCAGGGTGCAACCAGTGATGCGCTAGCACAACCAGGGAAGTGCGGAGCACAGACAAGATGCACACGGACAAGACTGGGGAAGCCCAGTGACAATGGGCATAGGACCTCGTCAGCAGGGCACACTAGTGCACACACAAGCACAGGACAGGAGGGATGAATGCCCAACACACAATGGGGCACAGCCACCAACAGGGGCCCCATGCACCAAAGCAACTGGAGCTAAGCCACCGGCAGTGGACAAGTGCATGGCCCTGAACCACACCCCAGACCACAATGGTGGCATGGCCAGCTGGGGACCTGAGTGGACACTAGCAATGCAGACCTGCCAATGGTGCCCCCAGCCCACCAGCCAGCTGGCTGTGGCCACTGCCACACTGCAATGGGTGTCCACCCCCATGTCCCCGGGGCCTCACACACACCCATGCCCCACATGCACACAGGCAGCCCACATGCTGGGCAGGACCGGGGCCAGGGCCCAGGCAGATGGCCAGACCCCACAGGACTGGTTGCCCAATAGGGTATGCAGACATCCCACCCCAGCAAGCAGATGGGTCCAGAAGGAGGACCCCTACTGTGTGCCACCCCCCGCATACACCCACTGCCCACCCCGACCACACCCCCACAGTGACCCTGCAGGCACAGAGCACACCCACCAAACTGGGAGATGGCCCCCACCACAATGTGGCACACCATTGCACACAGCCGTGAACCACAGGAGCACCGCACGCTCCCCCTTGCACAGACACCACCAACCAACATCTGCCCACTGCAGCATGGCTCCACACGCCACCTGCAAAGCAGACACGGAGACAGTCATGTAGCTGAAAAATGCTTTATAAAGAGTAAAGCAACAACACCAACAAACAAGGTGACAGGGGCAGGGACAGAGGAGGGTAGGTGTACTGAGGAGGAATAGGACCAGCAAGGGAAAGGAGGGATATCAACAGGGCCCCTCAACGGCGGCCACGGCCTGCCACCATAGACAAGGATTTGCCTCAGCAGCCTGGTATGTTCTTACCTAGCACATGGAGCTGGATGCCATCCGACACCTATGACATGGGACAAAACAGGCAATCATTGCAATGACCCAGTGACATATGCCCACCCACAGCGTGCAATGGATGGTGGTACCACACAGCCCTCAAGAGCCCAGAATGGAGGCCTGTGGGGGGGGGGGACAATGCCAGCCAACAACACGGTACACCATGGTGGTGCAGAGAGGCAGATGCAGCTGTGCAGCAGACACAGGACCGCACTGTGACAGGCACATGGCACACAGCAACTGCAGTACCACAGCACAACTGGTGACATCCGTGCGCATGCCCACCCCACCAACAGCCATTACACCATGGCCAAGGGATGGCATGCAGTGTCACGCATGATGGACCGTGTGACACACACACACACACACAGCTGTCACAGCACATGGCAGAGGCAGCCATGGCTTTGCCTGATCCCCACTACTACCCCACTGTGTGACTGAGAAGGAATGTGGAAATACATACCTGCCCCACGTTGTGCAACTGGAGCCACCTGCTGTCCACTTTGTTGTGCCACCCTGGCCACCTCCACCACCACCCTGGCCCATCTGCAGTCTTCTGGCCCTCTGAAGGGAATGAAGAGAGGTGGACATCAGTGCACAGACACACATAAGGAGCCCCCCATCACCACACAGCCCACTAAGCACTGGGTGTGTCCCCATCTGTCCATAGACCCACATGCCAGCATGGCTGCCACTGGCGCAGCAGCCACACCCAATGTGCAGTACCCCATGTCAAAGTTCTACCCCTCTGTGGGCCATGCCACGCAACCCTGCCAACACCACAGTATGACGTATGGCCATCAAAGCAACATGAGCACACCTACCTGGCTGTGGCACTGAGCCTCACAGAACGCATGCTTGCAGACACCCCAGGTGGTCTGGTGCCCTCCTTCACAGGTCCTCATAGCGGTGTCTGCACTGCTCTGCCAAGCGGCCAACACTGGTGTGCCGCTACAGTGCCTCCACCACATGGTGCAACACATCCACCCTGGCCTGCTGCAGTGGCACCTAGCCAAACAGCTGTCCCTCATGCAGCTGAACAACAGCCACCAGGTTGATAAGCTCCACCGCAGATCAATTGGCTGCCCTCGCGCTGTGCCTCTGCACCACACTGAACCACCGGGATAGAGAGGAACATGGCCATGTATCAGCACACGTACCTGCCACATGTGCAGGATGCGCAATAGGGTACACAGGGCCGCAATCACATAACAGGTAGCTGCACTGTCTCTACGCAGTGCAGGGCAACAGCTCAGGCCTGGGCATGCGCAGTGCATCAGGGCTTAATGGGGTCTCAGGGGTCACGCAAGGACCCGTGGATCAGAGGTCAGCACACCCTCTTGCAGTGCATACATGCGCAATGGCATAATGGTGTAGCTTATGCCATGACATAGCACCATGCAAGCTGCGCTGGACATGCGATAGCGATGTGGCCACTGCCGCACACATGCACACTGCGGGCACCCCCACCGCCACCCCCATCCCCACCAGTGCGGCTGCGTGTGGCACTGCAGCTGTGTCTGGTGTGGGTGGTGGTGGTGCTGTTGGTGCGGAGGAGGCACAGGGTCATGCCCAGCAGTCAGGTGGCAGTAACAGGATGCAGGTGATGTTGGGCAGCATGCCACAGTGCCCACCGCCATTGTGCCAGGAAACATTGTGGCCCCTGTACGGCCCACTGTGCAGCATCCACCTGAGTGGGGGGCTGTGCGGCGGTATGCCGAGACCCCTCCCCCAGCACAGCGGCCAGACCATGATGACCGGGAGGCCGAGAGGCTGCAAGAGCATACCCGGTTACTGCGGGCCACCATGGAGAACTAGGCATTGCTTGCTAGTGAGGTGCACGCACTGTGGGCAGTGGTATGCCAGATGGTCAAGCAGCAGGATGGGGCAATGCGCAGCTGATGGACAGACTCACCCAGATGCAGGAGGCCTCGATTGCAGCTTTGGACCACATGACTGGTGCCATAGTGGTGTCAATGGACCACATGGCTGGTGCCATTGCAGCTGGGCAAGGCTGCAGCAGCAGCCCCTGGGTTTGGCCATATGCAGAGGACCCCCCGCAATGCACTGTCTACCCCACGGTCCCAGCGTCTGGTGACACCAGCACAGCGGATGCCAGGATCAGACTTTAGCATCCCAGACACCCTTGGGGCAGGCCTGTTAGGCCACCAGGACATCCCTGCACAGACTCGGTCGCAGTCCTGCACATCAACCCCTGGGGGACTTCTGATATGCCCCCCCAGCTGATGTGCAGCAGACATCTGCTGGCCGGCCCTGGCATGGCCACCCCCCCTGGCCATGGTGGCTGTGGGACTGCCTGGTTAGTGTGATGTGTTCACTGCCCTGCCATCCGCTGCTGTTGCCACATGCAGCCATGGGGGGTGGTGGTGCAGCTTGCATGTGGTGGCATGCATGTGTGCTGTGCTGCTTGCCAACTGTGTGTGTGTGAACCATGCTGCTAGGGTGTGTGACATGGATATGATGATGGCAGCCATGCACTGGTGCTGCCTGTGCACCAGTGGCATGTGTCTGATCCATGCCATGTCCCTCACCCTGTGCATGTGCTGCTGTGTGTATGTGTGTGTCTGCATGCCCATGTGTTCGTGGCCCTGCCCTGTCTGATGTTTGTCCCGTTCCAGCATGCCTACTACTACTGTGCCCATTCCGTCCACTGTGATGTGTGCTGTGCTGTGTGGGCCATGCCTGTGTGTCTGTGTACTCACCTTTGTTGTCCATAATGCTCCCTTGTGATCATGTACCAGTGCCGACTTGTCTCTTGCACCAGTCTGGGGTCCCTCCTGCTAAGTGGTGCCTGCCCACCGCCCTCCAGAGCTCCTCCACCATTGTCCCTGCTGCTGTCACCCTTATCTGCTTTGACTACTATTCCACGATCAATGGCCATGTTGTGCAGGATGCAGCAGGCCAGGAATATGCCAGAGGCTTTTGATGGGTTGTACTGTAAGGCACCGCCTGATCTGTCTAGGCAACGGAATCGCATCTTTAACATGCCAAAGACATGCTCAATGATATTGCGCATTCTGGTGTGTGCCTCATTGTATCGGTCCTCCACAGGGGACAATGGTCACTGGTAGGGGGTGAGCAGCCATGGCCTCAGTGGGTATGCACTGTCACCTGTGTGGGTAACAACATGGTTATCCCTGTGCTGTGCTGTGCTACCAGCCGCTCCCTCCCAGCCACCACATTCACATCACCCACTGCCCCGTCCTCCCTTGCCTACCCCTGGGGCCACATCTGTCAGCCACCCTGGCACACATCCTACTCACCTACTAGGTGGCCCGTAGGGATGTCTCCCCACTCAGACCTATGGCACAGTGCAGAACTGTGCCATATGAAGGCATCTTGTGCACTCCCGTGGTGTGTGGCACAGACATTGATTATGCACCTCATGGCATTGCACACCACCTGGCAGTTGATGGATGGGTATCCCTTTCGGTTGATGTACACTACGCCCTCTGGGCCAGTTGTGTGCGGATGCTGACATGGGTGCAGTCTAGTGCCCCAATCATGCCTGGCATGTCTGCCACCAGGTGGAACTCCTGCATGTTTGCTGTATAATCTGCCTGTGTGCTGGGGAACTGGATGTACTCTGAAGCATGTGGCAGCACAGCATTGAGGAACTGGGTGAGGAGGTGGGACCTGACCATCTGGGTGATGCCCCTGGTATCACCTGTTGGTCTTTGGAAGGTGTTCATTGCGAGCGGGCACATCACTGCTGTCACCTTAATCTCCAATGTCATGGCATGACTACGTCTGGTGGATGACTGCATCTCATCACTGCACAGCTCATAAAGCTGCCTCAGAACATCCCTGTTCAGGTAGTACTGGCCCACAATCTCTGTGTCACTACAGTTCTCATACATGATCCTGGCATGGTACCGTCTGTGTTGGGCATACCACTGCCGAGCCCATTGTCAGCCACGCCGCTGTTCCTCCTGCCTCCTCACTCTCCTCATTATGGTGTCCATCAGGAATGGGCCACTGTCCATTGCTCAGTCATTGGGTCTCTCTGGATGCCACTCTCACTCTGTCAGTCCATCCATCGGTCACTGTCACTCTCTCTCTCTCTCTCTCTCCCTGTTGGTCTGTCTGTCTCTCTCTCTCTTCTGCCTCTCTGGCATTGTCTCTCTCTCTCTCTCTCTCTCTCTCACTCCCTCTCTCCCTGGGCTCAGTGTTATGGATCTGCTGTCTATGTGTTTGAGCCTATATTTATTGGCTCAATTCTGCCTGGTGCAACCTGGGGTTCACTCCTGACTTGTGCCATGCTCTCCCATTGAATACGTCATTGCATCACTTATTCATGGGAACGCCCCTTGCACTTGTACTGCATACATTTTGGTTGTGCATTGGCACAATGGTATTTGCACTGCGCCACAGATCCCTTTGAATATCACTCGGTGGCGCATCTTCGCACTTTCGCTGGCACGACTCATTCTCACCTTGAGCTCGTGCTTTGAATATCTGGGCCTGTTTGTCTATTGAATCTACTTCAAGTGAAGCCAGTCTCAGTTTCTGAATGTTTGCTAACTATGGTTTATACTGATGTACCTGGAGCATAGATGATACCGCAGTTTTAGGTGGCATGATTAGATGAAAACTATGCTTACTTTTTCATTACGGACAATTCTATAAAATGACATATGGAAGAAACTGATTCTAACTTTCTTTTCAATATTTATTTAATTTAACCTTTTTTATTTAAATTTAGATGAGCCTGGACATTTTTAATGGCACAGCTGATTAAAGCCCCACTTGCAGCTGGGGATGTTTGAAACAGTTAGTCTCTCAGATCTGCTGCAGGAGCTTCTTACAGTACTTACAATATGCATTGCATAGCTGCTTTCTGCTGTCTGCAGGATGTTACAGTTATAAGCAGAATTTCAAAAGGATTTACCCGAGAAGTATTTGGCACTATTTTAAAAGCAGACATACATGCAAACCTGTTAGATGATCTGTTTAGATGACCCAGCAATAGAGATGCAGCAAAGTTTTAATCCGCGGTGAATATGTGGCGAAATCGCCAAATTTGCCCCACGGAGCACTTTGTGTTATTTTTTTCAAATGAACCAAAATTCACCATTTATGATTTCGTCTTGCCTTTGGGGTTTTTAACTGCAAATTGCATTTAAAAAACCCAAAGCAAGTAGAGGTTACAAATTGGGAATCCCCCAACACCACCCCTTATCTATCCCTGGTGTCTAGTGGTGCCCCCTCCCTGCTGATTGCTGGCCTCAATAATGGAAATATTTTTTCCAAATCCCTGGTGTCTAGTGGACCCCCAACCCCACTGATCACCAGCCCTATTAATGAAAACATTTTCCAGATCCCTGGCGTCTAGTGGACCTCCCAACCCGCCGACCACCAGCCCCAGTAATGAAAACCATTTCCTAAATCCCATGGTGTGCTCCACCAATCTCCAGCCCCAATAATGAAAAAACTCTCCAAATCCCTGGTGTTCTGTGGAATCCCCACATTTCACCACTGATCACCGGCCCCAACAATGAAAATAACCTACAAAACTCCCTGGTGTCTTGTAGACTCCCCACCACTGCCGCCCCAGTAAAAATCCCTGGTGTCTAGTGGAACCCCCCAGCCCTTCAGGTAGTAGTGTCCCCTGTCACCACTCCGTCCCCCCCAAGTTGCCCCGAGCCTGTCTCTAAGTGTGCCACAGGCACAACAGACCTCCACTCACCTCTGCAGCCAGCAGCCCAACTGACCTGCTTTGAATGAAAGAGCGTGTGCTTGTACAGGCATGCGCTCATTCAGTCATTAATTGTTTGTGTGTCATACATAAATGTTTTTTTAAGTGTTGGATGCAATTGAAAATGAGATATTGTTATCTCCACTTGTTATCCAATAAAGTTGAAGTTGAAGTTGAGTAAGCCAGCCAGCTCGTCACTGTATGGGATGTTTTTCAGGGGCTAGAGAAGGGAAGGTGGACTACAACTGTATGGTCTTTGGTGAGAGTCAGGATGGGGGGGTGGCATTGTGGACCCCTCTGGGGTCCACAACACCATTCCACCATCCTGCCCCCCATGGAAGATCAGAGTAGCCCCCCTCTCTTCTCTTGTCCCATGAAAAATGTCCTCTACAATGATGAGCTGGCTGACGGACTGAATGAATGAACATGTGCTTGTACTGTACAAGCACCTGCTCATTCATTCAAAGAAGGCCAGTTGGGCTACCAGCCATGAAGGTGAGTAGAGGGCTGTGCTGGTGGCTGCTTGGTGATGGGGTTGGAGCAAGTCAGCGGGGAGCAAAATGGTGGTAGGGTGCACTACTACCTGATGGGGTGGGGGGGCAGAGTGGTTCCACTAGACACCAGTGATTTTTTTTAATGGGTCTGGCAATCGACTGGGTGGGGGTCCACTAAATACCAGTGATTTGGAAAGTTTTTTTTTTCATTATTGGGGCTGGCAATCAGCAGGGTGGGGGGTCCACTAGACACCAGGGATTTGGAAACTTTTTTTCATTATTGGGACCAGTGATCAGCAGGGTGGGATCCTCAGGGATCTGGAAACATTTTTTCATGAATGGGGCCGGCCATCGACAGGGTGGGGGTCCATTAGACACCAGGGATTTTGAAAAATATTTTCATTATTGAGGCAAGCAATCAGTGGGGGGGGGGCACTAAACACCAGGGATCTGGAGTCTTTTTTTTATTATTGGGGCTGGCGATCGGTGGGAGTGGGGCAAACAGTAGTTTTTGGGCAAAGTATGGAATTTCCATGTGAAATTCAATACTTTTGCCATCGATCAGTGCTTCACGAATTAACAAATTATACTCCACAAATTGAGCGCTATTCATGAAATATTTTGCAGAGCAGATTTTGTCGACTTCACCCACCTCTACCCAGCAGTGTCCAAAACTTGCATCCAAAAACAGATGCAAGTGCACCCTAACCAAAAGTAATTTGCAGTTGCATTCATTTTCTCAAGAAAATTGTGGCTTTTTGTCATAAACGGATGCAACTTATAAAAATAGCAGAAGAGCTGCCTGTATGGAAGCAGATGGATACAGATTCAAGGCATCCTGCATTTGTGTCCATGTTCAATCGTTCTGAAAATCCAGCCCCCTCCCCCCCGACCACCACCACCGTATCTAGATGTGCTTGGACATTTCTTATAAATGACATTGTTGCTCTAAGGATCACAGAGGTTTTTTCCTGTGTTTTTCTTTTCACTTCTTCCTTGCCTCTGATTGCACCTGTTGATATTTAGTATTTTTTTACCTTTCCATATACAGCCCACCACAGTTACTACATTTCTTTGTAAACCAAGTGGCATGCTCTAACATCCTTCAACATACTAATCAATCAAAACTTTCTTTAGGGCCGGCCCGGTGGCATAGAGGGTTGAGGCGCTGGTGCCTTACCTCGACCCACACCAGCGAACCGGGTTCGGGAACGGACTCGGGTCTTTGGGGGTCGGCAAGGGGAGGGCAGGATCGAGCGTCCGATGGACTGCTCTCCTGTCCTGGGTGGGTTAGGGATCGTCTTTGCTCATGCAGCAGCCCCCAGTGGAGACTGGAGGCACTGCAGGTAGTGACGCAACAAGGGGGAACAAGAAAAATGAGAAAACCTGCTCCGGAAGTTAACCGGATGACGGCCGCCGGCCCGGGCATCCCCAAAGACTCCCTGAGAGCCACAATTGCCTCAGCAGCTCCGAGGGCCCAAGAGAATAGTGTGCTGGTTCCGCCCTGCTGGTGCCTTCCCCCTCGGAGGAGGGGGACCCATCTGGTGCAAGGGTTACACCAGACTATCCCGAGGAAGGCTGCAGATGTGAGGTAGGTGGCTGAGGGGAGCTAGTAGGGGTATGTCCGGGTCCATGGCGGCCCGAAGAAGAGGTAGCTCTGGGGCACGTAGGAGGGATAAACAAATAATACAAAAAAAAAACTTTCTTTAACCAGGCATATCACCATTGATCAAGCTCAAACACCTGCTACATTCAGTATATATTCAGGGTGTTGTGTTCTTCCCATACATCTGGTTTTTGACTTATAAATTGCTGAGCTAGCAGTGAAGAAAAATCATAACACATTTTGAAATACCTTTCCCCACCATGGAATGTCTTGAGGTAAAAGTACCAACTCGCTGAAGGTTTTAGTAAACAACAAACAAAGAACTGTCCTGTGGATTGACATGTGTTTGACATGCCCGCCGCTGAAAAGATTCATTTTAAGCATGCATGTGTTTTTACAGTAGATTTGCTGATTTTACTAGATGTAATAGGTATTAGACCTCTTCTTCAGTTTAAATAATTGAAGATCTCTAGTAGGCCACTCAAAATTGTCTTTTAATCATTCTCTGCTTTTTAGTAACTGCTTCTTAATAACCTTTTGTTAAGGTTCAAATGCAGTCAAAAACATTCTCCAGTTGCCTATAGAGTCCTGCTGTTTTCATTAACTGCACAACATGGAGTGACCTCTTCCCATTAGTTGTGTATCTGTGACTTTTTATTTCTTTGCCAAGTCACACAGGACTAAGATATTCTCTGTTGCTAATTCTTGGACCCTTTTCCCATCTCCATTCAAATTCTAATCCTTTCTGGACTTTTAACATGGACATTCAACTTTCAGTTTGGATATGTTGTATATATAGAAATAATAAAATATTATAACAATTTCATTTGTAGTTTGTGATTTGGAGTGCTTTACAGGACTGCATTAAGGTAATTTAATATGGCACTAAATGATGAACTTATAAGTTAATGCAGTCCTTTTAAGAAATACATAGTATTTCATTGTAAAATAAGCCACATGTCTAAAAAAATATCTCAAATATTACAGAAATACTTTATAATAGCTGGTGCCCGTTTTTTTACCACAGAGAAACCGAGTTGTAATTTTGTTGCTATAACCAACTGGTTACAACAACAAACACATGCCCGATTTCCCTACCTGTGCGCATGCACCAATCGTGATCTTCCTTGTCTGTGCCATCTTCCATGGTCCCCGCTTCTTGGCGTTGTTCAGAAGAAGAAGAAGAAGAAGAATCAGCATTTATGTAATGCTTTTCATACACAGTATCCCAAAGTGCTTTACAAGCAATGCTAGACTAGTAGTGAAGTGACTGAATGTGTGGTGGCGGCCATATTGCACATCATCACCCACACACAGCCTGGATAATTGCATGAACCAGTTTTTGGAAAGGCGAATGTTGGCCAGGATACAGGGAATGTTCCCTGCTCTTTACGAAGAGTACCCTGGGTTCTTTTACTTCCACCTGGACACCCACCAGGACAACACCAGGATGGGCAGAAGAGACCTGGTTTAACATCTCATCCAAAGGACAGCACACCCCAGCAGTACAGCAGCCCCCAATACTGCACTCGGATGCCAGCAATTTTTAGGTGCAAGTCCATCCCAGTGTGGGACGAGAACCCACGACCTTCTGGTCCAGAGGCGATGTGCTACCAACTGAGCCAGTCTGACACCTGGTCGTGATGAACCTGGTCATGATGAACATCAGGTCAGTTCCCCGGCAGAAGGAGTAGGCAGTAACTTCTTTTTTTAACAAAATTAACACTGGGCAGAGCAGAAATTATACTTTCCCTGAGAAATAATAAAAAACAAAATGCAGCTTCACCTCAGCAGCTGCCACGGACTATGCTGAAACCCCCTACAGTCCAGTGTCTCGACTCGGCACACACAACCATTTATTTTGTGTAACTGCTGTGGTGAAAAAACGATCCCCCAGCAATTATATAAAATAAAGGATGGGTGGGCCGGAGTCACGTGATGCAGGGATCTTGCTAGCTGCGTTCTCTGCCCGCTCATTTTAAGTATTCAAGGGTGTTATCTGTTGACCGCTAATACCAGGAAAAGGGATCTGTACTCAGATGGAAGAGGAGATGCCAAAAGCAGTGGTAAAGCATACTCCTCCGGCGAGCCCTGAAAAGGCCCCAAAGAAACCGCGGCCCTCGCAATCACAGTCATCCCAGCACAATCGTCCGGGCAGTGAAGGGGAGGACCTACTGACGCTGGCGACATTTCTCAAGAAATTTAGGCCTTTTAAGGCCGAGATGGTGGAAATGGCCACAGAGATTAAAGCCATAACGCCACGTTAGAGGACCTTAACAGGAAGGTGTCCGATAATGAGGCTCGGGTTAAATCGGTGGAAACCATATGGAGAAGATTGATCCTGAGTTAGTCAAATGAGGCAATGCTTAGCCAGTATGGAAGCCAAAGTGGAGGATCTGGAGGAAGGAGTAGGAGAAACAATGGTGGTGATTGGCCTGCCCAAAAGGAAGAGGGCAATGATCCAGTTAAATTTTCCAGAAGTTTGTGGAGAAGATCGCAGGGCCTTCACCCTTCGGACGTTCCTACCTTATAGAAAGGGCACACCGAGCCCTCCGCCCTATGCCACAGAAAGGAGCACCCCCGCGTGTTTTCATCGCCAGATTTCTGGATTTTCAAGAGAAACAAAGCTTTCTGCAAAAGGTTAAGGAAGCTAAAGCCCTGAAATGGGAAGGGTGTGATATAAGGATTACCCAAGATCTGCCGCTATCAGGTGTGTCAGAGGAGAGCAGACTTTCACCCCCTGGTATCTAAAATTATGGCAGCAGGTATTAAATTCAGAATGGTGTATCCGGCAGTGCTGCACGTCTGTATTTTGGAATCGTGGAGAAAGTTTGATGATCCGGAGAAAACCCTAACGGCACTCCAGCGGGCATTGCCTTCCCTTTTTGGCGGCAAATGAAGGTTTAACCCCCTTGGGAAGCTTGCATTCCTGGGATAAGAAGAGGGTCATCTAAGATTAGTGTGGACTGAATCTGGCAGTATTGGAGAACTATGGGATCCGGTGGCTGGTGCTTTTCTATGTGAGACGTAATTCGAGATGGACTTAGTTTCTCCGGGGTCCCTCCTCCCCATGTAAAGCCGAAGATCTCATATGCACAGACCTTGATGTGAGGTGTGTGCATATGCTCCCATATGGTACTGAGCTTACTTCTCAACAGGGGGTCAACCTTCTGAGAATGGGGATGTGGGGTTTGTTTGGCCCCCCTTTTTTTTTTTTTTTTCTTCTCTTTTCGCTTCGTTCAGTGTATCCTATGGCGCAGAAATTTGGAATAGGCTTCTGCAACTGGAGGATGGATGGTCATCAAGGAAATTGAACTGTGGGAGTTGGACGAACTTATCGAAGATTGGTGAAAGAGAAATCAGAGCACCGGTTAACATGCCAGAGGACAGATAATAATACCGGCTGGCACCATGACTTTTGGTGGACTCTTGCATGGAATGTGGCCTCGGTGGGGCACATGATTGATGCTGGCTGGGGGGACTGATGGGAGGGTTGGTGGGGGATGTTTTTTTTTTCACTAGAGCTCTACATTAATGTTGCTCAATGTTATAGGATTATAAAGGATAGGTGCTAGCTGGTTAATAACAGCGTCTCCTAGACCTAGTGTTTTACATTGTTATTTGGGTAATGGGTATCGGACACTCTTGAAGCACGACTCGTGCGAATTTACTTTGGGAAAGGGACAGTGGGTCATTCATTCCTCTTTCGCTGCTTTTGGGTAATATTAATAAGCAAATATTACTGGTGGTTGGGGACTCTGAGATGGATAGAGGTTACAGAAGAGGGTCTTTCTTGCCAGGGGAAATTAATGTTGGGTATTTTTATATTAGTGTTAGGGGCTGGGGTGGTGGGGAGGAGGGATACAGTGATGCAAGCTGTCATCAGGGGCCGTATAAACGTGAAGTGGTGGTGGTGGGGTCATGGGGGTTAACTTTAGTTAGAATTTATAGTGTTTATGGGAGTTGCCAGGGGGGATAATTGTGGATGGGTGCACAAGTCCTTAATTCCGGTGCTAAGGAATGCCAATTAGTAGGAACATGCCATGGTCTGAATTAGAAAACTCAGAAAATGGCAGTGGTGGGTGTTTAAGGTTGTAACCTGGAACATAAAGGGAGCACGTCAGAAAGGTAAGCAATATAGAATATTAAAAACATTTGAGGTGTTAAAGGCCGACATTGTTTGTCTGCAAGAAACATTTGCTTCAATAGGAGTGCAATTCTATGAGGCGCCTGCAGATGGGGTCAGTTTTGCATCGCAAGGCAGTACGCAAGCAGAGGTGTTATGCTGCTTCTGCATAGGTCTGTTCCCTTTACCCCGTCAGATTATACGGATGTGTGACGCAGGTATGTGTTAGTGAGAGGTAGGTTACAAAATATGGAAGTTCTTTTGGGATCTCATCTATGGCGCTAATTCGATTCCCAGGGGTTTTTGTTAAACTCCTGGAAACTCTGACTCTGCTTACGAGATTCCTCATGATCTTAGGGGGATCTGAACCTGGTCTTAGACCCTCTGATGGATAAAACCAGGAGAAATTTTGTGGTTTTTTCTCCAGCTCAGAGGGCTCTAGGTGACTTGCTGGACCAGGCAGGCTTAGTGGATGTGTGGAGAGTCATTCACCATAGGGCTAGGGAGTATACGTTTACCTCCCCAGTTCACGGTTCAGCATCCCGAATAGATTACCTGTTACTTTCTCGTACCCTTCTTCCTGGTGTGCTGGAGTCTGAAATTGTACCTGGGCCTCCGGCCGATCATGCAGTAGTAGTGGGCCAATCTCCTCCTTCTTCCTAAGAGGGGCAGCAGGTGGAAGATTAATAATCAAATGCTGCGAGCCCCAAAATAGTAGAGGTTATCTCCACACATATAGAAGAATTTATAGCAAATAATTTACTAGATAACGCTCAGCCCTGACATTGTTTGGGGTGCTTTCAAAGCCTTTATAAGAGGAATATTAATAGGTTTGGCATCCAAAAGGAAGAAGGAGAGGGTACAAATTCTATCTGAGTTGCTGAACCGAATAAGAGGTAGAGAGTTACCTTGACCCGCAGTCTTCTGAAGAGGAAAAGCTGGAGCTGATCAGGTTATGGATCTCTATTTAAAGATGCTCAGGAACAGGCAGAGTTGGCACTAATTAAGACCAAGGCCAGTTATATGGATCAGGTGAAAAGGCGGGTAAGCTTCTTGCCAGGAGAATCAAGCAACTGGAATCATCTCGGTAATCCCAGGATTCAATCCAAGGTAGATGGCCAAGTTAAAACAGCGCCTGGAGAGATAGCGCATGAATTCAGATACTACTTTGAATCTCTGTATAGCAAGATGGTTAAGTCCCCTACTGAGAAGGAAATTTCGCTTAGAAGGGCTGGATCTCCTTTATTGTCTGAACTGCAACGGACACAGTTAGTGACCGATATTACGTAAGGAGAAATTGAATCGTTATTCAGACCCTCCCATTGGATAAAACGCCAGGGCCGGATGGGCTGCTCACATTTTACAAAAATTTTCTAAATTACTGTCCCCTTTGCTTCTGGTTTGTTCAAACATTCTATGTCACCAGGCACAGGATCAGTCTTTATTTGAAGCGCTTATTGTGCTGATCCCAAGCAGGATAAGCCTCCGGAACAGCCATCCAGCTACAGACCCATATCCTGCTTAATTATGATATTAAGATTTTGGCCAAACTGTTAGCGAACGTATAAGTCGGGTGTTACCCGGGCTTATTGGATCAGAACAAGTTGGTTTTATGAGAGATAGGTCCTCGGCTGATCATCTGAGAACCTTGGCTCATGCCTTCTCGGTGTCTGAAGATAGTAGTACCGCTATGGCCCTGTTGTCTTTAGACGCCAAGAAGGCTTTCGATAGGGTCCACTGGAGTTTTCTTTTAACCACAATGGGGAAATTTGGGTTTCCTGATCTTTTTCTAAAATGGATAGGCTCTCTTTATTTGAACCCTACAGCGAGGATTAGTTGTAATGGGGCTACATCGGATCCCTTTAAGCTTTACGTTGGTACCAGACAAGGATGTCCTCTGTCCCCTCTCCTTTTTAACCTATACTTAGAGCCCCTTATTAGGACAATAGTACGTAAGCAGGAAATTGCCGGTATTAAAATTCTGGACTACACCGTGAAAATAACGGCATATGCAGATGATCTTTTGATTTATGTTTCTAACCCGAGGGTGTCCATTCCCGCCCTGCTGGATGCTATTCGGGTATTTAGTAGCTTGGCTAATTACAGGTTAAATCTAGATAAATCAGTTGTATTTCCCCTTAATAAAAATGTTCTTAAGCAGGATATTGTAGAACTGAGTCTGTCCTGGAAGTCAGATTATATAAAATATCTTGGCTTGAGTTTATCAAGGAACAGGACTAAAATATTTCAATTAAACTTAGAGTCTTTGAAACACACCATTGAACTAGATTTAGAAAGATGGGCGAGGTTACCAATTTCTTTATGGGGGAGGATTAATTTAGTTAAAATGAACGTCTTTCCAAGATTGTTTTACCCTATTAGCATGTTGAACGTTTGGATACCACTTACTTGGTTTGGGAGGCTACATAATATGATTGCTAATTTGGTAATGAGGTTATAAGAAGTCCCATATGGCCTATCAAAGTTGGCAGCTCCCAAAGTGCTGGAGGGTTAAGGCTCCCACACTTTGCCCTGTATTTTTGGGCAGCTCACGCCAGTAAGTATCTGAGGTGGATGAAAGGCGCGAAGTGTCGGTAAACTACTCTTACATACCTCTTTGGCTTGCAGATTGAACTGGCCCTGATCTGGAAATATGACTTGAAACCTGAGGCCCTCCTTCATCTTACCCAAAATGTTACCTCCCACCTGCGTGGCTCCCCAGTTGGGATCTCTGTGAGAGCCCATGCCCAACTCTGTTGCTTTCTGAAGTATGACCACCTGAGTGATTAGGTCCAACCAATCTGGGGTAATCCACGTTTTGTAATAGGTAGCAAAGTCCTTAGCCCAGCTTGGCTACCTCTACCAGGTACATGTTGTCTGAAAGACTTTTGCTCATCTGACGGGGAGTTACTCACCTCTGGTGAGATTCTGAATAAGTTTGAGATGCCTGCTATGGCTATCTTTAAGATATATCAGATTAGGCATCTCATAGCTGCAAAGTTGGGTAATGGGGTAATTGGGAGCCCTAGATTGAGCTTCTATGACAGGTTAGGCCAGGGTGATCATGTGCCGCATGCAGTTTCTAAAATATACGCAGTGTTATTTGAATGGGCGTATTCCTTAAATCCGGTTCAAAACTCATACTGGTCCTCAGTTTTTCATGATTCTGCGCTCAACTGGAAAGTGTTATGGACAAACTGTCATAAGTTCCTTTGCAGGACCGTTTAAGGTTGATGCAGTTCAAAATTCTTCACAATATTTACTATTCTCCACAAAAATTGGCCAGGCTGAAAATTGCTCATAACTCTGAAATGTTATAGGTGTCAAGCCGGGGTTGGGATTTAATGCATATTTTCTGGAGTTGTCCTAAGGTAACACCGCTGTGAGCAGAAATTAAAAAAGATTGAACCCATTATTGGGACTAGGGGACCTCTTTACTCCTGAAGTATGTTTGTTGGGCGATGTTTTCATATACCTGTCAAAATAGGAGGTTTCATAAGCCTTAATTGCTGCTACGCTTAAGAAAATTGTCCTCAGACACTGGAAGGATTCTGTCGTGCTCAGCTATACTGAATGGCTGGAAGAACTATTAGCCAGTTTGAGGGTTGAGAGAATGATAGCTATCCTTCAAAACAAGCTTCCTAAGTATGAGAGGATCTGGGGCCCCTTTCAGGCTATTTACTCCTCATAGTTAGATATAAAATGGCTACTGTTAGATGGCATGTTATGTGAGTGGACTTGTGCTGGGAAGGTTAGGGGGATGGTAGGAGAGATGGGAACGGGGGGAAGGGTTATGGGGGTTATGCTACAGATCTTATCCTATTTTATGTACAAGTATGTGTGTGTATCTACCATTGTCTGTTTGTATTCGAAGTTATTGGAATAGGCCTCTGTAACGGAAAATCTAATAAAATTTAATGGCAAAAAAAAAAAATAAAAATAAAGGATGGGTAGAGGGTAAAACCTTACAGTTTACACACCTCTGGGTTGGATGCCTTATGTGGCATCCCACTACCTGGGGAGGGTGTAAAATCCTTGTTTTAACCCCCTATCCATCCATTATTCTCTATATACTGCGCATATGTTTATAGTCATTAGAGAACCTTGCAGCAAGATTATGCAGCATTCAGTGGAGTAAAAATATAGTACATAGGTACAAGTTTGAATATCCCACTAAGTCTTAATATTGAGCTAAGTTAGCTAACATGTCATGTGTATTTTTCTAAAGGTTTAGCATGAATAAACATTGGCAATAAATGCCATTTTATGTATATTTTCACAGATATAAAAACCCTTTCAGCCAGAAAGTACAGCCCTCTGCACAGCAAAATACAAGTAATTGTTCAGCAACAGGTAAATGGAAGGTAAAAGACAACAATGTCTCTTGGTCCACCATTCAGTTATTACCTTTATTAATAAGTTTTTTTCATTTTATATGAAAGGTTTTACTTAATATCAGTGGCATTGAATGGCACAGACAAGGGAAGCTGAAAGAGTAGGTAGCATTCTTATGTGCACACTTGAATACAGTTGCTAGCTTGTGTGATACTAAATGCATTAATTTACTGTAGATACTGAGCCAGCTGCACCCCCCTTACCTTAACTTTCCAGGTGGCAAGCGATGCATGGTGTGTTGGACAGCAGCAGCAGGTAATGCATGGTGTGTTGGACAGCAGCAGCAGCAGGCAATTCATGGTGTGTTGGACAGCAGCAGCAGGTGATGCATGGTGTGTTAGCAGTAGCAGGTGATGCATGGTGTGTTGGACAGCAGCAGCAGGTGATGCATGGTGTGTTAGCAGTAGCAGGTGATGCATGGTGTGTTGGACAGCAGCAGCAGGTGATGCATGGTGTGATGGACAGCAGCAGCAGGCAGTGCATGGTGTGTTGGACAGCAGCAGCAGGTGATGCATGGTGTGTTGGACAGCAGCAGCAGCAGCAGGCAGTGCATGGTGTGTTGGACAGCAGCAGCAGGTGATGCATGGTGTGTTGGACAGCAGCAGCAGGTGATGCATGGTGTGTTGGACAGCAGCAGCAGCAGCAGGCAATTCATGGTGTGTTGGACAGCAGCAGCAGGTGATGCATGGTGTGTTGGACAGCAGCAGCAGGCAGTGCATGGTGTGTTGGACAGCAGCAGCAGGTGATGCATGGTGTGTTGGACAGCAGCAGCAGGTGATGCATGGTGTGTTGGACAGCAGCAGCAGCAGGCAATTCATGGTGTGTTGGACAGCAGCAGCAGGTGATGCATGGTGTGTTAGCAGTAGCAGATGATGCCTGGTGTGTTGGACAGCAGCAGCAGGTGATGCATGGTGTGATGAACAGCAGCAGCAGGCAGTGCATGGTGTGTTGGACAGCAGCAGCAGGTGATGCATGGTGTGTTGGACAGCAGCAGCAGGCGATGCATGGTGTGTTGGACAGCAGCAGCAGGTGATGCATGGTGTGGTGGGCAGCAGCAGCAGGCAGTGCATGGTGTGTTGGACAGCAGCAGTAGGTGATGCATGGTGTGTTGGACAGCAGCAGCAGGTGATGCATGGTGTGTTGGACAGCAGCAGCAGGCAGTACATGGTGTGTTGGACAGCAGCAGCAGGTGATGAATGGTGTGATGGACAGCAGCAGCAGGCAGTGCATGGTGTGTTGAACAGCAGCAGCAGGTGATGAATTAGGATCATCACCATGGGATGGTCCCACTGATCCGGGCTGGCGGTCAACCCCTCCCACCCCAGTTGAGGTGTCATACACTGGCTGGCAAGTATCACATACCATATGGAAAAACAAACTGAGCCACTTAAGAAAAGTGAAACAGTGGCTGCTGCACCCCAGCACCCCTAGTTATTATGCCTCTGGCCAGGAAGGTCTCCAACTTTCTTTTAGAACTCCAGACCAAGACTCCTCATTCATGGAAGCTCCCAGATGACTGCTCCCAGCTGGATCTGCCCACCAGCACTCAGGGGATCAGATCAGAGTCCCGGTTTGACAACCAGGCCGTCAATCCACCTAATCAATATCCAAAAGGACAACAGCAGCAGCACTCATGGCCAAAGAAGTCACTTAGAGATTCAAGTAAAAAAATAAACTTTACATTTATATGGTGCTTGAGGTAGGTAGCCGTAACCCCAGCGCATCAGGTGTAAAACTATCATTGGGGGTGTGGCTTAGGAGATACATACATGAATTTAAACATACCCACAACCAAGACATCACACCACAGCTGAAATTCATCAGTAACATTATAGTAGACCTCTATGTAGATCAATATTATCTATGGCTCAGTGTTATTCAGTTCCTAAATAATTACTTCTTTATAGCATTTAAACTGATTGCAATAGAATACATTTTACTTTACTTGGAACATGCAAAAACAAAGGAAAAATCATCCTTTGTTTTTGCATGTTGAATCTCTGAGTGACTTATTTGGCTTTGGGTTCATTCACAGATTTGTGCCTGCATAGTACAGTATGGTGTGCAAGCTCATTCATCCATACTGTGGACCAATTGACTTACAGATCATATTGTAAGCTGTCATTCGGCGGGAGGCCGGGCGGTATGCGGGTGGAGTGCAGCCGCCCACCAATGATGGAGGGGAGCTGGGTGGCAGGGGTTCTCTGTAGGTGGAGGGGAGGGGGTACCACTGGCCTACTGGGGAAGATATTTATGTTGAATGCCCACGATCGGGCAAAATGAGAGGGAGGGGGATACCACTAGACCACCAGGGAAATTACTGCAACATTTGCCCATGATCAGACATATGGGGGGGATGCCACTGGACAACGAGGGATATTGTTTCAACATTAGACCATGATCGGACATATGGGAGGGGGGCACTAGACCGCCAAGGGCTTACAGCATCACCGCAGGACACCAGGGGCATTTCACCCGACTGCCCTGAACAACGCATGCAAATGGGGCCATAATGACATGAAAATGGACCTATTTGCTTGCCCTGTTCTGAATATCATGAGTGCTGCACCCAGCGCAACTGCATTTGCACTGGCGCATCCCCGGTGCTCCCTGTTTGTGGCTTGTGCCGTGCACATCATCACTGCGCCATATGTACTCTATGCCATATTTAACGGTGCTGCACCATGGCGCATCACCGTTGAATATCACCTGGTCCTGGCCCCAGTGCATCTCAGATGCACTGCGCCCACACTTGCACCATTGTCGGGTGCAGTCTGAATATCCGGGCCCCTGTATTTATCCTATAGCTGAATGTAGTTGTACATAGTATTTTTATCATTTCCTGACATTGAACCTTTGTAAATGAGCTCCAAGCTCAAAGGCTGTTACTCCAAGACAATTAATAAATATATTAATGATAAATAAAATAATTTTGAGATGATGAATCCTAATGTCAAGATATCCGGCATGCCATTAGAACACCTGTCAAGAAGCAAGCATGCCAAATGTCAGATCTCTAGCTCAATGTACCGATGAGTTATGACCAAATTAATATTTTTTAGAAATTCCATAAAAGTCTGATGCAGTTCCACAAAATGTTATGGAATTTCACAGAATTCTGTCAAAATTCCACAAATTCAGAATTCTCTCATTCTGCACAGCTCTACCTTACAATCTATCTAGTCTGCTCAATTGTACAGCTCTTTGTGTATTTACTGTTCACAACAGGATTGTGAAAGAAGTTACACATGAGGTGGTCTACAGACTACTGGGATGGGGGGCATAAATTTAAGAGGGGGGCACAAAGGGGGGGTGGTAGTGGTTGTGAGGTGTCTCAACCTATCAGACATCAATTGGGATATTCTAGCAGCTAACAGCATCAGAAGTCAGGCCATGTTAAATATGTTGCAGGCCTGCCTGCAGGTGCAGCTGGTCAGGAAACCTAGAAGACAGACTGCCATTCTTGACATGGTACTCACCAACTTGGAACTGGTACATGGAGTGTGGTTTGGGGAACCACTGAGTTCCTGTGACCATAACACTATGGTTTAAACTGACCATAGGTATCAGTATACCCTCGTCAAAAGCTGTGGTTCTGGATTTCAAATGAGCACACTTTAATCAGATGAAAGAACTAGTCAAGAGCAACTTAGCTAGAGCAGACAAAATCAGGGGGTGGAGGAGAGGATGGTAGAAATTAAAGTCACCATTAGCAAAGTAACCAAACAATGCTTGAGAATGGTTACCATGGGGAATAGGCACAAGAGGCCACTCTGGTTCTCTAAGGTCAAGGATGCAGTGAAACCAAAAAAGTGTCTTTACTGTTTACAGGGAGAAACAGGGGATGAAGAATGGTGCAAATACCAGGTAAAGATGAAGAAGGCCAAGAAGGCACACAGAAACACAAAAGCAGACACAGAGCTACATATTGTGAAGAAGATCAAGGTGAGAGAAAACAGTTTTGTAAGTACATAAGGAAAAAAGGAAATGACAGGTGAATTGTCAGGCTGATGGAGGGGGCAGGGTAGTAGAGGAGGACAAGCAAAAGACAGCCATTCTAAATGACTACTTCTGCTCAGAATTTACAGTTGAGGATAGCTGGCGTCTGCCGAGAAGTGGCATAAAGGCTGCTGCAAGGGGGATCTCAGAAATAAGAAAGGTGGTAATTACAGCAGAAAAGGTATAAAAAGGGCTTGCAGTCCTGAAAATATACAAAGCTGCAGAGACAGATGGGATGCACTGGACAGTACTCAGGGAATTGATATCAGAAATGGCTGAACCCCTGGCAGGGCTAATCAGTAGCTCACTACAGTCAGGGGTGGTTTCCAAAAGACTGGAGGATAGGGAACATGGTGCCATTTCACAAGGGAGGGGACAGGGAGGAACGTGGAAATTACAGGGGGGTCAGTCTTACCTCCATTGTAGGTGACAATTAGATGTGTTTGGTGCAGTATTAACCACTGCTAAACAATTTAGATCAAAAACTGTAGTGAAAAAGAAATAATGTGACCTGCTTGGAAGTGAACCCAGGCCCATGGAATACTATCTTGGTGCTCTAATCACTGAGCTAGAGGGTCACATGATTGGACCTGACTCTTCTCAGACACACTTCCTTTCTCTGATATTGCACATCCTGCAGCTAGAAGCAATCAATATGACACTTGGATAGAGCTGTGTGGAATGGGAAAATTCAGAATCCATGGAATTTCAATTAAATTTCAGAAAATTCCATGAATTTTCATGGAATTTCATCAGAATTTTTAACAGTTAGTAATTTGGTTATAACTCAGCTGCTGTTCAAGCTAGAGCTCTGATATTTGGAATGCATACTTGTTTGGTCAGTGGCCACAAAATTAATAAATATCATGAACTTCAGATGAATAGTTCCAAAATTATAGGTGCTCAAATATTGTCATTTTACTGTCTGTGCAAAATGTCATGAACATTTTTATCTGTATATACCTTAACCATCTATTGGGTCAGAGATCTTCAATTTGGCATGATTTCTTGATGATAGGTGTTCTAACAATGTGCCAGATTTCATGACAATATGATGCATCATCTCAAAACTATATGTGCTCAAAATCTGTCTTTTCATTTTTTTTTTCAGGAAATGTCATGACAAAATTTAATCTGCATATAGCTCAGGCACCTTTGGAGCTAGGCATGTGTAAATTAGTAGGATAGCCTTTTCATAATGCTTATAGAATTATCTAAATATGGACAAAATTAGATAAGAGGTTTTTAAGTTACAGGGGTTCAAAACTTTACTATGTAAATATTTACAACACTTTGTGAAAACTATAAAAAATGTGGATGTTTGTAACTTCTCTGCTCTTGCATGCATAGAGTAACATTTGACATGCATATCCATAGTCAGTGTATCCTGGTGTCTAACACAATTGGATAAATTGGTTAAGCAGTTTTAATCTTGCAAATGAAAACAAAAATGATTACTAACATTTTCTTACATATTTATAATAGCATATACTGTACATGAAGCATCCAGAATTTTTTTGTGTGGAATTTAACATTAACAATGCACATATTACTACTTCATTTGATAAGCTGGGCTGAGATTTTGCAGTCCAGCTGTTCCTCTCTGGGTGACTATTCCTCCCCCTTCTCTTTTGGCATAGCCAGATTGACTCAGTAGAACTGCTGATCCCTCTTAAATACTTTTTGTTCTTTACAGTGACAAACTCTTAAATCGTGAGTCACCTACTCCTTTTCCTATTGAACTACCCTGTTGGAATAGCCAGAATGATTTCTTCCTGCTGCCCAAGACATTGTCTTCCCCCACTACATCTTTTTGAGTACCTCTAAGTCCTAGATGTGCATGTACACCAGGCTCCCCAGAAAATACATTTACTGGATGTGATCCTTAAATATCTTCATTCAGGTTGGAATTGTTGACACTCTATACTTGCTTGCTTTGAGCTGGGGGGTCTACCATCGTTGTTCTCCCAGCTCAGCTGTCCATTTCTTGATGAAACTGTCCATCTAACTCTAGAACATCATGACCCCCTGCACTATCTGCCTTTTATACCCCATCCTTTAATTAGAATCCCCCTGATAAGGCTGAGTGAAATTAGAAAATTCCAGTTTCATGGAATTTTTTATGAAATTCTACACCTTTTACAAAGACTCATGGGATTTTACTTTAAGTATACATGTTATTTTGCAATTTCTCACAGCAAGCAATTAATAAAATTGGCACACACAGCCTCCTTGTAAGGTCTAAGAACCTGCCAAATTTAATGGTATTGCGTTCTCTAGTTTTAACGTTTCAGGGGTTTATAAATTTGTAGTTTACATTATTGCAAAATTTTATTTTTAAATGTGGTGAACGTTTGACTACTTTTAATTCAATCTCATTTAAAGCTAAAAACATATGAACTTTTTTAGAAATGACCATGTGTTATAGTAGTTTAAATATTTCAACTCTGGTTAAATTTGGATATGTAGTTTTAAAATTAGAGGGAACAAACTAAAATTTTAATTTTGGCAACAACTATAGTTTTGGCTATAACTCAGTCCCATTTAAGGCTAGAAATCTGAAACTATGTGCATATACAAATGTAGTGATAACATGTATACCTGTTCATTTTTGTAACATTTCAATGAATACTATCAAAATTATACTAAAATAACAGAAATCCAAATTCTGGCAAAATATTTGGCTACCTATAACTCAGCTCCCCGTGAAGCTTGAGACTTAAAACATGATGCATATATGCATTCTAGGTGTTTCTCGAAATCCTGATATTGTGGAGAAATTTGAATAAGAACATTTTTAAATTATCTCAAAATAACAGAAAATTATATTTTGATTAAATGTTTGGCCATCCATAACTCCTACCCCTTTTAATCTACACTGCTGAAATGTAGTACACTGTTGTAAGCCATTAGGTGCCATTCATTGCCAAATTTGGTTTTATTTGGACATGTATGTTTAAAATTATAGTGAAATAACCTAAATTAAACATTTTGCAAATTCTGCTGAATGTTTGCCACAATTCCACAGAATTCCATGGAATCAGAATGGTCATTCCACAGGCAGAATTTTTTATTCTGCACATCTCTACACTTGGATGTTCTGGTGCAGTATTAGCCACTGGCAAGCTATTTAGATGGCAAATAGTAATGAGAAAGAAATAATGAGACCTACTGGGAACTGAACCCAACTCCCCATAATACCATCCCAGTACTTAAACCACAAAGCTACAGGCTCATGTGGTTGGACCTGATTCTTCCTGAATACAATTCCTTCCTATGGTATTGCAAATCCTGTGATCTAAAATGCTTAGCAGTAGCTAATACTGCACCAAAAACATCTAATTGTCATCTCAGTTGTTCCTAGTTGCAGGATTTCAATACCAGAAAAAAGAAGTGTGTCCGGAAGTCAGATCCAACCTTGTGAGCCTATAGCTCAGTAGCTAAAGTACTGAGATGATATTGTGGTGATCTGGGTTCAATTCCCAGAAGGTTACATTATTTCTTTCTCACTACAATTTCTGATCTAAATTGCTTAGTAGTGGCTGTGACACTTGGACAGCTGGTTCTGATTAACCTATACTTTTTGTAATATAAAAAATGTGTTATTGAATGTCTCTCATGAGAGATGCTGACAGTCTGTGGAATGACAACCCCCTCCCAGGTTTTAGCTAATAGGTGTTACCTGGAAGGCCAAGAGATAATGACAGGCTAGAAGAGACTTAACATTTAGGATCTCTTTTTTATGTGACTAATTGCAGCTTGCCAACTGCCAAGATAGATCATAAGCTTTTATAACATTCAGAGGAAACACAGTAAAATTCACATGGTGATACAAAACCATGTTGCACCTCTGTGGGATCTGGCAGAGAGACATAACAAGTCTTTTGATGTCCTGGAAAGGGGAAGCTGCTCATAGATCAAAGAAAGTCATTTGAAAAAAATGAGTTTTGCTGAGGTCACAGAATTTTAATTTATAGTACCTTTGATAAGACATCCTGTTTTGCATAGATATATCTTTTTATATTCTGACAGGGAGGAGCTAGGTGACCTCACACAAAGAGGTTGGCAAAGCCAGTTTTTAACCAGTATTCTGTTTTCCATTTACACACAAATGTTTGGACTCCGAAAAAGAAACATCTACAGTACTGTGAGATAAGAATACCTTAGAAAAGACAATTCTAAGAGTACTGTGGTAGGAGATTTTGTCTGCACTTTTAAACCTGTTTTATTTAAGTGATTTGTATGTTTTGTGATATATGGTTCTGTATTTACATTTTAATTTTTTTTATCTATTTTGAAGTAAACCTCTACTTTAGAGACTACTTGGTGTGCCTCTGAATTTCTTTTTCTTGACAAGGGAAGCATACATGGTTAAAGCTGACACTGCAGAAAGCTTACTGGTTTTACCAAACTGGGAAAAGGTAAGAATTTATTCTGAGGTCTTTAATAGAGTTTAAGGGTTCATTTGTATGCCTGGTAAGTGCCCATAGGCAAAGATATCTGGCCCACCAAAGAGCAGAACTATCTGAGCCTATACATTGGATCTGCTAACAAGAGGTTCACAGTTTGAATCCCTCAAAGACTTAAGACCAAAGGTTGATTTGAACCCACAAAACAGACAAGAGGCTTACCCTGTTTCTGTTAACTGTTCACAAGACTGCGCTCAGAGGTTGGCACTTTGGGAGTAGAGGGCTGACCTGCTGAGTGGGTTTGTGACAGTGGCTAGTACTGTACCAAAAATATACAATTGTCATCTCGAGTATTCCTAGTTTCAGGTTTGCAATACCAGAAAAAGAAGTATGTTCCACAAGTTAGAGCCAACCATGTGAGCCTACAGTTCAGTGGTTAGAGCACTAGCATGGTATCCTGGGAGCCTGGGTTCCATTCCCAGTAGGCCACATTATTTCTTTCTCACTACAATTTGTGATCTAAATTGCTTAGCAGTGGCTAATGCTGCACAAAAAACATCCAATTGTCATCTCAATTGTTCCTAGTCGCAGGATTTGCAATACCAGAGAAAGGAAATGTGTCTGGAAAGAGTCAGGTCCAACAATGTGAGTTCAGTGTTTAGAGCACAGGGGTGGTATTCCGGGGGGTCTTGGTTCAAGTCCCAGTAGGTCACATTATTTATTTCTCCACTGTACTTTGTATAAACTGATGGAGACTCTAGTCAAAGAGGACCTAGTAGATTACCTGGAGAGGAATGGGCTCCAGGATAGCAAGCAGCATGGGTCTGTGGCAAGGAGGTCATGTCAGGCAAGTCTGATATTATTTTTTGACTGTCAGTGCCTGACAGGGTGCTGGATAAGGGAGAAGCAATGCATTTACTCTGCTTTAATTTCAGCAAGGCATTTGACTCGGTGCTACACTGATGGTTGTTGAAGATATTAAAGGATCTGGGAGCAGCAAAGGACCTAGTTAAATGGGTGGGATTTTTGTTAGGAGGAGACAGCAGAAAGTCACGGTAAATGGGGTCAAATTGGGGGGGAAAGGAGTCTATAAGTGTGGTACTGCAGAGGTCAGTCATGGGACCAGTCCATTTCAATATGCTCATCAGTGACAGAGGAGAAGGAATACAGGGCAAGATATGTCTCATCACAGATGACACTAAGCTCTGTGGCAGGGTAAACAGGGTGGAGGGGGTAAGGGAGTTGCAGAGGGACCTGCAAAGGTTAGAGAGATAGTCCAAGATTTGGCTGATGAAATTCAACAGCACAAAGTGCAAGGTGATGCACAAAGGGAACAAGAACCCTTGGAAGGAATACTGGATGGGAGGGGATAAGCTGGCCAGTACTTCAGTGGAAGGGAACCTGGGGGTCATCATAAGTGACTCCCTTAAACAAACTAGCCAATGTAACATGGCTTACAGCAAGGCAGCCAGATTGGGTGTATTGTAAGGGGTTTCTATAGTAGGAGGAAAGAGGTAATACTACCTCTCTATAGATCACGGGTGAGACCCTATCTGGAGCACAGTACCCAGTTCTGGAATCCTCACCTAAGGGAAGGCAAAGACAGGTTGGTGACAGTGTAGCATAAAGAAATCAAAATGATTCAGGGCCAACAGGGCAGATCCTATGAGTATCAGTTTAGGATACTGAATTTGTACTCACTAGAGGCTGGGGGGGGTGGGCATGGCAGAGACTTTCAAGTTCCTAAACCTGAAAGGAATAAACAAGGCATACTGTGAGGAACCATTTGGCAGGAATGGTGGGTCAAAAACAAGTGAACATGAAAATAAGCTTTTGGGGGGGGTTAAGGAGGGATGCTAAAATGTTATACTTTATTGACAGAGTGTTTGCGCCATGGAACAGCCTATAGCAGAGGTGGTCGTCAAACAAACTGGTAATGGAATCAAGCATGGCTTGGACAGATTAAAGGGCGTAATAGTTTCTCCGGGGGGGCAGGGAGTGGGGGGGTTAGAGGGGGTGAAAACCCTGTCTGGATAATAGGTCACAGGGTAGACTAGAGTAAAATTGGGCAGACTGTATGGACCAATGGTCTTTTCCTGCCAACATGGTCTTTGTTTCTACAATACTGTAGCAAATGATCTCCTTTGTATTCTCCACCAGATTTTGGGCCTGGCAGTCAAAGGTCAGTGTGTGTGCTCGTGGCAGGACCATATTCAGAGGCGCTGGGAGGGCCCCTCAAACCCAGCAGTGGCAAGGGGCTAAAATACTGCTGCATCTATACAAACGAGTGTGGCCCCTCATGCATACCAGCACAGTGGAGTATTCAAAGGTTTGCAGTAGCAGTAGACAGCCCCAAATGCCACTCTATACTGCTGCTAGAAACCACCTCTTAATGTGGTTCTAAGCCCATGCCCCCACCTCCAAGGTAGGGTGGCTGTACTGCAGCCACCCAAGCCTGGTTTCCTGTTTCCACAGTACAGTATACTCTGGTGGTTCCAGTGGTTCCACCCACCCTCAATCAGCTGGTACTTTTCTTCTTTTTATTCCAGTGTCATATAATAGTTTCTCTGGAGATCCAATAAACCCCCCCAAACACCTGGTGCTTCTTTACAGCACATAAAACTTATCATTTGTATCGCAGTCCCATACAGTAGTTTCCCTGGTGGTCCAGTGCCCCTTCCCCCCATTGCCCAGTGCTTCTTTACTTAAAACTTAAACCTTTTATTGCAGTCTCATATAGTAGTTTCCTGGTGGTCTAATGGTTCCCCAACCCCCCAATCCCCCAGCATACCATATTATAGAACCACTTGGTGGCCCTGTGACCTTGTAAAGCAGTGATTCTTTGTTGTGCGTTTCTTTGACTTCTCTTTTAAAATACTGTAAGATTTCCTGATCTAGTGCACTTTTGGTTTTTATTCTTGCTACACTGTAATTCATTTTTTGTACATGTCCATGACTTCGCTAGTCTCTTAAACTAGTTTGTGCTTGCTATGATTCCATTCTTGCTATGCTAGAATTCCTTGTTGTACATGTCCTTGACCACTGTTTTAAAATATTGCACAATTTTCTAATCACGTGCGCGTTTTTGTTTGCATTCTTGTTACACTGTGATTCCTTGTTGGGTGTGCCTCTCTATTCCCTGAAACTATCCCACAATGTCTTAATATACAGTAGTTCTCTTTTTGTTTTTTTATGGTATTTTTTTTTTCTCCCCATAACCCATCCCTCTCACCTCGGATGTGCGCGTGCATGTGGAGGCATGCGCACACTGCGTCTTGAGGTACCCTCCTGCTACATGTCACCCCCTCTGCCTACGTTGACCACCAGTCCTCCACCCGGTGGCAACAGGACTGGGGGGGTGGCAACCACCCCAAGAGAGGAGAGCTGCCTCCCGGCTGTTCAATCTTACTCCAACCATTCCCTCTCCCATGCCAGCTCCCTGATGACCTGAGTCCATTCCTGAACCGGGATTGCAGGCGTAGCATGAGGAAAGGCCGGCTTGGTTTGAGTACTTGCAGTACTGTATGTATCCTTGACATCTAGAAATGTCTCCTGTAGCAGCAAGAAAGTCAAGACTTGCAGCACCTTTGCAAAGCAAACAATTCTCTAACTCAGCTCAGCATACCTACATGAAGAGGGTACAAACAATACCAAATCACCTAGTCTATGAAGACAAAAGGATGGTGGTCATTCAAAACCAAAAGGACAACAGAATGAAATCAGAGATTTCTAAGAGCTATCCACAAATGTTAAAGCAATAATCCATGATAATGATGGTGAACAGCAGAACGAAGCCGCAGACTTGTCACAGTTATCCACAAATGACAGTATAATAATCCATAAAAATAACAGCAAGCAGCAGAGTGAAGTCATAGATATGTCCCAGTTATCCACAAATAATAATAATGTAATCCATGAAAATGTTGGTGAACAACAGAACAAAGTCAGAGACTTTTGTCATTCATCCACCAATGGTAATATAATCAGCACTGAAAATGATAGTAGAGGTGAAACTGAATGTGACCGCAATCGCTTATCTGCTTGTGATGTTGGTAAACAAAATCATCTGCAATGTCCCTTACCAAGTCAAACCTGCAGTAAACGAATTTTACATTTCCAACAGTCCTGAAAAGAGAGGTATTGCCAAGGCAAATAGAATTATGTGGACTAGCCATAGAAATACTGGATCTAAGAAAAGCATTGTGACTGCACCACTATACAGACCCTACATTCATCCACATTTGGATTACGCTTTGCAGCTATGGTGCCCTTACAAAAAAAAAAAAAAAAGATATCATACAACTGGAAAGGGTACAAAGGAAAATTACAAAACAGATTCAGGATCTTAAAGATATGGCTTATTAGGAAAGATACCAACATTTAAACCTTGTGTCATTAGAGACACGTTGGCTTAAAGGAGGCTTTCTTTCAATGCATGATATTATTAAAGATCTGTATATGATGTGTGAGTTAGGATTAGAATTTAAACAAACTGACAAGAATACTAGAGGACAATCCCTGCAACATTTGTACCAGAGGTTTAGGACCCTTAAGAGAAAACATTTTTTCACCCAGAGGATAGGAAATCCTTGGAACACCTTTCTATTTGATATCATCATAAGTAAGTCCAACTCTGATTTCACAAACAAACTGGACAAATACATTCTGTTGGGGAAGGTACTGAGCTATTATGGGTGAACTGAAGAAGCATTATTGGGCTAATGCCCTGCTCCATCAAAACCTTAGTATGAACCTTAGTATATCCTTGCTTTTAATTAAGCACAAAACATGACCCACAGTTCTGTATGAGACCTGTGTTACAGCCCATGAGCAGAATATACTTTCAATGACTGATGGTTGTTCAGAAGGTACATTTATCAGTACTAGATTCAAAACTTTGAAAAAAGTTCATGAAACATTTCAGGCACATGTTCCCAGTAAGGCACATACATTTGCCTTCATTCAGCTATTGTTGCAATGTTATGTATTTATACAATCAATGTCCAGTAGCTTTTAACAAGCATCATACTACACAGGAGATTCTCATCAAGATTATAAGCAGAATTTGTTACCTGGCTCAGCAAGGCTTGGCTTTAAGAGAATATGATAATGATGAAATAAATTTAATAGCCCTGCTTCATGTACATGAAAGAGATAGCACTGATCTGAAGCCTTGGATTGGTGGTTATCACAACCAGTACACCTCCTGGACCATTCAAAATTAGTTGCTGCAGATTGTGGCATGTAATATTTTATGGGGTATTTATGCCACTATAAATGAGAGACAGGTTTGCAGTGATTGTTGATTGAACAGCAGCAAACTATGGCAGCACTCAAAAAAATACAAGATACTCACAAAATTGCAAGTATTTCCAACATTTATTACAAAAAAAAGACTGGCGCAAAGCCTCAATAGCATGATGGTTTGTCAGGGGTGCGAAGCCTCACACTACTGAGGCAAAGCGCTGGGGTCCGTTGTGTCAGTCTCTTGTTTCATCTCATCTAAAACACCACACTCAGGAGAGCAGCACCCCCCTCATGCTCCACTACTGTGTCAATACTTGGATTTACCTCCAGTCAGTACCTGGATTTACTTCAATGTGTCGGTCTAGGTCTAGAACCCACAACCTTAAAATCTTCCAGCCTGAAAGGCGAATGTGCATCCTGCTGAACCATTGACATTTTTATCATTGTGATCAGCTGATTGCTATTAAATTTGTCATATTTATCACTATTAACAAGAGCCAGTACCTAGAAACTAGCCAGAGGAATGACCCTCTCCCCAGAAAACCAGCAAACACAAACAGCTGATTTCTGTACAAAACACTGGCAATTGGGGATGCAGCTAAGAAAAAGCAAAATAAACTCACCTTTTCTCAGCCTGTGTAGACAAGCATTGATCAATGCTAATGATGTTTGATTGCAAGCATTTATAATGCAAATATTGCGTGAAAGTCATGGAAGAGATAGCTGAAATGGGGGGAGCAACTAAACAATTCTTACAGCTGCAAGAGTGGCTGTACCAGTGGGTCTGGTTGTTTAGTTATTCAGGCTAGTGGAGGGGGGAGAGAGGTGCACTATCACCATCTTGCAAGGCTCTTATAAGAACGATCCCCTCTCCCAAGGGGGGGGCAGGCTGGGTAGTAGCAGAGCATGACTCACATAGGGATGCCTCCTCTCTTGAAGGGGAGGGTTGGATGAGCACTGAGTGTGGCTGCTATAAGTAAGCTCCTCTGTCACTCAGGAGGGGCCAGCTGGATCACTGCTGAGCATGGCTCCTCTAAGGATAGGCTCAATCACTGCCAAGCATGGCTGCTATTGTTCCTGTGGGAGGAACTGGATGGGCTTCCTCAGCATGGCAAGCTGGTTCGATCCCTGCCACCCCTGCTGGGGGCATTGGCATGGCCCACCTTGGCAGTCAGTAGCTGGCTGAGCACTGGCGCCCACCTCATCCCTCATCATGGCTCCTCAGTCCCTCCATGTTGACTCTTCTATGTCCCTTGATGCACTGCTCCTGTGACCATTGCCTGCACTGAAATAAATAGGGCCTATCCATTTCAAAGGTTTTTTTTAAGACTTTTCTGTTTTTAATATTTTTTTCCAGTTTTTTCTGCCAAGGTATTTTTAGCTCTACCCTGGTGAACCCTAAGGATGTCAAGTTTAAAATCTCACAAAATGGGTGTTTATGGCACATGTCAGTGTCCACCACAAACACTTATTTCAGGAAGGGGGGGTTGAAGGTTAAAGCCCACATGGTTCATTAGGGTGAGTCTACAAAAGATTTCTACAGAACAAAGTATTTCAAAATATTAAAAAGCAAAAATCTTATCAATTAAAGAAAAAAAAACTTTGACATGAAAGGGCCATTGAAATGAGTGAGGTCTATTCAGTTCAATGTGGTATGTTAGTGGAAGAGCAGAACTTCAAGGGACCTTGAGGATTTGGCATTAAGAGCCAAAATGAGTCACCTCAAGGGACAGAGGTGGGTGTCAGTGTGGGAGTATGGGGGTAGGGTGCACAGAGGGCAGGAAAGGGTGGGGGTTATTTGTGTTTTAAAGAGTTTGGGAGGAGAAGGGATACTGATGTAGACTTCAGGGAAGGGGTGAAACAGTAAGATCTACCAGCGATAGGACTGGACACCTGACCACCAGACTTTGGGAGCTGAATGGTAATGTGTACTGGCGGCAGCACAGGGCACCAGCCATTGTACTTTTGGGGGGATGAATATTAATGATGACCAGTGGTGGGGTTAGAAACCTTACCATCAAACCTAGGAGGTTGAATGTCTGGTTTTCCCAGAGCATAGCCAGCAGCGCTCTGTGGAATGTATTACAGGAAGTGGCATAAGGGGGGAAGACAGTCAGACAGAGGGTGTTGGCTGCACAGCATGATCAAAACGGCAAAAGCTAGCACAGTGAATGGTGCTGAGAAAGTACTTTGAAAAGTTTATTTTTTTTCAAGTAGAAAACCTTCATCGTTGGCCAGATCAACAGCCACTTGCTGCAGTCTGATTTCCAACCACTTCATTACCAATTAGCGCACACTATTTACTGTACACTCTCTGGGACTGATCTGTTGGCGGCTGGCCGTGGCAGGGTGAGGAGGGGTGTGCCAGTCACCAGCATGGGTCAGGATGAGGGGAACAGGGTGGTGCGGTACTGCCTACCGGAATGGGGGGGCCACTAGACACCAGGGAACGTGGATCAGGGGTTTTCATGTTTCTTACAGGGATCAGGGCTGGGGCAAGGGTTCCTACACTAATGAAACAGGATTGGGGATTTATTATTTATTTTAACACTGATTGGGGCTGGTGAGGGGGAGTTTCTACACTATGGAATCGGGTTTGGGGTTTTATATTGTATTTTAACACTGATCGGGGCTTGGGGAGGGATAGGCAGCCAACCCTAGACTATGTGCATAGTTAAAGTAGGGCTTCAAAAGCATAACTATGCGGTGGTGCAGCCAGCCATCGTTACGCTGGGGGGGTCAATATTGTGATGTGTGGCATATGCATGAGGTACCCCTCATTTGCATAGGTGCATCACAATTTGTGCATGGTAGCACAGTTGGGGTGCGCGGTGCATCAGAGGCCTCTGAATACGGCCACGGCCTCGATGGCCTGTGCAAGTCTGGAGATGTGCGGGACATCCAGGGCATCTCTTCTGAATATGGGGCCCAGTAAGGATAAATCCTAGCAATGCAATCTATGTGCAGTAATATACATCAATATACAACTATACAACTGCCGGCATAATGTTATATTTGAAAGTATACTGTATTTACACATACTTACTGGTTAGGGTCAATTAACCACTGCTGGCAGAACCCTACAAACTACAGTACATAATTCACACATGTGAATTACAGAGTTCTGTACACCACAGTTTCAAAAATAGCCAGAAGTGCACCTCAGCACTTGTGCGAGAGACTGTCCTCGCGCTGGCCATTTGCTCACGCTCGCTCTAAAAATGCGCCAGCATGAAAGACAGTCTTCTCGAACAAATGCGAACCAGACTCTCTTTCTTTCTCTCTCCCTCTCTCAGAATGGGTAAACTATTTTTTTATTTCAAAAAAATATCAGTCTTATTTAATTTGTCATTATTTAAGCAGTAAATATAAAAATATAAAACACGGTGAAATCTGGAAACTCAGATTTTATGCACACCCTCAGTGTGTGATACCCAGATAAACCCTTTGGCCTTCACCCTCAGGGTTTGTGGGGCATCACACACCTCAGCTGTGCATAAAATCCTCATTAACCACACTTCCCCATGCTTCATTCTATATTTATACAACAGGTGTGGGTTAATGGCTATGCTGAAGATAGTAGTGCTAGCTTGCGAGTTGATATGTCACAATGAAATACTGGACCAATCAGAGAGCAGCTTTAACAATGCTGATGACATCACAATAACCATGTGCAATAATGAAGCCATCAAATGTGAGATGTTTGGAGAGACACAGTTGAAATTTTCCACCGTTTGTAAATTTGTAAACATTTTACAATTTTAATTACAAAACCACCTAAACATGTGCTGTGTAAATCAAACTGACTTGGGTGACAGTGAGATGCTTTGAGTGGCATAGTTTACATTTTGTATTTTTTTTTTTTTTACTTTTGAAACATTTTATCATTTTTATCACAAAACTACCTAAACACCAGGGGCCAGATATTCAGAAATGCACCAGAGGCCGGCTCAAGACCTGTGTAGAGCAGATCCATTGCGCCAAGGTGCACTGAGCACTGTATTCAAAGGTTGTGCAAGGTGACAGACACCTGTGCAACATGGCTGAATATCACATGGATGCACCAGACCGCAGTCAAGGGTGTGCCAGGGAGCAACCCAACATGCGCAATCACACATCAATGGATGCGCAAGGGGCCAAGGTGCATGTGCCAGGACAGAAATGGACCAGCCACAGGCACAGCAAGGAGCAAGGCACTGTGGGAAAAGGTGTTGGCACCAGGGAGATGGGGTGCCAGGAGTGAGGCACAGCTGGCCCATGACAGAACGCCACCCAAGGAGAACAAGTAGGCAGCCAGCCCCCACACACGTGTACCACAGTGGTGAACGTAGGTAGGGTGGCACCAATGGCCATGGGTGGACATCCACCAGCCACCCCCTGCTGGATGACATGTACCATGCCACCTGGGCCACAACTGGTAGCACCCAGGCAAATGGAACACAACACACATGCCACACAACCAGACCAGCCAGCCCATGGTCGCCCCAGGGCACTGCCACTGGCCGATCGGCAAACACCACCATGCACAGCCCCCGAACAACACAGGCATACCACACAGCCACCCTGCGCACCACTGCAGCATGGCTCCACTGCTAGCTGCAGTACAGATCTGGACACAGATGGGTAACCATATCAAACTGTATGAAAAGCAAACCACAGACAGGAAACGGTAACAATGGACAGGAAGCAAGGGTATAGAGGACAAGGAGTGGGGAAACTATGTACAATGCAAGCCTAAGACAGGGAAGAGAGGTAAGAGGACAGGGGACAGGGCTATACAAAGGGATAGGGGAGGGCAAGGGATGGGGTGAGAGGGGAAGGAACAGGAGAAATGGGCCTAACGGGCCCTACAGGCAGCCCCACCTCACCACTGCCGGCGCTGGCCCTGCTGCTACATCCGCCGCATCAGCCGTGCGACCTCCAGTGTCGCCATCGTGATGTTCACTATCCTCCTCAGGAGGTGGCTGTTCAGTGCCTGACGAGGCACACGCTGGACACCTATGACAAAGGAGGTAACACAGGATCAATGCATGTCCAGAACACCCTGACCCACCCACTGTGTGCAGCAGACAGTGGTGACACTCACCCTTGGGATGGCACCCTGGCCACACACAGTGGGTGTGCCCACACATGCTGCCAACCCGGCATGCCACTGCTATGCAAAGCGCTGGACACTAACACCACCCATGGGCCACCCACCACCAACATGGCAGGCAGGCCTCATGGTACATCGGTGGGGTTGCAGCGGCACAGCTGGCTGCCGGACACACCCACAGCCCACCAGCAGCAGCCACACATGTGTGATGGCCACAGCACGGCACCATGCACACCGCAGGCAGAACACAGCTACAGTGGTGCAGTGTACAGGGGGCTGTGACCCACCCCCACCACTGCTGCCCACCCTGCACAACAATGTAGCATGTAACAGCACCTACTTGCATGTTGCTGCACTCCATGCACCGGCCCAGGTGCACCTACCCTGTTGCCTGCATCCCGTACCGTGGTTCCCGTGGTGACTCGCTGTGGCCCACCAAATGCACCTGCTGCACTGGCCCTCCTCCTGTCCTCTTCCACATCAGTACATGGTAACACCATGTGCCCCCCCTGCACAGCGTGCACCTCAGCCCAGCACAGCCACAGTGCAGTGGCACAGTGCACACAGGGCATGCCACCACAGTCCACAGGGCGCGTTGCCCCTCTGCCCCCCCAGCATGAAATGCAGCCCTGCTGGCCTCAAGGAAAAAAGAATGGGCACAGACACAGGCGGTGCACACTTATCTGTCTGTGGCATGGCCCCCCCCGGACGCGCGCCTACAGTGCTCTGAGCTGCTCCAGATCCCCCCGCTGCAAGTCACCATACCAGTGGCGACACTGCTCGCCACCGCCTCACACCAGTGGGCTCCTCCAGCCTATCTGCTACCTCCTGTCAGACCTCGGTCCTGGGCCTGGTGAGGGGCTGCTGACCAAAGAGGCAGCCAGCATGGGGCTCCACCAGGGCCACAAGATTCACCATCTCGATCTGGCTCTAGTTGGGAGCCCATAGTGAGTTCCTGCGTGGCACGGCTATATCAACGTATAGCAGATCAAAATGGCACCCTGTAGTGCACGAGCTCCACGTGCTCGAGATGCGTGCCTCAAACGGAGATGTGCTGCCCTCAGCAATCGCACAACCCCGGGGATGCACGGTAGGAGAGTGGCCGCACTGGCACGTGCTGCAGAGGTCCCTGAGGGGTGAAGGGCAGGTCAGGGGCCAGCACGCGCACTTTGCGCATGTGCGCTATTAGGTCCACTATGCATGATGCACAACAGAGGCCAGTGGGCACCACGGCCTATGAGCCTATGGTGCCCGGGCACCAAGGGACCAATGGTACCTGGGCACCATAGGGCTAATGGCACCAGGGTTCCATAAAGCCAATGGCACCTGGGTGCTATAGGCCGCACAGCGCTTGAGCACCACAGGCCCTATTGTGGCAGAGCACCATATCACCTATCGCGCACCGCATGTACACTGCACAAGAGGCGTAGGCACAGGCCATGCACGCATGTGCACCGATGGGCACACTGCGCATGTGACAGCATTGTGTCACAACTTGTGCTGGCTCAAGTCCATTGTGCAAGATGCAACAACATGATATTCAGCCGGCATATGTAGGTTAGCTTATCAGCCTATCCACAGCACACCGGGGGAGTTTGCATCTCATTCCAGTTGCTCAACTGCTCATTTGCATGCGATGCACTATAAAGGTGCCGCGGGACTGCACAGGACATGGACCAGTATTGCAACTCTCTGTGGTAAGTTGTGCCTGCTGAGGGGACTGACAGCACAGTGGAATGGGTGGGTGGTGTGGGCTGCATAAGCCACTGACCACATGTCATTGCCCACAGGTAGCAGCATGACCGATCGTGAGGATGGAGAGGAACGTGGGCCTGCATGCAAGCGCAGGTCCAACTTTACAAAGGTGGAGGCGGATGCCCTTTTCAAGGTGTACCTCGACAGGGAGCCACTGCTGAGTGGCTCAACAAGCACACCACAGGTCAGGGCCACAGCCTGGGTGGAGGTGGCTGAGGCCGTGAATCAACAGGGCAGCCACCAGCAGTCAGTGCAGGAGTGCAAGAAAAAGGTTGGCACCAACAGACACAGGATCAAGGAAAAGGTGGCGGCAATCCAGGCTGCAAGGATGGCCATGGGTGGGGGTCAGGCCAATGTGCCACAGTTGATGCCACAGGAGGAGATAGTGGTGGCCACCATGCGGCACAGCGCCATCGAGGAGGTGCCTAGTGGCAACTTCTAGACTGGTGGGAGCCCATCACTGCATGGTAGGTACAGCAGTGTTGGGGGGATGGGGGGCTGGCCAGGGTGACAGCGACACTAATGTGACTGTACTCCTTTTCAGCACCGGAGCGCCAGCGTGCAGTGGCAGGGGTGGTGGTGTCTGCTGTGGGGGCATGCCCAGCTCTGGAGGACCGGCCTTCCACCTCCACCAGCGTCTGGGAGCCCAGTCGGCTGCAGTACACCACCACTGTCTGGCCAGATGTCCTGGGCGTGGTGGCGGACGAGGCCCTGGCTGTGTTCCAGTGAGAAGCCAGCCTTGGCATTCAGTGTGCGGTGACACAGATCAGGGCGGGGTCGACACCAATGACAATGCGACCATTGTCCTGGACAGCGGGGGTGTCATCGAGGGGGAGACACCCATAACAATCACCCTCCCTGGCAGCGCCACCAGTGCCCTGTTGCCGGTTGTCCATTCACCTGCCACTGCCCCCGGTGTTGCCATGGGCGACAATAGTGCCGGTGGATGGTGGTGGTGATGGTACAGTCACACAGGTGCTGGCCAACGCACAGCAGCTGGAGGGGCGGCAGACGGTTGGGGACATTGGGGGGCCAGGTGCAGCGCCTGCCGACGGTGTGTCAGTGAGCAGCCCAAAGGAGACCTCGCTGTGCAGCACCCTCACGAGTACACCCATCTGCTGCAGGCCTCGGTGGAGCAACAGGTGCTGCTCGTGGCAGGGGTGCATGCACTCTGCGTCGAGGTGTGCCAGACAGCAGAGCAGCGTGATGGGGGCTTTTCACAGGTCCTGGATGCCATCAATTGACTGGGAGGACATGACCGCACCCCTGGATTTCCTTACTACTGCGGTCACAGTCGGCCCAGCCCCACTGGCCACCATGGGGCGCAGCTGGCTGCCGCAGACATCGCGGAGTGCATTGTCCACCCCACAGTCATGGCATCATGCAACCCCCTCTATGTTGATGCCAGGATCCGCTCTGGGCATTTCAGGCATGCCCGGTGTGGGCCTGATTGGGAGCCTGCAGACCCCTGTGAGGACACAGTTGTGATCCCACAGTACCACCCCTGCAGGACTGTCCAGACATCCCCTGTGGCCATCACGCAGTCTGGGTCTGCTGGGCAGCCTCACCGTGGCCGTCTGTGTGTCCACAGAAGCCATGTGACTGCACAGCGGTCCTGATGTGCCCGCCTCCCTGTCCGCAGTCTGCTGCCTCCACCCTGTGGGCACATGGGTAATGTGTGTGTGTGTGCATGCCATGGACATGGCATCCTTGGACAGCACCACACACTGGCTGTGTGTGCACCTGCCCAGCTGCTGGCCTGTGTGGTGTGTGCGTGATGATGCCAACACAGTGCCTGATCCACGCCTACAGCTAGTGCCTGGGTGCGTGCCTGCGGGCGCCAGTGTGCATGTGTGTGTAGGTGTGTGTGTGTGTGTGGGTGGGTGTGTGGGTGGTGGTTTGGGTGGGTGCAGTGCTGTGCGTTGCTACATGTTGCCCAGCTGTTGTTGCCACAGGGCACTCCCACACATGCCTGTCTGCCATGCTACTGTTGCCATCCCGTACATGGGGGCTTGTCCACCTACCTGTGTGCACCATAGTGCTCCTCCGCTATTCTGTGCCAGTGCTGGTGGGCCATCCTGGTCAGCTGGGGATCACTTCACCCGGGGGGGGTGGCTGCCCACCGCAACATGGCCCGGCAGCTGCATCATCCCCACTGCTGTTCCCCTCTTCAATCTCGACAGCTATCCCAGGGTCAGTGGCCATGTTGTGCAGCATACAGCAGGCCAGGAATAGACCGCAGGCCTTTGAGGGGCTGTACTGCAGGACACCACCAGACCTGTCTAGACAACAGAATCGTGCCTTCAGCAGCCCAAACACATGCTCAATGATGTTCCACGTGCTGGCGTGTGCCTCATTGTACCGCTCCTACGCGGGGGTAGATGGGCGCTGTTAGGGGGTGAGCAGCCAGAGTGGGTAGCCACTGTCACCTGTGTGGAAGGAGATATGGTTAGCATGGTGGACTGTTTTGCTGCACCACCCATCCTTCCCAGCCACACCCTGTGGCACCCCTACCCTGGCAGCCCCCCATGCCCTATTGCACCCAGCTGTCCATGGTCTCAGCATGCTCACCCACTAGGTGGCCAGTGGGGATGTCCCCACTCTCAGACCTGTGGCACAGTGCTGAGCTGTGCCAGATGAAGGAATCATGTGCTCCCCCAGGGTGTGTGGCACAGACATTAATTATGCGGCCCCTGGCATCGCACACCACCTGGCAGTTGATACTGGGGTAGCCCTTTCTGTTGATGTAGGCTATCCCCTCCGGGCCAGGTGGCACGCAGATGCCAACATGGGTGCAGTTAATGGTCCCTAGCACACCAGGCATACATGCTACCCTGTGGAACTCCTGCATGTTTGCTGAATGCTCTGCCTGTGTGCTGGGGAAGTGGATGTATTCTGCAGCGTGTGGCAGCAGTGCATTGAAGAACTGTGTGAGAAGCCATGATGCGGCTGACTGGGTTATGCCTGTGGTGTCCTCTGATGGCCTCTGGGAGGTGCCCCTGGTGAGCAGGCACATGACAGCTGTTACTTTTGTCTCCACTGTCAAGGCAAGGCTCCATCTAGTGGGTGCCTGCATCTCCTCACTGCACAGCTCACAGAGCTGCCTCAGAGTTGCCCGGTTCAGGTGATACTGGCCCACTATCTCCGTATCAGTGTGGTTTTCGAATGTGGTGCAGGCACAGTACCACCTGTTCCAGGAGTATCGCCGACGGGCCCTTCCATGGCCGTGCCACCCTGCCTCCTGCCTCCCCACACCCCTCATTACAGCCTCCATCAGGAAGGTGGCACTGGTCATGGCCCCTGTTGTCCTATCCCCCTGGGTGGCTGATTCCACTGGCTCTCCTGGCTGTATGCTGTTGTGTGGCCTGCTCTGCAGGACCCACGCCTGTGTGCCCTGTCCCCGGCTGGTGGCCTGTCAGCTGTGGCCTCTGCCACCCACTCCTGTGGGTTCCTGTGCTGCTCCTCCTGTGTCTGGTGTCACTGGCGCACACACACCATGGCCTTCCTGCCTGTCTTACTAGCACACACACTCACTCTCTCACACAGAATCACACCCTCACTGCCTTTGCCCCTTCCTTTGACCCCTACAGTGATTCTGACTGGCCTCTCTGTCTCCCTCTGGTGCAAGTGTCCTTCTCCAACTTGCTCCCTGTTTTTATAGGCTCAAGTGTGCTCTGAGCAACTGCCATTTGCTCCACGCTTGCACCGTTCATCCAGTGTTGAATATCGCACTGTGCCACATATTTATGGCTATTCCCCCTGCACTTGCACATGCATACATTCCCATTGCGCATGACCACTTGCGCTGCGCAGTTGCTGCTGCTGAATATCGCTCTCCAGCACATGTTCGCAGTTGCGCAGGTGCAACTGCTTTGAATATCCCACCTCGCTATACAAATTAAATATGACATGGGTGAGAGTGGGACAGTAGAAATACCTTCACATGCTATACTTGGCCTCTTCTGACTTCACTTGTGGCTTTGCCACTCATAAGATCAGAAGGTCAGGTATAGCTCATGAAGATATTTCTACTGTCTCACTGTCACCCTTGTCATATCCCAGATATATATTTTGACATGAACTGAAGTATATTTTATTCATTTATTTTATTTATTTAAATCTCGGATTACAAATACCTTTGAGCTTGAGGCAGCTCATTTACAAAGGTTCCACATCAAAGGAAAGAGTTACAATTAGGTAGAGAGGTATAGGCAACATTCATGGTATCAATGGAGGTACAGACAACATTCATGGTATCATCAGAGCACATCAAGTCAATTGGTAAATAAGTGGGAACAGTGTTACACACTCAAGATTACAAGCAAGCATAGAAAACCATGAGGTACATTTGAAGCAACATTGCTAATCAGAGGTGGGGGGAAGGGAAGAGTAAGGAAGGGGTAAGGGGGAGGTGAGAGGGCAGAGTCCAGATAGAGAAGGAAAAGAAAATATGGCAGCCAGAGGCCTTGTCACAGGGTGAGAGGGATGGGAGGCTAAGTTGGGAGAAGGGATAAAACAGGGGAAAAGGAGGGTGGATAAAGGAAAAGAAGAAAAGGGAGAGGGAGGACCAGAGGGCCTGGACAGGTCCAGGAAGTGGGGGGGGGGTCAGTGGGATAAGAGCAAGGAGGGGGGTGAGGTAAGGGAGGACGTGACAGGGGGAAAGGAGAAATTGTTCTGTCAGGAGAGGTGAAACAAAACAGGAAGCCAAGTAAGAGCCTCAGAGAGTGATAAAAGTGGTATAATGGTGTCCACAGAAGTGGGAAACTAGGTGTAACAATCACAAGTGCTTTCGGTTAGGAGATGCTGATAAAGCATAAGTTTAAACTGGGAAAGACTAGAAAGACTGCTCAGTTGGTTGCTTAGATTATTAAACCACAGGGGGGCTCTGTATTGAAAGGATCGCTGGTACTGAGCAGTCCGACAGTGGGGCACTAGAAGGAGGTCAGAAACTGAGGTACATGTGTGTTGGGTCTTAGGGGATTTGTTTAGCAGGCAACCAATGCTCGGGGGTAGTAATCCAAGTAAAGCTTTTTTGGACAGGAGGCAGGTTTGATATTTGATCCTATTACTTAGTTGGAGCCAGCCAGATTGAGCATATAACTCACAGGTATGAGTGAGGTGCCCAACACCCATAATTAACCTACAGGCTTTATTCAGGGCCACCGTGAGTCATTTAAGAGATGTGGAGGTTGCAGCACAGTATATAATTAGACTATAATCAATGATCGAGAGGACCGAGCTGTGAACTGCAACCTTCAGGGCTTCTTGGGTAAGACTTCGTCTGTGTCTGAAGAGGAGCCCAATTCTGGTATTAACATCTCTGGCAACATTTTCAATGTGAGGCACAAAGGTAAAATGACTATCCAGGGTTAGACTTAGGTGTTTGAAAAGCTGAGTTTGTTCAAGAGCGTCTCCGTGGTTGTTTGTGATAGTGAGTTGATGGGCCTTAAACTTATTCCAAGAGGACAGAAACAGCTGGATTTTAGTTTTTTTTGTAGTTTAGTGCTAGTTTGTGATTATTAAACCATCTCTGTGCTTCTGTAAAGCCTTGTTGAAGACTGTTTTCAAAAGTGCTGGGATCCAGGTGGCTAGTAAAGATGACCACATCATCTGCATAGAGGAGAGTATGCTGGTTGCAGACAGCTAGAAGGTCGTTCAGGAAAATACTGAACAATAAGAGACCCAGGATTGAGCCTTGAGGTACCCCTGATCGGACAGCCCTCTGTTCAGAAACTACATTTGATATCCTCACCCTCTGTAGTCTATCACTGAGGTAGCTTCCAAACATTTTAGTGTGTTTGGGGCAACACCAGTTTTACAGAGTTGGCCAAGCAACAGTGTCTGATTCACTGTGTCAAAGGCTTTTGTTAGTCAACAAAAGCAGCACCTACAATCTTGCCTTGATCGATGGCCTGTTGTATGAAGCTTGTGAATTCTAATAATGCTGTAGTAGTGCTGTGCCCCTTTCTAAAGCCATGTTGTTGGGGGCACTGGATGGACTATGTGTCCAGATAAGCACCAAGCTGGTTGGTAACAATTCACTCGAGCACCTTGGAGGGTGGAGGGAGAATGGATATAGGCCTATAGTTGCCCTGTAAGGAACGATCACTGGTTTTATGCACCGGAGTTACAATGGCCATTTTCCAGACATCAGGAAATTGTCCCAGTGTAAGAGAAAGGTTTAGAATCTTAGTTATAGGTAGGAGAACTTCATCCAGGGTTAGGGTGATAAGCTTAAGGTCTAGTCCAACACTACTGTGTCTTGTGTTTCTTAGGACCTTAGCTAGTAGTTTTCTAACCAGGTTGCATGATACCCTTTTAAAATAAAAAGGGAGGTGCTCAAGACTATTTTCATCACCGTGGCTTGTGGAGCAGGCAGCATCATCATCAAAAAAGTTAGGTGGGAGAACACAGCTCAAACTGGTAAAAGCATTATTAAAGGCATTAGCAATTTCCAGAGGGTCAGTGGCAGGGGTCCCATTTATGTTTAGCATTGTAGGCGATACTTTAAGTTTTTTGCCAGTGACGTCATTTATATTAGACCAGAAACTTCTGCTATCACCCCAGGAGTTGGTAAGCATCTCCCTATGGTACTTGTCTTTTGCCTGGCGAGTCTTCCTTGTGTAGTTGTTTCTAGCAGCTTTATAGGCTTGTAGGTCCTGCTGCTTACCAGTGGCTTTTGCACAGTGCCAGAGATTGTCCTGAAACTTTATGCGGGAAAGGAGCTCAAGAGTGATCCAGGGGTAAACCGTGCCAGAGACCTTAATCTTTTTGAGAGGATCATGCGTATCACAAGTAGTGTTGAAAACCCTTATAAAGTGACAGAGGGCTACATTAACATCATTGGTTGAGTCCAGGATGTTTCAATTTTGGGCACAAAGCTGTTGTTTTAGGAGGTCCAGGTGGCCCCTTCTGAGAAACCTGCTGTAGATAGTTTGGGAAGGGGGGATAAGGAATTTATTAGTACAACTGCATGTGATTGGGGAATGGTCACTGATGGAGTCAGGGTGCACAGTTACATTGGAAAGGCAGTTAGGTTGGTTAGAAATTATCCAGTCGAGGGTGGTGCTAGTCCCCGTTTTATAGTTTATCCTAGTGGGTGTATTAACAAGTTGAGTTAGGTGAAGGGCTGTTATTGCATCCTTTAGTGAGTTGGTCACAGGTGACAGCCAGTTTATGTTAAAATCTCCCATGATAATTTTCTCCGTGAGTTGATTTTGTGAGCGGAGATGGTCAAGAAGATTAAGGAGGCCGGTGGCCGGATCTTTGGGAGGTATGTAGACTGAGAGTACAGATATTGTTTTATGGTGAGCCCCCAACAGCACTTTTATCGCCAGTACCTGGGTATTGCCACTGAGATCAATTGGTGGCATAGCATACCCCTTTAGGGAATTTTTTAGAAATATAGCGCATCCACCCCCACGTTTGGTCGGCCTGTCCAGCCTGAATATAGTATATCCAGGTATAACTACTGCAGAATCCGGTATTTTGGGGGTCATCCATGTCTCAACAACAGATAGTATGTCGGGGTTGTGCTGAGTTACCCAGACTTTCAGGACGTCAATTTTGCTTAAAAGGCTACAGATATTAATTGTGGCCAGTTTAATGGTATCTTGTTTAGGATGTGCATTGTAGGTGGGAGCTGCTTCAGGACCTGGATTAGGATGAATGTTTTCGCATACCGCATGCTCTGAAACAAGTGTACCAGAGCCACTTGCCTAGTTAAAGCAGAGTACTTCAGCAGCTCCCTACAGTCCAACCTAAATAACCCCTCAAAATTCTGGAAGGTCATTCACTCCCTCTTCACCCCACCAGCTGCCAATCCCACTCCAATTCTAAATATTAACAACTCCATTCTCGCTGAGCCAACAGCAGTCGCTACTGAGTTCAACATATATTTCACTTGTGCTGCAACTCTCCTCTCTGCCCTGCCAAACCCTGCATCTATCACACCCTCTACAGACGTAACGAACCTGACTAGGCCTCACTCCTTTTCCTTCAATGACATCTCTGCAGTGGATGCTCTAGATGCACTACTTTCTCTCAACCCTTCAAAAGGCAAATCCCCAGATGGCTTGGACTCTAAACTCCTCTACCTCTCCGCCACCGCTATCGCAACTTTGTTTGTCAAACTCTTAAACCAATCCTTTGCCACTGCTGCTGTCCCACAAGCATGGAAGCATGCCACTGTCATCCCCCTCCAAAAGGAGGTACCCCCACCTCCCCCTCCAACTACTTAGAAACATAGAATTTGATGGCAGAAAAGGACCGCTTGGCCCACCCAGTCTGCCCATTTCCCTGCCTACTGGATAAGCTGCAGATCCTAGTTAACCAGCAGCCTACTTCTTCCTACCCCCACCCCTAGAATTGCCTTTTTGACTGTCCCATGCATGCTTGAATTCCACCACTGTTTTTGACTCCACGACCTTCCTCCGAAGGCCGCTCCATGCATCCACAACCCTCTCTGTGAAAAATACTCTTAAATTCCCTCTGAGCTGCCCCCCCATCTTCAAATTGTGCCCCCTTGTTCATGCACACCTCTTTTTTTGAAAGATGCTACCCTCTTGGACTTTGTTGATTCCCTTGAGGTACTTGAACGTTTCTATCATGTCTCCCCTCTCCCTCCTTTCCTCGAGGCTATACTAATTAAGCTCCTTAAGTGTCTCTTCATATGTCTTCCGGTGCAGACTCTGCACCATTTTAGTTGCCCTCCTCTGGACAGCTTCCATCCTGTCTATGTCTTTGCGAAGACTGGGTCTCCAGAACTGCACGCAGTACTCCAGATGGGGTCTGACCAGCTGTCTGTACAGAGGGATAATAACTTCCTGTTTTCTACTAGTGATGCCTCTCCCTATCCATCCCAGTATCCCCCCAGCCCTCCTTGCTGCCCTCTCACATTGCTTGCCCACCTTTAGGTCATCTGATATGACTACCCCCAGGTCTCTTTCCATTTTTGCTGTTGTTAGTATCTCACCCCATTGTGTACTCTTCCCCTGGGTTTTTGTTTCCCAGGTGCATTACCCTGCATTTTTTAGCATTGAATCTAAGCTGCCACACATTTGACCATTCCTCTAACCTTGCTAAGTCCCTTTTCATCCTTTCCACCCCACCTTGTGCATCAATTCTGTTGCAGATCTTTGTGACATCTGCGAAGAGACATACTTTTCCTTCCAGTCCCTCTGCAATGTCGCTTATAAAGACATTGAAGAGGACCGGTCCTAATACTGAACCCTGCGGTACCCCTAGTAACCCCCCTTTCTTCAGAGTGGACTCCATTTACTATTACTCTCTGTGTCCTATTCTCCAGCCAATTTTTTACCCAGGCTGTCATCTTGGGACCCACTCCCAGGCTAGCTAACTTGTATATTAATCTTTTGTGTGGGACTGTGTCAAATGCCTTGCAAAGGTCTAGGTAGGTCATGTCCACAGCCCCTCCCTGATCTACCACTTTGGTCACCCAGTCAAAGAAATCTATCAGATTTGTCTGGCATGACCTTCCTGCTGTAAGTCCATGCTGCCTTGGGTCCTGTGCCCCTCTGGCCTCTAGATACTTGACAATTCTTTCCTTCAGAAGTGATTCCATCATTTTCCGTACCACTGAGGTTAAACTAACAGGTCTGTAGTTTCCTGCTTCTACCTTGCTCCCACTTTTGTGAAGGGGAATCACATCTGCCCTCCTCCAGTCCTCGGGTACCACCCCATCCTCCCATGATTTGTTAAACAGGGTAGTCAGTGGTGTCACTAGTTCTACCCTTAATTCTTTTAGAATTCTGGGATGAATCCCATCAGGCCCCATTGCTTTGTCCACCGGTCAGTTTTATGAGTTCTTTCAGAACCCTTTCTTCTGTAAATGGGCTGGTATCAACTTCTGTATCCAGAGTGTTTCTACTGTTTGTTTTAGGTACCTCCCCTTCATTTGTAAATACTGAGCAAAAATATTTGTTTAGTATCTCTGCCTTTTCACAGTCCCCTCTGCCCACCCCCTTTATTAAGCCTCACTATCCTCCTTTGGTCTTCCTTTCGCTCCTGATGTACCTATAAAAGGTTTTATCCCCCTTCTTAACTGAGTTGGCTATCTTTTCCTCGGTTTGGGACTTTGTGTTCTGACTGCCTTCCCAGCTTCCTTTTGCTTTAACTGATACAGTTCTCTGTCCTGCTCCTTCTGTGATTCCTTGTACTTCCTGAAAGCTTTCTTTTTCTCTTCAACCTTCACTGCCACTTCCTTTGAGAACCATAGTGGTTTCTTACATCGTTTAGTTTTGTTTATTTGCTTACACAAAGGCTTGTTACCTCTGTGATGGCAGTTTTATTATTTCCATTGCTCTTCCACCCTCCTTCCTGCCCATTTGCTAGTGCATTCCTTAGGCACTCACCATTTTTGCAAAGTCAGCCCTCCTAAAGTCCAGTACTTTTGCCTTTGTATGGCTTGACTCTATTGCTGTGTTTATTAGAACCATACTGTTCGATGGCCGCTAGTTCCCAGATGGCTACCCACTTCTACATCTGTGATTCTCTCTTCATCTCCATTTGAGAGAACAGGTCTAAGATTGCTCCCTCTATAGTGGGCTCCAATACTAGTTGTCTAAGACATGCCCCCTGTAGGGCATCTAGAATAACCCCACTCTTCGAAGTGGCTGCTGCAACTGCACTCCAGCTAACATCTGGCATATTCAGATCACCCGTCAGCAATATCTCCCCTTTTTCTGCCATACTAAGTATACTTTCTATCATTTCCTTGTCTATTTCCTCCCCCTGAGAAGGGGTTCTGTATACAACCCCTGTGTGGATTGTGGTGCCATTGCCGGTCTCCAAATTTACCCACAGTGCTTCTTCTTCTCCTCCCTGTTTTCCCTTTTGTTCTGTTGCTTTGATTCCTTCCCTTATGTAAAGAGCTACTCCTCCTCCTCTTTTACCCTCTCTGTCCCTCCTGTAGATAGTATAACCTGGTATGTTTACATCCCAGTCATGGTTTTGTGCGAACCATGTTTCTGTGACTGCCATGATATCCAGATGTTCCTCCTCCATCAAGGGCACTAATTCAGGAAGCTTGTTACTCATACTACGGGCATTGGTACTCATTGCTTTCCATTTTTTGATGGCTTTACCTTCTGTTGCAGCATCCCCCACTGACCTTTCTACCTCGGTCTTTTTCTCATTTAGTACCCTGTTTTGTAGGGAGAGGCTGGGATTTTCCTGCTGCTTATCAGTGCCTCCCCCCTTGACTAGTTTAAAAGCTTGCCAATGAAGCATTTAAACCGATTGCTCAAAAGACTTGTTCCCTTCCTGGACAGATGCAGACCATCCTGCCAGTATAGGCTGGTGTCCCTCCAGGTGGAACCCCAGTCCCCAATGAAGCCAAACCCCTGTGCTCCACACCATTTTTTCAACCGTTCATTAAACTACATGGTGCAAAGTACCCTCGCCTCACTCATGCCATTGACAGGCAGCACCTCTGAGAAGGATACTGTGTGTGCTACTTGTCTTAGGCCCCTCCCCAGTTCTACAAAGTCCTTCTGCACTGCTCTAATCTCATGTTGAGCCAAGTCATTTGTCCCTAGGTGGACAATGACATCCAGCTCAGACTCCCATGCAGCTGTTCTCGTGATCCTGAGGATGCGCTTCCTGTTCCTCCAAGCCATGGCACCAGGCAGGCACCTTACTTCAGTTTTCCCTGCTCCCCCCAGTTCTATCCCCCTAATAATTGAGTCCCCAACAGGAGCTGCTTCCTTTCCTTGTGGTGTCCTCTGCCTCCTTCCTGTGGGCCTCCCTTGTGACAGGTGTCCTCAGCCTCCTTAATCTCCTCTGTGGGTGCATCCATAGGGGAGCTGTGCTCCCCCAGAATGGTGTATGGATTGTGGAGTGGAACAACTGACTGGGTGTGCCTCTGTTTCACCATCCTCACCCTCCCTGAGCCCACTGTGGTCCAACTGCTGTGCGCTTTCTTTGCAACCTCTGAGGTAGTGGTGGTGGCTCTGGTGCTCCCTGGATGGAGGAGGTTCCCTTCCTACCATCCAGTCTGGCCTGGGGGAAGGTTCCCTTACTGCTGTCCAGTGTGGCCTGAAGATGGGCAAATTCCTCCCTCAGGGCAGAGAGTTGTATGCAAATAGGGCAGCATCTCAGCCTCCAGAAAGACCCCCGGAAGACTGCTGCCCCACAGCCATTACATTGCACTACTCCCCACATGATTATGTACTTTTTTTTTGTGTGTGTGTGTGTGTGTTTGTGTGTGTGATTGGTTTGTTATATAAAAATATATATATTATACAATGTGTATGCTTATATTTTCAGTGCTGTGTGCTAGAGAGGATATGACATTGACATGCACCTTGCACTCTTGAGGAAAGGATGTCAGAACCCCAGGTATAGGAACTATTTCAGGGGGGGTGGGGTGAGGGTGGGAAGGGTTGGGCCTAAACTGTGCCCTCACAAAACAATCAGTTAAGAGCTCTGACCCACCGCTCCGATGAGTGCCTTCCTGTCAGCAAGATAACATACGCAACAATTTGACAGAGAAAATCCCCTGCTAATCAAACAGAGAAAAATCCAGACATCCAAGTCAGACACAGGTTAACCTCCCTAGCCCCAAAACAGCCTGGTGGTTTGTGCTCTGAAATCAGTCAGCCCCAAAATAAGTCAGCTATGCTTTAAACTCTTCCTGCACTGAAAATCTTAAGAATTGTAACAAGACTGTCTTTTCCTGATAATTCTAAGTTCCTTATTTCACCTTTCAGTTAGAAGTAGCCTCCACCTGCAGAATATCTGCTACAAACCAAAGACAATTGTAAGGTTCACCTCCCTCTGTTGTGAGCACAACTCGCTTTCTTGCAAATCCTATGTTCAGTATTGCAGCTTCCAGCAAGAGGTAGTTTGACTTGAAAAATATTAGCTGTTCTGATGAGTTTGCTATAAAACACTTGCTTATAATACTATTGTTCTCAGGTCTGTTACCAAAGCTATTGGCTGATAAGTATCTATGATGTAATCACTTCCTGAGAAAGTCTGGAATTTCCTTTTAAGGCACACAAAGGTAAACACAAAAAACAGTTTACTGTCTGGGTCAAATACACAACCTGTACCTGCACTCATTTCAGGATTTGTGACAAATGTTTAGCCCAGGGTTTAAACTCTTCCTGCACTGAAAATCTTAAGAATTGTAACAAGACTGTCTTTTCCTGATAATTTTAAGTTCCTTATTTCACCTTTCAGTTAGAAGTAGCCTCCACCTGCAGAATATCTGCTACAAACCAAAGACAATTGTAAGGTTCACCTAGAAACATAGAAACATAGAATTTGATGGCAGATAAGGACCGCTTGGCCTACCCAGTCTGCCCATTTCCCTACCTACTGGATAAGCTGCAGATCCTAGTTAACCAGCAGCCTACTTCTTCCTACCCCAACCCCCTAGAATGGCATTATGACTGTCCCATGCATGCTTGAATTCCACCACTGGTTTTGACTCCACTACCTCCTCCGGAAGGCCGTTCCATGCATCCACAACCCTCTCTGTGAAAAAATACTTCCTTAAATTACCTCTGAGCCGCCCCCCGTCTATCTTCAAATTGTGCCTTCTTGTTCTTGCACACCTCTTTTTTTGAAAGATGCTACCCTCTTGGACTTTGTTGATTCCCTTGAGGTACTTGAACGTTTCTATCATGTCCCACCTCTCCCTCCTTTCCTCGAGGCTATACTAATTAAGCTCCTTTCATTTCTCTTCATGTGTCTTCCGGTGCAGACCCTGCACCATTTTAGTTGCCCTCCTCTGGACAGCTTCCATCCTGTCTATGTCTTTGCGGAGATTGGGTCTCCAGAACTGCATGCAGTGCTCCAGATGGGGTCTCACCAGCTGTCTGTACAGAGGATAATAACTTCCTGTTTTCTACTGGTGATGCCTCCCATGCATCCCAGTATCTCCCAGCCTCCTTGCTGCTCTCTCACATTGCTTGCCCACCTTTAGGTCATCTGATATGACTACCCCAGGTCTCTTTCCATTTTTGTTGTTGTTAGTATCTCATCCCCCATTGTGAACTCTTCCCTGTTTTGTTTCCCAAGTGCATTACCTTGCACTTCTTAGCATTGAATCTAAGCTGCAACATTTGACCATTCCTCTAACCTTGCCAAGTCCCTTCTCATCCTTTCCACCCACCCTGTGCATCAATTCTGTTGCAGATCTTTGTGTCATCTGCAAAGAGACATATTTTTCTTCCAGTCCCTCTGCAATGTCGCTATAAAGACATTGAAGAGGACTGGTCCTACATCTGAACTCCTGTGCCCCACTAGTAACCCTCCTTTCTTCTGAGTGGACTCCATTTACTATTACTCTCTGTGTCCTATTCTCCAGCCAATTCTTTACCCAGGCTGTCATCTTGGGACCCACTCCCAGGCTAGCTAACTTGTATATTAATCTTTTGTGAGGGACTGTGTCAAATGCCTTGCTAAAGTCTAGGTAGGTCATGTCCACAACCCCTCCCTGATCTACTACTTTGGTCACCCAGTCAAAGAAATCTATTAGATTTGTCTGGCATGACCTTCCCACTGTGAATCCATGCTGCCTAGGGTCCTGTGCCCCTCCGGACTCTAGATACTTGACAATTCTTTCCTTCAGAAGTGATTCCATCATTTTCCCTATCACTGAGGTCAAACTAACAGGTCTGTAGTTTCCTGCTTCTGCCTTGCTCCCACTTTTGTGAAGGGGAATCACATCTGCCCTCCTCCAGTCCTTGGGTACCACCCCATCCTCCCATGATTTGTTAAAGGGTAGTCAGTGGTGTCACTAGTTCTACCCTTAGTTCTTTAAATTCTGGGAAGAATCCCATCAGGCCCCATTGCTTTGTCCACCTTCAGTTTTAAGAGTTCTTTCAGAACCCTTTCTTCTGTAAATGGGCTGGTATCAACTTCCTTATCCAGAGTGTTTCTACTGTTTGTTTTAGGTACCTCTCTTCATTTGTAAATACTGAGCTAAAATATGTGTTTAGTATCTCTACCTTTCACAGTCTCCCTCTGCCCACCCTCCTCCCTTTATTAAACCTCACTATCCCTCCTTGGTCTTCTTTCACTCCCTGATGTACCTATAAAGGTTTTATCCCCTTCTTAACTGAGTTGGCTATCTTTTCCTCGGTTTGGGCCTTTGCTGTTCTGACTGCCTTCCAGCCTCCTTTTGCTTTAACTGATACAGTTCCCTGTCCTGCTCCTTCTCGATTCCTTGTACTTTCTGAATGCTTTCTTTTCTCTTGAACCTTCACTGCCACTTCCTTTGAGAACCATAGTGGTTTCTTACATCATTTTGTTTTGTTTATTTGCTTCACACAAAGGCTTGTTACCTTTGTAATGGCAGTTTTTATTATTCCCCATTGTTCTTCCACCCCTCCTTCCTGCCCATTTACTAGCGCATTCCTTAGGCACTCACCCATTTTTGGCAAAGTCAGCCCTTCTAAAGTCCAGTACTTTTGCCTTTGTATGGCTTGATTCTATTGCTGTGTTTATTGTGAACCATACTGTTCGATGGTCGCTAGTTCCCAGATGGCTACCCACTTCTACATCTGTGATCCTCTCTCCATCTCCATTTGAGAGAACCAGGTTAAGATTGCTCTCTCCGAGTGGGCTCCAATACTAGTTGTCAAGGCATGCCCCTGTAGGGCATCTAGAATAACCCCACTCTTGAAGTGGCTGCTGCAACTGCACTCCAGTTAACATCTGGCATATTCAGATCACCCATCAGCAATATCTCCCCTTTTGCTGCCATACTAAGTATACTTTCTATCATTTCCTTGTCCATTTCCTCCCCCTGAGAAGGGGGTCTGTAATCAACCCCATGTGGATTGTGGTGCCATTGCCGGTCTCCAAATTTACCCACAGTGCTTCTTCTCCTCCCTGTTTACCCTTTTGTTTTGTTGCTTTTATTCCTTCCCTTATGTAAAGAGCTACTCCTCCTCCTCTTTTACCCTCCCTGTCCCTCCTGTAGATAGTGTATCCTGGTATGTTTATGTCCCAGTCATGGTTTTGTGCGAACCATGTTTCTGTGACTGTCACAATATCCAGATGTTCCTCCTCCATCAAGACCACTAATTCAGGAAGCTTGTTACCCAGACTATGGGCATTGGTACTCATTGCTCTCCATTTTTTGATGGCTTTACCTTCTGTTGCAGCAACCCCCACTGACCTTCCTACCTCGGTCTTTTTCTCATTTAGTACCCTGTTTTGTAGGGAGAGGCTGGGATTTTCCTGCTGCTTATCAGTGCCTCCCCCTTTGACTAGTTTAAAAGCTTGCCAATGAAGCATTTAAACTGATTGCTCAAAAGACTTGTTCCCTTCCTGGACAGATGCAGACCATCCTGCCAGTATAGGCTGGTGTCCCTCCAGGTGGAACCCCAGGCCTCAATGAAGCCAAACCCCTGTGCGCCACACCATTCTTAAACCTCCCTCTGTTGTGAGCACAACTCGCTTTCTTTGCAAATCCTATGTTCAGTATTGCAGCTTCCAGCAAGAGGTAACTACTGCCCTATTTCCCTCCTCCCAATACTAGCAAAACTACAAGAGCACCTTGTGCTCACCCAACTCACTTCCTTCCTCACTGACTCTAATTTCTTCACACCCTACCAGTCAGGTTTCAGAAAGGGACACTCCACTGCATCCTCCCTGATAAGGCTTACCGACTCCATCCTGACTGGTATAGACAGTGGGCTGATCACCTCAGCCATCTTCGTCGACCTTGCAAAAGCCTTCAACATCGTCTCCCACCCCATATTGCTCTCTTGTCTGACTGAATCAGGCCTCTCTGGTGCTGCCACCAACTGGTTCAGATCTTACCTCTCTGGCAGAACCCAGTCCGTTAGAGTCACAAATGCTATCTCCTCCCCCCCCTTCCCTTAACTACCGGTGTCCTCCAGGGGTCTGTTCTGGGACCCATACTGTTCTCTATATTCCTAAATGACTTACCGCTCATCTGCTCTACTACCTCCATCCACATGTATGCAGATGACACTGTACTCTTCTCCTCAGGCTCCGACCCTGAAGTGGTACAAACTAACCTCCAAGCCGACTTCAACAAAGTACAGCAATGGTTCAGCTTTCTCCAGCTCTCCCTAAATGTAAAAAAAACTATCAAGATGACTTTTGGCACATGAAAATGCCTGTCCAGACTTCTATCCCTTCCCTATTTCCACACCCTGGATGGTCAAAAACTCGAAGATGTCTCCTCATTCCGCTACTTGGGGGTATGGCTCAACTGCCATCTTTCCTTCTCAGACCACATTTATGCTATTTCAAAAAACTATGCCCCATGCTCGGTGCACTTTATAGGAACCGCAGTAGCCTCCCCCCCCATCTGATGTGAACTGGTCCAGAAGATGATACTTCCCTCCTTTGATTACTGTGATGTTGTTTACAGTGCAGCCCCTAAGTCCATCCTATCTACGCTGGACACACTTTTTAATGCTTTCTGCCACTTTGCTCTCAATGCCTCACCCCTTACCCACCACTGCGACCTTTACCATTCCCTGGCACTACCGTCCCTCGGAAACCGCCACATTTCACACTGTGCTAAATATGTATCTAATCTGTGGCTTGGCACCATCCCTTCCTACCTCTCCTCCATGTTCTCAGCTGCCCCCTCCCCTGCCATTATCTTAGATCCTGCGACTACCGCCAACTATCAATCCCTAGGTGGAAGACTACTGCCGGGTAAGCCGCCCTCTCACACCAGTTACCCAAGCTATGGAATGATCTCCTACCTTAAATTCGGCATTCCTCCTCTGCCCACTCTCTTTCTACTGCCCTAGCTAACTTCCTCACCACTAATTGCTCCTGTACCTGACTCAGTCATGTGCCAATTGCTCCCCTCCCCACTCCCGACCAGCGGCCTTAGCTTTGCTATAAATGCTGACATATAGCCCCAACCTATGCACTTTTGTCCTGTGCCTTTTTGTCCTGCACCATCATGTGTTCTATGTCTCACAGATACACAGAAATGTGATGGCAGAGAAAGACACCACAGCCCATCTATTCTGTCCAACACCCTACCTCCCCCCCTTTCTGTTATGCTTCCACCCTCTTTTACCAACCCCTTAAATCTATCCCAAACCCTCTTGAACCCCTCCACCATTTCAGCTGCCACTACCTTCTCTGGCAGTTTTTTTCCAGACCTCCACCACCCTCTCAGTGAAAAACTGCCCCCTTACATTACCTCTGTATTGCCCACCTTCCAGTTTGAGGCTATGTCCCCTCGTGTTCACTCCCTTCTTCAATTTGAGCAAGCTATTACCTTCTACCTTATTTATTCCCTTCAAATACTTAAAGGTCTCAATCATGTCCCCCCTCTCCCTCCTAGTCTCCAGAGCATACAAATTCAGCCCTCTCAATCTTCTCTCATATGGTACATCCTGCATCCCTTGTACCATTTTGGTTGCCCCTTCTCTGCACCCTCTCCATCAGCTCAACATCTCTTCGTAGGTGAGGCCTCCAGAACTGCACCCCATACTCCAGATGCGGTCTAACCATGGTTCTGTATAATGGCATTAGCACCTCCCTCTTCCTGCTATTAAAACCCCTCACAATGCAGGCCAACATTCCATTTGCCTTTCCCACCACCCTGCTACACTGGCTGCCCATCTTGAGGTCACGCAATACCATAATCCCCAGGTCCCTTTCTGTTTCCTTCTCCTTAATCACCAGCCCCCCAAGGGAGTAAGTTTCCCTCCTATTCTTCCTCCCCAGGTGCATCAGTGAGCACTTTTGTGTATTAAACTTCAATTTCCAGGTGTCAGACCACCTCTCCAGGTCCCACCTCATGGCTTTCACCCCACTAGGTGAATTTACCCTATTGTAGACCTTTGTATCATCTGCAAACAGGCACACCCGTCCCTCCAGACCCTCCGCTAGTTCACTAACATCGATGTTAAAGAGTATTGGTCCTAGTACTGACCCCTGTGGCACCCCACTGGTCACTTCCCATTCCTAGGAATGTGTCCCATTTACCACCACCATCTGACTCCTTCCCTTCAACCAGTTTTCCACCCACCTGGTGATCCTGTTGTCCACACCTAGTCTGTCCAGCTTATGTACCATTCCACCATGTGGAACGGTGTTGAAGGACTTATTGAAATCCAGATAGGCCACATCCACTGCTCCTTCCTGGTCCACTAACTGTGTCACCCCATCAAAAAACTCTATCAGGTTAGTCTGACAGGACCTTCCCTTGGTGAAGCCATGCTGCATATCATCCTGCATGCCATACATCTCCAAGTATTCCATCACCCTGATCTTGAGTAGTGTTTCCATTGCCTTCCCCACCACCAAGGTAAGACTAATAGGACGGTAAGTTTTTGACCTCATCCTTCCGCCCCCCCCTTAAGTAGTGTGACGACCTCTGCCCTCTTCCAGTCCATTGGCACCACCCTGTGACCAAGGACAAGTTAAACAGCCTCGCTAGATGTGGCTCTAGTTCATCCTTCACCTCCTTGAAAATGCTTGGGTGTATTGCATCCAGCCCCATTGCCTTGTCTACCCTAAGTCTACCCAGCTTTTCCCTTACTCCTTCAGCAGTGAATTCTGCCACAGCCACCTGCCTGTGGTTGTCACCTTCCCCACCCCATCCTGGTCCCCTACCCTCCCTTTCCTCTGTGAAGATTGAGGTGAAATAGCTGTTTAATGCTTCTGCTTTTTTGAAGTCCCCTTCCAGTATTGTTCCACTTTCCCCCTTATCCTTCCAATCCCATGCTGTGCCCTTCTCCTTTCTCCAATGTACCTAAACAAGGTTTTGTCCCCCCTCCTTGCCTGCTTCACTATCCTCTCCTCAGTGGCCTCCTTAGCCCTCCTTATCTTTTGCCTAGCCTCCTTTCTTTTTTCCCTATAGGTTTCCCTGTCCTTATCCTTGTGTGTCCTCCTGTACCTCTTGAATGCTCGAGTCTTCTCCTTGACCTCTAACGCCACCTCTCTAGTGAACCATAGAGGTTTTTTCTGTCTTCTATTCTTTCTTACCCTTCTTATACATGAGTCGATGGCTTTAAATACCCCTCTCTTGATGGCTGCCCATAATTTTTCCACCCCCTGCACATCCCTATCCTCAACATTTCTTCCCCAACAACCTTCCTCATTCCATGAAAGTCAGCCTTTCTGAAGTCCATTACCTTGGTTCTTGTTCTAACCCTTTCCCTGCCCACTCTCACCCTGAACCTGACAGTCCTGTGGTCACTGGTGCCAAGCTCTTCCCCCACCTCCACCTCCTCCACACTGTCCCCATTTGTGAGGACCACATCCAACAGGTTGACACCCCTAGTGGGCTCACTGACCCTTTGTTGCAGGAATATGCCCTGAAGAGTCTCCTGTTGCTTATACCTGCATACTATAGTGTGCTAAATTTTCCCTTGTATTGCTGCTATATGTCCAGTAATTGTTATATGCTCCATACAATATCCAATGTACTCCATGTGTTGTTGCTTGTTGTTTAATGCAATTGTAATCATATGCTGCTACTTGCCTCTGTTATTTGCTGCGTGTTATCCAACTCCCTTGTACCCCCTCATCCCAGGTCGCACCGGGAGATGAGCATCTTGTTGCTCAGTGTGCCTTTCCTGGTGAAACTATATCAATAAATAAAATAAATCAATAGATAGCAGAAGTAGCATAAGGGTTATCCTAAGTAGGAGTTCTCTTCGAGCCTTGGAGAAACATTTAACCTTCATGCAAACACAGTGAGGTTTTGTCTTTTCCCTGTATAAAATGAGGATTGTGTGGTCCTTGAGGACACGTTGACAGGGAAGTGATCCACCTGCAGGCCAAATATTTATAGGGGGCAGGATCATTGAGGTAGACCAAGGTCCTTTATTAATAGTGAAAAAGTTCCCAGATGAGCAACCTATGTTGATGTGAAGGTTTTTCAAGATTTCAATATTGGGTGAATAAACCAAACTATGCCTTGTCTTGCTTTTGGGAGTGGGAAAAGACAGAAATATGAGAATGGGAAAGACACTCAGTAAGAGTTTAAAATTTGGGTCCATGGTTACTTAGAGAGTGAGCAGGGAGCGGTAGCTGTGCACATTTAAGATGAGACAGGCCAGGGTGCAGAAAAAAATAAATAAATAAAATAGTCCGTGTTGATCAGTATGCAGCCGATGGCAGAGGAGGACTTGAGAAATGGGCAGGAACTATATGTATTTAATAGTGGTCGGGGGTGGTGAGGTGGTCTCCATGGCACGGCCGTAGGGTGATGGACTATGGTTTGTTAGTGCGTAATAATCTGCTTTAGGGAAGAAGGACCCAGGACAAGAAATGCTTAGGGGATAGCAGTGGGAAAAGGAATGCAACTTCCAAGAGTTGTTGCCCTCTAGTGGCTTTGCAGTATACTTTGCAAATGGAAAAGGAAAAAAAACACTAGAAAAATTAACAATCCTGTTCCACTAACAGTTGGTACTGGTAAACTCAGCATTAGCAGTTCTTGTATTAACATAGAGGTCTCAGAAAGGCTAGAGTCAGGAGCCAATAAGAGAAGGGAGAATGGCGTTATGCCTAATCAGAGCTCAGGAGCAGTAGTAGTTCAGCCAAATGGCTTGAAAGGCAAAAAGTGCCAAGTCCAATCATGTTAGTAGCTGTGGGCTATTCTTCAAAATGTGTACCTGGTTGTAGGCCGAGAGGCAGGCGAGTCAGTGCAGAACAGCTGCTGGGTTCCGAGCAGCTCCTGCGGCTTGCAGAAGGAGGCAGTCACCCGTACCGGGCCGGATACCTGTGGAATTGAGAAGGGTCTGTTAATTGAAGGCCATCAGGGACAATGGGCACTAGAAACCTATTAATGCACAGAAACAGTATCAACAGGACAAATCCTACCTGCTGGCCCAGACTGCTGCTGATACTTTGCACAATCCCTCCTACTCGCCGCTATCCTTTCTTATCCAGCCCAGAACCTACTGCTGCAATCTACATCAGTCTTCCACCTCCAACTAGAATGTCCTAACATAACTATGAGGATGGGCTGAACAGCCTTCTCTGCAGCCGGACCCTCAGTATGGAATGACCTCCCCTCTTCCCTACGTTTCCTTGACCCTCCTCTAAATCTAAATTCCCTATTAAGAATGCATTTTCTGTCCTCCATGACTTGCATCTGCCCACAGGCCGCTAGCATGGCTGCACCACCCTTGCAGCCCACCCTTACCTCTCCCCCCTCTAGTGCTCCACTCTCCTCTCCCACCCCGAATACTGTTGTTATTTATATTGTTGAATGATGGATCAACCTTACCCAGTTTACCTAAATGTTATATACCTTGGTATGCTCAATTGTTGATGTATCTGGTACTGTTTACCTTATATTGTCTCTGTTAACTTGACATACACTGGATTCTGTTATGTTCCCTGTATGATCCACGCTGTTCTCTCACTGTATTTTACACTGTTTGTGCCAGTTTCTGGCCCATGCCGTGCCTGAAAAAGGTCTTCCATCTTTGGATCAGTACACTAACCTGGTTACCAAATGAATAAATAAATAAATCATACTGACATGACTCTAAGCTTTCACTTAAAATAAAGTGCCTAGTCCTAATGGTTCTAAAGCCCTACAGTAGCTACACCCTAAGAAAAGAAATAAGCTCATCCTCTTGGACATTACCAGACATGCCATGCTGTTTGGTAAATCTGCATTTAGCTGTGTTATTCCCATAGCATGGAGCAGTCTGCAAAACTCATTAAAACTGAGTTCCCTTGTTAGCTGAAGCATCTTCAAAATTTGCATCGAAGTTCTTTGTTCTGAGGTCTGTTCATGTGGATAATTAAATGTGTTCTACATTTTGTACAGACTTTGTTATCTTGTTAGTTGTTACTGTCCTCTACAATTTTTCTCGTTATATAACTGGTGTTGCTCATACTGAGTATAATGTATGGTTATATTTCTCCCTTAAAGGTGACGGGAAACAGTTTTTAGACCTCTAAATGCCCTCTAGTTGTTCTTTTATTGGCTACTCACTATTCTGATATGTTTTTGACCTTTTCTGTTAAATTAATAACCTAATTGTATTGCCTTTGTAACTATCCTGAATCCCTCTGTGCTCAGCAGTTACTGCTTTCTGTTTTCACACTGCTTGAACATTCTATGACATCAGAAACACCCACTTCAGGCCATTCAGATGAATAGCATAGAATGGGAGTTTCTGATGTCATAGAATGTCTCAGAAATAAGAAAATCAAGCGCAGTAGCTGGTGAGGAGAGTGGAACTCTATGCAGATCTGAGGGCACCCCACAATTAGATTATTTATTTATCAAAAAATCATCAGAGCATATCAGAATACATAACTGGCATGGAAAGGAAGATGGAAGAGCAGTTAACTATGAAAAATAATTTCCTTTCTCCTTTAAGCTTTTCTGCCAATATATTATATTTTTCCCCAATTGTATCCTTTTATGTAATTATTTTGTACCTTGGACCTAATAATATCTTACTGCAAATCGCTGCTATTTGACTTTGTATGCTATCTACCCAGGACCTCCTTGTAAATGAGCTTGCTCAATGGAGCTTTTTCCTGGTTAATAGCTTTTTCCTTTTTTTGTATAATTTCTTTCTTTTTCTCAGCTACCCTGAGCATGCCACTCCTTCAGACCAGCAAAGGACTGGATCCTGCTATCCTCCCAACACATCCACCAGTGTCAGCGTCTGTTTCCAGACTCCCTTGGGTCCTCCACTGCTCCCAAACAGGCTGTTTTTCCCCACTTTTTCTCTGGGTCCACCATTCCAGTGCATGCATTCTGGGGAATACTTGATAATGCATGGTCACCCATGCTGCCTAGGACACTGCTGCCAAACCTCCCCCCAGGATTCACTGCATACAGTAACAATGCAATACAGCCTTCATACCCCAAGTGGGGATGTCCAAGGAATACTCTTTATCCTTTCTGCTGTCCTCTGATCACGATGTCCTGTGCTCAGAGCGTGAACTCAGGCTGCCAGCATGTCAGAGCAATCCTGTACTGTTTGGTGCCTTATGACTAACTAGTTAGCCCTTTCTAAAGAAAACATCTTTGAAAAAACTAACTTTGAAACCTTTAGGGCAGAAATATTTGTAGATAAACTTAAATTTGCTGAAAATCTTTTTTAAATATTGATAATTGCAAACTGTATAATAACTATTCTATGTTACCCTGACTTCAAGCTTTCACTTAAAAAATATCTGCATTTCTAGCCCTAACAGTTTCAATCCTTTACAAAGAAAGTTTCATAACTTTGGAAGAATTAGGGCTACAAACTTCTTTTTTAAAGAACACTTTCCACTCACTGCTTAACTTGCTAAATAGTGATCGATCACCTTGGAGTCTCATGTGTGCTGCGCACTGAAATTTTGAAGTAAGGAAACTTGAGTGGGGTCCTGTACAGAGACAGAGAATGAAGCATCAGACCCCAGCTCATGTAAGCATGTAAAGAATAAAGCAGTGTCAGTACCTGGCGTATTGGAAGTCATCTTGTCGCAGGTAGTCAGGCTTAATTCTTATTTCAGCTGAACTATAAAAACTAAGAACTTTCTAACTTATGGTAAGAAAAATGAGTGCAAGTAAGAAATCTGAAAAAGAAAATTACTTTATAGACCACTATGGTCTAAGTTCAGGGAGCACTGGATTCTATTTGTTAATTAATTATTGCTTATTAAAAATATTGGTAATAATTTAAAATGTTTATTAATATTTCTAGCTCTTCCATAGCCAAAGTGTCAATCGGAAGCCCAATCTGAACACTTAGTGGATCCCCTGCTCTGCCTCTGAAGGGGATTCTGGGATACAGCAATCATTAGATGGGAGGTAGAAGTATGCTAAAGTACTCCCCTTTCTCAATGGGAAGGGGACCTTTTCTCCCCAAAGGACTACTGATCTAATTCTCTTTTCCCTGTCCTAGCAAAAATACTGGCAAAATCCATGCAATCCCAACTATCCTCCATTCTTAAGTTCTCCTTTCTTGGCCCCTTCCAGTTTAGCTTCTGGAAATCACATGTCACTGTAGTCTCCCTACTATAGCTAACTGATTCCATCCTGAAGGAGATGGCTCAGGACCTGTCACTTTTGCTATTTTTGCAGACCTAGCAAAGGTGTTCAACAAAATTACCCTCCCCCTCATATTTGATCAAATGTAGGTTCTGGTTTATCTCACCTCTTGGTCAGCTGGTTCCACTCCAACCTCTTTAATCTGCACCAGACAGTCTTCAGTTGGTGGCTCCCTCCTGCCCAATATATTCAGGTGTCCCCCAGAAGTATATCCTGGAGCTTATCCTGTTTTCCATAATCCTCAGTGACCTCCCTTCTGCCTATGTCACCTCCCACATTCATATGTACACACACAGAACTGTACTTTTTGGCTGCAAATCCTCAGCTCCCAAACTGCAAATGGCACTTCAGCCTGCTTTTGACAACATCCAACACACTGCTTCAGCTCAAACCAACTCTTGTAATGCTTAAAACTGGCTTCTATGACATTGGTAGCAAGTAGAAACTCGTCAAGCTTCACAATACCTCAGTCTTCTAGAGTCTAGCTCACGTCTGCCTTGCAGCTCCTTCATATGTTTGCTGAATTGAAAAACTGACTTCTTGACCCACTTAAATGCTATTCACATAAAGCTCCTCCCCAGACTTGGTACACTATATCTCAACAAAAAACATCTCCCACTTATGGTCTACCAAGAAAACATCAGCAAGATTATCCTCCCAGAGTTTGACTACCCTTATATGATTTATAGTACTGCCCCAAAAATACTCTTGCTAGACTGAATCTCCTTTTCACTCATTCTGTCACTTCACCCCAAACTGCCCCCCCATGCTCAGAACTGCTCAATCTATTCCACTTTCTCTCCCCTTCCCCTTACTTAAGGCAGCTGTCTCTACCTCTGTACTGTCTTTCTATCCAAATTTTGGCTTAGCTCCCTCTCATTACCTCTCCCCCCTCTTTTCCCCTCTTACAACTGTCTCCATTCCACTGATTCCTATTCCTTCTTAGTACCTGTTGTAAAACCTCAGCTGGACAAGCTGCATTTTCCTCCCCCACCCAGCACTCTGGTCATCCTTACTCCCCTTCTGTTTCAAAACACTCCTCCAGGAACTCCCAACTCAAATCTGTTCCAATATCTAAACCTTCCCTTCCTTCCTGCACCATGGTCATCCTTCTCCCCTCTCCTCTTTTGATTCCCACTCTGTGAACTTACAGCTCACACCTTGACCTGTAAATAATCTTTACTCCTCCTTTTCCCTTCTCACTCCCCACTGCATAATTAGCCCCACCCTCACCATACCTGCTTTTATGCCAACCTATGGCACCCCATCCTTGCTGTTATTTCTGCTTTTGCAGTGTGCTTATTTCTGTTCAGTGTAAATAGAGGACTTAGGACTGTAAGTACAATGATGTCCTGTCATACAGTGCTTTAGGTCAGTTCTGGTTCCATGACTATGGGACAAATGTGTTGTTCTACTGGAGCTGGCATTGGTGGAGTGTCATGGGTTCAAATGACACAGTATGCATACTCTATTTTGGAGTTATAGAAGACACTTGGGGTGTACTAGCATAGTTCAAGTGTGTTTTTATCACTAATGTATGTTCATGTTCTTACCACTGAACTAGATGACAGTAGATACTCACAATCTCATAGCAGAAAGATTTACCAAAAACTATGACAAAAGCTTCTATTTTTTAACTTGGCAAAAGCGATACCCAAATTACTATTTCCTATGCCCAGCAATCTTATGGGCCAATAGCCCTGACCTCTAATCTAAGTTACAAAACAAACTAACATAGCTAAGCTGTATATTGATATTAGCATTATGAAGCAGTTACCCCCTAACCCAGCAATCTTACTGACCTATAGACTAGAGCATTAAAATGTTGCTTGAGAGGTGATCAATGCATGAAACAAGAGTGACCTTATTCTTACCCTTGTGTGGCCCTGCCAGTGGTCTGCAGCTAATACCTGTCTAAGACCAGCAACAAGCAGTCATCTTCCTACAAGTCTGCTCCTACAGTCCTCTCTACTAGCAGAAGTCTGGGTTTTTTATACTCCTTTTGCTCAAGGAAACAGCACACACACACACACACAGGTGTTGGATGCTGGAGAGTAGAAGGTAAAAGCAACCACATGGGTGGATGCTATCTTGTTTGCTTTGTGGTTAGAAAGGATGCTATCCTGTTGCTTAGATGCTATCTGCTGTTTTGCATTTTGTCTTTTATATTTTATAAGCTTCTATAATTTTTCATCTATCTTCGAACCTTAGCTGAATCCTAGCTTAGCCTTGCTGAGTTTCATTCAAATCAAGGTCCTTTTTAGCTGGTATTTAGCCCGCCATGCTTACTGTAAACTTGTTAAGCTTTGTCCAGGTCAAGATACTTAGGGAATGCTTCCCTGGTATCAGAAGCATGAACAATTACAGTGAAAACAAATGAACATGCAAGCTTTTTGAATTAAAATAAAATCAGGATTGTGGGGGCAGAACCACCTCCCCCCTCATTCTTTAAAGAACCAGCTATTATTTAGATTTTGTTAAAGATTATAATATTTATTTTATTTATTTATTTATTTATTTATTGAATTTTGATGACCGGGTTGGCCCACTGGGTCCCGAAGGTCCCTTTTTCAGGGGCGACCCGGGGAACAGAAGCAATATGATACATACAATCAGGTGATCCAGAAGCAATATAATACATACAGTCAGGTGATACAGGGTTACAAGAAGTAGACAAGATAATGAGGATAACAGTACAGGCAATTATTCAAATTGTAGACCATAAGTGCAACACTTGAAAGATTTAAGGTATGATTTAATGTTGGTTTAGGTGAGAAGGGGGGGGGATGGGTGTTGTGATTAGGATTGGGGGTGACTATCCTACACCCTCACAGTGGCATGAGCTTGTCCCGAGCAAGTGGGACTTAAGTCTAGTGTGAAAGATTGGTAGCAAGGGGGATTCCTGTACTAGAGGTGACAGAGTGTTCCACAGTTTAGGGGCTGTGGCAGCAAAGGAATTGCCTCCCTTGTGAGTCTTGATTCTGGGAATTGCCAGTAGGGACTGATCCAAGGTCCTTAGCATTCGAGGGTTAGGCTTAGCCATGATTATTCCTGTCAGGCCTGGTGGTGCCACCAGGCTCTGCAATTTGTATGCAAGGCAGAGCAGGGGATACTGTAGATGAGCCTCGAAAGAAAGCCATTGCAGCTGGGATAGTGAGATGCAGAGGTGGCTTCTTGGTTGTCACATTGTCGCAAACCTCGCCACCTTGTTGTACAGGACCTGAAGCCTGCTAACTTCATCCTTTTCCATGCCCTGGATTACCGGGGCAGCATAGGTTAATGTGGGTAGGAGGACACTGGAGGCGATTGCTAATCTAGTGGTTTAAAATGGAGAGCTCTGTCCCACACCAATTTTTTGCATACTCTGTGTGGTATTCACATAAGTGGTATGTGAGGGTCCTTAGTGCTCCATCAATGCCCACTTTTCCACCATTTTGTGTTTTGTATATTATCCCCATTCGCCTCCTTTTTCTTCTCACCTACCACTTCTGCCGCTACTCTTTTTGCTTTACAATCCATCATCGCCTCCAAAGGCAACAGCTCCAATGGACTAGACCTCAGGCTTTTTAGCTGTCCCTGCTATCGCCTCTTTGATTTCCTTAACCTTTATCTCTATATGGATAAAGTTACTGGTATTTGGAAGAGGGCCCAGGTCATCCCTTGTCACAAATGGGGTGACCATCAATCCCATGTAATTATTATCCCATCCTCCTCCTCCTCCTCATTGCTTTGGCTAAGCTTCAAGCCCTTGTTGTCTCTCTCAGCTGTCCCCTTTCTTCAACTGTTCTGCAGTAACATGTTATAATGGTGACTCAAATTGAGCGCCTCAGTTTTGAGTGACTCAGTTTGAGTGCCTGTGATGGGAGCTACCCTGAAACTAGCGAGGCACAGTTATAGTGTCAAGTTAGGGGAAAAAACAGTGAGGTAGTAGGAGGGCAAAGGAACGAAAGGGGAGGGTTCAGAAAGTAGAACGTATGTGGGCTGTAGTTTGGTGGTGTGCTGCCAAGCTGCCATTCTGGTATGGTGGTGAGGGTGGCAGGCTGCAGTGAGAGAGGTCCAGGGTTCAGGGCTGGGAAGGGATTCTATTTTGTTTTATTGTATGCGGCACTTAATTTTGTTTTTTTTATGTCCGAGTTTTTCTCCCTCCCTGACATGCACCCCCCTGGAGTTGAGAATCCTAATTTAGGGGTGTGCAGGGGGTGAAGCCACCCATGGGGGGTACAGCCCCCCACATAGATACATTGTTGTTGGTTTTCCATCACTGTTGCTGGGTTCACTGGGGAGTGCACATCACCATTTTGATTTTCAGTGATGTACACTCCCTGTAACAGCGATCGCTGTTTAGCGATCACTGTTATGACGTGGACCCCTGTTCTACTGCCCTTAGCCCCTTCTAATCTGTATGTAAGAAATCACACTCCACCATCACCTCTTTGCTGCAGATCACTGATATCATCCTCAAAGGGATGAATTAGGGTCATAACACCTTTTCCTGTCTGTCAAAATGGCCATGGCATTCAGCATAGTTGCCGTCCCTGCATAATGGACAAGCTAATGGTCGCAGGACTATCTGACCTTGCAATCAAGTGACCCAGCCTGTACCTGGAGGACAGGTTTCAACCTGTCTTTGTAGGCGATGCCTTCTCACCTGTTCTCATCTCCCAACTGATATGAAGTTCTCCAAGGCTCCTTCTTTGGCCCAATCCTGTTCTCAATTTTCCTATATTACCTCCCTAAGGCCTGTTTCTTCTTGCTCACACACACATGTATGTGAATATTATGATCCTTTCTGCCAGTGGCCACCAACTCCCCAAGCTGATGGCACAACAACAGCAGTGCCCAGTGATGGTTCTGTGCCATTGAGGTTACCCTGACCGCCAAAAAGAGAGTACTCTTGACTACTGGCACCAGACAGCATCTGTTTCCTATACAGTCAGCCTAGTTTTCATGACCCAGGACTGCTTCCAGCTGGAGAAAGTCTCCTGTTTTAAATGACGAGCTGTAGCACTTGATGAGCAACTTGACTTCCTCAGCCCCATTGGCATTATCTATACCAAACTCCGTAAGCTATATGTGCTCTACAGGAACAACGCATGTATCTCCCTCCTTGCTTAATGGAAGATCATTGTGAAAATTATCTCCCATGCTTTTGACTGTGGTGGCATGGCGTACAGCATTGCTTTTAAATCCACTCTAACCAGACTGGATCCACTTTTCTACTCCTAGCATTTTGTTGGCTGCTTGCCTGGCACCCAACACTGTTCCCTCTATTCCTTCCTCTTCCTTCACTTGAGGGCAGATGCCTTTACCATTTCACCTCCCTCATAGCCAAGAACTGGTTTGATTTCTTCCCCTGCTATCTCAACTCCCTATTGTCTTGTTTCCTCCCTTACTCCTACTCCCTACATTCTTCTTACACCTGCTCTTTCTCTTGGCTTCATGCAAAGGCCCATGCTTGGCAGTCTGCCTTCTCTTATCTGCTCCCCTGGCTTTAGTCCCCCCCCCCATCCTCTCAAAGTCCTCTTTGTGTGGCCTGGAAGTCCTAATAACCACATCTCTCATATCACATCTGCTCTTACACCTAATTCACCCTACATGCTTTCTTTTCTGCCCCTCTTAGAAACTGTTGTACTGCTATTTCCTTCAACTTGGCTCCCTCTCCAGTTACAGGTCCTTCTGATTGCCCACTCTAAGCAATCTCCCTCTATACTGTCCTGCCCAGTAACTGTGCCACTGCTAGTGCTTCTATCACCTTTTAATATTGGTGTTTGATTCCAGTGTGTGCAGTAAATTGTTTCCCATGTTATGGTTTTTGTACTGTTTGAACATTATTGGACTGCTTGATTGTTATTACGCTGCTTGGTTGTTATTACACTGCTTGATTGTTATTGCACTGGTTGATCAGATGATTGCTTTAGGAATGTGTCTGTAACTATTCATTTTTTATTTATTTCTTTAGAAACTGGGATCTGTAAAGGCACACTAAACTCAGGCTCATTTCCAAGTGTAACCTGCGAGAAGATATATGGGGAAATAAAATTAGGCTAACAACACTACGAATATCAGTACACTGCAAATAAACATCACATAGTGCAGGTAGCAAACAGCTGAAAACTGAGCATGAGAATGTAAACAGTCAATGTAACATTAATAATACTTCAAAGTCAGCCCCCTAGTGCAGTGGTAGTACTACCGCTTGGGGTGCCAACTACCTGAGTTTAGGAATGAGCATCGGGCATCAGAGGGTCAGTCAGGGGTGGAGGATCCAGCATCCTGAGAACAGCTCTCTTCCACTTGGGAGGGGGGGATTCAGCATCCGGCTATAGTCTGACCCCTGGCAGTGGCTTGGGGTCAGTGAGCATGACCCTAACACAGCTGCAGGGATAGGTGGAAGTGGTAGGCATCGGTCATGTCAGCTGTGGGTGCGCATCTGGCATCATGAGGATGACACTGCACATCTGCTCCACCTAGAAAGTAGAAAAGTAGAAATACCACAGCCAGCCAAGTGGATGTCGCACTGCCTGCCCCCAACTTCTAATGTAGGCATCTGCCTCATTGGTCCTGTATCTCTCCTGGCTTAAACTCCACTGAGACTGACAGGAATCCATAGGAGAGTCCACTGAGGAGCAGAAGGCAACCCTGTTCAGGAAGCAAGCCAAGAGGGCATAGGCTCAGTGAGTTGTGGGTGGCCTGAGGTTGCAGGTAAGCAACACAGGATGTCCTCAGCAGGATGGAAGGGGGCGCTGTCACTCATTGGGGGAGGCACTGGGTGGTGGCAGATGAGACATAAAAAGAGAGCTCAAAAAATAAGATTTCATAAATTGTAAGTACAAAGGGAGTGAAAATAAGCATAGTATAAATCAAGTGCTCAAAAGCATGGTGCTGGCGGCTAAGGTGATGGAAGGGCTGTGCTGGATACACACCTAGGGACCTCAGAGGATCCATTTTGGGGTGATTGGGGTGGAATAAGTGTGATGTGGGCTGAGGGGGTAGGGTGGGTATTTCGTAGAATATTACTAGATCAGAATATGAAAGGGAGGATGGGTTTTATAGTATGACAAATAGGCATTTAGCAGAAGGCTGGAACTGTGTGTGAGATAGGTTTCTCAGAATAACTGAACTTTGGTAGGACAGCTGGGGTGGTATAGGTGCTACCACGGACAGTGGGACAGAAGGATTTGATTTTTAGTGATTGGAGTGGGGGTGGAGGTTAAGAACATTGCTATATTTGTTGGAGTGTTTTTTTTTTACTTTAAAAACTATTTTTTTTTTTAATAAAATATTTGTCAAGTGAAGTTGGGGGGATTCAGGGAACTTTGCAATGCTATGAAAAGTGGGAAATTCCAGTCTTTGTGCCATCTTCACAGTGAAGTTTTAATTTGCAACATCTCTGCTCATTACATGCAATACTATGTCTCTAATATCCAACATAGTTTATCTGTCAAACTTATTTTATAGTATAGCATACAATTACAGCTTATTCATTACATCCGTTGTATTGACAGCTCTCCTCTCTCTCTGGCGGATGAATTTATATACCTTGGTGTCACTTTAGACACTGCATTGGATTTCTTCTTACACATCTCAACCTTAAACAAATCAGTTAATTCCAGGTTTGGCCTGGCATACCTTCTTCACTGCATCCTTAGTCCAAAAGCACGCTTAGCCATCTTCTAAGGCATCCTTCTGTACTGCCCACTTTCTCTTCAAGATACTTAGATCTGCCTCCCCGTCTACCCCATCTCTCTGTTACTGGGGTTCATCCTGTCAACACACTCAGATCCACAAATTCCACTTCTTTTGTCACCTCAAAGTATTCAACCAAAATGGGCAACCAGATCCTCTCCTCATTTGCCCATAGGCTGTGGAACTCCTTCCCTACCAAGGTATGCAGTTCTCCCACCCTGTCATCTTTTAAAGTTGCCCTGAAGTCTCATTTCATTTTATCCATTGCCTGTAACTGTTTCTAGCAACTGTTCCCTAACTTTCTCATGCACTTTCATGCTTTCCATACCAGCCTTCCTAAGTCTGCATTAGTTTATATCTATTATTTATATTTTGGTGATACTGTCTGCTTAATTGTTGTACCATAGATTTGTCTGCTTCTTGTACTACATTTGCTTATCCTATTTTGTATCTGAGAAAAATTTGGAAATTACTATGTTTTTGTTCTGTACTCTCCCGAGCTGAACCCACTATATGGGCATCTGAATTTGTCTTCGTATTTTGTTTTGTTTTGGTATTTGGAACTTGTTATTTCTTGTCTGTAAGTAATTAAAAGTTTATTTATAACAGTGCCCTTCCACAGAGGCCCAGGGCACTTTACAGTTAGGCACTTGTGCCCAGTGGGCCTTACCCAGTTACCAAAGAACAGGCAACATAAGTAAATACACCCAGAAATAGCATATCTCAAAATAATAAACCATAAATATTTAAACTCATAAATAAAACTCATCTGGGACAAATTAATAGAGGGAACCACCAGTCCTCCCAGGTTGTCCCTAGGAATTTAACTGTATAGTGTACCTACCTGGTTATCTCAAAAAACAAATAAATAAATAAACAAACAAATGCTCCAACATGATGTATCAAATAACCAGCATCGTTAATACATTAATAAATCATACAAATATAAAATACCAGAAGCAGTCTCCTTATCTAAATGTAAGACTTTTACAATTATTTTTATGATTATAATAGGATCCTTGTATCTGATTATTACTTTTTTACAATGACTAAGTTGTTTTGTTAATTACTACTGTACACTGATGAAGACCCTGGTCTAGGCAGTGAAGTATCCTTCTACATGCTATGACAGTCTGGAAAATTTCATAGGGTGACAGAACACAAATTAATTCTGTGTTGGGTTGAAAATAAAGTTTTTTATATTCAAAGTAAATCCTATTATCTCCTTTCCTGTCAACAAAATAAATGTTTAATTGCTGCTAGTGACAGATTCCCAGATGGTATTACTGACCTGCTTGACGCAATGGTTGAGAACAATGAGACTGTCTATTAAACAGGTTTTCTGGCACATTTTACAAAATGTAGTTTAATCAGTGTTCAAAATAAATACGCTGCAATGCATGTTGATTTTGTTAAAACCATTAAAAGAGTCCTGCATAATATGTGTGTTGCTTTATACAGATACACAAACTCTCCTTTGACTGCCATGTGCCTTAAACATATGTATAACGCTTGCCGTAGCATAATTGAACTGTGCCTAAGTATGTGATAAGAAGTCAGCAAACTGATATAAAAGACTGCTTCAGAATGTATGATTAGCATTTATATAAACCATCTCAATTAAATAATTTTGAAGGCCTGTTTAAAATATGCAAGGTCAGGAGCTTTACATTTTAACAAGCACTTATGTATGTAATACTAATGCTTGGAGTTCATTTTATTTCATTCCTGAAACTGCAACTAATTATGCAGAGCTGCAAAGCAAGAAGTTTTGTCTCTACTCATGAAGAAGTGCGAGGTTTTCTGCTAATATACTCAAGTAGATATTTATAGAACAGGTAAATGAAAAAAAATCATAATTTTCAAATGACTGGGAACCACAACATTGGACCAAATATATCAGGATCTGCCAACTAGGTTTAAAGCTGGTATTCAGGGTCCTGTTTGGTGGTTAAATATCTCATGACAATTTTATTTAGGAAGTGCTTTTCATAGACTCAAATATGTATTTAAAATTACAGTAACTGTTAATGTATAGACTGGAGGCCCTGACATCTTTAATCAGGAGAAAAGAAGGGTAAGAGGGGACATGATCTCAGTTTTGAGCATCGCTCCACGTTGTCAATGGGGAGTTAAAACATATGTGTAATGAGCAACCCCACTGAGTTAGTGGTACAGCCCAAGCTGTCAATCAGCATACAACTCAGGGCACATGAGGATTCCAAAGGCAGCAGTTACTCAGTCTTTGCTGTGCCTCATCGGGGCAGACTTCAGAGCTAGAGCTCTCTCAGAAAAGTATCTTTTTCTGCAATCTTTTAGTTCTTTTTGACTAGGATTGTACAACTGTGAGGCAGGTTGGGCTGACCTGATGACAGGGAGCACCCTCAAATTTAGAAATTATGTCTGTTAAACTGCAGCTTTCTGATTGACTAAGTGGCTAACACTTTTTTAATTGCCTGTAGTGCATGAATTAAGGACCACTTTCTTTTTTTTTTTTTTTGTTAGGGTGTGCAATTGAGGTATTTGATCATTAGCCCATAGCCTAGGGCTCCAGAGAAGAGTCCTTTCACTTCTGGGAGGTGCAATTAGTCAACTAGTTTGGGGAGTCAGAACTGTATTTTGTTGTTGACTTTCTCTTATTTTTTCTCTTTCTCTCCCTACTGTTCTCTGGTGATGTCTCCTCCCTCCCTCCCTCCCTCCCTGTCCTGCTTCTAATATTTGTTGGAGTTCCCTGCATTGGTGGAGTCATTTTATTTGTTGTTATACCTTACTGCACTGGTGAAGCTGCAGCTATTTTTTTGTTGTAGGTACATACTCCTCAACCCTAAAGGAAAAAAGTGCTCACTCTCCCCCTCTTGCTGCTGGTGGTCTGACACTGAGCAAGGAAGAAGGAGGCTACTGAGGAATATAGGAAGTTGCTGTACCAGAACAGGAAGGGTGAGAGTTGTAAGGAGAGGAGAGAGTAAGCATGCAGAGAAACAGGAGAGGGGACACAAAATAAGACATGATAGGAGTGGTGCAGTGCAATGGCTGTGTACCGGGAGATATTCTGGAAGCTGCAATTCTGCCCTATTTGCAGGCACCTCTCTGGTCTGAGGGAGGAGGTTTCCAGCTCCAGGCTGACCTGGTTAGGATTCGTGAAACCTCCTCCCCCACCCAGGGACCACCAGGGCCAATGCCACTGCCTCAGAGGTTGACAAGAAAGAGGAGAGGCTGGACCAGGGTGGGCTCAGGGAGGGAGAGGGTGGTGGAACAGAGTTGCATCCCTCCAGCTGTACCTCTCCACAATTCATTCACTCTTCTGGTGGATAGTGGTCCCTCTATAGAGGCATCTACAGTAGAGACCAACGAGGATGCTGGGAACCTTCACAAAGGAGACCCACAGGAGGGTGGCATGGGACCCCAAAGGGGAAGGAAACAACTCCTGGTTGGGGACTCAATAATTAGGGGGGTAGAAATGGGGGAGGAAGGGTAGAAGAGGGTAAGGTGCCTGCCTGGCACCATAGCTTGGAGGGACAGGAAGCAAATCTTCAGGATCGTGGGAGCAGCTGCATGAGGGAGGGAGCTAGATGTCAATGTTCACCTTGGGACAAATGACCTGGCTAGGAATGGGATCAGAGCAGTGCAAGAGGAGTTTGTAGAGTTGGGAAGGGGCCTTAGACAAGTAGCGCATACGGTAACCTTCTCGGAGGTGCTGCCTGTCTATGGCAAGGGGTGATGCTAGGGTACCCTCACCAGGGAATTCAATGAATGGTTGAAAACTGGTGTGGAGCTCAGGGTTTTGGCTTCACTGGGGATCAGAGCCACCGGAGGATGTAGACCCATACTGTGCGATGGTCTGCATCTGTCCGGGGTAACCAGAATCCTAGGTGAGATGTTTAAATGCTTCATTGGCAAGAAATTTAAACTAGCCAAGGGGGAGGCACTGAAAAGGAGCAGGGGAATCCCAGCCTCCCCCCACAAAACACGGCAATTAGTGAGGTAAACACCAAGGTAAAGAAGTCATTAGGGAGCAGAACAGAGGTAAATGTAAAAAAAGGCAAAGGCAGTAAGGACAGGAATGGGGCTAAAAGGGGTAAGGCTATCAAAAAGTGGAGGGTGATGAGTACCAATGCTTGTAGTCTGTGTAACAAGCTCCCTGAACTATTGGCCTTGATGGAAGAGGGTTGCCTGGATATTGTGGCAGTCACAGAAACATGGTACACAGAGAACCATGACTGGGATGTCAACATACCGGGATACACAATCTACAGGAGGGACAGGGAGGGTAAAAGAGGAGGAGGAGGAGGAGGAGTAGCTCTCTATGTAAAGGAAGGGATCAAAGCAACAGAACTAAAGAGTAAACAGGGAGCAGATGAGGCACTCTGGGTCACCCTGGAGACAGGAAATGGCATCACAATCCGCATGGTAGTTGTATACAGACCCCCATCTCAGAGGGAAGGAATGGACAAGGAAATGATAGAAGGCTTCCTTAGAATGGCAGAAAAAGGGGCGATATTGTTGATGGGGGACCTGAATATGCCAGATGTTAACTGGAGCACCTTTGCTGCAGGCACATCCAAGAGCAGGGTCATTCTTGATGCCCTAGAGGGGGCATGCCTCAGACAGCTAGTATTGGAACCCACTCGGGAGGGAGCAATCTTAGACCTGGTACTCGCAAATGGGGATGGCGAAAGAATCTCAGATTTAGAAGTGGGTAGCCTTCTGGAAACAAGCGATCACCAATCAGTGTGGTTCATGATAAACACAGCAATACAATCAAGCCATACAAAAGCAAGAGTATTGGACTTTAGGAGGGCTGACTTTGGGAAATGAGAGAGTGCCTCAGAAAAGCACTAGCAAACAGGCAAGAAGGAGGGTGGAGGAACAATGGGGAGTAATCAAAACAGCCATCACAGAGGCAGCAAGCCTTTGTGTAAAGCAAATCAACAAAACACAACGAAGGAAAAAACTGCTATGGTTCTCAAAAGAGGTGGCAGGGAAGGTTAAGGAGAAAAGGATAGCATTCAGGAAATATAAGGGAACACAGAAGGAGCAGAACAGAGAACTTTATCTGTTAAAGCAGAAAGAGGCTGGGAAGGCAGTCAGAATAGCAAAGGCCCAAACCAAGGAAAGAATAGCCAACTCTGTTAAGAAAGGGGATAAGAACTTTTATAGGTACATTAGGGAGTGAAGAAAGACTAAAGGAGGGATACTGAGGTGTAATAAAGGGAAGGGAATGTGGGTAGAGTGTGACAGTGAAAAAGCAGGGATACTGAACGAATATTTCTGCTCAGTATTCACAAAGGAAGAGGAGGAGAAGGTACCTAAACCAAAAAAGAGAAACACTCTGAAGATGGGGGTCAAGACAAGTCCATTTACAGAAGAAAGGGTTCTGAAAGAACTAATAAAATTGAAGGTGGACAGAGCAATGGGGCCTGATGGGATTCACCTAAAAATTCTAAAAGAACTAAGGGTAGAACTAGTGACACCGCTGACTACTCTCTTTAACAAATCATGATACCGGCCCATCGGTACAGCGGTTGGATTTCCATCTGTGACGCCGCCGACCCAGGTTCGGGAACGGACTCGGGTTGCCGGAGGGCCGGCCGGGGGGAGAAGGATAGAGCATCCGGGGACAGCTCTCTTTCTCCGGGGGGGAGGGTAGCGGATGCACACCTGCATAGGCTGACTCCTGGAAGAGGCTGGGAGTGCAGCAATACAGCCGGGGCTCGGTGTCCAAGGGGGGCGGTGACAGACGTCGGCATACGCCTTGATGTCAGATGTCACTCCCCATGAGAAAAGCAGAAAAAAGGCTGCCTGGTCTGCCGGATGATGGCTGCCGACTCCCCGCTGCCTCAGATGCCCCGACACCCCAGAATCTGCCTCAGCAGCACCCAGGGGCTGATTAGAGAGAGTGCTCGGGTACCTCCCCTCCTGGCGCCTTCCCCCTCGGAAGAGAGGGACCCATCCAGTGAAGGGTTACACTGGATCACCCCTGGGTCGGCTGTGATCTGAGGTGAGTAGGATGGGGGTCGGGGCGAGGAGGTCGGGGGGGGGTCTTGTGCAGCTGGAAGGAGTGGCAGGTCAGGGGCCAGTAAGGTGGCAAAAAAAAAATAATCATGGGAGGATGGGGTGGAACCTGAGGACTGGAGAAGGGCAGATGTGATTCCTCTTCACAAAAGTGGGAGCAGAACAGAGGCAGAAAACTACAGACCAGTTAGTTTGACCTCAGTGGTAGGGAAAATGATGGAATCACTTCTGAAGAAAAGAATTTTTGAGTACCTAGAGGCCAGTGGGGCACAGGACCCAAGGCAGCATGGATTCACGATGGGAAGATAGTGTCAGATGAATCTAATAGATTTCTTTGACTGGGTGACCAAAGTAGTAGACCAGGAAGGGCTGTGGACATGGTCTACCTAGATTTTAGCAAGGCATTTGATACAGTCCCACACAAAAGATTAATACACAAGTTAGCCAGCCTTGGAGTGGGTCCCAATGTGGTAGCCTGGATAAAAAATTGGTGAAACAGGACACAAAGGGTAGTAGTAAATGAAGTCCACAGTGAAGAAAGGAGGGTTACTAGTGGGGTACCACAGGGTTCAGTACTGGGACCGGTCCTTTTTAAAGTCTTTATAAGTGACATTGCAGAGGAACTGGAAGGAAAAGTATGTCTCTTTGCAGATGACACAAAGATCTGCAACAGGGTTGATGCACAAGATGGAGTGGAAAGGATGAGAAGGGACTTGGCAAGGTTGGAGGAATGGTCAAATGTATGGCAGCTCAGATTCAATGCAAAGAAGTGCAAGGTAATGCACCTGGGAAACAAAAACCCAGGGGAAGAGTGCACAGTGGGGTGTGAGATACTGACAACAGTAAAAATGGAAAGGGACCTGGGGTAATTATATCAGATGACCTAAAGGTGGGCAAGCAATGTGAGAAGGCAGTAAGGAAGGCTGGGGGGGGTACTGGGATGCATAGGGAGAGGCATCAATAGTAGAAAACAGGAAGTTGTTATCCTTCTGTACAGACTGTTGGTGAGACCCCATCTGGAGTACTGCGTACAGTTCTGGAGACCCCATCTCTGCAAAGAAATAGACAAAGTAGAAGCTGTCCAGAGGAGGGCAATCAAAATGGTGCAGGGTCTGTACCAGAAAACATACGAAGAAAGACTAAAGGAGCTTAATATGTATACCCTTGAGGAAAGAAGGGAGAGAGGGGATATGATAGAAACTTTCAAGTACCTCAAGGGAATCAACAAAGTCCAAAAGGGTAGCATCTTTCAGAAAAAGAGATGTGCAAGAACAAGGGGGCACAATTTGAAGATAGAGGAGGAACGGCTCAGAGGTAATGTGAGGAAGTATTTTTTTCATAGAGAGGGTTGTGGATGCGTGGAACAGCCTTCCTGGGGAAGGTCATGGAGTCAAGAACAGTGGGGGAATTCAAGAATACATGGGACAGACATAAGGCAGTCCTAGTGGGGGGTAGGAGGAAGTAAGGTGTTGGTTAACTAGGATCTGCAGTTTATCAGTTAGGTAGGAAAATGAGCAGACTAGGTGGGCCAAGTGGTCCTTACCTGCTGTCAAATTCTATGTTTCTATATCAGTGCAGTGACTCCTGGTTGTTATGTTACAGTGGGGGCTAATTTGGGTTTGTGACTGTGTTGTGGGTTGAAGGGCTTCTTTCTCAGACCACGTGGTTTGTTTCAGCGGCTCACCTGCACCATTAAGAGGCACTTGCTGAAATGTGAGCTATTGGCACCTTTCTTTCCTGGCACAGTTCAGAGGAGGGTGGTAAAGGGAATTCCCTATGAAGAGTTCATGCCTAGTGCTGGATTTCTTCATTATGTGCATCAGCATGATGCCCCCGTGTGCTGTGGTTGTCTTTGGTGCCTCCACCCAGTGCTGGAGCTGGTGCAGAGCACAGCTTGTCAGTGTAGCTACTCCCCCTGCATTAAAGCAGGGCAGTAAGTTTCTGTGCCAGATTTTCAAAAGGCCTTTAGACCAATGCAAGGTATATCATGCATCAAATCTAGATACACCAAATACCGGGTGCCATATTTTGCAAGAAAAGCATTCTCTTTGGCAAAGCCTCCAGAATGACACAAGAGGATCACTGTATCAAAAATATGATGCAAGGGGTGAGAATGACAAAAGTCGAGTCAAAAATATGATGCATGAGTTGGATGGAGCAAAAATGACACAAGTTATGTCAAAAACAACATGCACGACTGAGATGGAGCAAAAATGACACAAGCTGAGGCAAAAATATGATGCATAAGTTAGATGGAGTAAAAATGAGGCACGCTGAGTCAAAATACAATGCATGAGTGAGATGGAGTGAAAATGGCACAAGCTGAGTCAAAAATGCAATGCACAGAGTGAAAAATGTTGCAGGCTGAGTCAAAAATTATGACGGATGAAATGTCCTCTGGAAGCAATATTTTACATGCTACAAAAGGCATTATGATGTGTCTAATGCATGCCTATTGCAGCAGAATGCGATACATAGTATCACAGTCAGGTCTGCCTACATTTTGTGGGCCTCTGTATACAGTATGCTCAGTGTCAGTTAGACCAGCTCTGACTGGTCTAACAGTGGCGTGCATCTTTGATGTGGTGTCCACAACTTTCTCCTTAGAAAACTGAGAGACAGGGGATGATGCATCGTATTTTGATGCAAGCCCCATTGTGACATGGCACACCCATTTTTTTTTATGCCAGTCTGATGCAAGTCACTTTGGCACAGGCAGTTCTGCTTTTGACGCAAGCTGCTTTAGAAAATCAGAATTGATGCAAGTTTTGGTACTGCTTGCTCCCTGCGTCATTCTTTTCTGGTGCAAGCACCTTGTGTCATTCTCGGCCCTTTGAAAACTGAGCCCTCTGTCTCCTCTCCGATGACTGTCATGGCTACTCAGTAAAGCAGCAAGTTTTGCTTTACTTTTTTACTGCAGAGATGTGGACAAGGAGCAGAAGACAAGATTCCTGGCTGTGTGTTAAGAGGAGTTTGGCAGCACCGAGGAATAGCTAGTGACTCAGACTGTCCTCTTCAGGTCAGCTGCCTGCCTTGAGGGATGTGGAGTTCTGTTAATTTTGATTTTTAATTGGGAGCTACAGCAGAATGGGCAGATTGAGTTCAGTAGTTGCTATTGTTGGCATATACAAGTTTTTCTGGCTATGAGGCCAGTGTGAATTGGTGACACCATGGTCAAAGACCAGTAATGTTCAAGAGATGTAATATCTGCAGGAGGATGATGAGACCCTCTTCTTTGGGGGTCATACTGTCCCAACTGTGTAATGGGATTTATCTTGTCTATTTCACTCCCTCCTAGCTGTACTCCCAAGCTGAAGGGGGTGCACCTATAGTACTGACTGGCAGCGGTAAGGCTGAGTTGCACAAATCCTTTTTGCTACTCTTAAGTGAGTTGCTAAGTTGAAATGTCCCACAGGACATCCACTCCAATGCAACCAAACCCAAGGCAAGCCCCTCAGGTCAGGGGATGGGGGCAAACAGGCACATTGAGGTGCACCAGAGCAGAGTGATCCTGCTTACCTAGTTTGCATGCGATTCATGACCTTGACAGTATGGAAGGTCAAGATGAGGATGCAGGGGGGCACAGGGAAAATCCTAACCCGATGGCACTGGAACCATCAGATGAAAAAGACAATCCCTCGGAACAGGAGGAGTGGAGTGGAGTGGATGGATACTAATAAGAAGATTCTGATCCCACCTCTGATGCAAAGTCATTGTCTTATCTAAGAACAGAAGCATGTCAGACATTGTAGCTGAACGAGATTCAGGATATGGAGACCTTAAACATGAATTCTATCTGTCCTGTCTGCCTCAGTCTCTGCTTTGAAGCGTTTTCCAAACTTTCTGCATTGTGAACAAATTATTGAACAGGAATGGGCTGGGGTGGATAAGTTAAAGCAACTTCTAGGCTGAGGTTGAGATGTTGCCCTTTTCTGGTGGACAGCTGCAAGAAGTGGAAAATTTCTCTAGTGGCAGATAAGCAGAAATTTAATTAGAAAAGGTGGGGGGAACTCATATCTAGGTTGCTAGGTGGAGAAACAGTCATTTATATGTGGTGGAATTCTCACATAGTAGTCAACAAAGAAAGATGACAAAGGTGGTGGAACTGTCATTCATGTTTTTCAAGAAGTGGTGGAACTGATTTCCTGTGTGTTCCTGCCCAATTTAACCCCTATAGTCAAGGCTGTGTAGAATACTGTCAGACACACAACCATACTTCTCAAAAGCTCAAAGGCACTATTTGACACTAACAACAAGGGTATGGATGCTTTCTATACACAGGCATTTGCCTTGAATGTGGTAAATCTTCAAATAACATATGCATCTTTCATTGTTTCCAAAGTGTTAAACTAATGGGTTACTGCTGTGCATAGCTACATTCCTCCAGAGTCAGAGGGGACAAACATTTTACAGTTCATGTCCATGGCTTAGGCTTTCCTAGGGAATACAGCAGTTTGCAGAAGTCCACCTGATCTGTTATCATACTGTGGGAGCTATGCAGAGCTAGTGGCTTCGGCACTGAATCACAGATCAGGCATCCGAGTGAAAGCTGTTTAATGTGTAATTTACCAAAGAACTGTTATCCAGGCCCAAGCTGGATGGCATTTTCAAAGCTGTTCAGGACAAGAAATGACAGCAACCAGTGTCCACACACCAACAGAAGACAAATCCATCCTCAAGAGGGTGTGGGTTTGGTCAACAGTGGTAGGCCGGAGGTGGTTTTTGACCCACTCGAAATTTTGGAAACCAAAGGAATAGGGGGGCCTTCAAGGGTAACAGCAACAGAGCATCCTTAACCTGCAGATATAATTGGAGTGTGGGAAGAAGAAGAGGTGCCTACCAATGAAGATACACAGACCCATCTCTGCTTCCTTTCCCTTGGTGGAAGACTACAACATTTTTATCAGTGATGGACCCAACTAATATCAGACACGTGGATGTTGGAGATTCTGGCTATAGGTTACATCATAGAGTTCTCTCTAGTGCCCACAAGAGGTCAATTCCTGCAATCTCTAGCACCTGAGAACCAAGTGAACAGGCTGGCGATGATGCAGACCTTAGATCACTTGAAATGGATCAAGGCAATTCTTCCAGTTCCCCAGAATGAGAAGGCCTGAGATTCTATGCAATCTATTTTGTAGTCCCCAAGTAATCCAGGAGATTCTGGCCGATTCTAGATCTGAAACATTCAAACAATTTTGTCTGCCACACAATTTTCAAGCCAGAGTCCTTGTGGTCCATCATCCAGGCGGTCCAACCAGGGGATTATCAGGCATTTGTAGATCTCAAGAATGCCTATCTCCACATTACAATCTGTCAGTTGCACCAGAGGTTCCTTGAGGTTCACAATTCAGGGACAGGATTTCCAGTACTAGGCACTCCCCTTTGGTCTGATGACAGAGCCCAGTGTATTTTCGAAGATACTGATTGTGCTGTTGGCTCAACTGAGGCAGAAGAGGTATCTTGTATACCTCTTCATGGATACCTTACTCTTCCAAGCTCTAACTGCATGACTGGAGGAGAGATCAGTGGCAGGGACACTGGAGGTTCTGGAAACATAGAAACATAGAGTTTATAGGCAGAAAAGGACCACTTGGCCCATCCAGTCTATCCAGATGGTCCCTGCCTTGTCTGTCTCTGCAGACCCTAACTGGTCTCTGGTGATTCTCATTCCTCCCTGCCCATTTTCTTCCCCATGTCTATCCCATGCATGCTTGAAGCCCCTACTGTTTTCTTCTCCTACTCTTCTTCTGGCAGTCTATTCCACCCTATTACAGATTTTGGCAACATCTTCAAAAAGGCATGTCTTTCCTTCCAGTTTATCTGCAATGTTACTTATGAAGACATTAAAGAGGACTGGTCCCAGTACTGAGCCTTGGAGCGCCCTGCTGGTCACTTACCCATCATTAGAATGAGTACTGTTAACCACCACCCTCTGTCACCTATCCGTTAACCAGTTTCTACCTAATTCTTACTTTGGATCCCTCCTGTAGACTGCTCAATTTCTTAATCAGTCTCCTGTATGGCACAGTGTTGAAGGCTTTGCTAAAGTCCAGATAGGCCATGTTCACTGCTGTCTCCTGATCTAGTTCTCTGGTCACCCAGTCAAAGATCTCAATCAGATATGTCTGGCATAACACCCCTTCCCCCCTCATTAAACCATGCTGCCTTTGGTCTTGCAGGCCTCTGAATTTAAGATGCTCTATGAACCTTTCCATTAACAGTGTTTCTATTAATTTCTCACCACTGAGGTGAGGCTCAGCAGGCTACAGTTAAAAGCCACTTCCTTTCTGTAGCCCATATGTAGTGAGACCACGTCTGCTCTCCTCCAGTCCTCTGGAACCATGCCAGACCCAAGTTAGCTGTTGAATAAGGCCATTAGGTGGGATAGCCAGCACCTCCTCCAGTTCTTTCAGTACCTTTGGGTGTATCCCCTCCAGTACAATAGCCTTGTCCACTTTCAGAGCTGTAAGTCCCTTCAGGACTCTTTCCTTTGAAAATGGAATTGAGTCCACCTCCCCTCTGTCTTTGTTCCTACTGATCTCTGGTGGTCTACACCCCCTCCATTGTAAAGACTGAGCAGAAGTACCTGTTCAACGTGTCTCCTTTTACTTGGTCCTTTCCTGCAAGTCTCCCTCTGTCATGCTCCTTATCCTCACTATCCCTCCCCTTGCTTTCCTCTTCTCACTTATGTACCTGAAGAAAGTCTACTCCCATGTGCTACTCTTTTGGCTATTCTTTCCTCTGTCTGCACTTTTGCTTCCCTCACTGTCTTATCTGTGTAACCCCCCCCCCTGCAAATGGGGGTTCCCAAAGGACTCCTAATAGCTTGCCTAAAGACTCCAGCCTGGATGGAGTTCGGCATTTAAGCTGCTTATTTGTGAGTGCTTTTAGAGCCTCTGGTACTTAGAAACATAGAAACATAGACTTTGATGGCAGATAAGGACCGCTTGGCCCATCTAATCTGCCCATTTCTCTACCTACAAGATAGGCCGCAGATCCTAGTTAACCAACAGCCTATTTCTTCCTACCCCCCACAAGAATTGCCTTATGTCTGTCCCACGCATTTTTGAATTCTCCCACAGTTCTAGATCCCACAACCTCCTCAGGAAGGCTGTTCCATGCATCCACTACCCTCTCTGTGAAATAATACTTCCTCACATTGCCCTGAACCGCCCCATCTTTAAATTGTGTCCCTTGTTCTTACACGTCTCTTTTTCTGAAAGATGCTACCCTCTTGGACTTTGTTGATTCCACTGAGGTACTTAAAGGTTTCTATCATGTCCCCCCTCTCCCTTCTTTCCTCAAGAGTACACATATTAAGCTCCTTTAGTCTGTCCTCGTCGGCTTCTCTTGCAGACCCTGCACTATTTTAGTTGCCCTCCTCTGGACTGCCTCTATCCTGTCTATGTCCTTGCGGAGATAGGGTCTCCAGAACTGGACACAGTACTCCAGATGGGGTCTCACCAACTGTCTGTACAGAGGGATAACAACTTCCTGTTTTCTGCTGCTGATGCCTCTCCGTATGCATCCCAGTATACCCCCAGCCCTCCCTACTGCCTTCTCACATTGCTTGCTAACCTTAAGGTCATCTGATATGATTACCCCCAGGTCCCTTTCCTTTTTTGTTATTGTTACTGCCCCCCCATTGTGTATTCTTCCCCTGGGTTCTTGTTTCCCAGGTGCATTATTTTGCACTTCTTTGCATTGAATCCTAGCTGCCATACTTCTGACCATTCCTCCAACCTTGCCAAGTCCCTTCTCATCCTTTCCACGCCTCCTTGTGTATCAACCCTGTTGCAGATCTTTGTGTCATCTGCAAAGAAGCATACTTTTCCTTCCAGTCCCTCTGCAATGTCACTTATGAAGACATTAAAAGGACTGGGCCCAGTACTGAACCCTCGGTACCCCACTAGTAATCCTCTCTTTCTTCAGAGTGGACTCCATTTACAATTGCCTTCTGTGTCCTGTTGTCCAGCCAATGTTTTACCAGGCTACCACCCTGGGACCCACTCCCAGGCTGGTTAATTTGACTATTAATCTTTTGTGTGGGACTGTGTCAAATGCCTTGCTAAAGTCTGTAGGCCATGTCCACAGCCCCTCCCTGGTCTACTACTTTGGTCACCCAGTCAAAGAAATCTATTAGATTTGTCTGACATGACCTTCCGCTGTGAATCCATGCTGCCTTGGGTCCTGTGCCCCACTGGCCTCTAGGTACTCAACAATTCTTTAATTCAGTGACTCCATCACTTTCCCTACCACAGAGGTCAAACTGACAGGTCTGTAGTTTCCTGCCTCTGTCTTGGTCCCACTTTTGTGAAGGGGAATCACATCCGCCTTCCTCCAGTCCTCGGGTACCACACCATCCTCCCATGATTTATTAAAAAGAGTAGCCAGTGGTTTCACTAGTTCCCCCTTAATTCTTTTAGAATTCTTGGGTGAATTCCATCAGGCCCCATTGCTTTGTCCACCTTCAGTTATAGGAGTTCTTGCAGAACCCTTTCTTCTGCGAAAGGACTGGGATTGACCCCCCTATCAAGAGTGCTTCTGTTAATTGGATTAGGCACTTCCCCCTCCTCTTTTGTGAATACTGAGCAGAAATATTCATTCAGTATCCCTGCTTTTTCACTGTCCCCCTCTGCCCACCCACCGTTCATTCTATTCAGCCTCACTATCCCTCCCTTTGTCTTTTCTACGCTCACTGATGTACCTATAAAAGGTTTTATCCCCCTTCTTAACTGAGTTGGCTATCTTTTCCTCAGTTTGGGCCTTTGCTATTCTGACTTCCCTCCCTGCTTCCTTCTGCCTTAACTGGTACAGCTCTCTGTCCTGCTCCTTCTGTGTTTCCTTATACTTCCGGAATGCTATCTTTTTCTTCCTGACTTTCACAGCCACCTCTTTTGAGAACCATAGTGGCTTTTTCTTTCATTTTGATTTGTTTATTTGCTTCACACAAAGGCTTGTTGCCTCTGTGATGGCAGTTTTGAGGATTCCCCATTGTTGCTCCACATCTCCTTCTAGCCTGTTTGCTAGTGCTTTTCTGAGGCACTCTCCCATCTTGCCAAAGTCAGCCCTCCTGAAGTCCAGTACCCTCAGTTTTGTATGGCTTGACTCTGTAGCTGAGTTTAACATGAACCACACTGTTTGATGGTCACTTGTTCCCAGATGGCAACCCACTTCTAGATCTGAGATCCTCTCCCAACCCCTGTTTGAAAGTACGAGGCCTAAGATTGCTCCCTCACGAGTGTGTTCCGAATAGGACATCAAGAATGGCCCTGCTCTTGGATGTGGCTGCAGCAAATGTGCTCCAGTTAACATCTGGCATATTCAGGTCTCCCATCAACAGTATCTCCCCTTTCTCTGCCATCCTAAGAATGCCTTCTATCATATCCTTGTCCATTCCTTCCCACTGACATGGAGGTCTGTACACAACCCCTGTGCAGATTGTGGTGCCCTTTCCAGTCTCCAAGGTGACCCACAGTGCCTCCTCTCCTCCCTGTTTACTCTTTTGTTCAGTTGCTTTTATCCTTCCTTTACATAGAGAGCTACTCCTCTTCTCCCCCTGCCTATCTCTCCCTAGGTTATGTACCCTGGTGTTAACATCCCAGTCATGATTCTCTGTGTACCATGTTTCTGTGACTGCTACGATATCCAGGCATCCCTCTTCCATCAAGGCCACCAGCTCAGGGAGCTTGTTGCCCAAACTAAAGGCAATGGTACTCATTACCCTCCATTTCCTGATGGCCTTACTCCTTTTTTCCCCATCCCTGTCCTTCTTGCCTTTGTCACTTTCCCCATTTACCCCTGCCCTTCTCCCTATTGACACATCTATGTTGATGTTTACCGCACTTACTACCGTGATTTTTATGGGTGAGGGCTAGGATTTCCCTGCTCCTTTCCAGTGCCTCCCTCCTTGGCTAGTTTAAATGCTTGCCAATGAAGCATTTAAACCTATCACCTAGGATCATGGTTCCCCTCCTGGATAGATGCAGCCCATCATGCCAGTATAGGCTTGCATCACTCCAGGTGGACCCCCAGTCCCCAATGAAGCCAAATCCCTGAGCTCCACACCAGTTTTTCAACCACTGATTGAATCCCATGGTGTGGAACACCCTAGCCTCTCCTACGCCATAGATGGGCAGCACCTCCGAGAAGGTTACCGTGCGTGCTACTTGTCTAAGGTCCCTCCCCAATTCCACAAACTCTTCCTGCACTTCTGTAATCCCTTTCTTAGCCAGATCATTTGTTCCTAGGTGGACAATGACATCCAGCTCCCTCCCATCTGCAGCTGCTCCGGCAATCCTGAGGATTCGGTCCCTGTCCCTCCAAGCCATGGCACCAGGCAGGCACCTTACCTCCCTTTTCCCTTCCTCCCCCCATTCTACCTTCCTAACAATGGAGTCCCCCACCAGGAGTTGTTTTCTTCCCCTGTGGGGTCCCTTGCCACCCTCCTGTGGGTCTCTTTTGTGGAGGTTCCCAGCATCCTCCTTGTTTTCCACTGCGTGTGCCTCCATAGAGGAACCACACTTTGCCAGAATGGCATAGGAATTGTGGAGAGGTACAACTGGAGGGATGCACCTCTGTTCCATCACCCTCACCCTCACCCTCTCTGAGCCCACTGTGGTCCAACTGCTCCTCTTTCTTGGCAACCTCTGAGGCAACGGCAGTGGCACTGGTGGTCCCTGGATGGAAAAGGAGGTCCCACAAACCCTGGCCAACTCAGCCTGGAGATGAGCAACCTCCTCCCTCAGCCCAGAGAGGTGCCTGCAGATGGGACAACACCGCATCCTCCAGAACGTCTCCTGGAAGACTGCTGCTCCACAGCCACTGCACTGCACCACTCCCATCATGTCTTATTTTTGGCCCCTTAACTGTTTTCAGTCCTTACTCTTTCCTCTGATTTTTTTTGTCTCTCTCCTTACTTTCTGCCTGTGTGCCCTTTAAGCTCCTGAGTGTCCTGTTCTGAGACAAGAATATCCTATATTTCTCAGTAGACCCCTTACTTGCTTAGAGGTAGACCTCCAGCAACTAGAGGGGGCCGGAGAGCTACTTTTGCCCTTCTAGGATGGTGGGTCTTTGGTGGCTCTGTGATCACTCACTTCCTGCTCTCAAACAGGAAGTTTCTGTTGTCAGTCAAATCCTGTGCCTATAAAAGTAGAACTAGCTTTGGGTGGTAAGGAGGGCAATATAGTCCCAGCAGAGAAGTCCAGTCACACAGCAGACCTTTCTCCTGGTGTCTTCTGCCAAGCTATTAGCCCTTTCTCCTGATGTCTTCTGCTAAGCTATATGATTTATTTGTAAACAATCCCTAAATTAAAAGGGATATCACTCAACAGTGTTAGATGAATTTTAAGTTCATTCTTTAGGACATATTAAATTGCACTATAATGGGTGATAAATGGAGAATAATGTATTGGGCAGGTGTGTGTTACATGGTTTGTTGTGACACATAAACCTCAAGAGCGAAACTTAAGAGATTTACAGTATGTGGTCATCAAACACTGTGGGTGCACAATAAAGTCTCATAGACAGACACACGTCTATGTTTTATCTTTTTTATAATAACTGACGTAGGGATTTGTTTAAAAACTGCTTTTCTGAAGAGCAAGCATGACTGTAAGAGTCAATGCTACCAGGAGAGAGGGAGGTATCAAGCAAATATTTTACAAAAAGCTATTTTCAGAACTAAAGTTCTTTTAAAGCAAAAGTGCTAAACTGCTGTAACGGAAGAGTTTGTGCTTCCATTGATCAGTTAAAAAATGTCAGACTGAAATGCTTTAATAACCAGGTGTGATGTCATACCCAGTTGTTATGGAATTTTGAACACCGGGGCCCAGATATTCAAACTGTGCCAGGCTGTGGCACAAGCTAGGGCGCAGCACAACCTGGCTGCGCAGGGGTGTGGACTGGGCGATATTCAGCTGAGCTTTACCATGGCACAGCATCATTGAATATCGCACCCTGTCCACCCACAGTGTGCATGACGCAGTGGCACTGCGCCAGCGCAAGTGGCCAGAGTGGATCACGGGGATGCGCTAGCACAAGTTCCATTGCGCTATGCACCGCAACTGCGATATTCAATGCTTGACATGCAAATGGGGCCATAATGTATGCAAGGTGCAAATGGGGCCATTTGCATGTTATTATGGCCCCATTCGCATGCAGGTGTGCCAATCCCCGACGACTTGCGCCTGGCACCCTGCCAGGCAGCAGCCGGCGGGGACCGACGCCCCCTGCAGCCGGCAATGTGCTCCACAGCCCAATCGTGGGCATTTGTAAAGAAAAGGAAAAGCATAAATCCCTGGTGGTCCAGTGGACCGCTATCTGCCCAATTGCGGGCATTAGTAAAAAATAAATACATCTGTCCAGTATCCCTGGTGGTCCAGTGGACCGCTATCTGCCCAATTGTCGGCATTAGTAAAAAATAAATACATCTGTCCAATATCCCTGGTGGTCCAGTGGACCGCTGTCTGCCCAATCATGGGCATTTGTAAAAAATTAATACATCTATCCAATATCACTGGTGGTCCAGTGGACCACTATCTGCCGAATCGTGGGCATTTGTGATAAGAAAAATAAATAATACCAATATCCCTGGTGGTCTAGCAGTATCCCCCTCCACACCCTCCCACTGAGCCCCACCGCCCTGCTCCCCCCAGTCAGCCGGCAGACGGCAGCACCCCACCCTCCTGGAATGTGTAGTATGGCACAGGCTGCATGCCCATTGGCTCAAGCTGTGGACCAATGGGCGTACAGCCCTAACAATGGTGTCAGTTGGCGGGCGGCGGGGTGGCAGGGGGGGTGTGGTGCTGCCACCCACTGGCTGACGGGAAGCAGAGCAGTGGGGCTCAGTGGGCGAGGGTGGGAGGGGGTACCGCTAGACCACCAGGATATTGGTATTATTTATTTTCTTATCAGCAAGTGCCATGGCAGTCAGGCAGATAGCGGTCCACTGACCCCACCAGGGATAGTGGACAGACTTCTCCATTTTTTTGTTCAAATGCCCATAATCGGGCATGGGGGGGCACCGCCAGGTGCAGCCGGAGCTCGGATGGCCACCCACAGGTGGCATCTGCCGTGTTGCACCCTGCAATGTGGCAGCTCACCTGTGGGTGGCCATCCGTTGTTCCTTTTTGGATCAACTTTGTGCTGGCGCAGGTAGGGGCTGCGCATGCATGGCTCTGCACATCCCGGGCTGAATATCGGACTGTGCAGGGTATGCATGAGCACGCCCCCCTACCTGTGCCTGCATACATTACTGATGTGCTCCGAAGCATCGGGATTTGTGCCTCACACTTTTCCCTTTTGAATATCATGCTGGGTCCTTCAGTGGGTTGCGCCATGCGTAATCCTTTTGAATATCTGGGCCCTTGAGAACAAGTTGTTAATAACGGTCACCAGTTATTATACAAATATACTGTATGATAGTTCCATACTTGTCCCCCCCCCCAAAAAAAAAACATATGTTGTTAGCTCTGTCCTAACTATGAAAAAACCTATAGGATATGAGGTTATCAGGCTTTGTTTGATATTTGCTGCAGCCATGGCAACACTTTCTTCTCTCTTGTCTAGTATTTAGAATAAAGAATTTATTCACATTTAAGATATTGCTTAACAACATTGTACATTAATAGTAAGCCTCCTTATTGCTTTCTTAATTCTAATGTCATAAGCTCTAGTGTTTTTAATCTATCTCCGTACAGTACCTATAATACTTCAAGACCCCAAATTAGTCTAATGGCTCTCGCTATATCCTCTTCACCATAACCTAACATGTCTAAGGTAGGGGAGATCATTAATGTGAATAGTATTTCTGACGTTTGACTTTCAAAAGTCTAACATCCATTAAAAACAAAATCAACGTTACTTATATAATTGGATCAAGCTAGGGTTGTGCCATGTAAACCCACACAAAACCAGGACAGAGACAAATGGAGAAACTCTTTTTCTAGGTATACGTAATAACCTGTATTAGGCTAAAAAATGTTAAAGATGCAAGCTTTCAAGGCATATAGTAATGCTTCTTCTTCAGGTATGTTACAATGTAGGCTGAGGCACCACTTGTCACAGCTTGATTTTGGTCAGCAATGCAAGAAAAAAGGAAAAAACTGCAGCTGCTTTGAATAAATTGTACTGCTTATCAGAAACAAGCTCTTACAAATGGCACCTCAGCCTACATTGTAACATACCTGAATAAGAGGCAGTACTATAACCTCGAAAGTTTGTATTTTTAACTTGTTATTTGCCTAATAAAGCTATTATATTTACCTAATAAAAATATTTCCTTTTTCTTTCTCCTTATTTATTTATTTATTCAGTTTTTGTTGACCGGGTAAGTGCACTAGACAAGTTCTGCCTATTTTTAGGCACGACCCGGGGGAGGGGGACACAGATGAATGCCAACTGTCCTTGAACCAGATTAAGCTGTTGGTGGTATTTTTAGTAAATGATTACTTATTTAATTGGGGAATTTCTTTTGTTTACATTTCTTTATTGAATGAGGCATCGAGCATTACAAGTATATCAACATCTACATCAATCATATTTTACATGGGAATCAAACTGATTTATGATATACAGTAACATGTTGTAGCGCTCAAGCTCACTACTGTTTCCAGGGTATGTACAATAGGACTTAAGCACATAATAGAAGTGAATAAGATAAATAATATAGCCAAATTAATAAACCATTTTCTAACTAATCTCTAAATAGCTGACACATTTCATTAAATAGTGTACAATACTATGCTTGTGCAAGCTATAATGTACATTTTATTCTAAGGTATGTTTATCATGATGTTAATCCACACATGTATTGAAGGTAGAGATGGATCGTTCCATATCTACAGAACACATTTTTTTTTTTGCATTGATTAGAACCAAGTCTATCAATTTACTTTCATAACATGGAATTATATTTTCTCAGTATTCAGAACCCAACAAGATAGCAGTGATTTTCATCTTTGTTCTGACAGAGACAATGCTAAGTAAAATGTCTAATACTGTGTCCAAAAAGTATTTCGTTTTTGACATTTAAGAAACATATGCAATATATTGCCTCTTTCTGTGAAGCATCAGGGGCAATTATTCAGGATATTAAGATTCATGCGATTTGGGGAGATCACGTGATGCACCTGGAGGGGTAGCAGGTCTAAGGCGCTCGCTCTCGCTGCTCGGAGAAAAAATAAGCTAGTTTTTCGTCTTTTGAAGCTACTGTACGTATTGGAAGTATCAGCAACCTGAGAAACGATCGGAGAAAGGAATCCAGCCTCAGACTCAATGGAGGAACCCAAAGCAGAATTGAGCTTAAGAGGCTCAGGCGCAGTACCTCTGCCGGACCCTCCAGACGACCTAGCACCGCCTCGCATATACGGGAGCTCTCAACCATTAAGGATGCCCTCTTCAAACTTATAGAAGATGTCATGGAGTTCAAGCCTGCATTAATCCAGTTGGCTCGTTGAGTTACGGATGCAGAAGCTCATTTCATCCTTAGAACGGAATTGGAGAAACAGGGCCCAGCCATGACCGAACTTAAGATGGCTGTAGCTAAAATAGAAGTTCGAATTGAGGATCTTGAAGGTAGAAACTGGAAATAATCTTGTTTTGCTGGGGCTGCCAGAAGGGAGGAAACCTAATACAATTACCTTTCTGCAAAAGTTCTTGAAGAAAATAATAGGCCCATCCCTTAATGGCCCGAATACATTATAGAAAGGGGCATAGGGCCTTAAGAGCTAAACCTACTCCTGCAGACCCCCGAGGCCTATAATTTTAAACTCTTGAATTATCTCGGCAGAGAGCACATATTGAAAGAGGCGAAAATCCTCCGCGATCCTCTGGGAGGGCAAAAACTCAATTGTACCTGACCTAACATTAAAGAATGGGATGGCAAGGGCTAGTTCCTCCTCTATTGTCTCTAAACTTTGGGCTGCAGGTATAAAACACCGCATACTATATCCCTGCCAAGTTAGAAGTCACGCTTAAAGATGGGAAGAAACCGTTTGAGGCTCCCGACGCAGGCTTTGAAGGCACTAAGGACATGTTTCAGACCTTTTCACAAGACCTGAACTGCATTGCTACGTCTCTAAACCGGCTGGACTGAACTGATATAATACATTATGGCTTCGTTTACGGACTTATGGATGGACATTAAATAACCAATAGACTTCATATCACCTATTCCTCCTTCCCCCCACTCCTCTCCACCCCCCTTCCCCCTCCCTCACCTCGCATTTCCGCTTTTTTTTTTTTTTTTTTTTTTATACTTAATAGAAGGAAGTTAAAGTTAATGATTTTAAAAGTATTTTGCAAAGTCCAGTCTATCAGGTCTAGTGGTGGGTCTTGCTCCTTTCTGGTTCAGGGTTTTGGGAAAGGTGACTTGGCATAACTCCTATACAGAAGGGGTCTGTTCAGTTGGGGCTAGGCTATCTTTTGTACAATTGTGCTGATAACCATTTCCAGGTGGACATAGCCCTGATAGCCAGATGAAGGCCAGATTCTAATAGAATGGGATCTATCCAATCCTACCTCTCTTCCCTAGTACCAAGCGGGGTTCCCTCCCCACTATTATGTTGCCATAGTTCTGATGGCTAATAATATGATTTGAGGGCTCAACTATTTCTGTTGAATCTATATTCAAGAAGTATAGGGGTGTTAAATATTAAGCGCATATGTATATTGCTTGATGATGCCCTAGAAGTTAATTCTGACCAAAACATTTTGCATGTATACGAATAGACTATTACGTTGTTCTTTAAAAGGCACAGTTATTGCCCTATTTTTTTAATTTGTTTTTAATTCTTTCTTGTTAATATCCACCTGATAATTTGATAAAGTGACTTAAGGTGGATAATTCACCTAGGGCTTGTAACACCCTCCTGCTAATTTTAAGGCTTTTATATTAATGTTAAACCTTAAGGAGAGACAAAGGTCTCCTTTGTTCTTTTCTCTCCTTTCCGAGAGCGAGGCCCCACCTTGGGCGTGCCACGGTCCAGCATTTAGGAGGCGGCTCGGGCCGGGGTAGGGTTAGTTTTAAGGACTGGGATGGGGGGTTTTGGGTAACAGAAGGGTTTTTTTCTTTCTATTCCTTATGTTGGGGTTACTGGGGAAGGTCTGGCAGCTCAACTAACTAGGAAACGCTTCTAACCTTTTGGTATATTTTCTGATTTAAATATAATTTCTTGGAATGTAAAAGGGGAAGGGATAACAAGAAGAAGTATATTATTCTCAACCACCTGGCAACGTGTTTAAGCCACACAGTATTTTTACAAGAAATGCATATGACCCCCGATCAGCTTCCTTTCTTAAGAAAAGATGGGTGGGCCAAGTTTTTGGGGCGGGTTTTCACGTAACAAAGAGGTGTTGCCATTTTGCTGGCTAACAGCATTCCCTTTGTTTCATCAGAGGTAATTGCGGACCCAGAGGGCAGGTATGTTATTGTAGTGGGCAAACTAGCAGGGGTTAGTTTAGTGTTAGGTTCAATTTATGGTCCTAATCAGGACTCCCCAACCTTTTTTACCCAGCTGGCAGTTCTTATTGCCCCCCTGGCTAATAATCCGATAGTCTTAGGTGGAGACTGGAACATGGTCCAATCAAACTGTTTGGACCGTTCATGGTCTAAAGGTTTTCCGCCATCCCCGGCTTAGAGAGCATTACTTGAACTCATGTCATCACTAGGGGTTGTCTGACCCATGGCGAGTATTTTACCCTAAAGGAAGAGAGTATACCTTTTACTCTCATGGGTCCACAAGAGCTATTCCCAATAGACTATTTCTTAGTAAGCCACCAGATTCTCACCGATTTATGAGGTTACTATTTCAGGCCGGGTTATCTCCGACCACTCAACGGTGGGCCATCGGTGCCGGACCCCCTCGCCATTGCCAAGATCATACTCGTGGTCTTTAAATAACCACCTGATAAAAGACTCTCCTTTATTAGAGCGATTCACCTCTTTTATGTCTCACTCTATTAAGGAGAACTGGGGATCATTGCAAGCAGTGGATATGGTGTGGGCGGCATTGAAGGCCACCTGGATAGGCGAGTTTATTAGATTAGCAACAACCGTAAGAAAAGCATTCCTGTTCTGCAATGGACTGTCTTGACAAAATTAGAGCCTTGGGCGCCATAGGCAAAAATCTAGAACTACTTCCCAAGAGCAGGAACTTGCTTCTTGTGCCGTGGTATGAAGCAACCATGAAAGAGAAGGTAGAGAATTGCCTATAGTTTAAAGGCGTCATATTGGGCAAGGTAGTAAAGAAGGGAAGATGTTAGCTTGGCAGCTAAAACAACGGGCAGCAGCAAGATGGGTTGCTACGATAAACCACCCCCAGACTGGTGAGATGATTTCTGACCCTGGAGAAATCTTAAACATTTTTGTCAACTTCTATAAGAATTTATATTCAAGCGAACCATCACAGTCAGGAATGCCCTCTAGAGGGAAAGATTTCCTTGCTGACATCTCTTTTCCCAAGCTTTCCCAAAATCTTTGTTGTTCTTTAGAAGCTCCCCTTAAGTTCGAAGAAATCTCACAAGCTATCGATGCCTTGAAACTAGACAAGGCACCAGGCCCAGCTGGGTTTTCTGCTTTGTTCTACAAAACTTTAAGGAGACCCTGGTCCCCTTATTGCACCAACTATTTACCTTTTGGTGTAAGGAGGGTATCAAGGACCATTCTCTTTTTGAGGCCAGGATAATTCTTCTACCTAAACCAGGAAAATCCCCAGATATGGTGATGAATTATAGGCCCATATTTTTATTAAACATCGATGTAAAGATATTTGCTAAGATTTTAGCCAATAGGCTAAAGACAGCTTGGATTGAGCTATTAAGCCCTGAACAGGCTGGCTTTGTGGCGGGGCGTTCCTCAGTGACCATTTTAGAAAATTGTTTTATTTAATACAAGAGTCTGTGGGCCCTGATAAAAAGCTTCTCTGGTTGCATTGGATGCCGAGAAGACATTCGATAGGGTGGAGTGGGAGTTTATGTTTGAGGTGCTCTCTAAATTTGGCATTCCAGATACTTTTTTGGGTTTTATCCGGGTCTTGTATACATGCCCCTCTGCGAGAATTTCTTGTAACAACCTGATCTCATCTCCCTTCCAGTTAGAGAGGGGAACCTGACAAGGTTGTCCTTTATCACCATATTTATTTAATTTGTACATGGAACCACTTATTACAGCTATTAAGTCAGACATGGGTATCCACGGAGTGCGTATTGGGGATGAGGAATTTAAGGTCTCTGCTTTCGCAGATGATTTATTAATCCACGTATGGCATAGTCAATCGTCACTCCCGCAGTTGTTGTCTATTATTTCATATTTTAGTGAATTTTCTGGGTACAAGCTAAACAAAAGTAAGACTTTAGTTTATCCACTTTCCCTACTCTTACAACGATCTTGGTGTCTCTCCTTAGGTTTAGGCTGGCAGACGGAATATCTCCCTTATCTGGGTATCAAAATCTCTAAGGATTTAACGGAGTTATATGATTTGAATCTCAAACCTCTAATTAAATCGATTAGAGAAGATCTTGGAAGATGGTCTAAACTTCCTATATCCTTTTGGGGGAGAGTCAATACGATAAAAATGATGGTCATGCCGAAATTCTCCTACTTCCTCTTCAATCTTAATATATATCTTCCAAGATCCTTCTTTAATCTCTGCCATAGGCACTGCACGGATTTTATCTGGAATGGCAACCACCTCGAGAGCTTATGGTAAACTCACCCAGAGAAGAAGGTGGCCTACAGCTACCAGATTTTTATATCTATTACCTGGCGAGCCACGCGCCAGGTTGGCTCTATGGGTATCAGAAGCCCAGGTACCCGCAGTAATCGACACTATTGATCGACTAGTAGCACAGAGTGTTAACCTAGATTTGGAATCTTTACTTTCTCTCCCTGGTCTAAAGTACCACCTAAGCTTAAAGCTTCTCCACTGGGTTGGAGTATTAAGGCCCTCCACCAATTGTATTTCCAACTAGATATACCCTTTAGGAAAGACTTGATGCAGCCTTTAGTCAACAATCCGAACATAGTGATTGGTAACCAACCGTTAAGATGTAATGGGTCACCCAGCCAGAAACTTAGAATTGCAGACTTTGTTTCCGTAGCTATCTTATCCGATGTCAGAACTGGTAGATAAACTGAGAGTAGATCCTAAGGACAAGTTCCGGATATACCAAAACGAAACTGCATTCGTGTTTTCTTAAAGAATGGTCAGGGGCATGTGAGAGCTAGTAGCCTGTTAAAAGATATTACAAAGTTGATAATATCGGGCAGAGCGATATCTAAAATTTACAAGTTCATTCTTGCATCAAGAGATACTAAGGCCTCACCGGTTCCTCACTATTGGGAAATTAATTTATCCTTGAATTGGCCAGAATTAACTTGGGAAAAGGTCTGGAAGGACCTGTACAATTATGTTAAACAAGATAGACTACGGGGTTTGCAGTTTAATATTCTGCACAATTTATATCTTTCCCAGCAAAACTTTCATGCATATATAAGCAAAGATCTCCTAAATGTCAAGATTGTGGTGACCCCTGGGCTAGTACCCTACACAAACTTTGGGAATGCCCTAAGGTAATCAAATTTTGGGATTTAATCCTTTTATGGATGGCTTTCTCTCATGAAGCAGTACAGCACTTTAATCTTGAGATTTGTATTCTAGGTAATTTCTCCCAGGTACCATCCGCAGCCCATAAAGGTCAATTAGCATTAATCACACTAGTGGCTAAATTGCTGCTTCTCCGTTATTGGCGTAGAGAAGGAATTCCCTCTTGCAAGGAATGGTGGGATACCTTTTTGGAAGCTCTAAATGCAGAGAGAATGGTGGCTTCCTTCTTTAATTCGAGGAGAAAATTTGACAAATGCTGGAGTATTATATATCTAAGGCTGAGGACCAGTATGCCAAATTTAGCAATTAACACCCAACAGGGCCTTATACCCTGATAGTATGTAGTGCAACTTTTATGATATTAGGCCCTAGGGTCCACAATCGTATTGGCCAAGGAGCTTGGTTATCCCTCCCCCATTGTATCCTTCCCTTTCTCTTTTTTCACCACTCCTTCCTACTTCCTTCTTTTTTTCTTTTATCACAGGCTTATACTTTCGTATCTGTCCCTATAATTTGTCACACTCCTTTAGCCTGTATGTAGAGTGAAGTCAGTAGGAGATGATACTAAGATGTATGGTTGTCTTGCAACATCCTTTATATATAGACATAGTAATCCTTAAGGTATATTAGGTTTTTTTCTTTCTTTATGTCTTCACTAGAGCTGCCAGACCTGGGGAGGGTGGGGTCTGGGGATGGGGTGGGAGGGTTTTACTTTTCTTTTTCTTTTTCCTTTTTAAATTATTTCTCCCCCTGCTCATTTTGTCTGTTTAATCTACTTATTATAACCAATGTAATAGTAGCAGGGGGTTGGGGTTAATATGTATGTTTTATTGTTTTATTGTTAATACAATAAAGTACAGTTATTTGCAAAAAAAAAAGATTCATGCAATTTAATTTTTGAAAAAATATTGTAACTGCTATACACTATGTTAAATTGAATCTGTTGGAATTTTTTGGTAATCAATCAATCAATCAATCAATCAAATCTTTATTTATTCAGGCAAGCATCATTGAGCAAGGCTCATTTACAAGATGGACCCGATAAGGTCAAGGTTCAGCAGTTGATACACAACAGATACATCAATACACTTATATATACAGTTATACATACAGGAAAAAAAACACTTATAAACACAGTGATGCACAGTAAGATTCACATGATAATGTGGGTTATAGGAAAGTTATACTAATAAATACAGTATATACATATCCCAGTTGAGGAGCCATGGCATACGCACAGCATAATGTAATACTAGGATGGTGGAAGGCATTACTGAGGTGCCATAAGAAGGGGTGGCTGCCTGGGAGGGAGAACTGAAGAACAAAAATGATGCCATATATGGTGGATTTCTGGGAGGGGGGATTGTGAAATGACAAGACTAGCTCTAGTGGTAGCAGTTGCATTTCTCTGTGAAGAAATCTGTGCAACGTTGTTTAAAGGATGCTGTAGGTATAAAATTGGACAGCTTTAGGGATTTTTGTAGGGTATTCCATGCCATAGTTAGAGAATAGCTGATTGCCATCCTCCCTAGCTGGGTGTTGAATTTAGGCATTTTGAACAGGATGATGTTGTTGCTTCTTAGGGCATAGGAACTAGGAACGGTCTGGGTGAAGCAGTCCAGAATATAATTTGGAAGTTTTTTTGACAACGCTCTGTAGGTCCATGATGCTGCATTTCTGTTCCTTCCGAGATGTAGGGAAACCCATCCAACTGCAGCATAGAAAGAGCAATGATGAGTGTTAGATGGCAGATCTGTTATGAATCTTATTGCTGTATGGTACAGTGTATCCAGCTTGTGTAGGTAGGAGATGGGGCAGTGACTATAAAGGAAGTCTGCATAGTCAACAACTGAGAGAAAACTGGCCTGGACTAACCTCATCTTTGAGTCTCTGGTTAGGAAGGGTTTTAATTTATAGAATAGGCCAAGCCTTTGGCGAAACTTTTTTAGCAGTTCTTCTATATAATGTGTGAAGTCGAGTCTACTGTCAATCCACACACCTAGATATTTGAATTTTTCTACATACTCCAGATTTTCTCCAAGGATAGTGCGTAGCTGGGGGAGAATGACTGGTGAGGAGGTGCTGGTGGAGCTTTGATTGGAGAACAGCATTGCTTTAGTTTCCTTTGCGCTTAAAAGAAGCTTTTTCTCAAGTAGCTGATATTGTAGCAAGGAGAATTCTGTTTGTAAAATTTCACGGACAACTGCAGATGATGGGTTGCTGACATACAAAACAGTGTCATCAGCAAAGATGTGTACAGAGCCTTTGGTGAGGTTTGAGTCAATATTATTTATGTAGATGGCAAAAAGGATAGGACCCAGGATAGAACCTTGGGGGACTCCTCTTAGCAGTGGTTTTAATGAGGATAGATCACCTTCAGCTTTTACCTGCTGTGACCTGCCGGTGAGATAACACCTGAACCACTTAAGGGAGGGTGGATCTAGGCCAATGGAAGACAAGGATGATAGTAGTAGCTCGTGGTCCACAGTGTCGAATGCCTTGCTTAGGTCAAGAAATACTGCACAGACATTATTCTTTTTATCTAGTTCAGTTTGCCAGTCATTTGTGATAGTGCTACGCCTGGCCCTGAATCCAGATTGAGCTGGATTCAAGAGGTTAGCATCATCAAGATATTCTCTTAACTGGGTACTCACTAATTTCTCTAGCATCTTGGATAGCACTGGTAGAATGGAAATGGGCCTGTAGTTATTAAGGTCCATAGGGTCCCCTGATTTTAGAAGGGGAACCACTTGGGCTGTCTTCCACATTGTGGGAATAGAACCAGAGATTAGAGATAGGTTAAAGAGATGTGTTAGGGGAACTACAAGGAGATAGGTTAAAGAGATGTGTTAGAGGAACTACAAGTACATGAGATGCAATCTTTAGAAAGTGGGGGTCAAGAGAGTCTGCCCCTGCACTTTTTTTGATATCCAGCTGCCATAGTAGGTCCTCTACTTGCTTCAACAGGACAGGTTTGAAGAAGAAGGAAGAGCCAGCTCTCTGAGCACCAGTGTACTGGGAGCTTAATTGTGCATGCAGCAGGTTAGCTGGAGAGGTGTCAAAGGCAAGGCCAGCAGTTGTGGAGTGGTTATTGAAAGCATCCAGGATTTCCATTTTGCCAGAGATAGGGCCATTATTGTGGTGTAATTGAGTTGGTAGAGAGGTGCTAGAATCCTGCCTAACAATACCCTTGATGGTACCCCAGAACCTAGCAGGATTGTGATAGGATGAGTCAAGCTCAGCCAGTCAGAAGGCAGCCTTTGCATCCCTAACTTTCTTGGTGCATCTATTCCTGGCTTTCCTAAATATCATCCAGTCATTTGGGTTCTTGGTTTTTTGCCATCTTCAGAATTTGTCTCTCTCCAGCAGTGCAGATTTGAGGTCAGCTGAAAACCAACGACAGGATTGGTTTTTTATTCGGATACTAGTGATTGGGGCATGGGTGTTAAGGGCACTTACTATTATGCTATTTAGCACCTGCTGTGCTTTTTCCGCAGAGTGAGCAAGATAAAACTCTTGCCAGCTTGGAGAGTGAGCTAGATCATGCAGGTATCCTTCAACATTGATGTTTTTCTTGAATCTCCTCATTAGGAATTTGCAGGGGTTGTTGTTTTTCTGGAAGATCTTACTCTTGCGATGGGGCAGTGATCACTTATATCACTGAAGAGCAGTCCAGCATGTGTGAATAGATGGGGTTTATTCACTAGCATGATATTAAATAGTGTGCTGTTATTTGTATTCTTTGCGTTTATTCTTGTTGGCTCATTTATTAGTTGTGTGAACCCATGTGTATCACAGAATGATACCAGAGGTGCAGCTGCCCTGGAAAGCCAATTTAAATTCAGGTCACCTAGTATAATGACTTCTTCAGAGCTGGGCTTGAGCAGATTGTCCAGGTGGGATAAGAGCTTGAGGTCAGCAGAGGGGGGCCTGTAGCAGCCAATTAGCTGAAAAGCTGCTGTATTGAGGAGAGATACTTTTAGGGATAGGCATTCAAATTCCTTGGGCATAGAGGTTGCAGTAAAGCAGGATACAGGTTACTGGACTTTACATATATAGCTACTCCACCGCCCCTTGTTTGGCAACCCGCTCTGAATAACTGATAGTTGGGTAGTTTAACATCCCTATCTGCTGTGGTTGGTTTCAGCCATGTCTCAGATACCACGAGAAAGTCTGGCAAGGTATGGGCAACCCAGGCTTGTATCAGCGTAAATTTTTTCAACAGACTGCATACATTAATATGCAAAAAACTGAGGCCTTTAATTGAGGTTAGGTCTGCTGGATAGGTAATACACTCGAGGGGCCTGGGTTGATTTCCACATTTCCAATACAGAGCAATAGAAAGAATAGGAGTTTCATGATGGCTGCAAGAGATAGGAAGAGGGGGCTGTCCTTGGTCCTCCTTCTCTTACCCTGTTGCCATTCTTTTGGGGTGCTCCATGTGGGGTTATAAGATTGTGTCGAGACACCAAGTAGCAGTTTGGTGGTCAGGCGTAGGGGGGAGCTGTATATCCAGTAGTGGAGCCTTAATTGAAATACATATATGGTGGTTTGCATCTCTTTTTGGGGGTCACCCCACCGAAATCGATGCAGCAATGGTAGGGCATATGTGAGGGTCTGAGCGTTAAACAATGAGAATGAGACAGAGAGATTAGGCGGATAGATCACCATATTTTGTGTGATATGGACATCCTCTTTGAGGAACCCCATGCATGACAGGGAAAGAAATATCAGGAATAAACTCCCCATTGTGAGAGAGGTATTGTTAGTTAGCTACCAGGAGAACAGTGAAATTGCTGATTAGTTGGATCAGCAGGATGGTGAAACAGTTTATTGGTTAGAGTAATGCTGAGGGCGGGAGAAGAGATTTCAGAAGGAAGATGCCTATAAAAGTAACACACAAGAGGGGGGAAGGGTGGGTGAGCAAAAATGTTGCGGCTTTCCCGAGTCCTCCCTCACTGTCCCTCCTGGCCTCGCGGTTCCCTGTGTCAGCTAAGGTGCCGCCGACCACCCGCTGGCGGAGCGAAGCCCGGGCACTCAGCTGGGTGCTGTGGGGCAGGGATGGCAGGCTGGAGAGAGACAGAGGAAGGTGCAATAATTAAATAGAGGCAGAAACAAGTGTTCCTGCTCATCACAGTGACTAAATCTGCACAACAAAGGCTGTGGGGCTGTGGCTTAGCTGCCTGGCCCACTTTTAGAATTACAAAAGACTTGCAATCATGGAAAAACAAGGATTCAAACAGTTTCCCCCACAATTACATTTGCAAGCAAAACAGCTCTTTTGGGACTTTTACACAAAACAAAGAAGGAATTGTGGCCCTAGCTGCCTGGCTCACATAGGATTACAAAAAGATTTGTAATCACAGTAAAACAGGAATTCAACAGTTTCCCTCACAGTCACAGTTGCAAGCAAAACAGCTCTTTTGGGATTTTTACACAAGGCAAGGAAGAAATTCCCAAGTCCCAGACAGTTTTTGGCAATGCAAGATTCAGTCAATGCATCTCAATGGGGCAGGAGAACCAATCAGCTGCTGTGCCTAGAGTAGCGCTCGCTTACCGATTGGCTGCGGCTTTCCCGAGTCCTCCCTCGCTGTCCCTCCCAGCCTCATGGTTCTCTGTGTCGGCTAAGGTGCCGCCGACCGCCCGCTAGCGGAGTGAAGCCCCGGCGCTCAGCTGGTTGCTGTGGGGCAGGGATGGCAGGCGATTGGCTGTGGCTTTCCTGAGTCCTCCCTCACTGTCCCTCCTGGCCTCATGGCTTCCTGAGTCGGCTAAGGTGCTGCCGACCGCCCACTGGTGGAGCGAAGCCCCGGCACTCAGCTGGGTGCTGTGGGGCAGGTATGGCAGGCGATTGGCTGTGGCTTTCCCGAGTCCTCCCTCGCTGTCCCTCCCGGCCTCGTGGTTCCCTGTGTCGGCTAAGGTGCCGCTGACCGCCCTCTGACAGAGCGAAGCCCCGGCGCTCAGCTGGGTGCTGTAGGGCAGGGATGGCAGGCTGGAGGTAATGCACCCTGTTTTTGATGAGCTAAGTGAAACATGCCACTCATCATTATTGGAGAATTTTAAGGGAAAAAGTGACCTTACGCGAGGAAATGTTCATTACTTACCAGTAACAGTAGATCTTCGAGAGGATCTCCATGGTGGCTTAATATATTGGGTTGCAAGCCATCAGCATCAAGACTTTACTGGAAGTTTTTTCAGGATGGGGCCCTCCCATGATGGCATGCCTACATGCATAGCAGCAGCACATAGTATTGCTATATCATGTGGGCCGCAACTAGATATTTTGGTTTCCTGCCATTGGTAAATGGAGTTCTAGATATCCACCAACAGCAGATTTGGTGCCACCCCAACCAGTCATGTACAGAGAGGTAGGAAGAGTAAAGCAAACACTGCCCAGTATATAGCAAGTGATGGCACAAGATAAAAGTGGTTTAGTACTATGCAGTGCCATGCCAAGAGCTGTAAAGGAAGGGTCTGCCATACCAAGGCAATGGTGGGTGGGAAGGTTATGACTCTATGGAGATCCTCTTGAAGATCAACTATTACTGTTAAATTACAAACCTATCTTCTTCTTCAAAGGTCTCTTCATAGAGCCATAACACCTTTGACCATTACCAAGCTGCACTAACACCAACTTGGGGACTGGCAAAACAAGTGGACTGACCTCTCAGGAAAGCAGGCCTTGTAACACAGCAAAGCCAAAATCCATCCTCCTACAGGAGATCAGATCCAAACTATAATGCTTAGTGAAAGTATGGATTACATTTCATGGAGCTGCCCAGCAAATATTAGTGGCTGAAACTAATCATAAGCAGGCCACAAAGGCTACCATGCCCTATGTGGCATGTCCAGTACAAGAACATAGCAGGTTTTGCCCCCACTTGCCTGTAACAGAATGTAATGCTGGAAGAGATATACAGACACTGTTTTAAAACTGGCCTACTGCTGGTGCTAGGGATAAAGGAAATGAACAGTTGAGAAAACTGAACAAAGTTTTTGGTATGGTACAAGTACTACTGAAGGGTTCTGTGGACATAAAAGGAGTATATTAGCACCTTGTCTATGGTCTAAGGGGAAGGAAGAACACATGAAACACAATGGATTCATTCAATGTGAAATCAAGCACTACCTTAAGAAAGAACCTGGGGGGGGGGGTGTATGCCATGCCTCCCTATCCATGTGAAACACCAGAAAGTGTAGGTCATGGACCAAGGCCTGCAGTTTGAACAGCTGCCTGGCTGAAATAATAGCCACAGAAAAGAAAGCCTTCCGAGACAGATGACAGAAAGAAGCAAGCTCAAAAGGGGCTTTAGTCAAAAATTCAAACAAGAGGTTCACATCCCAGATGAAGCAGGTTTATGGACTGAAGGGGCCGTATGCAAGACACCCTGCCTTCAGTAACCAGGGGACTACATCCATCTGGGCCACTATTTTTTTCACAAGGAACGAAGATCTGTGAGACAGCCAACAGGTGAATCTTCACTTAGGAGTACTGCATCCACAAGTGAGACAGAGTCAGAAGTGAGCCCGGCACCCTCTGCACCAGGCAAGTGAAAGGGTCCAGGGATGCCTTCCAGCACCAAACAGTACTACGTTTTCACTTCAGGTACTAAGTGTGATTGACAGAAGGTTTCAAGACAGTAAGCAGGATAGGCAAGACCTCAGCTGAGACTCAGAACTGTGAGATCTCTATGTCCTCAGAAGCTAGACATGGAATGATAGGGACTGGAGTTCTGAATATAGCTGCATGCCTTCATTCTGAAACAGAAGGTTCAGCCAAAGGGGTAGTATAAACAGGGGTTCTACTGCAAGTTTCCACAGAAGTGAAGACCAGATCTTCCGGGGTCACCAGGTGGCCACAAGGATCATCCTGGCTGGTTCTTGCCTGATCTTGATCAGGACCCTTGGGATCAGATGGAGAAGTGGAAAGATATAGAGAAATCTCCCTTTCTAGTAGGCAGACAATGCGTTGTGCCACAAAATGCTGTGCTTAGTAATTAGCAAGGAAAAATGTGGCAGTTTTTCTTTGCATGGAGATGCAAAAGGGTTCAGCTCTGGCCTTTCCCACATGTTGAGGAACTGGTCTTTAACAGACTGACTGAGTTCCCATTTGTAAGCCTGAACTACAGACAAGATGAGGCTGTTCATCAGGACATCCAGAAAGCATGTGATATGGGCAACAATGAGCAGTACACATTAGGTTACTGCCCACTCCTGCACCCTTATTACCTCCTAGCACAGAGGGCAGGAGTGTGTGCCACTTGCTTGTAGAGATAGTATACCACACTCTGATTATCTGACTGTACCAGGAGAGACATCCCTTGAACCTGGGAGGCAGAGGGCCTGGAGACTGTAGAGAACTGCCCTCATCTCTAGCACATTTGTATGAAGGCCTAGTTCAAACACAGATCATGATCCCTAGGTCTGATGAGAACTTACATTGGTATCCCACATCATATTGGAAGCCTGAATGGTCAAGATTACCTGTGCCTGATGTTACAAAAAGGAGAACCCACAAGCAAGGAATTCTTGTTCTGTCACCAAAGCAGTGTACACTGCAGGGGTTAGCAAACTGTAATCAGGAAGTCCTGTGACTGTGAGGCACTGGACTACTGAGCTTACAGTAACCATCAAGGAATCATCATGTGCACATGGGGCATTGGACCATGAATATGGAGGCCACCTTGAGCATTAGAAGGCAGAGATGGATGGGAGCAGAAACCCCACTGCTGCATGCCACAAAGATTGCTTGAACCACTAAGGCTCAATCTCTGTCCTTAGGAAGGAAGGCCTGTGTAAGGGCTGAGTCTAGGACTGCCCTATGTACTGGAACCTCTGAGAGGAAATCTGAATAGATTTCATCACCTTGTTCAACACCACCAGGCTGTCTAGTGGCCTGGTGCAGTGCAATGTCTATTACCTTCCAGCTGCTGAGACCCTTTCAATAGCCAGTCATCTAGGTATGTGAAGACATAGACCTTTTCTCAGAATAGTGTCATGGCAACCACAGCAATGCATTTGATAAAGACACATTGCACTGATGACAACACAAAGGGAAAGACCAGGAATTCCAGAATCAGAGCCTTGGGACACATAGACAAACATCTTTTGAGGTTAGGGACCTGTCAGGCATGCTGCTGACGATGTAGCTAAGAACCTTCCACATATGGTATGGTACTTAACTAGATATGCTTAGTAACTAGTAATGTATAGGCCAAGGGAGGCCAAGGTGAATGTGCTTTTCCCCATAATGTCCAATTTTCTTGACTCCTTGTCAGGCGGTCTGGTGTTCATCCTCAGCGGGCCCAAGACCTGACATATACAGCTATGATTACCACTGAGTCAGTGTCAAAAAGCAGCAAGTCTTATCCCTAGGAGCCAGATACTGCCTGTCTGAGATCCTAGAGATAGGGGCTCTAAGACCCAAACCCTTAGTAGGGTAGGGTTCTGGCCTAGTAGAGGCTGTACCTGACTATTTTGACAGTATAATGGACAAATCAGTGGACCTACCATCCTGGTTTGAGAGTAGGGTCTGGATTACTGATGATCTGGGGAGCATTGTTGACTCACCAATGGCAAGCAGCCTGACTCCTGCCAACCTCGGCAGCTCTCCGTCAATGATGAGGAAGATACCAACTGGGCAACAGATTTCTTTGTGATTATCGTGTTAATGTATGCAGTAATTTTGACACTTTTTCCATCACCAGTATTTTCGGTTTAGTTAGAAACATAGAAACATAGTTGGCAGATTTGGCAACTCGGTGGGCACTACCAACCATCCGTCTTTTCAAGAAAATGCTCCAAAATTTTACACATGTATCTCTGCGTAGCTTAGTTAAAATCCTGGCAGACATCACTGTTTTTACATCATGGGCTAGGCCCAAACAGCAACTACTCAGTTATGATCAACCTTACAACAAAGCTTTCCACGCTGACATAAGCAAAAAAGAGATTTGCTTGGCAATGAGGTACACTAGGAATGGCTTTCCTGAAGGAGTAACTGCCAGATGAAAACAAATTCTATCAATGAAAAATCAGGAATAGAAAATTCTTCTACAAGCCTGATGTTTACTCTGTCAATGTCAAGATGAAAAGAACTGAAGTAGTTGGGCGCCTCCCATGTTGTAAAGATTACGCTGTGCACCTATGATGTACATGTACTGCAGACATGTCAACATTGGTGGCTCTATCTTGCAAATGCTACATGTGAGGTCTTGACATTGATGTCTTGCAATCAAACATATTATGGCTCTATGGAGATATGCCCATAGAGGTTCTTTCTTTTTAATTTCAGCTTCATTTAGCATACAGCATGTAGCATGCAATTAATACAGATAGAGATAGATAGATAGATAGATAGATAGATAGATAGATAGATAGATAGATAGATTGATTCATTTGTTATCCAGGTTGGTGCACTGATCCAAGGACCTTTTTCAGGCATGGCCCGGGCCAGAACTGGTACATACAGCGAGAGGTAACAGCAAGGACAATAAAGTGCACAAAATAGAAACAGTAACTGAAAACAGGTGCAAGTCTGGTGAACATATAGTAGGAAGTTAATTACAAAGCAGGTACAAGAAAGGGATAAATTTAACATGTGTACGTAGTAATAAATAAAATAGTGCTTGGGCAGCAACAGCCACTGCACTGAAGTATTGAGTATCAGCTGATACAGCTAGAACCAAAGAAATACACAGGCTGTATACAAATTACTGATTAGCAAGGTTGCAGGCAGCAGTCACAGGGGTAAAGTGGTGGCCAGCCTGCCAGTTTAAGGTAGAAGAATAGTCAAGGACAGAGGACCCGGGATGCCTAGGTGGATAGCCCAGCAGCACCTAAGACCTGGGGACAGGAACATGTTGAGGAGGACTCAAAGTGGGTTCTTAGGAGGGGCGTAAGTTTAGTGAGGGATCAGAAGAATGCAGTGGGGGGGAGGTTGTTCCAGAGGGAGGCTCCAGCAGCAGATAGGGCCATTTGACCCATCTTAGTGGTAATAAGTGGATAAGCGAGTTGCTGGAGGTAGTGGCAGAGATTGTGGCTATAAGTCTTGAGGCTGAGCAAAAGAGGTAGATGAGAGAGGAAGGGGCTATAGAGGGCATCCCAATGGCCCAAGCCAGCAGGTAGGAGCATCTGACTTGAGAGGGAAGCCAGTGAAGGGACTGTTAGAGACAGCAGTAGTATGTGCAGAGAGGAGCACAAAGGACAAAATGGCAAATGTGGTTGTAGATTGTGTTCAGCTGGGAGAGGTTGGTAGTGGAGGTGTGGGAGTACACAGGACACCCATAGTTGAAGAGGGGGAGGAGGTTGCCATGGGCTATAGCAAGGTGAGCTTCCAGTGTGAGATGGTCAATAAGGTGGTAGCAGAGACCCAGCTTCTGGCTTATGTGATGTATCAGGGAGGCAATGTGGTCAAAGTAAGAAAGAGTCAGGTCTAGAATTATGCTGTGATATCTGAATGAGAGAATAGTATTGAGGAGTGATCTATCTGGGGAGTGAACTGTGAGGTGGCAGTCAGACTGGCCAAGGGCAGAAAGCTTTGACTTCAAGCTGAATAGCATGGCCTTCATTTTGGATGCATTAACTAGTGACTTGTTGGAGGAGAACCAGCAGTGTGCCATACAGATGTCGGCGGTGAGGGTGGAGGACAGTGAAGAGGGGGGAGGGGCTGCTATGGAAGAGTATCAGGTCATTAGCAAAAAGGAGGGAGTGACATGAAGGGCTTTCCAATGAGAGGGAGTTGATAAAAAGGGAAAAGAGGAGTGGCCCAAGTATGAAGCCCTGGGGACGCCGAATGAGACTGGTGGTGGGATGGGGTGGCACCACCAAGGCAGACCATTTGGGTTCTGCTAGATAGGTAGCTTGTGAGCCAGGCTAGGTAGGCAGTGGAGAAACTATGGGCACCAAGTTTGGTTAAGAGGATGTTATGGTTGACCAAGTCAAAGGTCTTAGTTAAATCAACGAATTTAGCACAGGTCTATTTACCCTCATCTATGTTCCGGAGCACATGATCGGTGAAGCAGGCCAGAGCAGTGGTGGTGCTGTGCCCCTTTCTGAAGCCATGTTGCTGAGGACAAAGGAAGTTGTACCTGGTGACATGGTCAGTCATTTGGCAATTAACAGCCTTCTCAAGTAGCTTACCAAAATAGGGTAGTATGGAGGTGGGACGATAATTATCCATAATACAAGGATCACTCGATTTGTGAAGGGGGACAATTCTGGCCTGTTTCCATGCAGGGGGACATGGGCCATAGTAAGGGAGAGAATGAAGATAAAGGTGAGATAGATGATAGATAGAAAGATAGATAGATAGACAGATAGATAGATAGATAGATAGATAGATAGATAGATAGATAGATAGATAGATAGATAGATAGGTACTTTATTAATAAAGCGCCCCTTCCTGGAGGTGTGAAGCACTGCACAATTTCAGATAAAAACGGGTACAAGAAAAGTATATTCATAATCACATTACAGAATATACAAAACATAGAATCATAATCTATCTACCACTGCATGGCAAGACAGTCAGTAAAAACATAAAATATTTCCAACAGCTATGCCAGATTAAATGCCTGGTTTAATAAAAATGTCTTGAGCCCCCTTTTAAAGGTTTCCACCAAGGATGCCTCTCTCAAATGACCTGGCAGCAAATTCCACAGGACTGGTGTGGCAACAGAGAAAGCATGGTCTCCCAACTGCTGCTCCCTAGCCCTGGGGACTACCAAGAGGCATCCCTTGGAGGAACAGAGAGAGTGAACCGGGCAGTAAGGAACCAGGAGGTTTTGCAGATGGTCTGGTCCCTGGTCATGCAGGGCTTTATAGGTCAGTAATCTGACCTTGAAGGCAATCCTCCATCTTACTGGCAACCATATGATTCAACACAGCATGTAAAACTGGTTCTAAGTTTTATTACAGAGTAAGGACCTAGTTCCTTGATCTGGAGTGGTATCATGAAAAACATGCCCCTCACCCACGTTTTGAGATGAAAGTTTAAGATATACACCCAAATGTCCATTTGGTACCTGGTGGGGAAAAAAGGATTGGAAACAAAGGAAAGAAGAACAGTTGTCTTATGGCAAGGAATGAATTTTAATTAACTACAGTACCAACGAATAAAGGAAATAATTGTACAACTAAGCTGCTGTAACATGTCAGTTCACCCTGCATTTTGTGAATAGACATAGTTGACTTCATCCAGTGATGTATGCTACATATACAAAACTCAGGAAAGATAAGTTAGTAAACGTATAACAAGGACAACAACTCTGGTAGAATTTCTATGTAAATACACCTGCATATCTGAACCAAAAAGGACAAAATCAGTTTTTCAATGTTTGATTTATAGTCAGATTTGAGACATTCATTCTTTGATCTTGTATAAGTATTTAACGATGGTTCACTGATTGGGTGGATCAGAGCCCAGCAGTAGAGATATGTACATATCATCTAAAATAGGGGTTTTCAACCGGGGGGTCCGCAGCCCACAGGGGGTCCACGAGCAAATCCTGGGGCACAGATCGCCTATGAATTTACAGCCACGGTAAAATAATGTGCTGTTTGACCATGATTTAAGAAAAGTAAAAACAGTGCTCATTATGCGCTTTTTATTCATGCTGTTCTCTTGGTCCTCCTCACAAAGTATATGAATGAGGAAACGGCTTCATTACTCTCTGCCCTGCCCAGTCCTCCTCTCAGATTTCTTGCACCCAGTTTATGAAATATTTTAAGAAGGAGAAAACAGAGCTTATTGTGCCTCCTTAATATCGTTCGCTCGCTCGTGGATACGGAGCTACGGAGAACTGCTTTAATGGAGCTATTTAAATGTCACAGTTAGCTGTGCACATACAGAAACTTAATGCGTAATGGAGAAATGTGTCACTGAATGCTGCTAGTAGAATGAATGAATACAGCTACAGACAGTATAAAGTGCATAAAGTGCTTTCAGTTAGTTAGCTGGGTACATACAGACAGAATTAATTTAAATAAGAACTGTGCTTCATTGACACTGAATGCAGCTAGTTGTGCTTTGGTTATCAGTTGCTTGTTGTGCCCCCAAAATTGAAATACATTTTGCAGACCAGGAGAACTGTGCCACTGTATCACTGAATGCAGCTAGTAGAATAGTTTTGTATGAGGTGGATTCAGTTAGTTTTGAAGGAGATCTATGCTTTGTTAACACTTAATGCAAATAGTTTCCTGTGCATCCCCCCCCCACACACACAGAGCAGTGGTGGGTCAGTGACTTGTAGGTAGTACAAAATGTGCAACAATGTATTCAATCTGGAGTTGGTTGTTAGGGGGTCCCCGACATGGCTGACACTTGGCAGGGGTGGCCCAGACCAAAAAAGGTTGACAACCCCTGATCTAAAAGACAAGAATGGTAGTTTACTCACCTGGTAAAGGTGATTGCATGAGAATCAACTTACAGCATCCCCCATCCATTACCTTTGGGTTATGTCCACCTCATAGGCTGCAGATGCACACGTGACCAGATTTAAAATCTGATCTGCCTAGGTCCTGTCCGTTACCACAAGTCTCCAGTTTGATTCTTCCAAAGCTGTGTGATCCGTAGTGATACTGTGGTAAGAAAATTGTTATGACATAGAGAAAAAAAGATACATAGCAACACATGAGCCAGTGCAGGAAAGCTATATGCTTGGAGTACAATAGTCTAAATGAGTACACCACGAGAGCGGGTACAGAGAACCAGTGATTTATTTCCTATTATCTACGTACAAAGATAGATCAGCCTGTACAGCATGCTGATAAATGAGTTACTATGAACTAGGTTATTTAGAGGAAAATAATACTATTATTAATCGGGGTTAACCTACACTAGCTGGATTGCCATCTGACCGATATTCCTGGTTGGGCAGAGGAATGCTGTAAGGTGATGCTCATGCCAGGTGAGTAAACTACCATTGCATAATGCATCATCTTACAGCATCCCCCAACCATTACTTTTGGGTTCTATGAAGCAGAAGAAGTATTGGGTGGAGTCAGTTGACATTCCAGCTAAGGTCCAGTAAACTTAAGCAGTACTTTTCTAGCGAAATGTGCTCTTTCAGCATTCGCTACGTCTAGTCTGTAGTGTCTGGTAAAGGTGTGTATTGAGGACCAAGTTGCTGCTGCACAGATGTCCTGTATGTAGGCCTCATTGTGTTCAGCCCAGGACGTCACCATTGCCTTGATTCTTTGAGGCTATGGTAGGCCCTGAAGCTTGTATGCCTTAGTGATGATCTGTTTGATCCAACTGGCCAATGTGGATGTAGCTGCTGCTTGACCTTTTTTTGGTCCACTGTAAACCACAGATAGGCTGTCAGATTGCCTGAATTCATTTGTTCTGTCCAGATATGTGGTGACCACTCTTTTTGTGTCCTAATGTTTTGTCACTTCACTTTGTTCCTGATCCATTTACGCTGATCATGTGAGTAGCTCGATTGTCTGTGATGTATGTAAAGGTGTGGCTACTTTCAGAACGAAGGAAGAATTTGTCCTTAATGTTACCCCATCGTTGTGAATAATCAGGATGGGGGTTTACAGGAAAGAACTCTGACTTCCCCTGTTCATCTTGCCGAGCAGATGGCTAGGAGAAATACTGTTCTGAATGAAACCCACTTGATTTCAATAGTTGACATTGGTTCGAAGGGTGTAGTGGCTATCGCATCTAAGACTGCATTAAGATTCCAGGCGATATTGTTGGTGCATGCTTGAAGTGAATGTTCAACACATTTTTCAAGAACCTGAGTACGTCAGGGTGTGATCCTGGGATATACCCTTTGATTTGGCCTGCACCCACTCCAATAGCTGCAGCCTGAACTTTCAGTGAAGTCGAGAGACCCTTATCTACCCTGTGTTGTAAAAAGAGCAACACATGAGATAGAGACTGGTTGCTTTTCTGTTCCGTAACTGGAGTGCCATTTTTCAAAGATGAGCCAGTGCCTTTTGTAGTAGGTGGTAGTGGATGTGCACCTAGACTGTAGCATAGTATCCACTACCTTCTGGCTGTAGCCTTTGTCTAGCAGTCTCTGCCTCTCAGTAATTGGGCAGTGAGATGGAGAGGATTTAGGTTCGGGTGGCTGATTGGACTTTGTGTCAGCAAGTCTGGTCAAAGTGGCAGTGTCCATGGTGTGTCTACTGACATTGAGACTAGAGTTTCAAACCAGTGCCTTCTGGGCCAATGCGACATCACCATCACCACTGTGGATTCCAAATGTTGGATTTTGTTCAGAACCTGCTGTATGAGGGGAATCGGAGGAAATACAGATGATCTCTCGAAGTGCCAGGTCTATGAGAGGGTGCCTGTTCCCAGTGCTCCCAATTCTCTGAATCTGGAATAATATTTTGGAAGATGAGTGTTTTTTGTGGATGCCATGAGGTCTATCTCCAGGGGCCCCACCTGTGATTTAGCTGGTGGAACATGTGAGGATGTAGCAACCACTCCCCAGGTGATATTTCCTGTCAGCTGAGCCAATCTGCTTTTATGTTTAGCTTGCCCGCAAGGTGAATGACTGTGATAGATTTCAGGTGGGTCTGTTCTCATTCCATTACTTTCCTCATCTCACGTAGTAAATGGGCACTTCTTGTCCCCCCTGATTCGAGATGTAGGCCGCTGTGGCTCAGTTGTCTGACCGTATGAGTACTCTTTTTTGTTTGATGAATGCTTGGAAATGACATAATGCATGGTAAATGGCCCTCATCTCCAGTAAACTTATTTGCATCCATGACTCCATTTTTGTCCATTTGCCTTGGGCCAGCATGTGATTGAGAGTGGCTCCCAGCCTGTCAGGCTTGCGTCTGTGTCTATCGCTAGAGATTTTTTGGCGGGAAGATCTAAGTGTACGGATTTGGTCATGTCGTGTTGCAGTTTGTGTCCTGCTTGTATTGCAAATGTTTGTAGTGTGTGCATGTTCCAGGGTGTCCAAGGGACTAGACCGATGCAAGAGGCCATAGAGCCCAGTGTTTGTAGGACCGCCTGCAGGGTGGGATTTTGTGTGGCGCTTTTCACTTGAGCCTGCATCAAGATTTTGTCCACTCTTTTCTGTGACAGTCTCACCCTCCCTTCCACCGTGTCTATGGTGGCCCCCAGATGCTCTATAATTTGTCTTGGTACCAGACTGCTCTTGTCCCAATTAATTACCCACCCATGGGACTGTAGTGTGTCCACCACCTTTTGGGTCTGTTGATGTGATGTTGCTAGGCTTCTGGCCCAGATCAGCCAGTCGTCGAGATAGGGGATGATGTGGATTCCATGTTGTCTTAGTTTGGCTGTGTAGGTGATTGACATGTTAGTGAACACACATGGGGCCAATGCTAGACTGAACGGGAAGGTCTGATATTTGAAGTGCCAGTCCAAGATCTTGAATCTCAGAAACTTGTGATGGTATGGTCGTATGGGTATGTGGAGATAGACGTCTTTCATATCGATGGAGGTGAGGAAATCACCCAGTTTTATGGATCTTAAGGTCGATTGCAGAGTCTCCATCTTGAATCTCTTGTATTGTATGAAATGGCTAATGAATTTTAGGTCTAGAATAGGTCTCATATCTCCTGTCTATTTTGGCACGAGGAAGAAGATGGAGTAGATTCCTTGATCTATTTGGTCCAGTGGTACCTCTGCTATCGCTCTGTTGGTCAGAAGATTGTGAGGAGTGGTCCATACTGCCTAGATCTTTGCTGGTTGGCGAGACACTGGAGATATCACCATCCTGTTTGTAAATGTTTTTTGAGAAAATTCTGTGGCATATCCCTGAGACACCCTCTCCAGGACCCATTTGTCTGATGTTGTTTGCTTCCATACATGAGAGAATTGTAGTAGTTTGGTGTCTATTGGTGGGTGGAGTATGGGTTTCGATCCTGTCCGGTAGTCCTGATTGACTGATACTTGTGGCCGGTGGTCAACTGAAATTGGATCTGCTGTGTGTAAAGGTTGTGTTATATCTGCCCCTTTGGCTTCGGCCATGGGCTCTGCCATGGTTGGCAATCATTGTTGAAGTAGGAGGGCTTAAAGTTATAAGTTTTCCCTTGGGAGTAATGAGCAGTTTGTCTCCTATCCTGCTTGCCCCTGTAGGGTCGAAATATGCTATGAAAGGCAAGTACAGTAGGTATGTACCTCTGGAGGATTTGTCCTTGTCCAGGCTCTTTCCGTCGCCCTTCTGCTTGACATATTTTTCCAGTCCCTCTCTGAAAACTAGATTACCTTTAAATGGGAGTTGATTCAGCATAGTTTTAGACTCTGAATCTGCATTCCAGATTTTTAACCATATGAGCCGCCTTGTTCTATTAGTTAGTGCGGCCCATCTAGCTGCCATCTTGAATGCGTCATGGATGCATCAGCTGCATACTTTTCTGCCTGGATGGTGTACTCCACTAGATCAGCTTGCCTGGATTTGGTATCTAGAGATGCTGCTAACTCCTCAAGCCGGGTGACCAGTGCTCTGGAGGTGTATGTCACTGCGGTGTTGGTCCTGCAGGCCAGGCCTGTCTTCTCAAGATATTTCTTCATGAACTCCTCCATTTTTTTGTCTGTAGGGTCATGAAGTGATATGGTGGTCTCTGAGGGAAGAACTGTCTTCTTGCATAAGCCTGTGACCTGATGGTCTACTGTTGGAGGAGTGCACCATGTTTTGTTTATGTCTTCCTGAATAGGATAGAATCTATCGAATGTGTGCCTTTTGGATATTCTGGATTGGTTGGGAGATTCCCATTCTTTACTGATAATCTCTGCAAATGACTAGCAGACAGAAAATACCTCATCTTTCTTTTGTTTTGCCCTGATGAGTGGATTAAGTTTGGATTGCTGTGGCAGTTCCTGGACTTTAAATCCCATGGTCTCTTTAATGGCCCGTAAAAGCTCTGGGAGGGCGTCTATAGGTGTGAGCTTCTTTGTTAAGGTGAGCTCATCCTCGTCCTCCATCTGGGTCACTTCACTGTCCAACTCTGCATTATTTGTATCATCCGGTTCAGTGTCATCAGGAAGCTCAGAATCTGGCTTTGCCTTGTTCCCTTTATTTTTAGGTTTTATGGTGTTGCTTTTGTCCCCTTTGTTCATCTGTGACAATTCCTCAATTTTTTTGAGAATTTTTAACATCACTGCTTCCTGAGTTTTAAAAATTCTTCTGCCATAGAAGGTAATTCAACTAGGGTGATGTCGTGTGACCCAGGGTCCTGCTCCATCTCCAATTCTGTTTCGCTTGCAATCTCTTGGTCTGCTTGTTGGTGTGAGCATGTGGGGCAAAGTGGGCCTGTCTGATTGCCCAGTAGGATAACCTGACATGAACTGCACTTTTTTGCCTTTAGCATTCTTCTTATCTATGGAGACAGCAAGAAAAAGATAAAAAAGAAAGGGTGGGGGGTTGGTCTGGCCATTAAGCAAACCCCCATGCTAATATATATAGATAGATAGATAGACAGACAGATAGATAGATGGATAGATAGATAGATAGTGATAGATAGATAGATAGATGATAGATAGATAGATAGATAGATAGATAGATAGATATAGATATATATACACACTAGTGTCTCAGGTTGCAGATCTCTCCCCTTAATGAGCTTAAGCAGTAAGGGGGAGTTATTTAGAGAGATATATGTGTTATCAATAGTAACATGGGCAAGAAGAAGATATGCCGTTGTACTCCAGTAAAGAATAACTGTATTTGCCACTTTGTGCATCCTATCAAACACCGTATGGTAGGGTGTTAAGAGTCCTGGGCTACAGTATACTTTTACAATGGTCCATACAAATCCTTTTTTTTTTTTTAAATGTTCCGATTGGCCTTGTTATTGCACACATGCTCCAACTGGCTGCCATTGGAAGTGGAGAGATTCAGTATGCCCTTTTAAGAGGCCTATTCCATGCATATCTGCATGTGTGGCTCCTTGGAACTGTGTCTGGATGGCTGCCCTTCATAAGATGGCTGCTCGTGATATAAAATGAAGGATCTGGGCCATCATGCTCATGCGTGGAGAGTACTGGAGTAATGCCATCCAGCCATGCCCTTCTTAATATGGCCTCTTGATGTGAGGTGTGCATGCGCGCGAAGGCATATGTGCTAGGTGCCTGAAGAGGTGAGGGGAATGCCAATATCGTAAAGGGGTCCGGAGTGCTTATTTGCACAGGTCGACAACACTCAAGCATCAGGAGTGCCTTACAGGTAAAAGGAGCATCAGGAGTGCTTCACGGGTGAAAGGGAGCAAATCCGGGGAGAGCTGATGCAGGGAACTTCTGTAAGGTAACGCACCATATTCCTGGAGCTTTCACACTCAAGTAGGATAGGAAAAAGCAAGCAATACTGCCAGGGGGAAAGTCATGGCACTGGAGCCTAGTGCATCAGCGGGGTCTGCTCGCAAGGAGACCCAACCTGCATTAGGGGAACCAGAGCCACTCACAAGGGGCTCTCAGTCCATTAAGCACTGGCTGATTCAATTTGGGGCATCAAGGTGATTTTTTTATGGTGACCAACATAGCAGCAGGTAATCAGAAGTAACGAGGGGTCTGGGGGAGGGGAATGGAAGCGGCCGTGAGCTGCGCCATTTTTAAATGCAGCAAGTGGGAAATTCTTTCACACCGCAGCAATGTTCAAAAGCTGAGAAATGGTTCAAAAAACTAAACGCAGCTTAACGCTATTGTCCAAAGCAATCAACAATATTAGAGAATATTGCTAGCATAAAAAACAGTAGTACAATTAGCATGAACTATATACATGGCTAAAAAAATCAGCTGAGTGTCTACAGTCCCACAGTGAGCTAGATATCTAAGCAATCACAGGCAGTCATTGATTAAACCTATGTAATTCCCCCCAGTAGGGATTTTCTATTCAAGAACACCAGAGTCAAACAACAGGTAGCAAGTTCATAGCCAAAAACCAACCTGTTACAAGCCAGAGAGCTGACTAAATACTCACAATGGATAGTCCAAAAAAGGTGAAATAAGTTGCATCGCAGAGCAGCCATTGAGTCAATAACTACCCTGCTTCATTTTTCAACTGAAGCCCACGCACTAAGGCAAGATGCTGAAAAAATACATTTCTGCCTTAGTACTGATACTGTGGAGCTAGGCATGAATATTTGCAACCTCTGTGATGCACATAAAGGAACTGGAGACCTGTGGTAAGGGACAGGGCCTAGGCAGATCAGATTTCAAATCTGGTCACGTGCATCTGCACCCTATGAGGTGGATGTAACCCAAAGGTAATGGATGGGGGATGCTGTAAGGAGATGCAATATTTATTTATTTATTTATTTATGTTTTTGATGACCGGGTAGGTGCACTGATCCAGTGGACCATTTTCAGTCACGACCCGGGCCACAGGGTGGCAATACAGAGAAAAACAACAGTGGACACAGTTTACATTGTAGTATACAGGTTTAGCAACATTGTAGTTCGGTAAGAAAGTCATTTTTACATGAAGTATACAGGCATGGGGTTATATTAAACATTTCACAAAAACATGCAATCTCAATGCAAAAGCACTGCAGCAAGGTTAACACAAAAAGTACACTGTCAGTAAAGCCAAGTTTTTTAAAGGAAAACTACACCATCATGTTATGTCAATTTTATTTCTTTCCATGTTAAAAGACAAGTCTTTTCCTGCAGCTGTTCAGGCTATATGTGTTTGCTTTAGTTTGTTTTCACTGCTCATGGTATCCCCTTGCAACTGCCCTGGGGGTCTTCATTATATGGTTTTTGAAATCTAATTGTCCATAAGAGCTGCATTAGCATATGAGAACATGAGTCACATCATCCATTTATACCATGTATCTCTAAGCTGAATGAACAAATACCCTGCAAAAACTTTCTTGAAACACATAAATTGAATGTAAGTTAAAGGGGGAAAAAAACCTGCATTTCAACTCAGACAGTTTGCAAAGCTAACTGAAGGTAAATAAGGAATTTCACACCTTCCTGCAACTTGTTTCTTTGAAGTCTAATTAAGCAGGGAGGCACAGTGTGGAGTATAAAGGGTGATTATACATCACATTCTTACATGCTTCTTCTAGTCCTAAACCCTCTAAAGAGCATGACCCCTGACAGGCTCGACCCTAAACTCCTCCATCTCTCAGCCCCAGCTATTGCTCTATGACTCACCTCCCTTCTAAACCTCTCCTTCTCCCTTGCCTCTGTCTCTGACACATGGAAACATGCTACAGTCATACCCCTTCCCAAAGGAAGTGACCCATCCAGTCCTGGTAATTACTGCCCTGTCTCACTGCTTCCCACTCTTGCTAAAATTCATGAATTCTCAGCTCTCCCCCTTCCTTGATTCTTTCTCCTTCTTCACCCCTTTCCAGTCTGTTTTCTGTAAATCCCACTCCATTTCCTCCTCCCACCTCTGGCTTACTAACTCCATTTTCTCAGGCATGGATCAGGGCCATATAACCTCTGCCATCTTTGTCAACTTGGCTAAAGAAGTCGACACTGTAGCCCACCCCCTTCTTCTAGATAAATTTACAGCAGCAGGTCTTTACACATCTACTACTAACTGATCCCACTCCTACCTTGGTGGTAGGACTCAATCAGAGAGAACTAGAGATTCCTTATCCCCTCCACTCCCAATCACCACTGTTGTCCCCCAAGGTTCCATCCTTGACCCAATTCTCTTTTCAGTTTTCCTGAACAACTTCCCCATGGTCTGTATCTCTGTGTCCATCTGAATGTACGCAGATGACACAATTCTTTATACCTCTGGATCCTCCCCCTGATCTGATGACCAAGCTCCAACTGGACTTTGATAATGTCCAGCACTGGTTCCGATCAAATCAACTGTTCCTCAATGCAAAAAAAAATGGTTTCCATGTCCTTTGGCACTAGGCAGAAGCTCTCTAGACTTACTGACCTCACCTCTTTCCACACCCTAGATGGGCGCAGTATCGATGATGTTCCCACCTTTAAGTGTCTCAAGGTCTGGCTCAATTGACATCTTGATTTTTCTGGGCATGAGGATGCCACCCACAAAAAACTACACCCTAAACTAGGTGCATTGCTCAGGAACTGTAGTTGCATCCCCCTGCCGACTTGCAGAGAAATTCTCCAGCAAATGATTCTCCCCATTTTTGATTATGGAGACATTGTCTACATTGCTGCTCCTAAGTCCATGCTGACCAGACTGGACTCCCTCTTCCACTCCTTCTGTCACTTTGCTTTGGACTGTATGTCCCACACCCACCACTGCTCCTTTTATACCTCCCTCTCCATTCCCTCCCTTTCCTTCCTTCCTTGAAGCCAGGTGCCTCACTCATTGTACTTCCTTTATTGCTAAATTCTGGCTTGGCTCTCTCTCTCTCCTCTTACCTCAACTCACTCCTCTCCCTCCCACCTCCTTTCCACTACACCCGTCATAACTCTGGTTTCTGCTTCCTACCACTCCCTACTCGATCATTCTCAGCTAGCCAGTCTGCCTTCTCTTACCGCTTTCCCAAACTATGGAATTCTCTCCCCCTCTCCATTCACTCTGCCTCTTCCCTATGCTATCTTATGTCTCTTGTCAATCCTGCAGCTGTACCTGACCTCTCTCTGTACCTCTTTTCCCCTCTGTCCACTCCCTCCACCTTTCCCACACCTTGTCTCTTTCCTTCCATTATTCTAACTCCTACTCCTTGTCCTAGTTTCTGCTGCTAACACCTGTTTCATCCCCTCTTCAAACTGATTCTTCTTGAATCTACTGATTAGCTTTGAGTCCACCTGCATAGAAACATAGAATTTGATGGCAGATAAGGACCGCTTAGCCCACCCAGTCTGCCAATTTCTTACCTAATGGATAGGCTGCAGATCCTAGCTAACCAACAGTCTGCTTCTTCCAACCTCCACCCCCTAGAATTGCCTTTTGTCAGTCCCATGCATTCTTGAATTCCACCACTGCTTTTGACTCCACAACCTTCTCAGGAAGGCTGTTCCATGAATCCACAACCCTCTCTGTGAAAAACGACTTCTTCACATTACCTCTGAGCCATCCCCCCCTCTAGCTTCAAATTGTGCCCTCTTGTTCTTGCACACCTCTTTTTCTGAAAGATGCTACCCTCTTGGACTTTGTTGATTCTCTTGAGGTATTTAAAAGTTTCTATCATATCCCCCCTCTCCCTCCTCTCCTCGAGGCTATACATATTAAGATACTTCAGTCTCTCTTCATATGTCTTCTGGTGCAGACCCTGCACCATTTTAGTTGCCCTCCTCTGGACAGCCTCCATCCTGTCCATGTCTTTGCAGAGATTGGGTTTCCAGAACTGCAAGCAGTACTCCAGATGGGGTGTCACCAGCTGTCTGTACAGAGGGATAACAACTTCCTGTTTTCTACTGGTGATGCCTCTCCCTATTCATCCCAGTATCCCACCAGCCCTACTTACTGCCCTCTCACATTGCTTGCTCACCTTTAGGTCATCTGATATTACTACCCCCAGGTCTCTTTCCATTTTTATTGTTGTTGGTATCTCACCCCTCCATTGTGTACTCTTCCCCTGGGTTTCTGTTTCCCAGGTGCATTACTTTGCACTTCTTAGCATTGAATCTAAGCTGTCATACATTTGACTATTCCTGCAATCTTGCCAAGTCGCTTCTCATCCTTTTCACCCCACCTTGTGTATCAACTCTGTTGTAGATCTTTGTGTCATCTGCAAAGAGACATACTTTTCCTTCCAGTCCCCATGCAATGTCTCTTATAAAGACATTAAAGAGGACCGGTCCTAGTCCTGAACCCTGTGGGACCCCACTAGTACCCCCCCTTTCTTCAGAGTGGACTCCGTTTACTATTACCCTCTGTGTCCTGTTCTCCAGCCAATTGTTTACCCAGGCTACCATCTTGGAACCCATTCCCAGGCTGGCCAACTTGTATATCAATCTTCTGTGTGGGACTGTGTCAAATGCCTTGCTAAAGTCAAGGTAGGCCATGTCTACAGCCCCCCAATCTACTACTTTGGTCACACAGTCAAAGAAATCTATTAGACTCGTCTGACATGACCTTCCCGCTATGAGTCCATGCTGCCTTGGGTCCTGTGCTCCTCTGGCCTCTAGGTACTCAACAATTCTTTCCTTCACAGGTGATTCCATCATTTTCCCAATCACTGAGGCTAAACTAACAGGTCTATAGTTTTCTGCTTCTATCCTGCTCCCACGTTTGTGAAGTGGAATCCCATCTGCCCTCCTCCAGTCTTCAGGTACCACCCCATCTGCCCATGATCTGTTAAACATGGTAGTCAGTGGTGTCACTAGTTCTACCCTTAGTTCTTTTAGAATTCTGGGATGAATCCCATCAGGCCCCATTACTTTGTCAATCTTCAGTTTTAAGAGTTCCTTCAGAACCCTTTCTTCTGTGAAAAGGCTAGTATCAACCCCCGTATCCAGCGTGTTTCTATTGTTTGGTTTAGATACCTCCCCCTCTTCATTTGTGAATACTGAACAAAACTATTTGTTTACTATCTCTGCCTTTTCACAGTCACCATCTGCCCACCCCTGCCTCCCCTTTATCAAGCCTCACTATTCCTCCCTTGGTCTTCCTTCGCTCCCTGATGTACCTATAAAAGGATTTATCCCCCTTCTTAACTGAGTTGGCAATCTTTTCCTCAGTTTGGGCCTTTGCTGTTCTGACTGCCTTTCCTGCTTCCTTTAGCTTTAACTGATACAATTCTCAGTCCTGCTCCTTCTGTGATTCCTCGTACTTCCTGAATGCTCTCTTTTTCTTCCTAACCTTCCTTGTCACCTCCTTTGAGAACCATAGTGGTTTCTTACATCATTTTGTTTTGTTTATTTGCTTCACACAAGGGCTTGTTGCCTCTGTGATGGCAGTTTTGATTATTCCCCATTGTTCTTCCACCCCTCCTTCCTGCTCATTTGCTAGTGCATTCCTTAGGCACTCACCAATTTTGGCAAAGTTCACCCTCCTGAAGTCCAGTACCTTTACCATTATATGGCTTGACTCACCTGCCTGCATTATCAGCACTTTGCATTCTAATTTGCATCCCCTTGTTGTCCTCAGGATGCATCCTGCTAAATCCATGCCAATGTATATATTTTTGCTTAAATGCCATTTGATGTTGCTTGTTTAAATGCTTGTTTTGCTTTTTACCTGCTATGGTTATATTGTTCTAATTGTTATTCACTGCCCTCCTATACCCCTTCCCCCAAGATGCATCTGGAAATAAGCTGTTATCAGCTCAGTATGTCTTACCTGGTGAAACTTTTGAAATGAATAAAAATGATAATTCAGCTCTCAGGGACAATGAGATTTCAACAACCAGCAAATGGAGACCCCCAGTATAGTAACAGGGTCTAGCACAAAGTGTGAAAATGAACTAAAGCAATTGCATATGTCTCTAACAGCTACATGAGGAGTTGTTTATTGACATGGAAACAAATAAAATTGACAAGATATGAGGGTGTAGTTTTCTTTTAATGGAAACCCTGTTAAAGGAAAGGCTAGTAATGTACCTTGAATGCAGTCAATTACAATACCAAAGGCAGCATGGATTCATGGGGGGGGGGGGTCATGCCAGAAGAATCATACTGATTTCTCTGAGTGGGTGACCAGGGAACTAGAACAAGGAAGGGCAGTGGACGTGGCCTACCTGGACTTCAGCAAGACCTTCAATACTGTGCCACATAGGAGACTGATAAAGAAATTGTACATTATAGGGGTGTGATCTAAGGTGGTAAACTGGGTGAAAAAACTGATTTATGGATAGGTAACAGAGGGTGGTGGCAAACTATGCTCACTCTACTAAGGGAAGTGTGACTAGTGGAGTGCCACAGAACTCAGTACTGGGACCAGACCTCTTCAATGTCTTCATAAATGACACTGCAGAAGAACTAGAAAGGAAGACATTTCTTTTTGCAGATGGCACCAAAATGTGCAACAGGGTGGATACTCAAAACGGAGTGGAGAGAATGAGTAGGGACCTTAGAAAACTTAAAGAGTGGTTGAGGGCATGGCAGCTAGGGCTTAATGCCAAAAAGTGCAAAATCATACATCTAATGTATTCATACCCAGGAGCTGAGAATAACATTTGGGGGTGGGTTTACTGCTGATGATCACTAAGCAGGAAACACACCATGGGGCTATCATACCTGAAAGTGGCGGGGCAGTGTGACAAGGCAGTGGGCAGGATCAGTGGGATGCTGGGATGCATTGGGAGAGGTATCACCAGCAGGAGAGGGGAGGTGGTGCTACTGTTGTATTGGTCACTGGCAAGACCCCACCTGGAGTACTATGTCTAGTTCTGTAGGCTGCATCTCAGAAAGAACATAATGTGGAAGCAGTCCAAAGGAGGGCAATTAAAATGGTACAGGGTTTACACCAAAAGCCCTACAAGAAGAGACTCCAGGGATTTCAACATGTAAACCCTGGGGGGGGGGGAACATAAGAGAGACCTTGGAGTACCTCATGGGAGAGAACAAGGTACAGGAGGGGAATCCGTTTCAAATGAGGAAATGCACCAGGACAAGAGGGTATGCAATCAAGAAGGAAGGGGAAAGTTTAAGAGGGATGTGAGGAAGTACTATTCCACTGAAAGAGTGGTGGATGCCTAGAACAGTCTGCCCAGCAGAGGCAGTGACACCAAAAACAGTGGGAGGGGTCTTCAAACATGCATGGAATAGGCATAAGGGAAACTGGTAAATAGACAGGAAATTAGAAGGGTTGACGGAGACTAGGTAGATTCTGCAGAGGTAGAATTGGCAGAAAAAACCCAGACAGACTGGGTTGGCCAAACAAATGTTTACTGCTGACAATTTCTATGCTTCTGTGTTTAAAGAACCCCCTCTCTCCCTTCCCCCTCCTTTCTCGAGCTCTGTTACCTCTTCCCACCCACTCACCTCTCGCCCTGACCCCTACTCCTTCCCTTGCCTTCCTCTCAACTCCCAACCTTTCACCTTCTACCCCTGCTCCCTACCTTCCTTGAGACTGCTCCTTCTTTCTTTCCTCCTCTTCCATCGCCCTCACCAGCTGCCTTTCTCCTTTCTTGCCTCCTCTCCCCCCACCCTCACCACCTGCCTTCACACCCCCCTTCCATGCCCAGCTTAATTCTTACTGTATCGCCTGCAATCTTGGCACTTGGGGCTCCTCCCTTGCCCATCCTGCACTTATCTCCTCTCTACTAACCAGTCACCACAGACAACTGACATGTACTCACCATCAGGCATCTAATACCTGTAAGTCTATTATTTGGCCCCTACTTCCCCTTATCCTGATTGTCTTGTTTCCTCCATTATATACTGTAATTCCCTCTTCCAGTCCTGTGTAATTTTGTACTACTATGTTTTGTATTGTGAACTTGACGTGGAACCTATGTAAAGAGCTCTGAGCTCAAGTGGTTTAATTCCAAGACTGTAATAAATAAATAAATAAATAAATAACCATAAAATTTACTCATATATCCTAATGCAAGGCACCATGGAATATATCTCCCAACCTTCCCCTCCCTCAGGATGCATCTATAAATAAAACTGTTGTCTCTCTGTATGGGTCGCATGGTAAAATCATTTCAAATAAACTAGAAATAAGCGTGTTTATTCTTTAACAGAACAAATGCTAATATCTTCCAGACATTACATCAACAATGAGTGTGGTGAGTGTAATTTGTATTCTGATATATTTAAAAGTCATACAAGTTTATTGTTTTTGACTGATTTATTTCAAAATCATCATATCAGAAGAAATATAGAAACAGACATAGAATATATCTCATTTTTTAATGTTTAAATAATAACATGAAAATACTGTTTTGAATGCAACTAAGATAACTCAATACGCACACCATAAAACTATAATAAATACAAACCTTCCATCCAGTTTTAACACTGAACTATATTTACAGAAACATTAGAAAATAGTACTGAGACCTAATGTGTAATACAATATATATGAGGCAAACAGGCACATGACATAACCATAGCATGCTGTACTGCAAATGCATATATACATATCTGCAATAAAAGAACTATAATAATATTTTGTTGTTATTATCTGAACAATTATAAACTGATACAGTCCATTTAAGGTATGTAACATACAACTGTGAAAATTGCACTGGAAATACATTTATATTGAGAAATGAACAATGTTTGATTCCAGTATACAAAACATATGTTAGACCCTATTTAGATTATGGGTCCCCATTTTGGAATCTGTACTTGAAGCAGGACATTGATTTACTGAAAAGAGTGCACAGGAGGGCCACAAAGATGATACCTCACCTGAAAGGTAGAACGAATGAGGACAGACTAAAGGAAACTGGATTATTTAAAAGGTAGGAGACAAAGAGGGGATTTACTATTGTTATTTGAAGTTCTCCAGTCATTTAATTTAATATCTCAGTGTGGGTTCGAGTATTGTAACAGATCTACACATTTAAGATCCCGCAATAAACAGCTTATGGTCCCAAGAGCTAACACTAACAAAAGAGATAATTACTTTACTATATGGGCAACAAAAACATGGAACCAACTACCTTATGAGCTTGATAATCTAACTACTTATATGGATTTAAAAACAGGCTCAACAAATATTATTACTCAAAACAAATCTGGTATAATTCATCCTGCTCTTTGCATGGGAGACAATCCCAATGGGCAAACCACCTACTTCTGTCTTTTTTTTATATTTATTTATTTAATTCTCAGAAAACACCAGTGAGCTGAGAGTTCTTTACATTAGTTGTTTAACTTTTTTAAGTTTTTTAACCTAGTAAACCTAAAATATTGTTTTCAGTCTAAGCATTGCATCATTAGCCTTAATATTACATGTCAAGTGTCGCACACAAACAGGCTTCTTTAGATACAGACTATCCAAGCTATTGCATCTACAGTAGTTAATGCAACATAGACCAAATCAAGTGGGATGTGACTGATGTCACCAGTATCATAAAGTGCCAGGAGGTGTCACAAACAATCTTCAAAGGCTGAAAACATCAAGCCAGATGCATGTTTTGTCTCTGTGAGGACTCAACAGTATGGAATAGCCTTAGGCCCTGTGCAGCTTTGTGTGTATCATCTTTTGCACAGTATTGAAAACTAATAAAGTATCGTCTCACGATGTTATCTAGCTAGCAGCAGCATAAAAATTGTAGAAAGCATATGGGCTAAAATTGAATCATGTGGGAATGAAAAACTAATTGTTTAAGATGGCAAGCAGAAATAAGCCAACACTACTGTCTGGTTGTAATTTGAGAGAATTATATACTGTTCCTTGCTATAAAATGACATTAGAGGATTCCAAAGCATACAACTGCATAAAGAACTGAATTTGATTTTATTTAGCACTTTTCTTAAATTAAGTACCTTTAAAGCAATTTACAATCATGTTAGAAAAAGCTAGTTTTACTGTAAATGGGGAAGTTTGGCCAGAACACTAAAATCAGTCTTCCAAAATCTGGGTGACTCTTCATGCTAATTCTGAAATGGGTAGGGAAAATGTAGGAAGCTGATTGGCTGAGGACCTTGGATTCCAGTGCTGTTATCTCAGTACAACAGCATGGGATGAAGATCTGTCACCTCACCAGTATCTGCACAGTTCTACACTATCCATGTGACACACAGGTTGAACATTTGAATTGCTGTTCTGGCCAAAAATATGTAAACAAATACCAACACTGTCTATTTGACTCATGGCTCCCACTGTGAGTCACTGCTCCCGCCAGCCACACTGATCAAAAGACTAACTGCTCCCCATGCTCTTCACACTGTCCATTCTTGCCCATCTGCCATGCTAGATGTTACAGGTGATTCACACTGCCCACCCAATCTCCATGCTAATTGCTCATGGCACTTTGCTCCTGCCACTGCAACACATTTCATTCACCACCTGCTCAGAGGTTTAATTGGGCAGGAGTCCACAGGAACTCAGTTCCACTACCGCTTAAAAAATTGTATTGGAGTTCCTGCACCTCTGTCATCTTTGCCCATTGAATACTATTGGAGAGTTCCACCACCTTCAAATGACACTTTCCCCACTAAAATATCTAGATATGAGTGATCTCCCACCTAAACATTTCCAGTTTAACCACTGTGCCACTCCAATCTGCCACACTAAGTGCTCCCAGCACCACACTAACTGCTACAGGCTGTAATGAGCAGATCGCATTACTTTTTTTTTGGTGGCCCAGACAGTCTTTCCAGCACAGTTCTCACTTGAAAAAGCCACCTACTATTGAAGCTGCAGCTAGCATATACACGACTGCTGTCACCCACTGGGCATGTAGTTCAACTGTAATGCCAGAATGGACTATTCTTTTATTTTTTAACAAATATTTTACTTTTATTTTACCTTTCAGGACAAATTAAAACTATTTTTTTTCTTACTATGCTATTTACTAATGGAAAATGGAACCCATTTCATAATTGCAGTAAGGCACACCAGGATGTATGTTGTGCTGGGATAATGTCACTTCTTGTGTAGTGGAAGCACTCAACCTTTGGCCTTGTTCTTCAATCCACCTAAGGCATGCCATCATCCCAGCATAATACATACCTGTCATGCCTCATTACTTAAATCATCTATATGCAGGGACATGACAGGGATGATAAATGCATTAGACTTCCACAACATGTACAGTATGTGACCCAAGCAAAAACAATGTCACACTAGACTTGGTACTAAAAAATATAGAGGAGTTGGTCAGTAGCTGCAAGGTCAAAGAACCACTAGGGCAGTCAATATTAATAGATTAAAAGAGTCAGAAAAAGGGAGCTCAAAAGTATCTTAAGATTAAAGGTAACTTATGATGCTATCTGTAAGCCAATTCTTACACCATTTAGTTCTGCTTTTGTCCAGCTGGCGCTGAGTCAGTGGTGACTCATGTATATATGCTGTATAACATGGCCCTCTGCTGACAACTGTTATAGCACTTGCCTTAATTACTATGTCTGCCTATTGCTTTGTATTACCATTTGTTTTTTTTTTAAATCCTGCCGCACAATTTTTGTGATGTCAATTTTTGTCTATGAGAAAATGCAATTGTTAATTTGTGTCCCTTACCTTGCTACCATCGTATGTACTGTTCTGTATTGATGCTCCTAATCTGAAGCTGTCTTACTTTGATGTAACACTGTTTGTAACTTTGTAACCTCCCGGGTCGTGTCTGAAAATAGTCACAGCTTGTGTCTAGCACACCCACCTGGTTATCAAAAACTAAATAAATAAATCAGAAATGATTTTTACATGGTTAACTGCCCTCCCATTTTCCTTTCCATGCCCACTATGTAGGTTGATATGCTTTGACTAGTTTCTGACTGGGGTTCCCTCACATCTGCACAGAAGTCCACTCTCTTCATCACCTACTGCCCTTTTTTTTTATATTTCTAAGATAATCCTTGACTAGAGTTAGGCAAAATCTATCTTCCACAGACTGAATTCTATAAAAATGAAAATTTTTGTTCTGATAAATTTTGTGAAATTTCTGAAAATAGTTTGCAAAATGTTACCATGCTTTATATATCACCTATTTCTGCCCAATTACAAAAACAAGAGAATTTGGTCAAATTGCACCAGATTTGATATAATGGAGAAGTGTGCCAAATTTCAGATCTCTAGCTTCAAAGGAGACTAAGGTAAAAGCCTATCAACTTTCCAAAATTCTAAAATTAAATTGTGCATGTATGTAAACTACAGAATTTTATGCACCTATAACATTAACACTGGAGAACACAATATTACCAATTTTGTTAGGTTCACTGACCCTAACATTTGTCAATGCCGAACGTTCGCTTGCAGGTATTTGCAGTGGTGTTTGGCATGTATGGTGCTTTACCCTAATGCCCTGTGTGATTGCTGGTATTTGCACAATAAACTTTCAGCATGACCTTTTTGTTACCCCCATTGTGCGCTACATAGTCGGAAACACGTTTTGGGCAGGATGTGAAAAATGACAGCTGTACTGCTCATAAGGAAGTGTGGTAAAATGGCAATGTTGAAAATCTGGAGTGGAAATATTGAAAATTCACAAACCTCACAGTGTCGTGGGAAGTGTGCAATGACTCATAAAACAGTCATTGTTAGGAATTTTTCACCAAATTGTCAACATTGGCATTTTAAAACCTCTGCTAATGAACAGTGTCACTGTGATTGTCTTACTGTTGCATATATTGATTTTGCACACCGACTGCGCCATTGTGCACTACATGGGCAGAAACACGTTTTGGGCAGGATGTGAAAAATGACAGCTGTACTGCTCATAAGGAGGTGTGGTAAAATGGCAATGTTGAAAATCTGTAGTGAAAATATTGAAAATTTGCAAACTTATGAATGTGCATAGGAAGTGCACAACGCACGCTTGTAAAACAGTTATTTTTAGGAATTTGGTCACCAAATTTTCAACATAGCCATTTTAAGACCTCTGCTCATGAATAGTGTTACTGTGATTTTCTTAATGTGTCCCATACATTGAGTTCACACATGGACTGTGCCATTGTGCGCTACATGGGAGGAAACACGTTTTGGGCAGGATGTGAAAAATAACAGCTGTACTGCTCATGAGGAGGTGTGGTAAAATGGCAATGTTAAAAATCTGGAGTGGAAATATTGAAAATTCGCAAACCTACGAGCGTGCATGGGAACTGTGCAACGCACGCTCGTAAAACAGTCATTTTTAGGAATTTTTTCACCAAATGTTCAACATTGCCATTTTAAAACCTCTGCTAATGAATAGTGTCACTGTGATTTTTTTACTGTGTCCCATACATTGATTTCGCACACCGACTGTGGCATTGTGCACTACATGGGTGGAAACATGTTTTGGGCAGGATGTGAAAAATGACAGCTGTACTGCTCATAAGGAAGTGTGGTAAAATGGCAATGTTGAAAATCTGGAGTGAAAATATTGGAAATTCACAAACTTACAAGCATGCATAGGAATTGTACAACGCACGCTTGTAAAACAGTTATTTGTAGGAATTTTTTCATGAAATTTTCAACATAGCCATTTTAAGATCTCTGCTCATGAACAGTTACACTGTGATTTTCTTAATGTGTCCCATACACTGAGTTGGCACACTGACTGTGCCATTGTGTGCTACATGGGCAGAAACACGTTTTGGGCAAGATGTCAAAAATGACAGCTGCACTGCTCATAAGGAGGTGTGGTAAAATGGCAATGTTGAAACTGTATAGTGAAAATATTGAAAATTTGCAAACTTACGAACGTGTGTAGGAACTGCGCAACGCATGCTCGTAAAACAGTCATTTTTAGGAATTTTTTCACCAAATTTTCAACATTGCCATTTTAAGACCTCTGCTCATGAACAGTGTCACTGTGATTTTCTTAATGTGTCCCATACATTGATTTTGCACATCGACTGCGCCATTGTGCGCTACATGGGTGGAAACACGTTTTGGGCAGGATGTGAAAAATGACAGCTGTACTGCTCATAAGGAGGTGTGGTAAAATGGCAATGTTGAAAATCTTGACTGAAAATATTGAAAATTCGCAAACTTACGAGTGTGCATAGGAACTGCACAACGCAGACTCGTAAAACAGTCATTTTAAGGAATTTGTTTACCAAATTTTCAGCACAGCCATTTTAAGACCTCTGCTCAAGATCAGTGTCACTGTGATTTTCTTAATGTGTCCCATACATTGAGTTCGCACACCGACTGCGCCATTGTGTGCTACATGGGCGAAAACATGTTTTCGGTGAGATGTGAAAAATGACAGCTATACTACTCATAAGAAGGTGTGGTAAAATGGCAATGTTGAAAATCTGGAGTAGAAATATTGAAAATTTGCAAACCTATGAGCGTGCGTAGGAACTGCGCAACTCACACTAGTAAAACAGTCATTTCTAGGAAGTTTTTCACCAAATTTTCAACATAGCCATTTTAAGACCTCTGCTAATGAACAGTGTCACTGTGATTTTCTTACTGTGTCCCATACATGGATTTCGCACACCAACTGCGCCATTGTGCGCTACATGGGCGGAAACACATTTTGGGCAGGATGTGAAAAATGACAGCTGTACTGCTCATAAGGAGGTGTGGTAAAATGGCAATGTTGAAAATCTGGAGTGAAAATATTGAAAATTCATGAACTTACGGGCCTGCATAGGAACTGCGCATCGCACGCTCATAAAACAGTCATTTTTTGGAATTTTTGCACCAAATTTTCAACATGGGGTTTTTGGGACCTCTTCTCATGAATGATGTCACTGTCATGGCATTATTCAGGCCCGAGGGGTGATTTGCGCAACTGCGAAATCACCCTTCGGCCCTAATAACCATGACAGTGACATCATTCATGAGAAGGGGTCCCAAACCCCATGTTGAAAATTTGTGCAAAATTCCAAAAATGCCTGAGATATGCAATAAAGTTGAACCCCTATCTAGCCCATTATACAGCTTACCGACATTTCTCAGTTCGCGGCCTGGCTTGGAAGAGTGCAGACGTGTTCCTGGTCCACCAAGATCAAGCAGCCAAGCTCTGGAGGTAAGTATGGGGTGAGGGGGTGTGGGGAGGCTGGGCACGAGGGTGGTGGGTGCGGGTTGTGGGAGGGGGAGGGAGACTGTGGGACCGTTTTTTTTACAGGTTTAAAAAACGGACTACGTGTGACACTTGCCATGCTGGGGTGGGCCCCAGCATGGCAGAAGATGGCTGGGGGCCAAGGAGCAGATGGGATTGGGCACCCCATCTGCAACCACGCGGGTGCCGGTGAGCCGAGGGGGATTGGGCACCCCCTGGCCAGCAAAAACAATGATATTTGCCACGCTGGGGCCTTAGCGTGGCAGCAGGATGGCTTTGGAGGCCGTGGAGCCATCGGGGATTGGGCACCCCTTTGCCGGCAAATGTTTGCCATGCTTGGGTGGCTCTCAGCGTGGCACCAAAGCTTTGGGGCGCGTGACGCAAGGGGGTGTGGGCGTGACTGGTGCTGGGTATGGCAGTGGTGGTTTTCTTTGAAGCGAAGACCGTCACTGTCATACTTAGCTCCCTGCACCCATTGGTGCAGGACCACCACGCCTGCTCAACGGAGCACTGGATTGCAAGGGAGAGGCACACCTCCAAAGTGTGCTACTCTCCCAAAATGTTCCTTGCACATGCACGCAAGCGAACGTAAAAATGAGGCTGCACATGTGTCAGCTCTCTAAACTCTCCATCAAAGGCTGAACAAGTTATAAGCAGTCACATACTGCAAAATAACATCAGTATTTAAAGTTAAATTTCAAGAGCATTTGTGAAAATGGTGTAATTCTGTGATACTTTTATTGAAGCCATAACTGTATATTTTGCCCAGCCATACACTTGAGCTGTCATTGTGGGGGAAGGAAAAAGCTGGGAAGAGTGGCAATAAGGTAGCATCATAGGAGGCTCCATAATAAAAGTATAGTGCTGCCATTGGTCTTGCAGCCCATTAGATTCAAGATACTCTACCAACATTTCTTTTAACAGTGTTTCTATTAATTTCCACACCCCTGAGGTGAGGCTCACCAGCCTATAGTTACTAGCTTCTTCCCTGCTGCCACTGTTATGTAGCAAGACCATGTCTGCTCTTCTCCAGTCCTCCAGAACCATGCCTGATTGCAGTGAGCTGTTCAATAAGCCCATCAGTGGGGAGTCAGAACATCCCTCAGTTCTTTCAGTACCCTTGAATGTCTTCTGTCTGGACCCATAGCCTTATCCTCCTTCTGAGCTGCAAGTCCCTTAAGAACTCTTTCTTCTGAAAATGGACTTGAGGCCACCTCTGCTCTCATTTTGTTCCTGCTGATCACTTGTAGTTTGCCTCTTCTCCCTCCACTGTGAAGACTGAGCAGAATTACCTGTTCAATATGCCTGCTTTTTCTTTAGTCTCCCTCTGCCACCCTCCCTATCCCTCCCTTTGCTTTCCTCTTCTCACTTGTGTACCTGAAGAAAGTTTTATCCCTATTTGCTACCCCTTTGGCTATCTCTACCTCTACCTCTGTCTGCACCTTTTCTCCCCTCATTGCCTTACCTGCTTCCCTCTGTTTTACCTGGTACCCCTCTCTGTCTTCCTCCCTCCCGCTGTGTTTCCTTATACTGCCTGAACTGACTGATATTGATCCATAAGATAGAAGCAGAACCATCTGACAGAAGGAACAGATGGCCCCACCCCCATTAGCTAATCCAGGAGTGGGGGTGGGCCACCATATCAAAGGCCTTTTCAAGATCAATAAAGATGGTGGTGGTAAAATGATCCTGGTCCATCACTTTCAAGATCAAGTCTGTGACTTAGAGGGGGGAGGAGACAATGGAGTATGTCTTGAGAAAACCAGACTGGAAGGGGGAGAGGAAACTGGAAGAGTCCAAGGAAGAGGTGAGCAGGGAGAGGACAAGATCTTCTTAAGAGTTTGGCCAGGGTAGGGAGGAGAGGAAAATAATAGTCACCCCATCATGAAGAGAGATGATTTTAGCCATCTTTGCATGAGGAACAGACCAGAGTTGGAAGGACAGTACAAGGAGGATAGTAAAAAGTGCATCAGCTGCCGGAGCAGAGAGGTATAGGAGTTGGGGATCAAGGCCATCTGGGCTACAACCCATGGCAGGATTTAGACAAAGGAAGGCAGGGAGGGTCAAGGAATGAGTGATGGGGAGAAACAGAAGGAAGGTTTGAGAGGAGTGGGGAGGGGGAGAAAATGAAGGGCTGTAGGCAAGGAGTGGGAGGATGGGTATGAAGGACAGAGCCCAGATAGTGAAAATTTATAAAAAGTTGTAGTGACTTCACATGGGTTGAAGATGGGGAGCCCTCAAGCTTCAAGTTCAGCAGAAACTTCACAAGAAACTGTGGCCCTTCAGCTAATGTGTGTAGTGAGCCAGTGGCACTTCATCACCATCTGTGGCAGCTTTGCTGAATCACCTCAGGTGCATGTAGTCAGTGTGGCAGCAAATGACAGGTGATGGAGGGCTCAGCTGAAGAAGGAAGACAAGCACCAGCTGCTGCTAGCAGTGGTGTCAGCATGGCAATGCATCAGCCACATTGACAGTTTGATAGGACTTCAAGCAAATAAGGCAACTGCTGCTGAATTAGAAATAGTCATGACCTGAGCATGGTGTACATGGCATTTAATAGGCTAGATGTAGCAGCTGGTAGGCACTGGTGGCAGCACTGTCATGTAAGAATGATACATCACCTAGTAGCCAGGCAGCATTTGAACTGGATGACACAGGCTACAGTCTGCTGACCACTTCCAAGTAGCAGTCAGAAGCTATTTGGCAACAGCTGAGTGAGCTGAGGCACTGGAGGCAGCAGATGTGCAGGGAGGATGCAGTATAGGCAGCACGCGGCAGCTGGAGGAGTTGGCACTGGGAGGTGATGAGCTTCAGATGGGGGCTAGTAGATGGGGTAGCTGCAAAGGAGGATGAATGCTGTAGGTTAATATACTGCTGTATAGTAGTTGGCAACTACAGTATTAGGCAACAGATGACTGAGCTAAAGCAGATGAGTAAGTAACTAATGGAGAGAAGGTGGGTGCTGCACTATAGGTGACTTTGGCATGGGGAGGATGTGGCACTGCTAGGCAATGAGATTTAGCTGTTAGCTACTTTAGTAGGTAGTAACTGAGTAGGAGGTCACAGGCTGCAGGTTGCTGTGCTGCTGAGTACTGACCAGCAGCTATTAGGCAGCAGATGAGGAAGTGCAGTCAGTAACAGATTGAGGAGGGTGGATGCAGGAGAAAATTGCTCTAGATCATATTGGAGTTCATACTGGACGTTTAAGACAGAAGAAGGCAAAATACTAATTATCACTGTCCCCCACTGCTCAGTGGTAATAACCATCACATTTATCCACATCAATATACTGTATGTATCTATTGAAGTTTTAAGTATATTAACATATAATCAGGCCAAATATTAAATTGGCAGTGTTAGTTGTTCAGCAGGTTGCACACTCGCCTCTGAGGCCGGAAGATCAAAAGGCTGTGGATTCTAGCCCCACACCAGGCACTTGGGTACATTCCAGTGCTGACAATGTAGTGTACCATGAGGGGGATGCTGCACTCCTGAGGTGCTGTCTTTCAGATGAGACACTAAACCCAGGTCCTGTCTGTCTGTTCTGGTGGTTGTTCGGGTGGATGTTAAAGGTCCCATGGCACTTCTTGAAAAGAGTAGAAGAACTTTCTTGAAGTAATTCATCAAGATCAAATCAAAAACATTCAGAAAAATAAATGAAAGAATACATAAAGAAACTGTATACATAAGGGAATAGGTAGGAAAAGATAGAAAATTACATCACATTAACTTTGTGCTCCTACGCCCCACACACTTTTCATAAACCTCTGTAACTGTGTTCCCCCCAAAGAAACAAATAGGGGGCAAAAACATTCCCCAGCCTAATCTAAAATTAACACAACATTAGCGACTTAGATTTTTTTGTTTTGTTTGTTGCACACCATCCTGTGCTGTACTGCTCTTAGCTGCTCCTGAGCTGGCATTTAAATTATTTTCCCCTTATATTTAATAAAAAATGGAAAGACCTTTCCACCATATTTTTACTTTAGATAAAGGGTGCTGAGAAACATCATACTCATAGATTTTTGCAATGCTGTTTCACATATTCTCCAATAGATTCATGTGACATAGCCTATTGCTGCAACATCCATTGGCATCTAGCTTACCATAAATAACATTTTATACAACAAAGAAATACAGATAAAGTATCAATATTATATTTGGTCAAAATGGGGGTGTAGTCTCCTAACACCAGGATTTCATAAGAAAGGCTAGTCAACCAGTGCAAATTCCATCTTCTAGCAAGAAAGGACAATAATGGTTTAATATGGAAGCAAGAAAGGAGAAAATGTTCCATCATTTCTTCCTGAGCTATACAAGTAGGGTAGGGACAGAACCTCTCTTCCAGGGTGTTATGCTTATTATTTCCTTGGACATTTAGTCTCCCATAGGAGCATAACCATATTACCTTCCACGTATGTTGGGGGATCCTTTTATTGTTTAACAAAGCCAGTACAGTCTTTTTTTAGAAGGTCAGCAATTTTTAAATTCTGGTTCTATAGAATTAATCTGTGACATAATGAATGTATATAGGTTAGGCCCTGTGTTCTGTATGATCTTAGATTTTGATATGCCTCATTTGTTGAATTTTTGGACAGAAGGTTTCAAAAACTTGGGTATCTGGAGATATTTGGGGGGGAGGTAGTGTCTCATTTATGAAAAACCTTTGCTAGGTTATTACTTAGCCATATATGTGGTAAATGAGCTGCAGGGACTAAATGTAACCTGAAGGTTTAGGAAAAGAATAGGGTGTGAAAAAATACAAGCTGGTCAACCATCCTCAAGCCCCTTCTTTGCTAGGTATGTGTATGCTCTTTTATGGGGTTAAGTCTAGAGATGGGCAAAGTGGTCTAATTCACTCCAGTGAAGTGATTCATGAGGCGGTGGCGTATTCATGGAGTGCTCCGCAACGCTAACAGAGTATCTGGTATGAGTATCACAAGTCCATTGAAAACAATGACTTCGCGTTACTCCACCTTCCAAAACCACTACTCCACCAATTCTTAAGGCAAAGTACATTGAAAACAATGTACTTCATCTCATTTTGCCTTGTTTTTAAGCTCCAAAGGTGAATTTTGCAGTGATTCATGGGATTTCAGGTCACATGGGCTCTAGATTGTTCTGCACAGCCTCAGTTCAGGGTAGTGTGTGTAGGAAGCTGTAGGAGACAGTCTGCTCTGAGAGCTCTCTGTGATTCAAACCTTCTAAAAGCTGTTAAAAAAGCCTTTTTGAGTCTTTTTTTTTCTGAAACTTTAGTTCATCGATTGTAGGAAACCCTCCTGTGCTCGTATCATCGAGCATTTATTGTATGTGACTGGATTTTGAATGTTAATGTACAACATTCAGTCTGTGTACTGAGAGACAATGGAAGTGTGCTTTGGGGAGGGGTGTATCTGTGGTGTAGGTAGATTAACTTGGAGAAAAGGACAGTTCTTTTTGTTTTGGTGATATTTTTCTTATAACTGCGTTAATGTACACATGGTAATATTTTCAATCATTCTTGCCATTTTTTTGTTGATTGTTGTGGTACATCAGTGCATAATTTTAGTTTGTTTAAAATATGTGGTTATATTACTGAAGTTTTCAATTTACTAAGCATTACTTGGTGTGTGTGTGAGTATGTGTGTGATGCATGTCATCAAATCAAACACCTTTTATTGTGCCACATAGTAATTTCAGCAATGTGATCCTGCTATCCACTGCAGCTGTGTGATTTTTGAACTTCTTTGTGGTATCTTTACTGGTACTAGTACTAGTGACTGTTACTGCAGCAGTGCAGTACGCTGCCCCCCAAGCCCACCCCAACCGGCAAAGGTATTCTTTTCCAGATTTGAATTTTTGATGGTGAGCACTGGTTAGGTGTTGTGCCTTTATGTCTGCATCTCTTCAGTGCGCAGCATAATCTTAATCTGTCTGTGCATTTGCATCTCTTTAGGGCCCAATCTCCATCTGTAATTTAAGTCACAGTTGTTTCTTTGGCTTCCCTTCAGAGTACTGGACAGGTGTGGTGCATAATTCTGCATGAACATTGTACTCCTTAATATGCGTTTTTAAGTCAGGACCATCATCACAAGTCACTCGTGATACAAATCACGTTCTTTATCATCACAGTCACAAATGAAGTCACAAATCACGATTCACGATCACATCATGAATAACAACATTAATCTTTTTTCTAGTTACGTGGATGTATTGTAGGCCTGTTTTGCAGTATCTCTTTAGGCTTCACCACCCCACCATTGTACTCATTGATATGTGTTTTTAAGTTGGGGAGTTTTAAGCTACAGCTCATCGGGGAAGTACAGACGTAGGCATGTCATTCCCAATACAGTTTCATATTGGTTATCTCACACCATTGACACTGAATCACGTTCTTCATTATCACGGTCACAAATGCAGTCACAAATCATGATTCACGATCATGTCATGAATCACAACATTCAGTTTTTTTCTAGTTACTTGGATGTATTGCAAGCCTGTTTTGTAGTATGTCTCCAGGCTTCACCACCCCACCATTGTACTCATTGATACGTGTTTTTAAGTCAGAAAGTTTTGTGCTGCAGCTCGTCGGGGAAGTACAGCCTTAGGCATTCATGTTCCTTCCTGTACAGCATGTGAGTTACAGTACTATAAGTAGTGCTGGGCGAAGTGGCCCCAATTCGCTCCACGAAGTGATTCACAGAGTAACGCAGAACCCGCAGAGTACTCCACAATGTGAAGCGGAGTACTTTGCTTCATAATAAGGATTGCAAAGTCCATTGAAACCAATGACTTTGCATTATTCCGCCTTCCCCAAACCACTTCTCCACCAATTTTAAGGCGAAGTACATTGAAATCAATGTAATTTGCCTCACTTCGCCTTGTAATTGAGCTCCAAATGAAATTCTGCAGTGATTCATGGGATTGCAGGTCACATGTGCTCTAGATTGTTCTGCACAGCCACAGTTCTGGCCTGGGTAGTGGGTGTGTAGTGGTAGCTGGAGACAGTTTGTTTTCAGAGCTCTGCGATTCAAAACCTTTAAAAGCTGTTTAAAATGCCTTTTTGAGTCATTTTTTTTTGCTCAAAATTTACTACATCGATTGTAGGAAACACTTCTGTGCTCATATCATCGAGTTATTGTTGTGTGTGGATTTTTAATGTTAATTTAGAACAGTCAGTCTGTGTACTGTGAAGTGTACTTTGGGGGAGGGGCGTATTTGTGGTGTAGGTACATTAACTGAGAGAAAAGGCAGTCTTTCTCTTTTGGTTATATTTTTCTTGTATAACTGTGTTAGTGTACACACAGCAATATTTTCAGTAATTCTTGAAATTTTTTTGCTGATTGTTGTGGTGCAACAGTATATAATTTGTCTGTTTAAAATATTTGGTTATATTGCTAAAGGTTTTCAATTTGCTACACATTACTTGTAGTGTGTGTGTGTGTGTGTGTGCGATGCGTGCCATTAAATCAGACACCTTTTATTGTGCCATAGAGTAATTGTAGCAGTGTTAACCTGCTATCCACCGCACCTTCATGAATTTTTTTATACTGCTTTGTGGTATCTTTACTGATAGTGGATTGTTACTGCCATGCACTAATCCCCCAACTGGCAAAATGTATTCCTTTCCAGATTTGGATTTGTGACTTGTGTGCACTAGTTAGGTGGTGGTGTGTCTTTTTGTATGCATCCCTTGAGTGTGCAGCACAATCTTAATCTGCTGTGTGTTTGCAGTTTACCATTAATTTCTCATGTCACTTCGTCAGCACTGGGGAATTTTCTGGACACAAGACAGTAGCATTTCATCAGCACTGGGGAATTTTCTGGACACAAGACAGTAGCATGTTGGGGATGCACATTAATTCTGGTGACTGTGTGTGACCATTGCGTGCATCACTGAGTGCACCATTAATTCTGGGAGACTGCATTTCTTGTTATGCTCTCATTTCACTTCATCAGCACTGGGGAGTTTTCTGGACACAAGATAGTAGCACATTGGGGATGCACATTAATTCTGGTGAATGTGTGGGTAGGGTACTGCCAATATTGTTGTCACTCCACCTTACTTTGTGCTTAAAGTGGAATGACAACGCAAAGTAATAATAACAAGACGAAGTGAGACTTTCCTATGGGGCACTCCATGAAGGAAGGCCAACGGCCACTTCAAGGCTCACTTTGCTAGGTTGGATTTTAAATCTGGTGCATCTCTAGTTAAGTCTGCTGCCCCACAGCATTTGGAGGAAGCAACTATACAAACATGTTTCTAAAACAGCTGGTGGTGGATAAATCATACCTATATATAGAAGTGAGGGAATTAAACATTTCTTTATTACCTGTATCATTTAAGTTTTCAAAATTTTCCCCTTTCCAAAGTTGTACCTTATTTTCGCATTTTTCTATAGCAGTTTCCCAGTTCAAGTGTGGCATATTTTGGGCACCAAAGGTGATGCCCACAATTTTGAGGGGTTCATTTAAAATTTGGATTCCCTCAATCTGTGGCTGAATGAGTGTAAGTTTACATTTGTTAAGGTTTAATCTTGCCCTGGAAACAGATGCATATGTCTGCATTTCCTGAAGTATATTATATATGCAGATAGGGTTATCCAAGAGTAAACATATCATCTGCATAGGTCAGAATCTTTATTTCATCCATGCCATGGCCTCCTGACAAACCCTGGATGTACTGGATCTGGCTTAACTTCCTGATAAATGGGTCCAGGGAAAAAATATGTAAGAGGGGGCTCAAAGGATACCCTTGCCTGACACCTTGCAATAGTTCAATTTCAGTACCTAGTTGTCCTTAAATGATGGGCAAACTATGGCTGAAGAGCACAGTAATTGTAACCAATGGATAAATACTCCAGGAATCCCATAGGCTTTTAAGGTGTGGAACAAAAATGAGTAGTTTACATGGTGGAAGGCCTTACTTTGATCCAGTGATATAAGGATCCCCGATTTTGATGTGCATGATAATATTCTATAATTTCCCTAATATTAATTAAAGAGTGCTGGATTTTATAATTTGGAAGATCACAATATTGGGTGGGATGGATCAAGATTTTAACTACTGACCTCAAGCGGTTGTTCAGTATCTGAGATAATATTTTAAAATCTGCATTTAGTAGGCTTATTGGCCTCCAGTTTTCAAAATTACATCTGTCACCTGATCTATATAAAAATATAATGAGGTCTTTTGTAAAGTATTTGGGGACAAGGTGTCTCTGGAAAAAATATGAGTACACTAGTTCAAGGCAAGTGGCGAATTCATTAGTTAAAGCTTTATAAAATTCATTAGGTAGGCCATCAGCCCCTGGAGAAACCCCCAGTTTTAAAGTCCCAATAATATATTCTATTTCCTGAGCTAAGAAGGTTTTTATCAAGTCTTGTACTTCATAAGGGGTAACAGTTTGTTGGATAGTAAAAAGATATGTATCTAGGCCGTCCCAGTGGTGCTGAGGGTTGAAGCAATGGATACCACACCTCGCACCATGCCGGCAACCTGTGTTGGGTAATGGGCATGGGCCACTGGAGGTCGGCAGGGGCAGGGAAGGATCGAGCATCTGAAGGACTGGTCTCCTTCCTTGGGGAGGGGGAGATCTGCAGCCCTGGCACCTGAGTGCCCCCTGGTGGAGGCTAGGCAGCAAGGTGATGTGAGTGCGCATGGGGGGAGCCGAGTGCAGACACTTCAAGGGGAGTGCGCATGGGATCATGTGAGTTCCGCCTCGGCCGGCATCATTGCATGCACCTGGCTCCAGAGGGAGCAAAATAGAAAATCCCACCACAGTGCCTCCATGACACCACCTCACTGCCCCTCCTCACTCTCAGGCTGGCTCCCATAACTTGACCCATGTCTGTGACACCTTGGCCGGTGCCACAGCCCCACCCTGGGGGGTAAGCCAGGGTGAAAATGGGAGAACAGCTGATTTGGGAGTGAGGGGTGACAGGGGCCATGACTGGGCTGAAGCCAGCACTGAGACAGACAAAAAAAAAAAGATATGTATCTGTAGCCCTTGTTAAAGGTGGTTGTTCTGGGCTCTACCATGCCGGCATGACAAAAAAAGATCATGACCGGCATTACAGCGATGGGCTCCATGTCGACTGCAAGCTGCAGTCAGCATGGAAACCACACATAGCTCTATTTTTTACATAGGCTTTGTCCCCTGAACCCCACAGGGGGAAGTTATTCAGCACTCTGCTAACTAAAGCGATTCTAACCCAGATTGGAGTTAGTTGCGGAGGGGGTGCAGGTCAGGAAGTGTTTGCCCCTTCCAGCAGCACTTCTATGGCGGCATGGCGCTGTTGTCAAGGTCGACGCATGTTGCTGTAGAAATATCACTGTTAGGGTGGCATACCATTGTTTTGTGCTAAAGGATTTTAAATACTGACTCACAATATCTTGTAAATCCTTATTAGTGGAAACTAATTTTCCTTTTTAATTTCTTAGGCAAGAAAAAGAAGAGACTCCTTTCTGCATTTTGCATGCTTCAAAGGGGTCTCCCAGAGGGTTTTTTGGGTGCTATAAAGTAGTTCAGCTCTTATAGAACTAGCCCTGTTGTACTGATATTTCCTAATCTCTGCTTTAAGGTTATTGATTTGGGGGAACAAATCTTGTCTGGAAATGGGAACTGAACATAGATATTGTAGCTGAGTTTAAGTTTTAGATATGTAAAACATTTGCTTCTCTCAGTGTTTCTACCATAGTTCTGGAACCAATAGATCCTGCTTTGTGTCTGCCTACCAAGCTCCAGCATCTTCATACAGCTCACATACTGAGGCCATAGCTCTCAGCAAACCTTTAATGCCATTTTGCACAGTTGGAACAGATAATTGGCAAGGCTTTGCCTGGAGTTCAGTGGCCAAGCAGCCAGCCACTCCAACTTCCTGAGCTATATAAGCAGTTCCTCCCAGCCTCACTGTGAAGCATTTTTTTCTTTGCAGCTGAAGGCTCTGTAGGTTTGTCCTCTGAGCTGGTTGGGCATCCCTGGCTGGCTGGGCCCTGCCCCTCCCCCACTCCTGCTTGTCTCTGCTGGGCTTCTGTGTTTATTTTCCTGCTACTGGTTTGTATTTTGCCTTCGTCTATGTGTGCTTCCTTCCTTTTTTGGGGGGGGGGCTTTTCTAAGCTCTTAGCATACTGCTACTTCAGAGCTCATACTGCTTGCTTTCAGTTACTCACAACTCTCAAATTACTTGTACTGCAACTATAAACCTGATCTGTGTGTTTCAGCTCAACTATAGCTGTTCCATATGGCCTATTCTATCACTTTCACCTGACTCAGATTTACTTGAACCTAGCTATACAGCTCACTCATACTTATTCTAATTACCTCATTGCAGCAGTCTCATTGCACTGCCTGGTGACAGTGCTTTAAGAGCATTATGCCTCCTTTTATTTATTGCAGTTACAACTCACTGTATTCATTTGTTTTTACCACTGCTGCACAGGCCTAATTGCTTCCTGCTACTGCTTTGTTTATTCCCATTGCTATTGTACATTGTTTTACTCTGAGGTTAGCTAAAGATCCTGCTGAGGCTATTAAATTAGCTTTTATATCTGCAAGTGGTTCTTGGCCCTTCCTTCGCTTCCTTGTTTTTCCTACAGCGGGGACTGGGAGGTGTTTGGAGGGTCATGGCCTATGTGGCTAATTAATTCTATTCTAAATCCTGTCTTCACCGCCAAAGGTTTGCCTGAGGCTGCCTGTAGAGATCTGCAAACTGAGTTCGATCTGTTGCAGTATCAGATCCTAAACAAAAAGCTATCACTCAACGCCAAGAAAACAAAAGCAATATTGTTTTCACCTGCTAAACACATGGCATACCCCTCTATGGTCGGGTCGGTACCCCCCGTCACCACTTTACTAGGAGAAAAACTGGAATTTGTAACAAAATTCAAGTACCTGGGGTTCTGGCTGGACCACAAACTCTCCTTTGTGGATCACATCGAGGAATTACTGAAAAAACTGAGACAGAGGCTTGGTCTATTTTTTAGGATAAATCACCTCCTGACCAAAGAAGCGAAGACACAGCTAGTCCAATCCACATTCCTCTCCCTAATCTACTATGCTGACATCATCTATAGCCAGTGTGCTGCTGCCTATCTTGGTAAACTGGACACATTGTATCACAGAGCGCTAAGATTCATAACTGGCCTTCTCTTCTCCACTCACCACTGCTCCCTTTATGCAGCCATGGGATGGTCTTCCCTCAAGTACAGGTGGAACAGACACACGGTTCTTTGGACTTTCAGAGCTATCACCAACAAACTCCCCCAATATATTGCTGACTGTCTGCCTCTAAGTTTGATAGGCAATTATGAACTGAGGAGTTCCTCTCTTATTTTATTGAAAGTGCCTAGGGTCAACACACAGTTCGGAAGAGTGGCCATAAGCTTTGCACTGCCTTCTCTCTGGAATAATATGCAGAAATCAATGAAACTGAGCACCCCTGTTAGTCTTGCAGCTTTTAAAACCTTGTTTGCAAAAACTGTTAAGGAGTTATGCAACTGCTTTCCTCGTGCCTAAAATGCTCTTTTGCCTACTCCTTCACCTGCTCTATGCTATACCACTTTTCCCTGACCTCCTCCTTACTAAATTTATCCTCTCATGCTGCTTACCTTACCCTTTCCTACCCCTGACCTCCCCCAAAGGAGCCCTCAGCTCACTTCCCTAGCAGTCACCATAGAGTGACTGCCCTATACCTCCCACTCTTGGTGGTGTTTTGCTCTGTACACACACCTTCTAAAGCCTGACTTGCATCCATAAAAGTTCTGATAATAAAACTGGCCTACTTCTGTTGCTTCCACTACCTGCTTCCCTTCCTCTCACCTTTTCTATTTTTCTTACAGCCAAGATATCCCCTGATCATATTTACCTTGGCACTGTATGTAATTTGCTGCTCAGTGTTATGTATGATAATGCCTATTTATTGCATGTACATAATTGTATTGTATTGTTCCTTGACTTTGTGTGATGCAGGTCCACCTTGTAAATGAGCTTGCTCAATGATGTTCACCTGGATAAATAAAGACTTGATTGATTGATTGATTGAAAATTCTCAGAGTTTGTCACCTCGATTTGGCTTTGAACTGCCTGGCCGGCTTGCCCCACTATTCAGTGCTGTTTGCCCTACGTTATGCAGACCTGCATGCAGGTCCAATTACTGCTCTGTTTACTGACCTACTTGCGGTCCACACTTGCTTACGCAACCGTTGCTCCTTGCTTACGCAAACCATTGCTTCATGTCTACTGCCATCCCTCAGGTTCAGCCTCTAGGATTCTACTGCACTCAATCTGCATTCGACCTGCAAGGTCTCAGCACTCAATGCTCATTATTATCTCAGCACACCGTGCTCATTCAGCTCACCAGCTTTTCAGCTCTCAATACATTTCTGGGGCATGCCAGCCATTCTATTCTAGTGCAGGGTTCCTGCAGCCAATGGGTCTCACTCTGCATTTAGTCCACATCTCGAGTGTGTCCAGCTTGGGGCAGGATCCTTCTCACCTGGCCCATAGCTGGGAATGTTCCCACCCCGGGCTTGGTTTTAGCTGCCTGCTATGTGACAGCAGCTCCTGGTGTAGAATTTAAGACTAGCAGTGAAGGGTGGAAAAAGTTACCTCCTTTGGCTCTAGTGTTCCACTGTAACAGTTAGCCATTGACTTTAGTGGTTTCCCTAGTGAGGCACCTTCACCGCATTCTCCCTATGACTGCCTCTGGTTCACCTGGTTTGATTTAGGGTGGGTAGGCCAGGTGAGTGCCTCAGCAGTTGTTGTTCTCCTCCTGCACCTTGGATGCATGTATTGTTGCAGAGTTTTCTTCCAACCTTCCATGACAATCCCGCTAGAGGGTTTGAGTGAGAGCCTCCCTCCAAATTGGAATATTTTCCATCTTCCTTTAATTGGGATTTCCAAATTGCAGCTGCAGAGCCATCACTAAATAAATTTTCCCAAGCCTGGAGGGAAGGCGACCTAGGCCTTGGATCCCCAGAGATTACCTCCTTATAGGGTTTTTTTCTCTTCTCCATTGCCTCAGGTCATGACACTTAGCATAGTTGTTTCTCCTAGTTTCTTTAGGTAGGTTCCATTGTTGGATGGAGGTGGAGGATGTCCTTCCATTCCCTGTCTCCTTAGGGGATCCCCTAATCTCAACAAAATCCTTCAGTATCATGCTATGCAAGCCTGGGTATTCATTATGTTATCCAGCTGAGCATCTCATTGTGTTATCAAATTGCCTATGCTTCTCTACTACTACGTCACAATTACAGCTCCTATGTCATAGTTACTGCTTGCTCTTATGCTTCGTGTTGTCTCCTTTTTGGGAATGATACTACATTTCTTTTGGGGATTCCTAAGGTACCTATAGCCACGGGAATCATCCCGTGGCACCTCTAGGGGTGGAACCCTCTCTGAGAGTTCCTTGCCTTCATACCCCTACAGGGTGATAATTCCTCTGGAATAGAGAGTGTGAATGGCCAAAACCAAACTAACACAGTTGCACAAGCATAACACTATACTGGCTGTGTAGGTTAGTGAATATGGAGTTACTGAGTTTCCACCTGTTCATTAGGGGGTTGACCTAACAGGATTTATTTGACTTTTGAGCTTAAGAAGCATGTGATCCAAAAATCCTGTGGGGAGATTTTCTAAAGAATAGGACTGTACATCCTGTAATAGAAAAAAATAATCAATGGTAGTCATACAATTATTTCTCTTATAAGTAAATTTGGGCCCTGATACCTGGTAGTCAGCACAGCTTAACTCTTGCAGGGCCATGGACTGATATAGCAGTCCAAAATTCCTATATGTTCTAATTCTGTCGGCAGCCTAAGGATCACCCAATCTGCTAACATGATACATTTTTTAAAGGCTAAGGAGTCGTAATAAATATTTTCCCTTGTGTTGTTTGTCCTTATTATTAATGCTACAGTTAAAATCTTCCACCAGATAGATGGTACAAGTAGTAACTAAATAAGGCTGAAGGGAGGCCAGAAGGGACACTCTCTCTGCTTTGGACTATGGTCCATAAACTGTGATAAACTTACATAAGTCAGAAACCTAAGTACCGTTCAAAATTAGTAATCTCCCAGGGATGAGGTCCACTAATTTAGAGAGGTAAAAAGAAGGTAAAAAGAATCCCTGTGAAATAATATTCCAACCCCATCTGCCCTATCCTGCCCAAAGGACCAATAGGAAGACCCCCAACACCATACGTCCTTAAAGAGATGGAGATGGGATGATGATGACATTCATGTTTCTTGTGGCTTACAGTACTGTAAGTCATATGCTTTAGCCAGTCAGGAAGGAAGTGACTCATGTAAGCAGATACTTTCACTTTCCCCTTTGCAGAGGTAGAGAGAGGAGGCAGTTTGTCTGTGTAGAAGTTAGGAGCAGAGTAGATCATATAAAACCCACCCAACAGCTTTTTTTCAAGGCTATATTGTTGTTTAGTGTTTTTTGTACTCTTTCTGTAGTTCATTTTTTCTTTCTGTGATTGTGATTTCTTTGTTTTTTACTTTTAAAAGTTTTTGTTTGTCTGTGTGTGTGTCTGACTGTGTGTGTGCCTGTGTTGTGTGTGTGAGTGTTTCGTGTCATTGTTGACTCATTGCATCATTGCTTTGTCAGAGGAAAGGAGGGAGGGCAGTCAAGTAAGAGTTTGAGTACTTAAGTTTGGTGAAATGGAGCAGGAACAGGGTGAAAGTCCTCGAATGTCTGGGATGGTGCTGGGGGCAGTGGGACCACATGGTAGCATGGCTGGCAGAGGAGGAGTGCACACCCATGGGGGGGGTGTGGCGGGGTGCTGTTGGACGATCTAAAATCTTAGGTCTTGCCCAGAAGCAGAAGCAGCAGCAGCAGGACCATAACCACTATCCCACCCCCCAGAAGCAGCAGCAACACCACCACTACCACCGTCACCACTAAGTCCACCACCATCACCGGCAGCAGCATCAGCAACTCCAGCAGCACTGCCTCCACAGCAGGATGTGCTGGAGGTTGAGCACCACTGTGACCAGGCTGCTGCTAATGCATCTGGCCCTCCTGTGCCTGGTCCCCCCCGCAGCTCCCCAGTTTGGGAGTTCTTTGACTGTGTCGGGGGGGGTCAGCAGCCTGGTACGGTGCCACATTTGTGGTGTTGAGGTGCACCGTGGCCCTTGGGGGACACACCTGGGAACTGGGGGCCAGCACACCCACATGATTAATCACTACTAGGTGAAGTGGCAGGCTGACACAGAACGGGCCAGGCCTCCACCTGCTGGCCCTTCTGTGGCAGTGGCAGAGGGTGCTGCTGTGCTACAGCAGCAGCTGCTCCACCACCAGCACCACCCCAACCACCACCATGACCGGCTGTACCACCACCAACGGAGGACCCCACACTGCCTGTAACTCAGGCCAACCTAGCTGTGTTGTGGTGCATGGTAAAAGAGAATAACAAGAGGGTGAGTGCTGTCCAGCAGCAGTTGGAACACGCAGAGTAACACCAATTGCAGATTGTGTTGATGCTCCATCTGCTGCTGGAGCAGCAGGGGATACCACATTAGATTTTTTCCTAACCCCCCCCCGCTGTGTTATAATCCAAGTTAAGAATGTGTACCCTGACATGTTTCTGGTGCCTCAATAATGTTTATTTTCTGTTGTGGAGTGGTTGTGGAAAAGCAGGACTGAGCAGTGCAAGTATAACGTGTTAAATTGCATGTGTGCAGTCAGTGACAGTGTTCTTTCCTATGTGTGGACTGCAGACATTGTCCAGCTTCTTGCAAACATATATATGCTGACTTGTTTTAGTGTTTATGGTATAAAGAATAAAGATAAGAACATGTAACATATATTTTATTGGTACCCGCAGAGGACTAAGTGAGATGATAGGTTTTCAGAGGTCTCTAGCCAGAGTTGCACCTTAGTCACACAGTGCACACATGACTTTTTGGAGATAGATCATATAGCAACCAAAAATCCTGCTTTTCAACAAACCGTACCCAACAGACATGAAGTATTGGTGATAGTGATGCACCCAAAATATTTGCCAGACAGTCTGCAGACACCATAAAGTCAGGAAATATATAAGGTCCAGTTCACTTACTGCCAAATGCCAACACAGTGTGCTACAACAGTTCTTTTCATTTTTTGTTCTAGAACAAGTGATGTCTTTCTAGTTTAGACTAGCAGTGTCAGTTTTTTAGCAAGTTGATGAACACCATAACATGACATGGCACCAGTGGTTGCACAGTGTGGTGGCAGTGGACTGCAGGAGTTGTTTTATATATTCTGACTTTAAAATGTCTGTACACCATAACATATTTTGGGTGCCTCAGTAATATTTAATGTCTGTTGGGTATGGTTTGTTGAAAAGCATGATTTTTTTTGTGCTATTATCTGTGTAAAGTCATGTGTGCACTGTGAGTGACTGAGATGTACAGTGGCTCGAGACCTCTGAAAAAATAACATATCACTTACTCTGCTGCTGATGATGGTACAAATGAAATATACGTTATATATTCTTATCTTTATTCTTTACATACTGCAACAAGTCACCCACATATATGTTTGCACAAAGCTGGACAGTGTCTGCACGCACAGGAAAGAACACTGACTGCACACATGCAGTTTAGCACAGTATACTTGCACTGTTCAGTCCTGCCTTTGGACAAACACTTCACGACAGAAAGTAAACATCACTGAGGCTCCAAAAATATTTATTCTTTAGAAATAGACATTAATTTATAATTTATGACATTATGTGCTCAAAACACAGTCCCCAGAATTTTTGTGCACCCCCAAAATGCAACTGTCTTGTGTCCAGAAAATTCCCCAGTGCTGGCAAAGTGAAATGAGAGCATAACATGAAATGCAAAGTGTCCCAGGATTAATGGCATACTCAGTCACGCACGCAGTGCTCACACACCCCCCAGAATTTTTGTGTGTCCCCAAAATGCAACTGTCTTGTGTCCAGAAAATTCCCCAGTGCTGACAAAGTGAAATGAGAGCATAACATGAACTGCAAACTGTCCCAGAATTAATGGTGCATTCAGTCATGCACGCAGTGCTCACACACAGTCCCCAGAATTTTTGTGCATCCCCAAAATCCCCAGTGCTGACAAAGTGAAATGGGAGCGTTACAAGAAATGCTGCTGCTGTTGCAATTACATGTGATGCTGCTGTGTATTGAGTTGACCTTACTGTGATGATGATGATGTGATGGTGCACAGTGTCTTGCCAAACCGTATGAAGGAGGGATAACATGAATGACCATTTAGTGTACCATCACAAATGCTGACACTGAGAGAACTGTTGATTGCCCAAAGTGTGCTGCGATCACCTCAACAAGAATGGTGCCCTTTGTGTGTACACCAATAGTACCCTTGGTGAGATGATATATACATATATACATATATGTATTTTCTAGGGGAGGTTGACATAAATGTACATGTACTCATTGTATTGTTTTCTGTCACAGGTGACATACTGTTGGTGTGCGCATTCCCATGCTTGAGAAATTGTGGTGTTGGATTTGGAAAGGGAATACTCTCAAGCCAATGAAGGTAAGTATTTTTTGGGGGGGGGCATTATCATATTTGCAAGTAGGTCTCATTAAAGGTTTATTGTTTGGTTAATTCTTCTCAGATTTTATCTGCATCCTTCACCAGTCCAGTAATGATGGCCATGGTCATCATCGATTCATACGACTTCTACTTGTTGCATGTCTACCAGCCGGGGGTGGGGGGTATGATGTTGGCGTTCTTGATAAGGCAACTATGACACAACAAAGCATCTGAAGTGTCCTAAAAAAAGAAATGAAGGACTTATTACAACTTGATTGCAGCAGTAACATATTATGTTTAAGCTGTGGCTGTTCCACCATGGGTTTATGGATTAACACAGATAGCAAGCTGCGAAGCCACAAGAGCACCAAATCATCACATCACAATTAAATTTTGTACCAAGCCTTGTGTCTGAGGCTGATGGATGTGGTCTCCTGTTCGACTCCCTCTGCCTTGGCATTGTCAAGACATGTAATGGAAAACATTGTTAGAATGGTGGTGGTGAGTGGTGTGGTGGTCATAGCTTAGGCACATGATGACATTCCCTCTCACATCTTCCTGCATCTGATGGTGGTTGCAGTGGCTAACAGCAGTCTTATGGTGGTGGTCTGGGGCACACGCTGACATTCCCTATTGTGGCAGTGGCTAACAGTGGTCTTATGGTGGTGGTCCGGGGGGCCCATGCTAACATTCCCTATAGTGGCAGTGGCTAACAGCAGTCTTATGGTGGTGGTACAGGGGCCAGGACATATTGTGCTCCGTGCTACAAATGTGACGTGACATGACATATGGAATTTGAGTCACTCTGAGTGGGACACTGATTTAACTTTAAAAAAGAAAGCATGTATCATAAAACAAATGTGACAGCCTTTTCACCACTGAAGTTAAAACCTGCCAACATTAACCTTATCATCATCCTCATAAAGAAAGCTGCCCTCACAGTCATCAGTGTCTGAATTCTGACCACTGGGAAATTCTTTCTCCATTGTGTCATCATCTACATCAGTGGTAGGCCGTTTCATGCTGCCACTGCCAGTGCTGCCAGGATGGTCCATTTCTACATCAGCAAAACCATGACTAGGCCGGGGTACGAATTCTGAGGTTGCAGTCTGAGCTGGTATGTGACTTTCATTCATTTTTATGAATGTCAGCAATCTGACATTTGCAGGTGAGAGGTTTGTACAACGATCCTGAACTATTGCACCTGCTGAGCTGAATACCCTCTCAACACGTACACTGGAGGGAGGTCATGTCAGGTACTTCAGTGCCACTGTGGTCAGCTCTGGCCATTCACTGATCTTTCCACTCCAGTATAAAAGAGGATCATCAGTTATTGACAGATGCCTCTTTTCAGACAAATATGACTCAACCATTCGCTGTGCTACACTAAGTCCAGTGGTTGATGCATCATCCTGTTCTCCGGAATCATTTATGTCACAAATTCCTACTTGGGACAAAGCCTCCTAAAGTGGGTTAACGCCAACCGCTTTTGATGACAGACCACCTAGAACTGCAGTCCCCTTCCCCTTACAGGATATCCTTGATACTACTCCAGGTTCACCTTCAGCATGATTATGCTGCTGAGATTTGCTGACCTTGGCACGTGACTTCTGTGCCCCATGACCAAGCACAGCAGTTGTCCACTGTAATTTTTTACCTGTTCAGGCCAGCCCTCCGGTACTGAGGCAATTCCATGTTTATATCGTGCATCTAGCATTGTTGCTATTGCAAAGTTGTTGCTATGCTGAATGCTCAAGATGTAATGATTCTAGTCGAATACTGTCAGCATGTGTTTCAGCAAAACACTGCTAGCACTGTCTCCAGCAACATCAAGGCTATTCTTTTTCATTCACCAATGTCTGCCTCAGCACTTGCAGTAGTGGAATTGATTGGCTAATGGAGGCAGACTCACCACTAACTGCCTGTGTGGCATGTTCAAAAGGCCTCAAGATTGTTTTTACGCAGTCCATGAGGCGCTACTGTTCAGTTGACATAGACACGGAGGCCTTGGAACTGTCATGTCTAGTATACATCACAACATATTCTGAGATTGCTTTGTGTTGTTCATACAACCTCTCTGCCATGTATAAAGTGGAGTTCCACTGGGTGACAACTTCCAGCTTCAAGCGGTGCTGCCGGAGGCTGTTTCGAATCTGCAACTGCCGGAGTTGGTCACGGGCCTTTGCAGAGCGTGAAAAGTGAGAACAGATACAGCATGCGGCTGTCAGCATTTCCTTTATATCAGGGTGCTGCAGAAACTCCTGCACCACAAGATTTAAACAGTGGGCCATGCATGGAACCTGAACAAAGCCACCATTCGTGATGTATTTAACCACATTTGACCCATTGTCACTTGCTATGAACCCAGCTCTCAGGGACAGAGGGTTCAGCCACTTGTCATTTTCAGTCAGTACCAAGTCCAGCATGTTTTCACCATAGTATGAACAGGTCACATTGAGCATAGCAATCGCTGCATGCTGTCGAATACCTGGAAGATTGCTACCACGACACTCCACCTTACTACACTGATTATTCACACTACCAACAGCACATACAACACCGGCACCTCTGCCCAGTGTACAATTATACACAAATATGAACTCCTGGCTGTTTTGCCACTTGTCCACATATCCATACTTAAATGGATGAATGGAGAGGAGGAATGTTGAAGGGCATGTCTTATAGAGTTGGACACAGTACGGTACAACTCAGGGACAGCATGGGTGGAAACGTATTTCCTGGATGGACTTTCCATTTTGGACAGACATGTGCTGCAAACCACTGGAACCCAGAATTCTCCATGAAGGAGATGGGCAAAAGATCAATTACCAGCATTTCAGCTACAGCAGCATTAAGTTCATGTGACACTATGATTGGGTGGGTACTTCAGCTTATGCACAAAAACTCTCTGTAATGTGAGCTGACTTTAATGATTTACATGGGGTGTGATGACAAATGGTTCTGCTCTGCGACTGACTGGGGGTGGAGTGTGGAAGTGTGTTGTAGACAGTTGCACAGGTGATGAAAAATCCACAAATGAAGTTATTTTCCCAGATTTATGAACAGGGGTTGATGTACCACTTGCGCTACTAGACATACTGCATTGACCACCACCACCACCACCACCACCACCAAAACTGCTACTCTCACCACCACTGGACATGATTTCAACAACATTATGCTCCTCCACCTCATCATACCTGTAGTAATCCTTTGCTGTTATTTCATGGCTACTGCACACATTCCTACTTGATCTTAAAGTCATGGAAGGGGATAACATGCTAATTATGGTTGATGATGAGGGTGAACACCCCACTCTGGTATTAGCTGCCATCTTGTGCTGGGTCCACAGTGCCATCTGCCTGTTCCTAAGATGTGTATGCTGTCCACTGTGCCCAGATGGCTCCCCTTTTTACCTCAACTCACACGCACCTGGCAAAGCTGGCAGATTGCAATTGACTCATCATTTGCATCTTGCACAATAAAATCCCAAACAAGGGATTGTGATCCCCTACTTTAACATGTCCCTGATGCAGCTTATTGGACTCTGTTTTTTTAAGCCCTGAAGTGCGTGGTGTGCTACATGATTTTTCAGGCAGGACACACTTGGACTGTAACTGACCGCCATGGCTACCTATCATTATTCATTATTACTGCATCATTGTCATCATCATCATCAACTGAAACTGGTAAATCACAACTTTTTATGGGGGGGAGGGGTTAATTCAAACAGACCCAGACATAGCCACCTTGAATTTCTTTTTCTCCGGTTCCCAGCAGGGGTCACTGACATCATCATCTTATTCATCAACATCATCCACACCCACATCTTCTGCTTGAATGCTGGCATGTTGCAACCACAGCAACATCAGCATCATCAGATTCATCATCAACACCACCATCACCCGATATTGTTTTCGCCACACTGAGAATCATTGCATGGCAAATGCATGAAGAAATGTGACATTCTGTGTTATCATTGCCATGATGATCAGAATCCTCATCTGCAGTTACCAATGGGATGTTACTGGGGAGTATGACATCATCTACACTGTCACTCACTGGTTTACACTCAACTATATTTTTGGACACGGTCAGCTGGTCAGAAGTGGAACTTGAGGCAGCAATACTCATACCACCAGCAACTGCACTAACACCACCAGCTGGGACAACATCTTCTCCTCCAACTATGAGTGAAGCTACCGATTGCACTGTAAAAAACATTGAAGGAGAAATACCTTTCCTCACATCAGCAATGCACTTCTGCGATTGCGTACTACCACACCCACAGACAGTCCTACCACTGGCTGCAGTGCCATAGCCAGAAACAGCTTTGCATTCTCGTCTCTTTGTGGGCATTTTGGGGGACCAGCAAGAATATTCTAAACAAATTTAGATTTTGGAACGTTCACTCTGAGCCACTGGATGTAAAGCCAAAAAAAACAACTGTGGCTTCAACAAGAGATACAGACGCAAAGTCACAACAAGTTCAACAACACCTTAACTAACCAGTGGTGCTCAAGTCATAATACAATCTGGAAAAGAATACCTTTTGCCGGTTGGGGGGCACTGTGACTGTAGATTACAGTAACAGTGCAAAACCAAGATACCACAATGGCAGTACAAAATCACGCATGTGCAGTGGATAGCAGGTTCACACTGCTGCAGTTACACTGTTGCACAATAAAAGGTGTATTATTTGATGTTACGCACTGCACACACACTCACACACACACTTTGTCTAAGCAAATTGAAAACTTCAGTAATATACCATATATTTTAAGCAACTTGAAATTATGCACTGCTGCACCAGGTCCACAACACAATCAGCAAACAAAGTCAACAATTACTGAAAATATTACTGTGTGTACATTAACATAGTTATACAAGAAAAATATAACCAAAAAACAAAGAACTCCCTATATCTCCAACTTAAATCTACCTACACCACAGATACGCCCCTCCCCCAAAACACACTTCCACAGTCTGTCAGTACACAGACTGAATGTTGTACATTAACATTCAAAATCCACACACAAACAATAAACACTCAATGATATGAGCACAGGAGGGTTTCCTACAATCGATGCACTAAAGTTTGAGCAAAAAAAAAATAAGAAGGCTTTTTTAACAGATTTTAGAGGGTTTGAATCACAGAGAGCTCTCAGAGCAAACTGTCTCCTACAGCTACCTGCACACACTACCCTGAACTGAGGCTGTGCAGAACAATCTAGAGCCCATGTGACCTGCAATCCCATGAATCACTGCATAATTTGCCTTTGGAGCTCACCAACAAGGCGAAGTGATGCGAAGTACATTGATTTTAATGTACTTCTTCTTAAAATTAGTGGAGTAGTGGTTTGGGGAAGGCGGAATAACGCAAAGTCATTGCTTTCAATAGACTTTGCATTCCTCATTATGACTCGAAGTACTTCACTTCATGTTGCAGATTACTTTGCAGATTCCGCATTACTCCACGAATCACTTCTCAGAGCGAATTGGGGCTACTTCACCCACCACTACCAGCGTGCCAAGCCCCACTGCCCATCTAAGTCTGTCTGCTCCTGGGCTATAAATTAAGAGTTGCCAGGTGAGGGCTGTTGCTGTTATTGTTGTTATTTCCCTCACCCGACTAATGTGGCAGTGGATCCGTACTCAGCTAATTCCTAATGCTAAACTGGCTGCTTCTTAGTAATGCTGAGACAAAGCCAGACCGATGGACAGCTCCTATAATGCTTGGTGAGATAGCATGATAGGTGCGGGAATGTACAAACTGTTCGCATAAACCGAAGGAAAAGAAATGCTAAATGTAATGAGGCCCTCATATGTTTTTATCGGTCAACCTTCAATGCTTCTCTTTAAATAAAAAATAAAAAAAGAAACAAACTATGGGGGAGATCAGAGTTGCGCAGTCTAGAAATGACAGCTCAAAGTATGCCACCTTTTGACTCTAGCTGCAAGACCATCAGGGTCTGATAAAAAAAAAAAACAGTTGTTGTTTTTGAGCACAATGGTAAATGTGTAACTGTATAACTGACCACAACTATCCGCATTCTATAAGAAAGATCTGGAGGACCTAGAGGCCCTGTGATGCACTGTAATACCCCCACTAGGGGAGGACTGGGAATGGCTAGTGGAGGTTAGACACAACTGGCAGAAAAACTCAGGAACCCCCTTGCTCTTCACTTCAGGCTATCTGACAACATAATGCACTGAACCCACCCCCCCGCTCCTGCTAAAGCAGATTACTGCATTGGCCATGATAGAAGTTAATCACAGGGGTCTTCTCTATCCCCCTATCTTAAAATGACAGGGGTGAATCCAGTCAATAACAGCATATCACCCCCCATGGCTCCCTCTGTGAAGAAGGTACAGAGGGGAAGTGCCATATCCAGCCACTAATCTCCACTAGGACAGGCATACTGGACAGTAGAAATAGGCACCCTGTGGAAGCCATTTATTGGTTATAAAAAGGTGGGCCACCACTACTGTTCATTAGCAAGTTCCTAGGGACCCTACACTCTTATTAGGTAGAGGTCTAATGAGGAATCATAGAAACATAGAAACATAGAATTTGATGGCAGATAAGGACCACTTGGCCCACCTAGTCTGCCCATTTTCCTACCTAACAGATAAGCTGCAGATCCTAATTAACCAACAGCTTACTTCCTCCTACCCCCCACTAGGACTGCCTTATGTCTGTCCCATGCATTCTTGAATTCCCCCACTGTTCTTGACTCCACGACCTCCTCAGGGAGGCTGTTCCATGCATCCACAACCCTCTCTGTGAAAAAATACTTCCTCACATTACCTCTGAGCCGTCCCTCCTCTATCTTCAAATTGTGCCCCTTTTTCCTGCACATCTCTTTTTCTGAAAGATGCCACCCTCTTGGACTTTGCTGATTCCCTTGAGGTACTTGAAAGTTTCTATCATGTCCCTCTCTCCCTCCTTTCCTCAAGGGTATACATATTAAGCTCCTTTAGTCTTTCTTCGTATGTCTTCTGGTGCAGACCCTGCACCATTTTGGTTGCCCTCCTCTGGACAGCCTCCACTCTGTCTATGTCTTTGCAGAGATGGGGTCTCCAGAACTGCTCACAGTACTCCAGATGGGGTCTCACCAACTGTCTGTACAGAGGGATAACAATTTACTGTTTTCACTACTGATGCCTCTCCCTATGCATCCCAGTATCCCCCCAGCCTTCCTTACTGCCTTCTCACATTGCTTGCCCACCTTTAGGTCATCTGATATAATTACCCCCAGGTCCCTTTCCATTTTTACTGTTGTCAGTATCTCACCCCTCATTGTATACTCTTGTCCTGGGTTTTTGTTTCCCAGGTGCATTACCTTGCACGTCTTTGCATTGAATCAAGCTGCCATACATTTGACCATTCCTCCAACCTTGCCAAGTCCCTTCTCATCCTTTCCACTCCATCTGGTGTATCAACCCTGTTGCAGATCTTTGTGTCATCTGCAAAGAGACATGCTTTTCCTTCCAGTTCCTCTGCAATGTCACTTATAAAGACATTAAAAAGGACCGGTCCTAGTACTGAACCCTGCAGTACCCCGCTAGTAACCCTCCTTTCTTCACTGTGGACTCCATTTACTACTACGCTTTGCATCCTGTTGTCTAGCCAATTTTTCATCCAGGCTACCACCTTGGGACCCACTCCAAGGCTGGCTAACTTGTGTATTATTCTTTTGTGTGGGACTGTATCAAATGCCTTGCTAAAATCTAGTTAAGCCATGTCCACAGCCCCTCCCTGGTCTACTGGTTTGGTCACCCAGTCAAAAAAATCTATTAGATTCGTCTGACACGACCTTCCCATCGTGAATCCATGCTGCCTTGGGTCCTGTGCCCCACTGGCCTCTAGGTACTCAACAATTCTTTCCTTCAGAAGTGATTCCATCATTTTACCTACCACTGAGGTCAAACTAACTGGTCTGTAGTTCTCTGCCTCTGTCCTGCTCCCACTTTGTGAAGAGGAATCACATCCGCCTCCTCCAGTCCTCAGGTACCACCCATCCTCCCATGATTTGTTAAAGAGAGTAGTCAGCGGTGTCATTAGTTTCTACCTTAGTTCTTTTAGAATTCTTGGGTGAATCCGATCAGGCCCCATTGCTTTGTCCACCTTCAGTTTTATTAGTTCTTTCAGAACCCTTTCTTCTGTAAATGGACTGGTATCAACCCTTGTCTTCAGAGTGTTTCTCTTGTTTGGTTTAGGTACCTCCCCCTCCTCTTCCTTTGTGAATACTGAGCAGAAATATTCATTCAGTATCCCTGCTTTTTCATTGTCACCCTCTACCCACATTCCTTCCCCTTTATTAAGCCTCAGTATCCCTCCTTTGCTCTTTCTTCACTCCCTAATGTACATATAAAAGGTCTTATCCCCCTTCTTAACAGAGTTGGCTATCCTTTCCTCGGTTTGGGCCTTTGCTATTCTGTCTGCCTTCCCAGCCTCTTTCTGCTTTAACTGATAAAGTTCTCTGTCCTTCTTCTTCTATGTTTCCTTATATTTCCTGAATGCTATCCTTTTCTCCTTAACCTTCCCTGCCACCTGTTTTGAGAACCATAGCGTTTTTTTCCTTCATTGTGTTTTGTTGATTTGCTTTACACAAAGGCTTGTTGCCTCTGTGATGTCTGTTTTGATTACTCTCCATTGTTCCTCCACCCCTCCTTCTTGCCTGTTTGCTAGTGCTTTTCTGAGGCACGCTCTCATTTTCCCAAAGTCAGCCCTCCTAAACTCCAATACTCTTGCCTTTGTATGGCTTGATTGTATGGCTGTGTTTATTGTGAACCACACTGTTTGGTGGTTGCTTGTTCCCAGATGGCTATCCACTTCTAAATCTGAGATTCTTTCTCCGTCCCCATTTGAGAGTACCAGGTCTAAGATTGCTCCCTCCCGAGTGGGTTCCAATACTAGCTGTCTGAGGCATGCCCCCTATAGGGCATCAAGAATGACCCTGGTCTTGGATGTGCCTGCAGCAAATGTGCTCCAGTTAACATCTGGCATATTTAGGTCCCCCATCAACAATATCTCCCCTTTTTCTGCCATTCTAAGGAAGCCTTCTATCATTTCCTTGTCCATTCTTTCCCCCTGAGATGGGGGTCTGTATACAACACCCATGCAGATTGTGGTGCCATTTCCTGTCTCCAGGTTGACCCAGACTGTCTCATCTGCTCCCTGTTTACTCTATAGTTCTGTTGCTTTGATCCCTTCCTTCACATAAAGAGCTACTCCTCCTCCTCTTTTACCCTCCCTGTCCCTCCTGTAGATTGTGTATCCTGGTATGTTGACATCCCAGTCATGGTTCTCTGTGTACCATGTTTCTGTGACTACCACAATATCCAGACAACCCTCTTCCATCAAGGCCACTAGTTCAGGAAGCTTGTTACACAGACTATGGGCATTGGTACTCATCACCCTCCACTTTTTGGTGGCCTTACCCCTTTTAGCCCCATTCCTGTCCTTACTGCCTTTGCCTTTTTTTACATTTACTTCTGTCCTGCTCCCTAATGACTTCTCTACCTTGGTGTTTACCTCACTAATCACTGTTATTTGTGGGGGGAGACTGGGATTTCCCTGCTCCTTTTCAGTGCCTCTCCCCTTGGCTAGTTTAAATGCTTGCCAATGAAGCATTTAAACCTCTCATTTGAATCGCACTTGAACTTAGGTGCAGTACCCAAACCAAGGTCCAGGTTTGGGGACGCCCCCCCCCCATAACTCCCAGGGTCAATGGCTGTCAATTTACAACAGTCAGGCCGCGTTCTGCAGATTTGCAGGGCTCACTGCTCCCCAAAGGGGGTGATATAAGTACATTGGTTTATCAGTTATGTATAACACTGTTTTGTCTTTTTGTAAAACTGCCCTAGCCAGGGCAATGAAAATGTGCCTGGAGGGTAGTGCTTGAAGTACACGCACAGGTACCCCTCAGGCAAAATATAATACAACTGTAGACAGTATCTCAGGGCAACAAAATGGAGTATAAAGTAGCAGGCTCCACTACAGACTACTATGGCTTGAAGTAAGACCAGGTGTGAAAGTCCAGGAAGTAGCAAAGCGGAGAAAGGGATTGAGGACAAAACATAAGAGGCGAATGTACCTGGGGGGGGGGAGGAGCTTTGGATAGGCACAGTAACACAAAAAACAATCAAAAGCATAAAAGGAAAAGCTGATGATGGCTAACAATGCCAATATAAATGGCACCTCGTCGAATGTGAGGGGCTTGAACTCACCAATAAAGTGCAAAAAGTGCTGTCCCACCTGAAAAAGCTCAAAACCCAAATTGCTTTCCTACAGGAGACTAAACTCGTAGAGACAGAAGTGACTAAGCTAAAAAGAGAGTGGGTAGGATGAGAGGTACAGAGTGTCTCCACATCGCCAAAAAGAGGGGTGTCAATACTGGGACATAAAACTCTCAAGTGAAAAATACTCGACTCTAGATCAGACAACCAGGGAGGATGGTGTTGGTGAAGTTGACAACCCCTAAAGGGCCTCTCAGTATGGCCAACATCTATGTTCCAAATGAGGACAGGCCCGAGTTCATAGATAGCATGTCACAGGCCATACTGAATATGGCCTTAGATGACCCGGATATTATACTGGGGAGGGCTTTCAACCTTACCTTATACAATTTCCTTTATTGCTCCAACTCTAGACCATAACCCCGCTCCCAGGCATTAGCGACTACCCCATAACTTTATGGGCCTACACTGACTGATGGATGTATGGAGAACCAGCCAGCTGGCAGGAAGGGACTATACCTATTTTTCAGCCACTAAGGCAATGGCCAGCAGAATCAACTTCTGCTTTACCTCCCCAGGGATAACCACTACATTCCTGCAAATGAGCATAGCGTGTGTGTGTGTGTGTGTGTGTGTGTGCATCATGCCCCCATTACACTTACACACCCAGTAGAACCTTCCCAGCCTACCTCAACCCAGTGGAGACTGGACCCTCTACTGCTCCAGGATCCAGACTTTAAGCAGCGGCTAAGGACTGAATCACAACACCATTTTGGAGAATATCCACCTGACTCAGCCACATCCGATGGACTTGGGGAAGGATACAAAGCTACCATGAGAGGGAAGATAATTAGTTATGCCTCTCTTCAGAGAAAACTAAGAGAAAAAAGCAGATAGTTTAGCAACGGCACTGATGAGGAAAGAGGACTTATACAAAAAAAGACTATAGGCAATTAAGAAACCCCTCCCTTATCTATGAGATAATGACCTTGAGAATTGAACTAACACCCTGGCCACAAGGAAAGTGAAACTTCAACTCCAATGAACTAAATGTAAATATTGGGCACGTGGGGAAAACAAAACAGCAACTCCTGGTCTATCACCTGAGAAAACAGCAAGCTGATAGGCACAATTGCCAGCTATCAGAACCTTGGATAAGAAAGTTATGTCTCCCCACAATATTAATAAAATAATGGTGGCCTTTTACAAAGACTTATATGCCTTGCACATTAAATGGGACAGACAGACCTTCAGGAAATTCATGCCTAACCTTCACCTCCCCAGGCTCTTGGAAACCAAACAAAAACTGATGGATGTGCCACTGACTGAGCAGGAATTAAGAATGACCATTCTAGCAATGGCTCCTCATAAATTGCTGGGGAGTGACGGATTCTCTGCAGACTACTACAAGACAGTCCTTGACTGTGTAACTCACCCACTACTTGCTATGCTGGAGAAGGCACATCTCCAATGAATCCTCCCCCCTACCCTCGGCGAAGCCATAATAACACTACTTCAAAAGAAGGGTAACGATCCCTCCAACTCAGCAGGGTACCACCCTATTTCTTTAATAAACGCAGATGCCAAAATTGTGGCCAAAGTACTCACCATGAGGCTGGAACAACATCTTCCATCTCTAATACACATGTCCCAAGTAGGGTTTGTAAAGGGTAGGGCACGCACAGACCATCTGAGAGCACTTTTCAGCCTGATCTAGGTCACCAGCAATGCTCCCACACCTGCAGCTGCCCTAGCAGTTGATTTTGAAAAGGCCTTCGACTCTGTAGAGTGAAAGTATTTGCATGTGGTTCTGGATTGGGGCAATTTTGGCAACAATTTTTCCAGGTGGATTTGCACCCTCTATTGGGTCCCAATGGTGAGACTACTAACAAACACCATCCTGGCAGCGCCTTTTCAACTGTACAGAGGGACCACATAGAGCTACCCACTCTCCCCCCTCCTTTTTGTGTTGGCCATGGAGCCACTGGCAACGGCCATCAGGGCACACCCACATATTTGGGATCTTGAAGTACGGCCTGATACTCACCAAAGATATAGGTGAGGGATTACCACATATCCTACACACCCTACACTCCTTTGCCACCATATCGGGATGACAAATAAATGTAAATAAATCAGAAATCCTACCCTTAAATGCCATCCCCCTACCTGCAGATGTACTGGCAGCAGAACTAACATGCGCAAGTACAAGAATCAAATACTTGGATGTACAGATCCCTAGGAATATACAAGGGCTAATTCCTGCTAATCTTAATGCTATAATGCCAGGATGCATCTGGAATCGATCACTGTACCGCTCAGTATGCCTTCCTGGTAAAACTTTTAAATAAATAAATAAATGATTCAAACACTACAAAAAGAGTTTGACAGATGGGCTCACCTGAATCTATCCTTGGTAAGGAAAAATAGAAGCCATAAAAATGATGGCAGCCCCTAGAATTTACTACATCCTGGCACTCTTACCGGTGTTGAAACCGGCCTTTTGGTTTGAAAAGATTAATAAAATAATAAAGATTTTTCTATGGGGCACAAGTAAACTGAAATTCAGCTGGGCTAAACTGAGATTCCCCCGAGGATTGAGGGGGATGGATTCTACCGAACTTCCTGCACAGCTCTCTCACCAACAGAGCGAACACCTTGGTCCGTATGTTTCAGGAGTCTAAAGCAGAGTATCCTGCATGGGCCCAAATAGAAACCTCTATACTGGAAGGTGCACATCCAGTGGCATTTCTTACATCCTTCCTCCCTAAACAACACACATCCTGGCTTACGATAAAAGCAGCACATGTTGCCTTCCAGAAGGTAGGGAAAATAGCTCAGAAATGCATACATCCTGGTACATATACTCCAATCTGGCTTAACCCTTCCTTACGGATAAATGGGGAACTAGTGCACTGTGTAACCTGGAGAACTAGAGGTATAACCAAGATAAAAGATCTACTAGGACTGGATGGTCACACAATGCTGTCCTTCATCCAACTCCAGACACTGTACAACATACCTAAGGGGGACTTCTGGAAATACCTGTAACTCAGGAGTCTGTACAGGGCCTGACTAAAACAAAAATGTACATGCAAGTCGCACACCGGTGGTGAAGGCCACACCCCTAATCCCTTCCCCCTGGCACTATGGCTTCGAAAATCGAAGGGACTAGCTGCCAATCTTTGAGGTATGATTAATCAGGCAGCTCCCAACCTGTCTCTCCAGGCTAAAGCTAGATGCAGGGGATGTTAGACAGAAACATACAGGACACTGAATGGATTGGATGCTGGAGGCTGGCACAAAGTGCCTGCAAAGACCAGAAGAGTGTACTTATTCAAAAGAAAATACTCCACCTATGGTACCGCACCTCCCTGACCCTCAAAGAAATGGGCCTAGTAGCTACAGATGAATGTTGGAGGTGTGGAGCCACAGGGGAGGACCGACTCCACATACTTTGGAGCTGTCTAAGCCCTTTTGGGGACAAGTAGTGAAAGAGTGTAAGGCTGTGCTAAATACTAGTGTACCTTCCTCCCCATCCCTGATAGTTCTGAGTATCCCTCCATCAGAGGCTCAGCTAGTTAGAAGTCAATTGCAATGACTCCTACAGGCCACAGGGGAAGCAAAGAGTCTTCCCTTAATGAGATGGAGAACAACTAAGGTGCCAAGTCTGGGCAAATGGTACAAAGCGATGGAAAATCTGGCAAGCAACTCCAGGTTGTTGTATTTCTCAATACAAAACACACTGGCCTACCACAGGGTATGGTGCCCATACCTGTCTTATTTGACTCACAAGATCTTAGGACCGAACTCTGAGTGGAGGAAAGACCTGTTAAAACCACCTTGAACAAATGGGGACAGCCAAATCCTGAATCAGAGTATCTAATGGTCCAAGATGAGACTCCTCATTAGTGCTCCTAGCGTAATCCCCCCCCCAACTTTGCCATACCCATAACCTCAATACCATTTGCACACCTGTTATTCCTAGCCTTAATGCTAGCTGGTGATATTGAGCTAAACCCAGGGCCCATAAGTAACTTATCCCATGCTGATATAACCTGGAATGACACCAAGGGCCTCCGCATTGTACACCTGAATATTAGGAGCCTTCCTCATAATTTATCGGAACTCGAGGCGTGAGTTGTTCAATTTCACCCTGATATCCTTTGCCTGTCCGAAACATGACTAAAACCCTCCACCCCCGATACCCTCTGCTCGATACTAAATTACAATCTAATCAGACAAGATAGACCCTCATCAAAGTGTGGGGGTGGTGTTGCTATCTTCTATAAACCTCATCTGTTACTACCCCGTAATGTCTTGCCCACCCTCTCTCACTGTGAAGCGATTCATGCAAACTTACAGCTTGGCTCTAAGAAATTACACATAGTCTGCACCTGTAACCCTCCTAGTGGTCGTATCACCAGTCTTGAGGAATTCCTCTCCCAAGTGGACAGTACCATCGGCCGAAATGAAGTCCTTATACTGGGGGACCTCAACTTAAACTGGACTAGTAAATCAAACCGGTCCTTTCATACCATGGTACAAAGCCGCTACCTACACCAACTAATCACAGACCTAACAAGGGTCATGGCTCCCCCTCAGACCAGTACACTCATTGACTGGGTCCTTACAAACTGCCCTGACTGTATAGTCTGTGCAGGTACCCTTGCAGATGCAATAAGTGATCACTCCCCAATCTACTGCATCTGGCGCTCCACTAGTCAACCATCTTCTCCTCCAAAACTCATCACCTTCCGCAATCTGGCTAACTTTAACTTAACACGGTTTATGCATGATCTCTCTGTGATTGACTGGTCACCCATCTACACCTCAGCTAATGCTCAGTCAGCACTAGACTATTTTCTGGCCCGCTCTGCCAAAGACCTGCTCACCCAAATAAGGGCCAGGGACAAAATGTGGTGGCGTTTCAAGGCCTCGGGGCTTCAGACCAACTATAATGACTACCGATCTCTGAGAAACACATGCAAATGGAACATTCGATTAGCAAAAAGCTCCTTCTGCAAAGACCTGCTAACAAAAGCCACAGGGGACTCCAAGAAATTCTGGTCAACCATAAAAACCCTCCTTGGAGCTAATCATACGGCCACTACAAGTGATATGCTGATAAATGGCATACACTGCAATAATTTGGTGACTATCACCAACTCATTCAATCACCACTTCTCAGACCTAACTAGCTACCTGGCCTCCTCACACATACACAATGCTTCCCCCCCAGGGGATACAAAACCTCTACTCATGCATCCTCCATTTAGGTTCCGGAGCATTATAAGAGCAGAAGTCCTAAAGCTGCTACTCTCCATTCCTGACAGCACCAGCTTGGGGTCTGATGGCTTGGAACCTAGGCTCCTGAAAGCTGCTGCCCCTCTCATAGCCTCTCCCCTAACCAAAGTCACCTTTCACTATGCCATGGTACAGTTCCTAATATCTGGAAAATAGCTAGAGTCACATCCATTCCTAAAAAGGGTGATCCTAAAGAAATCAAAAACTACCAACCCATAGCAATTCTCTCTGTGCTTAACAAAATCTTGGAAAAAATTGTGGCAACCCAATCCACAGATTATCTTCAGAAGCTCAAGCTTTTCTCTTGTTCCCAGCATGGCTTCCGGAAAGGCCACAGCACTTCCACCACACTCCTAAAACTCACTAACAACATCTATGCCTCTATGGACTCGGGCCTCCTGACAGGTGCAGTTTTCATCGATTTAACTAAGGCATTTGACCTGGTTAACCATGCTCTTCTCTTTGCTAAACTACACTCCCTAGGCTTCTCCACCGATGTAGTGGCCTGGTTTAATAGTTATCTGTCCGACAGGAAACAGGCTGTAGTTTTCAACTCAGCCATATCTGACCTTTCATCTATACACACTGGTGTGCCCCAGGGCTCTATACTTGGCTCTTTGCTTTTCTAAGTCTTCATTAATGACATCCCGCTGCTTGCACCAACCTGTTCATCTCTGCTGTACGCAGATGATCTAGTTATTTACCATAGTGCAAGAAATATCTCTGATATAAACCACCCTCTTGCCTTGGGCTTCTCAAGAATTCAATCCTGGCTAACAGAGAACAACCTTGTTCTCAATATAAGCAAGACACACTCCATGCTCTTTGGCTCACCTGCCAGACTTAAAGCGAACCAAAACGCCCTCAAAATATCATGTGCAGACGGCTCCCCACTGGCTAGCACCAGATCCTTTAAATATCTGGGCATTCTTCTTGACGAATCTCTAGATTTTGACCTGCACATCACTATCACCTGTAAATCTGTCAACGCTAAGATAGGAGGTGCCTACCGTACTAGCTATGCCCTCACTCCATCGGCTAGACTAGCCGTGGCACAAGGCTTTCTGCTCCCAGCCCTGGCCTATGGCTCAGTCACCTACCTATCTGCCACAAAATCCTCCCTCCATAAATGGGGCACTACCTATAATAGTATCTGCTGCTACGTCTCTGCATCTCCACGATACAAACACCATTGCCAGCTCTATGCTGACCTAAAATGGCCCTGCCCCTCTGCCTATTGACTCCAGTCCTATGGCTTACTGACTGACAGTTTTGCCAGATCAGGCCTCCCCCAGTCTCTCGCCTCTCTGCTGCACTCACAACCCCTCTCCTATGGGCTCCGATCTACTGACCAAGCCCCTCTCCACATCCCTAGATGCAAAATCAATATGGGTGCATGTGCTTTCTTATACACGGCTCCAAAGTACTGGAACTCCACACCTCAAACTATTCATCGAGCTCCCACCCATGCTAGTTTTAAGAAACTTCACCGTGATCATCTGCGTGCCACTGGCACCTGCACTTGCTTTTATCCACCTTAGACCATCCTTTCTCCCTGCCCTCCGTTTCCCCTAGGCAATCTACTTTCTCTGACACCTTTTCTCCACCTCTCTTAATACCCTCCTTATAAGCTTCTCTCTCATCCCTTACCCTCTTCCTCTGTTTCCAACCATTCTCCCTTTTCCTCTCCTCCCTGTTTATACTCTCCCAAGCTAATGACCACATAATGGCACTTATTGTATGTCTGTGTATACCTTTCTTTTGCAATGCCTGTTTTTTCTCACTTTTTCTGATCTTGTTTTTCTTTTGACTTTGTCCAAACTGTATGGATTGTATTATACTGAACAATGTTTCTCTCCACCTTAAGTTTAATTGTATGTGATTCCCTTCCTCACTGTGTTACATATCTCATGTGCTGCGTCACATGTATGCTCATGTATTTCAACTTGTATTCTCCCCGGTCATGCCTGAAAATAGGCATTCTTATGCCTAGTGCACCATAAATAAATAAATAAATAAGTGTAGCAGGGTTGGGATTAGGATACACACAGCACAGCAGACATCAAGTCAGGTGCATAAAAAATACCTAAAGGCATTTATAATTTTATTTTCAGAGCAGATAAAGCAAATAAATTATACAGAAAATAAGAAATAACTGGTTAGTCAAAATAAATCATATGACAACTGTTTTGCCCCAGCAGTGTCCAAAGCTTTTTCTTCAGCCTAACAGTGTGATTCTTTAAACCAAGATGTACGAACAATGTGGAAGCACACACTACCAGGAGGTCTTTCACCTTCCTCAGTCAGTATCCAACTGACAACCCTATCTGAAAACTAGCCCCCAGTGGCAGGTTTTCTGATAGGGTGGCTAGCTGAATACAGACTGAGGAAGGTGAAAGACCTCCTGGTAGTGTGTGCTTCCACACTGTTCGCACACCTTGGTTTAAAGATTCACACTGTTAGGCTAAAGAAAAAGCTTTGGACACTGCTGGGGCAAAGCAGTTGTCATATGATTTATTTTGACTAACCAGTTATTTATTTTCTGTATAATTGATTTGTTTTATCTACTCTGAAAATATAATGATAAATGCCTTTAGGCATTTTTTATGCACCTGACTTGATGTATGCCATGTTGTGTGTATCATAATCCCAACCCTACTAAACTTGGTGTCAGTGGGATCTGACTGAACATCCAAGGTAACAAGGGGGAGTTCAGTCAGTGCTCCCAGACCTGGTACCTAGGATACATGGCAGAGGTACATGGTGCCAGATATGGGGATGAGTACTGCACCTGCTGGAGATGGTGGTCTGGGCGAGGCACCATGGATGGGACAAGATGGACTTGATGGCCAAATGGAGACCCTGATATGGCTTCCACACTGGTCAATTTTAGACTAGGCTGGAAAAAGTCTTGGTACTGCTGAAGCAAAGCAGTGGCCTTTTGAGTTAACTGAGTTTGAGCTAACCTTTATTTTCTTTTGATTTCTGTATATATCTCCTCTGACTTTAAAGAGAAAATTAAAATGACAAATGCCATCAGGCATTTTTAATGCACTCAAGTGGTTGTCTGTCTGGATATGTTATCCTAAATACCCACACCTGTCCACAATAATAAGCTAACATTGTAAAACATAATAATGGTATATAAAGCCTTGTACGTCATAATGAATGTAGGCCTGCTCTCAGTTGGTTAAAGCATGTGATTCAAACCCTGTATGTCAACGAGTGTACTGTACTGTTGTTTCATGTTTCATCTGTTGATACTCAATAAAAAAGATTAACTGCAAAAGAAATATTGCCTGCCTCTTTTTGTAGTTTAGAATACTGCAGATGTTTGTTGAGGCAAAACAATGCATTTTATAGTGTTATAGACCATAAATTGCTCAACTTTTTTTCTTCCTTTTTTCTTTTTCCCAGTTTATTTCCCTTCCCCTGATTTTGAATGTTCAGATGTTTGTGAGACATTATCAGACCCTCCCCCCCTCCATTTCTGAGTCCCTCAGTTGGAGCCATCCAGGACAGAGAAAATGTTATCAGTTTCCACATCGGCTGGCTCAGAGTCGATTTTATTCTTTCTGGCAGGCCTTCTTCTAGTTAAAGGCATGGTCCATGATTGTGGAGGCGGCATGCCTGATGTTCCTTCTAGAGAGTCTTTAGCCTGGGGGTCCGAGTGACACACAGGTTGTAGTAGCCCCATAGTCTCGGGCACCAGTTTGAGTTTTTCTGGAGGGGGTTACTATCTTTGTCCAGGATAACAGAAACGTCATATCTCACCTGTTGGACCTCAGAATTAATAGGTGGATCCTGTGCTTTGGTGGGGTTTGGGCCAGTTTCTGGGCTTGATGCCTCTGCCTGTGCTTTTTGTATCAGCAAATCTGGATTGATAGCATCTGATTTATTCAGTACTGCCCAGAGACATTCAGGGAAGGTGTGACCAGATTCTTCACATAGGTCGCATTTTGCGTGGTTAGCACACTATATACTGATATGTCCTATTTCACCACAGATACTGTATCTGGGCGTGTCGCACACATTCAACAAGTGGGTTTGAGTCCCTCATTTGTAGTAGGCCCGTGGTCAGGTGGCGTAGAAGCATACACCTCTGTCTCAGCCCAGAAGGAATGAGTTGGGAATGTGGCAGATCCCTTCTTCACTTTGTCACAGTTTAAATTTCCACCCCCCCCATCCAAAATTGTTCAGCATCCAGGATAGCTTCAGGGGCACTGAGAACCTCACATTTTTGCATCAGCCAGTACACTATTTCACCAGCATGAACCCCCTTGTTTCTAAACATGATGGTAACAAATTTAATTAGTGGTTTAGTCAAAGAGATTGCTAAAAAGGGGGTCCAGAGAGGGGAGAATTTGATCTGATTGTATCTAAGCCAAAAAGTCTCTAAAGCCTGGGGTGTCCTGAAGCTGACATTGAAGTTGTCTTCCCCAGATATATTGATAAAAGTGAATGCATCAGCTGTGGTAAAATGTAAGGACTCTTTGAAAAATGTTCTCCCAACACAATGTCTATCTAGCCTTATTTCAAGATCCCCTTTGTAATGAAGGCAGGCAACCTTTCGTCTTGGGGCAACATCTTTTTTCTGAAAAAGTTCTGAGAAGCAGGCATTGTTGAAGGGAGGGAGGGAGGCTGGTGAGCCATCAGTAATGCAGTTAGTTGTGCCGAGCCGCTCTGCTCAGTTTCAGTAAGCAGGTGTCCACTACTACTGTTTCTACTGTCAACACTAGTACTGGGATTAAGTAAGGTTTTGTCTTCTAGTGTTGGTAAAATGTTTACAATATTGTCAGGCTGATCAGCTACCATTTTATTGGTTGCTACGGACTGTTCCTGAGAAACTTTAGGGCTCACGTCCTTAACATTTTCTGCAATTTTGTCAGATGCAACAGTTTCATGATTTAATGACACAGGTACCTGTTTATTTATCATTGGGCGCCATTCAGGATCTTTCTGTGTAAGATGCCTGGGGTCCCATTCGGGATCCGGGATCCATGTACCATCAAAAGCCAGTTTCCATCCTGCTTTCAGCAGGGTTTTTTGGGGAGACCCCTCATTCTCTTCAGGAGTAAGATCAAAGACAGTAGGAGCCTCAGTTGCAGCTGCTGCAGTTAGTTGCAGTTCTGCTTGAGTTTGCACTGCAAGTGACTTTCGGTTTTTTCACCAGCTGACACCACTGGACATTTGTTAGTCAATTTGAATATTTCTATTTGCCAGAGTAACTGCAGTTCTTTTCTTTCATAGCTCATCTTTCCATTTGTTGTAAGAGGATTCATCGCCTGCCAACATCTGTAACAATTTAGACTTTCTATTGGCTAATTTTCTGCCCAAAAATGTTGTCTTCTGAAAAACTGGTGGAAAGCTGAACTTCCTCTATTTCCATGTTCTCCTCGGTTGTTTTCTCATCCATCACCGGTAAACCATTCATCTATTTGTCCTCTATGGAATCACCATCTGGGGCAGAGGACCGCTCCCCAGCTTGCTGCAGCCCAACACACTCTGCAGCCCCCAGGTCCGTAATTGCTAGATCGGCAGCTCCATCTACCAAAGAGTAGGGGAATTTTATTAGAGAGAAATATCAAACAATGCAATCATAAAATTCAAACAAAATAAACAACACTAATTAATAACACAAAACCAGTTATGTCAGTAAGCCAATACAGATGATTCCATATAACTATTTATATTTAATAAAAGAAAATCCTATCCACCATAAACTGGCACATGATAATGGGTGAGCTGAGACATCCTTTTCATAAATCCCAACTAAAGCGGTCTCACACATTATACGGAAGGTTGTCACGGACATATGTTTTTGTTACAGCACCCATTGGCATCATGCCTACCATAGATAATATTTAATACAAGCAAAAAAGACTGTCACTGTATCTGTGTGGTAACATTTCAAGGATGCTGGGTAATCCCCTAGCACCAGAATTTCATAGGTCAATAATTTGATCCAAGGCAATTTCCAAACTATAGCTAAATGGTCCCATACAGACCAGGCATATGTACACTCAAACCAAAAATGAGACATAGCTTCTTCAGGGGCCCCACAATCAGGAAATGGACATGTCCGTTCTTCCTTAGCCTTGTGCTTATTATTCCCCTGTATGTTTACTCTATCATATGTTGCTAACCATACTACCTCCCACATATATTGGGGATTCTTGGGTTAGTTAACATTCTTAAAGCTTTATGTGTATTGTCTGGGGAACAGTATTTAAATTCTGGATCCCAGGGATGTACTAAGTTCCTAACTATGGTATATAATTTCTTCCCTGAATTCTGGTCAATGTATTGTTTAGTTAAATTCCACTTCCTAATTTTCTGAAGTACAGATTTGAAATGCCTGGAATACTCAAATATTTTTATAGTTTAGAGAGAGAAGTGGCCCAAAGGTGAAAAAATAAACCCAGATTATTTAGCATCCATTTCCCTGGTAAAGTATTACTAGAAAGTAGTGACTGTCTGAAACTATGGAATATAAATACAATGTGAAAAAAATAACTGGATCAATCAGACCCATACTACCTTTCTTTTTTCCAGATATGTATATGTCCTCTTAATAGGATTTAGCCTAATTCCCCAAAATAACTGGAAGAACAGACTATACAGTTCTGTTTCCATATGTACAGCTAAGGAGAATATCATTCTGACATACAGTAGAGTGGGAATTAGACATTTTTAATAATATGTATCCTTTTTTCCCTTGACATTTTCCAACCTTTCCATCTGTTTACCTTCAATTCTGCTGCTATTAAAACTTTCTCCCAATTAGATGATGCATTAGCCTGAGCACCAAAATATAATCCTAAAATCTTACTGGGGTCATATCTACCATAATCCTTTCTATAATATTTGATGTAGAAATTGGTGTACCTATCATTAGCCCATGACATTTAGAATAATTAAGCACTGCCCCCCCCCAATACTTGAGAATAGGTTTGAATTTCCTGTAAAGCAGGTCATAAACCTTGAAGATTGTCAAGCAATAAACAGAGATCATCTACATAGACCAGAATTTTAACCTCATCAGAGGCTGCCTTCCCTACTATCACCTGAATGTCAGTGTTTAAAGATAATTTATGGAGCAAGGGATCAATGACAAAGATATACAATAAGGGGCTCAGTGGACACCTCTGCCTTACCCCTTCTCGACGAATCATAATTTCCTTTCCTGAACTACCTACTATAATGGGGAATGAAGAAGCAGAGGCATAAAATAATTTAAGTCATGGTATACAAGCAGATGGGATCCCATAGTGATGCAAGGTTGAAAATAAAAAGGAATGATTTACTCTGTCAAACACTTTCTGCTGGCCCAGATAGAAAATAAAGCCTGTCTTTTGGTGCTTGGTATAATACTCCCAAATTTCTCTTAGTATGATTAAAGGTTGTTGTATGGCCCGATCAGGTATCCCACAGATTAGGCTCAGAGATATTAAAGATTGGACTACTGTACATAACCGTAAGTTCAATATATGGGGCAGAATTTTAAAATCAGAATTCATTAAAGTAATTGGCCTCCAATTATTCAACAGAGTTTTATCTCCTGCTTTATATTAAAAAAATGACTAAACCTTTAGTAAAGTGAGGTGACACCTTTTTGGCAGATAGGAAATAACTGTATAGTTCTTTTAAATGGACAGCCAATATTTTTTAAAAAGACTTATAGAATTCATAGGTCAACCCATGTAATCCAGGTGGCACTCCTGATGACACCTCACTAATAGCAGTAAGTATTTCTGCTACTGACATGGGAGTCAATAATTGGGGGTACTGGTGGGCACACAAAGGTATTTTTAAAGGTGTCAAAAAGTCAGAAATATGCTCATCTGTAGAAACTTGTAAATTAGGATTTGGTGATAAAAACTCATGAATTAGACACTGCAGTGACTTAAAATCTAAAGTTACTACACCAGAGTTATCCTGTTACTCTGTTATAGAAGAGGCACTATGTCTCTCTCCTGCATGTGGCATATGGGCCCCCCACGGCAACTTTCTTGTCTCATATGTTACTTCTTCTCTCACTGAGGATGCCCTACCATATTCCCATGATCTCATTTCTTTTTTTAAATTATCAATTTGGGATGATAACTCTCTCTGTGACATAGGTACGAAGGACATTTAATGTTGTAATTTTGATCCTAATTTAAGATATTTAAATAACTTATTACATGCCATATTTTTCCCATAGGTTTGCAACCAATATTTGATGTCAGCTTTGTTAGTGTTCCACCAGTCTTCGGTATCATCGTATAAGTCATAAACTGTAGTTCGAACTTTTAGTATATAACTAACTCCCTGTTTGACAGCTTTTTCTTCTAAAATGGAATAATTCAATTGCCATCAAAGTAACTTAGGTGGTTTATGGGGGTTATCTTGTACATTTGCTAGTACCTTATTGTGGTCTGAAAATTCAATAGGTAGCACTTCTAGGGACTGAACATATTTGTTTTTTGAGACAAAGAAATAATCTATATAGGTTACTAGTGAACCTCTTCAATATGTATAAGTAGGACCCTTACTCTGTTTAAAGAAGCAATCTATCAAGTTAGCAGTTAAAACACATTTCTTGGAGGTATAAGCATCACAACAAATTTTATTTCCTAGTGGCTTAGCTAAAATTCCCCCACCCCAAAAAAAATAAACAGATTGTGCTGTAGTTAAGAATGGCTGTGATGATTCAAATAGAGACCCTCTCAAATTTAGATTGGGGACAATACACATTTATAAATCTAACAAGTTCTGAATTCCAAAACCCATCTAATATCAGAACTCTACCTGGTAATAAATCTAGCTTAGTCAGGGAAAAGGAAGTGCCCCAAAACAGAATCCCCAGCCCATCGGCTTTGTCTGTCCCAAAGGACCAGTATGACTGTTTGCTGTACCACTTGGATCTAAAAAGTCAAAATTGGTCCAAGGAAACCATCCATTCTGGTGAGAGTCACTGTGGCACCCCCGGCCTCCACCAGGGGTCCAACAAGCACCGGTCATACACCCCTCCCTCACCCCCCCCCGGAGAAGGAGAGCAGTTCTTGGGATGCTCGATCCTTCTCCCCCCAACTGGCACTCCAGTGTCCCAGGCCTTTTTCCTTTTCAAGTTTATATTTGTATTAAGATTCCTACCAAAAAACTAAACAGCACTAAGCACAGAACGGACCCCTATGGCACCCCACTCATGATGCGTCCACTGTTAGATTGGAAACCATTTATTATTTATTGGATGCAAGGTGTTTATGGCTGTAGTGCTGACTAGAGATGCAGTGAAGTTTAACTACACCCTCAAAGTTAATGCGAAGTGCATAACTTCGAATCTGCATACAATTACGCAAAGTTTCCATTAAAAGGTTGAAATTTGCCTATAATGGACTTCGTGTTATGGACTTTGCATGAACTTCAGGATACATTTTGAGAAGGTGAAGTTTGTGAGAAACAGCCCACAGATCACATGTCCCATGATGCAGGGGGGGAAGTGAATCAGGCTTAACTTTGACATTCTGTTTGCTAGATTAGGAGCTGTGTGGAGCTGACTGTCTAGTGTGTCTGTGTGTGTGGAGGAGTAGTAGTTTTGAGAGAAGTTTAGTGCTTTTGATCCTTTTTTTTCATCACCCTGACTTTATTTTAAACCTGTTTCATCCTAGTGCCCTGTTTGATTTTTGTGTCTGATTCTGTTACTCTGTTTTTCTTTTCTGCTTACTTCTTAATACTTCAATTGATTTTTGTTTCCAAATGGAGAGAAGTGGGGTTCCTGCCAGGAGTTGTGGCTCAAGGACGCATGTGGTGTGAGGTAAACTATTCATCTCAACTGTGGGAACTTGTTCCCATCCAGTGGTCCCTTCCCTGAAAATGTTGTTTCCACTGGCAGTGGAAGTGAGGTTCCAGAAGCATCAGCAGCTGCAACTGCTGCTTTGGATGTTAGTGATGCCAGCCAAGCAGCACTGGTGGCTAGTACTGACCCCCCCACAGCAGGCCAAGGAGTAACAACAGTAGCAGCAGGAACAACAACAGCAGCAGGAACAACAGTAGCAACAACAGCAGTAATAGCAGCAGCAACAACAACAGCAGCAGCAGCAGCAGCTTGTTCCCCCCAACTGTAGAGCAACCTAGTACATCTGGGGCCCCCCACTGCCTGTGCTTGGTCCTCCACATAGCTCAACAGTGTGGCATTTTTTCACCACACTGCCAGGTGACCAGACTGTGGTGAGACTCAAGATCTGGGGCATGATGGTGCATCGTGATCACAAGGGTACCCACTTGGAAACAGGTTGGCAGAGAACACACCTGACTGTGCACAACCATGCACAGTGGTACACCAAGGTGGCTGAACTAGCAGCAAGTGCTCCTGCAGTGGAGGGTGCAGTGCAAGAGGTGGCAGCACAGCATCAGCCTGCACGGTGTCCAAAGCACAGCAGATGGGAGAATGTTGAACATGCGGTGGCTCCCCGCAGCTGCACGTGAGTGCAACCCTTCTGAAATTCCAGCCGCACAGGGTGATCTTGCCACTCTGTGGAGTGAGGTTGACAACCTAGGTAACGTTGTCGACATAATGCACCTGCAGTTAGACCAAATGGAGGGTCAGCAATTGCAAATCATTGCTATGCTCCAAATTCTAATTGGTCAGAACCAGGCCGGTAGTCTTTTTGTTTTCTTTCTTAACATGCATTGTGAATTCTGTTTTTGTTTTTCCTCACTTTCTTCCCCCCACTAAAAAATATTAAAAACACACCCCAAAAAATTATAAAAGGAAAAACCAAAAAAAATGCCTGTCCTGCGCTTTCTATCTTTTCCTATTTAATAATCTTTTTACACACAGAAAAAAGTATGTCACTTTTTTTTTCGCATTAATTTTTCTTCCTCTTGTATTGTGTTAAAGTAGCAGTGCAATAATATGGTAACAATTTTGACCTATATTGTTTTATTCAATTTTCAGTTGTTACTTATCTACTGACTTGTATGATACCCTTCCTGCCACAATTAATTTGATTCTGCATTATAAAACGGGCATTAATGAAAGGTCAAATGACGACTTGCCATTGGGCAGAAAGTGTCGCCTGACCATTCATTAATGCACCGGTAGACCAACAGTTGGCATGCTGATTGTAAAAAACTTTTGATTTTTTGCTTTTTAAAGTTAGCTAGCCCATTTTATAAGTGTGATAACCCACTCCAGCCCATGGGCGTATCAGGACAGCAATGCACTTTCCGACTGGTTGAAGTCACTCAGGCAAGCCCTTGTGCCTCACAAATCACCCGGGGCATGCATTAATGCCCTGATACACCCATGGTCTGTCGTGGGTTACAGTGTACTTACTCCCTATTTTTTTAGAGATGAAATAATAAAAGTAGTGCTCTTTTTAATATTGTTCAAAGCTGGTTTTCATCAGTATACCCAGCTGTTTTCGAACACCTACTGCTCCATAAGGTCATGGTGGTGGACCACTGCCTGCTGGATTGCATGCTAGTTCATTTTAGTGACAACGGAAATTATTTTAAATAATAAATGTACAAAAACAGGTGAGAATACTGTGAAAACCGTCTGCAAGCTAGATTAAAAGGAGCAATCTGCTTATTACTTCAGATGTGAAAAAAAGGAGTACCGCAGCTGTAAATTGTGGAAAGAAGGGTAGCATATAGAAAAGTCAGTAGATAAGCAACAACTAAAAATAGAATAAAAAAGTATAGGTAAAAATTGTCACCTGATTATTGCATTGTTGCTGTACTTGTCATGCTATATTGTTTGATATTGTTGACTACAATCAAAATACCCTAACATCACATACAACTACAATCCCCCCAAAATTCCTATCTTATGTGAGTGTAGCATGCTTATACTACTATTTTGCTACATCATTCAGAATGCAGTATTAGTGTCCCAATAAAGAATAATCATGAGAAACTGTTCAAAAAAGTCACAAGTAATTCTTGATGCACTGCTTAAAGCGTGCATCTAGAGCCAGAACTCTGCATAAGTGTCCCAAGTGAGAAAATAGCTTGCTGGCACCTGCTGCTGTTTAAATGTCATGAAAAGTCCTGATGAAGAACAATCACACGAGAAACTGTTCAGGAAAGTCACAAGTATTTCTTGACGCACTACTTAAAGCATGTACCTATTGCCAGCATTCTGCATAAGTGTCACAAGTGAAACAAGCATTTGTCAATGCCGAATGTTGCTTGCTTCTATGTGCTGTTTAGGTATTTGGAAGTCACTGGAGTGGAAATATTGAAAATTTGGAACTTACGAGCGTGTGTAGGAACTGCGCAACGCACGCTCGTAAAACAGTCATTTTTAGGAATTTTTTCACCAAATTTTCAACATAGCCATTTTAAGACCTCTGCTCATGAACAGTATCACTGATTTTGCTAATGTGTCCCATACATTGAGTTTGCACACTGACTGCGCCATTGTGCGTTACATGGGTGGAAACACGTTTTGGGTAGGATGTGAAAAATGACAGCTGTACTGTTCATAAGGAGGTGTGGTAAAATGGCAATGTTGAAAATCTGGAGTGAAAATATTGAAAATTTGTGAACTTACGAGCCTGCGTAGGAACTGCACAACGCACACTCGTAAAACAGTCATTTTTAGGAATTTTTCACCAAATTTTCAACATAGCCATTTTAAGACCTCTGCTCATGAACAGTGTCACTGTGATTTTCTTAATTTGTCCCGTACATTGATTTTGATCACCGACTCGCCATTCTAGCTACATGGGTGGAAACACATTTTGGGTGAGATGTGAAAAATGACAGCTATACTACTCATAAGAAGGTGTGGTAAAATGATAATGTTGAAAATCTGGAGTGAAAATATTGAAATTTTATGAACCTACGAGCCCGTGAGGAACCGCGCAACGACGCCAGAAAAAGTCATTTTTGGAATTTTTGCACCAAATTTTCAATATGGGGTTTGGGACCCTTATCATGAATGATGTCACTGTCATGGTGGTATTCAGGCCCAAAGGGTGATTTCGCAGTCACTGCACAGTCACTGCGCGAAATCACCCTTCAGGCCAGAATAACGCCATGACAGTGACATCATTCATGAGAAGGGGTCCCAAAAACCCCATGTTGAAAATTTGGTGCAAAAATTCCCAAAAATGCCTGAGATATGCAACAAAGTTGAAACCCCTATCTAGCCCATTATACAGCTTACCGGCATTTCCTCAGTTCGCGGTCGGCTTTGAAGAGTGCAGACGTGTTCCCGGTCCACCAAGATCGCCGCACCAGAGTAGGGAGGTAAGTATGGGGTGAGGGGTGGGGAGGTTGCAAGCAGTGGGTGGGTGCGGTTGTGGGAGGGGGTCGGAGATGCTCTGCGGGACCGCTTTTCGTTTTTCAGGTTAAAATTAAAAAAAGATGTCATGGGATAGTTTTCCATGCTGGGGTGGGCTCCAGCATGGCACAAGATGTTGGAGGCTTCAGCCGACGGGGATTGGGCACCCCTCCGGCCTATGGACTGATTGCCAGCTCGGGTGGGCTCCAGCGTGGCACCTACTACTGGGGGGAGAGAGAGCTCAGCTGGATGGGGATTGGGCACCCCATCAGCTACACAGAACGTGCAGAGGCATGCATTCCTCGCGTGGGGGGAGCTACGCTGCTTATCTCGCTCACTGAAGCGTAGTCTCCCTTTCAACTGTATGCCACTGCATTTTGGAGCGTGTCATAGACAGCTCCATAATGCATTGGCTTACAGGGGCCACGCCTGCCAGCTCACTGACTGAATTGGAGGAGGAGGTGACACACCTCCAAAATCTCCGATGATGGCACTATGTTTCTTGCACATGCGTGCAAGCAACATAAAAAATGACTTATTGGTGCCCGCTGCTGCTGCTGCTGTGTGACAGGGTGGAATAGGACCCTGTCCCAGTTGTTAGAGAAAGTGTTTAAAATGCAAGGATCTGTCCTTTCCTATCTATTTGTCTGTCTGGTTGCACAACCATATTTTCCTGTGAGACCTCGGACTTGATCAACCCGATGGGCTCATAGTTCTTTACCTCTCACTGTCTCTCAGTCCTCACTTGCTGTCTGTCTTTTTCTCCCTTGCATATATGCTAATATGAAAATATGTGCAAATTATTGTATGGAACTGTAACTGATATTGGGATCCCTTGTGTTTGGAAAATATATAGCATTACTGCTGAAATGTATATAAAATATAATTTGAGATGACTGTAAAAAGCTGTTGGAAGCTAGAGGTTACCAGAGTTCAATTTTTAAGCCTTTCACAAAAGCTGTGAAAAAGGGGACCTCAACTCAAGAAGCACACTGTGTTCTAGTAGCTCCTGCCTAATATTTACAAAAACAGGATGCTTGCTAAGGATGAGGGTTAAAAGGATTTATAAGAGCTAAGCTGCAACTGCAAGAAAGATTAAAAGAAAAATGGAACACAGAGACTGAAGAAAGATTTTATTTTATTTCTCCTTTGTAAATAGTTATACTGAACAAGTTTATTTTTTTTTTTGTTACTGCTACTGTAAATAAATATTTTGATGAATTCTGTAACTGCTCCTGGTTTCTCTATGCTTCCTGACCTGTGCCTCGATGACAAATGGTGTCAGCCTAAGTGGGATTTATGCCATGCATACTCTATAAGCCAGGCATTTTGTGCATGGGTACTGGACCTAGTACCAGAGAAGCACAAAGGAAGGTATGGATTCTGCAGCAGCAAGTCCAGGAGTGGTTACCAGGAGAATGGCAGCCAAACTAGCAGAGACAGAAGTCCAGTCTGAGATTGTACAGCCAGCACAAGTTATGGAAAAAGAACAGGCAGTGACAGACCCTAAAAGCCTGATGGACTTTTTCAAATGGTGGGTTATATGACAAAAAGAGATGGAGAAGCAGAGAGAAAAAAGAGATGCAGCGACAGGAGCAGCAGATGAGAAAAGAGATGCAGCGACAGGAACAGTGATGGCTGGATGCCTTGCAAGCTATTGAAGGCAGAGGATCTGGCACAGATCCAAGCAAACAACAAAATGCAAGCAACTTAAAAGCCATTAAACTTATAAAGTTGTGCCCCTTGGATGATATAGAGGCGTACCTGACAACTTTTGAAAGAGTTGCCACAGCCTGCCAATGGCCAAAGCAGCAATGGACAATCAGACTGACAACCTACCTGACAGGGAAAGCCCAACTTGCCTACAGCAGTATGGACACTGCACAGTCAGAAAACTATGACCTGGTGAAAAGTGAAATACTGAAAAGGTATGATATCTCCGGAGAGATATACAGGCAGAGATTTTGACTTCTGAGGTACAACTCGGTCGCCAATCCTCGAAAAGCCTTCACCTGATTCAGAGAACTCCTGATAAAATGGATCCAGCCAGAGAGCAAAACAGTCCCACAGATTGACACATTTGCCATGGAGCAATTCATCAATGTCTTACCTACAGATGTGCAGCTATGGGTAAAGGAACACAGACCATAGAATGGGGAAAAGGCTGTTTCTTTGACTGAGGATTACAAATGGCCAGACAGAAACCACAGCAGAAAGGTAGCAGCCAAGCACCGGTAAGATACTCTTTTCCCATTTAAACTCCAAGCCTGATAAGAACTCTGGTAGAGGTAAAAAATCTGTGCCTAAAGACGTTATCTGCTATAACTGTAATAAGCCAGGCCATTTTGCAAGATACTGCCATAGTAAGGAGAGTGGCATTGGGGCAGATTTGTCCTTGGCAAATTGGGGTGAGTACTTAAGAGATGTGAAGGTGGGGGATAAGACTGTGAAGGGATTTATTGATTTGGGAAGCAGACAGACCCTAGTGCATGTTAAAGTGCTAGGAAAACACTATGCAAAGGGACCAGGTACTGGTGTCATCTGCATCCATGGGGACACTCGATGCTATCCCACCACCCAAGTGACTCTGACCATTAAGACTGTTGCACCAAATGAAAGTGGAGGGTAGTACCTAAGTTACCTGTACCTGTGATTATTGGAAATGACTTTCCAGGATTTACTGAATTGATCAAATAAGGAGTAAATCCTGATGTTTCAGCAGCTATGATGACAAGAGCTCAGGCAAAGAAAATTTCAGACAGTGGGGACACTTTTCCTTTCAGTGATTTTGATTCAGACTTGTTTGAGCATAGCTCCAAGATCCGGAAATCCAAGAAAGAAAGACGATGCCTGAAAAAAGTGTGGCAACAAATGACTGATGGACATAAAGGGTTAAAATACGAAAATGCTGAAACTAAATTGTTAACTGATTGTGATTTTCTTTCAGAGCAAGCTAAAGATGTTTCTCTCCAGGGTTATTTCAAGCAGCTGGGGGTGAAACCAAAACAGGGTTGACCAATGTTTAAAAAATGTAATGGGTTACTGTACAGAGCTTGGGTTAAACCTCAGACACAGGAACAGACAGAACAATTGATTATACCACAGAAGTATAGAACAGAGTTGTTACAGATAGCACATGATAGTCCTATGGCTGGTCACTCAGGGAGGGATTGCACCCTTGCCACATTGCTGTATAGATTTTACTGGCCTGGAATTCATGAAGATGTTGCTACCTATTGTAATTCCTGTGCGGAGTATCGGAAAGTAGCCCCAGTCACTAGAAAAGACAAGGTGCCCCTGGTACCCCTACCCTTAACAGATGTGCCTTTTGAAAGAATTGCAATGGATATGGTTGGTCCTTTAGACAAAAGTAAAAAGGGTAATAGATTTATCCTGGTAGTATACAACTATGCTTCTCGATACCCAGAAACAGTTCCAATGCATACTGTTATAGCCCCAAAAGTTGCAGCAGAGCTTGCCAAAATTTTCAGCAGAGTGGGCATACCTGAAGAAATTATTACTGATCAAGGTAGTAATTTTGGTGCTGCATTACTTAACTAATTTGCTCCCGGTGGCCATTTTGGGTCAGTTCTAACAATGGATGGTTCTGACGCCATATGGTGTCTATGGGAACAAATTAAGGAGCTGTACAGACTACTAGGTATCACTGTCATAAGAACCTCCCCTTGTCACCCTCAGACAGATGGTCTTGTTGAGCATTTTAATCAAATCCTAAAATGTATGTTAAAAAGGTTTGTAAAAGAGGAAGGGAAAGACTAGGACCAATACTTGCCTTACCTACTTTTTGCCTACAGAGAAGTGCCACAGGCATCAACAGGGTTTCCACCATTTGAAATGCTGTATGGTAGGCAACCAAGAGGGTCACTGGATGTGATAAAAGAAATGTGGGAAGATAACCCCACTCAGACTAAAATGGTGTAGGGTCTGCATCAGAAACCATATGAAGAGAGACTGAGAGAGCTTAATATGTATACCCTTGATGAAAGGAGGGACGGGGGGACATGATAGAAATGTTAAAGTACCTCAAGGGAATCAACAAAGTCCAGGAGGGTAGCAACTTTCAGAAAAAGAGATGTGTAAGAACAAGGGGGCACAATTTAAAGATAGAGGGGGGACGGTTCAGGGGTAATGTGAGGAAATTTATATTCACGGAGAGAGTGGCGGATGCATGGAACCACCAGGCTGTGGGGCCTAAAACAGTGGAGGAATTCAAACATGCATGGGACAGACATAAGGCAATTATACTGGGGGGTGGCAGGAAGTAGGCTGTTAGTTAACTAAAATCTGCAGCTTATCCAGTAGGTAGGGAAATGGGCAGACTGGGTGGGCCAAGTGGTCCTTATCTGCCGTCAAAGTCTAGAAATTATCTATAACATCTTATATGTGTGCCCTAAGAAAGAAGCTGGCAAAATATGTTGAAATTGCCCATAGTAATCAGGAAGTGGCCCAAAACCAGCAGAAGGTATATTATGACCATGGGGTAAAAGAAAAAGTTTTTGAGCCAGGTGAAAAGGTTTTGCTACTGTTACCCACAACAGAAAATAGCTGTTAATGAAGTGGCAAGGGCCTTATAAGGTGCTTAGATGTACAGGCACTATTAACTATGAGACTGAGACCTCTGACAGGAAAAATCCTACTAAGATATACCATGCTATCCTCCTCAAGAAATGGGCTGAAAAAATGCCAAAAGCTGCTTTGCTAGTTCTACCAGAAATCGATAAGGACAATACTGATGTAGCTTATGATCAAGGCCCCTGGAATTCTGCGATTCTGCGGTTACGGAATTTTCCACAGAATTTGCATCATGCCACAGAATGTATATAGTGCCGCAGAATTCACTGTTTTCGATGATTTTTCATTCAAATTTAGTGTTTTTTAATAGTGTCAGGCTTTCTTTCCCATCTTGTGTATCCTGAAGCACCTCATTTATGCTCAGCATATGATGTCATTGATGACATCACATCATATTTAACCAATGGCAGGACTGCGTTCTGCCAGAGAAATGAATAAATCATGCCGCAGAAATTGGAAAATGCTGCCGCAGAAACCAAGGAGCCCTGCCACAGAAATCAGAAAATTCTGCCGCAGAGCACTAGGGGCCCTGCTTATGATAGACTGGAACAAACTGTAAATGCTGATGCTGTAAAGGTGAAGGTTTCCTTAACCTCAGAACAAACTGCAGAAATTCATAATGTGCTAAAGACAAGTAACAGTACTTTTACCATGGTACCAGGCCAAGTGAAAGGGGTTGAGCACATAATAGTGACAAGGAATGCTTGTCCTATTAGACAAAACATACAGGTTGCCAGAGCGGTTAAGAGCTGATGTGGTTAAGGAAGTACAAAAAATAAAAGAATTGGGAATCATAGAGGAGTTGAGGAGTGCTTGGTCATCTCCCATGGTAATTGTAAACAAAAAAGAAGGGGTTGTTAGAATCTACCTTGATTTTAGGAAACTTAATCAAGTGAAAGAATTTGACAGTTATCATATGTTGAGAATAGGTGATTTGGTAGACAGACTAGGGAGTATAAAGTATATCAGAACCCTCGATCTCACCAAGGGTTACTGGCAAATACCTCTAGATAAAGAATCCAGAGATAAAACTGTATTTGCCACCCCTATAGAATTCTATCAGTTCACCACCATGCCTTTTGGTTTACATGGTGCGCCAGCTACATTCCAGCGGTACATGGATGTAATTTTATCCCCTCACACTGGTTATTGTACTGCGTACCTGGATGATGTTGTGGTGTACAGTGCAGAATGGAAAAGCCAACTGGAACACCTATGAGCAGTTATCCAAGGTATCAAAAATGCAGGTCTGATTATTAATCCTACCAAATGTGCATTGGACATGCAGAAAATCAGATATTTGGGCTATGTGTTAGGAAATGGAGAAGTCAAAAATTTCTAAAATTGAAGCTGTTGCTAACAATCCTGTCCCTAAAACAAAGAAACATGTCCGGTCGTTTTGAGGGCTGGCTAGTTATTATTGGACATTTGTTTCCAACTTTGCTGAGTTAGCTACTCCTCCCACTGAACTCATGAAAAAACAGTAGCCAAATAAAGTGAAATGGACCCCAGAGTGTGATGAAACGTTTCAAGCCATTAAGGCGGCATTATGTTCAGCCCCTGTTTAAAGAAGTCCAGACTTTGAGAAACCATTTTTGCTACAGACAAATGCATCAGAGGTAGGCCTAGATGCAGTATTGAGTCAACTTGTAGATGGGACAGAATATCCTATTCTGTACATAAGTAGAAAATTGCATGACAGAGAGAAAAGGTATTCCACTATCGAAAAGGAATGGTTAGCAGTAAAGTGGGCCATGAAGTCCTTAAGTTTTATTTGTTAGGAACTGATTTTGTTCTTGCAACAGATCACAGTCCTTTCTGTTGGCTTAACCAGATGAAAGATAAAGATTCCAGAATCACACAGTGGTACCTGGCACTACAGCCATTTAAATTCACTATGATATACAAATCTGGTAAAGGGAATAGCAATGCTGATTTTCTGTCAAGATATGGACCAGGAATTGAGGGCTCTGAAGGTTGAAAACAAATGTATGGGTTTGAACTTTACTGTTTGCTGTACTGTTATATAAAAATTGATAATGTACATATGCTTAATTTCTGAAAGCAACAAATGTTAGTAGAGAATTAATAAGAAGTTTTGGAAACCTGTTTGATAAAACAGGTTCCCTCTTAAGGAGGGGTGTGTATGTGATAGAGTGGAATAGGACCCTGTCTCAGTTGTTAGAGAAAGTGTTTAAAATGCAAGGATCTGTCCTTTCCTGTCTATTTGTCTGTCCGGTTGCACAACCATATTTTTCTGTGAGACCTTGGACTTGATCAACCCAACAGGCTCATAGTTCTTTGCCTCTCACTGTTTCTCAGTCCTCACTTGCTGTCTGTCTTTTCCTCCCTTGTAGAAATGCTAATATGAAAATATGTGCAAATCATTGTATGGAACTGTAACTGATATAGCATTACTGTTGAAATGTATATAAAATACAATTTGAGATGACTGCAACAATCTGTTGGAAGCTAGAGATTAACAGAGTTCAATTTTTAAGCCTTTTGCAAAAGCTGTGCAAAAGGGGGCCTCAACTCAAGAAGCACAGTGTTCTAGCAACTCCTGCCTGATATTTACAAAAACAGGATGCTTGCTAAGAATGGGGGTTGAAAGGACTTATAAGAGCTAAGCTGCAACTACAAGAAAGATTAAAAGGAAAAAGGAACACAGAGATTGAAGGAAGATTTTATTTTATTTCTCCTTTGTAAATAGTTATACTGAACAGTTTATTTTTTTATGTTACTGCTACTGTAAATAAATGTTTTGATGAATTCTACAACTGCTCCTGGTTTTTCTATGCTTCCTGACCTGTGCTTCAAAGACATGCTGTTGTACTGCTGTTTGCTGCTGCTGCTGATGTACAGCATGTTGCTAAATGATGATAGCCACAGATGACCATGGGTTGAACTATAATTTGATAGAAACATAAAAACATAGACTTTGACAGCAGATAAGGACCGCTTGGCCCACCCAGTCAGCCCATTTTCCTACCTACGGGACAAGCTGCAGATCCTAGTTAACCAACAGCCTACTTCCTCCTACCCCCCAAAATAATTGCTTTATGTCTATCCCATGCATTCTTGAATTCCCCCATTGTTTTTGACCCACAACCTCCTCAGGAAGGCTGTTCCATGCATCCACTACCCTCTCAGTGAAAAAATACTTCCTTATATTGCCCCTGAGCTATCACCCCTCTATCTCCAAATTGTGCCCCCTTGTTCTTGCACATCTCTTTTTCTGAAAGGTGCTACCCTCTTCGACTTTGTTAATTCCCTTGAGGTACTTAAATGTTTCTATCATGCACCCCCTTTCCTCGACGGTATACATATTAAGCTCCTTTAGTCTCTCTTTGTATGGCTTCTGGTGCAGACCCTGCACCATTTTAGTTTCCCTCCTCTGGACTGCCTTTATCATGTCTATGTCCTTGCTGAGATGGGGTCTCCAGAACTGCACACAGTATTCCAGATGGGGTCTCACCAACTGTTTGTACAGAGGGATAACTATTTCCTGTTTTCTACTGGTGATGCCTCTCCCTATGCATCCCAGTATCCCCCAGCCCTCCTTACTGCTTTCTCACATTGCTTGCCTACCTTAAGGTCATCTGATATGACTACCCCCAGGTCCCTTTACATTTTTGTTGTCGTTAGTGTCTCCCACCACATTGTGTACTCTTCCCCTGGGTTTTTGTTTCCCAGGTGCATTACTTTGCAGTTCTTTGCATTGAATATAAGCTGCCATATTTTTGACCATTCCTCCAACCTTGCCAAGTTCATTCTCATCCTTTCCACCCCACCTTGTATATAAACCCTGTTTCAGATTTTTGCGTCATCTGCAAAGAGGCACACTTTCCCTTCAGCCCCTCTGCAATGTCACCTATAAAAACATTAAAGAGGACTGGTCCCAGTACTGAGCCCTGTGGCACCCCACTAGTAACCTCCTTTTTCTTTTGAGTGGACTCCATTTACTATAACCCTCTGCATCCTGTTGTCCAGCCAGTGTTTTACCCAGGCTACAACCCTGGGACCCACTCCCAGGCTGGCTAAAGTACAGTTACATAAGAACTTACCATAACAGTAGATCTTCCAGAGAGGCTCTTGCAGTAGGTAATTACATATAGGACTGATGTTGGTAGGCAGCAGGACCCCATGGAAAAATTTCTAGCTAGCAGTCTCCAGCAAGGGACCACCCCCACGTCAGGTGACCGGCGTCAGGAGATGTCAGTATAAAGGGGCGGTCCCTCATGCCCGCCTTCCAGTTCTTTCCCACCACAGGCCACAAGAGGCCAGACGAGAGAGATGCAGATATTTTCCTCCCTGGAAAAGGAGCTGAAAAAGCTTGGGAGGATGGAGGGCAGAAGGTATTACCTACTGCAAGAGCCTCTCTCGAAGATCTACTGTTACAGTAAGTTCTTACGTAACTGTACTATCTTACTTCAGGAGGGCTCTTGCAGTAGGTAATTACATATAGGACTGAGTCCCAGCAGTCTGGAACAAGAAGAAGCACACGGAGGAGGAAAGCTACTCAAAGCAGATCCTCTTAGCTGTGAAGGCCTTAAGAAAGGAGGCCTTGCAGAACAGCGAGTCCAAAGCCTGCTCTACGGCGAGAGGCAATATCCAAACTGTAATGTTTTGTTAATGTATGGACAGAAGTCCAAGTGGCGGCAGCACAAATGTCTGCCGCTGACACGTTCTTGAAACATGCCACTGTGGCAGCAACCGCTCTGGTGGAGTGACCTCTTACTTGACCCGGAAGGGTCTTGTTGTATTTGTCATAACAGAAGGTGATGCAATGAGCCAACCATTTAGACAGGCATTGCTTGGAAACAGCATTGCCTTCTCTTTTGGGGGCAAAAGAGACAGACAGTTGATCAGTCTTTCTGAGATCCTTTGTTCTGTTAGTGTAGTTATCTCAGGACCCAGTAAACATCCATAGTGTGAAGCAGATACTCCCCCTGATTGGAGTATGCATAAAGAAGACGGGTAACTCTATGGACTGGTTCAATGTAGTTTTTGCTACCACCTTGGGGAGAAACTTAGGATTGGTGCGCAGAGCCACACATTCCTTGTGAAAAATCAAGTACGGGATTTTGCACATCAGGGCCTGGAGCTCGGAAATCCTCTGAGCAGAGGTAATGGCCACTAGGAAGAGCGTCTTCCATTAAAGGAACTTTATGTCTGCTGAGGCTGCCGGTTCAAAAGGAGGCAAAGTAAGTTTCTCAACAATGAAGTTCAAATCCCAAGGAGGGGCAGGAACTCGGATAGGGGGTCTCAAGTGAAGAACCCCTCTGAGGAAAGTCTTAGAGACTTCCAGTTGAGCAAACATCTTATCTGCGAAGGGAACATGGTAGGCTGAAATGACCCCCATGTGTACCTTCAGAGACGAGTGACTAAGACCCAGGTTGAAGAGATGGCGCAGATACTCCAGCAGTCACCCAATTGAGCAGGAGAAAGGCTTGAAGCCTTTTGAAGTGACCCAGAATGAGAACTATTTCCACTTCATGGCATAAGTAGACCTACTGGAGGGTTTTCTAGCCTCCACCAAGATCTCAGCCACCTGGGGAGAAACCCCAAAGTGGGCTTGAGCTATGTCTGCAGGAGCCACGCATGTAGTTGAAGGGACTTGAGACCTGAATGGACCGGGGTGCCCTCATACTGGGTCAATAAAATTTGTGACAGCGGAAGAGGAAGAGGAGGTTCCTCTGAATATTGTTGCAGAAGAGAGAAACAAACTTGTCTAGGCCAGAAAGGAGTGATCAGAATCATTTGTGCCCCTTCTGAGCCGAGTTTCTGCAAGACACGTGGGATCAGAGGAATCAGGGGCAAAGGCATAGACAAATCTGTCCCTCCAATCTAGAGACAGAGCGTCTCTCCAGAAAATGCCTCACTCTTGAATGAGCGAGCAGAAGTTGGGAAGCTTTGCATTTAGAGGTGAAGCAAACAGGTCCACCTGAGGTGTTCCCCAACGTAGGAAGATATCATCTAGGACCCCCTGATCCAGCTCCCACTCATGAGCTTGAGCAGACAAGCAACTTAGTTTGTCTGCTAAGGAGTTCTCGACCCCCAGAACATGAATTGTCGTGAAGTGAAGGTTGTGTTGTGCTGCCCAATCCCAGACTCTCATTGCTTCCCTGCAAATTAGGGTACAACCGAGTCCCACCCTGTTTGTTGATGTACCATACCACACACATATTGTCCATATGGATGGCTAGGTGGCCTGGAAGAAGATGCAGGTGGAGAGCCTGGAGAGCATAGAGCACTGACCGAAGCTCAAGCACATTGATGTGCAATGATTGTTTGAGCTTGGACCAAGAACCCTGGGTCCGATGTGGACTGAGATGGGCTCCCCAACCTTCGCCTGAGGTGTCTGTGGTCAGAGTCTGGGAGGGAGGAGGAAGGAAGAATGGAGCTCCCCAAGGAAGGTTCTCTCGAACCATCTACCACTGCAAGTCTCGAATCATGAGAGAGGAGACCAGGACCAGCTGGTCCAAGTCGTCTACCAACTGATCCCATTGAGATTGAAGTGTCCACTGAGAGACCTTCATGTGGCGCTGAGGACGAGGGACTGTCAGGATAGCAGCAGCCATAAGCCCAAGGAGGTGAAGAACTGACCTTGCACTGACCTGCCTGCGGACGGACAACAGGCTTACCTGAGTCTGGAGTGAGGCCACCCTGTCCAGTGGCAGGAAGGCCCTGCCTAGGGTCATGTCCAGTATCGCCCCAATAAACTGGAGCCTCTGGGATGGTATCAAGTGAGACTTGGAATGGTTGATGGTAATACCCAGACAGGTAAAGAGCTGCTGGGTGAGGGAGAGGTAGTGCAGGAGTTCCTCCCTGGATGAGGCCGCCAGAAGCCAATTGTCCAGGTATGGGAAAACCTGTACCCCCCGGGCATGCAGGTAGGCCGCCACCACCACAAGGCATTTGGTAAATACTCGAGGAGCCGAGGAGAGGCCAAATGGAAGTGCCTTGAACTGGTAGTGGTTCCCCTGGAAAGCAAAACGGAGATATTTGCAGTAAGATGGGCGGTTAGATATGTGCAGGTAAGCGTCCTGCATATCCAGATCACACAGCCACTGTCCCGAGCGGAGGAGGGGCAGAAGGCTCTGCAGCGAAAGCATCCTGAACCTCTTGTACTCCATGAAAATATTCAGGGAACTGAGATCTAAAATAGGTCTTACATCTCCTGTCTTCTTCAGGACCAGGAAGAAGTGGGAATAGTAACCCGTTCTTTGCGGGGGAAGGGGGACAGGTTCTATCGCCTCTTTCAGCAAAAGTGCTAAAATTTCTTCCATGACCAGAAGAAGATGTTCCTGAGAGTACGACGACCATGGGGGAGGGTGATGAGGTGGTTTCTGCAGAAACTCTATCGAGTGTCCTTCTGCGATTAGCTGGAGCACCCATGAATCTGATGTTATCCTCTCCCAGCCTGGAAGGTGGAGGGAAAACCTCCCTCCTACCGGTTCCTCTGGGAAGCCTGGAGGCTGTGGGAGAGGGAAAGAGTCAGGTGGTGTGGGGCAGCGCCGCAGCTGAAGCTCCCGCTGCTTTTTTGGGCGGGGGGGCTTGGCAGCTGTGGGGGCCCAACATTTAGTGGCCCTCTTTCCCTGTGGTCTCGCTTTGGGCCGATTCCATCTGCGCAAGTGATGGGGATGGTACATAGAGTCCACAGACTTTAGTGCCATCCCTTCTCCTGCAGGTCGGTGATGATGTCCTAGACATCACCCCAGAACAGCACCGAACCCCAGAAGGGCGCTTCCTGGATGGTGGACTGCACTTCCAGGACCAACCCTGACACTCAGAGCCAAGCGTGATGCCACAGACCTACGGCGAAATCTGAGCTCATACCAGCAGTGTCCACTGCATCGTAGGTCGCATGAGGAATGTGCTGACTGGCCGAACGTGCAGAGCGGACAAGGTCAGCCACTTTCTGTTTGACCTGAGAGTCCGGAAGGGAGCCCAATTTAGATTCCACCTCACTGAGAATTGCTTTCTGGTAATCCCCCATGTGGCCAAGATAGTTCAGGACCCTAATACCCAGAGTGGAAGAAGCAAAAATCTTCTTGCCATACTGGTCCAGAAGGTGGGATTCCTTGTCAGGTGGGGACGAGCTAAGGTGTTTGGGTTGAGCTGACCGACCATGAGCGGCGCTAATCACAACCGAGTCAGCTCGAGGGTGGGAGTCTAAGAAGTCAACACCCTCGGGAGCCTGGTATAGCCTGTTCAACTTCCTGGGAAGTGGGGCTAAAGCCAATGGCTGTTTCCATATGGTAGTAATAAGGTCGGCATGAGGCTCGATCCAGGGTGGCACCAAATTGGGAGCTGTCATGGGCAGATCTAGATGCTCAGTGAGTTTTTTACACTGGGGGTCTGACTCCAAGGATTGCCACTTATGTACTTCCTGGATCTTTCGTAGAAACTCCGTGAAGGAAGGATCCTCTGGAGGAGACTTCGGAGGAGTCCTTAGCTGGGGCTTGGATGGAGAGCGTGGCTCGTCATCTTGCTTGGAACAACCGTCTGAAGCATCCGAGGTGTCCGAGGAAGAAGAAGATGAGGAAAAGGTAGACTCCTTCTCTCGACGAGGGGGAGGAATGGATCACTTGGGAATCCCTCGAAGCGTGTCCTGCCCCTCTCTGGACCCAGAGGGTTTAGCCCTGGTGTCCGGAGGTGGGAAGGGAGTGTGTCGTCATGGACATACGGGAACCGGCACCATCCTTGGAAGACAACTCTCCACCTCTCTGGTGAGCTGAGCTTTGGCCTCAGCCCACCAGGAGGCCAGAGTCTCCTGCAAGTCCACTGGCGGCTGAGGGGGTGGTGAGGGGGAGGATATGGGTATGGACTGTATCCATAAGGTGCGTATCCATAACCCAATGGTGGGAAGCCCGGCATCAGGTATTGAGGAGCCGGGTACTGCAGCATCGGATATGTCGGCACCAGGTAGTGAGGCACCGGATACTGTGGTCCCAGGTATGACGGCGTTGGATATGACGGGGTCGGGTACCCGGGCGCCGGGGGAATTGCCGTAGCAGACAGACCAGCCAGAGGCCCTACGGGCAGTTCTGGAGCAGAAGGCCCGGGGGGCGGAGGGCTCGGCATCAGCAACACCGGCGTCGGAGCCAGCGGCTGAGGAGCCGGCATCAGAGCTGGCGTCGGGGGAACTGACATCAGATTGGTCAGACCAGAAGGTGGACGATCTGACAGAAGTGAAACTGGAACCTCAGCGTCTCCTGGGGATGGAGGAGAGAAATCCTGGGGGTCGGGCTGAGGAGACTCAGGGTCTCTGAAGGGCAGCAAATGCTGAGGGGAGCAGGAACGATGGACATGGGGGGGTCCAGCCTCAACTCATCTGCTGTGCGGACGTCGGGTGAACTGACATGCAGCTTAGCAGTGGGATCCGGGCAGGCACCGGAGGGGCCAGCATCTGACTTAATGGACCCTTCACCGGAGACAGACCGCAATGCAGGGGCGGCCTGTTCAGGCGGAGTGGGGGCCGCGTGCCGCCTCGAAGGGTCAGGTGACTTACCGACCTTCTCAGTGCGGGCGTCGTAGGAGCCTATGTCTGGCTTACTGGAGCCGCTCGCACCAGTAGGCTGCAAATCCCTGGCTTTACTGGGAACGGAGGCCTTCACAAGCCCGGAGGCGCCCAAAGGACCCAAGTGTGAGCCAGACGGGTGGGCCGACACCGCCTTAGGAGCCTCTAAGGAGACCATTGTGGAGTGGTCCCCTGGAGAGGAACGTTACCTTTTTCACGGCGACTTCGAAGGAAGTTGCAGTGGGAGAGGAGCCCTTGTCCTGGTGCTTTTCTTTATCCTTTTTCTTGCAATGGCCTTCAGGGGAATTTGACGCCAGTCGAAGCTTTTTCAGTTCTTTCTCCATGGAACTCATTTTCTTTTTCAAAATATGGGCCTCCAAGGACTGCTGCCGCCTTCTCCTGGTGGCCGCATTAAAGCTAAGGCAGTGCTGGCACTTCTCTACTGGATGGTCGGGGCCTAGGCAAAAAAGGCACAGATAATAGCTGTCCTTGTGCGGGAGTTAGGCGCCACAGGAGTCGCACTTGTTTTTGTGCTCGGAGGGTGTAGAGGACACCATACACTGACAAATACCTGACGGATGATAAGAAAAAATCAAAAATACTCGGTTAAAACACCAATGAAGGAGCCTGACGAGCAGGGAACTTTTCTGCGAGGTGCTGGCATAAGCTAACGGTGGGAAAGAACTGGAAGGCGGATGTGAGGGACCACCCCTTTATACCGAAGTCTCCTGACGTTGGTCACCTGACTTGGGGGAGGTCACTCGCCAGAGACTGCTAGCTAGAAATGTTTCTGTGGGGTCCTGCCTCCTGCCGACATCATTCCTATATGTAATTACCTACTGCAAGAGCTCTCTCCAAGTAAGATCTTGTTTATTAATCTTTTGTGTGGTACTGTCAAATTCCTTGTCATCTGACATGACCTTCCTGCTGTGAATCCATGCTGCCTTGGGTCCTGTGCCCCACTGGCCTCTAGGCACTCAACAGTTCTTTCCTTTACAAGTGATTCCATAATTATCCCTACCACTGAGGTCAAACTAACAGTTCTGTAGTTTACTGTCTCTGTCTTGCTCCCACTTTTGTGAAGAGGAATCACATCCGCCCTCCTCCAGTCCTCAGATACCACATCATCCTCCCATGATTTGTTGAAAAGGTTAGTCAGTGGTGTCACTAGTTCTCCCTGGTACTATGTGATGTAGGTGACCGCAGAAGGGTGACCTACAGAAGGGCAACGGCAACCAGGTGACAACAGGTATGGCACCCATGCAAGTGCAGCACAGGCCAGAACGACGACCACAGGACACAAAACAAAAATGCTACCACACCACCACAGGGGAACAAGGACCAACAGAGGATGCACCGAGGGTGACCAAACTTGAACGGGATGGGCGCACGTCAGACACGATGACAGACAAGGGGGCAGGTGGTAGCACATGCACACACACACACACACACAAATGGACAGCAGACATGAGTGACACCAATGGTGCGGAGGGCAGGCTGGTGGGGATGGAGACATGGATGAGCACACATGGAGGGACCATGAGGCCAGCAGAACAATGGCAACCGTGGCTGTCCATGGCAATATATAGGGTGGCATGGCACAGCAGTGGGCTGGAGGTCAGGCGCAGGCTGGAGGTACCCAAGGCATGGGAGGCCACATGCAGAGTGGTCTGAGATGTGCAGGCAGGAGGTGTCGGTGAGTGTACATGGTGCAGAGCAGGTGGCCAGGCCAGCATGATGCTGGGAGCCAGGCATACAGGGGCACAGGACCAGGTGGGGGGCACACAGTGCATGGGTGCACAGGCTAGCTGGAACATAGTAAGGCACAGTGGCGGACAGGGCAGACTGCAATGACCGGATAAAGGGGGCAGTCAGGCAAAGCGGAGGGCACCCAAGTGGACTACACTTGCATCTGGAAGTTGTGTGCAAGGCCCTGGAGGTAGTCCACTATACTGCGCACTCCATACTCCACCACAATGGCCTCAATGCAGTGTGCGAGGTCCCTGTACAGCCTCTTAGGCTTGTTGTCCCCTGCACTGGAGACAAACTGCTCCGTGCACACAGTGGCAAGCCACTGCTCCTTCATGAGGCAGTCTAAGAACTGCCAGATGTTAGGGTGACAGGCAGTGAGCAGGGTGTTGAATGCCCAGTGCCAGCCCTCCACCTCATTGTTAGTCCGTGCCTGCCCGCTGTGCACCGGCTCATACATGTTCCACATGGACACATGGAACAGTGTCCGGCTCCGTGCTGTATGCCCCACTGGGCACCTGACCCAGGTGTCCTCCATGTAGTCCAGCAGTGGATGCAGGAGCTTGTCGTGCACCTGGTAGTAGGGCATGTCCACCAACTCCCCATACACCATCACCACATCATCCAGTGGCACAAAGGCAAGTGCTAGGAGCATGCGGACCTGCAATGCACACTCCACATCCATGGAGTACCGCTTGAGCAGTGCCGCATTGCCCTGCACACACTGCCACACTGCCTGGCAGAAGTGATAGAAACAGCCCCGCATGATGGTGCCCTCAAAGACAGTTGCGAAGGCATGCCAGGCAGCCCACTCAAAATCCATGAGAGAGGACTGCGGCTGGGCACCACACAGTAGCCAACGTAGTTCCTTGAACACCCTCGTGTAGGCGCTCCATCCATGTACACATCAGTATGTACATGGCTGGCAGGACTGAACCAGACCGCAGGCCATGGATGGAATAGAGCTGCCTAACAGTGGTGGTGAGGCATGAAAGGTGTCATCCAGGAACCAGTCCTGGCAACCAGACAGGAATGTCAGGTCTTGATGGATGGCGAATATGAGTGTGTGGTTCCCTGCAGGGCCACTGTCATATTGCAGGAACTGTGCCTCGCTAGGTGTGATGGTGTATGCCTAGGGCAGGGTGAGCTCGGTCATGCTGCCAGGCATAGCAGGACAGCCCTTTGTGGCTTGGCGCACATGTTGCACCATGCAGCGCATCAGGGACATGGCAGGAAGCCTGCTGCAATGGCATCAGTCACCCCACCGGTGGCCTGCACAATGACCTGGGTAGTGGTCTTCAGACTTGTCCGTGCTTGTTCCTGCACACCCATCACACCCCTGATGCCGACCTCCCCTGGATCCGGGGTGTGGTTATGTGGTCGCCCAGTGTACACCACATGGTCAGCAATGGTTTGTGCACATGCTGGGCATTCATGCCTGTGGCCCTGCACACACTGCCAGTACACTTTACCTTGCTTCTCCTTATCCCTGCGGTACATGTACCCATGGTGGGATAGGAGCAGTCTCCCCTTCTGGCTTGTGAGGTAGGATGCAATGTCCATCCCTCACAGGCTGTTCCAGAGTGACACCCATCTGTTACACCCCATGCCCCTTTAAGGGCTTGCAGTGTGATCCCATGGCTGTCTGCCATGCCTACGGCCAACCCCCAGTGCTGGCAAAAGGACATGCTGCTGTCAGTTCTGCCCCCTTTGCATGTCAGCCCTCATGGCGGCTGGAAAAACATGGCATGTGTGTGTGCCTGCGGACGTGGAGGCATTGTGCAGTCACAAAACTGGTGTGGCCACCGGTAGCCCCCGATGCATCCATGCTGTTGTGGCGTTGTGGACTATGGTGCCTGTAACTGATGCCGGACCCGAGAAAGGATGGTAAATTGAGCTGTTCCTCCAGTTCCTGTAATGGCCTTCTACCCTGCATATCTGTGTTGCTGTATGTGCCAGCCATGGGGTTCAAACCCATGGCAGCTGTCCATCAAAGTGCAGATGGCGGTGCTGTGCTGGTGCACACTATGAGAGTGGCTTGCCTGCAGCCTGCCCTCCAATGCACTCCCCTGTTCATGGCAGGCAGTGCGTGCTGGGGTGGGCATAGCTGCTCCCTCAGCCATGGCATTGATTTCGGATGCGTGTGCAAAATTTTGGTCACCATTCAGGCCAGTCGCCCTCTTTCCCAGTCACCCTGATTCCCATTCACCCTTTCCTACCAGGCACACTTATTACCATGCGCCCTTGTTCACCAGGTGCCCAACCCACGTTAGCCATTTTAGCAGAGCCATTCTGCAGGAAGCCCTTCCTCAGTAGCCAACATCACAGGCTACCATTCTCACCTTAGTTCTTTTTAGAATCCTGGGGTGAATCCCATCAGGTCCCATTGCTTTGTCCACCTTCAGTTTTAGGAGTTCTTTCAGGACCCTTTCTTCTGTGAATGGACTGGTATTGACCCCCCCCCATCCAGAGTGCTTCTATTGTTTGGTTTAGGTACCTCCCCCTACTCTTCTTTTGTGAATACTGAGCAGAAGTATTCGTTCAGTATCCCTGCTTTTTCACTGTCACCTTCTTCCCATCCCCCTTTCCTTTATTAAGCCTCACTATCCCTCCCTTAGTCTTTCTTTACTCCCTAATGTACATATAAAAGGTTTTATCACCCTTCTTAACTGAGTTGGCTATCTTTTCCTCAGTTTGGGCCTTTGCTGTTCTGATTGCCTTCAGTGCGTCCTTCTTCTTTAACTGGTAAAGTTCTCTGTCCTGCTCCTTCTGTGTTTCCTTATACTTCCTGAATGCTACCTTTTTCTCCCTAACCTTCCCCGTTACCTCTTTTGAGAACCATAGTGATGTTCTGGAAAATTCTTCTGCTGCGCTAAATGAAACATGCTGCCTTATGTGTGTGTATTCATAACAGCAATGGTAAGTTATAGTACATGTCACTGTCATGTTTTTTCAGAGATACTGCCATTTAATTTGTATTGAATCTTGTTTTTTGTTGTAAGCAGTCCATCATGTTGTTCCTTTGCAGGGAAACATCACCATACAGATTGAATTTTTCCCCTTCACCGGTGTGTTGGCCATGGTCACATTCACATGCCATACATATGTGCTGCAATCTAATGTGGTACTGTAAAATTAAACATTTTTCTGTGGCGGGGGTAGGGGTACTGCTGTGAGTGAGTGAGTGAATTATAAGCATTTCTCATTACTTTTATTTTCTTTTACATTCTCAGGTCACAGCACACAGATTCATGACTGTAATGGTGAAACCATGCTGCCGCCACACATGTGTTCAACATGTGTCTGATTGTTGACTTCTGCTGTACGAACAATATCAAGTCATGAAAGGTTAAGTATTTTTTTGGGGGGTGGGGTTGCATGCATCATTGGAAAACAATTTTCATTAATATTTTTTGTCTCATTCTTTCCAGGTCTTCAGTGTACTCAAAATGCTGTCCGTCTTCAGATTGAAACATATCGCACATCCACAGTACCTTGATGCTACCTCCAACCAGATGAAGAAGAAATTATTCTGAGTTCATTCCAGTACCCCATTCAGTATCAGCACCCAGCTGAGCTGTTCCTGTCTTTTGTTATATCCATCATTTCTGTAGAAAAAGAGATATTATCTGGCCTGTATGTCACCGCCATTAAATACTTTACACCTGTGGAAAACAAGGGACCCCCAAAAAGGAAACAAGAATTATACTTACCTGCAGATAAAAAAAGGTTAAGTGGCGGCACTGTGATGATGTTGTTGCTGGAACTGCAGTAGTTGCCATCATTATGGTCCTAGGACTGTACAACAGCAAGTTTAAACAGTTACCTGGGATGAAACACTGAAAATCGTTTGTCTGTATTTGGCCATAGTTGTATGTATAAAAAGGTCAAGCAATGATTAACACAACAGTTCAAGTCAAAAACACAGTACATAAGATACATACATACTGTAATTTATTGATGTTCATCATGATGACAGGTGTCATGTTTCTGGACTATGTGATGATTGTGCATAGCTGGCTCCAGCCAGGCTAGCGGTGCAACACCCTCTGGGAAATAACCCACACACAGCCTTGGCCAACCTTCAGTGCCTATGCCTCCTATCCCCCTCAGGCAATTCCGCTTAACCTCACTGCACTGCACTCTAACCTGAGGATGAGTCCCAACTGAAGATGCTCAACCAAACTGTTTTGCAAGCCACAGATGACCATGGGTTGAACAATAATTTGATGTTCTGCAGTTTCAATACCTGATTACACCATTTTCTGGCAGGACAGGTTAACCAAGCAACTGAAAGGATGCCTCCTTAGAATTATCCTAGTGCTGCTGCTAATGTCAGGCAGTATTCACCCTAACTCTGGCCAAGCAAGGTCTGCCTTACATAGTGGCCCAACTAAGCCTGGATCTACTACACTGGCATCCATCAACATATGCAGCCTTCTTAGTAAATTGGACAGCCTCAAAGTATGGGTCACACAGCAAAACCCTGATATCCTGTCCATGGTAGAAACATGGCTTTCTCCGAAGAGCCCAGATATAGCAGTTTCAATACCAGGTTACACCATTTTCTGGTAGGACAGATTAACAAAACATGGTGGTGGCTGTGTCATTTATCTCAAAAAGATGCTTATGGGCCACATTTTATCCATGGCCAGACTTGGTTATTCTGCCCAAGCGTAGGCTATCAATGTACTACTCAGGGTGCATAATAATGCTCTAATGGTACTATCAGTTTATGTACCACCGAAAGAACATAAGACAGGGTTCCACAGCATTATGGATTATCTTCAAAATCTGCACCACAATTCTGAGACTATAGTTCTGGGTGACCCCAATGTCAACTGGCTCTCCCCTGACATAGGCTCCTTTAGGGATGCCATTGTAGTGCCCCACCTTTCCCAGTTCATTATCTCCCCAACTAAGACTAACTACAGGATGGGGACAAGTACTTTACTTGACTGGACACTTTCTAATCATCCAGAATGTATCTCTAACATGACTGTGCACCCGGATTCACTTAGCGACCACTCCCCCATTACCTGCAGCTGGACCAATAAATTCAACAACTCCCCCCAAACTCTCTTTGGGAGGGTGTTAAAATGAGGACGCCTTGAGCCCTTAAAACAGCACCTTCACAAAATTAACTGGTCCTTACTAGATGCTACAGATGATATCTACCTAGTCCTGGAACACTTCATTAGTCACTTCACTGCGGCTTGTGATATCCATGCCCCCTTAAAAAGATGAAATGCTGTGGCACTGTAAATCCATGGTTAACTGCTAAACTCATTAATAAGCTGAAACTCAGAGATCACCTCTGGCACCACTCAAGGGCCTTGGGCAAGCAAGCAACTGTTCAAGAGTATAAAAAGACCAGGAACGAATACACTCTGGCAATCCGCCTTGAAAAAAAGCAAATGCCATAGGAAAATGCTTGCTAACACTTGGGGAGACTGTAAGATCTTCTGGAATAACATAAAAGATGTTACGAGCAAGGGTCCAAAGATGGTGACCACCCTACTCAACATCAATGGTGTCCCAACACTTGACCTGCTAACCATAGCAAATACTTTTAACAACACCTTTACGGACCTGAGCAGTGTCCTCTCACCTGACTTCTTTGAGGATACCACTCCTGCTAGTACCTACTGGTCTGAAGATAAACCCTTGACTCCTCCTCCTTTTTACTTTAAAAAGGTCCTGCTGCATCTGGCTTGAAAATACCTATGTAAAGTGCTAGGGAAATCAAGGCACAGCAGAGACTCCCTAGACCTCAAACTTGTTGCCCTCACCCTTGAAGAAATACTGGTACCCCTCACAAAGATCCTGAACCTCTCACTAAGCCTGGCACAATTTCCCAAAATATGGAAATCAGCCCTAGTAACCCCCATTCACAAAAATGGGGATCAGGCTGTACACACAAATTATAGGCTGATATCAATCCTTCCCCCCCTTATCTAAAGTGCTTGAGCGCTCAGTCCAATGCCTGCAGCAACATGGTTTCAGAAAAAAGCATAGCACCACTATGGCACTGTTGGAATTCATTGGTTTTATTCATCATTCACTTGACCAAGGAAAGTTAGTGGGTGCGACCTTACAAAGGCCTTTGATACCACTAACCACACACTACTACTTCGGCAACTGACCTCCATTGGTCTATCCCCCGATACAATGCACTGGTTCAAAAGTTATTTAGAAGACCGCTCCCAACAGGTGAAAATAGCCAATGTTATCTCTGACCGGCAGCTTGGCTCTATATTGGGACCTCTCCTTTTTAGCATCTTTCTCAACAACCTCCTGCACTGCTGCCACCACCATGTTCTCCTTTACATGGATGACGCTGTCATCTATACCAGCAACCCTGATCCCATGCTTACTGGAACAACACCTACCCCTTGGCTTTGAGGAAGTGGAGGATTGGTTCAATAACCACAAACTGGTCCTGACCTAACAAAAAAAAATGAAAGTCATGATTTTCAGCAGCTCTTGCAACAAGCACAAATCACAAGCCCTAACCATCAGAAATTGCCTGGGAGTCCCACTTGAACAAACCCATCAATTCAAATACCTAGGGGTAATTTTGGACAACTCCCTGTCTTACACCCAACACATTGACAATGTTGCCGGGGCTGTCAACATAAGGATTGGCTTACTCTACAGACATAAGCACTGTCTGACACCTGAAGCCCTCAGACTTGCAATTTATCATTCCATCATATCTATCATAGACTATGGTCTGTCCATCTATGGCTCAGCCTCCACTACCTCCCTCCATAGGGTTTCCGTGGCACTAAACGAGGCTTGCAGACTTCTCATTGGTGCAGCACACTTCAGTCACACATGTGATCTATACGTCCAAACAGGATGGCTACAACTTAGCGGGAGGATTCAATACCAAACCTGCTTGCTAACTAAAAAAGCACTTCTTTGGCTGCTGCCCCCAGGAGTTGGAAATATTCTAAGCCCTCACTGCAGTTCTCAGCACACTCGAAGCTCTGCTAATCAAATTCTCCAGGTGCTAATATACTGGACAACACAAGGACAGTGATCATTTGCCTATAGGGCACCTCTTTGGTTCAATGCACTTCCCAGAAATATATCGACCTTACCAAAATTAGGACCATACAAATTGATACTTTGCCAGCGTCTCATGGCTAATAGTTCCTGTGAATGCTTCAACTAAGTTACCACCACCTATGGCTGCCACCCCTTTATGATCCCACTTTTGCACCCAACACAAGTATGACCCTTTTCCTCCCTCTTCTCTGCCCTCTATCCCTCGCCTTTTCCTCCTCTATCATTACCAACTACCCTTCCCTCCCCTGCACTCCTCATCCTCCCTTTCTAACAGTATCTGCTCACCCTTTATCTTACAATACAGGATTGACACGGCCTTTGGCTACCTCCCCTATTTTATCTTTCCCCCCCTCTTTTTTGATTTCCTTTGTATATTCCTCCTCCCTCTTTAATCATATCCACTTTACAATCTTCTAGGTTTGCTTTTTTATTTGCAATGTACAGACATTACTACTGGATTGTTTTTTTTTATCAGAAAATGTGTACTGCTGGACTGTCTTTTGTTAGAACTTAGTATTTGCCTCCTTGTTTGTCTACCACCCTTCCCCACTGATATGCAAACTCTGTAAAAGAGCTGCTTTGTGCTCAAAGATATTGAAATCTGAAATTGAATAAATAAATAAATAAACCAGAGACAACAACCAACATTAAAAATTATTGCTCACAGTGACACAAGTGTTTTGATGTGACTTCTTCGCAAATCATCTTGTACTGATCATGCAGATTGTTTCTCACACAGTTATGTAACACAACAAAGTAACCTTTTTTAAAAGAACAGTCCATCATCACTGAATGCTGTAATCCAGAACAATTTTAGTACATTATTTTAAATGCTAAAATTTAAAACAATGTGGGTGAATTTTGGTACTTTATTTCATGATCATTGGGCTATTCTGGTTGATAATGATGATGACAAGATAAACCTAATTTCTGCTGCAGTGACTATAGTACCAAGGTGGTACAATAAGAACTACATTAATGCATATTCATAGGACATAGATACATAGATACATAGACAGTGTCGGCAGAGAAGGGCCTATGGCCCACCCAGTCTTCCCATTTGAGCTTGTAAGTTCAGTTTATGTTTTCTTAGAAGTCTGTTGCCCCTTACCCCTGACCTCCAGAATTCCTTTATGTCTATCCCATGCATTCTTAAATCCCGTGATTGTTTCAGCCCCCACCACTTCCTCTGGCAAGGTGTTCCACTTGTCCACCACCCGTTCTGTGAAGAAATTCTTCCTCATGTTTCCTCTGAATCGCTCCTCCTCCAACTTCATCCCATGCCCTCTAGTCCTGGAACATCTTTTCGCTTAAAAATAGTGTATTCCTGCACCTTGTTCCTCCTGTGAGATACTTGTATGTCTCTATCATATCCCTCTCCTCCTCTCCTCCAGGGAGTACATGTTCAGTTCCTTCAACCTGTCTTCATAGGACTTGTGATGCAATCCATGCACCATCTTTGTTGCCCTCCTCTGAATCTTCTCTACCCTGTCTATGTCCTTATGTAGGTATGGTCTCCAGAACTGTACACTGTACTCCAGGTGGGGCCTCACTAGTGTCTTGTATAGCGGAATTATGACCTCCCTTTTCCTGCTGGTGATGACCCTGCCTATACATCCCAGCATCCTGTTTGCTTTCCCTGCTGCGTTGTCACACTGTTTTCCTGCCTTGAGGTCATCAGAGATGATAACCCCAAGATCCCTTTCCTGCTTGGTGCATGCTATATCCTCACCCCCCCAACTGATATATTGTGCCAGGTTTTTTGTCCCCCATATGCATTATCTTGCACTTCTTTGCATCGAATTTCAACTGCCAAACCCCTGACCATTCTTCAAGTTTCTGCAGGTCCCTTCTCATTCTGTCTACACCCTCTGGTGTGTCTACTCTGTTACAGAGCTTTGTGTCATCAGCGAACAGTGAAATTCTGTCTTCTAGGTCCTGTGCAATGTCACTGATGAAGATGTTGAATAGGACCGGTCCCAGCACTGATCCCTGTGGTACCCCACTGGTCACTCTTCCCCTCTGTGGAGTGACACCCATTTACCACCACCCTCTGTGTCCTGCCACCCAGCCAGTTACCTAGCCACCACACTAATGTCCTGCCCACACCCATATTCCCCAGTTTGTGTAATAGTCTTCTATGTGGCACAGTCTTGCTGAAGTCCAGATAGGCCATGTCCACTGCCCTCCCCTGATGCACCTCCCTAGTCACCCAGTCAAAAAATTCAACGAGGTTGGTCTGACATGACCTCCCACTGGTGAAACCATGCTGCCTTGGGTCCTGTAGTCAGGAACTCACCATGGCTGGCTTCAGGTTTATTTATTTATTTATATAAGTCTTTGGTAACCAGGTAAGTGCACTGATCAGGAGGACCATTTTCAGGCTCGACCCGGGCCACAGCAGGTGGCAATATAAAGGAGAAAATGTATAATACAATGAGTTCAAACCAGTGCATATACAGACAAAGTAAGGTACAATAGAAGAAAATGTAAAATACAGTGAGTTCAAACTAGTGCATATACAGGCAAAGTAAGGTACAACAGGAGCAAAGCAAATAAGGAAGGCTGTGCAAATTATATCCCACAAAACAGTTCATCAGGCTAAATAAAACTATGCACTATTTACAGCAGGAAAGTGACAATTACAAAATAAGTGCAGGGTATAGGAAACACGCGAGACACTGACTGGGGGTCGTACATGAAACAAGTATTGAGGGGGAAATGGACAGGAAACAGAGATAGTGGGAAAAAGCACATTAGGGCAACCCAGCTGTCAAGAAGGGAAGGCTGGAGTGGTCAGGCAGAGATGGGGAGGGTTAGCCAGGTGAGCAACAGCACTTGGCTTTGTCAAGCAGCCAGGATTTGAGATGAACCTTAAAGATGGCAGGAGTGTCCCAGGAGCAGATGGGTGCAGGGAGACTGTTCCATAGGGAGAAAGTAACTACAGATAGAGCTTTACCACCAATGGCCGAGGAGACTTTTGGGATTTCTGAGGTGGGGGGACAGAGGATGCAAGCAGGCATCTCAAAGGAGTTCTGGTATTAAGGAGAGACATGTAAGGGGAAACATTTTCATCTCTGATGGCACTGTCCAGAATGCAGCCAAGTGCATAATCAAATCTGTGTTGGAGTGGAAGCCAACCTAGTGTCTAGTAGAGGTGGCAGTGGTAAGTGGAGTAAGGTGGCAGGAGAGTGAATCAACAGATGTTGTTGTAGGTCAAGCACAGGAGTGCGTGCATGGTGAGGACATACGTGAGTACATAGGGGAGCAATACTCAATGATGGGCACTAAGTTGCCTTGTGCAATGGCAATGCAGGCTTTCTTGGTCAGGAATGGCTTAATCCGATAGGCAGCACCAAGTTTCTGGTTGATACGACGGATGACAGAGGTAACATGATCTGTGTAGGAGAGGGAGGGGTCCAGGATTACACCCAGATATTTGAAAGTTTGTACATTTGCGAGTGCAGTATCATCTGGAGTAATTACTGTAAGGGAGGACCCTGCCATGGCAACCAAGCATCTAATAAATTTTGAATCGTTTGCACCAGTCTCTGGCTGAGGAGTGCAGTTTTTTGTAGTTTTGCATCTTGTTGTTTTAACATGCACCCTCTTTGCTGCTGAGCTGTGATTGTTTTTTGGCATGGCAACCTTTGACAGGAAGGGTTTGGATCCAAACAGCATAGATTTAGTTTTTTTGACATTCACAAGTAGTCAGTGTGACTGGAACCAGGCATGGGCAGAAGTGTAGTTACTGAATAAAACTGTAAATATGTTCTCAACAGACTTGTTACTCATGAAGAGGACAAGGTCATCAGCGTATAGTTCTTTGACTGTGCAAAGGCATCACATTTGTGTGTGTGTGTCTCTCTCTCTCAAGAAGCACGGCGGCTGTGAATGGCTGTGGGTTCTTACACTGGTCGCAGGTACAATATCTCTCTCTCTCTCTCTCTCTCTGTGTCAAAAAGCAGGGTGACTGTGGCTGGCTGCGGGTTCTTACATTGGGCACAGGTACAATGTCTCTCTCTCTGTCTCGCTGTCAAGAAGCAGGGTGGCTGGCTGGGGTCTGTTGCTGTACGTCAGTGTCAGGAGGATATCTGTCATTCAGTCAGCTGGGTGTCAGTGGCTACAAGTTGACATTTGTGTTTCGAAGACTGCGGGTATTAATGACTGTACACATTCTGTGAACTGCAGCAAAATCCAGAAAGGGGAAGTCAAACTATAATGACATGTCATATGACAGTCAAGGCCACTGTTCATCAGTTTTTACCAGAAAAAAATTGTAAAATTCAGGAATGTGGACAGCACTCATATCGGTAAAAACAAAGAATTTCACAGAATTCAATATTTTGCACAGATCGGTTAATCTGCAGAGCTTGTGTTTTTCTAATAATTGCTTCCAGTGCTATTTTCAGTTTGCTTCATTTAATGGTCTACATATTAAGCCTTCTTTGATTCTGATTATTTATCTACATATTAAATGAATGGAAGTAGAATCCCAGTAAAAGCCAGAAATTAGACAATCACTTGAAAAAGGACCTTCATTATTTTAATTACTGTAAATCAGTGGCCTTAATGACAGTTATATTTATAAGTAACAGGAAGAAGTATTTGAATGCATATTTTTTTTCTTTATGCACTCTCACCAACATCCTCCTCATCGTCATCAAGGAGGAAGCAGCCTCACAATCCTCAGTTTTGGAGTTCTACCCACTTGGAAATTCTTTTTCCATGACTACATCATCAACCTCAATGGTACACTGTTTTTTTTTCCATAATAGTTTTTTATTGTTTTTCAAATTATAATACATTACAGTATATTTTCAGTATCATACATATATCGGGTAAACAACATTACATAAAAATCTAATCAGTTCATGTAAAACTGTGGTTGATTATAACAAGATACATTTGTTTAACAATAAGTAGTATTCAACTTTAAATCAATAAGAGATTTCTAGCCATTGGTATACTTATATTCTCCTAAATGGTTGTTTCTGGGTTGAAGCATTTAACAGCATTTATATTTAGTATCTAAATCTTTATCTTTGTTTTCAGCTCATACATTTATTATGTCATATTCCAAAATGGTGACCAAATTCTATGCAAGATGTCTAGTTTATCAGACAAAGAATAACACATTATTTCATTGTTAAATAGGAAACCATCTGAGTAAACCATTCACTAATGGAGGGTGTGGAGGTACCTTTCCAGTGTTGTAAAATAAGTCATTTAAGACTGAGGGATGCCTGTGTGATCCATGTTTTTTGATATTTGTCCAATTCTGATGATTCTGGGAACACTCCAAGAATAAAAATGAATGGGGACAGTGGGATGTTTTGCCCTGTAACCCTGTGGCATATTACTAGTATTTCCTTCCAGGTTGCTTGAATCTTGGGGCAATCCCACAACATATGCGCTAGACTTGCATTAGTGCTGCCACATCACCAACAGTTAGTGTTGCTTAAATACCCCACTGAGAATAACTTCTCTGGACTTAGATAATATCTATGCAGGATTTTGAATTGGATTAACCTACCTTGTATCTCTTTGTGATTTTTGGAGGCAAAATTCCATGCCTGGTCCTACTCCTCCTCTGTTATTTTGTGGCCCAGTTCTTCCTCCCATTTTCTTTTGGCCTTAATGGTCAAACATGAAGATGTTAAGTTATTAGTTAGTACTTTATAAGTGATCCCTGACCCTTTTTTAAGTGATGTTATAGTAATCAGATGTTCCCATCCCTCACATGTTGGTAGTGCGTGGTTATTATTTAAAATACCAGACCCTATCAAAGACTCTCAATTGTAAATAATGGTGGAATTGATACCCATGGATCCTGTAACTCTCTCTGAGTTTCTGAAATGAAAGTAAGATTCTAGTGTGTGCATCTACTAAGTGGACAGTTCTAGTTATGCCTAGCCTTTGCCAATTATATAGTTTAAAGGGCTTTATTGCCCCTTGTTAGTTGTGGGTTCCCTCAGATTGGCATTATGTCTAATGGTACCTTATTAGGATTTATAATGCTGTTGACTTTTTTTAATGCTAATACAGAGCCTTGTATACAAAGGTTGTCCAAAATCTTCACTTGTTGTGGGATATATAGGTAATCAAAAAGAGAATTGGGGGCAAGTATACTTTTCTCCATGACTAACCAAAAGGGTTGTGACTCTCCATTAGAGTTAAGACTTGAATGTTCTAAGTGTTTCAATGCATAATGGTACACCGTTTGATGCTGCCACCAGGATGGTCTGCTTCGCCCATATTATCAGTGCCACCATCATTGTGACTGGACACAAACATAGATGTGATTGTCCTACTTGGTATGTGACCTTCATTCATTTTGATAAATGTCAGCATGCTGACATTTGTAGGAGATCAGTTAGTACAACAGTCTTGCACTATTGCCCCCGCAGAACTAAATATCCTATCCACACTTACACTGGAGGGTGGGCAGGTCAGGTACTTCCGTGCTACTGAAGTCAGCACTGGCCATTAATTCACCTTGCCATTCCAGTACACCAGAGAATCACCCAATATTGTCAGAGGCCTGTTTTCTGCCAAATAGGCCTCAACCATGCGTTGTGCTGCACGCATTCATGATGAGTCATCCATCTGTTCATAAGATTCATCTAGGTCACAAATTCCTACTTAGGACAAGGCACTCCAAAGTAGATTAATGGACAACTGTGCAGCTAATACCACCCCTTGCTGATCAGCCACCTTTCTGGATGCATTGGGTCCACAGTGACCTTCACCCTTGTTATGCTGTGGTTTGCAGAACTTTTCACGTGACTTCTGTGCCCCATGAACCAATCTGACCAGCTGTCCAGTTAGATTTTGAACTTTATCATGACCTCCCTCCAGCATGGATGCAATGCCACATTTATAGCATGGGTCCAGCATTGTGGCTATTCCAAATTCTGGAGATTGCTGAATAGTGGCGATGTGTCTATTGCTGACTAAGATTGTAATTATGTGTTTCAGTGATGCACAGCTTGACCTGCTGTATCTCCGGCCACATCACGGCTAGGCTGCAGATTCAACAAGGTCTGCCTCAGCACCCGTAGCAGTGAAATGGCTTGACTAACGGATACAGTGTCACCACTCACTGCCTGTGTGGCATGTTCAAAAGGCCTCAAAATTAATATTACCAAGACCATGAGTCGCCATTGTTCAGATGTCACAGACATTAATGCCCCTGAACTGTCACAGCTAGTGTGCATAACTAGGTATTCGGAGATTGCTTTGTACTGCTCGTGCAACTGCTCTGCCATGTAAAGTGTGGAGTTCCATCTCATGACAACCTCAAGCTTGAGGTGGTGCTGAAGGAGGCTGTTTTGGATCTGCAGCTGCCTAAGCTGGTCATGGGTCTTTCCAGAGTATACAAAGTGGGCACAGATGAGGCGTGCAACAGTTAGCATTTGCTTGATTTCTGGGTACTGCAGAAACTCCTGTACCACAAGATTTAAACAGTGGGTCATGCAGGGAACCCTCACAAAGCCACCATTATTGATACATTTAACAACATTTGATCCATTGTCACTAGCTATGAAGTCAGCATTTAGGGACAGTGGGTGCAGCCACTCATCAATTTCTGTCAGTAGCAAGTCTAGCATGTTTTTGCCTGTATGCGACCCTGATACACTACGCATTGCAAGCGTGGCATGCTGTCTAATGCAATGAAGGTTGTTATCACCACAGTCTGACTTATTACACTGCTTTCCCATCCCACCATCACAGACAACCCCAGTAGCTGTGCCCAATGTGCAGTAATACACAGATAGGAACTACCCACCATTTTGCCACTTGTGCACATATCCATGCTTAAGTGAATGTAAGGTGATGAAGAATGTTGAAGGGCATGTCTTACAGACTCTGTCACAGTACAATATAACTCAGGGACAGCATGGGTGGAAAGTATGTCCTGGACAAGATCTTTCATTAAGGACATGCGCATGCTGCAAAGTGTCAGAATCCCACATTCTCCACAAAGGAGACTGGCAAAAGGTCAATTGCCAGCATTTCTGCTATGGCAGCATTGAGTTCACATGCAACTGCATGATTTGGTGGGTATTTATTGTTCAGCGCTAAAAGGCTGTATAATGTGGGCTGCATTGTTTGGTGTTTTGCAGATGGCATGGTTAATGGCTCTCCTCTGAAAACTGCCTTGGATGGGGGTGCCTTTGATGTGTGATGGTGGGTGCACAGGTGACAAGCCAATAAATGCTGTTATTTAACCTGTTTTAAGCACAGTGGTTGATGTAGTAGAATTACTACATGGACCACCACTGCTGTTCTGACCACTACTTAAACATTCAAAGTCATCCTCCTCCTCATGCCTGTAGTAATCCTCCAGTGTTCTGTCACAGCTTTTACCTACATGGCTGCTTACACTGACTTGGGAAGGGGATACCATGCTCACTAAGGTGGATGAGGGTAAACACCCCACTATGGCACTGGATGAGGGTGAACACCCCAGTACAGCATTAGCTCCCCTTTGGTGCCGAGTCCACAGTGCCATATGCCTGCTCTTGAGATGAGTATACTGGCCCCCAGTGCAAAGATGGCTACCCTTTCTACCACACCTCTCATGCACTTGGCAAAGTTGGCAGTTTGCCACTGTTTCATCACTTCCATCTTGTACGAAAAAAAATCCCAGACTAGGGAATTTGATGCCCTGCTTTTCACATGTCGCTGCTGCTGCATATGGGACTGCAGTTTTTGTGGCAATGAAATGGGGTGTGTACTGCATGATTTTGGGTGTTGTGCACATTTGGACTTTGATTGAACATCACAATCTATGACTATTACTTCAGGGTCATCAACAGAAACAGCTACATCAGAATTTTGAGGAGGGGATGATTTACTAATAGACTGTTTACAAACAGCCACTGTCATTTTCTTTTTGCCCAGTTCCCAAATGGGGCCGCTAGCACCATCATCATAAGCATCATCCACAAACTCACTTTAGATGCTGTCCTGTGGAGACATTCCAGCCACAGCCTCAATATGATCATCCACATTTTGTTTGTGAACATCTGAATGTTTGGATGGCCTAACCTCAAGATCAGTGGAAACATGAGACTGTGAGTCATCATCATGACCAGAATCATGTTCAACTACTGTGAGGTGCGGGATATCAACTACACTCAAGTCTTCTGACTCCACAACATTTTTGCCACCTGATAACTTTGCCAGGGTTGTAGCAGCAATACTTACGCTGTTATCAACCATGATGGGCCAGTCACTAACTTTACTACCAGCAGGGACAACAGCATCTCCAACCAGCACTGAAAAGACTGATTTTGCTGTGAAAAACAGAGAAATTCCTTTACTTGCAGCAACTACTACCTTGCCCTTCTGCTGCGTACTATCACAGCCACAACCACTCTTAACAGTGATAGACTTGCTAGCCCCTGATGAACCAGCCTCATCATCACAACAACTTCCACTGCTAATAGTCTTCTTGGCAGCAGCGCCACAGCCAGAAACAGCTTTGCATGACCATCTCTTCGTGGGCATTTTTTTAAGATTACACAGACAATTAACAGCAACTTTATATTTCTGCAGTTTTTGGTGGATGAGAAGCAAAAAAACAACAACTGTGACTTTCAGATGGAGATTAGGCACTAAAGAGATGCAGTCACACAGGCACAACAAGACCTTAACCAGTCTTCAGAAATCCAAAGGTGGAAAAACAATACCTTGTTTGGTGTGTGTGTGGGGGGGGGGTGTTTAGTGGATGTTTACAGAAGTAGCTACACAGAAGCTTGGAAAAATACTGCAGACAGGCTGAGAAATTTAGAGTACTGGTATTGCAGTGGTGCAATAAAATAAGCATGAATTTACAGCACGCACACAGACCGAAGGTCAGGTGCAGAAACTTTAACTGTTCAGTAAACTAAGCAACCCAGTCTTTTAGACAGACTGAAAATTTCCCAGCAAACAGCAAACACTAATAAAAAATTAATAGAAATATTACTACGTGTACCTGAACACACAAATACTAAAACTCTAGCCAACAACAGTTGGAAAGAATGCCTTTCTCACTGTGCTCTGTGAATCTCCCTTCTACATCACACTCCCCCAAAGCACATTTCTACAGTGTCTGTCAGTACAGAGACTGAATGTATTAAATTAACATGCAGTATTAATGCAAAATCAATAAATGTTTGATGATATAAACATGTAAGGGTTTACTACAATCGATGTACTAAATTTTGACTCAAAATTTAGTCATAAAAATGCTTTTTTGAAGGTTTTTGGATGGTTTGATTCTCAGAGCTCTGGGACCAAACTGTCTCCAGTTTTCTACTACACACACTATACTGAACTGAGGTTGTGCAAGGCAATATAGAGTCCATGTAACCTGCCATCCCATGAATCACTTCAATATTCACTTTAAAGAGCCCAAAAAAAGGTGAAGTAACGCAAAGTCAATAGGAAACAATGGGAAATTCGTGTTAATATGTAAAGTGAAGTTATTCACTTCACTTTGCAGAGTATTTTGTGAAGTTCGAGTTATACACAAATTACTCCATGTAGCGAAGTTTATAGATCTTGACCACCTCTAGTGCTGACTGAAGTAGCTAATGAGGTGTCAGCAGCACCATTGTGGTGGCTGCAGACCTGTTGTACATAAAATGGTGTGAAACAGTGAGTCATCAACATTATTTGCAATAAGAATAACATTGAGCTAGTATGCTTACCCTTGCATTGTGATGAACATGCCATGGAATAGCACAACAGCACCCGAGAGTAGCAGAGGTCTCCAGTTGCAGGGGCAGTTATGATATAGTGAAGGAGGAGGAGGAGGAGGAGGCAGCTTGCTTGCTGTAGGTGGAAGCACCAGAACAGGAGAAGAGTCTGTCAATATCAAAGGGGAATTATTTACACTCAAGTGTCTCAAGTTCCTTTATTATTCCTGGACCAGTTCCCAGAATCAAGTGAAAAGATTTTATTTCAGGAACTGGTGCCGGTTTTATTTAGGCAGTTTTAAGCTGTTGCTAGCCTTGCTTGTAGAGCAGAAAGCAGCTAACTAAAAAAGCTACATTTTCTTATTAATTTAAAACTTATATCTCAGCAGGAGTCAGTGTCTGTTGAGATTAAGTAGACAGATACTTTATTAGAAGTAGAAGGGGTCTTATTTAGGGTTAAAAAAGAAAGAAAGTCTGTGTGTTCTGTGCTGGGAAGGGTATTGTATCAGCTGACTTTGCTAAACCAGTAGGAGGAGAGAGAGCTTAACTGGAGGTGTGAATTAGACACTATAAAAGCAGATGACTCAAATTACAATTTCCTGTTGCTAGCCTTGCCTGTAGAGCAGAAAGCAGCTAACTAAAAAAGCTATATTTTCTTATTAATTTAAAACTTATATCTCAGCAGGAGTCAGTGTCTGTTGAGATTAAGTAGACAGATACTTTATTAGAAGTAGAAGGGGTCTTATTTAGGGTTAAAAAAAAGAAAGAAAAGAAAGAAAGTCAGTGTGTGTTCTGTGCTGGGAAGGATATTGTATCAGCTGACTTTGCTAAACCAGTAGGAGGAGAGAGAGCTTAATTGGGGGTGTGGCTTAGACACTATAAAAGCAGGTGACTCAAATTACAACTTCCTGTTGCTAGCCTTTTTTCTTACTAATTGCCCTCCATCCCACCCTAAGCCAGTTCTACTTTTATAGCCACTGGATCCAACGGTCAACAGGAACTTCCTGTTTGGCAGTAGGAAGGGAAGGATCATAGAGAAACATTGGTTTTGTCAACCCTAAAGGAAAAAAGTAGCTCACTCTTCCCCCCTAGCTGCTAGTGGTCTGACATTGAGCAAGGAAGAAGGAGGCTACTAAAGAAGATAGGAAGTTGCTGTCCCAGAATAGGAAGGGTGAGAGTTGTAAGGAGAGGAGAGAGTAAGCATACAGAGAAACAGGAGAGGGGACATAAAATAAGACATGATAGGAGTGGTGCAGTGCAATGGCTGTGGGGCAGCAGTGTTCCGGGAGACATTCTGGAGGTTGCAATGCTGCCCTATTTGCAGGCACCTCTCTGGTCTGAGAGAGGAGGTTGCCTGTCTCCAGGCTGACCTGGCTAGGATTCATGAAACCTCCTCCCTCACCCAGGGACCACCAGGGCCAATGCCACTACCTCAGAGGTTGCCAAGAAAGAGGACAGGCTGGACCAGGGTGGACTCAGGGAGGGAGAGGGTGGCAGAACTGAGTTGCATCCCTCCAGCTGTACCTCTCCACAATTCATTCGCTCTTCTGGTGGATAGTGGTTCCTCTATGGAGGCACCTGCAGTGGACAGCAAGGAGGATGCAGGGAACCTTCACCAAGGAGACCCACAGGAGGTTGGCATGGGACCCCACAGGGGAAGAAAACAACTCCTGGTGGGGGACTCAATCATTAGGGGGGTAGAAATGGGGAGGAAGGGAGGAGGTAAGGTGCCTTCCTGGCGCCATGGCTTGAAGGGACAGGAAGCCAATCCTCAGGATCGTGGGAGGAGCTGCATGAGGGAGGGAGCTGGATGTCATTGTCCACCTAGGGACAAATGACCTGGCTAGGAATGGGATCAGAGCAGTGCAAGAGGAGTTTTGTAGATATGGAGGGGCCTTAGACAAGTAGCGCATAATGGGTAACCTTCGGAGGTGCTGCCTGTCTATGGCAGGGTGATGCTAGGGCACTCCTCACCAGGGAATTCAATGAGTGGTTGAAAACTGGTGTGGAGCTCAGGGTTTTGGCTTCACTGGGGACTGGGGAGCCACCTGGAGGATGCAGACCTATACTGGTGCGGTGGTCTGCATCTGTCCGGGGAACCAGAACCTAGGTGAGAGGTTTAAATGCTTATTGGCGTGTACTTAAACTAGCCAAGGGGAGGCACTGAAAAGGAGCAGGGAAATCCCAGCATCCCCCCACAAAACATGGTAATTAGTGAGGTAAACACCAAGGTAGAGAAGTTATTAGGGAGCAGGATGGAGGTAAATGTAAAAAAAGGCAAAGGCAGTAAGGACAAGAATGGGGCTAAATGGGGTAAGGCTATCAGAAAGTGGAGGGTGATGAGTACCAACGCCTGTAGTCTGTGTAACAAGCTCCCTGAACTAGTGGCCATGATGGAAGAGGGTTGCCTGGATATTGTGGCAGTCACAGAAACATGGTACACAGAGAACCATGACTGGGATGTCAACATACCAGGATACACAATCTACAGGAGGGACAGGGAGGGTAAAAAAGGAGGAGGAGTAGCTCTCTATGTAAAGGAAGGGATCAAAGCAACAGAACTAAAGAGTAAACAGGGAGCAGATGAGGCACTCTGGGTCACCCTGGAGACAGGAAATGGCACCACAATCCGCATGGGGGTTGTATACAGACCCCCATCTCAGGGGGAGGGAATGGACAAGGAAATGATAGAAGGCTTCCTTAGAATGGCAGAAAAAGGGGAGATATTGTTGATGGGGGACCTGAATATGCCAGATGTTAACTGGAGCACCTTTGCTGCAGGCACATCCAAGAGCAGGGTCATTCTTGATGCCCTACGGGGGCATGCCTCAGACAGCTAGTATTGGAACCCACTCAGGAGGGAGCAATCTTAGACCTGGTACTCTCAAATGGGGACGGAGAAAGAATCTCAGATTTAGAGGTGGGTAGCCATCTGGGAACAAGCGACCACCAAACAGTGTGGTTCACGATAAACACAGCAATACAATCAAGCCATACAAAAGCAAGAGTATTGGACTTTAGGAGGGCTGACTTTGGGAAAATGAGAGAGTGCCTTAGAAAAGCACTAGCAAACAGGCAAGAAGGAGGGGTGGAGAAACAATGGGGAGTAATCAAAACAGCCATCACAGAGGCAACAAGCCTTTGTGTAAAGCAAATCAATAAAACACAACGAAGGAAAAACCTCTATGGTTCTCAAAAGAGGTGGCAGGGAAGGTTAAGGAGAAAAGGATAGCATTCAGGAAATATAAGGAAACACAGAAGGAGCAGGACAGAGAACTTTATCAATTAAAGCAGAAAGAGGCTGGGAAGGCAGTCAGAATAGCAAAGGCCCAAACCGAGGAAAGGATAGCCAATTCGGTTAAGAAGGGGGGGATAAGACCTTTTATAGGTACATTCGGGAGCGAAGAAAGACCAAAGGAGGGATACTGAGGCTTAATAAAGGGGAGGGAATGTGGGTAGAGGCGGACAGTGAAAAAGCAGGGATACTGAACGAATATTTCTGCTCAGTATTCACAAAGGAAGAGGAGGGGGAGGTACCTAAACCAAACAAGAGAAACACTCTGAAGACGGGGGTCGATAACAGTCCATTTACAGAAGAAAGGGTTCTGAAAGAACTAATAAAATTGAAGGTGGACAAAGCAATGGGGCCTGATGTGATTCACCCAAGAATTCTAAAAGAACTAATGGTAGAACTAGTGACACCGCTGACTACTCTCTTTAACAAATCATGGGAGGATGGGGTGGTACCTGAGGACTGGAGGAGGGCAGATGTGATTCCTCTTCACAAAAGTGGGAGTAGGACAGAGGCAGAAATCTACAGACCAGTTAGTTTGACCTCAGTGGTAGGGAAAATGATGGAATCACTTCTGAAGGAAAGAATTGTTGAGTACCTAGAGGCCAGTGGGGCAGAGGACCCAAGGCAGCATGGATTCACGATGGGAAGGTCATGTCAGACGAATCTAATAGATTTCTTTGACTGGGCGACCAAAGTAGTAGGCCAGGGAGGGACTGTGGATATGGCCTACCTAGATTTTAGCAAGGCATTTGATACAGTCCCACACAAAAGATTAATACACAAGTTAGCCAGCCTTGGAGTGGGCCCCAAGGTGGTAGCCTGGATAAAAATTGGCTAGACAACAGGGCGCAAAGGGTAGTAGTATAAATGGAGTACACAGTGAAGAAAGGAGGTTACTAGCTGGGTACCGCAGGGTTCAGTACTGGGACCGGTCCTTTTTAATGTCTTTATAAGTGACATTGCAGAGGAACTGGAAGGAAAAGTATGTCTCTTTGCAGACGACACAAAGATCTGCAACAGGGTTGATACACAAGATGGAGTGGAAAGGATGAGAAGGGACTTGGCAAGGTTGGAGGAATGGTCAAATGTATGGCAGCTCAGATTCAATGCAAAGAAGTGCAAGGTAATGCACATGGGAAACAAAAACCCAGGGGAAGAGTACACAATGGGGGTGAGATACTGACAACAGTAAAAATGGAAAGGGACCTGGGGGTAATTATATCAGATGACCTAAAGGTGGGCAAGCAATGTGAGAAGGCAGTAAGGAAGGCTGGGGAGATACTGGGATGCATAGGAAGAGGCATCAATAGTAGAAAACAGGAAGTTGTTATCCCTCTGTACAGACAGTTGGTGAGACCCCATCTGGAGTACTGTGCACAGTTCTGGAGACCCCATCTCCGCAAAGGACGTAGACAGAGTGAGGCTGTCCAGAAGAGGGCACACAAAATGGTGCAGGGTCTGACCAGAAGACATAATAAGAAAGACTAAAGGAGCTAATATGTACACTGAGGAAAGAAGGAGAGAGGACATGATAGAAACTTCTTCAAGTACCTCAAGGAATCAACAAAGTCCAAGAGGGTAGCATCTTTCAGAAAAAGAGATGTGCAAGAACAAGGGGCACAATTTGAAGATAGAGGGGGACGGCTCAGAGGTAATGTGAAAGTATTTTTACAGAGAGGGTTGTGGATGATGGAACAGCCTCCCTGAGGAGGTTGTGGAGTCAAGAACAGTGGGGGAATTCAAGAATGCATGGGACAGACATAAGGCAGTCCTAGTGGGGGGTAGGAGGAAGTGAGCTGTTGGTTAACTAGGATCTGCAGCTTATCTGTTAGGTAGGAAAATGGGCAGACTAGGTGGGCCAAGTGGTCCTTATCTGCCATCAAATTCTATGTTTCTATGTTTCTATTTGGTAACCTTATGGCTCTTTATTTGAACCTGGCACAGTTTGCAGTTGCTGGAGTGGCTTTATCCTGTTGTTTTGCCATTATTATTCCTTCCCAGTATCAGCTGGGTTCACTCACTATACCTATAAAAGAAAAAGAATAACATTTTGCCAGGACTATGACAGGGTCAAGGCCCCTGTCCCTATAGTAAGGGGGAAATTAGCAACACCACCATAGTAAGGCTTCCTCTGTTTGGTGTTGGAATGAGGCTGTCCTAAAATTAAAAAGCATAAAATGAGAAAATCCTAGGTTACAGTCATTGAATGCATATTTACCCATTTGTTATTCAGATTGTTGTGCAACAGCACCCTACTCTTTGTGTCCTTCTCTATGTATTTCTGTCTTTCCTGTAGGCTAGCCAACTGCAGGAGGATATATCCATTTTCTTGTTGTTTCATCCCATCTGGCCACCTCTTTTCTGGGTACTGTATGCTCAAGAAGGTATCCCTTGCTTTTGGTTCAAAGGAGCCCTGGGATATATGTTTGTACAAGAGCTCTTGTACACATAGAAGGGGGCTTTCAGTGTGAGATAGATAGATAGATAGATAGATAGATAGATAGATAGATAGATAGATAGATAGATAGATAGATAGATAGATAGACAGACAGACAGACAGACAGACAGACAGATTTTATTTCATAATTCACCCTGTCCAGGAATGGTGGCCTCATTTCCATGCAAGCAGCTGGACTATGGGAATGCACTATTGGGCTACAAATTTGGAATCACCATTTGACGCAGCATTCTGTTTTCCCACCTCACTAATACTGTCAACTTCTAAGGTGGTATAGAGGGTGAACACTCAGAGCAGTGTTAGGATTTTCCCTGCAGTTCCCTGAGTCAATATAAATTGATGTGTTGATCAGAAAGGCAGGGTTGTGTGAAACAGAAGTGCCCCTATGTGCAGCAGACAGCTCACAGTTTGAGAGGGCATGCTGACAGGTTCTGTCAGAGTAATTTCCTTACACATCTGAGTTCTGTAGTCTGTCTCCTCCACGACCACCAACACTATCACATATAGTGGCAATTGGAGGTAGGGGGGCAATCTATAAGCAAAAGTCATACAAGTTAATTTGGATCATAATTATATAAATGTTCAAATGATACTTTATAAGACATTGCCAGTTATGTGACCTAGGAAGTAAGGGCCACAGGACAGTTTCTTTAATTGGAGTACTGCTATTGAGGCAGTATAGCATAGTGGTTAAGAGCACTGAGTTGCAAACCTGGTGACCTGGATTTGAATCTCTCAGACCCCACTTGCATACTGTGTGACCCTGAGCAAGTCACCTAACTTCCTTGTGCTCTCAGGTCGCACCTGGAAACAAGTTTCAGCTTAGTGTGCCTTTTCTGATTAAACAATTTCCCCTTTCCTCTTTCTTCTCTGGATAGCTATAATATGCCAAGAGACTTGTACTCCAATACGCAGACATTTTGTTATAAATAAATTCACTGATTCAGTGGACAAATAAGTATGGTGCAAGTACTACAGTTGATTGCTAATGTTGTTGCAGTGGATATTTATGCAACATAGCATACTGCTTGTGCAGCTGAACAGGATAATTGGCCAAAAACAGTAGGTAGCTCTGCTGTGTTAATAAAATTATTAAACTTGAGGAGTCTACATGGTCTTTTACTCTCTCTGTTTCCAGGGAAACTACTACCCTTTCAGGGTATTGGAGGCATGGGAGAGAAGCCTAGAAAGATAGGGGGGTGAGCTGTTGGAACAGAAGGGGAGAAGCATGGGAGCAAAGAACTTAGCGCCCGAAGAATGCTTGGGGGGATGACCTTCTAAAAGTTCTTGCTGGAGGGCATGGCAAGTATCACCTGCTCAGGCATAGCCTTGCAATTCACTGGTTCAGAGGGCAACTAAGTATGGAGTAACTACTGAAGCTGATTGATTGAACTGTAGTGGTGAATGTTTGTGCAACATATTATAGTGCTTGTGCGATTGAATAGGCTAAGTTGTTGAGTAATGTAGGTGAAGCGGAACTGTTAGTAAGATGAATGAATCTGAGGAATCTATATGGCCTTTCATTCTCTCTGTTCCCAGGAAACCACCACCCTTCCCAGGTACAAGAGGCAGAGGAACCCACTTATAGAGTGTTCCACTCCTAGAGGTGCTACAGGATGGCAAGTCCTTTGGCTAAAAGTACCTTTGGAAGGAAGCCCAAAAAGACAAAGCAGAAGGTGTAAATAGAGTGAACAGAGCATCATCTTCCACTAAAGAAAAAAGGAGGGAAGGCCATGATGCTGAACAACCAGGAAGCATGGAGGAGCCATCCCCCTAGACTCCACCCATTCTGTGGATTAAAACTAATTTAAGATGGGATTCAATAACTACTTTTAAAACCTTTAGCATGGAGGAGAGGAAAACCTCCTTGAGGAGGAAACCTCTCATGATCCAAGGCTTTAGGTCATGAGCCCGCCTGAATAACTTGAAACTACAAAAAAAGCCAAGTGTGAAGATGGACCTGCAACACACTGCTGCAAAGCTAGAGAATAAGTGAGCTTCTTTTTTTTTTCTCAATAAAATTTTTTATTGTAAATATGAAATCAAACAGCAAGCTTCTACTTTTGTCCTGTATGATTTCCACCCAGAGAGGGTGCTAGAGGCTTGCTCTCAGAGATGCATGCTGATATAATGCCAAGTAATATTAGGTTTATGCAAGTACCCAAGGAAAAGGAGAAGACCAGAACAGGTGGCCTATCAATCCTAAAACTCTCCTCTGATGACAAAACTTACAAATACAAGAAGTCAATCCATTGAGGGGCTTGGTTCATTGCAGTATGAAGCCATAAATGGCAAAAGCATACTGAGCACTTGAGGGGTAGTGAGAGGGTGTATGTCCAGTTGATGGAGGCAGTATGCCCAACAGTTGTTGGGAGCATCTGCCTGATTATTGCTGGGGCGTGTCATGTGTCTGTTTGTAGTTGACTATTGAGGCATTTGCCTGAAAGTAGTAGGTTGAGTAGGAATGCAGATATGGTAAGAAAGGCATGCTTGAAGCCAACCAGTATTCTTACTACCACCACTTTTGCTGGTAGACTGTTCCAGGTGTTCACCAATCATCCAATGAAAGAGTACTTCCTCACATCCCTCCTAAACTTTGCCCCTTCCAGCTTCATTGCATGCCCTCTTGTCCTGGTACACCTTCTTTTCTGAAGAAATACTGCCTCCTGTACCATGTTCACTACCCCATCTCCCTCCTCTCTTCCAGAATGTACGTATTGAGATCCCTCAGTCTCTCCTCATAGGGCTTTTGATACAACCCATTTTAAGTGCCCTTCTCTGGACAGCCTCTATTCTGTCTATATCCTTCTTGAGATGTGTTCTCCAGAACTGGACATGGTACTCCAGATGGGGTCTCACCAATGATCAATACAGTGGCAACACCACCTCTTTCCTTCTGCTGGTGATTCCCCTGCCTATGCACCCGAGCATCCCAATAGCCCTGCCTATTGCCTTGTCATACTGCCCCGACACCTTGAAGTCATCAGATGTGATAACCTGAAGGTCTCTTTCCTGCTTTGTGATTGTCAATCCCCCCTCCCACATTTCATACACAGCCCCTGGGCTTCTGTGCCCTATGTGCATGATTTTGCACTTTTTGCACTGAAACTGAACTGTCATACCCACAAACACTCTTTGAGATTTCTCAGGTCTCTACTCATTCTCTCCACCCCCACTGGAGTATCTACCCTATTCCACATTTTGGTGTCATCTACAAAGAGGAACACCTTCCCTTCCAGCTCTTCTGCAATGTCACGTGTGAAGACATCGAGGAGGACTGGTCACAGTACTGAGCTCCCCTCCCTAGAGTCAGCAACATTTGCCACCATCCTCTGTTGACTGTCCATTAACCAGTCCTTTACACAGTTTTCCACCGTGGACACCACCCCTTAATTGTCCAGTTTCCGTATAAGCATCAGCAAGGACAGAGAACAGAAGACCCATCCCTAGCAGCTGCCACCCTCGGAACAAAGCAGAAATGGAGGGGGAGGCTTCCAAATGCCAGCAGAGGCCCCACTGAATACAAGAGACAGGGGCAGAGCAGTAATAAGCAGAGAAAGCAGGAGAATGGACCACCAGCACCACTCTCATGAGGTAAAAGCCAGCAGATGAGGGGTAAACCAAGCAGGGCTGAGCAGTTGAGATAAGGCATAAGGTGGACAGAGAGAAGAAACCAAAGTATGGAAACAGCAGAAGCAGGGGGAGCAGTGCACCTTAAGAGACAGCATAGAAGAGGCCATAGAGAAGCACAAGGGCTGAGGAACAGCCCCAGGAGGTAGCACTGACACACTAAGTGAGCAGAAGGAGCCACTGAGCATGCGCTGCTGGAGCAAAGGCAGGGACCAGAAGGATATCCCCATCACAACACTGAGGTGAGAAAAGAAACTAGGGGTGTAAGCAAGTGGAGCAGCAGAATAGCAACAGTGAGATTAACACAGCAAAGGTAGGAGGATTCGCAAGGGGGTACACTGGAAGAGGATCAACAACTATGTGGCTGTCAGCAATGAAATTAGCATTGAAAAGATGCTTGGGGCATTTGTTGCTTAGCAGTATTGAGTGGGGGATGAGGCAACTGTCATCCATGGCCCCACTGAACCCCAGGCATAGGCCTGTAATACTACTTCCTTAGGACAGAGGATGTTTTTGCATTCCTTTTGGCTACAAGTAAAGAAATTAGCATCCAAAGGATGCTTGGGGCATTTGCTGCTTAGCAGTATTCAGTAAGGGACATAGCAATTGTTGTCAACGGCCCCACCAAATACCAGGCATAGGTTTGTGACACTGCTTCCTTAGCACCGTGGATGTTTTTGCATTCCTCTCTAACTAAAATAGAGGCATAATGTTGAAAGGTGTAAGAACACAATAAAGTGTAATCCCTTAGCTCATAATGACTACTGGTCTTATCTGCCCTCCATTTATAAGATGAAGGTTAGTGGGGGAGATTCTATGTGTAGAGTTAGGGTTGATACAAGGGTGAATACTAACTCCTATTAAGCAGTTTGCCTTCAGAAAAATATCTTTGAATGTATCATACATATATTTAAAATTGACATTATAGACCATACAAGCTTTCTTGTTGATATGTTTTATGTTCTGAAATTTTTATGTGTATTGTACCTCATAAAAATGTGTTTGAATTCAACAATGGATGAAGAGATTAATCACATGGCACAGGGGGTGGAATATATAAACCATAGGATAACTACATTGGGTAGGGGAATCATTACAGCTTTGCTACTGAGCATAATAGGCACTGTATGCACTAGTTTGTGCTTTCCTAAAATCTTGTGATAGAACTCCCTCTGAGTGCCAGGAGTAAGCTCATAGCCGCACTTGCTCCCGATGAAATAAACTCTAAATTGAGGGATTAGTTTTGCTATTTTATTCCATCCAAAAGTGATCCAATTGTTATCTGTTATCTCTATGACCACCTGTTTTGTCATTGCATAGTTCATCTGAATCTCCATTTTCATTCAGTAAAACTATGCTAAACAGTGTGCAGCCCCCTACATCCTGACTTGTCTTCTGGGACACCCATACCTGACGACAAGGACACTTACACTACATACTGATGGCCATGCCATGGAATGGCTTGACAATGCTCAAGAGGGGCAGAAGACCCAGGCAGCAGGGCACCCAAAGGGTGATGCATATAAAAGGAGACTCGCAGGGAAAAGGAATTGATGTGCTCACACTAGGGTTTATCCAGAGTAACCATCCACAGTCATTAGAACAGTAGGCACACTCACAGGAGGTTGATGGGAATACTGACACAGTCTAGATCATCCGTAGGTTGTATATTTGTGGTAATAATTTGCGGTAAAAGTCAGCAAAGACCTTAGCTGGCCTTCTCTGCAGACTATTAGTGAATAAACAAGATGCAGACTAACAGAACTTTGTCAGCATTTTTCCTCAACCTGCTTGTGAATGCACCTACTATTCTTGTGTTTTTGGATGTTCACCCAAGAGGTGGCGAAGGAGGAGGAGGCAGCAATGGCTTGCTTGCTGGAGGTGGAAGTAAAAGGACAGAAGACACATGTAAAGACAAATTGGAAATTACTTCAATTCAAGTGTGATATATTCCTCTATTAATTTCTTTCCTGTCCAACAACTTCACTTAAAAAGGAAAAATAATAAACCTGAATTAGGATGCTTACCTTCACATAGTGATGGCCATGGAGTCCCACAGGGTTCAAGAGGAGTGGAGGACCCAGGCAGGCAGCACTGAAGTGGTAGTGGAGGAGGAGGAGGCAGTGGCTTGCATGCTGAAGATGGAGGTAGTAAGACAGGAGAAGAGACCTGCAAAGATCTAGGACATTATTCAGATTCAAGTGTTCTTTGTCCTCTTAATAATAACTGGCTTAGCCTTTTTCCCTTAGGGAAACCGTGGCATAATTTGCCATTATAAAGGAGCGTTTATAACAGCAAACGCGTACAGTTTCCCCTCGCTCTGTGCAAGGCCCACTGCTGCTTTTCCTTTAATGCACACAGCCGCTTTGCCTCAGAAGACTGAACTGCCACTTCCAATCGGACTCGCCGGTAAGCTTAACTTAAAAAAAAAACTCAACTTTTAAAAATAACCTGTTTCTACAGCTCACCCCTCCAAAAGAGTTTTACATTTATTGAAAACGGCACCGTGAGTCACTCTCAGAGACTGGATGGTCAAATGGAACCGGGCAGGCAGTGCAGCAGCCTGCATTCATTTTATACTGTATAATTGCTGAGGCGAAAAAGCCAAACCCAGCAATTATATAAAATAAAATATGGGTCGGATGTGTGTCAAACTCAATTTTACACACCCCCTCGTTGAGGGATGCTTTTCACAAACCCCTCGGGTTTCGCCCCTGGGGTTTATGTAACATCCCACAACTCAGGTGTGTGTAAAATCTCATTACACACCCCGACCCATACTTTATTCTTTATTTAATGTATGCCTTGTGTCAGTTATGTCCACTCACTGTACCTGCGAAACACAAAAAGAATAAAAACTGGAGAAAGTGGAGTGATTGCACGCTGGAGGTGGAGGCAGCAGGCCAGAAAAGAGTCCTATAAAGACAAGTAGGACATTTGTTAGACTCATGTCCTACATCCCTTTATTAATTTCTGTTTGTATCAACTGGGACCACTCAATGTACCTGTAAAAGATGGAGAATAAAACTGAGCTAGGATACTTACTGTCACATAATAATAGCTATGCCATAGAATGGTACAGCACTATCCTAGAGAAACAAAAGTACCCTGCAGCAGGATACTCAAGAGGTGGCAGGAGAGGGAAAGAGTTGATGGCTTGCCTGCTGTAGGTGGACGCAGCAAGACAGGAGAAGAGACGTGTGAAGACAAGTGGGAAATTATTTATAAACAGTCACAAGTGTCCCACATCCCTTTATTATGCTGGCTCGCGCATGCACAGCCAACATATTGCGATAATAACAGATTTGGAGGCGCAGTCACTGTTGGGCGAATGCAGGGCACACATCAGTAGGTGTGTCCCTCATTCCCCAATCAGCCAGCAGCAGACGTCGACACCCTGCATAGATAATGTGGCCACCAGATCAAAGAAAAGGTCCACTGCAATGAGGCGAATCTCATGCAGCAGGGCTAAACTCGCCTCGACATCACGCAACATGGCGGCAGTGACTTCCCACGTCGCTGTAGCCCCAATTTAAAATGTGCTGAGGGTGCCCAGTCCCCTCAGCACCATGCACCCCCCAACATTTTTTCTTTGCCGACGGGGGGCCCAATCCCCATCGGTGTTTATCCCCGCCCCGGTTTATTTTGCCGACGGGGGGAGCCCACTACCCATTGGCATAATGTCTCTCTTCCCCCCCTGCTTTTGTTGTGTGCTGAGGGGGGTGCTCAATCCCCCTCTGCTCATGTCTCCACCCCCCTTCAATATGTGCCCACAGGGTGCCCAATCCCCCATCGGCTACAGAATCCCCCAAAAATACTAAGTGGCACACTGGGAGCCCACCCAGCTGCACAAATCCCCTACAAAAAGTCTGCCTCCGATGTTTTTTTTTTTTTTTAAACCTGTAAAAGAAAACGTCCCCTGAGGTCCCCTGCCACCTCCCACAACCCACGCCCACCCTCTGGCGCATTCTGCCTCCCCACACCCCTCACCCCATACTTACCTCCGAGTCCAGCGTGACGATCTCGTGGACCAAGAACACGTCTCCACTCTTCAAAGCCGACCACGAACTGAGGAAAAGCCAGAAAGCTGTATAATGGAATAAAAGGTTTTTTTTTTAACTTTCATGCATATCTCAGGCATTTTTTGGAATTTTGGCACCAAATTTTCAACATGTGGTTCTTGGGACCCCTCCTCATGAATTTTGGCACTGTCATGGTGTTAATCAGCCCTGAAAGGTGATTTTGCGGTCACTGCACGGATCCCCTTTCGGGACCGATTAACAAAATGTCAGTGCCACTGTTCAAAAAGCCTATGTTGCAAATTTGGTGGTAAAAATCCAAAAAATGGCTGTTTTATGAGTGTGTGTTACACAGTTTCCATGCAATCTCGTAACTTTGTGAATTTGTAACATCTTCACTCCAGATTTTCAACACTGGCATTTTTTCACACCTCCTTATGAACAGTACAACTGTCATTTTACGTATCCTGGCCGAAATGTGTTTTCACATGTCCGGCGCAGAATAGCGTGGACGCTGTGCGAAATCAGTTTTCAGGACAGTTTGAAGAAATGACGGTGACATTGTTCATGAGCAGAAGTCCTAAAATGCCTATGTTGAAAATTTAGTGACGAAATTCCATAAAATGACTGTGTTACAAGTGTGTGTTGTGCAGTTTCCACCCACCCTTGTAATTTCGCAAATCTGCAATATTTTCATGCCAGATTTTCAACACTGGCATTTGTTCACACCTCCTTATGAACAGTACAGCTATCATTTTTTACATCCTGCTCTAAATGTGTTTTTGCACCTGGGACGCACAATGATGGTGTCACTGTGCGAAATCAACGTTTCGGACAAATTAATAAAATCACAGTGCCACTGTTCATGAGGGAAGGTCCCAAAATGCCTATGTTAAACATGTGGTTAAAAAAATCCCAAAAATAATTGGGTTACGGATGAGTGTTGCACAGTTTCTATGCATGCTCATAACTTCACCAATTTTTCATATTTTCACTCCAGGTTTTCAATGTTGCTATTTTTTTACATCGCCTCACGAACAATACAGTTGTCATTTTCCACAAACTGCCCAAAATGTGTTTTCGTCCCTGTGTCGCCAAATGGCATAGTCACTGTGCAAAACCACCTTTCAGCTAACAAACTGATAGTACGCTTTTCATGAGGTGGGCTCACAAACAGCCCATGTTGAAAATTTGGAGTGAAAATACCAACACACACCTACGGTGTTAGGGTTTCCAACTGTAGCACCCAACCCTGTACAGAATTACAGGCATCAGGGGTGTGAGTTGGGATCATCGGCTGTAATGCTCGCGACATTCCACCCTCACCCCCACCCTGCAGCCAGTGACAGGCATTGTGGTGTGCCTTGCAGTGATTGGCCACAAAATTCACCTCATTTTCCTATACTGCACCCACCTCAGCATATTTCCTAATGGAATGGGGTAAGTATAATGCCCAAAGACCCCAAAGCACGACACTTGTCAATGTCTACAGGGTACAGTGACGTACAATGGCATGAGCATTATAGCCGATGACCCAAAGGCACACCCCAATGCCTGTCGATCTCTATTGGGTGGGGGTGGGGTTGGCATCACTTCAGTACTTCACTGCCATTCCTATTATGCATCTCTAACTCTGGCACTACCAATGTCAATGCCAGCGAGACAACTTTCGGCATTGACAAATGCTTGATAAATTCTGCCTTGTTTCAGCTTAATCCACTCACTGTACCTTTAAAAGAAATAGAAGAACAATATAGCTGTGCTACAAAACTCATTCTCACATTAGTGATGTCAAGAAATGCCATGCCAATGCCCTAGGAGGTAATGATCACTTAACGCAGCTGCAGAAGAAAGTGGGCAGCACAATTCATGAAGAACAAGGATTGAGTGCAGGAACTGAGGAGGACACCGGCAGCATGGTCAGACTGACAAATCTGATGGGCAGTTTTAATGGAATGCAGTGACATAAACCTGATTTGGTAGCTGGATATTTTGATGGATGTATCAGATTTATCATATCCATCATGGAATAAAAGTTGCAGTCTTAGGGCTCGATAGTCAAAGATTAGCACACCTGCAAACAGGATTTTTATGTGCGTTAATCTGGACTTGCACTGGCACTGTCAGCTGGTCCATACTCAGAAGCCATGGGAGCACCTGTGCAATCCCCAATGCCAAAGTGCTATAATACCGATGCACTTATGCAAATGAGCGGGTCCCCTCATACATATTGGCACAGTTGTATTTTCAAAGGTTTGGAGTGGCAGTAAACAGCCCCTAAAGTGGCATTATTTACTGCTGCTGAAAACCACCTCTTAATGGTGCAGCCCACCCCACAAAGGCAGGGTGGCTGTACTGCAGCCTCCAACCCCCGATCCCATGTTCAGTTTTAACATGTCTATCTCTGGTGTACAGTGGCACCTCCACCACCATATCACCTGTTCCATGTCAACTGAAGAATTACCAGAATTTCTGGGTTGTCTGTGATAAGTTTACATTCTATTACAACTGATGATTTCCCTGGTGTCCAGTGGCACCTGCAGCCCCCCTACATCACCTGTTGGCTAATGTATGAGGAATCAGTGGTGGTTCAGTGTCCCCCCCCCCATCAATCCTGCCTGCTCACAGATCATCATCCTCCTCCTACTTACTTGGTTGTCTGGTGATGTCCAGTGAGGCCTGTTACACTGACTAGCACAGCACTCCTCTCCTCTCCTTGGCCAGTCACCATATGAGCTGTCAGTGAGCGTGCGTACAGTACCTACACTATACAAGCACTCACTGATAGCTCATATGGCATTCTGTCAAAAAGTTGAGAGGATGGCTGTGCCAGTCACCGTAACAGGCTTCACTGAATGTTGCCAGGTAATCAGGTGAGGAGGGGTGGGCAGGGTAGTGTTTCATGAGTGGGTGAGTCTGGTGAAGGGACAGTGGACCATCACCGATTCCATATACATTAGTCAATGGGAATGGGGTGGGAGGGTGGGGGAACCACTGCACACTAGGGAAGTCTTTAGTTGTAATGGAATGGGTGAGTGGGTGGTAGAGGTGCCACTAGACACCAGGGAATTCTTCAGTTGACACAAAACAACTATTGAGGAGTGGAGGAGCTGCTAGACACCAAGGAATTCCTCATTTACACTGTAGAATGGGTGCTCACAGGCTGCTGCACATCATGCAAATGAGCCCATAACTGGCATGCAAATGGCTCTTTAGCAGCTTGCGTGCCCAGTGGGTTCATTTGCATGTCGTAGCTGAATATAGCCATGGTGCTATCCATTTCAGGCCATGCTATTCCCTGTGGGATATATGCACCCAGGTCCATATCGAAGCAGTGCAGTTTCAATTAGCTCTGCACCAACACAGTCCAATATTTAGTCAGATAGCGCCAGCCCACTGTCCAACTGAATATAGCAGCCATCGGGATGCATGCTAGCACAAGTGCTGCACAAATATTTGCATTGTGCTTCCACTCCTATTTGAATATCGAGGCCTTCACCTCTTAATTAAATTGTGCTGTATTTGTGGTAAACTGCATACATAACTGAGATGATGTTATGCACGTAATTTCTACATCATTTAGTTTGGCTCATGTGCACAGATGGTACAATCATTCACTGACCCCGACACTGAAATCGTATTGTGCTTGTGACATAAAATAGGCATTTCAGAATTGTGTCATGTCTGTCCTTGAAACTGTAGCAGACAGGAAACACAGTACTTAGTCATTATTATCTTACATACTTCTCAGTATGAACGACTACTTGAAACTTAAGAGGTGCCTCGTGAGCTTCTAGCAGTTATTCTGTCAATTAATGTTCATGTTTTGACACTACACACTTACAATATGCATGTACTGAGTGGCATCAAAAAGTGCAAGACACATCATTCCTATTATTTGAAAGGTTAACTCAATGATGCAGAACAATTCATGTTGATAGTAGACCCCAAACATCTTGAATGAAATTAAATTCTTTTGGGTCAGAATAATCATTTTTGAAAGAACACATCATGTCCATTATGCAGTGAAGAGATTGACAGGGCCTATACAATGGAAAAAGGCAAGAACATACATACATACAGTGGCTGACTTTGATATAGGGCAGTAGCCCTAGGCATATTGGGTCAGACACATACAGAATAGCGTATTGGTGACCATACACAACATGGCTATGTTTCCATCAAGGGGATGTGATGATGCCATACAGATCTCGAGATAGAAACAAAGCCTTGTTGTGTATGGTCACCTATATGCTATTTTATATAGTATATGGTTGCCAGAAATATGTACAGTTGAAATTCGTTTCGTACCTTGTGTTCACACACCCGCTTGCTCCCCGTTGTTGCTGCAGTCCCATTCTGCTTCAGGTCCTCGCTATGGTTCCACTCACCACCTGGCATTCAAAAGCGCTGATTATTTAAAAAAATAAAGAAGAAAAATTTCAAACTGATAGTTTGGACTCACGGAGCTGACAATGGCAGTTTGTGTCCAAACTATCTTCGTGAAACACTTGCTCCTCAACTCACTAAACGGTGCCACCATTTTGCCCCATTTGTTTTTTGAACACTGAGCTGCTTTAGCCAATCAGGTAACAGCTCAAGGGGAAAAAGTTGTTGTAGTATTGTTGTGATATCAGAACAATACTACAACAACTTTTCTTGACCTTTGAACTATCCTACAACAGCTTTTGGAAAGCCATCGCTTTTTAGCCACAATAAGCCCTAACCATATACTATATGCATACTTATAACGACTATTGTATTGCACATTGAATGTGAAATAAGCAGCAAGTTTGATTCTAAACATTCTTTTATTTTTAGGTGAGCCATCCAGAAAAAAAAATATTCACACTGAGCCTTACCAACATCTTTCATTATACACTGAAGAGTCTAAGAGGATCTGACCCTGATATAATGTTGTATACCCCTGCCACAGATCCAGGTCACACCAATGCAACAGCAAAATACAGTATTTAGTATTTAGTAGCAGTTTTGCCCACTGCTACCTCCATGACTGCCCATCATCATCATCATCATCGCTAACTTCATGTGGAATCAGTAAGCAATATGACACGACGGGGTGTGCATTACAGTGTGATAACTGCACTCCTAGGGGCATAGTTAGGCACAAGGCCGAAGGCCGAGTGCCGGTCGTCCCTAGGAGTGCGGTTATCACACCATAATACATAAACCCCGGAGTGTCTTATTGCACTTATAAAATGGCCCTTTATTTTTAGAAGCAGTTTTTTTTTTATTTTGAAACACATTTTTAAATAAGTAAAAATGTAAGTGAATCTGTGCTTTTAACATCAAATAATCCTTCCACCTATTGGTGCTAGATTAAAGTAGTGTTATACAGCGTGTGCCTCTCTGCCTACTTAAGCTTCAATATTCCCCTGCCAGCCACAACAATTTACAAATGCTGTTTTCCTCATTCTAAGTATGACACATAGCCCCCTTACTTTATTTAATTTTCCTCACTCTGTAGACAAAACTAAAATGAAGCCATCACAAAGGCTTCACAGTTCACTGATGCTGCAAGCGTGAGTGTAGTTCAAAACTGCCCCACTCACTGACAGCATCATGAACTGCTCACTCTGTCCTAAAAGCTAAACAGCAGGGTGAGTCATTTACCACCTTTTCCCTTTGTTTATATAGTATTATTGCTTATTTTCTTCATTCTGTGTTTTTTCTCTGTGTTTCCCCACATGCAAGAAATGGAATATAGTGTATGTTAGAACATTTTATTCGTTCAAAATCTAGGTTTCTCTAGTGTTGTTGTACCATAGATGTGACGTCACGATGTTGTTGTACCATCCTGAGTACGTCACATTGATGGTACAACAGCGCAGATGACATTTGCGCATGCGCCATTCACGCGTTGTAGGTGGTCGTAGGATGAAAGTGAAGGCACAGGAGAAGATAGTAAGTGCCATTTTTTTTTTTAAATCTTTGCCGCCACTTAGTTACAAATAAATACCTGCTGTGGACCTGGAATGAGCGGAGTGTTTGGACACGGCGGGGCAGGTAGGGGGGTGGGTCTTCAACATCATGGCGCAACCAAGGACGAAGGCACAAGTTATTCTTGATTTACTTTTGCCCATACACTATAAAAGACAGTGGATGGGTAACAGTGAACAACATATAGGATAGTGCATGGGGAACGGTTGACAACAGGGCTATTCTTTCACCGGTTGGCACTATGGCGGCCGGTTACCTCGAGGCGCGGCTCGGTAATCCAGTCAAGCGCCAGCAGGTGAAATGCCCTGTTGTCAACTGTTCTATACCCTAATAGTGTATGGTGGAAGGTCGTTTTTGGGAAAAAAACAGTTACTAGAAGGAAAAAGAATTTACATTGTGAGACGTTTTCACACTAACCATTAATACTGCCCCCATTATTGCTGCTTTTCGCCATGTGTCCTGTCTGTGCAGTGAGCCCCAACTGTCAAATGCTGCGGGGACACAGTGTGACGTTCGCAGTACAGTAGAAAACATCATTCTGTTGTACTGCGAACGTCACTAGTGTGTGACTACAAGGTTTCGAAAACGATCGATTTTGGTGGAGAATGACGTTCCACCATACACTATAACACTGTTGTTCACTTCGAGAGGTTGTCATGACAACCAAGAAAACCTCGAGAACGAAGCATTCAAGAAATGGAATGTTTATCATGGAATGTTTACCATGGAACACAGGGATTCAAACTTCTGCTCAGTTCCACTGGCAGAATGTTCTTCTACTAACATACTGTATACACACACACAAAAATTTTCTAAAACCACAGACGCAGTTATCTCACTGTCAGGAAAAACATAAGAGATTTCCCTGATGAGCAGATAAAAATAGAAGGGGGATTTTTCACTGTCTGCAAAGAAACAGTTGTAATGAAAACTATAAACAATACTTATTGTTTCTGATTTGTTTAAGTGTGATGATGAAAGAAAAAAACATTTAATTAATTTGTTTTATTTTTTTATTTAAGGTAGTTTTATTTTTAGGGCCCAGTTGAAGGTTTTAACAGTGTAAAGGTAACAGCCATATCCGTGATGGAAAATCAGTTCTGGATCTAGGGAGACTGATGGAAGATAGTTCTGGTTGTAGGAGGACTGACTTGCTTATTGTGCGATGCAGTTTAGGACCAGGATGACTTTGCATATATAGAGACTTAATGCACGGTCAGCTGATGTCTCGCGGCTAATGAGATTTCTAGATTTTCTCATGCCATTTTATAAATGCTGATGTACCTGTGTGCCATGGAATGTGGTGTGCATTCATTTTAATAAATGCTAGCATGGTAACATTTTTGGGTGACAAGTTTATGGGTTTTTGCACCCAGCTGATCAAAGGCCCTATCAAGTTCCACATCAGATCCCACCCACCTTCAATTTTAGATGCAACACCATGTTTATAGTAAGGTCCAGCCTGTTGGCAAGCCCCAAATCAGGAAGGCTAGAGGATGCCTAAAATGTGTGTACTGCAGTACAACACATGTGTCACGAGTTCCATAACAGCACAACTGCTGGAATCCCCACCTGACTCAAGCTGCAGCTGTACGTTGAGAAGTGCTTGCCTCAGCGCTTGAAGAATTGTGCTGTCCTGACTTACGTAGAGAATATCCCCAGTAAGTGCCTGTACTGCAAGCTCACATGGCCTGAGAATCATAATTAGACCATCCATGAGTCGTCACTGGTCTGTTTTCAGACACATGGATACTCCAGCACTGCGGCAGCTTGTGAGGATCAATGGATATTCTGAGACAGCTTTATACTGCTGATGTAAGTGCTTGATCCATATACCGTGTCAGGTTCCAGTGTGTTATGGCTTCCAGCTTCAACTGGTGCTGAGGCAGTTTGTTTTATATCTGCGACTGATGCAGCTTGTCCTTAGCCTTTCCAGAATGGAAAATGTGGCCACATATTCAATGAGACATGGTCAACACTGCCTTAGCAGCGGGAAGGAACTCCTGCACAAGATTCAGTCAGTACAACTGTGCGGAATATAAAATTCCACCCATGGAATGCCCATGGTTGTGAGAAGTGTTTTTTCATGGAGAGGGTTGTGGATACATAGAACGGCCTTCCTGAGGAGATTGTGGAGTAAAAAAACAGTAGGGGAATTCAAGAATGCATGGGACAGACATAAGACAATTATAGTGGAGGGTAAAAGGTAGTAGGCTGTTAGTTAACTAGGATCTGCAGCATATCCATTAGGTAGGGATATTGACAGACTAGGTGGGCCAAGCTGTCCTTATCTGCCATCAAATTCTATGTTTCTGTGTTTCTATGTTTCATGGAATTACCATTCCAATTCTTTGAAATTTTATGGAATTAGTGTGAAAATTCTGTGGAATTTTGCCTAATTTTAAATTCCAGTTATTTTGCTCCAATTTTTTTTTTTGTGGACTCTATTTCCTCGGGGTCACCAGCATATCTGAGATGGGGACCCACTCACTCTCACCTCTGCCAACTGCCTGAACCCCAATCATGACCGAGGAATCAGGTGCTAGGTCCCCCCCCCACTGCCACCTCATGGGAGCAGCAGGGACCACAAAGTGTCAAGTCAGACCAGAGCAGGCATCGAGCGTGCAGGCTTGAGTACTTGAGCCCCATCATCGCCTCCCCCATAGCCTGGGTTTTCCTCCTTGCGTTTCCCCCTGGAGCACAGACGTACAATGACGTCTGCACATGTGGTGCTGACGTCCACCACAGCTCCGCCCCTAAAAGTGCCGCTCCTTGTAGTGCCCCTAATCTCCACTGGGGCCACTACGGAGTGAGACAAATCCCACAACCCTTTTTAAGGACACAGAGAGTAATAATAAATGGAGTCCACTCAGAAGAAAGGAGGGTTACTAGCAGGGTACCGCAGGGTTCAGTATTAGGACCAGTCCTCTTCAATGTCTTTATAAGCGACATTGCAGAAGGACTGGAAGGAAAAGTATGTCTCTTTGCAGATGACACTAAGATCTGCAACAGAGTTGATGCACAGGGTGGGGTGGAAAGGATGAGAAGGGACTTGGCAAGGTTAGAGGAATGGTCAAATGTATGGCAGCTTAGATTCAATGCTAAGAAGTGCAAGCTAATGCACCTGGGAAACAAAAACCCAGGGGAAGAGTACACAATGGGGGGTGAGATACTAACAACAACAAAAATGGAAAGGGACCTGGGGGTAGTCATATCAGATGACCTAAAGGTGGGCAAGCAATGTGAGAAGGCAGCAAGGAGGGCTGGGGGGATACTGGGATGCATAGGGAGAGGCATCACCAGTAGAAAACAGGAAGTTATATCCCTCTGTACAGACAGCTGGTGAGACCCCATCTGGAGTACTGTGTGCAGTTCTGGAGACCCAATCTCCATAAAGACATAGACAGGATGGAAGCTGTCAGAGGAGGGCAACTAAATGGTGAGGGTCTGCACGGAGGACATATGAAGAGAGACTTAAGGAGCTTAATATGTATAGCCTTGAGGAAAGGAGGGAGGGACATGATAGAAACTTTCAAGTACCTCAAGGGAATCAACAAAGTCCAAGAGGGTAGCATCTTTCAAAAGAGGTGTGCAAGAACAAGAGGCACAATTTGAAGATAGAGGGGGCTCAGAGGTAATTTAAGGAGTATTTTTCTCAGAGAGGTTGTGAATGCATGGAATGGCCTTCGGAGGAAGGTTGTGGAGTCAAAATCAGTGGTGGAATTCAAGCATGCATGGGATAGTCATAAGGCAATTCTGGGGGGTGGGGGTAGGAAGAAGTAGGCTGCTGGTTAACTAGGATCTGCAGCTTATCCAGTAGGTAGGGAAATGGGCAGACTGGGTGGGCCAAGCGGTCCTTATCTGCCGTCAAATTCTATGTTTCTATGTAACCCACCCCAGGAGAGGAAAGCGGTCCTCCAGATGCTCAATAGTCTCCCTCCCCTGATGTCCCCCCAGCATCCTGAGCTCATTCCTGAACCCGGGTCACCGACATGGTGCAAGGTGTGACATCTAGCGCCTAAACCCCTCAGCGCCACTGGACTGGCTATTTTGCTCTAATTTTAAAAGTATGTATCCAAGTGACACAATTTGGTCTGTAGACAGTGTAGGCTTACATAAGCGTACCAAATTTCAGAGTCATAGATTGAAAGGGGATAGAGTTATGGGTGGCCAAACATTTTATAAAAATTTAGTTTTCAGTTATATTAATCTAATTTTAAAATGTTTTGTCCAACTTTCTCCATAGTTTGAGGATTTAGAGAAACATACAACATGGGTATGCGCACCATGTTTAAGTCTAAAGATTCTAAGAGGGCTCAGTTATAGGTAGCCAAACATTTTGCCAAAATTTAGACTTCTGTTATTTTAGTATAATTTTGATAGTATTAATTGAAATGGTATAAAATTTTACATGTATACATTTATTTATTTTAATTTTGGCAACTGAGTAAGCCCACTGAGACCATGCAGTCCCATTTTCAGGGCCTGGCAAGCCTTTGCCTGGTGCCAAAGGTCATGGAGACTGTCTTCTTAGTATTAAGCGACAACTGATTGGAGCAAAACTAGAGTTGGACTTTGTTGAAATCCACATCAGGGAGGAGGTGCCAGTGGCAAACAGAACAGTATCATCCACACATATGTGAATAACTGTGGAGGAGCAGGCAGCAGGAAGGTCATTTAAGAATATCGAGAAGAGAATCGGGCTGAGGACTGACCCTTGAGGGACTCCTGTAGCGATGGGGAAAGGGGAGGAGAGGGAATTGTCTGTTCTGACTGATTGAGTCCTAACCATGAGATAGAAGTGGAACCAGTTAGTGGCAGTTTTGGAGAGACCAGCTGCTGCAGGCTTGAAGTGGAGAAGGGAGTGGTTAACAGTGTCGAAGGCTTTGTCCAAGCTGACAAAAATAGCTGAAGTGATGCGGCCCTGATCCATGCCAGAGAGAATGGAATCAGTGAGCCGGAGAAGGGAAGTCATGGTGAAGTGTGCCTTATGGAAACCAGACTGGAAAGGGGTGAAGAAGGAGGACGAGTCAAGAAAAGGAGAAAGTTGTGCCAGTAGAAGGTGCTCTTGAAGTTTGGCAAGGATTGGGAGCAAGGATATTGGGCTGTAGTTTCCAGGGTTGGAGGAATCACCACCTTTAGGAAGGGGAATGACTGTGGCAAGTTTCCATGCTTTGGGGACGGAGGCAAGGGAGAAGGAGAGGTTAAGAAGGGAGGTGAGTGGAAGGGCAATGTGGGGACAATAGATGAAGGAGCTTAGGGTCAAGCCTATCTGGACTTTTACCCTTATGAGTATTGAGGGCTAGGAGAGAGCCTTTTGGGTGTCAGCAGGAAAGATAGGTACAAAGGAGAACTGAGAGTGAGAAGAAGTGGGCAAGTAGGGGGCTGGCTGTGGGTGAACAGACGGGGGTAAGGAAGATAAAAGAGTGGAAGCACATGTGACAAAAATATTGGATTACGTAGCCACTGAGGGAGGGTCTGAGGTAGTGTGTCTCCTACCTTGGGACAGGGGCTGGGGCTGGAGAGGGAATAGGGCATGGATTACCTTCCAGAACTTAGAGGGTCAGTTTATGTTCTCCTGGAAGGTGGATGAAAATGTTCTGCTTTGGCAAGCCTGTTGTCCCTAGTATAGGCACTATGGAGTGATCAGTATTTAAGCATTTAAGCAAGTATTTAAGCAGTATTTAAGCAAGCCCCCCCCCCCAAGCTCACTGCTGACCGCGGCAGGCACTAGGGACAAACAAGCAACACAAGCAGCTCACCTGAGGAGCTGAGGAAGCCGAATTTCCATCCTGATTACTTTCGAGGTAAAGAGAGCCTCTTCTCTTCATCTGGATGCCTGCAGGGGGGTGCTACCTGATGAACACATATATTTTATGAACTTTGTTCCCTGTTCACCGCTGGGTGGGCTTGTTATTTGCTTTTCTTTGTGCTACTAATGCTGAAGTGTAAAGCTAGGGATTCGCTGGGTGCCCTAGAGTTGCCTTGCTGATTATACCTTAAAGCCAGATATACTAAGCAGCTAATATAGAGCAGACTTGTTTAATATTGTGGTATTGGATCTAATTGTGCTTGTAACTGAAGGTATTAGGATAGCTGGGTCCTAGTGTGACCTCATTGTGGAATAGCCCTGTTTGCTTAGAGTGGAGCCCCTTTGTGTAAGTCACAACATTTTCTCCCGCTGCATAGTAATGAGAGGCTTTGTTTTCTCCACCATAGGCAGCCCCCAAGCTCACAGCTGACCGCGGCAGGCACTCAGGACAAACAAGCAACACAAGCAGCTCACCTGAGGAGCTGAAGAAGCCGAATTTCCATCCTGATTACTTTTGAGGTAAAGAGAGCCTCTTCTCTTCGTCTGGACACCTGCAGGGGGGTGCTAGCCCGGCGCCCGCGCCGTCTGCCCCGCCCGCCCAACCACCCCCACCCACCCAGGAGTGGCTGTCAATTTAAGGATCCACCCGGTGACATCACATCCGGTGACATCACGTCCTGTTGCCCAGAACCCACTTTCCCATTTGCAGGTTATACCTGCTGGCCACTAGAGGGACCTATGCTCCCTCGCTACTTCCTACTCCTACCTGTACAGTACTACTTCCCTTGGATCTTGCTCACCACAATGTATTGTCCCTGCATCATGCTCTGCCTGTGCCTATCCCTACTAGCAGTGCACTTGCCCACTTACCCATCTGCTACTCCGCACTGTGCCCTGGCACCCCTCCTTCCCCATGCTCCTGAACCTGCTGTCTTGCCCCTTGGGACCTCTGTGTGTCTCGGTCCTCCCTGCCCTCCCCCTAGCTTCCTCCTTGCCTCAGGTACATCTGGGTGTCTTCTTATTCTTGCCTTCCCTTCCTGTACCACCCTGCCCACCCCCTGCTCCTTTAACCTCCCTTCCCCCCCTCATGTCAATCGTAGGAAAACCTCTCACCATCTCCCAGCCAGGGTGTTAGTCATGCTACTACTCCTGTCAGGAACATTCATCAAACCCTGGCCCAGTTCCCAGGAGCTCCCGACTAGCACCACAGGCCTATGCATGGTCTCCATAAATATCTGTAGCCTCCTAAAAGTTTGACTCACTACAATGCCTGGTCACATCAATTAACCCTGATGTCATCGCTCTGGTTGAGACTTGGCTGTCAGAAATCCTCCCTGACTCCCTAGTCTCCCTTCCTGGTTTCACCCTCTTCCCGGTCCAACCGTGGAGGCAGGGGGCTGTGACTCTATTTATGTCAAGGAATCTCTCCCCGTACTAGTCCTGCCTGCTCCCATCCTTGACTCCAGGGCCCAGGCGCTTACACTGAAACTAACCCCTGACCCTTTAAAGGGACCCCTTTATCTGACTACTGCATATGTGCCCCCCAGGGACCAAATGTAGGCCATTGCCTCTCTTACAGAATACCTTTCCTCACTACCTCCTTCCGCTGATCAAATTCTGGTGGGTGACTTAAATGTCAACTGGCTCAGCCCCTCCTCCTCCTCTACCCGTGACTCCTTTTCTGCAATAGACCTAACGCAACTAGTTACCCACCATACCAGGACTAACCCCAAGAGAGGCTCCAGTACCCTGCTTGATGTGGTACTCACCAACCACCCTAATCGGATCCCCAATGTACAAGCCCTCCCAGACTCTCTCAGCGATCACTTCCCCATTCTAGTCCACTGGTCACCCTCAGTCCCCAAACCCATAGCACAGTCCACATGCCAGCGGCGTCTAATGCCTGGTGGACTGATAAAACTTAAGGAACTTCTGTCCCAAATTGACTAGTCTCCTATACAGGCAACTCCTGACATCGACACAGCTCTCTCCTTCTTTACCCGAACTTTTAATAATGCCTGTGATATCTTTGCCCCAAGGTCGACCCGCCATTCTAAAAGGCAGAATGCCCCTTGGGTAACCCCAGCTTTGATCCACCAACTCAAACCTAGGGACAACCTATGGCACCGTGCCATTGAGACTGGCTGGCCCAGTGACAGGCAGTTATATGCTGCCGCCCGAAACAAGTGCACTCGGGCCATCAGAAAGGCCAAGTCTGAGCACTATCAGTCCTCACTCACTGCCTCATGGGGGAACCCCAGAACCTTCTGGGATAACATTAAACAGTTAAATGGGAGTGCACACTCACCCCCACCCACCCAGATCAACATTAATGGCATGATCTCCTCAGACCCAGCCCTCATAGTCAACCACCTCAGCACCTCATTCACTGACCTTAGCCCTATCCTCTCTACAAATTTTTTTGACCCTCCTCCCCCAGCGCCTGCCATAGATCTTTCTCACCCTTATTTTCTCCTCCACCATGTTTCTGTCCAAGAACTTAGGCCGCATCTTGTCACTGCCCTCAAGAGTAATAGTACGGGCAGTGACACCCTGGATCCGTGTATCCTACGGCTGGTCTTAGACACAGTCCTCCCGATCGCGTGCCTCATCAACCATTCTCTTTGCCTGGGAAAGGTTCCAACTGCCTGGAAAGTTGCCACTGTCACCCCTATCTTTAAAGGTGGTGATAGGACTGTGGCTGGAAACTATCGGCCAATCTCCATTCTCTCTCCTCTCTCCAAGGCCTTGGAAAAAGTGGTGGCCTCTCAAATCTCTGACTACCTCTCCACCTACAATGTCCTATGTCCTGAGCAGCATGGCTTCTGGGTGAGCCACAGTACCAACACAGCCTCCTAGAGTTCTCCAACTTTCTCCTCCTCCTTAGACACTGGTTCTCTGGCTGGTGCGGTCTTCATTGACCTCTCTAAAGTTTTCGACACTGTCTCCCACCCTCCTTCTTGATGCCCTTGGTCTCTCTGGTTTTGCTGCTGGGCCTATCTCCTGGTGCACCAGTTATCTGTCTGACCACTCACAGCGTGTAAAATTAATGGGACCTACTCAGACATCTGTCCCATCTTTTCTGGGTTCCCCAGGGCTCCATTCTGGGCCCTTACTATTCTCCTTTACCTTAACACCCTTCCACTCTTGCTCGGGAACATTCTACTGTCGCTGATGATGTAGTCATCTTTGCCTCAAGTTGTAACCCTATTGCCCTCCAGGACTCACTGCAGAAGTCCTTCACCGAAGCCGAGGGCTGGTTCAAGGAACATAGATTGGTGATAAATCTTAAAAAAACAAAAACCATGTTCTTCACTCATCCTCAAAACAAGTCCTGCAACTTCAAATTCCTCATTCACTCTGGGTCCTCTTTCCCACTTGAACAAGTTTGCTCCTATAAATACCTAGGGATCCATTTGACCCCTCCCTCTCCTTCCATGGACACATCGCTGCCCTAGCCACTGCCACTAATATCCGATTGGGCATCTTACATCGGTATAAACACTGCCTCCCGGAAGCTCTTCGACTCGTAGTCACCTCCTCTATCCTGTCCCTAGTGGACTATGGACTGCTGGTGTATGGTGCTGCTGATCAGACTGCACTCCATAAAATTTGCACTACTCTGAATAAGGCCTGCAGGTTAATTACTGGGGCACCTAGGCTAACACACACCTGTCTACTGTACACTAAAGCGCTGGTACTTGATCTTGATGAGCGCCTCAAATATCTGACCTGTACCCTTACAAAAAAGACCCTCCTTGGGCTATCGCCACCAGGATTGACCACCGCCATCTGCTACTCTGTCCCACTAGTTCATACTCGGACCTCTGGGAAAACCTCTCTTGTTATCCCTAGAGCTAGGACCTCTCACGGCCAAAGAGCCTTCAGCTTTAGGGCCCCCTTCTGGTTCAATACACTGCCCCCCTCCATCTCCGAAGCTCCAACTATATCGTGCTTCAAAACGTCCTTACGGAACCACCTTGTTAACACCTGAAGCTGTAATTGCCACTAATCAAAGCCGTACTCAATACTTATGACAAAGCTTACTACTAAGCTGCTAAGGACAACATAACTCTGGTATTGTTTGCATCAATCCTACCTGTACCAGCTTGTTTGTATCTATGTCTTAAGTTACTGTTATACTGTGTTATACTGTTATACTGTGTATTTTTGTTTGTCTTACTGTGATCAAGGTACCTTTGTAAATGAGCCTATGGCTCAAAGGTTTTCTAAACTGCTGTCTAAATAAATAAATAAAATAAATAAATAAATATATCGAGATCACACCCAGTAAATTTATGATCCAGGTAGTCTGACATACATGCAAGTCTGGGACTTAGAGGTACTCAGAAGGATGTAGTGGGGGGAGGCAATGTCTGGGGCACCAGGAAGGAAGAATTCTGGCTATTCCAACAGGATAGGTTGATAGGAAAAGGAGTAAGTGACTTGTTTTAAGGGATTTTGTCATTGTAAAGAACAAAGAGGATATCAGTGGGATTAGTAGTTTTACTGAGTCAATCTGGCTATGCTGGGGGAAGGGGGGCAAAATAGTCACCCAGAGAAGAACAGCAGGACTGCAAAAAGCTCAGCCCAGCTTATCAAATGAAGCAGTGATATGTGCACTGTGAATGTTAAATTACACAAAAAGAATTCTGTATGCTTCATCTACAGTATATGCTACCATAAATATTTGAGAAAGTGTTACCAATCATTTTTTCCACTGGAAATTTAAAACTGCTCAACCAATTTATCCACTTGTATTAGACACCAGGATACACTGATACCGGATATGTATGTCAAATGTTATGTCAATGTCTGCAAGAGCAGAGAAGTTACAATCATCCACATTTTTGAGAGCTTTCACAACATTTAGAAAATATTTACATAGTAAAATTCTGAACACCTGAAACTTAAAGATCTCTACTCCAATGCTTTCCATACTTAGAAGATTCTATAACCATTACAAAAAGGTTGTTTGTGCTAATTTATACATGTTTAGCTTCAAAGGCGCCTGTGTTATATGCAGATAAAATGTTTCATGAAATTTCTGGCAAAAAATAAAATGACATACTTTGAGCACATATACATTTGAGACGATGCATCCTAATGTCATGCAATTTGGCACACGGTTAGATCACCTAACATCAAGTAATCTTGCCAAAGTTCAGATCTCTGGACTAATAGATAGTTGAGGTATATGCATATAAAAATGTTTATCAAATTTCGCACAAAAAATAAAATGACAGAATTCAAGCATTTATAATTTTGAGACAATCCATCCCGATTTCATGATACTCGGCACATAATTAGAAAACCTCCTATAAAGTAAGCATGTCAAATTTCAGAGATTTCAGAGCTCGAGCCCAACAGATGGCTGAGTTATGACCACAGTAATACATTTTACAAACTCTGTGAAATTCTGACACAGTTCTGTGAAATTTCACAGAATGTTGTGAAATGTCAAAATTCCACGAACTTGGAATTGTCTCATTCTGCACAGCTGTATCAGTCAGTATGCATTGCATCCAGAAAAAAAATACCATCACCGATCCTCCTCAATCCGTTGGACTGGTATAACTTGCAAAATTAACATTTTAGCTTAAGTAAATGGGGGATGTACTGACAAAGTTTGCTGAGCAGTATTTGTGCCAACAAAAAGTTTTAATTGCCAGAGTTGCATACTGATGAATAAAAGAACTGTTGCCAACACTGCAATTAGGTTTAGTGCATTTGATCCCCAAGTCAAATACTACCCCACACACCTGTGCGCAGTGCACTGTGAAGCACATATGGGAGTTACCACCTGTTTGCCCACAGGTCCACGTATCCACACTAAAATGTATGCATATAAATGCAGAATGCTGCAAGGCATGACTTACTGCCTGTGACACTGTCCCATACAGTTCCTGAAAAGCACACAAATGAAAATATACCTGTGATGGAACCTGCTATTTTGACTGGCGCAGACTATTAGCCAGCAGAAAACATCAATCTCTACAAAGAAATATGGCAGCAGATTGATTGCCAGCATTTCCGTGATTGCTGTATTTATCTTGCATGCTACATCATGGTTGTGTGTTTATTTTGCATGTCACTGAAACATACATGGAAGTGCGGGCGGTACCTGTTTCAGGGTGGGGGCTCTTAGCAAACATCTGGGCTCATTGTGGTGGGGAAATATTGGGCTCATGAGGATGCACTGAGGGTGTTGTGAGGAAACCAGTGATCTTTTTGTCTTCCTCATTCGTGGTTTGCTGTGTTAAAAGGTACTGTTTGACTTGCAACTGGTATGCCCACTACTGGGAAGCCCAGCCTCTGCCTCCTCCTCTCCTCTAAATATTCCTCCTTGGTAATTGCCTAAGCATCATCTTCCTCCACTCCCTCTTTCTGGGGTATTTCTGGAATTGTACCTGCCTTAGATGATGATTCCCTGCCCCAACACCAGCCAACATCTGATGTTGTAACCAGCAGGATAGGTGCCTGAACTTTACGTGTGTGTGTGTGTGTGTGTGTGTGTGTCTGGTGTCTGTGTGTGTGTTGCTAACTGGTGCCTCCATGGCTGCCCTTTTTTTCCCCCTGTTGATATGGGCCTGGCGAAGCTGACATACACTATTGCCACAGTCTCATCCTCTGGATAAAGTACATAGAAATCCTAAACTATGGATTTTGAGAACCTGACATTTTTTAACATGTTTGTTTCCACTTCTCTGGGTGAGACAAGGTCCTCTTTCCACCCCAGCCAGCTTGCCCATATACTGTTCTACTGAGAACCTACCACATGTCCTGTTGGGACCACCAGCCCACCCGCAACACATCGCTATGCTGCCCCCCCTGGCTTACCCCCCAGGGCTGGGTGCACCTTCAGCTCTTTTGGCATTTCTTTCTCTGCAGTTCATCTGGCCACCCACGGTAGAGCTGAAGACTGTTGGTGACCCCAACAGAAGGTGGCTCGGTTCCAGTGATGGATGTGGTGGGCAGGCTATTTATTTATTTATTTATTTAGATTTTGTTTACCGGGTAAGCCCACTGAGACCAAATGTCCCTTTTTCAGGGGCGACCCGGGATTAGTTACAGAAAGGACACTGAGAACAATAATTACAACAATTAAGTTAGTTACATTTGTTACATCACAGTATAGTGAAATCATTTGTACAAGGGTAGCAGGAGGGTTCGCATACAGATCCATATTAAAATCAATATGTTAAAATCTCACACATTATATACAGTATGTACATAAGTTCAGCTAAGGCTTTATCCTTCCTGGCCTGCACCCCTGTTTTCTGATTTTCTGTGTCTCTCCAACCCCTCCAAGAGTGTGTGTTATAACTGGTCAATAGCAGAGCCGGTGCAGCCAATCCGAGCACTCAGCCCAAGGGTCCCTCCCTGTTAGTTACCGAGCCCCTGCACTGCCACCTGTGGTCACCCAGGTGGCAGTAGTGCAACGGGTTGCAACAAGCTCACTCCCTGGAGTGGGAGAGCATCCTGTGGGATGCTTGATACTACCGCCCTCTGGCCAACCCTCCAATGACCCGGGCTCATTCCCAAACCCAGGTTGTCGGTGCTGCAAGTGGTAGCTCTTCCGGTAGCTCTACTGCTGTGCCAGCATGCCGGCTAGGAGGATTTGACTTTTAAACAGGGGTTGGGAGGGGGTTGGAGCAGCTAGTGTTTTGTGTGGTGTTTCTGTAACTTTTCTTTGTATTTTTGGTGTACTGGGATAGCAAGGCACACCAGAGCAACACTCAGGCAGGTGTTTGAACTAATGGAAGTGTCTCTTCCATTAGAAGTCACTGAACTAGACCCCCTTCTCAGCACCACCTGTCCTCATTTTCTTTTCTGGTTCCCAGAGAGATAGATCTGTATTATTGCCAGTGTTCTCCTCATCTGCCTCATCATCCTCTTATTCATCCTTCATACCCACATTTTTCCTCCAGACATCTCTTCTGCCTCATCCTCAAGCTCTTCACTTTCCATACAGTCACCATCATCAGTATCAGAATTCCCAGGCTCTTGTACAACAGGGTCAGCTGTGGGCAAAGTAACCACCATAACCTGCTGTACCACATACCAAATTTGCCGCATGTATATCTTCTGCTTCTGCTTGCCTCAGCTACCATGGATGCTGCAGCAGAAGCTGAAAAATCTTTGCAGTACTGCCAGTGCAGCCTACTGTTCTGCTACTGTACTACCTGCCGATGCCATCCCTGAAGATGCTGCTGCTGCTGTAGCCGTATGTTTTTTACTTTCTGCAGTTGAAGCACCAATGCAAGTAACACTCTTTGGCCCCACCAACATTGCTGCCACCTTTGACACCTTCCCTGCATCTCTCCCTTTGCCAGAGGGCCTGGTGTTCGCAGTCATTTTGATATTACAAATCACGCAGCTGCAGTCATGGCTCATGATCGCACGACTGCAGTTATGAGAGGTCGGCCACTCACATGAGTGTAGTAAATTGTCTAAATATGACAATACATCACAAAAAAAAAACTTAAATATGTTATTTTTTTTATTCTTTGTTAATCTGATAAGGCCTACTAGGCACAAGTGTTTGTTTTCAGGGGTCACCTGGGAGCACTGGGGAGGTCAAGTGACTTGCTCAGAGTCACACAGTATGCAAGTGCAGGTTTTGGGAATCAAACCCAGGTCTGATGGATGTACCAAGCTCATTCACAGCTCATTACTCTAACCTCTATGATACTACCAGCCCCAAAATTCTCAGTTGCATTGGCCAGGAATCAAACCCAGGCCTCCCACATGGCAGTCGAAAATTCTACCACCGAACCACCAATGCACATATATAAAATATATATGGTGTATGGTTAGCCCCTATTGTGTATGGATTTCCATATGCTCAATATTCTTGTTGTGGTACAGTTGAAAGGTCAGGAAAAGTTGTTGTGGTATTATTCTGACATCACAATGATACTACAACAGCTTTTCAGCCTTGACCTGCCACCTCATTAACTTGAAGACATGGATTTGAACAAAATCAGGAAAAAATGGCAGCACCACTTAGCAAGTGGTTTATCAAAGTCAGTTTGACGGTGTGCCTCCTCTGCAGAGATCAGCAGTACTGAAGCAAGGCAAGCAAAAACACTTATTTAACTATTACTATAACTCAAACCCCCAAAAACACATACCAAGTATGCAAAATATGGGAAGGGGGTGGAGCTAGCAGCTCAGTAAGAAGCACACTTCTCAAGTGAGTTCCTACAACAGTGGTCAGCAATTTTATTGTTTTTCTTTTTTGACTAGTCTGTTGGGTTTGAATTGTGACACTCCACTGCCTTACTAGCTACTGAAAAGACTGCTACCAAATTTAATATGGGGAGGCCAAGAAATGCTAACAAATCTGATTCTACAGAGACAAGTCTGTCAATGGCTTCGGGCTCTCCTCACCCATCTGGGAGCATGCCAGGAGAGTCTACTGCAATGTTCAACTCACTTCAAAAAAGCGATTAATGAAGTCACTCAATTTGTCCGACACATGGGTAATAAAATTGACCAATTTGTGGGCATGCTGGTTCAGTGGAGGCCAGGGCTGACAATGTTGTGGGGAAAGCAGAGGAGTTAGAAAGACCCCTAACAAGGCTCTTGCAGTGGTTTCCACAACACTAAAGGAACAAGTGGTCATGCACACTCCAGTAGAGCAACTTGAAAGTACAGTCTGGTCTGTAAATATTCACGTCCTAGGAATCCCGAAGGGCACTGATGGGGACAGCATCAGTGTACATTTGGAAAGGTGGCTCCTGGAAGCAACTGGTTTGGGGCTTACTAGGCCCATTGTTAAGGCATACCACATATTACCTCAGCAGGCCATGGTAATGGAAGACAGCCCACACACTATATTAATGGTCACCTCTTCATCTGGAGCCCTGGACCATGTTTTGCAAGCTGCGAGGGAACAATCATCAGTGATTCTGAGTGACAAGTGCATTCTCTTTTTCCTGACTATTAATATGCCACCCATCGATGGTGCAAAGCCTTTGAAGGAGTCACACTGAAGTTCAAGAAGTTGGGGTTGGGATATCGCCTATGTTTCCCAGTCCACTTGCAGTTCTGCTACTACAACAAATAATATGCTTTTACCATTCCAATAGTGGCTGGGGAACTGGTAGAAAAAAAAGACTGGATTGACTGCATGGGACAGAATGGGTGTGCAGGAAGACTTGTCGGAAGAAAAACAGTAAGTGAAGTTTGACTTTTTCAAGATTTTTTGTTAGTAAGTCTATGCCATGATGAACAAAACTTTAGATGGGCCTGTTTGCTATAGGGTAGACACCTGTCTCACACAACTGTTCAGACTATGACATATGGACTTCTCCCTGACCAGTTTTGTTACTACAAGTAGTAAGCTGTGGGGGGTTGCAATGTTTCCTTTATGGGGGAGGGAGTACATTCACTCTGGGTTTGTTGAAGTGGGTGACAACTGCCTACATGTATGTAGTGGATCTGCTTCAGTCCTCTAAAATTTTATATAACTGCATTTGCTCACATTCTTTTCTTTTGACTGCACCTCAGTGTGGATTTGCAAGTCTCTCTTCCACCCTGCCCACGTTATCCATCCCCTTTAGTTTAACCCTGATGATTAGAAGGTCTAGCACTACATGCACCTCAAGTGGACCACATGTGGCCAAGACTGCACATGGGCCTCCTGTGCAGGACTCAGAGGAATTTCAGCAGCTGTGTGAGAAGCCTTTTATGGCCATCAGTGGCAAAGGTAGGTCCTCACACCCTGGATTTTCCATAATTTGAGTGAGGTGAACAGTTAAAGTCCACTCATTTGTAATGTTCTACAGTTTGTTTTTTAACCCTGTTTTAATAATGGTTGCAGTTTCTTTCACTTGTACTGCAATGAATAGTGTTGAAGCTGTGTAGTTATCTCCCTAACAGGTTGATGGAGCTTTTTCTGAAATCAGTTTAATGATTTGCCAGTTTTTGCAGGGAGAGGGTGTACACTGGGTCTCTTGTTGTAACTTATGAATTCCATAACTGGTTGCACTCCAATGAGAAAAGCAATTTAAAGTTTGTAAAAGTGCATGGGTTGAGCTGCTAATTCTGGATTTGGTTTATGTTTGGAAGATATATGGCTGCCTCCATTAGCTGGCTCCCCATCACTCACCAATACGCTGTCTGGGGATTGCACCTTATTTATTTAAAGTGAGCCAATCAGGCAGTGCACCACATTTGAAAGAGAAGCTAACTCTGGCAGCTGCATTTTAGAATAGGGGCTCAGTTAATGGAAAGTCCACCTTGATGACTGGTGACTGAGTTGACTTTCACTCCACAGCTTTGACCTGAACATTAAGAGATTCCCACTCCCCTTATGGATGTAATAAGTGAGTAGCCATTTGAGGCTTATCAATTTAATGATGTGCCAATTTTGTGAGGGGGGAGGTGAACTGTGTCTCTTTTTTTTAACTTTTTCTGAGAGGCCCTGATTGTCTTTTTAGTATAAAGTCTCTCATAATCTATAAGCTAAAATGGGCTGAATGAACAATTGTGACTTTTCAACAATCTGGACTCGATTAACTGCACTGGCTGCATAATATCCTTATTTGTCTTTAGAACTCTATATAATTAACTCTTTTGCAGTGTTATCCCCCTTTTGTGGTAATAACTAGAAAAGTGACACAGCTTCTACTAGATTAAGTACTGGTGAGTTGTTTTACTCAACTGATGTATTGCCTTTTCTGGAATGTATGCATTCTTTGTGATATTATTCCCCAAATGCAATAAAAATAAATAAAAAAAGTAAAAGTGTGCATAACACAGCAATCAAGTCTATGATTCATTTAAGGCTAATTAAGTATTTTAACAGCAATTAATCTAAGTGACTAGGGACATTCAGGGGGACAGACCTAGCTCCTGCATTCCCTAAGTAGGACTGCACTGAAACACTGGCTCCACATGGTCTACATGCCACTTATGTACCATTTAACCTGTTTAGACATTAGTCTCTGTGGTCTCATGGTATGTTGTTCACAGCAAGCCTCATTCTAGCCATTTTTGTGAACTTTGCTGTTTGCGAAGTGGAAATTCACCAGGCAAAGAGACTTCAGAAAGTGGGGTAACTTTGTATAGTACTGTAACTCACGATGATTTAGAACTTCACAATCTCTATTGCCATGAGATACAAGGAGTCTCAAAGTATTCAAAATGATCTTAATGGAATAACACAATTGGCCAAGGAATGAGGTATGATCATTAACAGTGACGAGTGTTCAGTTATGTACCAGGGAAAGAAAAACAGACAAATTTATTAATACACAAAATGGCAACACTCTCAATAAAATTAGTGAGCAAAAAGATCTGAGAGTATAAATTAGGAATGACTTAAAATCACCCAGCACTGTGAACAAATTACAGGTAGGGCAAACAAGACTTTTAGTTGCACTAAAAGGAATTTCATAGTGAGAACGTCTGATGTGATTATCCGACTGTGTGAATCATATATCAGACCACACGCAGATTAGTGTACACCATTGTAGACTCCTTTCCTTAGGAAGAATATAGCAAAAATAGAGGGATTCCAAGAAGGGCAACCAAGAGGGGTCACGTGATGCATCTGAGAAATTGAGTCGCATCTCTCTCGGCTCCGCTTCTCAGCTTATCTTTACAGCCTTTAAAAACAACACTGGGCTAATTTCACTGGAGAGTTCAGCACACGTTTGTTGGATTAGTTGCTCCATTGTACCTTTTGGTGTTTGGGTTGTGAAATCAGCCGGAAAAAACACGAAAACTCACAACTGAATGGAAGCTGAAATGTGGACTGTGGGCCCAATGCATAATTCGCCGCCCACGCCGGAAGTCTAAAACCACTAAGAAATCTAAAACTCAAGCAGCAGGTGCTACCAAATCAAGCCTGGCAGTACCGACTCCTCTAACAGAGGAGAAATTTCTACAGGAACTCTCACCGATAAAAGACGCCTTGGTAAGTATTACTAGCCAGCTGGCATCCCTGCAGAAAATGTCAGAGACCGCCTTCCGCAGGGTAGGAGACACAGAAGCCAGAATCAGCTCCATTGATGACTGGAGAACATGCCAAGATACAGGCTTTGTGGATCTTCATTGCAGAGTGGCCAAGTTGGAGGACAAGATTGAGGATTTGGAAGGGAGCAGTAGGTGAAACAATTTGCTCCTGACTGGGCTCCCAGAGGGATCAGAACCCCATTTTATTGCTGCAAAAATTTTGCAAAAAAAGTGGCCCCTTCCCCTAATGGGCCTGGCTACATTATTGAAAGGCCTCACAGGGAGTTGTGGCCCACTCCTCCTCTGAACTACCCTCCTTGCTCCCTGATCTTTCAGCTCCTAAATTTTTTGGACAAGGCTCACATTCTGGCTAAGCTGAGGGATACTAAAGATATTTATGGGAAGGCAACAAGCTAAGATTGATGCAAGATCTCTCCCACTCTGTACATCTCAAAAGAGCAGAATTCAATCCCATCATCTCTAAAATGCTAGCTGCAGGAATCCGATTTAAGATGCTGTATCCTGCGAGGTTGCAAGTGAATTGTCAGGGCATTATGAAGACCTTCAACACAGAAAGTCAGGCCAAACAAGAGCTCCCCACCATGTTCCTGGATCTCTTCCAATCCCCAAGTGAACTTTTCATGGACAAATATGGAGCTATTTTTTTCCCCGTGATGGGATGTAGAATATGAAGTCATAGTGTTTCGACTGATATCCTTTGTACACATCAAAACGTGATGTTTTCTTCAGTTAAGTAGTACTAGATACACTAGCATTTAGGCTTTCTCTGTTTTACCCTGAAGACTTAGAACGCGGAGAGTACAACTTAACACCTCTATGGATGGACTCAAAAAGGGCATGGAACTATGGTACACATTGTTTTGAGGGAGGACCCGCATATTTGCACATATGCTTGAGACCAACATGACAAGCGGGTGACCCCCTCATAGACTGAACAAAGATGATCTAACCCATGGATGCAGGCACAGAAAGCATTGACTGGGGAGCTGGATACACTCACTTGAAGGCTCATACCCCTGTGGTCAGTCACCTCATGGCTGGTAATTAAGGTAGGTCGGCAGCCATGTCACTGCTGGGGCTGGGGTGGCCACATGTGAACAGGGGGACTCTCCTCCACCTACCTCATGGTGGGCCAGTAGGTATTTCATATAATACAGTGAAGGGATGAATTAATACCTATCATGCGCCTCTGGCCAGAGTCTGGGGTGGATGCCCTCCAAGTCTTTATGGTTGTAACTGCAGGTGGCCCAGTAGGAGTCGAATAAGGGGTGATGGGGTCTTAGGCTATGCCCTCCCTTGGCAGAGTGGACTGCAATGTGGATCACTTGTGCATGGAAGATTGGGGCAGGAGGTTGTTAATTGCTAGCCCCCCCCACCAAATTAGACACAGTTGATAAGCTGATGCAGTAACACAGAATGAGGGCTAGGTGGCAGTATGCCATCATGGTCAAAACAACAAGGACCTTTTTCAGTGCTGGCAGCCCCGAGCCCTTGACTGCCTATCTCCCACGATGGGGGCGTGCCAGGGACCTCATCAATATTTGCCTACTGAGTGGCCTTCACTTTTACTGATAGATCAATAATGTCCCTCACTGAGACAGAAACTGCCTTTGGAATCCCAGTGGTGGGAGATGGGGGGGGGGGCCTTAGTGGGCTTGCGGACCGACTCTAGTGATGGGGTGATGGTGGCTGCAGACTTCTTCTGGTTAACTCCTGGGATCAGTGTGATGGGTTGGCAGAATGCAGGCCTGACTTTAATGAGAAAGGTGTCCACTTTAGCTCTCCAAGTGATGTATCTGGGCCAGTTAAGATGATCCTTGGGTTGCATTACTCATTAGTAATTTGGTAACTTGTCACTTCTTGCTGGTTATACAGTCTCAAACATATGGTTTCAGGGATAGTAGTTGGAGTGGGTAGAATATAATCCTTAACAAATGGGTTGTTTCACTCAGGGTGGCTTATAGGAGAAGGGGGAAAGCTGTTTATATTTTATTGTCTTGGAACTTGTAAATAACTTGGAAATCAAGGCTATGAGGATTGGGGGGGGGGGCAAGGGCCTGCAATGGATGTGTTTTCTTATCACAGGCAGGAAGTACTTGAAGTTGCGGCCTTTAGGGCCGGGGGATGATGGTGGGCTCACTAGAGCTGGTGGGTTATTGGTTGATTCTTCATCATTGTATCTGATTTACAGGGGTGGGAGAGGGAGGAGGGCTATGGAGGGGTTGGTTTGGGGGGACAGGGTGGGTCTGGGACACCCTACTTATCTACAGGCAGGCAGATGGGGGTTCATTTCACAGCCAGCATAGACAATTCTAATGAGTATCACATATAAATTTATCTCGTGGAATATAAAGGGGGTGAATGACAAACATAAAAGACAAATGATCTTGTGCCACCTCAGAAAATATCAGCCAGATGTGGTTTTCTTACAAGAAACCCACCTTAGGCAGCTGGACATACAGTATTTCTGGAGGGAATGGGTGGGACAGGCTTATGGGGTGGGGATCAATAGTAAGTGAGGAGGTGTGGGAATCCTCGTGCGAAGAGGTACCCCTTTCCAGCTGATCAAGGAATGTAGGGACCCAGATGGGTGCTTTCTGCTACTTCAGGGTCACCTGGGATTAACCGAAGTACTGTTAGGAGGGATTTGTGGACCTAACCTAGACTCCCCAGGGTTCTTTTTGAACCTTCTGGAACAACTGTTACCCTTCTTACACCTCCCAATTATCCTTGGGGAAGAATGGAACCTTGTTACTTGTTTGGATCTAGACACATCAGGTTTGCACCATAAAGGTCTATCCCCTGCTCAGCAGGGGCTCAGGGACCTGATGGACTCAGCGGGACTGGGGGACCCTTGGTGCATTTTATACCCCAATGATAGGCAACATACCTTCTTTTGTCCACCACATAAAACACATTCTTGGACAGACTACTCTTTGATCACTCTCTCAAATCTCTCAGGCCTTTCAGCTTGTGAAATCCATCCTACAGTGATATCCGATCATGCCCCGGTATACATGGAACATTCTCTGGGGTCTAGAAGAGCAAAACAGGACCTGGTGGCTGAATTCCACCCATCTGAAAGACAAAAACTTTGTTAAGACTCTTGGGGAGTACATACAGGCCTTCTTCAGGGAGAATGAGGGGATGGTATCGAAGAAGGACATGTTGTGGGAGGCAGTGAAATGCACCATCGGAGAGAAGGTATATGTCTGGCATCGAAGGCCAAAAAACAGAGGGTAGAAAAGACAAGACAGCTACTATCTCAGATTCATATCTTGGAACACAGCATATCTGCTGTGGATGACCAGGACAAGTGGATCCAGTTACACGCTTGTAAAGCACAATATTTTGGTATACTGTCAGAGCAGTCTGATCTGGCTCTCCAGAGAGTTATATTCTGGTACTTAGAATTAGGAGGAAAAAGTGGGCAGGTTATTGAATCTCTGTATCAGGCAGTTAGAAACACAGCAAATGATTCAAAGCCTTCAGCCCACTCTGGGATGGACAATTTCTACCAGACAACTCAGGTTCAAGTTGCCCTCAGGCCACTATCAATTCAGAGCAATGCCCTTTGGCCTAACATCAGCCCCAAGGGTGTTCACAAAATGCCTGGCAGTAGTGGTTGCTTTCCTAAGGAGAAAAAGATCTCCGTCTTTCCATACCTGGACGACTGGCTCATAGTGGGTCAGTCTCCAGACCAAGTCAAGTCACATCTCCAGATAACTCAGCAATTGCTCACTTCCTTAGGATTCCTCCTAAATCTTTCAAAGTCAGTTCTGGAGCCAGTACAGTTCCTCACCTTTATAGGGGCAGAAATGGATACAATAAGGGCAAGAGCCTTCCTTCCCCTGGACAGGGCAAGGACCCTTATGAAACTGGCCTCTTCATTCACCCTTCAGGTGTCTCGACCAGCAAGGCACTTTCTGCAGCTCCTGGGCCACATGGCAGCCTCTACAGCAGTGGGCCAGGGAGCAAGGTTTCACATGAGGGACATTCAGTTCCACTTAAGAGCCTTATGGTCCCAGAGAAAGGATTCTCTGACCAAACTAGTCCCTGTGACTCGAACCCTGATCCAGGCTTTGCAATGGTGGCAGGATCAGGACAATCTAAGGCAAGGAGTTCCTTTTGGAACTCAACCTCATTCCCTAATCCTACACAGATGCCTCCCTCTTGGGCTGAGAGCCCACTTGGGATCTGACCACCCAAGGACTATGGTCACCTCAAGAATCTCTACTTACATCAATCTCTTGGAACTCAGAGCAGTGTTTCTGGCACTGCAAGTTTTTCCAAGTCTGTTCAGAACAAAGTAGTCCAGATCAGAACAGACAATACCACCCAATGTGGTACATCAACAAACAAGGGGGCACTTGGTCTCTGACCTTGTGCACAGAAGTAATGAAGTTGTGGTCTCTGGCCTATTCCTGCAAACTTCTCTGATAGCAGTGCACCTTCCAGGGAAGGACAATGTCCTGGCAGATGCTCTCAGCAGGATATCTCAGGGCATCAGAGATGGTCCCTAGACCCCTAGTTTTGAAGGTGATTTTTCAGATGGGGCACTCCACAGATAGATCTTTTGCAGCCCCAGACAATCACCAACTTCCCTTTTTGCTGCAGACCCCAGTATTGGGCTCAGCCCCTGGATGCTCTACTTCTCAACTGGGAAGGAAGTTTTGTATGCCTCCCCTTCCCTCTCCTGTTCAAGGTACTAAGTCAAAATCAGGTCCCAACCCTGCAAAGTGATTCTGATTGCTCCAGACTGGGCCAGACAGCCCTGGTACCCACTGTTGCTGTCCTTAGCAGTCCACCTTCCCTGTCTCTTCCAGGAATTACAACCTGTTGACATCCTCTCAGGGAGTTTTGTATCGAATCTCAAATCTCTCTATCTCAAGGCCGGGCTATTGAAGAGTTAGAGTTTGCTGATCTGCATCTCTCTCAAGGTGTTCTGTATATTCTAAAGGCCTCTAGAAAACCTTCCACCAGAAAGACTTACAATTCCAAGTGGAAAAGGTTCTCTATTTGGTGCTCTGGTAAGCATATTTCTCCAGAGTCTGCTGGTTTACCTGCAGTTCTGGACTATATGGTTCATCTCAATAGCTTGGGGATCAGACCAGCACAAGGTGCCTGCCTGATGCCATGGCTTGGAGGGACAGGAAGCGCATCCTCAGGATCACGAGAACAGCTGCACGGGAGTCTGAGCTGGACGTCATTGTCCACCTAGGAACAAATGACTTGGCTCATTATGAGATTAGAGCAGTGCAGAAGGACTTTGTAGAATTGGGGAGGGGCCTAAGACAAGTAGCACACACAGTATCCTTCTCAGAGGTGCTGCCTGTCAATGGCATAAGTGAGGCGAGGGTACTTTGCACCATGCAGTTTAATGAATGGTTGAAAAAATGGTGTGGAGCACAGGGGTTTGGCTTCATTGGGGACTGGGTTCCACCTGGAGGGACACCAGCCTATACTGGCAGGATGGTCTGCATCTGTCAAGAAGAACAAGACTTTGAGCAATCGGTTTAAATGCTTCATTGGCAAGATTTTAAACTAGTCAAGGGGGGAGGCACTGATAAGCAGCAGGAAAATCCCAGCCTCTCCCTACAAAACAGGGTACTAAATGAGAAAAAGACCGAGGTAGAAAGGTCAGTGGAGGATACTGCAACAGAAGGTAAAGCCATCAAAAAATGGAGAGCAATGAGTACCAATGCCCATAATCTGAGTAACAAGCTTCCTGAATTAGTGGCCTTGATGGAGGAGGAACATCTGGATATCATGGCAATCACAGAAACATGGTACACACAAAACCATGACTGGGACGTAAACATACCAGGATACACTATCTACAGGAGGGACAGGGAGGGTAAAAGAGGAGGAGGAGTGGCTCTTTACATAAGGGAAGGAATCAAAGCAACAGAACAAAAGGGTAAACAAGGAGGAGAAGAAACACTGTGGGTAAATTTGGAGACCAGCAATGGCACCACAATCCGCACAGGGGTTGTATACAGACCCCTTTCTCAGGGGGAGGAAATGGACAAGGAAATGATAGAAAGTATACTTAGAATGGCAGAAAAAGGGGAGATATTGCTGATGGGTGATCTGAATATGCCAGATGTTAACTGGAGTGCAGTTGCAGCAGCCACTTCGAAGAGTGCAGTTATTCTAGATGCCCTACAGGGGGCATGCCTTAGACAACTAGTATTGGAGCCCACTCGAGAGGGAACAATCTTAGACCTGGTTCTCTCAAATGGAGATGAAGAGAGGATCACAAATGTAGAAGTGGGTAGCAATCTGGAAACTAGAAACCATCGAACACTATGGTTCACAATAAACACAGCAATAAAGTCAAGCCATACAAAGGCAAAAGTACTGGACTTTAGGAGGGCTGAATTTGCCAAAATAGGTGAGTGCCTAAGGATTGCACTAGCAAATGGGCAGGAAGGAGGGGTGGAAGAACAATGGGGAATAATAAAAACTGCCATCACAGAGGTAACAAGCCTTTGTGTGAAGACAAATAAACAAAAGCGAAGCGATGTAAGAAACCACTATGGTTCTCAAAGGAAGTGGCAGTGAAGGTTCAGAGAAAAGAAAGCATCCAGGAAGTACAAGGAATCACAGAAGGAGCAGGACGAGAACTGTATCAGTTAAAGCAAAAGGAAGCTGGGAAGGCAGTCAGAACAGCAAAGGCCCAAACCAGGAAAAGATAGCCAACTCAGTTAAGAAGGGGATAAAACCTTTTATAGGTACATCAGGGAGCGAAGGAAGACCAAGGAGGGATAGTGAGGCTTAATAAAGGGGAGGGAGGGTGGGCAGAGGTGACTGTGAAAGGCAGAGATACTAGCAAATATTTTTGCTCAGTATTTACAAAGGAAGAGGGGGAGGTACCTAAAACAAACAGTAGAAACACTCTGGATACAGAAGTTGATACCAGTCCATTTACAGAAGAAAGGGTTATGAAAGAACTCTTAAAACTGAAGGTGGACAAAGCAATGGGGCCTGATGGGATTCATCCCAGAATTCTAAAAGAACTAAGGGTAGAACTAGTGACACCACTGACTACCCTCTTTAACAAATGGGAGGATGGGGTGGTACCCGAGGACTGGAGGAGGGCAGATGTGATTCCCCTTCACAAAAGTGGGAGCAAGGCAGAAGCAGAAACTACAGACCTGTTAGTTTAACCTCAGTGGTAGGGAAAATGATGGAATAACTTCTGAAGAAAGAACTGTCAGTATCTAGAGGCCAGAGGGCACAGGACCCAAGGCAGCATGGATTCACAGCAGGAAGTTCATGCCAGACAAATCTGATAGATTTCTTTGACTGGGTGACCAAAGTAGTAGATCAGGAGGGTGCTGTGGACATGGCCTACTTAGACTTTAGCAAGGCATTTGACACAGTCCTACACAAAGATTAATATACAAGTTAGCCAGCCTGGGAGTGGGTCCCAAGATGACAGCCTGGGTAAAGATTTGGCTGGAGAATAGGACACAGAGGTAATAGTAAATGGAGTCACTCTGAAAGGGGTTACAGTAGATGTACCGCGGGGTTCAGTATTAGGACGGTCCTCTTCAACGTCTTTATAAGCAACATTGCAGAGGGACTGGAAGGAAAAGTATGTCTCTTGCAGATGACACAAGATCTGCAACAGAGTTGATGCACAAGGTGGGTGGAAAGGATGAGAAGGACTTGGCAAGGTTAGAGGAATGGTCAAATGTATGGCAGCTTAGATTCAATGCTAAGAAGTGCAAGGTAATGCACCTGGGAAACAAAACCCAGGGAAGAGTACACAATGGGAGGGGTGAGATACTAACAACAACAAAAATGGAAAGGGACCTGGGGGTAGTCATATCAGATGACCTAAAGGTGGGCAAGCAATGTGAGAGGGCAGCAAGGAGGGCTGGGAGGACACTGGGGTGCATAGGGAGAGGCATCACCAGTAGAAAACAGGAAGTTGTTATCCCTCTGTATAGACAGCTGGTGCGACCCCATCTGGAGTACTGCGTGCAGTTCTGGAGACCCAATCTCCATGAAAGATATAGACAGGATGGAAGCTGTCCAGAGGGCAACTAAAATGGTGCAGGGTCTGCACTGGAAGACATATGAAGAGAGACTTAAGGAGCTTAATATGTATAGCCTCGAGGGAAAGGAGGAGAGGGGACATGATAGAAACTTTCAAGTACCTCAAGGAATCAACAAAGTCCAAGAGGGTAGCATCTTTCAAAAAAAGAGGTGTGCAAGAACAAGGGTCACAATTTGAAGATAGAAGGGGTGGCTCAGAGGTAATTTAAGGAAGTATTTTTTCACAGAGAGGGTTGTGGATGCATGAAACGGCCTTCTGGAGGAGGTTGTGGAGTCAAAAACAGTGGTGGAATTCAAGCATGCATGGGACAGTCATAAGGCAATTCTAGGGGGTGGGGGTAGGAAGAAGTAGGCTGCTGGTTAACTAGGATCTGCAGCTTATCCATTAGGTAGGGGAATGGGCAGACTGGGTGGGCCAAGTGGTCCTTATCTGCCGTCAAATTCTATGTTTCTATGTTTCTATGACCCCGTGATATAGCCAATATATTCCAACAGTTCCACAAGAACCTCTACTGTCCAGAAACAGAACAGACACCCGATTTGACACATATAGAAAGATGTCTAGATTCTATCCCACTGCCCACCCTATCAGAGGCCCAGAGTGGACTTTGAAGGCCTCTATGTCCCTTGAGGAGGTATGGCTTGTTATAGGGCAGTTACCTAAGGAAAAAAGCCCCGGGCTCAGACGGGTTCAACAACAACTTCTATGGCAGCATTCAAAGACATCTTAGCTCCCTCCCTTATCAAACTATTCAATTATCTTTGCTTGGATGGCCTTTCAGTTCCCTCATTTACTCAAGCATGGATATCACTCATTCTTAAGCCAGTAAGCCACATCTCTTACCTGGGAATTACCGTCCTATCTCCCTCCTAAACTCAAATCTAAAAATTGTAGCCAAAGTATTGGCTAATCGCCTAATAAAGATATGGCAGGGCGTTATTAATCTGACCCAGGTTGGATTTATGGAGGGGTGGCTTTTCTCCAACCACCTATGCAAGGTTCTACACCTTATTTTGCTAGCGAGGGAGAGGAACAACCCTGCAGCATTAGTTTCTTTGGATGCGGAGAAGGCCTTTGACCTGGTCTCCTGGCCTTTTCTGTTTGCCACCTTATGGAAATTCAGGTATCCAACACAATTCTGTGATTGGCTTGAGGTCATCTACCATCAGCCCTCAGCCAGGATCCAGTGCAACGGCATATTCTCCACTTCCTTTCCTTTACAACAAGGCACTTGACAAGATTGCCTCCTTTCTCCCTTCCTTTTTAACCTCTATCTGGAACCCCTTATCAGATCTCTCCAAAGTAGCCCAGATTTGCAAGGTATTCCAGTGGGTAATGCCAGATACACTTTGTTGGCCTATGCGGATGCCTTATTACTGCATCTAGAGAATCCCACCACATCTATACCAGCAGCACTGGACATCATTGATAAATTCTCTTGGGTAGCATGGTGCAAATTAAATTTGGACAAGTCCATGGTTATGCTATTAAATGTGCATGTTCAGAGACAAGAAATTGAGGATATGGGACTGGCCTGGGAGCCCAAGGCACTCACCTACTTAGGGATCAAAGTGTCCAGATCTATTTCAGCTCTGGTAAAACTTAATCTCTTTCCTCTACTTCAGACTGTACAGTCGGACCTATAAAGGTGGAGAACCCTTCCACTCTCACTGTGGGGATGAGTAAATGTGATCAAGATAAACATCTTGCCCAGATTACTTTACTCACCGAGCATGGTGAGCCCTTATCTTCCTAAATCCTGGTTTATGTGTCTCCACGCCTCCTTCTCAGGTTTTCTCTGGCTTGGAAAAGCAATTTGAAGGGTTTATTCCAAGTAAACCCACAGGAAAGAGCTACTGTAGGTGGCTTACGAGTACCTATTTTTTTCTTATACTGTTGTGCTATACATTGTTGTAAAATATTCAGACGGAACTTGAGTGCAAATGATTCATCAGATTGCTACTACACCCTGCTCTGGCTTTCTCTAGAACAGTATCTCTGCCATTCACAAGAAATTGACATAAGCAGCCTAGCTTATGCCTGGCCTTCTGATCTCCCCCAAACTCTCCGTAACTCACCGTTATGATGATCTCTCAAAGCTCTCTGGCAGATCTGCTCCCATTTGGGAATGGGGCTATACAATGACTTGTCTCAACCTCTATTTGGAAACCCACATATTAGAATAGCAAACAGTACGATTCCCCCAAACTTTTGCCCAGCTCTGGCTGGGGCACCAATTTCATCTTTGGTTTCCCATGGAAGAGTGAGCCCGGTGGTGGCAGTCCAGGAGAAATTCTCTATCCCTTTCTATCACCCCTTCAAACATCTGCAGCTGACCAAGGTGATCCTTTCGTTTTTGGGTCCACACCCATGGTCAGACTCCCCCAACCTGCTAGTACACCTTCTTTTAGATACAACTATTTCACATCACCCGATATCCAAATTTTATGACATATTACAACTTCAGGATCCGGCCAAGCCCCATCGAACTTGCTTCTATTGGAAGCATGAATTGGATCTGAAATTGAGCAACAAAGAGTGGCTACAGGTCTGGCGATGCTTATATAGATACATAAAACAGGACCGTCTCTGTTTCTTACAGTTATGCATTTTACATAATCTCTATTTCCCCCCACATGACTTTATAGGATGGGCAGAGCAAGGTCTCCAACCTGTATTAGATGCGAAAGGTCTGATGGCTCTCTAAAGCACATACTTTGGGAATGCGCCCTAGTAACCCCCTTTTGGCAAGCCATTAAGAGAGCTTTAGACCCTATACTGGGACTGGATGCTTATTTTACCCAACAAATTTGTTTGGTGGGCCACTTCCTGAGGGATGTGCTGGATTGCCATAGGGCTTTTATGTCACTAATCTCAGGAATTGCCAAACTCATCATTGTAAGACATCGGTTAGACCAAACTTGCCCCTCTTTAAAAGAGTGGCATTATGAAATTCTTCAAGTCCTTGAAATGGAGCGACATATTGCCAAATGAATGGACTGCCAGGAGGCATTCAACAGGAGGTGTGGCCCACTCATGGCCCTCTTACCTCTTATACGCAGTACATAAGATTTCTCATAACTAGGGGCCATGGGAGTAAGTGGTATCTCATAGGGTACATGGTTTCAGGGATCCCTGATCAGATCTGTGGTACTAGCCCCCACCTGTCTATCTTATTTTAGGAGGTGTCTTTCAGCTCGAGTCTTACGAACCCACAGGTAAATGCTATTGGTGCTCTGGGGAGGGGGGTAGTGGGTGAGGGGGAGGGGATGGGGATGGTAGTTAGTAAGATAGGATAGTAGTTAAGATTTATTTTCTGTGGTCATGCCAAAGATCATTATAAGCCTTGTAACCTGTTTAGCCTTATTTAACCATTGTACAGTTTTCCGTACAGTTGTCTGATTTAATGTTTATCGACTGCTGAAGGAAAGCTGGTCATTGTTTGTTTGTATCCTTCTTTCCAGAGGGGGGAAATAAAACTTAATAAAGCATATTTAATTGAAAAAAAAGAAGAGCAACCTTACTGGTTTGGAATATAAGGCACCTGCCCTACAATGACAGATTGATAAAACTGGGGCATTTTAGTTTAGAGAGGAGGAGGAGGAGGAGGAGGATAAAGGGAGACCTCTGATTGATACATAATATTGTATGACATCAGGAACTACAGTAATGTGATCATTGAAGCTTGCATTTAAGGAGGAAATATATCACAAAAGTGGGCACAAATTTCAGTTATGAGCAAGACCATTTTAAACTGACCAAAGGAAGCATTTCATGACTCAAGTACTGTGGAATTATGGAATTCACAACATACATAAGTCAAAAATAACACTAAAATTAGAATGTTTATAAATAAACACAAATTTTGTGGGCAGTGCTATGATTAGCGAATGTCACTGAGACAGTGGAGGGCAGATATGATAGGCATATTGCCTTTTTCAGTCCCATAGTCCTAGATATGAACCTTAGTATTACCTGTTCTTCTCAAAAAGCATAGTGCATCATTAACTTGCACCTGGGCATCCACCAATAATGGGCACAAGGTAACCTTGGTTTACTCGCTGTATACTATAGGTAAATGGGATGTCTCTTGGCCAATCAGGTGTCATCTCAAAACATCTTTGTATTTGAGGACTGTAAACTGTCAGCAAAAATATCTCAAAATGGCCCTCTTGATTAGCTAAAGGGCATCTTGAACATCCAATTTTACCTTTATCCAGTATTTCTGTTTTGTCATTTGCACATTAAGTTTGTAACACATTTTAAACAGCAGATGAACTGATTTCATCAGCAGATCACTATAGGATTAATTTAGGACATCTTTCTTTATCAGCTACTTCAACATGCTTTATACTCCATTGTTGCTGTCCCCCTTCCCCCACCAGCCACTGCCGATCAGCTTACCCGCCCAACAGAAAATGAAGCCCATAGATCATGCCTGTATATGTTTATTGTTTTAGTTTTAAACTACTGGCCGTTGTTTAGACCATATCAGTTGGACTACTGGAAGAGAGCAGCTGGTCAAGAGGAGCGAGCATAGGCATTGTGTGGAGACAGGCGAGAGGAGCGAGGGAATGGCAGTAGGAGGAACAATTAGAGAAATTGTGGAAAACTGATCTATAAACAAAGCAAACAAAAAAACAAGAGTTAGTGTGTTTGTCTGAGCTGGGTGTAGGGAACTGTTATCTGTGCAGTTAGCTAGGTGAAGAAGAGAATATGAATTAGGGGGGAGTGGCTTAGGCAGGCAGCAGGAAGCCAGGTGTTTGGATTTAAAACTGCCCTAGACAGCTTTTGGCAGAGAACAGCAAGAGGAAGGAAGTGCTCTTAGAACTTTACTACTCTACTGGGACTTTAGAACTAGAACTCTACTACTGGGACCCACAATTTAGGGTAAAAACAAATGAACAAAAAAAAACAAGAATTAGTGTGTTTGTCTGAGCTGGGTGTAAGGAACTGTTATCTGTGCAGTTAGCTAGGTAAAGAAGGAAACTGTGAATTGGGGGAGTGGCTTAGGCAGCAGGAAGCCAGGTGTTTGGATTTAACACTGCCTAGATAGCTTTTGGCAGAGAGCAGCAGGAGGAAGGAGGTACTCTTAGAACTTCACTACTCTTGAGGCGCTGGATGCCACACCTTGCACCATGCCATCAACCTGGGTTCGGGAATGAGCCCAGGCTGCTGGGGGTCAGCAGGGCAGTAAGAGGATTGAGCATCTGGAGGACAGCTCTCCTCTCCCAGGTAGGGCCAGGGGTCTCTTTTCGGTGCTCAGCTGATCTCTGGTGGAAGCCAGAGATACAGCAAGTGCTGAGGAGCAGAAGAAGGAATGGGGGGAGTGGCAGATGCTGGAATCAATGCCTTGACATCAGGGCACCAGCCACTCCCAGAACAGTGGAAAATGCCTCTCAGCTCCGGTGGAGACGGAGCACCGGCGCTTGCCCCCGATTTGCGTCCGCCCTCCTGGCACCTGACCGACCGATGCTACTGCATTGTTGGGGTGTTGGGACCCACCTCATCCCTGCCCAGTGGGGTAAACCAAGGCTACATGGGCGATGGAGGACTGACCCGGTAGGAGCAGACCACAGGGGGATGACTCCTTTTGGTGCTCCCGAGGAGACCAGAGCCGAGGGGGTGAGAGGAGGAATAAATAGGATAATTACAAAAAAAAAGGACTTTACTACTCTACTGGAACTTGAGAACTAGAACTCTACTTCTGGGACCTTTAATTTAGGGTAAAAACAAACAAACAAAAAAAAAGACAATGTATTTGTCTGAGCTGGGTGTAGGGAACTGTTATCTGTGCAGTTAGCTAGATGAAGATGGGAACTGTGAATTAGGGGGAGTGGCTTAGGCAGCAGGAAGCCAGGTGTTTGGATTTAAAACTGCCCTAGAAAGCTTTTGGCAGAGAACAGCAAGAGGAAGGAGGTGATCTTAGAGCTTTACTACTCTACTGGGAGTTGAGAACTAGAATTCTACTACTGGGACCTTCAATTTAAGGTAAAAACAAACAAACAAATAAAAACAAGAGTTAGTGTGTTTGAATTGGGTGTAGGGAACTGTTATCTGTGCAGTTAGCTAGGTGAATAAGGGAACTGTGGATTGGGGGAGTTGCTTAGGCAGCAGGAAGCCAGGTGTTTGGATTTAAAACGGCCCTAGATAACTTTTAACAGAGAACAGCAAGAGGAAGGAGGTGCTCTTGGAATGTTACTACTCTACTGACTGGGACTATATAGCCCTCCATCCCCTCCACCCCCCACACTTAGCCAGTTCCACTTTTATAGGCACAGGATTTGACTGACAACAGTAACTTCCTGTTTGGGAGCAGGAAGGGAGTGATCACAGAGGTACAAAAGACTCATCATCCTAGAAGGAAAAGAGCAGCTCTCCACCCCCCCAACTGCTGGAGGTCTGACTCTGAAGAAGTAAGAAGGAGACTACCGAGGAATACAGGAACTTCCTGTACAGAACAGGAAGAGCAGGAGCTTTAAGGGCACGGAGGCAGTAGGAAAGTAGGGAGAAAAAAACAAAAATAAATAAATAAACAGAGAGAAGAAAGAGTAGGCGTACAAAACAACAGTTGATGGGCCACAAAAAAGACATGATGGGAGTGGTGCAGTGCAGTGGCTGTGGAGCGGCAGTCTTCCGGAGACATTCTGGAAGATGCGGTGTTGTCCCATCTGCAGGCACCTCTCTCTGGGCTGAGGGAGGAGGTTGCTTGTCTCTAGGCTGAGTTGGCCAGGACTCAGGGGTCCTCCTCTCCCACCCAGGGACCACCAGGGCCACCGTCGCTACCTCAGAGGTTGCCAAGAAAGAGGAGTGGTTGGACCACAGTGGGCTCAGGGAGGGTGAGGGTGGTGGAACAGAGGTGCATCCTTCCAGCTGTACCTCTCCACAATTCGTATGCAGTTCTGGCAGAGTGTGGTTCCTCTATGAGACACCCGCCGTGGACACCAAGGAGGATGCTGGGAGTATCCACAAAGGAGACCCACAGGAGGGTGGCATGGGACCGCACATGGGAAGGAAAAAACTCCTGGTGGGGAACTCCATTATTCGGAGGGTAAAACTGGGGGGGGGGAGAGGGAGGTAAGGTGCCTGCCTGGCACCATGGCTTGGAGGGACAGGGAGTGAATCCTCACGATCGTGGGAGCAGCTGCACGGGACAGAGAGTTAGATGTCATTGTCCACCTAGGAACAAATGACCTGGCTGGGAAAAGGATCACAGCAGTGCAGGAGGTGTTTGTGGAGTTGGGGAGGGGCCTTAGACAAGTAGCACACATGGTAACCTTCTCGGAGGTGCTGCCTGTCTATGGCATGGGTGAGGCTAGGGTACTCTGCACCATGAGATTCAATTAATGGTTGAAAAACTGGTGCAGAACTCAGGGTATTGGCTTCATTGGGGACTGGGGGTCCACCTGGAGGGATGCAGGCCTATACTGGCATGATGGTCTGCATGTGTCCAGGAGGGGAACCAGGATCTTAGGTGATAGGTTTAAATGCTTCATTGGTAAGCATTTAAACTAGCCAAGGGGGAGACACTGAAAAGGAACAGGGAAATCCTAGTCCCCCCAAAAAATCAGGGTAGTTAGTGAGGTAAACACCAAGATAGATATGTCAATAGGGAGAGGGGCAGGGGTAAATGGAGAAAAGGTAAAGGCAGTAAGGACAGAGATGGGGCAAAAAGAGGTAAAGCTATCAAAAAAGGAGGGTAATGAGTACCAATGCCTGTAGTCTAGGTAACAAGCTCCCTGAACTGGTGGCCTTGATGGAAGAGGGACGTCTGGATATCGTGGCAGTCACAGAAACATGGTACACAAAGAACCATGACTGGGATGTCAACATACTAGGGGAAACAATCTACAGGAGGGACAGGAAGGGTAGAAGAGGAGAAGGAGTAGCTCTCTACATAAGGGAAGGGATTAAAGCAACAGAACTAAAGGGTAAACAGGGAGGAGAGGAGGCAATGTGGGTCCCTCTGGAGATCGGAAATGGCACCTCAATTGGCACAGAGGTTTTATACAGACCCCACCCAGGGGGAGGAAACGGACAAGGAAATTATAGAAGGCATCCTTAGGATGGCAGAAAAAGTGGAGATATTGTTGATGGGGGACCTGAATATGCCAGATGTTAACAGGAGCACCTTTGCTGCAGCCACATCCAAGAGCAGAGTCATTCTCGATGCCCTACAGAGGGCATGCCTCAGACAGCTACTGTTGGAACCCACTCAGGAGGGAGCAATCTTAGACCTGGCACTCTCAAATGGGGATGGAGAGAGAGTCTCATATCTGGAAGTGGGTAACCATCTGGGAACAAGTGAAAACCAAACGGTGTGGTTCACAATAAACACAGCCACAGGGTCAAGCCATACAAAAGTGAGGCTACTTGTCTTTAGGAGGGCTGACTTTGTCAAAATGGGAGAGTGCCTCAGAAAAGCACTAGCAAACAAGCAAGAAGTAGGAGTGGGGAAACATCAAAACTGCCATCACAGAGGCAACAAGGCTTTGTGTGACGCAAATAAACAATTCAAAATGAAATAAAAGAACACTATGGTTCTCAAAAGAGGTGGTGGGGAAGGTTAGGGAGAAAAAGATAGCACTTAGGAAGTATAAGGAAACACAGAAGGAGCAGGACAGAGAACTGTACTAGTTAAAGCAGAAGAAAGAGGGGAAGGCAGTCAGAATAGCAAAGGCCCAAACCCCGGAAAAGATAGCCAACTCGATTAAGAAGGGGGATAAAACCTTTTATAGGTACATTAAGGAGTGAAGAAAGACCAAGGGAGGGATGATGAGGCTTAATAAAGGGGAGGGTGAGTGGGCAGCAGAGGAACAGTGAAAAAGCAGGGATACTGAATGAATACTTCTGCTCAGTATTCACAAAAGAAGAGGAGGGGGAGGTACCTAATCCAGTCAACAGAAGCACTCTGGATAGGGGACAATTCCAGTCCTTTCACAGAAGAAAGGGTTCTGAAAGATCTCCTAAAACTGAAGGTGGACAAAGCAATGGAGCCTGACAGGATTCACCCCAGAATTCTAAAAGAACTAAGGGGAGAACTAATGACACCACTGACTACCCTTTTTAACAAATCATGGGAGGCTGGTGTGGTACCTAAGGACTGGAGGAGGGCGGATGTGATTCCCCTTCACAAAAGTGGGAGCAAAGCAGAGGCAGGAAACTATAGATCTGATAGCTTGACCTCAGTGGTAGGGAAAATTATGGAATTTCATTTCATTTATTCTTTGTTAACCAGGTTAGGGGCATTGGATGAAAGGTCCCTTTTCAGGCCCGACCTGGACAAAAAACACAAATATACAACCATACAAAACAATTCTACAAAGCATTCAGATTAATATTTCACATATTACAATGACAAATAGATTGATGTAACAAATATTGCTTCAATCTAACTTTAAAAATAGGAAGAGACAGAGCGAGTCTAACTAATTTTGGTAGTGTATTCCAAAAAACAGGTGCTACTATACAAAAGACCCTTTTACTAACTTAACGATACCTAGGAATGAGATATAACAGACCATCAGCTGCCCTTAAACTTGAAAGTAGTTCTGTCCTATCAACTACATTAGAAAGAGGAAAAATAGAACCAAAGTGAAAACATTTATACATCAGACAACCCAAGGAATAATCCACATGACAACTAGGGGAAGAAGAAGAAGAAGAAGAATCAGCATTTATATAGCACTTTTCATACATCCAAAGCGCTTTACAAGCAATGCTAGACTGGTAATGAAGTGACTGAATGTGTGGTGGCGGCCATATCGCACATCATCACCCACACACAGCCTGGATAATTGCATGAACCGGTTTATGGGAAGGGGAATGTTGGCCAGGGCACCAGAATGTTCCCTCACTTTAAGAGTGCCCTGGGTTCTTTTTACTTCCACCTGGACACCCACCAGGACAACACTCAGGATGGGTAGAAGGGACCTCGGTTTAACGTCTCATCCGAAGGACGGCACGCCCCAGCAGTACAGCACCCCCCAATACTGCACTCGGATGCCAGCGATTTTTAGGTGCAAGTCCAATCCTGGTGTGAGACGAGAACCCACGACCTTCTGGTCCAGAGGCGGATGTGCTACCAACTGAGTCACGCTGACACCTAACCAACCAAGGCTAAGATAAAGACTGCAATGATGGGTTCCACTAGGAGCACCCAAAACAAACCTGCATATATTATTATAAACAACATTTAGAGTTTGCCATTCTTTTCCCCCAACATTATGATAAATGCTAGCTATATAGTCATAGTGAGGAAGATGAGATCCAGTGGCTATAGCCAACCTGGTATCCTGAGAAAAATATGACTTAAATTTGTACAGTACCCCTATTTTTTGATTAACTTTTGTCACCATCACAGATACCTGTAAGGAAAACGACAAACATGGATCCAGAAGTATACCAAGACACTTAAACTGAGATACCTGCACCAAAGAATCTCCATGAAAATCAGACATCACCAATTGTGGAGAATTCTCCAACATGGGTTGTGTACCAAAGAGCATGACTTTAGTTTTGGTGGCATTCAGTACCATGGCATTATTAGTTAACCAGCAACAAACCTTCTCAAAATCCCTTTCCAAGGAATAACGAAGTTTAGATACAGAGTCTAACTGGGCATATTTTATTAAATCATCTGCATATAGCAGTGATTTCCCCATCTCACAGACCTTTGGTAGTTGATTAACAAAAATAGAAAATAACAGGGGTCCCAAAAATGGACCCTTGAGGCACCCCACAAACAATAGGCATCACTTCTGAAGCAATGGGGCCAACTTGTACAAACTGATTTTGATTACTTAGGTAATCGTGAAACCAAGTAATAACAGCAGCTGAAAAACCCAAGTCCTACAACTTTGTATATGTTAAGCCATGATCTATCTAGTCGAAAGCCTTGGTCAGGTCCACGAACACTGCCCCCGTCATCAAACCTCTATCAAACCCACACAGGACAGTGTCCATGATCCCAACCGAGGCTGTCCCCATTCCATGATATTTCTGGAAGCCATGTTGCTGCTCAGACATCAAACCATGTGTCTCTAAGTAAATTTCAATCTGTTCAGCCACCAGTTTCTCCAGTAATTTACTATACGGATTCAGAATTGAAATTGGTCTATAGTCATCCAGGGAAATAGCATTACTCTTTTTAGGGACAGGAACCACCCTTGCTTTCTTCCACAATGATGGAAAAATACCAGAGGTCAAAGACATATTAAATATGTAACAGACAGGATCAATAATGAAGGGAATAGCCAACTTAATAAATTGACCATCCAGTCCCCCCATCACTATGTCTATCAGGTAAGGTTCATAGCAGTTGAGCTACCTCACTAGGTGTCACTTCCCTAAACTGAAACATTGGACCATACGCTGCTGGGTTAACCAAAGGAGGTTCAGTAGAATCAGGTGAAAACAGGGAAGACTGAAATTTAGATAAGTCAGAAAACTTGATATTTAACAACCTAGCAATTTCAGATGGATCATTAATTTCAGAATCATCAACTTGAATACTCTGGATACCAACATCAGATTTAGGAGGCAGTAGAGAATTAACATTATTCCAAAACCTCTTTGGATTGGCCCAGCTACTCTCAAATTGTTCCCTATAATAATCTTTTTTAGCTTTTCTTACAGTAGAGGAAACTTGATTATGAAATTCACGATAAAGATTCATTGTTGCAACACTTAGAGATAGTTTACATTTAGTCCAGGCAAGATCCCTCTGTTTTATCAATTTCATAATACCATAACTGAACCATTCAGTTGGAGAACCTCTACAGCGAATAGTCCGCTGTGGAAAAAAAGTAGTCCAGGATAAGAACAAGTTGGTTACAAAAAAAAAATCAAATGCCACATCAACGTCAGGAACACATTCTAAAAAAAGACCAATCAGTTGAACCCAGAAAGGAATACAGCAACGGATAATTAATCTATTTGAAAGATCTAGTTTGAATCACACAGGCGGGAGGCTTAAGATGACGAAAATTCAAGACACAAAAATAGCCATAAGATCACTCATTGAATCTGCCCGAACACCTGAAGAATCAATTTTACCGGCAATGTTTGTTAACACCCAGTCTAACAGGGAGTGGTTCAACAAAATTGGATTCAAATGAGTAATCTCTTTTATGCATTGAGTCAGACCATAGGAAAGAAGAAAAGACTCAAGCCCCAGGGCATCACGGTTCATCCTGCTGCTTTATATAAGATTCACAGCTATCCAAAATATATTTCAACCCTTGTAAGCCACTTAAGGAAGGGCTATATAAACAACCAACAATCACTTCTGAAAGAAAGAATTGTTGAGTACCTAGAGGCCAGCAAGGCACAGAACCCAAGGCAGCATGGGTTCACAGCAGAAAGGTCATGTCAGATGAATCTAATAGATTTCTTTGACTGGGTGACCAAAGTACTAGACCTAGGAGGAGCTATGGACATGGCCTACCTAGACTTTAGCAAGGCATTTGATGCAGTCCCACACAAAAGATTAATAAACAAATTAGCCAGCCTGGGAGTGGGTCCCAGGGTGGTAGCCTGGGTAAAAAATTGGCTTGACAACAGGACACAGAGGGTAATAGTAAACAGAATCCACTCTGAAGAAAGGGGGTTACTAGCAGCATACTACAGGGTTCAGTACTGGGACCAGTCCTTTTTAATGTCTTTATACGTGACATTGCAGCAGAACTGGAAGTAAAAGTATGCCTCTTTGCAGACGACACAAAGATCTGCAACAGGGTTGATACACAAGGGGGGGGTGGAAAAGATAAGAAGGGACTTGGCAAGGTTGGAGGAATGGTCAAAATTATGGCAGCTTACATTCAATGCAAAGAAGTGCAAAGTAATGCACCTGGGAAACAAATACCCAGAGGAAGAGTACACAATGGGGGTATTAACAACAACAGAAATGGAAAGGGATCTGGGGGTAGTCATATCAGATGACTGAAAGGTAAGCAAGCAATGTGAGAAGGCAGTAACTATGGCTGGGGGGATACTGGGATGTATAGGGAGAGGCATCACCAGTAGAAAATAGGAAGTTGTTATCCCTCTGTATAGACTGTTGGTGAGACCCCATCTGGAGTACTGCATGCAGTTCTGGAGACCCCATCTCCACAAGGATATAGAAAGGATGGAGGCAGTCCAGAGGAGGGCAACTAAAATGGTACAGGGTCTGCAACAGAAGCCATATGAAGAGAGAGACTAAAGGAGCTTAATATGTATACCCTTGAGGAAAGGAGGGAGAGGGGGGACATGATAGAAACTTTCAAGCACCTCAGGGGAATCAACAAAGTCCAAGAGGGTAGCATCTTTCAGAAAAAGAGATGTGCAAGAACAAGGGGACACAATTTGATGATAGATGGGGGACAGCTCAGGGGCAATGTGAGGAAGTGTTTTTCACAGAGAGGGTGATGGATGCATGGAGAACGTCCTTCCTGAGGAGGTCATGGGTTCAAAAACAGTGAGGGGAATTCAAGAATGCACGGGACAGACATAAAGCAATTCTGGTGGGGGTAGGAAGAAGTAGGCGGCTGGTTAACTAGGATCTGCAGCTTATCAAAAAGGTAGGAAAATGGGCAGACTAGGTGGGCCAAGCGGTCCTTCTCTAAACATAGAAACATAGGCAAGGCTCATCCAGTCTGCCCATTTCTTTTTCTACCTTATAAATGTGCCATCGACCTTTGCTCTGTCAATGGCCTATCTATTCATACTAATCTGTATTTCTTCCTTATGCCTATCCCATGCCTGTTTGAAGCCCTCCACTGTATTCATATCCACCACTTCCTGAGGTAGGCCATTCCATGCATCCACCACCCATTCTGTGAAAAAGAACTTCCTCACATTACCCCTTAATCGGCCTCCCTCTAATCTCATGCTGTGTCCTCTTCTCCTGCTATTTTTCTTATATTGAAACATGTTAGGCTCTTTCATCTTGTTAATGCCCATAAGGAGTTAGAATGTTTCGATCATATCAAGTCTTTCCTTTCTTTGCTCTAGGGTATACATATTAAGCTCTGTTAATCTGTCCTCATATGTTTTCTGATGCAGTCCCTGCACCATTTTGGTTGCCCTTCTCTGGACTGCCTCAATTTGGTTAATGTCTTGTGAAGGTGTGGCCTCCAGTACTGCATGCAGTACTCCAGATGGGGCCTAACCAAGGTCTTGTAAAGAGGGATTATTACCTCCCCTCTTCCAACTTGTGATACCTCTACTAATACACCCTAACATTCCCCTAGCCTTACCTACTGCTTTAGTGGTCTGCTTGGATGATTTCAGGTCATCAGTGATGATGATGATGCCCAAGTCTCTTTCTTCCCTTGTGACTGCCAGCAACTCCCTTCCCAGCCTATAGGTGGCTTCAGGGTTTCTCTTCCCTATGTGCATGATCTTGCACTTCTTTGCATTAAACTCCAGTTGCCACTCTTTCGACCATTTTGCTAGTTTATCCAGATCTCTTCTCATTCTGCCCACCCCATCTGGATCATCTACTCTGTTGCAGATCTTGGTGTCATCTGCAAACAGACAAACCTTACCCTTCAGTCCATCTGCAATGTCACTAATGAAGATATTGAAGAGGGCTGGCCCCAGGACTGATCCCTGATGTACCCCACTTGTGACTTGCATCTCTTCTGACTGTATACCATTTACCACCACTTTCTGTTTTCTGCCCGTAAACC